>CM060423.1:34448554-37181054 GCA_030545235.1 Helianthus tuberosus
GTCTCCGCCCCTGATTCCAGTTATGAACATAGTTTGGAACATGTTTTTTTTTTTTTTTTTTTTTTTTTTTTTTTGGGATCGTCAGGTTTCAAAATGAACTTTTGTAATGCATTTGATTCACAGTTGACCTTTTCTATAAGTTTCTCATATATAGTGGCGAAGCTTGAGATTTCCAACCGAGAGGGCGGAAGTCACCAGACCTAAAAATTTCTATAAAACCAGGGGATCGAAAACGTATATACCCAATAATTTCTATACGAAAACTACATACTCTCCACTACTAAGCGAAAAGTTCGGAGGGTCGGCTGCCCCCTCCCGCCCCTTAAAAGCTTCGCCCATGCATATAATTGACACAAATCAGTTTACACAGTTCATAAAAATGGCTGGAAATGTCTTACATGCACATGTAGATTTAACACACAAGAACAATAATCTCACTCAACAGCCACACCCTTCAGTAACAACTGCATATCATAAACTGCTTCCATGCTATTGGGTTAGAGCCACACATTCAATCTCTATCTGTAGTTCACCGCTCTCAACGTTTTGCAGCTTTAGCGCAATGTCTTGCTTTGCCTTCCCGTCTGTCACTGTGATGGTACCATTATTGACATGGGTATTTTTGTCTTTTCCTTCATCCATGTTTTCAAGTTGCTTTGATGGCCCGTTGGCGTTACCGTTGTTCTCTAAAGCTTTGGCAACAGAAACCAAGGGTCGGATATCAATCTCAGCCTCACCCATAAAATCATCCGTTGAAAACTTATCCTTGTCAAAAACGTTCTGCATAACTTAAAAAACTTCTTAGCCAATCTAATCAGTATTTTAATATCAGCTTTTGTAATTGCTTTTATTGTCTATGATTTAATCAAAGAGTATAATGACATTTTCGTCCATGAGGTTTGGCTAGTTTTGTGACTTTCGACCAAAGGTTTGTTTTCCCGCATCTAGATCCTAAAGTTTGAAATCTTGCCATTTTCATTCGGCTCGTTAACTCCATCCATTTTTCTCCGTTAAATCAGGGGTATTTTCGTCTTTTTTGTTAACTTAAAGGGTATCCGTTAAATCAGGGGTATTTTCGTCTTTTCGTTAACTTAAAGGGCAAACCGAATTACCCTTTAAGTTATCAATAAAGACGAAAATACTCCTGACTTAACATAGAAAAATGGATGGAGTTAACAAGCCGGATGGAAATGGCAAGATTTTAAACCTTTTGGATCCAGATGCGAAAAAACAAAAACTTTCGACGAAAGTCACAAAACTTGCCAAACCTCAGGGATGAAAATGGCATTTTACTCTTTAAGACCACCCGTAGTCGGGCGTTTTTTTTTTTTTAAATTGCCCAATCACGCCCCATGACCTCCCCCCTGGGCGTTATCCGGCGTTATTCGACAAAAAAACCCGGCCGGCGTTTTTTGAAACACGCCTAAACTTGATTTCTTTGCCCAATAGAACCTTGCCATGTGTGTATACTTAGTTTTAATTAAAAAAAAACAAAAGAAATTAGTTTTAATTAGATTTTGGCAATGGTTTTTCTTGAAGTTTAAGTTGCAGGTGGTTGTTGTGGGTGAAAGGAAGAAGAAGGTGATTTTTCATTTCAGTCCCTGCATTTTGAGTGTATATAAAAAAAAGGATTTAAACTTCAAAAGTCCTTAAAAAAAGGACTTTGCATTTCAGTCCCTAAAGTTTTAATTAGTTTTAATTAGATTTTGGCAATGTAATTTTTTTTTTTACTTTTTTCTGGGTTTTTTATTTCTAGTATTGTATTTTTTTAATTTAATGAAGTATTTTAAGTTTTTAATTAAAAAAATAATAATTGTGTAATGATTGGAAGGGGCGTTATTGGGCATTATTCCCACTACGGCACTTTTGCAATAACGCCCAATAATGCCCCCATGCTGACTGGACTGCCACATGGCAGAAAACGCCCCAGGGTGGGCGCATTATTCATCTAACGACTACTCATGGTCTAATAGAAAGTCAAAAGAATGTTGGTAGGTCCACCCACCCGACCTGTCTATCTCTTTAAAGTTTAACCTTGTTGACTAGCATTATCAAATACAAACTAAACAATATTTTGACTTACCACTTTCAAAGGTGGAACATCGTGAGGAATCGATAACATTAACTTTTCATTCCAGACGGGATTGAGGCTGCTCTTTATAACTCGTGTCTTCATTGACTGCAGCCAAAAGACAAGATCTCGTCACTTTTACACCAACATCAATTAATATTTATAAGTCAGAAAGCAAATAATAATATTTTAATTTGTGTTTTAGGCTTACTTGGGTTCCTAATGAGATCATAACATAAGGATCACTACTCCTCACATCTCTGATAACAAGGTTTGTGCCGCTGACAACATTGACTTTTATCATACCAACAAATTCCACCATACCTGCCTATAAAGTATAACCAATATGTAGGGCATCAGACAAATAAGTTCAACATAAAATATAGCACTACATAATAGAATATCTGGTGATCAGACTTGTTGATTTTTACGAGCCACAACAGCGAAAATTACGCTTTTGATCAAGATTTTGAAGTCAAATTGAATCAAAACACTAACCAACACTCAGCAATCGAACAAGAACAGAACAATATGAAAAAAAAAAAGTCGGTCCACTTCTTTATTGCTACGTGAATCAAGATTAACCCAACAGATTTTATTTTGAAATCAGAGGTGTTATTAAATTACTAGAGACGACAAGCTCAACCTATTTACTGATGAATGGATCAACACTCAAATGGGTAAAATTTAAAAGAGGCAAATGGGTCAACTGGGTAAAAGTTAAATTCTTATTGATGGGTCAATTTGGGTTATATTTGATAACAGATAAAAAAACTTGAGCTAAAAAGAAAACAAGTCGAACAAGTGGAATGCATAAGAAAGTGAAATTCTAATGCCTATTATTTCATTGGTAGAATTAAATTGTTATTAAAGTAATAAACTCTTGTAATCTTTGAAACACTGATTATTTATCACAAAATCAAAACTTTAGGACAAATGTGTTCTGGGTCAATGACAAGCCCATACGGCGGCCTCTATATTTAAGATAATCAAGGTAATTACCGTTGAATTACTTTTCTTTTCGGCATCTTTTCTTTTTCTGGTGTTGAGAAATGCTTGACCAAAATTATGTAAGCGCATACTGTTTAAATATTTCTTTTCCACTACAGAATTCACTCCTGTTGAACTGCAGTTGATGGCTGCTGGAGTGAAGGGGCAAGACAGGTGCTCGTCAGGGTTTGAAAATTGTTGCATTACATACTTTCTCCTGAGTATTATTAATAAATTTCAGAAATAAACACAAAATGTATTACAAGTTTTATTATCATAATTGTAGTTAGATGTGGCAAATTTGACCCATTTTCTTATGAGTTATGAATGGGTCAATTTGAGTAATCTTTTAAAACAGGTCAAATGGGTCAAAATTTGAGTAATCTATTATAGCTAGGATTATATTGTATCAATATCGTTTTTGTCTCCATATTTAACACATTAACTATTTTTTTGAAAAGAGTAAAATGTCTTTTTCGTCCCTCTGAGGTTTGGCCAGTTATGCTACTTTTGTCCAAAGGTTTGTTTTTCCGCATCTTGATCCAAAATGTTTGAAATCTTGCCATTTTCATCCGGCTCGTTAACTTCATTCATTTTTCTCCGTTAAGGCAGGGGTATTTTCGTGTTTTTGTTAACTTAAAGGGCAATTCGGTCTTATTCACTTTGTGTACAAGCATTTAACATATGTACAAGCATTCAAAAAAGACGAAAATACCCCTGCCTTGAGAAAAATGGATGGAGTTAATTAGCCGGATGAAAATGACAAGATTTAAAACCTTTTGGATCCAGATGTGGAAAAACAAACCTTTGTACGAAAGTCGCAAAACTGGCCAAACCTCAAGGATGAAAATGGCATTTTACGCTTTTGAGAAAAAGGGCAAAAAAGTGTTCGGGGTCAATCCGACCTGCGCCAAAAATTACTCATTTTGACCCGTTATCCAACCTGCCCGTTTTGCCACCTTAACACTTTCTAGTTCTTCCTTTACTTGATAAAATCTGTACGCTCGTCTATGGAAGCATCCGGTAGCGGTTTCCTAAAGTCGTTTGGAATGCTGTCCTCATATTTCAAATTTACCGCGGTATTTCCGCCAAGTTGTATCACATTATCAACATCTTCCTCTGTCCATTCATCCAGATTCACTGATAATATCTGTGCCAAAAAGTTGAGAAGGTTACTAATATAAAAGGTGGAAACTTAGACCCATTAATTTATGATAAGAGGTGGAAACTTAGACCCATTAATTTATGAATTTGAGTTATTTTTTGTCCAATGGGTAAAATAAAACATCAGCTTACAACGAGTTATTTTTCGTCCAACGGGTAAAATAAAATGCCATTTTCGTCCCTGAGGATTGGCCAGTTTTGCGTCTTTCGTCCAAAGGTTTGTTTTTCCGCATCTAGATACAAAAGGTTTGAAATCTTGCCATTTTCATCCGGCTCGTTGACTACGTCCATTTTTCCCCATTAAGTCAAGGGGGTATTTCCGTCTTTTTTGTTAACTTAAAGGGTTTTGAATACTTGTACGTTATGCTAAATGCTTGTGCATAAAGTGAAAAAAACTGAATTTCCCCTTTAAGTTAACAAAAAGACAAAAAATACCCCTGACTTAACCGAGAAAAATGGATGGAGTTAACGAGCCGGATGAAAATGGCAAGACTTCAAACCTTTTGGACCCAGATGCGGAAAAACAAACCTTTGGACGAAAGTCGCAAATCTGGTCAAACCTCATGGACAAAAATGGCATTTTACTCCACTTTTTTTTATTTAAAAACTAGATTATTATTAAAACAAGATATAGGGTGTTTAAACTTTTGAACAAAAAGTGTTCAATCATTTAACACACTCTGATATAACACCACCTTATTAGTATATCTGTAAATATTAGTGGATGATGTTAAAAGTATTTCTGTAATATCAGCCGACAATATTATATGTATTCTAACTTAGGTTAGAATATTTGTCACTAAATCCCAACTTTCCTAAGAATCAGCCATTTGTTGCAAACTTCATCTAATTGTGTGTATTTATGAATCAATATTGTAAATGAGGCCATTAGTGTTAACTACACCTTTGATACGTGCACTCCAAGGCTTCTATGTACTCCAGAACACTTGATGCAAACAAATGCTCCAAGATTTGCAGATCTAGTCACAAACAGAAGGTGAAAATCTTATTAATTCAAGCAAAATACAAAAAATAAATTATGCAAACGGGTGCGTAATTAGAAAATATGAATGCACTTACACCCATTTTGGATCAGGTGATCCACAATCTGCACATAAATCATTACCAGATACAGATAAAAAGTTTGCAAGCTTCCGTTTTGCACCTGATGAGAAACATCGTGTTGCAACCAAACTCAGTAATTTTGTTACATCCAATAAGTAGAGTTCGTCCTAAAGCAGAAGATATGCCATTTGCCCATTACATAAAAAAAGTATAGATAGGATTTGTATGGACCTCATTAATAATTTACATAAGGTCACATGTTTGAGGGCATGTTGGGTAGCCGCTCAAAACAAGTCTCTGTTGAAATATTTTGGTTCGGGTTGGGCCGACCCACGAAATGTTTTCTTGTCCATTTTAGTTAATAATTGATGCGTTAGTTAAGATTACAAAAAAACAACATTGTTTTGGTAATAATCTAAATATTTGAATAAGATGATTTAGGAGGTTATACACATTTAAAATAGATTTTGTGCATAACCTGGCTAACAAATTGTGGTATGTTACCGTTAGGCTTCTATGTAAACGTATGGTTGCATATATTTTGGCCTAGCGTTACTAAGGGTACCCCACATACCAAAGGTTGTGAGTTCAAGTCCAGTCGGGGACATAGGTGGATAGGGGTGCATTTGTGTGCAAGTCTTTTCCGTCCATATAAAATATGATACTAAAAAAAAAAAAAAAAACTGAGCCTACTTGCAGATGGTGTCTCTTCATCATCTAACTCATCACTATAGTTTTCTTCATCGTCTAAATTTAAGAGGTCAGAAAGAGAAGCTCCTGCAATAATAAGTATATTATTCAACGATCAAAACACGTAGATGGCCATTCATAACGTTTTTCTTTAATGTATTTCAGTTCTATTATCAACAGTTCGATAGTCCGCAATGACAAAATCAATATACCTGATATAATAACTTTTATTTTAAACCAATCAAAATTTTAAGACAAATCCTAGAACTGTATTTAAATACACAACTAATGCATCCAATCAAAAATCTCAATATGTCAACAACTTAACAAACAAACAAACAAACATTACATCACTTACAAAAAGATAAAAGTACCACCACCAAGTCAAAGAAGAATTAAAAAAAAAAAAAAAAAAAAAACACTAAAACCCTAATTGATCAAACTATTTGTTTATTTTCTAACAGAAACTAACTTTTCATAACCCTAGAATCAATCACATTCACACACTTAACATAAATTGCAAAACAAGAAGAAGATATTAAGAGTGAATAATACTACCTGATAAATGATCTGCATCCGGTCTTTGTTTCCTCACAGACATTCTTCCTCAGCAATCAAAATACAGAAACAGATGTGTAAACCTATGCATTTCTATCTGCATTATTATTATGCATGGATGATATTAATCAAACAATTGTGTAAATCAAAATCAAACTGCAGGTGAAATTACCGTTCCGGATGACTGCATTTCAGCAACATTTAACAACAGAAACGGAATTATGAAAACGATCAGCGAATCAACATATGAGAACGAGAAATCCTGAAGAAATCTTGAGAGTTTTTGTGATCATATATCGAGAGTTTTGTTTAGATTTATTATGCTACTTGTGAAACAAACAGTGTCGGTAAATATATTTAGAAATTTGGGGATTGAGAAAACCTAATTATTAATATTATTATTAATATTAATTAATATTATCTTGGGTTTTTTGGAAAGAAGATTTTTTGGGAGTGGAGGAGGGTTGCATTGCATGTCGACGAAGATTTCGTGGTCAATCGGCCGTTGGCTGTCATTATCATCACGAAGTTACGGACAGGACCTTCAACATTTCTCTACGTTTCAAACACAACCCTTTGGTTTTTACCAAGACTACAAGGTATGGTTGAAGCCCATTGGACAATAGAGCCCCCTTTAACAACCAAGTTATGGTATAAAGCCCCCTTTTCATCAATAACTATAAGTCTCACACACACATTTCGTGAATGCTTGCTATCGCGCTGTCGAGGGGTCAATAGCGCCTACGATACAGGGATGGGGGGCGCTATTATTGTTTTTGAGCTGAGGTGGTATATGGGCTTAGCGCCCCATACCGCATAACATAAGAGGAAAGTGGCAAATAATTTTCTGTTTGACTAATTTAGCTAGAATAGTTTTTATGTTTTTGTCATCATTTTGCCAAAATGTTGACATTGACCAAATAAGTTGTTAGTCATATTTTTATTTTATCTTGAAGATCATCAACGTCGACATCCGTCTTGTACTTTTGTGTGTTGTCATGCGTATTCACGATTCTCATTCTCTTATATATTAAAAATTCACTGAAATCAACAGTAACGAAATTTTGTCTTCACCTAATTTTAAAGTTATTATTTGATTAGAAAAAAAGTCTTTTTTGAACGGTAAATTTGGATCACTAACGGACCACTGGAGTATCATCGTGCCACCAACGGAACGACCCGATCATATCCATCTTCACTAGGCATAATGCCTATATACCAATTCAGCAGAAAATCAAATAAATATGGGAAAAACCTCCTTGTGAGAATCGAACCCAAGACCTATTGGTTCAAAAGTCTTATCACACCCTCAAGATACCACTAGGCTATGAAGCCATGGACAAGAAAATAAATAGTTATAAACTATGCAGCTTCTTTGGTTATCGTAATGCCGTATATGTGACAATTTGTTACAAAAATGTGCTCACCACGATTTTTACCAGACACCCCGCCGCGTAGCGCGGGTGTCTCACCTAGTTTTTTTAAATTTCAAGATTGTAATACTTTCGTGATTAAAAATTACTTGTGATTTTTTTGCAACAATTTGAGACATAGTATCTTTACATCTTGTTCACATCCAAATTAAGGGGTGTTTGTTTTTTCTTCAAACATCGTCAAGGGGGCTGATGTCTGCAGGCGCACAGACGTTACCCTTGAAGACTGTTTGATTTTTTTTTGTTTAAAAAGATCTGAACTCAGCTTTTTTCATCTTAAAAAATAAGCTATGGATCCTCTTCTTAAAACATCTTCACACCTCTCTCTTCTCCTCCCTCAAACATCAGCCCCTCCCTCCGCCGCTCCTCCTCCCTCTTCTCCTCCGGCGACCTACCTCCTCCTCCGGCGACCTCCCTCTTCTCCTCCGGCGACCTACCTCCTCCGGCGACCTACGTCTTCTCCGACCTCCCTCCTCCTCCGGCGACCCACCTCCTTCTCCGGCGACCTCCCTCCTCCTCCGGTCTTCATCGACCTCCCTCTTCTCCTCCGCTGGATCGAAGCGGAATGTGAATGTTTCGTCATTGTTTGATGCGCTTCAGACCGGTATCAACTTATAAAAACAAACAGTCTTATATTTTCAGCTTGCAGATCTTCAGACCACATCTTTAGTTGCAGACATAAAAACAGATGAAATCAGCTTGCAGACAATTTATGTCTGCAAAAACAAACAACACCTAAGTCTAACAAGTCACAATCAACATTTTACCATTATGAAATTACATACCAAACACTAAAAATTCGATGGCCCACGTCACTGGCATGTGCCACCAGTTTAATACATCAAACTTTGATAGAGATACATCGTACATGGAATTTATAGAGACATCTACAATCTCAACAACTGAATAATTGTTACTAACTGGAAATAACAGAACAAACTTTCGACATATGCAACCACTAATCGATCTTATATGCTCTCTCAAGGTAGATGTTCACAATAACAAAATTTGAACCGAAGAGTATCAAACCAATCAAACCATAAGCCTTGAACATTAACACTAAGACGTTGTCCCAACACCCTAATTTGTATAAAAGGCAGGCAAATCTCAAATTTTCAAGAAACGCTTGTAAAGTAAATACCAGGGTCATCTCATTATTGTATAACTTTGCTATTATGACCTAAAATAATAGCACGTGGTGTAAGATTAAATATATTTAATCTATGGCCATTATAATCAATTTACATAATAATAGATCATTATATATTAAACCTATTAAATAATTAGTGGGTAATTGTTGATGGACCATATTACCCTTAATGACTAATTATGGTTTCCTCTTGGGTGTATCTAGAGAGTCTTTATATAGAAGCTAAGGGTTGCACTAAGAGATGCTCACACACAACCTATTCTTAACATCATAATTCTCTCTCTCTCTCCATACGATTCTAAGCCCCTAGAATTGGTACTACCATCAAGCACGTACACCCTAAGGAGGAACCAGATCGTATCGACAAAGATGTCGAACTCAATGGCTTCGTCTCTGACTGGATTCTCTGCTGGCCTTGCTGCCGTTACAGGTATGTAATTACATGTTTTCCATTATGTTTAAACGGAACTGATCAACATGTGGTATCAGAGCATATGTTGATAAATCAGTTCTGTTATGTATCCATCAATCTGGAAAACAAGACTCAAGAACAATTTTCGGATAAAAGTTATTGTTTGGAAATCCATGTTCTAAATAAGATGTTTAAACACATCCTAACTAATAATTTCGAAATCTGAATAAGGAACTATAAAGATTTTCAGTTTACGAATTCCAGAATTTATATATATGTTCTTAGTGTTCTTAAATGTTCATAATAAAATTCGCATCGGAATGGTACACGGTTGAATCTGAATGAAACTAGACTTTCATTTTTTTATTCGAGCACTATCGATTATAATCACTTTTGATAGTGTTAGTGGTGCAAGTTTTTGATGGTACTTTAATAATTGTTCACTTTAATAATTGTTCGCTTTAATAATTGTTCATCATGATTTGAGTTCACATTTAATTAACATTAGTGGTGCGAATTGATAATCGACAATATATTCCATTATGTATACATAAGATATTATCACTCACTAAGTTAATATATTTAGTTTATGGAATATATTAGTTCATACTAATTCCAACTTATGTCATATATTAATATATTTATTAAATAATATACATAACATATTAAAAAATATACAATCATAATTTCAAACATGCTTAAAATGACGGACATGTAGTAACTGGAAGGGTTACGTACCGGTAGTTGAGAACTCCTGTCTAGGCTGGCATTCGTACAAATCCAATTAAAGGACCCGTTGCCTACCTGGGGACTATCAATGAGAGTACCGATACCTATTAGGCCAAAGCATGTCCATCTAATCAATTAAAATGGTTTTGTAAACACTTAATCATAATCAATAACCTTTTTTTACAAAACCAAAATAGCTTAACTTGAATGAGCTTCTGATATATCACTTCTGACCAAAGCTGATTTGATACATCTATTTATTGTTCAAGTATTACAAAAGCTCTGTTAATTATGCCTTACAAACGTGAATGTTTAATTTCTGGCCAAAGCTGATTTAACTCATTCATTTCTTGCATATTTAACAAGTGCATAACTAGGTAATTGTCTCATTTTTGGTCAAAGCTGATTTGTCACAATTACTTTGCACACATACTTAAATGATTACATTTCTGCCCAAAGGTTCTGTCTTCATTTAAGTAGAATTTTTAGTCTATTATTTTGATGTTAGTAATAGACAATATCACAGCTTCATAACTAAAATGGCCATTACTTATGCCTGCCTTAGTATGACACTCCCTTAGATCACGTTAAGGCTTCTAACTTAGTATCATAATTCGCTCAATCTTATCTCCACTCTCAGCACCCAACTGTGGGATTCCACCATTAACTGGTGATAACTTTGCTGCATGGAAAGACTCCCTCATGCTTACTCTTGCTCTACTGGACTTTGATTATGCTCTCAGAGAGACTTAACATAGCTTTTGTAATACTTGAACAATAAATAGATGTATCAAATCAGCTTTGGCCAGAAGTGATATATCAGAAGCTCATTCAAGTTAAGCTATTTTGGTTTTGTAAAAAAAGGTTATTGATTCTGATTAAGTGTTTACAAAACCATTTTAATTGATTAGATGGACATGCTTTGGCCTAATAGGTATCGGTACTCTCATTGATAGTCCCCAGGTAGGCAACGGGTCCTTTAATTGGATTTGTACGAATGCCAGCCTAGACAGGAGTTCTCAACTACCGGTACGTAACCCTTCCAGTTACTACATGTTCGTTATTTTAAGCATGTTTGAAATTATGATTGTATATTATTTAATATGTAATGTATATTATTTAATAAATATATTAATATATGACATAAGTTGGAATTAGTATGAACTAATATATTCCATAAACTAAATATATTAACTTAGTGAGTGATAATATCTTATGTATACATAATGGAATATATTGTCGATTATCAATTCGCACCACTAATGTTAATTAAATGTGAACTCAAATCATGATGAACAATTATTAAAACGAACAATTATTAAAGTACCATCAAAAACTTGCACCACTAAATCAAAAGTGATTATAATCGATAGTGCTCGAATAAAAAAATGAAAGTCTAGTTTCATTCAGATTCAACCGTGTACCATTCCGATGCGAATTTTATTATGAACATTTAAGAACACTAAGAACATACACATAAATTCTGGAATTCGAAAACTGAAAATCTTTATAGTTCCTTATTCAGATTTCGAAATTATTAGTTAGGATGTGTTTAAACATCTTATTTAGAACATGGATTTCCAAACAATAACTTTTATCCGAAAATTGTTCTTGAGTCTTGTTTTCCAGATTTTATTCCAGATTGATGGATACAACATAACAGAACTGATTTATCAACCTTCGCTCTGATACCATATGTTGATCAGTTCTGTTTAAACATAATGGAAAACATGTAATTACATACCTGTAACGGCAGTAAGGCCAGCAGAGAATCCAGTCAGAGACGAAGCCATTGAGTTCGACATCTTTGTCGATACGATCTGGTTCCTCCTTAGGGTGTACGTGCTTGATGGTAGTACCGATTCTAGGGGCTTAGAATCGTATCGAGAGAGAGAGAGAATTATGATGTTAAGAATAGGTTGTGTGTGTGTATCTCTTAGTGCAACCCTTAGCTTCTATATATAGACTCTCTAGATACACACAAGAGGAAACCATAATTAGTCATTAAGGGTAATATGGTCCATCAACAATTACCCACTAATTATTTAATTGGTTTAATATATAATGATCTATTATTATGTAAATTGATTATAATGGCCATAGATTAAATATACTAAATATATTTAATCTTACATTACTGTTGGGAATTAGTGGTTCAAAATAGCGGAAGCGGTTTATATATAAAACTCATTAAGTCCGATTTTATATATAAAAACTCATAGTTAAATTTATTAACCCGGTTAATAAATATTCCCAATCAGGATCAAGATTACACACGTATAAACAAATAAATAAACAATCATAGAGAGTTTAGTAATCAACCTTTGACGACTACACCGGGATTGTAACACGCGGGTTACAACGAATCCTCGCTGGTAGGAAGTTCAGAAAAAAATCTGAATGCTCGAGCAGAAATATCAAGGAGGTTTAGTATGGTTTTTCTTCTCATCTTTTCTTCTGCACGTTTATGTGCTATTTAAATCAAATTGCATTTTCACCTTTTTTAGAAAGTGAGCAATTATCATTTCATAGTGGACAATTATTATCTCATAGTGGCCAACTATCATTATAGTGTGCCATTATCGTCTTGTAGTGGGCATATACAATATTATAGAATTGTCGACATATGAAGCCAAAATGATTTGTTTGAGTTATAATATAACACTTATCAAATTGTCTAATATTTGATACATTATATTTATAAAACTCAATCTTACACCAAACCCCTTGAGATTATACTCTTATAACCTTCTTAACAATAATCTAATTAATATTAAGTCCCTCGAGTTCACATATTATTATTTCAGAAATAATAACCCACCTTTTTGTGAACATATACGATTCGTGTACCAACGTGTAACTCTTCGGATCGTACCGAGTTGGTTACGTTGACATTCAATTACATCGAAATTATATCTCCAACAATCTCCCACTTGGACGATTTTAATTTAAAATGAGTCAACGTGTGCAGAGTTGGACGACTAGCTTCATCGCACTGCTCCTAACACGGTATGACAATTTACAGTCGTCAACTAGTTCTTTGAGTTCAAGTAACACTTAACCAAATACTTTAGCCCTGATATTCCTATCAATAAGTCCCTTATGTATAGAACATTCGTTGATCATAAGACATGGATCATTCATTCTTATATAGTGATCAACCATTCTCTATTCTCGTCCTTAATTCAAAATGGTCTACCGCACTCTTTAGTCCGGGCGTGGCCATGCGTTTATTCCAGTTTGAGTTAACGAGGGCGCCAAAATGCCTAAACTTCTAATCACATAGAAGTACAGAATTCCATCAGCATCATACAACTCCCACTTAATCTTGGATTTTTCCCAACGCTACCCGGATTACTACCCATGTTTCAGGACAGTGTTAGATAACATCAAAGATTGTCCTTGATCAATGTAGTTTAATATGTGCCTAAGGAAAAAGGACAGATTGAACATATCAATATCAAAACATCTCATGACTTAGATCCATGGAGATCGTTTTGAAGCAAGTCACATCCAATATCATTCCCAAGTGATATCTGTGAATTTTGATTCTCAAACTCTTGAGTTATTCATCTCATGAATACAATCATCTCAATTCACAATAGTCTTACATTCAAATTCATTCCCATGTAATTTGATCGACTACGGATATTTTAGAATACGCTTATTCAAGGATATAAACATACAAATAACGAACACAGTTACAAAATAATTAAACTTGCATTTAACTAATAAATCAAATAACTTATTTCAATGTAACTGTCGTAGTTCAAGATTAAAACACCAATACTAACTACAGATCATGCCCACTGTCTAGCAAATCTAGGCCCTATTTTTTCAGCATGCTCCTCATGTTTAGCTTGAGGCAAAGGCTTAGTAAAGGGGCCAGCCAGATTTAGATCTGTATGAACTTTGCTTATTACGATGTCTCCACCCTCTATTATCTCTCTAATATAGTGGAATTTTCTGAGTATATGCCTTGTGGTTTGATGCGACCTTGGTTCCTTTGCAAGAGCAATAGCACCATTGTTGTCACACAACATCTCGATTGGTTTCTCTATGCTAGGCACAACGTCAAGATCAGTAATGAATTTCTTCATCCAGGCAGCCTCCTTAGCAGCATCTGATGCAGCATTGTATTCTGATTCACAGGTGGATTGAGAAACCACACTTGCTTCGAGCTCTTCCAAGTAATAGCCCCACCGTTCAGAATGAAAACATATCCCGTCTGTGATCTTGAATCGTCACGATCAGTCTGGAAACTTGCATCAGTATAACACTTAACTAATAGCTCCTCATCCAGCCCTCCATATATTAAGAACATGTCCTTAGTCCTTCTTAAGTACTTAAGAACGTTCTTCACTGCAGCCCAGTGGCTCTCTCCCGGATTCTGTTGATATCTACTCGTCATGCTAAGAGCATACGAGACATCAGGTCTGGCACATACCATGGCGTACATTATGGAACCGATAGCAGAAGTATATGGAACTCTTTCCATTTTCTTCTTTTCCTCTTCGGTCTTAGCACACTGCTCGCCACTAAGAATGGTTCCATGTGCCATGGGCAAGAGCCCCCTTTTTGAGTCTTGCATTGAGAAGCATCGTATGACCTTATCAATATATGTACTTTGACTTAGACCTAATAACCACTTTGATCTATCTCTATAAATCTTTATTCCTAGAATATAAGCGGCTTCACCAAGATCTTTCATTGCGAAACATTTTCCCAACCAAGCCTTAACATCTTTTAGCATAGGGATATTGTTTCCAATGATTAGTATGTCATCTACATACAGAATTAGAAAAGTGATATAGCTCCCACTAGATTTCTTGTAAACACATGGTTCATCTTCGTTTTTAATGAAACCAAACTCTTTGATTTTCTGATCAAAACGAAGATTCCAGCTGCGAGATGCTTGCTTTAGTCCATAGATGGTTTTATTTAGCTTGCACACCTTATTAGGATTCTTTGGATCAACAAAACCTTCAGGTTGAACCATATAGACATCTTCAAGTAAGTGTCCATTAAGGAACGCGGTCTTGACATCCATTTGCCATATCTCATAGTCATAATATGCAGCAATAGCAAGCAGAATTCTAATAGACTTAAGCATGGCTACTGGCGAAAAGGTTTCCTCATAATCAATTCCTTGAGTTTGAGTGTACCCTTTTGCTACAAGCCTTGCTTTGTAGGTTTGCACATTTCCATCCATATCGGTCTTCTTTTTGAAGATCCATTTGTTTCCGACAGTCCGACATTCGGTAGGAAGATCAACCAAATCCCATACCTGGTTATCATACATGGATTGCATCTCTGTATTCATGGCTTCTTGCCATTTCTTGGATTCTGAATCCAAAATTGCAGCTTTGTAAGTAGCAGGTTCAGCTTCATCAATCATGAAGATATCGTCATACCTTTCAGGTGCACGACGATCCCTAATACTTCTTCGAACACTTGGTGTTTATGTTGTTTCTTGAGTCCTTTCAGGCTCAACTTCAACAACTGGACCAGTTACTTTTGGTTCTGACTCAACATTTGATTCAGTCACTTGTGATTCTCGAATTTCTTCAAGATCCACATGGTTTTCTCCAATCCCCCGCGCCAGAAGCTCTTCCTCCAAGAAAGTGCCTCTGCGTTTAGTGAAAACTTTATTTTCAGTGGGGTGGTAGAATAGGTAACCGATCTTTTTGGAGTATCCGATGAAAACCACTTTTTCACCTCTGGGATCTAGTTTATCCGAAGATTCTAGAGTGACATAAGCATCACATCCCCAGACCTTAAGATAGGATATTTTAGGTTTCTTTCCATGCCATATCTCATAAGGCGTTTGGTCAACCTTCTTTGTTGGAGCTATATTCAAAATTCTTGCCGCAGTTTCTAGAGCGTAACTCCAAAAGGAGCGTGGGAGGGTTGTTCGACACATCATAGATCGAATCATATCTAATAGAGTTCGATTTCTCCGCTCAGACACACCATTATGTTGTGGTGTTCCAGGTGGAGTGAGTTGTGAAACTATTCCACAATCCTTTAGATGGTCGATGAATTCCTGACTAAGATATTCACCGCCTCGATCTGATCGAAGCATTTTAATAGTTCTATTTAGCTGATTCTCTACTTCGTTTTGGTATTCCTTGAACTTTTCAAATGTTTCATGTTTATGCTTCATAAGATAAACGTAACCATATCTACTGAAATCATCAGTAAATGTAACAAAGTATCTTTCTCCATGTCTTGACATTGTTCTGAATGGACCACATACATCTGTATGTACAGGTCCTAACAGATCATTAGCTCTTTCTCCAACATTTGAAAAAGGTGCGTTTGTTAACTTTCCACTTAAGCAAGATTCGCATTTCCCAAACGACTCAGAACACTTTGAATTTAATATTCCTGCGGTTTTGAGTTGTTTAACACGGTCCTCGCTTATGTGACCAAGTCTACAATGCCACATATACATATCATTAAAGTCTAACTTATTACGTTTATGAGAGATGTTGCATAATAAGTTATTGTCTTGGATTTCTATCTCATAGATTCCATTGTTTGGTTTTGCATTAAAGTAAAATATATCATTAAAATAAGCAGAAATAAATTCACCATTAAAACGATAATTAAAACCTTGTCCATGCAAAACAGAAACCGAAACAATATTTCTAGTAACACTAGGAATAAAATAAACATTGTTCAAAACAAGTTCTAAACCAGAAGGAAGTAAAAGAACATATTCTCCAATTGCCTTCACAGCAACTCTTTGTCCATTGCCAACATGGACCTCCAAGTCGCCCTGTTTCAGCTTCTTAATCTTTTTAGCCCCTGCAAAGCATTACAAATGTGAAAACCACATCCTGTGTCAAACACCCATGTTTTGCCAGAAAAAGAAAAGATTTCAATAACAAATATACCTGAGGACTCTCATCCTGAAGCCTTGGCTTGCTTCAGTTTAGCCGAATACTTAGGACAGTTTCTCTTCCAGTGCCCGATTTCATTACAATGAAAACATTTGGCATCCTACTGAGACTTCTTGTTTGCAACAGATTTGCCCTTGCCCTTCCCTTTGCCCTAATGGCCCTTTTTCTTGGTGTTAGGTTTCTTGACCTGACCCTCCTTGATCATCAGTACTGGTGCAGTCTTGCTGGGTATATTCACCTCAGCAGTTTTGAGCATCTGATGCAGCTCTGCAAGTGTCTTCTCCATCCCATTCATATTGTAGTTCATAGTGAACTGATCATACGACTTGGGCAATGAGTTGAGGATAATATCTCCAGCTAACTCATCACTCAAGGGGGATTCCAGACGAGCCAAGTGATCAACATATGCCTTCATTTTTAGCACATGAGTGCTAACTGATGTACCCTCTTGCATACGAGTGGTTATGAGTGATCTCATCACATCAAACCTTTCATGACGAGCCTTCTGTTGGAACATTTCTACCGGGTGCTCATTCATCTCGTATGCCATCATATCCTCCATTGACTTTTGAAGTTCAGGGATCATGGATGCCAGCATCAGACATGAGACTTTCATAGAGTCATCATAATGCTTTGCATAGCTTCTGTATGCAACAGTTTGCTGATTGATGGGTTCATCAGGGAGTGGCGTATCAAGAACGTACAGTTTGTTCTCCGCTTTGAGAACAATTTTCAAATTGCGGTGCCAGTCCATGAAGTTGGATTGGTTAAGTTTGTCCTTCTCTAAGATGGACTTGAGAGAGAATTGGGAGGAATTGTTTTCGTTTGACATCTTCAATATTCAAAATTAATTAATTAGTATTTTATGTTTTAAATATCTTAATATAATTTTATGACCCAAAACAATTTTTTTTAATTAAGACGAGACCCCGATTCATCAAAACACAGTGAACTGTCTAAAGCACTATCCACTGGTATGATTATGTAGGTAAACAACGATTGTTAATTGTGTCCACTATACAACTCTCCATTTGGGATTTTCGTTTAAAAGCGAAGTATGTTTAACCCCAACTATGCCCACTTGTCAAACAAGTGATGTTTTGTCCTTTACTATTAACTGTAACACCGGCCTATGTTACACAGGAAACACGATGATTAACTTCTTTCATGATGGACTCCCAGATGCAGGGTATGGCACTAACATTTGGGTTCGATTTAGAATGAAGTGTTAATTTGCTAAGGTTGGCATAAAACATCAATTTAAAATTTGGGATTTATTTTAATATTTATCAAAAATATTTTGAATAACTCGTAGCATGAGGCGAGTTATACAATGGTTTATAAAATCCAATTTTATTTGATTCGTGATAATAGGAACTCCTTTCCACACTCGACTCGATATAGTTTTAAATACCCTATTAAACTATGTTGGTCGTTATATCGCGAATAATCTTGTTTTAAATTTTAATAAAACTCTTTTATTAAATTTACTTTTCAGTTTTATAAAACTTGTTTTAATAAAACTGTTGTCTTGATTGTAAAATTATTTAATTTTGGGTTATCTATATTATTTACGATAAATAAAACACAACCACACAATAATAAATAATTGAATCGAGCCCCTAGTTGGTTGCCCGTTTCGTTTTAGCCAGAAACGAAACGAACTAGTCTAAAGGGTTTCAAAATCTAAAAATTGAAATCTCCCACTTGACCTGCGATCTCTATTTTCATGGTACCTGTTCGCCATTTATCTTGATATTTATCTTTATCTTGTACTTTTGAGATTACAATAAGATTTGTAATTACAATAAAACAAATCTAATCTAATCCTATCTATTACATCGGATCCATTATTCGCCAAAAATACAAATCAAAATAAAATAAAATTATTACATCGGATCCAAATATCCGCAAAATAATACAAACCAAAGATAAAATAAAATAACAAAATAAAACAAACACAACCATGACAAGGGTCGTAACCTAGGGCTCGATTCACATCACAATCCAAAGGCAACCAAAAGTTTTGATCTTTTGTCAAAAAAAAAAAAAACTTTTGACAAATAAAACATAGATCAAATTTTATATCCTCTACCATCTATATGCGTGTAACCGTGGCTCTGATACCACTGTTGGGAATCAGTGGTTCAAAATAGCGGAAGAGGTTTATATATAAAACTCATTAAGTCCGATTTTATATATAAAAACTCATAGTTAAATTTATTAACCCGGTAATAAATATTCCCAATCAGGATCAAGATTACACACGTATAAACAAATAAATAAACAATCATAGAGAGTTTAGTAATCAACCTTTGACGACTACACCGGGATTGTAACACGCGGGTTACAACGAATCCCCGCTAGTAGGAAGTTCAGAAAAAAATGTGAATGCTCGAGCAGAAATATCAAGGAGGTTTAGTATGGTTTTTCTTCTCATCTTTTCTTCTGCACGTTTATGTGCTATTTAAATCAAATTGCATTTTCACCTTTTTTAGAAAGTGAACAATTATCATTTCATAGTGGACAATTATTATCTCATAGTGGCCAACTATCATTATAGTGTGCCATTATCATCTTGTAGTGAGCTATCACACCCTGGCTTTTGCGGAAGCGTGGGTAATTTGATGTGACTTCTTAATACCGTAGCAACAATCATAACAACGCTATATGATAAAAATACGAGATGTACATCCATTAATTAAAGTGAGAAAATACCACAATATCATTGTTTAGAAACATCGACACTTGAAATAAGTTACAAACCATAAATTATTTAAAACGTGTTCATAAGACTCACAAAAGACTTTAGCTAAGACGAGGTTTAGAGACATATAACCCGTCCAGGAATAGGTTACACCTCTCAAACCCCACAACCCTGGATGACATCTTTTATTCAACGCAGCTAGACACATGCATACCCTGCCAGATCCGCTAGTTCCCTGAAAAACATGTAGTTTGAAAAACCAACAAAAAGTTGAGCGAGTTCATGTGTAAGTCTGTGTGTATAAGCCTTTAAAATATGTCTTGTGTGTATAAATGTCCCTGGTATGTAGCAATTAAGGAAAAAGAGATCACCAATGGGTTGCAAAGCCAATGGTATGTGTGAAAAGGTGCAGGAAGTACTCAAACCTAGCAAATTTGTACCGGGCTTCCGGCTGGAAGACATAGTCACCTCTATTGGCCGCCCCGGCCTCATGGGTGTGGGCTCGCTACACCCAAATAGATCTAATCTATCACTCATGTCCCTCGGTCCTACGACGAGGATTAATGGCCTTAAGTGTTGTGTCCACCCTTCACAGTCTAGTAGTAAACCCTCCTTAAGCTAACCATACCATGTATAAAAATGTCTGTAATAGTTGTAACATGTATTCCACCCCGAAGTATAAAACTGAAAACCGTTAAGAGAAAAGGGGGACATGAACTCACCTTGATTGCGAGTAAGTCTAAACAAGTATGCTAATGTGAGAGTTCTTGGAAATAAGATTCCACGTCACTCTAATTGATTGAACATGCAACAATATGGAATATGTATCAACAATAATGTTTAATCGAATGAGCGGAAATCCTAAATCTGTAGGATTCGGTAGGGTTTTGTCTAAATGGTAACTATGTGGTTTGGATAAAATTTATATAGTTATATAATTTAAATACATTAAATTAAACTATATTTTTAAGTATAAATACTGATTTATTTATATAAATATCAAAATTATATAAAATATCAGTAGCAACATTATTTTTGTAAAGATCAGCACTTAAAATAATTAATCTGAAAATTTCAGATTTTAATTCCTAGCCCAGTGGTTTATGTTTAAGTTTGTTTTTCTCAATTGACCCGGGTTCGAACCCGGGTATGTGCAAACATTTTTAAACTTTTTATTTTTCTTATTTTACACCTGCCATTATTTTTAATAATACTATTAAACACTGTTACATTTTATAAAAATACGAAAACAACTGTTTTATTTATAAAACAATTTTATTATTTATGATAAATAAATATTTTTCATAAATAATTCCTTTACATCATATTCATTTTCCAAGTCCTCTTGCTAGGTTATCCAAACCCCATAATTACCATTTAAACAAAACACTACCGAATCCTATAGATTTAGGATTTCCAATTATTCAATTAAACGTTATTGTTGATACATATTCCATATTGTTGCATGTTCAATCAATTAGAGTGTCGTGGAATCTTATTTCCAAGAACTCTCACATTTACATACTTGTTTGGACTTACTCGCAATCAAGGTGAGTTCATGTCCCCCTTTTCTCTTAACTGTTTTCAGTTTTATACTTCGGGGGTGGATTACATGTTACTAAATGTTTACAGACAAGTGAGTTCATGTCCCCCTTTTTCTCTTAATTGTTTTCAGTTTTATAACTTCGGGGGTGAAGTACATGTTACTAAATGTTTACAGACAAGTGAGTTCATGACCCCCTTTTCTCTTAACTATTTTCAGTTTTATACTTCGGGGGTGGAATATATGTTACAACTATTACATACATTTTTTATACATGGTATGGTGTGAAGGGTGGGCACAACACTTAAGGCCATTAATCCTCATCGTAGGACCGAGGGACATGAGTGATAGATTAAATCTATTTGGATGTAGCGAGCCCACACCCATGAGGTCGGGGAGGCCCATAGAGGTGACTATGTCTTCCAGCCGAAAACCCGATGCAAATTTGCTAGGTTTGAGTACTTCCTGCACCATTTGCACACAAACCATTGGCTTTGCAACCCATTGGTGACTTCTTTTTCCTTAATTGCTACATACCAGGGACATTTATACACACAAGACATATTTTAAAGGCTTATACACACAGACTTATACATGAACTCGCTCAACTTTTTGTTGACTTTTCAAACTACATGTATTTCAGGGAATTAGGGGATCTGGCAGGGTATGCATGTGTCTAGCTGCGTTGAATAAAAGATGTCATCCAGAGTTATGGAGTTTGAGAGGTGTAACCTATTCCTGGACGGGTTACATATCTCTAAACCTCATCTTATCTAAAGTCGTTTGGTGTCTTATGAAAACGTTTTAAACAAGTTATGGTTTGTAACTTATTTCAAGTGTCGATGTTTCTAAACAATGATGTTGTGATATTTTCTCACTTAAATTAATGGATGTACATCTCGTATATTTTTTTTATCATATATCATGGTTATGATTGTTGCTATGGTATTAAGAAGTCACACCAAATAAACCCACGCTTCTGCAAAAGCCAGGGTGTGACAGCTTGGTATCAGAGCCTCGATCATAGCGAACTAGGATTCTTTCTCGAGTCTAGACTATGATCATCAGGGCTCTCACGAAAACATTTTTACATTGCATATACAAGTTTCCAGATCCTGGGTACAAACGTTTCTTTACAAACATGTGTTTTTCGTGTCGGACATGTAGTAACTGGAAGGGTTAAGTATCGGTAGTTGAGAACTCCTGTCTAGGTTGGCACTCGTACAAATCCAAATAAAAGGACCCGTTGCCTACCTGGGGACTATCAATGAGAGTACCGATACCTATTAGGCCAAAGCATGTCAAAAAGTTTAGTTTTTGAGTCAGTCTTTATTTAACCATTTTTACAAGTTTTTAACATACCGCTTCCTACACATCAAGTTTTAGAGACTGAGGGAGGTTCAGTCTTAGAGAGTGAGGGGTTCAATCTTAGAGATTGGGGAGGTTTTGGTCTTAGAGACCAGGGAGCTAGTCTTAGAGACTGGGAAGGTTGGTCTTAGAGGCTAGGGAGTTAGTCTGAGAAACTAGGGAGTTCAGTCTAAGAGACTGGGTGGGATAGTCTGGGGAAGACTAGGATGATTACTTGCTTACATTGATTGTGACTTACATGCGTTGTTGGATTATTTATTTTGCGTTATGACATGGGATGTTAGGAGTTATTGTGTTATTACATAAGCATATTACTTACTTACTATACTTACTATGACCGGACCAATAGGATCTTTCTTTTAGAAGATGCCTCCACGACGAGACACACGTTTGCCTACCACTGAGGCAGAATTACAGGAACGTATTTCAAAAGCAATAGCAGATTATGAGGCCCCGCGCGCCGAAACAAGCAGGAATAACTCAAACAACAACAACAACCCATCCAATGGCTGTACCTACAAACAATTTCTGGATTGTAAGCCCTTAAACTACGACGGCACTGGGGGTGCTGTTGCTTTCATCAGGTGGACGGAAAAGACGGATTCGGTAATAAGGATGAGCAAGTGTGCTCCTGAAAACCAAGTTACTTACGTCTCAGGACTCTTTCTTGATAGTGCTTTATCCTGGTGGAACCTGCAAGTTCAAACCCTGGGAGAGGCGACGGCGTATGCACTAACATGGGCTGAGCTGAAGGAGCTCATGAGGAAGAAATACTATTCACGTGCCGAAATACAGAAGCTGGAAACGGAATTTTGGAACCTAAAAATGGACGGCCCAAAAATTGCTGAGTATGTGCAAAGGTTCCACGACTTGTCACGCGTTGTGCCGTATATGGTTGATCCTGAATTTAAACACATTGAGCGTTTCATCTGGGGATTGGCACCCCAGATTATAAGCATGGTGCCGACTATAGTTTTGTATCGCTAGAATTTAAGAAACTACTTAGGTTAACTGCTAGTAAGTTAGACATTCCGTACTCAATTGAACTGGCTAATGGAAAGCTAGTAGAAACGAATGAAGTCATCAGAGGATGCGTGATAGAGCTGAGAGGATATAAGATTTAATTCCTTTTATACACAAATTAGATTTAATAATATTTAATTAAATTAATTCAGAACAAAAAAGGGTTTTAAACCCAATCAAACCGGCCACAACGGGACTCGAACCCGCGCCTTTCCGCAAACAAGCACGCGCACAAACCAACTGGTCTACCAGTTGGGATGTGTTATAACTTAGATTGTATTATATTTATATACTAATTAAAACAGATCTGAATATATAAATACAGATCTGCAGGTCGCCGATTTCGACCAAAACTCACCAAATCCGACCAAAATCGAAACTTTTCACTTTAATCATCAACCACGAGTCCCCAATCCATTGCCAACTCATTTTCGCATTAATTCGACACACTTCAGTGCCAACATGTCTGTAAATCGGACTTTTTATAAAAAAATTAAATTGGATCGATTCCACTATGAAATGTTGGATCTGAGATCGAATTGAACCAGTATATAAGTTCCTTAGATCACCACTAATCTCTTACACCCTTCACAATCCACCAACACTTCAATTTTCGACGAAACCCGAATCGGAAACTCGCTGGAAAACCGAACCAGTCGCCGGAATTTAGTCGAACCGCCGTTTTAATCGATACCGGTTAGTTATTTTTGGTCCAATTTGTTCAATTTTGCTTATACAATGATTCCTCAAATTTAATTTAATTATAACATAGAGTTTCCGAAGAATCGCGACGTTTGACTTTTAGTTTGACTCTGATTTGGGGAAGATGACTCATTTGATTTCTATATGTATTTTAATTAAACTAAACTAATAAACAACCACCAGGCCTAGCCCAGTGGTTGTGTGTGTTGTTTTCTAATCAGTTGACCCGGGTTCGAACCCAAGGACAACCAAATATTCTAATCTTTTTATTTTTGACTTTTTTTTAACATTTCAATAATTTTTATAACATTATTATACATTGTTACTTTTATTAAAAATATAAAATCTGTCAGATTATTTATAAAACTAATTTTATGATATTAAAACAGTTTATTTCTAAATAATTCATAATAAATCAATTCTTAGGAATTAAAATCTGAAATTTTCAGATTAATTATTTTGAGTGCTGATCTTTACAAAAATAATGTTGCTACTGATATTTTATATAATTTTGATATTTATATAAATAAATCAGTATTTATACTTAAAAATATAGTTTAATTTAATGTATTTAAATTATATAACTATATAAATTTTATCCAAACCACATAGTTACCATTTAGACAAAACCCTACCGAATCCTAGAGATTTAGGATTTCCGCTCATTCGATTAAACATTATTGTTGATACATATTCCATATTGTTGCATGTTCAATCAATTAGAGTGACGTGGAATCTTATTTCCAAGAACTCTCACATTAGCATACTTGTTTGGACTTACTCGCAATCAAGGTGAGTTCATGTCCCCCTTTTCTCTTAACTGTTTTCAGTTTTATAACTTCGGGGGTGAAGTACATGTTACTAAATGTTTACAGACAAGTGAGTTCATGTCTCCTTTTTTCTCTTAACTGTTTTCAGTTTTATAACTTCGGGGGTGAAGTACATGTTACTAAATGTTTACAGACAAGTGAGTTCATGTCCCCCTTTTCTCTTAACTATTTTCAGTTTTATACTTCGGGGGTGGAATATATGTTACAACTATTACAGACATTTTTTATACATGGTATGGTGTGAAGGGTGGGCACAACACTTAAGGCCATTAATCCTCGTCGTAGGACCGATGGACATGAGTGATAGATTAGATCTATTTGGGTGTAGCGAGCCCACACCCATGAGGCCGGGTGTAACACCTCGAAAATTCACGTCTTATAATGCGTAGACACGTGTCATATGTTTGAACGTGTGAAAGAATGTTATAGAAGGACTAAAGTTGACAAACATGGAAAGTATGTGAATATACGAGTTATAAATGTCAACAGTGAATAAATATATTGTACACTAACCTTACATGATGATTATATCATCAAACGAATAAATCATGGATCATGCGAAGCTAAAAGTGAGGAATTACAAACTACAGGGGCTAAATGTGTCAACATGTTTAATTTATACCTCTGAGTGACCTTTTGACAAACCCTAAGCTTTGTAACTGTTAATTATGCTCACTAGAATGCACGATATAAATTTCGTAAAGTTTCGTTATCGTATGAGAAAGTTATGATCAAATTCGTGTGCAAAGGGTTAAAGCGTAAACGTTGAAAGTTAGGACTTTTCGGGTAACAATAAAGTTAACCGGGGACTTAACAAAGTGGGTATATGTTTTAAAGCCCTTACAAACCAATTTGGAGGGTTCAAGATGCAAGAAACAAGTGCCTAATCAAAGTTTGAAGAGCCAAGGATCAAATCGCAAAAATCTAAAATTCAGATTTGTGCAGACATGGCGTCGCGACACGCGAAGCCCACGGGGGAAACCGTCGCGACACGCGGGGGACTGCCCAGTTCCGAATTTCTTGGGTTTTTGCCTGCTGAGTGCTTTCTGCTCGATTTCATCCGATTTTCCACATAAAGGGCGACCCCTAGACACCCCCTAAGCACTAGGAACATGTGTTGATCAGTTGTGGTGGGTTGTAGACTCATATGTCAAAGATTTGTGGTGGATTAAACACTATATAAAGGACCATGATATGCACCATTGTTCTTCACACCTTCCTCTTGCAATCTGATCATTTCTGGAGCTCCAAGGCACTCTCAAGTGATCACTAATCAAGCTTAGGACCTTTGTAAGTTTGCTTAACCTTCTTTAATAATGTTTAGCTTAGTTATTTAGCTAAAAGTCAAACCATCGTAATTACGGTTTGACTTCGAGATTAATTAATAATGGCTCAGTCAAATCTCGAATTAAAAGTAGTTATAAGTTGGTAATTATGTGGGTAATAAAACCTCAAAAGGGTTCCCCCTGATTCCCACTCTAACTAGGTCTAATGTCGGGTCAAACGTGTAATTAAAAAGTCAACAGAATGTTTAAAATTACAATTTATGCATGATTAGCAATGTAGAGCACATACAACCGGTTTGATCATTAATATAACTTGGTAATTAGTGTAAGGACATGTCTAAACATGTTCAACCCGACAATTTCCTGTTTAGACCCGGTTCGGAACCGAAAGTCGAATAGTTTGACTTATACTTTGACTTTCAGTTCTGACCCGTTTTGGTATGATTTAGAAATACCTAAGAGCTTCATTTGGACCAGGTTACATGCTAGTATAACCCTCTGTGATTATACACCATGGTTCATTAGTTAACCGATTAATACGCATGATTCCGTTAAATGCTCATATGTTGACCATTATGCCCTTGTTACCTTAAAACGTGATTTATGAAAATGTAAAAGTGTAGAAACCTTATTTACTGATATATAAACTTGCATACAAAATTTGACATCAGTTTGAGGTGTAGGTTAAGAGTTATGCTCGTTAGCGTAAAATTAAAGCTTTATGTTAATTAAACGGCGTATTTACGTATAGCCTACTTAAACATACTTTTTGATATCAAAATCTTTACCCACTGATGTAATATATTATTTTGGGATTTTTAAAGATTTTTAATTAATTTTAGGCTGAGCATAACTTATAGTCGTAGGCTTAAACCGGTAATTGTCGGTTTTGCCCTTACGGGCTATAAAATGAGTTTTACATATCTAAACGACTCCAAACCTTTTGCTACTGATCACATATGATAAATAAATTATTTTAAGCCTTCTGGAAATATAAAAATATCAGATTTAAGTATCGAACCCGGAAACGGCTTCTAATCGCCTTTTTAAGCGTTTTTAACGCATAGTATGTACTAAAACTATTTTAAACATACCAAGGGTGATACCTACTGATATTCGAGGAAAATTATGATGTTTTAACAGTAAGCAAAGGTTGTTAAACTCAGACTTCAGTTTTGAGCTTTTCGGCTTATGTGAAATTACCAAAATACCCCTACGGGGCATAGTTTGGTTATAATTGATAAATTTCACATATATACTTTAACCTACTGTTAAGACTCATTAAATTGAGTGTGTTTTCTGATTACATCAGACCTATAACTCAGTTAAACACTTAAACTCTTTTATAACCTTATAAATGACCAAACTACCCCTACGGGGCATAGTTTGTGTTTAAATTCATTTCGGGCATAATAAATGATATCTTACTGATGTCACAACATAATTGGAGCATATTAACTTAGGCAACCTGTAAATGGCTCATATGTATACCCGTTACGCTTATTACGCGTTCGGTTCGGTTTATGTAACTAGTTTACATAAACTAGCCTAAACGGGTCGAACCTTATCGGTTTTATCTCAAAATCCAGAGTGTGCATGAAATACCCATATTAAACAAGTCTCTGAACTTGTAGGGTCTAAATCACATTCTATCCGGTCATCGCTTAATCGTGCGTACGAACCGTATCTTTGAAACTAACCGGTTTAAGCTTAAGCTTAATTACAGACCCGTTAGAATTCTAATAGGTTATTATAAACCTTCGTTCCAGATTAGGAGAACCAGTAAAAGCTACTTGCAATTTGCTTATTGTGATTTATACATTGCTCAGGTAAATACTTTTAACTTATTTTCCCTATACGGGCTTGGGTTACGGTATATAGCATACCGCTTGATCGGGCATCAAATCTTCCATCGTTGGGTGGTTAATTGAATAATTTGATCGGCTCGTTTAAACAGTCTTGTTACTTAAAGCCTTTGGGGGGTTAATGACCATGTCCCGGATATCCTTGGCATCATTTTACGAAATGGCCACGACTTAAGCGCGGGGTGTAGGCGTACACCCGTCAGTGCACAAAAGAATAATGTGGTGTGTCTATTGATCTTTAACCCGGACAAGATCCGGGCTACTGAACGCACAAGGAACATGTAATTCGTTCACAAGATTATAATATTAAATAATTCTCCTAAGTTAAATAAAATGTTTATGCCACGTGCATCCAAATCAATTTTTAATCATTTTCCAAAATGAGTCAGTTGATTGTATTTACCAGTGTAAACTGACGTATTTTCCCAAAAAGATTAAATGCAGGTACTAAGCGTAATTGGCTGGGATTTCTCCTTAGCATCATTAGAAGTCTCGCAAGCTTAAGATGCCTGAAGTCTGTTGAACCATTAATACTATTTTATTTTCGATCCTTCTGTGGATAAACTTCCGAATATTGTGACATTTGATATTACAATATTAAATTCGGTTGTATTATATCTTTTTAAATTTGCTTCCGCTGTGCATATTAATTATTGTGTTGTTTGACTATTATGTTGCCAACCACGTCATGATACTCCCCCACTGGGCCCACCGGTGACACGTGGAAATCGGGGTGTGACACCGGGGCGGCCCATAGAGGTGACTATGTCTTCCAGCCGGAAGCCCGGTACAAATTTGCTAGGTTTGAGTACTTCCTGCACCATTTGCACACAAACCATTGGCTTTGCAACCCATTGGTGACTTCTTTTTCCTTAATTGCTACATACCAGGGACATTTATACACACAAGACATATTTTAAAGGCTTATACACACAGACTTATACATGAACTCGCTCAACTTTTTGTTGACTTTTCAAACTACATGTATTTCAGGGAATTAGCGGATCTGGCAGGGTATGCATGTGTCTAGCTGCGTTGAATAAAAGATGTCATCTAGAGTTGTGGAGTTTGAGAGGTGTAACCTATTCCTGGACGGGTTACATATCTCTAAACCTCGTCTTATCTAAAGTCTTTTGGTGTCTTATGAAAACGTTTTAAACAAGTTATGGTTTGTAACTTATTTCAAGTGTCGATGTTTCTAAACAATGACGTTGTGATATTTTCTCACTTAAATTAATGGATGTACATCTCGTATATTTTTTTTTATCATATAGCATTGTTATGATTGTTGCTATGGTATTAAGAAGTCACACCAAATAAACCCACGCTTCCGCAAAAGCCAGGGTGTGACAGCTGATAAAAATACGAGATGTACATCCATTAATTAAAGTGAGAAAATACCACCATATCATTGTTTAGAAACATCGACACTTGAAATAAGTTACAAACCATAAATTATTTAAAACGTGTTCGTAAGACACACAAAAGACTTTAGGTAAGACGAGGTTTAGAGACATGTAACCCGTCCAGGAATAGGTTACACCTCTCAAAATCCACAACTCTGGATGACATCTTTTATTCAACGCAGCTAGACACATGCATACCCTGCCAGATTCGTTAATTCCCTGAAATACATGTAGTTTGAAAAATCAACAAAAAGTTGTGCGAGTTCATGTGTAAGTCTGTGTGTATAAGCCTTTAAAATATGCCTTGTGTGTATAAATGTCCCTGGTATGTAGCAATTAAGGAAATAAAATTATCAATGGGTTGCAAAGCCAATGGTATGTGTGAAAAGGTGCAGGAAGTACTCAAACCTAGCAAATTTGTACCGGGCTTCCGTCTGGAAGACATAGTTACCTCTATGGGCCGCCCCGGCCTCATGGGTGTGGGCTCGCTACACCCAAATAGATCTAATCTATCACTCATGTCCCTCGGTCCTACGACGAGGATTAATGGCCTTAAGTGTTGTGCCCACCCTTCACAGTCTAGTAGTAAACCCTCCTTAAGCTAACCATACCATGTATAAAAATGTCTGTAATAGTTGTAACATGTATTCCACCCTGAAGTATAAAACTGAAAACAGTTAAGAGAAAAAGGGGACATGAACTCACTTGTCTGTAAACATTTAGTAACATGTACTTCACCCCCGAAGTTATAAAACTGAAAACAGTTAAGAGAAAAGGGGGACATGAACTCACCTTGATAGCGAGTAAGTCCAAACAAGTATGCAAATGTGAGAGTTCTTGGAAATAAGATTCCACGTCACTCTAATTGATTTAACATGCAACAATATGGAATATGTATCAACAATAATGTTTAATTTGATAATTGGAAATCCTAAATCTATAGGATTCGGTAGTGTTTTGTTTAAATGGTAATTATGGAATTTGGATAACCTAGCAAGAGGACTTGGAAAGTGAATATGATGTAAAGGAATTATTTATGAAAAATACTTATTTATCATAAATAATAAAGTTGTTTTATAAATAAAATAGTTGTTTTCGTATTTTTATAAAATGTAACAGTGTTTAATAGTATTATTAAAAATAATGGCAGGTGTAAAATAAGAAAAATAAAAAGTTTAAAAATGTTTGCACATACCCGGGTTCGAACCCGGGTCAATTGAGAAAACAAACACACACACAACCACTGGGCTTGGCCTGGTGGTTTGTGTTTAAGTTTAGTTTATATTAAATATATATTGAAACGAAATGTGTCACCTTCCCCAAATGTACAATTCGAGTCAAACAGAAAAAGTCAACTATCGAATTTCTACGGGAAACTTATGTTATATTCAAATTAACTTTAGGGAAACATTGAACGAGTGTAACTGAACTAATTGATCAAGTAATAACTAACCGGTAACGACAGAAACGGTGAATCGATTAAACTCCGGCGAGTGACTGTTCCAGCGAAGTTGCAGGTCTGAAATCCGACGTTTTCGAAGTGTTTAAGTGAATTTGAGGGGTGTAGGAAGTTCGTGTGAATCTGAGGGATTTATATAACAGTTCAATTTGATCTCAGATCTAACAATTCGTAGTGGAATCGATCCACTTTAATTTTTTTATAAAAAGTTCGAATTACAGATGTATTGGTACCAAATTGAGTCGAATTCGATGCAAGTGTGAGTTGGTTGTGGGTCTGGGGCATCATGGGTAAGGCTTGGACAGATCGAAAACATTAAACAATTTCGATTTGGATCGAAACCGGAGATTAGTGCGATCTGTAACTTTGAAATATAATATAAAATTCTAAGTTATATATAAGTTTAATTAAATCTCGAAACATATCAGCTCTGTACAGAGGATAAACTGGTTAAGTCATTTCGGTTATACGCAAGACACCCGGGTTCGATCCTTGTTCCCGGCCGGTCCGAATGGTTTAAACCATTTTTATTCATTTAAATGAAAATTTACATTTTGGCCCCTGTGGTTCCACATTTACATAAACAGTCCCTGTAATACCCAGTTAGTTAGACTAACTAGGTTAATATTTAAAGAGTATTTCTTATATAAAGGTTTAACCCGGTTAGTGAAATCAGTTAATATAGGTTCAAAGTCAACAGTTTTGGTCCCTTGAGTTTAAGTTCGAAAGAACGACCAAATGAACCCTGGACTTTTAAAACTAAATATCTAAGTTTCAAAAATGACCAAAAGGACCCTAAACTTGTAGTTTGCAATAATTGCACTTTTAACCCTTGTACTTATATAGTTTCAAAAATGATAATTCTAGTCCCTAAACTTTGTACTTTCAAATAATGACGGTTTTAGTCCTCGAAATTAAAAAGTAATAGATTTCAAGCAGGTTTTAAAGAATGTCAAATAGGTCCTTATAGTTTACGTGGTATTGTTTAATAGCATAAGAACTCAACAAATTTGAAATTGTTTCACGTGTTTGTATCGGTATGAGCACAAAGCAAGTAGGATCAAATAGGTTTCATTCCCGATATGGTAATTGTTACAATGCAAGTCAAAACAAACACAAGTGTGAAAACCAAGGTGGTTACAATCTCCCCTACTTAAGGAAATTTCGTCCCGAAATTTATTCGAAAGAGACCGTAGAATGTAATTGTAATGATTGAAAAGGTAAGTAAGAAGTTTGTTTCTAGAGCATCTTGTGTGTTGATAGTTTTTGAAGAATCTATGAGCATCATTGAGTGTATAGAGGTTGTTTTGTATATCACTATGTTATACTAAATTTGTAATAAAAAGAAAAAAAAAATTGATAGTAAGTTGATCAAATGTAGTAATATATAATAGTAAACATTTGTATTCCCAGTTTTTGCACTAAGGGTATGATAATATATCATACTGGCTATAAATAATATAACGTTTAATTACTTATTAATTAAACTTTGTTTTTCGGGCTTGGTATCGCGTCTGGACTTGAACTTATTATATTGGGCTTCGGTACTAAGAGATAATTAGGGGTGTTAACCTAAATATATATACATATATAGTAATATATATATATATTTTGGGTCTATAATTATGAGATATCATACCTTTTGTTTGGTTGTCATCTATTATTATTTTAATATTTTTTTTTAAGTTGCATAACTGGAGTCTTCATCTTTGCTTGAATGAAAATATTCCATTTCTAAAGTTGAATGATAAAGTGGTGGTACATGTGTCTGCCATCATGTTTTGCTTCCACTATCTTACCCCTTTTCTTAGTTGTCGTTTACATAAATTAAATGAAAGGTTTCACTTTTCATGATATATATAATAGTCACATTACAATCACAAAAACACAAGGAAAACATTGGCTGCCACTCTTTACAAAAATAGTGCCGTCCATTTTTCTTTTTGATTGTGACGACCGGCCAAGCCAAAGCTGCTGCCGCTCGGTTCGTGTTCGTATCTACCACTGTTGGGATTCAGTGGTGTCAATTTTACTTTTTATCAAAATGGGTTTGACATATTTTATTAATTAAATATATAATTAATAAAAACGCAGCGGAAAAAATATGTAATCAACACCAAAAGTGAACCGAACAGGATCATGGTTACAAACATGCAAATACGATATACAATATTATTAATGATGTTAATCTACTGATGAGATTAAATATACCTTTGCGGTTAAAGACTAACCGGTTGAGACACCGAGGTACAACGAACGAGTGCTAGACCACGAACTAAAACGGGGTCCGTCGTGTAACCGGTGGTGTTCTACTGAACAACAGCGATCTTTGTGTTTTGTAGAAGAGAAAATAAACTATTTGCCTCTCAGAGAAAACATGGACAACAATAACAAAACTATCCTCCATTTCTTGAATGAAAGATCCATATTTATTGTTGCTGACAATCCAGCCAATTTAGTACCACTTGTAATATATATATTGTTTTTCTACAAAACATTGTGGCAGACACCATTTACAATTCGTAATTGTTTAAGAGAAAGAGGAAGTGGGGCGGCTACTGGTGGTGCACTAAAGATAAGAAAAGCAAAAAATAATTTAAACAATAAATTATTTATAATTAATCGGGTACCAAATCTAATATATGTAGAACAGGTTCAAGACGCGATATAAAGCCCGAGAATAACTGAATAAATGTTACATATATTATTTATAATTAGTATAAATAATATATCCGTTTATTTCGTTAATTGTTCGTGATTACCAGTTAATCGAGTTAAGTGGATTTAGTGTTCATTGCCCAAGGTGTAACTCTTACGGGTCATAGCTCGGTCAGCAGCGTTGACTTATCGAACCCGTAGATATAAATCCAACAATCTCCCACTTGGACGGGTTTCGATAAAATCCTCAACGCAGACAGTCAGCGGTGCTCTAGCTGCACATGGCTGCCCCCAACAAGGTATGCCACTTTAAAGTCATTAACCAAAACATCTTGGCAGTAGTAACAACTTACTATTGCATGACAAGAGACTTATGGTAATTGCTGTCATTCATCCTTTCCGTAAAAGACATCAATTGAATCAATGAGACATGGATTAAGTTCATTCTCATATGGTGTTCAATTATTATTGTTCTCGATCAAGATTCAAAGTGGTCCGAACAAACACACAGTAAGTTTGGATAAGGCCTTACACTTCACCAGTTTGAATCAACGAGGGCGCCACAATGTCTAACTGTTACATATCATGTAAAAGTACAGAATCCCTTATCGACTACATACAACTCCCACTGAACTTCAGAACTATTCCCAATTATAGCCTTTATGACTGGCAATTACGCGACAACGGTTGACAGTAATCAAAGAATAATCCTTGGTAAACGGAAGTTCTAGTATGTATCTCAGGTCAAAGGATACAAAAAATGAGTATACCAATATCAAAGCATCTTATGACTAAAATCCATGAAGATGATTTGATGCGAGTTACATCCAACGTCATTCTTAATGAGGTCTGTGAATTTGGAAGTCAACTCTTTGAGTCCAAAGTCAGAATAGTCTTAATTCAGAGTCGTTCCCACGAGTCTGACCGACTACAGATAATTTAGAATACAAGATTCATGGATTAAACGTATTAAAATCGAACACAGTTGTAAGATTCAAAGTTTGCATTTAACCAGTAAATCAAAGGTGAATTCAAAAGGTACAACTGTTTGAATGTTCGTACATCCAAATACTAAATCAAAACATATGGCCAGCTAATCTAAGACCGATAGCATCCCTATGTTGGTCATGCTTGTCCTGAGTCATCGGTTTAGTGAACGTGTCTGCTAGGTTTTGATCTGTGTCTACTTTGCTTATTATGATGTCTCCTCGTTCCAGTATTTCCCATATATAGTGGAACTTTCTTAGAATGTGCTTGGCCATGTGATGAGATATGGGCTCTTTGGCTTGAGCAATGGCTCCTGTGTTATCACAGAACACCTCGATTGGTTTCTGAATACTTGGAACCACATCGAGATCGGTGATGAATTTCTTCATCCAAGCAGCTTCTTTTGCAGCATCTGATGCAGCAATATATTTAGATTCCGTGGTTGAATCCGCCACTACACTCTGCTTGGATCTTTTCCATGAGATAGCTCCTCCATTTAGAGTGAATACAAATCCTGATTGTGAGCGAGAATCATCTTGGTCACTTTGGAAGCTAGCGTCAGTGTAACACCTTACAGTGGGCTCTTCTTCCACTCCTCCAAACATCAAGAACATATCTTTAGTTCTTCTCAAGTACCTTAGAATGTTCTTTACTGCAGTCCAATGGGCAATGCCAGGATTTTGCTGAAAACGACTGGTCATGCTTAAAGCATACGAGACGTCAGGTCTAGTACATAACATAGCATACATGATAGAACCAATCACTGAAGCATATGGAACTGCTTTCATTTGCTTAATTTCAATGTCCGTTGTAGGAGATTGCGATTTGTCCAACACGGTTACTTTAGTCATAGGAACACCTCCTTTCTTGGAGTTTTCCATTTTAAAGCGTCTCAAGTGAGTACAAATGAGACGGTGACTAATCAAAGTAAACAGGTCATATTAATGTATTACTGAAGACATGCTCGCCTATAAGTGAACACTCACCCCTAGAGTTCCCAGATAAGAGTGACTGGTCCGATTCTGCGGATTTATACGAACACTCTAGCCTTAGGCAGAAAACTCAGAGTACAGGTATTCACCCTTCCAGTTTGCACGCGTTCACATTAAAAGACCCAAACTTTGACGAGATTTTGAAAACTTTGAAGGTTCAAAACCTTACAATAAATCATCCTAGAATAGATGATTGATTTTCAAAGCGGTTTTGAAATTTGTGTTCTAGTTGTGATTGTCGCCTAAGGACAGGTGACGGTATTATTTTATGACTAAACGCAAGTAAACTCGCGTTAGGGTCCTAGGAAGGTTATAGACTAGGTCAAAGCATTACTAATAACCTAATTCCCTATAACCATGAGCTCTGATACCAACTTTTCTCTCACACCCCGACCACGTAAAACAACAAAACGTGGCGGAAACGTCGGGGAGTGTTGTAACAGAATCATTGTTTCATAACACATGGAAACTGAAATATTGTTTTATTGATTAAAAGAGTTACAATGTCTTGACAATCAAAGAAACATAACATAAATAACTAGTCTTGCATCTTTTATTGTCGCTAAGGCCCAAGTCCGCCTAAGTGTATCTTGATAAATCCTAAGCGTCATATCCTGAAACACATGTGAAAATAGGTACGTCAGCATAAAAATGCCTGTGAGATACCTAGGTTTTGTGAAAATAGAATTCATGACTTATGTTTATGTAAATGTTTAGTCATGAACCTTGTAATTTGCTTTGTCTTGTAAATCATTTGAAAAGTGATAAAGAAACCAAATGATATATATGTATAAAAGAATAATACATGGTTAAGTAAATAATCAAGTAAAATGAGTTTATATCAGATAAGTTGTTTGTAAAACAATGTATTGTAAAAAGTATGTTATTTGTATAAAATGTTATATGTCTAAATTGAAATAATTCAAATAACGCTACGATATGTAATACCATACAAGCACTTATATATAGGAAGTACCAGCGGCGTATCCACCATGCTTGTATCATATTACACACGCCTCGTTACTTAAATCACTTACTCAAACCAAACCACCAAAGTAAAATGTTTATGTATAATTAAATGTCAAAATGTTTGTGTGAAAACCATGTCTAATGTCTATGTCTAATGTAAATCATGAATTGTGTATATCAATGTCAAAATGTTTATGTCTAATATAAATCATGAATTGTGTATATCAATATCAAAATGTTTATGTCTAATGTAAATCATGAAATGTGTACCAAAATATCGTGTATGGTAAGTGAAATATATCAACTAAACCATATGTAAAATGCACAAAAACAAGGTATTGAAGTAAAACATGGTTTAAATCAAAGTTATGTTTTGTGGAACAAATGCATGCTATACTGATATAAACATCTATGCGGTATTGTGAAAATGCATAGATCCAAGCCTTGTGACTGTGGCGATAAACCCCTAAACGAATTTAAAGGTCTATCTGTGTTATGTTTATCGAATTCGGTCATTCCTTCCATCCAAACATACCTAGGATGTCAGGAACGGGAGTTGTCAATTCCTATGGTACCACTACCTACTAACGAATGGCGTGATCAATGTTAATGAATGTATATTGTCCCATTTAAACAAACCAAATGTCATACCAAAATGTAAGCATGTGATGAATAACAAATGTACTAAGTATGCACACAATGGACATACATAGCATAAAATGTAATGTAAAACAATGTACTAAGTATGCACACAATGGGCATACATAGCATAACATGTAATGTAAAACGATGTACTAAGTATGCAACAAAGGACATACATAGCAAAAACACAATGAAATCATGTACTATAAGTGTACTATTGAACATAACAAGCATATGTTATGAAAACATGGAAAGCATGAAAGTAACAAGTAGGCACATGTGTTTCACCCCAAAATGTTTGGAAAACAGTAAAAGAGGGGTCTATGTACTCACTTGAGATTGCTTAGTAGTCCTTGAGTAACAACCAAACAATGCTAGAGATCACGGAAATCAAACGGCACCTAATATAGGTAACTATGTTAATAAACGGACCTATGTCGGAGGATCGGATAGAATGAGGGTTCGTAAACCAAATGAGTATGGAAACTCATGTAATATGGTTTAACAAAGCCTACATACTAAAATGAAACTTAACCTAAGTGCTTACGACCCATTACGACCCGTTTAGGTAGCTTATGCTACTTTAACGCGTCGTTCGCGTGAAACGCGTTCGGACCGCCTAACTAGTCCTATGACAAGTAGAATATGCCTTAACATGTCTAATATTGTTGCCAAATCAGTTTAGATGTCAAACGTTATGTTACATATGTTTAAAATGAATTTTGGCATTAAAGGGGTATTTTGGTAATTTACCTAAGGCATATAAACTACCTATCATACAACTACTTAACGAAGCGACCATAAGGTATAACCTCGGAAGGTTATTCCCTGTATACTATGGTCACCTAATGTGTTTGGTCGGATCCTAATGATCGATCAAACGGGTCGGGTTTGAAAGTATAAGCGATTGTTTAGATCGCTTACCTTACGACCCTATATAAGCACTAAACTAAAAGTGACGAGCTAAGCATGTTAAAACATGCTTAACTAAGTTTAGAAAACAGGTTTGGTATCAAAACAAACAGTTTTGATACCTAAGAGTAGTTTGGTTACAAAATACGCAAGAATACGCATTTTGGCCGAAACTACGACTCGTCACTGAGCCTAGATAACGTGGTAATCAGTAGGTATAGCCACTAGGGACTATAACCATCGTGATTACGCTCACGTTAGGAAGTTCAAACGAACTTCGCGTTGACCATAAACTGGTCAATGCAGAAAGTCAAACATAGTTTGACTTTAACGCTAAAACGAATGAAAAAAAACGAAAGAACACTTACAAAGGGTCCCCGCAAGTTTGATCTTCCAAGTAATCTCAGGTAGGAAGTGTATAAGAACAACCACTTAGAGAAAAACTCAGAATTCAAGTGGGTTTTGCAAGTGAATCAAAGGGGTATTTATAGGATTTGGACCACCGTTAGGATCGTTCCTCGAATACCGTGCTTTGATCTTGTCCCTACACTTGTTGCAACACTAAGGTAACTCAAATTGGCCCCCCATTATCAGGAAGAGGCAAGTGTGGGTGAGTTTTGAGTGGTTAACAGCTGTAAACAGCTGTTAAACTGATTTTTGCATATCTGACATGCTTAGGCAGGCCGCGTAAGGTTTTATGGGGGCTTACGCGGGCCGCCTGAGCCTTCTGATCAGCAAACCACTTTGATAAATGACAGTTTTGGTCCCTGTTGTGTTTTAAGGCCATTTCCGACATGTTTAAGGCTCTTTAAGCCAATGTTAAGGCCCTAAAATGATGCCTAAACATTGTGGACATGAAACATGCATAAAAATATGCCGGATGTTGGTTCGTTTGGTCGTACGATCGCGATGTTCGCTTTATTACGACGGAATGCGCATAAGCGTGAAAAACGATCCAAATTGCGCGACGAATGGATTTTTCTCATGCCAAACACTAAGATAAAATATTTTAGTGCTTACATAAATTTTTAGATGTCCGGATGTATTCAGAACGTAAGTTATGCGCGAAAATGCAAACTTGTGCACTTTTTGACGCTTTTAGTCCCTGGATGACCCAAAAGTTTATTTTAGCACACCGAACCCCTCAAGGCCTATTTATAAGCTATGTAAAGGATATTTATGGTATGTTTAACTTATGGTCATGTTCCGGAATGTCTGTTACAGTTCAAATTGGCATACTTTCGCAGTTTGTCAAATTTAGTCCCTATAAGCGAATATACTTGATTTCGGCATACCAAACCTTCCAAAACTTATTTCTAAGTTATGTAAAGGTTATTTAAGGTATGTTAAGCCTATGTCACTGTTCTGGAGTGTTTGTTGCATTAAACTGGTTATATTTATGCATCGGTGCGCGTATAACCTTCCAGAAAGCGATTTAGAGCCCGAAATCGAACAAGAATTGATATGTGCAAATGACACACATATTTGTACAAATCCCAAGTATGAAATACAATATTTCATTGGTTTGGTATTTGTTTGATGGTCGCAGTGACCCAGGTGTCACAGTCTCCCCTACTTTAGGAAATTTCGTCCCGAAATTTATTCAGAGGAAACTTGTGAGAGCTTGAAACATGAAGTTGAAAAGATCAAACATGACTGGTTAGAGTCCTGAACTTCTAGTAACTTTACAATAACATCATGCTTGCAATGTGAGAGGGACACTTATATACAAGTATATAAAGCGTCATTGGTGCGTCCACCGTATCTCTATTACATTGTTCACATTTCGTTATGGTTGTCACTATCGGTTCTTACACATAATAAGTCTTACCGAGGTTTCCGTGCACTGAACTTCGCAATTATGTATGCATCCATAATTACGTAATTCCTTGCATAGTCACGTAGTGCATCTTATAATGTGTAGGGGAAGAAAGCAATGAACGAGCTTGTGATGATTGTGACTAGACCACCATAGGGTCCTTTTAATTAAATCAATAAATGATTTAAATATACTACCAAGGAGTCTGTTTAGCTACATCAGCGCATGTCATTTTTAACCAGATTCTGATTCAATCTTTTTGACTAGACCACTAGGAGGGTCTCTTATGAATCATGGAGTGGTACTATATAATCCAAGGGTCTTAACTAACACGTAGAAGCCCAATAAGGATTTAGGGTAGTACCTTTTTGAATATCCTTCTATGAATCCCTCATATGAAGATACGAAAGGTTCTACGAGGATTTGGATAACGAATATCCAGAGTATACAAAAACACAAAAATGCATAAAAGAAAACACAAAATGCATAAACACATAATCACATAATTGTTTAACTTGATTTTTAGAATCATTTTGTTAATTTGTTCTGCTAACTGTGCACATGTATTCAAAGCACACCAGGTATCCAATCAGTGGATTTTGATTGGTGCTTTAAATATTTCTAAGAATCTAACTATAAAGATAGAAATATCTTTTAAAGGGAAAATTCGATTATAAGGAACCGAAATGTTCGAATTAAGGTACACAAGGAATCCAATTAAGGACTCTGATTTGAATGATAATCATCCACAAGGGTCTAATTGTGAAGATAAAAAATCCCATATTGATTTTAGAAGTTGAAGATGTTTTGAAACCTTGCACTGGATGTGCTTAAGTCAAAACATGAAGTAAAAATTCTTATGAAGTTGAGATGCTAGATATGTCAAGGCGACATATGAAGCAGAATTTGGAGGTTAAGTCAATGTATGAGAAAAAATATTTTTGAAAATTATGCATGGAGTTCAAAAAATGTGTCCAATGTTTTTGAAACCTTATATATAATACCTTTGAAATCATAAAGTAGGTGTATTAGGTAGGTATATATTTATAAAAAAATTGTTTTAAAATCATGCGAGATGAATTTTGAAATTATGTATAAGGTTTTTGAAAACATGAATGATGCTTTTCGAAATCATGCACTTGATAAGAAAATGTACTGTGTTAATATTGTTTTCAGACTATATGAAACATTTTGAAATTATGAAGGTTGTTTTTTGAAAACATAGCCAATGTTTTTGAAATAACATAGACAATGCATTTGAAAAAATTGTTTTCAAACTATATAAAATGTTTTGAGATCATGAAGATTGTTTTTGAAATACTTGTACTGTGTATGTTGAAAAATCAAAATGTAATGGGTATGAGATTTGAAAATACCCTTAGTTATCTAACCAAGGATTCAAAGGCACAGATGTGCAGAAGCATGATTACTCATAATGTCACTTTATTTTCTGTACTTCGTATCTTAGAATGAAACGAGTACTTAGAATTTTCTATGGGAATCATGAGTAAACACAAGAATGGGAAATATTCACAAGAGTAGTTTGTAAGGAACATAGTTCCTTAATGTAGGTATTATAAGGAAATGCCATACACACATGTAACTACACTTGTATATCAGAATTTGTGATCAACGATTTATTTATAAACAAAACTGATTGTTTCACATTACAAGAAAAACAAAGAAATAAAAGCATAAGATTTAAAACAGTAACATCTTATACTCAGCCAAATGCTCATCCGTGGGTCAGATTTGCATTGACAATCTTTGTTCACTTGTTCCTGAAATAGCTCGTCTCGCCGTAGTTGTACCAAGTACCAGATGGTAAATGAGCTGGAGCAGGGTTGACTTGGGGTTGGTTTGGACCACCTTGGATTGGGTTGAATTGACAAGCACTTGCCAGGTGACCGAGTCGTCCACATGATGCACACAGACGACACTGCAGGTAAGCTCGGTGAGGTGCATTACACTTGTTGCACATCAGTGCAGTACCGGCATAAGGTTTCCTAGCAGGAGGTTGAGCAGCAGCAAGGTTTATAACAGCTTTGTTTTGGATAGCAAAGCGGCACATGTTAACCAAATGTCCCCGCCGTCCACAGTAGGTACATTTGAAGCAGGGTATGAGGTTTGAATGATGACGGTTGCATCGTTTGCACCATGGGGCAGTTCCAAAGTACGGCTTCCTAGCTGGTGGCGCTGCCATTTGGCTAGGTCCCGCTTGATTAGGTGTAACTGCTGCGGGTTTCTTTGAAGCCTTACGCTTCCTTGATTTTGGTGCAGGCTTGACTTCTGCCTCCTTTGGTGACTCTTGAGTGGCTTCATTGTTGAGACGAGACATGGCAATGCCTAAATCCACCGTCTTCAGAATCACTTCGCCTATTTGCTGAACAAATTTGGCTGTTTGCTCGGACATTTGACCGTTGCTGAGAGGAAGAGACATTCTAGAAGGAAATGAAAGACATAGGAAGAAACAAGTGAAATGTTATCGGAAAATCAAAACAAAATGGCAACGCATAAAATTGCGATCATTTGTTTGTTACCTAAGGCAAACAAATGAGACGGTGACTAATCAAAGTAAACAGGTCATATTAATGTATTACTGAAGACATGCTCGCCTATAAGTGAACACTCACCCCAAGAGTTCCCAGGTAAGAGTGACTGGTCCGATTCTGCGGATTTGTACGAACACTCTAGCCTTAGGCAGAAAACTCAGAGTACAGGTATTCACCCTTCCAGTTTGCACGCGTTCACATTAAAAGACCCAAACTTTGACGAGATTTTGAAAACTTTGAAGGTTCAAAACCTTACAATAAATCATCCTAGAATAGATGATTGATTTTCAAAGGGGTTTTGAAATTTGTGTTCTAGTTGTGGTTGTCGCCTAAGGACAGGTGACGGTATTATTTTATGACTAAACGCAAGTAAACTCGCGTTAGGGTCCTAGGAAGGTTATAGACTAGGTCAAAGCATTACTAATAACCTAATTCCCTATAACCATGAGCTCTGATACCAACTTTTCTATCACACCCCGACCACGTAAAACAACAAAACGTGGCGGAAACATCGGGGAGTGTTGTAACAGAATCATTGTTTCATAACACATGGAAACTGAAATATTGTTTTATTGATTAAAAGAGTTACAATGTCTTGACAATCAAAGGAACATAACATAAATAACTAGTCTTGCATCTTTTATTGTCGCTAAGGCCCAAGTCCGCCTAAGTGTATCTTGATAAATCCTAAGCGTCATATCCTGAAACACATGTGAAAATAGGTACGCCAGCATAAAAATGCTTGTGAGATACATAGGTTTTGTGAAAATAGAATTCATGACTTATGTTTATGAAAATGTTTAGTCATAAACCTTGTAATTTGCTTTGTCTTGTAAATCATTTGAAAAGTGATAAAGAAACCAAATGATATATATGTATAAAAGAATAATACATGGTTAAGTAAATAACCAAGTAAAATGAGTTTATATCAGATAAGTTGTTTGTAAAACAATGTATTGTGAAAAGTATGTTATTTGTATAAAATGTTATATGTCTAAATTGAAATAATTCAAATAACGCTACGATATGTAATACCATACAAGCACTTATATATAGGAAGTACCAGCGGCGTATCCACCATGCTTGTATCATATTACACACGCCTCGTTACTTAAATCACTTACTCAAACCAAACCACCAAAGTAAAATGTTTATGTATAATTAAATGTCAAAATATTTGTGTGAAAACCATGTCTAATGTCTATGTCTAATGTAAATCATGAATTGTGTATATCAATGTCAAAATGTTTATGTCTAATATAAATCATGAATTGTGTATATCAATGTCAAAATGTTTATGTCTAATGTAAATCATGAAATGTGTACCAAAATATCGTGTATGGTAAGTGAAATATATCAACTAAACCATATGTAAAATGCACAAAAACAAGGTATTGAAGTAAAACATGGTTTAAATCAAAGTTATGTTTTGTGGAACAAATGCATGCTATACTGATATAAACATCTATGCGGTATTGTGAAAATGCATAGATCCAAGCCTTGTGACTGTGGCGATAAACCCCTAAACGAATTTAAAGGTCTATCTGTGTTATGTTTATCGAATTCGGTCATTCCTTCCATCCAAACATACCTAGGATGTCAGGAACGGGAGTTGTCAATTCCTATGGTACCACTACCTACTAACGAATGGCGTGATCAATGTTAATGAATGTATATTGTCCCATTTAAACAAACCAAATGTCATACCAAAATGTAAGCATGTGATGAATAACAAATGTACTAAGTATGCACACAATGGACATACATAGCATAAAATGTAATGTAAAACAATGTACTAAGTATGCACACAATGGGCATACATAGCATAACATGTAATGTAAAACGATGTACTAAGTATGCAACAAAGGACATACATAGCAAAAACACAATGAAATCATGTACTATAAGTGTACTATTGAACATAACAAGCATATGTTATGAAAACATGGAAAGCATGAAAGTAACAAGTAGGCACATGTGTTTCACCCCAAAATGTTTGGAAAACAGTAAAAGAGGGGTCTATGTACTCACTTGAGATTGCTTAGTAGTCCTTGAGTAACAACCAAACAATGCTAGAGATCACGGAAATCAAATGGCACCTAATATAGGTAACTATGTTAATAAACGGACCTATGTCGGAGGATCGGATAGAATGAGGGTTCGTAAACCAAATGAGTATGGAAACTCATGTAATATGGTTTAACAAAGCCTACATACTAAAATGAAACTTAACCTAAGTGCTTACGACCCATTACGACCCGTTTAGGTAGCTTATGCTACTTTAACGCGTCGTTCGCGTGAAACGCGTTCGGACCGCCTAACTAGTCCTATGACAAGTAGAATATGCCTTAACATGTCTAATATTGTTGCCAAATCAGTTTAGATGTCAAAAGTTATGTTACATATGTTTAAAATGAATTTTGGCATTAAAGGGGTATTTTGGTAATTTACCTAAGGCATATAAACTACCTATCATACAACTACTTAACGAAGCGACCATAAGGTATAACCTCGAAAGGTTATTCCCTGTATACTATGGTCACCTAATGTGTTTGGTCGGATCCTAATGATTGACCAAACGGGTCGGGTTCAAAAGTATAAGCGATTGTTTAGATCGCTTACCTTACGACCCTATATAAGCACTAAACTAAAAGTGACGAGCTAAGCATGTTAAAACATGCTTAACTAAGTTTAGAAAACAGGTTTGGTATCAAAACAAACGGTTTTGATACCTAAGAGTAGTTTGGTTACAAAATACGCAAGAATACGCATTTTGGCCGAAACTACGACTCGTCACTGAGCCTAGATAACGTGGTAATCAGTAGGTATAGCCACTAGGGACTATAACCATCGTGATTACGCTCACGTTAGGAAGTTCAAACGAACTTCGCGTTGACCATAAACTGGTCAATGCAGAAAGTCAAACATAGTTTGACTTTAACGCGAAAACGAATGAAAAAAAACGAAAGAACACTTACAAAGGGTCCCCGCAAGTTTGATCTTCCAAGTAATCTCAGGTAGGAAGTGTATAAGCACAACCACTTAGAGAAAAACTCAGAATTCAAGTGGGTTTTGCAAGTGAATCAAAGGGGTATTTATAGGATTTGGACCACCGTTAGGATCGTTCCTCGAATACCATGCTTTGATCTTGTCCCTACACTTGTTGCAACACTAAGGTAACTCAAATTGGCCCCCCATTATCAGGAAGAGGCAAGTGTGGGTGAGTTTTGAGTGGTTAACAGCTGTAAACAGCTGTTAAACTGATTTTTGCATATCTGACATGCTTAGGCGGGCCGCGTAAGGTTTTATGGGGGCTTACGCGGGCCGCCTGAGCCTTCTGATCAGCAAACCACTTTGATAAATGACAGTTTTGGTCCCTGTTGTGTTTTAAGGCCATTTCCGACATGTTTAAGGCTTTTTAAGCCAATGTTAAGGCCCTAAAATGATGCCTAAACATTGTGGACATGAAACATGCACAAAAATATGCCGGATGTTGGTTCGTTTGGTCGTACGATCGCGATGTTCGCTTAATTACGACGGAATGCGCATAAGCGCGAAAAACGATCCAAATTGCGCGACGAATGGATTTTTCTCATGCCAAACACTAAAATAAAATATTTTAGTGCTTACATAAATTTTTGGATGTCCGGATGTATTCAGAACGTAAGTTATGCGCGAAAATGCAAACTTGTGCACTTTTTGACGCTTTTAGTCCCTGGATGACCCAAAAGTTTATTTTAGCACACCGAACCCCTCAAGGCCTATTTATAAGCTATGTAAAGGATATTTATGGTATGTTTAACTTATGGTCATGTTCCGGAATGTCTGTTACAGTTCAAATTGGCATACTTTCGCAGTTTGTCAAATTAAGTCCCTATAAGCGAATATACTTGATTTCGGCATACCAAACCTTCCAAAACTTATTTCTAATTTATTTAAAGGTTATTTAAGGTATGTTAAGCCTATGTCACTGTTCCGGAGTGTTTGTTGCATTAAACTGGTTATATTTACGCATTGGTGCGCGTATAACCTTCCAGAAAGCGATTTAGAGCCCGAAATCGAACAAGAATTGATATGTGCAAATGATACACATATTTGTACAAATCCCAAGTATGAAATACAATATTTCATTGGTTTGGTATTTGTTTGATGGTCGCAGTGACTGTTAGTGCATACATCTGTCGACTTCGTCTTATATCGAGTCCCAGTTGCGTTGCGGATCTGAACGAGTGTGACATCATCTTATACAATGATGACATCATCATTGCATCATCTCACAAAAGACAAAATAGTTTACAATTTAAGTTTTGATTTCGCTCCAAGTAAATTGTCTGATTTCGCTCCTATTCAAGTTTTGATTTCGCTCCTAAGTGACATGTGTGTTTTGGAGCGGAATCATGAAGACTATAAATCGGGTAGTGTGCATTTCATTTGTAACGATTTCCAGATTTGATACCGAGGTGCTTCCGGTTTTTCCTTTGACTGTAAACATTGTAAATTCAATATACTAGAGGATTAAAGTGTGAATCAAGCTGATTTAATATCCGTTTCTCTGTTTCCGCCTCTAAAACGGATTTGAGCTCTTCCGAACGACTTGTTTAGGTCGTGATCCGATCCTACAAGTGGTATCAGAGCTCAGGAAGAAGAGTTCTATACATTTCAGCTGCAAATTATGTTTCTACACCATTCTTTTCACAAATTTTGAAGTTTTCACGGTCAAAATCGGCTCAAATTTTCACAGATTGTTTAAAATTGGACATAGACAAATCCTTGAAAGTTTCACAGCTAAAATCGGCTTAAAATGGGTAAAAATGATGTGCGAACTGATTCCGCTCGTACGGATGTTGTCTGATTTCGCTCTAAAACTGCTGTTGATTCCGCTCCTGACTGCCAATTTGTTAATTCCGCTCCAGAATTGGTTGTGATTTCGCTCCAAGATAACAATTTCTGTGTTTCCGCTCCAAAATTATTTTTTGATTCCGCTCCAGAGTACCAAATCAGAGATTCCGCTCCAAAATTTATCATCTGATTCCGCTTGAAAGTGCATCGGGTCATGTGAATATATCGGTTTATGTGTGCATCGGTTTATGTGTGCATGTGATTGATTATTAATATTGTTGCTCACACATCAGATTTGCATGTGAAATAATGATTTCATCGAGATGTGTAGAAGTTGTCAGTACATGTGATGGCTTTTAAAGTTTGCATGTGATATTAGGTTGTTGACACATTCAAAGTATAATCAGATATTCAAAGTGTTGCATGTGACTAGATAAGTTCAAGAATATCATCAGCCCATGTGCATTTGATTAAAAACAAGTCAGTGCAATCCATTGTAAGTTGTCGGCAAATAGCTTTTGATAAGATCAGACTTTGCATGTGACTAGATAAGATCAAGATAATATTCGACACATTAAAAAGAAGTTTGTGATTCCAATGTATGAGCCATGTGCATTGTTAATGACTTAGATACCCAATAAAAGTGTTGGCTCAGTGGGATTGATATTTGCAAAGTGCATGTGATCTGAACTATATTCTCGATTTAAGTAAAATTTTTGGGGGTCCAATCAGATTTAAGTAAAAGCTGATGCTGTCGGCAAAGTGAAGTGTGTTGTTGACTTGTTATATTCATTGATCAAAGAATACGTCTGTCATTAGTTTGTTATCAGCCCAAGTCTTAACATCATTAAAGACCCATTTTGCATTTGGTTAAAGTCAAAGGGTATCGGCCCAAGTTAATCTCATTTAGCCCAAGTGATTCATAGCAATCGGCCCAAATTTGAGAGTTGGAGTATAGAGTTCATATTTTGTGATCCATTTGATCTAGTCCATTGATTCAGTGATTTCACATCAACAATATTGAAACGAGTCCGCAAATCTTCGACAACGAGTCTTAGATTGATTTCATCAACACACATTTTTACATACTCAGTATGTTTAAACTAATTGTTTGTTTGTTTGTTTCAGGTTTTTGCCAAAGTATATCAAATTTTCCGAAGACATGGAAGAGGAATTCTACAATGCGTTTGCCACGCCAGTCGCTCCTGTTACAGCTGCAGAGACTTTATATAGTGAAAATGAAACGGGAACTCATCAAAAGCCGCCAAAGCTCATGTATATCGAGGACTTCAAAGGTTGGCAAAATCGATTTGAGAACTGGGTGCAGGCTTACAAATTTGATGCATGTGTTCGTTGGAGAAAGACTACGAGAAACCAAAAAACGAACGTGGGCTTGAAAAGGATTTCAGTGACTTTACCGAAAGTGATAAATTGAAATATACAAGTGAGAAAATGATGATCAGTATTCTTCAACAGGCAATTAAAGAAGATATATTTGTTTTGCTCCAACATGGGAATACAGCTAAGTCAATTTGGGAAGCATTGATTCAGAAATTCAAAGGAAGCGCAGATATGATCAAGAACAGAAAGGCATTGCTGAAGAAATCATTTGATATGTTTGTAGCTTTCGATCACGAATCAACTAAGCAGACCATTGACAGATATTGTCATCTTGTCCTGGAAATGGGAAGATTGGATATAAAGAAAGATGATGAGGAATGGGTGGATAAACTTGCTGATGCATTACCACAACAGAAATGGGGAACTTATTTGTTGATTATCAAACACATGAGAAAATCTGAGAATATGAATCTAGAAAAGTTTATTCAAAAGATTGAAGAGCACGAGCTGGATATCCAGAAAACGGCTATCATGACAAATCCAAATGCTAAACAAGATGTTAGTCTGTATTACAGAGGGAACAAGTTTGAGGCTAACCCCAGTCCTAGTCCAAAGATCCAAACTGGTTTTAGTGCTGATGGGTCTTCTAGTCCTAATGTTAGTACTACAACTCAGAGTGGTGGATATTCTTCATCATTTTCAAGTTTTGATCCAAACAGCACAACATCAAGTCCTCAACAACAGAGTTCAACAAATCTTCAATGCAATGTGACTTTGAACATTAAGAATGGTCAGAATTTGTCTCCAGAAATAGCCAAACAACATATGGCATCTCTCGTTGCTATGTTGGAATCTTATGAAAGTTTGATTGATGGCAAGATTGGAAATCCGATGCTTACAAAAGAATATTATGACCAAATTGATGCAGAGGAACTTGAGTTGATGGACGTGAAATGGTGTTTAGCTAGTGCTTAGAGAAGGGCAGAAAAGTTTCAACAAATTACTGGTAGAGATGAGTTTCGAGGAATGGCCACTTCTCCACTGGGTTTTGACAAATCGAAAGTTACCTGTTTCCGTTGCAAAGGAAAAGGTCATTTTAAACGAGAATGCAAAAACCAAGAAGCAACCGGGAATCAAGAAAAGAACAATTATTATCAAAAATCTATTTTTCATCAGATTACTCAACAAAAGGAACCACAAACTGCACATGCTCGGCCAATTGTGGATGACAAAAGGAAAATGATCGAAGATGCAAATAGAAAAGCTAATTTTGGTATCATTGATCAAGATGATGAATTTGTTGCTGAAGGATTTAGCTGGGATAAATACATTCCATCTGGTTCAGGTTTTGTTGCTAGAATTCAGGGTGAAGATGAGACTAATCAGAAAAGAATCCCAATTTTTCCAGATCTTGGAAGTGATGTGGATACCGATGATGAGGAAGAACATCTCAACAAAGCTAGAAAAGGCATAGATCCTACTAGTTTTAATTTGTTTTTTTGCAGATAAAATGGAGATGCTGTATCAGAAGAAGATGGCAAGATTGAGGAAAGAGCTGGAAGCAGCAAAAATGCAAACTGATGAAAAGACAAAGACAGAAGTTGAAGAAGCAAATGTTGATCAAGTGATTGAGAAAGTAGTTGAAAAAATCGTTGAAGTAGAGAAACTTGTCGAGGTAGAAAAAGTAGTTGAAGTTGAGAAACTTGTTGAAGTTGAGAAACTTGTCAAAGTTGAGAAAATCGTCGAGGTAGAAAAGATTGTTGAAGTAGAGAAAGTTGTTGAAGTAGAGAAAGTTGTTGAAGTTGAAAAAATAGTTGAAAAAGTGGTTGAAGTTGAAAAACCATGTTTGAAGTGTTCAGTTTCTTGCAAAGATTGTACTGAGAAGGATACAAAGATTGCTGAGTTAGAAAAGATTAAAGAAGATTTATTGTCTGATGTGAAGTACATTAAAGAGTCTTATGATGTACTGAACAGAACAGTTGATAGTCTGAAGAAGACAAATTCAGAAACCGAAAAAGCAATGGATAAAACGAGTGCAACATTAATGACAAAGCAGAGCGTCATCAATGAGTATATTGAAGACTGTGCTAAATTGAAGAAAGAAGTAGAACTTGAGAAGATTGAGAGTGAAAGGATTAAACGATTACTGTTGAGTTATACTACTTGTGATTACTTGATTGATCGTGTTTATCCTACTGTTGCAGGTCTTGAAGCATTCATGGATAAAAAGACTGAAGATATTGATACTGGTAAGAAACCAAGTGTCAAGTATAACAGATGTCCGCCCCCGATCCATGAAACTTATTCTCCAAGGAATCCTAACGAGGAGCGTCTAAAAAAGGCAGTCAACATCAAATTAAAGTCTGAAATCATTGATGAATTACCAGACAATATTGATGTTACATTTACAGCGTCTAACACCGATCATGAGTCTGAGTTATTAAAGAAAGTTGTCGATCAGGTGTTGGATATGGATGAAGAGTCAAAACCGGAGTCTAAGTCTGAAAGTTCGAGTTCGTCAGAAAAGAGTCCGAGTTCACCGGTTAACAGGGTTTACAACAAAGAATTCCTGTTATCAAAATCTAATTTGAATGACGGATCAATCAAAGTGGTTTATACTTTGTATGATTCAGACAAATTATATTCTGATGAGGAATTTCCAATAAGAAGTGTCAAAACTGAAATGATCAAACAGGTTTTCAAATTAACAGAAATTAAGATTTCTGAAATAAAAGATTTAAATCTTACTGAAAAACCTAAAAAGTACACTTCATGAGTTCAACAGAGATTGAACAAGAAAAAGGGTTATAGTTCTGGTTTTGGTTGTTGAAAGAAACCAAACTATAACGGTAATTTCAAAAAGAAAGGTCTTGGTTTTATTCCTCCTGAAAATTATAAAAATGAGAAAAATTATAAACCAAAAACAAAATTTGTTGCAGGAGGAAGTGCTGAAGATGAGTAGAAGAAACCTTTCTGGAAACAGTCAAACAAGGAGTTTCTTGCTGAAGTGAAGAACAATGTGAGAATGTTTGCTCAAAGAGTTGACAGAAGAACTTGCTTTAAATGTCAAAAAGTTGGACATATTGCTTGGAACTGCCAAGAGTCTAGTTATTCAAAACAGGGAGTTTCTTCTAACTCTGAAATGAGAAGAAAAAGTGTTGATAAATCGACTTTGGAAGTTGGTGAAACTTCAAAACGATTTTACAAAAGAAGTGTCGATTTAACAAAACAAAAATGGGTTGTAAAATCTGATAGTAGTTCTGACAATGAATCTGATTCCATAAAATCAGAGGAGTCATCTGTTGAGAAAAAGGTTGTTAATTCCGTTCCAGAGGTGAACGATGAAGATTTTCCTCCATTGTCAAAGGCAAATTTGATGAAGAAAGTGGGAAAGGTAGAGATCTCAAATCAATTCTTCGCTGATAAGGGAGAATTTGATGTTGAGAAGACTTTTAATGGAAATGTTAAACATATTTTTGGAAAGATGGTTGACAGGAAGGTGAAAGGTGCAAAAGAATTTTATCGAAGAAAAGCAGGATGGAGTGATGATGAGGTAGAATCACCCAAGACTGGTCAGACTTGGGTGACAACAGTTTCAAACTAAAAATCCTGACTTACCGGAGCTCCCAGGTTGGTAAGAGTGGAGCAGGAATCGGCATCTTTCTTAGCAAATGATTATACAAGTGGTACAGTAAGTGGTTATGGTTGGTGAAATGAACCTGTAAGTGATTGAAAGAGGTTGTCATTAACAAGTGGTTAATCAAGGTCATTAAGTTGAACTTGATTGGACCATACCTACAAGTGGTATTTTGGAGAACAATGTGATGAACCCCTAACCTACAAATGGTTTCTTAAAATCAACAAAACTTATTTTCCGGAAAAACCATTTGATTAAACAAACTTAAGTGTTTTGAAATCACAATGGGAAAATAGTTTGTTGTGAGGGGGAGTTCTGATTGTTTATGCCGAGTGGATAGTGATTTGAAGTGATTTGATATCATTTGTCACTTTATTGTATAGTTTGTTTTCAAATTTCCTAAAATGTGTGGCATTTTAGGGGGAGTAAAAATTTCAGAAAATCCAAAAACATTAGAAAATTTGAAAAAGTAAAAAACATGATAAAATCAAAAAATGAGTTTTGTTGTATAAAAGAGGAAATGATAGTACATCAGTGGATTATCACAACATTCTAAAGATTTGGAAAGAAAAATGTGATAAACGGTCTCACTGATGATGTGTCAGTAGGTTTTTGCACATTTAGTAGACTGTGACGAGATATAAACCTAAATTCAAACTTGCTTAATTCATGGGTAACATCTCTCGGATATATGGGTAACCCCCGAAATCTTGTTTGAAGGACCCCTCTTTCTGAGATACTAGGTCTTTATGCTTAGTGATATCTGGGGTATTATCCCGGGACTTCTGATAATGCGGAAGCAATGGCCTAGTCCCCGGAGAATACTTTCTGCTTGCTTGAAATATAGCGCCGCCCTCAGCAAAAATAGACAATAAAATTGCTAATTAATGCTGTTGTAAAAAAGATCCTCTAAAGGGGACCCACCAAAAGTTGAGCCGTCATCTCTCTGCTGAACGGAAGTTCTGACCTGAGCTCTCACGGTTTCGCACCTAACCCCTTACAGATATAATCTAGGTATACTCACCTGTAAGACTGAATATTGGGATCTGGATACGGGAGTATATTCTGAGGTGGGACACGCGAATAAGTTTAAGTACTTAAAACATTAATCTCGTATCTCGAAACAGTTGAACTTTGTGTGAAAATTTAAGTGGATCTGTATACTGACAATCTAAGTGAATCGTTTAGAACTTAAAATGTATAAAGCTTAACAGTGTTGGTGATTTGTCTCGTAAACTGATATGATCCTCTTACACAAACTCACAAAAATATTGTATGTAAATATTTCTTTACTGCATTTCATTTCTGGTATATAAAAAAATCCAAAAAGATTTTCGGTGTGTTTTAGCATAAATTTTGAAAAATTCAAAAAGATTTTAGACAACTGATGTTGAAAAGCTGATTTTCAAAATTCCAAGTGCTGAACATGACGAACAGGTTTGGGAAAGTTTGTTTGAAGATGTGTGAAATGATAATGATAATCATTCAAGTGGTTCATCAGTGACTTACACGATAAATATATTTGTTTGATACTTGAAAATGATGCATTCAGGGTTGTGTCTTCAGGTGATTAGCGAAGTTTCTAAATTTGTTATATCTTATTTTTTTTAAACTTATGTTTTGGGTAGAGAATATGCAGGTGAGTCAAGTTGCGATACCTGAACCTGTGAAAGCCAGACTACGATCCCAGTACAAGTTGAGGGGGAGTCTGTTAGAGAAAGAGAGTCTGAAGATGCAAGAGCTAGGAGCCAGAGATCCTGAAAGAGAATTGGAGATAGGATAGAGCCAGTTAGAGATCATGAAGGAAGTCCAAAGACTGATAAAGACTGAAGATTGAAAAGACTCGACACTTAAGACTCGTCAACATCTGAGGGGGAGTCTGTTAGTGCATACATCTGTCGACTTCGTCTTATATCGAGTCCCAGTTGCGTTGCGGATCTGAACGAGTGTGACATCATCTTATATAATGATGACATCATCTAGATGACATCATCATTGCATCATCTCACAAAAGACAAAATAGTTACAATTTAAGTTTTGATTTCACTCTAAGTAAATTGTCTGATTTCGCTCCTATTCAAGTTTTGATTTCGCTCCTAAGTGACATGTGTGTTTTGGAGCGGAATCATGAAGACTATAAATAGGGTAGTGTGCATTTCATTTGTAACGATTTCCATATTTGATACCGAGGTGCTGCCGGTTTTTCCTTTGACTGTAAACATTGTAAATTCAATATACTAGAGGATTAAAGTGTGAATCAAGCTGATTTAATATCCGTTTCTCTGTTTCCGCCTCTGAAACGGATTTGGGCTCTTCCAAACGACTCGTTTAGGTCGCGATCCGATCCTACAGTGACCCAGGTGTCACATTTACTTTGACTTAGCCCTAGAAGCCGCTTAGATCTATCTCTGTAGATCTTGATTCCCAGAATATAAGCTGCTTCTCCAAGATCTTTCATTGCGAAGCAAGATCCCAAATAGTGTTTAACTTTGTTAAGCATAGGGATGTTATTTCCAATGATCAGTATATCATCCACATACAAGATGAGGAATGATATAGTGCTCCCACTAGCCTTTCTGTAAATACAAGGCTCATCTTCATTCTTGACAAAACCAAACTCTTTGATCTTCTGGTCAAAACGAAGATTCTAGCTACGAGATGCCTGTTTGAGTCCATAAATGGACTTATACAGCTTACACACCCTACTTGGATATTTTGGATCGACAAAACCTTCAGGCTGAACCATATAGACATCTTCAGAGAGATATCCATTAAGAAAAGCGGTTTTGACATCCATTTGCCATATATCGTAGTCATAGTATGTGGCTATGGCAAGTAATATCCTGATCGATTTGATCATAGCAACGGGCGAGAAGGTTTCATCATAGTCAATACCCTGAGTTTGAGTGAAACCTTTCGCAACTAGCCGTGCTTTATAGGTGTGTACAATTCCATGCGTATCGGTTTTTCTTTTGAAAATCCATTTGCTCCCTACTGCCCGAGATTCGGGGGGTAGCTCAACCAAGTCCCAGACTTGATTATCACGCATAGATTGCATCTCAGCGTTCATGGCTTCCAGCCATTTCGCAGATTCAGGATCTGAGATAGCAGATTTGTAGTTAGCAGGTTCGTCATTAGACTCATCTACTACCAAGACTTCAGCACCTTCGAGATGCCAATGGTATCTGTCAGGTTCTTTACGAGTCCTGCTACTTCTGCAAACGCCTGTGTTCATGTCTGATTCATCAGCAACAATTTCTTGTTGTTCAGACGTTCCGACTTCATCAGCGGTTGTTGTTGGTTCTCGAATTTCTTCAAGATCAACCGCATTATTTCCAGTTCATCGATTAAGAATTTCTTCCTCAAGAAAACGTCCCTTCCTTTTGATGGAAATAATATTTGTATCAGGATGATATAAATAATATCCGCTTCTTTTATAGTATCCGACGAAAACAACCTTTTCGCCTCGAGGATCGAGCTTATCATCAGAATCACTTGTGATGTATGCATCACATCCCCATACTCTAAGGTATTCCAAATTGGGTTTACACCCATGCCATATCTCATATGGAGTTTTGTTTACCTTTTTAGTCGGAGCTAGATTGACAATGCGGGCGGCAGTCATAAGAGCATAACCCCAAAAGGAGTGAGGCAAGTTAGTTCTACACATCATCGATCGAACCATATTAAGTAGGGTTCGATTTCTCCTTTCGCTCATGCCATTAAGTTGGGGTGTGCCAGGTGGAGTGGGTTCTGAAATTATTCCACACTCTTTCAGATGATTGAGGAACTCTAAGCTGAGGTATTCGCCACCTCGATCTGATCGAAATACTTTTATCTTTCTAGTAAGTTGGTTCTCGGCTTCATTTTGAAACTCTTTGAACTTTTCAAAAGTTTCATGCTTGTGCTTCATAAGATAGACATAAGCATATCGACTATAATCGTCAATGAAAGTAACGAAGTATTTTTCATGGTTTCTTGTCATGGTTCTGAAAGGGCCACATACATCAGTGTGAATGAGTCCTAGCAGACCATTGGCCCGTTCACCAACACTAGTGAAGGGGCACTTTGTGAGTTTGCCAGCTAAGCAAGATTCGCAATCATTAAAGGAGTCCTGTCCAGTGGATTCAAGAATCCCCTGGCACACCCTAACTTAATGGCGTGAGCGAAAGGAGAAATCAAACCCTAATTAATATGGTTCGATCGATGATGTGTAGAACTAACTTGCCTCACTCCTTTTGGGGTTATGCTCTTATGACTGCCGCCCGCATTGTCAATCTAGCTCCGACTAAAAAGGTAAACAAAACTCCATATGAGATATGGCATAGGTGTAAACGCAATTTGGAATACCTTAGAGTATGGGGATGTGATGCATACATCACTAGTGATTCTGATGATCAGCTCGATCCTCGAGGCGAAAAGGTTGTTTTCGTCGGATACTATAAAAGAAGCGGATATTATTTCTATCATCCTGATACAAATATTATTTCCATCAAAAGGAAGGGACGTTTTCTCGAGGAAGAACTTCTTAATCGAGGAACTGGAAATAATGTGGTTGATCTTGAAGAAATTCGAGAACCAATAACAACCGCTGATGAAGTCGGAACGTCTGAACAACAAGAAATTGTTGCTGATTAATCAGACATGAACACAGGCGTTCGCAGAAGTAGCAGGACTCGTAAAGAACCTGACAGATACCTTTGGCATCTCGAAGGTGCTGAAGTCTTGGTAGTAGATGAGTCTAATGATGAACTTGCTAACTACAAATATGCTATCTCAGATCCTGAATATGCGAAATGGCTAGAAGCCATGAACGCTGAGATGCAATCTATGCGTGATAATCAAGTCTGGGACTTAGTTGAGCTACCCCCCGAATCTCGGGCAGTAGGGAGCAAATGGATTTTCAAAGAAAAACCGATACGCATGGAATTGTACACACCTATAAAGCACGGCTAGTTGCGAAAGGTTTCACTCAAACTCAGGGTATTGACTATGATGAAACCTTCTCGCCCGTTGCTATGATCAAATCGATCATGATATTGCTTGCCATAGCCGCGTACTATGACGACGAGATATGGCAAATGGATGTCAAAACCGCTTTTCTTAATGGGCATCTCTCTGAAGATGTCTATATGGTTCAGCCAGACGGTTTTGTTGATCCAAAATATCCTAATAGGGTGTGCAAACTGAATAAGTCCATTTATGGACTCAAACAGGCATCTCGTAGCTGGAATCTTCGTTTTGACCAGAAGATCAAAGAGTTTGGTTTTGTCAAGAATGAAGATGAGACTTGTGTTTACAGAAAGGCTAGTGGGAGCACTATATCATTCCTCATCTTGTATGTGGATGATATACTGATCATTGGAAATAACATCCCTATGCTTAACGAAGTTAAACACTATTTGGGATCTTGCTTCGCAATGAAAGATCTTGGAGAAGCAGCTTATATTCTGGGAATCAAGATCTACAGAGATAGATCTAAGCGGCTTCTAGGGCTAAGTCAAAGTACATACATAGACAAAATAATGACACGCTTTAAAATGGAAAACTCCAAGAAAGGAGGTGTTCCTATAACTAAAGGAACCGTGTTGGACAAATCGCAATCTCCTACAACGGACATTGAAAATTAAGCAAATGAAAGCAGTTCCATATGCTTCAGCGATTGGTTCTATCATGTATGCTATGTTATGTACTAGACCTGACGTCTCGTATGCTTTAAGCATGACCAGTCGTTTTCAGCAAAATCCTGGCATTGCCCATTGGACTGCAGTAAAGAACATTCTAAGGTACTTGAGAAGAACTAAAGATATGTTCTTGATGTTTGGAGGAGTGGAAGAAGAGCCCACTGTAAGGTGTTACACTGACGCTAGCTTCCAAAGTGACCAAGATGATTCTCGCTCACAATCAGGATTTGTATTCACTCTAAATGGAGGAGCTATCTCATGGAAAAGCTCCAAGCAGAGTGTAGTGACGGATTCAACCACGGAATCTGAATATATTGCTGCATCAGATGCTGCAAAAGAAGCTGCTTGGATGAAGAAATTCATCACCGATCTCGATGTGGTTCCAAGTATTCAGAAACCAATCGAGGTGTTCTGTGATAACACAGGAGCCATTGCTCAAGCCAAAGAGCCCAGATCTCATCACAGGGCCAAGCACATTCTAAGAAAGTTCCACTATATATGGGAAATACTAGAACGAGGAGACATCATAATAAGCAAAGTAGACACAGATCAAAACTTAGCAGACCCGTTCACTAAACTGATGACTCAGGACAAGCATGACTGTTAGGATCGGAGGCTCTCATGATTGTGTTTGTTTGTGTACTTTGAACAATGAATGAATATGAAACAATGTAAAGTGCAGCGGAAATGAATAACAAACTTTGTAAACACAATCAAAGGAGAAAATAGTTTGATAAACATTTGCTTTTCATAGAGTCAAAAGATTACAATTCAAAGCATAAGGTTACAATGCAAGCTTACAAACTAAGCTCCCCCTCAGCCTGATACTACAGTGGTTGGTTGCACAAGATGAAAGGATTGAATTGAGGAGAAGAACTCACTCAAAACGATCAAATGTAACAGTACAGAGTACTGTTTCATTTATAGACAATTCAAACCGCTGAGGCATCTCAGCCGACGTCACCATGAAAGCGACGTCTAACAGTCTAACAACCTGTATCTACTGGTCTTATCCAAACACTGCTAAACCTTAACTACTGACTATACATGAAACATATGATATACTAAACTACTGCTCTCTCTTTATGTCAGTGCTTTCCTTAAGGTTGATCAGTCCTTGATTGGGCAGTGCTTTGTCATCAGTAGATTGTACCAGCAGTGCTTAGTTCTCAGCAGTCTTCTGGCTTCATCAGTAGTTAGAAGAACAGCAGCAGTTGTATCCGGGCAGTGGATGCAAGACCATCAGATGTTATAATCACTTTCAAGGGAGAAGACTTAGTGTAAACTGCTGCTTATTGTGAATCCACTGTCATGATCCGGTTTTGGCTTTCATTATCTGTTCCTCTGGCAGGGTTCAATCCCAACAATCTCCCCCTGGAACAGATAATGCCAAAACCCTTCATTATTCTGGATCTTTATTTCTCATCAGAAGTTCTTTGACTTGTTCTTTAAATTTCAGCTCAAAATCCTGAGAACTTGTATCATCTTCATCCCGGCATAGTGTAAGCTCAAGGAGATCTTGTAGATCTTCAACACCCAGGCCTAGTGCTTGATTCCTTGATATATGCTTCACTTCACCATTGATTCTGACCAGAGTCAATACATGGGTCTTTTGATCAGAGAGCCACTTTTGTATTTTTAAACCAAATGGGTTTCTTGGGAGAGATTTATTTGAAGATGAGTTGGGAGATGTTGGCCTTGTGAAAACTTGTAGACTTTCAGACATTCGTTTGAAGGCCATTTCAATGACATTGTTTGCTGCAGCTATGTCTTCTGCAGTCTCCTTTTCTATCTGCTCCTGTCTCTTTTGTTGGTCTGGCTCAATGTCTGAAACTTCTGAAGTGTTTGGTGATGCAGGCTTAGTTAACACCTTCTTAAAAAGGTTTTGAAGTTTTTCTGAGCTCTCTTCTTTTAGACCCATTTTCATGATGGTTTTTGTGAAGTACTCAGCTTCCTTTTCCTTTACCTCTTCACTAGTCAGCTGTTCTCCTTCTCCTCGGTTTGACACAAGAATAGGATTTTCTGTTGACTTGAACAGTGTTTTGAGGTTTTCAATCTGTTGTTCAAGCTTCATCATTTGTTCATGTTTCCTTGAAGTGCCTGAAATAGTTATCTTCCTTTTCTTCAGCCTTTCATAGGCTTTATCAGTATGCTGCTTTGACCATTTTGATATGGCATTGGCAGTGTCCACTTTTGCATCCACCAACTCCTGTTTCTTTCTTTTGTATTCAGCTGTTAGGTCAGTGATGAGCTTTTTGTATTTGCTCCAATTTGGAGCATTTTTCTTCTTTCTAGGATCGTTCTTGATTCTATCAATCCTATCAGCCTTATGCTTTAAAGCCACTACTGGCCATTCTTCAAATTGGTTTTCTTCAGCAGGATAACATTTTTCTTGCATGATGTATGCAAGAAGTTTTCTTCTCATCTCTTTTCGTTGATCTGCCTTTTCTTTGCTCAGCTCTTGTGCAAAATCTTTTATTTGTTTGACTTTTGTGAGCAGAAGTTCCAATCTTTCAGCAATGGCTTCATCACCTTGACCTTCACATTCAACCTTGGCTCTTATCTTAGCCTGTCTTGCTTTGAGCTCAAGATATTCATCCATGTCTTCTGGAACTAGGAAGCCAACGAGTGAAGGAAATCTTCTATTTGAAGGATCATCATCAGTGTAGAATTGCCTCATCTCATTTTTTATAGCTTCTAGTTCCAACGGATATTTTGCAGCAGTGGGATCATATTTGTCCTCATTTGGCTGAGTAAGTTTTCTTTTTCTGGTGTAGGGCTTTGCGGATGAAGAGGATTTTGATTGTGATGTAGGAATGATGAGAGCAGTGGTGGATGGTTGACTAACAGCTGTTGAAACAACTGGTGGTTCAACCTCTGTTGTCATTACAACTACTGATGTGTCAGTAGATGTCTTCTGCTTTTGAGCAGGGGTTGAAGGTGGTGAAGTGGTTTTTGATGGTGGTGATGGTGGTGGTGAATCATCATCAGGAATGAAAACCCTTCTTCTTTTTATTGTAGGAGAGGCTGATGATGTCGTTGGTGGATCAGTGGTTTGAATGGTGGATAGTGTCTGACTAACAGCTGTTGAAACAACTGGTGCTTCAACCGCTGTTGTCATTACAACAGATGTTATAACATCTGTTGTCTTCTGCTTTATGGCATGAGGCAATAGTGGTGATATGAATTTAGATGATGATGGTGGTAGAGCAGTGGTTTTGGTGGTGTGTGGTGAAGTTGTGTGTGTTGATGAGATGGCAGCTGTTTGGCTACTGACAACAGTTTTTGTAACCACTGCTGTATCAGCTATTTGGATGGAAGTTTCAGATTTTGAATCTTTTGAGATTTTAGATGTCTGTTTTTCTTGTTCTGGTTCAACATACAGACCATCTTCAATTCCCTTTTTCTTCAACTGTTTGACATTCTCCCCCTTTTTGGCATTATCTGCAAGGGGGTTATCCATGAAGAGGATAGTAGAGGGAACTTTTCCAAAAGTGCTTTGGAGATGAGCCTTGATAGATTTGATGTCTGCTTGAGTATCTTTAAATCTCGACTCCACCATGTTTGTCAACATTTTCACTTGTATCTCATGCTGCTGATCAGCCATCTGTTTTTGTTTTTCAAGTAAGGGCTGGAAAATATTCCACAGCTCATTTGGAGCAATTGCAGGTTGTGCAGATGCTTGAGCTGGAGCAGCAGTGGATTGTGCTTTTTGAGCTTTTAGCAGCTGCTGCACCATATCCTTTATCTCAGCAACTGATGTTTCAAGTTTTTCAACTCTGCCCGTCAATTCCTGATATTTTAAATCATCACCCACTTTAATGGGATCATCTGAATCCCCACCAGCAGTGGTTGTATCAATGTGTGACTTAGGAACTGAGTCCCAAAAATCACCCATTGATGCCCCTTGTTCTTGGTACAGGGGACTTCTTTCTTCAGCACTTGATACACCTTTGATGGTACCAGTGGTTAGAATCAACTCACTGGTGGTTACCGATGGTGCTATGGAAGAAATTGCCTTCAAGGGAGTCTTACTAATGAAACAACTGTCCAACTGAAGATCTGTTGATCCATCAGTTGTAGTTGCTGCTCCACTTGAACTACCGCCGAGAGTTACTTGTAACTCAGGGGGTATAACCTCCTCAATTGTTGCTGGGATAGCAGAGGTAGTAGCATCAGACCCATTCACTTGTGGAGGTATACTCTCAGTGATAGGTGATAGAGAGGAACTGGTTTGATTCTGAGCCATATCAACTGCATGCAACAAAGGTAGCATGGATTGTGGTAGTATGATTGGTGAGGGTATGGGAGTTAAAAGAGATATGTCCTTGGGATCAGGACTGAGGAAGATGGATCCGAGTGGATTCAGAGCTTCATATTGTGGAGTCCCTGTGCTTACAACCTGATCCTTTTGTGAGGATGCAGGAGGAGTTTGAGGTAAAGGTGGAGATCTTTCTACCAACTGCTGTGAGGAAGTAGCAGCAGTGGTTTGTGGTGACATTTGTGTTGTCACAGGCATTTCCTCTGGGATCTCATCTTCCAGAGTTGCCTTTGTTTTGGGTTTGGTGGGTTTTTTTGATGTTTTCTTTTTGGTCTTTTTGGTAGTGGCAGGTGTGGGTTTCAAAGCAGTGGTAGTGCTGCTATGATCACCTGGAGCAGTGGGCTCAGCAGCAGATGTCTGAGGAGCAGTTGTAACTGCTAAATTCTGCTCAGACACCTCTGCTTTTGTTTATATTGGTGCCAACATTCTAGTGAATGTTTCAGGTGTTAAACTTCTTATTTGAAAATAGACACCTTGTTTTGGCAAATTTTCATTTTCAAATTTTTGTTTAAAATAGTAGCTTAGAAACCTTGGAAAGAGTAAAAATGCTTTGCTATCAACATTCTTTACCAAGTCATTGAAGATTTCCTGGGAATAGTTGTAATCTTTATTATTTAAAATGGCATAGCCCAGGCATTGAATCTTCAATGGTATTTCGTTAAACGCTGTTGTTTTATTTGAAACACACATCAAAAGCGTGTGAAATAAAAATCTGGGTGCAGACGGGAAATAACCTTTTTGTAAGGTATCTACCTTTGATTGTTCTGCATATCCCTTTTTCAGAAAATCAGCTTTTAACTCATTTTTATCAAAAGAAGTTTTACCTTTCTGATCATCGAGTTTGAAGACTTCTGAGATTGATTGCGGAGTGATTTGAATCGCTTTCCCCTGTATCAAGGAGTTAATGGCTACTACTTTACCGTCTTGTTTTTCAAGCGTAGTATTTTTCCAGTACTCTCTCTGGGTTTGCAAGTAAATGGGAGCGTCTGCTGTCAACAAAGTTTTGTACTTTGACGCAGATATGGTGTCGATGATGGAATCGAAGGTATGGTTGTTTGAGGGTTTTGTAAGTAAACCCAAATAGTTGTTGGGGGATTTGTATGGCATCTCAATGGATTCAGCGGCCGTTTGATCGACCTCTTTGGAAGATGATGGTGATTTTGATTTTGATTTTGATTTTGCTTTTGATTTCGTCATTTTGATGCCAAAGAATAGAGAATGATTTGGGATGAAAGGTGGATAACTGCTTTGAGAAGAGAATTTTAGAATTCAATTCGACAGTGTAAAACCCTGTTTGGGGTTTTGATCAGGGTTTTATTTAGGAAAAAAAATGAGTGCTGATGTGGCAGCGGTTACAAAGATCTGAGGGCTAAAAACTGACCACGTGTCAACCTCTGATGAAATGGATGAATAACGAAAGACAGTTGTTTTGAGAGCCACTGATGAAACAAACATCAGTGGTTACAACGGTAATAATGTGACAGTGGATGATTTTTACTATCAGTGGATAGCATATCAGTGGATAAGACATTGATTTTGAACATCAGTGCTTGCCAAGAAAAATGAAGGATCAGTGGCTGACTTTCAGCAGTGGGCAGTATTTAGAAAACAGATGTTTGAACAAAACAGTGGTTAGGGGTAAGATAATGGTAATGATTTGAAAGACCAGTATGTCAGCAACTGTTTTGAGAATTTTCATTCAAGGTTTTGCCACATGCCAATTACACATTTTGAAGCTTTTACAACCCTTTGACAGTGGTTTAGTACCCCAGATGATGTAAACTTTTTACTAAGGCTACTCATTCTTGCTATAATATTTAAATTAAGACAAGAGTATCCCAGTAGTTCAAGGTCTATTTTCAATCAATCTCTGATCCGTTTTAAGACAAACTTGAATTAGATATGACCTTGACACATGTACCAAATTCCTTTTGAACTGTTTTGAGGAGAATATAACCAACAAAAATAGAGATTATACATCCTGACAGGAGATTGAAACTTTTACTCACAAAAACCAGTAAAAGTTCAAAATATATTATTCTTTAAAAAATGAAGAATAATATATCCTGCTTTATTCGAGAGAATCCTTTTACCGAAAAATAAGTAAAGGATTTTCTGAAAACAATCACTAAAAAGAATCTGGTATAATTTTCTCTGAAACTTCTAATCATATTTAACTCAAGCTTATGAAAATGGTCAGTGGTTTGACACCAGTGGTATGATATTTTAAATATATTTTGACGACTGTTTGGCACCATTCTCTTGTAGATTGATTGACAGTAAACCGATGAGGACACAAGATCACATAAGTTTTTGAAAACCCTGGTGTAGATTTTGTTACTATGTGATGATTCTGAAAATTTGTCTAGTCCATTTAAGAGTTTATTCACTGGAAATACCATGGTTACCTGAACCTTTTCCTGACCCAATGACTGCACACAGTTTCTTTGATGACCATTTTTACCCCAACTTTTGGCTCTAAAGTGTTTTATGTTTATACTCTTTTCTTCTGACTTCAAAAGTTTTGAGATAAACACACTTCTGAGTTTTTGTGAATCTTCTTCTTCCCTTTTTACCCTTCCCATTCATAAGTAATGAAATACTTACTGGCAGGTTTTTATTGAAGGAATACTTAATCCAGAATCATTTTGCAGTAATGTTTTAAGAGGTTTAGCCATGCTTATACAAAATTTTGACCAATCTCACATTACATATGATACGGACTATCTTGACTCCTGTTTTCTTAATGTATTTCAACAGAGTTAATTTGTTCGTTTTGAGGATCTCAAAATGTTTTCAACACATAAGATCTAATGACTAAAGTGTTAATTTCCCTCTTTTTATATTAGCAAAAACACTAATGTTTTTATGAACATAGGCTTTTGTTAATCTGAGGTTCAAACTTTAACATCTAATGTAGTGACATCACAAGTTTTCATAACAACAGTTGAAATCAATTTTGAAAGTAAGAAATAATCCCATAGTTTAACAGATATGTTTTCAGATCTGAAAATTATGAGTGACTTGTGCATGATATCACCTGTTGTGTGAAATTTGTGTGTCATATGACATCTTGGTTGATTTACAGAGTTTTTGAATAACCACTTTGAACATGGTTTACTTGGTACTCTGTTTTTCAACTAAATGCACCCAACTTTAGTATCAATGAATTATGAGCCGAACGGTTATGTCAAATTGATTGTTAGATCGAATTTGACTGTCCAGGCTCTGATACCAATTGTTAGGATCGGAGGCTCTCATGATTGTGTTTGTTTGTGTACTTTGAACAATGAATGAATATGAAACAATGTAAAGTGCAGCGGAAATGAATAACAAACTTTGTAAACACAATCAAAGGAGAAAATAGTTTGATAAACATTTGCTTTTCATAGAGTCAAAAGATTACAATTCAAAGCAAAAGGTTACAATGCAAGTTTACAAACTAAGCTCCTCCTCAGCCTGATACTACAGTGGTTGGTCGCACAAGATGAAAGGATTGAATTGAGGAGAAGAACTCACTCAAAACGATCAAATGTAACAGTACAGAGTACTGTTTCATTTATAGACAATCCAAACCGCTGAGGCATCTCAGATGACGTCACCATGAAAGCGACGTCTAACAGTCTAACAACCTGTATCTACTGGTCTTATCCAAACACTGCTAAACCTTAACTACTGACTATACATGAAACATATGATATACTAAACTACTGCTCTCTCTTTATGTCAGTGCTTTCCTCAAGGTTGATCAGTCCTTGATTGGGCAGTGCTTTGTCATCAGTAGATTGTACCAGCAGTGCTTAGTTCTCAGCAGTCTTCTGGCTTCATCAGTAGTTAGAAGAACAGCAGCAGTTGTATCCGGGCAGTGGATGCAAGACCATCAGATGTTATAATCACTTTCAAGGGAGAAGACTTAGTGTAAACTGCTGCTTATTGTGAATCCACTGTCATAATCCGGTTTTGGCTTTCATTATCTATTCCTCTGGCAGGGTTCAATCCCAACAATGACCAACATAGGGATGCTATCGGTCTTAGATTAGCTGGCCATATGTTTTGATTTAGTATTTGGATGTACGAACATTCAAACAGTTGTACCTTTTGAATTCACCTTTGATTTACTGGTTAAATGCAAACTTTGAATCTTACAAATGTGTTCGATTTTAATACGTTTAATACATGAATCTTGTATTCTAAATTATCCGTAGTCGGTCAGACTCGTGGGAACGACTCTGAATTAAGACTATTCTGACTTTGGACTCAAGGAGTTGACTTCCAAACTCACAGACCTCATTATGAATGACGTTGGATGTAACTCGCATCAAATCATCTTCATGGATCTTAGTCATAAGATGTTTTGATATTGTTATACTCATTTAGTATCCTCTGACCTGAGATACATATGAGAACTTCTGTTTACCAAGTATTATTCTTTGATTATTGTCAACCGCTGTCGCGTAACTGCCAGTCATAAAGGCATTAATTGGGAATAGTTCTGAAGTTCAGTGGGAGTTGTATGTAGTCGATAAGGGATTCTGTACTCTTACATGATATGTAACAGTTAGACATTGTGGAGCCCTCGTTGATTCAAACTGGTGAAGTGTAAGGCCTTACCCAAACTTACTGTGTGTTTGTTCGGACCACTTTGACTCTGGATCGAAAACAATAATAATTGAATGCCATATGAGAATGAACTTAATCCATGTCTCATTGATTCAATTTATGTCTTTTATGGAAAGGATGAATGACAACAATTACCATAAGTCTATTGTCTTGTAATAGTAAGTTGTTACTAATAACAAGATGTTTTGGTTAATGACTTTAAAGTGCCATAACTTGTTGGGGGCAGCTATGTGCAACTAGAGCGCCGCTGACTGTCTGCGTTAAGGATTTTATCGAAGGCCGTCCAAGTGGGAGATTGTTGGATTTATATGTATGGGTTCGATAAGTTAACGCTGCTGACCGAGCTATGACCCGTAAGAGTTAAACCTTGGGCAACTAACATTAAATCCACTTAATTCGATTAACTGGTGATCACGAACAATTAACGGAACGAAATATATAATCATCTAGAATAATTATATATTCACGAGAAACGGAATTTATTATTTATACTGGTTATAAATAATATAACGTTTAATTACTTATTAATTAAACTTTGTTTTTCGGGCTTGGTATCGTGTCTGGACTTGAACTTATTATATTGGGCTTCGGGACTAAGAGATAATTAGGGATGTTAACCTAAATATATATACATATATAGTAATATATATATTTTGGGTCTATAATTATGAGATGTCATACCTTTTGTTTGGTTGTCATCTATTATTATTTTAATATTTTTTTAAGTTGCATAACTGGAGTCTTCATCTTTGCTTGAATGGAAATATTCCATTTCTAAAGTTGAATGATAAAGTGGTGATACATGAGTCTGCCATCATGTTTTGCTTCCACTATCTTAGACTGCGGGGTATGGGGCGGGAGTTTGGGCGTGGGTAGGGGGAAAACGCCCAAGCCACCACCCCGGGTGGGCATGGGTTTCGGCGTGGCCCTTGGGGCATGGGTTTCAAGCCGGGCGTGGGGCGGTTTGGCCATCCTAGTTGGCTGAATATCATTGGCTCACCCGCCACGTCATAGCGGGCCATCCCAAAAGTTTTGAATTTTTAAATTCAAACCGTTGGCTTGGCCAAGCGGTCAACCCAACCGGTCACCCAAACCCCAACATCCCCTATAAATACCCCCAAACCCCAACCGGGTGGTCCATCCCAACCCCCACCGTGGTCCCAAACATTCGATATCCCCACCCGCTGCCCCAGCCGGTCACCACAAACCCAACATCCCACGAACCCGCTATGGCATCCTGGACCCACGACGAAGAACTTGCCCTAGTCACAAGTGTCGTTGACGCTATGAAGGGGCGGCCACCGGGCCAAACCAAATATTGGACGGAAGCTTTCGCGGCCTACCGACTAAACGTCGGTAACGACCGCCACAACATGAACGCGTGCCAACATAAATGGCGCGAGCTACGTCCCAAGCTCGAGCGTTTCAAGGCTTACTACGAAGCCGTTCCCGGGGGCGAGTTAAGCCACGAGGACCGGGTGGCGGTGGCGAACATAGAGTTTCGCGGCAAGGAAAAAAAGGCGTTCGACAAGATCGACCTTTTTGAAATTTATTTAACGCTTTAGGTTTCTTATTTTGTAATTTTTAGGTTTATGTAATTTTATAAATATTAATGAAGTTGTATGTTTTTTTTTATAAATGTTTGTGTGATTTTTTTAAATTTTGTATATTTTTTTTAAACTACCCTGCCACGCGGTGCACCCAACCCACGCCCCACCATACCCCGCGGACACGTACCAGGCAGGGGGGGGGGGCTCCCATTCCACGTGTCAGCACCCGCCCCAACCCACGCCCAACCTAAGCCCCACCATACCCCGCAGTCTTACCCCTTTTCTTAGTTGTCGTTTGCATAAATTAAAGGAAAGGTTTCACTTTTCATGATATATATAACAGTCACATTACAATCACAAAAACACAAGGAAAACATTGGCTGCCACTCTTTACATAAATAGTGCCGTCCATTTTTCTTTTTGATTGTGACGACCGGCCAAGCCAAAGCTGCTGTCGCTCGGTTCGTGTTCGTATCTAGCACTCGTTCGTTGTACCTCGGTGTCTCGACTGGTTAGTTATTAACCACTAAGGTATATCTATCTCATCGGTAGATTAATAAATATTGTATACCGTGTTTGCATGTTTGTAACCATGATCCTGTTCGGTTCGTTTTTAGTGTTGATTAATATATTTATTCCGCTGCGTTTATTAATTACCTATTTAATTAACAATATATATCAAACTCGTTTTGATAAAAAGTAAAATTGATCACCACTGAAACCCAACAGTGGTATCAGAGCCTTGCTTACAACATGCAAATCGGTACCTTTAACGCCCTAACACGTTTTAACCAAATTTTGACGCAGCGGAAAATACATACTAAAAATTTCTTTATACGTTATTCTTTCTTTCACTTAAATACATTAATCCCTTTTCATAAATTAATTAAAAACTAACATACGTATATCGAATTAAGTGACCACATACACACCCAAGTACAACCCATGTCTTGACTTGATCTTCAACCGTTTACACATCTTGAACAAACATTCATAAACCTGTACAACCTGCAGTCACCACAACCAATTACTTCATTAGCAACCAGTGACATAATATATATACTTTAAAACGTGCATAATCAAGCATGTCTAATCGTTCATCCATTCGGACACTCTCGTACGACTTCCATACTTAACCTTCACTCTCCATTATTAGTATACCTGCACTTTCATTTCATTCTTAACAGAAAACAATTAGCATCATTATACTTTCCTATTCACTTTCGACTTCTTTTTCCGTAAACTTACCTATTTACTTCCGTTGTTTAATACTTTCACATGTATCATAATAATGATCATAGTACAATATATTTTACATCTAAAGTGTAAGTCCGGGATTTACTTACCTTACTCGTCCGTATTTGTATTCGCTTACTTGAGTCTTCTTGTCCCGTTAGCCTTCCACGCTCCCATCCATCTTGACATGATTCCTATACTTTCATGTCATTACATTAACATCCTTATTAGCATACATGATTATTCATATGAACGATCATATCAAGTTCATATCTCACATATGTATTCCATTAGCCGATTCAAACAAGCATATAGCATACTCAACATCATCATAACACAACCTTCACATATTATTGTCATTTAGACATTTCATCAAACACGTGGCGTGCGTACTACTTCCTAGGCATCATGTACAACTAGTTTATGCATAATCTTCCTAGTTCATTTATATTTCATCAAATCTTCTTACTAATCAACAAGTATCATTAGCACATAAACATCAAGCATAGCATCATCATATTTCTCCTAATTCATCTAACAAGAATTCATCATACCCACATAATACATCAATCTTTCCACAAGACTTGGACATAGATGGTGATTCTAGTCATCATCTTCACCATAACTAACGGGTTTCACCTCTAATCATCAAATTAGCACTAACCATACATAACCGATGTTCTATACGAGGGTTCTAACCCTTGTACATGATTAATTTCATATTAACTCACGGATTTGAACATAACCCACTTCACCCATGATCACAAATCTTAAATTTAAGACATACCTTATGATCCCCTCGTGATAGTGATCATTTATCCATGCTCGGTTATGATTTTAGACTTCATTCCACCCTTCAATTTGAAGATTTAACAAGAACTAGGGTTTGAACCCTTGTTCTTCTTCTTCCTGATCGTCCCACACACACACGAAATGTGTGTGTGTGTGTGGGTTTTCCTTTATTTAATAAATCATGTTTCCTTTTTAACAGTTTTGGTCCCTCAACTTCGTTTCAATTAATAAAGAGACTAACACTCATTATCTTGTTACTTATATATACATGTCACCACTCGGTAAATTATTCCTAGTCAACTTTTATTTACGGGTCACTTTTACCCCAAACGGTAATTTACCCGTTCCTTTATATTAACCGGGTTTAAATTATCAAACCCCATTTTTGGGGTGTTACAGTACCGGTATTTTAACCGGAATTAGAACACAAACTTTAATTTTATTAAAGTTTCTATTCTAAATAATTTTAGGGGCAGCTTTTATTTTGGTCAATATTTTATTTGTTTTGCTTGACCAAAAGATTGCCCAGTATATTTCGTGATTGTTGTGGAATATGTAAATCTGGCCCAACCTTGTGATTATGTTGATTATGTAATAAGCAAAGTGTTGTTTTTATTTCAGTTTTGATATTTTTTTTGGCAACCTTGATGGTTCAAAGTTGTAATAGATAGGGTATATTCCTTTATTGTATTTTGTAAAATATTGTAATAAACGAAGACCCGGAGACAAAACTGAAGATGCTAAACAGGAGTTATGAAGTCAGTGGGAGTTACTCGAGATGACTGGATGCACTCAAGTCCATCCTTGTGGTTGTTTGTGTGTTGTGACCCCGTGACCCGTTTGATCTTGCTATAAGGCTCTAGCAAGATCGAACAATTTTTTTGGCCATATAGATTTACATATTTATTTTGCTATTGTGGTTGCTTTTTATCTTATAATTTGTTATAACATAACCAACCTAAATACCAACATGATTTTAAAAGGAGTTTTAAAATATTAAAACAATCACATTAAAACAAGTTCTAAATTGTTTTACAACTTGTTAAAATTTTGTTATAAAACAAAGTTTGTTTTTAAAACGAACAATAACCAATTAAGTTTTGCAAATTAAACTAGATTTAATTTTCCAAAACTATTAACTTAATAGAATTCTATTAACTCAAAACTGGTTGTATAAGTTGTGACAAACTTAGTTTTAATAGGTTATTTAAAAACTAAGTGTCCTGAGAGATGAAAGGGTTCATCATGTTGTCACGAGTAAAGTATATACTAAAATTGGCTCTTGCGACCCTATTTGGTAAACATTAAAATTAACCCATAATTAAAATCAATAGTCTATGCCATCCTATCACAAGCTACACTTGGAACGTCATGCGAACCATCAGTGTTTGGAGCCACAGCACCGCACTTGATGTCTAGCTTATCCTTCCAAGGTGCAAGGGTTTCGTTGACACATCCGGCCCTTCCACAAGTACCTTCTTTTAGGACGACTATTACTTTTTCTTTTCTCATCACATGCTCCAGCTATCTTGAAAGTAAAAGTCGGCATAGATGAGGCTAAACATATCAATGCATAAGACAAGAGTTGTCTTAACGGCCTCAAACCTGAGAGTTGTGCAATTCTCACAATTGACACTCGTTGTCAGTCTGCCTAGTCACTTACTAAAGTGTATGCCACAGCTGCCTTTAATACTGACCTAGCCAGATTCTCATTCCTTGTTCTAATTACTGTAATGGGTCATTAATTAAATAAGGAAATATACATCGAAAATACTAATTAAATAATTTTTGCTTAACAGATGTCATCTGAAAACAACTCCTCTTTTGCTCTCAAGTCCATACTTGAGAAAGATAAACTGAATAACACCAATTTTCTTGAGTGGCACCGCAACTTGAGAATTGTTCTCAAAATGGCAAAGAAGCTTTATGTTTTGGAAACCCCAATCCCAGCTGCACCTGAAAATGGTTCTGGTGCTGCGAAGAAGGCTTTTGATAAACATAAAGAAGATGCCATAGAAGTTGCTTGCCTCATGCAAGCCACCATGTCCCCAGATCTCCAAAAGAATATGGAAGACATGAATGCTTTAGACACGATTGAGCAACTCAAGGGCATGTTCCAGAAACAAGCCCGTCAGGAACGCTATGACACCATGAAACAGCTTATAAGCTGTAGAATGCAAGAGGATTCCTCAGTTAGTGCTCATGTCCTCAAGATGAAAGGCTACATCGATCAATTAAACAAACTTGGTTATCCTCTCCTAGATGAGATGGTTGTTGACTTCATTCTGAACTCTCTTTCCAGTCACTATGATCAATTTGTTATGAACTTTAACATGAATGACTGGGTAAAGACAGTGCCAGAGCTGCATGGGATGCTCAAAACGGCACATATAAACATTTCCAACAAAACAAACCAAGTATTAATGGTTCGATCTGGTGGTGTTAAGAAGCCCAAAACAAAGAAAAGGTATTCTAACAGCAAAGGTAAAGGAAAAAATCCCGTTGCTGCCAAACCTGCCACCAACAAGAGTAAACAAGCTGTGAAAGCCCCTGTTCCTGAAGAGCGGCAATGCTTTGAGTGTAACAAGATGGGACACTGGAAACGTAACTGTCCCGAGTATCTTGCCAATCTCAAATTGAAGAAGGCTAATGGAGAAGGCACTTCTTCAGGTATTCTAATATATGTTATTGAGCTTTTCACTGTTTCTAGCAACACATGGGTATTTGATACCGGATGTGGTTATCACATCATTAATGTCTTGCAGGAGCCTGAGAAGTGGAGAAAACTGAAACCAGGGAGCATGGAGCTAATTGTTGGCTATGGAAATAAAGTCCCAGTTCTAGCAACTGGCACATTTAATCTTACATGTCCTTCTGGTCTTATTGTTGTTTTGAACAATTGTCTTTTTGCACCTGGTTTGACTAGGAACATTATTTCAGTTTCGTTGTTGTTTGAACAAGGTTTTAAGTACGCTTTTAATGGTATTCCTATTTCTGCCTACTTGAATAATATCTTTTATTTTGAGGCTAAACCTCGAAATGGTATTTATGAGATAAATGTTCAAACTGACAATAATATATATAATCTTTCTAAACGCAACAAAGCTGGTATTAATGAAACATTTCTATGGCATTGTAGACTTGGCCACATAAGTAAGACACACATAAAATGTCTCCAATCCGAGGGGATTCTTGAATCCAATGGGCATGACTCCTTTAATGATTGCGAATCTTGCTTAGCTGGCAAACTCACAAAGTGCCCCTTCACTAGTGTTGGTGAACGGGCCAATGGTCTGCTAGGACTCATTCATACTGATGTATGTGGCCCTTTCTGAACCATAACAAGAAACCATGAAAAATACTTCGTTACTTTCATTGACGAATACAGTCAATATGCTTATGTCTATCTTATGAAGCACAAGCATGAAACTTTTGAAAAGTTCAAAGAGTTTCAAAATGAAGTAGAGAACCAACTTACTAGAAAGATAAAAGTACTTCGATCAGATCGAGGTGGCGAATACCTCAGCTTAGAGTTCCTCAATCATCTGAAAGAGTGTGGAATAATTTCAAAACCCACTCCGGAATGTCTAACTTACTAGCAGTTAACCTAAGTATTTTCTTAAATTCTAGCGATACAAAACTATAGTCGGCACCAGTGTCAAATAGTACAGATGTAAAGCATTGATTTATAGGGAACGTACCAGTAACAACGTTAGGATCTTGGCGAGCTTCCCTCGCTCCAATATTGAAAACTCTTCCTTGTGCCTGGTTAAGCTTTGGGCATTCTCGCTTGAAGTGCCCGATGTCCCCACAGTTAAAGCATCCTGGTCCTTGACCGTTTCCGTTCCCATTACCATTACCAGCTCGATTATTGCCTGCTCCCTGGTTACCAGCTTAATTCCCACGGTTTCCTTGATTTCCATTCCCGCCATTTCCTCCCTGTTGGCGGTTTCCATTCCCATTTCCATATCCTTGCTGACCACCACCACCACTACCAGCACCATTACCAACCCAACAGGTTTCTTTTGTGTGGCCAGTCTTCCCACATGACTCACATTTCCTGAATCGGCATGGCACGGGGTAATGATATTGGTATACATCACACTTGGGCAAAGTGCCTATGTATCCCTTCCCTCTTGCTTCAGCACCAGTTTTAGCTTTCTCTGGTGGGTTCACGTTTTCTTACTTGCGCTGTCGGTACTCTTTTTAAAATTGGAGAATTTCCTTTTGTTTTCTCCTGAGGACTCCACGTGAGTTTCTTTCTTCTTGAGGTCAGAGTTTGAAAACTTGTTTAGCCGGATAACTTCCTCAGTAAGTGACACTCTTAGGTCGATGGCTTCAGTAATGGTTGGAGGATTGGACGTTGTCACCATGCTCATAATCTGGGGTTCCAATCCCCAGATGAAACACTCAATGCGTTTAAATTCAGGATCAACCATATACGACACAACGCGTGACAAGTCGTGGAACCTTTGCACATACTCTGCAATTTTTGGGCCGTCCATTTTTAGGTTCCAAAATTCCGTTTCCAGCTTCTGTATTTCGGCACGTGAACAATATTTCTTCCTCATGAGCTCCTTCAGCTCAGCCCATGTTAGTGCATACGCCGCCGCCTCTCCCAGGGTTTAAACTTGCAGGTTCCGCCAGGATAAAGCACCATCAAGAAAGAGTCCTGAGACGTAAGTAACTTGGTTTTCAGGAGCCCACTTGCTTATCCTTATTACCGAATCCGTCTTTTCCGTCCACCTGACGAAAGCAACAGCACCCCCAGTGCCGTCGTAATTTAAGGGCTTACAATCCAAAAATTGTTTGTAGGTACAGCCATTGGATGGGTTGTTGTTGTTGTTTGAGTTATTCCTGCTTGTTTCGGCGCGCGAGGCCTCATAATCTGCTATTGCTTTTGAAATACGTTCCTGTAATTCTGCCTCAGTGGTAGGCAAATGTGTGTCTCATCGTGGAGGCATATTCTAAAAGAAGATCCTATTGGTCCGGTCATAGTAAGTATAGTAAGTAAGTAATATGCTTATGTAATAACACAATAACTCCTAACATCCCATGTCGTAACGCAAAATAAATAATCCAACAACACATGTAAGTCACAATCAATGTAAGCAAGTAATCATCCTAGTCTTCCCCATACTATCCCACCCAGTCTCTTAGACTGAACTCCCTAGTTTCTCAGACTAAGTCCCTGGCCTCTAAGACCAAACCTTCACAGTCTCTAAGACTAACTCCCTGGCCTCTAAGACCAAAACCTCCCCAATCTCTAAGATTGAACCCCTCAGTCTCTAAGACTGAACCTCCCTCAGTCTCTAAAACTTGATGTGTAGGAAGCGATATGTTAAAAACTTGTAAAAATGGTTAAATAAAGACTGACTCAAAAACTAAACTTTTTGACATGCTTTGGCCTAATAGGTATCGGTACTCTCATTGATAGTCCCCAAGTGGGCAACGGGTCCTTTTATTTGGATTTGTACGAATGCCAGCCTAGACAGGAGTTCTCAACTACCGGTACTTAACCCTTCCAGTTACTACATGTCCGACACGAGAAACGCATGTTTGTAAAGAAACGTTTGTTCCCTGGATCTGGAAACTTGTATATGCAATGTAAAAATGTTTTCGTGAGAGCCCTGATGATCATAGTCTAGACTCGAGAAAGAATCCTAGTTCGCTATGATCGAGGCTCTGATACCAAGCTGTCACACCCTGGCTTTTGCGGAAGCGTGGTTTATTTGGTGTGACTTCTTAATACCATAGCAACAATCATAACAATGCTATATGATAAAAAGATACGAGATGTACATCCATTAATTTAAGTGAGAAAATATCACAACATCATTGTTTAGAAACATCGACACTTGAAATAAGTTACAAACCACAACTTGTTTAAAACGTTTTCATAAGACACCAAATAGATCTAATCTATCACTCATGTCCCTCGATCCTACGGCGAGGATTAATGGCCTTAAGTGTTGTGCCCACCCTTCACACCATACCATGTATAAAAAAAAATGTCTGTAATAGTTGTAACATATATTCCACCCCCGAAGTATAAAACTGAAAATAGTTAAGAGAAAAGGGGGACATGAACTCACCTTGATTGCGAGTAAGTCCAAACAAGTATGCTAATGTGAGAGTTATTGGAAATAAGATTCCACGTCACTCTAATTGATTGAACATGCAACAATATGGAATATGTATCAACAATAATGTTTAATTTGATAATTGGAAATCCTAAATCTATGGGATTCGGTAGTGTTTTGTCTAAATGGTAACTATGTGGTTTGGATAAAATTTATATAGTTATATAATTTAAATACATTAAATTAAACTATATTTTTAAGTATAAATACTGATTTATTTATATAAATATCAAAATTATATAAAATATCAGTAGCAACATTATTTTTGTAAAGATCAGCACTTAAAATAATTAATCGGCAAATTTCAGTATTTATTTCTTAAAAATCGATTTATTATTAATTATTTAATAATAAACTGTTTTAATATTATAAAAATTAGTTTTATAAATAACTTGACAGATTTTATATTTTTAATAAAAGTAACAATGTATAATAATGTTATAAAAATTATTGAAATGTTAAAAAATGACAAAAATAAAAAGATTAGAATGTTTGGTTGTCCCTGGGTTCGAACCCGGGTCAACATGATTGAAACAAACACACACAACCACTGGGCTAGGCCTGGTGGTTGTTTAATAGTTTAGTTTGTTCAAAATATATACAGAAATCAAATGAGTCATCTTCCCCAAATCAGAGTCAAACTAAAAGTCAAACGTCGCGATTCTTCGGAAACTCTATGTTATAATTAAATTAACTTTGAGGAATCACTGTATAAGCAAAATTGAACAAATTGGACCAAAAATAACTAACCGGTATCGACTGGAACGGTGAATCGATTAAACTCCGGCGCGCTTGACTCCGGCGATAGTTGCAGGTTCGAATTCCAACAAATTTCAATGTTTTAGAGAGATGTGAAGGGTGTACGAGCTTAATGGGAGTCTGAGGGACTTATATAACAACTCAAATCGATCTCAGATCCAACAATTCGTAGTGGGTTTGATCTACTTTAATTTTTTTTATAAAAAGTTCGAATTTACAGAAGTTTGGCATGAAAATGTGTCGAATAAGTGCTCAATTGGTTGGCAATGGGGTTGGGGACTCGTGGGTAATGATTAAAGTGGAAAAAATTCGATTGTGGTCGGATTTGGTGGTTTTTGGTCGAGATCCGCGACCTGCAGATCTGAGTATATATAATCAGATCTGTTTTAACGAGTTTATAAATATCACACAATCCATATTCTAACACATCCCAACTGGTAGACCAGTTGGTTTGTGCGCGTACTTTGTTTGCGGGGAGGTGCGGGTTCGAGTCCCGTTGTGGCCGGTTTGATTGGGTTTAAAACCCTTTCTTGTTCTGAATTAATTTAATTAAATATTATTAAATCTAATTAATGTATAAAAGGAATTAAATCTTATATCCTCTCAGCTCCTAGTAGGAGGATAAACTGGTTAAGGCGTTGCGGTTGTAACCGAGAGGTCACAGGTTCGATTCTTGCAGAGGGCCGGTTCTTTAAAGATGACCCCCTTTTTGACCGAATTTTGACTTATTTACACTTTGGCCCCTGTAGTTTCAGTTTGTTCAAAAATAGTCCCTGAACTTTCGAAAACTTACAATAACAGCCCCTATACTTTCATATAAAATACATAATTGGTCCCTGAAGTTTCGAAAGTTGACATAAATGGTCCCTGTACTGTTCAGTTAAATCCACTAACTGAGTTAGTGTTTAAAGAAGAAAACCTTTATATGAAAGTTAACCTGGTTAGACTATTCAGTTAAAATAAGTTTCTAAAAGTCAGTTTTAGTCCCTGAAATATAAGTTTCATAAAATGACCAAATGAACCCTAAACTTGTAGTTTGCAATAATTGCACTTTTAACCCTTGTACTTATATAGTAAAAAAAATGATAATTTAGTCCCTAAACTTTGTACTTTCAAATAATGACGGTTTTAGTCCTCGAATTTAAAAAGTAATAATTTCAAGTAAGTTTCAAAGAATGTCAAATAGGTCCCTACTTCCCTACACTCCATACTAGTGTAGTACCTTGACTCTGGTTCATATTGGCCTCAACATATTGTTTGTCTATGTGCTGGCATTGTCAGCATGTTTCTAAGTTATCCGTTCACTGTGCTAACTGTGTTTTGTGCTTCAAGTTTATCACTAAAGTTTGTGTGTAATAAATGGAGTGACAGTATGAATGTGATGCATATGTATGTATGATGCAGAACTCATAAAGCAGTTTAATTCGTCAGTTGTAATTCTAGCACAGTCATTAAGCACAAAGTTAATATTAATTAATTGTACGGATACCTGTAATTGTGAGCGTTGTCACATTCTCCCCCTGTTAAGTAAATTTCGTCCCGAAATTTTAGTTCTGCTACTAGAGGCAGGGGTATTGGGGAATAAATGTGGGTATTTTTCTTTCATACGGTCCTCAAGCTCCCACATGAATTCCGGGCCGTGTCGTGCATTCCATCGAACTTTAACGAGTTTGACACTACTCCTGCGCGTCTTGTTAATCTTCCAATCAGTAACCTCAACGAGTTCTTCAGTAAAGTGGAGTGTGTCATCAATATGAACTTCGTCGGCAGGAATGACTACTGTCTCTTGAGTTGGACTCTTTTTCAAATTAGATACATGAAATGTATCATGTACGCCATTTAGTTCAGCAGGTAAATCCAACTTGTATGCTACCAGACCAATCCTTTTCAGGATTTTAAATGGACCAATGTATCTGGGATTCAACTTCCCACGCTTCCCAAAGCGTGCTACACCCTTCCAGGGTGAAACTTTCAACAAAACCATATCTCCCACCTCAAATTCCAGAGGTTTCCTTCTTCGGTCCGCATAACACTTTTGTCGATCACGAGCCTCTTTAATGCGCTCTCGGATCTGTAAAATCTTGCCGGTCGTTTCCTGGACCAATTCCGGGCCAACAAGCTGTCTATCACCCGCGTTAGCCCATCATAATGGTGATCGACACTTGCGTCCATAGAGAGCTTCGAACGGTGCGGCCTGAATGCTTGTATGATAACTGTTATTGTATGAGAATTCAACCATTGGTAGGTGAGTGTCCCAACTTCCACCTAAATCCATTACGCAAGCTCGCAACATATCCTCTAATGTTTGAATCGTTCGTTCGCTCTGTCCGTCTGTCTGCGGATGAAAGGCAGCACTTAGATTCAACTGAGAACCAAAAGTTTCTTGGAAGGATTGCCAAATCCTTGATACGAATCTTCCGTCTCTATCAGAGATAATTGAGAGAGGCACTCCATGCCGTGCAACGATCTCTCTCAAGTATATCTCAGCAAGCTTACTTGTTTTATCTTTCTCCTTGATTGGCAAAAAGTGTGCAGATTTCGTTAAACGGTTTACTATTACCCAAATCGTATCATGGCCCTTGGGCGTCCTTGGCAATTTTGTTATGAAGTGCATAGAAATCTGTTCCCATTTCCATTGGGGTATTTCAGGTTATTGCAAGAGACCTGAAGGCCTTTGGTATTCGACCTTCACTTTGGCGCAAGTTAAACATCTGCCAACATATACTGCAACATCGCCTTTCATTCTTGGCCACCAATAGAAATCCTTAAGATCTTGGTACATCTTATCCGCTCCTGGATGAATCGAGTACCGAGATTTGTGAGCTTCGTCAAAAATAACATTTCTCAGACCACCAAACAAGGGAACCCAAATTCGTTTCATGAAGCACAAAGTCCCTTCCCCGTTTGGTACCAACTGTTTCTCCATCCCACGGAGATACTCATTCTCAATATTCTTTTCCTTGAGTGCTTCTCTCTGCGTGGCACGGATGAGCAATGAGAGGTCCGTTTGTATGATCATTTCCAAAGCCCTAACCCTTATGGGCTTGATCCTTTCCTTCCGACTTAGAGCATCAGCGACCACATTCGCCTTCCCTGGGTGATACTTGATTTCACAGTCATAATCATTTAACAGCTCTACCCAGCGTCTTTGCCTCATGTTAAGCTCTTTCTGATCGAATATGTGCTGCAGGCTCTTGTGATCAGTGTAGATGTTGCATCGTGTGCCATATAAATAATGTCGCTATATCTTCAAAGCAAACACCACCGCGCCTAATTCCAAATCATGCGTGGTGTAATTTTTCTCGTGGATCTTCAATTGGCGAGAAGCATATGCTATAACCTTCTGACGCTGCATTAGCACACATCCCAAACCTTGACGCGAAGCGTCGCAATATACCACGAAGTCGTCAGTGCCTTCGGGTAGAGATAAGATTGGCGCGTCACAGAACCTGTTTTTCAACAGCTGAAAGGCCTCTTCTTGCTTGTCTCCCCAATCAAAGTTCTTGTCTTTCTGAGTGAGAGAGGTCAAAGGTTGAGCGACTTTCGAGAAATCCTCAATGAACATATGATAATAACCAGCCAAACCTAAGAACTGTCGAATTTCGGTTGGCGTCTTTGGAGTCTCCCAGTTTTTTATAGCCTTGATCTTTGTGGGATCCACATGAATTCCATTTCCGTTAAGTACATGACCAAGAAACTGGACTTCGCGTAACCAGAACTTGCACTTCGAGAACTTTGCATACAACTTCTCCTTTTTAAGCAGCTCTAGAATGGCTCTTAAATGTTGCTCATGCTCTTCTTTCGTCTTCGAGTAGATCAAAATGTCGTCAATGAACACAATAAAAAACTTATCGAGGTACGGTTTACAGACTCTGTTCATCAAATCCATGAATATTGCTGGCGCGTTCGTCAAACCAAACGGCATAACCAGGAACTCGTAATGTCCATATCGAGTTCTAGGCCGTCTTTGGAATACTTTCCTCTTGTATCCTTAACTGGTGATAACCTGATCGTAGATCGATCTTTGAGTAAAAACTTGAACCTTGTAATTGATCGAACATGTCATCGATCCTTGGCAAAGGATATCTGTTCTTGATTGTCAACTTATTCAGCTCCCGGTAGTCTATACACATGCGAAAACTACCATCCTTCTTTTTCACGAACAAAACTAGAGCTCCCCAAGGCGAGAAGCTTGGTCTTATAAATCCCATGTCTAACAACTCCTGGAGTTGCGTTGACAGCTCTTGCATCTCTGAAGGTGCAAGTCGATAAGGTGCCTTAGCTACAGGCGTGGCGCCTGAACTAAGTCAATATGAAACTCGACTTGTCTTTGTGGTGGCAATCCTGGCAAGTCCTTTGGAAAGACTTCAGGATACTCTTTCACGAATGGGATGTCTTCAAGTTTTGGCTCAGCGGCTTCCTTATCCACGATGTGTGCCAGGAAGGCAACACATCCCTTCTTCAAACATTTTTGAGTCTTCAAACAACTAATGATCCTTAAGGGCGTATCGCGCTTCTCTCCGTGTACTACGATCGTTTCTCCATCCGCCATTGGAAGGCGAATTGTCTTCTCATGACATACAATCTCGGCTCTGTTGCTTGACAACCAATCCATCCCTACTACCACATCGAAGCTTCCCAACTCGACTGGCAGTAGGTCTAATGTAAACTCGTGTTCTCCCAGCTCTGTCACGCATCCTCTGATGACTTCCTTCGTTTCTACTAGCTTTCAATTAGCCAGTTCAATTGAGTACGGAATGTCTAACTTACTAGCAGTTAACCTAAGTATTTTCTTAAATTCTAGCGATACAAAACTATAGTTGGCACCGGTGTCAAATAGTACAGATGCAAAGCGTTGATTTATAGGGAACGCACCAGTAACAACGTTAGGATCTTGGCGAGCTTCCCTCGCTCCAATATTGAAAACTCTTCCTTGTGCCTGGTTAAGCTTTGGGCATTCTCGCTTGAAGTGCCCGATGTCCCCACAGTTAAAGCATCCCGGTCCGTGACCGTTTCTGTTCCCATTACCATTACCAACTCGATTATTGCCTGCTCCCTGGTTACCAGCTTGATTCCCACGGTTTCCTCGATTTCCATTCCCGCCATTTCCTCCCTGTTGGCGGTTTCCATTCCCATTTCCATATCCTTGCTGAACACCACTACCAGCACCATTACCAACCCAGCAGGTTTCTTTTCTGTGGCCAGTCTTCCCACATGACTCACATTTCCTGAATCGGCATGGCCCGGGGTGATGATATTGGTATACATCACACTTGGGCAAAGTGCCCATGTATCCCTTCCCTCTTGCTTCAGCACCAATTTTAGCTTCCTCTGGTGGGTTCACGTTTTTCTTACTTGCGCTGCCGGTACTCTTTTTAAAATTGGAGAATTTCCTTTTGTTTTCTCCTGAGGACTCCATGTGAGTTTCTTTCTTCTTGAGGTCAGAGTTTGAAAACTTTTATAGCCGGATAGCTTCCTCAGTAAGTGACACACTCAGGTCGATGGCTTCAGTAATGGTTGGAGGCTTGGACGTTGTCACCATGCTCATAATCTGGGGTGCCAATCCCTAGATGAAACGCTCAATGCGTTTAAATTCAGGATCAACCATATACGGCACAACGCGTGACAAGTCATGGAACCTTTGCACATACTCTGCAATTTTTGGGCTGTCCATTTTTAGGTTCCAAAATTCTGTTTCCAGCTTCTGTATTTCGGCACGTGAACAGTATTTCTTCCTCATGAGCTCCTTCAGCTCAGCCCATGTTAGTGCATACGCCGCCGCCTCTCCCAGGGTTTGAACTTGCAGGTTCCACCAGGATAAAGCACCATCAAGAAAGAGTCCTGAGACGTAAGTAACTTGGTTTTCAGGAGCACACTTGCTCATCCTTATTACCGAATCCGACTTTTCCGTCCACCTGATGAAAGCAACAGCACCCCCAGTGCCGTCGTAGTTTAAGGGATTATAATCCAGAAATTGTTTGTAGGTACAGCCATTGGATGGGTTGTTGTTGTTTGAGTTATTCCTGCTTGTTTCGGCGCGCGAGGCCTCATAATCTGCTATTGCTTTTGAAATACGTTCCTGTAATTCTGCCTCAGTGGTAGGCAAACGTGTGTCTCGACGTGGAGGCATATTCTAAAAGAAGATCCTATTGGTCCGGTCATAGTAAGTATAGTAAGTAAGTAATATGCTTATGTATTAACACGATAACTGCTAACATCCCATGTCATAACGCAAAATAAATAAACCAACAACGCATGTAAGTCACAATCAATGTAAGCAAGTAATCATCCTAGTCTTCCCCAGACTATCCCACCCAGTCTCTTAGACTGAACTCCCTAGTTTCTCAGACTAATTCCCTGGCCTCTAAGACCAAACCTTCCCAGTCTCTAAGACTAACTCCCTGGCCTCTAAGACCAAAACCTCCCCAATCTCTAAGATTGAACCCCTCAGTCTCTAAGACTGAACCTCCCTCAGTCTCTAAAACTTGATGTGTAGGAAGCGGTATGTTAAAAACTTGTAAAAATGGTTAAATAAAGACTGACTCAAAAACTAAACTTTTTGACATGCTTTGACCTAATAGGTATCGGTACTCTCATTGATAGTCCCCAGGTGGGCAACGGGTCCTTTTATTTGGATTTGTACGAATGCCAGCCTAGACAGGAGTTCTCAACTACCGGTACTTAACCCTTCCAGTTACTACATGTCCGACACGAGAAACACATGTTTGTAAAGAAACGTTTGTACCCTGGATCTGGAAACTTGTATATGCAATGTAAAAATGTTTTCGTGAGAGCCCTGATGATCATAGTCTAGACTCGAGAAAGAATCCTAGTTCGCTATGATCGAGGCTCTGATACCAAGCTGTCACACCCTGGCTTTTGCGGAAGCGTGGTTTATTTGGTGTGACTTCTTAATACCATAGCAACAATCATAACAATGCTATATGATAAAAAGATATGAGATGTACATCCATTAATTTAAGTGAGAAAATATCACAACATCATTGTTTAGAAACATCGACACTTGAAATAAGTTACAAACCATAACTTGTTTAAAACGTTTTCATAAGACACCAAAAGACTTTAGATAAGAAGAGGTTTAGAGATATGTAACCCGTCCAGGAATAGGTTACACCTCTCAAACTCCACAACTCTGGATGACATCTTTTATTCAACGCAGCTAGACACATGCATACCCTACCAGATCCGCTAGTTCCCTGAAATACATGTAGTTTGAAAAATCAACAAAAAGTTGAGCGAGTTCATGTATAAGTCTGTGTGTATAAGCCTTTAAAATATGTCTTGTGTGTATAAATGTCCCTGGTATGTAGCAATTAAGGAAAAAGAGATCACCAATGGGTTGCAAAGCCAATGGTATGTGTGAAAAGGTGCAGGAAGTACTCAAACCTAGCAAATTTGTACCGGGCTTCCGGTTGGAAGACATAGCCACCTCTATGGGCCGCCCCGGCCTCATGGGTGTGGGCTTGCTACACCCAAATAGATCTAATCTATCACTCATGTCCCTCGGTCCTACGACGAGGATTAATGGCTTTAAGTGTTGTGCCCATCCTTCACACCATACCATGTATAAAAAAATGTCTGTAATAGTTGTAGCATATATTCCACCCCCGAAGTATAAAACTGAAAATAGTTAAGAGAAAAGGGGGACATGAACTCACCTTGATTGCGAGTAAGTCCAAACAAGTATGCTAATGTGAGAGTTCTTGGAAATAAGATTCCACGTCACTCTAATTGATTGAACGTGCAACAATATGGAATATGTATCAACAATAATGTTTAATTTGATAATTGGAAATCCTAAATCTATGGGATTCGGTAGTGTTTTGTCTAAATGGTAACTATGTGGTTTGGATAAAATTTATATAATTATATAATTTAAATACATTAAATTAAACTATATTTTTAAGTATAAATACTGATTTATTTATATAAATATCAAAATTATATAAAATATCAGTAGCAACATTATTTTTGTAAAGATTAGCACTTAAAATAATTAATCTGTAAATTTCAGTATTTATTTCTTAAAAGTCGATTTATTATTAATTATTTAATAATAAACTGTTTTAATATTATAAAAATTAGTTTTATAAATAATTTGACAGATTTTATATTTTTAATAAAAGTAACAATGTATAATAATGTTATAAAATTATTGAAATGTTAAAAAATGTCAGAAATAAAAAGATTAGAATGTTTGGTTGTCCCTGGGTTCGAACTCGGGTCAACATGATTGAAACAAACACACACAACCACTGGGCTAGGCCTGGTGGTTGTTTAATAGTTTAGTTTGTTCAAAATATATACATAAATCAAATGAGTCATCTTCCCCAAATCAGAGTCAAACTAAAAGTCAAACGTCGCGATTCTTCGGAAACTCTATGTTATAATTAAATTAACTTTGAGGAATCATTGTATAAGCAAAATTGAACAAATTGGACCAAAAATAACTAACCGGTATCGACTGGAACGGTGAATCGATTAAACTCCGGCGAGCTTGACTCCGGCGATAGTTGCAGGTTCAAATTCTGACAAATTTCGATGTTTTAGAGAGATGTGAAGGGTGTACGAGCTTAATGGGAGTCTGAGAGACTTATATAACAGCTCAAATCGATCTCAGATCCAACAATTCCTAGTGGGTTTGATCTACTTTAAATTTTTTATAAAAAGTTTGAATTTACAAAAGTTTGCCACGAAAATGTGTCGAATAAGTGCTCAATTGGTTGGCAATGGGGTTGGGGACTCGTGGGTAATGATTAAAGTGGAAAAAATTCGATTGTGGTCGGATTTGGTGGTTTTTGGTCGAGATCCGTGACCTGCAGATCTGAGTATATATAATCAGATCTGTTTTAACGAGTTTATAAATATCACACAATCCATATTCTAACACATCCCAACTGGTAGACCAGTTGGTTTGTGCGCGTGCTTTGTTTGCGGGGAGGCGCGGGTTCGAGTCCCGTTGTGGCCGGTTTGATTGGGTTTAAAACCCTTTTTTGTTCTGAATTAATTTAACTAAATATTATTAAATCTAATTAGTGTATAAAAGGAATTAAATCTTATATCCTCTCAGCTCCTAGTAGGAGGATAAACTGGTTAAGGCGTTGCGGTTGTAACCGAGAGGTCACGGGTTCGATTCTTGCAGAGGGCCGGTTCTTTAAAGAAGACCCCCTTTTTGACCGAATTTTGACTTATTTACACTTTGTCCCCTGTAGTTTCAGTTTGTTCAAAAATAGCCCCTGAACTTTCGAAAAGTTACAATAACAGCCCCTATACTTTCATATAAAATACATAATTGGTCCCTGAAGTTTTGAAAGTTGACATAAATGGTCCCTGTACTGTTCAGTTAAATCCACTAACTGAGTTAGTGCTTAAAGAAGAAAACCTTTATATGAAAGTTAACATGGTTAGACTATTCAGTTAAAATAAGTTTCTAAAAGTCAGTTTTAGTCCCTGAAATATAAGTTTCATAAAATGATCAAATGAACCCTAAACTTGTAGTTTGCAATAATTGCACTTTTAACCCTTGTACTTATATAGTAAAAAAATGATAATTTAGTCCCTAAACTTTGTACTTTCAAATAATGACGGTTTTAGTCCTCGAAATTAAAAAGTAATAATTTCAAGTAAGTTTCAAAGAATGTCAAATAGGTCCCTACTTCCCTACACTCCATACTAGTGTAGTACATTGACTCTGGTTCATATTGGCCTCAACATATTGTTTGTCTATGTGCTGGCATTGTCAGCATGTTTCTGAGTTATCCGTTCACTGTGCTAACTGTGTTTTATGCATCAAGTTTATCACTAAAGTTTGTGTGTAATAAATGGAGTGATAGTATGAATGTGATGCATATGTATGTATGATGCAGAACTCATAAAGCAGTTTAATTCGTCAGTTGCAATTCTAGCACAGTCATTAAGCACAAAGTTAATATTAGTTAATTGTACGGATACCTCTAATTGTGAGCGTTGTCACATGATACCATATGTTGATCAGTTCTGTTTAAACATAATGGAAAACATGTAATTACATACCTGTAACGGCAGCAAGGCCAGCAGAGAATCCAGTTAGAGACGAAGCCATTGAGTTCGACATCTTTGTCGATACGATCTGGTTCCTCCTTAGGGTGTACGTGCTTGATGGTAGTACCGATTCTAGGGGCTTGGAATCGTATAGAGAGAGAGAATTATGATGTTAAGAATAGGTTGTGCGTGTGCATCTCTTAGTGCAACCCTTAGCTTCTATATATAGACTCTCTAGATACACCCAAGAGGAAACCATAATTAGTCATTAAGGGTAATATGGTCCATCAACAATTACCCACTAATTATTTAATAGGTTTAATATATAATGATCTATTATTATGTAAATTGATTATAATGGCCATAGATTAAATATACTATATATATTTAATCTTACATTCTCCCACTTGGCCGAGTAATCATTTACTATGAGTATTAGATAAGCCTGATCAGGAGTTAACACTCATTTTAGCTTTAAACCAAGAACCGTAGCAGAGAAATACAGCCGTTGAATCATTATTCGACTCAGGACCCCCATTAGTCATACTACAACCTCAATCTAAAACCTAACAGTTATGATCAAAATATTCAAGTAAGCCCTTTATCGTTTGATATGTATTTTTATATATCTATATGTCATTACATGCACAGAACATATGTCAGAGACATACAAAATCAAACTGAGGAAATTTCATTAATTAAAACGTAAGAAAGTACAATATGCATTTAAATAAGGTCTTTAGTAAGTCCCATATTAGAAACATGTTCTTCAAAAATTTTAGGTGGGAGACCTTTAGTCATCGGATCCGCAAGCATATTTTTAGTACTTATATACTCAATACAAAGATTATTTTCCTCAATTCGTTCACGTACGAACAAGTACTTCGTATCAAGATATAAACCAGCTCCAGTCGAACTGTTACTGTTCGAGAAACTAACGGCAGCTGAATTATCACAATAAAGCTTCAATGGTCTAGAAATGGAATTAACAATTTTGAGTCCAGTGATCAGATTTCTAAGTAACATTCCAAGACAAGTTGCGTTGTACACAGCAATGTATTCTGCCATCATTGTGGAAGTTGTAGTTAACTGTTGTTTATGACTCTTCCATGAAATGGGTCCGCCTGCTAACATAAAGATATAGCCCAAAGTGGATTTCTTGTCATCTTTGCATTTGGCAAAGTCAGAATCAGAATAACCCACCACTTCTAAATGATCACTTCTTCTATAAGTTAGTTTGTAGTCTTTCGTCCCTTGAAGATATCGAAGTACTTTCTTAGCTGCTTTCCAGTGATTTGGGCCAGGATTAGTTTGATAACGGCCTAGCATACCAGCAATATAAGCAATATCTTGGCGAGTACAGACTTGAGCATACATCACGCTCCCGACTACTGACGCATAAGGTATCTGACTCATTTGCTTCTTTTCAACCTCTGTTGTCGGACATTGGAAAGAACCGAAAACATCTCCCTTAACTACTGGGGCGACGGAGGGTTTGCACAGTTGCATATTGTAACGTGTAAGGACACGATCTATGTAAGCCTTTTGAGACAATCCTAAGATCCCTTTGTGTCTATCTCGGTGAATTTCAATGCCAATGATGTAAGAAGCATCTCCGAGATCCTTCATGTCGAAGTTATGCGAGAGTAACCGCTTCGATTCATGCAACATATCTAAACTATTACTTGCCAATAGAATATCATCTACGTAAAGGACAAGTATAGTAAAGTTGCTCCCACTTATCTTGAGGTAGGTGCATTGATCCACTTGATTCTTTGCAAAACCTTGTTTCTTCATGACTTCATCAAACTTGAGGTACCATTGATGTGATGCTTGTTTCAACCTGTTTATGAATTTCTTCAACTTACAGACTAGATGTTCCTGACCTTCAGGTTTAAAGCCTTCAGGTTGTTTCATGTACACATCTTCATCTAAGTCTCCGTTAAGGAAAGCGGTTTTAACGTCCATCTGATGCAGCTCTAAATCAAAATGAGCTACTAGGGCCATAATGAACCGTAATGAATCTTTACGAGAGACAGGTGAAAAGGTCTCTTGATAATCAATTCCATCTTTTTTAGTGTAGCCCTTTGCAACCAATCTCGCTTTGAAGCGTTCAACGTTTCCATTCGGATCCAGTTTTGTTTTGAACACCCATTTACATCCTACTGGTTTGACACCATTGGGTAATTCTACCAAATCCCAAACGTCATTTTGCTTCATGGATTCAAGCTCATCATTTATCGCTTTATTCCATTCAGAAGACTGATCACTGTTAATGGCTTCATTATAAGAGATAGGATCATTTTGCTTTCCGACATCCATATCAGCTTCAGTCAGGTAGGTAACATAATCATCCCAATTAGTAGGCCTTCTGAGCCTAGACGACTTCCTGAGTTGATTTTCGGTTCCAGCGTTGTCTTGGTTTTGGGTGTTTGGTGTGCCTTCGTTATGAGGTATGATGGGCTCTGATTGTGGAGGTGAATTGGGACTTGGTGCAGTGATATTAGGTGCAGTTGTTGCATCGGGTACAAGAGGAGTAAACGGAGTAATGGTAAACGACGAGTCTCCCCCCCCGCGTCTTGTACTTCTTGCAAATCTTCGTAAGGGTTAGTACTGCTCCCACTGACCTTGAAATCCTCCAGGAACGCGGCACGCTTGGTTTCAACAATTCGGGTGACATGGGAAGGGCAATAGAAACAATAACCCTTTGAGTGATCAGGATACCCGATAAAGAAGCAGGTAACTGTTTTAGGGTCAAGTTTCCTTAGGAAAGGATTGTAAAGTTTTGCTTCAGCAATGCAGCCCCATACTTTCATATATTTAAGACTCGGTTTCCTTCCTGTCCAAAGTTCATAAGGAGTATTAGGGACATACTTAGAAGGAACTCTATTGAGTATATGAACAACTGCTTTTAACGCTTCAGTCCAGAGGAATAATGGTAAATTAGTGTTGGCTAACATACTGCGCACCATGTTCATAAGGGTACGGTTTCTTCGTTCAGTGACACCATTCTGCTGAGGTGTACCAGGCATGGTGTATTGGTTCACAATCCCCTGGCCCTTACAAAACTCATAAAATGGACCAGGAGATTGACCCACATCAGTATGTCTTCCAAAATATTCACCGCCTCTATCTGATCTCACAACTTTAATTTGACGATCTAGTTGTTTTTCAACTTCAGCCTTATAATCTTTAAAAGTTGTAAGAGATTCAGACTTTTCCTTAATTAGATACAAGTACATGTAACGAGAGTAATCATCAATAAAAGTGATAAATGAAGTATGTCCTGTTATGCTAGCGATTTGGTAGGGACCACTAATATCAGTATGAATGAGTTCTAATAAATTAGAGCTCCTAGTGGCACCTTTCTTATTTGCTATTGTCATTTTACCTTTAAGACATTTGACACATGTTCCAAAATTAGAGAAATCGAGAGGAGGTAAGACTTCATCCTTTACGAGACGATTTAATCGTTCTCTTGAGATGTGGCCTAAACGTTGATGCCACAACATGGATGAAGTCTCTAAGTCTCGTTTCTCTTTCATCTTTGTGAGTGATTCATTAATGTTATACGACAACAAATTTTTGGAAAAATTATCATCTAGTTCTAATCTTGCATATTTAACAAGTGCATAACTAGGTAATTGTCTCATTTCTGGTTAAAGCTGATTTGTCACAATTACTTTGCACACATACTTAAATGATTACATTTCTGCCCAAAGGTGATCTGTCTTCATTTAAGTAGAATTTTTAGTCTATTATTTTGATGTTAGTAATAAACAATATCACAGCTTCATAACTAAAATGGTCATTACTTATGCCTGCCTTAGTATGACATTCCCTTAGATCACGTTAAGGCTTCTAACTTAGTATCATAATTCGCTCAATCTTATCTCCACTCTCAGTACCCAACTGTGGGATTCCACCATTAACTGGTGATAACTTTGCTGCATGGAAAGACTCCCTCATGCTTACTCTTGCTATACTGGACTTTGATTATGCTCTCAGAGAGACTGAACCTGCTGCACTCATTGCTTCTAGCACACCTGCTGAACAGATTACTCATGAGAAGTGGACCAGGTGTAACCGCATGTCTCTCATGTTTATGAAGCAGTCCATTAGCAATGCTATCCAAGGAGCCATTCCTGATTCTGATAATGCTAAAACCTACTTGGCTTCTGTGGAGGAGCAGTTCAAAGGGACGTCTAAGGCACACGCTAGTACCCTTATCCTCAAGCTGGTGACGACTAAGTATGATGGGAGATGTCGAACTCAATGGCTTCATCTCTAACTGGATTCTCTGCTGGCCTTGCTGCCGTTACAAGTATGTAATTACATGTTTTCCATTATGTTTAAATGGAACTGATCAACATGTTCCTCCTTAGGGTGTACGTGCTTGATGGTAGTACCGATTCTAGGGGCTTAGAATCGTATGGAGAGAGAGAGATAATTATGATGTTAAGAATAGGTTGTGTGTGAGCATCTCTTAGTGCAACCCTTAGCTTCTATATATAGACTCTCTAGATACACCCAAGAGGAAACCATAATTAGTCATTAAGGGTAATATGGTCCATCAACAATTACCCACTAATTATTTAATAGGTTTAATATATAATGATCTATTATTATGTAAATTGATTATAATGGCCATAGATTAAATATACTAAATATATTTAATCTTACATTCTCCCACTTGGCCGAGTAATCATTTACTATGAGTATTAGATAAGCCTGATCAGGAGTTAACACTCATTTTAGCTTTAAACCAAGAACCGTAGCAGAGAAATACAGCCGTTGAATCATCATTCGACTCAGGACCCCCATTAGTCATACTACAACCTCAATCTAAAACCTAACAGTTATGATCAAAATATTCAAGTAAGCCCTTTATCGTTTGATATGTATTTTTATATATCTATATGTCATTACATGCACAGAACATATGTCAGAGACATACAAAATCAAACTGAGGAAATTTCATTAATTAAAACGTAAGAAAGTACAATATGCATTTAAATAAGGTCTTTAGTAAGTCCCATATTAGAAACATGTTCTTCAAAAATTTTAGGTGGGAGACCTTTAGTCATCGGATCCGCAAGCATATTTTTAGTACTTATATACTCAATACAAAGATTATTTTCCTCAACTCGTTCACGTACGAACAAGTACTTCGTATCAAGATATAAACCAGCTCCAGTCGAACTGTTACTGTTCGAGAAACTAACGGCAGCTGAATTATCACAATAAAGCTTCAATGGTCTAGAAATGGAATTAACAATTTTGAGTCCAGTGATCAGATTTCTAAGTAACATTCCATGAAAAGTTGCGTTGTACACAACAATGTATTCTGCCATCATTGTGGAAGTTGTAGTTAACTGTTGTTTATGACTCTTCCATGAAATGGGTCCGCCTGCTAACATAACGATATAGCCCAAAGTGGATTTCTTGTCATCTTTGCATTTGGCAAAGTCAGAATCAGAATAACCCACCACTTCTAAATGATCACTTCTTCTATAAGTTAGTTTGTAGTCTTTCGTCCCTTGAAGATATCGAAGTACTTTCTTAGCTGCTTTCCAGTGATTTGGGCCAGGATTAGTTTGATAACGGCCTAGCATACCAGCAATATAAGCAATATCTGGGCGAGTACAGAGTTGAGCATACATCACGCTCCCGACTACTGACGCATAAGGTATCTGACTCATTTACTTCTTTTCAACCTCTGTTGTCGGACATTGGAAAGAACCGAAAATCAACTCAGGAAGTCGTCTAGGCTCAGAAGGCCTACTAATTGGGATGATTATGTTACCTACCTGACTGAAGCTGATATGGATGTCGGAAAGCAAAATGATCCTATCTCTTATAATGAAGCCATTAACAGTGACCAGTCTTCTGAATGGAATAAAGCGATGAATGATGAGCTTGAATCCATGAAGCAAAATGATGTTTGGGATTTGGTAGAATTACCCAATGGTGTCAAACCAGTAGGATGTAAATGGGTGTTCAAAACAAAACTGGATCCGAATGGAAACGTTGAACGCTTCAAAGCGAGATTGGTTGCAAAGGGCTACACTCAAAAAGAGGGAATTGATTATCAAGAGACCTTTTCACCTGTCTCTCGTAAAGATTCATTACGGATCGTTATGGCCCTAGTAGCTCATTTTGATTTAGAGCTGCATCAGATGGACGTTAAAACCGCTTTCCTTAACGGAGACTTAGACGAAGATGTGTACATGAAACAACCTGAAGGCTTTAAACCTGAAGGTCAGGAACATCTAGTCTGTAAGTTGAAGAAATCCATATACAGGTTGAAACAAGAATCACACCTTTCATCTTGAGGACATGAGCACTAACTGAGGAATCCTCTTGCATTCTACAGCTTATAAGCTGTTTCATGGTGTCATAGCGTTCCTGACGGGCTTGTTTTTGGAACATGCCCTTGAGTTGCTCAATCATGTCTAAAGCATTCATGTCTTCCATATTCTTTTGGAGATCTGGGGACATGGTGGCTTGCATGAGGCAAGCAACTTCTATGGCATCTTCTTTGTGTTTATCGAAAGCCTTCTTCGCAGCAGCAGAACCATTTTCAGGTGTAGCTGGGATTGAGGTTTCCAAAACATAAAGCTTCTTTACCATTTTGAGAACAATTCTCAAGTTGCGGTGCCACTAAAGAAAATTGGTGTTATTCAGTTTATCTTTCTCAAGTATGGACTTGAGAGCAAAAGAGGAGTTGTTTTCAGATGACATCTGTTAAGCAAAAATTATTTAATTAGTATTTTCGATGTATATTTCCTTATTTAATTAATGACCCATTACAGTAATTAGAACAAGGAATCAGAATCTGGCTAGGTCAGTATTAAAGGCAGCTGTGGCATACACTTTAGTAAGTGACTAGGCAGACTGACAACGAGTGTCAATTGTGAGAATTGCACAACTCTCGGGTATGAGGCCGTTAAGACAACTCTTGTCTTACGCATTGATACGTTTAGCCTCATCTATGCCGACTTTTACTTTCAAGATAGCTGGAGCATGTGATGAGAAAAGAAAAAGTAAAAGTCGTCCTAAAAGAAGGTACTTGTGGAAGGGCCGGGTGTGTCAACGAAACCCTTGTACCTTGGAAGGATAAGCTAGACATCAAGTGCGGTGTTGTCGCTCCAAACACTGATGGTTCGAATTACGTTCCAAGTGTAGCTTGTGATAGGATGGCATAGACTATTGATTTTAATTATGGGTTAATTTTAATGTTTACCAAATAGGGTCGCAAGAGCCAATTTTAGTATATATTTTAGTCGTGACATCTTGATGAACCCTTTCATCTCCCAGGACACTTAGTTTTTAAATAACCTATTAAAACTAAGTTTGTCGCGACTTATACAACCAATTTTGTGTTAATAGAATTCTATTAAGTTAATAGTTTTGGAAAATTAAATCTAGTTTAATTTGCAAAACTTAATTGGTTATTGTTCGTTTTAAAAACAAACTTTGTTTTATAACAAAATTTTAACAAGTTGTAAAACAATTTAGAACTTGTTTTAATGTGATTGTTTTAATATTTTAAAACTCCTTTTAAAATCATGTTGGTATTTAGGTTGGTTATGTTATAATAAATTATAAGATAAAAAGCAACCACAATAGCAAAATAAATATGTAAATCTATATGGCCAAAAAAATTGTTCGATCTTGCTAGAGCCTTATAGCAAGATCAAACGGGTCACGGGGTCACAACACACAAACAACCACAAGGATGAACTTGAGTGCATCCAGTCGTCTCGAGCAACTCCCACTGACTTCATGACTCCTGTTTAGCGTCTTCAGTTTTGTCTTCGAGTCTTCGTTTATTACAATATTTTACAAAATACAATAAAGGAAGAAACCCTATCTATTACAACTTTGAACCATCAAGGTGTCCAAAAACCATAATAACAAACCGAATAATATATACAACCACAAAACAAGGTCGGGCCAGATTTACATATTCCACAACAATCACAAAATATACCGGGCAATCTTTTGGTCAAGCAAAACAAATAAAATATTGACCAAAATTAAAGTTTCCCTTAAAATTATTTAGATCAGAAACTTTAAAAAAAATTAAAGTTTGTGTTCTAATTCCGGTTAAAAGACCGGTACCGATTCGCATGTTGTAAGCAAGGCTCTGATACCACTGTCGGGATTCAGTGGTGTCAATTTTACTTTTTATCAAAACAGGTTTGACATATTTTATTAATTAAATATATAATTAATAAAAACGCAGCGGAATAAATATGTAATCAACACCAAAAGTGAACCGAACAGGATCATGGTTACAAACATGCAAACACGGTATACAATATTTATTAATCTACCGATGAGATAGATATACCTTAGCGGTTAATAACTAACCGGTCGAGACACCGAGGTACAATGAACGAGTGCTAGAACACGAACTAAAACGGGACGCGTCGGGTAACCGGTGGTGTTCGATTGAACAACAACGATCAAACCAAAATGATGTTCAAAATTCTCACAAGAGAATCTGTAACCCAAAACCTCTAAAGACTTGAAAGAGAATAGATATTCCCTCATATCCTGCTTCACCATTCTTACGTATATATATATATATATACATATACATAATAGGTTATCTTTTCTTTACATGTGGGACAAGAGCACAGCAGACATTAATTGGTGGTGCATACATATGGTGAAGTATTTAATAAGTGGTATATATAATGCCAATTCTCAATTTACCAACTTTCTCCACTATGATCCAATATATATTAATATTAATTCCTGGAAAAATTACAGGTTTTGTCCTTTATCTTTATACCACTTTTCAAGTGGTGTCCTTTTTAACGAATGTTGACAGACGATGTCCTTTACTAGGTATTTTGTTGCAAGTTTAGTCCTTTACACCCAACCCAGTTAAAAAACCCTGTTAAGGATTAAAGTAAAGAAAAAGGAATTATAATTATTAAATATAATGATTTAATAATTAACCGTGTACCAAATTAATATATGTAGAACAAGTTCAAGACGCGATGCAAAGCCCGAAAAATAACTGAATAAACGTTATATATATATTATTTATAATTAGTATAAATAATATATTCGTTTATTTCGTTAATTGTTCGTGATTACCAGTTAGTCAAGTTAAGTGGATTTAGTGTTCATTGCCCAAGGTGTAACTCTTACGGGTCATAGCTCGGTCAGCAGCGTTGACTTATCGAACCCGTACATATAATTCCAACAATCTCCCACTTGGACGGCATTCGATAAAATGCTCAACGCAGACAGTCAGCGGTGCTCTAGCTGCACATGGCTGCCCCCAACAAGGTATGACACTTTAAAGTCATTAACCAAAACACATTGCTATTAGTAACAACTTACTATTGCAAGACAATAGACTTATGGTAATTGTCGTCATTCATCCTTTCTGTAAAAGACATCAATTGAATCAATGAGACATGGATCAAGTTCATTCTCATATGGTGTTCAATTATTATTGTTCTCGATCAAGAGTCAAAGTGGTCCGAACAAACACACAGTAAGTTTGGGTAAGGCCTTACGCTTCACCAGTTTGAATCAACGAGGGCGCCACAATGTCTAACTGTTACATATCATGTAAGAGTACAGAATCCCTTATTGACTACATACAACTCCCACTGAACTTCAGAATTATTCCCAATTAAAGCCTTTATGACTGGCAGTTACGCGACAGCGGTTGACAATAATCAAAGAATAATCCTTGGTAAACGGAAGTTCTAATATGTATCTCAGGTCAGAGGATACTAAATGAGTATACCTAAATCAAATACATCTTATGACTAAGATCCATGAAGATAATTTGATGCGAGTTACATCCAACGTTATTCATAATGAGGTCTGTGAGTTTGGAAGTCAACTCCTTGAGTCCAAAGTCAGAATAGTCTTAATTCAGAGTCGTTCCCACAAGTCTGACCGACTACGGATAGTTTAGAATATTAGATTCATGGATTAAACGTATTAAAAACGAACACAGTTGTAAGATTCAAAGTTTGCATTTAACCAGTAAATCAAAGGTGAATTTAAAAGGTACAACGGTTTGAATATTCGTACATCCAAATACTTAAATCAAAACATATGGCCAGCTAATCTAAGATCGATAGCATCCCTATGTTGGTCATGCTTGTCCTGAGTCATCGGTTTAGTGAACGGGTCTGCTAGGTTTTGATCTGTGTCTACTTTGCTTATTATGATGTCTCCTCGTTCCAGTATTTCCCGTATATAGTGGAACTTTCTTAGAATGTGCTTGGCCCTGTGATGAGATCTGGGCTCTTTGGCTTGAGCAATGGCTCCTATGTTATCACAGAACACCTCGATTGGTTTCTTAATACTTGGAACCACATAGAGATCGGTGATGAATTTCTTCATCCAAGCAGCTTCTTTTGCAGCATCTGATGCAGCAATATATTCAGATTCCGTGGTTGAATCCGCCACTACACTCTGCTTGGAGGTTTTCCATGAGATAGCTCCTCCATTTAGAGTGAATACAAATCCTGATTGTGAGCGAGAATCATCTTAGTCACTTTGGAAGCTAGCGTCAGTGTAACACCTTACAGTGGGCTCTTCTTCCACTCCTCCAAACATCAAGAACATATCTTTAGTTATTCTCAAGTACCTCAGAATGTTCTTTACTGCAGTCTAATGGGCAATGCCAGGATTTTGCTGAAAATGACTGGTCATGCTTAAAGCATACGAGATGTCAGGTCTAGTACATAACATAGCATACATGATAGAACCAATCGCTGAAGAATATGGAACTGCTTCCATTTGCTTAATTTCAATGTCTGTTGTAGGAGATTGCGATTTGTCCAACACGGTTCCTTTAGTCATAGGAACACCTCCTTTACTTTGACTTAGCCCTAGAAGTCGCTTAGATCTATCTCTGTAGATCTTGATTCCCAGAATATAAGCTGCTTCTCCAAGATCTTTCATTGCGAAGCAAGATCCCAAATAGTGTTTAACTTCGTTAAGCATAGGGACGTTGTTTCCAATAATCAGTATATCATCCACATACAGGATGAGGAATGATATAGTGCTCCCACTAGCCTTTCTGTAAACACAAGGCTCATCTTCATTTTTGACAAAACCAAACTCTTTGATCTTTTGGTCAAAACGAAGATTCCAGCTACGAGACGCCTGCTTGAGTCCATAAATGGACTTATTCAGCTTGCACACCCTATTTGGATATTTTAGATCAACAAAACCGTCTGGCTGAACCATATAGACATCTTCAGAGAGATGCCCATTAAGAAAAGCGGTTTTGACATCCATTTGCCATATCTCGTAGTCATAGTACGCGGCTATGGCAAGCAATATCCTGATCGATTTGATCATAGCAACGGGCGAGAAGGTTTCATCATAGTCAATACCCTGAGTTTGAGTGAAACCCTTTGCAACTAGCCGTGCTTTAAAGGTGTGTACATTTCCATGCATATCGGTTTTTCTTTTGAAAACCCATTTGCTCCCTACTGCCCGAGATTCGGAGGGTAGCTCAATCAAGTCCCAGACTTGATTATCATGCATAGATTGCATCTCAGCATTCATGGCTTCCAACCATTTCGCAGATTCAGGATCTGAGATAGCAGATTTGTAGTTAGTAGGTTTGTCATTAGACTCATCTACTACCAAGACTTGAGCACCTTCGAGATGCCAAAGGTATCTGTCAGGTTCTTTACGAGTCCTGCTACTTCTGCGAACGCCTGTGTTCATGTCTGATTCATCAGCAACAATTTCTTGTTGTTCAGACATTTCGACTTCATCGACGGTTGCTGTTAGTTCTCGAATTTCTTCAAGATCAACCACATTATTTCTAGTTCCTCGATTTAGAAGTTCTTCCTCGAGAAAACACCCCTTCCTTTTGATGGAAATAACATTTGCATCAGGATGGTAGAAATAATATCCGCTTCTTTTATAGTATCCGACGAAAATAACCTTTTCGCCTCGAGGATCGAGCTTATCATCAGCATCACTTGTGATGTATGCATCACATCCCCATACTTTTAGGTATTCCAACTCGGGTTTACGCCCATGCCATATCTCATATGGGGTTTTGTTTACCTTTTTAGTCGGAGCCAGATTGACAATGCGGGTGGCTGTCATAAGAGCATGACCCCAAAAGGAGTGAGGCAAGTTAGTTCTTCACATCATCGATCGAACCATATTTTGTAGGGTTCGATTTCTCCTCTCGCTCACGCCATTAAGTTGGGGTGTGCCAGGTGGAGTGGGTTCTGAAATTATTCCACACTCTTTGAGATGATTGAGGAACTCTAAGCTGAGGTATTCGCCACCTTGATCTGATCCAAGTATTTTTATCTTTCTAGTAAGTTGGTTCTCTACTTCGTTTTGAAACTCTTTGAACTTTTCAAAAGTTTCATGCTTATGCTTCATAAGATAGACATAAGCATATCGACTATAATCGTCAATGAAAGTAACGAAGTATTTTTCAAGGTTTCATGTCATGGTTCTGAAAGGGCCACATACATCAGTGTGAATGAGTCCTAGCAGACCATTGGCCCGTTCACCAACCCCAGTGAAGGGGCGCTTTGTGAGTTTGCCAGCTAAGCAAGATTCGCAATCATTAAAGGAGTCCTGTCTAGTGGATTCAAGAATCCCCTCGGATTGGAGCCATTTTATGCGTGTCTTACTTATGTGGCCAAGTCTACAATGCCATAGAAATGTTTCATTAATACCAGCTTTGTTGCATTTAGAAAAATTATATATATTATTGTCAGTTTGAACATTTATCTCATAAATACAATTTCGAGGTTTAGCCTCAAAATAAAAGATATTATTCAAGTAGGCAGAAATAGCAATACCATTAAAAGCGTACTTAAAACCTTGTTCAAACAACAACGAAACTGAAATGATGTTCCTACTCAAACCAGGTGCAAAAAGACAATTGTTCAAAACAACAATAAGACCAGAAGGACATGTAAGATTAAATGTGCCAGTTGCTAGAACTGGGACTTTATTTCCATAGCCAACAATTAGCTCCATGCTCCCTGGTTTCAGTTTTCTCCACTTCTCAGGCTCCTGCAAGACATTAACGATGTGATAACCACATCCGGTATCAAATACCCATGTGTTGCTAGAAACAGTGAAAAGCTCAATAACATATATTAGAATACCTGAAGAAGTGCCTTCTCCATTAGCCTTCTTCAATTTGAGTTTGGCAAGATACTCGGGACAGTTACGTTTCCAGTGTCCCATCTTGTTACACTCAAAGCATTGCCGCTCTTCAGAAAGTGGGGCTTTCACAGCTTGTTTACTCTTGTAGGTGGCAGGTTTGGCAGCAACGGGAGTTTTTCCTTTGCCTTTGCTGTTAGAATACCTTTTCTTTGTTTTGGGCTTCTTAACACCACCAGATCGAACCATTAATACTTGGTTTGTTTTGTTGGAAATGTTCATCTCTGCCGTTTTGAGCATCCCATGCAGCTCTGGCACTGTCTTTACCCAATCATTCATGTTAAAGTTCGTAACAAATTGATCATAGTGACTGGAAAGAGAGTTGAGAATGAAGTCAACAGCCATCTCATCTAGGAGAGGATAACCAAGTTTGTTTAATTGATCGATGTATCCTTTCATCTTGAGGACATGAGCACTAACTGAGGAATCCTCTTGCATTCTACAGCTTATAAGCTGTTTCATGGTGTCATAGCGTTCCTGACGGGCTTGTTTCTGGAACATGCCCTTGAGTTGCTCAATCATGTCTAAAGCATTCATGTCTTCCATATTCTTTTAGAGATCTGGAGACATGGTGGCTTGCATGAGGCAAGCAACTTCTATGGCATCTTCTTTGTGTTTATCGAAAGCCTTCTTCGCAACAGCAGAACCATTTTCAGGTGCAGCTGGGATTGGGGTTTCCAAAACATAAAGCTTCTTTGCCATTTTGAGAACAATTCTCAAGTTGCGGTGCCACTCAAGAAAATTGGTGTTATTCAGTTTATCTTTCTCAAGTATGGACTTGAGAGCAAAAGAGGTGTGTTTTCAGATGACATATGTTAAGCAAAAATTATTTAATTAGTATTTTTGATGTATATTTCCTTATTTAATTAATGACCCATTACAGTAATTAGAACAAGGAATGAGAATCTGGCTAGGTCAGTATTAAAGGAAGCTGTGGCATACACTTTAGTAAGTGACTAGGCAGACTGACAACGAGTGTCAATTGTGAGAATTGCACAACTCTCGGGTATGAGGCCGTTAAAACAACTCTTGTCTTAGGCATTGATACGTTTAGCCTCATCTATGCCGACTTTTACTTTCAAGATAGCTGGAGCATGTGATGAGAAAAGAAAAAAGTAATAGTCGTCCTAAAAGAAGGTACTTGTGGAAGGGCCGGATGTGTCAACGAAACCCTTGCACCTTGGAAGGATAAGCTAGACATCAAGTGCGGTGCTGTGGCTCCAAACACTGATGGTTCGCATTACGTTCCAAGTGTAGCTTGTGATAGGATGAATGACAACAATTACCATAAGTCTATTGTCTTGTAATAGTAAGTTGTTACTAATAAGAAGATGTTTTGGTTAATGACTTTAAAGTGTCATAACTTGTTTGGGGCAGCTATGTGCAACTAGGGCGCCGCTGACTGTCTGCGTTAAGGATTTTATCGAAGGCCGTCTAAGTGGGAGATTGTTGGATTTATATGTACGGGTTCGATAAGTTAACGCTGCTGACCGAGCTATGACCCGTAAGAGTTACACCTTGGGAAACGAACATTAAATCCACTTAATTCGATTAACTGGTGATCACGAACAATTAACGGAACGAAATATATAATCATCTAGAATAATTATATATTCACGAGAAACGGAATTTATTATTTATACTGGTTATAAATAATATAACGTTTAATTATGGGTTAATTTTAATGTTTACCAAATAGGGTCGCAAGAGCCAATTTTAGTATATCCTTTAGTCGTGACAACTTGATGAACCCTTTCACTCTCAGGACACTTAGGTTTTAAATAACCTATTAAAACTAAGTTTGTCGTGACTTATACAACCAATTTTGAGTTAATAGAATTCTATTAAGTTAATAGTTTTGGAAAATTAAATCTAGTTTAATTTGCAAAACTTAATTGGTTATTGTTCGTTTTAAAAACAAACTTTGTTTTATAACAAAATTTTAACAAGTTGTAAAACAATTTAGAACTTGTTTTAATGTGATTGTTTTAAAACTCCTTTTAAAATCATGTTGGTATTTAGGTTGGTTATGTTATAAAAAATTATAAGATAGAAAGCAACCACAATAGCAAAATAAATATGTAAATCTATATGGCCAAAAAAATTGTTCGATCTTGCTAGAGCCTTATAGCAAGATCAAACGGGTCACGGGGTCACAACACACAAACAACCACAAGGATGGACTTGAGTGCATCCATTCGTCTCGAGTAAATGAGTCTAATGACGAACCTGCTAACTACAAATCTGCTATCTCAGATCCTGAATCTGCGAAATGGCTGGAAGCCATGAACGCTGAGATGCAATCTATGCGTTATAATCAAGTCTGGGACTTGGTTGAGCTACCCCCGAATCTCGGGCAGTAAGGAGCAAATGGATTTTCAAAAGAAAAACCGATATGCATGGAATTGTACACACCTATAAAGCACGGCTAGTTGCGAAAGGTTTCACTCAAACTCAGGGTATTGAGTATGATGAAACCTTCTCGCCCGTTGCTATGATCAAATTGATCAGGATATTGCTTGCCATAGCCGCGTACTATGACTACGAGATATGGCAAATGGATGTCAAAACCGCTTTTCTTAATGGGCATCTCTCTGAAGATGTCTATATGGTTCAGCCAGACGGTTTTGTTGATCCAAAATATCCTAATAGGGTGTGCAAACTGAATAAGTCCATTTATGGACTCAAACATGCATCTCGTAGCTGGAATCTTTGTTTTGACCAGAAGATCAAAGAGTTTGGTGTGACACCTGTGTCACTGCGACCATCAAACAAATACCAAACCAATGAAATATTTTATTTCATACTTTGGACTTGTATAAATATGTGTATCTTTTGCACATATCAACTCTTGTTCGATTTCAAGCTCTAAATCGCTTTCTGGAAGGTTATACGCGCGCTGATGCGTAAATATAACCAGTTTACTGCAACAAACACTCCGGAATAGAGACATATACTTAACATACCTTAAATAACCTTTACATAACTTAGAAATAAGTTTTGAAGGCTTTGGTATGGCAAAAACAAGTTAATTCGCTTACAGGGACTAAACTTGACAAACTGCGAAAGTATGCCAATTTGAACTATAACGAACATTCCGGAACATGACCATAAGTTAAACATACCCTAAATAGCCTCTACATAGCTTAGAAATAGGCTTTGAGGGGTTCGGTAAGATAAAATAAACTTTTGGGTCATTCAGGGACTAAAAGCGTCAAAAAGTGCACAAGTTTGCACTTTCGCGCATAACTTACGTTCTGAATACATCCGGACATCCAAAAAATTTATCTAAGCACTAAAATATTTTATTTTAGTGTTTGGCATAAGAAAAATCCATTCGTCGCGTCATTTGGATCGTTTTTCGTGCTTACGCGCATTCCGTCGTAATTAAGCGAACATCGCGTTCATACGACCAAACGAACCAACATCCGGCATATTTTTGAGGATGTTTCATGTCCACAATGTTTAGGCATCATTTTAGGGCCTTAAAGTTGGCTTTACGGGCCTTAGAAGTGTCGGGAATGACCTTAAACACCAACAGGGACTGAAACTGTCATTTTGCAAAGTTGTTGTCTGATCAGGACCTTCAGGCGGCCCGCGTAAAACCAGGCCTATCCTTTACGCGGCCCGCATCAGTGTCCCATATTAGATAAGATCAATTAGTCAGCAGATTACAGCTGTTTAACTCACAACCATACACCCACACTTGCCCTTTCAGTCCATGAGGAGCCATTTTTAGTCACCACAACATTCCAACAAGTGTACGCACGAGATTCGATCACGTTATTCAAGAAACGATCTTAACGGTCAGGAAATACTATAAATACCCCACCCCCATTTGCTTCAAACTCACAAGAATCTGATCTAATGTGCTCTAAGTTGAAACCTTTGTTTCATACCTGAGCTATTTTGATCTAGATTAGCATTCGGGGACCCTTCATAAGTATTCCTTCGTTCTTTTATTGCTTTTCGAGTCCGAAAGTCAAACTTTGTTTGACTTTCTGCGTTGACTAGTTTATGGTTAATGCGAAGTTCGTTTGAACTTCGCAACGTGATTGTAATCACGATGGTTATAGTCCCTTGGGACTATGCCTACTGATTACCACGTTGTCTAGGGTCGTAAGGGTAAGCGATCTAATAAATCGCTTATACCTTCGAACCCGACCCATTTTGGTCGATCATTAGGATCCGACCAAATACTTTAGGACCATAGCATATAGGGAATAACCTTCCGAGGTTATACCCTATGGTCACATCGTTTGAGTAGTTGTATGATAGGTAGTTTATATGCCTTAGGTAAATTACCAGAATACCCTTTTCATATATAATTGGTAATTAAGCATATGTAACCTAAACTTTTGTCACATAACTGATTATGTAACATGTTTAGGCATATAACACTTGTCATAGGGCTAGTTAGGCGGTCCGAACGCGTTTCACGCGAACGACGCGTTAAAGTAGCATAAGCTACCTAAACGGGTCGTAATGGGTCATAAGCACTTATGTTAGGTTTCATTTAGTATGTAGGCTTTGTTAAACCATATTACACGAGTCTCCATACTCGTTTGGTTTACGAACCCTCATTCTATCCGATCCTCCGATTTAGGTCCGGTTTATTAACATAGTTACCTATATTAGGTGCCGTTTGATATCCGTGATCTCTAGCATTGTTTGGTTGTTACTCAAGGACTACTAAGCAATCTCAAGTGAGTACATAGACCCCTCTTTTACTGTTTTCCAAACTGTTTTGGGGTGAAACACATGTGCCTACTTGTTACTTTCATGCTTTCCTGTTTTCCCATCATATACTTGCTATGTTTATTAGTACATTTATAGTACATGATTTCAATACATTTTATATTATGTATGCCCAGTGTGTGCATACTTAGTACATCACTTTACAATACATTTTATGCTATGTGTGCCCATTGTGTGCATACTTAGTACTTCACTTTACAATACATTTTATGCTATGTATGCCCATTGTGTGCATACTTAGTACATCACTTTACAATACATTTTATGCTATGTATGCCCATTGTGTGCATACTTAGTACATCACTTTACAATACATTTCATGCTATGTACGCCCATTGTGTGCATACTTAGTACATCACTTTACAATACATTTCATGCTATGTACGCCCATTGTGTGCATACTTAGTACATTGTTTTACATTGCATTTCTGTTGCATATGCTCATCCAGCATATGAACACATTATACTACATTTTGAACCGTTGTAACCATTTGACTATGTAAACTGTCGTAACCATTTGATTATATGAACCGTTTGTAACTATTGAACCATGTGAACCGTTTGTATCTGTTGACATGATTTACATTTGACAATAGACATTTGACTATACATAAACATTTCTACAATTGTTAAACATTACATCTTGGTGGTTTGGTTTGAGTAAGTGATTTAAGTAACGAGGCGTGTGTAATATGATACAAGCATGGTGGATACGCCGCTGGTACTTCCTATATATAAGTGTTTGTATGGTATTACATATTGTAGCGTTATTTGAATCATTTCAATTTGAGACATATAACATTTTATACAAATAACATACTTTTCACAAGACATTGATTTACAAACAACTGATCTTATACAAACTCATTTTACATGGTTATTCATTTAACCATACATTATTCTCTTATTTATACATATCAACTGATCTTATCGTTTTCAAATGATTTACAAGACAAAGCAAATTACAAGGTTCATGACTAAACATTTTCTCAAACATAAGTCATGAATTCTGTTTTCACAAAACCTATGTATCTCACAGGCATTTTTATGCTGACGTACCTATTTTCACATGTGTTTTCAGGAGATGATGCATAGGACTTATCAAGACATACTTAGGCGGACCTGTGCCTTAGTGACTTAAAACGAGACAAGAACTAGTTAATTTATGTTATGTACTCTTTGGTTCTTGTTTAAAACAATGTAAACTTTCATGTTTGATTAATAAAACGAAACTTCAATTGCCATGGATTTGAAACAATTAATTATGTTACAACACTCCCCGACGTTTCCGCCACGTTTTGTATGTTCTACGTGGTCGGGGTGTGACAGAAAAGTTGGTATCAGAGCCAATGGTTATAGGGAATTAGGTTATTAGTAATACTTTGACCTAGTCTATAACCTTCTTAGGACCCTAACGCGAGTTTACTTGCGCTTAGTCATAAAACAATACCGTCACCTATCCTTAGGCGACGACCACAACAAGAACATAAATTTCAAAACCGCTTTGAAAACTAATCATCTGTTCTAGTATGATTGATTACTAGGTTTTGAACCCTCTATTGTAAGGTTTTGAACCCTCTGTTATAAGGTTTTGAACCCCTTTGAGTTTTCAAAATCTCGTCAAAGTTTTGGGTCCTAAATAGTGTGAACACGTGCAAACTGGAAGAGTGAATGCATGTACCCTGAGTTTTCTATCTAAGGCTAGAGTGTTCGTACAAATCCACATAATCGGACCAGTCACTCTTACCTGGGAACTCTTGGGGTGAGTGTCCACTTATAGGCGAGCATGTCTTCGCGATACACTATGAGGATCTATTTGCTTTGATTCAGCCTTTGTGTTGTTTGATTGCTTCGTGGTTCAAACAAATGACCATCAACCATGATTTTGGCCGGTAATTGTAACATCCTATTCTACCCAATGCCATTTCATTTGTTTTCTTTCATGTTTTCCTCTTTTAGAATGCCTCCTCGACGCGAAAACCATATAGCGACTGCCGAACTGGCAGAAATCATTGCACAGCAAATGGCTGCTGAATTCCCAAACCTCTTTGCTCAATGGAACCAAGCCAACAACAACAACAATGGTCCATGCAATTTCAAGAGTTTTAACTCGGCTAAACCACTCAAGTTTAGTGGTTCTGAGGGAGCGACTGGGCTTCTTCAATGGTTTGAGAGCATTGAGAATACTTTCCGCCATGTGCAGTGTCCTGACAATCGCAAGGTCGAGTTTTCTTCGAGTGTGTTCCAGAAGAGGGCCCTTACGTGGTGGAACGGGGTTATGAGAGATCGCGGTGCAGAAGTTGCTCTAGCACAAACATGGGCTGAACTTAGGGCCCTTATGATGAAGGAATTCTATCCTCATCACGAGATCAGGGCCTTGGAAAGGGAATTCGACAATTTGAAGCAAGATAGCGGGGAGCATCGAGCCTACACGGACCGTTATGAGGAGTTAAGTCTGTTATGCCCAAACATGGTCACGCCTTTGGATAAGGCAATCGAAAAGTACATTGATGGCCTCCCCGACTCAATACAAGACATTGTGACTGGTAGCAACCCTACTACTGTTAGGCAGGCCATTGAGCTATCTGCAACCTTGACTGAATCAAAGATTAGGAAAGGTAAACTTTTCCGAAAAGGTGACAAGAAACCGGTCGAAGAATCGAACCCAATCAAGGAATCAAAGACCATGGATGGACAGACTGGATCCTCTAAGAAGTCAAAGAAGCGAAAGGCTTCTCAGAACTTCGCCGTGGTCGCTCACAATGATCAAGCCGTTCCCAACCAACCAGCTCAACCCCCTGCCAGGAAACCCTACAACGGAACTGCACCCTTGTGCAACCAATGTGGCCTACATCATCATGCTGGTGTGAAGTGCCGCACATGCCACGTTTGCGGACTTATAGGTCATACAACGAGGGTTTGCCCAACAGCAGCTGCACCAAATCAAGTTAACAACAATCCTGCTCAAGCTCGTTTTCCACCGGGGTCTTGCTACAACTGTGGCGAGATGGGCCATTTTCGTAGGAATTGCCCAAAGCTTGCTAATGCAAATCCAGCGCAGGGATGAGTATCTGACCGACAGAAGATAACGCTGTTTAGAAAATAATCGAGCCTTGTGTATTATTTTTTTTTGTTATCACGATCTATGAAACAGTTGTTGTTATTGTTGTTATAAATAAATCTTTCATTTACATTTTAATATGTTTATGTGGTTGCATGTATAAACATATCCTCTACAATACCAACAATCAAGGAACCATATTCCTTGAAGAACAGACTACCCCCAGTGAAGTGCCGCACATGCCAAGTTTGCGGACTTATAGGTCATACAGCGAGGGTTTGCCCAACAGCAGCTGCACCAAATCAAGTTAACAACAATCCTGCTCAAGCTCGTTTTCCACCGGGGTCTTGCTACAACTGTGGCGAGATGGGCCATTTTCGTAGGAATTGCCCAAAGCTTGCTAATGCAAATCCAGCGCAGGGATAAGTATCTGACCGACAGAAGATAACGCTGTTTAGAAAATAATCGAGCCTTGTGTATTATTTTCTTTTGTTATCACGATCTATGAAACAATTGTTGTTATTGTTGTTATAAATAAATCTTTCATTTACATTTTAATATGTTTATGTGGTTGCATGTATAAACATATCCTCTACAATACCAACAATCAAGGAACCATATTCCTTGAAGAACAGACTACCCCCAAATTTTTTCCATTGTATGATCTCTTGCGTTTTCCCACGAAAATCCAAAGTACCCGTTTCTTCCAAGAGAAACGAAGAATGAGGTGCCAAGTTAACAGCAATCAATAACAAGATAATAACAATTAAACAATTATGTGATTATGTGCTTATGTGTTCCCTTTTATGTGTCATGTGATCCAAATTATGTTATCCAAATCTTCGTAGAATCTTACATATCCTTGTACAAGAGATTCATAGCAGGATACCCAAAGGTACTACCTAAAATCCTTAATGGACTTCTACGCTGTAGTTAAGTCCCTTGGATTATAAAGTACTACTTCATAATTAGACCCCTTTAATGTTCTAGTTAAACTGATCGATCCAAAAATCTGGTTAGGAATATTATGTGATGATATAGATGAAAGGACTCCTTGGTGGCCTGATTAAGAAGATCCTCTGTCGATCTAATTAAAAGGACCCTATGGTAGTCTAATCACCCTCATCACAAGTTTGATATCCTTCCCCACAACATTACAAAACGAACTGTGCGGACTGTGCAAGGAATTACGTAATTATGGATGCATACATAATTATGGAATTTAATGCACAGAAATCACAGCAAGTTCTATCATGTATAAGTTAACCAAATTCATTTCCAATTCTGATGAAGCATCCGTTGAGGAAAAATGAACTAGCTATTCATTTTTCACTTCTGAGGAATATCCGTTGAGGAAATGAATATCCGTTTATCCTTCATTTCCAACTCTGAGGAAGCAACCGTTGAAAATGACTCCGTTAGTTCATTTTCGTTTCTGAAGATTATCCGTTGAGGAAATGAATATCCGTTGTTAAATCTTTCATTTCCAACTCTGAGGAAGCAACCGTTGAAAATGACTCCGTTAGTTCATTTTCGTTTCTGAAGATTATCCGTTGAGGAAATGAATATCCGTTGTTAAATCTTTCATTTCCAACTCTGAGGAAGCAACTGTTGAAAATGACTCCGTTAGTTCATTTTCGTTTCTGAAGATTATCCGTTGAGGAAATGAATATCCGTTGATTATTCCTTCATTTCAAATTCTGAAGAATAACCGTTGAGGAAAATGACCCCGTTTGTTCATTTTCGTTCTAAAGAATATCCATTGAGAGAAATGAATATCCGTGGATTATTCCTTCATTCCCGTTTCTGACGAAGGACCCGTTGAGGAAGAATGAATCATCCATTCGTTTTCACTTCTGAAGAATATCCGTTGAGGGAAATGTATATCCGTTTAGTTAAAAATCCTTTATTTTCCATTTCCGAAAAATATCCGTTGAGGAAAATAACAAAATTATGCTTTACATATCTTTGATGGCTATTTAACACAAAGTCACAGACAGACTTCTACGAATAAATTTCGGGACGAAATTTCCTTAAGTAGGGGAGACTGTGACACCTGTGTCACTGCGACCATCACACAAATACCAAACCAATGAAATATTGTATTTCATACTTTGGACTTGTATAAATATGTGTATCTTTTGCACATATCAACTCTTGTTCGATTTCAAGCTCTAAATCGCTTTCTGGAAGGTTATACGCGCGCTGATGCGTAAATATAACCATTTTAATGCAACAAACACTCCGGAATAGAGACATATACTTAACATACCTTAAATAACCTTTACATAACTTAGAAATAAGTTTTGAAGGCTTTGGTATGGCAAAAACAAGTTAATTCGCTTACAGGGACTAAACTTGACAAACTGCAAAAGTATGCCAATTTGAACTATAACGAACATTCCGGAACATGAACATAAGTTAAACATACCCTAAATAGCCTCTACATAGCTTAGAAATAGGCTTTGAGGGGTTCGGTATGATAAAATAAACTTTTGGGTCATTCAGGGACTAAAAGCGTCAAAAAGTGCACAAGTTTGCACTTTCGCGCATAACTTACGTTCTGAATACATCCGGACATCCAAAAAATTTATGTAAGCACTAAAATATTTTATTTTAGTGTTTGGCATAAGAAAAAATCCATTCGTCGCGTCATTTGGATCGTTTTTCGCGCTTACGCGCATTCCGTCGTAATTAAGCGAACATCGCATTCATACGACCAAACGAACCAACATCCGGCATATTTTTGAGCATGTTTCATGTCCACAATGTTTAGGCATCATTTTAGGGCCTTAAAGTTGGCTTTAGGGCCTTAGAAGTGTCGGGAATGACCTTAAACACCAACAGGGACTGAAACTGTCATTTTGCAAAGTTGTTGTCTGATCAGGACCTTCAGGCGGCCCGCGTAAAACCAGGCCTATCCTTTACGCGGCCCGCATCAGTGTCCCAGATTAGATAAGATCGATTAGTCAGCAGATTACAGCTGTTTAACTCACAACCACACACCCACACTTGCCCTTTCAGTCCATGAGGAGCCATTTTTAGTCACCACAACATTCCAACAAGTGTACGCACGAGATTCGATCACGTTATTCAAGAAACGATCTTAACGGTTCGGGAAATACTATAAATACCCCACCCCCATTTGCTTCAAACTCACAAGAATCTGATCTAATGTGCTCTAAGTTGAAACCTTTGTTTCATACCTGAGCTATTTTGATCTAGATTAGCATTCGGGGACCCTTCGTAAGTATTCCTTCGTTCTTTTATTGCTTTTCGAGTCCGAAAGTCAAACTTTGTTTGGCTTTCTGCGTTGACCAGTTTATGGTCAATGCGAAGTTCGTTTGAACTTCGCAACGTGATTGTAATCACGATGGTTATAGTCCCTTGGGACTATGCCTACTGATTACCACGTTGTCTAGGGTCGTAAGGGTAAGCGATCTAATAAATCGCTTATACCTTCGAACCCGACCCATTTTGGTCGATCATTAGGATCCGACCAAATACTTTAGGACCATAGCATATAGGGAATAACCTTCCGAGGTTATACCCTATGGTCACATCATTTGAGTAGTTGTATGATAGGTAGTTTATATGCCTTAGGTAAATTACCAGAATACCCTTTTCATATATAATTGGTAATTAAGCATATGTAACCTAAAATTTTGTCACATAACTGATTATGTATCATGTTTAGGCATATAACACTTGTCATAGGGCTAGTTAGGCGGTCCGAACGCGTTTCACGCGAACGACGCGTTAAAGTAGCATAAGCTACCTAAACGGGTCGTAATGGGTCATAAGCACTTATGTTAGGTTTCATTTAGTATGTAGGCTTTGTTAAACCATATTACACGAGTCTCCATACTCGTTTGGTTTACGAACCCTCATTCTATCCGATCCTCCGATTTAGGTCCGGTTTATTAACATAGTTACCTATATTAGGTGCCGTTTGATATCCGTGATCTCTAGCATTGTTTGGTTGTTACTCAAGGACTACTAAGCAATCTCAAGTGAGTACATAGACCCCTCTTTTACTGTTTTCCAAACTGTTTTGGGGTGAAACACATGTGCCTACTTGTTACTTTCATGCTTTCCTGTTTTCCCATCATATACTTGCTATGTTTATTAGTACATTTATAGTACATGATTTCAATACATTTTATATTATGTATGCCCAGTGTGTGCATACTTAGTACATCACTTTACAATACATTTTATGCTATGTATGCCCATTGTGTGCATACTTAGTACATCACTTTACAATACATTTTATGCTATGTATGCCCATTGTGTGCATACTTAGTACATCACTTTACAATACATTTTATGCTATGTATGCCCAGTGTGTGCATACTTAGTACATCACTTTACAATACATTTTATGCTATGTATGCCCATTGTGTGCATACTTAGTACATCACTTTACAATACATTTCATGCTATGTACGCCCATTGTGTGCATACTTAGTACATTGTTTTACATTGCATTTCTGTTGCATATGCTCATCCAGCATATGAACACATTATACTACATTTTGAACCGTTGTAACCATTTGACTATGTAAACTGTCGTAACCATTTGATTATATGAACCGTTTGTAACTATTGAACCGTGTGAACCGTTTGTAACTATTGAACCATGTGAACCGTTTGTATCTGTTGACATGATTTACATTTGACAATAGACATTTGACTATACATAAACATTTCTACAATTGTTAAACATTACATCTTGGTGGTTTGGTTTGAGTAAGTGATTTAAGTAACGAGGCGTGTGTAATATGATACAAGCATGGTGGATACGCCGCTGGTACTTCCTATATATAAGTGTTTGTATGGTATTACATATTGTAGCGTTATTTGAATCATTTCAATTTGAGACATATAACATTTTATACAAATAACATACTTTTCACAAGACATTGATTTACAAACAACGGATCTTATACAAACTCATTTTACATGGTTATTCATTTAACCATACATTATTCTCGTATTTATACATATCAACTGATCTTATCGTTTTCAAATGATTTACAAGACAAAGCAAATTACAAGGTTCATGACTAAACATTTTCTCAAACATAAGTCATGAATTCTGTTTTCACAAAACCTATGTATCTTACAGGCATTTTTATGCTGACGTACCTATTTTCACATGTGTTTTCAGGAGATGATGCATAGGACTTATCAAGACATACTTAGGCGGACCTATGCCTTAGTGACTTAAAACGAGACAAGAACTAGTTAATTTATGTTTTGTACTCTTTGGTTCTTGTTTAAAACAATGTAAACTTTCATGTTTGATTAATAAAACGAAACTTCAATTGCCATGGATTTGAAACAATTAATTCTGTTACAACACTCCCCGACGTTTCCACCACGTTTTGTATGTTCTACGTGGTTGGGGTGTGACATTTGGTTTTGCAAGAATGAAGATGAGCCTTGTGTTTACAGAAAGGCTAGTGAGAGCACTATATCATTCCTCATCTTGTATGTGGATGATATACTGATCATTGGAAATAACATCCCTATGCTTAACGAAGTTAAACACTATTTGGGATCTTGCTTCGCAATGAAAGATCTTGGAGAAGCAGCTTATATTCTGGGAATCAAGATCTACAGAGATAGATCTAAGCGGCTTCTAGGGCTAAGTCAAAGTACATACATAGACAAAATAATGACACACTTTAAAATGGAAAACTCCAAGAAAGGAGGTGTTCCTATGACTAAAGGAACCGTGTTGGACAAATCGCAATCTCCTACAACGGACAATGAAATTAAGCAAATGAAAGCAGTTCCATATGCTTCAGCGATTGGTTCTATCATGTATGCTATGTTATATACTAGACCTGACGTCTCGTATGCTTTAAGCATGACCAGTCGTTTTCAGCAAAATCCTGGCATTGCCCATTGGACTGCAGTAAAGAACATTCTAAGGTACTTGAGAAGAACTAAAGATATGTTCTTGATGTTTGGAGGAGTGGAAGAAGAGCCCACTGTAAGGTGTTACACTGACGCTAGCTTCCAAAATGACCAAGATGATTTTCGCTCACAATCAGGATTTGTATTCACTCTAAATGGAGGAGCTATCTCATGGAAAAGCTCCAAGCAGAGTGTAGTGGCGGATTCAACCACGGAATCTGAATATATTGCTGCATCAGATGCTGCAAAAGAAGCTGCTTGGATGAAGAAATTCATCACCGATCTCGATGTGGTTCCAAGTATTCAGAAACCAATCGAGGTGTTCTGTGATAACACAGGAGCCATTGCTCAAGCCAAAGAGCCCAGATCTCATCACAGGGCCAAGCACATTCTAAGAAAGTTCCACTATATACGGGAAATACTGGAACGAGGAGACATCATAATAAGCAAAGTAGACACAGATCAAAACCTAGCAGACCCGTTCACTAAACCGATGACTCAGGACAAGCATGACCAACATAGGGATGCTATCGGTCTTAGATTAGCTGGCCATATGTTTTGATTTAGTATTTGGATGTACGAACATTCAAACAGTTGTACCTTTTGAATTCACCTTTGATTTATTGGTTAAATGCAAACTTTGAATCTTACAACTGTGTTCGATTTTAATACGTTTAATCCATGAATCTTGTATTCTAAATTATCCGTAGTTGGTCAGACTCGTGGGAACGACTCTGAATTAAGACTATTCTGACTTTGGACTCAAGGAGTTGACTTCCAAACTCACAGACCTCATTATGAATGACGTTGGATGTAATGTAAGATTAAATATATTTAGTATATTTAATCTATGGCCATTATAATCAATTTACATAATAATAGATCATTATATATTAAACCTATTAAATAATTAGTGGGTAATTGTTGATGGACCATATTACCCTTAATGACTAATTATGGTTTCCTCTTGGGTGTATCTAGAGAGTCTATATATAGAAGCTAAGGGTTGCACTAAGAGATACACACACACAACCTATTCTTAACATCATAATTCTCTCTCTCTCTCTCTCTCTCGATACGATTCTAAGCCCCTAGAATCGGTACTACCATCAAGCACGTACACCCTAAGGAGGAACCAGATCGTATCGACAAAGATGTCGAACTCAATGGCTTCGTCTCTGACTGGATTCTCTGCTGGCCTTGCTGCCGTTACAGGTATGTAATTACATGTTTTCCATTATGTTTAAACAGAACTGATCAACATATGGTATCAGAGCGAATGTTGATAAATCAGTTCTGTTATGTATCCATCAATCTGGAATAAAATCTGGAAAACAAGACTCAAGAACAGTTTTCGGATAAAAGTTATTGTTTGGAAATCCATGTTCTAAATAAGATGTTTAAACACATCCTAACTAATAATTTCGAAATCTGAATAAGGAACTACAAAGATTTTCAGTTTTCGAATTCCAGAATTTATGTGTATGTTCTTAGTGCTCTTAAATGTTCATAATAAAATTCGCATCGGAATGGTACACGGTTGAATCTGAATGAAACTAGACTTTCATTTTTTTATTCGAGCACTATCGATTATAATCACTTTTGATAGTGTTAGTGGTGCAAGTTTTTTATGGTACTTTAATAATTGTTCACTTTAATAATTGTTCGCTTTAATAATTGTTCATCATGATTTGAGTTCACATTTAATTAACATTAGTGGTGCGAATTGATAATCGACAATATATTCCATTATGTATACATAAGATATTATCACTCACTAAGTTAATATATTTAGTTTATGGAATATATTAGTTCATACTAATTCCAACTTATGTTATATATTAATATATTTATTAAATAATATACATTACATATTAAATAATATACAATCATAATTTCAAACATGCTTAAAATGACGGACATGTAGTAACTGGAAGGGTTACGTACCGGTAGTTAAGAACTCCTGTCTAGGCTGGTATTCGTACAAATCCAATTAAAGGACCCGTTGCCTACCTGGGGACTATCAATGAGAGTACCGATACCTATTAGGCCAAAGCATGTCCATCTAATCAATTAAAATGGTTTTGTAAACACTTAATTAGAATCAATAACCTTTTACAAAACCAAAATAGCTTAACTTGAATGAGCTTCTGATATATCACTTCTGGCCAAAGCTGATTTGATACATCTATTTATTTTTCAAGTATTACAAAAGCTATGTTAATTATGCCTTACAAACGTGAATGTTTAATTTCTGGCCAAAGCTGGTTTAACTCATTCATTTCTTGCATATTTAACAAGTGCATAACTAGGTAATTGTCTCATTTCTGGTCAAAGCTGATTTGTCACAATTACTTTGAACACATACTTAAATGATTACATTTCTGCCCAAAGGTGATCTGTCTTCATTTAAGTAGAATTTTTAGTCTATTATTTTGATGTTAGTAATAGACAATATCACAGCTTCATAACTAAAATGGTCATTACTTATGCCTGCCTTAGTATGACATTCCCTTAGACCACGTTAAGGCTTCTAACTTAGTATCATAATTCGCTCAATCTTATCTCCACTCTCAGCACCCAACTGTGGGATTCCACCATTAACTGGTGATAACTTTGCTGCATGGAAAGACTCCCTCATGCTTACTCTTGCTATACTGGACTTTGCTTATGCTCTCAGAGAGACTGAACCTGCTGCACTCACTGCTTCTAGCACACCTGCTGAATAGATTACTCATGAGAAGTGGACCAGGTGTAACCGCATGTCTCTCATGTTTATGAAGCAGTCCATTAGCAATGCTATCCGAGGAGCCATTCCTGATTCTGATAATGCTAAAACCTACTTGGCTTCTGTGGAGGAGCAGTTCAAAGGGACGTCTAAGGCACACGCTAGTACCCTTATCCTCAAGCTGGTGACGACTAAGTATGATGGGATGAGCGGCATTCGTGAACACATCATGATGATGAACGACATGGCCCATAAACTAAAGGGACTAGACATGGCGATTAGTGATGGTTTTCTCGTACACTTCATCATGACCTCTCTTCCTTCTTCCTATGAAGCATTCAAGATCAATTACAACACTCATAAGGACAAATGGACAATGAGTGAGCTGATCGCCATGTGTGTGCAAGAAGAAGACCGTATGAAGATGGATAGGACCACTGATGTTGCTCACCTCACTACCTCCAGCTTTAAGAAGAGGAAGAATAATCACTCAAGGAGGGATGCTTCTAAAGTCCAAAAGCCTAATAAAACTACGCCTTCCAGCTCTAAGAACTCCTTAGGCAAACCTTACTGCAAGTTCTGCAAAAAGAATGGACATAAGCAGAAGGAATGCCCTGACTTTAAGGAGTGGCTGCTAAGAAAGGTAACGATTTTTTTATGATACTTGAGTCCTTTAATTTAAATGTTCCTATTAATTCTTGGTGGTTTGATTCTGGTACTATGACCCATGTCACTAACTCTACTCAGGGATTCCTTACAATCCGGAGGCTGGGAAGAAACCAAAGAACGCTTAAAGTTGCGGATGATCGAGAATTAGAAGTGAAGTCCATTCGAACCTTACAATTATTTATGAAAACTGGTTTATGTATTAAACTTTATGATACCTTATATGTTCCCGGGGTAACTCGGAACCTTGTATCAGGACCAAAGTTAGACATAGACGGTTTTGTTTGTTCTCATGGTCATCGCAAACTCTCTATTCTTTATGATTCTGTTGTTTTTGGTACTAGCATTATTGACGGTGGTCTCTATAGATTAGAACTAGATGATAATTTTTCCAAAACTTTGTTGTCGTATAACATTAATGAATCACTCACAAAGATGAAAGAGAAACGAGACTTAGAGACTTCGTCCATGTTGTGGCATCAACGTTTAGGCCACATCTCAAGAGAACGATTAAATCTTCTCGTAAAGGATGAAGTCTTACCTCCTCTCGATTTCTCTGATCTTGGAACATGTGTCAAATGTCTTAAAGGTAAAATGACATTAGCAAATAAGAAAGGTGCCACTAGGAGCTCTAATTTATTAGAACTCATTCATACTGATATTAGTGGTCCCTACCAAATCGCTGGCATAACAGGACATACTTTATTTATCACTTTTATTGATGATTACTCTCGTTACATGTACTTGTATCTAATTAAGGAAAAGTCTGAAACTCTTACAACTTTTAAAGATTATAAGGCTGAAGTTGAAAAACAACTAGATCGTCAAATTAAAGTTTTGAGATCAGATAGAGGCGGTGAATATTATGGAAGACATACTGATGTGGGTCAATCTCCTGGTCCATTTTATGAGTTTTGTAAGGGCCAGGGGATTGTGAACCAATACACCATGCCTGGTACACCTCAACAGAATGGTGTCGCTGAATGAAGAAACCGTACCCTTATGAACATGGTGCGCAGTATGTTAGCCAACACTAATTTACCATTATTCCTCTGGACTGAAGCGTTAAAAGCAGCTGTTCATATACTCAATAGAGTTCCTTCTAAGTCTGTCCCTAAAACTCCTTATGAACTTTGGACAGGAAGGAAACCGAGTCTTAAATATATGAAAGTATGGGGCTTCATTGCTGAAGCAAAACTTTACAATCCTTTCCTAAGGAAACTGACCCTAAAACAGTTACCTGCTTCTTTATCGGGTATCCTGATCACTCAAAGGGTTATCATTTCTATTGCCCTTCCCATGTCACCCGAATTGTTGAAACCAAGCGTGTCGCGTTCCTGGAGGATTTCAAGGTCAGTGGGAGCAGTACTAACCCTTACGAAGATTTTCAAGAAGTACAAGACGCGGGGGGGAGAGACTCGTTGTTTACCATTACTCTGTTTACTCCTCTTGTACCCGATGCAACAACTGCACCTAATATCACTGCACCAAGTCCCAATTCACCTCCACAATCAGAACCCATCATACCTCATAACGAAGGCACATCAAACACCCAAAACCAAGACAACGCTGGAACCGAAAATCAACTCAGGAAGTCGTCTAGGCTCAGAAGGCCTACTAATTGGGATGATTATGTTACCTACCTGACTGAAGCTGATATGGATGTCGGAAAGCAAAATGATCCTATCTCTTATAATGAAGCCATTAACAGTGATCAGTCTTCTGAATGGAATAAAGCGATGAATGATGAGCTTGAATCCATGAAGCAAAATGACGTTTGGGATTTGGTAGAATTACCCAATGGTGTCAAACCAGTAGGATGTAAATGGGTGTTCAAAACAAAACTGGATCCGAATGGAAACGTTGATCTCTTCAAAGCGAGATTCATTGCAAAGGGCTACACTCAAAAAGAGGGAATTGATTATCAAGAAACCTTTTCACCTGTCTCTCGTAAAGATTCATTACGGACCGTTATGGCCCTAGTAGCTCATTTTGATTTAGAGCTGCATCAGATGGATGTTAAAACCGCTTTCCTTAACGGAGACTTAGACGAAGATGTGTACATGAAACAACCTGAAGGCTTTAAACCTGAAGGTCAGGAACATCTAGTCTGTAAGTTGAAGAAATCCATATACGGGTTGAAACAAGCATCACGTCAATGGTACCTCAAGTTTGATGAAGTCATGAAGAAACAAGGTTTTGCAAAGAATCAAGTGGATCAATGCACCTACCTCAAGATAAGTGGGAGCAACTTTACTATACTTGTCCTTTACGTAGATGATATTCTATTGGCAAGTAATAGTTTAGATATGTTGCATGAATCAAAGCGGTTACTCTCGCATAACTTCGACATGAAGGATCTCGGAGATGCTTCTTACGTCATTGGCATCGAAATTCACCGAGATAGACACAAAGGGATCTTAGGATTGTCTCAAAAGGCTTACATAGATCGTGTCCTTACACGTTACAATATGCAACAGTGCAAACCCTCCGTCGCTCCAGTAGTTAAGGGAGATATTTTTGGTTCTTTCCAATGTCCGACAACAGAGGTTGAAAAGAAGCAAATGAGTCAGATACTTTATGCGTCAGTAGTCGGGAGCGTGATGTATGCTCAAGTCTGTACTCGCCCAGATATTGCTTATATTGCTGGTATGCTAGGCCGTTATCAAACTAATCCTGGCCCAAATCATTGGAAAGCAGCTAAGAAAGTACTTCGATATCTTCAAGGGACGAAAGACTACAAACTAACTTATAGAAGAAGTGATCATTTAGAAGTGGTGGGTTATTCTGATTATAACTTTGCCAAATGCAAAGATGACAAGAAATCCACTTCGGGCTATATCTTTATGTTAGCAGGCGGACCCATTTCATGGAAGAGTCATAAACAACAGTTAACTACAACTTCCACAATGATGGTAGAATACATTGTTGTGTACAACGCAACTTGTCATGGAACGTTACTTAGAAATCTGATCACTGGACTCAAAATTGTTAATTCCATTTCTAGACCATTGAAGCTTTATTGTGATAATTCAGCTGCCGTTAGTTTCTCGAACAGTAACAGCTCGACTGGAGCTGGTTTATATCTTGATACGAAGTACTTGATCGTACGTGAACGAGTTGAGGAAAATAATCTTTGTATTGAGTATATAAGTACTGAAAATATGCTTGCAGATCCGATGACTAAAGGTCTCCCACCTAAAGTTTTTGAAGAACATGTTTCTAATATGGGACTTACTAAAGACCTTATTTAAACGCATATTGTACTTGCTTACGTTTTAATTAATGAAATTTCCTCAGTTTGATTTTGTATGTCTCTAATATATGTTATGTGCATGTAATGACATATAGACAAATATAATTACATATCAAACGATAAAGGGCTTACTTGAATATTTTGATCATAACTGTTAGGTTTTAGATTGAGGTTGTAGTATGACTAATGGGGGTCCTGAGTCGAATGATGATTCAACGGCTGTATTTCTCTGCTACGGTTCTTGGTTTAAAGCTAAAATGAGTGTTAACTCCTGATCAGGCTTATCTAATACTCATAGTAAATGATTACTCGGCCAAGTGGGAGAATGTAAGATTAAATATATTTAGTATATTTAATCTATGGCCATTATAATCAATTTACATAATAATAGATCATTATATATTAAACCTATTAAATAATTAGTGGGTAATTGTTGATGGACCATATTACCCTTAATGACTAATTATGGTTTCCTCTTGGGTGTATCTAGAGAGTCTATATATAGAAGCTAAGGGTTGCACTAAGAGATACACACACACAACCTATTCTTAACATCATAATTCTCTCTCTCGATATGATTCTAAGCCCCTAGAATCGGTACTACCATCAAGCATGTACACCCTAAGGAGGAACCAGATCGTATCGACAAAGATGCCGAACTCAATGGCTTCGTCTCTGATTGGATTCTCTGCTGGCCTTGCTGCCGTTACAGGTATGTAATTACATGTTTTCCATTATGTTTAAACAGAACTGATATAATTTAGATTCAATTAAAGAGATTGCATTCACATCTGAAATAAATAAGAGTATATAAACAAAATACAATCCAACAAATCGATCATAAATACAATTGATTTCGGATTTAATCTAAGGCATAAGTCTTGATCAATCCTATATGAAATATTCTTGCAAATCATAGCATCAAATATTGTCACCTGAAACATACGTTAGAAAATAAAGGATCAACAAACGGTTGAGTGAATTCATAGGTTTTGTTAAGCAAAATGACAATGTGATATAAGAAAAGTTTAACATTGTGGCATATGATATGTCTTTAAGCAAGATGATTAATACAAGTAGTTACTTGGTGGTACGTTCAAACCTATGACGTTAATCGGGTTTATCATCCAACTTCCAAAAGCAACAAAAAGGATAAGCAACAAAAGGATAAGCAACAATAATAAGTTTATGTAGAACTAGAAGTCTGGATGGGCCGTCACACCTATAGCGCTATAATATAACCGATGGGCTTATGCAAGTTGATGAACGTAAAGCATTAAAGCAACAACAACAAGTATCAAACAATTGCAAAGACAATCGAAATAACCACAAATAGAAAATAAGTTTGAATCACATCGTATCATATGTTTCATCCCAAAAATAATGTAAAAGGGGACTATGAACTCACTTGATTGCGGGTAAGTCCAAACACGTATGCAAATGTGAGAGTTCTTGGAAATAAGATTCCACGTCACTCAAATTGATTGAACACGCAACAATATGGAATATGTATCAACAATAATGTTTAGTCGAATAAGCGGAAATCCTAAATCTCTAGGATTCGGTAGGGTTTTGTCTAAATGGTAACTATGTGGTTTGGATAACCTAACAAGAGGACTTGGAAAATGAATATGATATAAAGGAATTATTTATGAAAAATATTTATTTAACATAAATAATATAATTGCAAAAATATATAATTGAAATCGAAATCGGTCATCTTCCCCAAATATTCAGACCAAGTCAACAGAAAAGTCAAAACTTTGAAATTCTACGGAAAAACTATGTTATATCAAAATTAACTTTAAGGAAACATTGTACAAGTATAATTAAACTAATTGGACAAATAAAAACTAACCGGTATCGATTAAAACGATGAATCGGCTATTCTCTGGCGACTGTAACTCCGGCGACTGTTGCAGGTTTAATTCCGACGAATTTCGATGTTTTTGTTAATTGTGAGAGGTGTGGTGATCTAAGGAACTTATATACTGGTTCAATTCGATCTCAGATCCAACATTTCAAAGTGGAATCGATCCACTTTAAATTGTTTATAAAAAGTTCGAATTTACAAAAGTTTGGCACGAAAATGTGTCGAATAAGTGCTCAATTGGTTGGCAATGGGGTTGGGGACTCGTGGTTGATGATTAAAGTGGAAAATTTTGATTTTGGTCGGATTTGGTGGTTTTTTGGTTGAGATCCGCGACTTGCAGATCTGTATATATATATAATCAGATCTGTTTTAACGAGTGTTTAAATATAATACAATCTATAATCTAGCACATCCCAACTGGTAGACCAGTTGGTTTGTGCGCGTGCTTTGTTTGCGGGGAGGCCCGGGTTCGAGTCCCGTTTGTGGCCGGTTTGATTGGGTTTAAACCCTTTTAGTTTTTGAATCAAAATTAATTAAATATTAAAATCCTAAATAGTGTATAAATGAATTTAAGTTTCATATTCTAACAGCTCCTAGTAGGAGGATAAACTGGTTAAGGCGTTGCGGTTCTAACTTAGAGGTCACGAGTTTGATTCTAGCAAGGGCCGGTTCTTACCCAGAAGACCCCCTTTTTACCGCATTTTTGCATAATTACACTTTGGTCCCTGTAGTTTCAGTTTTTACAAAAATAGTCCCTATAGTTTCGAAAATTGACACAAATGGTCCCTGTAATAACCAGTTAGTTAAACTAACTGGGTTAAGTTTTAAAGAAGAATTTATTATATAAGGACTAACTCAGTTAACATAATTCAGTTAAATAGGGTTTTAAAATGGCAGAGTTAGCCCCTAAAGTTTAAGTTTGAGATAATGGCCAAATGAACCCTGGACTTTTAAAACTAAATATATATATTTATTTTTAATAATATAAGTTTCAAAAATGACCAAAAGGACCCTAAACTTGTAGTTTGCAATAATTGCACTTTTAACCCTTGTACATATATAATTTCAAAAAAAATGATAATTTTAGTCCCTAAACTTTGTACTTTCAAATAATGACGGTTTTAGTCCTCGAAATTAAAAAGTAATAATTTCAAGCAAGTTTCCAAGAATGTCAAATAGGTCCTTATAGTTTACGTGGTATTGTTTAATAGCATAAATAACAACAAATTTTGAAATTATCCACGTGTTCGTGTCGGTATAAGTACGTATGAGTATAAAGCAAGTATGTTCAAATACATTCCATTTTAAATACGGTAGTTGTTACAATGTAAGCCAAACAAATACAAGTGTGAAAACCAGGGTGGTTACAGTCTCCCCTACTTTAGAAAATTTCGTCCCGAAATTTATTCGAAAGAGACCGTAGAATGTAATTGTAATGATTAGAAAGATAAGCAAGGCATTAGTTTCTAGAGCATTGTTTGGTGTTGATAATTTTGAGGAATCTACGAGGATCATTGTATAGAAATTGTTTTGCATGGCACTTATGTTATGCTGAATTTGTAATGTAAATATTAGGCAAACAAATGGGTACACAAATAAACAAATAATGGATATTCACATAACCACATAATGTTTTTATATGCCACCGTACTTAACAAGGCTTACTATGATTCTCATGCGTCGAACCTCGTAATTAAGTGTGCACCCAAAATTACGCGTTTCGTCGCATGGTCCACATAGCACTTCTAGTTAAGTGAGGAAGACAAATAAGGTTGAGGTATCGTTTAAATCAAATAAGCATCAATATAACAGAACATCAATTGAATCAAAACGTATTTCAGATTTGTAATGATAGCATCGTTTGTTTTGCATACAACAAAATTAGTCGTAGGTATTTCAAGCACAATGAAATTTTATGTTTCACATAAATCAAACTAATAGTGTGCATTATAAACTAAGCATGGATTGTCATAAGCAATATAAGTTTATTGTGAGACTGTACTAAGCGTATATGTGTTTGTAATTTATGCATTAAGTATGTTAAATCAATATACGAAGCAAAATGTATGTGACACCCCGTTGAAACGCCCTCACTTTTACTAGCTTGTCAGTGGCTGCCGTAACTTTCGGGACGAAAGTTCTTAAAACTTGGGGATAATGTGACACTCTAGGTTTTTCCGAGGGAACACCTTGTAATTTCGTTAGGCGTATATATGTGTTATTAAATGAAAAGTTGCGTTTTACCTTAATGTGCTATGTGTGGTATGTATATATATAATGTGTGGTATGTATATAGATATATATGTGGGAACCGAACCCGACTCGAGACCACTCGGTCTCGAGTAAACAAAAACGGTTGGGCCAGATTGGGCCATATACCCCCCTTCGAGCCCACTCGGAACCATTGTAGGGTGCACCACCCAAACCGAGTATAAAACCCATGCCCAAGCCCTCCTTCTCTCATTTGACACTCCCACCATTCACACACCCTCCTACATTCCTCCAAACCACTAAAACCCTAAGGTTCTAACATCAAACTCACCTCCTCTCCTCTCCCTCTCTCGGATCTAACCGGCGACAACAAAAGGGGCTCCCGGATCATCTCGGATTAGCTCATCATCACCACTCGGAACTTAGTCCATCAATCCTTCACACCTCTTCATCTAGCCGGTTAGTGCCTTTAGTTATTAGGTTAAAAATGATGATTTATGATATATAGAAACTATGTGATTTGTTGGATGTTTGAAGGAGTATATTGCTTATTAGATAATAGATTGTTATCAACGTTTGAATGATGAATTGATGAACAATGTGTTTTATTCATAAACCTTATGAATGCCTTGAAATAACTATATGATATGGATAAGCTAGTGTGTTTGAATAAATGATTCATGCTAGAAAGTGTAAGGGAAATATTGTTTTGATAATATCTTTCTAAGGTGTTTTGTAGGATAAATGGCTATGTTATCCAAATTATGTTAATCCGATTTATGTTAACCGATTTATGTGGTATGATCTTGTTACCCGATTTATGCTAGATGTTTTGGGACAAATGTGTGTTCAATAAGATGATGCAAGATTTACTTGATCTTTATATTTCATGCTTAAGTGATCTCATGAAGAACCTTATGAATATATGCCAAAAGTGATATGAACACATGATGAACAATGTTGAATGTGAGATGAACATTTGAATATGATATGAATGTGTTTTAAATGTGCTTTGAACATGAAAAGATGCTTGGTTTGATCTGTTTTGAATTGCATTTAGACAAGAAAACATGTTTATTGGAGATAGTACACAATTTGCATGAAATCTCAATTCTATTGGTTAGTACATCAGAGGTTCTAGAAGGATTCTTGTGCACGTATCCAAGGTTGCGACTCGCAACCGAAACATGACAAGTCGAAACATCCAGTTACGACTCGCAACCGAAACATGACAAGTCGAAACATCCAGTTACGACTCGCAACCGAGACATGACAAGTCGAAACATCCAGTTACGACTCGCAACCGAAACATGACAAGTCGAAACATCCAGTTACGACTCGCAACCAGAGCATGACAAGCAGAAACATCCGGTTGCGACTCGCAACCGTGTGTTCTCGAGTCGAAACCGCCCTTGTCTCGACTGGGCTGCCTAAGTGTTATTGGGCCAAAAGCTTGTTGGACTATCTGTTGACTGGACTGCATATGTATCTGTACTGTTTGTTTGTGGAATGTTAGGGCAGGCCCAATAACCCAAGTGTTTGTATGAATGCATGCTATGTGTGACTGTACGTGTTTGCTATACGTGTTTACTTGTACCCCAACTTGACCTATATTGGTAACCATGCTAGGACGTGGTGACCAACGTGATCGACCGGGTAATTAATCTACCGAGCAACCCAAGGTGAGTTCACAACCTAAAGCATGTATTCCCGGTGGTTTGGGAAACGGAACTAAAAACAACACTATCCCCTTATGAGGGATACAACTTACTTTTCTTCCCTTGTTATTGGGAACCTTTTAGTTAATTACTGTTTATACGGATTGCAACAAACGGCACTAAACGAAACTCTATCACTTAAAGTCCCTACTACATAATACCGATTAGTCGCCGGGGCCAGGCGAACGGGTTATTAGTTGATAGCGCTATTTAGGTCTTACCAACCTCACACCGTGCCAAGGTATGGGATCGGTCGTGAACTAATGTACTCAGGCATCCGTCAATGATGATAGAACATTGACATCGGGGCACTCTGCGGATACGCAACGGTCACCTAGTGTTCGGTATTGGAAAAACAGTTTAGTCGCTAACTTTTGGGGTAGCTCCCCATGGCATGTATAAACGGATAAATTAACTGGTGAAACAAGTTTTTGGTAATTAAAACTGGACAACTAGTGAACTCACTCAGCATTATTGTTGACCCCTTACTGCATGCTTTGCAGGTAACCAGTGACTCAGGAGCTTGCTGCTTGGGAAGTGTAGTGGTCGTCTAAACCCGCGTGTTGGGTTCCAAATAACTTGAACTATGAACTTCGTTTAAACTATTTTGCCTATGCTTCCGCTATTACTTAAACTGTTATTAGAATCTAACTTTCAAACTTTAAACTTTGATGCTTGCGAACTATTAAGTTGGTGATCATCTTTATTATTACTCAATTACTCAGTATAATTGGTGGCTGGATCCTGGTCGGTCACGCCCTCAAGCGGTAGTACTCCGCATGTGGAATTTGGGGGTGTGACAGATTGGTATCAGAGCCATTGGTTATAGTGAACTTGGTTTTAAAAAGAAGAGTCTTTTTGAGAAAAACCAGACTATAACCCGTGACTCGTGACGACACTACACTCCAAGGGCAAGACTCGGCATATTAGACCTTATAGCTCGGACTTGTGCTTACATGCTTATTTATCCTATGTTAACTGCTCTACTATACATACTAGTGTGCCTGATTAGATAGATACACCTCCCTCTTCTATCTTATTCTCGCTACGTTACGACATCACACTCATACTGTGTTTTCTGGTTATGAAGACAATGAGTGGACGCGGAAGAGGAAGCGTTAACATGACTCAGGCTCAATTCGCCAACTTGCTCAACACGGTGGCTGCAGCATTCGCAGCTCACCCTGGAGGTAAACTCGTTGCTATAGGATGTTTGGATCCTACCCCCCCCCCCATCGTCTTTTCACCTCTAAAACCTATTCGCTCCATTTCTCACAACAGGTCAGCCTGCGCCTGCGCAACCACGTGTTTGTACTTTCAAAACCTTCATGGATGGCAAGCCTCTCCCTTTCAACGGCACTGAGGGTGCCATAGGCCTTCTGCATTGGATTGAAAAGGCCGAAGCTGTCTTTGCCTTCTGCGAGTGTCCCCCTGCTAACTGGGTTAAGTACGCAACTGGTACGCTTGAAGGAAACGCGCTTTCATGGTGGAAAGCACAGATTCAGATGCTTGGTCTGGAAACTGCTAATGCTACGGCATGGGAAGATTTCAAGGACATGATCAAAGAGGAGTACTGTCACAGGGATGACATCCACAAACTCGAGAACGAGTACTATGCGCTCAAGATGGTTGGATCAGAGATTGAGACCTACACTAAGCAGTCCAACGACTATGCTGCACTTTGCCCAAACATGTCCCAACCTATGTATCGAAGGGTCGAATTGTACATCAAAGGCTTGGTCCCAGAAATCCGGAGCCATGTGACCTCGGCCAACCTCAACACCATACAGCCCGTGGTTCGTCTTGCCCACAAACTCACCAATCAGGCTGTGGAAGAGGGCAAGCTGCCCCCGAGGATCGGTGCTACTGCTGGAACTCCTGGCGATAACAAGCGAAAGTGGGATGGAAGTCAGGGAAAGGATGCTAACCCCACTCAGGCCCCAGTTCAACAAAGAAAGACTGAAAGCAACAAGGGCCCTCAGCAACAGGGTGGCTATCGAGGAAACCACCCTAAGTGTAACAAATGTAACCGACATCACAGTGGGCCATGTGGAAAAGGTCAATGTCAGCGATGCAACAAGATGGGGCATGAAGCCAAAGACTGCCGAAGCCAATTCCCAGCTAGGCAGAATCAGCAACAACCACAGCAACAGCAGCAACAAGGAAACAACCGTGGATGCTTCAAGTGTGGAGCAATGGGGCACATGCGAAAGGATTGCCCTGAACTGAATCAAAACAACAACAATCAAGGTGCTGGGAACAACAACAACAATGCTGGAAATGGTGCTAGAGGAAAAGCTTTTGTGATTGGAGCTGGGGAAGCAAGGAATGACCCCAACGTTGTAGCGGGTAAGTTCCTACTTAATGATCGTTATGTTTCCATGCTATTTGATTCCGGAGCAGATGCTAGTTATGTATCCCTACGTATTAGAAAGAAACTTAATCTCACTCTTACGCCGCTGAGCTCTAAGCACACCGTTGAAATAGCTAATGGTAGAAACCTCGAGGCCTCACACATAATTCGTAACTGCAAATTAGAGTTGTCTGGTCAGACCTTCTGTATCGATCTCTTCCCCATCGTTCTTGGAAGCTTCGACGTCATCATTGGTATGGATTGGTTATCCAAACATCGAGCTGAAATCCTCTGCCAGGAGAAAGCTATTCGTATTCCCCGTCCCCCTGGCAAACCTCTTATAGTTCAAGGCGACAAGAGCGGAGAAGTCACAGACATCATTTCATTCTTAAAGGCCCAGAAGTGTCTACGAAAAGGGCACCCTGCTATCTTAGCACTCATTACCGACACACAGAAAAGGGAAAACAGGATTGAAGACTTTCCAGTTGTACGCGACTATCCTGAGGTATTCCCGGAGGAACTACCTGGACTCCCTCCTCACCGTCAGGTCGAATTTCAAATCGAGCTAGCTCCCGGAGCAGCGCCTATAGCTCGTGCACCTTATCGATTAGCCCCCGCGGAGCTCAAGGAGCTTTCTACTCAACTACAAGAACTTTTGGACAAAGGTTTTATCCGTCCTAGTTCATCACCCTGGGGAGCCCCAGTGCTCTTCGTCAAAAAGAAAGATGGCTCATTCCGAATGTGCATTGACTACCGCGAACTTAACAAGGTTACCATCAAGAATCGTTATCCACTTCCCCGTATCGACGACCTGTTCGACCAGCTGCAAGGGTCGAGCTATTATTCCAAGATTGATCTGCGATCGGGTTATCACCAGCTGAGAGTTCGCGATGAGGACATCTCTAAGACTGCTTTCAGAACCCGCTATGGTCACTACGAATTCCTTGTTATGCCTTTCGGAATGACCAACGCACCTGCAATCTTCATGGATCTCATGAACCGAGTATGCAAACCCTACCTCGATAAGTTCGTAATTGTGTTTATCGACGACATCCTAATCTACTCGAAGAGCCAAGAGGAGCATGAACAACACCTACGTCTTATTCTCGAACTTCTTCGCAATGAGCAACTGTACGCCAAATTTTCGAAATGTGATTTCTGGCTTAGAGAGGTCCATTTCCTTGGACACATCGTCAATCAGGAAGGGATTCATGTTGACCCCGCTAAAATTGAGTCCATTAAGAATTGGCCTGTGCCTAAGACTCCGACCGAAGTTCGCCAATTCTTGGGATTGGCGGGATACTATCGAAGATTTATCAAGGGATTCTCTAAGATCGCTCAACCACTTACGACACTCACTCAGAAGGGTGTTGCTTACAAATGGAGCGATGCTCAGGAATCTGCCTTCCAGGAACTAAAGAAGAACCTTTGTAGTGCTCCTATCCTCTCCTTACCCGAAGGTACCGACGACTTCGTCGTTTACTGCGACGCTTCTATTCAAGGACTTGGCTGCGTATTGATGCAACGCGAGAAAGTTATTGCTTACGCCTCGCGACAACTCAAGGTCCACGAACGGAACTATACGACGCATGACTTAGAATTTGGAGCTGTGGTCTTCGCGCTCAAGCTTTGGAGACACTACTTGTACGGCACCAAGTGCACGATTTACACTGATCACAAGAGTCTCCAGCACATAATGGGACAAAAGGAGTTGAATATGCGGCAACGCCGATGGGTCGAACTCCTAAATGACTACGAGTGTGCAATCAAATATCACCCAGGCAAGGCTAATGTGGTAGCCGATGCCCTCAGCAGAAAGGAGACCAAACCCAAGCGTGTTCGTGCCTTACAGCTCACTATCCACTCGAACCTCCCTAATCAAATTCGGAATGCTCAGGTTGAAGCATTGAAAGCCGAAAACATCAGGGCTGAGTCCCTACGAGGATCGAGACAACGATTGGAACAAAAAGAAGACGGTGCTTACTACGTAGCCGGACGCATATGGGTTCCGCTTTACGGAAATTTACGTGACCTTGTGATGGATGAAGCTCATAAGTCCCGTTACTCAGTACATCCAGGGTCAGATAAGATGTACCACGACTTGAGGGCTACCTATTGGTGGCCTGGCATGAAAGCCCACATAGCAACCTATGTCAGAAAATGTTTAACCTGCGCAAGAGTCAAGGCTGAGTATCAGAAACCATCAGGCCTACTCCAACAGCCAGAGATCCCGCAATGGAAATGGGAGCAGATTTCCATGGATTTTGTTACTGGCCTGCCTAGGTCTCAGCGCGGAAATGACACCATTTGGGTAATAGTGGATCGCCTAACTAAGTCTGCACACTTCTTGGCTATTAAAGAAACAGACAAGTTCTCTACCCTAGCAGAGGTATACTTAAAAGAAGTGGTCTCGAAGCATGGAGTGCCTACCTCTATTATTTTTGATCGAGATGCACGCTTTACTTCTGAATGGTGGCAAGCTATGCACAAATCTTTTGGCTCGCGTTTAGACATGAGCACCGCTTATCACCCGCAAACGGATGGGCAGTCTGAACGCACCATCCAAACCCTCGAAGACATGCTTAGGGCATGTGTGATCGATTTTGGCAAGAATTGGGAGAAGCACCTACCGTTGGTGGAATTCTCCTACAACAACAGCTACCACACCAGCATTCAGGCAGCACCCTTTGAGGCATTGTACGGCCGTAAATGTCGATCGCCTCTCTGCTGGGCTGAGGTTGGTGACAGCCAGATCACAGGCCCGGAACATGTAGTCGACACCACAGAAAAGATTGCCCAGATTAGACAACGCATGGCGGCAGCTCGTGACCGTCAAAAGTACTACGCTGATAAAGATAGGAAACCGCAAGAGTTCCAGGTTGGTGAACGGGCTCTACTTAAGGTCTCACCCTGGAAGGGTGTGGTTCGTTTTGGAAAACGGGGCAAGCTTAATCCAAGATATGTCGGACCCTTTGAAGTTACCGAAAAGATCGGTACGGCCGCTTACAGGTTGAATCTGCCGGAAGAACTGAATGCTGTGCACAACGTCTTCCACGTGTCTAATTTGAAAAAGTGCCTGTCAGATGAAACACTCGTCATTCCTTACAAGGAACTTACTATTGACGAACAGCTACACTTTACTGAGGAACCGGTTGAGATCACGGATCGTGAGATCAAAACCCTCAAACGTAGCCAGATACCCCTCGTGCGAGTTCGTTGGAACTCACGCCGTGGCCCAGAGTTTACCTGGGAGCGGGAAGACCAGATGAAACGCAAGTATCCCCAGCTGTTCCCAAATGAAACCCCCAGCACTGAAGCTACAACTGAATTTCGGGACGAAATTCCAAACTAACGGGGGGATGATGTGACACCCCGTTGAAACGCCCTCACTTTTACTAGCTTGTCAGTGGCTGCCTTAACTTTCGGGATGAAAGTTCTTAAAACTTGGGGATAATGTGACACTCTAGGTTTTTCCGAGGGAACACCTTGTAATTTCGTTAGGCGTATATATGTGTTATTAAATGAAAAGTTGCGTTTTACCTTAATGTGCTATGTGTGGTATGTATATATATAATGTGTGGTATATATATAGATATATATGTGGGAACCGAACCCGACTCGAGACCACTCGGTCTCGAGTAAACAAAAACGGTTGGGCCGGATTGGGCCATATACCCCCCTTCGAGCCCACTCGGAACCATTGTAGGGTGCACCACCCAAACCGAGTATAAAACCCATGCCCAAGCCCTCCTTCTCTCATTTGACACTCCCACCATTCACACACCCTCCTACATTCCTCCAAACCACTAAAACCCTAAGGTTCTAACATCAAACTCACCTCCTCTCCTCTCCCTCTCTCGGATCTAACCGGCGACAACAAAAGGGGCTCCCGGATCATCTCGGATTAGCTCATCATCACCACTCGGAACTTAGTCCATCAATCCTTCACACCTCTTTATCTAGCCGGTTAGTGCCTTTAGTTATTAGGTTAAAAATGATGATTTATGATATATAGAAACTATGTGATTTGTTGGATGTTTGAAGGAGTATATTGCTTATTAGATAATAGATTGTTATCAACGTTTGAATGATGAATTGATGAACAATGTGTTTTATTCATAAACCTTATGAATGCCTTGAAATAACTATATGATATGGATAAGCTAGTGTGTTTGAATAAATGATTCATGCTAGAAAGTGTAAGGGAAATATTGTTTTGATAATATCTTGCTAAGGTGTTTTGTAGGATAAATGGCTATGTTATCCAAATTATGTTAATCCGATTTATGTTAACCGATTTATGTGGTATGATCTTGTTACCCGATTTATGCTAGATGTTTTGGGACAAATGTGTGTTCAATAAGATGATGCAAGATTTACTTGATCTTTATATTTCATGCTTAAGTGATCTCATGAAGAACCTTATGAATATGTGCCAAAAGTGATATGAACACATGATGAACAATGTTGAATGTGAGATGAACATTTGAATATGATATGAATGTGTTTTAAATGTGCTTTGAACATGAAAAGATGCTTGGTTTGATCTGTTTTGAATTGCATTTAGACAAGAAAACATGTTTATTGGAGATAGTACACAATTTGCATGAAATCTCAATTCTATTGGTTAGTACATCAGAGGTTCTAGAAGGATTCTTGTGCACGTATCCAAGGTTGCGACTCGCAACCGAAACATGACAAGTCGAAACATCCAGTTACGACTCGCAACCGAAACATGACAAGTCGAAACATCCAGTTACGACTCGCAACCGAGACATGACAAGTCGAAACATCCAGTTACGACTCGCAACCGAAACATGACAAGTCGAAACATCCAGTTACGACTCGCAACCAGAGCATGACAAGCCGAAACATCCGGTTGCGACTCGCAACCGTGTGTTCTCGAGTCGAAACCGCCCTTGTCTCGACTGGGCTGCCTAAGTGTTATTGGGCCAAAAGCTTGTTGGACTATCTGTTGACTGGACTGCATATGTATCTGTACTGTTTGTTTGTGGAATGTTAGGGCAGGCCCAATAACCCAAGTGTTTGTATGAATGCATGCTATGTGTGACTGTACGTGTTTGCTATACGTGTTTACTTGTACCCCAACTTGACCTATATTGGTAACCATGCTAGGACGTGGTGACCAACGTGATCGACCGGGTAATTAATCTACCGAGCAACCCAAGGTGAGTTCACAACCTAAAGCATGTATTCCCGGTGGTTTGGGAAACGGAACTAAAAACAACACTATCCCCTTATGAGGGATACAACTTACTTTTCTTCCCTTGTTATTGGGAACCTTTTAGTTAATTACTGTTTATACGGATTGCAACAAACGGCACTAAACGAAACTCTATCACTTAAAGTCCCTACTACATAATACCGATTAGTCGCCGGGGCCAGGCGAACGGGGTATTAGTTGATAGCGCTATTTAGGTCTTACCAACCTCACACCGTGCCAAGGTATGGGATCGGTCGTGAACTAATGTACTCAGGCATCCGTCAATGATGATAGAACATTGACATCGGGGCACTCTGCGGATACGCAACGGTCACCTAGTGTTCGGTATTGGAAAAACAGTTTAGTCGCTAACTTTTGGGGTAGCTCCCCATGGCATGTATAAACGGATAAATTAACTGGTGAAACAAGTTTTTGGTAATTAAAACTGGACAACTAGTGAACTCACTCAGCATTATTGTTGACCCCTTACTGCATGCTTTGCAGGTAACCAGTGACTCAGGAGCTTGCTGCTTGGGAAGTGTAGTGGTCGTCTAAACCCGCGTGTTGGGTTCCAAATAACTTGAACTATGAACTTCGTTTAAACTATTTTGCCTATGCTTCCGCTATTACTTAAACTGTTATTAGAATCTAACTTTCAAACTTTAAACTTTGATGCTTGCGAACTATTAAGTTGGTGATCATCTTTATTATTACTCAATTACTCAGTATAATTGGTGGCTGGATCCTGGTCGGTCACGCCCTCAAGCGGTAGTACTCCGCATGTGGAATTTGGGGGTGTGACAATGTATTTGTAAGCGTATACCAAGCATGATAGGTCAATATACAAAGCAAAGATGTATTTACTAAGTTTAAAGTTCTTTAAGCAAAAATTCACATTTTGAGAACTAGGCATAAGGTTGTTCTCGTTTTAGGAGCCCAAAGATAAAGCGGAGGTGAATCTTTTGGTTGGCTTTGGTTTCGGAGTGGATAAGAATATCATAAATGAAGAAATGACAAATTTATCCAAGTAGGGTTTGAGGACTTGGTTTAACAAATTTTGAATATGGTATAGCAAGCAAAGGTTCAAACTTAGGTGAAACGAAACTTCTATTCGTACTTGGGTCAAACAAAATGGAAAGTTATTAGCCAAATTGATAATTTAAAACACACAAGATAATACAAGGTCTTTAGTACATTGAAAGAGACGGTAAACGGGCAACAGACTGCGCCGAAACCCTTTTTGAATAACAAAGCTAAAACAACATCTATAGATCTCGGAGTCATAACATTATTATGCATGACCCTTTGGATCCGGCTAAGTAAGCCCACAGCCTCAGGCTACATCGTTCGGGGCACGAGCCTCGTTAACGTTGAGATTGAATGCACGACCTCGAGCGGGTTGGGCATTCGCGAGTTTGGGGTATTCTTGTTGGAAATGGTTTGGGTCTCCAGAGTTAAAACAAGTTCCGATAGGGTAACGCGATTGTGCAGTAGCAGGAGGAGGTACGCGACATGTGGCAGCTTTAGTGTACGTGCTTGATGGTAGTACCGATTCTAGGGGCTTAGAATCGTATGGAGAGAGAGATAGAATTATGATGTTAAGAATAGGTTGTGTGTGAGCATCTCTTAGTGCAACCCTTAGCTTCTATATATAGACTCTCTAGATACACCCAAGAGGAAACCATAATTAGTCATTAAGGGTAATATGGTCCATCAACAATTACCCACTAATTATTTAATAGGTTTTATATATAATGATCTATTATTATGTAAATTGATTATAATGGCCATAGATTAAATATACTAAATATATTTAATCTTACATTCTCCCACTTGGCCGAGTAATCATTTACTATGAGTATTAGATAAGCCTGATCAGGAGTTAACACTCATTTTAGCTTTAAACCAAGAACCGTAGCAGAGAAATACAGCCGTTGAATCATCATTCGACTCAGGACCCCCATTAGTCATACCACAACCTCAATCTAAAACCTAACAGTTATGATCAAAATATTCAAGTAAGCCCTTTATCGTTTGATATGTAATTATATTTGTCTATATGTCATTACATGCACATAACATATATTAGAGACATACAAAATCAAACTGAGGAAATTTCATTAATTAAAACGTAAGCAAGTACAATATGCGTTTAAATAAGGTCTTTAGTAAGTCCCATATTAGAAACATGTTCTTCAAAAACTTTAGGTGGGAGACCTTTAGTCATCGGATCTGCAAGCATATTTTCAGTACTTATATACTCAATACAAAGATTATTTTCCTCAACTCGTTCACGTACGATCAAGTACTTCGTATCAAGATATAAACCAGCTCCAGTCGAGCTGTTACTGTTCGAGAAACTAACGGCAGCTGAATTATCACAATAAAGCTTCAATGGTCTAGAAATGGAATTAACAATTTTGAGTCCAGTGATCAGATTTCTAAGTAACGTTCCATGACAAGTTGCGTTGTACACAGCAATGTATTCTGCCGTCATTGTGGAAGTTGTAGTTAACTGTTGTTTATGACTCTTCCATGAAATGGGTCCACCTGCTAACATAAAGATATAGCCCGAAGTGGATTTCTTATCATCTTTGCATTTGGCAAAGTCAGAATCAGAATAACCCACCACTTCTAAATGATCACTTCTTCTATAAGTTAGTTTGTAGTCTTTCGTCCCTTGAAGATATCGAAGTACTTTCTTAGCTGCTTTCCAATGATTTGGGCCAGGATTAGTTTGATAACGGCCTAGCATACCAGCAATATAAGCAATATCTGGGCGAGTACAGACTTGAGCATACATCACGCTCCCGACTACTGACGCATAAGGTATCTGACTCATTTGCTTCTTTTCAACCTCTGTTGTCGGACATTGGAAAGAACCAAAAACATCTCCCTTAACTACTGGAGCGACGGAGGGTTTGCACTGTTGCATATTGTAACGTGTAAGGACACGATCTATGTAAGCCTTTTGAGACAATCCTAAGATCCCTTTGTGTCTATCTCGGTGAATTTCGATGCCAATGACGTAAGAAGCATCTCCGAGATCTTTCATGTCGAAGTTATGCGAGAGTAACCGCTTCGATTCATGCAACATATCTAAACTATTACTTGCCAATAGAATATCATCTACGTAAAGGACAAGTATAGTAAAGTTGCTCCCACTTATCTTGAGGTAGGTGCATTGATCCACTTGATTCTTTGCTAAACCTTGTTTCTTCATGACTTCATCAAACTTGAGGTACCATTGACGTGATGCTTGTTTCAACCCGTATATGGATTTCTTCAACTTACAGACTAGATTTTCCTGACCTTCAGGTTTAAAGCCTTCAGGTTGTTTCATGTACACATCTTCGTCTAAGTCTCCGTTAAGGAAAGCGGTTTTAACGTCCATCTGATGCAGCTCTAAATCAAAATGAGCTACTAGGGCCATAATGATCCGTAATGAATCTTTACGAGAGACAGGTGAAAAGGTTTCTTGATAATCAATTCCCTCTTTTTGAGTGTAGCCCTTTGCAACCAATCTCGCTTTGAAGCGTTCAACGTTTCCATTCGGATCCAGTTTTGTTTTGAACACCCATTTACATCCTACTGGTTTGACACCATTGGGTAATTCTACCAAATCCCAAACGTCATTTTGCTTCATGGATTCAAGCTCATCATTCATCGCTTTATTCCATTCAGAAGACTGATCACTGTTAATGGCTTCATTATAAGAGATAGGATCATTTTGCTTTCCGACATCCATATCAGCTTCAGTCAGGTAGGTAACATAATCATCCCAATTAGTAGGCCTTCTGAGCCTAGACGACTTCCTGAGTTGATTTTCGGTTCCAGCGTTGTCTTGGTTTTGGGTGTTTGATGTGCCTTCGTTATGAGGTATGATGGGTTCTGATTGTGGAGGTGAATTGGGAGTTGGTGCAGCGATATTAGGTGCAGTTGTTGCATCGGTTACAAGAGGAGTAAACTGAGTAATGGTAAACGACGAGTCTCTCCCCCCGCGTCTTGTACTTCTTGCAAATCTTCGTAAGGGTTAGTACTGCTCCCACTGACCTTGAAATCCTCCAGGAACGCGATACGCTTGGTTTCAACAATTCGGGTGACATGGGAAGGGCAATAGAAACGATAACCCTTTGAGTGATCAGGATACCCGATAAAGAAGCAGGTAACTGTTTTAGGGTCAAGTTTCCTTAGGAAAGGATTGTAAAGTTTTGCTTCTGCAATGCAGCCCCATACTTTCATATATTTAAGACTCGGTTTCCTTCATGTCCAAAGTTCATAAGGAGTTTTAGGGACAGACTTAGAAGGAACTCTATTGAGTATATGAACAACTGCTTTTAACGCTTCAGTCCAGAGGAATAATGGTAAATTAGTGTTGGCTAACATACTGTCCACCATGTTCATAAGGGTACGGTTTCTTCGTTCAGCGACACCATTCTGCTGAGGTGTACCAGGCATGGTGTATTGGTTCACAATCCCCTGGCCCTTACAAAACTCATAAAATGGACCAGGAGATTGACCCACATCAGTATGTCTTCCATAATATTCACCGCCTCTATCTGATCTCACAACTTTAATTTGACGATCTAGTTGTTTTTCAACTTCAGCCTTATAATCTTTAAAAGTTGTAAGAGATTCAGACTTTTCCTTAATTAGATACAAGTACATGTAACGAGAGTAATCATCAATAAAAGTGATAAATGAAGTATGTCCTGTTATGCCAGCGATTTGGTAGGGACCACTAATATCAGTATGAATGAGTTCTAATAAATTAGAGCTCCTAGTGGCACCTTTCTTATTTGCTAATGTCATTTTACCTTTAAGACATTTGACACATGTTCCAAAATCAGAGAAATCGAGAGGAGGTAAGACTTCATCCTTTACGAGACGATTTAATCGTTCTCTTGAGATGTGGCCTAAATGTTGATGCCACAACATGGACGAAGTCTCTAAGTCTCGTTTCTCTTTCATCTTTGTGAGAGATTCATTAATGTTATACGACAACAAAGTTTTGGAAAAATTATCATCTAGTTCTAATCTATAGAGACCACCGTCAATAATGCCAGTACCAAAAACAACAGAATCATAAAGAATAGAGAGTTTGCGATGACCATGAGAACAAACAAAACCATCTATGTCTAACTTTGGTCCTGATACAAGGTTCCGAGTTACCCCAGGAACATATAAGGTATCATAAAGTTTAATACATAAACCAGTTTTCATAAATAATTGTAAGGTTCCAATGGCCTTCACTTCTAATTCTCGATCATCCGCAACTTTAAGCGTTCTTTGGTTTCTTCCCAGCCTCCGGATTGTAAGGAATCCCTGAGTAGAGTTAGTGACATGGGTCATAGTACCAGAATCAAACCACCAAGAATTAATAGGAACATTTAAATTAAAGGACTCAAATATCATTAAAAAATCATTACCTTTCTTAGCTAGCCACTCCTTAAAGTCAGGGCATTCCTTCTGCTTATGCCCATTCTTTTTGCAGAATTTGCAGTAAGGTTTGCCTAAGGAGTTCTTAGAGCTGGAAGGCATAGTTGTCTTAGGCTTTTGGACTTTAGAAGCATTCCTCCTTGAGTGATTGTTCTTCCTCTTCTTAAAGCTGGAGGTAGTGAGGTGAGCAACATCAGTGGTCCTATCCATCTTCATACGCTCTTCTTCTTGCACACACATGGCGATCAGCTCACTCCTTGTCCATTTGTCCTTCTGAGTGTTATAATTGATCTTGAATGCTTCATAGGAAGAAGGAAGAGAGGTCATGATGAAGTGTACGAGAAACCATCACTAATCGCCATGTCTAGTCCCTTCAGTTTATGGGCCATGTCGTTCATCATCATGATGTGTTCACGAATGCCGCTCCTCCCATCATACTTAGTCATCACCAGCTTGAGGATAAGGGTACTAGCGTGTGCCTTAGACATCCCTTTGAACCGCTCCTCCACAGAAGCCAAGTAGGTTTTAGCATTATCAGAATCAAGAATGGCTCCTCGGATAGCATTGCTAATGGACTACTTCATAAACATGAGAGACATGCGGTTACACCTGGTCCACTTCTCATGAGTAATCTGTTCAGCAGGTGTGCTAGAAGCAGTGAGTGCAGCAGGTTCAGTCTCTCTGAGAGCATAATCAAAGTCCAGTAGAGCAAGAGTAAGCATAAGGGAGTCTTTCCATGCAGCAAAGTTATCACCAGTTAATGGTGGAATCCCACAGTTGGGTGCTGAGAGTGGAGATAAGATTGAGCGAATTATGATACTAAGTTAGAAGCCTTAACATGACCTAAGGGAATGTCATACTAAGGCAGGCATAAGTAATAACCATTTTAGTTATGAAGCTGTGATATTGTCTATTACTAACATCAAAATAATAGACTAAAAATTCTACTTAAATGAAGACAGATCACCTTTGGGCAGAAATGTAATCATTTAAGTATGTGTGCAAAGTAATTGTGACAAATCAGCTTTGACCAGAAATGAGACAATTACCTAGTTATGCACTTGTTAAATACGCAAGAAATGAATGAGTTAAATCAGCTTTGGCCAGAAATTAAACATTCACGTTTGTAAGGCATAATTAACATAGCTTTTGTAATACTTGAACAATAAATAGATGTATCAAATCAGCTTTGGCCAGAAGTGATATATCAGAAGCTCATTCAAGTTAAGCTATTTTGGTTTTGTAAAAAAAGGTTATTGATTCTGATTAAGTGTTTACAAAACCATTTTAATTGATTAGATGGACATGCTTTGGCCTAATAGGTATCGGTACTCTCATTGATAGTCCCTAGGTAGGCAACGGGTCCTTTAATTGGATTTGTACGAATGCCAGCCTAGACATGAGTTCTCAACTACCGGTACGTAACCCTTCCAGTTACTACATGTCCGTCATTTTAAGCATGTTTGAAATTATGATTGTATATTATTTAATATGTAATGTATATTATTTAATAAATATATTAATATATGACATAAGTTGGAATTAGTATGAACTAATATATTCCATAAACTAAATATATTAACTTAGTGAGTGATAATATCTTATGTATACATAATGGAATATATTGTCGATTATCAATTCGCACCACTAATGTTAATTAAATGTGAACTCAAATCATGATGAACAATTATTAAAGGGAACAATTATTAAAGTGAACAATTATTAAAGTACCATCAAAAACTTGCACCACTAACACTATCAAAAGTGATTATAATCGATAGTGCTCGAATAAAAAAAAATGAAAGTCTAGTTTCATTCAGATTCAACCGTGTACCATTCCGATGCGAATTTTATTATGAACATTTAAGAACACTAAGAACATATACATAAATTCTGGAATTCAAAAACTGAAAATCTTTATAGTTCCTTATTCAGATTTCAAAATTATTAGTTAGGATGTGTTTAAACATCTTATTTAGAACATGGATTTCCAAACAATAACTTTTATCCGAAAATTGTTCTTGAGTCTTGTTTTCCAGATTTTATTCCAGATTGATGGATACATAACAGAACTGGTTTATCAACATATGCTCTGATACCACATGTTGATAGATACCAAGCTGTCACACCCCGGCTTTTGCGGAAGCGTGGGTTTATTTGGTGTGACATCTTAATACCATAGCAATAATCATAACAATGATATATGATAAAAAAATATACGAGATGTACATCCATTAATTAAAGTGAGAAAATACCACAATATCATTGTTTAGAAACATCGACACTTAAAATAAGTTACAAACCATAAATTATTTAAAACGTGTTCATAAGACTCACAAAAGACTTTAGATAAGACGAGGTTTAGAGACATATAACCCGTCCAGGAATTGGTTACACCTCTCAAACCCCACAACCCTGGATGTCATCTTTTATTCAACGCAGCTAGACACATGCATACCCTGCCAGATCCGCTAGTTCCCTGAAATACATGTAGTTTGAAAAATCAACAAAAAGTTGAGCGAGTTCATGTGTAAGTCTGTGTGTATAAGCCTTTAAAATATGTCTTGTGTGTATAAATGTCCCTGGTATGTAGCAATTAAGGAAAAAGAGATCACCAATGGGTTGCAAAGCCAATGGTATGTGTGAAAAGGTGCAGGAAGTACCCAAACCTAGCAAATTTGTACCGGGCTTCCGGCTGGAAGACATAGTCACCTCTATGGGACGCCCCGGCCTCATGGGTGTGGGCTCGCTATACCCAAATAGATCTATCACTCATGTCCCTCGGTCCTACGACGAGGATTAATGGCCTTAAGTGTTGTGCCCACCCTTCATAGTCTAGTAGTAAACCTTCCTTAAGCTAACCATACCATGTATAAAAATGTCTGTAATAGTTGTAACATGTTTCCACCCCGAAGTATAAAACTGAAAACAATTAAGAGAAAAGGGGGACATGAACTCACCTTGATAGCGAGTAAGTCCAAACAAGTATGCAAATGTGAGAGTTCTTGGAAATAAGATTCCACGTCACTCTAATTGATTTAACATGCAACAATATGGAATATGTATCAACAATAATGTTTAATTTGATAATTGGAAATCCTAAATCTATAGGATTCGGTAGTGTTTTGTTTAAATGGTAATTATGGAATTTGGATAACCTAGCAAGAGGACTTGGAAAGTGAATATGATGTAATGGAATTATTTATGAAAAATACTTATTTATCATAAATAATAAAGTTGTTTTATAAATAAAACAGTTGTTTTCGTATTTTTATAAAATGTAACAGTGTTTAATAGTATTATTAAAAATAATGGCAGGTGTAAAATAAGAAAAATAAAAAGTTTAAAAATGTTTGCACATACCCGGGTTCGAACCCGGGTCAATTGAGAAAACAAACACACACACAACCACTGGGCTAGGCCTGGTGGTTTGTGTTTAAGTTTAGTTTATATTAAATATATATTGAAACGAAATGTGTCACCTTCCCCAAATGTACAATTCAAGTCAAACAGAAAAAAGTCAACTATCGAATTTCTATGGGAAACTTATGTTATATTCAAATTAACTTTAGGGAAACATTGAACGAGTGTAATTGAACTAATTGATCAAATAATAACTAACCGGTAACGACAGAAACGGTGAATCGATTAAACTCCGGCGAGTGACTGTTCCGGCGAAGTTGCAGGTCTGAAATCCGACGTTTTCGAAGTGTTTAAGTGAATTTGAGGGGCGTAGGAAGTTCGTGTTAATCTGAGGGATTTATATAACAGTTCAATTTGATCTTAGATCCAACAATTCGTAGTGGAATCGATCCACTTTAAATTTTTTATAAAAAGTTCGAATTACAGATGTATTGGTACCAAATTGAGTCGAATTCGATGCAAGTGTGAGTTGGTTGTGGGTCTGGGGCATCATGGGTAAGGCTTGGATAGATCGAAAACATTAAACAATTTCGATTTGGATCGAAACCGGAGATTAGTGTGATCTGTAACTTTGAATATATAATATAAAATTCTAAGTTATATATAAGTTTAATTAAATCTCAAAACATATCAGCTCTGTACAGAGGATAAACTAGTTAAGTCGTTTCGGTTATACGCAAGACACCCGGGTTCGATCCTTGTTCGCGGCCGGTCCGAATGGTTTAAACCATTTTTATTCATTTAAATGAAAATTTACATTTTGGCCCCTGTGGTTCCACATTTACATAAACAGTCCCTGTAATACCCAGTTAGTTAGACTAACTGGGTTAATATTTAAAGAGTATTTCTTATATAAAGGTTTAACCGATTTTTGAGATATTTACACTTTAGTCCCTGTGGTTTCAGTTTTTAAAAAAATAGACCCTATAGTTTCGGAAATTGACACAAATGGTCCCTGTAATAACCAGTTAGTTAAACTAACTGGGTTAAGTTTTAAAGAAGAATTTATTATATAAGGACTAACTCAGTTAACATAATTCAGTTAAATAGGGTTTAAAATGGCAGAGTTAGCCCCTAAAGTTTAAGTTTGAGATAATGACCAAATGAACCCTGGACTTTTAAAACTAAATATATATATTTATTTTTAATAATATAAGTTTCAAAAATGACCAAAAGGACCCTAAACTTGTAGTTTGCAATAATTGCACTTTTAACCCTTGTACTTATATAGTTTCAAAAAATGATAATTTTAGTCCATAAACTTTGTACTTTCAAATAATGACGGTTTTAGTCCTCGAAATTAAAAAGTAATAATTTCAAGCAAGTTTCCAAGAATGTCAAATAGGTCCTTATAATTTACGTGGTATTGTTTAATAGCATAAATAACAGCAAATTTTGAAATTATCCACGTGTTCGTGTCGGTATAAGCATGTATGAGCACAAAGCAAGTAGGATCAAATAAGTTTCATTCCAAATACGGTAATTGTTACAGTCTCCCCTACTTTTGAGAATTTCATCCCGAAATTGGTGTAGGAGATTCTTTTGCAAAGAGATGCGGATACTTGGTCTTCATATCACCCTCACGTTCCCAAGTGAATTCTGGGCCACGTTTGGATTCCCAACGTACCTTAACGATAGGTATGCGGCTTCGTCTTAGTTTCTTCACTTTGCGGTCCATGATTTCTACCGGTTTTTCAACAAAGTGCACGGAGTCGTCGATGCGAATGTCGTCGAGTGGTACATGATGGTTTTCATCAACAAGACACATTCTGAGATTGGAGACATGAAAGGTAGGATGAACGTTGCTGAGTTCAGGAGGTAACTCAAGTTTGTAGGCTACTTTACCAATCTTTTGGATGATCTTAAAAGGACCAACATATCATGGAGCTAGTTTACCTTTCTTTCCAAAGCGTACAATACCTTTCCAAGGAGAGACCTTGAGAAGCACCATTTCACCGACTTGGAATTCAAGGGGTTTGCGTCGTTTATCAGCATAACTCTTTTGACGACTTCTAGCCACGATAAGGTTGTCACGAATTTTAAAGATCTTGTCAGTCGTTTCTTGGATTAGTTCAGGACCAGTGATTTGTGCCTCAGTAATCTCGTTCCAACAAACAGGAGAACGACACTTGCGACCATAGAGAGCTTCAAAAGGTGCCATTCCAAGACTGGAGTGGTAACTATTGTTGTAAGAGAATTCAATCAAAGGTAGATGTGAATCCCAATTACCACCAAAATCTATAACGCAAGCTCGTAACATATCCTCAAGGGTTTGAATGGTTCGTTCAGAATGACCATCAGTTTGAGGGTGATAAGTTGTGCTGAGATTTAGTCAAGTTCCTAAAGCAGATTGCATAGTTTCCCAAAAAAGAGAGGTAAAACGGCCATCACGATCAGAAATAATGTTCAAGGGCACACCATGACGAGCAACAATCTCGTCAAGGTAGAGTTTAGTAAGTTTAGCAACAGAGTAATCCTCTCGGATTGGCAAAAAGTGAGCTGATTTGGTTAGACGGTCAACGACCACCCAAATGCTGTCATAACCTCGAGAAGTGCGTGGCAACTTGGTTACGAAATCCATAGCAATTTCCTCCCATTTCCACACAGGAATCTCGGGTTGTTCAAGTAATCTCGAAGGTCGTTGGTGTTCAGCTTTAACCTTCAAACATGTGAGGCATTTGGACACGTAGAGAGCAACATCCTTTTTCATTCCGGGCCACCAGTAAAGGTTTCGAAGATCCATGTACATCTTGTCTGCACCGGGATGAATAGAATATCGGGACTTGTGGGCTTCGTCCATCAAGAATGTACGAAGGTTTTCACGATTAGGAACCCACAGACGGTTTTTGAAATGTCGTAAGCCATCTTCTTTGGTCTCGAGAAGGAGATCAAGTTTATGAGGTAATTCAGTAAGCAGATCACCGCTGGCCACAACATCTTGCTGAGCTTGGAGAATACTGGTTTGGATGTCAGAATGGATTTGTATGCTATGAAGTTGAATGCGTTCTTTACGACTTAAAGCATCGGCAACAACATTCGCTTTTCCGGGGTGATAGCGAATCTCGCAATCGTAGTCGTTTAGAAGTTCAATCCATCTACATTGGCGCATGTTTAAATCCTTCTGATCAAAGATGTGTTGGAGACTCTTGTGATCAGTGAAAATCACACATTTTGTACCATAAAGATAGTGTCTCCAGATTTTGAGAGCGAAGATTACGGCACTCAATTCAAGATCATGGGTAGTGTATCTCTTTTCATGGTCTTTCAGTTGTCGAGATGCATAGGCTATGACTTTGCCTCGTTGCATGAGGACGCAGCCTAAGCCAAGTTTGGAAGCTTCACAATACACCATGAAATCGTCGTTACCATCGGGGAGAGTCAGAATAGGAGCATCACAAAGTTTCAGTTTAAGAATTTGGAAAGCTTCATCTTGTTTTGGTCCCCACTCAAAAGGTTTACCCTTGTGAGTTAAAGACGTAAGCGGAACAGCAAGTCTAGAAAAATTGGCAATGAAACGTCGATAATACCCAGCTAAACCAAGGAAAGAACGGATTTCAGTTGGAGTGGTAGGAACACTCCAATTCTTTATGGCTTCAATCTTTGCAGGATCAACATGAATTCCTTTGTTATTTATGATATGTCCTAAAAATTGAACTTCCTTAAGCCAGAATTCGCATTTCGAGAATTTGGCATAAAGTTGTTCTTTCTTTAGGAGGTCTAAGATCAATCGAAGGTGATTCTTATGATCAGCTTTGGTTTTGGAATAGATAAGAATGTCATCAATGAAAACAATGACAAATTTATCTAGGTAGGGCTTGCAAACACGGTTCATTAAATCCATGAAGACCGCAGGGGCATTGGTTAAACCAAATGGCATAACGGTGAACTCATAGTGATCGTAGCGTGTGCGAAAAGTGGTTTTAGGAATGTCGTCTTCAAAAATGCGTAGTTGGTGATAACCAGAGCGTAAGTCGATCTTTGAGAAGCAAGTGGCACCTTGTAATTGATCGAAGAGATCATCAATGCGAGGCAGGGGATAACGGTTTTTGATGGTGAGTTTGTTCAGCTCACGGTAATCGATACACATGCGCATGGAACCATCTTTCTTCTTGACTAACAAAACTGGAGCTCCCCAAGGAGAAAAACTGGTGCGAATGAAACCTTTGTCAGAAAGCTCTTGAAGTTGGTTAGCAAGTTCTTGCATTTCCGAAGGTGCAAGACGATAGGGAGATTTGGAAATAGGATTAGCACCAGGAACAAGATCGATACAAAATTCTACTTGACGCACGGGAGGTAAGCCAGGTAGATCATCGGGAAAAACTTCAGGAAAATCTCGAATGATTGGAATATATTTAATATTCTTGGTTTCTTCCTCCTTCTCTACTACGTGGGCTAGGAAAGCCATGTAGTTCTTGTGCAAATACTTCTGAGCTTGAACGCAATATATGAGGTTGAGAATTTTATAGGGTCCTTCCCCATAGACTTTCAGAACTTTACCAGATGGCAATGGTAAACGAACGAATTTATCGTGACAAACAACTTCGGCATGATTTGGAGCTAACCAGTCCATGCCTACTATGATATCAAAACATCCAAGTTTCATAGGAATAAGGTTGATCGGAAAAACATGGCCTTGAAGTTCAAGTTTACAATTGGTACTGACAGAATTTAACACGGAGTGATCGCCACTAGCTACTTTAACTTCAAATGATTCACTCAGTTTTGTACGTGGTAAGGCAAGCAAAGGTTCAAACTTAAGTGAAACAAAACTCCTATTTGCACCCAGATCAAACAAAACAGAAGCATAGCGATTGTTAACGAGAAACATACCGTTGACCACATCATTTGCGGCACGAGCCTCATTGACATTCAGGTTGAATGCAAGACCTCTAGCGGGTTGAGCATTTGCAAGTTTGGGACATTCCCTTTTGAAGTGATTCGGATCACCGCAATTGAAGCAAGTTCCAACGGGATAACGAGGTGGTGCAGCAGCTTGAATAGCCGGAGGAGCAACAGCTTGATGTGTACAGCATGTGGCTGCAAGATGACCAAAGCGCCCACAACTTGTGCACTGTTTACAAGGAAAATGGGCTTGATGATGGTAGTTACAACGGTTGCAAAACAGTGCTTCACCAACATATGGCTTCTTGGCAGGAGGAGTCTGGTTGGCGGGAGCAGGAGTTGTAATGGCAAAGTTTCTGACTACTTTGCGTGTGTTTGCATTCCTGTTTTTCCTCGAAGATTGGGCTCCATCATTTGCTGCTTTGATAGTGTCGGATGCAGCTTTAGATGGTGTCTTCTTGTCACTCTTTCGGGATAAGTTCCATTCCTTGACTTGAGCATCCATCAAGATAGCAGAGAGTTCATAAGCGTCTCGAAGTGTGGCTGGTCTGCTTCCAGTCACTATGTGCTTGATGCAACTAGGCAGTCCACTAATGAATTTCTCGATCAAGCGATCGGGAGCTAGGTTTGTGGGACATAGAATGCATAATTCTTCGAACCGATTTATATAAGCGTGGTTTTCTCCACTATCTTGTTTAAGGTCATGGAACTCATCTTCCAGTGCTTTCATTTCGTTTCGCGGGCAGAAATCCTTTAACATGAGAACTTTCAATTCTTCCCAGGTCAAAGCCATAGCAAATTCGGCTGTGCGATCCTTCATGATTCCATTCCACCAAGTTAACGCCCTCTTTTGGAAGACGCTAGAAGCAAATTCGACCTTGCGTTCATTTGTACACTGACTGTGGCGGAATGTATTCTCCATACTTTCGGTCCATTGAAGGAGTCCAGTAGCACCTTCATTCCCCGTAAACTTAGTGGGGTGGCAAGAGTTGAATTGTTTGAAGTTGCATGGAGAGTCATGATGGTTTCCGTTGGTTCTGCTGCTACTTTGTCCGTTGGTGGCTTGAGAAAGTTGTGTTACAAGGTCGGGAAGTACTGCAACTATCTGTTGAACAAGAAGAGCTGCCAATTCTTCGTTCGTGACATTGTCTTGTGATGCACGTCGAGGAGGCATCTACACGAGGTAGGTAAAACATAAGATCATGGTGATTTCATAATGGGATAAAGTAGTTTCATAAAATCAATGAGGATAAGAGAAAACACGTAACAAGATGGATATCATTTATTCCACGAATAAACGACATCAATGACAAGTCAAAGTAGTTGGGTTCTTATAACTTAGTGAAGTCATGCTTTAGCCTATAAGTGGACACTCATCCAAAGAATTCCCAGGTAAGCACAACTGGTTCCTCGAGTTGGAATTTATACGAAGTGCTTGCCTAGACAGAAAACCCCGAATACAGGCATCCACCCTTCCAGATTGCACGAGTTCGTTATTAGAGCCCAAGACTTTGATGAGAATTTAAAAATCAGAAGAAGTTTTGAAAATAATCACCTAAAGATAGGTGATGAGCATTTGTAAAATCTAAAGATGAGATCCGCGGTGACGAGGCATTGGTTACAAAAGATAAGGATAGGGGTGAAGACAAGGCAAAGATAACGGAAGAGTTTGCTAATGGAAAGTGTCCTAGGTAAGTTATAGTCTAGGTCAAAGTATTACTAATAACCTAAATCCCTATAACCATGGCTCTGATACCAATCTGTGACACCCTGACCGGAGGCGGAAAAGTCAAGGGCATCACGAAACATGGCAGAATGCATTTGAGCACATGATGATTAAATTAAGTGGAAATATAGTTTAGATTCAATTAAAGAGATTGCATTCACATCCGAGTAAATAAGAGTACATAAACAAAATACATCATAACAAATTATTTCACAAATGATAGATTCGGATTTAATCTAAGGCATAAGTCTTGATCAATCCTATATGAAATATTCTTGCAAATCATGGCATCAAACATTGTCACCTGAAACATATGTTAGAAAAATATTGAGTCAACAAACGGTTGAGTGAATTCATAGGTTTTGTTAGGCAAAAATAACAATGTGATATGAAAATGGTTTAACACTGTGGCATGTGATATGTCTTTAAGCAAAAGAGTAATACAGGTAGTCACTTGGTGGTACATTCAAACCTTCGTTATGACGTAACACGGGTCTATCACCACACTTCCAAAATGTTTCGCATGATTATTGTTCTTAAATAACCTATTAAAACTAAGTTTGTCGCGACTTATACAACCAATTTTGAGTTAATAGAATTATATTAAGTTAATAGTTTTGGAAAATTAAATCTAGTTTAATTTGCAAAAACTTAATTGATTATTGTTCGTTTTAAAAACAAACTTTGTTTTATAACAAAATTTTAACAAGTTGTAAAACAATTTAGAACTTGTTTTAATGTGATTGTTTCAATATTTTAAAACTCCTTTTAAAATCATGTTGGTATTTAGGTTGGTTATGTTATAACAAATTATAAGATAAAAAGCAACCACAATAGCAAAATAAATATGTAAATCTATATGGCCAAAAAATGTTCCATCTTGCTAGAGCCTTATAGCAAGATCAAACGGGTCACGGGGTCACAACACACGAACAACCACAAGAATGGACTTGTGTGCATCCAGTCGTCTCTAGCAACTCCCACTGACTTCATGACTCCTGTTTAGCTTCTTCAGTTTTGTCTTCGGGTCTTCGTTTATTACAATATTTTACAAAATACAATAAAGGAAGAAACCCTATCTATTAAAACTTTGAACCATCAAGGTGGCCAAAAACCATAATAACAAAACCCAATAAAATATACAACCACAAAACAAGGTCGGGCCAGATTTACATATTCCACAACAATCACAAAATATACCGGGTAATCTTTTGGTCAAGTAAAACAAACAAAATATTGACCAAAATTAAAGTTGCCCTTAAAATTATTTAGATCAGAAACTTTAAAAAAAAATTAAAGTTTGTGTTCTAATTCCAGTTAAAAGACCGGTACCGATTTGCATGTTGTAAGCAAGGCTCTGATACCACTCGTTGTCAGTCTGCCTAGTCACTTACTAAAGTGTATGCCACAACTGCCTTTAATACTGACCTAGCCAGATTCTCATTCCTTGTTCTAATTACTGTAATGGGTATTAAATAAGGAAATATACATCGAAAATACTAATTAAATAATTTTTGCTTAACAGATGTCATCTGAATTCAATGCCTCTTTTGCTCTCAAGTCCATACTTGAGAAAGATAAACTGCATAACACCAATTTTCTTGAGTGGCACCGCAACTTGAGAATTGTTCTCAAAATGGCAAAGAAGCTTTATGTTTTAGAAACCCCAATCCTAGCTGCACCTGAAAATGGTACTGCTGCTGCGAAGAAGGCTTTCGATAAACACAAAGAAGATGTCATAGAAGTTGCTTGCCTCATGCAAGCCACCATGTCCCCAGATCTCCAAAAGAATATGGAAGACATGAATGCTTTTGACATGATTGAGCAACTCAAGGGCATGTTCTAGAAACAAGCCCGTCAGGAACGCTATGACACCATGAAACAGCTTATAAGCTGTAGAATGCAAGAGGGTTCCTCAGTTAGTGCTAATGTCCTCAATATGAAAGGCTACATCGATCAATTAAACAAACTTGGTTATCCTCTCCTAGATGAGATGGCTTTTGACTTCATTCTCAACTCTATTTCCAGTCACTATGATCAATTTGTTATGAACTTTAACATGAACGACTGGGTAAAGACAGTGCCAGAGCTGCATGGGATGCTCAAAACGGCAGAGATGAACATTTCCAACAAAACAAACCAAGTGTTAATGGTTCGATCTGGTGGTGTTAAGAAGCCCAAAACAAAGAAAAAGTATTCTAATAGCAAAGGCAAAGGAAAAACTCCCGTTGCTGCCAAACCTGCCACCAACAAGAGTAAATAAGCTGTGAGAGCCCCTCTTCCTGAAGAGCGGCAATGCTTTGAGTGTAACAAGATGGGACACTGGAAACGTAACTGTCCCGAGTATCTTGCCAAACTCAAATTGAAGAAGGCTAATGGAGAAGGCACTTCTTTAGGTATTCTAATATATGTTATTGAGCTTTTCACTGTTTCTAGCAACACATGGGTATTTGATACCGGATGTGGTTATCACATCATGTCTTGTAGGAGCCTGAGAAGTGGAGAAAACTGAAACCAGGGAGCATGGAGCTAATTGTTGGCGATGGAAATAAAGTCCCAGTTCTAGCAAGTGGCACATTTAATCTTACATGTCCTTCTGGTCTTATTGTTGTTTTGAACAATTGTCTTTTTGCACCTGGTTTGACTAGGAACATCATTTCAGTTTCGTTGTTGTTTGAACAAGGTTTTAAGTACGCTTTTAATGGTATTGCTATTTCTGCCTACTAGAATAATATCTTTTATTTTGAGGCTAAACCTCGAAATGGAATTTATGAGATAAATGTTCAAACTGACAATAATATATATAATCTTTCTAAACGCAACAAAGCTGGTATTAATGAAACATTTCTATGGCATTGTAAGACTTGGCCACATAAGTAAGACACGCATAAAATGGCTCCAATCCTAGGGGATTCTTGAATCCACTAGACAGGACTCCTTTATTGATTGCGAATCTTGCTTAGCTGGCAAACTCACAAAGTTCCCCTTCACTGGTGTTGGTGAACGAGCCAATGGTCTGCTAGGACTCATTCACACTGATGTATGTGGCCCTTTCAGAACCATGACAAGAAACCATGAAAAATACTTTGTTACTTTCATTGACGATTATAGTCGATATGCTTATGTCTATCTTATGAAGCACAAGCATGAAACTTTTGAAAAGTTCAAAGAGTTTCAAAATGAAGTAGAGAACCAACTTACTAGAAAGATAAAAGTACTTCGATCAGATCGAGGTGGCGAATACCTCAGCTTAGAGTTCCTCAATCATCTGAAAGAGTGTGGAATAATTTCAGAACCCACTCCACCTAGCACACCCCAACTTAATGGCATGAGCGAAAGGAGAAATCGAACCCTATTTAATATGGTTCGATCGATGATGTGTAGAACTAACTTGCCTCACTCCTTTTGGGGTCATGCTCTTATGACAGCCGCCCGCATTGTCAATCTGGCTCTGACTGAAAAGGTAAACAAAACCCCATATGAGATATGGCATGGACGTAAACCCGATTTGGAATACCTAAAAGTATGGGGATGTAATGCATACATCACAAGTGATGCTGATGATAAGCTCGATCCTCGAGGCGAAAAGGTTGTTTTCATCGGATACTATAAAAGAAGCGGATATTATTTTTTCCATCCTGATGCAAATGTAATTTCCATCAAATGGAAGGGACACTTTCTTGAGGAAGAACTTCTTAATCAAGGAACTGGAAATAATGTGGTTGATCTTGAAGAAATTCGAGAACCACAAACAACCGCTAATGAAGTTGGACCGTTTGATCAACAAGTAGCTGTTGCTAATGAATTAGACATAAACACAGATGTCCGCAGAAGTAGTAGAATTCGCAAAGAACCTGATAGATACCTATGGCATCTAAATGGTCCCGAAGTCTTATTAGTAGCTGAGTCTAATAACGAACCTGCTAGCTATAAATCTGCAATCTTAGATCCAGAATCTAAGAAATGGCAAGAAGCCATGAACGTCGAGATGCAATCTATGCGTGACAATCAAGTCTGGGACTTGGTTGAGCTACCCCCTGAATCTCGGACAGTAGGGAGCAAATGGATTTTCAAGAGAAAAATCGATATGCATGGAAATGTACACACTTATAAAGCACGGCTAGTTGCGAAAGGTTTTACTCAAACTCAGGGTATTAACTATGATGAATGTCACACCCCAACCGATGGCGGAATCATCGGGGCGCGGCACTAGGCGAATCAGATTGCTCAAGAGAATCCATAACAACTATATTGCGATAATATTTAATACATTCGTTATCCCATACTAACAAATAATACAATCACATAAGTTATCACAGATTTCTTGTCCTCTCGAACAATACAAATCCGACAACCTAGATTTTTGTTGACTTTCTAGACTTCCTAGCTTGATTTGAAATAGTCTGCGATCTAACCTGCAACATACGTTAAAATATTTGTCAATACAAAAGTATTGGCGAGTATACAGGTTTGATATGTAGCGTAATAGATTAAAATGTGTAGCGAATTTCCACATGCATAAACGTAACACACGACATATATACTCACAAAGCTGATACTACCAACTAAGTCCTCGATGCTCGAATATGCGATGGCAAACTAGACCCCGTGGGGCGCAATAGTACTATACTAGTCGTGGTGGGACGTCGCGAGTATAAGCCCTAGCACATATGCAACTAGCATCACGTATATCTATGCATAACAGTTATTCGCAAGTGATAATTCGATTGATTGAATAATTCGTTTGATAAGTTCGATTTGTTAGAAACGTATGTTACACCCAAAATGCGATAAAAAAAGGGTTCAAGTATACTCACAGTGCGTATTCGGCGAGGGCACAATTGCTTGGATCGGTTACGAGTACGTCTGCGGTAGTTAGTGAATGATATAGTAAGCGATGCATGGTCCAAACGGGAATGATATCGTAAAGACTGATGTTCAGTTGGATAGGCTCATCCGATCGGATCACAAGGGTTCTGATCGGATGACATGGTTCGGATCGGATGGCACATTGTCCGGATCGGATGGCACATTGTCCGGATCGGATGGCGCATGTCCGGATCGGATGACACATTGTCCGGATCGGATGGCACATGTCCGGATCGGATGGCATGTTATCCGATCGGATGGCATGTTATTCGATCGGATGACATGCTATCCGATCGGGTGACATGCTATCCGATCGGATGACATGTGATCCGGTCGGATGACATGTGGTCCGTTCGGATGACATGTTATCCAGTCGGATGACACGTCTGTTTTATCGTCCCGATCAGTCGTTTTTTAGTGTTTTTGGTAGGAATACGTGCGGTTTTACTGGGACGGTGTGATTTCGTGTTAACAAATGAAATTCCATCAGTTCCGACCCGTTCTAATGGCCGGGAATCACCCCGTTCCAGCAGATCTGGCCGTTCTTAACGTTTTCCCATGTTTAACTTGAAATCGCACAGTACCTTGATTAGATACATAGATTCTTAGGTGAGATTTGTTATAAAACATGTGGAAATCACTCAGATCTGAGTCGTTTAGGGTGGGATGAGGTCACACTTTGAAGTTCATATGAATTCTTGGTGACATCACCTTAAAACACCTCAAATCAGTAGATTTCACGGTTAAAAATCGAGTTTTAAAAGACAGAATGATGTAGAATTGAGTGTAGATCATAGAAGTACAAGTTTTTAGGTTGAAATCTTACCAGAATCGCGAGGAATCGAGAGAAAAGGGTCCTAGAGCGTGCTGGGTCGAGTGGGAGTTGTCACATCACTTAAACAGTGTTGTGACATGCTATTTATAGGCAAAAGAGGAGCTGGAGGGTTACTGGGTCGGATGGCCCATCTGTTCGGATGGCCCATCCGTTCGGATGGCTATCCGTTCGGATGGCCCATCCGTTCGGATGAGGCTGTCCATTCGGATGGCCACTCCGGCGCGGGGGATTTCTTCCGTTTTCGAGCGTTGCGATAGTTTTTGGGGTACACGCTTTCCATAGTCAATTTATATTATGATTATATATGTATATATATCACTAGGGGTCGTATTTACGTATCCACATTCCAAAGTTCCGAAATAACAATCGGTTTTCGATTCGAGTATGCGATTATTAGCGACATTTCACGGCCATCAAGGAGGGTAGTATAGGTCCTTTCTTGATGTCATCGTGAACGTTATTGTGTGTTGTGCCACAATGACTGACGGGGTACCACTCGCTCGTATGGTCATCATCGTCACGACGACTGGAGCTATAGCACTCCCCCGGGAGTCTTTGTTAGCGTTAATTGTCTGTGTTTCGACACATCACGGCCACCGAAGAGGGTAGAATAGGTCCTCACTCAATGTCATCGTGAGTGTTAGTGTTTGTGATATGGTGTAGTGATAATGTATTGCGAAAATATGCGATTATCCTTCGAATAGCGATGTATGCGATATAGTTACATTATGATCCGAATCTCTGGTGCTAGGCGTAACGAGTATATCGAGTAGTAACGACGCACGAAAGTGCGGGTTGTTACAGTCTCCCCTGCTTTAGGAAATTTCGTCCCGAAATTAATCCAACAGGTAGACTTTTGAGAGTTGATCCTGCATAAGTAGCGATACAGCGAGTGAATTGACCGTGAGTTGACAAACGAGAGTGCTTCGAATAAGAGAGATCGATTGCGATAGCGAGAAGGCGACGTAAAAGACAAAAGTAATGTCCCACGAGTTGGCGTTCCAAAGTACCTCGTGTCGCGGAGAATTCGTTAGTTCGATGCGATTGAAATTTTAAAGAACTTGAAAGGTTTCTTATGACGTAGGATTAACTGAGTCGATCGTTAACCAATCTTACAAGAAGCGTTCGTTTTTAGATATTCAAAAAGGAATTTTGGGTGGAAATCTCGAAAAAATTCCTTTTACGTATGGCCAACTGAGTCGATGTTAACCAACGTTGCAAGGAAGTTTAGGTTTTACACATTTTAAGGAATTCGAAGATGAAAACTGGGGTTACGAAAACTCTCCTATGACATGGGTTCAGCTGAACTTGATGTTGAACCAACGTCTCAAGAAAGTCTTGTTCTTGATATTGTAAAAGGTTTTAAGGAAAAATTGGACTCATGAAAGCTCCCTTTGGTCATGGAGTTAAGCTGGTTCGATGTTACCTCCACATTGTGAGGAATTTCACTTGTCCTATGGTTTTAATAAAAGTTTTATATAAATCAGTTTTAACCGTTTGAAAAAGACAATTTAGCATCGAGCCCCACTTGGCACCTTCCCACGGAAGTTCGTTAATATGATTAAAACATTTATATATAGGAAGTACCAGCGGCGTATCCACCATGTTTCTCCCATATTACTTCCATTTCGTGAGGCGGTGTCATGTGCGTCGATACGACACGGATAGAATTACGCTCACTCGGTCCAATCGATAGAAAGTCAGACCGAGTATAAGGTAGAATTGAGTAGGTTAAACCGGCGAGTTGAATTGCGAACGTAGCTACAACAGCGTGCGCGAGTAGCCTGATGACACAAAACATTTATGTGTCGTGTCTGGGTAGGCGTCGAGCGATAAGCGAATAGCGCGTTTTCGATTAGATTCCACTTTGAACCCACATGGCACGTTTCCACTAGAGTTTGCTAACATGGTGAAACACCACGTTTAACCAGGTTAGTTTTGTCTCGTGAAGCGATGTCATGCGTAATAATACCACACAGACTGCAGTGAATACTAAGCGAGCTATAAGCGGTACGCGATACGCGAATAAGCGGTAGACTATACACGATAAGCGATAAGCGATTAGATGATTAATGCGAATAACACAACACAACACCAGTAATGACGGCGGCGATAAACGAATTACGATAATTGGCAGTTGTTGCGTTGCGAGCGATGGAGGTATGCGCGATCTGTGCGATTCTATTTGATTAATTAACACCACAGAGTTTAACCAACATCAGACCCCACATGGCCTTTTTCCACGAAAGCCCGCTGATATGACTAAAACACCTTGCTTTAACCATATGAGCTTCATCTCGTGAAGCGAGGTCATGCGTGCTAACTTAACACAAATATCACAGTTAACGGTATAGTGATAGATTGATACACAGCAAACGATATAGATTCACATAATAAGCGATAGAGATTGCGAGATACACATGATAAGCGATTGCGATTTGCCGAGTTTTGTTTCGAATAAGCTAAACATTACGTTGTGACGCATCACGGTTATCGAGGAGGGTAGAATAGGTCCTCACTCAACAATGTCGTGAGCGTTTATGTACTCGATGAGATTGGTTGCTACAGACTTATGACCAGTCTTGCGTTGATGCAATTGTCCTGCGAGGTAGACACTCCAGAGTCCATCGATGAGGCGATTGCATTGCGTTTGCAGACTTACGACAAGTCTTTCGATGATGTGGTTTGTTACGCCTTGCGATTGAGTGTAGTGTGTTGAAAATAATCACAATAGTATAATAGGTCTAATAACGTTCAACTCCACGTGGCACTTTCTTCACGAAACTTCGGTAGTATGATAAAGCACACCTTGCTTGACCCCTACTACTTAGATCCCGGGGTTTGGTGTCATACTTCGTCGTAATGCTTATGGCACCTTAGAATTTACTACGATCCCCGTGCACTGACCCAAATAATCCCGTGTGCACCCGTGATTAATCGTTCCTTGCACGTTTATCGTACCTCGTTCTAAGGGTGTGGTGAGGGTAAAACACATTATTTCGTGATATAGCATATAGTATGTGTGTAAATCTAGTCTAAGTGCGACGACTAGAGTGTGAAGGAGAATACGAAAGCGAGAGCTAGTGTTACGCATAGTGGCACACCGAGTAATAGAGCAGGTTCAAAACTTAGATATTAACGTCGAAAATCGTATCATCACAACTTTATCCTACACTTGCTAGATGTTCAATGTTGAAGCCTTTTGCTGGAGCTGTTGTTGTTGTACTCAAGTTCGCGGTTCGATGCGGCAGTTGCGGGTGAAGTGACCGTAACGGTTGCAGTTACTGCAATAGCGACAGTCAGCCCCAACTGGATGATGATAGGTGCATGAGTAGCACTGAGGATGAGCTCCAGTGTATGCTCGTTTTGGGAACACCGGGACTGCTTGAAGAGGCTTCGGCTGCGGCAGTTCGGTGGTTGATGAGTTCGGGCTTGAAGTCTTTCGTTTGCGGCTGGGTTTGTCGGTGTCTTGCGACGAGGTGTCGTCGTTGGAGGATTCGTCTGAGGACTCACTTGCAGAATCTTTGGCCGAGTTGTCGGAAGATCTGTCGGCAGATTTGTTTGAAGAATCGGCAGCAGATTCTTCAGAAGAATCGTTAGCAGATTCGTCAGAAGAATCGTCAGCAGATTCGTCAGAAGAATTGTCAGTAGATTTGTCAGGAGAATCGTCGACAGATTCGCCTGAAGAATTAATGGCGATTGCTTGATAAGTTTGCTTGACAGGATTCTTTGAGAAGAACCCTTCCATGATTCGTTTGTTGTTGATTTCTGCGGCTAAGCGGTAGGTTTCTTCGATGGTAGCAGGTCTTGCAGCTTCGACAAAATCACCCACACACTCAGGCACGCAGCGAATGTACTTCGAAATGGCTTTTTCTGAAGTGCTGACTTGACTTGGGCAGATTATGCTAAGCTGTTTGAACCTTGCGGTGTAGCCAGCGTTGTCACTTTCGACTTGCTTGATTTTCCAGAATTCGTCTTCCAGCTTCTGAATTTCGTGAGGAGGACAGTACTCTTTCTTCATGAGCTCTTTCAGCTCATTCCAAGAGAGAGCGTAAGCTGCGGAGATCCCACATTTGTTACGTTCGGCGGTCCACCAGTCGAGTGCTCGTGATTGAAATACTCTAGTAGCGCAAGTAGTACGGAAACTATCGGGACACCCACTTTGACGAAGGGTAACTTCGATAGAATCGAACCACTGGAGTAGTTGGGTCACACCTCCTTCACCCGTGAATTCCATCGGTTCACAGGCTTTGAAGTGTTTGTAAAGAAAAGCAGATTGCGACGCCTCCGTCTTGGAGTCTTCCGAGGCTCGAGAGTTGCTGAGAGAGTGCACTCGAGCGGCAATTTGAGGAATGAGCTTGACCACTTCCTTGGTCACAAGTGATGCAATCCTCTTATCGGCGCTTCGTTTGGCTCTTCTCCTAGCTGTTCGTCTCGAGGTAGAGTCGTTGGAAGGCATCTAGACAAGAAGAGACTTGGAATGAGATTCGATCATAATGGTTTTTGAGTTTTGCGATGCGATTGAGCGCGTCCAAAACTTGATGCGATAGTATATTAGTAATGCGAATCACATAGGAGGCACAAAATTTCCTAAGTTCTCACACAATGACTTACTCCTTTATACGTATGTATATATTTTTATATAAATGTAATTTGTAATCGTACATATACAGGTCGATTTAGAATATGCGAGGACGCGTTGAGGTGAGAAAGCGAGAACGAAGGCGATAGTTTATGCATTAGTTTTGTGGCGAATATTCGGGTTTCGTTTTAGATTGCGATGGCTGTGCGAATTGTGCGTTTATAAAACAGGGAGTGAAAATCGTTAAATCGAGAAATCGATATGGCGTAAAGTTTCAAAACGTAAATAAGTTCCAACCAGTTGTAAAATTGGCTGTTCGTATGTTAGAGTGCCTTGGGCGTTTAGGCGTCGACTATCCAAGGTAACCCAACTATATTTAACAAGTTCGTGCATGCGCGTTGACCTAGAAGACTCCATGCTTCCACTGGGATACAGCTCATGGCATTCGTCTTCCTAGTCATCGCGTGGCTCGAGTTATCGTGATAGTCGAGTCCTTGGTGAGAGCTTTTGGAAACCAATTTATAGAGAGTGGAACGGCTTATTAAGGTACGGGTTTCACCCCTGACTTAACAACTTTGTTCCTAATTGTGGTTATGCTCTTCGAATAAATTCGTGAGTTCCACTAGATTTCGAAATGGAGACCTTCGTCGAGATGTGGATGTCACTCCTAACTCGATGGAAGGTTCTCGTGCTAGAAAATGCGCTGAGTGAGCGATCTCATCAAGAGTTCTCGGTTTTCACACCTGATCTCGACTGGTTCACTCGGATTTGTTATGCGAGTATTTTCGAAACATGTGTATTGTGTCAGCCTTAGGAAAGGCTAAGTAGCATTTCAGCCTTAGGAAAGGCTCCTTCGTGTGAAGCTGTAGTACGCGGTGTTCACACAAAGTTATAGCTTTTAGCAATTTCGATCGAGAGTATCAAGTAGGCCCGATACAACCTTACTGGGTTCGTACGAGTCGGCCTGTTGGTACTTAGACTATTGACTAGGTCAATTTCTAAGACGTCGACCCGGACTAGGTCGTGTCTGGCCTAATTCCTTATAGTTATGGCTCTGATGCCAATCTGTCACACCCCAACCGATGGCGGAATCATCGGGGCGCGATACTAGGCGAATCAGATTGCTCAAGAGAATCCATAACAACTATATTGCGATAATATTTAACACATTCGTTATCCCATACTAACAAATAATACAATCACATAAGTTATCACAGATTTCTTGTCCTCTCGAACAATACTAATCCGACAACCTAGATTTTTGTTGAGTTTCTAGACTTCCTAGCTTGATTTGAAATAGCCTGCGATCTAACCTGCAACATACGTTAAAATATTTGTCAATACAAAAGTATTGGCGAGTATACAAGTTTGATATGTAGTGTAATAGATTAAAATGTGTAGCGAATTTCCACATGCATAAACGTAACACACGACATATATACTCACAAAGCTGATACTACCAACTAAGTCCTCGATGCTCGAATATGCGATGGCAAACTAGACCCCGTCGGGCGCAATAGTACTATACTAGTCGTGGTAGGACGTCTCGAGTATAAGCCCTAGCACATATGAAACTAGCATCACGTATATCTATGCATAACAGTTATTCGCAAGTGATAATTCGATTGATTAAATAATTCGTTTGATAAGTTCGATTTGTTAGAAACGTATGTTACACCCAAAATGCGATAAAAAAAAGGGTTCAAGTATACTCACAGTGCGTATTCAGCGAGGGAACAATTGCTTGGATCGGTCACGAGTACGTCTGCGGTAGTTAGTGAATGATATAGTAAGCGATGCATGGTCCAAACGGGAATGATATCGTAAAGACTGATGTTCAGTCGGATAGGCTCATCCGATCGGATCACAAGGGTTCTGATCGGATGACATGGTTCGGATCGGATGGCACATATTCGGATCGGATGGCACAAGTTTGGATCGGATGGCGCATGCCCGGATCGGATGTCACATTGTCCGGATCGGATGGCACATGTCCGGATCGGATGACACATGTCCGGATCGGATGGTACATGTCCGGATCGGATGGCATGTTATCCGATTGGATGACATGCTATCCGATCGGGTGACATGATATCCGATCGGGTGACATGCTATCCGATCGGATGACATGGGATCCGGTCGGATGACATGTGGTCCGTTCGGATGACATGTTATCCAGTCGGATGACAAGTCTGTTTTATCGTCCCGATCAGTCGTTTTTTAGTGTTTTTGGTAGGAATACGTGCGGTTTACTGGGACGGTGTGATTTCGTGTTAACAAATGAAATTCCATCAGTTCCGACCCGTTCTAACGGCCGGGAATCACCCCGTTCCAGCAGATCTGGCCGTTCTTGACGTTTTCCCATGTTTAACTTGAAATCGCACAATACCTTGATTAGATACATAGATTCTTAGGTGAGATTTGTTATAAAACATGTGGAAATCACTCAGGTCTGAGTCGTTTATGGTGGGATGAGGTCACACTTTGAAGTTCATATGAACTCTTGGTGACATCACCTTAAAACACCTCAAATCAGTAGATTTCACGGTTAAAAATCGAGTTTTAAAAGACAGAATGATGTAGAATTGAGTGTAGATCATACAAGTACAAGTTTTTAGGTTGAAATCTTACCGGAATCGCGAGGAAGCTAGAGAAAAGGGTCCTAGAGCGTGCTGGGTCGAGTGGGAGCTGTCACATCACTTGAACAGTGATGTGACGTGCTATTTATAGGCAAAAGAGGAGCTGGAGGGTTACTGGGTCGGATGGCCCATCCGTTCGGATGGCTATCCATTCGGATGACCCATCCGTTCAGATGAGGCTGTCCATTCGGATGGCCACTCCGGCGCGGGGGATTTCTTCCATTTTCGAGCGTTGCGATAGTTTTTGGGGTACGCGCTTTCCATAGTCAATTTATATTATGATTATATATGTATATATATCACTAGGGGTCGTATTTACGTATCCACATTCCAAAGTTCCGAAATAACAATCGGTTTTCGATTCGAGTATGCGATTATTAGCGACATTTCACAGCCATCAAGGAGGGTAGTATAGGTCCTTTCTTGATGTCATCGTGAACGTTATTGTGTGTTTTGCCACAATGACTGACGGGGTACCACTCGCTCGTATGGTCATCATCGTCACGACGACTGGAGCTATAGCACTCCCCCGAGAGTCTTTGTTAGCGTTAATTGTCTGTGTTTCGACACATCACGGCCACCGAGGAGGGTAGAATAGGTCCTCACTCAATGTCATCGTGAGTGTTAGTGTTTGTGATATGGTGTAGTGATAATGTATTGAGAAAATACGCGATTATCCTTCGAATAGCGATATAGTTACATTATGATCCGAATCTCTGGTGCTAGGCGTAATGAGTATATCGAGTAGAAACGAAGCACGAAAGTGCGGGTTGTTACAATGAAAACTTCTCGCCCGTTGCTATGATCAAATCGGTCAGGATATTACTTGCCATAACCGCGTACTATGACTACGAGATATGGAAAATGGATGTTAAAACCGCTTTTCTTAATGGGCATCTCTCTGAAGATGTCTATATGGTTCAGCCTGAAGGTTTTGTCGATCCTAAATATCCTAGTAGGGTGTGCAAACTGAATAAGTCCATTTATGGACTCAAACAGGCATCTCGTAGTGGGAGCACCATATCATTCCTTATCTTGTATGTGGATGATATACTAATCATTGGAAATAACATCCCTATGCTTAACGAAGTTAAACACTATTTGGGATCTTGCTTTGCAATGAAAGATCTTGGAGAAGCAGCTTATATTCTGGGAATCAAGATCTACAGAGATAGATCTAAGCGGCTTCTAGGGCTAAGTCAAAGTACATACATAGACAAAATAATGACACGCTTTAAAATGGAAAACTCCAAGAAAGGAGGTGTTCCTATGACTAAAGGAACCGTGTTGGACAAATTGTAATCTCCTACAACGGACATTGAAATTAAGGAAATGAAAGCAGTTCCATATGCTTCAGCGATTGGTTCTATCATGTATGCTATGTTATGTACTAGACCTGACTTCTCGTATGCTTTAAGCATAACCAGTCGTTTTCAGCAAAATCCTGGCATTGCCCATTGGACTGCAGTAAAGAACATTCTGAGGTACTTGAGAAGAACTAAAGATATGTTCTTGGTGTTTGGAGGAGTGGAATAAAAGCTCACTGTAAGGTGTTACACTGATGCTAGCTTCCAAACTGACCGAGATGATTCTCGCTCACAATCTGGATTCATATTCACCCTCAATGGAGGAGCTGTCTGTTGGAAAAGCTCCAAACAAAGTGTAGTGGCTGATTCAACCACCGAATCCGAATATATAGCCGCATCGGATGTTGCAAAAGAAGCTGCTTGGATGAAGAAATTCATCACTGACCTCGATGTGGTTCCAAGTATTCGAAAACCAATAGAGGTATTCTGTGATAACACAGGAGCCATTGCTCAAGCCAAAGAGCCCAGATCTCATCACAAGGCCAAGCACATTCTAAGAAAGTTCCACTATATACGGGAAATACTGGAACGAGGAAACATCGTAATAAGCAAAGTAGACACAGATCAAAACCTAGCAGACCCGTTCACTAAACCGATGACTCAGGACAAGCATGACCAACACAGGGATGCTATCGGTCTTAGATTAGCTAGCCGTATGTTTTGATTTAGTATTTGGATGTACGAACATTCAAACAGTTGTACCTTTTAAATTCACCTTTGATTTACTGGTTAAACGCAAAGTTTGAATCTTACAACTGTGTTCGATTTTAATACCTTTAATCCATGAATCTTGTATTCTAAATTATCCGTAGTCGGTCAGAATCGTGGGAACAACTCTGAATTAAGACTATTCTGACTTTGGACTCAAGGAGTTGACTTCCAAACTCACAGACCTCATTATGAATGACGTTGGATGTAACTCGCATCAAATCATCTTCACGGATCTTAGTCATAAGATGTTTTGATATTGGTATACTCATTTAGTATCCTTTGACCTGAGATACATATTAGAACTTCCGTTTACCAAGGATTATTCTTTTATTACTGTCAACCGCTGTCGCATAACTGCCAGTCATAAAGGCTTTAATTGGGAATAGTTCTGAAGTTCAGTGGGAGTTGTATGTAGTCGATAAGAGATTCTGTACTCTTACATGATATGTAACAGTTAGACATTGTGGCACCCTCGTTGATTCAAACTGGTGAAGTGTAAGGCCTTACCCAAACTTACTGTGGACCACTTTGACTCTGGATCGAGAACAATAATAATTGAACACCATATGAGAATGAACTTAATCCATGTCTCATTGATTCAATTTATGTCTTTTACAGAAAGGATGAATGACAACAATTACCATAAGTCTATTATCTTGTAATAGTAAGTTGTTACTAATAACAAGATGTTTTGGTTAATGACTTTAAAGTGTCATAACTTGTTAGGGGCAGCTATGTGCAGCTAGAGCGCCGCTGACTGTCTGCGTTAAGGATTTTATCGAAGGCCGTCCAAGTGGGAGATTGTTGGATTTATATGTACGGATTCGATAAGTTAACGCTACTGACCGAGCTATGACCCGTAAGAGTTACACCTTGGGCAACGGACATTAAATCCACTTAATTTGATTAACTGGTGATCACGAACAATTAAATGAACGAAATATATTGGGCTTCGGGCCTAAGAGATAATTAGGGATGTTAACCTATATATATATATATATATATATATATTTCTATATATATTTTAGGTCTATTTTTTTATTACTTTTAGTTGTCCTCCATCTTTTGAGTTGTCATGTGCTACTTTTGAGTTGTCCTATGCTACTTTTGGTTATCTTCTGTCGAAGACTTCACAAATAAAGGAAAGGAAATTCACTTTGTCTATGGAGGCAGACAATCTCAAAAGAAAGGCACTACAGCCATCAACAAAGAAAAGGAAAGGCACCACGTTTCATTAGTACTGCCATTGTTTCGTTGTTTGGTATTACGACCGGCCAAGCCAAAGCCGCCGCCACTCGGTTCGTGTTCGTGTCTAGCACTCGTTCGTTGTACCTCGGTGTCTCACACGGTTATTATTAACCAAAAGGGTATATTTTTCTCATCGGTGGATTAATAATAATATATACCGTGTTTGCATGTTTGTAATCATGATCCTGTTCGGTTCGTTTTTGGTGTTGATTAATATATTTATTCCGTTGCATTTATTAATTACCTATTTAATTAATAATATATATCAAACCCGTTTTTGCACTAAGGGTATGATAAAGGAAAGAAAATCGTCCAAGTGGGAGATTGTTGGAGATATATGTCCGATGTAATTGAATGTCAATGTAACCAACTCGGTACGATCCGAAGAGTTACACGTTGGTACACGAATCGTATATGTTCACGAAAAGGTGGGTTATTATTTCTGAAATAATAATATTTGAACTCGAGGGACTTAATATTAATTAGATTATTGTTAAGAAGGTTATAAGAGTATAATCTCAAGGGGTTTGGTGTAAGATTGAGTTTTATAAATATAATGTATCAAATATTAGACAATTTGATAAGTGTTATATTATAACTCAAACAAATCATTTTGGCTTCATATGTCGACAATTCTATAATATTGTATATGCTCACCACAAGATGATAATGGCACACTATAATGATAGTTGGTCACTATGAGATAATAATTGTCCACTATAAAATGATAATTGCTCACTTTCTAAAAAAGGTGAAAATGCAATTTGATTTAAATAGCACATAAACGTGCAGAAGAAAAGATGAGAAGAAAAACCATACTAAACCTCCTTGATATTTCTGCTCGAGCATTCACATTTTTTTCTGAACTTCCTACTAGCGAGGATTCGTTGTAACCCGCGTGTTACAATCCCGGTGTAGTCGTCAAAGGTTGATTACTAAACTCTCTATGATTGTTTATTTATTTGTTTATACGTGTGTAATCTTGATCCTGATTGGGAATATTTATTAACCGGGTTAATAAATTTAACTATGAGTTTTTATATATAAAATCGAACTTAATGAGTTTTATATATAAACCGTTTCCGCTATTTTGAGCCACTGATTCCCAACAGTGGTATCAGAGCTACGGTTACACGCGTATAGATGGTAAAGGATATAAATTTTGATCTAAGTTTTTTTTTTTGACAAATAAAACATAGATCAAAATTTATATCCTTTACCATCTATACGCGTGTAACCGTAGCTCTGATACCACTGTTGGGAATCAGTGGCTCAAAATAGCGGAAGCGGTTTATATATAAAATCGGACTTAATGAGTTTTATATATAAACCGCTTCCGCTATTTTGAACCACTGATTCCCAACAGTGGTATCAGAGCTACGGTTACACGCGTATAGATGGTAAAGGATATAAATTTTGATCTATGTTTTATTTGTCAAAAAAAAAATTGACAAAAGATCAAAACTTTTGGTTGTCTTTGGATTGTGATGTGAATCGAGCCCTAGGTTACGACCCTTGTCATGGTTGTGTTTGTTGTATTTTATTATTTTATTTTATCTTGGTTTGTATTATTTTGCGGATATTTGGATCCAATGTAATAATTTTATTTTATTTTTTTTATTTGTATTTTTGGCGGATAATAGATCCGATGTAATAGATAGGATTAGATTAGATTTGTTTTATTGTAATCTCAAAAGTACAAGATCAAGATAAATATCAAGATAAAGATAAATGGCGAACATGTACCATGAAGATAGAGATCACGGGTCAAGTGGGAGATTTCAATTTTAGATTTTGAAACCCTTTAGACTAGTTCGTTTTGTTCCTGGCTAAAACGAAACGGGCAACCTACTAGGGGATCGATTCAATTATTTATTATTGTGTGGTTGTGTTTTATTCATCGTAAATAATATAGATAACCCAAAATTAAATAATTTTTACAATCAAGACAACAGTTTTATTAAAACAAGTTTTATAAAACTGAAAAGTAAATTTAATAAAAGAGTTTTATTAAAATTTAAAACAAGATTAATCGTGATATAACGACCAACATAGTTTAATAGGGTATTTAAAACTATATCGAGTCGAGTGTGGAAAGGAGTTCCTATTATCACGAATCAAATAAAATTGGATTTTATAAACCATTGTATAACTCGCCTCATGCTACGAGTTATTCAAAATATTTTTGATAAATATTAAAATAAATCCCAAATTTTAAATTGATGTTTTATGCCACCCTTAACAAATTAACATTTCATTCTAAATTGAACCCAAATGTTAGTGCCATACCCTGCATCTGGGAGTCCATCATGAAAGAAGGTAATCATCGTGTTTCCTGTGTAACATAGGCCGGTGTTACAGTTAATAGTAAAGGACAAAACATCACTTGTTTGACAAGTGGGCATAGTTGGGGTTAAACATACTTCGCTTTTAAACGAAAACCCCAAATGGAGAGTTGTGTAGTGGACACAATTAACAATCGTTGTTTACCTACATAATCATACCAGTGGATAGTGCTTTAGACAGTTCACTGTGTTTTGATGAATCGGGGTCTCGTCTTAATTAAAAATTTTGTTTTTGGGTCATAAAATTATATTAAGATATTTAAAACATAAAATACTAATTAATTAATTTTGAATTTTGAAGATGTCAAACGAAAACAATTCCTCCCAATTCTCTCTCAAGTCCATCTTAGAGAAGGACAAACTTAACCAATCCAACTTCATGGACTGGCACCGCAATTTGAAAATTGTTCTCAAAGCAGAGAACAAACTGTACGTTCTTGATACGCCACTCCCTGATGAACCCATCAATCAGCAAATTGTGGCATACAGAAGCTATGCAAAGTATTATGATGACTCTATGAAAGTCTCATGTCTGATGCTGGCATCCATGATCCCTGAACTTCAAAAGTCCATGGAGGATATGATGGCATACGAGATGAATGAGCACCTGGTAGAAATGTTCCAACAGAAGGCTCGTCATGAAAGGTTTGATGTGATGAGATCACTCATAACCACTCGTATGCAAGAGGGTACATCAGTTAGCGCTCATGTGCTAAAAATGAAGGCATATGTTGATCACTTGGCTCGTCTGGAATCCCCCTTGAGTGATGAGTTAGCTGGAGATATTATCCTCAACTCATTGCCCAAGTCGTATGATCAGTTCACTATGAACTACAATATGAATGGGATGGAGAAGACACTTGCAGAGCTGCATCAGATGCTCAAAACTGCTGAGGTGAATATACCCAGCAAGACTGCACCAGTACTGATGATCAAGGAGGGTCAGGTCAAGAAACCTAACACCAAGAAAAAGGGCCATCAGGGCAAGGGCAAATCTGTTGCAAACAAGAAGTCTCAGAAGGATGCCAAATGTTTTCATTGTAATGAAATCGGGCACTGGAAGAGAAACTGTCCTAAGTATTTGGCTGAACTGAAGCAAGCCAAGGCTTTAGGAGGAGAGTCCTCAGGTATATTTGTTATTGAAATCTTTTCTTTTTCTGGCAAAACATGGGTGTTTGACACAGGATGTGGTTTTCACATTTGTAATGCTTTGCAGGGGCTAAAAAAGATTAAGAAGCTGAAACAGGGCGACTTGGAGGTCCATGTTGGCAATGGACAAAGATTTGCTGTGAAGGCAATTGGAGAATATGTTCTTTTACTTCCTTCTAGTTTAGAACTTGTTTTGAACAATGTTTATTTTATTCCTAGTGTTACTAGAAATATTGTTTCGGTTTCTGTTTTGCATGGACAAGGTTTTAATTATCGTTTTAATGGTGAATTTATTTCTGCTTATTTTAATGATATATTTTACTTTAATGCAAAACCAAACAATGGAATCTATGAGATAGAAATCCAAGACAATAACTTATTATGCAACATCTCTCATAAACGTAATAAGTTAGACTTTAATGATATGTATATGTGGCATTGTAGACTTGGTCACATAAGCGAGGACCATGTTAAACAACTCAAAACCGCAGGAATATTAGATTCAAAGTGTTCTGAGTCGTTTGGGAAATGTGAATCTTGCTTAAGTGGAAAGTTAACAAACGCACCTTTTTCAAATGTTGGAGAAAGAGCTAATGATCTGTTAGGACTTGTACATACAGATGTATGTGGTCCATTCAGAACAATGTCAAGACATGGAGAAAGATACTTTGTTACATTTACTGATGATTTCAGTAGATATGGTTACGTTTATCTTATGAAGCATAAACATGAAACATTTGAAAAGTTCAAGGAATACCAAAACGAAGTAGAGAATCAGCTAAATAGAACTATTAAAATGCTTCGATCAGATCGAGGCGGTGAATATCTTAGTCAGGAATTCATCGACCATCTAAGGGATTATGGAATAGTTTCATAACTCACTCCACCTGGAACACCACAACATAATGGTGTGTCTGAGCGGAGAAATCGAACTCTATTAGATATGATTCGATCTATGATGTGTCAAACAACCCTCCCACGCTCCTTTTGGAGTTACGCTCTAGAAACTGCCGCAAGAATTTTGAATATAGCTCCAACAAAGAAGGTTGACCAAATGCCTTATGAGATATGGCATGGAAAGAAACCTAAAATATCCTATCTTAAGGTCTGGGGATGTGATGCTTATGTCACTCTAGAATCTTCGGATAAACTAGATCCCAGAGGTGAAAAAGTGGTTTTCGTCGGATACGCCAAAAAGATCGGTTACCTATTCTACCACCCCACTGAAAATAAAGTTTTCACTAAACGCAGAGGCACTTTCTTGGAGGAAGACCTTCTGGCGCGGGGGATTGGAGAAAACCATGTGGATCTTGAAGAAATTCGAGAATCACAAGTGACTGAATCAAATGTTGAGTCAGAACCAAAAGTAACTGGTCCAGTTGTTGAAGTTGAGCCTGAAAGGACTCAAAAAACAACAGAAACACCAAGTGTTCGAAGAAATATTACGGATCGTCGTGCACCTGAAAGGTATGATGATATCTTCATGATTGATGAAGCTGAACCTGCTACTTACAAAGCTGCAATTTTGGATTCAGAATCCAAGAAATGGCAAGAAGCCATGAATACAGAGATGCAATCCATGTATGATAACCAGGTATGGGATTTGGTTGATCTTCCTACCGAATGTCGGACTGTCGGAAACAAATGGATCTTCAAAAGGAAGACCGATATGGATGGAAATGTGCAAACCTACAAAGCAAGGCTTGTAGCAAAAGGGTACACTCAAACTCAAGGAATTGATTATGAGGAAACCTTTTCGCCAGTAGCCATGCTTAAGTCTATTAGAATTCTGCTTGCTATTGCTGCATATTATGACTATGAGATATGGCAAATGGATGTCAAGACCGCGTTCCTTAATGGACACTTACTTGAAGATGTCTATATGGTTCAACCTGAAGGTTTTGTTGATCCAAAGAATCCTAATAAGGTGTGCAAGCTAAATAAATCCATCTATGGACTAAAGCAAGCATCTCGCAGCTGGAATCTTCGTTTTGATCAGAAAATCAAAGAGTTTGGTTTCATTAAAAACGAAGATGAACCATGTGTTTACAAGAAATCTAGTGGGAGCTATATCACTTTTCTAATTCTGTATGTAGATGACATACTAATCATTGGAAACAATATCCCTATGCTAAAAGATGTTAAGGCTTGGTTGGGTAAATGTTTCGCAATGAAAGATCTTGGTGAAGCCGCTTATATTCTAGGAATAAAGATTTATAGAGATAGATCAAAGTGGCTATTAGGTTTAAGTCAAAATACATATATTGATAAGGTTATACGACGCTTCTCAATGCAAGACTCAAAAAGAGGGATCTTGCCCATGGCACATGGAACCATTCTTGACAGCAAGCAGTGTGCAAAGACAGGTGAAGAAAAGAAGAAAATGGAAAAGGTTCCATATGCTTCTGCTATCGGTTCCATAATGTACGCCATTTTATGTACCAGACCTGATGTCTCGTATGCTCTTAGCATGACGAGTAGATATCAACATAATCTGGGAGAGAGCCACTGGGCTACAGTGAAGAACATTCTTAAGTACTTAAGAAGGACTAAGGACATGTTCTTAATATATGGAGGGCTGGATGAGGAGCTATCAGTTAAGTGTTATACTGATGCAAGTTTCCAGACTGATCGTGACGATTCAAGATCACATACGGGATATGTTTTCATTCTGAACGGTGGGGCTGTTACTTGGAAGAGCTCGAAGCAAAGTGTGATTGCTCAATCCACCTGTGAATCAGAATACAATGCTGCATCGGATGCTGCTAAGGAGGCTGCCTGGATGAAGAAATTCATTACTGATCTTGACGTTGTGCCTAGCATAGAGAAACCAATCGAGATGCTGTGTGACAACAATGGTGCCATTGCTCTTGCAAAGGAACCAAGGTCGCATCAAACCACAAGGCATATACTCAGAAAATTCCACTATATTAGAGAGATAATAGAGCGTGGAGACATCGTAATAAGCAAAGTTCATATAGATCTAAATCTGGCTGACCCCTTTACTAAGCCTTTGCCTCAAGCTAAACATGAGGAGCATGCTGAAAAAATAGGGCTTAGATTTGCTAGACAGTGGGCATGATCTGTAGTTAGTATTGGTGTTTTAATCTTGAACTACGACAGTTACATTGAAATAAGTTATTTGATTTATTGGTTAAATGCAAGTTTAATTATTTTGTAACTGTGTTCGTTATTTGTATGTTTATATCCGTAGTCGATCAAATTACATGGGAGTGAATTTGAATGTAAGACTATTGTGAATTGAGATGATTATATTCATGAGATGAATAACTCAAGAGTTTGAGAATCAAAATTCACATATATCACTTGGGAATGATATTGGATGTGACTCGCTTCAAAACGATCTCCATGGATCTAAGTCATGAGATGTTTTGATATTGATATGTTCAATCTGTCCTTTTTCCTTAGGCACATATTAAACTACATTGATCAAGGACAATCTTTGATGTTATCTAACACTGTCCTGAAACATGGGTAGTAATCCGGGTAGCGTTGGGAAAAATCCAAGATTAAGTGGGAGTTGTATGATGCTGATGGAATTCTGTACTTCTATGTGATTAGAAGTTTAGGCATTTTGGCGCCCTCGTTAACTCAAACTGGAATAAACGCGTGGCCACGCCCGGACTAAAGAGTGCGGTAGACCATTTTGAATTAAGGACGAGAATAGAGAATGGTTGATCACTATATAAGAATGAATGATCCATGTCTTATGATCAACGAATGTTCTATACATAAGGGACTTATTGATAGGAATATCAGGGCTAAAGTATTTGGTTAAGTAAAGTGTTACTTGAACTCAAAGAACTAGTTGACGACTGTAAATTGTCATACCATGTTAGGAGCAGTGCGATGAAGCTAGTCGTCCAACTCTGCACACGTTGACTCAATTTTAATTAAAATCATCCAAGTGGGAGATTGTTGGAGATATATGTCCGATGTAATTGAATGTCAACGTAACCAACTCGGTACGATCCGAATAGTTACACGTTGGTACACGAATCGTATATGTTCACGAAAAGGTGGGTTATTATTTCTGAAATAATAATATTTGAACTCGAGGGACTTAATATTAATTAGATTATTGTTAAGAAGGTTATAAGAGTATAATCTCAAGGGGTTTGGTGTAAGATTGAGTTTTATAAATATAATGTATCAAATATTAGACAATTTGATAAGTGTTATATTATAACTCAAACAAATCATTTTGGCTTCATATGTCGACAATTCTATAATATTGTATATGCCCACTACAAGATGATAATGGAACACTATAATGATAGTTGGCCACTATGAGATAATAATTGTCCACTATGAAATGATAATTGCTCACTTTCTAAAAAAGGTGAAAATGCAATTTGATTTAAATAGCACATAAACGTGCAGAAGAAAAGATGAGAAGAAAAACCATACTAAACCTACTTGATATTTCTGCTCGAGCATTCACATTTTTTTCTGAACTTCCTACTAGCGAGGATTCTTTGTAACCCGCGTGTTACAATCCCGGTGTAGTTGTCAAAGGTTGATTACTAAACTCTCTATGATTGTTTATTTATTTGTTTATACGTGTGTAATCTTGATCCTGATTGGGAATATTTATTAACCGGGTTAATAAATTTAACTATGAGTTTTTATATATAAAATCGGACTTAATGAGTTTTATATATAAACCGCTTCCGCTATTTTGAACCACTGATTCCCAACAGTAATGTAAGATTAAATATATTTAGTATATTTAATCTATGGCCATTATAATCAATTTACATAATAATAGATCATTATATATTAAACCTATTAAATAATTAGTGGGTAATTGTTGATGGACCATATTACCCTTAATGACTAATTATGGTTTCCTCTTGGGTGTATCTAGAGAGTCTATATATAGAAGCTAAGGGTTGCACTAAGAGATACACACACACAACCTATTCTTAACATCATAATTCTCTCTCTCTCGATACGATTCTAAGCCCCTAGAATCGGTACTACCATCAAGCACGTACACCCTAAGGAGGAACCAGATTGTATCGACAAAGATGTCGAACTCAATGGCTTCGTCTCTGACTGGATTCTGTGCTGGCCTTGCTGCCGTTACAGGTATGTAATTACATGTTTTCCATTATGTTTAAACAGAACTGATCAACATATGGTATCAGAGCGAATGTTGATAAATCAGTTCTATTATGTATCCATCAATCTGGAATAAAATCTGGAAAACAAGACTCGAGAACAATTTTCGGATAAAAGTTATTGTTTGGAAATCCATGTTCTAAATAAGATGTTTAAACACATCCTAACTAATAATTTCGAAATCTGAATAAGGAACTATAAAGATTTCCAGTTTTCGAATTCCAGAATTTATGTGTATGTTCTTAGTGTTCTTAAATGTTCATAATAAAATTCGCATCAGAATGGTACACGGTTGAAATTGAATGAAACTAGACTTTCATTTTTTTATTCGAGCACTATCGATTATAATCACTTTTGATAGTGTTAGTGGTGCAAGTTTTTTATGGTACTTTAATAATTGTTCACTTTAATAATTGTTCGCTTTAATAATTGTTCATCATGATTTGATTTCACATTTAATTAACATTAGTGGTGCGAATTGATAATCGACAATATATTCCATTATGTATACATAAGATATTATCACTCACTAAGTTAATATATTTACTTTATGGAATATATTAGTTCATACTAATTCCAACTTATGTCATATATTAATATATTTATTAAATAATATACATTACATATTAAATAATATACAATCATAATTTCAAACATGCTTAAAATGACGGACATGTAGTAACTGGAAGACGTACCGGTAGTTGAGAACTCCTGTCTAGGCTGGCATTCGTACAAATCCAATTAAAGGACCCGTTGCCTACCTGGGGACTATCAATGAGAGTACCGATACCTATTAGGCCAAAGCATGTCCATCTAATCAATTAAAATGGTTTTGTAAACACTTAATCAGAATCAATAACCTTTTTTTACAAAACCAAAATAACTTAACTTGAATGAGCTTCTGATATATCACTTTTGGCCAAAGCTGATTTGATACATCTATTTATTGTTCAAGTATTACAAAAGCTAAGTTAAGTCTCTCTGAGAGCATAATCAAAGTCCAGTAGAGCAAGAGTAAGCATGAGGGAGTCTTTCCATGCAGCAAAGTTATCACCAGTTAATGGTGGAATCCCACAGTTGGGTGCTGAGAGTGGAGATAAGATTGAGCGAATTATGATACTAAGTTAGAAGCCTTAACGTGATCTAAGGGAATGTCATACTAAGGCAGGCATAAGTAATGACCATTTTAGTTATGAAGCTGTGATATTGTCTATTACTAACATCAAAATAATAGACTAAAAATTCTACTTAAATGAAGACAGGTCACCTTTGGGCAGAAATGTAATCATTTAAGTATGTGTGCAAAGTAATTGTGACAAATCAGCTTTGACCATAAATGAGACAATTACCTAGTTATGCACTTGTTAAATATGCAAGAAATGAATGAGTTAAATCAGCTTTGGCCAGAAATTAAACATTCACATTTGTAAGGCATAATTAACATAGCTTTTGTAATACTTGAACAATAAATAGATGTATCAAATCAGCTTTGGCCAGAAGTGATATATCAGAAGCTCATTCAAGTTAAGCTATTTTGGTTTTGTAAAAAAAGATTATTGATTCTGATTAAGTGTTTACAAAACCATTTTAATTGATTAGATGGACATGCTTTGGCCTAATAGGTATCGGTACTCTCATTGATAGTCCCCAGGTAGGCAACGGGTCCTTTAATTGGATTTGTACGAATGCCAGCCTAGACAGGAGTTCTCAACTACCGGTACGTAACCCTTCCAGTTACTACATGTCCGTCATTTTAAGCATGTTTGAAATTATGATTGTATATTATTTAATATGTAATGTATATTATTTAATAAATATATTAATATATGACATAAGTTGGAATTAGTATGAAATAATATATTCCATAAACTAAATATATTAACTTAGTGAGTGATAATATCTTATGTATACATAATGGAATATATTGTCGATTATCAATTCGCACCACTAATGTTAATTAAATGTGAACTCAAATCATGATGAACAATTATTAAAGCGAACATTTATTAAAGTGAACAATTATTAAAGTACCATCAAAAACTTGCACCACTAACACTATCAAAAGTGATTATAATCGATAGTGCTCGAATAAAAAAATGAAAGTCTAGTTTCATTCAGATTCAACCGTGTACCATTCCGATGCGAATTTTATTATGAACATTTAAGAACACTAAGAACATACACATAAATTCTGGAATTCCAAAACTGAAAATCTTTATAGTTCCTTATTCAGATTTCGAAATTATTAGTTAGGATGTGTTTAAACATCTTATTTAGAACATGGATTTCCAAACAATAACTTTTATCCGAAAATTGTTCTTGAGTCTTGTTTTCCAGATTTTATTCCAGATTGATGGATACATAATAGAACTGATTTATCAACATTCGCTCTGATACCATATGTTGATCAGTTCTGTTTAAATATAATGGAAAACATGTAATTACATACCTGTAACGGCAGCAAGGCCAGCAGAGAATCCAGTCAGAGACGATGTTAAGAATAGGTTGTGTGTGAGCATCTCTTTGTCGATACGATCTGGTTCCTCCTTAGGGTGTACGTGCTTGATGGTAGTACCGATTCTAGGGGCTTAGAATCATATGGAGAGAGAGAGAGAATTATGATGTTAAGAATAGGTTGTGTGTGAGCATCTCTTAGTGCAACCCTTAGCTTCTATATATAGACTCTCTAGATACACCCAAGAGGAAACCATAATTAGTCATTAAGGGTAATATGGTCCATCAACAATTACCCACTAATTATTTAATAGGTTTAATATATAATGATCTATTATTATGTAAATTGATTATAATGGCCATAGATTAAATATACTAAATATATTTAATCTTACATTCTCTCACTTGGCCGAGTAATCATTTACTATGAGTATTAGATAAGCCTGATCAGGAGTTAACACTCATTTTAGCTTTAAACCAAGAACCGTAGCAGAGAAATACAGTCGTTGAATCATCATTCGACTCAGGACCCCCATTAGTCATACTACAACCTCAATCTAAAACCTAACAGTTATGATCAAAATATTCAAGTAAGCCCTTTATCGTTTGATATGTATTTTTATTTGTCTATATGTCATTACATGCACAGAACATATGTTAGAGACATACAAAATCAAACTGAGGAAATTTCATTAATTAAAACGTAAGCAAGTACAATATGCATTTAAATAAGGTCTTTAGTAAGTCCCATATTAGAAACATGTTCTTCAAAAACTTTAGGTGGGAATACATACCCACTTGTTGAATACATACCCACTTGTTGCATCTAAATAAGGTCTTTAGCAAGTACAATATGCATTTAAATAAGGTCTTTACGATTTCCACGATATAGCAGCACCTCCAAGTGTAAATACATACCCACTTGTTGCTCTGGAATCATTCGTGTCAGATATCCAATTTGCATCGCAGTGTCCTTCTATAACTGCTGGATATCTGTTATAATGCAACCCGTATTCCCGAGTGTATCTTAAGTAGCGAAGCAACCGAATTATACAATTACAATGAATTGAACTTGGGTTGCTCGTGTATCTACTTAGCTTGCTTACAGCATATGCTAAGTCTGGTCTAGTACAACTCATAAGATACATCAGGCTGCCAATAATTCTTGAGCATTCCACCTGGTTAACAGGTTCACCTCTATTCTTAGCTAGATGTTGACTCGTGTCAATGGGAGTTCTAGCTACTTTAGAGTCATTTGCATTAAATTTCTCAAGAATTTTGTCCACATAGTGGGATTGACTTAAAACAAGTCCACTTTGGGTTCATGTGATTTTAACTCCCAGAATCACATCTGCAAGACCCATGTCTTTCATGTCAAATCTTGCCTTTAGCATGTCCTTTGTAGTTTTTATGATTTTTTCATCACTTCCAGCAATGAGCATATCATCTACATATAGACACAAAATGACATATCCATCAGATGTGTCCTTCACATATACACATTTGTCACATTCATTGATTTTGAACCCAGCATCAAGTATGACTTGATCAAACTTTTGGTGCCATTGTTTTGAAGCTTGTTTCAATCCATACAAGGATTTTACAAGTTTACAAACTTTCTTTTCTTGCCCAATGGCTATGAAACCTTCAGGTTGTTCCATGTAAATCTCTTCCTCGAGATTTCCATACAAGAAAGCTGTTTTCACATCCATTTAATGAACTTCCAAATTTCTAATGGCTACAATGGCAAGCACCAACCTGATGGAGGTTATTCGCGTAACCGGCGAATATGTATCAAAGTAATCTAAACCTTCTCGTTGTTTATATCCTTTGATCACCAACCTTGCCTTGTATTTATCGATGGTCCCATCTGTTTTCATCTTCTTCTTGAAGATCCATCGATATCCTAGTGGTTTACTTCCTTGAGGAAGATCCACTAGTTCCCATGTATGATTTTGTAAGATAGAATATATCTCACTTTTGATGGCCTCCCTCCACTGAGGTCCTTCTGAGGAATTTACCGCTTGTTGGTACGTTTGAGGTTCCTCTTCTACCATAAAGGTAAGAAAATCAGGCCCAAAGGATTTTTCAGTCCTTTGTCGTTTACTTTTCCTGATTTCAACTTCCTTAATCTTATATTGTTCCTGAGGTTCATTATTTGCACCCTCATCTTCTGGAACAATTTCCTCAACTGGTCTAGTGAAACTCGGTTCACCTTTACCTGAGCATGGGAACATATGTTCAAACCATGAAGCATCCTTAGATTCTATTAAGGTGTCGTTGCATATTCCAGGGTTCTTGGAATCATGTACAAGAAAACGATAAGGACCATAAGGACGGGTGTATCCTATAAATACACAATCCACCGTTTTGGGTCCTATTAGTAGGCGCTTAGGTGGTGTGACCACCACCTTAGCTAAACACCCCCACACTTTCAAGGATTTGTATGGTGGTTTCTTTCCCGTCCATAATTCGTAAGGCGTTACATCCTTTTTCTTATTGGGTATCATGTTCAACACATAATTTGCCGATAAGATTGCTTCCCCCCACATGTTTTGGTTTACACCAGAACTTATCATCATGGCGTTCATCATTTCTTTCAAAGTACGATTTTTCCGTTCCGCTATGCCATTTGATTGAGTGGAGTAAGGAGCCGTGAGTTCAGGTATGATTCCACTTTTCGTACATACATCAATAAAAGGTGAAACATATTCACCTCCACGGTCGCTCCTTACGACTTTGATTTTCCGATTTAGTTGATTCTCAACTTCGGCTTTGAACAAGACAAACTTGTCAATAGCCTCGTCCTTACTCTTAAGTAAGTACACATAGCAATACCTTGTACTATCATCAATAAAAGTGATGAAGTACTTGTTCCCACCACGAGTAGGAATTGCTTTTAGATCACACACATCAGTGTGGATCATCTCGAGGGGTTCAGTGATTCGTTCAACCTTTTTGAATGACGATCTCGTTTGTTTTGCTTCTATGCAAACTTCACATTTATTATTTGAGTCAATATCAAATGTTGGTATGCAATTAAGTTTAATCAAACGATGAATGGAATTAAAATTAACATGACCAAGTCTACCATGCCAAATATTAGAAGACTCAATCAAGTAAACAGAACTAGTAGAGTTTTCATTCATTCCATTCATAACGGTTACATTCAGTTTAAACATACCGTTGAGGGCATAGCCCTTGCCAACATACATACCATTTTTGGTCAACACGACCATGTCCGACTCAATTACAATTTTGAAACCAAACTTGTTTAATTGCCACCCGGACACAAGGTTTTTATGAATTTCTGGAACATACAACACGTTTGTCAAGGTGAGTTCCTTTCCAGAAGTCATCTTCAAAACCACATTCCCCTCGCCTTTAATTTCGGCTGTGGCTGAGTTTCCCATAAAGACCTTTTCTCCATTAGTCACCTCCTTGAAGGTGCTAAAAAGGCTTCTGTCAGAGCACACATGACGGGTAGTCCCCGTATCAATCCATCAATCTTTGTGGTTTTGCCCAACCTGGTTAACTTCAGTGACCAAGATTGAGAAGTCCGAGACCATGGCAACAAGTTTATCAACTTCTTGAACCATGTTCGCTTGTTGAGCATTTTCTTTCTTTGGAAGCTTACAATCGTTGGCCTTATGGCCTTGCTTTCCACAGTTATAACAAGTTCCATTGAACTTCTTTTTCCCAACGCCCCCTTTAGGACTAAGGTTGGATCGTTTCCCATGAAACTTCTTTCCACCCTTTCTGCCGTTCTTGATTCCCTTTGAAGATTGGCCATGTTCAACAACATTGGCTTTTACAGGATCATCACTCCCTTTTAGAGCAACCCTGTTGTCTTCTTCAATACGAAGACGAACAATAAGATCTTCAATGGTCATTTCCTTTCGCTTGTGCTTGAGATAGTTCTTGAAATCTACCCAGCTTGGTGGTAGCTTTTCAATCATAGCAGCCACTTGGAATGTCTCGCTCAACACCATTCCTTCCGCATGAATATCATGAAGAATAATTTGAAATTCTTGGACTTGACTCATGACAGTTTTAGAGTCTGTCATTTTAAATTCCAAGAACTTAGCCACCACGAACTTCTTAGTGCCCGCATCTTCTGTTTTGTATTTACGATCTAAAGAATCCCATAATTCTTTGGCAGTCTTGGCTTTGTAATACACATTATATAATGCATCTGCCAAACCAATCAGAATAAAATTGCGACACAAGAAATCCGAATGATTCCAATCCTGAGCAGCGCTCACAGACTGAACATCCATATTCCCTTCATCAACGTTGGGATTGGTTTCAGTCAAGAACCTCGCAAGGTTCAACGTAGTCAGATAAAAGAACATCTTTTGTTGCCACTGTCTGAAATTCACTCCGTTAAATTTCGTTGGTTTTTCTGCATGCGATGTGACTGCATAAGGCAGTGGTGCAACCAAACCGGTTGTGACAGTAACAGCCTCAGTCATGACTGCAGAAACATCAGTGGTCATTGGTTGGGATGCCATTCTGAAATAAAACTGGAATACTTGCAGAAAGAAGGAGTCGCGATTCGTATATTATCTGCTGGTGTATCTTTTATGTTGTACTAGACCAGACTTAGCATATGCTGTAAGCAAGCTAAGTAGATACACGAGCAACCCAAGTTCAATTCATTGGAATTGTATAATTCGGTTGCTTCGCTACTTAAGATACACTCGGGAATACGGGTTGCATTATAACAGATATCCAGCAGTTATAGAAGGACACTGCGATGCAAATTGGATATCTGACACGAATGATTCTAGAGCAACAAGTGGGTATGTATTCACACTTGGAGGTGCTGCTATATCGTGGAAATCGTCAAAACAAACGGTTATCGCTAGATCCACGATGGAATCAGAGTTCATCGCTTTAGATAAAGCAGGTGAAGAGGCAGAATGGCTACGTCAATTTGTTGAGGATATACCAAGATGGCCTAAGCCGGCATCGGCCATTTGTATACATTGTGATAGCCAATCGGCACTTGGCAGGGCTCGTAGCACAATGTATAATGGTAGGAACAGACATATCAGACGTAGACATAACACGATACGACAACTAATCTCTACAGGAATTATCACTGTTGACTACGTGAGGTCAAAGGATAATATTGCGGATCCACTAACAAAAGGCCTAAGTAGAGAGTTAGTACAGAAGTCGTCCATGGGAATGGGACTGAAGCCCTTGAAAATATAAGTTCATATGATGGAAACCTAACTCAGTAGACTGGAGATCCCAAGAGTTGAGTTCAATAGGAAAACCTAATTGTATGAATTAGTAAGGTCACTGTGGGGGATAACCCTACGTATATATATAAGGGAATTTATTGTAAACTTCCTAGTCCATTCCTAAAAGTGACAAGTGTGAGGCTAAGCCTATGGCTTTTAATGATTCGACTAAGGTAACTATACATAGTGAATCACCTATGTGAGAGAGAAGTGGGGTCGCTTCGAAGGGTGTTGTTGGGGGCACAATACCTAATGGTTCTCGCAGAACCAGGCTCATGTTCATGACCATAACGAACATAACTATGAGGACTTGACTTTGTCAGGGACAGTCTTGTATGAAGTGCATTGTCGTCTACACAAACGGCAGACGAGTTCAAAGACATCGAGTTCTACTCAGAGCTAGTGGGCTAAGTGCATTTCATAAGCGAAGGTTCAAAGGGTAACACCTACCTATCGTATGCAAAACTCAACTGCTGAAATCTAATTGGAATAATGTATACTATATGATTTCTTTCCCGTCCATGGTGGTTTCTTTCCCGTCCATAATTAGTAAGGCGTTACATCCTTTTTCTTATTGGGTATCATGTTCAACACATAATTTACCGATAAGATTGCTTCCCCCCACATGTTTTGGTTTACACCAGAACTTATTCACCTCCACGGTCGCTCCTTACGACTTTGAAGATTGGCTCGTTTCCCATGTATAATGGTAGGAACAGACATATCAGATGTAGACATAATACGATACGATACGACAACTAATCTCTATAGGAATTATCACTGTTGACTACGTGAGGTCAAAGGATAATATTGCGGATCCGCTGACAAAAGGCCTAAGTAGAGAGTTAGTACAGAAGTCATCCATGGGAATGGGACTGAAGCCCTTGAAAATATAAGTTCATATGATGGAAACCTAACTCAGTAGACTGGAGATCCCAAGAGCTGAGTTCAATAGGAAAACCTAATTGTATGAATTGGTAAGGTCACTGTGGGGGATAACCCTACATATAAATAAAAGGAGTTATTGCAAAGCTTAGTAAACTTCCTAGTCCATTCCTAAAAGTGACAAGTGTGAGGCTAAGCCTATGGCTTTTAATGATTCGACTAAGGTAACCTTACATAGTGAATCACCTATGTGAGAGAGAAGTGGGGTCGCTTCGAAGGGTATTGATGGGGCTCAATACTTAATGGCTCTCGCAGAACCAGGCTCATGTTCATGACCATAACGAACATAACTATGAGGACTTGACTTTGTCAGGGAGAGTCTTGTGTGAAGTGTATTGTCGTCTACACAAACGGCAGAAGAGTTCAAAGACATCAATGTCTACTCAGAGCTAGTGGGCTAAGTGCATTTCATGAGCGAAGGTTCAAAGGGTAACACCTACTTATTGTATGCAAGATTCAACTGCTGAAATTTAATTGGAATAATGTTGTTCTGAGATCGACCTCCATTCATGTGGGGGATTGTTGGAAATATTGGTGTGAATGAAAGTCTCAAATGTGGTAAACACTTTGTCCCACATTGGTGTGGGAACAAAAGGAATGGCTATTTATAAGGTAAAGCATTTACCTACTAGTATAGCTTTATGACATGTTTTACCACATTTGAGACTTTCATTCACACCAATATTTCCAACACAAAATGATTCCAGAGCAACAAGTTCAATTCCTTGTTTATATCCTTAACGCAGACAGTCAGCGGCGCCTAGTTGCACATAGCTGCCCCCAACAAGTTATGACACTTTAAAGTCATTAACCAAAACATCTTGTTATTAGTAACAACTTACTATTACAAGACAATAGACTTATGGTAATTGTTGTCATTCATCCTTTCCGTAAAAGACATAAATTGAATCAATGAGACATGGATTAAGTGGGGTTTAGTGGTGATCAGTTTTACTTTTTATCAAAACGAGTTTGATATATATTATTAAATAAATAGGTAATTAATAAACGCAGCGGAATAAATATATTAATCAACACCAAAAACAAACCGAACAGGATCATGGTTACAAACATGCAAACACGGTATACAATATTTATTAATCTACCGATGAGATAGATATACCTTAGTGGTTAATAACTAACCGGTCGAGACACCGAGGTACAACGAACGAGTGCTAGATACGAACACGAACCTAGCGGCAACAGCTTTGGCTTGGCCGGTCGTCAAAATCAAAAAGAAAAATGGACGGCACTATTTTTGTAAAGAGTAGCAGCCAATGTTTTCCTTGTGTTTTTGTGATTGTAATGTTACTGTTATATATATCATGAAAAGTGAAACCTTTCCTTTAATTTATGCAAACGACAACTAAGAAAAGGGGTAAGATAGTGGAAGCAAAACATGATGGCAGACACATGTACCACCACTTTATCATTCAACTTTAGAAATGGAATATTTCCATTCAAGCAAAGATGAAGACTCCAGTTATGCAACTTAAAAAAAATATTAAAATAATAATAGATGACAACCAAACAATAGGTATGACATCTCATAATTATAGACCCAAAATATATATATTACTATATATGTATATATATTTAGGTTAACACCCCTAATTATCTCTTAGTCCCGAAGCCCAATATAATAAGTTCAAGTCCAGACGCGATACCAAGCCCGAAAAACAAAGTTTAATTAATAAGTAATTAAACGTTATATTATTTATAACCAGTATAAATAATAAATTCTGTTTCTCGTGAATATATAATTATTCTAGATGATTATATATTTCGTTCTGTTAATTGTTCGTGATCACCAGTTAATCGAATTAAGTGGATTTAATGTTCGTTGCCCAAGGTGTAACTCTTACGGGTCATAGCTCGGTCAGCAGCGTTAACTTATCGAACCCGTACATATAAATCCAACAATCTCCCACTTGGACGGCCTTCGATAAAATCCTTAACGCAGACTGTCAGCAGCGCTCTAGCTGCACATAGCTGCCCCCAACAAGTTATGACACTTTAAAGTCATTAACCAAAACATCTTGTTATTAGTAACAACTTACTATTACAAGACAATAGACTTATGGTAATTGTTGTCATTCATCCTTTCCGTAAAAGACATAAATTGAATCAATGAGACATGGATTAAGTTCATTCTCATATGGCGTTCAATTATTATTGTTCTCGATCAAGAGTCAAATTGGTCCGAACAAACACACAGTAAGTTTGGGTAAGGCCTTACACTTCACCAGTTTGAATCAACGAGGGCGCCACAATGTCTAACTGTTACATATCATGTAAGAGTACAGAATCCCTTATCGACTACATACAACTCCCACTGAACTTCAGAACTATTCCCAATTAATGCCTTTATGACTGGCAGTTACGCGACAGCGGTTGATAATAATCAAAGAATAATCCTTGGTAAACAGAAGTTCTCATATGTATCTCAGGTCAGAGGATACTAAATGAGTATACCAATATCAAAACATCTTATGACAAAGATCCATGAAGATGATTTGATGCGAGTTACATCCAACGTCATTCATAATGAGGTCTGTGAGTTTGGAAGTCAACTCCTTGAGTCCAAAGTCAGAATAGTCTTAATTCAAAGTCGTTCCCACGAGTCTGACTGACTACGGATAATTTAGAATACAAGATTCATGGATTAAATGTATTAAAATCGAACACAGTTGTAAGATTCAAAATTTGCATTTAACCAGTAACTCAAAGGTAAATTCAAAAGGTACAACTGTTTGAATGTTCGTACTTCCAAATACTAAATCAAAACATATGGCCATCTAATTTAAGACTGATAGCATCCCTATGTTGGTCATGCTTGTCCTGAGTCATCGGTTTAGTGAACGGGTCTACTAGGTTTTGATCTGTGTCTACTTTGCTTATTATGATGTCTCCTCATTCCAGTATTTCCCGTATATAGTGGAACTTTCTTAGAATGTGCTTGGCCCTGTGATGAGATCTGGGCTCTTTGGCTTGAGCAATGGCTCCTGTGTTATCACAGAACACCTCGATTGGTTTCTGAATACTTGGAACCACATCGAGATCGGTGATGAATTTCTTCATCCAAACAGCTTCTTTTGCAGCATCTGATGTAGCAATATATTCAGATTCCGTGGTTGAATCCGCCACTACACTCTGCTTGGAGCTTTTCCATGAGATAGCTCCTCCATTTAGAGTGAATACAAATCCTGATTGTGAGCGAGAATCATCTTGGTCACTTTGGAAGCTAGCGTCAGTGTAACACCTTACAGTGGGCTCTTCTTCCACTCCTCCAAACATCAAGAACATATCTTTAGTTCTTCTCAAGTACCTTAGAATGTTCTTTACTGCAGTCCAATGGGCAATGCCAAGATTTTGCTGAAAACGACTGGTCATGCTTAAAGCTTTCGAGACGTCAGGTCTAGTACATAACATAGCATACATGATAGAACCAATCGCTGAAGCATATGGAACTGCTTTCATTTGCTTAATTTCAATGTCCGTTGTAGAAGATTGCGATTTGTCCAACACGGTTCCTTTAGTCATAGGAACACCTCCTTTCTTGGAGTTTTCCATTTTAAAGCGTGTCATTATTTTGTCTATGTATGTACTTTGACTCAGCCCTAGAAGCCGCTTAGATCTATCTCTGTAGATCTTGATTCCCAGAATATAAGCTGCTTCTCCAAGATCTTTCATTGCGAAGCAAGATCCCAAATAGTGTTTAACTTCGTTAAGCATAGGGATGTTATTTCCAATAATTAATATATCGTCCACATACAGGATGAGGAATGATATGGTGCTCCCACTAGCCTTTCTGTAAACACAAGGCTCATCTTCATTCTTGACAAAACCAAACTCTTTGATCTTCTGGTCAAAACGAAGATTCCAGCTACGAGATGCCTGTTTGAGTCCATAATGGACTTATTCAGTTTGCACACCCTATTAGGATATTTTGGAACAACAAAACCGTCTGGCTGAACCATATAGACATCTTCAGAGAGATGCCCATTAAGAAAAGCGGTTTTGACATCCATTTGCCATATCTCGTAGTCATAGTACGCGGCTATGGCAAGCAATATCCTGATCGATTTAATCATAGCAATGGGCGAGAAGGTTTCATCATAGTCAATACCCTGAGTTTGAGTGAAACATTTCGCAACTAGCCGTGCTTTATAGGTGTGTACAATTCCATACATAACAGTTTTTCTTTTGAAAATCCATTTGCTCCCTACTGCCCGAGATTCAGGGGTAGCTCAACCAAGTCCCAGACTTGATTATCATGCATAGATTGCATCTCAGCGTTCATGGCTTCCAGCCATTTCGCAGATTCAGGATCTGAGATAGCAGATTTGTTGTTAGCAGGTTCGTCATTAGACTCATCTACTACCAAGACTTCAGCACCTTCGAGATGCCAAAGGTATCTGTCAGGTTCTTTACGAGTCCTGCTACTTCTGCAAACGCCTGTGTTCATGTCTGATTCATCAGCAACAATTACTTGTTATTCAGACGTTCCGACTTCATCAGCGGTTCTTGTTGGTTCTCGAATTTCTTCAAGATCAACCACATTATTTCCAGTTCCTCGATTCAGAAGTTCTTCCTCTAGAAAACGTCCCTTCCTTTTGATGGAAATAATATTTGTATCAGAATGATAGAAATAATATCCGCTTCTTTTATAGTATCCGACGAAAACAACCTTTTCGCCTCGAGGATTGAGCTTATCATCAGAATCACTTGTGATGTATGCATCACATCCCCATACTCTAAGGTATTCCAAATTGGGTTTACACCCATGCCATATCTCATATGGAGTTTTGTTTACCTTTTTAGTCGGAGCTAGATTGACAATGCGGGCGGCAGTCATAAGAGCATAACCCCAAAAGGAGTGAGGCAAGTTAGTTCTACACATCATCGATCGAACCATATTAAGCAGGGTTCGATTTCTCCTTTCGCTCACGCCATTAAGTTGGGGTGTGCCAGGTGGAGTGGGTTCTGAAATTATTCCACAGTCTTTCAGTTGATTGAGGAACTCTAAGCTGAGGTATTCGCCACCTCGATCTGATCGAAGTACTTTTATCTTTCTAGTAAGTTGGTTCTCTACTTCATTTTGAAACTCTTTGAACTTTTCAAAAGTTTCATGCGTGTGCTTCATAAGATAGACATAAGCATATCGACTATAATCGTCAATGAAAGTAACGAAGTATTTTTCATGGTTTCTTGTCATGGTTCTGAAAGGGCCACATACATCAGCGTGAATGAGTCCTAGCAGACCATTGGCCCATTCACCAACACTAGTGAAGGGGCACTTTGTGAGTTTGCCAGCTAAGCAAGATTCGCAATCATTAAAGGAGTCCTGTCTAGTGGATTCAAGAATCCCCTCGGATTGGAGCCATTTTATGCGTGTCTTACTTATGTGGCCAAGTCTACAATGCCATAGAAATGTTTCATTAATACCAGCTTTGTTGTGTTTAGAAAGATTATATATATTATTGTCAGTTTGAACATTTATCTCATAAATACCATTTCGAGGTTTAGCCTCAAAATAAAAGATATTATTCAAGTAGGCAGAAATAGCAATACCATTAAAAGCGTACTTAAACCCTTGTTCAAACAACAACGAAACTGAAATGATGTTCCTAGTCAAACCAGGTGCAAAAAGACAATTGTTCAAAACAACAATAAGATCAGAAGGACATGTAAGATTAAATGTGCCAGTTGCTAGAACTGGGACTTTATTTCCATCGCCAACAATTAGCTCCATGCTCCCTGGTTTCAGTTTTCTCCACTTCTCAGGCTCCTGGAAGACATTAATGATGTGATAACCACATCTTGTATCAAATACCCATGTGTTGCTAGAAACAGTGAAAAGCTCAATAACATATATTAGAATACCTGAAGAAGTGCCTTCTCCATTAGCCTTCTTCAATTTGAGTTTGGCAAGATACTCGGGACAGTTACGTTTCCAGTGTCCCATCTTGTTATCCTCAAAGCATTGCCGCTCTTCAGGAAGAGGGGCTTTCACAGCTTGTTTACTCTTATTGGTGGCAGGTTTGGCAGCAACGGGAGTTTTTCCTTTGCCTTTGCTGTTAGAATACCTTTTCTTTGTTTTGGGCTTCTTAACACCACCAGATCGAACCATTAATACTTGGTTTGTTTTGTTGGAAATGTTCATCTCTGCCGTTTAGAGCATCCCATGCACCTCTGGCACTGTCTTTACCCAGTCATTCATGTTAAAGTTCATAACAAATTGATCATAGTGACTGGAAAGAGAGTTGAGAATGAAGTCAACAGCCATCTCATCTAGGAGAGGATAACCAAGTTTGTTTAATTGATCGATGTAGCCTTTCATCTTGAGGACATGAGCACTAACTGAGGAATCCTCTTGCATTCTACAGCTTATAAGCTGTTTCATGGTGTCATAGCATTCCTAACGGGCTTGTTTCTGGAACATGCCCTTGAGTTGCTCAATCATGTCTAAAGCATTCATGTCTTCCATATTCTTTTGGAGATCTGGGGATATGGTGGCTTGCATGAGGCAAGCAACTTCTATGGCATCTTCTTTGTGTTTATCGAAAGCCTTCCTCGCAGCAACAGAACCATTTTCAGGTGCAGCTGGGATTGGGGTTTCCAAAACATAAAGCTTCTTTGCCATTTTGAGAACAATTCTCAAGTTGCGGTGCCACTCAAGAAAATTGGTGTTATTCAGTTTATCTTTCTCAAGTATGGACTTGAGAGCAAAAGAGGAGTTGTTTTCAGATGACATCTGTTAAGCAAAAATTATTTAATTAGTATTTTCGATGTATATTTCCTTATTTAATTAATGACCCATTACAGTAATTAGAACAAGGAATGAGAATCTGGCTAGGTCAGTATTAAAGGCAGCTGTGGCATACACTTTAGTAAGTGACTAGGCAGACTGACAACGAGTGTCAATTGTGAGAATTGCATAACTCTTGGGTATGAGGCCATTAAGACAACTCTTGTCTTATGCATTGATACGTTTAGCCTCATCTATGCCGAATTTTACTTTCAAGATAGCTGGATCATGTGATGAGAAAAGAAAAAGTAATAGTCGTCCTAAAAGAAGGTACTTGTGGAAGGGCCGGATGTGTCAACGAAACCCTTGCACCTTGGAAGGATAAGCTAGACATCAAGTGTGGTGCTGTGGCTCCAAACACTGATTTACGTTCCAAGTGTAGCTTGTGATAGGATGCATAGACTATTGATTTTAATTATGGGTTAATTTTAATGTTTACCAAATAGGGTCGCAAGAGCCAATTTTAGTATATACTTTAGTCGTGACAACTTGATGAACCCTTTCATCTCTCAGGACACTTAGTTTTTAAATAACCTATTAAAACTAAGTTTGTCGCGACTTATACAACCAATTTTGAGTTAATAGAATTATATTAAGTTAATAGTTTTGGAAAATTAAATCTAGTTTAATTTGCAAAACTTAATTGGTTATTGTTCGTTTTAAAAACAAACTTTGTTTTATAACAAAATTTTAACAAGTTGTAAAATGATGTGTTAAAAAGGCAACATATAAATTTCATCAAATGAGGCATAAAACTAACCTTTTTTTAGTACTAATGTTGGAAAAAGTGTGCTTTTGTCTTCCTTTTGTATTTTCAGGATTAAATGAGCTCAAATTAACAAAAGAAGCAAAAAGACATCAAAATCTAACATAAATACAAGAAAAGGAACAAGACGTGACATACGACAGCATCTTCCCAAGCAAAACAAGACATCAGAAGCCTGAACACGCCCCGTGCTCAGCCAGCACGGGGGCGTGCCCAAGTGTCAGCAGAAAAGACAAAGTGGTAGAAGCTTCTATTGCCCACCACGGGGCCGTGCTCAGCGGACACAGGGCCGTGGTCAACTATAAGATTTGCACAATCCAGGCAAATCTTCATAGTACAAAGATTCTTCTGCACACGGGGTCGTGCTCAGCGGACACGGGGGCGTGGTCAACTAATAAGACAAAGCTGCATTAAATGAAGAAAGAGAAGGATGTGGACACGGGGCCGTGCCTGAGCTTCTGTTCAGCCTATAAATAGAAGTGCTTGGCTCAAGCTCAAATCATCCCTTGGCACACCACCTCTCTCACACTTCACCCACCACCACCATAACACCATCATCCACCACCATCATCCATTGTCCATCGTAGAGTGTGTGAGTCGTCTCGGGATCCAAGATTGATCGTAAGAGTTCTTGACAATCAAGGCCATGTTTGCCTAAGTCTCTTACATCACTTGGTGAAGACAAAGTGTCTAGTGTAATACTTTTTATTTCTAATCTTTTGCACTTTTTATTTGGTTTTGTATTAATGACTTTAATAACTAGTTGCTTATGTTGAAGGTGATCTTTCCTTATCGTTTGTCCGTGGTGTCTTGGCATTATTTTACTGTCTATATAAAATAAAAGATTTTCACCATTCATATCTCCACGGTCTATATGGAGGTATGTTGGCTACCTGGTCGGGGGTTAAGGGAACGGTTTGGTAAAGGTCTTGCCATTGTTCAGCGTTTAGAGGTCCTGCAATGGACCTGGGTCAAATTTAGTAGGACCTCCTTCAATACTTAACGGTATTGGATGGCGGGGGTCCAAACTCTTTGATCCCCTCATAAGTTAACTACTATTAATACTATAACCCGGCTATTTAGGACTGTATCCCTGCTGACTCAGACTACTTAGTCGAGGGTAACGTCACCTCCAAAAGAGGGGCCTACCATAATTTGCATTAATAACTTAATTAATTATCTTCCAATAATCCACCATTTTAGGATTGTATCCTTGCTGACTCAAACTACTGGGGTGAGGATAACGTCACCTTCAAAAGAGGGGCCTACTACAATAACTAAGATAATCTCTTAAATATGTGCAAAAGTGCGGAAATAATCAAAGGTTACACTAGATACGAGTCGGAACCAAGTGATTCATCTTGTCTATCTGTTTTTCTTTTTATTTTATTTTCAGCATTTTAGTTAGTTTTTATTTTTCTTAGTTTAAAACATTTTTTCTAACCTTTTTATTTTGATTAGACGTTGAGGATAAACCGGTACTAAAAGCTCTTGTGTCCTTGGACGACCTCGGTATCTTACCAACACTATACTATGCTCACGATGGGTGCACTTGCCCATATGTGTGTTTAGTGTTAGTAAAATATCGTGTTTTATAAATTTAAAACTTGGCTAAAAATAAGTGTTAAAGGGGCTTAAAATATACACCTAATATATATAACACTTCACACGCATCAAGTTTTTGGCGCCGTTGCCGGGGACACAAGGATTTTAAGAAAGCTTAAAATCGACGGCCTAATCAGTTTTTCAAAACCTTTTTAAAACGCGCGCACATTTTTTTGCATTTTAGTTTAGATTTGCATTTACAGTAGCCTGTACACGGGGCCGTGTTCACTGGACACGGGGCCGTGCTGCACATTTTCAACAAAACACCCAGTAACAGTAGCTTGAACATGGGCCGTGCTCACTGAACACGCCCCGTGCTCAACGAAATCAGTAAATTTAATTAAAACGCCCAGATACAGATTCTGAACACAGGGCCGTGTCCACTGAACACGGGGCCGTGTCCAGCCTCTGTTTCCGTTTTTATTTTTGTTTTCTGATCTCGAGACTCGGTTGTGGTCTGCTGAGTGATTCTTATGGATCAATACTCAGGAGGTTACAACTACACCTATGAGGAGGATGATTATAGGGGTAACTATTGCACTAATTGTCGTAACACACGCTCGGTTCAATATAATCACTCATATCAACCATCCAATTCATACACCTACTATGAGGAGCCCAGGTACGAGCCATCGACTTCATACACATCCTATGAAGACCAAAGGTATGAACCTCCTCCTTCATACTCATATTTTGATGAACCAAGGTATGAGCCTTCTTACTCATACTTTGAGGAACCAAGATATGAGCCACCACCTTCATATGCTTATTATGAGGAACCATGGCGTGAACAACCCACCTCATATGAGTATTATGAAGAACAAAATTACGAACCTTGTCCATCATATGCTTACAATGAAGAACAATGGTGCGAACCATCTACTTCACATGAGTATTATGAGGAACAAAGGGTCGAACAACCGGATTCAAGCTTAGAAAATCCCGATTCTTTTTCTATAACCGAAGTAACCGATAGGATATTAGAACACATAAGAGTTATCGATCGCTGTATAAGAGAATCTCGCGCAAGGGAAGAGGAGTCCCGCGCAAGAGAAGAATTAAAAAAGGAAGAGATAACCGAAAGTGTAAAAATGGAAGAACAAATAAGTGAAAAACCTACACATGAGTTAAACAACGAAAAAGGTGAGTCCGACAACATTAAAATTCAAGAAGAGTCTAATTTTGAAGAAATTAATCTCTTGTCGCCTTCTTTTGAAAATCATTGTTTAGTACCCACTCATGCTAAGTTTTTAAAAGAGTTAAACACTAACACAAAAATTGAGGAAACGGTAAGTGTTAAGTTAACTAATGATCAAACCTCGCTAATAAAAGAAGACCCATTTGAAATTAACATTATACCGATTCCATGTTTCTTTCAAAATTCATTTATTAGTAATGTCACAATCGATAAAGATCTTTGTGTTAACATAATGCCTAATTACGTTTTCGAAAAATTAAGTATTAGTGATTTTTCTCCACTTCAAATTCCCATTTTTCTATCCAATCGGAAAGTAATAAAATCAATCGGTATAGTTGAGGATGTATTGGTTCAAATAAATCAAATGGTAATACCGACCGACTTTGTCATCCTTGATGACGCTCCTCTAGTGTTGGGACGACCATTTGTAAAAACTCACGAAGCTTTGAAAAACCGGAAGTTCAACAATCTACCTCTTCAATTAGGGGCATTTAAAAGAAGTGTCGATCTCGAACGGTCAATGAAATACCCATTCGGCAATAATGACCCCCTAATTGAAGATGAAGATGAACCACCCGATACAAGTGAAGAGATTGACCACTTTGTTGAAGAAGAGGTCGCCATAGAACAAACTTTTAAAGTTCTTGATCGAAATGAGCAACCAAATAAGGAGTCTCCTAAAGACCCACCACTTGAGCTCAAAGAACTTCCAAAAGGTTTGGAATATGCTTTTCTAGACAAAGAGGGTAATTTACCTGTAATTATTTCGTCTAAATTAGATAGCTTAGAAAAAGAAAAATTAATTAGTCTTCTGAAAAAACATAAAAATGCAATAGCTTGGAAACTTGTAGACATAAAAGGAATTAGTCCTTCTATGTGCACACACAAAATTTTGATGAATGATGACTACAAATCGGTCATACAACCACAACGTCGAGTAAATCCAAATGTTCAAGAAGTGGTTAAAAACGAGGTCATCAAATTACTTGATGCCGGACTTATCTACCCTATCTCCGATAGTCCGTGGGTGAGTCCCGTCCAAGTAGTTCCAAAGAAAGGAGGTATGACGGTAATAACTAATGAAAAGAATGAATTAATACCAACGAGAACCGTCACAGGATGGAGAGTATGTATAGATTATAGACGATTAAATGAAGCCACAAGAAAAGATCACTTTCCTTTACCCTTCATTGATCAAATGTTAGAAAGATTATCCGGTCATAAATTTTATTGTTTCTTGGATGGTTTTTCAGGTTACTTTCAAATCCCGATAGCACCCGAAGACCAAGAAAAGACAACTTTCACATGTCCCTATGGAACTTTTGCTTATCGACGCATGCCATTTGGTCTATGTAATGCCCCCGCAACATTCCAACGTTGCATGGTAGCCATCTTCCATGACATGATAGAAAAGACAATGGAAGTCTTCATGGACGACTTTTCTATCTTTGGGGATTCATACGACCAATGCCTCGATAACCTTGAACGAATGCTATCCCGATGTGAGGAAACTAACATCGCCCTTAATTGGGAAAAATGCCATTTCATGGTAACGGAGGGAATAGTACTCGGTCACAAGATCTCAAGCGAAGGAATGGAGGTGGATCGAGCCAAAATAGATACCATTTCTAGATTACCACCTCCATCCTCCATAAGAGCTATCAGAAGTTTCCTAGGGCATGCCGGATTCTATAGACGGTTTATCAAAGACTTTTCTAAAATCTCGAGGCCTCTAACAAAATTACTTGAAAAAGATGCCCCTTTCATCTTTGACAAGGATTGCAATCAAGCATTTCTAACCTTAAAAGAAATGTTAGTCAATGCACCTATCATGATAGCGCCTGATTGGAAATTTCCTTTCGAAATCATGTGTGATGCTAGTGACTTTGCAATTGGAGCTGTCTTGGGACAAAGAAAAGAAAAGCATTTCCAACCAATTTATTATGCTAGTAAAACACTTAACGATGCACAAGAAAATTACACAACAACTGAAAAAGAATTACTAGCTGTGGTATTTGCTTTTGATAAATTTCGTTCTTATCATGTTCTTTCTAAAACGATAGTCTATACAGATCATGCAGCCATTCGATATCTCTTCAAAAAGCAGGACGCAAAACCACGTTTGATTCGGTGGATTCTACTCCTCCAAGAATTCGACATTGAAATCAGAGACAAAAGAGGAGCAGAAAATACCGTAGCAGATCATCTTTCGCACTTAGAAGACCCAGCTTTGGAGGCGACCAGGGACGAGCAAATCAATGAAAAGTTTCCAACTGAATCCCTGGAAATGGTGGAATATAGGGAGGAACCATGGTACGCCGACTATGCTAACTACTTAGCTAGCGGTATAGTCGCAAAAGGGTGGCCACATCATCAAAGAAAAAAGTTCTTTGCCAATGTGAAACACTATTTTTGGGAAGATCCATATCTTTTCAAAATGTGTGCCGACCAACTCGTCCGACGATGCGTACATGGTAGTGAAGCACGAAGAATTCTCCGCCATTGTCATGAAGGTCCATGCGGAGGGCATCATGGTGCCGCTAGTACCGCACGAAAGGTATTTGATTCAGGATTTTATTGGCCAACCATTTACAAAGACGCCCAAAGTCTTGTCAAGACATGTGATGCTTGCCAAAGAACAGGTAATATTTCTTCCAAAAACGAGATGCCACAAAATGGCATTCTTGTTTGTGAAATTTTTGATGTGTGGGGACTCGACTTTATGGGACCTTTCCCACCATCGAAAGGAAACAAATATATACTTGTGGCAGTAGACTACTTGTCTAAATGGGCCGAGGCCGAGGCACTTCCAACAAATGATGGAAGAGTCGTGGTAAGATTTCTGAAAAAAATATTCTCTCGTTTTGGCACACCTAAAGCGTTAATAAGTGATAGAGGTACCCATTTTTGCAACCATCAACTCGAAAAAATTTTAACAAGATATGGGGTCTATCACCGGGTCTCAACAGCATATCACCCTCAAACAAACGGACAAAGCCGAAGTGACTAATAGAGGTTTAAAACGAATACTCGAAAAAACCGTAGGATTAAATAAAAAGGAATGGGCGGATAAATTAGATGATGCTTTATGGGCTTTTCGAACTGCTTATAAAACAACAATAGGCACAACCCCATATAAGCTTGTCTATGGAAAAAGTTGTCACTTGCCAGTGGAAATTGCACACAAAGCCTACTGGGCAATCAAAAATGTAAACTTAGATTTAGAATTTGCTGCTAAAAATCGATTTTGTCAATTAAATGAATTAGACGAGCTTAGGAATTATGCATACTCAAACTCTGAAATTTATAAGGAAAGAATGAAAAATTTGCATGACAAACATATTAAACCTAATGAATTTCGGGTAGGAGATCTAGTTCTTTTGTTTAATTCACGACTTCGATTATTTCCTGGTAAGTTAAAGTCTAGGTGGTCAGGACCTTTTTCCATCACCCATATTTTCCCACACGGTGCAGTAGAAATTAAATCTCGAAATGGGCCTCCATTCAAAGTCAATGGCCAACTGCTGAAACTTTATCAAGGATTCATTGAGGATGAAGAAGAAGAGATCTCGCTTCAAATGGTGGAAGAATAAAACATCATACATGGTAAGTTACGAACGATTGAGACGACAAATAAAGCGGTAAGTTCTCTAACCAAAGCTTATGGGAAACAAGGGCACTCACACGAGCACTAAAATATATATATATATATATTTCAAAACTTTGCTCGGCACGAGGCTGTGTCCGCTGGACACGGGGCCGTGTTCGCGCTGCAGTCGTGATATATCCCCTTTTTCAAAACAGTTACTTCATTCCACACGCCCCGTTTCCCCGAAAACGCTCTGGTTCCAGGCGATTTTTCGCAAAATTTCGACGTCTCCTATCGCTCTAACAACATTAAGGTATGATTCTATCACTTTTAGTAGTTAGATTAGTTACTTGCATGTAGTTAAAACACCAAAAATTTGGGGAAAAATCTAGGGTTCTTGAAGTTCATCCGGATCGAACCTCAAATTTTTGCTTAGATTTGTTTTCATTAGTTAGATTAGTGTTATGGGAAGTAAATACACTTGTATTGTTCATTGATTCACCCGATTTCTCACAAAAACCTCAAACCCTTGTTCTTGAACCGAAAAAAGATAAAATTGATAGGGTAAACGGGTTATTTTGGGAAAAACGGCACTTAGGATTTCATTTTCGGGGGAAACCGCACCTATTGGACCAAAAATTTTCAAGTTTTCGAAACCGGGTCGAAAATGGAATTTTTGAGTAACAGTCGCCTGGACACGGGGCCGTGTCCGCTGAACACGGGGTCGTGTCCAGCCCACTGTTTGCAGTTTTGTCCGAAAATATTTCTGTTTCGTGCTAACTTTTGGTGTATTCTTGCAGATGGCCAGGAAGTTCACAAGATTTAACGCTAATGAGCTCGATGCAAGAGCTCGATACGAGATTCTTCAAACAAGGCCGGAGGAATACCCGAGGCAAGCTTGCACGGAACTGTTAACTGTGGTGAATCAAATAGACCGTTTCAACAACATTGTCACGGGACCACTCAGAGTCGCTTTAACAACTCGACTCCGTTCCGTCCACGAATGCACGTTGGAATTCTATAGCACCTACACATTCAACTCGAGGTGCGACCCGTTTGACAATGACGGGGTATCATTCCGATGTGGCGGAACGAGGTATTCGATCTCTTTGGCACAATTTGGGTCGATTTTCGGGTTGTATGCGGAAGAGGATGCAGGAAACGAAGAAAATACTGGAGGAATGAGAGAGATAGGTGAAAACGAACGCCAAGCCATTTGGGCTCAGATTGGTGAAGGGTACTACAATCCGAGGAGCACTAAGAGTACAAAGCTGAGGGATCCGCTCTACAGATACATCCATAGGCTCCTCGGCTACTCTCTTAGCCAAAGGCATGATAGTAGTGGCGTCGTTGGGTTAAGAGATTTGGTTGTCCTCCACTGCATCCACAACCACAGGCCGCTCGATGTTCCGTTCCTCATGCTCCGAAACATGCATCATAACCGCCTTGCTAGTGCACCGACTCCTATCTTCTTTGGGGGATGGGTGTACCGTCTCTTTAGGCACTTCGCCCACATACCTAGGTCATTTGAGAGAAGCCCATGGTCGGGTATGGTGGATATACACATATGCCGCTCAATGAACCTGATTTATGAGGCGGAAGACGGGACGGTGAGCTTTCAAAGGATGCAAGGTCATGCATGGAACCCGCAAGAAGCACTTGTCCTCCAAGCTCCGCAACATCATCAGTAACAATACCAACCCCAAGGTGATCCGGGCCAATCCTCCTCAGGAGGCGGTTTTCCTAATTTCCAAAGTTTGCATGATTTGTTGCAGGAAAACCTTATGTGCACCAGGAACACTTACAACATGGCGAGCAACACGTACCACCGGGTCGGAGCTATCGAAAGAAACATATCTGATATCCAAGATGATGTTGGATATATACGAGACCACATTGCACGCCATGGAGGGGATGATGATGATGATGATGACGATGACGATGCCATGGAATAGGTGGGAGGAGCGGAGGAAGAGGAGGTTGTTTGATGGTTTCCCAGGTTAACCCTTTTTCACTCTTGAACAATTGATGGCCTGCGTGCCAAGTGTTGAACAATTTACTTTCCTTAACTTCTTTTATTTTCTGCATTTATTTTTCTTTTAACTTTGACATGGATGTTAACTTTGGTAAAAGTAGGATGTTTGCTATGGTATGGTATGGTGTTTATTGATTAAGCAGGTATATACGAGGCTTAGCGTGCTAAACATTAGTACTACTAAAGCCGGGACAGGAAAACCGACGAAAGAGACCTGTTTTTCAACTTTGCAGACTGTCCACACGGGGCCGTGTCCAGCCAACACGCCCCCGTGCCCATTACCCTGAACCTGCTGTTTGTTTTGATTCTGCAGACCTTGACAGACACGGGGTCGTGTTCAACACACACGCCCCCATGTTCACCTTCTGTAAGTTTTCGTTACTGGCACCTGAGCACGGGGTCGTGTCCACTCAACACGGGGTCGTGCCCAGGTAACCAGTAACACAAAATTTTTGCTTTTTACACCTTTTTACACATTCAATCAACCTAAAAACTTATTTTTGGGACACATTGAGGACAATGTGTAATTTAAGTGTGGGGGGTGCTAAAACCTTGAATCTTACAAGTCCTAAATACAAGCCTTACACAAAACTCTATTGGAATCGCTAATCACCCCAAATTTTTTTCAAAAAATTTTCATTTTTTTTTTACTTGTCTAGGTTTAACTCGGGAAATTCAAGTTCTTAAAAAGGTTATATTTTTACGAATTTACAACCGATAGCGTCGTGATAAAAAGAACCAACATAAGAAAATTATGAAAAGGCATGACAAGCTTAGTTAAAATTTAATTATATATACTTGATCACATAAAAACACATTCCCACAAAAGTGAGTTTTGAGCCTTTATTGAGCATACAATTACATATCATTAGAACTAAATGCTCATTTTTCGTTTCTTGTGTGAATAGCCGCTTGGTTTTTACAACTCTAGAACTTGCCATGACGATACATTCCCGGTCCTTACCAACTTAAACCCGAGTAAGTAAATGATGGAGGCATTAGGACTAACCCTTTTATTTCTACACCATTTTTTTTCTTTTTTTTACCACCTACCCAAAATCCCCCTAGTTAGCCCCTTTGAGCCTAAACCTTTTCATTTCATAACCCAAACCAAACACCCTTTTTACCCACCAAAACCTTTTTCATTTTTACCCCTTTGTTTTAGTAACAAGTTCGATTTTTCATATGACTTTTCAAAAAAATATATATATATTTGTGTTGATGATGAAGCAAAAGAAAATAAACAAACTCATCAAAAATAACTTTGTTTGAATAATAGCTTCATCAAAATAAAAGTTACAAAAATAGAAAGTCTTACGAAAACCGACACTTGTTACGCTTTTCGCCTTTTTCTACTAACCACCAACCAAACCACCTACCTTTAACCCAAGCCTAACCCCTCACCCACAAAGTCCTCTTGATATTTACAAAGGTATATAAGTTAAAAAGGAGGAGGATTGATTGCTTGGCAAGCCTATGGTAGGAGTAAGTTCCATGCCGCTCTCGAGTGATCCACAAAAATACATTTTCGGCCGAGTGTTGAGTGATCCCCGTGAGGTATGTGAACTTGTATATAAATAGAATTTTACAAAGGCATGTTATGCCCTAATAAGTAATTTATCTTATGAAAAGTTTTAAATAAATCATGACGAATAGGATTGTAAATAAATAAAAATAAAACTAAATAAAGAATCTTGGAAATCCCGACACTCTACGACAAACCCAAAAACCTTCTTCTCTACCCATTCCATTTGGGAGTGTAATAGCCACATATTAAAGAGTTTTGCTTGAGGACAAGCAAAGATTCAAGTGTGGGGGTATTTGATGTGTTAAAAATGCAACATATAAATTTCATCAAATGAGGCATAAAACTAACCTTTTTTTAGTACTAATGTTGGAAAAAGTGTGCTTTTGTCTTCCTTTTGTATTTTCAGGATTAAATGAGCTCAAATTAACAAAAGAAGAAAAAAGACATCAAAATCTAACATAAATACAAGAAAAGGAACAAGACGTGACATGCCCGACCCCATGACAGCATCTTCCCAAGCAAAACAAGACATCAGAAGCCTGAACACGCCCCGTGCTCAGCCAGCACGGGGGCGTGCCCAAGTGTCAGCAGAAAAGACAAAGTGGTAGAAGCTTCTATTGCCCACCACGGGGCCGTGCTCAGTGGATACGAGGCCGTGGTCAACTATAAGATTCGCACAATCCAGGCAAATCTTCATAGTACAAAGATTCTTCTGCACACGGGGTCGTGCTCAGCGGACACGGGGGCGTGGTCAACTAATAAGACAAAGCTGCATTAAATGAAGAAAGAGAAGGATGTGGACACGGGGCCGTGCCCGAGCTTCTGTTCAGCCTATAAATAGAAGTGCTTGGCTCAAGCTCAAACCATCCCTTGGCACACCACCTCTCTCACACTTCACCCACCACCCACCACCACCATAACACCATCATCCACCACCATCATCCATTGTCCATCGTAGAGTGTGTGAGTCGTCTCGGGATCCAAGATTGATCGTAAGAGTTCTTGACAATCAAGGCCATGTTTGCCTAAGTCTCTTACATCACTTGGTGAAGACAAAGTGTCTAGTGTAATACTTTTTATTTCTAATCTTTTGCACTTTTTATTTGGTTTTGTATTAATGACTTTAATAACTAGTTGCTTATGTTGAAGGTGATCTTTCCTTATCGTTTGTCCGTGGTGTCTTGGCATTATTTTACTGTCTATATAAAATAAAAGATTTTCACCATTCATATCTCCACGGTCTATATGGAGGTATGTTGGCTACCTGGTCGGGGGTTAAGGGAACGGTTTGGTAAAGGTCTTGCCATTGTTCAGCGTTTAGAGGTCCTGCAATGGACCTGGGTCAAATTTAGTAGGACCTCCTTCAATACTTAACGGTATTGGATGGCGGGGGTCCAAACTCTTTGATCCCCTCATAAGTTAACTACTATTAATACTATAACCCGGCTATTTAGGACTGTATCCCTGCTGACTCAGAATACTTAGTCGAGGGTAACGTCACCTCCAAAAGAGGGGCCTACCATAATTTGCATTAATAACTTAATTAATTATCTTCCAATAATCCACCCTTTTAGGATTGTATCCTTGCTGACTCAAACTACTGGGGTGAGGGTAACGTCACCTTCAAAAGAGGGGCCTACTACAATAACTAAGATAATCTCTTAAATATGTGCAAAAGTGCGGAAATAATCAAAGGTTACACTAGATACGAGTCGGAACCAAGTGATTCATCTTGTCTATCTGTTTTTCTTTTTATTTTATTTTCAGCATTTTAGTTAGTTTTTATTTTTCTTAGTTTAAAACATTTTTTCTAACCTTTTTATTTTGATTAGACGTTGAGGATAAACCGGTACTAAAAGCTCTTGTGTCCTTGGACGACCTCGGTATCTTACCAACACTATACTACGCTCACGATGGGTGCACTTGCCCATATGTGTGTTTAGTGTTAGTAAAATATCATGTTTTATAAATTTAAAACTTGGCTAAAAATAAGTGTTAAAGGGGCTTAAAATATACACCTAATATATATAACACTTCACACGCATCATAAAACAATTTAGAACGTGTTTTAATGTGATTGTTTTAATATTTTAAAACTCCTTTTAAAATCATGTTGGTATTTAGGTTGGTTATGTTATAACAAATTATAAGATAAAAAGTATCCACAATAGCAAAATAAATATGTAAACCTATATGGCCAAAAAAAATTGTTCGATCTTGCTAGAGCCTTATAGCAAGATCAAATGGCTCACGGGGTCACAACACACAAACAACCACAAGGATGGACTTGAGTGCATCCAGTCGTCTCAAGTAACTCCCACTGACTTCATGACTCCTGTTTAGCATCTTCAGTTTTGTCTCCGGGTCTACGTTTATTACAATATTTTACAGAATACAATAAAGGAAGAAACCCTATCTATACAACTTTGAACCATCAAGGTTGCCAAAAAAATAATATCAAAACAGAAATAAAAACAACACTTTGCTTATTACATATTCAACATAATCACAAGGTCGGGCCAGATTTACATATTCCACAACAATCACGAAATATACCGGGCAATCTTTTGGTCAAGCAAAACAAATAAAATATTGACCAAAATAAAAGTTGCCCCTAAAATTATTTAGAATAGAAACTTTAATAAAATTAAAGTTTGTGTTCTAATTCCGGTTAAAAGACCGGTACCGATTTGCATGTTGTAAGCCTGGCTCTGATACCACTGTTGGGATTCAGTGGTGATCAATTTTACTTTTTATCAAAACGGGTTTGACATATTTTATTAATTAAATATATAATTAATAAAAACGCAGCGGAATAAATATGTAATCAACACCAAAAGTGAACCGAACAGGATAATGGTTACAAAGATGCAAATACGATATAAAGCCCGAGAATAACTGAATAAATGTTACATATATTATTTATAATTAGTATAAATAATATATCCGTTTATTTCGTTATTCTCGGGCTTTATATCGTATTTGCATGTTTGTAACCATGATCCTGTTCGGTTCACTTTTGGTGTTGATTACATATTTATTCCGCTGCGTTTTTATTAATTATATATTTAATTTAAAAAATATGTCAAACCCGTTTTGATAAAAAGTAAAATTGACACCACTGAATCCCAACAGTGGTATCAGAGCCTGGCTTACAACATGCAAATCGGTACCGGTCTTTTAACCGGAATTAGAACACAAACTTTAATTTTATTAAAGTTTCTATTCTAAATAATTTTAGGGGCAACTTTTATTTTGGTCAATATTTTATTTGTTTTGCTTGACCAAATGATTGCCGGGTATATTTCGTGATTGTTGTGGAATATGTAAATCTGGCCCGACCTTGTGATTATGTTGAATATGTAATAAGCAAAGTGTTGTTTTTATTTCTGTTTTGATATTATTTTTTTTGGCAACCTTGATGGTTCAAAGTTGTAATAGATAGGGTTTCTTCCTTTATTGTATTCTGTAAAATATTGTAATAAACGAAGACCCGGAAACAAAACTGAAGACGCTAAACAGGAGTCATGAAGTCAATGGGAGTTACTCGAGACGACTGGATGCACTCAAGTCCATCCTTGTGGTTGTTTGTGTGTTGTGACCCCGTGACCCGTTTGATCTTGCTATAAGGCTCTAGCAAGATCGAACAATTTTTTTTGGCCATATAGATTTACATATTTATTTTGCTATTGTGGTTGCTTTTTATCTTATAATTTGTTATAACATAACCAACCTAAATACCAACATGATTTTAAAAGGAGTTTTAAAATATTAAAACAATCACATTAAAACAAGTTCTAAATTGTTTTACAACTTGTTAAAATTTTGTTATAAAACAAAGTTTGTTTTTAAAACGAACAATAACCAATTAAGTTTTGCAAATTAAACTAGATTTAATTTTCCAAAACTTAGTATCATAATTCGCTCAATCTTATCTCCACTCTCAGCACCCAACTGTGGGATTCCACCATTAACTGGTGATAACTTTGCTGCATGGAAAGACTCCCTCATGCTTACTCTTGCTCTACTGGACTTTGATTATGCTCTCAGAGAGACTGAACCTGCTGCACTCACTGCTTCTAGCACACCTGCTGAACAGATTACTCATGAGAAGTGGACCAGGTGTAACCGCATGTCTCTCATGTCTATGAAGCAGTCCATTAGCAATGCTATCCGAGGAGCCATTCCTGATTCTGATAATGCTAAAACCTACTTGGCTTCTGTGGAGGAGCAGTTCAAAGGGACGTCTAAGGCACACGCTAGTACCCTTATCCTCAAGCTGGTGACGACTAAGTATGATGGGAGGAGCGGCATTCGTGAACACATCATGATGATGAACGACATGGCCCAAAAACTGAAGGGACTAGACATGGCGATTAGTGATGGTTTTCTCGTACACTTCATCATGACCTCTCTTCCTTCTTCCTATGAAGCATTCAAGATCAATTACAACACTCAGAAGGACAAATGGACAATGAGTGAGCTGATCGCCATGTGTGTGCAACAAGAAGAGCGTATGAAGATGGATAGGACCACTGATGTTGCTCACCTCACTACCTCCAGCTTTAAGAAGAGGAAGAACAATCACTCAAGGAGGGATGCTTCTAAAGTCCAAAAGCCTAATACAACTACGCCTTCCAGCTCTAAGAACTCCTTAGGCAAACCTTACTGCAAGTTCTACAAAAAGAATGGACATAAGCAGAAGGAATGCCCTGACTTTAAGGAGTGGCTGGCTAAGAAAGGTAACGATTTTTTTATGATACTTGAGTCCTTTAATTTAAATGTTCCTATTAATTCTTGGTGGTTTGATTCTGGTACTATGACCCATGTCACTAACTCTACTCAGGGATTCCTTACAATCCGGAGGCTGGGAAGAAACCAAAGAACGCTTAAAGTTGCGGATGATCGAGAATTAGAAGTGAAGGCCATTGGAACCTTACAATTATTTATGAAAACTGGTTTATGTATTAAACTTTATGATACCTTATATGTTCCCGGGGTAACTCGGAACCTTGTATCAGGACCAAAGTTAGACATAGACGGTTTTGTTTGTTCTCATGGTCATCGCAAACTCTCTATTCTTTATGATTATGTTGTTTTTGGTACTGGCATTATTGACGGTGGTCTCTATAGATTAGAACTAGATGATAATTTTTCCAAAACTTTGTTGTCGTATAACATTAATGAATCACTCACAAAGATGAAAGAGAAACGAGACTTAGAGACTTCGTCCATGTTGTGGCATCAACGTTTAGGCCACATCTCAAGAGAACGATTAAATCGTCTCGTAAAGGATGAAGTCTTACCTCCTCTTGATTTCTCTGATTTTGGAACATGTGTCAAATGTCTTAAAGGTAAAATGACATTAGCAAATAAGAAAGGTGCCACTAGGAGCTCTAATTTATTAGAACTCATTCATACTGATATTAGTGGTCCCTACCAAATCGCTGGCATAACAGGACATGCTTCATTTATCACTTTTATTGATTATTACTCTCGTTACATGTACTTGTATCTAATTAAGGAAAAGTCTGAATCTCTTACAACTTTTAAAGATTATAAGGCTGAAGTTGAAAAACAACTAGATCGTCAAATTAAAGTTGTGAGATCAGATAGAGGCGGTGAATATTATGGAAGACATACTGATGTGGGTCAATCTCCTGGTCCATTTTATGAGTTTTGTAAGGGCCAGGGGATTGTGAACCAATACACCATGCCTGGTACACCTCAGCAGAATGGTGTCGCTGAACGAAGAAACCGTACCCTTATGAACATGGTGCGCAGTATGTTAGCCAACACTAATTTACCATTATTCCTCTGGACTGAAGCGTTAAAAGCAGCTGTTCATATACTCAATAGAGTTCCTTCTAAGTCTGTCCCTAAAACTCCTTATGAACTTTAGACAGGAAGGAAACCGAGTCTTAAATATATGAAAGTATGGGGCTGCATTGCTGAAGCAAAACTTTACAATCCTTTCCTAAGGAAACTTGACCCTAAAACAGTTACCTGCTTCTTTATCGGGTATCCTGATCACTCAAAGGGTTATCATTTCTATTGCCCTTCCCATGTCACCCGAATTGTTGAAACCAAGCGTGTCGCGTTCCTGGAGGATTTCAAGGTCAGTGGGAGCAGTACTAACCCTTACGAAGATTTGCAAGAAGTACAAGACGCGGGGGGGAGAGACTCGTCGTTTACCATTACTCCGTTTACTCCTCTTGTACCCGATGCAACAACTGCACCTAATATCACTGCACCAACTCCCAATTCACCTCCACAATCAGAACCCATCATACCTCATAACGAAGGCACATCAAACACCCAAAACCAAGACAACGCTGGAACCGAAAATCAACTCAGGAAGTCGTCTAGGCTCAGAAGGCCTACTAATTGGGATGATTATGTTACCTACCTGACTGAAGCTGATATGGATGTCAGAAAGCAAAATGATCCTATCTCTTATAATGAAGCCATTAACAGTGATCGGTCTTCTGAATGGAATAAAGCGATGAATGATAAGCTTGAATCCATAAAGCAAAATGACGTTTGGGATTTGGTAGAATTACCCAATGGTGTCAAACCAGTAGGATGTAAATGGGTGTTCAAAACAAAACTGGATCCGAATGGAAACGTTGAACGCTTCAAAGCGAGATTGGTTGCAAAGGGCTACACTCAAAAAGAGGGAATTGATTATCAAGAGACCTTTTCACCTGTCTCTCGTAAAGATTCATTACAGATCGTTATGGCCCTAGTAGCTCATTTTGATTTAGAGCTGCATCAGATGGACGTTAAAACCGCTTTCCTCAACGGAGACTTAGACGAAGATGTGTACATGAAACAACCTGAAGGCTTTAAACCTGAAGGTCAGGAACATCTAGTCTGTAAGCTGAAGAAATCCATATACGGGTTGAAACAAGCATCACGTCAATGGTACCTCAAGTTTGATGAAGTCATGAAGAAACAAGGTTTTGCAAAGAATCAAGTGGATCAATGCACCTACCTCAAGATAAGTGGGAGCAACTTTACTATACTTGTCCTTTACGTAGATGATATTCTATTGGCAAGTAATAGTTTAGATATGTTGCATGAATCGGAGCGGTTACTCTCGCATAACTTCGACATGAAGGATCTCGGAGATGCTTCTTACGTCATTGGCATCGAAATTCACCGAGATAGACACAAAGGGATCTTAGGATTGTCTCAAAAGGCTTACATAGATCGTGTCCTTACTCGTTACAATATGCAACAGTGCAAACCCTCCGTCGCTCCAGTAGTTAAGGGAGATGTTTTCGGTTCTTTCCAATGTCCGACAAAAGAGGTTGAACAGAAGCAAATGAGTCAGATACCTTATGCGTCAGTAATCGGGAGCGTGATGTATGCTCAAGTCTGTACTCGCCCAGATATTGCTTATATTGCTGGTATGCTAGGCCGTTATCAAACTAATCCTGGCCCAAATCACTGGAAAGCAGCTAAGAAAGTACTTCGATATCTTCAAGGGACGAAAGACTACAAACTAACTTATAGAAGAAGTGATCATTTAGAAGTGGTGAGTTATTCTGATTCTGACTTTGCCAAATGCAAAGATGACAAGAAATCCACTTCGGGCTATATCATTATGTTAGCAGGCGGACCCATTTCATGGAAGAGTCATAAACAACAGTTAACTACAACTTCCACAATGATGGCAGAATACATTGTTGTGTACAACGCAACTTGTCATGGAATGTTACTTAGAAATCTGATCACTGGACTCAAAATTGTTAATTCCATTTCTAGACCATTGAAGCTTTATTGTGATAATTCAGCTGCCGTTAGTTTCTCGAATAGTAACAGTTCGACTGGAGCTGGTTTATATCTTGATACGAAGTACTTGTTCGTACGTGAACGAGTTGAGGAAAATAATCTTTGTATTGAGTATATAAGTACTAAAAATATGCTTGCAGATCCGATGACTAAAGGTCTCCCACCTAAAGTTTTTGAAGAACGTGTTTCTAATATGGGACTTACTAAAGACCTTATTTAAATGCATATTGTACTTGCTTACGTTTTAATTAATCAAATTTCCTCAGTTTGATTTTGTATGTCTCTAACATATGTTCTGTGCATGTAATGACATATAGACAAATAAAAATACATATCAAACGATAAAGGGCTTACTTGAATATTTTGATCATCCCTGTTAGGTTTTAGATTGAGGTTGTAGTATGACTAATGGGGGTCCTGAGTCGAATGATGATTCAACGGCTGTATTTCTCTGCTACGGTTCTTGGTTTAAAGCTAAAATGAGTGTTAACTCCTGATCAGGCTTATCTAATACTCATAGTAAATGATTACTCGGCCAAGTGGGAGAATGTAAGATTAAATATATTTAGTATATTTAATCTTTGGTCATTATAATCAATTTACATAATAATAGATCATTGTATATTAAACCTATTAAATAATTAGTGGGTAATTGTTGATGGACCATATTACCCTTAATGACTAATTATGGTTTCCTCTTGGGTGTATCTAGAGAGTCTATATATAGAAGCTAAGGGTTGCACTAAGAGATGCTCACACACAACCTATTCTTAACATCATAATTCTCTCTCTCTCTCTCTCTCTCCATACGATTCTAAGCCCCTAGAATCGGTACTACCATCAAGCACGTACACCCTAAGGAGGAACCAGATCGTATCGACAAAGATGTCGAACTCAATGGCTTCGTCTCTGACTGGATTCTCTGCTGGCCTTGCTGCCGTTACAGGTATGTAATTACATGTTTTCCATTATGTTTAAACAGAACTGATCAACACGTGGATGACCTACGCATGTCTATAAACAATATGAAACTCTAGTGTTTTCCACCACAAATCATTTCAAGTTTGCACGCCATGAGTTTTTTTATCAGTATTAGTTTTTAAAGTTAAGTTCACGTATAAACAGCCTTATCGTACAAAACGTACGAAATGCATGAAAAGACAAAAAAAACGCGGTGGCATTTTCGTAATTATTTGCTTGTAGGGTAATTATCAAAATTACTCTATAAATGATATGTAGGGTAATTTTGATCTTGTAGTGTAATTTTGTAAAATGTCCTTTTATGGTAATTTTGAAACTTGCAGAGTAACTTTGATACACTTGTAGAGTAATTGTGATACTCTACAAAATTACCCTACAAGATCAAAATTATCTTACAAGATCATTTGTAAAGTAATTATGATACTCTACAAAATTACTCTACAAGATCATAATTACCCTACAAAAAACATTTTACAAAATTACCCTACAAGATCATTGGGTAATTTTGATAATTACTCTACGAGTAAATAATTACGTGTCACTGTGTTTTTTTTTTTTTAACTTTTTTACCCTATTCGTACGTTTTGTAAGATAAGGGTATTTGTATTTGATCTTTTGTCTAGCTTTTAATCGTAAAAAATACTCAAACGACCACATCAGATTCAACTAGTCTGACCCAACTCGACCTGATCCAGCCTGTTTCAACATATACTAAAATACTAGCAGCTTTGACCCGAACCCGTACATACAAAACATCAATCATCCTCCAAGTTTACAATACAAATGTTTTTGAAATAGATCAAAAGCCAAGTTTTTTGGTTGTATAATTACTCCATGAGCTATTTGTTTTCCTCTAACCAAAAATCATAAAAAAACAACATAATAAACAGATGATGATGATGAAAGCACTCCACAGGTACTGAAACCCCTAAGTAGCAGATTTAGGGATCTTGTATTGTTTCTTTAGGAATTGAGATGCCTCAGAATCACACCTGTGACACAATATTCTCAAAAGTGTTTTCGTATCAGCACCCAACTTGCTTCGGTCCGAAGCACTTGCAGATTTTAGGTCGTCTATAAGCTCCCGTGTCTGCATTTGGTCAACCATGAGTGCATAAACATGTGCATGTTGCCTTAAAATAATGTGGTTTCACCAATTGACCTGTTACTCAACACACATGACCCGCCCATTTTCCACCCCAACCATATTTATATATATAGCCTGTTCGTGTGAAGCTTTTAGATATCCCCTCAAAACTATAGGTATAATATCATGTTTACCAAAAAATCACAGTATTAAATATACCAGTTTTTAAATCACAGTATTAAAACTTGCATTAAAATACAAGTTTGGGGTCTAGGGAGAAAGAGACAGTTAAAATAGTCATATTACATATTATATTTAATGAAATGGGTAAATATGAAAGGTATATTTGATATCCATTTTTTGGTTGGGTAAATACGATATTACGTGATTTTAGGGGCATATATGGAATGGCCCCTTTTATAAATTTTCGAATAACTAACCTCATAACCCTGCAGCTTTATAACTTGTCGAACACGTGCAACTTGATTTTCAACAACTCCACGAGGAAGTCCATCTCCACCGGATATGAAAAATTCCTAACAAAAATCAAGCAAAAGAATGTTTGTAATCAGAAAAAATACGTTTGGATGCATTCATTCTAATTATATAAATTACGATTTCAATATAATAATCATATGATTTATGTCAACATTTAAATATTTATTTTATGTTGCACATACTCCAGTGCAATGATGTTAGCGGTTTTACGGGATGATGGGCACCATAACTAAACAAAAACATTAAAAATGACATTCTTCAGGTGTTTCATACACACACACACGCACATACACACGCATACATACTGCAACAGTCCCAGAACTATGAATTATAAGAAATAATTGTTTTTTTTAGGTTTTTTACATACCTTTAGAACCTCCAAATCTTCTTCCAATGATTTAGCATCAGAAGGAATGAACAACCGTGATGGACCTCCATCTAATAACACTCTAATTAGACCGTCCTGCAAAACAACAACAAAAATTCTTATAGGAAAAGTAAAAAAATAAAAACAGTTAAGCATTTGAAGAAAGAAGAAAGAAGAATCAGACCAGTGATGCTTGAAGGAGACTTGTTACAATTCGATCTCGAAGTGGTTCCACAATGACATCACATAGTTGATTTAATTCCTGTAGTGGTTGATCAAATATTACTTGTATCTCACATTATTAAAAAAAACAAAATTCACATTTGAGTTTTATTGAAAAATAAAAAAAAGTTGTCCAAACATACCGCATCAAGTGGCTCAATGAGTGTTTCCAATCTGGATTCAGAAACACTAGGTCTATATAGGTTTTCAATGAATGGTTCTCTTAGATCCCAAAATATTATCTTAGTTCCTGTAGAACATTATGAAACTTAAAATCAGATCTCAAATCTATTTTAACCATTATGAAGTTAAAAAGTATGCCTCACCGGTGAACTCACAAATCCGGTCAATGGCTGCATTAATGTCTTTCCTACTTCCATCAAAGCTTTCTTTTTTTGAGGCCTCATCTGTAAGATGAATATTTCATTTAGATGCGATAAACATCATAATAAATGTTTCTTTCAAAATAAAACGCGATAAGATTTTTGAGACTATATGTAACGGTCTAGAAGATATACTATTGGATTTTCCATGTTTTGTCTTCTTTGTCCAGCGTTCCCATATGCTGTCTTCCAGCTTGTTAAGATGACTGATTCCGTACTACAAAAATAAATTAGTCAATTTTAATAATAGCCAAAACTTAGCTAGTTATTAAAGGATCTAAATTCGTCGCACAAATGCAATTCCATTAATTTCGTGAAATTACAAAAGATTTACTTAAATTATTCGGAAAACTAAATATAATACAAATTTCTTGTCGTCAGAAGAAGAATAAGATGAAATTATAGTACATTCTCATACAATTAAACAATAATATTGCCAAATTTTAAATATAAATAAAATAGCCACTCACATAAAGGGTGTTCAATTGCACACACAGGGTAGGTGTTGTCAAAATATTAATGTCTCTTGACTTTCTCATATCAGGCAGCCTTGGGTCATTTAACTCTTTCTTAACAAAAGCTTTGATTCCACTCTCTCTTCTGTATCTCGTTAAAATTGGCACAGGTGGAATAATATCTTCCTTGCTAGCTGCATGGTCATTCAAGTTCACTATTATTTATATATTCTATGTTGTACATTGCCAATATATTTGATAAAAACTTAATATACATACCCAGGCTGTCAACAACATGTTTTGCATATACTTGAAATGCATTATCAATGCCTCGGAACAGGCTATTCATTTCTCCGGACCTCATTGGAATTTTTAGAGCGAAAAACTGATCAATAGTCTGAAAGAACATAGAAATACATGTTATTTACGTATTACAGTGAATAGATATGGAAATAGATGCTCAAACAAAATATAAAAAAGACCAAAAAAGGAGAAAAGTAAATTATGAATTATTAAATTACTAGGGACCTCTTCCACAATGCGATAAACTTCAACAATTGAACTTCCATGCCGTTGCTGCATTGAAACAGGTTCCCATCGCTGAAAATATATTTAAAATCATTAGCCAAGTGACATTTTATGACCTAAATATTTGAGATGCCAGCTGAAATCAAACTTTTGTGAACAAAATTCAGAAAGACGTACTGGACCAGTAATCATTTATTATGTTACCTCCTGTTGAATGGCTCGCTCAACCCAACCCATAATTCTACTTAGTTGCGCATTGACCCACCGCAACACTAGGGTTCCAGATATTGTTTCGATCTGTTATAAGGAAAAGAACAGTTGAAATAATATACTTATAATGCTATATTAATTCTGAGACAAGCGCACTGGTACATACATAAATACGGAAAACTGTACCTTATACGGAGAAAGTTTTTTCAAGGACACTTCTGACTGTCCACTCGAAGATGCGATAAGTTCCATAACATATTCCTCAAAACTATCAGCAGCAGGAAATACCAAAACGACATCCTCTGTAAGTTGCTCAACGCTGTTAAGGAAGGGCTTCTGCATATTTAACAAATATGTGAGATACTGAAGAAAAAGATAAGCAACCAGTTGATGAGCGATGAGCTTACCAACTTGCTTCCATAAAGCTTGTGAAGAAGAGACGCTGAAACAACGACAGCTTGTGAATGCCATTGAGATAATACTGGAATAAATACAGTTGCGTCTTTTTTTAAAAGTTTCTTGGTTTCTTCTCCTAATAGTGCAAGTGGATGTTCGTCTGTTGCGTTGGACATGGTCTCAACATCCTGCAATGTCTGAAATAGAAAAAGAGGCAGTAGTTTAATATATTTGAACTTTTTTACAAAACTGACACATCCAGTCAACTGAAGTATAATAAGTGATAAAAAAAAACAAAATCTCCAATTTCCTATTCGCCATGTTCATATGGATACCGCTTACCCTTAAAAATGCATTTTTGATGGATGATGAGACATAGGACTCAATCTTATCTCCATCTGTCACATGTTGCATTGCCTGAAAAACAAATGAAAACCGAAAGTGAACTTTAGTTAGGTACAAGCAGTGAGTAAGAACAGCATGTCAGGCCGCATTATGAGAAAATGATTCCATTGTGTGTGTGTGTGTGTGCGCGTGTATAAACACATATATAGGGGAGGGTTATCTTGAGAACGTTAAATATTGCGAGAACCGTGAGAACTTGGTCAAAATTCAATTTTTTTTACACTTATCATTATTATTCGAATACAATATTAGAAATTAAATTTACACGTTTAAAGAACATGTATTCGTAAATAAAAAATATTTACACGTGTAAGTTTGCCATTTACACGTGTTAATTTGTTGTATTTACACATGTGTAAAAATTTATTAAAGAGTAATTTTTTTTAATGTTGTATTTTAATTATAATGAGGTTTGTATTAAAAAAAATGATTTTGATTGGTGTTTTCATTCGTTCTCACGGTTCTCGCAATATTTAGCGTTCTCAAGATAACCCCCCCTACATACACACACACACACACACACACACAGAGAGAGAGAGAGAGAGAGAGTTAAGATAGAATGGCCTGTTACTCACCGATCCAGGTTCCTCCTGAAGAAGTCTCCTTGCTACCATTGAAAGCGATACTACATTCTCCATCATTGCCAATGCCTATAAGGTATGGGAGAAAAATCTGAGTCGGCATCAAAATTTAATGCTAATATAGTCAAAAGCATCAAGTCAGGCTAGTGGTTTTTTTGCTTGATGTCAAGCTAAAATTGGACGTTACACAGCAACAAACACAGACATCCAAACAATGGTATCAATTAGACATTATTCAGCCTGAATTTCTGAAAACAAAAAGATAGAAAAATTAACCTCAGAAAAGTTCAAGTGGTAATCTGCAAGTTGCTTGTCAGCCCATTTCTGAATAGGCATTAAAAAGGACTGTAAAAAGGTTAGCTCCTGAGAGCCCTCTTCAGTCTCAACTTTGCAATACAAGCTTTTTAAGTGCATTCTCTCTTGTGGGCCCCGTTCTTCCTTCAAGGGTACTTTATTTAATTGTTCAATGGCAAGCCTAAGAAGTGCATGCTCCCTAGTCATAACAAACTGCATAACAACAGCTGATTCGTGATAAGCACTTCATGTAATTCCAATAACAAGGAGATACAAGTCGGTACAAAAACAACTGTATGTATTTGTTATCAAGAGTGATATACATGCATCAATTCAAACAAGCTTGCCTACGTATAAAGAGTTTTTGATACCTGACGGAAGAGCACCCATGCGTAGCAGGTGTGGTGAATGGTTTCCGTAATTCCCAAAATACGCCATGTTGACTTTAAAAGCTCAAGTATTTCTTCAACTTCCTGCATGCAAAGCATAGAAAATTATCTGATTTTATGGATTGTCATCATATACTACCATAAAATCTGCTGGCTTTTCTAATTTAAAGGTGGTTAGGCTTCCAATGATGTTGGATTTTGTATGACACTAATAGAATATAAATGTAATACCAAATGTTTAACGTTAAATATGCTAACCTCTGTTAGTTTTCCTTCATCGAGAACATCAAAAACGCTAAGAAGGAGTTTTTCATATAATCTGACATTTAAATGATAGCCGTCTGCCCAGTGACAAACTTCACCCGTTAAGTCACCGCGAGCTGGCCTCTCTGCAAGTGGTATAGCAATGTCCCTCAGAGATCTCAAACATTCTATGCGTTGAAGTTCACCCACAGATGGTGCAAATGACTGAGATAGGACAATTTTAAAACAATCAACAAGCATAGAAGAGTATAATGGCATGTAAGCCTTAAACAGCGTTGACTTTATCTTGCTTCATAATGCAACTTTTTTTTGTTCCCAAAACTACATCGTTTCCACAAGTGACTGTACACAATATATTTAGCTCTATCAGCTATACATTCAAGAACTTTAAGCCCATACATTGGAATAAACATAATAGAACCTCCTTCAACTCATAGCCGAATAGGGGTTTTAGCACAACTGCATAAGATATCAACAGATTTGCACTTTGGTACTATTTTAGTCATTGTATTTTGTTTTTGCTCTATTGGGTCATTGAAAGATGGGTTTTTGTCTTGCATGGGCCATTAAAAGGATATTTAGTGATGCCCAAACAGGACAAAAACTCAGCAAGTCCGCATAACGAACCAAACAGAACAAGATGCCATTTTTAATGACTTGAATGTGCAAAAAGGAGTACAGTGACTAAAACGGGACACACGTGAAAGTACATTGATATATTATGAACAAAAACACAAAAAGATACGAACTATTATAGATAATTTCAAAAGGTTTTAACCCTTAAACCATCAACAAGAAAATACTGACCTCAGATTCTTCAATTCTTGCCAAAAGAACCCTCATTTCACTTGCTTTGCGCCCAGATTCCCCGAATCCCACAACTGGGTGATTCACAAGCCCTTCCTCGAGCATATTCAACTGAACTAACACAATAATGGAAACATATTACACAAATATCAAGTAAAGTCTCAGGTCTACTTATACCACAATAAGATAAAGCAATGAACCGATATGCGCAATTGACAAAAGAGAAATCAAGGAGAGAGAAGGGACTTGCTTGTCTTTTTTGCCACCTAATATAAGCTTTCTTGTCAGAAAATTCAGTTCGAGAAATACAAGATAATAACTCCAAAGGAATCAAAAGAGCATCCATTCTTTTTCCCACTTTGCCAGCCATTGCATTCAGTAGCCCTTGTCTTGTTCTGATGTCCATTGCCTCAGAAATCTGTGGTTACAACAATCATCATTATTATTATATAAATGTCTAAGCACAAACCATACTACTTCATATACTTGTTTGTACTGAATGTCCTTTTCTAATAAATATGTAAGAGAGCCATTTTTACTTGATAAATGTGCATATGTTTTTTCTATTTGGAGACATAGCGTAGTCAACTCAAGCAAATTATAGTTATAAAAGATCTGGCACGCCTTCCTTCACACTGTACCTCCATCTGGACGCGCATTGTCTCCAGCAAGCCAGTCAAACCAGTTGACTGTTGGGTTGTAACCTGTTCACTCTTACTCCGTCCAAGCTTCTTCAACAGTCTGGATTTCTTTTCTTTTTTCTTTTCCTTTGATGGCACTATAAGGCCCCTGTTTGAACAACAATTACATTACAGTCAAAAGATACTGGCAGCACTAGGGTTGTAAAAGAACCAAGCACAGCAAAATGACCAAGAATACAACATTAAAATTGTGTGTATGTGTATAAATAGGTATATATATATGCATATACAAACAGATTTACACATATATATAAAGTTCAAGCCAAGAAAGATTAAGGAGAAAAATGAATACCCTGAAGCTCCAGCAGCAGCTAACAGAATTTCATAAGCCGTTTCACGGAGGTCATCATCGTTTACACCTGAATAAAAGACCAGTTAAATTATACTATGAAATAAGAAACTTCAGATAATGATTAAACCTCTGGTATTCCATTCCATTTCAAATTATACTGTGAAAAAAATCCAATTTCAATGGACTTATTATATGTATTTATACAGAGTAATCTTTGGAGCTCTTAGCACATTTCAGTTCCATAAATCTCCTTCTGAACCGACTTAAAAATCATATGTCCCAAAAATTTACTCAAAGAAAACTATTTGAAGCTGACACTAATTTTGCGTGTTATCAGTGCAGCTTTAACATAATTGATCAAAAACTAAATAACAGTGTTGTGACTCTACAACTCTACAGTCTACACCATAAAAACAAAATTCGCATTAACTGAACATAAAAAAGAATCTTTTTAACTGACAAAGCTTCTCCACATCTGTGTTTACCTGTTGCGAATGAAGGCAAACCCACGACCAGATCAGCAGTATCATTTAATGTTCTACGCGAATACCTACGACTAGCAAGTTCCTCTAAATCATCTTCATCCTCAAAATCATCAATGTCATCAACGGTTAAATTACGATCTTGCCCTGAGTTAATGGATTGTGATTTTGATATCATAGCAGGTGCAGGTTCATCCTCTTCATTTGCATCAAATGGATTTGATGATGTTATGTCTGGCATAATGGGTGATGGTACCACAAAAGGAACAGCTGGTGGAGCCCTCCTTGGAGGTGACCCTGATGATTCAGGATTGGTAGCCAAAAAAAACTCACCTTCAGATTCTGCATTCTTCATTGTGATGAAAAAAAAGGAAATAATTATACAATAAACCACAAGAAAGATGATGCAGGTTCAGCATTAATAGTAACAAGTGCCGCAGTAATGTATCACTTTCATTCCAACAAAATTGCAACGATTACCAAATTGGAATGCCCTCCATTTATAGCAACCTTTGTTCTTGAAAAATTACAAGCCACTTTGTGAAATGGATAATGGTCCACGTATTTACATTGATTTAAAAGTTAGGAGGCATCATGATGTAAATCCATCAAAAGATTATGTATTGCAAGGTTGATTTGAATGTCGTATAATAATTAAAAGCTTCAAACTATATGCATGTAGGGTCAATTATTGTTTCTACCCAGGGCACAAAGACTATATATTTTTGGCCAGCATCATTTAAAAAAAGAGCAGTACGTGGCAGGTCACCTACAAAATGTTTCAATCTAAATAGATAGAGTTTCTCTGTCTCCATTCACCAAAAAGAGATGAAAATCTAAATTATATATTATATAGTTGCATGAAATACTCAATTACCACATTTCCATAGCCACTCCTGACAACACTACTTTCACCATCACATATAAGTAACACAAAATATCTCATATCAGTTTCGACATTCAATACTAGCTAGTTCAACTTACCATATGAGGCAATCCAGTACTATCATGATAATCTCTAATAGCTTCCGAAAGTTCAAGCTCGTCACCTGCATTACAATTCAACTTCAGCACCTAGTAAACACATTGATCTTAAGTTAACCAAAATGAAAACAAACAGCCAAACCCTAAATACCACATCTGTTTCAAATAGCTGCATTTTGTTTTCACATCACACCTAATTCTTCCCACCCCCGTACACTCATACACATAGCCATAATACATTTTGCTGCAAACTAACATCTACTGGACATCAGATATTAGGTATCTAGGGTTTGCATTTGTATATCTAACAGTAATAATCAATTCACTATTTTATCATCTTACAACATAATCCTAATTCCTAACCCTAGTGCTTAACATAACCTCCCTCATTCAAAAGTAATAACTCTTAACACATTCAAGGTCAAAATGCAGGTCTACAAAACAACCACAAACCTTTCTTGACGGAATTGAGAACATAATCAACACTAACTTGATCTAGATCCACATCATCCAATGAAACAGCACCAGGTGGCATAACAACTTTCTTAATCAAACTACCAGACAACAAGTAATTAAGAAGTATCCGCCTATCTCTTCGGTACCTCTGCAAAAGTTCCACTTCGTTTTCCCTGTCACAAACAAATCCATACATATCAGTACTGGAAACATCTAGAAACGTTATTAAACTAACATTATTATTGTTAAATTGGATTTAGAACTACACATACTCTTCCATGACGGATTCAAGAGCTGGATAACCGCTTCAATTGTGTACAAGATGATTTTGAATGAGATGAATGAAGAAGTTGAAATTGAGGATGCGAGATCTGCGGCAGGTGGATAGAAATGCGAGAAGTGTGAATCTTATTCGAAGTGTTTGGATCTCTGGATTACTTGCGATGACTGATGATGAGTAGATTGGACCGAGCAAGTGTGTGTTTTTGTGTGTGAGAGAAGAAGGTATTTGTGAACAGTGACACTACGCATGAAGATATTAACAGTGCTTTTTTTTAAAGAAAAAAAAAAGTGTTCAAGTTGTTGTAGGCTGTAGCAAAGATCAAATTGTGTATAGCTCTTAGTTTTTTTTAACGATAAATTTGGATGACTGACGGATTACTGGAGTGTCATCGTGTCACCAGCGGAACCACCCAATCATATTCATCTCCACTAGACATAATGTTTATATACCAATTCAGGAGGAAATCCAATAAATATGGAAAAAACACTCCCCTTGTGGGAATCGATCCGAATAATAGACAAAAAAATAAATTAAAAGTAATTGTGTAACAAGGGTAGGTAAGACGTAGTCGGTAACCCCAATGCAAGTACCTATACCCGATGGGGTACACCACCAGTCAATTGGGTGCCAAAATCAAGTAGGGAAACCCAGCCGCCAGTGGACGTGGGTTTCACGGGTTCAATTCAGACTAGACGAGGTGTACACTTCTAATTGGATGTTGAGAGGGTACCGACGGGTTACACCCCGGCCCCCCTAAGATTTTTCCAAAAAAGTCAACGTAGACAGCATGTAGTGAAAACTTAAATTCAACAATAAATGAAATATTATCGAAACTGGAAACCATAAAGACGAATATCGGTACGGTAACGACACTTGATATAAATTGTAAAGAGAAAATAGCGAACAATATTATTTGTTTATGATTTAATTAAAAGACATTTGTAACATAAATTTTTTCTTTTTTTTTATGAGTATATACTTTCGTTTGGAGTTTTCGATTATGAAAAAAAAAATGTAACTAACCCTTGCTAATCTAAGCTGATATTAGAAGAGGGGGGGGGGGGGGGGGGGGGGGGTAAGGTAGCAAATTAAATACATTTTAAATTGACAGGTTTGACACTTTTAGTTATAATAATTACCTCATTAAAATTAGGTTGGCGTCGAAGCACCGTATTTCAGATTAAATTAATATTAGTTGAAAACAGGCTAAACAACTTAAACCCATCTAATTATGTTAGTTTGTATAATCAAATAAACACTAGTTCTTTGCCCAACCTACTCCTACCATTTTCCAATATGTTAGTTTGTATTATTATTATCTTTTTTTTGTTTTTTTTTGAACGGCAAACGTTACTCCTATTAAACTTTACATCAGTTATACTTAAATACTCCTCTTGCTCAGGTTTAAACCTGGACATCACATCCCTTAGGCAAGTGCCTCTACCAAGTACCAAGTGAGCTACCTCCAATATGAGGTATAGTTTGTAATTGTATTATTAAATGAACACTTGTACTTAGCTCAACCTACTCCTACCATTCTCAACACGAACTAAAGTGACTTGTTTAAAAGTCGTTTTGACCTTTTACACACATCCACACCCATACATCGCGACTCAAGGCCTGGGACCATAAGACCTAATTCTTCGACTTTAACCCTAAAAGACCATTTGGGATTGACGAAGTCTTGACAATTTTTAAACAAAGAAGAAAGAACAAGTGAGCTACCAAGAAGTTGTTACAAAGAGTTACCAATCTGTTATATCAAAGAGTATAACTTTCAAGTCCATTGAGCCTTTCAAATGCATAAGATGTAGAATAACAACATAATGCATCATGCAAATAATAATATGTCACATAATCAATCAAATATATAGTTCCACCATTTTCACACACACACACAGACACATTTTTTATGTGTATACATATATATGGATATATATGTATTATGTTTATGACTATGTTAGGTCATCTTCATCAAGGGCCTCTCCATTCTCCAGTGAATTAACTTCCATTGCAACCAGCTCACCAGTAGGCAGCTTCCTTGCAAGTCTGATGATCTGCAACATTGTTATATCAAGTAAACTTGATATTTCTACATTTCTAATACCATACTCAAAAATCCTACCAATTTCAATTTAATAAATTCCAACGCGTATACCAAGATAATTTGTTACAACTACGATCCCATGTAACTTGCAACGTCACTATTTGGGCGTATTTGTAATCTTGGATTACCAACTAACTCATCATCAATTAAATGCCTAAAACCACATAAAATGTTTAGAAAAAAGTTAATCACGGTTAAGGGTTTACCATATGATCGAGATTGGATATAGTACTGGATTTAGCTACACGTTTGATTTCTTCAACATCAGCCTCTCTGTATGCAGAAAGAAGCTTACTGGCACAATGACTCTGGTCACTACTCAGAAACGTATCAATCCTGCAAAACAGAAGCCAAAATTTACCTAATTTTCAATACAACAAGGATTCGGTTTCGAGCATGAAATTTACTAACATAATTAATGCATTGTTTAAAATTTCCTACTGTGAGGGTGTTTGGGAATGTTTAAAAGCAGTCAATAAGCACATACTCACATAGCATTCATAAGGAAGTTGTTTTAAAGCATCACATCAAAAAACTATAAGAGAAAACAGAGGCATCAACCCTGATTACGAATTTGCTATTGTCTCATCCCCATTGATACTCGATTCCTACAACACTAATCCCATTATACATAACAAAGAGTGTAACTATTTCCCATTAGTTATACAATATTTGTTTGTTTGAAGTTGTCATAGAAGAAAAATCTGCATCTTAAGTCTACTATTATCAGGAAACTTAAACTTTTTCCTACCACATAGGATTATATTTTGTATCCAATATTGATTAGAACTATTCGGCATCTCTTATTCTGAAACAAACCTTTTTCAGTCCTACTTTTGGAACCCTAGATACTCGTAAAATTTCTTTATGAAAGGGACAAAAACTATAGTTTTATCAAGTTAGTGAGTTACAACTTACAAAACCATGGAGTAAAAAGAAGTTGACTTACTGACAACAGTCGTTATAGCACTGTTCTGCTTGCTTGAAATCATGAGCAGAAAGGTATACAATAATTGCACTAAGATAAGCCTGCGTTAAAAAAAAAAAAAAAAACATGATTTATTATTACTTGCCAAACAGACCATTACATGGAAAAAAAATTAACTACAAAAGAGTAGAAAAACAGAGCCCAAAAGCATGAAATTTAAGAAAGAAAAACTAATGCACCTTGCATTGGCTATGGAGAGCATTGCATTTATTAGCTGCTACAGCCCATCTCAAAAGAAAACTTGCAGCATCCGTGTACCTTGAAGCAAAAGAACAACAATATTTGGTATGAAACACGAAATCTAAAAAGAAAGCTTCGTAATGCAAAGTCTAAGATGCCACCAGATTTATCAACAATCAGTCAATCACATAATTAAATGATACTGATATTATGTAAGAGAAAAAGATCCGTACTTTTCAAGCTTTATGTAAACATTAGTAATGGCGCGATATAAATCAAATGCCATATTTTCCTTGCCATCCTCCTCAAGTAGTGAGCAAGCATCAGTATACATTGCAATGGCATCCTCAGGCTTAGCATCTTCCAGAGCACTGTAAAATAAAATTGTTATATAATATAATATCACATCTTATGCTGCAAGATATTCAAAACGAATTCAAGTGTGATATAAAGCGTTTTATTTACAGTTAGCAGGGAAAAATCACATTTGATTTACAGTATACATTCATAAATTCTTTGACCCAGAAAAGGATGGTAACAATTGACTAAACTAAATAATATCACATCTTATGCTGCAAGATATTCAAAACGAATTCAAGTGTGATATAAAGCGTTTTATTTAAAGTTAGCAGGGGAAAATAAATGCCTACCGGGCACCTTTTGCAAGCGCATCAGACGCAGGTTGTGACCTGCCGCATTCATTGTACAGCTCAGACGCCCTTCTGTAAAAGTCAGCAACTTCACTCCAGATGCCTAATTCAACAGCTAACGCAGCAGCAGACTCCATATGCTTAGCAGCATCCCATGGTTTGACTTTTTGTCAAGTCTAAACAGTTGTAAACACAAATGATTCTCTAACAGAAATACATGATCAGTTTAAAAAGGATATGAGGCGAGCATTTCTTGTCCTTTAGAAGCTTTCTCAAATGCTACTTTTGCTTTCTCATGTTTTTTGGCAAACCTAAAAGCAGTAGCTGCCAAGAGTAATACATGATTTCATCCTCATTAGACTAACAAGTAACAACCTCTTAAACTTATAGCTGCTTTTATCCAAAATGTAAGCTGCAACAATTTATAAAGGCTAAATGTTAATTCTACAAAATTATTTACCTGCCTGCTCATAATATTGAGTTGCATTCTTCCAGTCCGCACTCCATCGTGTTAAAGTGAGTTTTGTTCTGTCGCATTATGAGAGAAAGAAATTAAAACAGGCAACTATAAACAAGAAGATAATATAACTAAGAAGCACTTTTTTCTTATGTAATATTCACTAGAAAGTACAAATAAAGCCTATAATGCAATTAGAAATCCGGCATTAAGATACTGAATTACTGACTTCAAATACTTATTACCTACAGTGTAAATCACATACAATCTACAGCATCATACAATAAAAATTCTATTCAAGAACTAATATCAATTCAGAGGTCATGAAGAAAAGCAAATGTATGTGTATTCTGCCATGTAACAGACCTTAGCATCTATTATACTGACTAAAAAATACCTTGTCCCACGATTAATCGAAAAGGTTGTTGCAAATTTTAAATTTAGATCTGTATATAAACAATACTCTTACGACTAACCTTGTTTACAAATTGAACTATCTTTCACCTAGACTTCTATCTGTATCTATACAAGCAGTTCATATATCATTTTCTAGAAGCTTGTTCAGAATAAAGTACTCCATAATCCATATCTCACTAGGACTGCAATCTTCCACTATATCATCATCATCATCATACTCGGTATATCCCACCAATAGCAAAGCTAAGGTAGGGTCTGAGGAGGGTGAGATGTAGACAGCCTTACCTCTACCCCGTAGGAATAGAGAGGCTGCTTCCAATGAGACCCCCGGCTCGATTGTAGTTTTGCATCAAGCCTTGGACATAAGGCACATAACACTCAGCAATTGAGACAAACGCCGATTAGTGCATGTACCCTCTTGTCTTTCGGCTATCAACGCCACCACATGATGCATGATTAACCATCCTCTCTTTTAACATTATTTTCATGAAATTAGTAAAATAACGTTAAAATTAGTACACTTTCACTTTTGCCCCCCGAGCGCCCACACATATATACATTATATGAGCATACCGCAAGCGGGGCGTAAATCTTCCACTATATATGCAAATCAATGTAACTAATTAACAAATGCCTTCATTTTTAACAACCTTGAACCATCTCAACACGTCAAAATTAAAGTGAACCTTTTGATCCAAAACGAATCAACATTTTTCAGGTGATCCAATAGAAGCATGATGTCCATTTCATTACTGTAAATCATGTAACACCTAATATCTTTTAAAGTAAAACCTAATAAACTGAAATAATGCGTATGAGCCAAATAACATTAGGTTTTAACTCCAAGATTCCAGTGCTAGAACTTATCTAGTGATCTGCAACTACTACACATATAACCTAATTCAAGCTGCTGCTGGTACAGATTAACATGTAACGTCCTCGTGCTCATATCATTCGAGTCAAATCGTCACAGAAAACGAACGAATAAACCCTAACTGGTTGAGATTATATGTTAATTTACTAAACCTACTTAAATCATTGCAAATTCAATCACAAACAACACGAGTATGAAATAAACAGATCGTAAGGGATTGTGAAGAGTGTAAACTGACAGTTTATCGGCTTTGGCGATGAGCTTTTCGGGATCGGCAGCAGCCATGGATGATCTCCTTTACTGTCTTCTGAAATTTCGGATCTTCTGTGTTCTCGTGTAAGCTTGGTCCGGTCCAAATAAAGCCCATTATAAACTGCCGGTTTGGCTGTTTTTCTTTTTCTGAACCGGTTTTTATGAGGAATGAGATCAAATTGGACCGATCAGTTGATAATTTTGGTTTTGGTAGTGTCACCCTTATCACTTTCTTGGTATTGGTCTTGCTATTGGTGACTTCTTTTTCTATATTCTTTGACTTGGTGTATTGGCATGCGGTTCGTTTTGGAGCTGAGGGTCTCTCTGGAAGCAGTCTCTCTATCCCTAGGGATAGAGGCAAGGTCTGTCTACATCCCACCCTCCCCAGACCCTATAAGTAGCTTTGCTATTTGTGGGATTTACTGGGTATGGTTGTTGTTGTTGTTGTTGTAGTGGCATCAAGAAAAAAAATAGTTTTTGGTTTTGACAGCTAAAGATCAAGGGTGGGTAGGCTGGCGTACCCTTTGAAAAAACATTTTTTACTGTTATTTTTCGTCGGAAATTTCGACCGCACCCCTTGAAAAATTTCAACCGCCCCATTTAGAAAAAAAAATATTATGAATTTATTAAAAAAAAGTAAACACTAATTATTATTAAATATACAAGTATATAACACAATTTATATAATTATTCCACTTATTCACTTAATTACTTAACCCAATCAAAGCCCAATTTAAAATATATTTTTATTAACCCAAGCCCAAACCCAACTCAAAGAAATTTGAACTAAATAAAATAACCCAAACTCATCCACCCATTCCAATTCCAAATCCCGCCCAAGAAAACTGCTAACGACTTGACGCTACTGCTCACAATTGTACGTCTTTTTTTGCCGGAAAAAACAAAAATTCCGGCAAGACTGACCCATATTACGCCAGAACTCCGATATAGAACTAGTATGGTTTCTTTATTGAATTTTTGTTTATTTTTTTGTTTTATGTGATGATTAGGAGAAAATATAGACGTATAAAGGTTTGATCTTTTTTTTATGTTTTTTGGTTGTTTTAGACTTGTAGTTAAATGATTTTGTTGTTTTATTTATAGCTTTGTTTGTTTAAATGATAAGTTAGAAGTAATCAACATTTAATACTAGGGCTTCAATCTTTGAAAATAAAACTGAAAATTATGGATTATGGTTGAACATGATTGTTTATTTTGTTTAAGTTTTTAGTGTTGTTTTATGAACTTGTGAAGCAATTTATATGTAATAGGAACCATGAGTAAGAATTTAATGAACTTATGGAGTGTTTAGTATCTCTAGATAATGTTTTGGATATAGATAATGTTTTGGATAGAACTTAAAAAATGAAAACCTGTAGGGTAAAATTGTAAATACGTTTGTAATGACATTTGACGTTTGACGTGTCTTTTATGATTATATAAATTTTAGTTTGATGTTCTTTTGTCTTATATGACCCGACTCGATACGACCTGCTATGAACCATTTTTTTATATCGCTAGGGCCCTAAAATCTTTAAAAATATTCCGCACCCCCAACAAAAAATTCCTGGGTCCGCCACTGCTACAGATATATATGATGATTTTCGTTTTGGTTCTTGGTTTTGACAGCTACAGATGGAAGATGGTTTTATTTTAGTAACGGGTGTTACAATAGTCGATTTCAAGCTTGTTACGCTCGAGCTCGGCTCGTCTAAATTATAAGGCATCTAATTTATAAGAGCTTGTTTCAAGCTTCATGCCTAGAACATGAACTCAATTCGTTTATTATTCTGAAACCCGAGCTTGTTTTGAACTCGACTCGTTTTATTACTTATAAAATAATTAAGTATTTTGTTTGGGTTCGTATATCATTATTTTAATATTTATAATTATTAATTTTGTATACCAAATTTGTATCGTACTAGTTTTATGCCATGTCTGCGTTGCGAGGCGCTAAACCGAATATATCTCAGTTTGATAACATGTAGGTCTGTGTTTTGATTACTTGTACTGACTACTTATAACTCGATCTCAATAAAAATTACATCAAGACAGAGACAAAAAATATGTTAGTCAAAGAGAAAAAAAAATTACGAAAGTTAAAGAACTGTAGAGTAGCTTTATTAAAGTCTAGAAGCATAAACTAACTTAAAAAAAAAAGATTAGGAAAATACAGGGTAAAGTTAATGGATGTTAAATATAATAGCTTAAAAATGGAAAAAATATTTGCAATTCCTGGGTTTCGAACCCATGCCCTTTGATTTCGGTAGAGCATATTTCAAAAGAAAAAACCACTCCATCACATGCTATTTTCATTTATGTAATCGCTTTAAATATACATATACTAACTTGAAAAAGGTAAAAGCCAAAAAAATATTAAAAGAACCCAGTGATTGCCGCATGTATCTACCAATAGCAAGTTTTCATAGAGAATGTACATATAGAGCTATATCATTTAGTCATGAACTCATGATTTTATCATGATAAGTCTTTATGTAATTTGTAATTTTAAGTGCATGTCGGTCTATCATCGGATTCACATGCAAGCCGTCTTACACCATTGACATCATTAACATCACAAACCTATGAAATGTTCAACCACAATAAATGAAACAAACAAGCAAATCAGTATCTAAAAGTGTGTAATAACCAAATATACAACAACTAATGAAACAATGGTCAACCGGGTGGGGTTAACTAACTGGTCTCGTCAAGAGGGTTAATCCCTTCTTTCCGAGGATCGTTGGCTGGATCGTCCGGTGGTGGGTTTCCTGCACAAGGAAACAAGCCGTGACTCGTAACAAGGAGGATGGGGTAGGGGGTGCTCCTTGTTACCACTCTCCGGCGTGAGAATCAGTAATTTGCTTGGGAAGCAAAGTGTGATAGTAGTAGTAGTGAGAGAGTTGAGAAATGATACCTCAAACCTGGTTTGGGGTGAGTATTTATAGCCGAGGAGTGAAGGAGGGTAGTTGAGTAGTTAGTCTGACATCGCACAGCTGCTTGCAGGTGTGTCAGACCTGTCGGTTGCGGAGGTGATGCCACGTCCTGCTGTGGTGTCAGACTGTTGTACACATGTAGGCTGGTGGGCGACTGTTCCTAGTGCCACTTGCACTGTGGTGTCAGACCTACTTGCCTTGTAGGCAGGATGCGGTGCCAGGTCGCATCGCTGCTTGCGGTCACTGATGTTGTTCCCGCGTTCTTTGTTCTATCCAAGATGCATGCGGGATGCGGTGTCATGCCGCATCGCCGCTTAGTGACTGTAAGTTGTTGTCTAGATCCCTTGTCGTGACGAAAATGTTCATAGGATGCGGTGCAGGGTCGCATCGCTATGTGTAACATTAGTTTCTGTCCTTAAGGTAAGTCTTCTCATCACTGGACAGATTGGACCGCTGTGTTCGCGCGTGCCTGCGCGGACACAGGTAAGTTATTGCTGGTGGGGGTTTTTGATAAGGGTAATGGTAATTCGCGGTCATGCTGACGCGAGATCTGGGACCATACCCCTTCAAGTCCCCCCAGTCTAGTGTTTCTTCCTTATGCAAGTTGCATGTGGGAGGAATACTGGACTATGGTGTTTAGAAGGTAGAATATGGGCCATTTGGATGGCTCCGTTCGGTTGTTAGTCCGTTAGGTCAGTAGGCCTTTCGAGTGGATTGTTTCTTCCTTTGAGAAGGATGTCCGGTGAGCAAGTTCCGTCTGATGCGGAATTCTCAGCCAAGGACTTGACTCTTGGTCCACCTTTTGTTGATGTCATCAGCCACCTGTTGGTGTTTCGAACCAACCTTTGAAACGGTGACTGAAGGTGTTAGCAGGGTTCGAACCAACCTTTGAGATCGTGACGGAATAAGTCCGTCTCCGCCATTCTAGTTGTAACCTCTGCGTCAGGTATCGCAAAGTTGTAAGTACTTTGCTCAAGCTCTATGTTCAACTGGACATTCAACGATGAACCTTGTTTTGTGGGGTGTTCGTTTTCCAGTTTAGCTCTCTAGTAACCGCACGTCCTCTGCGGTTTAGCTCTCAAGTAACCGCACGGCCCTTCAGGTTTAGCTCTCAAGTAACCGCACGGCCCTTGAGGTTTAGCTCTCAACTAACCGCACGTTCTTTGCGGTTACCTCGTTGCCGCACCTTGTTGGCCATGTGCGTTTGAGCTACGTGGGGTAGTTGCGCCATTGTTGGCCGTGTTTGGTCGAACAATGTGAATCTGGACTATGGGCAGATAAACATGGTCATAGGCAGGGTTGTGCCCACCATTGTTTATTCTATGCGGTCCATAGGTGGCTAACTAGTCATAAGCAGACTTGTTACCACTGTTCTGGAGCTACTTTCCTTCACGCTTAGTTCAAAAGCAGTTTTCTTTGAAGTAGCTTTGCTTCACCGCGTGGTGGTTTAGTTGTGGCTCTTCCGTAGCTACCGTTCGCATTGTTGCGGTTTATAGCAACTACACATGAGTGGTTGCGGTTTGCAGCAAAGAACTCGCTTCTAGAAGTCTTGTAGCCTGGATGTGGCTCTTGAAGGATCAGGAGTCAGGGTTGCTGATGTGCGGTTTGCCCAGCATACTTGTCCTTTTCCCTAAGGAGAAGCTAATTTCGTCCCCTCTGTGGTTGTGAACCGAAAATGAGGGTTTTGAAGCTTGAAGAAGCTTACATGGAGTGCGGTTTATCGCATCCTGAGAAGCGGTTTTCACAGTCCAAAGAACCATGCTGGTTCTGAGTATCTGACACACCTGTGCGGGTTTGTGTGTCATCTCCGCATATTCCACGTGTGCTCGTGGGTATGTGCGGTTATTGTTTATACCCCCTTATATAATTTTAAAGATATATATTTTTGCCTTTTTTGAGGGGTATGTAAAAAATGACATGCGGTATGGGTTATGGTGCGGTAAACCAGAGAAACCGCATGCCGCTTATGTTTGGATAATGTTTGTCGCTTTTGTGCTGCCTACGTGGCTGATGGCACGTGTGGGTTGTTGAAAGTTGGTAGGATTCTGACATGTGATGATCTGAAAGGACGTTTGCACTGCCCGAGGTCATAACTGCACAGTAGCAAGTAGTGTAAAGGTCTTTTCTGTCAGGCGCGTGGCGGCCACGCGCGAGTGATAACCGTCAGCGGAAACGTCGCTGAACACGTGGCGTCTCGTGAGTGGCCCTTTTTGAACGTGGTAAGTCGGTTTACTGCATCGCATTAATTGCGATGAGTATATAAGGGGAAACCGTTTGATTTCTCCTCACTTTGTTCAAATTTCAAAAATTTCTTTGGTGAAAAGAGTGTATTCTCTTTGTCTTCTCCGATCAATCTGTCTGTATTTCCGGCGATTTCTTGAGTTTTTGTGTAACTCAATACTTCTCTTCTTTATATTTCTTGATGGCTGAACCATCTAACCCACACAATGTGAAGGGTGAAAACCCTGAACATTTTTCTCCGGTGGTTGGGGAAGAAGAGGACGACGGTGGTAGTGCACCTGGTGGTGGGCTACCAGTATTGAAGTGGTCTAGGGCGTCGTTCACCCGACTGATGACCAGCATCCAAATGCCCCAGGAGTTTGGGGCTGTTTATCCTCAGGAAGGTGATACCGGTGCCTGTGCTCCGGCCGGTCATGTCACCATGTGGGCTGATTCTTTCATTGATGGTAACCTTCGTTTACCATTAACCGTTTTTGTCGCTGAGGTCTTGGAGTATTACAAGGTCCATATCTCCCAGATGAGTCCTTTTGGGATGATACGTATTAGAAACTTTGAGTACACTTTTCGTGCTCTTGGTTTACCAGTTACCGTTGATAATTTCTGGGGGTTCTATCAATTGACGGTGAACACCGGCTTCTTCTCTTTCAGTCAACGGTATGGAAGTGTCAAACTGATGACCCCACCCAAGGGTATTACAACGTGGAAGAGGAAGTTCTTCTACGTTAAGGCAGTGGCGGTTGTTCTTGCTATGACTTTGCGGAATGTCAATGAGCCTATCCCTGCAGAGGATATAACTATTCCTAGTGCGGAGACCGCAGAGTGGTTCCCAAGATTGAGGACTATTGAGAATAGGCAGCTGAATAATGATGAGTTGTGGGTGCTGCGGATGATGTTGACTAGGGCTGATAAGTGCAATGCCCGTTGTGCGGGAAAAAACTGGTGGTAAGTATTCTTACGCTTGTGCGGTTTCTTTATTCCTTTGGTTGTTATTGATTTATACGTGTATTATCAGAAGTTGCTGAGTTGTGGAAGATATTTGATCCAACCTTTACCGGCAAGGTGGATATTGTTAAGTGTGCGGCGGGTGAAGGTTTTAACTTGACCATCGTCCACAACTTCCGCGTTCCTAAACGCGATGCACTGGTTGCACCCCTGCCGCAAGGCAAAGGTATAAGCCATACATTTTTTGTTGCCTTATACGGTTCACCTTGCTGATTTTCTATATGTAGGTACCCTTGGGGTCCTTGGTAAATTTGAGTCAAAGGGTGCGCCCAAAAAACATGCGAAGAAGAAGCATGTGGATAAACCCGTGCGGGGTCGCGGCCTGAAGAAACCTGAGGCTCCTGCTGTTCCGCCTTTGGTGCCGCAGGTGGCAGGTATCTCTCGTTCTCATTTCCGCAGATATACCGATTACGTGGTAGTATCTGACACCCTTGAGGATTTGGGTGTTCCAGGTAGTGGTGCGGTTGCGGGTGGGACCTCTGCCGGTTCCAAACCTGCTGATGAGAAGAAGAGAATGGCAGATAAGGCTGTTGATAGTGAGAAGAAGAAACCAAAAATTCAGACTCGACGGAAGGCTGTTCTGAAGTCTGTTGAACCTGTGGTTGCTTCTGGTAAGTAGTTTATAACTTTTTACGAGTATTTTGTCTTTGTACGTGTAGTTGAAAGTCTTTTTTGCTTTGATTGCAGAACCACAAGATGAAGGGTTCTCAATTTTTGATGCTCCTGATTCCCCTCCGCGTGACACTGTTGCGGATGAGGGGGTTAAGGTGGTGCCTGAGCCCTCTACGCGGGCGGAGGATGTTGGGAAGGGGCCTGCGTCTCAGATCCATGACACGGTGGATTCTCATGATAATGTTATCACCCCAGAGGATACAGAGGAGCTTCACTTGAAGTTTGCTTATACTGGAAGCAAGAAGTCTCCCGCTGCTGAGAAGGCTTCCGGTTCCGCTTCTGGGGGTGCGGGTTTTACAGAGACTCCCATTCAGCCTGAAGAGACTGAATTGGAGTTTTATTACCGCACTTATACTGAAGACCGGGCCATGACCTATCACCGCCCCCCATGGACTGTAATGCAAGGGGATGATATTTCTGCTGACCCCTCCGTGTGCAGGGAGAGTTTGGGTGGTTTGGGCACCCCATTTGAAGTCAATCGGGCCCGTGCCTTGCCAACTGAGGTCCAGATTAACCAACTCTCCTCCATGCTTGTTGGGAGTTCCATAATGGCAGATGCCATTATGGAAAAGTATAAGGTGCTGGGGCGCAGGGAGGAAGAAAATGCGCGTTTGCGGGCTGAGGCCGAAGAGTTGGTGAAGGCTGCACGTGAGGGTGCAGAGCAGCTTGAAAGGGATAGGGCTGCATTTGAAAAGCGTAAGCAGACTGAGGAGTGGGCTGCAACTGCTGAGCTTAAACAGGTTCGTACCCTTGCAAAACTGCTTTCTGATGAGCGCAAGCGTTGGAAAGAAACTCTTTCTAATGAGCGCAAGACGCTATCTGATGAGCGCAAGACTTGGAAAGAATCTTGGACCAAACAGAATGAAATTCTTTTTCATGTTCGTCAGGAGCTTACCAATGCCAAGGCAGCGAACGCTGCGTTGGTAAAAGAGAAAGCCGCAGCTGTTGCAGCTGCCCAAGAGGCCAAGGAAGCAGAAGCTCGCCTTGCCAAGGCTCTTGAAGAGGCCAAGGAGGCGGAGGCTCGCGCTGCAAGGGCTCTTGAAGGGGCAAATGTTGACCGCACCAACTTAACCAAAACTATCCTGGGCCTCCAGGTATAATCTCTTTTGTTTTTAAATTTGAACATGTTTGACAAGTATGTTGATTATTTTTGTATACTTGTGTTTCCCTTGTTAAAAGGCTGAAGTGCGGACCCGGGGGGCCGCTATTGAGGAGGTCTCTGCCCGTGCGGCTGAAACTGAAGCGCGGGCAAGAGAGGCTAGAGATAGCCTTGCTTCTTCACTTGATCTGCTAAAGGCTGATCGCGAATGGATGCGTGCGCGGTATCGGGCATGTAAGTATCCGTTGGTTTTGCTAGCTTTTTTAGTTCTCTCTGATAACCATACTATTCTTGTTTCGCAGATTGTTACATCCATTCTTGGCGCCCGGGATGTTGGTTTTAAAGTTGGCTACAATCGTTGCATTGCTCATATGAATGCTATGGCCCAGGGCCAATATACTGATAAGCGATCTGGGTTCCACGGTGTGGATACTGAAGCGCTTCTTGCTGCTGCGGTCACGATGTATAACGAAACAACGTTCACCGCTCTCGAGGATCTTGAAGAATGCCTAGAGGCGGAGGACTACGTGGACCGCTTGCGAGTGTTGTATGCGGATGAGGAAGATGAGGAAAAGCCTGCTGTTGTGGGCAAGAATGGTGCGGGTTCCAGCGGTACAAAGAAAGACTAGGCTGGTCTGCGTGCTTTTTGTTGTTTCCTCAATGTAAATGTCAAAAACCTTATGTAAATCCCTTGTGCACCGCGTAGGTGTAGGAATTTTTTGAATATAAAGTTTGAAACGTTTCAAGTTATACAAGTGTTTTTACTACTTGCATGTGTGAACTTGTATGAGTTGATGTTAATGTGAACTAACACCAAGTCTGTATTTGCCTTTTGCATGTCTAGATGATATGCAAGTAAACTCTATACCATTGCCGTATGAGTTAGTCAATTCCTGTTTTTATCTCGTTAGGGTTTAGGAATTGTATAGGTTTTGTGAAAACCGTGTTTGCATTGTTGGCCTATTACAATACTTGCGTGTGGTCACCACTCTGTGTGGGTATCACGAATGAAGATTTTGCCAATCTGTTTTTGCAGATACCGCAGAGTGGGACACGTATTTGTAATAGAAGTAAATAAACAATATTGCATTGAATCGTTCATTTATTTGTTTGCAAATGGCCTGCGGCCCGATAGGTTACATGGTGAATGTAAAAAACATGGCTTACATGTAGCAGCGTCTAAGGTGTTGTGTGTTCCATGTGCGTGCGATAGTTTCGCCTTCTAAGGTTTGCAGTTTATATGCGCCTTTGCCCAAGACTTCTTGGATGAGGTAGGGTCCTTCCCACTTGGGGGAAAGTTTCCCTGGGCGCTCCGCGTTAGATGCTTCATTGTCACGAAGGACGTAGTCTCCCGGGTTGAAAGTACAAATGCGGACGCGTGCATTGTAGTACTTTTCCAGTTTGGTTTTGTACTTGGCCTCGTTGATGGCAGCGTTTTCGCGCCTTTCTTCCAAGAGGTCCAAGTCAACCCTGCGTTCTTCATTGTTGTCTATCTTGTTGATAGCCAACATTCTTGGTGAAGGGAGACCTACTTCTGCGGGGATCACTGCTTCAGTGCCATAGACCAGGCTAAAGGGTGTCTCACCGTTACTTGTCTTTGGGCTTGTCCTGTGGGCCCATAAGATACTTGGGAGTTCATCGACCCAGCCGCGTCTGGCTGTTCCCAACCATGCTTTGATGCCTTCGACTAAACTTTTATTGATACTCTCGACTTGGCCATTCCCTTGCGGATGTGCCACTGAGGAGAATATGTGTTCAATGTTTAGTTGCTTTAGCCATTTTTGAGAGTCATTGGCCGCGAAGTTGGTACAGTTGTCGGTAACAATGCACATTGGTAGACCGAAACGGCAGATGATGTGTTCCCAGACGAATTTTCTTGTTATCATAGCGGTGGTTGAGGCGAGTGGTTTTGCCTCTACCCATTTTGTAAAGTAATCAACAGCTACTATGATAAATTTCACTGCACCTGGTGCGTCTGGAAATGGTCCTACCACATCGATTGCCCATTTCTGGAATGGCCATGCGGTGGTGACGGGGATCAGGTTGTTCTTGGGACGCAAGGTCTTGGGAGCATGCCGCTGGCAATTGAAACACTTGCGCAAGACTTTTACTGCATCCAGGTGCATGCCGGGCCAGTAGTATCCGGCATTCATGATTTTGGCCACCACCATGCGTGGGCCTGCGTGTATGCCACATATTCCTTCGTGTATTTCTCTGATAAGGTACGTGGCATCTTGAGGGTCGACGCATCGTAGGAGTGGCCCCAAGTATGATTTACGGTATAAGATACCGTCTCCCATTTGGTAATGACACGCTTTGTATTGTAGCTTGCGTGCCTCTGCCTTGCTTTCGGGAGTAACACCTGATTGTAAGTATGCAATGATCGGTGTCATCCAGGATGTTGTACCGTACTGGATGACATTGACTTGGCGCAGGGGTACTGAGGGATTTTGCAGAACCTCGATGCGTACCTCTTTTGCCAGGTGTTGGAAGCTGGTGGATGCAAGTTTTGACAGTGCATCCGCGGGTTTGTTATCACTTCTGTTAATATGGCGGATATTGAAGGAAGTGAACTTTGATGTTAGTTGCAAGGCTTGTTCGAGGTAGAGGATCATGATGTCCCCCTTTGCGGCATAGTCGCCGCGTATCTGCCCTGCCACTAATAGTGAGTCGACGTGTGCTTCCAAATGTTTGACGTCGAGTTTGACTGCCAGACGCAGTCCTGCCAGTAGAGCCTCGTACTCTGCCTCATTATTTGTGCTTTTGAAATCGAGGCGGATCGCATAGGTAAGCTCTTGGCCATCGGGCTGACGAGTCGCAAACCCGCACCAGCACCATCCTCGTTGGATGCACCATCGGTGAATAGTGCCCATGTTTCTGAGGAGGATGGTGGCGGCGTAGGGTTTTGTTCTTGTTCGCATTCCTGAATGCGATCTGCTGGTACTTCGGCGACGAAATCAGCCAAGACCTGGCCCTTGATTGCGGGGCGCGGCTTGTAGGTCAGTGTAAGTGCGCCCAGCTCGATTGCCCATTTTGCTAATCTGCCAGAGATGTCAGGTTTTGATAGGATCGGACCGATCCTGTAGTTGGTTAACACGGTAATGGCGTGGTTTGCAAAGTAACGTCGCAACCATCTGGATGCGTGCACTAGTGCTAATACCAATTTCTCCATGATGGAGTACCTCGTTTCTGGGTCGTTGAGCATTTTGCTGATGTAGTAGATGGGTGTTTGAACTCCTTCCCGCTCCACTATGAGTACCGCACCTACCGCGTTGTCCACGGCAGATAGGTACAAGATAAGTGGTTCGTCCTTGCGAGGTGCGGTTAGGGTTGGGAGTTGAATCAAACACTCTTTCATCTCCCGGAAAGCTTTTTCGGCCTCTGCGGTCCATTGGAATTGCTCCTTTTTTAAGCAGCTCCGCAGAGTCTTGATGAAAGGATAAGACTTAGCTGCATGGTTGGCTAAGAATCTATTAAGTGCGGCTAGCCTGCCGGCTAGTCGTTGCATTTCTTTCATCGTAGAGGGCGATGGCATACGTTCGATCGCCTGTACTTTTTCCGGGTTAACCTTGAATCCATCTTTGGTTACGATGAATCCAAGGAACTTGCCTTCTTCCATCCCAAACGAGCATTTCCCTAGGTTGAGCTTCATATTAACGCTTCGCAGAGTTTGGAATGTTCTTTCAATATCGTTGAGCATGGTGTCTTCTTCCATGCTCATGACGACTAGGTCGTCCATATAGATTTCGACACTTTTGCTGATTTGGCCGCGAAAAGTGTCGTTCATCAACTTCTGATAGGTTGCGTCGGCGTTGCGCAACCCGAACGGCATTTTTGTGTAGCAGTAGTTCCCGGTAGGAGTGTGGAATGCCGTTTTATCTTCATCCTCGATTGCCATCTGCACCTAGTGGTAGCCTTTGTAACAATCGAGGAAGCACTTCCATCGAAATGGTGCAAGGTTATCGACCTTCTCGTCGATCTCCGGAAGTGCGTAACAATCCTTGGGGCAGGCCTTGTTGAGGTCTTTGTAATCGACACACATGCGCCAGCCCCCGCTTGGTTTTTCTACCATGACTGGGTTGGATAACCAAGTCTGGTATTTGACTTCTCGCAAGATGCCTGCGGAGAGCAGTTCTTGTACCTGCTCTTCTATCGCCGCGTTTTTTGCTGATCCAAGGTGGCGTTGGCCTTGGATCACTGGCTTGATACCTGGCATGGTATTCAGGAAATGCTGCGCGATTTCGCGTGGTACCCCTGTCATGTCTGCGGGTGTCCATGCAAAAATATCTTGGTTCCTGAAGAGGAGTTGCTTCAGGCGCGCTCTGATGGTGGGGGACAAGGCATGGCCCAACGTGACCGTTTGCTCTGGGTGTCTTGCATTAAGAACCCATTTTTCTGGTTGCGTGTTGGGGGTAGGCCTTGCTACCTTGGTCGGACGCAACTCGTCCGAGGACATAACTTCTCTGCGGGCGTAAATTATCGCAATCCCCGTCTCGGTTGGGAAACCGATGGCAGAGTGGGGGATGGATGTAATCATGTTGAAGTCGCCCTGGGATTCCCTCCCCAGAAGTACGTCGTATTTGGAGGTGTGAGGTAGAACCATGAAGTTTACCTCCTCCGTTCGTGTGTGCCTACCGTTGGTGAGGCGCACAGGAAAAGTGATTTGGCCCAGGGGGAATACGGTTTCCCCCGCAAACCCGGCCAACGGGTAGTCCACTGGCTGCAACCGATCTTTGTCTTCTTGATCGAATTGGTTGAAGCACTGCTCGTATATAATATCGGATGTACTGCCCGGGTCGATGAATAATCGCTCGGTGCAGTAGTGAGCCAGGTGACCCGTAATAACGACGGCGCGCCTGTAGCGCGGTTCGCCTTGGACTTTTGGAAAGACGACTTGCTCGTCTTTCCAGTCATTGTCCGGTCTTCTTGCCGCCTTGCGCGATCTTCCTTTTCCTCCATTAATCATGTGGGTAGAGGCCACGTACATGGTCCTCTTACCCGTGGAGGTGCCCTCGTTGTGGGGGGTGATGCGCTTGGTAGCTTTTTGTGCGCCTGTCAACAGGTGTTGCAGTTTCCCCTCTTTTAGGGCTCGCTCAATCTCCAGTCAGAGACTGATGCAGCTGTTTGTTGTGTGGCCGTTGTCCTTGTGATACTCGCAGTAGAGTGTGAGATCCTGGTTCTTTTTGGACTTCATTGGTTGGGCCGGTCGCAGGAATTGCGCGTCCGTAAGGAGGACGTCGCTTGGCGACTGGTTGATCTCGGTCCAGCTACGGTCCCGAGACTCCTTCTTTGACGCCCGGTTCTCACGATGGGCATTGATTGTAGCCCTTGCGTCGGGCTGGTTGTTACGCGGGACATATGGTCTGGGATCGCTGCCGCGATTCCATGTATCCCGGTTGCGCTTGTTGCGCTTGTGTTCTTGGTGGGAGGATTGGCCTTCCGTTTGGGGTTGCGCCTTTGATACGTGCGGTCTGAGGGACCGCTGAGTCTGGGCGTATGTTTTGACCGCAGCCATGACATCTTCCCACTTCTTAGGCAAGCCGTCCTTACCGGAGATATTCATAACCATTTGTTCGTCCTTGACTGCAACGATGAAATGGTTACGTGCCATCTGGTCTGCAACGTCGCCTATTTCTAGGCACTCTTTATTGTAACGGACAACGAATGCCTCAAGCGATTCGTTGTCTCTTCGCCAGATGTTCATGACGTCCATGGAATCACGTTCATGACGTCGCTGCTGGCTAAAGTATGCGAGGAACTTTTGTTGCAAGTCCTCGAATGAGGCCAGTGATCCCACCGGCAAAGAATCGAACCAAGCCCTGGCCAGACCTGTTAGGGTCTGGGGGAAAAAATGACACCAGGTGGGCTCATCCCACCTACCGTTGCACCTGGCGCCGACGAAGATGTTCATGTGATCATCTGGGTCGGTCGAACCGTTGTATTTCCCAATGTTTAATGGGAATTTTGTGGTGGTGACGTCGGCGTGGGTGATTTCTGGGGCGAACTTGGAGTTTTCGGCCGCAGATTTCGGCCTGTAGGGTTGGCTTTGGTGGCGCTTTGCAGCGCGGAGGTATGTAGTACGGGGGTGAGTGGGAGGAACATAGTTGTGTCCTCCCGGTCTACTGCTGGTAGCATGAGACTCCCCGCGGTATGTACCGTCGTCAGGATCAGTATGGCCCTGTCCTTCACGGTGGGACTGAGGTCCCAGCCGGCTATGGATGCCGGGGCCATGGTGGGCGGTAGACTGTCGCCTAGTTTCACCATGCGGGCCTAGACGACTATGTATATGGCCCCTGCGGCGGGACCCATACGAGGAATCGTCCTCATCAAGTGTGCGGACGTCGCAGTAAGAGGAACCGCGGTCTTCTTGCCTGCTTCTGGAGGCCGGAAGGGTTGGGGCCCTGCCGTCGTATTGTAGAGTACGACCCGCAGGGGTATGCGGTGCTGGGGTAGGCCCCGCAGATACTTGCGCATCTGCGCAGGCTCTGTTGTATGCTGCGGCCAGCAAAGCTTGTTGCTGGTCGTACCAGGTATGAAGGTTCATGCCTGGGGGTATCACAGAAGCGTACTGTGATAGATCGTGTCCGAACGTAAGGGATGCACCCCCTTGCGTTGATGTGCCAATATGTTCAACATTTGGGGCTGGAGGGGCAGTCCCCGTAGGCCCTGTGTTTGTGGGGTTTAGGTTATCCCTGGTAGTGTTATTTTGACGATCATACATGATCTTTGGAGAGAAAGGGATGGTTGGAAAAAAGTGCTAAGAGTAGCGGTGGGCGCCAATGATGAAACAATGGTCAATCGGGTGGGGTTAACTCACTGGTCTCGTCAAGAGGGTTAATCCCTTCTTTCCGAGGATCGTTGGCTGGATCGTCCGTGGTGGGTTTCCTGCACAAGGAAACAAGCCGTGACTCGTAACAAGGAGGATGGGGTGGGGGGTGCTCCTTGTTACCACTCTCCGGCGTGAGAATCAGTAATTTGCTTGGGAAGCAAAGTGTGATAGTAGTAGTAGTGAGAGAGTTGAGAAATGATACCTCAAACCTGGTTTGGGGTGAGTATTTATAGTCGAGGAGTGAAGGAGGGTAGTTGAGTAGCTAGTATGACATCGCACAGGTGCTTGCAGGTGTGTCAGACCTGTCGGTTGCGGAGGTGATGCCACGTCCTGCTGTGGTGTCAGACTGTTGTACACATGTAGGCAGGTGGGCGACTGCTCCCAGTGCCACTTGCACTGTGGTGTCAGACCCACTTGCCTTGTAGGCAGGATGCGGTGCCAGGTCGCATCGCTGCTTGCGGTCATTGATGTTGTTCCCGCATTCTTTGTTCTATCCAAGATGCATGCGGGATGCGGTGCCATGCCGCATCGCCGCTTAGTGACTGTAAGCTGTTGTCTAGATCCCTTGTCGTGACGAAAATGTTCATAGGATGCGGTGCAGGGCCGCATCGCTATGTGTAACATTAGTTTCTGTCCTTAAGGTAAGTCTTCTCATCACTGGACAGATTGGACCGCTGTGTTCGCGCATGCCCGCGCGGACACAGGTAAGTTATTGCTGGTGGGGGTTTTTGATAAGGGTAATGGTCATTCGCGGTCATGCTGACGCGAGATCTGGGACCATACCCCTTCAACAACCAAACTCCAGTAACATGCAATAACAAAGGTTAAACTAACATTCAATGTATACAGGTTCCTCAAACTCCATTACTATTGCATTTGATTATTCGGTTCATCAATATGTAACTATGGTTAAGGGAAATGTATAAAAAAATATGCCGAATGAATTGGCTTTATCTATAATCTATAATCTATAATACTATATAAAGCATATCAGCGGGTACTATATAAAGCATATCAGTGGGACGAGATTGTAATTTTATTACACATACAAGTTTTGAAGCAGCATTTACATTTACAAATAATTATAACAGAACATTTGAGGGTAAAATAGGCAAGTACACCATAATTTAAGACGTAGTAGGGTCATTTTGGTAATTTGATGGGAGTCTCTCATGCTTAATAATACTTAATAAGCGCTTCAGTTTCCTTGCTTTCAGTTGTCATCCCTAAAAATCGACAATAGCAGACCCTTCTCTCATGCTGCAATTGAAGCGTCTCCCTTCAAAGCCTCGTCTCAATCCCCCATCCGTTTCCATCTCACCCCCTGACAACAAACGACGGTCGTTTTGAAGTTCGCCTGGTCTAGCGAGAAGATTACGTCTTCGAATCGGGTTTCGAGGTAAGTAATTTTCACCTCGGCTCTGAAAACCACAATCTCTTCGTTATTTTTATATATGACTGCTATGGTTATCTTCTTCAACTACGTTGATGCAAATAGATCTAAACCCTAATTTCATAGGGTTAATGTAACATCATCAGATTATAGAAACCGGTCTGAGAAGATCATTGGGAGTCAACAAAACAGTTACATTAGTGTTACTTGGACGAATTTACAATTTTGTTTCCATGCATCTAATTGATGGTTATAATGGGAAATCTGATAGTAGGCATTAGGAAACATGGGATTGGTTGTTGCAGATATATTGATGTTGCAGATATCAATGAATGATGTTGTAACGCCCTATTTTCTATTTAACGGTTTTATATGCAAATACCAACAATTAGATGTGTAGCTAAGACTACACATACTATAAAAAAAATACGGGTTTATTAAACCTTTTTCAGAATTAAAACTATACAACATAACGTGTGTGAGTTCGTCATTTAACATAACAATGATACATAGTGCGGAAGCTTATTTCTTAATCGTGTTCGGTTCTTCATTATGCTTGATCGTCCTCCGGTGCTAAAATCATACCTGAAACTCATAAAACATGAGTTGGATTAGTCATACGTAACTTAGAACGTATTTAAACGAGTCCGGGAAGCGAAACTGATTAAAATAAAAAATTTTCGCCAAAACAGGGTTCCGTCGCGTGTCGCGGCGGATCCATGTTGTTCCTTCGCGTGTCGCGGGGGAAACCAGTTTCCAGCAGGTCTGGAGCTGGGTCCTGCATTTTCAGCTATGCCTGTTTTTACGGAAACGGTCATAACTTCTTCGTTATTGATCCGTTTTACCCGATTCTTTTTCCTACGCGACCGTAATTTAATTCTCCATCTAATGGAGTTGAAATCCAACATCCTACATAATAAAATTTCAGACTTTTAACTCTTCGGCTTATTACCCTTTTTACCAACTTTTGACCCGTTCGTGATTTCATCATCAAACGTGTTTATTTGACCCTTATATCACATACACTTCTTCAAACTAATGTTATCTACCATATTAGATTCTAATCACCGGTTTATTACACAAATTAAACCTGTTTTCGCTTGTATGCTTATTTTGACCCGTTAAGGGTAGTTAAGCACTTTCGAGCCTAAAATCGCTTTCGATTGTTTCTAGCATTTCATCACCACATTTCTTATCCTATAATCTCCCACCACAACTGTGTTTATGGCGGGTTTGATGTGGTGATCTATATAAACCAAATTTTACCTCTCGAATCATTATTTTACGGCAAAAACTCAAATAGTACCGTTTGACTAATATAATACCTCTTTCAACTTCTATACTTAATCTAAGTATTTACTTAATCATAAAACTTGTTTCCAAACAACCTTTAAAGGTTGTTTGTTTGAATTAGCTAACAAGGGCGTTTTGGTCCTTTTTAGTCTTTCAATTACGACAAGGCCCTTTGAGAGCATGTTTGACCCATAATACTTCTTTTGAGTTATGATCTTGTTCGAAAGGTCTTTATGCCCTTCGAAACACCACGACACTCTTTTAAAACATTCGGTTTACCCATTTAAGTACCCCATTGTCTATCAAAGACTTCATTTCAATGCTCATTGAACCTTATGTTCTAAATGAATAATTACTCTATTACACATACCTGGCTCGGGTCAATGTGTTGACCTGTTTTAATGCCTTGCTATAATATTCGCTAAATAATAGCGATGCAAATATCATTTCTACATTTATTCCTGAAATCATATAACTCGACAATAATCATAGTCGCTATCATCAAAGGGTGGTATCTTCACTCTTTGACCCGTTTGGTCTAAATGACCATTTATATTAGCGAGATGACATGTATTTTCATCTCGACTATATGACTAGCTACGATTTACATCGTGCGGTCGTTTTACTTAAAATTCATTTCTTAATACTTTTAGGCCTATTAAGGCTTACTTCATAAGTGTCTTTTAAAACCAATAGTTATGGTCGACGTGTGACCAATTTACCGTTTTACCATTATGGTTTGTTTTGGGTTAACCCTATAAGGTAACCATTCAAAAGTTCATTTTCCATTTGTCATAAAATGATCAAATTACCGATTTAACTCCTTTTAAACCATCAACATGGTTTCTTGTCATACTCGACTGTCTTGTTCCGTACGTTTACACGCCGGAACATCATACCTCAATTATGAATTTATCTTATTCGTAACTAATACGATAAGAGAATATTCTAAAATATAAGACTAGTGTAAGTTATACTTACCTTGCATCCGAATTATGCTTTTTCCTTCATTCTTGATTCGTTTGACCCGCTTTCACTCCAAGCTTCACCTAGCTTGTTTAAGCGCCAACTATTATTCATCATTTCACAAGGTGGTTAGTTTAGTCATAACTTAATACGATCATTCCACCCTACGCATTTTATATTCAAGAATTATCATTCATCGTATTATAGGTCGGTTTGACTGTTTAAAGTCAACGGCCTATTAATCATAAGTGATTACATGATGTAGCTTTACTACTCATTTAACTACTTGGTCAAATACACGGTAGCATCATACTTAGGCTACCGTTTATTCACTTCGTTTACCAAGTTTTATAACCATAATTCATCGAATTAACACCACATTAATCTTTCTTAACACATAATGATATCAAGCTTCATTTTTAACATGAATTTATCATCATTTCCATTCTTTTTACACCAAACCCAATTCATGGTAATTATGATTCATGTACTCAAACACCTAAATGGTTCAAGTAGCATACTTTTATTATCTAATATGAGGATTCTAATCACAATTTAGACACTAACGTCATCATATCATAAAACCCCATCTCTATCATGTATGAACAAGTACTCAATCATGTAAATTTGTTCAAGTACTTTGTTTCTACTATCAACTATGATGATTTCTAGCACAATTATATCATTATCTAGCCATAACCCACTTAGCACATACAAGGGAAATCATCAATTCCCTAGTTTTCAACACTAGTTCATCAAATTGTTAACTAGGGTTGTTCCTACATATAGATTTCTTCCCAACTACACTCATGGATTCATCATCCATTCCCAAATTGTGATTTTGAGTGTTCATCATAACTTCAAGACATCACCAAATTACAAAATTTAACATACCTTACGATCCCTTTGACTTGGTGATCATTTATACGCGTTCATGCATTGATTTGGGGCTTGATTCGAGCTCCAATTTGGTGAATTTGTTGATTTTAGGGTTTGAGCTCTCTTGGTCGCTCCTGATGATCGATCCACACACACAAAGTGTGTGTGGTGTGTGTGTTTTTTTTATTAATAGAACTTGTTCCCTTTTTGACGATTTTGGTCCCTCAAGTTTTGTTAACTAGTAAGTAGACTACAACCTACTTATTTTCAACAATACTTTGTTTTGTTAACTAGGTTAAACTTTGCTAGTTTAACTTAGTGAGTTCGGGGTAGTCATAACCCGTTTTATTTTAAGTCCCGTCAGCTCGGGCCTTCTATATACTTTGTTTTCCTCAAAGTATTTATCCTCTTTTAATTAACATCAAATTTATTTATTTAAATCCTAATATTAACCGGGTTAATTTTTACCACTAACGGTATTTTACCCGTCGTCACTAGTAACGTGGTTTAATTACCAAACCCATTTTTGGGGTGTTACAACTCTACCCCCTTAAAGAGGTTTCGTCCTCGAAACCTTTTCTTACATAATTTATTGAGTTTCAACCCAATGTACATAAACTGAGTAACCTTCTAAGCATTACTCACACTTTGACCATTTGTTAGTGTCATTAGACAAATATGGTAACATCTTTTAATTACACAACATATGTATCTTTTATGCGAATTTACGCAACTCAGAATAACGCCATCTTGTCATTTCGACTTGTTTGATTAACTTAGCGAAATCCATCGCCTTTATACTTTCGGATTCTTTGTGAATCCGTTATTTTCACCCATTTGGATGTTTCTAGTGAGATCTTTCACTGTTTACAAACAGACCCCTTTTCTTTACGAACTTATTCATTTGGTTCATTCGTACAACATTCGCCACTAAAATGAATTTCCTGATTTTATCTTATTTATTTAGCACTATCTAGATGTGCTATTAACGGAATTCTACAAGGCATATTACCACATACCTTCTGGCTTTATCCTTTTTATTGTGCCTTTACTGGATCTGACTTCCCAACACTTTGCTTGTGTTGCCTTGTGATCGCTCAGTATAGGCGATCAATACTTTTCGTTATTATGACCTCATGGACCATCACTACCGTTTACCTTTATTATTTGGCTTGACTGAGTAGCCATTTGGCCACTTGGTCATACACGCTTATCAACTATGATTATTTCACGCTAATCTTAATATAGATAGCGTGTTGAACACTTTCTTAATTTAAATATTGACCTTAACCGGCCTCACTGACTAGTCTTATTAGTCCAATTACTTTATACCCATCTCTCGGGCTACTATGTGATTTTATTTCACATAACTTTCCTGACCGTGATCGCGTCACGTCGTGTTTTAGGTTTATTTCCCAATCATCTCATACTATATATGTTTGATAAAACGTTGTTTTTGACTAAAACGGAATTTTAGTTTAATGTTTTATCTTTAATTTATGTCAAGCAATTTTGACGACTTGGCATTTACTCTTTTACAGTCTTTGTTTTACGCGAGGATTCTCACTGGTTCTCTCGCTTTGTTTAAGTAACTCGTAGGTTTTCTCACGTGGCCTCGTAGGCTATTTCCTTAGGTCTTCCTTCACCCCCTTTTTAATGGGAACCCTAAGGTTTATTCCCCTTTCTTTTCGTGACCCGAGGGTCATTCTGGTCCCGTAGACCTTAACACTAATCGCATTCCCGTAGGTTACGATGATCCCACAGATTCATCTTTTATTTGTATCTACATTCAAATGCATATATGTATATATGCATATATAGCTTCAAAGCATGTCTTGTTATGTTTGGAATCGTATATTTCCGCTTTTGAACTTTAGTTGACCTTGACCGTAGTCTAAGGCTTCATTTGTTTATTTTCGGACGAAATTTTCCGACTTTATGACTTCTCATATCATTTATGCGTCGGTTCACCTTATGCTCACCATTCTCCAGTTTTCATATATCCGTACTCGATTATGTCCCATTACCGGGCTCATTATTCTTTTGCTTTTAACGGTACCACTATCCCGTTTGTATTTACTCATGTCGTCCGGCGTGATATTGTAATCGACCCGTTCAACTTTAAAATAGTTGAACATAATTTATTCACAATTTTTATTTACATTATTTTGTCATCTTTTAGTTATGACCCAAAACCCGAGTCCTTTAACTTTCCATCCGAGTTTCCATTTCTCGGTCTGTGCATGCGTTCAATTCTTACCCATCAACCGGGTGTTTTACTGAAGTCGTTATTATTGCAACCCTCCCGGTATGCATTAAGACCTCGCTTCATTTCTATATTCCGACTTTGTCCTCGAGTTTGACGTTTTACAAAAAAACGACTCTTTTAGGGACATATTCGCATTTTCCGGGTTCGAGTGTAAGTACACTCCCTCCCAACGCATATCTTGATCATTCTACATGTTTATATTCTTCGGGTTCGAGTGTAAGTACACCCCCTCCTAATGCGTACCTTAACTATTTTACATGTTTCTCTGTCCCTTCTTTCGGGCTCATTATCCTAATGTAATACGCTTCCGTCACTCGGCTGTGCGTTTACATTATTATCAAATATTTTACTCATTTGGGTACTTTTAATTTGTCCCATTTACCCCGTCCTTACTACATCGGATGTAAATGTGTCGGCTATAAGAAGTTCATGGTATCATATGCCACTACTTACTTGGCCAGAGTAAGCGATTAGCACATGACACGCATGACCTTTTTATAGTTTTCATATCACGCCATATGTAAGTAATACCTCTGTTTATTTCTCTTGGAAACAATATCCTGGATAGGTATTCTATTCAGGTTTGTCCAAGTTTTCAATCTAAATCTGCAACTATCAGTTTCTACGTATTGGTTGCTTGTTTATATTCATGCAATAATTTAAACGTGCACCTGATAAATGCTTGCCCTAACGGGCTTTTCTTGCCATTAGTCTTGTTCGCGACCATTACGCGATTTAGGTCCTTGATGAGCATGTTCTTCTTGTCATATCTCGGACCGTTCCATCATCATATCCACAATTCGTTTGACTCTCGTCGTCTTCAAACGCGAGTGTCCTTCAATTAAAATATTCACAAAAGTTAGTAACATCAACTTCAATAATCGCCCGTATTATAATACAAGGCTTTTTCTACTATACGCGTCAACGCGCGTATTTTCGTCAACTATATCAATCATTTCAATTGGGGTAACGTGTATCACACGATAGCCCTATGTGTTGTTTACAACACTTTAGCATGCTAAACTATTAACATACATGTACTTACCGGATCTGCGATCAAGCCTCGAACCGAACACTATTCTTTATCAAGAGCGTAAGGTTTAAGTCCAAGCATGGTTTTCCCCACCATACTTGAATCTCTTAAACCAGGGCTCTGATACCAACTTGTAACACCCTATTTTCTATTTAACGGTTTTATATGCAAATACCAACAATTAGATGTGTAGCTAAGACTACACATACTATAAAAAAAATACGGGTTTATTAAACCTTTTTCAGAATTAAAACTATACAACATAACGTGTGTGAGTTCGTCATTTAACATAACAACGATACATAGTGCGGAAGCTTATTTCTTAATCGTGTTCGGTTCTTCATTATGCTTGATCATCCTCCGGTGCTAAAATCATACCTGAAACTCATAAAACATGAGTTGGATTAGTCATACGTAACTTAGAACGTATTTAAACGAGTCCGGGAAGCGAAACTGATTAAAATAAAAAATTATCACCAAAACAGGATTCCGTCGCGTGTCGCGGCGGATCCATGTTGTTCCTTCGCGTGTCGCGGGGGAAACCAGTTTCCAGCAGGTCTGGAGCTGGGTCCTGCATTTTCAGCTACGCCTGTTTTTACGGAAACGGCCATAACTTCTTCGTTATTGATCCGTTTTACCCGATTCTTTTTCCTACGCGGCCGTAATTTAATTCTCCATCTAATGGAGTTGAAATCCAACATCCTACATAATAAAATTTCAGACTTTTAACTCTTCGGCTTATTACCCTTTTTTACCAACTTTTGACCTGTTCGTGATTTCATCATCAAACGTGTTTATTTGACCCTTATATCACATACACTTCTGCAAACTAATGTTATCTACCATATTAGATTCTAATCACCGGTTTATTACACAAATTAAACCCGTTTTCGCTTGTATGCTTATTTTGACCCGTTAAGGGTAGTTAAGCACTTTCGAGCCTAAAATCGCTTTCGATTGTTTCTAGCATTTCATCACCACATTTCTTATCCTATAATCTCCCACCACAACTGTGTTTATGGCGGGTTTGATGTGGTAATCTATATAAACCAAATTTTACCTCTCGAATCATTATTTTACGGCAAAAACTTAAATAGTACCATTTGACTAATATACTACCTCTTTCAACTTCTATACTTAATCTAAGTATTTACTTAATCATAAAACTTGTTTCCAAACAACCTTTAAAGGTTGTTTGTTCGAATTAGCTAACAAGGGCGTTTTGGTCCTTTTTAGGCTTTCAATTACGACAAGGCCCTTTGAGAGCATGTTTGACCCATAATACTTCTTTTGAGTTATGATCTTGTTCGAAAGGTCTTTATGCCCTTCGAAATACCACGAAACTCTTTTAAAACATTCAGTTTACCCATTTAAGTACCCCATTGTCTATCCAAGACTTCATTTCAATGCTCATTGAACCTTATGTTCTAAATGAATAATTACTCTATTACACATACCTGGCTCGGGTCAATGTATTGACCTGTTTTAATGCCTTGCTATAATATTCGCTAAATAATAGCGATGCAAATATCATTTCTACATTTATTCCTGAAATCATATAACTCGACAATAATCATAGTCGCTATCATCAAAGGGTGGTATCTTCACTCTTTGACCCGTTTGGTCTAAATGACCATTTATATTAGCGAGATGACATGTATTTTCATCTCGACTATATGACTCGCTCCGATTTACATCGTGCGGTCGTTTTACTTAAAATTCATTTCTTTATACTTTTCGGCCTATTAAGGCTTACTTCATAAGTGTCTTTTAAAACCAATAGTTATGGTCGACGTGTGACCAATTTACCGTTTTACCATTATGGTTTGTTTTGGGTTAACCCTATAAGGCAACCATTCAAAAGTTCATTTTCCATTTGTCATAAAATGATCAAATTACCGATTTAACTCCTTTTAAACCATCAACATGGTTTCTTGTCATACTCGACTGTCTTGTTCCGTACGTTTACACGCCGGAACATCATACCTCAATTATGAATTTATCTTATTCGTAACTAATACGATAAGAGAATATTCTAAAATATAAGACTAGTGTAAGTTATACTTACCTTGCATCCGAATTATGCTTTTTCCTTCATTCTTGATTCGTTTGACCCGCTTTCACTCCAAGCTTCACCTAGCTTGTTTAAGCGCCAACTATTATTCATCATTTCACAAGGTGGTTAGTTTAGTCATAACTTAATACGATCATTCCACCCTACGCATTTTATATTCAAGAATTATCATTCATCGTATTATAGGTCGGTTTGACTGTTTAAAGTCAACGGCCTATTAATCATAAGTGATTACATGATATAGCTTTACTACTCATTTAACTACTTGGTCAAATACACGGTAGCATCATACTTAGGCTACCGTTTATTCACTTCGTTTACCAAGTTTTATAACCATAATTCATCGAATTAACACCACATTAATCTTTCTTAACACATAATGATATCAAGCTTCATTTTTAACATGAATTTATCATCATTTCCATTCTTTTTACACCAAACCCAATTCATGGTAATTATGATTCATGTACTCAAACACCTAAATGGTTCAAGTAGCATACTTTTATTATCTAATATGAGGATTCTAATCACAATTTAGACACTAACGTCATCATATCATAAAAACCCATCTCTATCATGTATGAACAAGTACTCAATCATGTAAATTTGTTCAAGTACTTTGTTTCTACTATCAACTATTATGATTTCTAGCACAATTATATCATTATCTAGCCATAACCCACTTAGCCCATACAAGGGAAATCATCAATTCCCTAGTTTTCAACACTAGTTCATCAAATTGTTAACTAGGGTTGTTCCTACACATAGATTTCTTCACAACTACACTCATGGATTCATCATCCATTCCCAAATTGTGATTTTGAGTGTTCATCATAACTTCAAGACATCACCAAATTACAAAATTTAACATACCTTATGATCCCTTTGACTTGGTGATCATTTATACGCGTTCATGCATTGATTTGGGGCTTGATTCGAGCTCCAATTTGGTGAATTTGTTGATTTTAGGGTTTGAGCTCTCTTGGTCGCTCCTGATGATCGATCCACACACACAAAGTGTGTGTGGTGTGTGTTTTTTTTTATTAATAGAACTTGTTCCCTTTTTGAAGATTTTGGTCCCTCAAGTTTTGTTAACTAGTAAGTAGGCTACAAACCTACTTATTTTCAACAATACTTTGTTTTGTTAACTAGGTTAAACTTTGCTAGTTTAACTTAGTGAGTTCGGGTAGTCATAACCCATTTTATTTTAAGTCCCGTCAGCTCGGGCCTTCTATATGCTTTGTTTTCCTCAAAGTATTTATCCTCTTTTAATTAACATCAAATTTATTTATTTAAATCCTAATATTAACCGGGTTAATTTTTACCACTAACGGTATTTTACCCGTCGTCACTAGTAACGTGGTTTAATTACCAAACCCATTTTTGGGGTGTTACAGATGCATACTATAGCTTGTTACTTTAGAAATGGCAGCTGAACTGGGGAATTTCTTATTGGTCTAGGGTGTATAGATTGTACATATTACAAAATTTGTATTAATTACCAGATTAAAGGGTGTATAGATTGTACAGATTTCTAAATTACATGTTGAATGATTAGTTATATATACACTTCACAGTTGACTCTTTAAAGACTTTAATAAATACTTGAATATGAATTTTTATCATCAGTTTAGGTACAGACAAATCTTTTGGATGATGAACAAGAAAATGCTGAGTAAGATATAGATTGTACATAGCTTGTTATATCTTGGACTAATGGTAATGCTTTTGTGTTGTCTAGATCCTGTTGGAGAGGATGAGGAAGGAGAAGGAATTGACTGGCAGCCAAAAAACTTCTATGGGAAGGAACGGATCGTGATTACAAGTACGAGGAAGTACACAATCTTTTGTCTCAAATATTTAATGACATGGCATTTTAGGATTTAACTGCAAAATCAACCTTTGATTTTGTGTTTGTTATCACTCTCGCTAACAGCGTTGCTAATTTTTGGTAAATCTATATCTGTTCAGCTTCTGGGGAAAGTATTTCATATTCTCCGTGAAAACAATCAGGAGCTTGCTGGAGATAGAAGGAGAACAGTCATGAGGCCCCTACAACTTCTCCGTGAAAGAACAAAGAACCGTATTTGTGAATTTTATGGATCGTTGCAAATCGTATGTGGTCAAGCTATAACAATCTGTTAGTATATAATTATTTAAGTATGATATATATGGAATAACTTACATGGATGTATATTGTATTGAGAGTTATAAAAAGTTTTGTGTTTAAAGCATTGTTGGCTATTGCTGACTCTTCTCTGTTTTTGTACATTAGGATGCATCGGCAACCTAAACATGTTATGACCTTTTTGCTTGCTGAACTGCGTACAAGTGGATCACTTGATGGGCAACAAAGATTGGTGGTGAAGGATGGATTTGCACCCAAAAGCTTCCAAGGGATTCCGCGTTGATACGTCAGTAAGCTACTTCTTAGAATTATGAACTTCAATTTTGTTTCCTTTCGTTTATATGTTTTTTTATTGGTATCATGTTATTTTTGGAGAGCATCATGATATCGCTACATATGCATATTATAATTTTTAGCTGAGTAGAATAGTAGATGTCGAAGCTGTCTTTGTTGATAAGGTTCCTTTTACATATGAGCATGTTATCTGCAATGGTTGCAACTTGCAAGATCCCGGATACACTTCCTATAATCAGGGCCGGTTTGTTAGTCTTATCAACCTAGGCTAAGGCCTAGAGCCACGCAAAAAAAAAAGGCCCCCATTTTTTTTTCTTTTCATATATTAGACTTTTTTTGCCCATTTAAACAGCGTTTCTAGGCCCAAGATTTAGGATTTAACTCTAATAGTCCATACTATCTGCGTACGCTTCGTTCTAGAATCCAAAAGCAGCACCGCAACACACCAACCCTCGTTAATTGTGGTGTCTTTTGAGTGACAATGTAAAACTGATTGTGGATCTGGCGAAATTAGGGCCGACATTAGGAAAAATCATCGTCGTGGTTATTCAATGTGTCAAATCTCAATTGCTGATTTTCTATATACCAATTCAATAGGGCCCCGACTTTGTAGTTAGCTTAGGGACTCAAAAAATGTTGGAACGGCCCTACCTATAATGTTATCTTAGGTTCATATTACATTATAATAATTGTTTTTTTTATATCTTATTGACTATTGGTTACCATGAGATGTTTTAGTACTTATTCTTTATGGTGCAGCTTCCACCTCACTTTTGTGATCACTATGATGTTGGCTGATGTAAGTTTGACACCTTCATTCTTATTAGTTTGTTTCTTTATGTTGATTAAAAAGTATATATAGTGTATTATGATATTTAGTCAAATGTATGTTGTATGTGACATTTTTAAAGCAATTTTTCTTTTTATTAGATCACCGTGTCTAATATCTCCGGTTCTCTTGAGTTATTACGTGACACTGACTTCTTATTGCCAAAGAAAAGGCAACCATATAACCTAATTGACAAATTGAGTATGATTAATTTTCTTTCTCATCAAAAGGAATGAAAGTTCAATTTTGAAAAATATGAAGAATTTTTTTATTTTCAAAACGGAAATATATTTGGGTCCCTAAAATTGTCAAAAATCGATCTTCAGCTCCCTTAGTCTGTCACTCCAAAATTTGTCAATTGGTGACAAGAGAATCTTTCATACCCCCACATCTATGTAGTTAAAGGTGTCAAAGGCGCACGCCTGGGTGCCCATGCACTAGGCGAGGCACAACAAAATCAGTAAAAAATAAAGTTGGCCTGAACTGGCCCAAAAATAGTTTCTAACAGTCTGGACCAGCTTAAAACCAGTCAGTTTCATTCTTGTAGAGGTGCTTGTGCTTCATGTCCGGTAATGATGACTATTCCATGTTTCTGTAGTGAAACACACTTTGAGGTGGGACTTTAAGCTATATGGATTGTGCTTTTTTTATTTTATAATTCTAGCTTTCAAGCATGATAACCTTCATAAAGTTATACATTTTTCTTTCAAGATGTATGTATGATATATAACATGAAATACCGGGAATATGTATCAGGTTCTTTGTGGTACTCAAAAGACGCAAAAACCTCAACTTATGTATGATTTTTTTATCGTTTTAAGGTTTGGATTATGTTCCGCTCCGTATTGTCGATTCCGCTGCAACGCGCGGGTTTCCCACTATTCATATTAAATGGCTAAAAACTCTTAAACCCCACATGCATGAGACTTCTTCATATCCGATCAAAACCGTGTGCATGTGATTGCTTCCTCAATTTGAATTACACAACATACTTTGATGCGTTAGGTATTGAGCAAGCAAGATCCCACGTCAAATAAATTTTTGGACCGGATATCACCCGTTCAAGCAAAAGTTACAAATTTGTGCTGAATAGCTGACCAACCCAAACTAAGCCCGAGTATTGCTATACTGATATGGTTCTCCATCTAAGTTTATAAAATCCTTAGTTTCCGTTCAGTTTCCAACCAATGCCAAGTCTTAAAGCAAACAAGTTAAACATGTTAATCAAACACGACTCTTTTAAATAAAAAGGCTAAACAAAACCTTCTAAACATGATTTTTTTTAACGAACATGCTATACATAAGGGTGACTTATGAGGGGTGCTCCTATTATATAATAGATATTCCATCAATCCTATATTGTCATCTCATTTATGCAATCAACTACCCTTAATTCTAAATTATAATAAAAGACTCCACTAAATGCCAAATGACAATTTCTTATATTTCCTTAACTATAACAAATTAACATAAAAGTGATTTTAAAAAATGTATTTTAGAATAATACTTAATAATGCATTTTATCTATTTATCTAGTTAATAATAATAAAATAAATTGCATCCTAATCTTTACCAATTTTAAATTTATTGCACATTTTTCATATAATTTGGACTTCGTATTTAATCTGCCACTTACAATTATCATACTTTAGTAAATAAAATATAAAAAAGATGAAGAAGAAAGAAAATATTTGTTATTACTTTATCCGGTAAAACATTTTTATATTTATAAGCAAAGTTTACGATTTGTTATATTATTTACTAGGTTATAATCCTGTGTATCACACGGTCTGAGTGAACGCTATCAAAACCTTGTGTTTAGCTCGGGTTGAATAAACACGTGTATTACACCAACACGGCTATCAAAATCTATATCTATTTGTATTACTATTAATTAATACAACAAAAGAGGGTGTCTTAGGAATAGTACCTAAGACATAACCTCTATTTTCTTTCTTGTTTTTTTTTTTGTCAAATTTACAACAACGTCGTCTAACCCATGTTTTTTTTTTGTTTATTTAACCCTTCAATTTTTTGCATTGACATTTACACTTACTCAACTTTCTAAAGACTTTATAAAATGTCAATCCCAGTTGGTTTATGTTTTGATGTAAATTTTCGGTAATGAGTCATGTCAAATATAATAAGTTTTCTTGCTTATTTTCATGTGCATTTTCAGATACTCTACATTTTGACGTAAATTTTGTTTGAAAACAGGCTGAGTCAAATATTTGATGGTATAAGTTCGAGTTACTTTAAGTTTAACGTCGCCGCAACCGCGGCGGGTTAAAATACTAGTGTTATGATAAAGAGTAGAATCGAATACGAGTTAGCCAAATGATGAATGTTCATATCTAACACGTTTAAAGTTATAGTCATTACAATAGCATTATTAATAAATTGTTCACCGCGAAACAACCGTCAGTCAAAACCACGTTCAAGTAGATCCTGACCGTAATAATTCAGGTGGTTACCTTCAAGATTTAATCTCATCCGTTCAAACCCAAAAAAATTGGCAGTTTGTTTTTTCAACGCCAGTTAAATTTTGCTGTGTTTTCTGCATGTTTCTCGCTTCGTGGGTAGGCTCCCTCAACCTTGTCGGTTCATCTTGAATAACTTCTACGTGGTAGTTAGCATACAAGATGTATATATATGTCCGTGCATGCGTTGCATTACATCATTTTCAATAAAGCATATCACTGTAAGGTGGTTACATATTTTATGTGTTTATGATGTTTGTTATATTTCGATAATAGTTTCTTATTTAGTTTGTTTATTTTGCTTCAGTTATGATCGATGGATAATGTTGTGTATGATGAGGATTCAATTACGGGGAAAAATGTAAGTTGTTAATTTATATGGTATTGTGTTTATTTAATCACGTTTGTTCATTTGAATAATGATGCTTAGTTTTTCAGTTTGCTGGGTTGGACAGCGTTGTGGAAATGAAGCAGCCAGCAGATATGAAGTCTTCTAATATAGTTGGAAATGTAATATCATTTTGTTTTGTCAAGTATTGTGATTTAGATAGCATTGTGTTTTTTACAATCGTTTTGTGTTTGTAGGAATCCTTTGTGTTATTATAGTAAAAAATCATTGACATGCTTTTTTTGTCAGGTTGTAGCTGACGAGTGTGTGGATGGTCATTTGCATGAATTTTCTTATTGCTCTAATGAGAATGTACATTTAGAAGCAAGTTTATGATGAAGTTTCTGTTATTATTTATGATATTGTGTGTTACTTAGAATCATTGTGTTATTTACAGCTATTGTGTTTTTTTTTTTTGTAATATACTATGACAACAGTGGTTGACAGTTGTTTTTTTTTTCTTTTCCAGGTGGTGGCTGACAACATTTTTGTGGATGATCATTTTCAAACGTTGAGCAGGACATGTGATGAAGTTGGAAACGTGCGTAATAATTCTTGTAAAATATTTTATCATGTTGTTTATTTTTAAAAATCATTGTGTTTTTTTACATATACTGTGTTTTTTGGTTTATCTTTGTAATATACTATGACAACAGTGATTAACAGTTTTTTTTTCCAGGTTGTGGCTGACAACATTTTTGTTGATGATCATTTTCAAAAGTTGAGTAAGATATCAGATGAAACTGGAGATGTATGTAACAATTCTTTTATAAGTGTAAGATAACATTGTTTTAGTTCAACATGGTAGTTTATTTTATTAATGAGTATATTGTTTTTCAGTTTGAAGAATTGTTTGGAGTACTTCCTGACTTGACTATGTCTTCAATCGGAGCTGCAAAGCTAAATCGTTTATGTTAAAGTATGTAAATTATTTTGTTAGTGATAGATGGTGATGTTTATGCTGAATCTTATTATGTTTGCTTATATTTTGTTTTGTAAATTTCAGAACAAATCTAAAGGCTTTGACTTGGAGTTTGGTGCTTTGGTTGGATGTCCCGACAATTCTATAAAGCATGAGATCAACAAGGTTGGTTCCATATCTTTATGTTTAGTTGTGTTTAGTTAATATTCTAGATGAATGACTGATATATTATTCTCTAGCCTCGTAATTTCAGAAGAATTAATCAAAGGGTAAAGGCGCTGAAGAATTGGAAGTGGGATGAGGTGATTGAAATCGACAGTTTTGGCGAAGATTAGTTATGACGGAAGGTATTCTCAATGCTTTCGAACCACTGAAGAAGCCCAGTTGCTCCCTCAGAACCACTAAACTTGAGCGGTTTAGCCGAGTTAAAACTCTTGAAGTTGCATGGAGCATTGTTGTTGTTGATGGCTTGCATCATTTGAGCATAAAGATTTGGGAAGGCAACAGCCATTTGCTGTGCGATGATTGCCGCCAGTTCGTCATTTGCCATCTGATTGTCGCGTCGAGGAGGCATTCTAAAAGAGGAACATGAAAAGAAACGAGTGAGAGATTTAGACGAAAAGAATGAGATGTAACAAATCCGATGAAAGCAAGGATAGTGGTCATTTGTTTGTTACTACAAAGCAACAAACGACACACAATGACTAATCAAAGTAAATGGATTAAAATAATGTATCGCGAAGACATGCTCGCCTATAAGTGAACACTCATCCCAAGAATTCCCAGGTAAGCACAACTGGTCTCGCGTCTGATGAGATGTATACGAAGTGCTTGCCTAGACAGAAAACCCAGAATACAGGCATTCACCCTTCCAGTTTGCACGTGTTCACATTATTTAAAACCCAAAACCTTGACGAGATTTTGAAAACTTAAAGGGGTTCAAAACCATATAACAGAGAGTTCAAAACCTAGTAATCAATCATCCTAGAACAGATGATTAGTTTTCAAAGCGGTTTTGAAATTTATGTTCTTGTTGTGATCGTCGCCTAAGGATAGGTGACGGTATTGTTTTATGACTAAACGCAAGTAAACTCACGTTAGGGTCCTAAGAAGGTTATAGACTAGGTCAAAGTATTACTAATAACCTAATTCCCTATAACCATTGGCTCTGATACCATCTTTTCTGTCACACCCCGACCACGTGGAACATACAAAACGTGGCGGAAATGTCGAGGAGTGTTGTAACAGAATTAATGTTTCAAATCCATGGCAATTGAAGTTTCGTTTTATTAATCAAAAGTGTTACAATGTCTTAATAAACAAGGAAGTACAACATAATTAACTAGTCTTGTCTCGTTTTAAGTCACTAAGGCACAGGTCCGCCTAAGTATGTCTTGATAAGTCCTATGCTTCATCTCCTGAAAACACATGTGAAAATAGGTACGTCAGCATAAAAATGCCGGTGAGATACATAGGTTTTGTGAAAATAGAATTCATGACTTATGTTTGAGAAAATGTTTAGTCATGAACCTTGTAATTTGCTTTGTCTTGTAAATCATTTGAAAAACAATAAGTTCAGATGATATGTATAAATAAGTGAAATAATGTATGGTTAAATGAATAACCATTTAAGATGAGTTTGTATAAGATAAGTTGTTTGTAAAACAATGTCTTGTGAAAAGTATGTTATTTGTATAAAATGTTCTTTGTATCAAACTGAAATGATTCAAATAACGCTACGACATGTAATGCCATACAAACACTTATATATAGGAAGTACCAGCGGCGTATCCACCATGTTTGTATCATATTACACACGCATCGTTACTTAATCACTTAATCAAACCAAACCACCAATATAGAATGTCTATGTTTAACAATTGTAGAAATGTTTATGTATGGTAAGTAATGTAAAGTTAAACGAATAACCTTATAGTAGCATATCAAAAGTATACTTTGGATTTGTAAGTAACATATTAAACTATGTTTTGGTTTCATAAGTAACATATCAAAATATGCTTTGGATGTGATAAATAACATATTAAACTATGTTTTTGGTTTAGTAAGTAACATATCAAAATATGCTTTGGATGATTAATAAAATAAATATGTTGGTTTTGTACGATACCACACATGAGAGTATATCAAAATATACTTTAATAGTGTGATTTAAGAATTCATTCAGACCTGGTGCATCAAAATACACCTTTGAGACTATAAGGATACCACAAAGGCAATCCCTATTTGGATGGAGCAACAAATTGGTTTCAGACATTCCATGCCAACAGGAATGGGGTGTCAAATCCTATAGCGCTATATCATACTAACAATCGGTCTGGTGAACATAAAATAAGTACAATTCAACCATTTATTTTATGTTTTTAGAGAAATCAGTGTTTAAAACCATAGATAGTCATTTAGTTTGTCAAAAGATAAGTAATAACTTGTATGATCAAATGTCAAAATGTAAGTATGTGATGAAATCAGTTGTACTAAGTAATGCACACAATGGGCACACGTAGCATGAAATGTAATGTAAAATGATGTACCAAGTATGCTAAGTTAACATACGAAGCAGAAAAGTCATGTAAATCAATGTACTAATAGTGTACTAATGAACATAACCAGTATATGATGTGAAAACAGGAAAGCTTGAAAGTAACAAGTAGGCACATGTGTTCCACCCCAAAACAGTTTGGAAAACAGTAAAAGAGGGGTCTATGTACTCACTTGAGATTGCTCAGATGTCTAATGATAATCACCAAGCAATGCTAGAGATCACGGAATCAAACGGCACCTAATATAGGTAGCTATGTTAATAAACCGGACCTATATCGGAAGACTGGGTAGCATTAGGGTTTGTAAACCAAATGAGTGTTGGAACTCATATGATATGGTTTAACAAAGCCTACATACTAAATGAAACTTAACCTAAGTGATATCGACCCATTACGACCCGTTTAGGTAGCTTATGCTACTTTAACGCGTCGTTCGCGTAAAACGCGTTCGGAACGCCTAACCAGCCCTATGACAAGTGTTATATGCCTAAACATGTTACATAATCAGTTATGTGACAAAGGTTTAGGTTACATATGCTTAATTACCAATTATACATGAAAAGGGTATTCTGGTAATTTACCTAAGGCATATAAACAACCTATCATACAACTACTTAAACGATGTGACCATAGGGTATAACCTCGAAAGGTTATTCCCTACCTACTATGGTCACCTAATGTATTTGGTCGGATCCTAATGATTGACCAAATGGGTCGAGTTCGAAGGTATAGGCGATTTATTAGATCGCCTACCCTACGACTCTAGACAACGTGGTAATCAGTGGGCATAGTCCCAAGGGACTATGACCAACGTGATTACACTCACGTTGCGAAGTTCAACGAACTTCGCATTGACCATTACTGGTCAACGCTGAAAGTCAAACAAAGTTTGACTTTCTGACTCGAAAAGCAATAAAATAAGGAAAAGAACGAAAGAATACTTACGAAGGGTCCCCGAATGCTAATCCCGATCCAAGAACTCAGGTATGAAACAATGGTTTCAACTTAGAGCTCTCAAATCAGAATTCTTGTAAGAAATGAGGTTGGGGTGATGGGGTATTTATAGTTTTCGGGTAACCGTTAGGATCGTTTGTTGTAAAACGTGCCATGATCCAAGGCGTACACTTGTCGGAACCTTATGGTGGCTAAAAACCATCCTTATCAGCTGACTAGACTAATTAGAACATGTGGTGGAGGATTAATCAGCTGCAACTTGTGTTTAAAAACATTTAATCTGGTCCAGAAGTCGGACGCGGCCCGCTTCAGGATTACCAGAAGCTCAGGCGGGCCGCCTGACAGTTGCAGATCAGAATTAAGTTTCAGAAGTTACAGATTTGGTCCCTGCACGTGTTTTAAGGCATTTCCGACACTTCCAAGGCCCGTAAAGCCATCTTTAAGGCCCTAAAATGTTGCCTAAAGATTGTGGACATGAAACATGTTCAAAAATATGTCTGATGTTGGTTCGTTTGGTCGTACGAACGCGATGTTCGCTTAATTACGACGGAATGCGCATAAGCGCGAAAAACGATCCAAAATGCGTGACGAATGGATTTTTCTTATGCCGAACACTAAAATAAAATGTTTTAGTGCTTACATAAATTTTTGGATGTCCGGATGTATTCAGAATGTGAGTTATGCGCGAAAATGCAAACTTGTGCACTTTTTGACACTTTTAGTCCCTGAATGACCCAAAAGTTTATTTTAGCACACCGAACACCTCAAAGCCTATTTTTAAGCTATATAAAGGATATTTATGGTATGTTTAACTTATGGCCATGTTCCGGAATGTCTGTTACAGCTCAAATTGGCATACTTTCGCAGTTTGTCAACTTTAGTCCCTGTAAGCGATTTAACTTGATTTTGCCATACCAAAGCCTTCAAAACTTATTTCTAAGTTATGTAAAGGTTATTTAAGGTATGTTAAGTCTATTTCACTATTCCAGAGTGTTTGTTGCATTAAACTGGTTATATTTACGCATCAGTGCGTGTATAACCTTCCAGAAAGTGATTTAGAGCTTGAAATTTAACTAGAGTTGATATGTGCAAATGGTACACATATATTTAACAAATCCCAAGTATGAAATACAATATTTCATTGGTTTGGCATTTGTCTGATGGTTGAAATGACACAGGTGTTACAGTCTCCCCTACTTTAGGAAATTTCGTCCCGAAATTTAATTTTAGAGGAAACTTGTGAAGACAGCTGTGACGATTTCGCCTTCTAATAGATCCTTTAAACCCTTAAGTAAAACTCTGGGCCATGTTAGGAATTTTAGCGAATTTGATAACCATCAAAGTGAATTCCTTGCAGTAGTAAAACATGGAATTTTGAACTACGGACAGAAGAACGTTTCTTATGAAGACTTATCATAGGAAACTTGGTGTGTGATTGAGATCAGAATTGAGAATAAATGACATTGGTCGAGGTCCAAGACTTCTCCCGTATCATTATTCTTGTCACTATAGGTCTTAACACATGACAAAGCTTCCTGTGGTTTCTGTGCACTGAATTCCATAATTATGTAGGCCTCCATAATTACGTAATTCCTTGCCCAGTCCGCACAGTTCATTTCATAATGCGTAGAGGAAAAAAAAATCAATTGAATAAACATGAAGTGACCTGACTAGACCACCAAAGGGTCCTTTTAATTTGATCAATGAACGAGCCTTTTAATTAGATCAACGCATGATCTTCTTAACTAGACCGTCGCACAATCTCGTTAAATAGACCACTTAAGGGATCTTATAAATTATATCATCACATGATATTTCTAATCAGATTTTCAAAATCAATCTGTTTGACCAGACCATGCTAGAGGTCCAATTTATAGAATAGTACTTTAAAATCCAAAGGACTTGACTACTACGTAGAAGTCCATTAAGGATTTAAGATAGTATCTTTGGATATCCTTCTATGAATCCCTCATATAAGATATGGAAGATTCTACGAGGATTTGGATGGGTCACAAACAACCACAAAACATAGAAGAAAACACATAAGCACATAATTAGTTAACTTGATTCTTTAATTTGTTCTCTTTAGGTATAGATAATTAAAGCACACTAGGAATCAAATCCATGGATTTCATTTGGCACTTTAATCTTTTCAAGAATCTATCTTATGAAGATAGAAGGATTCTTAGTAAGAATTTGGCTTTGTTTCTTAAAAGAAACAAGTGTTTAAGGTTCTAGGGGAGATCACAAGTGATCATAAAATGACAGAACCACACGAGTAGTTTGTATTTGGGTTGACATCATAAGGTTGTATCAAACATTCACACAATCGTATCAGTTTTTGCAAAAATAAAAACGACGAATTTTTATTTATATAACAACTGACTTGTCTTTAAACGTCAAAGATTACAACCAAGGGAAATAACAAAACACTAGTTGTTTACTGCTGCATCATTGTTTCCGTCTGCCTTATTGATGTTAAACACTCATCCACGTGCTGGAGGTGCGTTAACAAGCCTTGGGCAATTGTTCCTGTAGTGGGTAAGGTCACCGCAGTTATAACATGACCCCGGAGGGAACCGTGCTTGAACAGCAGCAGGGTTTGCAGCAGCTTGATTTGCATAGCGACAAACATTGATCAAATGTCCCAACCGTCCACAATGGGTACATTTGTGACACTGCTCTTGCTCTAGATGATGACGGTTGCACTTGTTGCACAAAGGTGCAGTACCAACATAGTTTTGCCTTTTGCGAGGTTGTGCTGGTTGGTTTCGTGCAACCTGTTTGTCTTGAGCAGTTACAGCGCAGGTCTGAGAGGCTTTGCGCTTCTTCTTCTTGGATACCTCAGCATGTTCTTCCTTTGGTTCCACTTGAGCAGTCTTGTCAGATGGTCTTGGGTCACCTTTTCGAAACAGCTTACGTTTCCTGATGTGGGATTCAGTTAGGGTGGCAGACAGTTCAATGGCTTGTCTGACAGTAGTAGGGTTACTGCCAGTAACAATATCCTGAACTAGGTCAGGGAGACCATCCGTATATTTCTCGATCGCTTTATCCACAGGAGTAACCATAGCAGGACACAGCAGGCTCAATTCTTCAAAACGGTCAGTATAGGCTCGATGTTCGCCACTGTCTTGCTTCAAATCATCAAACTCTCTCTCCAAAGCTCGCAGTTCATGACGAGGACAAAACTCCTTCATCATAAGAGCCCTAAGCTCAGCCCAAGTCTGTGCTAATGCAATCTCAGCACCGCGGTCTCTCATCACCCCGTTCCACCATGTAAGAGCCCTCTTCTGAAATACACTCGATGAAAACTCGACCTTGCGATTTTCAGGACACTGAACATGACGGAAGGTATTCTCAATGCTTTCGAACCACTGAAGAAGCCCAGTTGCTCCCTCAGAACCACTAAACTTGAGCGGTTTAGCCGAGTTAAAACTCTTGAAGTTGCATGGAGCATTGTTGTTGTTGATGGCTTGCATCATTTGAGCATAAAGATTTGGGAAGGCAACAGCCATTTGCTGTGCGATGATTGCCGCCAGTTCGTCATTTGCCATCTGATTGTCGCGTCGAGGAGGCATTCTAAAAGAGGAACATGAAAAGAAACGAGTGAGAGATTTAGACGAAAAGAATGAGATGTAACAAATCCGATGAAAGCAAGGATAGTGGTCATTTGTTTGTTACTACAAAGCAACAAACGACACACAATGACTAATCAAAGTAAATGGATTAAAATAATGTATCGCGAAGACATGCTCGCCTATAAGTGAACACTCATCCCAAGAATTCCCAGGTAAGCACAACTGGTCTCGCGTCTGATGAGATGTATACGAAGTGCTTGCCTAGACAGAAAACCCAGAATACAGGCATTCACCCTTCCAGTTTGCACGTGTTCACATTATTTAAAACCCAAAACCTTGACGAGATTTTGAAAACTTAAAGGGGTTCAAAACCATATAACAGAGAGTTCAAAACCTAGTAATCAATCATCCTAGAACAGATGATTAGTTTTCAAAGCGGTTTTGAAATTTATGTTCTTGTTGTGATCGTCGCCTAAGGATAGGTGACGGTATTGTTTTATGACTAAACGCAAGTAAACTCACGTTAGGGTCCTAAGAAGGTTATAGACTAGGTCAAAGTATTACTAATAACCTAATTCCCTATAACCATTGGCTCTGATACCATCTTTTCTGTCACACCCCGACCACGTGGAACATACAAAACGTGGCGGAAATGTCGAGGAGTGTTGTAACAGAATTAATGTTTCAAATCCATGGCAATTGAAGTTTCGTTTTATTAATCAAAAGTGTTACAATGTCTTAATAAACAAGGAAGTACAACATAATTAACTAGTCTTGTCTCGTTTTAAGTCACTAAGGCACAGGTCCGCCTAAGTATGTCTTGATAAGTCCTATGCTTCATCTCCTGAAAACACATGTGAAAATAGGTACGTCAGCATAAAAATGCCGGTGAGATACATAGGTTTTGTGAAAATAGAATTCATGACTTATGTTTGAGAAAATGTTTAGTCATGAACCTTGTAATTTGCTTTGTCTTGTAAATCATTTGAAAAACAATAAGTTCAGATGATATGTATAAATAAGTGAAATAATGTATGGTTAAATGAATAACCATTTAAGATGAGTTTGTATAAGATAAGTTGTTTGTAAAACAATGTCTTGTGAAAAGTATGTTATTTGTATAAAATGTTCTTTGTATCAAACTGAAATGATTCAAATAACGCTACGACATGTAATGCCATACAAACACTTATATATAGGAAGTACCAGCGGCGTATCCACCATGTTTGTATCATATTACACACGCATCGTTACTTAATCACTTAATCAAACCAAACCACCAATATAGAATGTCTATGTTTAACAATTGTAGAAATGTTTATGTATGGTAAGTAATGTAAAGTTAAACGAATAACCTTATAGTAGCATATCAAAAGTATACTTTGGATTTGTAAGTAACATATTAAACTATGTTTTGGTTTCATAAGTAACATATCAAAATATGCTTTGGATGTGATAAATAACATATTAAACTATGTTTTTGGTTTAGTAAGTAACATATCAAAATATGCTTTGGATGATTAATAAAATAAATATGTTGGTTTTGTACGATACCACACATGAGAGTATATCAAAATATACTTTAATAGTGTGATTTAAGAATTCATTCAGACCTGGTGCATCAAAATACACCTTTGAGACTATAAGGATACCACAAAGGCAATCCCTATTTGGATGGAGCAACAAATTGGTTTCAGACATTCCATGCCAACAGGAATGGGGTGTCAAATCCTATAGCGCTATATCATACTAACAATCGGTCTGGTGAACATAAAATAAGTACAATTCAACCATTTATTTTATGTTTTTAGAGAAATCAGTGTTTAAAACCATAGATAGTCATTTAGTTTGTCAAAAGATAAGTAATAACTTGTATGATCAAATGTCAAAATGTAAGTATGTGATGAAATCAGTTGTACTAAGTAATGCACACAATGGGCACACGTAGCATGAAATGTAATGTAAAATGATGTACCAAGTATGCTAAGTTAACATACGAAGCAGAAAAGTCATGTAAATCAATGTACTAATAGTGTACTAATGAACATAACCAGTATATGATGTGAAATCAGGAAAGCTTGAAAGTAACAAGTAGGCACATGTGTTCCACCCCAAAACAGTTTGGAAAACAGTAAAAGAGGGGTCTATGTACTCACTTGAGATTGCTCAGATGTCTAATGATAATCACCAAGCAATGCTAGAGATCACGGAATCAAACGGCACCTAATATAGGTAGCTATGTTAATAAACCGGACCTATATCGGAAGACTGGGTAGCATTAGGGTTTGTAAACCAAATGAGTGTTGGAACTCATATGATATGGTTTAACAAAGCCTACATACTAAATGAAACTTAACCTAAGTGATATCGACCCATTACGACCCGTTTAGGTAGCTTATGCTACTTTAACGCGTCGTTCGCGTAAAACGCGTTCGGAACGCCTAACCAGCCCTATGACAAGTGTTATATGCCTAAACATGTTACATAATCAGTTATGTGACAAAGGTTTAGGTTACATATGCTTAATTACCAATTATACATGAAAAGGGTATTCTGGTAATTTACCTATGGCATATAAACAACCTATCATACAACTACTTAAACGATGTGACCATAGGGTATAACCTCGGAAGGTTATTCCCTACCTACTATGGTCACCTAATGTATTTGGTCGGATCCTAATGATCGACCAAATGGGTCGAGTTCGAAGGTATAGGCGATTTATTAGATCGCCTACCCTACGACTCTAGACAACGTGGTAATCAGTGGGCATAGTCCCAAGGGACTATGACCAACGTGATTACACTCACGTTGCGAAGTTCAACGAACTTCGCATTGACCATTACTGGTCAACGCTGAAAGTCAAACAAAGTTTGACTTTCTGACTCGAAAAGCAATAAAATAAGGAAAAGAACAAAAGAATACTTACGAAGGGTCCCCGAATGCTAATCCCGATCCAAGAACTCAGGTATGAAACAATGGTTTCAACTTAGAGCTCTCAAATCAGAATTCTTGTAAGAAATGAGGTTGGGGTGATGGGGTATTTATAGTTTTCGGGTAACCGTTAGGATCGTTTGTTGTAAAACGTGCCATGATCCAAGGCGTACACTTGTCGGAACCTTATGGTGGCTAAAAACCATCCTTATCAGCTGACTAGACTAATTAGAACATGTGGTGGAGGATTAATCAGCTGCAACTTGTGTTTAAAAACATTTAATCTGGTCCAGAAGTCAGACGCGGCCCGCTTCAGGATTACCAGAAGCTCAGGCGGGCCGCCTGACAGTTGCAGATCAGAATTAAGTTTCAGAAGTTACAGATTTGGTCCCTGCACGTGTTTTAAGGCATTTCCGACACTTCCAAGGACCGTAAAGCCATCTTTAAGGCCCTAAAATGTTGCCTAAACATTGTGGACATGAAACATGTTCAAAAATATGTCTGATGTTGGTTCGTTTGGTCGTACGAACGCGATGTTCGCTTAATTACGACGGAATGCGCATAAGCGCGAAAAACGATCCAAAATGCGTGGCGAATGGATTTTTCTTATGCCGAACACTAAAATAAAATGTTTTAGTGCTTACATAAATTTTTGGATGTCCGGATGTATTCAGAATGTGAGTTATGCGCGAAAATGCAAACTTGTGCACTTTTTGACACTTTTAGTCCCTGAATGACCCAAAAGTTTATTTTAGCACACCGAACACCTCAAAGCCTATTTTTAAGCTATATAAAGGATATTTATGGTATGTTTAACTTATGGCCATGTTCCGGAATGTCTGTTACAGCTCAAATTGGCATACTTTCGCAGTTTGTCAACTTTAGTCCCTGTAAGCGATTTAACTTGATTTTGCCATACCAAAGCCTTCAAAACTTATTTCTAAGTTATGTAAAGGTTATTTAAGGTATGTTAAGTCTATTTCACTATTCCAGAGTGTTTGTTGCATTAAACTGGTTATATTTACGCATCAGTGCGTGTATAACCTTCCAGAAAGTGATTTAGAGCTTGAAATTTAACTAGAGTTGATATGTGCAAATGGTACACATATATTTAACAAATCCCAAGTATGAAATACAATATTTCATTGGTTTGGCATTTGTCTAATGGTTGAAATGACACAGGTGTTACATATATGCAGACATTTCATGTATATCGTATCTCAAGTTATTTAAGTTTTACAGATTTCTAATTAAAAAGTTAACTTTTTTCAATGGCTTCATCAAGTAATCAAGGAGAAGATTTGAAGGAACTGTTTTATAAAGCAGTGTTGGAAGATTTGGAAGCTGAGTTAGAGTTTTCTAAAGATCTGAGGAAATGTTTTCAATCTTTGAAGACTGGAGTTGGCTCTCGTGATGATGTAACTGAGACGTTGCGTTTATTGCCTCCAACTGCTGTTCGTGACCTGGCACTGTTGAATAATGGTGAGAGTGGGAATAAAGATGTTCAGTTAATGGCACAGATGTTAGAGATATATAGACAAGTTAATGAGTCAATGGAGTTGAAGCGTAGGTTTTTAGTTTCCTTATAAGTAGTTTTGTTAAGTTTAGTGATAGTTGTTATAGTGAAGTGGTTTGTATTCAATTATTATGTATTTTTTATTTTATTTTAATGGAATGTTTTGTTTTGTTTCTTGAAAGTCTGTTTCCTCTTTTCTTTGATAAGTACTGTTCTTCAAATTCATTTTTATTTTAATGGAATGTTTTGTTTTGTTTCTTGAAAGTTTGTTTCCTCTTTTCTTTGATAAGCACTGTTATTCAAAATCAGTGTTTTTATCCACTGATATGCTATCCACTGATAGTAAAAATCACTCACTGCTTTCATTTGTCACCATTATAGCCACTGGTCTTCTTATATCAGTGGTTTTCATAAAATACTTGTCCTTCATTTCCATCAGAGGTTGTCACGTGGACAGTGTTTCGACTATCAGATCTTTGTAACCGCTGCCATGTTAGCATTTACCTTTCCTGTCTATAAAACCCTGATCAAAAATCCCAAACAGGGTTTTTACTGTAATTCAAAATTCCCCGATTCAATCATGGTGAAAAAATCCAGTAAAACCATACAAAAGGATTCACCCAAAATTGAGATTCCATTTAAATTTACACACAATTACTTGGGTATCTTTGAAAAACCCAGTGAAACCAGAATCTTTGATTCCATCATCGACAAACTTTCATCCACAAAGTGTACCAAGTTTGTTCATTTGAATATATGGTATTGTGTTTATTTAACCATGTTTGTTCATTTGAATAATGATGCTTAGTTTTTCAGTTTTCTGGGTTGGACAGCGTTGTTGAAATGAAGCAGCCAGCAGATATGAAGTCTTCTAATATAGTTGGAAATGTAATATCATTTTGTTTTGTCAAGTATTGTGATTTAGATAGCATTGTGTTTTTTACAATCGTTTTGTGTTTGTAGTAATCCTTTGTGTTATTATAATAAAAAAATCATTGACATGCTTTTTTTGTCAGGTTGTAGCTGACGAGTGTGTGGATGGTCATTTGCATGAATTTTCTTATTGCTCTAATGAGAATGTACATTTAGAAGCAAGTTTATGATGAAGTTTCTGTTATTATTTATGATATTGTGTGTTACTTAGAATCATTGTGTTATTTACAGCTATTGTGTTTTTTGTGACGTTTTTTTTGTTTTGTTTTTCTTTTTGTAATATACTATGACAACAGTGGTTGACAGTTGTTTTTTTTCTTTTCCAGGTGGTGGCTGACAACATTTTTGTGGATGATCATTTTCAAACGTTGAGCAGGACATGTGATGAAGTTGGAAACGTGCGTAATAATTCTTGTAAAATATTTTATCATGTTGTTTATTTTTAAAAATCATTTTAAAATATACTATGACAACAGCGATTAACAGTTGTTTTTTTTTCCATGTTGTGGCTGACGACATTTTTGTGGATGATCATTTTCAAAAGTTGAGTAAGATATCTGATGAAACTGGAGATGTATGTAATAATTCTTTTATAATTGTAAGATAACATTGTTTTAGTTCAACATGGTAGTTTATTTTATTAATGAGTATGTATATATATATATATTTTTTCCTGACTATAAAACCCTGATCAAAAACCCCAAACAGGGTTTTTACTGTACTTCAAAATTCCCTTCTAAAACAGTTGTTCTCAAAACTTTCACACAATCCTCTTCGCCTTCATTTCATCTTCTTCATCCCCGATTCAATCATGGTGAAAAAATCCAGTAAAACCACACAAAAGGATTCACCCAAAATTGAGATTCCGTTTAAATTTTCACACAATTACTTGGGTATCTTTGAAAAACCCAGTGAAACCAGAATCTTTGATTCCATCATCGACACACTTTCATCCACAAAGTACAAAACTTTGTTAACTTGTGATGCAACCGTTTACTTGGCTACACAAAGGGAGTTTTGGAAAAATGCAACCCTAGAAAAGGTGAACAAAAAGGTTGTAGCCATAAATTCTTCAATCAAGGCTGTAAAGTTCTCCATCACACCTCAATCGATTTCTGAAGTTTTTGAACTCAATGATTTGGAAGGTAAAAGTTCTTTTCCTAAAACAGAGTACCAAAGGGATTTCCTTGAAAGAGGGTATGAAGAAGAAATGCAAAAAGATACTTTACAAAAAGGCAGTTTTCCATCTGCTACAAGGTTTTTATTTCATACCCTCCTTATGTGTGTATCCAACAAAACCATAGCTTTCAATGAAATCCCCTTGAAGATTCAATATCTGGGTTATGCTATCCTGCAAGGAGAAAATTTTAATTACTCCTAGGAAATCTTTAATTACTTGGTCAAAAATGTTGATAAAAAGGATTTCTTACTATTTCCAAGGTTTTTGAGTTATTATTTTGAGAAAAAGTTTTCAAAAGATAATGCCTATGTGCTTACACAGGGGGTTCCTTTTCAAATAAACAGTTTAACTGAAGAAACATTCACAAGAATGTTGAAATCTTCCAAAAGACAAGCAGAGGTTCCTGAGCAGACTTTAGCAGCTACCACTGCTCCTCAGGTATCTGCTGCTGAGCCCACTGCTCCAGGTGATCATAGTAGCACAACCACTGCTATGAAACCCACACCTATCATTACCAAAAAGCCCAAAAAGAAATCATCCAAAAATCCCCCCAAACCCACTAAAAAGGCAACTCTGGAAGATGAGATCCCAGAGCCACTGCCAGTGACAAAACAAATGTCATCAACAACCACTGCTGCTACTTCCTCACAGCAGATGGAAGAAAGATCTTCATCCTTGCCTCAAACTCCTCCTGCATCTTCACAAAAAGATCAGGTTGTAAACACAAGGACACTAAATTATGATGCTCTGGGATCACTTGATTCCATCATCCAAAGCTCACTTCCCGGGGCAAATTCTCTTTCCACCCCTATCCTTACCTCACAAATTCCACCATCAATAAAACCTTTGTTGGAAGTAGTTGATATTGCCCAGACACAAAGCTGTTCTTCTCAATCACCTGTCAACGAGAATATACATCAACAAGTGACTGAGTCTGGTGTTTCTATCACTGTTAACCCACCAACAACAAATGAGGAGGCTACACTGCTGGAATTACCTGAAATTCCTGTCAGTAGTTCAAGTGGAGCAGCAACTACAAATGTTGGATCAACAGATCTACATTTGGCTAGTTGTTTCATCAATCAGACTCCCTTGAAGGCAATTCCTTCCATAGCACCTTTGATATCCACCAGTGAGTTTGTTATGACCACTGGTACCATCAAAAGGGTATCAAGTGTTGAAGGAAGAAAACCCCAGTACCAAGAACAATGGGCATCAATGGATGACTTTTGGAATTCGTTCCCTAAATCAGACATTGATACAACCACTGCAGGTGGGAAATTAGATGATCCTATTAACTTGGGTGATGGTTTGAAATATCAAGAATTGACGGAGAGGGTAGACAGAATTGACTCAGCTGTTACAGACATCAAAACAATGCTGCAACAGTTGTTAAATTCACAAAAGTCCATACCCACTACTGCATCACATGTTCCATCTGCTTCCACTACCCCATCCTCTGATGCTCTTTGGGAGCTGTTTCAACCACTGCTCCACAAGCAAAGAGAGTATGCTGATTTACAACATGAACTCCACATCCAACAAATCAGAAATCACATGGAGTCAAGGTTTAAAGATACTCAAGCTGATATCAAGGCTATAAAGGCCCACATTCTAAACACCACTGGCGCTGCTCCTCCTACTGTTCTCTTTATTGATAACCCCCCTCCAGATAATGCCAAAAAGGGGGAGAAAATCAAGCAGTGGAAAAAGAAGGGAATTGAAGATGGTATTTATGTTGAACCACAAAAACATAGCATGATTAAAGACATTCCCTTGCCAGATGGTAGTAAAAAGATTGATGTTACCACAAATGCACTTGCTGAAGCAATAGCAAGTGTAAAAAGGGATAGAGAGGCTAAGGATAAATCCAGGTGGAATGAGGAGAAAAGACTTTTTATGGAGCTGAATGAGCAGGGTATTTCTGAGCCAAAGGATGATAAAAATCCTGAGCCAAAAAGAAAGAATCCCACTAGAAAAGTGAGGGAAACACCTTCCAAAAGCTGCAAACATCAATCTTCCATGTAAACAGCTGTTGTCACACCTGCTGATACTTCAGTGGTTTCAACAGCTGTTAGGCAAACACCTGCAACCACTTCATCACACCCCACAACCATTGCCTTACCACCACCACCTAAATCATCATCAGCACCACCTTCATCTCTTGCCAAAAAGCAAAAGACAACAGATGTTAGTCAGTCACCTATCACTTCCATCATCACCATTCAACCAACTATCACACCAAAATCAACACCACCTCAAAAGCCATCTGCTCAAGAGCAGAAGACATCTGCTGACACATCATTAGCTGTAATGATAACAGTAGATGAAACACCTGTTGTTTCAACCCCTGTTAATCAATCTCCCAAATCAACAGTTGTTGTTTCACCTGCTGTATCAACAACTGTTGGTACTTCAGTGGTTTCAACAGTTGTTACCCCAACAACCACCACTTCAACTAGAATCATTGCTCCCACTTCAACCGCTGCCCCACCAAAAATACCATCACCACCAAAAACCACCTCACCATCAAAAACACCTTCATCACCACCATCACGTCCTGCTAAAAATCAGAAGACAGCTGATGACACATCATCAGTTGTAGTGACAACAGTGGTTGAAACACCAGTTGTTTCAACAGCTGTTTGTGAACCACCTTCCACTACAATAACCACCACTCAAATCATCACCACCACTGAACCAACCAAAACACCACCAGCCTCTCCCATACCAACAACTGTTGTATCAACTGCTGTATCAACAACTGTTGGTACTTCAGTGGTTTCAACAGTTGTTAACCCAAAAATCACCACTTCAACTACAATCATTGCTCCCACTTCAACCACTACCCCACCAAAAATACCATCACCACCAAAAACCACCTCACCACCAAAAACAACTTCATCACCACCATCATCTCCTGCTAAAAATCAGAAGACAGCTGATGACACATCATCAGTTGTAGTGTCAACAGTGGTTGAAACACCAGTTGTTTCAACAGCTGTTTGTCAACCATCTTCCACTACAATAACCACCACTCAAATCACCACCACCACCGAACCAACCAAAACACCATCAGCCTCTCGTAAACCAAAAAGGAGAAGGATGATTTTAAAAGATGATGATTCTCCACCACCACCATCTTCACAACCATCATCACTTGTTATAATTCCAAACGCTGTTCCATTTTCTTCTGCACAGGCTTTTAACACAAACACTGCCATTGTTTCAGCAGCTGTCCAATATCCTCTGGAACTTATAACAGTCAGAGAAGAAATTATATCTTTTTATTTTGAAGATGACCCTGCTAAAAGAAACCTACCATCTGTCCAAGGATATTTAAGGCTTAATAATATTGAAGAATACATGAAAGTCAAAGTTCAACAAGTAGATGATATCTCTAAAAGAGAGTCACAAGGAAAATCTGATAAAGAAATTCAAAGGTACGATCAATTCCTGTTCACACAAGTCAGAAAATTGGAGGAGTTTGCAAAAAAATTGTGTCAAAAGCTTTCAGAAAGAGATGATGAAACCTTGAAGAAACATTATATTGAGCATATCATGGTCTTCAAAAGGTACAAAGGTGACAAAGGTCAATATAAAGATTGGACAGTGGGTGAACTCAAAGAGGAGTTAGAAAGGATTGAAAAGATGAATAAGGACAAGGTTAAACATACTCCACCTGTCTGGTCAAAATACATGAAAAATCTTCCAGACAAGGTGCTAGAGCTGAAAAGAATGAAAGAGGAACTTATTACTGCTGATTTTGGGTCAAAAAATCAAGTAACAAGATGGAAGGAAGACAAGGTCAGGGCAAATTACCAAAGGCTGGAAGAACTAAGGAAGAAAAATCCTGATATTCCCCAAAAGCCTGATTATTCTAACGAAGTGGTTCCAGAAAAGCCACAAAAGCAACAATTCAAAAGATCCACTGCTTCACCAGCTGCCTTCTTTCATCAAAGAAGGAGACAAAAGCAGATGGATAAAGTAACAGCAGCATATCAAGAAGCAGAAGAGTATCTTGTGAAAGTAGGAGTTAAAAGAATGATTGTAGAAAGTCTTGAGTCTGAACAACCTTCAACCACTGATCACCTTTGAAGAAAGCTCTGATGCTCATCATCAGTGCTTAGACTACAATAGTGGAAAGTTGAAGCAGTAGTTTTCTTATATTTTGTATTTTTCTTATAACATGGTCTTGTGCGATTTCCAAATGAATTAAAAACTTTGGTGGATAAACTGTTTGCATTCAAGATTGAAGTCAGTGAGACTAACTTGACATATTGTGATGAAGAATACGAGATTCAAAGAAAAACTGACGATGAATCAGTTGTTGATCTGGTTAAGCAAATGTCTGGGATTAGTCACGTACTATGAACTTTTAACTGAAGTATTATAGTTGTCTTTTCCATTTTGTTGTCTTTTGTTAATAAACTTTTTCAATTTTGGTTTAGGGCTGTATGCCTGATGATAAGAAGAATGGTAGTCCAATTTCGCTTGTGTTGAGTTCTGATGGTGATACAATTGATAAAAAAATATGTTCAATATATAACATATAATTTAGAACTAGAAAACGTATATATTTATAAACACGGTTACATAGTAGCCGTCCAAACTATGTAAAGTTTGGAACTAACAAATATGTTGGACCGTTCTACGACCTTGAAACGTCAGTTAAGGCAGTTCATCTTTGAATATGAAGGCGGAATCAACATAAACAAAGTCATAACAGCTAGTTTCCTTTTAATCTTTCTTTTCTGATTGATTTATGTGCTTGTACAACGTTTTCTGATACAAATCCGGCAGCACTTTGTCTCTCATACAATGACCATCTTATCTACAAATGAACCACACAACCCTATATATAACCCTAAGATTTCGCTTGAATCAGTTTGAAGCGAAATCATTAGTTGTTGATTTCGCTTGAACTCATTTCAAGCTAAATCATCAGTTGTTGATTTCGCTTGAACCATTTCAAGCGAAATCTTCAAGTTAAACAAGTAAAAACCCTAATTAAGACCCTGTTGTGTGTTCATTCAAACTATCTAGACACAAGACTTAATGCAAACGAAGTCAACAGACATTCCATGCACCAACAGACTCCCCCTTGGATGTTGACGAAGTCTTCAGCTCCTGAGTCTTCAGTCTTGGTCTTTACTCCAACTCTCTGTCTTCACATCATAAGCATTCTTCACAGGTTTAGAATCACAACCTGAATCTAACTTCCATCTTCCCTTTGACTGTTGATCCAGACTCCCCCTTTCACAGACTCCCCCTCTCGATATGCTAGAATCTGAGATATCTGGTTCAAGCTTTAACATTTAGCTTCCGTGGGAATTCCTGAAACCTGCATATCCTCTACCACAACATAAGTTTCACAAATTTATAACATTTAGATTTAAAAACTTACTGGTAGACAACATTTAAACAACAAACATACTAGTTACATCAAGTTCAAATGAATGACCTTGATTAACTAAGCACACAATCTTTCAAAACATTTGTATATGACATTCAAAGTTTTCAACATATTCTCCCAAACCAATTCATCATGTTTAGCACTTGGAATTTGGAAAATCAGCTCTTCAACATCAGTTGTCGAAAATCTTTTTAGCTTTTTCAAAAGATTTATGCTAAAACACACTAAAATCTTTTTGGATTTTGAGTTTAACAAAATGCAGTAAAGAAATATATACAAACAATATTTTTGTGAGTTTGTGTAAGAGGATCATATCAGTTCATGAGACAAATCATAAGCACCGTTAAGCTTTAATCATTTTAAGTTCTAAACGATTCACGTTGATTGACGATATGTTTGTCCTCTTAAGCTCAATCTAAAAACTTTCGAAAATGCTTACCGATACGTTAAGGTATATTAATTTTGCACTAAATTCTTATGGACCCCACGATCTCAGCATATCCCCTCATCATGCAATACACTAACTCAAGTAATGCCTTTAAACTTTCATCAACTGTGAAATGTGCGAAAATAACTCAGAATGTTTAAACATTAACAATCAGGTCGATCTTTCGATACGCAGAGAAAGTACAATGTTTAAACAAAATAAGAAAATAAAACAAGTTGAAGTTGTTTAGGCTTTAATCACCAGGTCGATACTCCCGTATACGCAGAGGTGATCCAAAGCTTAAACGAAACACCAAAGAAAATAAAGCAGAACGTTTAGGCAACAACATCCAGGTCGATACTCACGTATACGCAGAGGATGTCCGATGCTTAAACAAAATAAAGAAATAAAACAAGTTTAAGTCTTTGCAAAATAAAATGCACAATCACAGCGACTTTTTCAGCAAGTTGTGAAAGTTCACAGACTTAACCGGTTTTATGTCTTTCGACAATCAGCGATTACCGAGTAGGCACACAATCAAGAAGGACAAAACTAAGTACTTTGCTTTCAACCATGTTTCCCACTAGAACTAGGCTTTTTCATTTAAGTTTGTATCGTTATCGCAAATCTACTAGTCTAGCTGAGCCTATCGTCACATCATTAGTGAGACCGTTTATCACATTTGACATTACATTTCTTTAGCATGCTGTGATAGTTCACTGATTTTCTATCATTTCCTCTTATTCACAACCAAACTCATTTTTGATTTTTCAATGTTTTTGACATTTTCAAATTTTCTATTTTTTTAAAAAATTTTCTCCCCCTAAAATCAAAATATATTTGAATTTTGATTTTCTGGGAAAATTTGAAAGCAAACTGACAACCGATATCAAATCACTTCAATTCGCCATTCACTTGGCATAAACAATCAGAACTCCCCCTGACAACAAACTATTTTCCCATTTAGATTTCAAAACACTTAAGTTTATTTTAATCAAATGGTTTTTCCGGAAAATTAGTTTTATGTGTCATTTCACAAATTCGGGGTTTCATCACATTGTTCTTTTTCAACCATTTTGAAGAATTTAACATTTAAGACCCTTGTCAACAACAAACACTAGTAGAAAATCAAGTACAATTTAATGTCCCTGATTTACCACTTGTAAGTCGAAATATCACCAGAGTGAAATTTCTCAAAAAATATGCCGATTCCTGTTCCACACTTACCAACCTGGGAACTCCGGCAAGTCAGGTTTTTCTATTTGAAAAGATTCACCCAAGCCTGACCAGCCTTGGGTTTGACAGTTTTTACCTCAACAGATGGCTCTTCTGGTTTTGACAAACCAGAATCATTGCCTGAACATGGCTTGTCTGACTTTAACCTGTCAGATTCATTGCCTGATGGTGGCTTGTCTGACTTTAACACATCAGATTCATCGCCGACCATTTTCTTCTTCTTTTCTTCTTTCGTCCTCAGATTTGTATCCGATGAATTCGTCTTTCTTGACTTTGCAATCAAGTTAGTTGATTCATCAGAACTCTTATTCAATCTGTCCGGTGAACCCGAAGACAAAATCTTCTCCAGATATTCTCTTGCTTTCTTCCTTTTCTTTCGCAGTCTGTCTTTCTGCCCCTGAGAAAGTTTAACTTTCTTTTCTTGAATTGTCTAATCCTGAACTTTAGGTTTTAGCACCTTCTGTTCATGGGGCTTGACGTTGACTGGCTTCTTTGCCATTCTTTGAGATTTAACCCTTGATCTTCCCATCGATCTCCTCGAGCAATCTCTAGCAATATGTCCTCTGATTTGGCAATTATAGCATCTTCTTGTCTCATAACTCCAATTCTGGCAGTTAACAGCAATGTGTCCTCTCACACCACATGTGTAGCACACTCTGTTATCGTACCATTCACCACTTTCACACCATATGCTTAGATCATAACATTGTCTGGCTTTGTGGTAATCATCACTCTTCTTGAAAACTTGTTTTGGCTTTGAAGCGCTGTGGTCAAACCTGCACCACTTATTACCAACATTTTGCGAGTTTTCATTTTTAGATTTTTGTGATTTTTGATAATGATTGGATGACTTATCTGATGAGCTTTTATTTTCAGTTTTAGGATTTTTCAAATTTTTATCTTTTTGTTTTTGTTCTACACTCTTCTTAACAGGTTTTTGTTTAGAACATTCACCTGTTTCAGTGGATTGCAAAACAGTATTTTGAAATTTTTCTTGTAATTCTAAAAATATTTTTCTTTTCTTTTTCTTTTCATCATCAGATATTTCATCACAATCTTCAATTTTGACTTTGTCAAAATTTGTGACAGAATCACTTATTGGAACAGAATTGATCGGTTTTGGACACTCATATGGTGCCAAAGTCACAAAACCTTTCAATTTAACTTCAAGCTCTTTGATTTTAATCCGAGCTTTTTAGCTTCTTTTTCAAGCTGAATGATTTTAGCAAGATGAGAATTGATTTCAATTTGTTTTTCAAGATTATCTTTACCAAAAATATCTCTCTCATCTTCTAAAATCTTTTAACAACTATTTTAACACTACAAAAGCTACGCTAAGTTTCTTCGTTTGCCAAAACTACCATATGTTATGGTTCAACCCTGTTTCAAAGTTTCAAACATCACCACTAGCGAAAAACATCGGTAAGGAACAAAGCACAAATATCTGGAAAGTACTGGAACGTGCAATGATCACCTTTTTTTATGTTGTTATCTTTAAGCCATTTCGCCCAGCCTTTGACAATGTATTTGATAGTGTTTTTATTTGGCTCCGTCCTAACATCATGTTTTGTCTCTACATGTTGTCTGTTGACGATCTTAACTTTCAAGGTTTTGTCAATTCCTGTCATCTGTGCTACTGCAACCGGTATGCGCTATAAGTTACAAAGCATAATAATAATTTCCATTAATGATGTTGAAGTATTAAAAAAATACAAAAGTTAACCAAATTATGTAAATATATTAGACGCCTATTAAGATATAATTTTGTTGGTACTTACAAACCGTTTGGTGTATGGCACAAAAAATATGAGCGGATCAGTCTCATCATCATCAAACTCCTCTGATTCAGCCGAAGAGTCTTCAGAATCCGATATGATGATAACATCGTTTTCAGCTCCAGCCATTCTAAGAAACATTTAAAACGTTGACCCATTTTAGTAACGCGAAATTTATTTATTTTTTTCTTTTTGTTGTACTTTAAAGGAATGACAAACATACATAATTTATTTATTTATTCAACCTAATCATCTAAAACACCTCACTATTGTTGAAAGTTTTACTTTAACAAAATGATGCTTTTGTTAAGTACAAAATTTTTCATACAGTCATTTGTTCGAACACCTGGTGTGCATCTTATATTTAATGTCTTTTAGCATTTCCCTGTGTTCAGTTGATTTCCTAAATCTGTTTTTTTTTCATACCCGAAGACATGTATGTAGTCAATACAATAAAAACATATGTATGTTATGTAACTGAATCAAGGTAAATATGTCAACCAAACAAGTTACATCTACGTTTCTGTATACAGATTGCCATTTTCATTAACTTATTCCAACCAACAAATGACAAATGAACATCAATATTGAAAAAAAGGAATTACTTTACCTGATTTTTGTTGACTTAGAAATCGTATGTTGGAGAAATGAGCAATGCAAATGAGAGAAATTTTGAAACCCTTATCACAAATCCACTAACCGAAAGGATCTTTGTTGGAAGGGTAGTCATAAAGAAGTTCAGGTATGATGGATATTTTGACTTTTTGATACACCTTTAATTATGAGAGAGAATATGGCTTTGATGAGAAGATTTCATAAAATCTGATATATTGTTGCTGCTGCCATTTTGTTTTTTATATATATATTTTTTTTATTATTCGTTTATCTTTTCATATAAAAGATTAAAATTCACATATTCTGTTTTGGTTGATAATTTACAAAAATGAAATTTCATAATATATTTAGAGAATATTATAATAGTAACTATTTTTGATGTTCTATTAATAGGTCCTAAGATTTCGACGACTCTCGTCTTCTTCCACGCGATTTCATTCTTTCTTTTGTTTTGCAGATCGGCTAGGATGTTGCAGATTTTCTGATCCTGTTTCAACAGCTGTGTGATAAATTCTTCTGAGTTGTTCATGAAATCTGATGGGGGAGAGTGGAGGTCTTCATCAAGCTATCCGATGCTGCTCCAGGTTTGATTGTAATTGTTATCACTGATGATGCCGACTTTTCTGTTTAGTACTTCATATGCTGCCTTTCCTTCGAGCGACCATATAGAGAATTGTAATTGATTTAGTTTATGTTGATGTTGAATTGTGCCTGAATATAGAGTTGCAAACATGAAAAAAAAACACTATCTATACCATAAACATCTAATTTTGATAGATCTCATCTATCTTTATTTAATGGTGTTAGTAATTGCTGTGTTAATCAATTTAAAAATAGTTTCTTAAAAGTTTTAAATTGTGTGAATTAGATGTAAGATTTTAAGTTAGTATGTATGATAATTCGATGTATGAGAATATAAGAACAGTTGTAGTTACTACTTGCAATCGAATAAAAAGTCATTATTATCTTAAATGTAGACACTGTTATTGATGTTCTTAATAGTTGAAGTTCAAATAGTTTTTTGTGTAGATTTTTGAATACATTACTTTGTGGTTATTTATTCGTATATTATTTAATATCTTCAGTTTAATTTATTTTACTATAGATATAGGTGAAGTTGGCCTACAAAGCTGATAACATGAATTGTGTATTTTACAATTGTTTTTGTTTTACCAACGAAATTGTATATTATAGTATACTTGCTAACATCACCAGTTGTTTAAGATTGTGTTAATACAATGTTAAACCGCCTTCATTATCAGTTTTTTTATATAAGTTAGTGGTTGGTTATTTTTATTTTATCACATGGTCGTGTATGAAAAGCGGTTGTATACATTGTGTTTATATATAATCATTTGCATACCAAATTGTCTGAATTGTATTTCATTTATTATATTTTATATTGTAGCCCCAAAGATCATAAAATGGAAAAGCTTGGGTTTGCAATGATCGTTGATGAAATATTCACAAGGCTCCCTGCCAAAGCTATTGGTTGTTTGAAATGTGTTTGCAAAGATTTTCGTCAGGAACTGTCAACTCATTTGTTTGAGATGATGCATTCTTGTCGAGTTGGAAATTCATTACATAAGAAGTATATCTTCTGCAAGATATGTCAATTGTTGTTGACGACGTAATAGGTGAGAATTTGGATGTGGTTACAATCAAACACATCACTTTTCCTGACAATGTTCAACCTAGATTCTTACGTATTCTAGCGTCGCTTAATGGGTTGTTGTTAGTGTGCTATGAACCGAGTTACTGTGAGCTGATCCTTTGGAATCCAACAACCAGGTGCCATAAGTGGTTGTCCGACGACTACTTTCGTCAGTGGTATGGTCGAAACTGTGATACAGGTGGAATGTATTTTGATGAAACCAATGATCTTAAAGTGCTTCACATCAAAAAAAAAATTTTTGATGATGTTATTGCTCGTGTTTATTCACGACGTCGTGAGACGTGGAGAAAAATACATTTCTTGAGGGGAGCTAATTTCGGTGGTCGGGGTTATTCATGGTCTTGCGGAATTTATTATGGCAAAACCATATATTTCGTGTGTTCAAATAATTGGTATCCACCTTTGGAGAGGTATATAGTTGCTTTCGATGTTATTTCCGAAACTTTTAGAAGCTTTCGTTTTCCTGAAAGTTTGGAAGTTTCTCCTTGGCGAGGACAATTTCTGAGCATTGCAAAGGAGCTTCATTTTATTGTTGTTGAAAGGTCTCCCGAGTTATCTGCTGATTTGTACAAAGTTGAAGATGAGGCCTTTATCAAGGTGTTTTCTATCAATAATCTTCATATAATTGATTATGAAGAAAGTCTCCAATGGTCCAATATATTTCAAAACAACAAGTGGTTGCTTAGAAACGTTTGGGGTGGTGTTGTTGAAGCTGACGTGAGCAATGAATTTATTAAATACCTCCATCATGTTGATTGCTACAACGGTTCGAAACGAGCATTATTTATTGAGACCACTGTTTCGCCGATCGATTAGAAATTATTATGCTATATTATAGGGAATGGTGGTCGTTTTTTCTAATTTTGTTTATTGTTTTAAGTAGTTCCGTATGTATAAGTGTATTAACAATTGTCTGCATGGATATTTAATTCCGCTTGGTGTTATTTAATCATTTATTATTTCGAACTTTTAATGTTTTCAGTTTAATTTGTTTTACTATATATGTAGGTGAAGTCCTACAAACCTGATAACATGAATTGTGTTTTTTCCAATGGTTTGTGTTTTACCAAAAAAAAATTGTATTTTATAGTATACATCGTGTATTTTTGGCTTTTGTGTAGATTCTGATTACATCAATTGCTTTTTTTTTTGTATATGTATCCTGTATGTTTATCATTTAGTACAACTCATGCTAAAAGGCAGTTGTAAAAAACTGCTAATATCAACTGTTGTTTTATATATATGTAACGTGGGTAGTTAATAGTTGTTACTTATACTGGTTGTACGTGTGTTAAATTCAGTTATATACGTTTATTCAGAAGGTATATTGGACTTGGTACTATCCTTCTTTTGTATAATATCGTGTTATTATTTTAAATGAAATATTTAATATGTGTAATTTTAATATATGGTTTGTGCTAGCGGTTTATAATACTGGATTTTAGGTTAATAAGTTGTAGTCTTTCTTGCACGTTCTCCTACAAAGATGGTAAGGTAAAATGCTGTGTTTATTTCAAAATGTTTGTAGAAATGTCAATATTTGCTAACATCAGCAGTTGTTTAAGATTGTGGTAATTCAATGTTAAACTGCTTTCATTAATAGTTTTTTTTTTATATAAGTTACGTGGTTAGTTAGTTTTATTTTATCACACGGTTGTGTATGAAAAGCGGTTGTATTCATTGTGTTTATTTATAAACATTTACATATCAAATTGTCTCAGTTGTATTTCACTTATTATATTTTATATTGTAGCCCTATAGATCATAAAATGGAAAAGCTTGGGTTTGCAATGATCGTCGATGAAATATTCACAAGGCTCCCTGCCAAAGCTATTGGTTGTTTGAAATGTGTTTGCAAAGATTTCCGTAAGGAACTGTCAACTCATTTTTTTGAGATGATGCATTCTTGTCGAATTGGAAATTCACATAAGAAATATCTCTCCTTGTCAAATATGTCAATTGTTGTTGACGATGTAATAGGTGGGAATTTGGATATGGTTACAAACAAACAGATAACTTTTCCTGGCAATGTTGACCCTAGATTCTTACGTATTCTAGCGTCGCTTAATGGGTTGTTGTTAGTGTCCTCTGAACCGAATTGCTGTGAGCTGATCCTTTGGAATCCAACAACCAGGTGCCATAAGTTGTTGTCCGTGTCAGACTTTTGTCAGTGGTATGTTCGAAACTGTGATGCAGGTGGAATGTATTTTGATGAAACCAATGATCTTAAAGTGCTTCACATAAAATATTTTTTTTGAATGTCGTTACTGCTCGTGTTTATTCACGACGTCGTGAGACGTGGAGAGAAATAGATTTCTTTAGGGGAGCTAATTTCGGTGGTCGGGGTTATTCATGGTCTTCCGGAATTTATTCTGGCAAAACCATATATTTCGTGTGTTCAAAAAATTGGTATCCCGCTTTGGAGAGGTATATAGTTGCTTTCGATGTTATTTCTGAAACTTTTAGAAGCCTTCGTTTTCCTGAAAGTTTGGAAGTTAGCCCTTGGCGAGGAGAATTTCTGAGCATTGCAAAGAAGCTCCATTTTATTGTTGTTGAAAGGTCTCCCGAGTTATCTGTTGGTTTGTTCAAAGTTGAAGATGAAGCCTTCATCAAAATGTTTTCTATCAATAATCTTCAAATTATTGGTTATGTTGAAAGTTTCCATTGGTCCAATATATTTCAAAACAACAAGTGGTTGATAAAAAACATTTGGAGTGGTGCTGTTGAAGCTAACCTGAGCAATGAAGTTTTTAATTACGTCCAACATGTTGATTCCTACATTGGTGCGAAACGAGCATCATTTATTGAGACCACTGTTTCGCTGATCGATTAGAAATTATTATGCTATATTATAGGGAATGGTGGTTGTTTTTTCGAATTTTGTTTATTGTTGCAAGTAGTTACGTATGTATAAGTGTATTAACAATTGTCTGAATGGATATTTAATTCTGATTGGTGTTATTTAATCATATATTATTTCGAACTTTTAATATTTTCATTTTAATTTGTTTTACTATATATGTAGGTAAAGAAGTCCTACAAACCTGATATCATGAATTTTGTTTTTTCCAATGGTTTGTGTTTTACCAACGAAATTGTATTTTGGTAGTATACATCGTGTATTTTTTGGCTTTTATGTTGATTCTGATAACATCAATTACTTTTTTTTGTATATGTATCATGTATGTTTATCATTTAGTACAACTCATTCATGGATGCTAAAAGGCAGTTGTAGAAATATATGGTATGTTTATCATTTGGTACTATCCTTCTTTTGTATAAGATTGTGTTATTATATTAAATGAAATCTTTAATATATGTAATTTTAATATATGGTATGTTCTAGCGGTTTATAATCCAGGATTTTAGGTTAGTAAGTTGTTGTAGTCTTTCTTGCATGTTCTCCTACAAAGATGGAAAGGTAAACTGTTGTGTTCATCGATTCTAACTCAATTTTGATGTAGAGGTAGTTAACTGGAATGGTTATTATTGTGTAATTTTTTAAGAAATTGTGTTGTTTTATGAAGAGTGATATTTTCTCTTATTATATGACAATGTATGTGTTAGAACTTTTGTATTCGGGTTTAACTATTCTTTTGTAGTTGTGTGTCTTATCTTATCTTATTGTATATCATTAAATGCTGTGTTTATAAAAGATTTTAGGTTAATAAGTTGTTGTAGTCTTTCTTGCATGTTCTCCTACAAAGATGGTAAGGTAAACTGCTGTGTTGATTTCAAAATGTTTGTAGAAAGGTCAATATTTGCTAAAATCAGCAGTTGTTTAAGATTGTGCTAATACAATGTTAAACTGCTTTCATTAACAATTTTTTTTATATAAGTTACGTGGTTGGTTAGTCTTATTTTATCATCCGGTTGTGTATGAAAAGCGGTTGTATACATTGTGTTTATATATAAACATTTACATATCAAATTGTCTCATTTGTATTTCATTTATTATATTTTATATTGTAGCCCCATAGATTATAAAATGGAAAAGCTTGGGTTTGCATTGATCTTTGATGAAATATTCACAAGGCTCCCTGCCAAAGCTATTGGTTGTTTGAAATGTGTTTGCAAAGATTTCCGTAAGGAACTGTCAACTCATTTTTTTGAGATGAGGCATTCTTGTCGAATTGGAAATTCACATAAGAAATATCTCTCCTTGCGAGGTATGTCAATTGTTGTTGACAACGTAATAGGTGGGAATTTGGATGTGTTTACAAGCAAACAGATCAGTTTTCCTGGCAATGTTGACCCTATATTCTTACGTATTCTAGCGTCGCTTAATGGGTTGTTGTTAGTGTCTTTTAATGCGAGATGCTGTGAGCTGATCCTTTGGAATCCAACAACCAGGTGCCATAAGTTGTTGTCCGTCTCAGACTTTTCTCAGCGGTATGTTAAAAAATGTGATACAGGTGGAATGTATTTTGATGAAACCAATGATCTTAAAGTGCTTCACATCAAATATTATTTGTTGAATAATGTCGTTACTGCTCGTGTTTATTCACGACGTTGTGAGACGTGGAGGGAAATAGATTTCTTGAGGGGAGTTAATTTCGGTGGTCGGGGTTATTCAATGTCTTCCGGAATTTATTCTGGCAAATCCATATATTTCGTGTGTTCAAGAAGTTGGTATCCTGGCCCTTTCGAGAGGTATATAGTTGGTTTCAATGTTATTTTCGAAACTTTTAGAAGCATTCGTTTTCCTGAAAGTTTGGAAGTTACTCCTTGGCAAGGAAAAATTCTGAGCATTGCAAAGAAGCTCCATTTTATTGTTGTTGAAGGGTCTCCCGAGTTATCTGTTGGTTTGTACAAAGTTGAAGATGAAGCCTTCATCAAGATGTTTTCTATCAATAATATTCATATTATTAGTTATGAACAAAGTTTGCGATGGTCTACTATATTTCAAAACAACAAGTGGTTGCTTAGAAACGTTTGGATTCGTCCTGTTGAAGCTAAGCTGAGCAATGAAGTTTTTAATTACCTTTAACATCTTGATTCCTACATTGGTGTGGAACAAGCATTATTTATCGAGACCGTTGTTTCGCCGATTGATTAGAAATTATTATGCTATATTATAGGGAATGGTGGTCGTTTTTTCGAATTTTGTTTATTATTTCAAGTAGTTCCGTATGTATAAGTGTATTAACAGTTGTCTGCATGGATATTTATTTCTGATTGGTGTTATTTAATCATATATTATTTCGAACTTTTAATATTTTCAGTTTAATTTGTTTTACTATATATTTAGGTGAAGAAGTGCTACAAACCTGATATCATCAATTGCTTTTTTTTTTGTATATGTGTCATGTATGTATATCATTTAGTACAACTCATGAATGTGTGCTAAAAGGTAGTTGTAAAAATAGATGGTATGTTTATCATTTGGTTCTATCCTTCTTTTGTATAATATTGTGTTATTATATTAAATGAAATCTTTAATATGTGTAATTTTAATATATGGTATGTACTAGCGGTTTATAATGCAGGATTTTAGGTTAATAAGTTGTTGTAGTCTTTCTTGCATGTTGTCCTACAAAGATGGTAAGGTAAACTGCTGTGTTCATTTGTTAATAAACCTCTCTTAACCGATCCTAACTCAAATTTAATGTAGAGGTAGTTATCTGGAATGGTTATTATTGTGTAATTTTTTAAGAAATTGTGTTATTTTATGAAGAGTGATTTTTGAGTAAACTTCCGTTTTGCTCCCTGTGGTTTGGTCACTTTAATGATTTTGCCCCAAACCTTTAAAAATAGCCATTTTCCTCCAATAGTTTGCTATGGTTTATGCATTTTGCTCCCTGCGGGGAGCAAAATGGAAATACAGACAATTTGGATGGAGTTAGAGGCGGGGAGCAAAATGGAAAAACCATAGCAAACTATTGGAGGAAAATGGCTATTTTTAAAGGTTTGGGGCAAAACTGTTAAAGTGACCAAACCACAGGGAGCAAAACGGAATTTCTTATTATATGACAATGTATGTATTAGAACTTTTGTATTCAGGTTTAACTATTCTTTTGTAGTTGTGTGTCTTATTTTATCTTATTGTATAACATTAAATGCTGTGTTTGATGTGTAATAAATATTTTGTGGCAGAGAAATTAATAAATTCCCTTATTGGATTATAAGCTAAGCATCCGGAGTGTTTATGATTGTGTGTTTATATAGTATTGTGTTTTTTATTTTATATGGTAGTATTATGATTGTGTTTTTTCTATATTATTGTTTTTTTATTTTACATGCTATACTTTATGTATTATTTGTTTTACAACATGGTATGTATTAGCGGTTTACTACTTATGTGCTGTCGCCCATGTTCCTACAAATCTGGTGTCATCAACTGCTTTTTATGGTGTATAAATATCGTATTACTTGATTATTTAATAAACATATCATACTCGATTATGTCCAGTTTTATTCGTAAGGTTTGTTTAGTTCATATTCTTTCTGTTTTGAAAACAAGTGCATTGCATTATGTGATAATTGTCTGTATTGTTTTTGTATTAGATTCTGAGTTACTGACAACAAAGTTGATGCATTACTGCTTTCTAATTCTATCGGGTTGCAGGTGGTTATGGATGATTTTCTAAAGAATGTTGTTTTTAGTAACATCGATGATGTGTGGGAAATTAGTGAGGTAATCATAGACCATTTCAAGTTTGGTATTTCAATACGAATTTACATTAGATGTAAGTGGATATATTTATATTTTTTACAGCCACGATCTGTTATCATATTGGGTATCGTAAAGGAAATATCCAAGGAGGTTGGTTGGTTTTCTTTGAAGTGTCCTAATTGTTTAAATGAGGCTTGTACAAAAAACATGGGTTTAACTAAATCTGACGGAGGTTGTGATGAAGACCAACATACGTTGTATGTGTGCACTAATGAATTTTGTCGAAAAAATGTTATTGATGAACCGGTTTTAAGGTATGGTTATTATTCTGTTGTTATTTATGTTGTCATTTTGACATTGTAACTTTCTTCATCAGTTACCTTATTTTAGTTTATGTGATCCGTTTGAATTCAAATTTATTTGTTATGTTATCAATTAGATTGAAGGTTCGTGTTGAGGATAGCAGTGATGATGTATCTCTTATTTTGTTTCATAATACGGCTAACCATGTTATCGAGAAGTCTGCAAAACAGTTGGTTCAGGATAACACATTGGTAGTATGCATGTGTATGATTTATATTTAGTTTCTATTTCTCAAATTATATTTTTTTGTAAGCTAACTTTTTGGTTATATATCCTATCTTTTATGTTTTCAGGATGATGGTACTGTGCGATTTCCAAACGAATTAAAAACTTTGGTGGATAAATTGTTTGCATTCAAGATTGAAGTTAGTGAGACTAACTTGACATATTATGATGAAGAATACGAGATTCAAAGAATAACTGACGATGAATCAGTTGTTGATGTGGTTAAACAAATGTCTGGGATTAGTCAGGTACTATGAATTTTTAACTGAAGTATTATAGTTGTATTTAGTTAATAAACTTTTTCAATTTTGGTTTAGAGCTGTATGCTTGATGATAAGAAGAATGGTACTCCAATTTCGCTTGTGATGAGTTCCGATGGTGATTCAATTGATAAAAAAAACATGTTCAATGGTTTGTAAAGATACGACGTCTAAGCGTAAATTGCTTGATCTTTAAAATTTGGATGTCATTTCGAACTCGAGCATCTGTGAAAGTACAAGTAATAATATTGTGGAGAGCGTGAAAGATGTTGGTAAGAAAGAGATTAAGTTTACCCATTTTAATGAGTGAGATGTAGTTTCTTTTGTTTGTTGCATTTTAGAGCGATGGTTTTTATGTTTTGTGTTTGTTCAATGTTTTTTATTCTGGACATAAACTTTCTCTTCTGTTTTTTTATTCTCGTATGTTTTGATACTGTTCAGATTTCTTATGTGTGAGTATCTGAAGTTCAGTTTAGATATTGGTTGTTAATAATAATATGCTACTCGCTCTGTCCCACTAAAAGTGTCCTATTTTGAATTTTCAAAGTCTTTATTTATAAACTTTGACCTTAAATAATTTTGTTTGTGTTAGATGATACTTGATGAAAGTTATATGATTTGAGTGTGTTTTACAAATGTTTTTATCGGGTTAATTTTCATCAAGTTTTATACAACACAAAAAATATATAATTAAAGTCAGTTTATAAATAAAGACTTTGAAAATTCAAAACATGACACTTTTAATGGGACGGAGGTAGTACATTAGTTAAGTTGTATATATAAAAACTTATAAGAGGAACATAAATATAACCATCATTCATTGACAAAATTATAGATAATAACAAAATTTGTCAATACATTAGATGTGGAATCATGTTGGTCGTTAAGTATGAGATCAAAAAGCGAAAAGATAAGGAAGTGTCCTACTATCATGGAAAGAAACCTCATACCAACAGCTACATGCACATTAAACAAACTAATTTGCATTCAGTCTAAGAAGCCAGAAATTTAGTAAGAGCTTGCTTTCCTTGGTTGGTTTTTGCTGTGTATTGGTCAGCTAAGCTGTTTGCTTTATCAAGAAGATCCTCTGTGTCCCTTTCTTCATCAGACAGAAGCAATCCAGCAATGTACTGTTCATGTGAAGGTGGGTTGCTCATGATCTTCATTCTCATCTTCTTATTCTCCCGTAGTTGCTGTTGAAGTAGTCGTGTTATGTCAATCAAGCTGTCTCTGATCTCTCTTTCTGTGTCTTCATGTTGACCTTTGAATCCTTCGTAGATATCCCTTTTAACTTGGGACAGTTCAGACCAACCTTTGGAGTTTGATGTATTCATTGTAGTTAGAATAGAGAAGAGTTGAGTGAAGATAGAGAGTCGTTGAAGAGGTTAGACAAGGATGTAGTTAGGAGGTATTATATATAATAGGATTAACAATTTGTGTGAAAGAAGAGTAATGATTTCTTATTGAGATATGAGCTTAGATGCAATGATGATTTATTGAAATGGTCTTTTCATTTGCAGTTGAATCTTTTCAAGTAATTAATGTAAAGTGGTTTAGAAAAATATAAGATATAAATATATAAATTGTGTTTTTCCAATGTCAGTTATTTTTATAGTCTAGATAACTTAAGTGATTATTAGTTACATGTTATATTTTAGTTGTATATATATTCTAAATTATAGTTTTGTTTTTTTTTCTATGGATTGTGTTATACGCAAGCCAATTGTTTGTTAAGGTATGATGTTGTGTTTTTTTTTTCTAATCTTTTTTTTTTTGTTCTACTTCATTGTGTGTTTTATTGTGTGAGTTGAGTGAAGATAAACAAAGGTTGAAAAGATGATAAAAAAAGATGTAGTTATGAGAAGTATTATATATAATAGGATTTAAGATTGAGTGAAATGATTACTATTGAATTTACGTTGGGCTAAGGGTTATATGCAATTATTGAGTATGGAATGGTCTTTTTTATTTACAGTTTAGTTGTTTGATAATACTTTATGTAAGGCGTTTTTTTTGTTAATATATTGTTTGTTTTTATATTCAAAACTTATTAAGTCAAGTGCTGTGTTTTTTATATGTGACGTGGTAGTTTAGGAGTTACTACAATAATTGAACGTCTTTTACTAAGTAGAGTCCCAGTTAAGGCAGTTTCTTACGGTTATTTGTGTATTTACTTTATGTATAATTTTATCTTTTTAATGTAGGTTATAGCATGGCAGACCTTGGAATCGAAGTTGTAGTTTCTGAAATACTATCTAGACTCCCAGTTAAGGCAATCGGTCATTTCAAATGTGTTTGTAAACAATGGCGTGATGAGTTATCAAGTTCTCAGTTTGTTGCTTTGCATTCTAGCCGGATTGGTAGTTCAAAATGTCGGAAACAAATCACCATTCAACCACGATCAATATTTATGGATAGCATAGTGGATGGACAGGTAGACATTGGTGCAAGGAAAACTATTTGTTTCCCTGGTAAAACTCGGCCTTTGTTGTTACATATTATTTCTACTGTTGGTGGGCTTTTATTAGTTTGCAACGAAAGGCCTTCATATCAAATGATGCTTTGGAATCCAACTACTATGAGTTTCAAAATTTTGTTTGATGAGGACTCTGATCGTATATATGATTGGCAATCGGATGCAGCTGGTATGTATTTTGATACATCCTCCGATCTTAAAATATTACACATTAAACGTCGTCGTAATTATGATCTTGCTCGTGTTTATTCACGACGACTCGGCACTTGGAGAAATGTAGACTTTTTTATTGGGAAAAAATATGCAGCGGGGTGTTATATTTGGTCTGTTAGCTCTTTTGTGAACAATACCTTATATTTCACTGTTAAACAAGTGAGGGTACGGGGTGACATTCATATAATTGGTTTTGATGTAATTACTGAATCGTTTAAGAGGTTTCCTTTTCCACCAGTTAATGACCTGTATGTGTATGACGGACATTTTCTCACTGTTAACAATAAGCTTCATATGTTTGTTGTTGAAATCTGGCCTAATGTTAATGCGAGTCTTTTCAAATATCAAGATAATTTATGGTCTAAGGTGTCGTCTTTCCCAAATGTTGAAACATTCTCATTTGTGGAATGGTGTGGAGCATCGGATGTGGCAAATGACAAATTGATTTTGCTCCCCAAATTTGGGAATATTGCTGAAGTATACATGAGTGTACAAGATTTTGAATACCTTCAACATGTTGATTCTTTTTGTTGGCTTAAAGGAGCATTATTTGGTCGTAAAGGAGCATTATTTTTAGAGACAGTTGATTCAGCTATTGGGTAGTGCTATTTTCTTGTATTTTTATTTGCTGTTATATTGTTAGCAATTTTGTTTATTGTGTTTATTAAAAAGTGTTTCAATTTTATTTAGTTTTATTTTTCTATTGTTATTGGGAACATTTTTGGGACTCCATTGTAGTATTAATTGTGGTTGGCTATTTTTATTCGTTTTGAATATGTATTACTTATCATTTGTTTGATGATTTATGTAAAAGTAGATGTCACACCCCCAAAATACCACCCAAGGGAAACCCTATTAGGCGTGTGACAAACCAATAACGAGCCACCAATCATTTTGAACCAATCACAAGTTGTTAAATATAATCATCAATTATTAACGAAAAGTGCCTTAAATATGTTTAAATGAAAACCAACATGTTCAGCGGAAGCAAATGTTAAACCAAAGTTAAACAGTTTCAAAACCAATGTTTAGTATCAATGAATCAATCATATGAATCCCTCCAGTCGACCCATGACCACTCCAGCTTCTCCAGACAGCAAGTTCCCAAGTCCAAGATATCTAATGACCTGCGAGCATGTAACAAGTGTATCAGACAAAGCTGGCGAGTTCACAGTTTTAGAAAACGTTTGTTACCAGTTGTATGTAAAACAGTTCCCTGACACATGCAAGTAATATTGTTAATATCTCATTTCCGAACAAGACGGCTCCTGAAATACATGACTGCCCTTCCCACGTACTCCTATCTAGTACTGGGCCCCGACTGGGTCATTAGTTCACATCCGTCCTATCTAGGAGCGGTGTGAGGGTGCCAAACCTAAGTAGCGCTACCAACTAATACCCGTTACCCTCCAGGTAACATAATAAGGGACTTACAAGAATGATAGGTGAGAATATTAACCAATATACCCGTTTTTACCCAAAAGACTTATCCCTCCACGGGATACCCACTGACTGTCCCCAACCACTGGGACGCATGCTCGAATGTAGTGAACTCACCTTAGAGTGCTCGGTAGACTTAACTACTCGTTTAACCAAACAATCAATCAGGTCCTATGATTAATGCACATGTAACGGTTAGTATGCATACAAGCTCGGTCCGTGTCACTCCACATTTATTCATCAAACAGTACACATCAGATACATGTAGTAACATTTGTCAATCCGTATACCAACTTATCCAGTTAAGCACAAAGTATAAGAATTCATTACTCAGGTTCGGCTGGATAAACATTCAAGTTCAACATAGTGAATAGCTACATGCATGTTACTAAATAAAACATATGTGTGTGTGCTTAATACGTCTAGGACAGCCCAATGTTACAACCGGCCCCACATCACAACGAGATATCCATGCGGCCCACACTTCATTCGTGTATATTTATGTGTGTGTGTGTGGCCCAGCTAATAAAACAGTACTAATCATGTTCATTAACAAATATCATCAAATCAGTGCATGTAAAGCAATAGCAAAAGTGTGTCGACCATTTACTTGAGTGGTCCAATCAAAACAAAGGGTCCAATTACAATTTTATAACTCACAGTTGTGTGGTCCAATAGTGGGTTGAATGTATTAGATTGATGTCGGCCATCTACTGAATTGTTTTGATCAATCAAATCAGATTATATGGATCACATGAAAGAGCATTGTTTCAATATCACATTAGCACACATAAGCATCATGAATTATTATTGTTTGTATTCAAACAGTCTCTAATCCTCGGTTCATCATCGGTATTCAAATCAACCCCAACCTTTTTACACCAATTATCATTATAATCACAACAAGATTCACATTGAATTAAACACCACGTTTCATCATAGGCATACTCCTAAACATCTTGTGGGTCAGAGTCATCATAACCGTTTTTCATCATAAATTATAGCAATATTATTCATCATAACTGACAACCTTTGAATCAGTTCCATAATCTTATGACACCTCTTACCTACCCTATATATATCAAATCTATTAATCTCATAACAATGACTCACCACTAGTTACATTTTATTAAATCAAACATACAAGCCATCATCACATCAAACTAATTCTCATATCAATAATAACATAGACTAATCTGACACACACACATGGGCCGCCCTTTTTGCTTGTTAAAGGTTACCCCTTTGACTAATTAAACCATCACATACCATATTATTGGACCGATCATGCCACTGTCATCCTACTTTAATTATGAATCACACATACAACACATACTACCATATATCAACCTCATCATATAGGTATCCAAGGAATTTAGAGCCAAGCAAAGATAATAGCACACTAACCGAGAGCTTGACTGGATTAAAATGTTGACCGACTAGGGGGGTTGCATCGATGAGAGGGGGTTATACACTGCCGTCGAGATATCTTGATGGGGGGAAAATGATGTTTGTTTAGGGTTTTCTTATGTGAGAGTTGAATGACTTCATTATGACCATGCACCCCTTTAAACGAAAATATACAAACCCCTCACATAACCGGGCCTAACCTTGGGTTATTTACAAGAGAAGCTGGGCCAGACCTTGGGCCATAAGAGAATGCACATGCGGGTTAAGTGTGGGGGGTTTTCCGGCCCATTTGTGCAATTAACAAAACCCACTTGAGTTATCTACTACATACGTACAAATACACGACATAGATAGTCAAGCACATAAACCACATTTGACGGTTTCACGTATAGATAACCTACACACATAACATTTTAGCGAAACACGAGTATAACCTACCAAGTCTTGTGTGATCGTGACATAAAAGCAATTAAATGTAAGGACACCCGCCAAATGTTGTGGAGTTCGAGTAATGCGAACCTTGAATATTCGGATTGTCACAGTAGAAACATTCGTAAACCAGTGTATATTTTTTAATCCATCACACTTATAGACATGTTTACATATTAAACAACCATTGCATCAAATGCAGTTTATTACTGCTATTGGGATATAGTAGTTGATGTATGTTTGAGTGGTCTGTATTTTGTGGTGATTATTACAGTGGTCTATAGCAGATGCTATATGTTACGTTAACATGTTAGTTCATACAAAATTATTATTTACTATTTGTTTGCAAGGACATATTCGTTTTGAAACAATATGATAAACAGCAATGTAAGTAGAGCAACGCTGATTATCATTGTGTACGGGTATTACCAATACAAAATACATTGTTTTTTGAAGTTTAGGGAAAGTGTTATAAGCCTTCATGTTTAACGACGGTTAATTTAAACAAAAAAAAAACTATCACCAACCATACTGCATATTAGTTGTTGCAAAAAGAAGTCAAGTTGGTTCTGAATCTGCTTCTGGCTGTGTGAATTAATTTAACCTGCAAACGTTTGAAAGTAATATCATACCTTCATCTTCTAAGATCTTGAAAGTGCACTTATCTCCAAAAGATATATCATTCTCTGCCATAAATTGCAGCCATTCATTCACCAGATACTCCTTTCGCGCTCTACGTGAATGAATTTTGACTCCCAGGTTATAACAACTTCCTTCTTGATTTTTTATTATCAAAGTGCGTGTCTGAGCAATTTTCTTCTTTTTAACAACTTCATCTGGGATGAACTGTTTTTCAAGTAGTGTAATAAACAATGTTAGTATATGGAATAGTTGGTTAGAATTCAATGCATATAAGTGAACTGTGATTATAGTTAAAAATTGTATCGGATATCTTACGAATTTCGCTGTGGCAGTCTTTTCAAATGTGATGTTGTCTGCAGTAGATGATGGTGCTTTGTTGTGGCATCCTTGGTTATGCGTGTGTGCTTCTTTTTGTTCAACAGGTTCTTTTTTTGGGATTATAAATTCACTTCCATCAGGATGGAAAACAGTCATCGTCAGCTTTGGATTTTGAATTATGTCAAACACGAGAATGTAGCCGAATTTTAGCTGCATGTCTTTTATAACATTCATCCATCCATCTGTCAAATAGTATCGTCTTCCTCTTTTCTCTATCTTTAATTCCCATGTATGTCCTTCACCTGCAGATAGTTGTATTGACATGTTTGGGGGTTTATTTTTCATATTGTCTTTGAGAAAGTTTTTAGGGAGCCTCTGCAATAATTATATTAGACAGATGAGATGCAGTTATTTGTTATGTAAATTATAACACATTTGTGGTTTTAAGTTATTTTGGGAGTTAATGGTTGAGAGTGTACAATGTGTTTCTCCGATCGTTTGGATATTGCATCGCAGAATGATGGTCCCAGTTGACGTGAATCTTTAAAGGCTTTGATTTTGTATTTGCATTCACTGTGAGCTTCAAATACTATCAAACAAACATCATCAAGCCCTAAATCATCAACAATATTTTTCCAGCCATCTGCAAAGTAGTATACTCTGTTTATTTTCCTGATGTTGACGTCCCAATGATGCCTGTTATCTGCCTGTATACAAATTTTTCTTTTGTTTTATAGTTCTTTGTCATGAAAGAACCCAATTGATGGAGGTAGTGGCTGAAAGATTTACGATATAAGTGTGTGAAAGATAAACAAAACCAGTAAGCAATTATTTATATTTAATTGTATTCTCAGAGGATGTGTCACACCCTGGCTTTGCGGAAGCGTGGTTAATTTGGTGTGACTTCTTAATACCATAGCTTAACCATAACAAAGCTATATGAAATAAAACCATGCAAGATTATCCATTCGATTAAGTTTTAAAAACCAAATACAATAACATTGTCTTTGTAACAACTGTGCTTGTAATCACTATGAACAGTTCTGTTATCAATAAAACAATGTTATTTGATCCCAATGTTTGTTTTGTTATGTTTTACATTTTTCATGTTTTGACTTTTATGTAATTTCAAACTCTACATCGCTTTCTGGAGAGTTATACGCAAACTAGTGCGTAAACGTACTCAGTTTAATGCGAGAAATACTCCGGAACATCAACATATACTCAACATACCTTAAATAACCTTTACATAACTTAGAAATAAGTTTTGAAGGCTTTGGTATGGCAAAAACAAGTTAATTCGCTTACAGGGACTGAACTTGACAAACTGCGAAAGTATGCCAATTTGAACTATAACGAACATTCCGGAACATAACCATAAGTTAAACACACCTTAAATATCCTTGACATAGCTTAGAAATAGGCTTTGAGGGGTTCGGTGTGCTAAAATAAACTTTTGGGACATTCAAGGACTAAAAGTGTCAAAAAGTGCACAAGTTTGCATTTTCGCGCATAACTTACGTTCTGAATACATCTGGACATCCAAAAATTTATGAAAGCATGACTACATTATATTTCAATGTTCGCCTTAAGAAAAATCCATTCGTTGCGCCATTTGGATCGTTTTTCGCGCTTATGCGCATTCCGTCGTAATTAAGCGAACATCGCGTTCGTACGACCAAACGAACCATCATCCGACATATTTTTTAACATGTTTCAAGTCCACAATGTTTAGGCAACATTTTAGGGCCTTAAAGTTGGCTTTACGGGCCTTAGAAGTGTCGGAAATGGCCTTAAACACGTGCAGGGACTGAAACTGTCATTTTTCAAACATATGTGCAGATCAGAAGGGCCATGCGGCCCGCATTGTCTTTGGCTGATCCTGAAGCGGGCCGCTTCCCACTATCAGACCAGATTAAATGTATTAAACAGCTGGTTGCAGCTGTTTTGCACTCCTAATCCCACTTCCACATGTCAAAACCTTATGGTAGGTGGCAAATTGAGCCACCACAACTTTGTGACAAGTGTACGGCTCGGATCGTGGCACGATATTCAAGAAACGATCCTAACGGCTCTACTTTTCCTATAAATACCCACCCCCCATTTGTTCAAAACCCACAAATCTGATCAAGAAAGCTCTAAGTTGGAACCTTCGTTTCATACCTGAGCTATTTCGATCTGGGTTAGCATTCGGGGACCCTTCGTAAGTATTCTTTCGTTCTTTTCCTTATTTTTACTGCTTTTCGAGTCAGAAAGTCAAACTTTGTTTGACTTTCAGCGTTGACCAGTAATGGTCAATGCGAAGTTCGTTTGAACTTCGCAACGTGATTGTAATCACGATGGTTATAGTCCCTTGGGACTATGCCTACTGATTACCACGTTGTCTAGGGTCGTAGGGTAAGCGATCTGATAAATCGCTTATACCTCGAACCCGACCCAGTTTGGTCGATCATTAGGATCTGACCAAATACATTAGGTGACCATAGTAGGTAGGGAATAACCTTCCGAGGTTATACCCTATGGTCACATCGTTTAAGTAGTTGTATGATAGGTAGTTTATATGCCTTAGGTAAATTACCAAAATACCCTTTTCATACATAATTGGTAATTTAGCATATGTAACCTAAACCTTTGTCACATAACTGATTATGTAACATGTATAGGCATATAATACTTGTCATAGGACTAGTTAGGCGGTCTGAACGCGTTTCACGCGCACGACACGTTAAAGTAGCATAAGCTTCCTAAACGGGTCGTAATGGGTCGTAAACAATTATGTTAGGTTTCATTTAGTATGTAGGCTTTGTTAAACCAATGACACGAGTCTCTACACTCGTTTGGTTTACGAAACCTCATTCTATCCAATCATCCGATTAAGGTCCGGTTATTAACATAGTTACCTATATTAGGTGCCGTTTGATTCCGAGATCTCTAGCATTACTTGGTGATTATCTTTATACATCTGAGCAATCTCAAGTGAGTACATAGACCCCTCTTTTACTGTTTTCCAAACTGTTTTGGGGTGAAACACATGTGCCTACTTGTTACTTTCATGCTTTCCTGTTTTCACATCATATACCGACTATGTTTGTTAGTACATTATAGTACATGATTTCATTACTTTTCTGCTATGTATGTTGACTGATAACATGCTAAGCACATTGATTTTCATTACTTTTCTGCTATGTATGTTGACTGATAACATGCTAAGCACATTGATTTACATGACTTTTCTGCTATGTATGTTGACTGATAACATGCTAAGCACATTGATTTACATTACCTTTCTGCTACGTATGTTGACTGATAGCATGCTAGCACATTGATTTACATTACATTTCTGCTATGTATGTTGACTGATAGCATGCTAGCACATTGATTTTACAAGACTTTTCTACTTTGTATGTTAACTTAGCATACTTAGTACATTGTTTTCATATGACATGTATACAACTACTATGACATTTGGTTTGCACAAACAGGTCTTTATTACGTTCATTAACATTTGCTACGCCGCTCGGGAGTAAGTAGTGGTACCATAGGACTTGACAAATCCCATTCCTGACATCCCGGGTTTGTTTGGATGTAAGGAATGACTGAATCCGAATACAATTCTTTTGATAACCTTGACTGAAAGGGTTATCCGACTGTCTCAAGGCTTGAATGTATGCGTTAACTTACCACATAAATGTTCGTATCAATGTATCATGCATCACTTTACAAAACATAACTTTTTGATATATTCAAAATACTTTGTTTTGTACATTTTTACTTATGGTTTAAGTAGTCTTATTTTACTTACCATACATGACATTTGTTACACATTACTTGACTACTTTTGGACTTATAAACATTTGACATGGTTTATACAAGGACTTTTGACTATTGGTTTAAACATAGACATTTGACTTGGATATTTGACATAGACATTTTTACATGATTTACATCTTGACATGAACATTTTACATTGTTTGGTTTGGTTTGGTTTGATTAAGTGATTAAGTAACGATGCGTGTGTAATATGATACAAGCATGGTGGATACGCCGCTGGTACTTCCTATATATAAGTGTTTGTATGGTATTATATATCGTAGCGTTATTTGAATCATTTCAGTTTTATACATAGAACATTTCATACAAATAACATACTGTTCACAATACATTGTTTTACAAACAACTTATCTTATACAAACTCAGTTTATAATGGTTATTCATTTAACCATACATTATTCTCTTAATTATACATATCATCTGATCTTATCGTTTTTCAAGTGATTTACAAAACGAATCAAATTACAAGGTTCATGACTAAACATTTTCTCAAACATAAGTCATGAATCTGATTTTCACAAACCTATGTATCTCACAGGCATTTTTATGCTGACGTACCTATTTTCACATGTGTTTTCAGGAGCTTTTCCATAGGATGTTGATCATGATACTAGGGCGGACCTGTGCCTTAGAGACTTTAAAAGAAGATAGACTATGTTTAATTATGTTCTGAACTCTAAATTTCCTGTTTGAAACAATGTAACACCTTTGTTTATAAATAAAATACAACTTTGTTTGCCATGGATTTGAAACAATTAATTCTGTCGCAACACGCCCCGATGTTTCCGCCGCGATTTGTTGTTTTACGCGGTCGGGGTGTGACAGAAGAGTTGGTATCAGAGCCAATGGTTATAGGGAATTAGGTTATTAGTAATGCTTTGACCTAGACTATAACTTTTCTAGGACCCTAACACAAATTAGTTGTGTTTAGATCTTAAAACATTTACATCACCTATCCTTAGGTGATTATCAAAACAAGGAACCAAAAATTTTTCCGAAACGATTTTTGAAAAACAATCATCTGTTTTTGAATAAATTATTACAAGGTTTTGAACTCTCTTTTATATGGTTTTGAACCCTTTTCAGTTTGGTTTTTGGCCTTGTGCCTTCAAATTTTCAAAATCCCGTCAAACGTTTTGGGTTTTAAATAATGTGAACATGTGCAAACTGGAAGGGTGAATGCCTGTATTCTGGGTTTTCTGTCTAGGCAAGCACTTCGTATACATCTCATCAGACGCGAGACCAGTTGTGCTTACCTGGGAATTCTTGGGATGAGTGTTCACTTATAGGCGAGCATGTCTTCATTATACATTATTTTTGACCCATTTACTTTGATTAGTCACTGTGTGTTGTTTGTTTGCTCTGTGATACGGACGAATGACCACCATCTTTGCTCTTGTTGATTTTGTTTCATCTCATTCTTTTCATCCAATCATCTCACTCGTACGGTGGTTTGAAAGTATCGAGAGCACATTCTTACATGTGCAGTGTCAGAATGCGCGTAGGGTTGAATTTGCTTCAAGCGTGTTTGAGAAGCGAGCGCTTACCTGGTGGAATGGTATTAAGCGCGATAGGGGTGCCGAAGTGGCGTTGGCACAGACATGGGAAGAGCTTCGGGCTCTCATGATGAAGGAGTTTTGTCCCCGTCATGAAATTCGAGTTTTGGAACGAGAGTTTGATGACTTAAAGCAAGATGGGGCTGAACACCGTGCATACACGGATCGTTTTGAAGAACTCAGTCTATTGTGTCCCACCATGGTTACCCCTCCGGATAAAGCGATCGAGAGGTATATTGATGGGCTACCCGATTCTATTCTGGAGATTTTGACTGGTGTTAATCCTACTACCCTACGCCAAGCTATCGAGTTGTCTGCTACCCTCACTGAGACTCTAGTCAGGAAGGGTAAACTCACCCGCAAGGGTGATAAAAAGAAGGAGACTAATTCTGAGAAAAACAAGAATAAGGGTAAGGGTAAGGAAGGTGAAGCATCAAAGAAATCAAGGAAGCGAAAGGGTGCCCAAAATTTTGCTGTTACTGCACAGGCTCAAGCTGCACCAAATCAGCCTGCGCAACCACCTGCCAAGAAGACTTATTTTGGCAATGCACCTTTGTGCAACAGGTGTAACGGCCATCACCAACCACATCTCCAGTGTCGTCAGTGCACCAACTGCGGAAGATCTGGTCATCTTGCTGTCAACTGCCGCATTCCTGTCAATCAGAACCAGGCAGTCCATAACCAAGCTCAACAGGTTGCTCAGCCTCCTGCCCCACAACAGGGCCAAGCTGCACGACCTCATTTTCCTCCTGGTTCGTGCTACAATTGTGGGGATCTGACCCACTACAGGAACCGGTGCCCAAGGCTAGTCAACCAGAATCAGAATCAGAATCAAGCTCCGGCTCGAGGCCGAGTCTTTAACATGAATGCCTAAGAGGCACAGGCTGATGATAATGTGGTGAACGGTACGTTCTTTATTAATAATCAGCCTGCATCTGTTCTTTTCGATTCTGGTGCCGATAAGAGTTTCGTGTCTTTGTCTTTTGAGCCTATGCTTCGCGTGTCTAGAACGAAACTAAGTAAATCTTTGACAGTAGAGGTTGCTAGTGGTGAACCCATTATTCTTGATTCTGTTCTTCACAACTGCCAATTGAATCTTAACGATCATCTTTTTCCTATCGATCTCACGCCTATGCAACTTGGAAGCTTCGACGTTATTGTGGGAATGGATTGGTTATCCAAGCATCACGCAGAGATAGTTTGTTCTGAGAAGATTGTTCGTGTGCCGCTTTCGGCAGGCGAGATTCTGCAGGTTCAAGGTGAGAAGCCTACCGGTGGTCTCAAACTCATGTCTTGTTTTAAAGCTCGGAAATATCTGCGGAAGAACTATGTGGCTTTCTTAGCACATGTTACAGAAGATAAAGGCAAGGGTAAGTCTATTTCAGATATTCCTGTCGTTCGGGATTATTTTGAAGTGTTCCCTGAAGATTTACCTGGTCTACCTCCAGCACGCCAAGTCGAGTTCCGCATTGACCTCGTACCTGGTGCAAATCCCATTGCCAGAGCTCCATATCGTCTTGCACCATCTGAGATGCAAGAGTTGTCTAAGCAGCTTCAGGAGCTCTCTGATAAAGGTTTTATCCGTCCTAGCTTTTCACCTTGGGGTGCTCCCGTTCTTTTTGTTAAGAAGAAGGATGGATCCTTTAGGATGTGTATCGATTATCGTGAGCTTAACAAGCTTACCATCAAGAATCGATATCCCCTACCTCGCATCGATGATCTCTTTGATCAGTTACAAGGCGCTTCTTATTTTTCGAAGATTGATCTACGTTCCGGATATCATCAACTTCGGGTGCAAGAAGAAGATATTCCCAAGACAGCGTTCCGTACTCGGTATGGGCACTATGAGTTCACAGTCATGCCATTCGGTGTGACTAATGCTCCTGCTGTTTTCATGGACTTAATGAATAGGGTCTGCAAACCTTATTTGGATCAGTTCGTCATTGTTTTTATTGACGACATCTTGATTTACTCTAAGACGCGAGCTGATCACGAGCAACATCTTCGTCTTACTCTGGAACTCCTAAAGAAAGAGCAACTTTTCGCCAAATTCTCCAAGTGCGAATTCTGGCTTAAAGAAGTTCAATTTTTGGGGCATGTTATCAACGAACAAGGTATTCATGTAGATCCCTCCAAGATCAGTGCGATCAAGGATTGGGATACACCTTCTACTCCTACTGAAGTTCGTTCTTTTCTTGGTCTAGCGGGTTATTATCGCCGCTTCATAGAAAACTTCTCGAAAATTGCAGTTCCTCTAACTGCTCTAACTCAGAAGAAAATGCCCTTTTATTGGGGAAACAAACAAGAGGAAGCTTTTCAACACTTGAAGCGGAAGCTTTGCGATGCGCCTGTTCTATCATTGCCTGAGGGTGATGATGATTTTGTCGTGTATTGTGATGCATCAAAATTGGGTCTTGGTTGTGTTCTGATGCAAAGGAACAAAGTCATAGCCTATGCATCGAGACAATTGAAGATACATGAGAAGAACTACACCACTCATGATCTTGAGTTGGGTGCAGTTGTTTTCGCTCTAAAGATCTGGAGACACTATTTGTACGGTACAAAATGTGTGGTTTTCACTGATCACAAAAGTCTTCAGCATATCTTCAACCAGAAAGAACTCAACATGAGACAGCGACGTTGGGTTGAGCTTTTAAACGACTATGATTGCGAAATTCGCTACCATCCTGGTAAGGCGAATGTCGTAGCTGATGCATTGAGTCGTAAGGAACGTACTAAGCTTCATTGTGTACGTGTTCAATCTATTATTCAAGCTCGATCCGATATTCAAGCACGCATTTCTCAGTCTCAACAATCTTGTGTTTCACAAGGATTGATGGATAAGGAGTTTCCTTATCACATAACACCTGCTCTTGAACTGAAGGACAATGGATCATATTACTTCATGGACCGTTTGTGGGTCCCAAGCCAGGATGATCTTCGTGCCTTGCTTATGGATGAAGCCCATAAGTCTCGTTATTCTATTCATCCGGGCTCAGATAAAATGTATAAGGATCTTCGTATTCACTATTGGTGGCCTGGTATGAAGAAAGACATTGCCTTATACGTATCCAAATGCCTTACTTGTCTTAAGGTTAAGGCTGAACATCAGCGTCCTTCTGGTTTATTAGAGCAACCAGAGATCCCAGTTTGGAAATGGGAAAACATTACTATGGATCTTGTTACTAAACTTCCGCGCACAAAGAAAGGTCATGATGCCATCTGGGTAGTCGTTGATCGTCTTACAAAGTCAGCACATTTCTTGCCAATCCGTGAGGATTTTCCTGCTGACAGGCTTGCTCAAATCTATGTGGATGAAATTGTAGCTCGACATGGTGTTCCTTTGAACATCATTTCTGACAGAGATGCTCGTTTCACTTCTCATTTTTGGAGAACCATGCAATCTGCTATGGGGACCCAACTTAATCTGAGCACAGCTTATCATCCGCAAACGGATGGTCAATCTGAGAGAACAATCCAGACTCTGGAGGATATGCTAAGAGCTTGTGTGATCGATTTTGGTGGTAGCTGGGATTCACATTTTAAATTGATTGAATTCTCCTACAACAACAGTTATCACACTAGCATCGGAATGGCTCCTTTCGAGGCTCTCTATGGTCGAAAATGTCGTTCACCAGTCTGCTGGAATGAGATTGGCGAGGCTCAAATTACTGGACCTGCCCTCATTTTAGAGACAACTGACAAGGTCAAGAAAGTTCGTGATAACCTTCAGGCAGCTAGAAGCCGTCAGAAGATTTACGCGGACCCAAAACGCAAAGCCTTTGAATTTCAAGTCGGTGATCGAGTATTACTTAAGGTCTCACCTTGGAAAGGTGTGATCAGATTTGGAAAGAAAGGAAAACTTGCACCTAGATACGTTGGACCATTCAAGATCGTCGAAAGAATCGGAAAGGTAGCCTACAGACTTGAGTTACCTCCTGAACTGGGAAATGTTCATCCAACTTTTCACGTGTCAAATCTCAAGAAGTGTACAGCTGATGAGAACTACTCCATACCGCTTGACGAAATTCGTGTTGGCAAAACACTGAAATTTGTTGAGAAACCAGTGGAAATCATGGAACGTGAAGTCAAGTGGCTTAAACGCAAGCGCATTCCTTTGGTCAAAGTTCGCTGGGAAGCTAAACGTGGACCTGAGTTTACTTGGGAACGCGAAGATCAAATGAAGGCGAAATACCCACATCTTTTTCCAAGAGTTTCCTCTAAATAAATTTCGGGACGAAATTTCCACAAGTAGGGGAGACTGTAACAACTGTGCTTGTAATCACTATGAACAGTTCTGTTATCAATAAAACAATGTTATTTGATCCCAATGTTTGTTTTGTTATGTTTTACATTTTTCATGTTTTGACTTTTATGTAATTTCAAACTCTACATCGCTTTCTGGAGAGTTATACGCAAACTAGTGCGTAAACGTACTCAGTTTAATGCGAGAAATACTCCGGAACATCAACATATACTCAACATACCTTAAATAACCTTTACATAACTTAGAAATAAGTTTTGAAGGCTTTGGTATGGCAAAAACAAGTTAATTCGCTTACAGGGACTGAACTTGACAAACTGCGAAAGTATGCCAATTTGAACTATAACGAACATTCCGGAACATAACCATAAGTTAAACACACCTTAAATATCCTTGACATAGCTTAGAAATAGGCTTTGAGGGGTTCGGTGTGCTAAAATAAACTTTTGGGACATTCAAGGACTAAAAGTGTCAAAAAGTGCACAAGTTTGCATTTTCGCGCATAACTTACGTTCTGAATACATCTGGACATCCAAAAATTTATGAAAGCATGACTACATTATATTTCAATGTTCGCCTTAAGAAAAATCCATTCGTTGCGCCATTTGGATCGTTTTTCGCGCTTATGCGCATTCCGTCGTAATTAAGCGAACATCGCGTTCGTACGACCAAACGAACCATCATCCGACATATTTTTTAACATATTTCAAGTCCACAATGTTTAGGCAACATTTTAGGGCCTTAAAGTTGGCTTTACGGGCCTTAGAAGTGTCGGAAATGGCCTTAAACACGTGCAGGGACTGAAACTGTCATTTTTCAAACATATGTGCAGATCAGAAGGGCCATGCGGCCCGCATTGTCTTTGGCTGATCCTGAAGCGGGCCGCTTCCCACTATCAGACCAGATTAAATGTATTAAACAGCTGGTTGCAGCTGTTTTGCACTCCTAATCCCACTTCCACATGTCAAAACCTTATGGTAGGTGGCAAATTGAGCCACCACAACTTTGTGACAAGTGTACGGCTCGGATCGTGGCACGATATTCAAGAAACGATCCTAACGGCTCTACTTTTCCTATAAATACCCACCCCCCATTTGTTCAAAACCCACAAATCTGATCAAGAAAGCTCTAAGTTGGAACCTTCGTTTCATACCTGAGCTATTTCGATCTGGGTTAGCATTCGGGGACCCTTCGTAAGTATTCTTTCGTTCTTTTCCTTATTTTTACTGCTTTTCGAGTCAGAAAGTCAAACTTTGTTTGACTTTCAGCGTTGACCAGTAATGGTCAATGCGAAGTTCGTTTGAACTTCGCAACGTGATTGTAATCACGATGGTTATAGTCCCTTGGGACTATGCCTACTGATTACCACGTTGTCTAGGGTCGTAGGGTAAGCGATCTGATAAATCGCTTATACCTCGAACCCGACCCAGTTTGGTCGATCATTAGGATCCGACCAAATACATTAGGTGACCATAGTAGGTAGGGAATAACCTTCCGAGGTTATACCCTATGGTCACATCGTTTAAGTAGTTGTATGATAGGTAGTTTATATGCCTTAGGTAAATTACCAAAATACCCTTTTCATACATAATTGGTAATTTAGCATATGTAACCTAAACCTTTGTCACATAACTGATTATGTAACATGTATAGGCATATAATACTTGTCATAGGACTAGTTAGGCGGTCTGAACGCGTTTCACGCGCACGACACGTTAAAGTAGCATAAGCTTCCTAAACGGGTCGTAATGGGTCGTAAACAATTATGTTAGGTTTCATTTAGTATGTAGGCTTTGTTAAACCAATGACACGAGTCTCTACACTCGTTTGGTTTACGAAACCTCATTCTATCCAATCATCCGATTAAGGTCCGGTTATTAACATAGTTACCTATATTAGGTGCCGTTTGATTCCGAGATCTCTAGCATTACTTGGTGATTATCTTTATACATCTGAGCAATCTCAAGTGAGTACATAGACCCCTCTTTTACTGTTTTCCAAACTGTTTTGGGGTGAAACACATGTGCCTACTTGTTACTTTCATGCTTTCCTGTTTTCACATCATATACCGACTATGTTTGTTAGTACATTATAGTACATGATTTCATTACTTTTCTGCTATGTATGTTGACTGATAACATGCTAAGCACATTGATTTTCATTACTTTTCTGCTATGTATGTTGACTGATAACATGCTAAGCACATTGATTTACATGACTTTTCTGCTATGTATGTTGACTGATAACATGCTAAGCACATTGATTTACATTACCTTTCTGCTACGTATGTTGACTGATAGCATGCTAGCACATTGATTTACATTACATTTCTGCTATGTATGTTGACTGATAGCATGCTAGCACATTGATTTTACAAGACTTTTCTACTTTGTATGTTAACTTAGCATACTTAGTACATTGTTTTCATATGACATGTATACAACTACTATGACATTTGGTTTGCACAAACAGGTCTTTATTACGTTCATTAACATTTGCTACGCCGCTCGGGAGTAAGTAGTGGTACCATAGGACTTGACAAATCCCATTCCTGACATCCCGGGTTTGTTTGGATGTAAGGAATGACTGAATCCGAATACAATTCTTTTGATAACCTTGACTGAAAGGGTTATCCGACTGTCTCAAGGCTTGAATGTATGCGTTAACTTACCACATAAATGTTCGTATCAATGTATCATGCATCACTTTACAAAACATAACTTTTTGATATATTCAAAATACTTTGTTTTGTACATTTTTACTTATGGTTTAAGTAGTCTTATTTTACTTACCATACATGACATTTGTTACACATTACTTGACTACTTTTGGACTTATAAACATTTGACATGGTTTATACAAGGACTTTTGACTATTGGTTTAAACATAGACATTTGACTTGGATATTTGACATAGACATTTTTACATGATTTACATCTTGACATGAACATTTTACATTGTTTGGTTTGGTTTGGTTTGATTAAGTGATTAAGTAACGATGCGTGTGTAATATGATACAAGCATGGTGGATACGCCGCTGGTACTTCCTATATATAAGTGTTTGTATGGTATTATATATCGTAGCGTTATTTGAATCATTTCAGTTTTATACATAGAACATTTCATACAAATAACATACTGTTCACAATACATTGTTTTACAAACAACTTATCTTATACAAACTCAGTTTATAATGGTTATTCATTTAACCATACATTATTCTCTTAATTATACATATCATCTGATCTTATCGTTTTTCAAGTGATTTACAAAACGAATCAAATTACAAGGTTCATGACTAAACATTTTCTCAAACATAAGTCATGAATCTGATTTTCACAAACCTATGTATCTCACAGGCATTTTTATGCTGACGTACCTATTTTCACATGTGTTTTCAGGAGCTTTTCCATAGGATGTTGATCATGATACTAGGGCGGACCTGTGCCTTAGAGACTTTAAAAGAAGATAGACTATGTTTAATTATGTTCTGAACTCTAAATTTCCTGTTTGAAACAATGTAACACCTTTGTTTATAAATAAAATACAACTTTGTTTGCCATGGATTTGAAACAATTAATTCTGTCGCAACACGCCCCGATGTTTCCGCCGCGATTTGTTGTTTTACACGGTCGGGGTGTGACAGTCTTAGCGGAAACACATCCTAGCGACATAAACATTGTTCAACAAACACAACATAACATAAGCATAGTTTAAGGACTGTGACTTGTCCAGGAAAGAGTCACATTCCCTAAACCCGGATGACCTCGTAACTAGTGCAGCGGGAAAACGTGTCATACCGCGCCAGATCCTTTAATTCCCTGAAATACATGTAAGTTGAAAAAAATCAACAATAATGTTGAGCGAGTTCATGTGTAAGTGAGTAAATAAACCTTTGTAAGTATAAAAATCCTGGTATGTAGCAAATAAGGGAATTGAGATCACCAATGGTTTGCAAGGCCATTGATATGTGTGAAGTGCAAGTAGGGAGACTCAAACCTAGCGGATTTATGCGTCGGGCACGAAGTCACCCCGAGGTCCGTTTCTAGTTTGGCCTGGGGCTGGGCTCGCTACACCCAGATAGATCTACCGCTCATGTCCCTCGGTCCTACCATGAGGACTAATGGCCTCATGTTGCTCCTACCCACTCACATGATCTAAGTAGTAAACCTCCTTACGCTAACCATACCATGTATAAAGTACTTGTAATCAAAGTAACATGTATTTCACCCCCGCAGTTAAAAACTGAAAACAGTTAAGAGAAAAGGGGGACATGAACTCACTGTGGTGCGTCTCTACCAAGTATACCTCCAAATCAAGCAGCTGTGTGACGACCTACACGTACTAACTCTATTAGACGGACGGCCGTGCCTTAGCTTTAAGGTTTAAGTTTTCGGGAAATAGTTAGACAACTATTTCGTGTTTACATTCTGTATACTTGGTAATCATTTTCCTTCCCAAGGATGGGGGATTTAATACATGTGTGTTCGTAAATATTTGAAATATATTATTAAGTCTCACTTAATATATATTTATTCCTAACTCCAAAATATAATTATTTTCCTCAAAAATATTATATTTTAACTCATATGATTTTCCCAAAATAATACTTTGTCAAGATTACGCGTTCATAATATTTCCTTAAATTGCGTAAGTTACGTTTTAACGATCGAGTGGTAATAATAATTACCGGCGTAACTTATGTATTTATCGTAGAGGCGTTCGTATTATTTTGGATTCGTTAACATTCGATAATATTATTTTCACCCTAAAAATAATATTTACACACTTCACAAAATAATTGACAAGTGCCGTTGTGAAAAATAAATATATTTACTAAATATATATTTATCGCGTTTTATTTTGTGAAATCCCACCTCTGATATTTTGTAAATAAAGTCGTGGCGAAACTTATATTTTGAAAACATGCCGAGAAGTATTTCTAACACTTATAGTGAAAATAATTCTAAGTGTTAGGTTTTTAGAAAAATTTCGCCAGAGTTTCCTCTGTAACTGGAGGTGGCCACGCTCTCAAGCGTATCATTTTCTTTTATAAATCAACCCAACAATTTCCTTATTTAACCAAAACAATGTTCAAGACAACAAACTAGTCAACAAATATATATAAGTCGCAAAAATCACATGAACTTGTGGTTTTCTAATATTATGAAGTAAATCCCATTACTTTTAGCGGATCTCTATATAAATCCATCCGATTTTGTAAAAACCTCGTTTTTAGAGAAATTCCGTTTTTTACAACTTCTCGTCATCTTTTACAAAAATAGTTATTTTGTCGAAACTTTGTGCTACACAAGTGTTTACACACTTGTGCGTTCTAAAAATCATTCGTATTAGTGTAAGATCCGTCTTTAGAAAACATGATTTCTTTGATACTTGGTTCTTTGAAAATACCGCTTGTAGATACGTAGATCTACTAGTTTTAAACACTATTTCACAAGCAAAATCGCTCTTACACAAGTTCATGATTCGTGTGTGGTAGAGTTTCATCCTTTAACCCTTGTTACTTCCAAAACAACCTTATGTCATGATCCATGATCATGACCACCCCGGGTTAAATGACGATCCGAGCTACCACAACATAGATCGGGTCCAAATAATTACACAAATCAACTACTACAAGATTTACACAACATATGAGCCTTTAACCATCATTACAAGCATTTTTAGTAAACTTTTGTGTGTCATTTTGTAAGATTACGAGTTTTAACCGTTACAAATCATATTAACCACTTCAAAATAGTTCGAGAGGGTGATTATAGCAACTTACTACTAGCTCGAGGCTAGGGAAGAATCTAAGCGCAAAATGAGAGGATAAAAGCAATAGAGTGAGGTCCTTTGAGCTCCGAATGCACCAAGCCTTCTTATACGGGATCCTTGACACTCGAATGGTCTTGAGATGAGGTGATCAAAACCGAAAAATATGATGAATGTAGAGGGGATGTTCGGCCGAAGCCTTTGAGAGAGAGAGAGGGAGTGTTTGTGTGATGTTAAGTGTTGGAAAGAATGATGGATCATGTAGTGTTCTTATAGGCAATTAACAAGTGAATTACCCAAAGGTTCATGTGTTGTCTTGATATTAGACAACTTAGAATATAATAATCAAAATGGTACAATTGATGGTCACAATGTGACCGAAATCGGCCAAGGGGGGGGGGGGTAGCTAGTTCATTTCTAACCAATTAGTTAGATAATAGTTAGGTTAATCTAGGTTAGTTAAGTGATTAACCCGGTTACTAGTGTGTTGTGCTTTATTGCGGGTGTTAGGGTATTCAGGGACCCTAACTGGCTCAGAAAAAGATAAGTAATGTTATTAACAATATTTTCATGTTCCGGGTATAGTCCGGTTGTTCGGTTGGATAGTAATCCGTTAAAGCGTTAAACAAGCTTTAAAGTGTCGTTAATACCATTTTTAGTGACACAACTTATTCCTCCAAAGTGTCGGGAATATTTTTCCTCATGTTTTGGCACTTTATTAGTTAGCTAAAAGCTGGATTGTTTATTAAAGTGCTGAGTTTTTGTGCTTAGAGCACGTTTTAGGCACATCCAGTCATTGTAACTTATTCCTAGAGACGCAGTTCTACAACCCTTGTATCCCTACACTCACCACTAGTGTAGTAAAATATTTCTGGCTCATATAGGCCTTAGAGGCAGTGTCTGCCTGATGCTGGCTTTATCAGCATGTTCAATAGGTTATCCGTTCATTGTGCTACTGTGCTTTTGGTGCATCATGTTTGTCACTAAGGTTCAGCATGTAAATAATGTAGTGACGGTAAGTAAAGTATGATGCAGGTATATGCATGTATCAGAAATCAAGTAGCAGTTCATCAGTAATTTCAAACAAGCACAGTAATTAAGTAGTAATTAATTATTAATTAAGTCGTACGGATACCTGGTTTAGTGAGGGTTGTCACAGGATGTGTACCAGTCGAGAACGTGATAGTCGTTTTAACGCTACGCAGAAAGATGGTGCCATTTGCAGACTGCAATTTCAAATGCACGCAAAGTCATGTCGTTTTGTAAGATATATGTTGTAGTTGTTATAGTCAGCTAATAAAGTGTAATGCTTTAAACTAATTTTTTTGATATATTATGTTGTGACAACTAAACAAGTGTTTCTACTATCAATGTATTTTGCTCTACTATGTTAAGTGCTACGGATGTCCTTATTCATTGTTACTTGCTATGTCATATATCACATCGTATTTTATCAAATCTTTATACTTTATATCATTTTCAAGTCTATGAATATCCTTATTATTCGAAATGTTCAGCTCAGGAAATTCTAACTGCATGCAATAGTTAACTAAAGTTTATTCCTTTTAGTTTGTGCCTATGTTATAAGTTATCAGTAAAAGTAATTCATTCATACATCCATGGTTAAGACATATCTTATCAGCTATCACTAAAAGTAGTACAAACATACATCCATGGTTAAGGCTTGTATTGTTAAGGGTTCATAAGGGCATACTTGATTGAATGGTAAGGGCATGACAGGTTTTAAAAATTACAAGAGTGTTAATGAAGTATTAGAGATATATGTTCTTTAATCACGGATAAAAGTGGCTATAGTTTTTGACATTAAACATTGCATGTATAGGTCAAAAAACCAGCAAACTCAAGGTTGTCATAAACATAGAAAACCCATATCATAAACCATTCTAGCAATAAAATCAACAAATATCGAAAACCTAATCTATCATAAAACACTCAACCACACATCCAAAATATGAGAGTCAGAGTGCAATATACAAAAAAAAATCAGATCCCTATATCCAAAAAAAATAAACGAAAAGCATACCTAAATACGGAACAAAATATCAAAAAAATTATAATCGGAGTAGAATCTTCACATATACGACAAAGATAATAACATAACATACATGAACTTCACACAATTGATACAAAATCTTACAAGTCTTAGTACAAAAAAAAATATACGGTAACCATAGTTTCTCGGGGAAGAATCAACTGATGCAGATTGTGAAGATAATCCTCACTTAATCGATGAAGATAATTAGAAATAAACCATGAACATCATCCAAATCATAAAAATCTTGAAAGACAAACATATAAGGTAACCATACCTTCTCGGAGAAGAATCAAGTGATGAAGATTGTGGAGATAACCAGGTTTAAGAGAAGAAATGTTTCTTTTGTGTTGGAAATTAAGATTTGATCGATTGAAGATTTGAGATATGAAGTGTAGATTTGGTGATGATGAAAGGTTTTGTGGGGAAACGTGAAGAAGATGTGAGGATTTAACGATGATTTAGATGAACAAATATTTAGAAGACTTTTATAGGATCCGAAAAAATGGGTCGGGTTTTTAGGCTGGATGCTCCATTCCATGTTAAAAGATTGAGAAGGGAGTTTTGGAGCCAAAAACCATATTTGATGCCTGCCACATCAGCCCAACTTACTTTCAAATATATGGTAGATATATATATATATAAAATATAAGATATAAAATAATATAATCCTTAATGAAATCTTTTGGGAATTTCCTGTATAAATTTTTAAAGTTATATTTGTTTTTAGTTGAATTTTATTTTTGGCCTTGTAGTTTGTTTAGTTATGCCAGTTCAGACCAAACTTCAAGTTTTTTTTATCATTTTTGTCCCTGTCATTCTTGAAATACGCCATCTTTGTGCAAAAAATTTAAGGTGAATCAAATGATACAATTTTCAAGTTTGACCTGAACTGTAATAATTGGTCAAGTGTAATGACGATGAATAAAAAAGGGGTTTGTAAATGTAACTGTTAAAATGAAGGAAATAAGTGGTAAAAGTAGAGTTTTCTGTATTAGGTGCAACATAGGTTTTAAAGAAGATAAAAGAATAGGTCCATCTCAAACCAATCATTGAGTGAGCATTGTGAGCCAAAAGCTTCTTGGAAGGATTGCCATATCCTTGATATGAAACGTCCATCTCTATCAGAGATGATCGAGAGAGGTACTCCATGACGTGCGACGATCTCTCGCATGTATATTTCTGCCAGTTTGCTGGTGTTATCCTTCTCTTTGATTGGCAGAAAGTGTGCGGACTTTGTTAGGCGGTCAACTATCACCCAGATAGTGTCATGACCTCTTGGCGTTCTTGGCAACTTTGTAATAAAATCCATTGAGATTTGTTCCCATTTCCAATTGGGAATCTTAGGTTGTTGTAGAAGTCCTGAAGGCTTCTGATATTCGGCTTTAACCTTAGCGCATGTTAAACATTTGCTCACATAAACAGCAACATCGCCTTTCATCCTAGGCCACCAATAATAATCTTTGAGATCCTGGTACATCTTATCCGCTCCAGGGTGGATAGAGTACCGCGACTTGTGAGCTTCATCGAAAATAACCTTCCTTAATCCTCCAAACAAAGGAACCCAAATCCTTTTCTCAAAACATAACGTTCCTTCCTCATTTGGTACCAACAGCTTCTCCATCCCACGGAGATATTCTTCTTCAAGGTTTCCTTCCTTGAGAGCTTCTTTCTGCGCGGCACGAATGCGCAAGGAAAGATCGGTTCGGATAATCATTTCTAAAGCCCTAACCCTTATGGGCTTGATCCTCTCCTTTCGACTTAGGGCATCGGCGACCACATTCGCCTTCCCTGGGTGGTACTTTATCTCGCAGTCGTAATCATTCAACAACTCAACCCATCGTCTTTGCCTCATATTCAGCTCCTTCTGATTGAATATGTGTTGTAGGCTCTTGTGATCTGTGAAGATTGTACATTTCGTACCATAAAGGTAGTGTCTCCAGATCTTTAATGCAAATACCACTGCGCCAAGTTCCAAATCATGTGTGGTATAGTTCTTTTCGTGCACCTTCAATTGACGTGATGCGTAAGCAATAACCTTTTGGCGTTGCATCAACACACAACCCAATCCTTGACGTGAGGCGTCACAGTATACCACGAAATCATCTGTACCTTCTGGTAGTGCTAAGATTGGCGCATTGCAGAGCCTATCCTTCAATATCTGGAACGCTTCTTCCTGTTTGATTCCCCAATCAAACTTCTTATCTTTCTGCGTGAGGAGTGTCAATGGTTGAGCGATCTTCGAAAAATCCTCAATGAACCTTCGATAGTAGCCAGCTAAACCCAAGAATTGTCGAATCTCGGTTGGCGTCTTTGGCGTTTCCCAATTCTTAATCGCTTCGATCTTGGTGGGATCCACGTGGATTCCATCTCCATTTACCACGTGCCCAAGGAATTGTACTTCTCGTAGCCAAAACTCGCACTTAGAGAACTTAGCATACAACTGTTCTTTCTCCAGCAGCTCCAAAATAGCTCTTAGGTGTTGCTCATGCTCAGCCTTCGTCTTTGAATAAATCAAGATATCATCGATGAACACTATCACGAACTTATCCAAGTACGGCTTTCAAACTCTATTCATCAAATCCATGAACACTGCAGGTGCGTTTGTTAACCCAAACGGCATAACTAGGAACTCGTAGTGCCCATAACGAGTTCTGAAGGCTGTCTTTGGGATACTCTCCTCTTGTATCCTTAACTGATGGTATCCAGATCGAAGATCGATCTTTGAATAAAAGCTTGAGCCTTGCAGTTGATCAAACAGATCATCAATTCTTGGCAGAGGATATCTATTCTTGATCGTCAGCTTGTTCAGCTCCCGGTAGTCGACGCACATTCGAAAACTACCGTCCTTCTTCTTGACAAACAGGACCGGAGCTCCCCAAGGCGAGAAGCTTGGTCGGATAAATCCCTTGTCTAACAACTCTTGAAGTTGTGTCGACAGTTCCTGCATCTCAGACAGAGCAAGTCTATAAGGTGCCTTAGCCACAGGTGCGGCGCCTGGAACTAAGTCAATGCAGAACTCTACTTGTCTCTGAGGTGGCAGTCCAGGTAAGTCCTCTGGGAAGACTTCTGGATATTCCCTCATGACATGGATGTCTTCTATTCTTGGCTCAGCAGCCTTCTTATCCACAATGTGTGCCAGGAAGGCAACACATCCCTTCTGCAAACACTTTCGCGCTTTCAGGCAGCTGATAATTCTTAACGGCGTATCACGCTTCTCCCCGTGAACCACAATTGTTTCGCCATCTTCGGTTGGGATACGAATGACCTTTTCGTGACAAACTATTTCAGCCTTGTTGCCTGATAACCAATCCATTCCTACCACCACGTCGAAGCTTCCCAACTGGACTGGTAGTAGATCAAAAGCAAACTCACGCTCTCCCAATTCGATCACACAGCCTCTGATAACTTCATTGGCTTCTACTATCTTTCCATTAGCCAATTCGATTGAGTACGGAATATCTAATTTACTAGTGGCTAAACCAAGCATATTCTTAAATTCTAACGATACGAAGCTATAATCGGCGTCCGTATCAAATAAAACGGATGCATAGCGTTGGTTTACAGGGAACGTACCAGTAACGACATTGGGATCCTGGCGCGCTTCCCTTGCTTCGATATGGAACACTCTTCCACGGGCTTGGTTTAACTCTGGGCAGTTCCTCTTAAAGTGCCCGATATCACCACAGTTAAAGCATCCAAGTCTTTGCCCGTTTCCACCTCCATTTCCAGCTTGGTTATTCCTTTGGTTATGATTCACGGCGCCCGCTTGATTAGCATTGTTGCCTCGATTCCCATTACCTCCATTGTTTCCTTGTGGGCGATTTCCATTCCCACCCCGGTTGTTATTTCTGTTTCCGAATCCTCCCTGGCCTCCCTGGCCAGCAGTGGCCCAACAAGTGTCCTTCAAGTGGCCCGGCTTTCCACATGCTTCGCATACTTTCACACTACAATGGCCAGAATGGTGGCGTTGGTAGGTATTACACTTGGGCTGGGTGCCCATATATCCTTTTCCTTTCTTTCCACTACCAGCTGTAACCTGAGCTGGCATGCCTGATCCTCCTTTCTTAACCACCACACTGGCGCCCTGCTTGAAGTTCGAGAACTTCCGTTTGTTACCTCCTGATGACTCGATGTGAGTCTCTTTCTTCTTAGGCTCAGCATCATCGAACTTGTTCAGGCGAATAGCCTCCTCTGTGAGAGCCACGCTCAGATCAATTGCCTCAGTAATTGTCGCAGGCTTGGATGAGGTCACCATGCTTATGATTTGAGGAGCTAATCCCCAAATGAAACGTTCAATCCGCTTGAACTCCGGAGTGACCATGTAGGGTACCACGTGTGATAAGTCATGGAACCTCTGAACGCATTCTGCGATCTTTGGACCTTCCATTTTCAAATGCCAGAACTCAGTTTCCAATCTTTGGATTTCCGCGCGAGAGCAGTACTTTTTGCGCATAAGTTCCTTCAGTTTGGTCCAGGTTAGCGCGTAGGCAGCAGCTTCACCAAGTGTCTGTACTTGCAAATTCCACCAAGAGAGGGCTCCATCCAAGAATAGCCCCGAGATATAGGTGACTTGCTGATCTAGTGCGCATTTGCTCATGCGAAGAACAGATTCAGTTTTCTCAGCCCAACGAACAAAGGCGACAGCACCTCCTGTGCCATCAAAGTTGACCGGTTTGCAGTCTAGAAACTGCTTGTAGGTGCACCCTGCACACACATTGTAACATGTGAACGGCATTAGCATCTTTGCTATAGATATCCAATTAGGTCATGGTATGTCTAAATGTCTTAGTATTACCATGAGGTGGATTGTTGTTGCCATTGTTGTTTGAGCTGCTTCCGCTGGGTCCTCCTTGCGAGGCGGCGTATTGCGCGATGGCAGCAGCGATGACTTGTTGGAGTTCTGCCTCATTGGTAGGCATCGGCGTTGGACGTTTCGGCGGCATCTTCTAAAAGATGTGTTTACGTTGGTCAGGCCATAGTAAAGATCCCATGTTATAATACGTATGCTTTATTATGATAGTAATAGTACATAACAACTCATGTTATAATCATATCAATCACACAACATCCCATGTTACAAACATCAATCACACAACATCCCATGTCATAGAATATAAATAACCAAATCAAGCAACAAATATGATGAGAATACTTCGATTGCCATATATTGAGACCACATAGTAAGCGTACAAGTACATCACAGTGTCATACAACATCAGTCGACTAAGGGCTACATCACCCTAGTCCAAAAACTATATCAAATCAGTGTCAGTACATCAAATACATGTCAACAAAAGTCAGAATCATAATGTAGTCTCCAAAAATGCTGTGCAGTCAAAAGCAATCGCCGTCTTCTCACCAGCGGGGGATCAACATGATCAAACTGAACTGGCATAGGATCATGGTGAGGTGCAACAAGAGGGTCAACTGGTGCATCAGCAATAAGTGGGGGATCAACATGATCAGCAGCAATGACATGATCGCCCTCCAACAACGGAGCATCCACTGGGTGATCATCAATAGGTGGGTCAGCAATGACAGGCTCAATAGGCATGCCAGCATGAGCAGGGTCATGCTCAAGCACTGGGTCTAGAGCGGCTACCTGCTCAGGGGCCATGGCAGGCTCGGGGTCATCAAAGGCCATCCCAAAATCAAACTCGGAATCGATGGGATCAACTGGGTCTACTAGGTCGATGTTCCGGTTACGAAGATGTTCCGGCTTACTGTAGGGGATATGCAAGTTGAATCTCATTCTGCGTTTGATGCTTCTGGTGATAATAATGTTTCAGGTTACGAAGGAGATTGTGAGGAGGGTGATCAACAACTGATGTCTGCAGATGATAATCAAGTCAGTGTAGTCAGTAGTGATATCAAAACTGGAGATGTAGATAATGTTTGTGATGTAGAGGTCACTGATGGCTGTGATGTTGATGGCGGTTTTTCTGTTTGTCCCGGTCATGTGTGTTATGCGTGTGACATATATTGTTCTTCACCCATTAAGGTGCCGTTTTGTGTTGAATGTTATAAATATATGTAACTAAACACGTTGAGGAGGTTATTAGTTTAAATGATGTATTGTTTTGTCGTTTTGTTATATTTCAACTTTCGTAATGTTTGTTCTTATTTGTTTCGTCATGTTTCAATCGATTGCTTTGGTGCCTTAAAAAAACCAGCACAATCTATTTATTATCCATATTTAATATATAAAGTACCACATAATCTGTGTAGTAAAAGTTTGCACAACAATGTTGGCATTACCCAAAATCATATATATTACATGTTTTTTAAATCAAGCTACGAAGCATCATAATTAAATATAATGTCATATGAACCTACAACCAAACATTTCTTAAACTCATAAAACATAGGGTACAATACATATATGTCCTATGAATCTACAACCAAACATTTTTTAAACTCATAAAAGATGAAATAAATAATAATAAAAATAAAGATAATAATAAAATATAATTTCGTATGATGCTACAACCAAGCATTTTTTAAACTCATAAAACGTAAGGTACAATACATATATGCAATTCTAAACTATAGGTGCAACCAACCATCGCAAAAAGTCACCCTATAAGCATAAAGTACAAACAATGATGCATAACATTGTTTTAAATTAATAATATATAAATGTTTTGTTTCTTTAAAGCAACCTTGATTTGGTAGTGATTTGTTTCGACCTAGCCAAAGTGGACATTATGATGGTGTGGTTATGTTGGGCTGTTACAGATGGTATTAGTGCTAGGGATTGGTCTGGTGTAGGCATGGGCAAATACCGATCCCGGTACCATACCGTCCCGATACCGACAAATCCCGATCCCGATTTTTGTGAAAAATGGGTACCGATACCGATACCGAAATACGTCGGTTTGGTACGGTATCGGTACGGTATCGGTATTTTGAGGGTAAAATGCGGTATTATACCGATACCATACCGTACCGATACCGACAAATACCTAAAAGTGGATACCGATACCGGTACCGAAACCCCTTCGGTATGGTATTCTCGGGATCGGGATCGGGATGGGATCGGTATTGGATACCACTTGCTCATCCCTAGTCTGGTGTGCCATCGAGGATGTTGGGACCTGTAAGGAGTGTGATTTGTAACATCCCACATTGGTTGTGAAGGGGAATGAAGGCTTCGTTGTAAGGGTCCTGATACATTCAACATCATGACGCGTTTTAAATCAGTGAGGAGATGTTGGAACGTCTTGGCTAAAGCGGATAGTATCATGGTGTGGTTAGCTTGGGATGTTACAGATATACATTATATTGTTATCAAAACTTGTCGCTTGTCTTTTTGTAATAGTTTCTTACAGTTTTTTTCAATCCCTTTGTATTATAAGTCCACCATTGTTAGTAAAATGTAAGTTATTTGATTGCGTGGGGTAATGGTATGTTATAGTCGGGATTTGAGTGGTACAAATCTTTTTTGATTGTGTCATCTATTTGAAGACACAACGAGTAAAAAACAATAGTGTTTAAAACATAATAGCTTTTTACTTTTTTTTTTCAGAAACTGGGAGGGTTTGATATTCTTTTTAATTCATATTTGGAGACTTGTATTAAATAGCAGTTTCTTTTGTATAGTGTTATATTTCTTTGCTTTTATTGTGTTTTTTTTTTTTTGTTAGGTTTTTTATATCACATTATTTTGTATAGTATATAAATATTACAGATCTATTACATAAAATTCGATTTAAAATATAGTATATCAATTCACTTTGGAAAATTTAGTTGTGAACACAAAATGAGAATAAGATTATAAATTAAATAAAAGAGATGGCACAATCGTAATAAACATTCAATTCATGTGCAATTAATATACTGTTCATAAGAGACTTTAAGAATTGTTACAGTATAAAATAAAATCTCTGTTCATCATGATTCGAACAGTTTCATCACACTTCTCAACCAAATCTGTCAAGAAAATCTCTCCCATCTCCCAACGCCGATTATCATCATCATCTTCATCTTCCGAACAATACATCTTCATCATCTTCATCTTCATCATTTTCATCAGCTTCATCATCTTCATCTTCATCGATAACAATCCAAGGTAAAATCACATACCTAAATCGCATCGATAACATGATTCTTGTGGGTTTTTGTCTCGGATATCTAAACAGAGGTTTGGTTTTGTTTTATTCTTGTGGGTTTTTGTCTCGGGTATCAAAACAGAGGGTTATCTTCTATACGGTCAAATTACAAACCTAAATCACATAGATAACATGATTCTTGTGGGTTTTTGTCTCGGATATCAAAACAAAGGTTTGGTTTTGTTTGATTCTTGTGGGTTTTTGTCTCGGGTATCAAAACAGAGGGTACTAAATGGTTGCGGATGTAAAGAGGTTTTTGATTCTTGTGGTTTTGTTTGATTCTTGTGGTTTTGTTTGATTTTTGTTTGAATGTGTTTTGGTTATGAATACGGTACTAAATTCAAAACAGAGGTTTTTGAAGGTGTTTTGGTGTTGATTCTTGTGTAGTTATTTGAACACATCAATATTGATACTTGAAATGTGTTTTGATGTTGATTCTTGTGTAGTTGTTTGAGAACTGTTTAAAAAGAACAGTTTCGGATTGATGTGTTCCTCATTTGAATGTGTTTATATTGGATCAGATTGTGAATTTCGGATTGATGTGTCCTCATTTGAATGTGTTTATATTGGATCAGATTGTGAATACATTGTTCCTCATTTGAATGTGTTTATGTTGGATCAGTTTCGGATTGATTTGTTCCTCATTTGAATGTGTTTGTATTGTACAGAATGGCTGTGGATGTAAAGATACGCAAAACACCAACTACGAAGGCGAGAACACTTAACAACCTCCTAGAAGATGGTGCGGTGCACATAAGGAAGTGATTGATCAGAACGATCAATTGCATATGAATGAATACAACCCCAGTGGCAGATATGTAAGTTGCGAGCTCTGGAATTTCAAGGAAAATCGAAGAGCTACACTGGGGTTATATTCATTCATACGAATGAATATAACCCCAGTGGCAGATATGATGTTTAGCTACACTGGGGTTATATTCATTCATATCTGCTACATTCTGAAGTGCACCCGTCAGTAAAGATCCACAATTGCTTGTGGTGACGTTTTGTCTCTGTATTGTATGTTACGGTCTTTTGTTATTGAGTCTGTAAGTTCCGTCATTTCTACGAAGTTGGTATGACGTTTTGCCTCTGTATTGTATGTATTCAAAGTTTACATTTAATTTACAATTTAGGCTTTAATAATTTGCTATATATGGTATACATTTAATTATTGGATTGCATTTAATTATTAGATTGCCTTTAATTATTAGATTGCCTTTATTTAAAAAGAGTTAATTTGAATTATTAGATTTCTTAACAAAAAAGCAAGAAAATAATTCAGGGGCTTAGGTTGATATTGCACTCATACCATAGGGACGCAAAGTTATATTCAAGGCACAGTTATATTCTATTTGGAACTTCCCACTAACCTATATTTACGTGATTTTTCGGTAACCATATCTAAGAAATACTTTCTCAGTTATATTCATTTGTATGTTTATTTTTTACCATATAGTTGAATTCGATTTATCAGAAAGATCCCCCAATATAGCAAAGAAAAAATAGTTGATTTCATATTCCAGTTGCTGTTTTAAGGTGTGTAAGCTTTGTCTTTTCGTGTTTTTCCTTTGCAATTGTTAGCGAGTTGTCAATCGAGTTTTACTTTTTTAAATTGGGGTTTTTTCTTTTTTTCATGTATTGTTATGTTGTTTAGTAATTTCACATGTTTATGTTCATAAATGTTAATTTATCGTATTTAAATTTAAATGTACATTGTAGGAAAGTGTTACCATGCCGGAGATTCCGATTGACTTATTTATGTTTGAGATATTGCCAAATCTTACTGCAAGAGACGTAGGCCGTTATAAGTTGGTGTGTAAAGAGTGGTGCTCTTTCCTGTCAACGGTATTCTTTGCTAGGCTTCATTGTCGTAAGATGCCATCGTTAACCAAGATGCAATTTGTTTTAATAACAGGAGGCATACATCGTCCACTTCGTACACTTAGTTATGGTTCAGCCAATAGTTCTTTAACTGAAATTGTGAAAGTGCCTTTCAAAACTCATGCAGAATATATGATGATCTTAGGTAGTTTGCATGGAATGCTATGTGTCTGTCTAAGTAACACTTGTCAGTTGTTAATATGGAATCCTCTCACCAATGCCTATAGGAACTTATCCATTCCTAAGAAATATGGGTTTTTCAAAGTAAATTTTGATGCTGTTGGCTTTTATGTGGATTACTTGAAGGATTACAATCTTTTACATGTTGTATTTAGGCGTAACAATCAGTTGGTTTACATTTACTCCATGGAAAGCCAATGTTGGAGGCAAATAAAGTTTGTTAAAGACTTTATTTTAGATGATCAGGCCGTTCAATGGTCATGTGGGACTTTGTGTTGTAATGGATTATACTTCACTGTAGGTTCGTGTTGGGATTATAATGTGGCGTTAATTGTTCGCTTTGATGTGAATTTAGAGACATTTACTAAAGTTTCCTTTCCCTTTGATGAGTATGAAGTAAATTTTAGAGGGTCTTTGGTTAATGTTTCTGATGAACTTCATTTTTTTGTTCTTCATGGTGCATTTGATGTTTCTGTTGATTTGTGGAAGTTGAAAGGTGAAGAATGGATAAGGATTTTGTCTGTACCTGATATTGATTGTATTCCATTGCCTATAAAATGCTTTGTGAGGTACATTGGTTCAAGTAAGAAGTGGTTGTTGATGACTGATTATGGGGATGTGTATGAGTTTGATTTGGATGTGAGGAAAGTTGATAATTTCTATCATGTTATCAACTTTTATGCATTAAAAGGAGCAGTGTACTCTGAGAGCCTTATGTCTCCAAATGTTTAAATCTACGATGTTAGGTAATTTACTTTGTTTTATTTTTGTATGTTTGTTATGTTTTTCATTTGTATTGTAATATACTTTGGTAATGTTAGAAGATATTTTATTTTTGTATGGTATTTTAGTTGCTTATGTTCTTTGTTATATATATGGTTATCAACTTCTTAGAGTAAGTTGTATGTTGTGTATTAAAAATTGTTGATTTCTTGTAATTACATAAGTAGTATGATAATATGTGATGTGTAACTTGGCAGTTAATTATTTGAATAAATTTTAGCAGGTATAACCCCTAATGTTGAGTGGTTATTATTGTGTTTTTTTATTTTATTGTGTTTTATTTATTTCTTGGTTTTTATTTATTGTGTTTTTGTTTTTTTGTGTTTTTTATTATTGGAGGACTAAAATGAACTCTAAATGTGGGGCCTTTTCCAGTTTTTAACTTATATATGTTTTCAATACTTTATATTAAGAGAAAAATGCAATTTCCGTCCCTGTGGTATGTGTGAAACATCAACTTGAGTGCCGAAGTAACACACAATATCATAAATAATAACAGAAACTTCATCATAAACTTGCTTCTAAATGTACATTCTCATTAGAGCAACACTGTCCAACCCAGCAAACTGAAAAACAAAGCATAATTATTCAAATGAACAAACATGATTCAACAATATCAGTGGTTGCAACGGTTATAATGAAAACAGTGGGTGATTTTATCTATCAGTGGATGAAATCACTGATTTTGAACAACAGTGATATCCAAGGAAATGAGAGAACAGGGATTGACTTTCAGCAGTGGACAGCTTTTCACAGAGCAGATGTTTGAACAAAACAGTGGTTATGGCAGTGGACAGCTTTTCACAGAGCAGCTGTTTGAGATAGTGTTTTGATCATGTGTGCAAGTGCAACTCTATATTCAGGCACAATTTAACATCAAAATAAACCAAATCAATTACAATTCTCCGGATGGTCGCTCGAAGAAATTAAACTGAAGATATTAAATGTTTGAAATAATATATGATTAACTAACCACAAAAAAAAACGACCATAATAAAAAACACAATTCATCCAGACTAAACTTTCAAGAAACAAACCAAAACATTCCATTAAAATAAAAATACCACCAATAACTCTTAATAATTGAATACAAACCACTTTACCATAACAGCAACTATCAATAAACTTAACAAAACTACTTATATGGAAAGTAAAAAACCAACGCTTCAACTCCATTGATTCATTAACTTGTCTAAATATCTCTAACATCTGTGTCATTAACTGAACATCTTTGTTCGCACTCTCACCATTATTCAAAAGTGTTATGTATTGTTTATGGTATGTATTTGCAGTTAACTTAGTGGAATGTATGGGTTTTTGTAAGTTTGATAGTGTTGTATGTAAAGGCAGTATGACTAATACCTGATATTTTGAGTTGGTTGTGTGGTTACATATAATATTGCGTTTTTATATGACATGATATAAATTTTGTTTTGTGTTATTTTACCGGATAAAGTGTATTAGAAAGTTGGAGATATCATCTGCTATGTTGCCTTTTCTATATATTTATATAGAAGTTTTGCCGTTAAAAAAAAATCAACTGCTATGTTAGTGGTTACTAATCCTTTTATTACGTGATTAGTTATTAAGCATTTCTCTCCCATTATCTCCAGTCTTTTATGGGTTGACGTTTCTCTCTCACATCTTCCTGTTTATATGATTATAGGGTAACATTTCAGTCAGAATTGTTCCAGATCTTTGAGCAAATAAAAGTTGCTGTTTGTAAGTATCTTTTCTTCAATTTGTTATTTTGCCTTCTATTCTTCATAACTATGATTTACACTTTGATGTTAAAGTGGATTGGACTAACTAACATGTGTTGATCTAATGTGAGCAATTAATCAATATTTGTTATGTCGGAGTTGCTTGTAGAGATATTAATGTATGGTATTTTTACAAAACTTTCTACAAGAGATATAGGTCGTTGCAAGTTGGTGTGCAAAAAATGGTTGTCTATCCTGTCCACACCAGAGTTTCCATTAATTCATTGTCGTAGTACCTCACTGTTAGCTACCAAGTGGGTGCTTGCGAAATTAGATCGTTGTGGTTCTCTTGAAAAATTGTTTTATGCATGCACTGGCTTTTGTGGTCCTAAAATGATGTCTGTTAAACCATTCAAAACCCGACCAGATGAATTGATGATATTAGGGAGTTTGGATGGAATGTTATGTGTGTGCCTGGAAGAGACTTCACAAATTTTAATTTGGAATCCTCTTACACAGGCAAGTACAACTTTTCCATCATGTGAATCACATGGTTTCTTCAAAAAAGATTCTGATTCTGCTGCTTTCTATGTGGATTCTGCAAATGAGTACAAGGTTTTACATGTTATAAGAAGATGTGGCACAGAGGCAGTTTATATTTATTCTACCCGACTACATTCCTGGAGGAAAATTACGGACATTCTGTCTGTTGAGCATGGTGGAAAATGGTCATTAGGTACATTGTGTGGAGATGGTGTATATTTCATTGTTGATTCATGTTCTGGTGATTGTGTGCAGTCAATTGTACGTTTTGATGTTAACCTAGAGCAATTTTCAAGTGTTCCATTACCATGTGATTTTTATGGAGGAGGTTTTGATGGATCTTTGGTCAGTATTGCTGGGCAACTTCACATTTTTATGTGTTATAAATATGATATGTATTTAGTTGGTTTGTGTAAGTTGGGATATGAAGAATGGATTAACTTATGGGTTCTGCCTTGTATTGGTGTTGTTCCATCGAGTTTCCTCGGGTTTGTAGAGTATGTAGAGTCTACTGATGAAATGCTGTTGATGACTACTTGTGGGGATATTTATATGTTAGATATGAAAACTATGCAAGTTGGGTACTACTTTCCTTGGAAGTACATGACTGCCTTACAAGGGTCTGTCTATTTTGAGAGCCTTGTGTCTCCAAATTACTAAAGGTATCAAGCTTCTGTTCTTCTTTATGTTTTGATGTATCATGTTTGGTTATAGATTATGTTAATGTCTTTAGTATTTTAGTAATTTAATGTTAATATAGTGGTTTATTGTGTAAGGATCTTCTAATGTTCGATATTATGTTTTATTATTTGATATATGGATGATGTTTAATGTAGTATTATTTAATATATGAATGATGTTTAATGTAGTTTCTGGTTCGGGTAGTGTAACAAATTGTATACAGGTTTTGTGTTTTTGATTTGGCATTATATATACAGATTGTTAAATGATCAAGTCAACTCTATTGTGGTTTGCAAGTTAAACCATTAAGAAAGCTACATCCAAAATGATCGTATCACTAACAACATTAATTGAAAATCCTAAAAGTTATAGTGATTTCATATTCAATTTTTAAATAACCAAAAGTTTTTTTAAGTTCAAATTATAAACATAAACTCAAAGTTATGATTAATTATCCAATTGTAACCCAAGCTTAAAGTTTATCATATTTTATTATAAGTTAAAATTAGAAACATAAACTCAAAGTTATGATTAATTATACAATTGTAACCCAAGCTTAAAATTTATCATATTTTATTAAATTCATTGAAACATTTCAAACAGCATGGGTCCATTTTTGTGTTTGTCACCGGAAGTCTTTCAATGTTTTTTTATTTTTGGTTCCATGTTATTGTAAAAAAGTCAATCTGAATTTAGAATTCATGTCATTGTTTTTGAAAACACATATAATACATAAAAAAGATACTACATTTAAAATATTCTAAAAATAATATTTCGGTTATTTAGTTGATTAATAAAACACAAAACATTATCTTGAATTGTCTTATGGATAATGTTAATTGTGTTTTTTGCAACAGGCATCCAGTGACTTGAGTCAAGATGAGATTAACTTAACTATTACATTAAAATGTATGCAGATATAAATATTTTTAACACCATACGTCATTTGAACATAGCTTAAAATTTTGATGTGTTATTTTAAACTATTGATTATAGCTCATGTAGTGTGTCACACCCCCAAAATACCACCTAGGGAGTGTCCCTGTTAGGCGTGTGACAAACCAATAACGAGCCACTAATCATGTTGAACTCATAACAAGTTTAAAGATGAAATAGCCAATTATTAACGAAAGTACCAACAATAAGTCTAGATAGACCCAACGTGTTCAGCGGAAGCATTAATGAAACCATAGTTTAAATGTTCTCAAAACAAGTGTACGAAATCAATGAACCAATATGTGTATCCAATCAGAACGACCCATGACCACTCTAGCCGCTCCAAACAGCAAGTTCCAAATCCAAGAAATCTAACGACTTGCGAGCATGTAACAAGTGTATCAGACAAAGCTGGCGAGTTCACAGTTTTAGAAAACGTTTGTTACCAGTTGTATGTAAAACAGTTCAATAACCAATGCAAGTAATATTGTTAATATCTCAATTCCGAACAAGACGGCTCCTGAAATACATGACTGCCCTTCCCACGTACTCCTATCTAGTACTGGGCCCCGACTGGGTCATTAGTTCACATCCGTCCTATCTAGGAGCGGTGTGAGGGTGCCAAACCTAAGTAGCGCTACCAACTAATACCCGTTACCCTCCAGGTAACATAATAAGGGACTTACAAAAATGATAGGTGAGAATATTAACCAATATACCCGTTATTACCCAGACCACTGACTGTCCCCAACCACTGGGACGCATGCTCGAATGTAGTGAACTCACCTGGGTTTGCTCGGTATGTTATGTCACGATATTCACAGTTGGTCAACCAAATCCTAACACGGTTACCAACGATAATCAGATTCATATATATTTATATATACACATTCAGACCACGTACTTAACAGGTTGCATATACCATAAGGGTTATCGTATTACACATAACAGATGTTCAAATCACATACAAGTTCACATTACACGTTATGGTTTCACAAAATCACCTAACAGTTAATTTATCATCCATAAAGTGTGCAATTCTATCAAGTTATTGGCCCACTTCAAGAGTGTGTGGTCTGTTACAAGCGTGCGATTCAGGACCTTTCTGTTGGGCCTATGAGCCCATCTAAATAGGGTGCTGCCCAACTAACATGTAAGGCCCAATCAAGTGTGCGACCTGAGTGAAGTGTGCTTGTGGTTTCAACATGTCGTTAATTATGGGTCCACCATAACCACCCATGATTTCCTCATTCATTAGATTATTTTAAGTAACAATAATTAACAACTAGCACCCACCCAAAACCAATCAAACCATTACAAAATTGTAGTCCATTAGCCCCAATCATCTGTTTGTTTATTAAGAGCAATGTTCAAAACAAACACATAACAAAACAAGCATATAACAGTTTCTAGAAGAACAATCAACTTGCATTCTTTATTTCAAATAACTTCAAATAATAACAAGTCATCAGTTAGCAAATTTCATGGAAATCCGTACTGAGTATCCATCATAATTTCACAGCTTTCGTTGCCCACTAATAACCCGTAATCATTATTGAATCATTAACGCATGATCATTAATCGAATCGAATCAACACAACCTACTAAAGAACAAAACGGTTTCATTGATTATTCATTATCATCATCATCATTGGCATACACTAACCAATTCAATAGTTCTTTATCATCATACGAAACCATGTCCTCAATCCACATCAGTTGTATATGAGATTAGATTTAACAGTGATCTATAATAGATAAATCAATGATTTTATGAACGTACAACCCTAGGTTCGCTTCATCATGCAAAGACACAATTTAACACATCATGTATCAATACACTTACAAACCTAAACAACCATCACGAGAAGACTCAAATAAATCAATTATAATTCACTAACCGATCAGACCCTTTATTGTGCTGAAAGACTTTAATGCATCTCCTGACAACAATTCTTAATACACATGCAAACCGACAACTTCTGTAACAGATGATCAAATGGGACCGTCCATCCACTAACTCAACATTTAATTTGGGCAGCTGCACTTTTGACTGTTGCATCACATGCAGACTCAATTTGGATGCTGTTTATCACGATGTCAGATAAGAAAGTCAATGTTGTCGGATATAAATCTGATCGGATGACCTTTTAGAGATATATCTCGTACGGATTAAGGTTCGATCGGTAGGACGAAGGAGATGAGTTCTTCGTGGGTGAGGGCTGCCGCCGGCCACACTAGGAAAGGAGGGAGTAGGGTTTTTATGTTTTAATAATTTGCAACCTTGAGGAAACTATCCATACTTATGTGCGTGTGTTTTCATCCCAATATAGTTAGGGTTGGGCTTCGATCAGTTGGGCTTGATGGTGTGCGCACGGGCCGATATTTGCGACACATACAAGTGCAGTCGAGATAGAAGTATGTGTGCGAACTGAAATAGTGTGCGGCCAGATTTATAAAACTATCACTAGCATTTAACAATCATGCACAATCAAATCACGTTTGTCCATCTTACATAACGCAAACCCAATTACACGTAGAACGGAAGCATGGAGAGTAACAATACGAGTCAAGTGTTACAAGATTAGGCGATTCTAACCTTGCAAGTTCGGGTTGTCACATAGTGTCTCATTTATTCAATTTATTAAAAAAAAGAAAAAGAAAACGTGGTTGGTTAGTTGTCATCGTTTTTTGACGAAATAAATGGTGTGGTGACATAATTTATGAATCTTCCATGTATTTTCAGTTAGCAGGGTATCCATGTTTTATGCTAAAGTTTGTTAGCGGTGCATATATATATGATTATATGTATGTATGTATAAATATAATCGTAAAGGAATATTTGAATTCTTTAACCTCTGATTATATCATTCGTTTGTATAATTATATCTGGTTTCCGTCGTTTTAACTTTTAAATAAAAGATGGTCGATGAGGTAGTTTGGAAGTTACAGAGGGATGTCTTGTATATGACTGTTTTGAAATTCGGTTTCAAACGTGTGGCTAACTTTATACAAGATATGTGTAAAATAGTAGGTGATTTGTTGGAATTACCTGCTTGCGATATTCGTGACATTGGTGTTCGTGCTTCTATCGATGTGATTAGGAAGGCAATTAATCATTTGGATCGTATTGTGTCCACTCTTGAAAGTGTGAAGTGTTGCATGGAAGTTAAGATTAATTATCTAGAGCGATTCTAGTACTCATGTTTGTTTTTTATTTTTCTGTCTCTTATTTCTGGTTTTTTTTTGTAGGATAATATTTTAGTTTGTATAAAAGCGGCTTTTGTTTCAGTTATTGTATTTCTTACAAGTAAATTTAGGCCATCTTTACAGAAAAGAGTGTTTGATTTATATAGTTTGGGTTGTGTTTGTGCTTTTTTTCCACTTAAACAAGTTTACATTGATAATCAGAATTCAGTAAAAGAAGTAAGGTTTAATAAAAAACACAATGCCTTTATTAGAGCTTAATATTGTATAAAATATACATACAACTACAAATAGTATATAAGGACTATTGCAATAGGGTAACGTACTATTGTAATAGGATTGATTGGAAAGAATGGGTGAATGAAATTTTCGTTTAAAAAAAAAATAGGGTAACGTACTATTCCTAAACATAGTGATTTCGTATAAGCACAATCTTTTCCATAATAAAACACAATGTAATCAACAACATAAGTGGTATAGGACAATATTAGTATATATTATTACATTTCTATAAAAACACGTTTTGTTTAAAAAAACTAAAATTAGGTTAACACACCTAATGTTTGTAATTATAATTAGCATTTTAAGTTATGCATTCATTTGTGGTAGTTTCGTGTTTACTTTGTTTTTGTATAAAATATATAATATTATCTAATTAAAGACAATTATAATTCCTACAATTATGGTGCATGTTCAAAAACTACCCATTATGTTGCCCCATTATTATTTGAACTTTGATAACTGTATTTAATAACCCAACCGTTGTCTTAATATTTTTTACTACAGTTCTTTAGTTTCCCTTATCAATAGGTTTTGAAAAGTTGTAGTTGGAAACGAAGTATCAAAGGAGCTACTATCTATTTAGCAATGTATGTGTGATTTTGTTTTTCATAGTGTGTATAGGTGTTTCATATTCATATTTAATTTCATTGCTTTCTTTTGTTGTTACATGTATTTAATAGTTGGTTGCATGTCTTCTTATAGCTATGTTTGTTGCTATTGTGTTTTGTTAATTTAAATTATGTAGTATAAATAATATATTAGGGTATAGCTTGACAATTAATGGCGTATTTATGATCGAGATGTTTGCTTTACCTGCATGAAACAGTGTTATGTTCTAAGTATGTATATAGATCCGATGGTGTTTCTATATAATAGTCGTCTATTTTCTTGGAGTGATATCAAGTATGGATACAGTGTTTTGTGCTTATGTAATGATGGGTTGTGAGATGGTATTTTGGAGTGCATTATACGGAAAAGAAGTTTATACAGTGATAACAGGAAGTTTACTACAAAATATTTTCACATGTTGTTGGTTTATCTGTTGATTCTTCTAACAAATGTCAGAGCTTGCATATAGTGTGTAAGGCTGGTGCGCATTGGTTGTTTGGTATAATCCATGATATTATGTACGTATGGATTGGTAAGTATTGTGTAGAGCTTCCAGTATGTAATAGCTATCACTATGAGTAGTTGAGGTATTTAAGGACTACATATGAAGAGGAAGAAGATGGAGAATAAAACATTGACATTATTCATCAATTGGTATCAAATGAATGTTGTTTGTATACAGATCTTGGTGGTATGGATAGTGTTAATATTAACCATGGTATTGCAAGTGATTCTGAAATATTATCAACACTGTCTTCTTCATCTATGTCGACATTTCAATCTGATGAAACATCCCGTAATATTAGACGTCGTGGTCGTCCTCGATTACGAGATCGCCCTGCTGGTTCAAACATTGAAAATATGCCAGTTCAACGACGTTGTTATGGTACGTATTGTTAATTTTTTTATGCCAAGTAATGTAAACATGTTCATGTTTTTAGGACACATCTGATTGTATCTACGTGTATTGCAGTTGGCCCAAATTCAAATCAATTCCATGGAACTAATTCAATGAATAGTGATGCACCTTTTGTATCACATTCTTTAACTTCGGAGTTTGTTTCAGCATCATCGCCATCTATGCACAACCGGAGGTCATCTTGTGCTGGTGTTTACCAAGATGAAAACTCATCAAGTATGGATTGTTCATTGATGACTGTTAGTTGTTTGAATGCCTCATTAAAATGATAAATATAACTTTCTCTTATATGATTGTTTTATTTTGTATAGGAGATGTATCATATTGGGATTGTGGAATTACAGAATATGTATGTCCTTATTGCAAAGCGATCTTGTGGTATGGTGAGAGAAGTACTAAATATCTTGCTCCGTCTAATCCAACTTTCTCTATTTGTTGTGGTAAAGGCAAGGTTGTTTTACCTTTACTTCGGCATGCTCCGCAACCATTGCGGCGGCTTTTACAGCCGAATGGTGAACCGCGATCTAAGGTGTTTAAAGAGAATATCATGCTTCTAAATTCAATGTTTTCGTTTACTTCTACTGGCGGTAAAGTCTGTTTGGATGTTAATGATGGAGGTGGTCCCTATACATATGTGTTGAATGGACATAATCATCATAGGATTGGTACTTTGTTACCTCAGCATATTGATGGACGGCCAAGATTTGCACAACTATATATTTATGACACAGAAAATGAGGTTGACAATCGATTAAAAGCAGTTGAGAAGTGTATTCAGTCTGGGAATGATGATGCATGTATTCGAAGTTTAGTTAATGATTTAATTAAAATGCTTAATCGGCACAGTCCATTAGTTCAGAGCTTTAGGATGGCCAAAGAAAGATTTACTCACTTTTCGCAGCAACCTGTTAGACTTAGACTGCTTGGTACACGAAGAAGGGATTCGAGACAGTTTAATTTGCCTACGGTCAATGAAGTTGCTGCATTGATTCCGGGTGATGGTAATCCTACAGATTGCTGTGATATTATTGTTGAAGACCGTGGTAGTACAAATGCGAAACATATTTCTGAACTTCATCCCAGTTACATGTCGATGCAATATCCATTACTTTTCCCGTATGGAGAAGATGGTTTTAATGTGGGCATTCCTCTAAGTAATATTAGTGCTGAAAGTAAAAGAAAAAATGTTTCATTGAGAGAATACTATTGTTTTCGGTTGATGGTTAGAATGGAAGAAGGTAGAACATTGCATAGTTCTGGCTGGTTATTTCTTACATTTGTTGTTGATGCATATACGCAAGTGCTTGAACATGACTTACAATGGTACAAGACTCATCAGACAACAATTCGTTCGGAGTTGTATAATGGGTTGCATGATCATATATTAGAAGGTGAGACAAACTGTGATTCTATAGGTCGACGTGTTGTGTTGCCAGCGTCCTTCACTGGGGGGCCTAGGCATATGATACAACAATATCAAGATGCGATGGCAATTTGTCGTTGGGCTGGTATTCCGGATCTTTTTATTACCATGACGTGTAACCCAAAATGGCATGAAATTCAACGGCATTTGCAGGGAAACACAGTGGGTCACTTAGTATCTGAAAGACCTGATATTGTTGCACGGGTATTTAAGATCAAACTTGATGAGCTCATGAAAGACATAAGGAAAAAGCATCATTTTGGTGTTCCTAAAGTGGGTAAGTTAAATGAATTTGATTCTCAATGGTTGTATGTTAACATGTGATTAATGTGTTATTATGATGTGTGTTAAAACATTGTGTTTTTTTTTTTTGTCTTTGCAGTTCTTTACACAATAGAGTTTCAAAAACGTGGTCTGCCACATTGCCACATTCTTGTGTTTCTTAGTCAAGCTGATAAAATTTCTTCACCGGATGAAATTGATAGATTTATATCTGCTGAGCTGCCTTCTGAATCGGGTGACCCAATCGGTTTTTTAAATGTTGGTACTCATATGATGCATGGTCCATGTGGTAACCTTAGACCTTCGAGTCCTTGTATGAATGATGGCAAATGTACTAAAGGATTTCCGAAGAGTTATTGTGACGAAACTTTTATTAGAAATGATGGGTGGCCGTCGTATCGACGACGTAATAACTCACGTAAAGTTCGTGTTGGTCGGCAAGATATTATGCTAGATAATGGATATGTTGTTCCTTATAATCGTGCGTTGCTTATAAAGTATGGTTGCCATATCAATGTTGAATGGTGTAACCAAGGAATGTTGGTTAAATATCTTTTCAGCTATATTAACAAAGGTCAAGATCGTGCTACCGCAGTATTGGAAGGTCAAGGTGGGAGAACAACATTTACATCACTTTTAAATCATGAAAATGAGATTGAGCAGTACATGAACTGTAGGTATATTTCAGCATCAGAGGCGTGTTGGAAGATATTTGAGTTTGACATGCATTATCGTTCAGTGGCTGTTGAAAGACTCCCATTTCATGAAGAAGGGTGTAATAGAGTATATTTTAAGGATCATGAGCAAATTTCTGATGTTTTACAACGAACAACAGCTGCAATGTCAAAGTTTACTGAATGGATGGCTGCAAATGAAAGGTATGAGTTTGGCCGGACATTGACGTATGCCGAATACCCAACTTTGTTTACATGGCATGAGAAGGAAAGAGTGTGGGAGCCCCGTAAAGGTTCATTTCAAACTATTGGACGTATATATTATGTAAGTCCTACGATGGGTGAAAAGTATTATCTTAGAATGCTATTAAATGTTGTGCGTGGTCCGAGAAGTTTTAAAGAGATTCGAACTGTTGACGGGGTGGAACATCCAACGTATATGTCCGCTTATAAAGCATTAAGTCTTTTGGGTGATGATGTTGAATGGGTTGATGTTGTACGCCAGGCTTATCATTGGCAATTTGGGGATCGCCTTCGTGAATTGTTTGTTACAATTCTGTTATTTTGTACTGTTAGTGATCCTCGGCAATTATTTTTTGATTGTTATGAATACCTATCAGAGGACATTCTTCATAAATATCGAACAATTTTGAAAAAATTTTCATTGAATTTCTCAGATGCTGAAATATTGAATTATACTATGAAAGAGATTGAACAAGTGTTGATTCAGAGTGGCCGGTCGTTGTCTTCCTTTCCAACCTTACCGCAGATTGACCATACTTCGGAAGATAGATTTATCAACAGGTTGGTTCAATTTGAGAGAATGTATGATGCTAATGAGGAAAGGACACGTTTTATTAAGCAATACGCTGGGTTGAATAGTCAACAAAAGGAAGTGTTTGATAGTATATATTCTGCTGTTCAGGCTAAAAAAGGAGGCGTATTTTTTGTGTTAGGTAGTGGAGGAACTGGGAAAACGTTCTTATGGACGACCCTTATAGCTCGTATTCAATCAAATAATGAGATAGTTTTGACTGTTGCGTCATCTGGTATTGCTTCCTTATTACTACTTGGTGGGCGTACAGCACATTCTCGGTTTCGCATCCCTATTGAAGTTGATAAGGACTCTTGTTGTGCCATTGATGTTGGTTCAGATTTGGCTAAGTTAATCAATTATGCTTCACTTATTATTTGGGATGAAGCACCTCTACAACATCGCCATGTATTTGAAGCTGTTGATCGAACATTGAGGGATGTGTGTCGAGACAGCATGGCTAGTGCTGAGCATAAAGTATTTGGTGGAAAGGTTGTCGCATTTGGTGGTGACTTTCGGCAGATACTTCCTGTTGTTCAGTTTGGTTCACGAAGTGAAATTGTTGCTTCAGCGATTAACAAGTCGCCGAATATATGGAGGTCATGTAAAGTGTTTTCTTTGACAACTAACATGCGTTTACGTGATCCAAGTATTTTTGGTAGGGATCTTATTCAAATGCAGGAATTTAGTAAATGGCTTTTAGACATGGGGACTGGTTGTCTTCCTTCAGTTTCTGTGGATGGATCAGATGATGCTACATGGATTCGTATACCAAGAGATATGTTAATTTCTGTAACTGATAAACATCTTGAGTCCGTTGTGTTAAATACGTTCCCTAATATTATGAACAGATTTAATGATGTCGATTACTTGAAGGAACGTTGCATTCTTTGTCCGACTAATGATGAAGTTGATACGATTAACCAACATGTTCTTGAGAAGATACCAGGTGAAATGTATACATTGTTTAGTGCTGATGAGATATGTGCGAGTACACAAAATGTTGAAGAATTGCGTGCTATGTATGCTCCTGAGTTTCTTAACAGTTTGAAATTTTCTGGACTTCGGAATCATGTACTACATCTCAAGGTTGGTGCACCTGTTATTTTGTTGCGTAACCTAAACATGCAACGTGGCTTGTGTAATGGGACGCGGTTGGTTGTAAGTCAAATAAGACGTCGTGTTCTTGAATGTACGATTATTACAGGCCCACATGTTGGAGAGAAAGTATTCATTGGTAGAATTGATATCACTCCAAGTAATTCGTCTTGGCCTTTTGAATTTAAGCGACGACATTTTCCTATAAAAGTTTGTTTTGCTATGACTATTAACAAAAGTCAAGGCCAAACTTTTAATAATGTTTGTGTTTACTTAGTAAAGCCCGTGTTCTCCCATGGACAGTTATATGTTGCTGCATCTCGTGTAACATCTCGTGCTGGACTAAAGTTCTATGTGGATAATAAAGAAAAATGTCCTAACAATATGACTAAAAATGTTGTGTACAAGGAAGTTTTTTATAATTTGCCATTATCGCCAGCTGATAGTATTGTGTAATTGGTGTTGTCAAACTAGGTTGTTCAAAGGTAACATGTTTTCTTTGTTGAGTATTATTAGCCTTGTGTGTATATATATGGGTCTATATATGTAGTCTTTGTTTATAGTGTTATGGATTATATGTGTGATGTTGATTGCAGTCTTATATATATTTGCAGCTTATTACTTTATAAAATGAATCGTGCAAGTATTTCGGATTTACGTGCTTATTTTACCAACAACTGGCAAGTTGATGTGTTGGTCTCGCGTGCTTGGACATCGTTCAACCCTAAAACAAATCGTATCCTTTCGTTTGACATGATTCTATCTGATGCACAAGTAAGTATTTCTTTGTAATGCAATATTGTTTAGTTTTTTTATTTTACATTGGTAATTATCTAATCTTAAAATGTATATGTTTTTTCAGGGTTCATCTATTCATGCAAAGATTCCATCTAACTTGCTGAGGTTATTTCAGAATGCGTTTAAAGAGGGATGTGTTTACAGGATTCGTAAGTTTGTTGTTCATAAGTATAGTACCATGTATCGTCCATTGCGGTGCGATATTTTCATTCAGTTCTTGTATTCAACAAGTATTACTACTTGTCCGACGCATCCGTCTGTCTTCAGAGGATATGTGTTTGATTTTCTTCCATTCAATCTGTTAGCCGATCGTGTTAATGATGACAAATATCTTACAGGTATGTATGCATTTTATTCTGTTAGTTTTTTATTCTTCAAGTTTTCTAATGTTATATATATATGTGTGTGTGTGTGTGTAGATGTTATTGGCGTTCTTAGGGAATGGGGCTCTGTTCAGTATCAATTGGAATCTGTTTCATCTTGCAATCCTGGTGTATGAAACATTGTTATCTCTGACACCAAGTATGTTAGTGTTGTCTATATTAATTCTTTCGTCTATATTGTTTATTTTTACTATCTCATTCTTAAATATATATAATTCAGTGATATGAAGGTGAATGTTTCATTATGGGGACACTTGGTGAATCAGTTTAGCGATGGTTATATTCGAATAATTGCAAAAAATACAGTTGTTATTATTTTGTCATCTTGCAAAGTTCGATCTTACAAGGGTATGGTGTTATATATAGGATATGTTGCATTGTTAATTTTGATTATTTATAATTTATGTTTAAATGTTTGTATTGAATTAGGTTCTACAAGTTTAATGACAACTGTGGCGACTCAAATTTACTTGAATCTTTCTATACCTGAAATTGATGCCTACAGGATTATGTAATTATGTGATTTGGCATGTTTTATTACATGCATTATTATTTTATGTTTTATATACGTTGTATTTTTTGGTTTCAGTGAGTCTCCTCAAATTACTATCATTGAAGACAATGCAGCCACCTTTCAAATTACGAGTATTGCAAACATATACAGCCTTCTTACAGCAGGAGATGTGGCTGAGGTATTGTACTGCTAATACACCCAAATAAATTATTTTTTGTTAGTTTTTCACTTTTAATCATTAGTTTTTGACTTTAAATCATGTACAGGGAACAATTTTCAACATTGATGCAAACATAAGTGGTGTGGAAATGCATAGTGATTGGAAATATGTTAAATGTAACAAATGTCGTAAGAAGGCGTCAATGGTTGACGGTTACTATTTGTGTTGGAACTGTGAAGAAGATGTTGTCAATCCACATTATGTGTAAGTTTTTTTAATATTTTATTTGTTGTTTGTTTTTCGTTTTATTAATGGTTTCTGTTTTGCAGATACAAATTGGAACTTTGTGTTACTAATGGTACCAATGATGAGATGACATGTGTTGTTTTTAATGAAGCTGCAGTATCTCTACTTAAAATATCTGCTGATGAGTTGGTTAATAAGTCTTTGTCAGAGGTTTATTTTACATTTCCTTTTACAATTATTAGTTGTTGAATTTTTTGCATGATTAGTATATATTAGTTTGTTCAGTTGTGTTGATAGCTTATTATGTTTTTTGTAGGGTGTTGATGATCCAAATTGGATAGAATCGTATTTGAATGAAAATTTATGTTCTCGAAGGGTTATTTTTGTTATTAAGATTGATCCCTATAATTTAGCGCCTAAATTTTCCAACCGTTTTACTGTTTCTAAATACCTCGGAGATGATATCAATGCGCTTATACAGCCTAGGTCTATATCTACAACTGCTGACACTGCCAATCCTCCATCAGCTGGTGTTCTTCAAATTGATGAGGAAACCGAAATGTGTGCAAAGATCAAAGATGTTGAATGGGAGATGGATGATGAAGTATTTAGCTCATTAGTTGATAATGCTGTTACACCGTCAAAGCAATCATCGGTAACTCTTTATGTTTTTTGTTTTTTATTTTCAATATGTATTTGTGGTTTGGTTTTTTGTGAGTTTCAAACTTTTAATTGTTTTCATAACTGTATTAACTTTGTAATATAGGTTACTGTTACTATTATTTTGATATTACTTAATATGGTTAATTAGAGTTAGTTTAATTATTGGTTTGTTTTCTTAGGTTATTGTTGGTAATGGGCGAGATGCTAGCCTTAGCCAAAGTGTTGTACAGGTAAATGATTTGTTTTATTTGGGTTTAAGTGACTTTACCTTAGTAAGTTGGTTTGTTTGATAATAGTAACATTACTTCGTAGATGATATCAATATGCTTATACAGCCTAGGTCTATATCTACATCTGTTGACGCTGCCACTCCTCCATCAGCTGGTGTTCTTCAAATTGATGAAGAAACTGAAATGTGTGCAAAGATCAAAGATGTTGAATGGGAGATGGCTGATGAAGTGTTTAGCTCAGTAGTTGATAATTCTCTTACACCGTCAACGCAGTCATCGGTAACTCTTTATGTATTTTGTTTTTTATTCTCAATATGTGTTTGTGGTTTGGTTTTTTGTGAGTTTCAAACTTTTAATTATTTTCATGACTTTATTAACTTTGTAATATAAGTTACTGTTACTGTTATTTGATTAATGGTTCGTATGTTACGTTTAGATTATTGGAGATAACAAGACAGCTGGCAACCATTTGCAATCTGAAGTAGAGGTTAAGTGTATTTTTCTCTAAACTTTATAGTATTAGTTAGCTGGAAATTGATTTTGATGTTATATATAGGTTATTATTGATACGGAGGTAAATGATTGCCTTACTAAAGCGAGACTTCAGGTAAATGATTCTTTTATTTGGATGTGTATTTTTATGTACTTTGAATGTAATATTGGTTATTTTGTTATGGCAGGATATTGGTAATGATAAGAAGCATGATGACAGTTTTGGTCAATCTACGATGGAGGTGAATAAATCGATTTATTTTTATGTTATTTTGTTGGTTATTTTTTTTATGTACTTTGAATGTAATATTGGTTGTTTTGTTATCGCAGGATATTGGTAATGATAAGAAGCATGATGACAGTGTTGGTCAATCTGTGATGAAGGTGAATAAATTGTTTTATTTTTATTTTATTACGTTGGTTATTTTTTTAGTGTAACATGTTGGTTTGTTGCATTTAGGGTATTGTTGGTACTGAGCAATATGAGGGCTCTGCCAGACAAATCAATAAATAGGTAATTGGTTTTTTGTATATCATTTTAATAATTTAGAAATTATAGAAGTGTTTCATGTTATCTATGTTTCATGTAGGGTGCTGTTCAATATGATCAAATGACTGATTCTAACAAAAGTCATATAGGAGTGCAAGATGCTGTCAACAATATGTCTAATTCAACGGTTGGTGGTTCTATGGTTGCTAAACAAATTGGAGGGAACTACAAGAAGAGACTTAGGAATAATTCGGAGAAGGTGAAACGTGTTAAGAAGTAGTTCGTTTCCGTCGTTGTCTGTTCACATTCCATAAACGGTTTATGCTTATGTTTTTTATTTTATTTTAATGCAGTTAGTATGTTTGTGTGTTCAAGTAATTTGTTAACTTTATGTTTGTACCTTGTAATGCCGTTTTTGTGATTGCAAAATATTTTGTTTTCTTTGTTTTTCTTTTTTGTATTTACTTTCAAAGCTTTTGACTGGTGTATTTTGTGTGACTATTATTTGTATTAGGCTGTTATTAATGTTCATAGATGTCAATTTGTGTGTAGATAATAGTTAATTACTTTTGTAATAGAGAAATTTATATTAGATTAATATTTAACAAATTTAACATATAACAAAAATGCAGTATTTATGGTAATGTTTCCCAAAACCACATTGTTATTATTAACACAATGGCAATAACACAATGGTATACGTTAAATACAATTCTTTTGTAATATCAACAGGCATTTGTAAATTAACAAATACGTTTCATCTACTGTCTTATATTTATTGATATTTTACACGTAAAATAATCAACCTAAATATTGTATAGCAATCTTACACAAGTTATGTAAGAAAAAAAACGTTTATTAACTATAGTTGTGTTAATACTTTACAATCAGTTAGTATACATTCTTCTATATGTTACTTGATCATGTGTTTTGTAATATGTTACTTTATGTAAAACATCTAAATTCTAAGCAAAACAAATAAAATTTTTGGTAAAATGGTAAAATAGAGTCATTAGGTAAATTTGTTATAAGACATTGTCAATATTTAAATATGTTATTACATTAAGTAGATATGATACACTTGTAGAAGGTCAAATACATGAGCGATCAAAAAAAATAAAAGTAATCATTAAACGTTTCTAATAGTTCTTCATTATAGTAACCCTTTCGTTCTTCGTCTTCATGTACTCCCACAAGGTATCCTTGAGTTCTTCTAACGAAACTGCTATGTTTTTCTTTATCTGTAACTGTTTATCCAGATATTGTATAATCTTTATTTGATCTTCGTTCTGTAGCCCATTCGAAATATACTGCAGAACGTTGTAGTTCATGTCAGTATTGTTTCTCTCTACATCTGCAGTGGCGGTGTTATGCATTCTCTTTAGTGTTCGTAAGATTTCTGAATCCTTTTGATCCTCTACAAAGTGTGCAGTGGTTATAATTTTCTTGGCCTCTGTTGTGTCTCCGAAATGGTAGTGTGATCCAGGCATGATTGTAGTTGTTTTGAATGTAGAGATGTTTCGAGTTAGTGTTAAAAGATAGGTGATGTGTTATGGACTTATGGGTTAGTTTATTTTATAGGTGGTCAGGGGTAGGGAATTGAATAGGCGGTAAAGCGATTGGATTATTCCGTTAAAAAAAAGCGATTGGATTATTATGTTATAATTACAAAGGTTATTAATATTTTTCGTTTATTCATGCGTAATAAAGTGTGTATCAGTTTAAGTTTCCCGTGTTAACTGAATGGGTTTGTGTGTGTAGTAATAACTGTGTGTAAACGTGTGTCTCTTCAGTTATTCGCATCGTTTCCCCAAGCAGTTTCTACATTATGTAACCGTTCCTGCCATTAACCGTTTAGTGTACCCAGATCCAGGTTTATCTAATTTTACTAACTTTTAAATTGTTTCATAATTTATAAAAAAAACCAAACGTGTGTTGGTTGTGTACAAATATGTTATACAATTGTGTTTTTGTCATTGTGTTTTTATGTCATTATTTTTGTGTATGTGTGTGTGTCATATATTACATGTGCAGCTTCACCTTTTAAAAACATCAATCCTTTACAAGTCATTCATTTCACCAAACACTTGACATCTTCAATGAAAAAGGATTCTTTGAAAAGGTTAATCCTGAAACATTTGTCATCTCATCAACAAGTCATGCACCTTGGGGTACTAAAAAGACAGAAAGTTGGGTAGATGTCTTGTAAGAGGGGCTTCTGCAGTTCAGTGACAACGAGTTTGAAAAACTTGTGCCACACTCAAAGAACATAGCATATGCTAGGAGTATGGTTGTCAAGATTTATCATACACAAACAAGTACAGATACCAAGAGTGTGAAAAGCTTACATTAGGGGGATATCAATTCCTAGGCAATAAGCTTAGTGTTTTGACCGTACACATGCAGCAGATGTTTTCTCAACCACTGATTGAAGAATATTATGATGTTGTTCCTGTTGCTGTAAAGTCCAACTGATAGACAAGTAGCTGAAATATATCATCAAAGATTCAATATCTCATTGATTCACCATCAGACATCACTGTTTTTGTTCAAACATCTGTTCTGTTAATACTGTCCACTGCTGAAAGTCAACCCTTCTCCTCTCATTTCCTTGGTAATCACTGTTGTTCAAAATCAGTGTTTTAACCCACTGATGGCTGTCCACTGATAGCTTAGAATCACCCACTGTTTCCAGTATAACCGTTTGCAACCACTGATCTTGCTTCATCAGTGGTTTCATAAATCAACTGTCTTCCATTATTAATTCCTTCACCAAGGGTTGGCACGTGGACTTTTGTAATCGTTGCCACGTCAGCATTCACTTTTTCCCTTTATAAAACCTTGATCAAAACCCCCCAAACAGGGTTTGTAATGAGAAACATGTGTTTACGAAAACTATTTTCCCTTAGATTGTGTTTACAAAGTTTGATTCCACTTCCGCTGCATTTAATCTCATTTTACTTTCGTTCATTTGTTCAATTATGACAAACAAACTCAATCATAAGAAACTCAGATCCTAACAAAAATAAAAGTAAACGTGAAGTCTCTGTGTTATGTGTAATCATATATGTTATACAATTGTGTTTTTTGTCATTGTGTTTTTTTATTTTGGTACTTTTTAAGTAGTTTGTATGTTATGTATACCATTCTTTTTAAGTAGATTTGTGTTACTTATCATAAACGGACTGTACGGATGAAATTATCATGGCAATCTGAATTTAAATATTAAAAAAAACCAACGCATTGTACTACAAACATAAAAAAGGGGGATCGAAAAGTAAATGTAAGATATATGTTTTTTGGGTTTTCAATATAAACTGAAACTCTATTGATGTAACACTTCTGCTTGCTGGAGTTTCATAACCAATAGCCTCGAATTCGTTTTAGACCAGTTGAAAAAGCAATCGTCACCTAAGGAAATATGTTCAGCTTGAAGTATATGTTTCCATCCAACAACACCGTACCTATGGTAGAAAAAATATGAAAAATTTTGTTAGTGATCTATACACATTGGGTAAATGAGAAATAATAACTAAGATAATAAATTGATTGACAAACCTTATTTGACCATCAATGTTGTGTGTACGAAGATTCGTAACCCAAATATTTCCTTTAACAACTTTGATCTTAACTTCAGAAAACTCATTTAAACCAGTTAAGTCAGTAATTAACTTGGGAAGGATCTACATTTTGTAAAAATGTTAAAAATATGTAAATGTTATTAAATGAAAAACACTAAAAAACAAAAAAAAAATTAACATAAAACAGGATAGTATAATACCAATTGATGAGTTACTGTCATTGCAAAAAAAGGGTAGCTAGGATCGTCACTAACTTGTCGATAACCTTCCACATTGCTAATATGTTCATATTCTGGCTCAATCAAAGGAGTGTTGTTTAACAAAACTTGACGACCATCTTTATTGAATATGATAATATTAATATGATTCACGTCCTTTTTTTGAAAACACAGAATATCCCCAGGATTTAACCTTAGATCTTCAATAAATTTAAACCAACCATCAGCAATACAATAATTTGGCCCAATCTTTCTAATACGGACTTCCCATTGATGATACTCGGATACATTAAGTATAACCATGTTATGCGGTAAACGATAATCATAATGTTTTGAAATAAAAGTATCTGGTAGAACCTGTAAAAAAATAATTATTACAATTTTATGCGTATTATGTTTTTTTAATAAATCGTAATAACAAAAAATAAAAAAATAAAATGTATAAGAAAATTACGTACCGTTGGACTTTGTATAGGATTTTGAATAATTTTACAAAACGATTTTCCAAACTCTTTATTTGGATCATGAGAGAAGAGGTTGAACTTGAAAGTATGATCACCAAGATAGTTGAAAATCATGAAGAAAGATTCATGGCCGAAGTAGTTTAAAACCTCACACCATCCATCCGTAAAGTAGAATACATCTTTTATTAATTTGATAACAACAGACCATGAATGCGTTTCATCAAATTTAAGACTAACAGTTGAAGATTCTAACTTATTCATCCATATAAATCTACTCATACATATAGGTATAGCCTGAAAACCAAAAAACAAAAGGCAAATTTCTTTTGAATAAAGGATGAAACAATAGGAATCGTTACTTTAAACAAATAATTCGGAAAGGTATGTACCTGTTGAAGGGATAGCGGATCAAGTATAGTTATGATAAAATTCGGACCATGACGATACATGTTAACCCAAACACGAAAAATCAGAAAGAAGACTAACAATCAAATAGTACTTGCAACACATACAATGAAACAAAATATTTCGAGTATGTATTTATAAGAGAAAGTTGCCATATTATACTTAAAAATACGATTGAATCAAAAGTTGTTATTACTATTTATGTAAATTATTATTCAACTGAATATTTTCCAAAAAATAAAATTAATGTAAATGTGTACTAAAAATTTAACCGATTTAAAAAATCTGGATAGTTATCTATTTAATAACTACCTACTACTCGTAATTGTAGGAGCTCTAATATACGTGTGTTAACTACTGCTTGTGATAATATTTGTTGGACTTTCATCTTCTTAGGATTCTCTTTTCATATTTGTTGTATTGATCGTCAAAGTGTCTGTTATTTAACCTACATTGACAATGATTGTGAAGTTTCTTCCGTCTCTGCTGATACTGATGAATATAATCCCAAGACTTCCGTCAAAAGTTGTTACACAGTGCAAGGTTGTGTGTAAAGATTGGTTAGTCTATCTTTCAACACCTAAGTTTGCTATGAATCATTGTCGTTTCATGCGCAAATTAGGTGATCATAAGATAATTGCCGTTAACCGATTATTGTGTGATATTCGTTATGTGGATAATGAATCCCCTAAATGTTTCTTAGGTGATAAAGTTCACATTCCCTTCACCGCTCATCCGTGCAATATTTTATTTCTAGCAAGTTTGGATGGGATGGTATGTGTTTGCCTAATCAATACTGGTGAATTGGTAGTTTGGAATCCATTAACTCGTGTGTTCAAGATGCTATCAAATTCTAATTCACGGGGTTTTTTTAATCCGAATCAGGATAGTCTTGGGTTTTGCGTCAGGTCTTCTGGTGATTACAATATTGTGCATATTAAACGGACACATATGATGTTGGCTGTTAACATTTATTCTCTCAGTGAAGGGTCATGGTCAACTCCAATGTTCTCAAACTATAGTCTGTTTAATGTTGACGTCTATAGTTGGTCTGTAGGCACGTTTTGTGCAAATTGTTTGTATTTCGTATTGACTAGGTTGTGGTGTGTGGGTAACGCATGTGTACTTCGTTTAGATGTTGATAGCAGGGTAATTTCTGATGTTGGATTCCCAGATACAATGGATGTGGAAGCTACAGGTCACTTGGTTAGTATTCGAGATCAACTCCATATGTTGGTTAGTATCGGATTCTATAGTGTGAATATGGAATTGTGGAAACTTGAAAATGAAAAGTGGTCAAAAGTATTTTTTTTGTCCACCTGCTATTTCTATGCCATTGATGATTGGGTCGTCTGTGCACTATATCAACAGAAATAAGAAGTTCATTATAGTTCAAGAATGGGGTGATATTACTGATGTAACTGTAGAGGCAGAGGAAATGCATGTTTTTTTGCCTATCATCTTTACTCAAGGTGTGAATGGATCTGTTTATTTTGAAACTACAATTTCACCAAATGTTTAGTTATGCTATTTTATGTAGTTCTTTTTTTGTTCTTCGTTGTTTTGATCAGTTAGTAATTGATGTTTGTGGTTGTTTTTTATGTGTGGTATAGTTTGTCACAATGAGATTGAATCTTTATGAATTAATGTGCTTATATTATCATGTTAAATATTCATTGAGAGTGTATGATTTTAATATTTGCTTTGTGCGTATTTAATTATGATTACATGTGATTGTGGTTTAAAAACAAAAAGGGCTGCAAAAAAACACAATGGGCCCTTGGAGACCAAGCCCTTAGAGCAGCTTGGAAGCCCTTACCATTGTGCAGTTATATAGAATTAAAAACTTCCCACGTTGTAATAGGTGCAGTTAATGATTAGTTTTTAGTTGAACTAGGGTTAAGACCCGCCCGCGTTGCGGCGCGGGTACATCGTAAACATTGAATGTATTAGTCCAGACGTTATATGATGCATTAACCATATGAAAACACACATTTCGACGTATCCAGTTGAACTCAATGTAACCTGTATAAGCATGGTCATTTGATCAAACGTAAAGTAAATGGAATTCATATCGAACAATAACTTGGATTTATACGAAAACGTACATAAAAATATGCACGTAAAAATGGTTTCTTTAAACGAAAACGTATTATATTTGACCTGGCTCGTCTATAAAAAAAGTTTACGTCGGAATGTAGAAGAAATCATATTTATACATACCCATACATAAAATATGCACGCAAAAAATAGTTTTTAAGTAAAGGAAGTATAGGGGTAAACCGAAACAAAATATTAGTAAAGATTTAATAGGTTAAAAACGTTCATAAAACCGTGCCAAGTAGCACCAATGCCACAACGACATCGACTCTCAACATCGTAAAAATAAAATAGATAAAATGGTAAAAATTACACTGAACAAAAAGGAGACTAAAATCCTTGAACCACGCACACCCGTTACAGTGTGTTAATGTGAAGAAATTAACCAGAAACGTAAAATGTAGAAAATAATAACTTAGTCGATCTAGGACCTGCCCGTTGCGGCGAATTTTTTCAAAAGGGAAAAAATGGACGCGTTGCGACGGGTCTATCAAATATGAAAAAATAGAACAAAAACGTTGAACCTCACATGCACGCTACGACAAGTTAACTCACAGAATTTAGAACGAACCGTAAAACGAAAAACTTACGAAAGATAAAAAGTATGGGGGACCAAAGTTATAAATAATAAAGTATTGTGTTAAATTACAAAAGTTGAAAAAGTTTGAGTTAAAAGTAAAAATTTCAAATTTCAAATGGGTTAAAATGTGAAAGATAAAGCTTTAAGGTTGAAAGTGGAAAATCAAGTAATGGGTTAAAATATAAAAGATAAAACTCTAAGGTTGAAAGTGGAAAATGAAGTTTTTTTTTTTTTTTTGAAAAAGCCCCCAAGCATGGGGTACAAGTCAAGATGCACAAGATAGTTGCTAATTTATATGTTGAATAATGATTTCTTTTAGTATAGTCATTGTTTTTCTGTTTTTTATATATTTGATTTCTTTTGTACTTGACTATATTTAAATATAACATTGTGTAATTAATTCCTACTTTTTGTTGTCTTTCTCATTCTTTTTTAATAATGGTTACATATTGTGCAGTTAAGGACAATTAGAAACTTCCCACTTTGTAATATGTCCAGTTAAGGAATAGTTCTTACTGGATTTTTTTGTTTTTGTTTTTTTTTTTTTTTTGCTGGAATATTGTCATTTTATGTTTTGTTTATTAATGTGTTATTGGTTTTCTGTTTTCCATATATTTGATTTTTTTGTAGGTGTCTATTTTTATATTTTGTACTATTGTGTAACTAACTTCCTATTTTTTAGTTGTGGTGTCCATTATTTTTCAATAATCCTATTATCATAAAAAATAATATTTTTATAAAAAGGACAAAATAATATATAAAACCCAATGCCAAAAAAATCTACGATGTAATTATTTTCACAATTGTAATAACACAATGTTTGACAACTAACAAAGTAATTTATAAAAATAAGATTAATTAATAAAAAGTATATTTGTGTATGTGATTGATTAAAAAGTATCTCCATGTATGTGTATATGTTTACCTGTAAATTAGAAACGGTTTCTAATATATATTGTTATTTAATTTTATTTACCCCCTATCGCCCATAGTGTGTGAAAACCGTTTACCACCACTACTCGGAGTTTTAGGAGGTTTTACTCACCTGTGTTAACTGTTAATTGGGGTAGTTTCTATGTAGGTATTCATTTTTCAAAGGAATCGCTTTTCGTATGTGTTTTCTTCCTCTTTCTATCAACGTCAGTATTTTTAATTAAAGTATAATCGTAAGTGAATATGAAGGATCTTCCATCTCTGTTAATATTGATGAAGATTATTCCAAGACTTTCGGCAAAGGAGGTTATACGGTGCAAGGCTGTGTCTAAAGAGTGGTTAGCCTATCTTTCAACTCCTGAGTTTGCTAAGAATAATTTTCGTTTCTTGCGAGTATTAGGTGACCAGAAAATAATTGCTCTTGACAAATCATCGTGTGCGATTCGTTATGTTGATGTTGCATCTCCTAGATGTGTTTTAGGCAATAATATTCACATTCCCTTCGATTGTCATCCATGTAATGTGATCTTTTTAGCAAGTTTGGATGGCATGGTATGTGTTTGCTTATGTAATACTGGTGATTTGGTTGTTTGGAATCCACTAACTCGTGTGTTCAAGATGCTGAGAAATTCTAATTATCAGGGATTTTACAATATGGATGATGATAGTCTTGGGTTTTGTGTTGACTCTGCTGGTGATTACAAAATTGTGCATATTAAACGCACTCATTTCAGGTTGACTGTTAATATTTATTCGTTTAGTGAAGGTTCATGGTCAACTCCAAGGTTATTAATTGATAGTCCATATGATATTGCTGTTTATAGTTGGTCCGTTGGGACGTTTTGTAGGAAAAGTTTGTATTTTGTACTGACCAAATTCTGGTGTATGGGTAACACAGCGGTTCTTCGTTTGGATGTTGAGTCGAAGGTAATAGAAAATGTAGGTTACCCAGATACATTGAGTGTGGAATCTATAGGTCAGTTGGTGACTATACGAGATGAACTTCATATGTTGGTTAGTATTGGAATGTGTAGTGTAGATGTTCAATTGTGGCGTCTACAAAATAATACTTGGTCGAAAGTGGTGTCTTTTGTACCGCGTGTGTTTATGCCGTTGATGATAGGGTCATCTGTGCACTACATTGATGGTAATAACAAATTAATTATAGTACACGAATGGGGTGATGTTGCTCAGATAAACGTAAGGGCAAAGAAGATGCATGGTTATTTTCCTATCATCTTTACACAAGGCATTGCAGGTGCAAGCTATATTGAAACTGTAGTTTCACCACATGTTTAGTTATGGTTTTGTATTTAGTTGTTTGTTGTTATCATTGTGTTATATACATAGTATTATGTTTGTGGTTGGTATTTTTTTGTATATGGAGAATCAATATTCGAAATTAATGTGTTATTTTAATTGTTCTATTATGTTTATAATATGTTTGGTGTGTAATATTTTATGCCAGTAAATATAATCAACGTTTGTTTGACATCGGTAGTTCTTTCAACACTTTGAAAACATCTAACTTTCATATATCTTATCTAAGTTCATCTAATGGTGTTATTAATTTCTACGTTTATCAATTTACAAATAACTAATTCATTTTAAATTGTGCCAATTAGATGTAAGATTTTAATTTACTATGTTTGACAATTCGATGTATGACAATACAAGAATAGTTGTAGTTTCTAATTGCAATCGCATAAAAAATCATTATTATCTTAAATATGGAGACACTTTTTTTATGGAATCACTTATTGATGTTCTAGATAGTTGTATAAGAAGTTATTATGATATTAAAATATGCAGTGCATTTGGATGATGGAAATATTACCAATAAGACTTCTAATGTTGTATACAGGAAATCACAACTAAATTTATAACTAAATATGAACTTCGACTACTGTTTACAAATTATAATTCTAAACAAAATATGTCATCCATGCCCTAATATAGTAATAATTGTCATCAAGGTTAGGCTACCAACCAACCAAAAAACACAATAAGCTGTTCCAACATGTCCCACCAAAAACCATCAAATGATGACGACAAAAGGCATTTGTTTATATACGCAGACATCTGCATCATTAGCAGATAACGTTAACTGCTAAGCTTGGCTGACTGCATCCACATGCGTCAACATGAGGAGGTTTCCTGATTTTACATAAGTTAAATGCATATTGTCACCCTCGCTAATATCATTTTCCTTTATGAAACTTGGCCACCCTTCAATTGCATACCTAAATCCATTTCCATCCTTCTGTCGCTTAACTATCTTCACAACTATTTTCCCATCCATGTTTCTGACATTCATTTGATGCACCTTCTTTGTTAGCCTTGCTCTGTTTGCAACTTCTACAGGTAATTGCTGCATTGATGTAAGAGTTAACAAGTATATTAGCCGTGTTGGATATAATTGTCAGCAGCAACAAATATCAATTGTTAATTTTTGAATAAACATAATTTAGTATCTATTATAGTTATTCTATGAAGGTTATAAGTGAAGTTATACTTTATTGTTTAGAAAAAAAAACAACTGTTTTAAGGTTTTTTGTTGCAAACCAAGTTCAATTGTTATGTGTTTAACTGGTAATTCTATACGTATAAATAGCCTCATGAATGGTGTTGTAAATTGTTCTCATTAAATAACAGAAATGACATACCATTCGATAATTTGCTTTCCTGTTGAATTGATACGCACCACTTTCTTAATCATAATTTTGATGTGCAACACGTTTTTCGTCTTCATTGCTTACCTTCAACGCCATCTGACTTCTTTTCCCGTTTTTGTTAACCTTATCATTTCAAACATGCATTTCCTTTCAATATATATATATATATATATATATATATAGTATATATGTTAATGTACAAGAAATATTTATTGGAATATTTTGTTAACTTATGCTTAACTTACCAAACGATCTCGTGTTTGTCGTCCAGTTGCTAACACGGTAGAATGATCATAAGTTGTACAGCATATCAGTTGTTTAGGTTCTTCAGATGTAGAATCGGATGCAATCTGTTTACCTTTCTTTTTAACCTGTTATTACAGCCCGTAACATTAAAGCAAATTAAACTACAATCGTCAACTAAGTATGTATAATAATATGAACAAATAACTTATCCGTTATTATGTTTCAAAGACTTACATCTTCTTTTTTTTGGTTGTTATTTCCTTCACTTACAAAACTCTTTCTTTCAGACTTCAACTTTTCTTTTTCAACACTTTTCTTATTCACTTCATGTTTCTCATCATTCATCTGCATCCAAGATTTTTAAAATTCATTAACATCTGAGGATCAATATATTGTATTGTAAAAATATGTAAACTGATTACCCCAGTAATGAATTGGTCGATTGAGTCTTCTTGATCAGTGAAGATCTGTTATACGATAACATCTGTAAATAAGTCGTATTGAATAGCAAACCATTTTAACTTACTTTAAATTACTTACAACAGAGTTCAAGTGTTCATAGTATGTGTGTTTAGGTATTTCAACAACTGAGTTGTCTTTAGTTGTCTCCTTCTTTCTAAAAACAACCTCAACTCCGTTACGATAAAGTGTCAAGTCAAACGATTCGCTGTCTGTTTTCATCAACATCAGTATATCACCGTCTTCTATGTCAATATATTCAAACATCTCCGGACACCCTTTAGCAAAAACGTAGCATGCATTTATTTTTTCGGTCTCAACTTTCCAACACTGACCTGCTGCGTATATGTTATAAGAATCTTTTACTGGCCACTAACAGTAAAATTTGTTCACATAAGCTTCTGGAATGACCTGAAAAGTTGTGTAATATTTTATAAACATATATTCATTTATTCCATTTGCTGACAAGTATAACAAAAAACAAATTCCTACTAACATATAACTATACTTACTATGATCTTTAAATCTCCGTAACGGTTGACTGTCAAGAACGATTCATCACAAATGTTTTGTATGAAACAATGTATTTGTAGACATTTTTCTTTGATTATCCTCAAAACCAATAAGGTGTTCTTTGTCAATTTAAGACCTTTTACAATACTTATCCATCCGTCAGTGACAACACTTTCACCTCTTACACTTCTCAGCCATGCTGTACAGCTTATTCCGCTTTCATGATTTATCGTTACCTTTGTCCCGTTCCAGTAATCTACTCCCACAAGCTTTACAAACTTAATTGGTAATGCCTGTAGTTACATTTACTAATTTCAGTTTACGTAATGAAGTTTACACTTACTTATTGAAGGCATTACAGCATACCAGTTTCAATGATTTAGGGTCTTGTAATAGAGGCAGGCAGGACGTAATCATTTTTGTATACCTGTGATATATAACATTTAATATTAACTGTTAGTATTAATAGACAATGTGTTAAAATGTAATCTTATGTCATGAGAATATTATTCCTAATTCATAATGTGCAATAGATCTCTTCTGTATACCGTTTCAATATATCAGTATATATATATATATATATATTCGTAAAATATCTCTTTTTGCGTAATCGCACATGGGTTAGGTTATTTTGGAGCAACTTAAGACACGGGCACATCTAACCGAAGGAGATATATTGAACGTCAACGTGAGGAGGGGCATGAGACACTCATGGCGGATTATTTTGTCGAAGACCCGAAGTACAACGAAGATATCTTTCGGCATAGGTTCCGTATGTCGAAACGTTTGTTTCTAAAAATTGTGGCCGACGTGGAAGAGAACGACTCGTGGTTTGAAGAGGCCCCCGATGCGCGAGGTAGGAAGGGCTTTACCATTGGCGAAGCTTCGCCCCCCCCCCCTAATTTTTCCGAAACCGGGGGGGGTGGAAACGTATATACCTAAAAATTTTCTATACGAAAGTACTATTCATAACACTACGCATCGAAAAGTTTGAGGGGTCGGGCGCCCCCTCGGAAGCCTTCTAAGCTGCGCCCCTGGGCTTTACGTCGTTGCAAAAGGTGACATCGGCTATTAAACAGCTCGCAACTGGTAACACTCCAGACGAGAACGACGAGTACTTGCATATGGCCGAAAGAACTTCCCGCGAGTGCCCAGAATATTTTTGCGACACGGTTTGCAAAATATACGCTCCCAAGTTCTTACGTAGACCGACAAGCCACGACATGGCACTTTTATACGAAGCTCATGAGGAAAAACATCACATTCCAGGTATGTTCGGTAGGCTTGATTGCACCTATTTCGTTTGGCGATTTTGTCCGACAGAGTATCGACGCCAATATATGCGAGGAGATCACCGATACCCGACTGTTATGCTCGAAGCGGTTGCTTCTCAAGACTTATGGTTTTGGCATGCTTTTGCCGGTCCACCGGGTTCTCAAAACGATATCAATATGCTACAACAATCTCCGTTATTTTTAACGGAACGAAATGGAACCGCGCCAAAATGTCCATTTTATGTTAACAACCATTTCTACAAACGTGGTTATTTGCTCGCGGATGGAATCTACTCTTCGTGGTCCGTGTTTGTGAAGTCGATCCCTTACCCTCATGAAGTAGGACCAAAAGAAATTCAAGAGGCAACATGAGGCGGCAAGAAAAGACGTCAAACGGGTTTTTGGTGTTTTGAAGGCGAAATGGGGTGTATTGAGTCGACCAATACGAGCAAGATCCGTTAAAAAAATTAGGAGTGTTGTGTACACGTGTATTATTTTACACAACATGATTTTGAAAGATGAAGGAAGGGCGATAGCACCGGTGCACATTCGGGATCCTTCGGTCGAATGGCAGCACACCACTCAAGTACCCTCTAACCTTTTTTTAACTAAAAATAAATTGTACAATTAAACACTATAAAATAAATAAAATTTCCTTTAATATTGGAAATTATATAATTCAAATAAAAAACAATAAATAAATATAAAATTAAACTTTTTCTCGTCCGACTTGAAGTAGGGTAGATTAGAGTTCCAAGATGTTCAACAAGATCAAAACGAATTCGAAAATGGGTATCTTCATTTATCAACTCAAAAAAGGACATTATTGTAAAAGAACTAGTTAAACTGGATTATCCCTTATGTAGACCGGTGATGTAGCATTTCCGTCTAGGTCTTATTGAAACCATTCATGTGTGTGTGTATGTATGTATGTATGTATAGGATTTTCTAGCATACTTCTTTAGTTGTCACGATTGGGGGCATCAACATCCACGAGAAATCAACCATTGAGAGTGTAATAAGATTTTCGTAATTCTACTAAAACACGTCTTGTGTATTTTGATGAAGCTTTTTACATGTATATGAGTTAGTTGGAAGCCAACACTATAACAGTGTTAAAAATATCAACCGGTTTAAAACACACACAAACACGAGAAAACTAGATCCATTTAACCAATAAGCACTTTAATACCCTCAATTGAAACATTAAATTTGATGTGTAATATTTGAAGCAACGTTATTGACTTATACATTTTATACAGAATTAAATGTAACACTATTTATAACACCAAATATGTGAAATGTTATGTTCAACCCTTTTGGTTAATGTTTTTATCATGTACTTCATCTATTTTGAGTAATTTAGGTAACCGGTGAAAACGGGCCTTGGTTGAAAGTTGAAACGGGCCAAGTTGGGTTGGGTTGGGCCGTAAACTCCTATGTGGCTATGTCTGCTTTTTTTTTTTTTTTTTTTTTTGTTAACTTATTATGATTGAAGAAAAACAATTTTTTTATTACAACATGATTTGGCACTTATGAGATGTCGAACCATTCACATAAATAGGTGGAAAGAATTGACATAACGGGCCTCATGATCGACTGCAAGCCCAACAGTTGGGGTTATCAACCATCATATTTGAGATTTGGGCTGCTAGTCATTATATTTCCAAAAGTTTACAAATTAATATAATAATTGCATTAAACTTTATAAGATTCTAAGAATGAACGAATTCTACATATGTTTTCACTTTTTTGGAATGCTTGTGTGGCTTTATATTTGTGACAAGCACATTATACTTTGCATCAGGGAAACCTACAAAGAAGTGGATCTAACTAGAGAAGTTACCGAGGGTGTGTTTGGATCAGGAATAATGAATTTTAATAATCTCAATTATTAGTCGTTGGTCGGTAACGGTCTCAACTTAAAAAATAACTAGTAGTTGTTCCACCTTTTCACATATTGTAAATCAATGGACATTTATTAACAGAAAAAGAGAAAGGGACAAAAAGAAATTAAGGTTATGTTAGTAAGTTCCATTGGTTTACAATATGTGAAAAAGTGGGATCACCACTGGTTATTTTGAAGTTGGAATCGTTGTAGCCAATGACTAATAGTTAGGATTATTAAAATACATTATTATTTGGATTTGGGTGTTAGGAATATGATGGAATGGAAATCACAATCATAGCAAGTATTTGGTTTAAGGTATTGATAGGCAAATACTTGGTATTTCAAAATTTGAACGAGAAATTGACGGTAACGATAAACAACGAACAGAATCGAGATACAGAAAAAAATCACCACTCGATCTACTCGTTGGCCACTTCCGAAAGAACTATGATACAGAAGACACCACACAGTTCAATTGGAATTCCACAGAACACCTTCTAATTCGGCCAAAATTAGAATAGCAGTGGTAAAATAAATCTCATGCAAAGAGAGAAACTAATTTCAAAGAAACTCAAAAACTGTCTTACCTTCAATCCAAAATACGATTAATTTCAAAGAAACTCAAAAACTGTCTTGCCTTCAATCCAAAATACGATTACATAAGAAAGAAAAGAACATGGCCCACCACTCTTGCTACAACTTAGGGAAAATTAACCAACTTTAAAACCAAATAAATAAAATAAAAAAGAAAGTAAAAGAACATGGGGTAGCAGGCAACGTGTGGTGATCTGCATGTTTGCATGCATGGTTAAGTGATAGTGGGCTCCATGTAGACTAGTTTTACCCAATTTGATGACCCATTTGGATCTGGATCTTTTCCAACGGCTAGCACACTCGAATCTTTAGCTATAGGTCTATCATCCTCCCCTTCTTGTAAAAAGTTTGTCCTCAAACTTGAAATTTGATCTTTATTATCATGTGTGGCTAAGAAGTGTAGATCCGGGGAAACAGGTTCTTCATCTTCGGAGAGCTCAATTTGGCCAAGTTTTTGGGAAGCTTTGATCCGTCTAATTCTGATTGGAGAAGTGTAAAAACAGATAAGGTTTGGTGACAGCTGGCACTACTGGTTGATATAGGAAGCAAGGTTATTGTCCTATCATTCTTGGTAAATGAGTATGTATTCTTATACCCGTCATGAACAACCCTTCGATCGAACAACCAAGGACGACCTAACAACACGTGACATGCATCCATTGGAATAACATCGCACCAGATCTCGTCCTTGTATTCCTGCCCAATAGTGAATGAAAGTAAAACACGTTTTGAAATTCGTATACCTTTTCCTTCATTTAGCCAGTGGATATCATAAGGAAAAGGATGTGATTCTGTGGACAAATTCAGTTTGGAGATCATAGTTTGTGATGCAACGTTGGTGCAACTCCCACCATCAATAACTAGTGAGCAAACCTTGTCTCAAACGGTGCACCGGGTACGAAATAGGGCTTCACGTTGCAGGTTGTCGCAATGAACGGCAGTTCCGTTTAGAGCTCGATGTATCACCAAACGATCTCCATCATCAGGTCCAATCACTACCTCTTCTTTATCACATTGGTGGTTTGGTTCTTCGTCGAACTTGGGCTCGCTCAAGGCTTTAAATTCTGCTAAAGTGATGACCCGTTTGTTGGCACATTCCGAAGCGATATGTCCCAGTGTCACACCCTGGCTTTTGCGGAAGCGTGTGATGTGTGACTAGTTTAATATCATTGCATTCAATCATAATAAACAACTACATGATCAAGACGATGTTCATCCATTCATAAAATTTAAGTATTACAAACACCGGTTATTTAAGTTTTAAAATACAACATTCGACTAGGTTACAAACCAACAAAAGTGGATGACATCTAAACTTGAAGTCTACTTCTAGAAACAACACCCGCGCCCAAGATCCAACCTGTCACCTGAAATACATGTAATTTTGGAAAACATCAACAAAAGTTGAGCGAGTTCATGCGTTTTGTGTGAGTACTGACAACCTTGTAATCCTTTGAGAGATTCCTTTGAAAACAGGTATGAAAAGCATTTATGAACATATCAAATTAATGTTTTACAAGGACATTAAGGCATGTGAGGACATAGGGAGCACTCGAAATGAGTAGGCTTATACCCTTGTCGATTTCCCTCGACTATGTCGAATTCACCTTGACTATGTCAATTTACCTCGACTGATGTCGATTCACCTCGACTGGGACACCGAAGCACTCAAGTGGTCACAAGTACCATGAGTGGGGTTCAGCCGTACCCGTTAGATCTAACCTTCGTCCCTAATTAAGAGTTAATGGCATTTCAAATTTAGTCTATGCTCACATGATCTAGTAGTTCATTTCATAGTTAATTCATACCGTTTAAACATCCATAACATGTATTCCACCCCCGAGAGTTATAAAACTGAAAACAGTTAAAGAAAAAGGGGGACATGAACTCACTGTTTTGCGTTCTTCAATCCGACGAAACTCAAGCCACTATTTGTGTGCACGACAACCTACAATGTGCTACTGTCTATTAGGCGAGCGGGTCGTGCCTTGACTTAGTATTTCTTAGTGTCTTTGAGTTACGTTTCTTAGTGTCCGCGACATTATTCCAAGTTATATAATTACTCGTTAAAATAATAAATATTTTAACGTATATTATATTTGTTAAATTTTGGAATAATTGTTGAAACAATATACATTAACTTGATACTTCCCAAGTATTTATACTTGTATTTCCTTCCCAATGATGGGTGTATTTGTATTCGTATTCGTATTCGTATACTTGTATATTTTGCCATGTATTGGTGTCGTATTCCGGTGTGTACTTATACGTACGAGAATACGTATCTTTATTGTATTTATTAAGTATTCTTATACTTAATTTCGTATTAATTATTCCGGAAGATTATCTTTAATAAAAGTTCATCGATATATATTTCCAAAATATATATTTCAATAAATATTACTTAAGAAAATTATTTATAATTTTCCTTTGGCAAAATATTTGTATTTGCATATAAGCTCCAAAAGTAACATATTTTCAAGTCTAACTTAGAAAATATATGTAAACTTATCTTTCTCCAAAAACGATATATTTCATATTTAACTGAGAAAATACATCTTTCACCCAAAAATAGTGTATTTCATGTTTGTTGAGAAAATATATATTTCTTTCAAGAATAATATATCTTCTAAAAATTTCCAGAAAAATATATATTTATACTTGCCAAAAATAATATATTTTTCTCTGTGTAAAAAATATGATATATTCTTGTAGTAATTGTAAAAAATCATATTTTTTTATTCACTCGGTATCCAAAATATTATTTACCAAAATATACATATGAATATTATTTCCGGAGTATTTTGTAAGTTATATTCTCTAGTTCGGTTTCACCAATATTTTGTGTATAACTTGTGTATTCATATTCTTGGAATTTTGATAATATTTTGGATTGTAATTTTTGGGTATTTTAATGAGTTATATTATTTTATGTCCTAAAATAATATAACTAACACACAAAGTACACAAACAATCACACACATGGCGACTTCTAAATATATATTTCCTACATACATATTTGGTCACTTTTATTTATAAAAACCAACCTCCAATATTTATAATTTTTGTAACAAAATCTATGGCAAACTTTTATGTAAAGATTTATGGTTTGAAATACACCAGTAAACACTTATTTGGAAATATTTTTCTAAGTGATTGATTTTTAGAAAAATTTTGCCATAGTTTCCCCTTGAAAATGGAGGTTTCCATGCTTTCAAAGCATATCATTTTCTTTTTAAAATCATCACCATTCATCAACAATTCATTCAAGACTTAGCATGTGCCAAAAGTATGAAATTTACACTATGTCATGAACTTGAAACTTTGTAAAAATTTGTAGTAACTTACTAGTGTACTTAGTAAGCTTAGTAACCCTTTAAAGTGTGGTTATTTATTTAAAAATATCATTCTTGAAGAATTTAGATCTTCACAACTTGTATGAAGATTTTCTATAAATATTTCTTCTTGTATTTTTCTTGTTAACAATAAGTTTCTAGCTTTGATTTAACACTTAAAACATGTTTACTTCCTTTAAACATCATGATCATGCTAGATCTTGTAATAAACTTTAGTTTCTCGAAAATATTATTCTTGAAATCTTTTATTTTCAAGACTTATAACTTGTAGAAATAATTATCATACATTAAAACAAGTTTATTTTCAAGTTCATGGTTTACATAAAGGATGATCATTACAAATTTCTCAAGATCCATCCTTACACTTGCTAGATCATGTGTTTAATCATCATCTAGCAAGGTTCTTATGATGATCAACATCATAAACACAAGAAATCATCATTCAAGTATACTTCATACACTTAAAACAACTTGATCTTCATGTTTTAGAGCTTTATGTTCATGATTATGCTTATGTTTCTTCATGATCTTTATATTTAACAACTTATATCATCTTTTAACCAACATAATATGAAGTAAAATGAGATCACAAGAGTCTTACTACTAGCACAAGGCTAGGGATGAACAAGAGAAGAAATGAGGTGGATAAAAGCAAATGGTAAAGGTCCTTCAAGTTCCGTTGCTTCCACACTTCCTAACTTTGCTTCTTACACCTCTAGATCACCATGGATTGGTTGTAGATTGATTGAAAATGAAGATATGGTGAGGGGGGTTTGAGGCCGTAGCCTTTGGAGAAGAAGGAGGAGAATTTGTGTTGGTTTAATGGTGTATGTTATGAATGATCAAGACCCATGGTGTATTTAAAAGATCCTCCAACATTAGAATAGAATATGGAATCTTGTGTCAAGCATATTCTCTACAAATCTATTAAAAAATCAAAGAAAATCACCTTGTGGGACCCACTATCTAACCGTCCATTAAGTGGGGAGGGGGGTCTTGGTTTGGTTTCAATTATTAGTTACACAATCTAGTTACTTGTTAAGTGTTTAATTTAGGGGTTAATTGTGTTTTAGTGTTTTAAGTAGTAATATGATGAGTAGTGCTCATAACTAGCTTCATAACACTAAAAAAATGCTTCTAGTGAAAATTTGATGTTTCGGGTAGTGTCCGGTTATTCGGTTCGTTACTGTTCGTTAAAGTGCTAGATTGCGCAGTTTAGTGTGCTTTATGTAGTCTTTTATGACAGTTTCGGTTCTCGACACTTAGGAAAGTATTCTGGACCATTAAACCACTTTTCTGCATTATAATGAGATGTTAAATTGCTGAAAATTGTTGAATTTATTTGTTTTCTGCAGAATTTTGCGGTTTTAGTGTGTTTCTGGCACTTTCCGGCACCTATGTCATCACTAGGAAGGCAGTTTTGTAATCCCTTCTTTCCTACACACTATCCTAGTGTATCACTTGGTTCTGGGGCTCATTCTGTGTCTTAACATCATGTCTGTCTAAGTACTTAACTCCCGTCAGTGTTTTTAGTTTGTCTGATAATGGTGCCAATTATGTTCTGTGCATTAATAGAATTATATCGTGTTGTATGTAGTAATGATAAAATCCTTGCAACATGAAATGCCATTCTATGCATATAACAGTAATCAGAAATTCATTCGTCTTGTAAACTATACCCTGCACAGTTCTTGAAACACAGATTACTGTTCAATTATTGTACGGAATGTACGGAAAAGTGACAGTTGTCACACCCAGTCCTTGACATCGGAAACAATGCCTTGAATGCTTCGAAGTAGTACTAGAACCATCAGGCACATCTACAGTCTTCATAGGTGACGGTTCGAAAGTTGGCATGGATAAAGCGTTGGATGCGAGACTTGGTTTGTTAACTTGTTTGGCCGCCTCCGTCTTGCCTCGTGCTTTCTGTTGAGACTCCACCTTGTGCGCCATTAACCTGAGTTCAGCCAACGTCGAGTACGGTTGTAGCTCCACAATGTTTGCAATTCTTGACTCTAGACCACCGAGATATCGTACCAATGTTTGAGGGTCGTCTTCCCCAAGATCACACTTCATAAGAAGATGTTCAAATTCTTGAGAAAATTCTTCAACAGATCTGGTACCTTGCTTGATAAAATGGAGTTTTGAAAAGCTTTCTTGGAGGTAATACACCGGCATAAATTTGGCCTTGAGCAACTTCTTCATTTTTTGCCACGAACGGACCTTACTCTTACCCAATTTCTCTCGTTGTGAACTTACATTAGCCCACCATGTTGAGGCGTATTTCCTAAGCTTCAAGGCGACCAGCTTCACCCGTTTTTCCTCCGGTGTTTGTTTGTAATCGAACACTCATTCAACCGTGCGTAACCACTCGATGAACTCATCCGGGTCAAGTCTGCCGTCATATTCAGGGATATCAACCTTGATGTCGTTGTTGTGCCGTCTTGAAGCATGCCGACCAAAAGGGTTGTCACCTCCATCGGACGAATAATTGTCGAAATCGTCCCTGTCAGGCCTATACCGGGGAGGAGTTCGATCACCACCTCGGCGTCGATGCACAGCAACAGTTAGCTCTTGAAGTTGTTCTTGAAACTCTTGGATTTGTTGTTCCATCGTCTTCCTCTCGTAGGCCATTGATGCACTGGATATTTTGAGATTTTGGAACGAAAAACAAATTGAGTCGAAACGGATCATGTTTCGGCTCTGATACCAAATGATAGGCAAATACTTGGTATTTCAAAATTTGAACAAGAAATTGACGGTAACGATAAACAACAAACAGAATCGAGATACAGAAAAAAAAATCACCACTCGATCTACTCGTTGGGCACTTCCGAAAGAACTATGATACAGAAGACACCACACAGTTCAATTGGAATTCCATAGAACACCTTCTAATTCGCCCAAAATTATAATAGCAGTGGTAAAATAAATCTCATGTAAAGAGAGAAACTAATTTCAAAGAAACTCAAAAACTGTCTTTGCCTTCAATCCAAAATACGATTACATAAGAAAGAAAAGAACATGGCCCACCACTCTTGCTACAACTTACGGAAAATTAACAAACTTTAAAACCAAATAAATAAAAGAGTAAACTGCAATTTTACCCCCTGAGGTTAGGGGTGATTGGCACCCTTACCCCCTCTAAGGAAATAATTGCAATTTTACCCCCCACTGTTCACTGTTATGTCGCAACCTTACCCCCCGACCTCAAATTTGTTGACTAATCTGTTGACTATAACTTGAAATGACTATAATGCCCTTTCATATTACCCCCTGTGTTTTGTGCACTCTGTGATATTACCCCCTGCCACCACTGCCACCGCCATTCACCACCACAACCACCACAACCACCTCCAGCCACCACCCTCAATCATTTTTCAGTGTTTTGTCACTAATTAAGGAATCTTGCACATGTTTATCATAATAAATTAAGCAATCTTAACATCCTCCGTAGCAACTTCCATCAACACCGGTCATCTTCTCCGACCACTCATCTCCGGTGTTGATGACAGAGCACGGCGTCCAATGGCCACCATTAATGCAAGCAATCGCACACCACCATCCACCGTGTGCTCAAGATGAGATGCTGATTTAATCAAATACCTAAGGGAATGTGATTGGCAGAATTGTTGCATGCTGAATCCCCCCCCCCCCCAATCTACTCTCTTTTCTCTCAATTCTGTGTATGGCTTATGCCTTATACATACCATCAAGAGTTTCTTCTGTTATCCAAATTATACAACTTAAGCGTTTGGCCATTTAATTCTCAATCCTAAACACTTAAAGATATAATGATGTGATTTTAGCAATCCACATCGCTGTACCACCTTCTGATCATGGGCTTGCAGCAAAGACATAATGAATAAATTTATGGCCATATTGATTCAGAACTCGACACACGGTGTCACAATGAGTTTTGTTGCAATCACTTTTTCCATTGTTAAGTCTCGCTAATTTTTCTATAGGTTGACAATCGCACACCACCATCCACCGTGTGCTCAAGATGAGATGCTGATTTAATCAAATACCTAAGGGAATGTGATTGGCAGAATTGTTGCATGTTGAATCCCCCCCCCCCCCCCAATCTACTCTCTTTTCTCTCAATTATGTGTATGGCTTATGCCTTATACATACCATCAAGAGTTTCTTCTGTTATCCAAATTATACAACTTAAGCGTTTGGCCATTTAATTCTCAATCCTAAACACTTAAAGATATAATGATGTGATTTTAGCAATCCACATCGCTGTACCACCTTCTGATCATGGGCTTGCAGCAAAGACATAATGAATAAATTTATGGCCATATTGATTCAGAACTCGACACACGGTGTCACAATGAGTTTTGTTGCAATCACTTTTTCCATTGTTAAGTCTCGCTAATTTTTCTATAGGTTGACCTTTACCACCAGAAATATCAATATAGGCAGTAGGCAGGTGTTTAAAGACCCAAAAAGCATTAAGAAAGCTGGAACCCAGATGACATCTCGAAAGGTAATTCATTAAGAGAATGACACGGGCGATTACCTGTGTAACAAATCAAACATTGTTCACCCAAAACTGCATCCAGTTTCAGTTATATCATTTACACAAATTTAACAGACACGGGAGTACAGGTAGGCAATTAAACCAGATCCCTCTGTCACAACAGCTCCATCTCCGTCTCCGGTCATCCTCTCCGGCGACCATTGAACCTCCTCTGTCTCCTTCCGGATGGTTGTGGTGGTGGTTGTGCGGCGGCGACAGTTGCTGTGGTTGTGGTGGTGAATGGCGGTGGCAGTGGTGGTGCCCGGTGGTAATTATTGTGGTGGATGAGAGAGAGACAGGGGAGAGATGGTACCTGGGCAAGAAAAGAGTTTCAGGGATATTGAAGAAGAAGAACTATGTATTATATATATATATAATAACAATAATAATAAAAATAATAATATAATAATAAATATAGGGTAAGATTACCAAAATATCCTTACCTATAAGGGTCAAACTACCGTTGACTGAGGCCGGGGGGTAAGGTTGCGACATAACAGTGAACAGTGGGGGGTAAAATTGCAATTATTTTCTTAGGGGGGGTAAGGGTGTCAATCAACCCTAACCTCAGGGGGTAAAATTACAGTTTAATCTAAATAAAATAAAAAAGAAAGTAAAAGAACATGGGGTAGCAGGCAACGTGTGGTGATCTGCATGTTTGCATGCATGGTTAAGTGATAGTGGGCTCCATGTAGACTAGTTTTACCCAATTTGATGACCCATTTGGATCTGGATCTTTTCCAACGGCTAGCACACTCGAATCTTTAGCTATAGGTCTATCATGTATGGTCATTATTTTTAATACTAGAAATAAAATCTTGAACTTGGGTATGATATCCCATACCCTTTGTGATTATTATTATATATATACTTTTTCTGGTTTTGAATGACGATGACCTTTCAAAGCTTGAACCCATGACTTTAAGTTTCACTTTAACTAATTAACTTCAAAGGCTTTGTAATTAGGCTTGAGGGTGTGGGGCGCCACCCCCGTCAGCTCACCATGTATAGCTCCCCATAGGGCTCCATCACCACACCCTCTATTTTAAGAGGGAGGCGCCATTCTTACTTCGCCACCATGGTAACGCCAAAGTTGAAAGGTTCAGGTGGGACCCACTAGTTTTAGTTCAATGAAATCTTTTTTTTTTTAATTTTGTTTAATAGAGGGCTCCATCCACACCATGCAAATTAAAGGGGGGAACGTGGATGTTACGTGTCGCTTACATGGCCTGATAAAGTCCCTAGGGGGCTCCAACCACACCCTCTAACCTTAGACCCAACCCTCTACCCTTATTGTGAGAACATAAGGCGGTGGGGGTATGGTTGTTGTTTGTTGATTGGTGGGGAAAGAAAAAAGGTGAAGGGGAACCATACTCCTTTGATAGGGAAGAGGAAGGTGGTGAGATGGAGGTGATATGAATATTGGGGAAGCTCTCCCATACTCCACAGCCTAACGGCTAACGGTATGGTTTTTAAAATTAGAAATGAAAAAAAAAATCATGAAAGTTAAACTTGAATATTATTTTTATCAGCAAATTTCTTTTATTCCTTACTGCTTGTAGGACTTGAACTAAAGACCTTCCCCTCTCAAATGTTTTAAAGATTTTGTCTTTATTAATGGACCACCACGCAGCGTTAAACGTGAATACCTAGCATCATGGAATGATGTCACGTGCATATCATGTGAGCGTTTGCATGTTGCTAGGTGGGGATCATGTGCAGGCAGGCAGCGCTCTTTTTCGTCTTATTTAAGAAAAGTAATAAATGCATGGCATGCGTTGTAAGCAAAAAAAGGTTGCTTGGTCGTGGTCCATACTTTTCATAGGGTTTGACACGGGGTTCTACTACTATTTAATATTTATTGCACTTTAAACTCAAGTTGATTTATTTATTTATTTTTCAAAGGAGCACTTTAAACTCAAGTTGATTTATTTATTTTTCAAAGGAAGGTTTAAAAGGTATTTGTTGGGTTCTGGTCACAATGGTCTGACCGAGGGGCCGGATGGCTTGAGCCACTTAAATGCAAAATGACAAATTGTTCAATCAAGTCATTAAGTTGTAAATATGTAATCTCTGTTTGTGTTTTTTTCGGGCCGGCCTGTTTTGGGTCGGTGTTCCCTGTTTAATGAAGTTAACCTTTCAAAAAAAAAAAGTCATTAAGTTATCTATGGATAAAAACAGGTCTAGGTTAAAAACTTTAGAATGGTCCCAATGGCATAATTCTTTTATGTCAATGGTAACGGCAAGTAGGGTGGTGCGTGTGCCGTGTGGCAACATACGTTGGCAATGTGTGGTGATGTTATTCGCAAAGGTTACTCGTTTTGACTTGAAGCAAGATTTAGAGACTCTTACTGTGATTGTTTTTTGGCATGGTCTCAGTCTCATGGACCTCACGCCAAGGGGTGCAATCCCTTTATGCTAATCCCTTGCTTCTTAGACCAAGCGTAGTCGGGTGTTTTTTTGCCCAAAAACGCCAAACAACGCCCAAACAATGCCCACATACGGCCCCTAGGGGCGTTTTCTTGTTTGAAAATGTTTGAGACGTTCTTTATTCCACGCCCGGTTGAATTTGTTTTGGCCAATCACAGTAAATCTTCCTTTGTTTGTCCAATTAGATTTTTTGATGGTTTTTTTTGTTTAATTTTATTACACCTCTTTTAACATAATGCCTCACATCCCCACTACACTCATTTTAGAAAACGTCCCATAATGCCTCATTGCTGACTGTGATGCCACATGACGCAAAACGCCCAAGGGTAAGAGCATTACCACTACACATGGTCTTATTAATGGATCATTTTCCATATGGGGAGTGGTAAGTTTTTCACCTAACCAATCATCTCATGTCATTTCAATTCCCCTCTCCACTCCGTATTTTACACTCAAACATTGTGTAAAGATGTGAAGTATAGAAAATCAAGAAAGGAAGTATTTTTTTTCAGAATTATACATTATTATACATATATTATTATATTATTATATGATACACATATTAATATCAAGTGATGATGAACACTAATGTTCTATACATATTAATATCAAGTGATGATGAACAATATTATTTTAGTATTGTTTGAATATTATTATTTTATATATACTAGGTTAGTTACTCATGTGATACACGGGCTGAGATAATATGTTATGTTAATCTATTTTTTAAATAAAACAACATGGAAGATTGATTATACATATAATGTGTTATATTGGTTTAATTATTTTCAGGGTATTTTATTATTATTGAGATTTATTGTACTAAAGTAGTGACAAAATTGTTTGGATGATAATTTGATGCCGGATTCGGCAAAAAGATGATAATAATTTATACAACCTTCAAAACTTGATGTGTTATGCTTACTTAAAAGGGTTATTGGATTTTAATAATCCTAAGTTTCACATGTTGACCGATAATAATCCTAACTTTAAAAATTCCCTTCAATAATCCCAACTTGTAAAAGTTTGGCCGCCATTAATCATTTTCTAGCATAGATGCATTTAAACCAATTAAGGAGTCTCTAGGTGTAATTGAATCTATTGAGGAGACCAAATCCTTATATGTTTGAAAAAGATCAATGGCGACCGGCGAAGCTTGATTTGAATGCTTGCAACTGCGGTGACTTCTCCTTTCTAGATTGTAACACCCCGAAAACGGGTTTGGAAATCAAACCACGTTAATACTAAAAGACGGGTAAAGTACCGTTAGAGGTAAAATTTACCCGGTGCATATTAAGTTTTTTTTAATAAATATATCAAATGTTAAATAAAAAGGGGAGAAGGAATGTTTACGAGAAAATAAAATTTTGAGAGGCCCGAGTTAACGGGATTTAGAATGGAACGGGTTATAACCCCCGGAACCCACCAAGTTAACTAGGAATATTGAACCTAGTTAATAATAGAGAATATTGTTAAAAATAAGTAGGATGTGGCCTACTAAATAACGAACCAAACATGAGGGGTTAAATTTGGATAACTTAATAAAGTTATTTAATAAAAGAAAATAAAAAAACAAAACACACACTTGAAGTGTGTGTTCTGCGATCGAACAGGGGCGACACCAGGAGCCAAACCCTAAACTCTCACAAATCTCTCAAATTGAAGGTCCAAATCAAATTTAAATCAAAATCCGAGTACGAATTAATGATCTCCACTGAAAAAGGAGTCACGAGGTATGTAAATTTCATGAGAAATCTCTAGTTGGATTTCTGAGCAAACCTAGAGAATCCGAATTAGATGATTGCATGCTTGTTATATGATGAAATAGGAACATTGTAGTGTCTAGGAGTAAACCCTAGACAAGTATATGATGAAGTAAGGCCTAATTCTTGTGAATTCATGATCACCATTGAAGGTGATAAGTGGGTTTTCGTATGAACATGTTAAACACTAGAAATTTATAGTTGTTCTAGTGTAATTTGAATTTTCGTAAGTAAATTTTGATGTAGTAGATGCGAAAAATTGATATGAGCATGTTAATTGATGTTAAAACTTGGTTAAAACAATAACCATGAACTTGATAATAGAAGAATACAAATTATGCACATTAGGTGTTTGTTAAAATGCCTAAATGAGAACTAAAGTGTTGAAATTTAGAGTGAAAACGCGTATTTGAATGATATGTCAATTACGCGTAATATGAAGTGATAAGGGTTCTAAATATTATGTTGATTTAGACTTAATGTTGTAAACCACGATATTGAAAATAGTTAACTTTGATAAACTAAGTTAACCAATCATAAAGTCGAATAGTAGCTTCGACATAGAAAATAAGTGAGGTGGAATAGTCGTGATTGTTAATGACTAAATTAACCGCCTTGTAAATGATTGACAATAGTTTGACGCTTAAACGAGCTAGGTAGAGGCTTGGGAAAGAAGCGGTCAAATAAATCAAGTACGAGAAGGGAAGCGTAAACCGGATGCGAGGTAAGTGGAACATACACTTTTTGTAGAATATGTGTTTATTCTAAAAGTTTCTTACACGATTAAGATGATATTCAAGACATGGTTCCGATCCGATCTGAAACGATACGGGTTGGAGCACATCTAATGATGAAAAACCATATTTAATAAAAAGCGCAAAATGTTTGGTCGTCTTGTAACACCCCGTGTTTTCGAGAAGTCAAAGTCAAGGTCAAAGTCAACGACCGATTTCGCGCAACCGACTAATAATAGATTTCTTTTATTTTAGCTATTATGTGGAGTAAGTGTCTATAATTACAATAATCGACGTATGATTTTCGCTATCCAATCGACCTACGACTGTGAACTATAGGAAGTAACAATGCGATAAAGTTAACAAAACGATAATCAAACTATGCTAATCAAATCGACATCAAATCGCAACTCGAACTACGCATATTAGTTATTGTTATACGTGTGTGTGTGCCTTATGTGTTACTTGTGCATGTTCATTTATGTTATATGTGGTAATCAATCGAAACGCAATCGAACTCGAAATGCAATCAAACTCAATCGACATCGAACTCGAATCACAATCGAACTATGATAATTAGTGAAGAAGGGATAGCGCTCGATATGAGTGATTGGGACTGAAAGTAATTTGACTAGGAAACCCTATCGTATCGAACCGCTCGCAACCGAAATCGAAACGTCAAAAATCGTCGCGTCAAACACTCGAACCAAGTGCCATCCGGCCGGATAGCCACTTCGCCATGAGTCAGGTGCCATCCGACCGAGATGTCACCCGACCGGATAGTCATCCGGGCGGTGTGCCATCCGACAGGACAACACTTTTCCCTTTTGGAATCTTATAAATACCCATGTCACTCTCAAACTTTCTACTTTTGGAAACCTCTGTCCGACCAGCTCGTGTTCCTCACCTTTTCTCCGATTTCTCTCGATCCCGGTAAGATCTCTCCCTAAATCTTGTACTTTCTTGACCTACACGCACTTCTACACCTTTCTATCTTTTGAATCTTAACTTTTGACCGTAAAATCGCTAGGTTTAAGGTGTTCTAGGATGATGTCATCGTGAGTTCTTGAAGAACTTCATGTTTTGGCTTCAGTCCACCGAGAACAACTCGGATCTAACCGATTTCCACACAAATGAACAAGGATCTATACTAGATCTAAACATAAACATAGTGAAAAAGGATTGAAAGATGGTTTCTAACTTTTTTTCAACTCTTTTGCACTCAATACGCTTGAAACCGATAGAAACGGATCTAGATCTAGTCCTCCACTCATTCTTAGTGCTGTGCTAGCTCAAGATCTGGATTCTACTCATGAGACCACCGATTTTGGGTTAAACAAGAACAACCGCCTTGAACCGGTTAACTGGTTGAACTAGGGTGATTCCTGGTCGATCAGGTCAATTGGGACAAGAAGGGGTTCCGTTGGTTAACACATTGTCAACACGTCTTGATAAAATGACAAACAATCAAGACGACCAAGTGTAGGACGAACGGAACAATCGGGACGGAATGTTGTCCGACCGGACTACTGTCCGAGCGGATAAGCCACCCGAACGAATTGTTGTCCGAACGGATAACATCTTGGGTCCCACACCTCATCAACTCTAACAGAAGTTTGAGTATCGAACGAATTTCTATCCGATCGGACTACCATCCGACCGGATTACTCTTCGGATCATGAGATACTAGGACTTTAAAGACTTAAACAATTTTCAACATGTTCATTAACAGGGTTGCCACCCGGTCGGATGGACATCCGACCGAGTGACTCTTCTGCTATGAATTGTTCCCACAAAGTAACCTCATCACTAAGGTCGTCGTCCGACCGGACTACCGTCCGACCGGATGACAATCCGAACGGATTGTTATCCACATGATCCGAATTCGAACTCTATATGCTATTATCAAACTTGTACGTGCTGGTTATGCGTAAACGAATTCGAACTCTATATGCTATTATCAAACTTGTATGCTCACCTTTACATTATATGTATTGACTTTATTTTAACTTATGTGACAGGTGCTTAGGATGCATACTTGGTAGGAAATCGAAGCTAGAATAAAGCTCTAGAGCCCAACAAATTATTGTCTGTAGTAATTGAGTCAAGGGTCTCTAGAAGCAGATAAACAATTGCTCTAATTAAATCTGAGTTGTCGGAATAGAACTATTTGCCTAGATTTTGTCTGTAATAATTTGTTTACCTTTTGAGGCATGGTATGGCACATGTTATTTTAAATTGATTGGTAATGATAATTGTTATGGAAACTTCTGGACAATCTGTTTCGTTCAGTGCCATGCCCCGATGTTTCCGCCATCGGTTGGGGTGTGACAGATTAATATCAGAGCCATAACTATAGGGAATTAGGCAAGGCTCGATCTAGTCCGGATCGAAGTCTTAGATACCTAGTCTATAGTTAGGAACCAACAGACCAACTTGAGTACATCCAGTAGGGATTATGTACGAGCTTATTTCTCACTATTCTCGCTTATGCTACACTATCACTGCATTCGAATTTACAATCTTGAATAAACAGTTAAGTTAAGACTAGGTGTGAAAACCGCAAACTCTTGACTAAAATCGTTCGATCGACCCGCATTTCATTTACAAGCCAGGAGAATTATGCCAAACCAGGGGTGAAACCCATATTTTGATGAATAATCTCCTCTATTTTATTAAAACAGGGACGAAGTTGTTAAGCTAGGGGTGAAACCCTAACCTTGACTACTTGTTCCACTCATTTTACAAAGCTCTCACCAAAGTTCTGACGGACTCCAAGGACCTGAAGTCACAACATGACTAACGGGATGTGTGCCAAATGCCCAAGAATCGAGGCAAAAGCATAATCCTGAAGGTCAAATGTGCACACCAGGTCCTTGTGAATAGTCGAACCACTTTAGGTAGTCGAAGTCTACTAGCCGCAGACAATCTATATCTCGAATTTTATGTGTTTCGATTTTGAGCCCGCAATTGCCGACTCTGATGATTTGTTAATTTTGTGCGTGAATACCTGTTTATGTGTTTAAATTTTGGAGATTCACTCGATTTTTGCTTCCACTTCGATCGACACGCACGACTCGCCTTGCTCTTCTACCTCAAAACGTTAACAAATCGCTAAGATCTGGACGACCTTATGGTAAACTATACGCTTAAACTACGCCACTCGATATGCTAAACGCGACCGCTATACTCGAACAATCGCAGACTTTGAATGATAGGTTTCTGTATTCTGACTGCATCTTGTGACTAAATGTGTATGTGCTTCTATGTTTATGTGTTCTACGTGCTTATGTGCTTCTGTGTTTTGTGAATGGGTGATTATGTGACTACGTGTTTACATAATGTATGATACATTGTGTTCCTGAGCTTTAGTAAACGTTAGATGTGTGAGGTGAGATTCGAATACGTTGTGATGAGTCCTGTGACGATGTCTGTTGCAGACAATGTCATCTGGATCCCGTCACTCACTTTCTCGTCAAGAGAAGAGAGACAAACGTCTTGTTGCTATCATCGCTAAGAAAGTAGCAAAAGCCGTAAGTGATGTCTACGAAAACGTCAACAAATCATCCGAGGAATCAAGGACCGAAGCTCCTAAAGCTACCACCAAGGCCTTCAATTTCAAGCAATTCAAGTCGTGTGGGCCAAAAGAATTCACTGGTGAGGGAGGTCCTACTGCATTATTTCAATGGTTTGACTCCATTGAGGTCACCCTAAGACAGAGCGGTTGCCCTGATGACCTCCGTACTCTGAATGCTACCGGCGTTTTCCAGTCCCGTGCACTAGACTGGTGGACGGCCGAGAGAAACAAGCGAGGGAACGATGCAGCCTACGGTCTGTCGTGGGATGAGCTCAAAGAAGTCATGCTAGAGGAATTCTGCCCTCCTCATGAACGTCAAAAGCTAGAGGATGAATTTTGGAACATACATCAACATGAAGGTGACAATGCTGCGCTCACTGCTCTCTTCAAACAGCTCAGCATCATCTGTCCCGACCAGGTCAAGACCCCAGAAATAACGATAAAGAAATACATTCGAGCCCTGCCCGACTACGTTGCCGATTTCGTGCAAGCGGCTAAGACTAAGACGATCGAAGAAACTTATCTACTGGCTGCTGAAATCAACGACAAACGGGTCAAGGCTGGTGTCTGGGATAAAACTTCGAAGCACCTGTATCAAGCTACCACCGCCGCTCCAACTGCTGAAACCACCACCTCATCGAACAACAAGAGGAAGAACAAGAGAAAGAACAGCTCCAGCAACAAGAACTGTGCGATCACTGCTGCACCGATTCAAGCTGTACCAGCCCAACAACGTCAAGTAGCGGCGCCTGTGGCAAATGCACTGCCTGCAAAGCGTGCATACACTGGGCCACATCCGCTTTGCCCTACTTGTAGCTACCATCACCCGACTACCATCGCTTGCCGTTTCTGTGCCCACTGCAATATGTACGGCCATTTCACTACCAACTGTCGTGCTCGACAAGCTCCTGCTCATCAAGCTCTACTCACCGCCCCTCAGGGTCAACAAGCTCCTCCGGCACCCGCGGTCAACTCCAGAGCCTGCTTCGCATGTGGCGATCCTAACCATTTCGCCAACATGTGCCCAAACAGGGTTGTGAAACAAGAGCCCCAGCAGCAGCAACAACAGGCCGCACGCGCCAGAACTTTCAACATCAACGTGCGTCAAGCCCAAGCCGACAACAACGTAGTTAATGGTACGTTCCTTGTGAATGGTATTTATGCTTCGTGTTTATTTGATACTGGAGCCGATAATTGCTTTGTGTCGTTCGAATTTGAGAAACTCCTTAGTCGTAAACGCTCCCAACTCTCCTCGACGTTCGATGTTGAAGTCGCTACCGGAAGAACTGTCGCCGTCGATTCTATTCTTCGTGATTGTACTCTTGAGCTCAACAATCACATCTTCCCAATCGACCTTATTCCGATGCAACTCGGAAGTTTTGACGTCATAGTAGGCATGGATTTTCTTCGTGAAAACCATGCTGAAGTTGTGTGCTACGATAAGATGATCCTCGCTTGCGAATGGTGATTTATTATGTGTTTACGGCGATACTACTTCGAAAGGTCTCAAGCTCATGTCATGTGTTCAAGCTAGCAAGTATCTCCTCAAGGAATACAGGGCTTTCTTGGCTAACATTGTAGTAGCGGAGAAGGAAAAGAAAGAGAAGAAGGAAGTGAAAGACGTTCCTGTGGTTCGAGAATTTCCTAATGTTTTTCCAGAGGATCTTCCCGGACTACCGCCAAGTCTTGATATCGACTTTCATATCGACCTCATTCCTGGAGCCAACCCTATTGCCAAAGCTCCCTACCGACTCGCGCCGTCCGAAATGCGTGAACTTTCAAACCAACTCCAGGAATTACTTGAGAAAGGCTTTATTCGCCCGAGCACCTCTCCTTGGGGCGCGCCAGTCCTTTTCGTCAAAAAGAAGGATGGGTCGTTCAGGATGTGCATCGATTATCGGGAGTTGAATAAGTTAACTATCAAGAACCGCTATCCCCTACCCCGCATCGATGATTTGTTTGATCAGCTACAAGGTGCTACATGCTTCTCGAAGATCGATCTACGCTCAGGATATCACCAACTACGCATTCAAGAGGAGGATATACCCAAAACCGCGTTTCGCACTCGATACGACCACTACGAATTCGTTGTTATGCCTTTTGGTCTAACCAACGCACCCGCGGTTTTCATGGATCTGATGAATCGCGTGTGTAAACCATATCTCGACCGCTTCATCATCGTATTCATCGACGATGTCTTGATCTATTCAAAATCGAAAACCGAACGCGCGCAACATCTACGATTGGTGCTCGAACTACTCCAGGGAAACCAACTCTATGCCAAGTTCTGCAAGTGTGAATTTTGGTTGGAGGAAGTTCAGTTTCTGGGTCACATCATAAATAATCAAGGTATTCACGTCGATCCTGCGAAGATTGAAGCTGTTAGGAGTTGGATTACACCTAAGAACCCGAATGAAGTCCGTTATTTTCTCGGACTAGCGGGCTATTATTGACGATTTATCGAAGGATTCTCAAAGATCGCTGTGCCGCTTACCGCTCTCACGCACAAGGACAAGCCTTTTATTTGGAAAACCGAACAAGAGTCTGCCTTCCAAACCCTCAAGCACATGCTTTGCAATGCTCCCGTTCTCACATTGCCCGACGGAAACAACGATTTCATTGTCTATTGTGATGCTTCCAACCTTGGTCTTGGTTGTGTCCTTATGCAGCGGGACAAGGTTATAGCTTACGCATCTTGTCAACTCAAAATCCACGAGAAGAACTATAAAACCCATGACCTCGAGCTAGGCGCAGTTGTTTTTGCGTTAAAGATTTGGCGACACTACCTGTACGGTACCAAGTGTACGATCTTCACCGATCATAGGAGCCTACAACATATCTTTAATCAGAAGGAACATAATATGCGTCAACGCCGATGGGTAGAACTTCTCAACGACTATGACTGTGAGATTCGTTATCACCCAGGCAAAGCAAATGTTGTTGCCGACGCACTCAGCAGACGGAACTATCTGCTTAGCACTCGTAATGTTCAAGCCCAATACGACCTCGAGACCCTCATCCGCAAAGCTCAACATGCGTGTTTTAACGAACGCACCCTGAAGAAGGAAATAATCTACCACGATGGAGCACAGCTTGTGAGCAAGTCGAATGGGATATTCCACTTTCTGGACCGAATTTGGATCCCCAAACGGACCAATTTGCGACAGATCTTGATGGACGAAGCCCACAAATCCCGGTATTCTATTCATCCCGGTGCCGACAAAATGTACCAGGACCTTCGCTATAAGTACTGGTGGCCGGGCATGAAGAGGGATATTGCTCTATATGTTGGAAAATGCCTAACTTGTGCTAGAGTCAAGGCTGAACATCAAAGACCCTCTGGCTTACTCGAGCAACCCCCGATCCCCATGTGGAAGTGGGAGAGTATAGCTATGGACTTTATAACAAAGCTACCGCACACGTCATCAGGTCACGACAGCATCTGGGTTGTGGTTGACTGTTTGACCAAATCAGCGCACTTTTTACCAATACGGGAAGACTACAAGGTAGAACGATTAGCCCGAATCTACACCGACGAGATCATTTGTAATCATGGGACGCCTCGTGATATCATCTCTGATCGTGACACTCGGTTTACCTCGCGACTGTGGGAAACATTTCAAATGGCACTAGGTACATAGCTAAATCTAAGTACCGCTTTCCACCCCCAAACCGACGGTCAGACTGAAAGAACGATTCGTACTCTTGAAGACATGCTCCGTTCGTGTGTCATAGACTTCGGTGGTAATTGGGATAAATATCTGCCGTTAGTCGAATTCTCGTATAACAACAGTTATCATGCAAGCATTCAAATGGCACCATTCGAGGCTTTATACGGAAGAAGATGTCGATCGCCTATTGTGTGGCACGAGATCGGGCATTCGCAATTAACCGGTCCCGAGCTACTACAAGAAACGACAAACAAGATTTTCCAAATCCGAGACAACCTGGTTAAAGCTCGGAATCGACAGAAAAGTTATGCCGATAGACGACGCAAGCCCCTTGAATTTGACGTTGCTGACTACGTACTCCTAAAGGTATCACCTTGGAAGGGTGTGGTCTGATTCGACAAGAAAGGGAAGCTCGCGCCTCGATATGTTGGACCTTTTAAGATTCTGGAAAGGATCGGAAAAGTCGCCTACAGACTCGAACTACCGGAGGAACTTAGTAACGTCCACCCGACTTTCCACGTTTCGAACCTCCGAAAGTGTCTGGCTGAGCATGATCTAATTGTACCTCTCGATGACCTGCAAGTGAACGAAACATTACACTTCGTGGAAAAGCCTGTCAAAATCATGGATCACCAAACCAAGCAACTCAGACGCTCTCGCATTCCTATTGTGAAAGTCCGATGGGAAGGCAAACAAGGCGTAGAGTTCACTTGGGAACTCGAAAGCGACATGAAGTAAGTGTCAAGGTCAAAGTCAGCGACCGATTTCGCGCAACCGACTAATAATAGGTTTCTTTTATTTTAGCTATTATGTGGAGTAAGTGTCTATAATTACAATAATCGACGTATGATTTTGGCTATCCAATCAACCAACGACTGTGAACTATAGGAAGTAACAATGCGATAAAGTTAACAAAACGATAATCAAACTATGCTAATCAAATCGACATCAAATCGCAACTCGAACTACGCATATTAGTTATTGTTATACGTGTGTGTGTGCCTTATGTGTTACTTGTGCATGTTCATTTATGTTATATGTGGTAATCAATCGAAACGCAATCGAACTCGAATCACAATCGAACTATGATAATTAGTGAAGAAGGGACAACGCTCGATATGAGTGATTGGGACTGAAAGTAATTTGACTAGGAAACCCTATCGTATCGAACCGCTCGCAACCGAAATTGAAACGTCAAAAATCGTCGCGTCAAACACTCGAACCAAGTGCCATCCGGCCGGATAGCCACTTCGCCATGAGTCAGGTGCCATCCGACCGAGATGTCACCCAACCGGATAGTCATCCGGGCGGTGTGCCATCCGACCAGACAGCACTTTCCCCTTTTGGAATCCTATAAATACCCATGTCACTCTCAAACTTTCTACTTTTGGAAACCTCTGTCCGACCAGCTCGTGTTCCTCACCTTTTCTCCGATTTCTCTCGATCCCGGTAAGATCTCTCCCTAAATCTTGTACTTTCTTGACCTACACGCACTTCTACACCTTTCTATCTTTTGAATCTTAACTTTAGACCGTAAAATCGCTAAATTTGAGGTGTACTAGGATGATGTCATCGTGAGTTCTGGAAGAACTTCATGTTTTGGCTTCAATCCACTGAGAACAACTCGGATCTAACTGATTTCCACACAAATAAACAAAGATCTATACTAGATCTAAACATAAACACAATGAAAAAGCATTGAAAGATGGTTTCTAACTTTCTTTCAACTCTTTTGCACTCAATACGCTTGAAACCGATAGAAACGGATCTAGATCTAGTCCTCCACTCATTCTTAGTGCTGTGATAGCTCAAGATCTGGATTCTACTCACGAGACCACCGATTTTGGGTTAAACAAGAACAACCGCCTTGAACCGGTTAACTGGTTGAACTAGGGTGATTCCTGGTCGATCAGGTCAATTGGGACAAGAAGGGGTTCCGTTGGTTAACACATTGTCAACACGTCTTGATAAAACGACAAACAATCAAAACGACCAAGTGTAGGACGAACGGAACAATCGGGACGGAATGATGTCTGACCAGACTACTGTCCGAGCGGATAAGCCACCCGAACGGATTGTTGTCCGAACGGATAACATCTTGGGTCCCACACCTCATCAACTCTAACAGAAGTTTGAGTATCGAACGAATTTCCATCCGATCGGACTACCATCCTACCGGATTACTCTTCGGATCATGAGATACTAGGACTTTAAAGACTTAAACAATTTTCAACATGTTCATTAACAGGGTTGCCACCCGGTCGGATGGACATCCGACCGAGTGACTCTTCTGCTATGAATTGTTCCCACAAAGTTACCTCATCACTAAGGTCGACGTCCGACCGGATGACAATCCGAACGGATTGTTATCCGCACGATTGACCGTCCGATCGACCGACTTGAAGGATAGAGATACTTCAATGTTTTCAAATGCTACAACAAAAACTTCAAAAGTCAAGCCATCATACACAAACACATTCATCTCATAGGAAGAAACAATCCACTCGATTAGTCGTCCGACCGGACTACCGTCCGACCGGATGACCATCCGAACGGATTGCCATCCGCACAGACAAGTCGTCCGATCAGATTACCATCCGACCGAACTGCTATCCGACCCATTCACACTTTGTATCGTTTTACGCGTCACTTATCGTTATGCTATCAATCCATTCAGGCTAAGTTTACTCGTTAAGCGCTCCCTTCAATCCATCAACCGCTGTGAGTATACTCGATCCCTTTTTGCTTTATGCACTTTTGGGTGTTACATACGTTACAACTATTCAAATCTCATCAAACACACTACTCAATACTATTTGAACGCTAACCGTTAATGCATGTTATACGTGGCTTATGAATGCTTGTTTGTTATGTTTACACATGGAATGTTGTCTACCTGCCTTAGCAACGATAGTACTATAGTTTGGACTTAGCACCCGTTTACGGGGGTTGTTAAGGACCATTACTTGCATGGATTACGGTGGTAATCATGTATTGCGAACTGCATCTGGCAGTCAACCCGCAGTCATTGGTATCGATGGATCTATGTCGATAACTAACGTGCTTCATTTCACTATGTGTACGTGCTGGTTATGCGTAAACGAATTCGAACTCTATATGCTATTATCAAACTTGTATGCTCACCTTTACATTATATGTATTGACTTTATTTTAACGTATGTGACAGGTGCTTAGGATGCATACTTGGTAGGAAATCGAAGCTAGAATAAAGCTCTAGAGCCCAACAAACTGTTGTCTGTAGTAATTGAGTCAAGGGTCTCTAGAAGCAGATAAACAATTGCTCTAATTAAATCAGAGTTGTCGGAATAGAACTATTTGCCTAGATTTTGTCTGTAATAATTTGTTTACCTTTTGAGGCATGGTATGGGACATGTTATTTTAAATTGATTGGTAATGATAATTGTTATGGAAACTTCTGGACAACCTGTTTCGCTCAGTGCCACGCCCCGATGTTTCCGCCATCGGTTGGGGTGTGACACGTCTAGACCAAACGGGTCAAATGGTAATGAAATACCATTTGACAAATAATGACTAATAAGCACTTGCCGAGTCTTATGCTTACAGGATAAAGTGGCTTATGATTTAGCGTTGCTATGAATTAGCCAAGATATCGAGACAAAGTATTAAAATGGGTCAGTGTGTTGATCCGAGCCAGGTACGTACAAATATGGTTGTAGTTAACGTACAAATTTGGTCAAATAATTGGCGAAAGTCCTTCGTCGCAAAATGAGGGCCTAAGTTGACAAAAATGCCCTTGATGGGTAAATCGGGAAAACAGCCCTTAGGGATGGTTTAAGAACATATGTCGAGATCATGTAAGTTATAGAGAAGTATAAAAGTTATAGGCATAAGCATAAGCCTTTTTGGGTCAAATGTATCAAAATGGCCTTTGCCGTAAATTGAAAATCCGAAAGGGGTAAATTTGGGAGAAACATTAGATACACATAAAATCCACCACAATAGTAGTTGTGGTGGAAGACCCCTCGAAAAGCAATGTGAAAATATGAAGTTAGAAGTGTATAAGTGTGGCTTATGCATTGAAGCGCTTAAATACTGTAACAACTCTCATTAAAAGTCATATTTATTAAATTAATTTGCCCAATAGGAAAACCTAATTAAGACACCCAAGTGATTCTACACAAACCCTAAAATTTTCAGAACAATCAGAATCAGGATCAGGGCCCCTAAAACTCAGGGGGGGTATTCCCTACTCGACGATTATCCATATATATTGCTGTCTAATTCGAAATTTCTCGAACGGTCGACTCAGCTAGGCTAGAAACACACGTGGCAAACCTATAGTAAATAGGTGTCCCTTACGGACCGTAAGGGATAAGGCCTACGGTCCGTAAGCATGTCAATTTTCGTGTATAAATAGCAGACTTTGGGACTGGAATTTGGGCGCTTGAACGACGATAAAATTCGATTCATACACGGAGATGTCGTCCAAATACTATCAAAACACACACAACACGAAACACTGCCGCGATAATAGGGTATTAACTCGATCGCTGCTACGATTCAATGTCCGATCGATTGAAACTATCCGATAGGATGTTTAAGCGCTATCCTTTGTCATTAATCGTGATTCCGACAGGATGTTTGAGTACCACCCGAACTCGGGGAATACTCTGTCATTCATTGTGAATCCGATGGATGTTTAAGTGATTGCACTTTGTCATTTGTTGTGAGGGTTTTAATCTCGTGAGTTATCGTAATTGCTGTATTAAGTTACTTACCTAGTTAGTGTGCACTAGGTTACAAGGCTAAATCAATAGGCTAAGCTCTACCTGTATAAATCTGCAATATATCAAGGCTTATCTGTAGACTAAACTTTGGCCGTATGAATCTGCATGCTTATAATGTGAGTCATTCTCTTTTTATCAAATTACTTTCAAAATCAAGTTTATTTTCAAGGTTATAATTACAGGGATTAAGTTTATGTAATCACCAAATTACAGCCAGTATGTGGGGTTTTGTATACATTACTTGATAATATTTGCCATTGGACAAACGGGTGGCCAATGGTGATATGACCATAGTCACAGATCCGGTCGAGTGACAAATATTATGGGTAGTTGGTTGATATCTGAAACATTGTAATCTCTCTTAATACTGTAAATTATAACAAACGTGTCGTTTTAGAAAAATGAATGAACTCACTCAGTATTTCCCGCTGACAAAACCTTTTTAAAACGCGTTTCAGGTAATTACAGTAGATTGAAGTAAGAGATGGATACGGCACAGAAAGACTTCAAGAAGTGGCTTATTTTATTAATTAAATCAAATTAAGAAATATTGTTTTATGTAATCAAATTTATCTTTATTAAAGCTACCATTGTAAAACATGGGTTTATCCCATCTATTTAATAAATAAAATCCGGTGTTTTCTAAACTCTGATATTTTTCCTAACTCACGGTCCTGATGAAATTTCCGCTGCAATATTTTTCAAAATAATCACCGGTACCACTGGGCTGCTCACGGCTCCCGATTCCGTCCAGGGTGGGTCGGGGGTCGTGAGAAATACCCTTAACGGGTCAAAAATAAGCGCATAAGTATAAACGGTTCAACGATGTATAATAACCCGTGAATGAACTTCGTGTGATAGAAAACATCTTTATATATGATGTCCGTAGTAATTTAAGTGTACCAAACTAGTTAGTTTGATGAAAGTATGAAAAGGGTCAAAAGTTTTGCTAAAGGTTCAATAGTTAAGATAAGGCCGAGGGCTTAAAATCTAGAAAATTTGTAATCCGGATGTCGGATTTTAACTCCATGGGATGGAGAATTAAATTACGGACGCGTAGGAAAAAGAATCGCGTAAAACGGAGGTCTAGATCAAAAGTTATGCCATGTTGAAGTTTGGTTTTGATTAAAATTTAGCTGGGCGAATATGCAGCACCAGCACCAGCATCAACACATTCTGTCAAAATGGGACCGTGGCGTCGCGCCACAGCCAAAGGCATTTGCCGTGGCGCGCGGCGACGGGCTAAAATGTTGAAATTTTTGTTTATTTCGATTATTTGACCCAATGACCTTGTTGTACTTGTTATTTAACTATCAAAACTGACTTCTAAGTTGGTTTTGATCATAGGTGAATGTCGAGAGTCCCGGATGAAGATCAAGCGTCGAGCAAGAACCGAACACACGTTAAATGAAGCTTCCGCGTCAAATCTGGATTTGTATTTGTTATAAGTGAATTATGTAAACACTTACAAATATGTTTTGAACTATTGTAAACATATGGGAATGGAAGTAAGACAAGTTTTTGTAAAGTCACATTTTAGCATTAAAATGTGTATCTTAATTATTAAAATCTTGATTTATTAAGACGGGCGTTACAAGTTGGTAATCAGAGCTCAAGGTTAAAAGAATAAAGTGTACGGTTCGAGGCTTGATCGCAAATCCGGTAAGTACATTTATATCAATGGTTTAGTATGATTAAAGTGTTGAGAAGAACACATATGGTTATCGTGTAATACACGTTACACTAATAAAAATGATATAGAGTAGATATAGTCAACGAAATTACACGCGTTGATTCGTATAGTAGAAAAGCCTTGTATTATAATACGGGCATCCATTAATGTCGAAATTACTAACTGTTGTAAATGTTTTAGTTGAAGGACACTCGCATATGAAGATAGCGAGAGTTTAACAAATCGCGGATTTGATAGAGGAACGGTCCAAAGAGTATGCTCATCAAGGACCTAAATCGCATAGCGATCGCGAACAAGGCTAATGGCAAGAGAAGCCCGTTAGGGCAAGCATTACTAGGTGTACATTTTAAATTTAATTGCACAAATAGTAATATGCAACAAATATGTAGAGATTGAAAGTTTCATATGTAGATTAAAAAACTTGGAAAAAAAAACCTCGAATAGAAAATCTATCCGGGATATTGGTTCCAAGAGAAACAAATAGAGGCATTACTTATATGGGGTGTAATGTGAAAATTATAAAAATGCTTACATCCGATGTAGTAAGGACGGGGTGAGTGGGACAAATTAAAAAGTACCCAAATAAATCAAATGAGCAAAATATTTGATAATAATGTAAACGCACAGCCGGGTGACGGAAGCGTATTACATTAGGATAATGAGCCCGAGTGAAGGGACAAAGATTAATGTAAAATGATTAAGATATGCATTGGGAGGGGGTGTGCTTACACTCGAACCCGGAGAATGCAAACATGTAAAATGATTAAGATATGCATTGGGAGGGGGTGTACTTACACTCGAACCAGGAGAATGTAAACATGTAAAATGATTAAGATATGCATTGGGAGGGGGTGTACTTACACTCGAACCCGGAGAATGCAAACATGTAAAATGATTAAGATATGCATTGGGAGGGGTGTACTTACACTCGAACCCGGAGAATGCAAATATGTCTCTTAACGGGCCGTTTTTGTAAAGCGTCAAACTTGAGGACAAAGTCGGAATATAAAAGTGAAGCGAAGTCTTAATGCATACCGGGAGGGTTGCAATAATAACGACTTCGGTAAAACACCCGGTTGATGGGTAAGGATTTAAACACATGCGTAGACCGAGAAACGGGAACTCAGATGGAAGGTTACAAGACTCGGGTTTTGAGTCATGACTAAAAGACGACAAGATGATGTAAATAGAAATTTTGATAAATTATGTTCAACTATTTTAAAGTTGAACGGGTCGAACAAAGAATGAAGTTGACATCCATAAATGATAAAATTTCACATGAATAAGTCAAACAGGTCGAATATAATATAATGCCGGATGGCATGAGTAAGCGCAAGCGGGATAACGATAGCGTTAAAAGCAAAAGAATAATGAGCCCGGTAATGGGACATAATCAAATACGAATATATGTAAACTGGATAATGGTGAGCATAAGATGAACCGACGCATAAATGACGTGAGAAGTCATAAAGTCGGAAAATTTATCCGAAAGAAAACAAATGTAGCCTTAGACTACGGTCAAGGTCAAAGGAATTACCAAGGAGAAAATAAAAGATTTGAACATAAAAAGGGTGCCTTAATGACATATACATATATAAATGTATATACCTTTGAATAAAGGCTTGAATAAAAGATGATCTACGGGATTATCATAACCTACAAGATTATAAATGAGGCTAAGGTCTACGGGACCAAAAAGACCTTCGGGTCCCAAATAGAAAGAAACGAATTGTTAGGGTCTCACCTTAATAAGGTAAAAAGGTGAAAATATAAAGAAATAGCCTACGAGGCTAAGCGAAAGAACCTATGGGTCAATAGTATAAAACAAGGAAACTGGCTGTAACTTCCCTCGTAAAATAATAACGGGAGATAAAGTTAGTATAAAAGTGATAGGTTTCGCTAAGTTAATTAAATGGTTAAAAGCAAAGAGATTGTAAAAGGTCTGGTTGACAAAAGTGAAAAATTTCACTAAAACATTAAACGGGCAAAAATGACAAAAGAGTTCACAATTATTTAAATTGTGCTACGTCACAAAAGTGAGTGAAGTCATTACCGAAATGACAACGGAAGGGGATAAATCCTTGGACGTAAATTCCTTGGAATTGACATGAGTTAAAAAGAAAACGTTAAACTAAAAATTCAATTTTTGGTAAGAAACAACGTTTTAACACGAATGAATACTATGAGACGAATTCGGAAATGAGTAAATCAAAGAATGTGGGTCTTAACACCGATGGGTGCGAGACGATACGTCCGAAAAGAAGAAGTATGATAAAGAAAAGTCGAATTAGACTTAAACGTGACGTGACACGCTCACAGACAAGAAAAGAAATATAGAAAATGATATAGAATACAGTCAAGTCGTAACGTGAGTTACGAGATATGAAAATCAGAAAACACGCAAAAGGCCAGGTTGGCAATAAGATATACCCGAATGACGGGGAATAAAGTGACGGCGACTAATCAGTCTATCCGGTAAAACCTTTCAAAGTCATATTAGTGTTACGACTTATATAAAGCACTTGTCGATATGAGATTAGCTTGAAGTAAGCATGTTGAAAATAAATATAACCGAGTGATCAGATGACAACTCGGTCGAATAAGTGACCAGATTAAGAAATACAAGATGAAAGTATCAGCCTATGAGGCCATACACGTAAAAGACGCATATGCTATGAAACCAAAAAGACATTACCATACTTCCCTGGTAAGAGTATTATGTGTGAGCAATGCTCAAGTGATCACCGAGACTAAGGTTCGAATGATCTAAGCTGATAAAGTACGTGAGAAAGGTTTCGGGGACGAAACTTCTTTAAGGGGGGGTAGACTTGTAACACCCCGAAAACGAGTTTGGTAATCAAACCACGTTAATACTAAAAGACGGGTAAAGTACCGTTAGAGGTAAAATTTACCCGGTGCATATTAAGTTTTTTTTAATAAATAGATCAAATGTTAAATAAAAAGGGGAGAAGGAATGTTTACGAGAAAATAAAATTTTGAGAGGCCCGAGTTAACGGGATTTAGAATGGAACGGGTTATAACCCCCGGAAACCACCAAGTTAACTAGGAATATTGAATGAAGTTAATAATAGAGAATATTGTTAAAAATAAGTAGGATGTGGCCTACTAAATAACGAACCAAACATGAGGGGTTAAATTTGGATAACTTAATAAAGTTATTTAATAAAAGAAAAATAAAAAACAAAACACACACTTGAAGTGTCTGTTCTGCGATCGAACAGGGGCGACACCAGGAGCCAAACCCTAAACTCTCACAAACCTCTCAAATTGAAGGTCCAAATCAAGTCTAAATCAAAATCCGAGTACGAATTAGTGATCTCCACTGAAAAAGGAGTCACGAGGTATGTAAATTTCATGAGAAATCTCTAGTTGAATTTCTGAGCAAACCTAGAGAATCCGAATTAGAAGATTGCATGCTTGTTATATGATGAAATAGGAACATTGTAGTGTCTAGCAGTAAACCCTAGACAAGTATATGATGAAGTAAGGCCTAATTCTTATGAATTCATGATCACCATTGAAGGTGATAAGTGGGTTTTCGTATGAACATGTTAAACACTAGAAATTTATAGTTGTTCTAGTGTAATTTGAATTTTCGTAAGTAAATTATGATGTAGTAGATGCGAAAAATTGATATGAGCATGTTAATTGATGTTAAAACTTGGTTAAAACAATAACCATGAACTTGATAATAGAAGAATACAAATTATGCACATTAGGTGTTTGTTAAAATGCCTAAATGAGAACTAAAGTGTTGAAATTTAGAGTGAAAATGCGTATTTGAATGATATGTCAATTACGCGTAATATGAAGTGATAAGGGTTCTAAATATTATGTTGATTTAAACTTAATGTTGTAAACCACGAGATTGAAAATAGTTAACTTTGATACACTAAGTTAACCAATCATAAAGTCGAATAGTAGCTTCGACATAGAAAATAAGTGAGGTGGAATAGTCGTGATTGTTAATGACTAAATTAACCGCCTTGTAAATGATTGACAATAGTTTGACGCTTAAACGAGCTAGGTAGAGGCTTGGGAAAAAAGCGGTCAAATAAATCAAGTACGAGAAGGGAAACGTAAACCGGATGCGAGGTAAGTGGAACTTATACTTTTTGTAGAATATGTGTTTATTCTAAAATTTTCTTACACGATTAAGATGATATTCAAGACATGGTTCCGATCTGATCCGAAACGATACGGGTCGGAGCACATCTAATGATGAAAAACCATATTTAATAATAAGCGCAAAATGTTTGATCGTCTAGACCAAACGGGTCAAATGGTAATGAAATACCATTTGACAAATAATGACTAATAAGCACTTGCCGAGTCTTATGCTTACAGGATAAAGTGGCTTATGATTTAGCGTTGCTATGAATTAGCCAAGATATCGAGACAAAGTATTAAAATGGGTCAGTGTGTTGATCCGAGCCAGGTACGTACAAATATGGTTGTAGTTAACGTACAAATTTGGTCAAATAAGTGGCGAAAGTCCTTCGTCGCAAAATGAGGGCCTAAGTTGACAGAAACGCCCTTGATGGGTAAATCGGGAAAACAGCCCTTAGGGATGGTTTAAGAGAAGTATAAAAGTTATAGGCATAAGCCTTTTTGGGTCAAATGTATCAAAATGGCCTTTGCCGTAAATTGAAAATCCGAAAGGGGTAAATTTGGGAGAAACATTAGATACACATAAAATCCACCACAATAGTAGTTGTGGTGGAAGACCCCTCGAAAAGCAATGTGAAAATATGAAGTTAGAAGTGAATAAGTGTGGCTTATGCATTAAAGCGTTTAAATACCCTTAACGGGTCAAAAATAAGCGCATAAGTATAAACGGGTCAACGATGTATAATAACCCGTGAATGAACTTCGTGTGATAGAAAACATCTTTATATATGATGTCCGTAGTAATTTAAGTGTACCAAACTAATTAGTTTGATGAAAATATGAAAAGGGTCAAAAGTTTTGCTAAAGGTTCAATAGTTAAGATAAGGCCGAGAGCTTAAAATCAAGAAAATTTGTAATCCGAATGTCGGATTTTAACTCTATGGGATGGAGAATTAAATTACAGACGCGTAGGAAAAAGAATCGCGTAAAACGGAGGTCTAGATCAAAAGTTATGCCATGTTGAAGTTTGGTTTTGATTAAAACTTAGCTGGGCGAATATGCAGCACCAGCATCAACACATTCTGTCAAAATGGGACCGTGGCGCGCGGCGACGGGCTAAAATGTTGAAATTTTTGTTTATTTTGTTTATTTCGATTATTTGACCCAATTACCTTGTTGTACTTGTTTTTAACTATCAAAACTGACTTTTAAGTTGGTTTTGATCATAGGTGAATGTCGAGAGTCCCGGATGAAGATCAAGCGTCGAGCAAGAACCGAACACATGTTAAATGAAGCTTTCACGTCAAATCTGGATTTGTATTTGTTATAAGTGAATTATGTAAACACTTACAAATATGTTTTGAAATATTGTAAACATATGGGAATGGAAGTAAGACAAGTTTTTGTAAAGTCACATTTTAGCATTAAAACGTGTATCTTAATTATTAAAATCTTGATTTATTAAGACGGGCGTTACATAGATGGGTTATTCGAGTGTTCAAGAAAAAGGTGAGCAGTGTCATTTGATTTAGGGTATTCATAATAGGGTGGAATTGTAGGAATCGATGTTATTGATATGGGTGACTGAAGGTAGGAGAGTGGGGAGGGTTTTCATCATATGGGTGGCTAAGGTAGGAGAAGGGTGGAGATGAGAAAACAAAAGGCGTAGAATGAAGAAAATATGACACGTGTGCAAAAATCTTACGTGGCAAGCAGTAGAATATATCAAGTTGGGATAAAACTAAGACTATGGGGTATGGGGCATAGGTTGGGTACAAACGCCCACGTCACCACCCCGGATGGGCTTGGGTTTCGGCGTGGCCCCTTGGGCTGGGGTTTCAGCCCGAGCGTTGGGCGGGGCTACGAACATGACATGGCGGAACCTCGTTGGCCAATAGCACTAGCCCTTTGAAATTGGCTTTTTTTTTCCACGCCACCCCAGCCATGCCCCACCATACCCCTTTGAAATTGGCTTTTGGTCTTGAGTGCCCCATACTCCACATGTCGCACCATGCCCCCAACCCACGCCCCACGATACCCCACGGTCTAAAGGGGTGGGCTGAAATTCAGCCAACTGTATCATCATTTTTATTTATAATTATAGATTAAAATGAAATGGTCATAAACTATAAATATGCAATAAATTTTGTTTTAAAGATATATCATTTTTTTTAATTATATTTCTTTATATTAAATTTAATAATACTATTCTAACAAACTACATTTGTAATTTCTCACATGCTGTATTGATACGTTACCGCTATCGTGTCATATCCAATCAATACCGATTGAACAATGCTAATATCGATCAGTGTAAATTTTATTAAAAACAGAGTTGTATTTAGATTAGAGTTTTTATGGATATCATAAACAAGTACCATGACGAACCGAACCGATTCCGACCGAACAATTCCAATTTATACCGATATCAATATTATCGGAACCAGTATACGTTTTTACGGTTTTTGATCGATGTATTCTTTTGAACATATCACGACTTGATTTATTGGATTTTCTCTTTCGATTACTGAACCACTATCGATTGAATTTCTGTCGTGTAGCGCGGGCGAATACAACCAGTCATAGTTAAACTTTTCAGAATTATAGTTAAATAATGCATGTCTTAGACCACATAATTCACCCATCAACAATTCAACATCACATACGTGAAATTATTTATTAGTTCCTATATTTACTATATCATTTTAAGTATCAACAAAATTATTTTGAAATATACAAAATAACTTGCTTTAAGGCCACGCGGTGTAGAGCAACACTCTTAGCCACCTCAGCTGGGTGGTGGCTCTAACACCACCTATCCCACGTTAAAGAGGGACATCATCAGATGACTCACCAGTTCAATAACAGGCGTTAAGGGTGGACGGTATGGGTTGATTGAGTGGGTTCGGTGATTGGTTTCACCGATCGGTGAACCATCCCTAGTAGTTGATTGAGTGAGGGGTTTCGGTGTATACTCACCAAATGTTTGAGTATGATTGATTGAGTTTAATGGTGGGTCCCAACCCCTTTCAACCAATCGCAATTTTTTTTTTAATTCTTTACCACTCTCAAGGTGTTTGAACCATACTTAGTGATTGAGTGCAAAATGGGGAGTGGAATGGGGACTTGACATAACATAATATTATTGGTGGGTTTTCTCTTTAATAGTATTCTTGGGTGAGTCAGGTTTGGAGTGTCAAAATCAATAGGCTCACTTAGATATTGGGAGTAGTTTCAGACGCCGTCAAAATAAACCTAAAACAACTCTAATGAATTATATTCTATAAATTATATTTTCTAATTTTGTGGAACATCACATCATCTATTTTAAGTGTCTTGTAAACTTGAGTTATTGAACATACTAAAAGAAGCTTTGAGTGACCCATGCAACAATTCGAAAAGCCCAGGTCCGTGTTCTAATGGCTCTGCACCTTTTACTTTCTATATGTAACGTATAGTGCCGTTTTTCAATTGAAATTCTGTTTTTTTCAAACTATTTCTAAATTTGTGTAGAGTGGTTAACTTAAAAGAAGTTTTGAGTGACCCATGTAACATTCTGAAAAGCCCACTCTATTGCCCGAGTTGTGTTCTAGCGACTCTGCATCTTTTACTTTTCATATGTAACCAGTGGCGGACCCATGAATTTTTTTATGGGGGTGCGGAACATTTTTAAAAATTTTAGGCCCCAAGGTATATAAGTAAAAAATCGGTTCGTATTGGGTCGGGTCATGTAAAACAAAAGAACATCGAACTAAATTTGTATAATCATCAAAAATATGTCAAACATTGTTACAAACATAATTAAAACGTCACCCTACGGGTTTTCATTTTTTGAAATCTATACAAAACATGGCTCCATAACATATTATATAATATATCAACTATTCAAGCCCTAGAAATCATAATGTAAATAACCCAAAAAATCATCTAAACAACATATACATACACCATAAAAAGAAAAAGTCAAACATTCTTCACTAACAAACATAACCCACCAGATCTACTGTGTGGTGTATGCGGCTATAAAAAAGACAAAATATTATCACTAACAAAATATAACCTACCATATAACATAATGAAAAACAAAACGAAGCACATGTCTACTGTCATGGTTAGTATGCCGCTAATATCAACCAAAATTCATCAAAAATAACAAAAAAATTTACCCGTGTTCGATCGGCGGTGGTATGATGACTGATTACGGTGGTATACGGCTGCTGACTGTTCACTGTTGTCGTTGATGTTCTGATTGCTGGCGTGCAGGGAGGATAGAGAGAGCGGGAGAGAATATGTAAGGGTTTTGGGCTTGTTTATTTTATTTTAGTTTGAAATATTGTTGATTTGTTGGGTTTGTTTAATGGACTAAGACTTAGTAGTGGACTAGTTAAAGGTATTGGGTATTTGGGTTTAGTTATTTAGGTATTAAAAGTAATATAATTTAGGTAGTATTTTTTAAAAAAATAAGAGTTTGCTAAAAAAATTTTAAAATATAAATTGATAACACTTTTTACCTGAGGGGTGCAGACGAAAAATTCCAAGAGGTGCGGACGAAAAATTCCAATGGATGCGGACGGGATTTTCGACGGAACTTAGCACTAAAAATTTTTTTCCTGGGGGTGCGCCCGCCCACCTTGACTTTGTCTTAAGTCCGCCCCTGTATGTAACGTATAGTACCGTTTTTCAATTAAAATTCGGCCTTTTCAAACCATTCCTAAAATTTTGTATGTGTTTAGGATGGAGGGAGTGGTCACCAAACGGTGAGTGTTTAACTTATTTTCTAACCAATAATGTCATGTCATGTCAAGTCCCCACTCCACTCCATATTTTGCACTCAATCATTAGACCATGTGTAGTGGTTTAGCTCAATAATGCCCCCATCATGGGGCGTTTTGTGACACGTGACAGTCCAGTCAGCATGGGGCATTATTGGGGGTTATTGCAAAAGTGCCGTAGTGGGAATAATGCCCAATAACGCCCCTTTCAATCATTAAACAATTATTTTTTTATAGAGAAAAGGATAAAAAAAAATAAGAAAATGAACTTTACACTCGGACCACTCCCATTGGCCACATGCAATTTTGAGTTGACTACTTCAGCGTTTTTTTTTATAACGCCGGAATCATTTTTTTCAAATAAAACGCCGGAAAACGCCCGGGTGTAATGGGTGGGGGGCGTGTTTTGGCGTTTTTTTTAATTTAAAAAAAACGCCCCACTACACATAGGGATGGCAAAAAAGCCCAAGCCCAACGGATATACCCAAAACCCGAAACATACGGGCCGGGTATACCCGAAGCCCAATGGGTATGGGCCGGGTACGGGCTTAAAAATAGAAAAAAATCGGGTATGGGTACGGGTATGGGATTTAGTGATACCCACCCGATACCCGGCCCATTTACCCGAATAATACCCGAAAGTATCATATTATAGATTTCCATATATATAAACTTAGTACATGTACTTATTACCTTCTCTATAGTCATATGTGGATATGTATATGACAAGTATTTAGTGAACATATAACTCATTTTTGAGCATGTATATTAGATATGGAAGCTATCACCCTTTATTATGTGGATGTTTTATGCAATTAGGTGGTCCTGGTACAATTACTTAATTAGTAATCGTTTTAGTTTAGTTTGGTATATGTGGTCTAAATATGATATGTAAGTTGTTAATCATATTTTCATTTGCTCTAGTCATTAAAATAGTAAATTATATAAACATCAAAGTAAAAATTGCACATTTGTCCCAACGGGTATTTTTAAGAAATTAACGGGTATACCCGATACCCGTGGGTAGGCCCGATACCTGACGGGTAATTACCCGAAAAATACCCGACGGGTAACGGGCCGGGTATGGGACAAAGAATTACAACCGGGTACGGGCCTGGGATTACCAATACCCGACCCATTGCCATTCCTAACTACACATGGTCTTAGCAATGATCAAACACATGGAGAGTAGTAAACAATTAAAAAAATGTGATTGGTTGAAAAAGGATGGGGCCCACCATTAACCCTCTCTCTCTCCTCTATCTATTCTCTTCTCTTTCGGTGTCTCTCTCGGTGAGTAGTCACCGCCTCCTCCACTCCCCACTCCCCACTCACCGATTAACCCTAGCAATGGTTCCCCAATCGGTAAACTACCCTCCACGATCAAGTCACCAAGACCACTCCCTCCAACCTTAAATTGAAAAATGATAGATGGTTGTCGTTTACTTGAACTTTTTTTTAATAAATGAAACAAGTTGGTTAGAGTGCTTTGCTTGAACTTCTTTTAATAAAGACAAAATTGCAGAAAACAACCTTTATGTATACCCCAAACTGCACTTTATACCTTTCACTATGAAATCCGCCAAAACCAACCTTTACGTTCATGTTTTGTTACACATCACAACCTTTACACCTAACCTAGTCAAAAAAGTCAGTTAAATGCAGTCACATGCCTTGCACGTGAGGGCATATATGTCTTTTCACAAGTCTTTTATTCAATGTATTATTTTAAATCAAATGCAACCCAACATCATTTTTGCCAAACCTCTGTTTGCAAATAAACACTGTTTCACAATCAGTTTCTAATTAATTTTGATGAACGGACTTGTCCAATAATGAAAGAAATTAGGCAAGGGTGAGGGTAGAATCATCACACAACAGAAGTAAAGTCAAGCTCACTAAAGAAATTAACAAGACATTCAAACAAAAATGATGTTAAAATCTAGACGAGTGCTGTAATGAACCGGAAGTAGAAGCTTCGGGGCAATCGCTGTGGCCGTTTCATTCGTCGTAATCTTCAAGCTGCCGTTTCATTCTCCGGGGATGATCGGAGACTCTGTTTCGTTGATTTTGGCCGGTGACCTTCAAGAGTCCTACACCAACCTTAAACCACCCAACACCAACTTTCTGTATCCAACTTTCTGAAAGATTCATCCTTTTCCCCCAAAACCTTAAACCTTGAAATTCCACTACATTCACCGATGTCAATGACGACAGATCACTCGCAAATTCCGGAGGTCGACAAATTTTTTTTTATATATTTTAATTTGCACAAAGCCATATCCCCACATTACAAGGTAATAATAATTTGATTTGTAAACTAATAGAAGCTTTGAACTAACGCAGACTTGAACCGAAGAACAACCCAAATCAAAACTGCAACGAAACTCGAATCGAAACTTAAACAAACAAAACCCGAACCAGATTCTAACCTGAGCCGACTGTGTTGCGAAACCCGAACCGGAGCCGGAGTCAAACAAACACTGAACTGAACCAGAAACGAAACCCAACCCGAAACCGAACCACCACCGTGAACCACCATCGAAGTCGCCGCAGCCGACGGTCCCCGGAGAACGGCTTGCCGTTCTCTGTTCCTTCCTCTTCTCTGACGTCTCTCTCTCTCTCCGTTTCACCACCAAAGTACCGCCGCCACCAAGAGGGTGTCGGCCGTTCGATTAATCAGGAAGAGAGAGGGAGGAGGAGGGTGTTGCAGGTGTAGGAGAGGGAGGAGAAGGGTGTTGATATCTTATTTATTTGTTAGTTGATAAGGGTTTAAATATAATATTAATTGTAAAAGGGGTCAAAGGAAAAGACATATATGCCCTCACGTGCAAGGCATGTGACTGCATTTAACTGACTTTTTTGACTAGGTTAGGTGTAAAGGTTGTGATGTGTAACAAAACATGAACGTAAAGGTTGGTTTTGGCGGATTTCATAGTGAAAGGTATAAAGTGCAGTTTGGGGTATACATAAAGGTTGTTTTCTGCAATTTTGTCTTTAATAAACATAACATGTTTCAAAACTTGTGACAACGGGCCAGTTGGTAGCCTAATATGACCCGTCTTGGGCTCTAACCGTCTGGACCCAATCACTAAAGCCCAAAGTTAATACTTCTTTTTTATAAGGGTCTCGTATATAGAAGATGAACGGGAAACTAAAGAAAGGAATCCAAGAATACTGCAAAGTATTAAATGCTTGATAGATGAAGAGAAAGAGGTCGCCGGAAACCTAGTACAATCAAGCTGGCCTCATTAATTAAAGCTTCTGATCCGACCGTTGGGGCTCAGACACGTGTCTGAGTCCCCCAAAGACGGCAGGATGCCGTTAGATCGTTCAGGTGCCATTTACCAAGAGAGATAAGCCATTTCCTTTATATAAGGAAGGTAAGCAGCGATCCTTATGGACCAAGGTAACTCTCACTTAATGCGATATGCTCTCATTTATTCCGACCAACATACACTCTCATTAAATTCCGACACAATAACTAGTTTATTAGTATCCACTCCACAGAGAATATTCTGGCGATCATACTCGTCGGAATAGACTTCTCATTTTATCTCCGGCAAGTTTACTTACTTTCACGCCGGAGCTTGGTCACGAATCCCCCTCTCGGGGCCCTTCGTGACGAGGCTAACGGTTTTCTTTTTTGTAGAAGACGAAGACTAGGGCATTACAACGTCAGCGAGATCCTTTAAACGTCATCAGTGATTTGGGGATTCGACAACTTGTTTGTTAAAATAAAACCCAATACCTCTATAAAAAATGTTATGCGTTTGTTGACACCCAAATTAATTCTTTAAAGGTTTTCAATTTTTTTGTATGATGTTAAAGGTGACGAATGTGGATTATATGTTTTTTTTAGAAAAATACATGTTTGGAACTCTTTTTTTATTGGTTTTTGAAATGTTTTATTTGCTATTTATTTATTGTGACTGTAGTTTTATATGTCACCCAGTCTTACCTAAAAATTTTGACATCGAGTTGATATCATCCAAGCATCCAAAAAACTAAACCCGGTGAGAAAGAAAGTCTTGTTTAAAAACCCCAGGAGAAAAGTTTTAAAAACAAGATTGATTGAAAATTATATTTATTTAATTTAGAATACAACTTTTAAATAATTTAAACTGTTTAATAAAAAATTAATGCGTTAGCTCAACTTGTATACTCGTTGTCCGACACAAAAATATTTTTATACATAGCAACGTACTAGTTTCACCTCGAAGAAGTCTTATGATTTAATAAGACAATATAGTTTACAAGAGTTTTTTAATCACACGTTACAAATTGAATACATGACATCCAACCAAAATTGGTTTTATGTCAATGTGAACGGCAAGCACCTGCCGAGAAAAACGATGTCGTAACTTGACGTGATTCTTAGTCAAGTGTTTCCATCAATTCTCTTCATTATTTTCTTTTTCTTTTCGTCGTCATTATTACAAGTATTACAAAACTACGTTATATTAGGCTATGGGGTATGGGGACCGGCCCCATCCCCGTCTTGGTTCGGCGCCGGCTACACCCCATCCCCCCCCCCCCCCCCGGTCCCCGTCTTCAACGTCGAGGAATGGACGTTCAGGACGATCCAATATGGTGGGCCCCCTTTTTATCAAGTTGCAACTCTTAGGCTTAGTGATTTGTACATTAGACTGGTGGTACTTGTACATAGTGGTGGGGTAGGATCATCCTCCCATACCCTCTAGTTTTGTGGGATGGACCATCCTTGGGAGGACTATAACGTGGCGCCTACGTGGCGGATCATCCTCCCTTGGAGGACCATGGGCGTACCCACCCCAAGCTGTGGGTGGGCGGGCACACCCCTTCAAAAAAAAAATTTTAGTGTTATTTTTCGCCGGAAATCCCGATCACACCCCTTGGAAATTTTTACTCGCACCCCTTGAAAATTTTCAACCGCCCCACTTAGAAAAAAATTATTAAGAATTTATAAAAAAATAAACACTAATTTATTATTTAATATATAAGTATATAACACTATTTGTATAATTATTCTTTAACCTCTTAATTACTTAACCCAATCTATTTTTATTGACTTTTTTTATGATAATATATATTTTAGTTTTTATGTTCTTTTGTCTTACACGGCCCGACCTGATCCGACCCGCTATGAACCTTTTTTTATATAACTAAGGGCCTAAAATCTTTAAAAATATTTCGCACCCTCAGAAAAAATTTCCTAGGTCCGCCACTGTGGAGGACAATCACCATACCCTCTAGCCTTATAACCCAACTTACTAGTGACCGTCTTGTTAAAAACTTGAGTCGAATCAAACTTAAATGAGCTCGAACATAAAATAAAACGTATGTATTAGACGAACTTTAACACATACTTCGTATACCGAGCTTGATTAGACTTATTAGTCAAACGAGCTTATTTGTGTGAGTGTGATATTTTGGCATACATAATAAGTTCTATAAAAATAACTAAATAATATTATGTGCATATATACACAAATAACTAAAATTAAATAAGAAAGGAGTCAAACTTAAATTCTGTTAATTTAGATGAGTAGAGTCGTTGGAAAACTTTTTCTAGAAACAACTAATACACATATTCTCTAATCTTACTTCTACTTTTGTATCAACGTTCACTAGCAAACTTGAACTCAGAAACACCACTTTACACAACATGATACCACTAGACCATAACTCTAGAAGCCATGTTTGCTTAGATGAGATTGGGTCTTGAGGCTCCACTTAAGCTATTTAGAGCATTCACATCCTTTTTATCATTTCTATCCTATAATTACACTAAAAACAACTACATTTTCTTTGCCCTTTTGATTAAATAATATTTTTTAACGGCAAATTTGGATCACTAACGAATCACTGGAGTATCATTGTGCCACTAGCGGAACCACCTGATCATATCCATCTCCACGAGGCTATAGTGCCACCAATTCAGGAGAAAACCCAATAAATCTGGGAAAACTCCCTTGTAGGAATGAACCTAGGACCGAATGGTTCAAAGCCTTATCTCACCCACAAGATGCAGGCTATAATTCAATGGGCAAATAATATTTGTTTATACCTTTATCATTACATTTTCTCTCACGAAGAGTTTTGAAGATTCTTTAAAAAAGGTGTTTTTTCTCTCTCTACACTTGGTTTCTCTCTCTACAAACAGGTTTCGAATCAGATCTTTCAAGTTGAAGAAGATGGTAAAGAAATGAAGAATATATTGTTGTTTTGTTTGATGTTGTTGTAGTTAGATGTTGTTGTAAGGTATTAAGAGTGAAATTGAAAGAAAGGATTTGTTGATGAACAATGTCCCCTCAAATACACAAATGAACAATAACATTTTCTCCCCCTCTACTCACAACTATTTTTTTATAATATAAAAACCATCCGTGTAGAATTTGGTGGAAGGTATGCTTAACTATTTCTAAAGAAGGCGAGAGGCTTGGTTTGAGTAGACTTAAGAATATCAATGTGGCTCTCCTATCTAAATGGGGATGGCAGTTCAAGACGGAGAAAGATCATCTTTGGGTTAAGGTGGTGGAGACCCTTCACATAAGTAAAGGGAATTGAGACTTCCTTCCTTTAAGGAAGAATCTAAACGAGGTTTGGAATAATATTGTTAAAACTTTTGCTAGAACAACCATTGAGGAGACTCTGTTACGGAATTTCTTCGAAGGTGAGCTAGGAAGTGGTCTGACATCTCTTTTTGGATCGATCCATGAATACACAACGAGTCGTTGAAAGAGATCTTTCCTAACATTTTTAATTAGAGGCAGAAACAAGATGCACAATGGCGGAGATGATTAAGATGGAGAATGGTTCAGTTCCTTCTCGTGGAATTGGACTAGAGGGCCTAACTCTTTTTTAGAGATCTCCGAGCTCATCTGGCTTATGATGTCTGACGTGACCGTGTCATCCCGATCAGTCAAAAACCCAATTAAACCTAGGTAGCTAGGGTAAGTCGGGTATCAAATCCACGAAGAACATGTGGTCAGTATCGCACGACCTGTTCGACTAGTTAGACTATTTACAAAAAATGTACAATGTGATTATGAAGATTGCTAATTTTTTTATAAGTTTATTTGGTTGGAAAATAAATCGGAGTGACCTGACAATTGGTATTATCTAAAACACTTGTGATTAAATAAAATTTCAACTAAATTACTAAATGATTAAAACAAGAAATTAGAGACAAGTTCCACACCCGGTTCGATTATTGCAAGACCTAGGGTTCCTACATGTTTTAACTTGATTCAGTTGCATATAGTGATTAACGGATTACTATCACGAAGCTTAGGTGCCAATTGCTATCAACGTCATAGACAACGGACCGTAATGCACTTTGTTACCTCGGACATGTAAATCCTAACCTAAGATAAGGCATAAGTGCACAAATTCATTTCGCAAAGTCAAATTTTATAATCATTCGACAATTCACAAATTCAATTAAAATGCACGACAATTATCAAAGGGTTCAAATACTAAACAACTTGTCACAAAAACAAATCAAAATACAAATGCATAAACCCTAGAATTCTTACAACAATCTACACCGGGGTGAAACCGACGAGACTAGCCACTCATGGTTGAATGGACGCGATCACCGGATGACGAGCACGAACATGGCGCCATGACCTTGAGTCTTGGAGGAATGATGGAGGGTAGGTGTTAGGGTTTGGTGGAGAATCGATTGGGGATGATGGTAGAGGGTTTGATGATGATGGTGAAGGTGATTCGGTTAGGGTTAGGGGTGAAGGAGAGTAGTGGTGGTGTTAGAGATGGGTTAGGGATGAAAAAGATGATCAAGAATGGTTCCAAGATGGTGTTTTCAGCTTCCCCAACTCGTAACCCCCGAAAATTGGTCAAACGAAACCTTGCAACCCATCCCTAAACATTAAAACACAAATTTCGCGACACGGTAATTGGGAGGGCATCGCCGATGGCCATTTAGGGCGTCCCCAACGCCCCCTGTAAATGCGGATTTCCTGATTTCTTGTTTTCTTCATAACTTCTTCGTTATAGCTCCGTTTTACTCATCGTTTTCGCCCACGTACTCGTAATTCAGCCCTCTATCATGCCATCTTCCAATATATTCATTTTAAATCCATTAACATTCCCCAAAACACATCCAATCCTCGTGATTAACCCGGTTTTGTTCATTTCACATCCCCGGTTGATCCGATTCGCGTCCCGGTGCTCCGTTTAGCTCCCGATTAGCTCCTTAAACTCTTTTAGACCTGTAAAACACAAAACCCATTAAAAGTAGGCTATTACATATTAAAAGCTACGTAAAAACATCAACTTAAGCACAAACGATCACCGGTTTTCGACCACGTATCAATGTCCTTGGATTCGGTTAAAGTCTTTCAGCAAAGGGATAAATGGAGTTGGATTGGGTAGGAGGATAAATAATTCTTTGTTCGAGCGGTTAAGAAATTACTTGCGGGAGGGGTGGACCATAGTAGTAACTACGTTATGAATTGGAGAAAAAAGGTCGCGCTTAAATGTAATGTTTTGCTTGGAGGGCTGAAATGGGTCGTATTCCTACGGCTATGGTGCTCAAAAATCGTAACGTGGATATCGAAGATGACTCGTGTCCTTTTTGCAACTCGAAAGAAGAATCCGCCAGCCATTTTTTTCTTTTTGTAGTGTGGCATCTCGTGTTTGGCATCATGTTGGGGTTTGGACCAAGGTTGCGCCCTTCGTTACTTCATCGTTTAGAGAGCTCTTGGAGCTTCATCATCAGGTCGGTCTCCATGGGGGAGCTAAGGAAGCCTTTGAAGGGATTGTGAAGTGTAACACCCCGAAAACAGGTTTGGTAATTAAACCCCGTTAATACTAAAGAGCGGGTATTAATACCGTTAGCAGAAAAGATTAAACCGGAAATTATTAGGATTTAAATAAATAAGCTTAATAATAAATAAAACGAGGATAAACACTTTGAGAAAACAAAGTATATAGAAGGCCCGAGTTAACGGGACTTAAAATAAAACGGGTTATGACTTCCCGAACCCATTAAGTTAACTAGGAATAATTAACCTAGTTAGTAATATATGATTAAGGGGGTGTTTGTTTTTTCTTCAAACATCTTCAAGGGAACTGTTGTCTGCAGGCGCGCAGACGTTTCCCTTGAAGACTGTTTGTTTTTTTTTTAAACAGATCTGAAAATGGCTTATATCATCTTAAAAAAAAAGCTATGAGCCCTTGCTTCAAACATCTTCACACAACCACAACCCCTTCACCGCCCCTTCACCCACCACCGCCTCCGTCTGCCACCACCACCACCGCCCCTTCACCCACCACCGCCTCCGTCTGCCACCACCACAAAGTGTAAGTGATGAATAATGAATTATAGCTTCTTTTGAAACAAAATAAACATGAGGGGCCAAAAGGGTTAACTTGAAAGTTAACTAAATAAATAACAAAAAAAAAAAACACACACACACAGAGCGAGGGGAGGGAGCCAACCCTAGTTCTTCAAGAATCTTCAAATTGAAGCTCAATTCAGGCCCTAAATCGATGCATGAACACATAAAAACGATCACCAAGCTTAGGGGATCATGAGGTATGTCAAATTTTTGATATTTATGAAGTTGAGATTCTTGATGTACTTATGAAAATCGAAATTCAAGCTTGAATGATTGATGTTTGGGTGAAAGTAGGATGGATTCATGTTTAGGAGTAAACCCTAGACAAGTATATATTGAAATCATGCTTAACTCAAGTAAATTCAGATTTTGTTGATGCTAAATTCATGTATGAGATGTTTTTAGGGTTTTGATTGCTAAAAATAGTGTTATGATGTCAAGAACATGCTTAAATTGAAAGCTGAATTCAAACAGCTCCTGATCAGAATTTACAGCCGACTTGTATTGGTTGTAACCTGAACAAAACGTGACAAAAACATGTGTTTCTTGAGTCTAAAATGTAATTCCAGGAAATATCTTTAAAACCCCACTGGAATCGCATTTTTTAGACGAAAATTGAGCGTTTTATGAATTTTTCCGTATCAAAGGTTCAAGCTGCGTTTTCTGGCAGAATTTGCAGCCCATTACGAATGTCATAACTCAATTTATGAATTTAGTTATGATCTCAAATTTTTACTGTAGATAGTTTTAAGCGATTAAAAGAATCTCCAATTGGAATTTCGTCAATCGGATAAACGAGGAATTTTTAATGAATTTTTCCATAAGCTGCAGTCAGAAGTGATGAATCTGATTGCAGCTTAGTAAATGAATTTTTACGAATTTTCGGTAAAGAGTTAGATCTTGTAATTTTAACACAAGGCCTAACCCTCCGAGAGGTACACCACATAAAAAAATCATAATTTTTGAAGACTTGTAAACAGGTTAAACAAGTGACCAAAAACAGCCAATTTTCAGTGATATGAAATGCCTAAATGAAATCGCGGTCTACTTGGTTGTGTGTAAAACGTGATTACATTAAGTGTTCGGATGAATGCATAGAAATGTGTAAGGTGGAAGATCATATTAAATTATGGTTAATCTAACCAACTTGTGAACATTGGATAATAGTTTGGCGCTTAACAAGCTAGGTGGAAGCTTGTGGATGAAGCGGGTCAAACAGAGCGAGTATGGAAAGAAAAGCGTGGCATGGATGCAAGGTAAGTGAAGCTTACGCCTTTTATTTTATTACCAATTACTTGATTTCGAGTATTGAATCTGAATTATGTTGAGTAAATGAAATATGATGTTCCGGCACGACTTATGCACGAGTTGGAAAAATGAGAAAAAATTACGCAACCATGAATTATGGTAAAAACGGTTAAATAGTAATCCGGACATGGACTAACGAATATATAAATGAATTTGAAAGGACACCATTTTGGCATAAGCCATAAAGGGTCAGACAAAACGAGAACGATTCCTAAGTAAGTAAGATGAATTCGAAAATAAACCGGGATAGGTGAAAGGGGGATGAAATGGTAATTAAATACCATCTCGTAATGATAATTAGTCATTTCGACTAAACGGGTCAAATGGTGTTGTTAACACCATTTGTCAATAATATTTGATGATCGCTTGTCGAGTTTTGTGATTACAGGAATTATCACATGGTTCGCATTGCTATTAACTAGAAACTTATAGCAAAAGGTATTTAAACGGGTCAATTTTATGACTCGAGCCAGGTACGCATGTTTAGAATTATAGCTAACGGCGATATTTTGGTCAAATAATAGCGGAAGTCCTTCGTCGCATAAATGAAGGGCTAAATAATTGACAAAAGTCCTTGAGGGGTGAATAAAGTAAACAACCTTTAAAGAGTTGTTTTGAATTTAGCGCCTTGTTAAATTTAGTCATTGAATACGTATAAAAATGGTGATAGGATGTAGATCTATAGAAGCATGATTTAAGCCTAAAAATGTAAAATACTTGTAATGGGTCAAAACGGGTATATATGCAAAACGGGTTAAGATTTCTTAAGGAGCCCGTAAAAGTTGAATCTTGAAAATTAATAAACGGATATAACATGATGACCATGGTAGTTTTGAAAGAAAATAACAAGCTAGTTTGGTAAAAGCATGAATGGGTCAAAAGTGTCATAATTGAATTTCAAGTCGAGAGCTTGAAATCTAAGATTTTGTGAATTCAGATGCAGGATTTTACTTCATATGAATGAGAATCAAATTACGGTCATGTAGGAAAAAGAATCGAGTAAAACGGACTTGTATAGCAAAAGTTATGCAGGTTTTAAGTTGTTAAATGTTAATTTTCGTAGCTGGGCAAGTGCAGCAACAATGAAACAAACCTGCTGTGAAAAACAGGCCGTCGCGCTACGCGACGGCATATTAACATTACGGTCGCGCGACGCGACCATCGTCGCGGGTCGCGAAGGATGACTAGAGAACGGTCGCGGGGCGCGACCGCCTATTATTTCAGAAATTTTGTTTCTTTTCTATTGTTGGCCCTTAGAACTTGATTATACATGATTAAACATGTCAAAAATAACAGTTTGTGTGGTTTTGGCAATAGGTAAATGCTCCCAAAATGTCCGGATGAAGATCAAGCGATTTACAAGAACCGAACACATCAGAATGAAGCTTCCGCACGGCGTTTTGATGTCGTTGTAAATGACGAACTTATATATATAAATTATGTTGTAAATTTTTAATTTGTAAAAGTTTTAAATTACTCGAATTTCTAAGAATCCTTAATAGTAATTACATGTTAAATTTTCGTTTTATATACGAAAACCTTTAAAATATCGGATTTACAAGATGAGTGTTACATGAAGGTTGGGTACTGATGCATTTGGAACGCAAGGAACAAGCTAAAGTTCAAGAATAAGCACGTTAGGGCCGAAGACATTATTAGGGATATAAATCTACGGGGTTTTTGTGGTTAAGTAATAGAACTAAAAATAGGTCCTTGTTGTGGACTGATTAGTGTAACTTTGTAAATATGTAGTGGGTTGTTTGGTGTTGGTTGGCTGCGGTGTTTCATGGGCTGGTTTGTATTTCAATGAGGTTTTCTTTTTCTTTTTTGTTTAAAAGAGAAAACTAGTCGGTTACTATTTTATACAATTTTATAACAATTTCTTACATTATTATTAAGTATTATTAAACACCACTAAAAAACAACATATAATCAGCAGCCAATGAGGTTGTGGTGAAGCGGTTGGAGAAATTGTGACCACTCTCCATATCCCACTCTCCATATTATTTTCTACGGCATCCAGGTGAAGTGCGAATACGGGTGACGCCGGTTCGTCTTGGATGGGAGGCGGGGTTTTACCGATTATTCCATTGTCGTGCCTTCGGTCAGGTTTCCGCACATCTGGGAGAGCCAAAGAGCTGGCGACGGTCGAGCAGTCGACCGCGCCCGGTGTCACAGTGATTGACACGTCGTTTCTTCCCGTTTAAAAAAAAACATATAATCAGCAAGCAGCCTTCACCAATCGACCTACTCCAGTTCCCCACCCCCAACTACCCACCCACCCACCCTACCCCACCCGATGACGACCAACTATCTCCTTACATTACAAATTCATCATGTATTCTTCCTCACTCCCTCGGCTCCATTCACGTACGCACAAAAACACACCGCAGAAGCTTTAGTTTTGGTACGCATTACATTTTCCGCGTTTCTTTCGATTTTCTCTCATTAATTTCACTCAATCAAATGACCACACGTGTCCTGCATTCATATATATTCTCTTTTTCCCCACACTTACTTGGTACTATTATTCATTTACTCAATCATCAATCAAAAAGTTTGTATTCTCTCTTCTTAACTCAATTAGAATTCAAGTTTATAGTAGTAGTAGTAGTAGTATGATGATGCTTGTGTTGTGAATCTAATCTAATTCACGGTTGGTTGATGTGCTGTCAATTTCAGCCCTATTTTTAATTCCTTTCCTGATTTTTCACTCAATCAATCACATGAATTTAATTTAATTTAATGTAATGGCCTCTTTTGCTGCTGTCTTTATAATCTTCTCTCTCTCTCTCTGTTTAGATCTTACAATATTTGAAGAAGCAGCTGCCTCCTCATTGGCCCAATTATCACAGAAAACTTACTATTATCGGTATTTCATTTTTCAAAACCACCATCATATTCATATCAGCATCAATCATTGCTATTTAAATTTGATTTGGTTATCATGAAGCTTTGTTTACAAGTAGCATGCATTCATTTCAGGTAGGAGTTCATCTGCAAATGCTGAATTTTACCAGGTCAAGACCTCAGCGGCCCAACAGGCCCAATTCTTTAGGAGGTAAACTTTTTTCATTTATTTCTTTCTTTTAATACAATCGCTGTTTCAGAACCTGGCCAGGAACCGACACTAGTAGTGTATTACACGTGTTGAATAAAAGAAATATCAAATAGTTATTTGTAAAGATTTTGGAAGTATAATTCATCATCGTCGTCATCATACTCAATAAATCCCACCAATAGCAAAGCTAAGGTACGTTAGATATTTTAGTGTAATCGAGACTAACTTTGTGACCAAGGCACATCCCCTGGCTGGGTCGAGCTATTTTGATTAAATTGCTTTGTAAAAAATGCCTTAGATATTTAATTTTACAGAATTTGAATATTATTTTCGAAATAAAAAATAAGGCATTTTGAGGTTTTTTTTTTCAAATATTAAAAGATAACTGCCAAAGAAAGTCACTCATCCATAACCCTGAAATTCGTATCAGTTTTTTGGTCTCAGTTCTGGTTCATACGATTTTCACAAACAAATATGCTATTGTTCGATTTCTCAACCAGAGTGAGAGTGATTACACGCCTCTCTGATTATCCGTGTTTACAAAATTTCCCAACAAGGTAGGGTGTAAAGAGGGTAAGATGTAGACAGTCTTACCTCTACCCCATAGGAATATAGAGGTTGCTTCTAGTGAGACCCTTGACTCCATAGTAGTTTTGCATCAAGTCTTGGACCTAAGGCACATAATACTTAACAATCGGAAAGACCGATTGGTGCATATACCACGTGTCTTTCGGCTATCAACGCCACCACGTGATGCATGATTAGCCGTCAGCTGATTTTAACATCATTTTCACGAAATTAGTAAAATAACGTTAAAATTAGTGTAATTTCACTTTTTCCCCTAGAGGGCCCACGCATATATACGTTATATGCGCACACCCCAGAGGGCCAAGAAATATCAAATAGTTAGTTGTAAAGATTTAGGAATTATAAAACGATATTTTCAGATATGATTGACATGAACTCTTTTAAATTAAGAAATATAATATGAAGGGGTGAAATAAGAGAAGTGAGGAAAAAGAATCTTGGTCTCATAGAAATGTGACACGTGACACATGTTTTTTAATTTATAAATTATTTATAACGTCACCTTTTTTTCTTTGAAACGGATCCGCCAGCGGACCAATCTGGTTATGAAAATTGAAAACATTGTTTACAAGTTTATGTTTAATCTGTTATATGTGTAATCTTTGCTATAGTTTGTAAGGAATGTTTTTCTATGACTAGTTCCTCTTTGCAAACCGTTGACTTGGTATTAACTAGATATTAAGTGAATAAAGTCAAACAAGCAGGCTGGCCTGCGCCTGCCAGATGACAGTTTCTCTTTTGTCTTTCTTTTGGTTTTAATTACTCCATAACATGAAACTGTAGAGGTTTTGAAGCTATTTTCTTGCTGTGTTTATACTTTATAGGCATGGATTTTGTGGATCCAGTGAAGAAAAGCGGTGTAGTAAGAAAGATTATTTTTGCTACGGGTCTTATCGCGTTATGCATCGTTATAATTAAAACATCCCCGACTTTCAGCAGCCCGAGCCCAGTAAGTAGATAGATTCTTGTTTTCTGTACTTTTAAGTTGATCAATACTTTTGTTGGATAAACTGATCATGATTATGATTATAATTTTTAATCATCTATGGTCAAAATAATTGGCTATGGGTACTACTCAAGTAAGGAGTTCCTGTAAGAAAACTGAATGTTGAGATACATGTAAAAATTACCTATATACCCCTAGCTTTAAGCAACTGCTTATCTGATTCTGATTCTTCAAGTTGCAATTTTTGCAAACAAACTTCTGTAGTAGTATGACATGGGATAGGATAATGCTTTAGTCAGAATCACTTAAAAATCATTAAAATTGATTTTATTTAGTTATCACAATTAAAACTTTGTTGATGATAATCAAAATAGTTTTGAACAGTAACTTGTAATGTGGATTTGATTTGTAAAGACATCCAAATCAGAAAACAGTGATATACACATGCCCAATTATGCACTTGTTGCTTGTACTTTGTTCGGTTATTAATTTATATTTCTATAAGTCGATATCTATACCGTATATTTGCCATAGTCTGATTATCTGGCAGTTTTTAATACTTTCTCTTTCTTTTTGTCTTGAAGTTTTCTCTTCATGAAACAGGAATTACTCATGTCTTAGTAACGGGAGGTGCTGGCTATATCGGTTCTCATGCTTCACTACGCCTTCTAAAAGACTCTTATCGTGTCACAATTGTGGTATCTCTCTAAATTCAGCTAATCTTTATGTAAATATATTCCAAGTATTGATATCAAGATGTGGGGCCCATGTTGTAAATTGTATTCTTTTGCGATAGGACAATCTCTCACGCGGAAACCTAGGAGCAGTCAAAGTTCTTCAAGACATGTTTCCAGAACCTGGTAGACTTCAGTTCATTTATGCGGACTTGGGTGATCCAAAAGCCGTATCCTTTGAAACATACGCTGAAAACATGATATCATGATATGCTGCACTTGGTAACATCATCCGTAGCACAAACACAATCGAATAATATGGATATGTCTTGTACTCTTGTTTCCTTGATAAAATATTTCAGGTAAACAAAATCTTCTCGGAAAATGCATTTGATGCAGTGATGCACTTTGCAGCAGTTGCATATGTTGGTGAGAGTACCCTTGATCCGCTAAAGTAAGTTCGCCTCTTGGATCTGTAATCCGTTTATATTATAGTTGAATTTTATATGATACCCAATGTGCTTTCTTTGTGTGTGTTATTGTTGTCATAATGCAGATATTATCACAATATTACATCAAATACCATGGTCGTATTAGAGGCTATGGCAGCCCATAATGTGAATACGTTTATATACTCTAGTACATGTGCAACATACGGGGAGCCTGATAAGATGCCCATTACCGAAGAAACCCCTCAGGTACATTGTTAGACTATTGGTTTTAAAGTGTGGAACACCGAACTCCTCAACAACAATATACAAACAGTTCTGTTGTTCTATATACAAAAATAGTCTTCTTTCTGGTGCAATTAACCCATACTTGTTTTTCTGTTTTATATTTCAGAACCCAATTAACCCATACGGAAAAGCCAAAAAGATGGCAGAAGATATTATCCTGGATTTCCATAAAACCTCGGATATGGCGGTCATGATCTTAAGGTTGTTGCAATGAGCATTTTGATTCTGTTTGGTTTACACTTTACAGTAGAGGTGGTAATTTTAATCCATTTATACAGAAACGGGTCAGTTGAGGTTGTATTTGATTAAATAGTGGGTCAATATTTTTAGAGTTGTTAAAATGAAACGGGTCAAACGGGTCAAAATCACTTGATATATATTTGAATGTTTATGTCTAGATCATTTTATTTAAAAAGAAAGTACGTTGTCGTTTTAGGAATATAGTTTCGCAATTGTATTTAATACGATAATTATTTACAAAATTTTAAAGAAAAATAAACCTTGACGGGTCGGTCCAACTCAACAATAAAAGTTATCCGCATTGACCCATTAAATAAGTGTTATTTTAAAGAAAAATAAACCTTGACGGGTCACTCTAAAATTGACAAATCTGTAGTTTTTATATCATTTTATAACTTCTTGTTCAATTTGTAGATACTTCAATGTGATTGGCTCAGATCCAGATGGAAGGTTAGGAGAAGCACCAAGACCAGAATTACGTGAACATGGACGGATATCCGCCGCATGTTTTGACGCCGCTCGTGGGATTACAAAAGGTCTTAAGGTTAGCTTAATCTGATTTACTCTAAATTAAAATGTTTTGACTTGCTACTTACACAACTTTTAAATGTTGACCTCCCTTTAATTAATCATGGTTGCATGCGCGACACAGGTTCGAGGAACAGACTATAAAACTGCAGATGGAACATGCATACGTGACTACATCGATGTAACCGATCTAGTAGATGCTCATGTAAAAGCACTCCAGAAAGCACAACCTGGGGAAGTTGGAATATACAACGTTGGTACAGGACGAGGAAGATCGGTTAGAGAGTTTGTCGAAGCTTGTAAGAGGGCAACGGGGGTGTCTATAGATGTCGAATATTTGCCACGTCGTCCTGGTGACTATGCTGAGGTGTACAGTGACCCATCAAAAATACTTCGTGAACTTAACTGGTCAGCAAAATACACAGATTTGGAAAAGAGTTTACAGGTTGCCTGGAAATGGCAAAAGTTGCATCATAATGGATATGGGCCCACAAAGACTTCTTTCTAGAAGTTACTACCAATCCCAAAAAAGAAATTTTACCTATACAATTCTATTTTTCTTCAAGAACTATAGGGTCTTTGGGGGTATTGTTGTTGTGGGTACTTGAATTTTATGCATTAAGGGTTGTTTGTATATTTCTACTTTGGGAAAGGGGCTAGAGGGTTGAAGCAGTATGAGAGAGCAACCCATAAACAAGAGATCTCAATAATACAATATGGTTCTTTATTTTTATTATAATTTTGCTACATATAAACAAGAGAATCACAAAAGTATATTAGACCTTTTTCGAGTGTGTTCTATCTCTATAGATTTGAACAATTCCAGACGTTTAACCATACGCAAAATATTTAATCAACACTGGTGTATAAAGATCGACTAGATCATTTGAGTTCGCCTTTGAAGATTGAAGACTGGAACACTGCCGCTTTTAACGTCAACAGCTACATTGGTGACTTATGACTCATGCATAGTTTGGATTAAGAGTGAAGATAAACATACACATTATGACCTTTCATTTGTTTGGATCAAGAACATCAACATCAACATCCACAACAATGATTTCTATCATGAAATGCGTGAATAATTGAACATGAGTATATATATACATTATTTCGATGATAAATACAAAAAAAAATCAATAGCTCAAAAAGGGCACTATGTTTTAACTATTAAATATACATTTTGGACTACCTTTGATAGCTACTTGTGCGAAGTTTGCACATTAAAGACAACAAAACCCGAATCAACACACTCAACCCAACTGGGTCGAACCAACACATCTAATCAAATACATAGTCTAAAACAAATACATAGCTTCCGACGCTACTAAGCCACTCGATGGTCCAACACAGGATCCCACATTCTACACACAAGGGTACAACATTCAAGTTTACAAGTTGTTGCATAAAAAACCATTACTCGCATAACACATCAGTTGCCACAAAAGGTATTTATATTATGTAATTAAAGTATTATGATCCAGTAGCAAAAGATTATTACACATAAACTACTTTTAGCAAAGCATTATTACACATATAGTCGATACCTGTCAGATTCATGATGCAAGTTCTAACTAGGGAAGGTCTTGCACCATATGGTTAACATGAAACGCACCTTCGTTGTCCCTGTGCACATTAGCCTTAAATTTCTCTTCCTTGTCATTCCTTTTTAGCTTCAGCAGGATATCATATTTTGCAAGTCCTTCCGCAGTCTTGTCACACAAATTCAAAATTCATAAGTTAATTTGGGTTACGTTTTATCTTTTAAAAGGTCAAATGGCTCTAACAGGCTGTCAGTTACATAAAGAAGTGGTTCCTGTAAGTTGTAACTTGTAACCCACCCGTGTGGCCTAGTTCGACCCGTATTGTGAACAAAAGAACATGGCAACACAAAAGCTGCTTACCTCTACTTTAGCATGAACTACTTCTAGCAATTCATAAGGATATAACGAGTTGGACCTCTGTTGCAGCGTCTTGAGGACATGATTTGCAGCATCCTGGACCACAAGATCATGAACAGGCACAACCTGATATCCTGAGCCATCGCCTTCTGGTTTCAAAACAGTAAATTTTATGCTGTCAAGAAGCTAAATTTAGTTAACATTTTAACAAGAATTCGTAACTACCTATTTCAATATCACGATCAGAGTTGGGTTCACCGATATGATTAAATTCTTGCAGTTCCTTAAAGTTCAACCATGGCTTTACCCAAACTTTGGCGAGGTATATTTTCTTGTTTCCCACGTCATCATCAACCTCTAGTGTAAGATGATGCAAAGTGCCAGCAACCACTTGCTCTTGCACCTTTACCACCCTTGCCAACTTCAGCATTGCATTCTGATGAAAACGAAATAAGAAAAACTTTTACTAAATTATTTTAATATTTGAAATCAGAGTCATGTTTCAAGCAAAGGGGATGATCTTGAATTCTAACAGTAAAACTGGCTTTAAAAAGTATGCCTGAGGTGCATCAGATAGGTCAGATTTTGACGTTTTACTTACTACCCTATCTAACAACCTTTCAGAAAAATCTAGTTTTACAATTGAGCTTTGTTCTAATTCTAAGACCATGTGTTATGGAGGGGCTCCCAGCTCCGTTGAGAAAAATATGATGCCACGTGGCGCCATGTATACGCCACCTAAGCAACCATCATGCCCCATGCCCCAACGGCGCCCCCTTCCACTATCCAACGTTCAAATCTCTCCTCCCATGCCAGCGGTTACCACCACGCCATAGCCCTACGCCCCCATTCGCGCCAGAGTGTGGGGGCGTGCACGCCACCGGCGCGGCTGACATGGCAGTCCATGCCCCCATTTAGCGCCCCATAACAGGTGGCCGGGCCCTAAATATCTTACAACTTTCAATACCAACTCAAATAGACTATACTATACCTAACAATTAAGTTTAGCAAGCTCAAATACTCAAAATACAAGCGTGTAGACCTCCTAAATCACCATTATTTGCAAGAGAAAAGTAACCTAATCAAACATGTAACACAAAATTAAAATCAACACACCTCTTTCTTACCAATTCAACATAATTTTGCCCTAAAAACAGCATAAACTAAATACTAACAAACAAACAAATACTTGAATAATCGTACTTCTTCACTCAAAACCCTAAGTTACCGAATTCCACAAATTAAACGATTAAATCAACATAAAGGTGGTATTATGACATGAAACTTAAGAAACGGATCAAGAAACACAAAAGCAATAGATCTGAAACCTCTTTTTTGTTATGTTCATCGACAGCAAAACGAGCGAGACCGTGGATCTCGTCGGTGTTGGAAGATGATGAGTTTCGCACACCTCCAAGAGTATTCGCCATTGAATTGAACAAGGATGATGATGCTACAAGTAGCAGCACAAGTTGAAGAAGAATCTGATTGTAGCGTTTGATTTGCATTTACGCCTTTAATGCTTTTTCGATTTTGGTAATATTCGATGAGTGTGACGTGCGTTAACAAATCAAATCACAACGTTCTTGTGTTCATCTCTTGATGAAGGTGTAGCGTACGCGTGTGACGCGTGGCAAAACTAGTACACGTTGGCGTAAATCTCAAGAAATAGATACTTTATTTAGCCGACAACTACCCCTCTGGACTCTGGAGTACACACGGTGGGACGAAAATACGGGTGAGCTCAATGACACCTCTCTAAGGAGACAATACTTTATCCATCATTGTCTATTGTCTAATCGATTAATCCACTAAAGTGATACAAGTGATGATTGAACTTGGGTCTCCACCGAAGAACCTAAGCCTCTCTACCACCAAGCCACAAATGGTGGATACAAATGATTATTTACGTCTGTAAAATATTGACGGTGATGGTGATCTAACCCGTTACCATTGCAGATGAAACTCGTCATTTGAAGGCTTGTAGTAAAACCCCTGACTCAACTCAGAACAATTTTGCTTTGGGCAAGACTCGAATACAAACCTCCACTTTGAAAAATCATGAGACTGTCAATGCATCAAAAGATGATCAGCAGGGTGTGGTTGTGTTGATTTTTTTTTCTCATATTTCTACTATCAATTTTGATATCACTATTTATTAAAGCGTAACCATTATTTCTAGTCAGTTAGGCATGTTACTTATTTGTTAGTTATTATCTTATGTTATGAGCTGTGAATTTTTCTTTTTGTAGAAGACAGGGTAGAGATGGTGTTATTGATTTAAAAGATCGTACCAACCACATGGCCTTTACTTTTCAAACAAGGAAATAAAGAATCTATGAATAAAAACAATGTCTCATACATGCTTGATTTAATCTAGATGAAAACTGATTAGATTATAATATAAAATACACAAACTATTTTTTATGTTGTTATATATGCAAATACTAGGTTATTATCTGGGATTGCTTCACGGGCTTGAGAAAGTTTTTATATTAAAAACTATATCTGATTAATATATAAATTAGAACATACAAAAAGAAGTATGACATATTATACTCTATATATACAATTTACGTAGGATCTTATCTACAGTTCGGGTTTCCAGGTGTTGCCTACCTACATCTGCCGGTCTTTACCACCACTATACAACAGCAAACACAAGTCACCCACCAGCTTATACCACCGATAACCACCACCCTACCCCAGATCCAAATCCAGCTCCGACAACAAATGATATCGAAAGCGATAACTGAGTTATTCCCTTTCTTCCCTAAATCACAGGAGGTACCGACTTCTTCCCTCACGCCAGTTAACAACCATCGTCACCACAACCACCGTCGCTCGCCACCTGCAAAACCCTAGCCATCCTCAACACCATCTGTAGACCTAATCGAACATTCGGGTGTTGGAATCGTCGTCAATCGAAGATCCAATCGAATATAACAACACCAGGTACTTTTTCTTCTCTCACTCTATGTTAGTCTTCCTGAATGGATGGAGATGTTGATGTTAGAGGTTGGTTTCCTACCCTTTTTGTTATTTTGAAATTGAAATCCCTTTTTGTTACCATTTTTAGGAAGAACATTGTTTTGAACTCAAAATCCTGGTATTAATTTCTCATCGTTATTATCTTTTTAAAGATGCATTCATAATCTTGAATTGAACATTTAGGTTTCTGCAGTGTTGTAAAGATCGCTAGGCGCTAGTCGGGCGACGGATTACTGACTAGGGATTAATCGGGAATAATCAGGATTAATCGAGATTAATCGGATCGGAATTTTTATATATAATTTTTAAATTTATATATACACACGTACACTAATATCAATATAATACTTAAAAATAGTTTAAAATTCAAACAACTAAGTTTAAAACATAGCGAATCAAATATTTAAATATTCAATACACACATTAATATCAATATAATACTTAAAAATAGTTCAGAATTCAAACAATGAAGTTTAATACATAGAAATATAAGTATTTAAACATTCAAATATTAACATATCAATAATGACCTCATGGAATATGTTTTAATGGGTTATAAACATTTTTTTTGGCCTAGCTTGGAACTAAACAACTTGGGCCATTTATTTAATGGTTAAAACATTTGTTTGGGCCAGATTTAAACTAAAAAAGAGTGGGCCGACTAGAAACGATTTGGCCAACTTGGGCCGCCTTGCACCGACTTGGACCGACTACCGACTAATGGTCCGACTAGCTCAAAATTAATCAGCCAACGGCCGACTAGCGCCTAGGCGCCGCCTAGGCTCCGATTAATACCGATTAATACCGTTTTTACAACACTGGGTTTCTGCAATCAACTGTTTATTTGAGATTAAGTTTTTGTTTCTGTTTGTTCAATATGTGCTGCAAGTTTGGGCAAAAAAATGACTCAATGACAAACAAAACTTATGTGTGGATGTTGATATTTCGTATATGTGATTTGTGTTTGATAAAAAGAGTTATGAAAATTGGTGTTCTATTAATGAATCGGTAGATTTAGTTTTGGGCTTTCATCAATTTATTGGAATAAAACCAAGTTACGTCGATGGTGTTAGGTTGTTCGTGACGAGTCAGATTTGGTTACGGTTATGGCGTCGGAGTCGCCAATTTGGTCAACAGTGACGGATTGTGGTGGTGCCGATTGTTCGGATTGGTTGTCGTCTAACGTCGTGGTGGACGTGAGTTCTTTTGAAGATTTGGAGACAAAGGGCCAAAGTGATGCGTGTAAGAAGCCTGTGTGAAATAGATTTTCTAATGTAGACGCGGATGCGGTTAGTCCGATTATGGGTTCGACTTGGCCTGTGTTCGGCGAGTCGACTAAATCGACGCTTAATTAAGTCCGCCTGAGTCATTAAAAGCGCTTTCTAATACTAGCTCAATAATTTTATCACAAGTCAGTTCTTGGGCAGATTAAAGACGTGACGTAAAAAAAGATTGTGGTTTCGCATCTGGGTATGCTTAAAAGATTTAAACCTGGAGAAAATCCTAGACCTAGACCAAAAGATCGCCAGATGAATCAAGATCATGTAAACGAATTAAGAGAAAGTGTTCCAAACAGTGCCAAGGTAAAACATATTTAGATAGCTTCCTATATATTATATTTAGACGCCCAAATTATTTATCCAACTCTTGAGGTACCCTATAAGATGTATGCTTTTCTTATGTTTGTTTTGCTGTAACAGTTTTTTTCTTGCAAAGTGTTACAAAGCATGTGACCCAAAACATTCTTATCAGATTTGTTTGTTGACATGCATGGGTCGATGTTACGGTTCAGATCGCCACTTGGGTTTTCGGTCAGCTTGCCTGTGACCTATCTTGGGTCAGCTCTTGGAATTTTGTTTAGCTTACAGGTAACCTTTTGCTTGTAACGTGTCAATCCGCATATCATTGTGTCAGATTGTTCTTCTTATGATTTCTTTTGCAAAATAGTAAATGATGAAACAAAGAAGATGAAGCATTGATGAGTCTTTATTTTGATCCATTACAAAAAAAATCGTTGAAATTTTGTCAAAATTGGTGCTGAAATGGGTAAAAAGAGGTTATGTATGAAATGATAAATCGGTACTGGGTCATATATGGTCTTGAATGTTGAATGCTAATTGTAGTGAATTATATTTCGAATCATTTTATATATATTTTGACTATAGGTGGACAACGGGTCAGACAACATAGCAAAAACGAAACATCCCACCGCACCGCGGCGGGTTATTCTCTAGTTAATACTTTAAACCAAACCAACGGCATCACATTCTAAGCTGGAAAAGATATCTATACTCTATACCACGAACTGATGTTTCGGGAGACTTGACGTAATCATGTTTTATTACAGCTAATACAAAAATGAAGTAAATAAAAAACTTAAAATACTTTTTCCCTCGGGGTTTATCCTGGTCCTAACACGACAAAACGTTATAAAAAATCCTGAACAGTATCACTATGAGGCAACACTATCGATCCAACATCTGTTACTTTATCCCACCTTTATGATCACACCAACTTCAGCAGGTCGTATTATTCGATCATGGAGCGTGTATCCTGCCTGCAAAACCAAAAGAAAAACATGATCAAGTACGGGTATGCATCAGGTCACAACCAAAACCATAGGAAAAATTTCGGTTTTTTTTTACCTTGAGAACAACCGCAACAGTATCGGGAGCCTTGGTATTATCTGGCACTTGAAAAGCATTATTAGTTTTCTATATTTTGTCCTTGTGTAGTAAAAAAGAAAGTTTCCAAACAAATGGCAAGAAAAGCATTATTAGTTTTCTACATTTAAAAGCAGAGGAAAAAAATTCATGGGACTTCAAATTAAGTGGTTCATTATCTGGTGTAAAGGTGGCGAACTCAACCCATGTGTATAGAAACGGGCCAATTCATGATGTATCACATACGTATCGGGTCAAACAGGTAAAATAAAAAGGATAAGCTAAAAATAAAACATGTCAATGGTTGTTTAACACGTATTCATATGCTGAATAGTTTGATTTATAAGAAATCGCTTAAATAATTTAGTAATATGATTTTCAGTATCATTATCTTACCTGAAAGTTGAGCTTAGTACGATGTCAGCAGAATCATCTGATGGCTGGTCAAGATTCTGGTCTAGTGTTTCCTCAGTTAGAACTATACTTTGCTTCTTTTTGCTCCTAAAATCAAGAAAGTAAATTAGTTGTAACCAAAACTGACACCTTACACGAATCATTATATCACATGAGTCTACGCTTAAGCTTGCCTTATGTTTTTCCCTGTTCTTGAGGATACCAACACGACCAGTGTTGCGTCCACCGGTAACCATCACGACATTCCCAACATCAAACTTGATGTGATCAACAATCTTGTTTGATTCCAAGTCGAGTTTGATTGTGTCGTTAGCTTTGATGAGAGGATCTGGGTAGCGAATGGTTCGACCATCGTACGTGTTGATGTAAGGAATCCCTTTTGAACCAAATTGGACGGAGTAAACCTTGCACAGCTTGACCTGCAAAAAAAAAAAAAAAAAAAAAAAAAAAAAGACTTCCTTATTTATAAAATTAAGTATTTCAGCAGATGGCGATCTTTTTGTATAAGATTCTGAGTTGTTCCCATTTCCTTTGAGATGCTACCCTATTAAACAAAAGAAAAATTATACCAATCCATTGTTTTGGGTTAAAACAGTGTTTTGAAACCACTGTTTTATGTTAAAATAGTGTTTTGAAACCACTTTTGGGTTACAACAGTGTTTGAAACCACTGTTGGGTTAAAACAGTGTTTTGAAACCACTTTTGGGTTAACAGTGTTTGAAACCACTGTTGGGTTAAAACAGTGGTTTCAAACACTGTTTTAAACCAACAGTGGTTTCAAACACTGTTAACCTAAAAGTGGTTTCAAAACACTGTTTTAACCCAACAGTGGTTTCAAACACTGTTTTAACCCAAAAATGGTTTCAAAACACTGTTTTAACCCAAAACAGTGGTTTCACTTTTTCTTGGATTAAAACACTGTTTGAAAAACTATAGGTTTTATGCAAAATACAATTGAAGAAACAAATTATCTCCAACCATATAATAAGTTGATGTTCATCGCAAAACAGCTGATATAAGTGACTAAATTGATGTAACCTTATCTTGCATTATGCAATGAGATGAAGTGTAAAACATACATAAATACAAGGCTGAGTTTATGATGTGTTCAAAATGTAACATATAAATTTCATCAAATGAGGCATAAAACTAACCTTTTTTAGTACTAATGTTGGAAAAAGTGTGCTTTTGTCTTCCTTTTGTATTTTCAGGATTAAATGAGCTCAAATTAACAAAAGAAGCAAAAAGACATCAAAATCTAGCATAAATACAAGAAAAGGAACAAGACGTGACATGCCCGACCCCATGACAACATCTTCCTAAGCAAAACAAGAAATCAGAAGCCTGAACACGCCCCGTGCTCAGCCAGCACGGGGGCGTGCTCAAGTGTCAGCAGAAAAGACAAAGTGGTAGAAGCTTCTATTGCCCACCACGGGGCCGTGCTCAGCGGACACGGGGCCGTGGTCAACTATAAGATTCGCACAATCTAGGCAAATCTTCATAGTACAAAGATTCTTCTGCACACGGGGTCGTGCTCAGCGGACACGGGGGCGTGGTCAACTAATAAGACAAAGCTGCATTAAATGAAGAAAGAGAAGGATGTGGACACGGGGCCGTGCCCACTGGACACGGAGCCGTGCCCGAGCTTCTGTTCAGCCTATAAATAGAAGTGCTTGGCTCAAGCTCAAACCATCCCTTGGCACACCACCTCTCTCACACTTCACCCACCACCCACCACCACCATAACACCATCATCCACCACCATCACCCATTGTCCATCGTAGAGTGTGTGAGTCGTCTCGGGATCCAAGATTGATCGTAAGAGTTCTTGACAATCAAGGCCATGTTTGCTTAAGTCTCTTACATCACTTGGTGAAGACAAAGTGTCTAGTGTAATACTTTTTATTTCTAATCTTTTCGCACTTTTTATTTGGTTTCGTATTAATGACTTTAATAACTAGTTGCTTATGTTGAAGGTGATCTTTCTTTATCGTTTGTCCGTGGTGTCTTGAAATTATTTTACTGTCTATATAAAATAAAAGATTTTCACCATTCATATCTCCACGGTCTATATGGAGGTATGTTGGCTACCTGGTCGGGGGTTAAGGGAACGGTTTGGTAAAGGTCTTGCCATTGTTCAGCGTTTAGAGGTCCTGCAATGGACCTGGGTCAAATTTAGTAGGACCTCCTTCAATACTTAGCGGTATTGGATGGCGGGGGTCCAAACTCTTTGATCCCCTCATAAGTTAACTACTATTAATACTATAACCCGGCTATTTAGGACTGTATCCCTGCTGACTCAGACTACTTAGTCTAGGGTAACGTCACCTCCAAAAGAGGGGCCTACCATAATTTGCATTAATAACTTAATTAATTATCTTCCAATAATCCACCCTTTTAGGATTGTATCCTTGCTGACTCAAACTACTGGGGTGAGGGTAACGTCACCTTCAAAAGAGGGGCCTACTACAATAACTAAGATAATCTCTTAAAATAGTGCAAAAGTGCGGAAATAATCAAAGGTTACACTAGATACGAGTCGGAACCAAGTGATTCATCTTGTATATCTGTTTTTACTTTTATTTTTATTTTCAGCATTTTAGTTAGTTTTTATTTTTCTTAGTTTAAAACATTTTTCTAAACTTTTATTTTTGATTAGACGTTGAGGATAAACCGGTACTAAAAGCTCTTGTGTCCTTGGACGACGTCGGTATCTTACCAACACTATACTACGCTCACGATGGGTGCACTTGCCCATATGTGTGTTTAGTGTTAGTGAAATATCGTGTTTTATAAATTTAAAACTTGGCTAAAAATAAGTGTTAAAGGGGCTTAAAATATACACCTAAAATATATAACACTTCACACGCATCAAGTTTTTGGCGCCGTTGCCGGGGACACAAGGATTTTAAGAAAGTTAGGAATCAACGGCCTAATCGTTTTTCTTATTTTTCATTTTTTTTTAGGATTTTTCTTAGTTTTTTTCAGCTTCTGCAGAGCTCAGCACGGGCCGTGCCTGGTCGGACACGGGCCGTGCCCAGCATCCTTACTGGCAGTTTTTATTTTCCGAGTTACAGAGAGCTGAGCACGGGGCCGTGTCGGTGCAACCCGGGGCCGTGTCCAACTCCCAGTAACAGGGATACGGAAAACAATCACTGTATCTCTGACCACGGGCCGTGTTCACCAAGCACGGGGCCGTGGCGAACATTCTGACCAACGTTCTTTTCTGTTTTTATTGCAGGACTTGGAACCCAGGCGCCACATTTGAACCTCCTACGTAGTGCATGAGCTCCAGTTCGAGTAGAGACATAAAAGAACCTCTAGAAGAACCTGAACGCTTTCTCAGAAAAAGACTTAAAGCTAAAAATCAAGAGAAAGTTTCGGGGGACCCACTTCCAATGGCGGACCAACGTACCCTCATGGATTACCTACGGCCCACCGTAGGCAATCTCGGCGCCGCTATCAATGCACCAAATGTCGAAGCCAACAACTTCGAACTTCGGCCGCATTTGATACAGATGCTCCAAAACTCCGCAACCTTCCATGGGCTTGCGGACGAGGATCCCCATCTACATATTACTAATTTCTTGGAAATATGTGATACTTTTCGGATCAATGGAGCATCAAACGACGCCATTCGCCTTAGGATGTTTCCATTTTCACTTAAAGACCGAGCTAAGGCTTGGCTTAACACCCTCCCAGTTGGCTCGGTAAACACCTGGGATGAACTAGCCCAAAAGTTTCTATATAAGTATTTCCCTCCTGCTAAAACGACTAAACTAATGACTGAAATTAATACATACTCACAAGAGGATGGGGAATCCTTATATGAAACTTGGGAAAGGTTCAAGGAGCTTCTAAGAAAGTGTCCTCATCATGGTCTAGCGGTGTGGCAACAAGTATCCACTTTCTACAATGGGTTGTTGCCACACACAAGACAAACACTTGATTCAAGCTCCGGGGGACTTCTAGGTAATCGTCGCCCAAATGAAATATATAATCAAATTGAGGAAATTGCTCAGACCAATTTTCAATGGCACACTCCCCGAGGTAATAAATCTATTGCCCCGGGCTCCCATAAGGTTGATGAAAGCACCTCTTTACAAGCCCAAATCGAGGCCCTCTCTTCAAAAATCAAAAGGCTGGAAATGACAAAAACGGCCTCGGTAATGGCTTGTGAAGGGTGTGGTGGGTTACATGAAAATTGGAGTTGTATGAAAGAATTAGATGAACATGCAGAAACGGTAAACTACATTGATAATAGACCTAGGCCGTCGGGTCCTCCAACGGGTACCTACAACCAAGGATGGCGTAATCACCCAAATCTTGGTTGGAGAGATCCCGGCAATAGTAGTAACCAACAAAACCAACGAACTAATTTTCAACAACCACAAAATTTCTCTCAACAACAAGGTGGAAGAGAAAGGCTTGAAGATACCGTATCTCGCCTCATCTCCGACACCGAAAAGAAAAACTCGGATCGATTTCAACAATTGGAATCGAATTTTAGAAATCAACAAGCTAGCATTCAAAACGTTGAAAAACAATTAAATCAACTAGCTCAAAATTTCTCCGAGAGACAACAAGGCGCGTTACCAAGTAATACCGAAACCAACCCAAAGACGCAAGTACACCTCATCACATTGAGAAACCGAACCGTGGGTCCCGAGGATGCCGCATTGCCACCGGTTGAAGGAAGTCAACTCAGCCAAAGCACGACTTCACCTATAACTCAACCAGAAAAAGCTCCTTCACCAAGTCAAGAGCCCATCAAAACTCCTCCAATTCCGTACCCCGGTAGGTTAAATCGTCAAAAGACCGATGAGCAATTTGCAAACTTCGAAAGTTTACTAAAACAATTGCATGTTAATATTCCTTTTATTGAGGTCCTAACCCAAATGCCTAAATATGCAAAATTCATGAGGGATTTCCTCACTCACAAAAGGAAAATTGAATCATTGCAATTAGTCAACTTAGGCGAAGAATGCTCCGCTTTAGTACTCAACAAACTTCCACAAAAGAAAATCGATCCCGGGAGCTTCACAATTCCTTGCTCGATTGGGAAGTCCCCCGTTCGTAATGCATTAGCCGATCTTGGGGCTAGCATTAACCTCATGCCCACGTCAATGTTCAAACGACTCGGCCTAGGAACAACAAGCCCTACAAAGATGAGCATACAACTCGCCGACAGGTCCGTCAAATTTCCACAAGGTGTCGCTGAAAATCTGCTGGTCAAGGTTGACAACTTCGTTTTTCCAACCGACTTTGTCATCCTATACATGGAAGAAGACACCGATGTCCCTCTCATCCTCGGGAGACCATTTCTAGCCACCGCCCAGGCAGTGGTGGATATGAATGACGGAACGTTAACATTAAAGTTTGGGGATGAGGAAGTGAAGTTTGAATGTGGAAAGAAAGTAGAGGAAGAAGACCCGGTCAAATACATGAAGGTCATAGACTCGAGCTTGGATGACGCTCTCCGACGGTGTAACATGGGATGCAATACATCTCACTTGGGTAACATATGACCAGGCTTTGGGTCTAGCCAAGGACCCTTATAAACGTGGCGCACCACGGAGGCATTCCGCGGAACTATCTTTAGTTTAGATTAATTTTCTTGTTTTCTAGTTAGTTTTAATTTCCAGGAATAAAGCACACTTGAGATAGCAAAGGATGCAAGGGAAACTTGAACCAGCACTCCATACAGGAAAACAGAACAGTCCGACAAATTTCTTCGTTTACAGAAAGTTCGGCACGGGCCGTGTCCACCCAACACGGCCCCGTGCTGCACAGTCTGCAGAAAAAGACCCAGTTCAGGTAACTGGACACGGGCCGTGTTCATCCAACACGCCCCCGTGTCCAGACTTCTGTTTCTCTTGTTTTAATTTTGTTACTGGCACTTGAACACGGGGCCGTGCCCGGACAACACGGGGCCGTGTTCAGCGCCCAGTAACACAAAATTTTTGCTTTTTACACATTCAATCAACCTAAAAACTTATTTTTGGGACACATTGAGGACAATGTGTAATTTAAGTGTGGGGGGATGCTAAAACCTTGAATCTTACAAGTCCTAAATACAAGCCTTACACAAAACTCTATTGGAATCGCTAATCACCTCAAATTTTTTCCAAAAATTTTCATTTTTTTTACTTGTCTAGGTTTAACTCGGGAAATTCAAGTTCTCAAAAAGGTTATATTTTTACGAATTTACAACCGATAGCGTCGTGATAAAAAGAACCAACATAAGAAAATTATGAAAAGGCATGACAAGCTTAGTTAAAATTTGATTATATATACTTGATCACATAAAAAAACCCATTCCCACAAAAGTGAGTTTTGAGCCTTTATTGAGCATACAATTACATATCATTAGACTAAATGCTCATTTTTCGTTTCTTGTGTGAATAGCCGCTTGGTTCTTACGACACTAGAATTTGCCATGACGATACATTCCCGGTCCTTACCAACTTAAACCCGAAGTAAGTAAATGATGGAGGCATTAGGACTAACCCTTTTTATTTCTACACCATTATTTTTCTTTTTTTTACCACCTACCCAAAATCCCCTAATTAGCCCCTTTGAGCCTAAACCTTTTCATTTCATAACCCAAACCAAACACCCTTTTACCCACCAAAACCTTTTTATTTTTAACCCTTTGTTTTAGTAACAAGTTCAATTTTTCGTATGACTTTTCAAAAAAAAAAAAAAATTTGTTGAGGATGAAGCAAAGAAAATAAACAAACAAGTTCATCAAAAATAACTTGGTTTGAATAATAGCTTCATCAAAATAAAAGTTACAAAAATAGAAAATCTTACGAAAACCAACACTTGTTACGCTTTTCGCCATTTTTCTACTAACCACTAACCACCAACCCAACCACCTACCTTTAACCCAAGCCTAACCCTTCACCCACAAAGTCCTCTTGATATTTACAAAGGTATATAAGTTAAAAAGGAGGAGGATTGATTGCTTGGCAAGCCTATGGTAGGAATAAGTTCCATGCCGCTCTCGAGTGATCCACAAAAATGCATTTTCGGCCGAGTGTTGAGTGATCCCCGTGAGGTATGTGAACTTGTATATAAATAGAATTTTACAAAGGCATGTTATGCCCTAATAAGTAATTTATCTTATGAGAAGTTTTAAATAAATCATGACGAATAGGATTGTAAATAAATAAAAATAAAAATAAATAAAGAATCTTGGAAATCCCGACACTCTACGACAAGCCCAAAAACCTTCTTCTCTACCCATTCCATTTGGGAGTGTAATAGCCACATATTAAAGAGTTTTGCTTGAGGACAAGCAAAGATTCAAGTGTGGGGGTATTTGATGTGTTCAAAATGTAACATATAAATTTCATCAAATGAGGCATAAAACTAACCCTTTTTTAGTACTAATGTTGGAAAAAGTGTGCTTTTGTCTTCCTTTTGTATTTTCAGGATTAAATGAGCTCAAATTAACAAAAGAAGCAAAAAGACATCAAAATCTAGCATAAATACAAGAAAAGGAACAAGACGTGACATGCCCGACCCCATGACAGCATATTCCCAAGCAAAACAAGAAATCAGAAGCCTGAACACGCCCCGTGCTCAGCCAGCACGGGGGCGTGCTCAAGTGTCAGCAGAAAAGACAAAGTGGTAGAAGCTTCTATTGCCCACCACGGGGCCGTGCTCAGCGGACACGTGGCCGTGGTCAACTATAAGATTCGCACAATCTAGGCAAATCTTCATAGTACAAAGATTCTTCTGCACACGGGGTCGTGCTCAGCGGACACGGGGGCGTGGTCAACTAATAAGACAAAGCTGCATTAAATGAAGAAAGAGAAGGATGTGGACACGGGGCCGTGCCCACTGGACATGGGGCCGTGCCCGAGCTTCTGTTCAGCCTATAAATAGAAGTGCTTGGCTCAAGCTCAAACCATCCCTTGGCACACCACCTCTCTCACACTTCACCCACCACCCACCACCACCATAACACCATCATCCACCACCATCACCCATTGTCCATCGTAGAGTGTGTGAGTCGTCTCGGGATCCAAGATTGATCGTAAGAGTTCTTGACAATCAAGGCCATGTTTGCCTAAGTCTCTTACATCACTTGGTGAAGACAAAGTGTCTAGTGTAATACTTTTTATTTCTAATCTTTTCGCACTTTTTATTTGGTTTCGTATTAATAACTTTAATAACTAGTTGCTTATGTTGAAGGTGATCTTTCTTTATCGTTTGTCCGTGGTGTCTTGAAATTATTTTACTGTCTATATAAAATAAAAGATTTTCACCATTCATATCTCCACGGTCTATATGGAGGTATGTTGGCAACCTGGTCGGGGGTTAAGGGAACGGTTTGGTAAAGGTCTTGCCATTGTTCAGCGTTTAGAGGTCCTGCAATGGACCTGGGTCAAATTTAGTAGGACCTCCTTCAATACTTAGCGGTATTGGATGGCGGGGGTCCAAACTCTTTGATCCCCTCATAAGTTAACTACTATTAATACTATAACCCGGCTATTTAGGACTGCATCCCTGCTGACTCAGACTACTTAGTCGAGGGTAACGTCACCTCCAAAAGAGGGGCCTACCATAATTTGCATTAATAACTTAATTAATTATCTTCCAATAATCCACCCTTTTAGGATTGTATCCTTGCTGACTCAAACTACTGGGGTGAGGGTAACGTCACCTTCAAAAGAGGGGCCTACTACAATAACTAAGATAATCTCTTAAAATAGTGCAAAAGTGCGAAAATAATCAAAGGTTACACTAGATACGAGTCGGAACCAAGTGATTCATCTTGTCTATCTGTTTTTACTTTTATTTTTTATTTTCAGCATTTTAGTTAGTTTTTATTTTTCTTAGTTTAAAACATTTTTCTAAAATTTTATTTTTGATTAGACGTTGAGGATAAACCGGTACTAAAAGCTCTTGTGTCCTTGGACGACGTCGGTATCTTACCAACACTATACTACGCTCACGATGGGTGCACTTGCCCATATGTGTGTTTAGTGTTAGTGAAATATCGTGTTTTATAAATTTAAAACTTGGCTAAAAATAAGTGTTAAATGGGCTTAAAATATACACCTAAAATATATAACACTTCACACGCATCAGTTTAAAAATTTGGTCCTTGTGTAGTAAAAAAAAAGTTTCCAAACAAATGGCAAGAAAAGCATTATTAGTTTTCTATATATAAAAGCAGAGGAAAAAACTTCATGGGACTTCAAATTTAGTGGTTCATTATCTGGTGTAAAGGTGGCGAACTCAACCCATGTGTATAGAAACAGGCCAATTCATGATGTATCACATACGTATCGGGTCAAACAGGTAAAATAAAAAGGATTAGCTAAAAATAAAACATGTCAATGGTTGTTTAACACGTATTCATATGCTGAATAGTTTGGTTTATAAGAAATCGCTTAAATAATTTAGTAATATGATTTTCAGTATCATTATCTTACCTGAAAGTTGAGCTTAGTACGATGTCAGGAGAATCATCTGATGGCTGGTCAAGATTCTGGTCTAGTGTTTCCTCTGTTAGAACTATACTTTGCTTCTTTTTGCTCCTAAAATCAAGAAAGTAAATTAGTTGTAACCAAAACTGACACCTTACACGAATCATTATATCACATGAGTCTACACTTAAGCTTGCCTTCTGTTTTTCCCTGTTATTGAGGATACCAACACGACCAGTGTTGTGTCCACCGGTAACCATCACGACGTTCCGAACATCAAACTTGATGAAATCAACAATCTTGTTTGATTCCAAGTCGAGTTTGATTGTGTCGTTAGCTTTGATGAGAGGATCTGGGTAGCGAATGGTTCGACCATCGTACGTGTTGATGTAAGGAACCCCTTTTGAACCAAACTGGACGGAGTGAACCTTGCACAGCTTAAACTGCAAAAAAAAAAGACTTACTTTACAACTTGAAAGAAAACACATTGTTAAAGAAAACTAACATTTTTTTGTCCCTTGGATATGCATTATATAACACCTTTCGCGAATCATTATATGACTATTCACCACAACACTCTAAAATGTAAATTAAAAAACAGTACATCAGACGAAAAGAACCTAACCCGACCCGACCCATACCAAAAAAAAGTTTCCACTTATACCTGACCATGTTTTGATATGTTACCCAATCCACCAATTTTTGTCACTTATATCATCAGTATCAACACTTTCAGCATAGCAAGAAAAACATTGTTAGTGTTTCAAAGCGAAGATGGAAACATTACTGGCTTGTGTGTGTGTGTGTGACTGAGAGAGAGAAAGAGATGGATCTTACCTAAAACCTGAGGTTAATACAATGTTATCAGAATCATCTGATAGTTGGCCAGAATTTTGGTCTGGTGTTTCCTTAGTTTGAACCTTATTCTGCTTCTTTTTGCTCCTAACATCAAAGAAGCAAATTAGCTCCAACCATATAATAAGTTGATTTTCATCGCAAAACAGCTGATATCGGTGACTAAATTGATGTAACCTTATCAGGCATTATGCAATGAGATGAAGTGTAAAACATACATAAATACAAGGCTGAGTTTAAAGATTTTGTCCTTGTGCAGTAAAAAAAAGTCTCCAAACAAATGGCAAAAAAAAAGCATTATTAGTTTTCTATATTTAAAAGCAGAGGAAAAAAACTTCATGGGACTTAAAATTAAGTGGTTCATTATCTGGTGTAAATGTGGCAAACTCAATCCATGTGTATAGAAACATGCCAATTCATGCTGTATCACATACGTATCGGGTCAAACAGGTAAAATAAAAAGGATTAGCTAAAAATAAAACATGTCAATAGTTGTCTAACACGTATTCATATGCTGAATAGTTTGGTTTATAAGAAATCTCTTAAATAATTGAGTAATATGATTTTCAGTATCGTTATCTTACCCGAAAGTTGAGCTTAGTACGATGTCAGCCGAATCACCTGATGGCTGGTCAAGATTCTGGTCTAGTGTTTCCTCAGTTGGAACTATACTTTGCTTCTTTTTGCTCCTAAAATCAAGAAAGTAAATTAGTTGTAACCAAAACTAATACCTTACACGAATCATTATATCACATGAGTCTACGCTTAAGCTTCCCTTACGTTTTTCCTCCCAAGTTCACTCACAAACAAATAAAGAATTAAAAAACACAAACCTAAAAGAGCTTGTGTTCAACCAATTAAACCGAGGAGTGCTTCAACATAATATGATTTACCAGCTCCGGAAAGGTAACATGCAACCAAAATAACCTTTTGTCATCAAAGTTTACGGTTTCATTCATCCTTTTCAAGATTTCCATCAAAATTATCAACACATCTCCAAGTATCAGATTCATCTGCTTTCTTTTTACCAGAAGTTGATTTATTAAAGCTCAATGATAGCCTCTTTTTCTTAGAACAAACTTAATTACTGAAGTCAAGATCAATTTTTTGGGTTTAGCCCTTTCAAAACCCTGCTTGATCTCAGTTTCATCCTTGGCAAACACCACATAACATCAATTCTTTTCAAAGTAAAAAACTAAAGTTAGATCAAAACCTTTTTTTGTTGATAATCGTATAGCACCAATGCATTTTCCTAATGAAAAATAGAAGCACGATTCAAGATCATTCAATAAAAAAAGCAACACATTTAATATCAAACTCTTCGGTCTGAACAAAATTTCCAATGAATTTACACAAATAATCAAAACAATTTATGAGCGTAAACAAATATCATACCTAGTATTCTGCATTTGTTGATGTTGGGATGATGATTTGATCGGTTCTTTGGCCAACCCTTACCGCAGCAAACCCTAGATGGGCATATAAAATTGATGTTAAGAGTTTACAGCCGTATCAATATAGTAATCTAAATGTAAACAACTTTCCTCTTAGTTTTGTGTAAATGGATGAATGGGCTTACACTCTGTATTCTGATAGTTTTGTTATGTTGAACAAAGTTACTGGAGTCTTCATCTTCCCCTTAACGCTACCCACTACGCTCATAGTCCTCGTCTGACCCAGTTCCCAATGTCCTTTCTTCTTCACATAGGACACTATAACTTCAGCCTTTAACCATGGAGAAGAACAGTTGTGCATAACCTTGCTTGAATGACATCATTGAAATCTAGGGTTAGGGCTTTCTTTGAATCTCTGATAGATAACTCACCATCAATGTCATCTTCTTCTTCATCTGAAATACCAAAAAAACAAAACTTGATAGTAAGATTACAAACTTGATAGTAAGGTTCAATGTCGAATTAGGGCTACAAATTCAAGAAAACTGAGTTAGGATTGCAACCAAAATTAGGGCTACAATACTGAAATAAATGAAGATATAGGGCTTACCTTGTGACGCTTCGAATGATTCATGAAGAGATGATTTGGTTTGATCTTTGATTCAGAAGGGAGAAAGTACAGGAGAAGGAGAAGAAGATTCAGATCTAGGGTTTTGAAAAGGAAAAAAAAGGGACGGAGGGAGTATAAAAGGGATGGAAGCTTGGTACTGTTGGGCGGGAAAATGGAACTGATGATGCCCTAATCAAGTGACACGTGGCCCAAATCACTTTCATTTATTATATATAATAGATTATATTGACATTAAGACTGCCAGGGTATATGGGACGTCATCGGTGAAGGAGAAGAGGGGACAACTTTCCTCATGGGAACACCGTCACTAACCCCCTTTACCTCGTGATAAACTCAATCACACGGGGATGTGAGAGAGAGAGAGAGAGAGGGGGGTTAATGGTGAGAGGGGGATGGGTTAATGGTGGGCCCCACTCTCTTCCACACAATCATACTTCTATTTTTATTTTTTTTAGATTTTTTTTTTGATGGAGCGCTGTCAATGCTTGATTGCAAAATAGAGAATGAAGAGGGGAGTTAACATGACATAGTAGGATTGGTTGAGGTCGATAGTAGACTACTCCACCCAAGTGGAACACCCCTTACACCCTCAACACAAGTTAACATGATGTATTTGTGACGGTCTATCTAAAATAAAAAATATTCTAAGCGTGATAATGAATCAAAATCAATCTCCTTAGCAAATAACATGTTAATTCTAAGCATGTTAGTGACTCAAAATCAGCCTCCTTAGCAAACATGTTAATACCTAATCTATCAATAACTTTGTGTTCCTAAAATTGTGTGGTACTGTTACTGTAGTTCTATAATTATTTATAGGTGCTATATGATTGTGTATTTTTGTATTAAAATGTGACAAATTTGTGTATCATTATTTCAAGGAAATTTTTATTAAATATTATAAAAAGTGGTATTAAAAATGATCTTGATATAGTTATTATACTTAATTTTGTTGAAGCTATTTAAATGACTTCCTAACCCTTTACATTATATAATATTAACTTGAAAGACACATGAGAGCATTCACAATGATGACCCTAAAAAATATGTGACCGAGTTTAGTTAATATATAAGGAATGATTGTTAGGGGTTGTTTGCTTGCCTCTGAATGGTCATTAAGAGGCTACCTCTTAATGGAACCATTAAGAATTTTACCAATGAGAAGGTAGAAGAATGTGACATGTGATGATTTACCATTCAGAGGTTACCTCTTAACCATTCAGACTTGATGTTACCTCTTATTCATTCAGAGGTTTTAAACCATTAAGAGGTATCATCTGAATGGTCATTAAGAGGCTACCAAACAGCCCCTTAGTGTTTTTGGTGGAGGAAAGAAAAAATATATGAGCTTTACCCTATATATATATATATATATATATATGAGAAAGTTACCGTTTATCTATAAATATATGAGGAAGAAAATCTGGAGAGAGAAGACGTTATAAATTTTTTAATATTTTTAGAAATGGTTGTTAGTGAAAGAGAGAGAAAATGTAATGATAAATGTATAAAAAATATTATTTAATTGAAAATGAGAGAGAAAAAATAGTTCTTTTAGTGTAAATATATAGATATAGATAAGGAATTCATTGTGAATGCTCTGACTTATTTTATTGACTTCCCAATTTTTTACATTAATTATATAACATTAGCTTGTTTCTTTCTATCGATTTAGATTTGTAGATAGGTATTTTACGGTTTAAAACTTATGGAGTTTGTAAAGATGTATGTTGATGCAACAAATAAGAGACCAAGGATGGTAGCTGGACTGATTAGGCAAAAGGGTTGAAGGGTTCAGTTTTGCCTAACGCAGGTCGTGGGGTCCCCCCACGTTTGCAAGACGTGGAAGGAGGTTCACTAGTTTATTGTTGTTGTTTGCTGAAGATCCTTCTCTGAGATATACTCAGATCCGGATGTGGGAGCAAACGGAATGTGTGTGTTGGATGTGAAAGTGAGTGACTTGCATAAAGCAAATATTCAATGTGAATGACCAGAGTTTAAGGAAACAGGCCTGGCCAAGAATGTCCAACTTAGTTAATGAAGTGTCGATTATATAGGAGAAGACATCTCCCAAAGAGGTATTCATTTGACTAGTGTCCTTGCTTGCAGCGAGGGGCCTACCCTTTCGGGGGTTAAAGCCTTTTGACCCCTGGATAATAGTGTGTGCTTCTGCAGACCTGCATTGCTTTTGCGGCTGTGGGTTGGTGAAGCAATCCCTGGATGTGACTGGCTACTGTTTCCGTATTGCTTTTTCCCTCTTCACAGCTTTTTAACCTTTGAACCATTTAACCCTTTGAGCATTTACGTATTTAGTCATTTTATTTAATCTTGGGCTACCCCCGTCATCAGCCCCCCAAGTCAGAGGTTTTTGGGGAATGAGCTCAAAGACTTCTGACTTTTATACGTGTATTTTATTGCTAAGAGGTTTCAAGGGTTCGATGCTTGAAGGCTTGAAGGGTTGTGAGCAGTTAATATTTGAATTTTAAATAACTGACACTTGATTTGACTGATGTATGGCAGTTTAATAGGGTGGTGGTTACTGTTTGCCATTATTACCCCTATTGTAGGTTATTTTATATTTACATTTCTCATTTATTTACACATTTTACTTTGAAGAAACATCACTTTGCTCCTTTTTCTCTCCGGTATCCCCCTTTCTTTCAAAATCAGGTCAGTTCCGATTTGCTTATTTTTTCTTTAGTTGTTCATTGTGATGGGTGCTCGGAAGGATATGGCAAAATCCTTCTCTCGACTGACCCAAGAGGAAGTCGATTTATTTTGTGTGGAATGGGGAATAGGGACAAAGTATAAACCGGTTGCACTGGCTTGCGATAAATCTATCAATGCCTGTCCTTCTGGTATGATTGCCTTGTATTGCCGTCATTTTGAGTTTTCAAATCTTCGTTATCCGTTTTCAAACTTTGTCTTGAATGTTTTGGAATATTATCGGGTGTCTTTTGGTCAAGTTCACCCCCTTGGCATGGCTAGGGTTTTACACTTTGAGATTCTGTGTCGGGCTTGTGGGTATGCTCCCACTCTTTTAGCATTCCGTCGCTTTTTCCGGCTTGCTAAGAATGGTGATTGGTTCACTTTTGAAACCAGTCAAGTTGACACTTGTTTAATCTCGTCCATGGTTTCTATACTTGGGGTGTGGAAAGATCGGTTTTTCTGGGTGTCGGAGGAAATTGTCCCTTTCAAACTTGTTTGGAGACACCCAGATGTTGTTCTGAACGAGCCGGAGCCCTCTGATTCCGAGATAAACACTCGCTTTTTAGAAATTCTTAGGGAGTGCCCTTCTAAGCTTCGTCCCTTCCCTGAGCATTTATTGGTGTTGTTGGGTATAAGTAAATTGTGGGAAAAGGCTAACCGGGATCCGGTGCTTATTAGAGATGGGAAGGGTATGCATTTATCCTTTTCTTGCTTTTTTGTTCCTTTCTATTTATTTGCTTATGTGCTTTTATATTTGTGTTGTAGCTATGTCTGCCCTAGATTTATCAAAAGCGATGATACCTCTGACGTTGTTTATGATGATGTTGCTGCTACCCCTGACGAGAATGCTGTTGTCAAGGGTTCTGATTACAGGTTTGAGGGTTCTGGTTATGTAAATGTTCCGAATATTAAAGGCTTCACCAAGGTTACTATTTCCAAAGGTTCTACTCGTCGTTCCCAACTTCATCTGAAAAATGTTGACCAACCTTCTGGTTCAGAGCCTATTGATGTTAGTGATGATATTGAGGCGTCAGGGGATCAAGTTGTGGATGTTGGTAAGGGCAAGGAAAAGGAGTTGATTGTTTCAAGTAAGAAGAAGAAATTGGTTAAGAAGGGTGCCATTCCTGCTATTCAAGGCTCATCAGCCAAAAGTGTTGAAAGCTTCGAGGGTTCAGAGGACATTTATGTGCCTAATTGGAAGGTTAAGGTTGGTGACAATTTTAAGGATCCTGTTGTGTGTGCTGAAGCCTTGGCTCATTTTGCTCGTTCGAGATGCCATATCTGAGATGGAGGGTGATCATCTTATCTCTAGGATGATGCTCAGTTCCTGCAACCTTTCTGCCTTTTTGGCTGAAGGTGTCACCCGCTTTGCTAAAGGGATGCGGGAATATGAGGAAGCTTCCAAGAAGAAGGAGAAAATGAAGGCTTCAATTGCTGCCATGAAGAAGGAAATCGAGAGCTTTTCTGAGAAGGAGTTGGCTTGGAACAAGAAAGAGGAGGAGTTAACAAAGAGGCACGAAATTGAGATGGGTGACCTTAAGAAGAGCTTTGAAGCTAGCCTGTTGAAACTGAAAGCTGACCGGGAGACTTTGGCTGTGCAAAAGAAGGCTTTTGATAAGGAGAAGGATGGTTTGAAAACTTTGGTTGCCCAAGCTACCGGAGATAACCAATGGCTCATTGAGCAGGGTTTTCACCAAGTGGTTACCTATCTCTTGCACTCTAAAGAATTTAACTCCGCTCTTGGTGATGTCTATACTAAACTGCTCAATCTGGGAAAACACCAAGGTCTGATTGCGGGTTATAAGCTTCACGAGTCTGGTCATCCCTTAGAGAAATCTCCCCTGTACCGTCCCGAGGCTTCGGATGTTTTTAAGAGTTCTGTTGAGCAAATGGAGAGGTTGTCATACCCGTATGTGAGTCAGGTTGCTTCTTGTTATGGTAAGCCTCTCTCTGCTTTACAGGAACTGAAGCCGGATGGTTTGAATGAAAAATTATGCGCTGAACTGCTTGGCTCCCTTTCGAGGAAACGTTCCAATTCAGGAGATAGTGAAGATACTTTTCCTGGGGAAGCCGATGCTCCGAAGGATGTCAGTTTGGAAGTTTCAGCTGCTGATGATCAAGGTCCGAAGGCTAAGAAGGTTAAGAAGACTAAGAAGGCCAAAGGTAGCAGTTATGGGGCTACTAAGCCTTCTGTTGATGCCTAAAATTCGTAGCTTTCTTAGCACTCTGTTAAAACAATTCATGGTTTGTAACCCTTAAACAATATTAGGTTTTCAGGGACCCTTAAGGTTCCTGTTGGTTGTGTTGAAGGCCTGTATGGCCGTTTGAACAATGGTTAGATTTGCAAGTTACTAGGACTTGCCTTAACTTATGTTTGGAAGTCTTTTAGGACTTTCTTTGACATGGTATGGTGTTTTAACTTTCTTATCTATGTTATGTTTTTATACTTATGCCTTTTTCGTTAAGGCAGTTTGTTTGGCTTTAACCTTCCAAGCCTTTTGGCTATCTTTTAGTAGGCTGAAGCCTTTAAGGTTTCGAGATATTACCCGGGTGGCTTGAAGCCTTGAAGGCTTCTTAGTCCCGTGCCCTGACTTGGTTTGTACCTTTGTAATTTTTTGTCTAGATTCTCTTTGTCTTTTTGTAACTTTGTCTTTGTCGAGTTTGTGCTGCCCTTATGTTTTTTTATACCTTAAAGGGTTCAGTGCTGCAGACACTTATCCTTGGTATTTTTAACAAGAAGACATAGCACCTATCCTTTTTATCATTTCTTTGTTTTTCACTTGACTCTATAAGCCTGTTTGTTGATTATATTTTTAAAGCTTAGGGAACATTTGGTGTAGGCTGTTCAAACCCGTCTATGAGACAATTTTATTTCTTAACAAGTCTCATGGAGTTGTATTGATTTAGGAACTCACCCCTTATATAGGCTCATTCAATCCTTAAACCTATTGAGCGATGTGGCCTGGGAGCTCATCCCCTTACATGGCCCTTGCCATGGAGTTTTTTGCTAGGTTCTCAACCTGATCTTAGGATAGAAAGACAAGTTTGATAAAACAACTTCATTCATTCAAGCAATACTTGCTTTTTACAAAAGGTATTCATAGTGTTGTTCGAAATACATTTTGATACAAACCAAACTTTCCTGTCTAAACATGGAACCTTTTTAGGGTTTTGCCATTCCAATGCCTTGGAAGCCTTTTGCCTTCTGAATCTGCTAGCTTGTAGGATCCACCCTTGTGTGCTTCGAGGATGGTGTATGGACCCTCTCATTTTGGGCCAAGCTTTCCTTGATTTTCCTTTTTGCTAGCTTCATTGTTTCTGAGGACCAGGTCTCCTGGCTTGAAACGTTCGTTCTTGACTTTCTTGTTGTAATAGGCTTCCATTTGCTGCTTGTATTTGGCCTCTTGGATTGCAGCTTGATCTCGTGCTTCCTCTAGGAGTTGTAAATTCAACATGGTCTCTTTTTGGTTTGTTACGGGATCCATGTTGACAATTCGCTGGGTTACAACTCCTATCTCAGCGGGGATCACGGCCTCTGACCCAAATACCAAACTATAGGGTGTTTTCTTATGGCTTGTTTTTTTGGTTGTCCTAATTGCCCATAGGACACTAGGCAATTCTTCAAGCCAGTTGCTTTCGTATCTTCCCAATCTTGTTTTGATACCTTCCACTATGCTTCTATTTGTTCTTTCAACCTGACCGTTTGATTGTGGATAAGCCACTGAGCTAAAAACCTGATCGATTTTGTACTCCTTGCACCAAACGCTGAAAGGCTTCTCAGCAAATTGCCTTCTGTTATCAGTGACATGTACTCCCGGCAATCCATAGCGGCAAATGATATTCTCCCAAACAAAGTCAATGGCTTGCTTTCCCGTGATCTTAGCGAGTGGTTTGACCTCGGGCCATTTGGTGAAATAATCTATTGCCACCAGCAATAATTTTACTCCTCCTCTGCTTGGGGGAAATGGACCAACAATGTCCATTCCCCATTTGTGGAATGGCCATGCCGAGGTTATCGGGACTAAGTCATGCTTGGGACTTTTTGGGATTGGTGCATGAATCTGGCAAGCATCACATTTCTTCAATTCTTCAGTTGTATCGCGATGCATTGAGGGCCAGAAATATCCAAGGTTCATGAGCTTTGCAACCACCGACCTAGCTCCAAAGTGAGCTCCACATACACCTTCATGAATTTCTTTGATCAAATACTTACTTTGCTCGGGACCGACACATCTTAGCAAGGGAGCAAGGTAACCCTTTTTGTAAAGGGTTTCTCCTTGTAGTACGCATTGCCTTGCCTTGATCTCAACCCTTTTAGCTTCTACTTGATCATTGGGCAATTCACCATTTTTAAGGAACTTTCTGATGGGAGTCATCCAGTTTGGATCTTCTTCGGTAACTACATCTTGAACTTCCAATTCATCGATTGAGGGAGCCTTCAATACTTCCACTAGCACCTTCTTGGTAAGGTGGGCAAAAGTGAGAGATGCAAGCTTACTTAGGGCATCAGCCTTTTTGTTTTGAGATATGGGGATCTGTTTGATGTTGCATGCTTGGAAGGTGCTCATCAGTTCCTTAGATTTTTCTCTGTATTTTTTCATGTTGGGTTCTTTAGCTATGTAGCTATCATTCACTTGGCTTGAGACCAACAACGAACCTGTGAATACTTCAAGCTTTTCAACCTTCATTTCTTTAGCCAGCCTTAGGCCAGCTATTAGTGCCTCGTATTCAGCCTCGTTATTGGTGGTCTGAAAATCAAAACGGAGAGCATACGTGAATTCCAACCCTTCTGGGTTGATCAAAATTAGCCCAGCCCCTGACCCTTCAACGCTTGAAGCCCCGTCGGTAAAAAGCTTCCAGGCTTCAGGGTTGGAAGGTTCAGTGGTGGTAGCGTTTACTTCAGTGATCGCTTGGTTTGGGACTTCCACAATGAAATCAGCCAAGACTTGGGCCTTGATAGCTTTTCTTGGGACATAGATGATGTTATGTTCACCCAGTTCTATGGCCCATTTGGCTAATCGCCCCGAGTTTTCAGGTTTTTCAAGCACACTCTTAATAGGTTGGTCGGTGACCACTTGTATGGGGTGTGCTTGGAAATACCTTCGAAGCCTTCTAGCTGTTTGAACTAGGGCTAGGGCAAGTTTTTCAAGGGGAGGATATTTTGTTTCAGCTAATTTTAAAGTCTTGCTGAAAAAATAAACGGGTACCTGGGCCTTGTCTCGCTCAATGGTGAGGACTGCACTGATGGCCTCGTCGGCAATTGAGAGGTACACCGATATTGATTCCCCAGTTTTTGGTGCCGCAATATCTGGTAGGGAAGCTAGATGTTGCTTCATCTGGTTGAAAGCTTCTTCAGCTTCTTCAGTCCATTTGAAATCCTTCTTATCTGAGCAGTTCTTGAGCGTTTTGTAGAAGGGCAGGGATCTTTCGGCCAACTTTGAGGTAAAACGCTTCAAGGCTGCGAGCTTCCCGTTTAAGCTTTCAACCTCCTTCTTGGTTTTTGGTGGCTTGGTTTCAAGGACAGCTTTTACTTTGTTTAGGTTAGCCTTGATGCTTTGTTTCCCTACAATATAGCCCAAGAACTTTCCTTCCTCAAACCCAAACGAGCATTTTTCAGGGTTGAGCTTCATGTTGACTTTTCGGAGATTGTTGAAAGTTTCTTGGATGTCGTCAAGCATTTGATACTCCGTCTTGCTTTTAATTACCAAGTCATCGACATATGCCTCCATGTTTTTGCCAATTTGGCTTGCGAAGGCTTTGTCGACGAGCCGTTGGTAGGTTGCTCCGGCATTTCTGAGGCCAAAAGGCATATTTTGATAACAAAAGATTCCTCTGTCCGTGTGAAAGGCTGTTTTTTCCTCATCCTCTTCCTTCATGAGGATTTGGTGATAGCCTTTGTATGCATCAAGAAAGCATTTGAACGTGTAACCGGTGAGGGAGTTAACTTTGAGATCAATTTCCGGTAGTGGATAGCAATCCTTAGGACAAGCCTTGTTAAGATCCTTGAAATCTATGCACATCCTCCAAGAGTTGTCAGGTTTTTTGACCATAACCGGGTTTGCAACCCATGATTGGTACTTGACTTCTCGGAGAATGCCGGCTGATACAAGCTTTTCAACCTCTTGGCAGGCGGCCAGACTCCTTTCGGGTGCCAAACTTCTTTTCTTTTGGACCACTGGCTTGACATCCGGTGGTATCCTTAACTCGTGTTCGGCAATGTCCCGAGGGATCCCTGTCATATCTTCTGGACACCAAGCGAAAACATCGCTGTAATGTGTTAGCAGTTTTTCGAGATACGAGAGGGTCTCTGGAGAAAGGTTTGGATTGACCCTTATTCTTTGTTCAGGGTACTTAGGGTTTATGACCAACCTTTGCCTGTCTTCTTCACTATTTGAGCTTTCACCCTCAACCATGTAAGCTTCTTGAGATGGTTGAAGGGTTCCTATGCCCCTCTCGGTAGGAAATTTGACTGTGCCATGGCCAACAGACACGACCATGTAGAATGCACACTGCCCTGGCCTTTCGATGACCACGTCATAGCTTGAGGGGATGTTGATAACTACAAAGGTGAGTGGTTGGGTTCTTTCTTTTAAACCTTCGCTGAAACGAACATTAAGTGTTAGTTGCCCTAAAGGCTTGAGGGGTATATCGGCGATACCTTTTATAGAGGTTCCAGAGGGTTGAAGCCTTGAACGTTCTTCATTACTCAAATGGTTGAAGAATTTCTCGAACATGATTTCAGTGGCAGCCCCAGTGTCTATGTATGCCCTGCATGTTTGCAACGTTCCCACGGTAGCTTCTACCACAAGAGGGCTAGAGAGTGAGTCTTTCTCCGTAGGGGGGAAACAGACACACTGAAGCTCCCAAGCTTCCAACCGCTGCCTCTTATGAGGAACCCTTCCATCAAAATCCACCATATTGACTTCCTTACCTTTTCCTTCAGCCATTTTGTCCCGGACTCCCTTTACCAAATGAGCGAGTTCTCCGGACTTAACAGCTTCTTCAATTCTTTTCTTGAGTTAGAAGCAATCATTGGTGTGATGACCTTTTTCTTCATGAAACTCACAGTATTGTGTGGAGTTCTCATTTTTCCTGCTTTTGGGGAGAGGCTTAGGAGGCCGAAAGTTTTGCTTAACTTCTTCCGTTGCAAGGATTTCTTGAGGGGTCTTTGTGAGGGGAGTGAAACTTATGCCTTTCTCCCGGCTTGAAGAGTTCCGGCCTTCGGACCTTCGAGGGTCTGAACCCTTTGACCGCCTGTCATAGGAGTTGAAGTTTCCCCTTTTCCTAGCTGGACTATTGCTTCGCCAGCCGGATCCCCTTTTTCTTTGTTCTTTAATGTCTACCGCCTCCTCTCCCCGGATGTGGGCCTCAGCCCTTTCGAGAGCTTCTTCCAAGGTCTTGGGCAAGGACTTGTTGAAATCTCTTGTGAGGTATTTAGAGGTGATGGCATTCATGAAACCGACCACTCTCATTTTCTCATCTACCCCTACATAAGTCAGACCTTCCTTCTTGTATCGTTCAATGAACGCACGAAGACTTTCGTCATCACGCTGTTTTATCTGGAAGATCACTGTTGCGTCTTTAACGTATCGCCTTTGTTGGGAGAAATTGGCCAGAAAACCCTTGCTAAGGTCGTCAAAGCTTCGAACGCTTTGAGCAGGTAAGTCGTTGAACCAAATTCTGGCGGATCCAACAAGAGTTTGCATGAACATTAGGCAACATTTAGCGTTTGACCATTTCTCTATCCTTGCTGCACCGGTGAAGATCTGAAGATGATCCTCGTGATCTTCAGTCCCATCATACGTCCTGATGTGGGACGGCATCTTGATCTTGCTTGGAAATCATAATCGGCTATTTGCTTTGAAAAGCATGAAAGGTTACTTGGCTTATATGGTTTAGCCAAGTCTTCTTCAGCCCTTGCATCCACATTATTGCCATTGCCGTTATTTCCCTGGGTGGCTAGCACATGATTAATAAAGTGTTGCCACGGGAAGTTGGCCATCATCTGGGTCATCATGTTGGGCATGAGGTTGAAGCCTTGAAGGCTTCCTGGGGCAACTGAGCAGTTTATTCCAAGGGGAGTGTTCATAACAGCACTTCGTGCCAAAGGGAGCACGGACAGAGCTTGCTCCCACGTGGTTGTTGTAGATGCTGGAAAGCTTGTTGCTGGGGACTGTAGGAGCTGGTCAAGGGTTAGCTCATGTCCCAAAGGTGCACCACTAGTAATTGGTTGGGAAGAGAAGATAGGGTGCACTGTAGGATGTGTCATTGTGGACAGATATGGGTGAGGGTTTGAAGGATTACTGGGACCAGCCTCATTTCTAGTCGTAAAAGGAAGGGGAGGTGGTACAGGAGATAACGTTGGTTCTGGCTCGTCGTAATCTAAACGGATTCTCACCCCCTTTTCTCTTTCTCTATTCACATGCTGGTTGAGGAGAGACCTCAATTCCAGGAAATTGTTGGCAACCCCCTCGGGGGTAAGTTCAACACGTGCCGGGGTGTCAGAGACACCGACATTGGGGGAAGGAACTCCGGATCTGGACGGAGTTGGTGTGTTGAAAGTGAGGAACTCGGGTGTGCTCCCCGGAGTTGAGAAAGAAGTTGGTATAGCCACATGAGCTTGGCTACTACCCGGGGTAGAGGTGTTTGGAATTTGATTTACTTCACCCGGGGATCCACTTTCAGACATGGTGATTTTAAGTGAAGAGAGCTACACTACTAGGTCTTTTTGAGGAGAAATAGCGGCGTAGCCCCACGGTGTGCGCCAACTTGTTGATGCAACAAATAAGAGACCAAGGATGGTAGCTGGACTGATTAGGCAAAAGGGTTGAAGGGTTCAGTTTTGCCTAACGCAGGTCGTGGGGTCCCCCCACGTTTGCAAGACGTGGAAGGAGGTTCACTAGTTTATTGTTGTTGTTTGCTGAAGATCCTTCTCTGAGATATACTCAGATCCGGATGTGGGAGCAAACGGAATGTGTGTGTTGGATGTGAAAGTGAGTGACTTGCATAAAGCAAATATTCAATGTGAATGACTAGAGTTTAAGGAAACAGGCCTGGCCAAGAATGTCCAACTTAGTTAATGAAGTGTCGATTATATAGGAGAAGACATCTCCCAAAGAGGTATTCATTTGACTAGTGTCCTTGCTTGCAGCGAGGGACCTACCCTTTCGGGGGTTAAAGCCTTTTGACCCCTGGATAATAGCGTGTGCTTCTGCAGACCTGCATTGCTTTTGCGGCTGTGGGTTGGTGAAGCAATCCCTGGATGTGACTGGCTACTGTTTCCGTATTGCTTTTTCCCTCTTCACAGCTTTTTAACCTTTGAACCATTTAACCCTTTGAGCATTTACGTATTTAGTCATTTTATTTAATCTTGGGTACCCCGTCATCAATGTATGTTTATTGTAAACACTAAAACTCTTTATCAATCAAACAACTTGTAGTTTAACGGTAGCACGCTAGTAAAAGGTGTTCTAAAAGTGTTTCATTTTAAAATGGTAGATGATGAATATTTGTGTAGATTTAAAAGTAAGTTTAAATGATGTGTAAGTTTCCTTTTTTTTTTCTATGTATCAATTGTTTGATTATATCATCAATTCTTAAACTGCATTAGTAACATATTATTATGATCGAGAAAACAACAATGTTATTGATATATTATGTACTCGCCCACAGTCGTGTGGGTCCTTTGGTGAGATATGAATGAAACATTAGTGTTCATTTTAGTCAAACAAATCTTCTATTTTGGTTTTTATCATATAAATGTATTGTTTTTTTTGTTTTTATTCTGATATAAAATTATTAGAAATTTTATATTACTAATGATGCAACACAAGAACGTTGTTTGATTTTGTTTTTATTCTGATATAAATATAAATTATTAGAAATTTTATATTACTAATGATTCAACACAAGAACGTTGTTTGATTAAGAGGTTTTAAATAAAAGTTGTTAAATTTACAACTAGAAAACTAAATTTTGTTGTAGTCAAAACCAAGTATTAAATTAAATAGGCCTTTTAAGTATAATCAGTTTTATTTATCTACTGCTGAAAAAATGCAAACATCTTTTATTTTTTTAGAAAGTATATTTCATTCATGCAAACACCGCGGCGCGCTCAAAGGAGCTACAACAAAAACTCAAACAAAATCGAAGCGATACCAACTATTTCAAGATATAGATTTATAAATAGATCTATTCTTGAAACACAGATAACCAAAGGATCTAATACTACTCTTAATATCTTCAATATTAGGCTGGAGTGTGTGGGATAAAGCCCCTAGGGGCTTTATCACGCCACGTCAGCCCGGGGACTTTATCACGCCTTCCTTTAACTTGCAGGGTGTGAGATAAAGCCTCATATTAAACAAAATCAAAAAAAAATTATTGGATGAAATGATGTGAGCCCCACCTGCACATAACCTTCTTCCTCGTTATCATGGTGGCGGACAAACGGTGGCGCCCCCTGTGTCACAGCAATGGTATGGGTGGTGGCGCCCCTCCGGCACTATCGGTGGTGATGTGGCAGGGGTGACGCCCTCCACACCCTCCTGTCTTATAGTCTTTATCCACGAAGACTTGTTTCTTGATCTCTAAATCCACCAACACGATGCAAACATCTAATAATTATACACCAAGATTTTTAACATTAAAACAATACACCTGAATATAAATATCAGATTACTCAATTGAACAAATTTACAAACCCAAACCTAATGAAATAGATGGGACATTTGGAGTTAAGGTAATAGATACAGATGGTACACTGGCTTCCCAACTATTTTGGGGGTTTAAAACATTTAATTTTGAAGTTTTTCTATGAAAAAATAACTACTGGTGTATCAACCCTAGGGCTGTTTGGCAACTTCTGAATGGTTAAATGCTGAACTAGTAAGAGTTCTGAACCTTTAAGTGCCGAACTATTAAGAGGCAGTATAATGCTTAACCGTTTAGAGGCAAATGTCTGACAAATTCAGATTAGAGGTCTTAACTATTTGAACTTAGTATAATGCTTAACTATTCAAAGGCAAATGTCTGAACCATTCAGATATGTGCTCGCACAACAAACAATCTGAACCATTAAGTGCTGAACTAGTAAGATGTATGAACCATTAAAAGCTTCATTAAGAGGTAAACAAACAACCCCTTAATGTTGTAAGTGGTACAACTAATTCCTAATATTTAAATTAAATTAAAAAAGCAATTAACCAACAAAAATTCTTATTTCAATCATTTTATCAGTTATATCCGTACAAATTTTTTACAATTATGTTTTGATGCAACCAAACTTTGACAAACATATGTGAAGTCATTGCAACAAAGGCGAATTCTTCTTATCGTTGAGCTCACTTGCCACTGATTATCCCTATTACCACTTATAAGTAGTTGCTACGGATAATCAGTTTTCATTTATTATAAGTCACGTACTATCATATTTCATGTAGCTTTTCATCAATCAAGCAATTTATAGTGTATAATCAAGCAAATAAGTTTCCATTGACCACAATTTTTCATGCATTTTTTCACGGATATAGACTTATTATACATTTGGCTATAAGCCAATGTAGTTGCCCTATCATGCTATGTCAATCCCTAGCAGGGTCGTTGCCCCCATGATTTAAGGGCTTTGCTTCTTATAACCTTAGACGTTCCTTAGGGATCCTAATGGTGTTAAATGAATTTGTACTCCACACATCTATACAGGGGCAGTAGTGTTATGTATGTACGTTTCGTATAGAATTTTTTTAGGTATATACGTTTTCGATCCTCCAGTTTTATAATAATAAAATTTACTTATATAGAATTTTTAGGTACGATGACTTCTGATCTACCGATAAAAATTTTCAAGCTTCGCCACTACATCTATATACGTTTAAGATTTTCAACACATAGGGTAGTCCAAATAAATACAATATAACTTCATTAATGAGCAAGCAAAGCACCACACATGGCCTAGCTGGACCAAAAGTAACACACCACAAGTGTTACTGTAGCAAATTTAAAACAACTTAGGATTACAACAACTCCATTTGTTTAAACATATCATAATTACACACACCATGTTGTTTACCAAGATTCTCTCATTTCAAGAAAATAATAATGAGTAGGTTAGCCCAAAAGGACCCCACCTTTATAGTGTTTAACAAAACAGAAATAAAGGTCTTTGGGTAGAGAGATATTTGATTGTGTGTTTTTGCAGTAAGCTTCCAACCACGTGCACACCTCATTGACCCCTTGATTTTTGCAGGTATTTTAGGGTTCATTTTTGGATTCTTGTGGTGGGTTTAATGTCAAGTGGGTGGTTCTTCTTTGTGTTTGTGGAGGGGTTGACCTAAATTTCAATTTTTTTCAAGTGGGTTAGGATCTTTTTGTTCACTTCTTCATTCTGTAATGTGGGTTTTCTTTCTTTGATTGATTGAAAGATTAGGGTTTTGAGGGCCCAATTTGTGTTTCTTGATTCTTTAAAGTTGAACATTGTGGTTTGAGGGTTTGATTTTGTTTTGTAAGTAGCAAAAATGGCTTGTATGAAATTGGGATCCAAAGCAGATGCGTTTCAGAAAAAAAGGCCAAGCTTGGTATGTTCTTTAATCTTTGTTAAACTTGTTATTCTTTCTGATCTGTTGAGTACATATTGATATAACTAATTGTATATGTGTATGTATGTGTGTGTAATGTGTATATGCAACATGATGGAGTATGATGCTGTGACTTTTGTGGTTATGAATTTCTTGATTATATGTGGATTTTAGGTGGTTATCTTTATCCAATATAGGATTTTTTATTTTTATTTATTTTTTTAAATCAAAGTTTAGCATCAAAGTTATGTTAAAAGTTTGAAATCATATGTTTTTCTGATGTGACATAGAGGATCCAGATCAATGTTGAGGGAAAAAGCAATGTGTTTGACTTCAAAAGTCAAATTTGGATTTTTTAAGTCAAACTGTCAAAGGGGACTTAGTTGCATTGAGGGTTGCTTTTCAAGTTACCATCTTGTTTTTGAAAATGGAAAGAAGTCATGTCTGTGTTTTCAAGTTACCATCTTGTTTTTGAAAATGTAAAGAAGTTGTGTTTGTGTTGAAGCTTAGAAGTAATTTGTTTGACATCTTAAGTCAAAGGGTAGGTCTGTTATCTCAACAGGAACTTGATTGCATTGAGGGGTGTTTTCTAAAGTTTTCACCATAATCTTTCAGCTCTACGATTGTGTTTCCCAGAATTTAAAGAACCCATTTTATCGATAGAATTTTAAAAGTAACGATTTTGACCTCAAAAGTCAAAGGGCATCTTTGTTCTTGTCTTTCCTATCAACAGAAATTCGATTGCATTAAAGTTTTATTTTCCAAGTTTGCGCATGGGGTGCTATATCATGTTTAACACGATATCTGTTCACTTAAGATATGGTTATCGCGATGTTAGCCAAGAATTTAAGAAGTCATATCGAAGTTGAAGTTAAAGGTCAACACTGGACCTCAAAATTAAAAAAAAAAATGCATGGATGTTTTGACTTTTTGTACACCAATGAGTCAATGACTATAAAATGCTATGCTACTTCATGTTTGTAGGTATGGTTTCTTTTGGAAATTGATCCATTTGGTGTATTTGAGTTATTATGAGCTATTCATGACTTTTTTCTTGTTGTTGTGGGGTTTATATAATCAAGACGCATTTGTGGTTTTATATGTATTTTGAATGAATATATGGCTTTATTTCTCATGCAGTTATTTGAATATGATTGTAATCGTAGGTTTTGCACAACCGGTCTTCCAAGTGATATTGTTGTTGAAGTGGAGGACATGTCTTTCCATCTTCATAAGGTAAACTCGACTGTTTCTACTGTTCTCTATTAGTCGTAAATCGTAATACTTTGAGCTTGACTTTGACTTTGGATGTCAAACGACCATCAGAAAGTTGACCGAGTGTATAAATCATGAAAAGAGTTTTTTTTTTTTGTTAAAATTGTGAAATCAGTTTAGAGAAATTAAAATTCTAGCCAATGAAAGTTTGATTTTCAATGTCAACAGGCTAAAAATAAAGAAGATGCAAAACAAGAGTGTTCAATTATTTTATTTATTTATCTTTTTATATTTTTTGTTTTCAGTTTCCTTTGCTTTCAAGAAGCGGGGTTATGGAAAAATTGATAGCAGATGCATCTGAGAAAGGAGACGCAAATTGTACCATAAACCTCAAAGACATTCCAGGCGGGGCCAAAACATTTGAACTTGTTGCAAAATTCTGTTACGGAGTAAAACACGAAATCACCGCCTCAAATGTAGTACACCTCTGTTGTGCTGCCGAGCATCTAGAAATGACTGAACAGTATGGCGAGGACAACTTAATTTCACAAACCGAAATCTTTTTTAATCAAGTCGTTCTTAAAAATTGGAAAGATTCATTAAAATGTCTCCAAACATTTGGCGATGAAAATATTATCCCTCATGCTGAAGAGCTTAACATTACAAAACGGTGTATAGAGTCGTTGGCGGTCAAGGCGAGCACCGACCCGAATTTGTTCGGTTGGCCCATGATTGACCATGGTGGGCCCATGCAGAGCCCGGGCGGTAGTTTGTTGTGGAATGGTATAAGCACCGGGGCCCGTCCTGTAAATCTGAGCTCGGATTGGTGGTTTGATGACGTTTCGTCTTTGACTTTACCTCTTTACAAAAAGTTGACTTTGGCAATGGAAGCTCGCGGAATTAAACAAGAAATCATAGCAGGCTCGCTTGAGTATTATGCAAAGAAGTATTTACCAGGGTTAAGTCGCCGGAAAAGTTCTCAGATGGGCCCGACCGCAATCGATCTGCCACCGGAAGAAGACCAAAAGATTTTACTCGAGGAAATTGACTGTTTACTTCCGATGCAAAAAGGGCTCGTCTCAACGAAGTTTTTATTCGGGCTTTTACGAACCGCTTTGATTCTTCGGGCTAGCCCGTCTTGCATATCAAATTTGGAAAAAAGAATTGGGATGCAACTTGATCAGGCAACCCTTGAAGATTTATTAATGCCGAATTTTTCTTATTCGATGGAAACGTTGTATAATTTTGAATGCGTGCTGAGGATGGTTCAACATTTTATGGCTATTGATCAAGCAACAGGTGGTGCGTCTCCTTGTTCTATCGAGGATGAACAGTTGTTGGGTTCACCATCTCTGACACCTGTCACCATGGTGGCTAAGCTAATTGACGGTTACTTGGCGGAAGTTGCACCCGATGTTAATTTAAAGCTTACAAGGTTCATGTCTCTTGCTGAGGCTGTTCCCGAGTATGCTAGACCGATGGATGATGGCTTGTATCGTGCAATTGACATATATTTGAAGGTAACAAACTGATTCGTTCAAATTTTATTGTTTTTTTTTAAATAGTGTGTCAAATACGGCTTGAAAAATATTTTGATCCAAAATAATCTAAATTTTTCAATAAATGATTTATAGGAGGGACGTATCGATACGTGACAAAACGGGTTGGGTTGACATGAAACACATATGAATGGACTAATTTACGATTTTACCCCTAGACTACTTTTACCATCCTAGTTACCGCTTGAGGGTAAAATGGTCCATTCACATAAAATTTTTGTGTACTGATATAATTATTACGTACGAATTGTGAAAATTTAACTTCAGTTAAAATAATTCCATAAAAAAGTGAATTTTACAATTCTCATAGGGGAAAGGTAGTATGTAAAAGACTGGATTACCCCTCCGTTAACATTGCGAGACAGGTATTCCGAAGGGTATAATGGTCCATTCTGATTGTTTTTAATTTTACAAATGCAGTCTCATCCAATGCTAGCCGATTCGGACAGAGAAGAACTCTGCAGGCTCATGGATTGCCAAAAACTATCATTAGAAGCGTGCACACACGCAGCACAGAACGAAAGATTACCCTTAAGAATCATAGTCCAAGTTCTTTTCTTTGAGCAGTTGCAGCTCCGGACTTCCATAGCCGGTTGTTTCTTGGTCTCAGACAATCTCGCAGACGGGTCACGACAATTCAGAAGCGGGTTGGGTGCAGCATCACAGGAAGGCGGTTGGAACACGGCTGTGAGAGAGAATCAAGTTCTGAAAGTGGGTATGGATAGCATGAGAATGAGGGTATCCGAGCTTGAAAAGGAGTGTTCGGACATGAAACAGGAGATTGAAAAACTGGGTCGGGTTAAGGGCGGCAGCAGTACTTGGAGTAACGTGTCGAAGAAGTTTGGGTTCAGACTCAAGTCTCAAATGTGTAGTGCACAAGAGGGAAGTGTTAGCAAGCAAGATAATGCAAGTGGGAAGGTTGAAAAGGGTAGAGGGAAGCAACATAAGCACAAGAAAAATTTGTCTTGGGAAGAGTAGAATTGGAAAATAAAATATTAAATTTGAAAAATATTTGTATGTTTATTAGCTATTTTGACTTTAATGTTGTGTGGTCAAAGTCTGTTCTAGCAAGAGGTAAAAAATATATTTGGTTAGTTTTTGTGTTACTTTCATTTTGTTTTTTTTAACGGCAAATTTCTTTAATTTCATGTTATCTGTGGGACTTGAACTCAAGACCTCATCCTCTCTCACCAATGAGGTCTCTGGAATTTTTGACCCTCACCAATGAGGTCTCCGGAATTTTTGACGTTAAATTAGTTGAGAATTTTTGGTAAAACAAGAGAGGCCGTTAAATTAGTTGAGATCTCCTTGAGTTTTCTAATCCATGGATGAATGAATAATTGATACTCCCAAAATTCTTCATTGAGCTGCTTCTTGTTCAATCGATTGTGTGTGAAATTATGATGATGGTGACGAAAAAAGAGGGTTGCGATGAAGAGAGTGATGTTGAGACGAAGGATGGTAAAAAACACATAGAAGAGGGTTACGATGAGAATCGCCTTGTGGGTAAAACGAAAAAACACATAGAAGAGGGGTACGATGAGAATCACCGTACGGGTAAAACGAGAGGGGGGATTTAGTGGTTTATTTTATTTTTGTTTTCTAGAATTTTTGACGTTCATTAATACAAGTTACCAATCATGTTAGTAGTTTTTTTTTTTTTTTTTTTTGAACAGCAAACCTCTAGATGCCTAGGTTCTAGAGAGTGCAGGAATTATTCTCATCTAGGAAGGACCGGACTTGAACCTGCGATCACCCGGGAAGGGAACCTCACTAAGTGAGTAAACCCACCCACCTCCTCTTTGTTGAAAGTGGGGATCGAACTTGAGACCTCTCACAAGGCCTAAGTCCTTTCCACCACTCCACCAAAGGCTCATTGGCTAGTTGGCAAAAAGTGATGACCAAGCCCGTAATTTTCAAAAAGTTGGACAAAAAACGTAATTTGACCTTACATGGTGATTATCCGTGTAACTAATTCTAATAATTATTTGACATTTGTTAAATTTTTAGGTTCTATTTCCCTTTGCTCAACCTTGCTTACAATGTTAGACATCTAGAGAGAGGTTGTGCTTCTTTGTGACAGACACAAGCCACATGACAACCGTAAAGGAAAAATGAATGTTTGTTCTTATGGAAAGTCGAATATGAATGAACGCATGTCATGTGGGATTGTGGGCCGAACCATAAGTTTTTCTTTTAGAATTATGAATTTCTTTAATCCACCCGACCACATTTGTTACTATTTTTATTTTTGGATAGCAATCAAATATATTTTAACACAAAAACAAGATAAACATCTCCCTGCAAAAAAATACATTAGGAGTACATCAAATAAAAATAAAGACAAAACACCAATACCACACACCACCGTTATGGGGTTCCAACAAAAAGTTGTAAATAGCAAAAAGTGAGCAGTCAACTCACATATGATTGTATTATGTAGCGCTTTTTAAACGTCAATGTTGTAAAGAGCAAAATGTTTCTTAAAGGGGCCTAAATTGATTTTGCCCCCAAACCTCAGGGTTGTAAATTGAGATTTACTTAGCCATTCATTTTTTTTTTTAATTCGGGTAGAGTACTTCTTTTTGTGCTGAGTAGTCGATTCGAGTTCAGTTGAAGGTGTTTTTCAAGCACCCCTCAAATCCCCAATTAGAACTTTTACACAACTTTTATTCGACATTTGCATTTATAATAATATAAAATAAGTAGTCTTTATGTGTTGAACTCATTGTATTTAACTTTTAGAAATTTACTTATGAGCATTCTTTGATCGACTGTCACACTTTTATCATGAAATGAATGTCACTACTCACTATCATGTGTATCATTTGCTCTTGACTTTAGTTCGAAGCTAGTTCTATATTGGGTAGTCGTTGTTCACTCGTTTGGTATGTTGTTTTGTGTTATTTAACTGGCCATTTCTAAAAAAAGAAAACTCCTGGTCTAAAACAAACCCGTATAATACACGGGTCATAAGCTAGTTTCTAAAAAAAGAAAACTCCCTCAAAATGGAAGGATATCTATCCCAAGAAACAAAGTGTGACAACTGAGCAAACAATTAAGACCATACATATAGTTTTTAAAAGTTAAAAACAAAAAGTGAAATTTTACAATACAAGAAAAACGACCTGTGTAGTTTACGGCTTTACGCTACTAGTTATATTTTGTGATTCTCTTTTTTACTTTAACTCATTTAGAACCGAGGAACCGAACTGGAACCGTCACTTTCGAACCGTATTGTTATATTTCGGGTCCGGTTCTGGTTCTAAAATTTAGGAGAAAACGTTTTCTGGTTCGGTTCCAGTTATGACCGACGAATCCGTCTAAAAAACCGCTAGAACTAGTTTGGGTTCAAACCTTAAAATATATATTCAAAAACCCTATTAATTTATTTAAACTTTAAATATTATATTTAAAAAAATGTTCCTAGGAATAAAGAATATAAAAATAGTTTTTACACAACGTTTGAATAAAGTTTTTGTGATGGTTAACTAAAAGCTTTTTAGTTGACTTTTTTTTTTACATTGTATACTCTAGTTTCATTTATTTTGAGTGGTTTGAACTTTGTATGTTTTAAAGAGTTTGATTATTTTTCTTGTTAGTTTTAGGATTTAATTGAGAACCGGTTTTGTCGAGAACCGTTTAGCCCGGTTCCAAACTAAACCTGAATCGTCAAAATACAGTTTGATTCCGGTTCGGGTCGGTGCGTTTCTGAACAGTTGTGAAAAAATAACAAAATTTAACCCCTACAACTCGTTGTTCCTGAACTGCTGAAGAACAGACATCTTCTTCCTGGCGTTTTCTCTCTTGGATCTGTTAATAATATCTACGATCTAGATCCGATTAACCATGGCGATGACACCAGACGTGTTGTTCAATCTTCGAAACAACTTCTACTTAGGAGCATATCAAGCCGCCATCAACAACAGCGACATTCCAAACCTATCAGAAGACGATGCAATCGAACGCGATTGCCTAGTGTACAGATCCTACATCGCCCTAGGAAGCTATCAGGTATGTGATTTCGTTGTTTTTTATTCACTCAATTGTTGCTGATCTCATTTCGTGTATAATTCATTGATTTGATCTTCGATAGCTTGTGATTAACGAAGTGGATTCGTCTGCGGCAACGCCTCTTCAGGCCGTGAAACTGCTCGCGTTGTATCTGTTCAGTCCTGATAATAAGGTGAGATTATTTATTGTTAGATGTTTTGATAGAAATTATGAAATGTGCTCTTTGAGGTTTTATTAAAAGTTGTGACATTTGTTGAAAGTTAGGTTATGAAATGAGGGAAATGAAAGGAGAATTCATATTTAGAATGTTACTGAAATTGTGAAATGTAGTTCTGTCTCATGAAAATTGTAGCATATCTTTTGGTGAAAGTTTTATTTAGAAGTTACAATCTGTCATTATCGATTCAAGCCTAGATGATTCCTTGGTTTTACTCTTAAAATGTGATGTGATGCATGGTATTTTGTATGGTATATAATTTAAGATTTGCTTAACTATCTGAGAAATGGATTATTCTTTGTGTATAGTCAAGTAACAGTTCCAATTTTGTTGGGAGGACTAACAATTTTGGGTTGCCTGTTGATTTTGTTGCAAAACCACACCATTCACACTTGAAAACACTTGTGACTTCAAAATTGTGGTTGATAACTTGATATGCATTATGTTACAAACTTAAAACAGATTGTGTTCTATTTAGTTACTTTTATGTGATTAGTATAGTCATTAATTTAATTCTAATAAATATATTGATTTTGAAAATGATTCTTCGTTCTTTAGAGCTTAAAACCAGTTTCATATTTGTGAATGGAGATTGGAGGAACTTTTTTGTTTTGGTAATGGATATAATTGATATAGTCTATGCAGTTAATGCGGTAAAATATCGGATATCGGTCAGGACCCATATATGAAATACAGGTTATCTCGGTGAGATATCGGTCGGATATCGGTAATTTTAGTATAATGCAGAATTTATATATATAGCAATTTAACACCAATAATTCAGTGATATATCAGTGATATATCGGTCATATCAGTCAAATTTCTGTTATATCGGTCAAATATCGGTCAATATCGCCGATAATATCGGTACCGATATTTTACTAAGGGACCGATATATCACTGATATTAACTGCATAGGATATAGTTCTTCGTTCTTTAGAGCTGGTACCACTAAGTGCCCTACACCACCTGCTTTGTTTTTTCTTGATTCCGTGCTTACTCATGAACTGTACTGCAGTAATTTTGGTTTGAGGAATCATTGTGTTAAATTTGATGTCTATCAAATAGGTTATATTTTCATAAACTGCAACATTGATGATATAAAAACATTATATTGGAGATTTGGAGTTGATTACAAAGTTGAAGGTATCAGATGTATTGTTAATGAGGATGAGCATAGATGGTTTTAGTGTAAACGAATTATAAGTAGTATTATTATCTAGTTTTTATGTTTGACAGGAAAGCGCAATTTCAAGTATAAAGGAGTGGTTGGGTGATGCTGCCATTGGGAACAATCCATTACTCAGGCTTATTGCTGGGACCATATTCATGCATGAGCAGGACTACAATGAGGCTCTTAAATACACAAACGCTGGGGGGACTATGGAACTGTTGAGTTTTACTTTCCCTTTTACTAAAAGTACACATTATAATTTAGTTTGTTGACATTCCTGTCATAAACGATACATTCTATATAGCAAATACTAGGCCTGTAAACGAACCGAACGAACACAAACATAATTGTGTTCGTGTTCGTTCATTTAACTTTAACCGAACATGAACATATAATCGAACACATTTTTTTGTTCGTGTTCGTTCATTAAGAAATCGGGCATGTTCATGTTTGTTTATGTTCGTTTGTTTAAAGCCTAAACGAACAGTTCACGAACATAAACGAACACAAACGAACATAAACAAAAAAAATCACTGAACATATGTGAATAAACATAAACAAACATAAATTAACATGATTGAACAAACACAAACGAACACAAATGAACGTAATTGAACAAATATAAACAAACACAATTTAACATCAGTGAACACAAACAAACAAGTCTAATATATTGAAAACACATCTAAATCATGGTTCATAGATACTAAAATTAAATAGTTTTTTTTTATATAAATATTAAGTAAGTGATCAGTTACGATCTAAGAAAAATTCTAAAATTTCATTTTTTATTACTAGAAAACTCAATTACTAATTAATTATATTTATATAAGTAGTTAGAAAACTCAATATTATATAAATATAACCATTCATATATTTACTAAAATTTAAATAAACGTAAATAAACGAACATAAATGAACGTCATGAACATAAATAAACGCACATAAACGAGTGTTCACGAACAGAAATGAACGAACACAACGTGTGTTCATGTTCGTTCATTTAATTAAACAAACAAAATTTTTTGTTCGTGTTCGTTTGTTTATTAAATAAACGAACTTCCCGCCAAACAAGTTCACGAACAGTTCATGAACGTTCAGTTCGTTTACAGGCCTAGCAAATACCCTAGACCTAATGCATTATGTTCTTTCCAGATACGCCTTGAACGTCCACATTTTCCTAAAGATGAACAGATCAGATTATGCTGAGAAGCAGTTGAGAGTTATGCAACAGATTGATGAGGATCACACACTGACTCAGCTTGCAACTGCATGGCTTAACTTAGCTGTGGTACATGTTCTTCTCTTTAGGTCATCTTATATGTAATTTAATCTATTATTAATTCTCGAAACTGTTTGGTGAATTAGGGTGGTTCGAAGATACAGGAAGCGTATCTCATATTCCAGGACTTCTCTGAGAAGTACCAGATGACTAGTCTGATACTTAATGGAAAAGCTGTATGCTGCATGCACATGGGCAATTTTGATGAAGCTGAGTCATTTTTACTAGAAGCACTAAACAAGGTAAATTTTTTTAACCAACTTTATATATTAGACGTGGAAATTTCGGTCCGTATACTTATGAATGAGTAGATTTCGGTTGTATTTTATCTCAAGAACAGTTCAAGTGAAAAGAAATTAACTGAAAGGAGAACAAATAAAATGGGTAGACTGGGTTGAGGGTTATCCGAACTCTATTGTTAATGCATACAATACAACCTCTTTAGTCGTCTAATTTAAATTTAGATAATTTTTCTTCAAATATTCTTTTGGTAATCTGGTATAACTACTTTTAAATTGTCGATGTGTCTATGGGTCAACCCGACCTGCCTCTTCCTCTTTTGACTGGTACTAAAAATGACATGTATCAAGCCGAACTTGTTTTGATCCGTTAGCCAACCTTAATATAATATTTTGATGCCTAAATATAGGATGCAAAGGACCGAGAAACACTGGCTAATCTGGTTGTATGCTGTCTTCATCTTGGGAAACCTTCTGCACGGTTTTTAAGGTATGAAAATCACACTACTTCACTGATATCAATACCATGCTGTGTTCAAAGATTGTTGCTAGTTGATTGAAATGGACTTTCTTGTTTATTAGTAGAAAGTATACAATAGAAAGTTAGAAACTAATCTGTCCTGCATCTTCAATTGTTATGAAATCGCTCCTAAACAGAAACAGAAATTTGAGAGAAAACGAGTTACAGAAATTATTATTATTGCTGAACCAAAAACAAGAACCGAACAGATGGAATTCTAACTGATTTAATTTGACCCTAGCATTCCACATTACTAACTATATCAGCATAACGATATTACTCTTCCAGATGTAAACTTGGATCCAAGTCGCATATTAATTTAAATGTGGGTAGTTTATTGGTCCCTAAACACATGAGGAACAATTTGAAACAAGATGGTGCAAGTTTGACAAAAACAAGCTCTAGTTTTTTCGTCTTTCCCTTACGGTTTTATGAACAGACTGTTTCTATGACTTGAATTCTTGACTTGTAGATCAGAAATGAGGATAATGGATATATATAGATTATAAAATCATTTAAAAAAAGGCTAAATTCTAATGACTCGTCATTCTGATTCCAGCAAAGGCTTGTTATTAGGAAAATAAATGGATTGATTTGGGTTTCTTTTTTAATCTCTAATGGGTCAAATGGGTTGAAAGATTCAGCTGAAAAGAAAACAGATTGAGCAGGTCAAATGCATGAAACCTTCTAAGTCAGTATGGAAAAAAAAGAAAATGTTTAGGGTAATGATATATATTTTGTAATCTTATGCAAATATTAATTATTATTATTATTATTATTATTTTTTCTATGGTAATGATATATATTTTGTAATCATATGCAAATATTAATTATTATTATTATTATTATTATTATTATTTTTTTTTTTTTCTAAATTTGACTGGACCTGACCTGTAAAAAACCTGTTTGGTTCTGAACATATAATACCCGTTTGTTTTGCAGTCAACTGAAACTGTCAGACCCAGAACACATGTTGGTCAAACGGGGATTAACCGCAGAAGAAAATTTTGACAGAGCGATGCAAACAGTTGGCTGAGCAAGGCAAATGACTAATGGTACTGTTCTTTCCAGCTTTTCGAGTCTTGATCATTGTTTTTAGTGGGTATTAGTACTTGACTATTGAAACCCTCACATTTAGCAGATTATGTGTTCAGTCTATAATAGCGTTGTGTTTTCGACAATCAAGTTTCTACTCAATTTTTTTAATTAAAAACAGTATAAGACTATAAGAGATATTGCAAGAGTTGAGAATGTCACACCAGTTATATATGTTTAATTTTTTTTTTTTATTTTTTCCATATGTAATGTTTAAAACTAAATTGGAGAATACTGTGTGAATATTGGGCTCAGTTGGGATTATATGGCCCAAATCAGATCCATTTTCTAACCTTGATTGGGCTTTGACTGAAATCTGGCTGGGCTCGAGTTATAGTGGGCTCTGGCTCAACCCAGATCGAGCCTTGTTCACGTCTTAACCCAGATCATATCAGTCAAGTGCTTGTCATGTTTGGTTATCTTTCTTCCTGTTTTAAAGCTGTAAACTAGTCGAGCCGAGTTCTAGCTCAGACATGGCTTAACTTTTTTGACTCTTAGCTCAGCTCAACCTGGCCACTCAACGACGCTCTGTGAAGCAATCATGAGCTCGAGTGGAAAAGCTCGAATATTAATAAGATAATAAACCAGACTTATGTCAAAACATATATAGAAGCTAAATTCTATAACAAAAGATAACAATTATATAAAAGATCACAACAAAAATTGACCAAAAGTTAAATATCTTTTTTAGATAAGTCTAACAATGAACAATGATTAATGCAAGCATCATTGACTATTTTTAGCGTCTTTATGAGAGCGCATTTAGCGTGTTATATATTTGTAGATCGTTATTATGTTCAAGCATGAATTGGTCAAAAAGTAGACGCTGACAAACTCGAGTTAGTTGATAAAAGTTCACCTTACATGTTTTAGCGATCTAACAATTGTATTAGTGATTTATTATACAAGTGAGTTGCATCTAACACAAACTTTTTGATGACCTTTTGCATCAACTGTTCCTCAAAACTTTCAGTCTCATCAACACCCCACTTACGTTATTCCCCTCAAACCGATATGTGGGAGTGGGGCTCCCTTATCTTTTCACTGTTTTTATGTCCCAAAATACACACACATAAAATGTTTATGATTTTTTTAAGTTTATATTCAAACATAGATAGCTATTGCAGTATTGCTTATATTTTTTCGATCTTTTTTTTTTGTTGCTAATAGTTTGATCAATTGGTAAAAACATCAATATGTAAAATAAAAACAAGGATTAATAGTTAATATCATAAAAAACCAAAGTAATTTGGATCTTAGACGTGTAAAAAAGGTACATTAAAAAATCCTCAATTCAATATTTGTTTATTACAGTCCCTAAATTTGTATATGTGTACTTGTGAATTTCGAAAATAAAAAAGATTTGTAAAAGAAAAACTTAGTCAAAATCTAATTAACTGACATTCAACATTCTTGCCCACACCAAAAGAAAATCTATTTGTTTTGACTGATTTAGGAGATGACAAGTCACTGTTTTAATATTTTTTTTTCACAAATACATGCATTTGTGATATGTTTTTAGTAAATTTAAGGACTTGAAAGTATCTCAGCATGGCTGAGTATCATTTACAATAAAATAAAATAAAATAAAATAAAAACATATTGGTTTTTTCAGTTAAATGAAAAACTAAGATCAGCCAATCAATTTAATAAAATAAAATAAAATAAAAAATATATTTTACTCAGATAATACAAACACCAAGCAAATAAATTATATTTCTTTTAGACAAATTAATCTTTTGTTGGATAACTAATTTTAACTGAAAGGATCCAAATCCTTGTTATAATTTTCTGCTTCTTCATCATCATCATCACCACCACCCAAGAAACCATGGTTCAACAACATGCTTATGGGATCAACTTCAATCTCTCCTAAACCCGAAAAAAAATCATCCGGTTGACCGCCAGAGCCGGGCAACTCTGGCCGGTAACCTTGAGGAAAACTTCCTTCCAATACTTGTAATTCATCTTTCACTTGGATCCCACCACCTCCTAGTAAGGCTGATCCTTCATCTTCTATGGTTTCTTTTTGCGCTTGTTGTTGCTGTTGTTGTTGTGTGGTTTCGGTGGCGGTCTTTGGTGGTTGTGGGCCTCTAGTGGAGCCAGCAAGGGCATTTCTTTGTGTTGGCCATGGATGGTTGTGTTCAGAAGTGTAGGTGATCACCAACATGTTGGGGTCAGTTCGGCTTCTTTCCACTTGTTTTCTTGCTGAACAACCCTTTGAACTACTACATCTGTAGTACCCTCTGAAAAATCGTCACAAAGAATGTTTATTTCACCATAAAAATGTGGAAATTTGAATAAGAATTCCTAGAATAAATTTGTATCTTATATGAATATGAATGTATAAAGTTTAAAAGTTTTTAACTTATAACATATGGAAAAAATTTAAGTGACCTATAAGTAACATGTAATACATGTATTATTTAAAAATTTAAATAATTTAACACACAACCAAAACATTATCATGATTTTCCTTTTTTCTTTTTATGATTTTCCTTTGATGTTTGTCATTGTGTTAGTCTCAAAGTCAATATGCATTTTAGGCATATGCATAGGAGTCATTTCTGTTAGAATAACGCAGTTAGCTCAGGGGTAAAATGGTCATCTTACAGAGTTTTTGTTTTCATTTTTTTAGACTTCAGGTTTTAAAATAAACTTCATAGGTAAAATGAAAAAAATGAAAATAAAAAACTATGTAAAATGACCATTTTACCCCTGAGCTAACTGGGTTATTCTAACTAGAGTTCGTTTCTTTTGGACTGAAATAACACGTTTCCAGTATGTCTGAGAGGAAAATGGTGCAATTTTAAAAAGTAGCTTAAAATGGCAAAAGTGAACAAATCACATAGAGGAAAATGACGGGTAACTCTAAATCATATAATTAAAAAGAATACCCATGGCATTATAGCCTAGTGGTATCTTGGTGGTGGGATAAGGCTTATGACCATTAGGTCATGGGTTCGATTCTCACAAAGGGGGTTTTTCCCAGTTTTATTGGGTTTCCTCCTGAATTGGTGTATAGGCATTATTGCCTAGTGGAGATGGATATGATCGGGTGGTTCTGCTGGTGGCACGATAATACTCCAGTGGTCCGTCAGTGATCCAAATTTGCCGTTCAAAAAAAAAAAAAAAAAGAAAAAAGAAAACATTGATCCAAGTCACTAACAAGAATCTGCATTGTGTAAAGATAAGTAGCTTCTATATTTGAATTTGCTAAAAGCGAAACAACTTTTTGTTAAACTTAAGATCAAGAATTTTGTGATTTGTTTTTAAAGATATGATGAGTAATATAACTTTTTTAACGATAGAAAATGCATCAAGTGATTATACTGTAATAAAAATATGGATATAAATTTGACTAAAGATATGAAAATAATTTTACTTTTTAATAACATTTTACCACCTCTATCAAAATTGTACATGTAACAAGTTGCTATTCTTTTTCAATATTTCTCGTATATTAGTTGTTAGGCAAAAAAAAAAAAAAAAAAAAAAAAAAAAAAAATCTATTCCTTTAAAAATATCTTAGATAATTACAAAAACTAGTAGTAATATTAACATTAGTTCACAGTTCACACATCGTGCATATACCGTTTTTCTACCTATCTATGCACATAGTATGTGTCCATGTAGTACAAATCTAAGTGTTTTATTATCGTTATTATAAAACTAATAGATTGAATAACTTACGTAATTCACTTTGTTTTTATTAAGGTTGTACATGTAATAAAATTATTATATACATCCCAACACTACTAAAAATATATTTCCAGCTAAAAAACTTACTGACGGATACTTCAAACCACACACACGTGTATATATATATATATATATGTATGTATATGCATGTATATATATGTAACTACATTATAAATATATATCAGTAATCCTTTGATGATCAATCACAAATAAGTCAAATCCCATCTCAACCATTAGACCATGATCAATGACTTTAATTAGTTGTGTTATAAATCTATACTATATAATAAAGAAAAAATTACACCCTTAGTTGTTGTGGTTTCTACCAAATTTCAATGTAGGGTATTAATAGTTTTTTGTTGCAAAATCAGGCATTAACTTTCTAATTTGTCACAATGTTGAGTACTAAGGCCAAACATTGTTAATTTTTTTTGTTAAGTCTTAATAAAATGACTAAGATGCCCTTTAATAAATAGAGATTCTATTTTTACTTAATTATATTTGACTAAAATAATTTAAAGTTTTATTTATCTTTATATTTATAACTTTTATATTTTTTTGTTTTATTTATATTTTTTTATAAAATTATATGGATTTGAAGTTTATTATTTATAAACATTGAGTTTATATATAATAGAAAAAATTACACCGTTGGTCCTTTTGGTTTCTACCAAATTTCAATGTAGGGTACTAATAGTTTTTTGTTCCAACTATAAATAAAACAGAAAAATAAAAAAATAATATTAAATTAAGTTAAAAAGTTTATAAATAATAAGGACCAGCGGTGTAATTTTTTCTATATAATATTATTTAGATTAAGTTAAAAAGTTTATTTACTAGCATATTATTATATATAAACTCAAAGTTTATAAATAATAAACTTCAAATCCATTTAATTTTATAAAAACTATAAATAAAACAGAAAAATATAAATATATAAATATAAATAAAACTTTAAATTATTTTAGTCAAATATAATTAATTAAAAAAATAGACTCTCTAGAAATTAAAGGACATTTTAGTCATTTTAGTAAGACGTAACAAAAAAAGTTATCAAGGTTTCACGTTAGTACTCAACATTGTGACAAGATTTCGCCTTACTACTCAACATTGTAACAAATTAGAACATTAATACCCGATTTTGCAACAAAAAACTATTAGTACCCGACATTGAAATTTGACAGAAACCACAAAGACCAATGGTGTAATTTTTTCTATAATAAAAGAAACCATATAAGTGACACATGACACTATATGGGTTGATATCAATTGTTTACCCTTTTATTGTTTATATTTATTTATGATATAAATATATATATAAATTCAATACGTAAAATAGTGGGTGGAGTTTGTATCTTTTTTTTTCATGTATTTGTATTTTTCAGTTGAATTTGTTTTTAGGAGATGTTTAATTGTTTTTTTCTTGAATTTATGTATTTTTAATAAATATAAGTGAATAATAACTTATAACAAAATAATTTATATTAATACTCTAACAATCTATAATTTGTAATATTTTATAATAAAGGGTTGAGTTTATTTCAAAAGTCTAAATAATTGTAAAACTTTCACAACCCAATGGTATTGATTCAAAAACGAACAACCGTTTGGTTTGAAATTTTTATTCAACAATTGAACATAATAATAAATAAAAAAAACAAATTAAATGTTCTAATAAGTAAAAGTACAACAAAGTTCATTTTTTAAATACATATCTTGACAACTATCTGTGTTAACTGATTATATTATATTTAACCCATGCAACACGCATACTTTTAAATATATAATTATTTTCTTATTAATATATAAAATTATACGTGTTCAAAATTATATAGTATGCATTCAGTTTACAACATTTATGTACAAATAATTATATGGTAGTTATAATTAAATTTTTACGGGGGTAAGTTCAAAATATGTTCGTTTTATTATCACAGGTGACATATTTTATATAATGGAAGTCACGTGTTAGCTTTGTAAGCCATCTAAAATTTGATTTTACCGTCTCTTTCGAATATTAAATATTCGATTTCACGTGTTAACTTCTAATAAACAATAGATTTTAAGAATTATATGAAATGTTGTTAAAAATTAATATTATTAAATAAAAACTGTTTAACATGTGTAATACACAGGTCCCTAATCTATTGTAATTATACGAAAATTTATAAACTAATTAAATGAGATAAGAATGCAATGCGTATTTAATCTCAATTATTTTATAACGTTCTTTATTTTAAACCTAATTTTCTCTCATATCTCTCTCAAATCTTTTTTTTTTTCTAAAATTGTTCTCTCTTCATCTCCACCACATCTTCTCTAAATTTAAAATTTTGTGATTGAAATAAATGAGCGATTCAGAATGCAACTGTGTAGGATTAAATCGTTCAAATTGAAGATGTGTAAAAAAATTGCAGTGTGTATGATTATATCATTAAAACTAAAGATGTATAGGATTTTTTTTCATTCAAATTGAAGATGTGTAGGAATAAACTGCAAATGTGTATATGATTATATCATTTAAATGGAAAATGTGTAAGGAAGAAATTGAAGATGTGTAGGATTAAATCATTCTAATTGAAGTTGTGTATGAATAGATTCCTAATCTATAGGAAGAAAATGGAAGTGTGTAGGATGGTTCATTAGCATTAATTGCATGGAAAATATAATGCTAACGGGTGTGGAAAATGTAAGGCATGGAAAATATAATTAGCATTAATTGAATAGATTTCTAATTAGCATTAATTGCATGGAAAATATAATGCTAAGGGGTGTGGGAAGGGGGAAAGGGTTGGGGAGCCGACGTGGCATTCGGCCTGATGAAGAAGCCCTCCGGTTTCTTTGGCGTCGTTGGTAGATTCTCTCCGTCTGCCCCTGATGTGTTGTTGTTTGTTGAGTGTGGTGATTGGAAGGTGTTGATTGAAGGGGAAGGTTATGAGGTGAAGGTGATGTGGAGGTGGGGTGGGTAGGGGATCCACACCCCTTAACCTAACTAATGCAACTCTAATACCCTTTTCATTTAAACTCTAATACCCTTTTTAGTTAGTGAACAACAGACTGAAAGTGTGCGAAGTGTAGGAAGGTTTCTCAGCCAAATGTATTATAAGAAGAACTAATATAGGAAGGTTTCTCAGCCAAATGTATTATAAGAACTAATATTGTTGATTTATAAATCCACTTTCTCCATAGTTTTTAAACGCTCATAACTTTTTCATATATTAATATTTTAAGAAGATTATACTATAAAAACGAGCATTTTATTCTCTTTAATTTGAGTAAGCTATTGCTATAGTTTTTTATTTTTTTACAAGCTATGTGATTACGTGTTTTTTGTATAACGTTACGTGTCTTGTATAATGTCACCAGATTATGGTACATGTATGTAATATACATTTTATTCAAAAACATAGTATAGCGTTACGCAATTTTGTAACGTTACGTGATTAAGTACGAATACGCAACTACCCCAAATCCGGCTCAACTATTTTGGAGGCCCAAAGCGATACAAAAAATTTGAGGCCTTTTTGAGTTTTATTTTTTTGATTCAAACTTTTGGTTTTTATTTAACGTGGAAATTACTAAGAATGAACATATATATGAAACTTATATAACATCTAATGAATTTATAAGCCAAGTGTTTTTCCGTCAAATAAAAATACTATAGTAGCAAAAAAAAGCACCAAAAAGTAACGGTACATCTTTGTTCAATATTACTAAAAATGAAAAAACTTAGAGGTATTTAGAGACTTTTAATTTACTTTATTCAAACTGCTTAACCTAAATATGTTATAGGTTTCGAGGATTATAGGTTTAATCGACTATACATAAACATTCTCTAATATTTGATACATTTTAATACATTTTTTAATTATTTTTCTTTAAAATCAAAAACCACAAAACTACATGTCAATACTAAGGATATTAGTATTTGTCAAAATAATGAATGCACTGGTATAATAGTAGCCAACATGCGACTAAATATTCAAGAATTTGTTAGTGAAACTAAACGCGGATAAATTTTCAAGAGTTTAAATAGATGACAAAACCAAAGCTTTTAGCAATATAATGAATTTTGAATTTTGATATGATCGTCAAAGTTTTAGTAGATGGGTTTTGAAGAAAGATGTTTTTAAGAAGCTAGGGCCGCTTTAAATGCAAATGACTAAGAATTCAGAAAACTAGAGAAAAAACTTGCGACTACTTAGATTCGAACCGAAATCTAAGCAGGAAAACCATAAAATTTTACCAGCTGACTAGAATCATATTACCTGCCATGCTGATCAAAACTATTATAACATAAACATTTTACCTATTTTTCCCCAAATGAGGCCCTAAAAATTTGGTGGCCCAAAGCCCTAGCTTGTTTTTACTTATGCTAGGGCCGGTACTGGCAATTACGTAATCACTTAATAGATATTGACATGATATTATAAATGAAAATCACGTAATTACATAGTGGGTATTCAATATCACGTAATCTTGTAATAATAAACAGTCATGTAGTCTTATGTAATTACGTACTAGTACATAATCACGTAACATCCTACTTGTTACTAAATATAATGCATACTACGGATTACATAACGTTATGTAATAACATATATTCATGTAGCTTGTAATTTTCTTAAATTAAAGACAAAACTATGGCAGTAGCCTACTCAAACAAAAGAGAATAAAATGCTTGGTAATATTGTGTATTTTAAAAAATATTATCGTACGAATAGCCATTTAAAAATTGTGAGGAAGTGGGTTAAAAAGTCAACAATAGTTTATATTACTATATTTTGTCTTTTCCTCACTTGTTTCACTTGTTTGTGTTGTGGGATTTCTAGATTTAGGGACCATCTAATCTCGAACTATTGGATTGATTGATCAATGGTCCATATATTCTTCTACACTTGGCACGATAACCATTCTTGTACAAGAACCTTCCCATATACACATGTCGGTAGTCACTTGATGATATTGCCACGGTTATCTAACCTTGACTAGTTTTGGTCGGTGATCCCTAGGTAAACTCTGTTAGCGATCGCTTACCCACTCCCCGTTTACCTAGGTATCTTTACCACCAGCGACTTTTTCGTCGATGAAGGTCCTCTAGTTTATTGTGCAAAACATGTGAAATGGCAAACATAATTTTAAGACTATGCTTGATGAAGAGTCACTTACATTTTATGTTAAAAATAACTTAAAAACTAATTAAAGAGAGCTTTGATAGTTCTACATGTTTTTTATATATAAAAGTTTAATAACACTTGCTTTGGTTGACAATAATTTAAATAGAAGAGTGGATTAGAGAATATACCTTGGATAAGGGGAACCTTTGATAGGCTTTTGACCATATTTTCTCCATGCCCAAAGATCCGACGGAACTACTTCACCCGTGGGTCTACTATTTACTGGTGTTGGTGCCGGTATGCACACCACTTTCTTTGCCTGACTCTTCCTGCTCATTTAACCATGGTAAGATTTAGCGACATCCCTCAAATTGGATCTACCGAGTTATATCATATATATACTAACACCAACAATTGGATCTACAATACTACACTGTTATTAGTCGCTCATGTGTTATTAACAGATTAGGCTCTAAACAATGTAACCTTCGTAAGGTTCAAAAACAAAATCTTGAGGGTCAATTAGACACTACTTTAGATCAAATCAGATGTCTAATCATATTTGAGGGTCAATTAGACACTACTATAAATCAAATCAAATGTCTAATCATTTATTTACATAGTTAAATATAAAAGGAAACTAAAAGTCCCTAAAAATAAATTCGTCATTGAAAATACAATGATAATGTAACAAAAAAAGGTTACTAAATCTGAAAAATTCCATTTTATGTGGGAGTCCTGTTTGGAGACAGTAATCTCATGTTCAATCATGATATGACATATTAACAACTATTCAACTTCAAATCACATTGTTTTAAATTATTATTTAACGTTTATAAAGCACGATAAAACGATTTGAGAAGACTATGACCGAGAAAAAGTATGAATACATGTCATTTTACTTTTAAATTAAGCTTCTGATACTAAAAATATTTAAACGAAGTTACTGACATTAACTTTGATTCATAACTATTTTATATATTGTTAGATGTGGTTTTAAAGCAATTAATTATACCATAACAATAATCTATTGAACTCACACAAAAGTAGATATATATGATTTCACTTTGTATATATATCATAATAGAATCAGAATAACATTGGATAACACCTTATGTTTTAACCATTGTTTGAGCCTCGGGTTTAATTTCAAACTAAAAGATAAAATTACTTGATTATACAAATAGTTTTTATAACAAAACAGTTAATGATGTTTGTTTATAAAATAACATAAAGAACTAAAGGATCTTATTTTTAGTTAAATATATAGAAGGTCCTTGATAAGTCTATATTAGGGTTTTGGTGCCAATTAGTCTTCGGTCTTTAATTAACTAGTTTGATATTTGATTCTGATTTCGATCAAAATCGACAAGCATGCTATGCTAGTCTTAGTTTGTGCCAAAAAAAAAAAAAAAAAAACGAAGAATTTGGTTTAGATTCATCATACATCAGAATGACACTTAAGTTCCTTATTTAATATAATAGTAAAAAGACAAAACAGATGAAAAAAAAAAAAAAAAAAACTAAACAAATTAAATTTTGAAAAATAAATCAAATAGATGAAAGTCAACAATTTCTAACCAATGGATCAAGCCGAAATGTTAATAATGTACTTTAATAAACTCCTGTCTAGAGATGAAATATACAAGGGCAAATGTCATCAAATAACACATATATCTTTCACAATACAACATTCTTGACTTTTTCCGTGGTTTAGTGACATGGGTTGGGTTAATTATAAACATTTTCTTTAGTTAATACTGTAAATTAAATGAGTCCGATGATTAGATAGTTAAGATTATATTTGTTATTTTTCTGAAGTTAAGATTAAATGTTTAATTTTGATTTGTTACAAACTTTATATCCATGTCATTTACTCTAAAAATAATTTTAAATGATACAACTCTATGATATAGAGTAAATGTCTACCTATCAAATATATAGATCCACATGGATTTGTCTCTTGTGCATCTATAACTCTAGTCTAAACTAAACAAATAAAATAAAATAATGACACTTGTAATTAAGAATAACTTAAAAGAGTATCATCCCCACGATCTGTTTTTTAGTCATTAATGATGAAATGACAAAGTTATATTATAAATAATTTAATGAAATTAGGAAGATTAATGATGAAATGACAGAGTTATATTATAAATAATTTAATAAAATGAGGAAGATTAAACAAAAAAAAATATTAGGCAGAAAATAAACTCACTGAAATAAAATATCAAATCAATATAATATTGTCATAAAATAACACAATACATAAAATGTACTGCACAGAATCTTTTGAAATTTTATTTAAACCTATTAAAAAATAAAATCATAATACAATTTCGTTTTAAAAAGCTTCAATCAATATCAAATAAATATGATTATGCTCAAAACAATATCAAATAAATATGATATTATGCTCAAAATGATTTTAAATAATTAATATGATTATGTCAAAATAATATCATCAAATAAATACGATTATGCTCGAAACACGGTAATTAAATTAACACTTCTACAATATGATTATGTCAAACTAATATCATCAAATAAATACGATTATATATGCTCAAAAACTCAGTAAATTAACACTTCTACTCGGTAATTAAATTAGCACTTCCACAATAGGATTATGTCAAAGTAATATCATCAAATAAATACGATTATATATGCTCAAAAACTCGTCAAATTAACACTTCTACACTACGTTTTTATTCGATCTGATGCGTTTAATGCGTAAATCATGTATTATGGGTGTGTTAATTAATTAATTTCACTTAATTAGACTTCCATCCAAAGCAAAATGTATATCACTATATTGTATATAATACATGTTTATAATATGCTAGACTTGTATATAGAGACACGTTCAATACAAAGAATATCGATTAATTAGTATCCATAGATTTAAAAAATATCACAGAGGTTGTAAAAACGAGGTAATAGTATTTATGAAGCAATATGCATATAAATATATTAATATTATTATACTATTTATATATATATTGAAGCAGTTTCCAATAAGAAATAATTAAGTAATATATGTGCAAGGAGCAAGGTGTCCAGGTTGATAAATATTTACCTTCTCTTGATGGCCGGATTTCTCGGTGATGAGATCTGTAAGGAGGTGGTGGAAGCTTCCAGCAAACTTCGTTTAGATGATGAAGAAGAAGAATTATTAGAAGAAGATGTAATGATTTCACTCTTTGATGAAATCTGCAGCATCTTTGAGAACATATTATGATTATGAATATTATTATTATTATTATTGTTATTATTATCATCAAACCCTAATTGTATTCTTCCTGCTGCTGCTGCTGGAGATTGTTTATGATTTTCATTCAAACTTGTTGTTCCAAAGAAGCATGGAGGAGTTGATGATGTTGGTTGATCAAGAATGAGTGGATCTGCAAGAAGACTAGTAAAGGGTTGACCAAAACCCTGATGATGATCAATAATAACATCATGGTTTCTTGTTGACTTTTGGATCATTTGTGTGTCTTGATCAGATTGATCAAAGTATTGCCATTCCGAAACACCCGGTGGATCGCCCGAGTTGACGCTTCCCGGCCGGAATATATCTGCTAAATCACCATGAAAATTGCTCTCCATAGTTTAAAGATCAAGAACAACTTCAAGAAAGTCTTGGGTTGACCGGATGTTTTTTTTTTTTTTTTTTTTTCACTTTTTCTGTACCGAAAATAACTGAATTTTGAGGATGAACTTGATGGGTTGGTTTGTATGTTGGAGGGTGGTGAAAATGACAGATTTTTTAGGGTTTGGAAGAAATGGATGAAAGTGGAAAGAGAGAAAGTCGCTGACTTTTCATACATATGACAGTTCTATTCCATACGCAAAGAGAAGGAAGATTAAAAAGGGTTTGTATATTAGATTGATGATTAGTTAATGGGAATTTTTAAATGGGAAAATGATCTGACTGAGATATGTGATGCTATTATTTTATACTTTTGTAATATACATCAAAGATTATGTTCACTTTAGCTTTTAAGGGGCGAGAGGGGATGGCTGACCCCCCGAACTTTTCGCTCATTAGTGGAGAGTATGTAGTTTTAATATAGAAATTTTTTGGTATATACGTTTTCGACCCTCCAGTTTTACAGAAATTTTAGGTCCGGTAACTTCCGCCCCATCTGGTCAGAAATCTCAAGCTTCGCCACTGTTCACTTTCTTTATTATTTCTTTATTCATCTTTTCGTGCTAATAAAGAGTTAATTTACAATTTAATATAAAGTTTAAAGGATAATTAATTACACTCATTTAAGGTTTAAATCTAGTTTCGAATGGTGTTCAGTCTTTTTGAAGGTCACATGTCTAGTACAATCATTTAAGGTTTAAATCTAGTTTCGAATGGTTTTCAGTCTTTTTGAAGGTCACATGTCTAATATAAGTTGTGTTATACGTGAAAGAGTTTAACGGATTTTTATGATTGTCAAATTTTATTTATCCAAGTGGCCTTTGCCTTGGAAAATGAACATTGAGTTCAAAACGAAATACCTTTTTTTCTTAGAACGATAAATTTTATTAACGCAACACTAGGCAACAACTAGCAAACCAAACATACATAAAAAAGAGAAAAAAAACCCAGATACCATAAATTGCAAAGGTTAAATGTACATCTAGGGATTAAAAAAAACCTAAATTCGACATACCCGAAATTCAAAGCATTTGAGAGGGGTATATCTGATTGACATATATGCACTGAATTAGCTAGGTATACTAGAAAAGATAAAAAGATGATACTATCATGAATAAAAGATATTACCACTTACGAGTATGGAATGGACAAGTGTTGCACCTAATTTTCCCCATCGACAATAATTCACTAGCTAGACGCATGAATAACTATCAAATCCAACAATTTGTGTCTAAACTTCTATTTTGGCAACCACACAGATATAATAAAAAAAACTAAAAAATCAAAATAAAAAAATTAGAATATAAGATTTTTCGAAGGTGAGTTGCGTGTTTGGGCTAACTTAAAATCAAAATGAAAAATAAGATATTTCGAAGATTGACGAGTATCATCTGAAATATATTATACGACTTAATTGGTCATGATAATTAAGGTAGATGGAAATAATCAAATTAAAAAAAATCAACAACCGCATTCTAAGCAGTGACGGAGCTTAAACGAAAGCTCAGTGGGTGTCGGACTCTCAAAATCTAGATCGGTAGGGTCGGACTCTTAAAAATCCAATATTTTACCCTACAAAAAAAATTTCGAAAATTTTCGGTAAAATTAACACTACGTTTGATCGATTCTGAGTAATTACACTTTTAGTGTTCGTTTCACAGAATAGAATGGAATCTTGATGGAATTGGAATGTTGATTTCACTCCTTATTTTGTTGGTTTCAACAAGAAAATGAATTGAAATTGAATAACACCATAATGGAGGGAATCTGCATTCCAATTCAATCTAAATTTCATACCATTTTGCAAAACAAACACACCTAAATTACAAATCAAATTTCAATTTCTGCGTGAATTCCCATTCCAATTCCATTACAATCCCATTCCGATCTCAGAATCTCTAAAAATATTTGAACTATAAAGCCTTGTATCGTCTGCGAGGTGGTACCATTGATATCATCTCAAACAACGAAGCAAAAATAGTTAGTAGAATGGTAAAACATTAATAATTCAAACACTATTACATTACATTACACTAAATATTAAATATGACACTGCCTTATTGGTTGTATTCCTTAATTTCCGTAGATCATAGACCGTCCGGTGTAGTAACCATGCATAACGACATGGTTCGATTTGGAATCTCTTTACGGCGTGGCTCACGCCTGAGACTTGCCTGTTGGAGAAGATTGTTTTTTTTTAATATGTTTTAATCCAATAATTGAGTAAACACCAAAGTTGATTTTCGGTAATAACTTGTGCTCGTAAACTTATTTTAGTATATCTTTTTTACGAACATTTCGATATAACTTACATTGAAAACCGTGTTCATTTCAAAATATTTTTTTTTGTTCTCGCATACGGCTTTAGCACGTTTCAATACACCTTCAATGCCCAACAATGATGAATAATAGATATTTAACTTCCTTTTGTATTTTAAACGGGTCGGGTTGTATTTAACTTTCTTTTGTAATTTTTATTATACTAATGTAATGTTTTTTTTTTTTTTTAAATCCTTATGTAATCATTTTAGAGTAAACTACAATTTACGTCCCTATAGTTTATATGCGGAATCACTGTTTGTGTCCCCTTTTTAGTTCTCGCATTTTGAGTCCCTGTGTTTTACCTATTATTTTTTTCTGTGTTCAGTTACTCCCACTAACAAACTTCATTTTTTTCAGTTTAAATCTTAGTGAAGAGACAAACTTGCCTTTATGTTTACTTGCGGTAAGCGTCCCTATGTTTTCATTATTTTTCCGATTTTTTTTCCCTCCAAAAATTAAAAATGCATGTCATCAACACACTAGAATTAAGAAAACAAAGAACAACCTAATCAGATGTGGCTTAATTTGTAATGTTCCGTGTTTTCATATTTTTTTTTTTAATTTTTAGAAAGCTTGTATTCATATTCAATTTAAATCTTTATAACCCCGAAACTTTAATCATAATGGAAATACATTTTATTTCATAGTTGTTTATTCATGCTTACACGATACGCAAACAATCCTGTATACGCACATTTTATACAACTCCGAGACACACATTATGTTTATACCATGTTCGGATTAGAATTATACTTATTTCACACTAGAACATACTTCTATACACCTTAAAATGTCTAAAACATGCCTAACTATGTAATTATAACATAAAATGACACAACCGGGGGCTAAAATTAACACTTTTGATTATTTGTTTTCTTAAGGTCTTACGGACCGTAAGACCAAACCCCTTACGGTTCGTAAGGGTGTCTGACGGGCAACAACTTTGACAGCTCGCGGATTTTGCATTAAAACTCACCTTCCAACCACTCTAACTCACAACTAACCTCACTAAACACTAAACCCTAATACCACATTATATATACCCTTTCTCCACACCTCCTAAACACTTTCCACACTCTATATCTACTCTCAAATACTCCAACACTCTACTCTCATGTATTCAAGATGTTACGCCCATTTCGTCAAAATGTCAAAACGTCATAAAGCTTAAACTTTCATACCGTAATATAAATTTTTGGCCAAAATGCCCCTTGTAGTTATACAAACCAAACACGAACATTTAAATTTTAAACAGGCATTAGCCTAAACTACCGTATCAAAATACAAACTTTAAGCTTACACACGAAAGACATAAGTATTAAAACGAAATTTACAACCCAGAAAGTATTTGTTTTGACCCATTGATATCAAACTTGAACCGGAAGCGTGTAAAAGGTGATGCAGTGTGTTCGTTCCAAGCTCACCATTATCAAGATTACAATTTTCGTATCATACACAACACAAATGCATTTGTTAGTACGCCTCATTAAACACAAAAATTGCATCATTCATTTATTCTCTTATTTGACCCGTTAACAAGGTCATGGTTTTGTATCATCCTTCTTACTTACATTCCTTGCTTACAACAATTTCGCCTACAACGAACTTGTAGTTATCATTCCTTTAGCATCAAATACATAATTCATCTAACTCGTTCATAATGGGTCAATACAATGACCATTTCATCCTTATTACAATTTCACCCATCTCGACCCGTTTACAACGAGTCATTTCATATACAATTTCATTACCATTAACAGGCGCTAAAGATGATTTTAAAATTCAAATCATGATTGACTAAATATTTACTGTTGTATCTATTTTAGAGTAAACTACAATTTACGTCCCTATGGTTTATATGCGGAATCACTGTTTGTGTCCCCTTTTTAGTTCTCGCATTTTGAGTCCCTGTGTTTTACCTATCTTTTTTTTCTGTGTTCAGTTACTCCCACTAACAAACTTCATTTTTTTCAGTTTAAATCTAAGTGAAAAGACAAATCTGCCTTTATGTTTACTTGCGGTATGTGTCCCTATGTTTTCATTATTTTTCCAACATTTGAATTAAGAAAACAAAGAACAACCTAATCAGATTTGGCTTGATTTGTAACGTTCTGTGTTTTCATACTTTCTATTTTTAGGAATCTTGTATTCGTATTCAATTTAAATCCTTATAAGCCGGAGACTTTGATCATAATGGAAATACATTTTATATCATACTTGTTTATTCATGCTTACACGATACGCAAACAATCCCGAATACGCGCATTTTATACAACACCGAGACACACATTATGTTTATACCATGTTTGGATTATAATCATACTTATTTCACACTACAACATACTTCCATACACCTTAAAATGCCTAAAACATGCCTAACTATGTAATTATAACATAAAATGACACACAACCGGGGGCTAAAATTAACACTTTTGATTGTTTGTTTTTTAGGGTCTTATGGACCATAAGACCAAACCCCTTACGGCTCGTAAGGGTGTCTGACAGGCAACAACTTTGATAGCTCGTGAATTTTGCATTAAAACTCACCTTTCAACCACCCTAACTCACAACTAACCTCACTAAACACTAAACCCTAATACCACATTATAAATACCCCCTCCTCCACACCTACTAAACACTTTCCACACTCTATATCTACTCTCAAACACTCTCAAATACTCAAACACTCTACTCTCAAAACAATGACTTTTGGACCTTCTTCTCCATCATTTTTTCTTGTTTTTTGTCTTCAACTTTGTTGGATCATGTGGACCTCGCCAAAAGAACAGATGACAGAAAGCCAAAGTAATCTGCAAACATCTGATCATCAATAATATTGTTTGAAGAGCATACTTCTCCCAATGACAAAGGCATCAACATCTGCTACAACCAAAGGTCTGCTAAAGCTAAAGTCCGTTGAAGAACAAAGTCTGTTGATTCACAAGGTCTGCCAAAGTAAACCACTGATGAAGACTAAGTCTGTTGAAAGCAAAGTTCTGATCACCCTTTGATTGAAGAAGACAAAGTCTGATGAAGAAAGGTCTGCTGAGGCTCAACAGAGGATAAGGCTCATGAGTTGTTGGATCAACAGATGCCGTATAACAGAGTTTTCAATGTAACAGTGTTTTAGTATTAGCAGATGTTAGAGGTTGTTAGAAGTTGTTAGATGTCATTGTCTAGGTGACGTCAGCTTAGATTCCTCAGAGATTTGCATTGTACTATAAATAGAACAATGCATTTACTGTTCTATTCATCACTTCACCTTGACATTTTGTACGAGCAAATCAAAGGGATCTTAGGCTGAGGGGGAGTTTGTAATTCATGCATACGTGAATAGTTGTAATTTCAATCATTCAATTAAAAGTATTCATGATGAAAGCAAATCTCTCATTGTTTGTGATTTAAAGTTCATCTTCATTTCGCTGCATTATTTCCATTTTTGTTATCTTCCTACATCATTCATTTTAAACATTCACAAACAATTCAAACTCGGATCCTAACAATTGGTATCAGAGCATTGGTCAATCAAATTCGATTTAACAATCAATTTGATATAAAAGATCAGCTCATTTCACTGATATCGTTTGTTCGTAGGAAGTTGAAAAACAGAGTTAAAAGTTTAATCACGTTCAAAGTAGTTTAAACAAAAACTTTGTAAAACAATCAAAATGTCTCAAAACACACAAGATCCTCATAAAACTGGCACCCTGTATAAACCACCTATGCTTGTCAAATCTGAGTATAATATCTGGCAACATAGGATGGGTCATGTACTTGCACAGTAAAACACCGGATGTTGGAAATCTTCGGACCACATGTTCCGATGGTACCGAGTGCATAAGATCCCAAGGCCCAAGTACCTAAGAAACCTGAAAATTATTCCGAGCAGGATTTTCAGAAGATTGAGTTAGATGCTAAAACATTCAGTATAGTTGCTACAGCACTACCCAATGATATCTATGCTGGCCTGTTACACTCTAAAAACACTAATGAGTTATGGGATGCACTAAAAGAGCAATTCGGTGGTACAGAAGAGGTCATTGAGAACAACAGAGAGGTTTTGAGCCAACAATATGAAACGTTTTTTCATGTCAAAGGAGAGTCATTAACCCAACAGTTTAAAAGGTTTAGTTGTCTGATTAGTGAGTTAAAATTGGTAAATGTAGAGTATACTAATTCAACTTTGAATAGTGTGACATCCCACATCGGTTGTGAAGGGGAACAAAGGCTTCCTTATAAGGAGCTGGATACCTTCACCATCATGACGCGTTTTGAAAATCGTGAGGGGCGGACGCCGAGGGCGTGTTGGCCTCCAAAGCGGACAATATCATGGTGCGGTTACGCTGGGCTTTTACAGATGGTATCAGAGCCAGGGCCAGACCGGTGGTGCTAGGTCCTGCGAGGACGCTGGACCCCTTAAGGGGGGTGGATTGTGACACCCGACATCGGTTGTGAAGGGGAACAAAGGCTTCCTTATAAGGAGCTGGATACCTTCACCATCATGACGCGTTTTGAAAACCATGAGGGGCAGACGCCGAGGGCGTGTTGGCCGCCAAAGCGGACAATATCATGGTGCGGTTACGCTGGGCTTTTACAAATAGTAGATTTCTTAGATCACTACCAGAAAAATGGGACACTATAGCCTTTGTTACTAGAAATTCTGTTGGTTTTAAGGAGATGAGTTTGACTCAGCTTCATGGTAGTCTCCTCACTTATGAGAGAGAGCTTAACCAGAAAAAGAAGCTACATGATTCAGTAAAAGTGGCTGATGACTATTCTTTTGGTAGCACGACACTTTTGGTCAGGAAGAAACATCTAGTGGCAGTAAGGATCAGAGTTATGATCATTTCATTGACATAACATTTGGTTGAGCATTCAACTCTGATTCTTATTCACCCAACTATGCTTTCACAGCAAATGGGGAAAACCAGGTGTCACACCCCAACCGATGACGGAAACATCGGGGCATGACACTGCGCGAAACAGGTTGTCAAGAGAAATTCCATAACAACTAAATTACTGGATAGTTAATATTATGTCCCATACCATAACCCATCAAGTAACCAATTGTTACAGACATAGATATCTCAAAACAAAACATGTTCCGACAACTCATATTTAAATAAATAGATTGTTTGTTTGTTTCTAGACTCTCATTCCTACTTAATTCCACAAAGCAGGTAAAGCACAACATCCTAAGCATTCAAACACCTGTCACATACGTTAAAATAGCAGTCAATACACATAGTGTAAAGGTGAGCATACAAGTTTAATAGATATAATAGAGTTCGAAAGCGTTTACGCATAACCAGCATGTATCATGTATAATGCGAAGCTAGTAGGTTATCGACAATGAAATATGCACAGACTAGACTGCGAGTTGTAGAATGCGCAACACATATTACCACTGTGACACGTGAAGAGGTAACCTTAACAACCCCTGTCCACGACAGGTGTTGAGTCCAAACAAATAGTACTATCATTGCTAGGGCGTCAGGCAACAATCACTGTGTTAACATAACATACAAGCATTCATCGAATAACACGTATCATGCAATGACGGTCAGCGTATAAATAGTGTTTGCGTTGTGTGATTGATGTGATTTAGAATAAGTAACATATGTAACACCCAAAAGTGCATAAAGCAAAAAGGGATCGAGTAAACTCACAGCGATGGGAATGGATTCAAGGGAGCGCTAGAGTGATTAGCCTGAATAGTTAATGATAGCATAAGCGAAGAGCGGTGCGTAAAACGGTGAAAAGTAAACCAAGTGTCGAACGGTAATCCGATCGGATGGTCATTCGATCGGATGTCAATCCGTTCAGATGGTCATCCGATCGGATGGCCATTCGGTCGGATTAACATTCGTTTGGTAAGGATGTGTTTGTGTATGATGGCTTTGAAGTTTTCGTTGTAGCATTTTGAAGACAGAGAAGTATCTCTACCCTTCAGCTCGATCGATCGAACGGTCGTTCGATCGGATAGCGATCTGATTGGCAAGACACCTAGTGAGAACAAGTTCACAGCAGGATGGTCACTCGATCGGATAGCAATCCGTTGGAAACTGATGTTCTTTGAAAATTACTAAAATAATTAAGTGTTAAGTCTCAAGTGTAATCCGATCGGATTGCGGTTCGATCGGATGGCAATCCGATCAGACGGCAATCTATCCCAACGAACCTGATCGTCTTAGACTTGATTATTTGCTAAGTCTTGAAAAGTTTTGCGGTTTGCTCGAGACGGTATGAAAACGTGTTAAACAACGGAAAACTCCATCAAACCCAGACTATCCGATCGAGCGGGAATCACCCCAATCCGATCAGCTTATCTGTTCGTGACGGGTGGTTTCATGTTCAACCAGAAATCAGTTGTCTCATTTATAGGATTCAGATCTCAAACCGGCACATCACTAGAGAAGAGTAGAAGGCGTGAATGAGCTCCGATTCTATCGGTTTTGAGTGCATTGAGTGTAAAAGAGTTGAAAGAAAGTTAGAAACCATCTTTCAATCCTTTTAACTTTGAAAAAGTTTAGATCTATGAGAAATCGTTGTTAAATCATGTGGAAATGTCACACCCCCAAAATCCATAAGCGGAGTATCACCGCATGGAGGCGTGACATGACCAGGATCAAGTCACCAATAATATTGAACAATGTATTTAAAATGGATAAAATCCAACCACGCAATATAATTGGTGTTCAAAAACTAGTTAACCAAGTTCAAATTAAACAGCGGAAGCATAAGACGTAAAACCAAAACATAAGTTCAATAAGTTCATAAGTTTAAATGTTTAACATGGAATTCAACAGTCCATATCCCACAACGATCACTCCTCCCTGTGCAAGCTCCATGAGCACCTAACGACCTGCAAGGCATGTAACAACAAATCAACAACAAAGTTGAGCGAGTTCACAGTTGGGTGTTTGTTTTAGGCTGCTTTCGAAAACATAGTTTGTCTTTAGTTGGCTTACTTGCCGTGGGGGTTACCCCATAGTTGAAAATATGATTAACCAATTCCTTCTTTCCCAAACCATACCCATAATTAGTGGGGGCTTCCCCATGTGAACCACTAGACCGTTACCATATCGACTACTGACGAAAGTAAGTTGTGCCCTAAGTCAATGTCTATCATCTTTGACTATTTGCCATGATCCATTAGTACACGCCCGTCCTACCGGCACGGTGTGAAGTTTGTCAAACCTAATAGCGCTATTAACTAATGACCCGCTCGCCATCGGCCTCGGCGATTAAGTCGATATAAAATGAGGGACTTAGGTGATAGAGTTTTGGCTAGTAGTTTAAGGTTGTTGTCCTACCCAAGGAGGACGAACGTACGTATTCTACCCAAGGAGAATACGCAGGATTAATATTGGCATCCTACCCATGGAGGATGGCGGTACATATTCTACCCAAGGAGAATATAAGGGTTCCATTTTAGTTTCTTAACCCATTCCCAAACCACCGGGAATCCCATGCCTTGTAGAAAGTGTGAACTCACCTTGGTTTGCTCGGTTAGATTAGTTACTCTAATAATCAGGAATCAAGCACGTCCGAATAAGGTACAGATAACAATCAGTTTCTCGTGCATGCATATCACGTATCCTACGTACGGTTTATCTACTCATTACTTCTATCACATACCACACAATTCTAATGTCACACACTGACTTTTACGGGAAATCATAGTTTAAAATACATTTGTAACACTTGTTAGAAAATATTTTCTATGTGTTGGAATTTTAGAAAATTTCGCCATAGTTTCCTTTGTAAATGGAGGCGTCCATGCTATTTAGCATATCATTTTCTTTTCAAAATAATCACAATAACCATCAACAAACACTTTACATCACCAAGAGCAAAAACTATATGCTTTATATAATAATCATGAACTTGATATTTCACCAAAAACGCGTAGTAACTTAATAAAGTGTTTAGTGGGTTTAGTTACCCTCCAAAGTGTATTTACTTTTGTTAAAATCTCATTCTCGGGATTTCTAGATGTTCACAACTTGTGAACTCATTTTACAAAAATATTTATTTTCAACATCTTCATGTTTACTAGCATCCATATACTTATTTTATTTCCAAAAATAGTGTAAGTATATGTAAGAATCATGATCTTTCAAAAACCGTCTTTTAAACTTTGTTTTCTTTAGAAAGTCATTTGTAAATCTCGGATCTACATGATCACCAACTCACTTTGTTTACTTATATTTCAAGACATCATCTTTGTTATCAAGTTCATGTCTAAATATGAAGGTGATCTTTTTATGCAAACCCCTAATCACCTCCTAACTTGTTAACTCATGTTTTCAATCATAACTTAACAAGTTTCATATGATGACTATCATCATACAACCAAGAAATCACCAATCAATCATCAACATAACCAAGACAATATCATTCTAGTAATATTTCATTATGTTTCATCCATTTTTCATATTATGTAAAGCTTTATGTTCAAGACTTATGTGCATGGTCTTTAGTGTTCTTGTAAATTTCAACATACTATATCTATTAACCACAAAAAATATGAAGTATCAAGAGTGTAAAGAAGTCTTACAACTAGCTTAAAGCTAGGGAAGATCACAAGTGAAAATGTGGAGGATAATAGCAAACGAAGGTGGCCTTCAAGTTCCGTGAGTTCCACACTTCGTAAATCACCTTTGTGCACCTTAGGATGGCCTTGGATTGTATGAGTGAAAAACCGAAAATGGTGGGTGTTGGTGAGGGTGTTCGGCCGCAAGCTTTGTAGAGGGAGAGAGAGGAGTGTTGTGTTGGTGAAAATGAAGATGATAAGGTGTATGTTGGTTCTTATATGAAATCTTGATCTAATATCCTTTGGTTATAATGTTTCCAATAGTACTAACAAGATCAACTCATAATCTTTAGAGAGATTACATAGGGATTGTGCAAGATTTAAGAAATCTTGTGGTGTGGGGACCCCATGGGCCGATTACTTGCAAAGGGGGGGGGGGGTTAAATGAAAATTATTTGGTAAGGGTGATTTAGTGGGTGGTTAAAGTGTTAAGTCTAGTGTTTAGTGTGTACAATGTATTATATAGTGTGTTTAAGTGTTCGGGGACCAATACTAGCTCAGAAAAATAAAAACAATGCTTCTTGCAATATTTTAGTGTTTCGGGTAATGTCTGGTTGTCCGGTTAGATACCGTTCCGTTAAAGTGCTAAGTTATACCTTATAGTGTCTTTTATGTAACTTTTTGTGCCACTTTTAATTCCCAACACTTAGGAAAGCATACAGGACCATTTAGTCAATTTTCTGCACAAGACTAGTATATTAAAAAGCACATGTAAGTATGACGCAGTAATTAGAAAACAGTTAAGTAATTTAGCACAGTCATTAAGCAATTAATTAATATTAATTAATCGTACGGATACATGTAATTATGAGGGTTGTCACATTCTCCCCCTGTTAAGAAAATTCCGTCCCGAAATTTAGCACGTGTCTAGTGAGGAAGCTAGTTAAGTTGCGTGGTTTTCCTGGGGTGTCACATCATCCCCCTGTTGGTTTGGAATTTCGTCCCGAAATTCTGCAGTAGCTTCAGCCTCAGTAGTGGTTGCACTTTTCTTAAACAACTGGGGATACTTGAGTTTCATTTGGTCTTCCCGTTCCCAAGTATACTCTGGGCCACGACGGGAGTTCCAACGAACTCGAACAAGAGGTATTCTGGTACGCTTGAGAACCTTAACATCTCGATTAGTAACCTCTACTGGTTCCTCGACGAATCGCAGCTGGTCGTCGATAGTGAGCTCCTTGAGAGGAACTATGAGGGTCTCATCCGACAGACACTTCTTCAGATTCGACACATGGAAAACATTGTGAACTCCGCTGAGTTCTGCCGGTAGATTCAGCTTGTAGGCCACCTTGCCAATTTTCTCAAGAATTTCGAAGGGTCCAACATATCGCAGATTGAGTTTGCCTCGTTTGCCAAAATGAACTACACATTTCCAAGGTGAGACTTTAAGTAGCACTCGATCCCCAACCTGGAACTCGAGTGGTTTCCTTCGCTTATTAGCATAGCTTTTCTGACGGTCACGAGCTGCCGCCATTCGTTGTCGTATCTGAGCAATCTTCTCGGTTGTATCTACTACAAGTTCTGGGACAGTGATTTGACTGTCGCCAACCTCTGCCCAACAAAGAGGTGATCGGCACTTCCGTCCGTACAATGCCTCGAACGGAGCGGCCTGGATACTGGTGTGGTAACTGTTGTTATACGAAAACCCCACTAACGGGAGGTGTTTTTCCCAGCCATTACCAAAGTCGATTACACATGCCCTAAGCATGTCTTCAAGGGTTTGAATGGTGCGTTCAGATTGCCCATCCGTCTGTGGATGATATGCCGTGCTCATGTCTAATCGAGAGCCAAAGGACTTGTGCATAGCTTGCCACAACTCAGATGTAAAACCTGAGTCATGATCAGAAATGATGGAGGTTGGCACTCCGTGCCTTGATACTACTTCTTTTAGGTAGACGTCTGCTAGAGTAGAAAACTTATCCGTTTCCTTGATAGCCAGAAAATGTGCAGACTTGGTCAGTCGATCCACGATCACCCAAATGGTATCATTTCCACGTTGAGATCTAGGCAGGCCAGTAACGAAATCCATGGAAATTTTCTCCCATTTCCATTTCGGGATCTCTGGTTGTTGGAGTAGGCCTGATGGTTTCTGATATTCAATTTTGACTCTCGTACAAGTCAAACACTTACTGACGTAGGTTGCTATGTTGGCTTTCATGCTAGGCCACCAGTATGTAGTCTTTAGGTCGTGGTATATCTTATCCAAACCAGGATGTACTGAATAACGAGACTTATGTGCTTCATCCATCACAAGCTCGCGTAAGTTTCCATAAAGTGGAACCCGGATGCGATCTGTTACGTAGTAAGCGCCGTCTTCCTTTTGTTCTAACCGTTTCCTTGATCCTTGTAAGGACTCAGCCCTGATGTTCTCTGCTTTCAACGCTTCAACCTGAGCATCTCGTATCTGGGTAGGAAGACTAGATTGGATGGTGAGTTGTAACGCTCGCACACGTTTAGGTGTAGTATCCTTTCGACTGAGGGCGTCAGCCACAACATTGGCTTTGCCCGGATGGTACTTGATCGCACATTCATAATCATTCAAGAGCTCGACCCATCGGCGTTGCCGCATGTTTAACTCCTTTTGCTTGAAGATATGCTCGAGACTCCTGTGATCGGTGTAAATGGTGCACTTGGTACCATACAGGTAATGTCTCCATATTTTAAGTGCGAAAACAACTGCTCCCAATTCCAAGTCGTGCGTAGTGTAGTTCCTTTCGTGAACTTTAAGTTGGCGCGATGCGTAGGCAATGACCTTGTCACGTTGCATCAACACGCAACCAAGTCCTTGGATGGAAGCGTCGCAATAAACCACAAAATCATCTGTGCCTTCAGGCAATGAGAGGATAGGCGCGCTACAAAGTTTATCTTTTAAGTGCTGAAATGCGGACTCCTGTACATCACCCCAACGATAGGTGACACCCTTTTGAGTTAGTGAAGTGAGAGGTTGCGCAATCTTTGAGAAATCCTTGATAAACCTTCTGTAATATCCTGCCAAACCCAAGAATTGGTGGATTTTTGTTGGTGTACGGGGTGCAGGCCAGTTCTTGATCGAGTCAACCTTGGATGGATCCACATGAATCCCATCCTTGTTTACCACGTGGCCTAGAAAATGGACTTCGCGAAGCCAGAAGTCACATTTCGAAAATTTGGCATACAACTGCTCTGTTCGAAGGAGTTCCAAAATGAGCCTCAGGTGTCGTTCGTGTTCCTCCTGACTCTTAGAATAGATCAGGATGTCATCGATGAATACAATGACAAACTTATCCAGGTAAGGCTTGCACACTCTGTTCATGAGATCCATGAAGACCGCAGGTGCATTCGTCAATCCGAAAGGCATAACCAGAAACTCGTAATGCCCATAACGAGTCCTGAATGCTGTCTTAGAGATATCCTCATCTCGGACTCTCAGTTAATGGTAGCCTGACCTCAGGTCAATCTTTGAGTAGAAACTTGACCCTTGCAGCTGGTCGAATAGGTCATCAATACGTGGAAGAGGGTAATGATTCTTCACGGTCACCTTGTTGAGTTCGCGGTAGTCAATACACATTCTGAAGGTACCGCCTTTCTTCTTCACAAATAACACCGGAGCTCCCCAAGGAGAAGAGCTAGGGCGAATAAAACCCTTGTCCAAGAGCTCTTGTAGTTGCGAGGACAGTTCTTCAAGTTCTGATGGAGCTAGACGATAAGGTGCACGAGCTATTGGTGCTGCTCCAGGAGCTAGCTCGATTTGAAATTCAACTTGACGTTGAGGCGGAAGACCAGGTAATTCCTCAGGAAATACTTCAGGAAAATCACGTACAATAGGAATGTCTTCTATCTTCTTTTCCTTCGAGGATGTATCAGAAACGAGGGCTAGAATAGCAGTGTGGCCCTTTCGCAACCACTTCTGGGCCTTAAGGAAATAGATGATGCCCACAACAGCACCACTCTTGTCGCCACGAATCACGAGGGGTTCTTCACCAGAACGAGGGATGCGGACAATCTTCTCGTTGCAAAGAATTTTCGCTTGCTGACGAGATAACCAATCCATCCCAATAACAACGTCGAAACTACCCAGAACGATAGGAATGAGGTCGATAAAAAAGGTCTGATCAGCAAGAACCAGATTACAACCCTTAACTATGTGTGTGGCCTCTAAACTTTTACCGTTTGCTAGCTCTACCACGTGTTTGGTGTTCAAAAGTGTTGGAGTGCGCTTAAGCATTTGACTAACTTTTAAGGACACATAACTAGTATCGACACCCGAATCGAATAAAACAGTAACAAAGAAATCATCAAGTAGAAACTTACCCATCACCACGTTGGGATCGTTCCTCGCGTCACCCTGACCCAGCACGAAGACACGTCCCCTGGCTCCATTGCCATCATTGTTTCCCCCATTATTGTTTCCGTTCCCCTGATTGTTGTTGTTGTCATGTTTCTGGTTCAACTGGGGGCAGTTTCTCTTGAAGTGACCTTCTGCACCACACTGATAGCATCCCTTGTTACCCTGATGTTGCTGCTGCTGATTCTGTGGAGCTTGTGGCTGCTGTTGACGATTCTGATTCGCAGGACGTGAGCTCCTGCAATCCTTGGCTTCATGGCCCAGCTTGTTACATCTCTGACAGCGACCCTTGTTGCACGGCCCGCTGTGGTGCAAATTACATCGATTGCACTTAGGGTGATTTCCCTTGTATCCACCCTGACCTTGATTTCCAGAAGACTGCTGACTGGGGCTCCTGTACTCATCTGTCTTTCGCTGCTGGGACTGAGACTGAACTGAAGTAGAACCCTTGCCCGAATTTCCATCCCACTTGCGCTTGTTATCACTGGGAGCATCAGAAGTAGTAGTAGCGCTAATACGCTTGGGCAGCTTGTTCTGCTCAACTGCCTGATCAGTGAGGCGATGAGCCAACCGGATGATTTGCTGAATGGTGCCAAGATTATCTGAGGTCACGTGGCTCTAAATTTCTGGCACTAAACCCTTAAGGTACAGCTCGATACGCTTGATAGGGGGATCCACCATAGTAGGACACAAGATAGCTAATTCGTTCGATCTCTTTGTGTATGCCTCGATTTCAGACCCTGTCATCTTTAAATTGAAAAATTCCACTTCTAGCTTGTGGATGTCGTCACGACTACAATGCTCTTCTTTGATCAAATCTTTGAAGTCATTCCATGGGGTGGCATTAGCAACCGCCAGCCCTAGCAGTTGAACCTGTGCTTTCCACCAGGTTAACGCAGCACCTTCGAGTGTTCCAGTAGCAAATTTCACCCTACGATCTTCAGGGCATTCACACATCTCAAAAACAGACTCAATCTTCTCAAAGCAGTGAAGAAGACCTACAGCTCCTTCTGTGCCGCTGAAAGTACTAGGTCGGAAATCCATGAACGTTTTGAACGTACATACGGGAGGCTGAGCATGTTGACCTGTGGCACGATAATAAAGACAAGGTTAAGCACAAGATTTGGTTCGCGAGAGTAGGATCTAATCATCCTAGGATAGGTCGAAATGGCAGGTTATACCTCCTGCTGGAACTGCTGCGAGTGCCTCAGCAACTCATTCATTGATTAGAGCCGTTAGCTGGACTTGAGTCAAGTTCAGGCGTCCACTCATGATCTTCACATCGAAGGAAACACAAGTAAGAAGGGTGTCACGAAAGTGCGTAAGTGTGGAGTGACAGAAGAGAGCAAACACACAGGGTTTCAAGCAATAGTTGTTACGCTAACTAAGCATACCATGATCAAATGCGCTACTTAAACTAGCAGGCAGGCAATAAAAACATAAACCATATTACCTATAGCGTTGAGTCTTGCACGTGGAGCGAAGCGTCATTGTGGACCGTTGAGCACTGTACAGGTTATAGTCTGGTTTTATCAAAAAGTTTTCCCCCTTTTTAAAACCAAGTTCGCTATAACCAATGGCTCTGATACCAATCTGTCACACCCCCAAAATCCACAAGCGGAGTATCACCGCATGGAGGCGTGACATGACCAGGATCAAGCCACCAATCATATTGAACAATGTATTTAAAATGGATAAAATCCAACCACGCAATATAATTGGTGTTCGAAAACTAGTTAACCAAGTTCAAATTAAACAGCGGAAGCATAAGACGTAAAACCAAAACATAAGTTCAATAAGTTCATAAGTTTAAATGTTTAACATGGAATTCAACAGTCCATGTCCCACAACGATCACTCCTCCCTGTGCAAGCTCCATAATACCTAACGACCTGCAAGGCATGTAACAACAAATCAACAACAAAGTTGAGTGTTTGTTTTAGGTTGCTTTCGAAAACATAGTTTGTCTTTAGCTGGCTTACTTGCCGTGGATTACCCCATAGTTGAAAATATGATTAACCAATTCCTTCTTTCCCAAACCATACCCATAATTAGTGGGGGCTTCCCCATGTGAACCACTAGACCGTTACCATATCGACTACTGACGAAAGTAAGTTGTGCCCTAAGTCAATGTCTATCATCATTGACTGCTTGCCATGATCCATTAGTACACGGCGCTATTAACTAATGACCCGCTCGCCATCGGCCTCGGCGATTAAGTCGATATAAAATGAGGGACTTAGGTGATAGAGTTTTGGCTAGTAGTTTAAGGTTGTTGTACTACCCAAGGAGGACGAACGTACGTATTCTACCCAAGGAGAATACGCAGGATTAATATTGGCATCCTACCCATGGAGGATGGCGGTACATATTCTACCCAAGGAGAATATAAGGGTTCCATTTTAGTTTCTTAACCCATTCCCAAACCACCGGGAATCCCATGCCTTGTAGAACGTGTGAACTCACCTTGGTTTGCTCGGTTAGATTAGTTACTCTAATAATCAGGAATCAAGCACGTCCTAATAAGGTACAGATAACAATCAGTTTCTCGTGCATGCATAACACGTATCCTACGTACGGTTTATCTACTCATTACTTCTATCACATACCACACAATTCTAATCTCACACACTGACTTTTGCGGAAAATCATAGTTTAAAATACATTTGTAACACTTGTTAGAAAATATTTTCTATGTGTTGGAATTTTAGAAAATTTCGCCATAGTTTCCTTTGTAAATGGAGGCGTCCATGCTATTTAGCATATCATTTTCTTTTCAAAATAATCACAATAACCATCAACAAACACTTTACATCACCAAGAGCAAAAACTATATGCTTTATATAATAATCATGAACTTGATATTTCACCAAAAACGCGTAGTAACTTAATAAAGTGTTTAGTGGGTTTAGTTACCCTCCAAAGTGTATTTACTTTTGTTAAAATCTCATTCTCGGGATTTCTAGATGTTCACAACTTGTGAACTCATTTTACAAAAATATTTATTTTCAACATATTCATGTTTACTAGCATCCATATACTTATTTTATTTCCAAAAATAGTGTAAGTATATGTAAGAATCGTGATCTTTCAAAAACCGTCTTTTAAACTTTGTTTTCTTTAGAAAGTCATTTGTAAATCTCGGATCTACATGATCACCAACTCACTTTGTTTACTTATATTTCAAGACATCATCTTTGTTATCAAGTTCATGTCTAAATATGAAGGTGATCTTTTTATGCAAACCCCTAATCACCTCCTAACTTGTTAAATCATGTTTTCAATCATAACTTAACAAGTTTCATTTGATGACTATCATCATACAACCAAGAAATCACCAATCAATCATCAACATAACCAAGACAATATCATTCTAGTAATATTTCATTATGTTTCATCCATTTTTCATATTATGTAAAGCTTTATGTTCAAGACTTATGTGCATGGTCTTTAGTGTTCTTGTAAATTTCAACATACTATATCTATTAACCACCAAAAATATGAAGTATCAAGAGTGTAAAGAAGTCTTACAACTAGCTTAAAGCTAGGGAAGATCACAAGTGAAAATGTGGAGGATAATAGCAAACGAAGGTGGCCCTTCAAGTTCCGTGAGTTCCATACTTCTTAAATCACCTTTGTGCACCTTAGGATGGCCTTGGATTGTATGAGTGAAAAACCGAAAATGGTGGGTGTTGGTGAGGGTGTTCGGCCGCAAGCTTTGTAGAGGGAAGGAGAGGAGTGTTGTGTTGGTGAAAATGAAGATGATAAGGTGTATGTTGGTTCTTATATGAAATCTTGATCTAATATCCTCTGGTTATAATGTTTCCAATAGTACTAACAAGATCAACTCATAATCTTTAGAGATATTACATAGGGATTGTGCAAGATTTAAGAAATCTTGTGGTGTGGGGCCCCCATGGGCCGATTACTTGCAAAGGGGGGGGGGGGATTAAATGAAAATTATTTGGTAAGGGTGATTTAGTGGGTGGTTATAGTTTTAAGTCTAGTGTTTAGTGTGTACCATGTATTATATAGTGTGTTTAAGTGTTCGGGGACCAATACTAGCTCAGAAAAATAAAAACAATGCTTCTTGCAATATTTTAGTGTTCCGGGTAATGTCCGGTTTTCCGGTTAGATACCGTTCCGTTAAAGTGCTAAGTTATACCTTATAGTGTCTTTTATGTAACTTTTTGTGCCACTTTTAATTCCCAACACTTAGGAAAGCATACAGGACCATTTAGTCAATTTTCTGCACAAGACTAGTATATTAAAAAGCACATGTAAGTATGACACAGTAATTAGAAAACAGTTAAGTAATTTAGCACAGTCATTAAGCAATTAATTAATATTAATTAATCGTACGGATACATGTAATTATGAGGGTTGTCACAGGAAATCCTTCAGATCTGGGTTGTTCTTGGTGGAATGAGGCCAAAACTCGAAGTTCATAAAAACTCCATTATGACATCACCCTAGAACACCCCAAAACCGTTGATTTCATGGTTAAAAGTTAAGATTCAAAGGTGAAAATGATAAAGTAGTGCGTGTAGATCATAGAAGTACAAGATTTGAGTTGAAAACTTACAAGAATCGCGAGAAATTGAGAGAAAAGAAGGGTTTGAGCGAGCTGGTCGAGTGAGAGAGCTGTCACATCACAAATGATGTGACATGAGGGGTATTTATAGGTTACCAAAAATAGAAAGGAGGAGCGAGGGTCGGATGGTGCACCGATCGGATGGCACCTCGATCGGATGGCGTGTTGGGCGTTGCGATGCAATTCGAATGAGCGATGCGATAGTATTACCCATTAGTTACACAAGTAACCTAACTACTATATCTAACATACAATCACTATAAATAACTTGCGTTTAGTGTTTGCGATTAGATTGCGATGCGATAGAATTGTGATTTTCGATTGCGAGTAAACACCTCCACATAAACATAACATGCACAAGTAACACATAATAGCACACACACGTAAAACAATATCCAGAACACTTAATTCGGGTTGCGAATGCGATAGCGATGCGATTACCGATAAGTCGATTATCGATTAAACATGCGATAAAACCTTGATTATTAATAGACACTCCACATAATACAACTAAAACAAATAAATAATAGAATTCGATTACAAGTCGTTAACGTACAATCAATAGTTAAGCAAGGAGTGACAGATCACAATTAGCAATCTTTTCTTCCTTTGACTTTGACTTGTAATTTGACTTTCGAAAAAGTGGGTTGTTACAGCCTCCCCTACTTTAGGAATTTTTGTCCCGAAATTTAAGAAGTAGGCATAACAAACAGTTGCATGTACTTCGCCTTCATGTCACTTTCGAGTTCCCAGGTGAACTCGTCGCCGCGTTTGCCTTCCCAGCGAACCTTCACAATGGGAATGCGTGAGCGTCTGAGTACCTTGGTTTCTCGTCCCATGATCTCGACAGGTTTTTCCATGAAGTGTAATGTTTCTTCCACTTGTAAATCTTCGAGAGGGACATGTAATTCCTGGTCGGCTAAGCACTTTCTGAGGTTCGAAACGTGGAAAGTCGGGTGGACATTACTAAGTTCCTCTGGTAGTTCGAGTCTGTAGGCCACTTTTCCAATCCTCTCCAGAATTTTAAAGGGTCCAACATATCGAGGCGCGAGCTTTCCTTTCTTGCTGAATCTGATCACTCCCTTCCAAGGTGCAACCTTTAGGAGTACGTGATCGCCAACGTCAAATTCAAGGGGCTTGCGGCGTCTATCGGCGTAACTTTTCTGATGACTCCGAGCTTTCAACAGATTGTCTTGAATTTGGAGGATTTTGTCAGTCGTTTCTTGCAACAGCTCAGGACCGGTAATTTGCGCGTCTCCGATCTCGTGCCATACAATAGGCGATTGACATTTCCGTCCATATAATGCCTCAAATGGTGCCATTTGTATGCTAGAATGATAACTGTTATTGTACGAGAATTCGACTAAAGGTAAGTGCGCGTCCCAATTACCACCGAAATCTATGACACACGAGCGGAGCATGTCTTCAAGGGTGCGAATCGTTCTTTCAGTCTGACCGTCGGTTTGGGGATGAAAAGCGGTACCTAGGTTAAGAGTAGTACCGAGAGCAGATTGAAACGTTTCCCAAAGACGCGAGGTAAACCGACCATCGTGGTCAGAGATGATTTCACAAGGCATCCCGTGTCGACAAATGATCTCATCGGTGTAGATTCGGGCTAATTTTTCTACCTTAAAGTCTTCTCGTATCGGCAGGAAGTGAGCTGATTTAGTCAAACGGTCAACGACAACCCAGATGCTGTCATGACCTGATGGAGTACGCGGGAGTTTCGTTATAAAATCCATAGCTATACTCTCCCATTTCCACATCGGGATCTCGGGTTGTACGAGTAAGCCAGAGGGTCTTTGGTGCTCAGCCTTGACTTTCGAGCAAGTCAGGCACTTCGAAACATAGAGATCGATATCCTTCTTTATGCCCGACCACCAGTAATTGTAGCGCATGTCTTGGTACATTTTGTCAGCACCAGGATGAATAGAATACCGTCAGAAGTTGTCGCAAATCCGTACGCTTGGGAATCCAAATTCGGTCCAAATAATGAAAGATACCATTCGATTTATTCTCGAGTTGGGCGCCATCGTTTAGAATCCTTTCTTTCTTCAAAGTTCGTTCGGTAAAACAAGCATGTTGCGCGTCGCGGATGAGAGCTTCGAGAATAAACTTTGTAACACCTCGAAAATTCGTGTATAATAATATAAACGACACGTGTCATGAATGACAACAAGCGTTGTAAACCCGGATTTTTTTTCTTGATGTTCTGGCAGGAATTAAAGTGGCGTCATGTTAAATTTTTACCTCTGAACGACCTCAGTTATAAATCCCAAGGCCAATTAAATATTTCACACATCTATGTTTCCCTAAAATCAGTGAATTATTGTCATTAATAGAATTCGAAAAGCATGATAAGATTCCACGAAGAAAAAGAATGGAAACCCTTTGTTTTCGGGTCTTGTTTATGGATTCAAGCAAACAATTCTTCATGGCAGGGTAGTATACTGTATAAGGCACATTTGAAAGGTCCCTAATTGTTAATTGAGGCCCCAAAATTCGTGCAAGTGGATTGCCCTTTCGAAACTTCAACAAACAAAAACATTTTGGTCCCTGATGCATGCTTACGGACCGTAAGCATATATGCTTACGGTGCGCAAGCAGTCCCCCAGCGACCAGCAACCTTCTGTTGGCTGTTATGCGCAATTGTGACCCTTTTGGCCGGTATTTCTCACTTATAAACGACCCCTAGACACCCCCTATATACTAGAAACATGTGTTGAACAATTGTGGAGGAGTGTAGACCCTTGTGTCAATGCATTGTGGTGTGTAAACCCACTATATAAAGGCCTCTTTGATCCTTCCATTCACAATTCACTTCTGATCAATTTTGGGAGCTTCCAAGCAGATCAAGCCTTCCTAATTCATCAATTAAACACTTTGTAAGTTGCCTAACCTTTCTAAATTAATTATAGCTTAGTATTTTAGCTAAAAGTCAAACCGACGTAACTACGGTTTGACTTCGTAATTAATTAATGATAGCTCAGTCGTATGTTGAATTAAAAGTACCGTTAGGTAGGTAATTATATGGGTATTAAACCCTTATAAGGGCACGTACTGATTCCAGACCTAACTAGGTCGTTTGCCGAGTCAAACGTTGACCGAAAAAGTCAACAGTTTTGTAAATTACGATTTAATACACGATTAGCAATACGCGAGGCGTGTAACCTGTTTTAAGATTAATATAACTTGGTAATAAGTGTACGGACATGTCTAAACTCGTCAGATTCGACAACTCTCAGTTTTAAACCGGTTCGGAACCGAAAGTCACGAAACTATGACTTTTACGTTGACTTCAGTTCTGGCCCGAGTTAGATGGAATTAGAAATGCCTTAATGCTTCATTAGGGTTGGGTTACATGATAGTATAAGCCTCTGTACTTGTTTCGTTGATTATCCAATTAATATGCATGTTTCCGTTAATTGCTCATATGTTGACCGTTATGCCCTTATTACCTTAAAACATGATTTATGAAAATGTAAAAGTGTAGAAACCTTTGTTACTGATATATAGACTTGTATGCAAAGTTTGACATCAGTTTGACTTGTAGATTAAGAGTTATGCTCATTATCGCTAAACTAATGCTTTATGATAATAAAATGGCGTAATTAGCGTATAGCTTAGTTAAACATACTTTTTGGTATCAAATCTTTTACCCACTGATGTAATATATTATTTTGGTATTTTTAAAGATTTTTAATTAATTTTAGGATGAGCATAACTCATAGTCGTAGGCTTAATCCGGTAATTGTCGGTTTTGCCCTTACGGGCCATAAAATGAGTTTTACACATCTAAACGACTCCAAACCTTTTGCCACTGATTAGTTATGATAAATAAATTATTTTAAGCCTTCTGGAAATATAAAAATATCAGATTTAAGTATCGAACCCGGTAATGGCCTTTAATCGCCTATTTAGCGTTTTTAGCGCATAGTATGTTTTAAAATCATATTGGACATACCCGGGTTGATACCTACTGATATAAGGGGAAAATTATAATATGTTAACAGTAAGCAAAGGTTGATAAACTCAGACTTCAGTTTTGAGCTTTTCGGCTTATGTGAAATTACCAAAATACCCCTACGGGGCCTAGTTTGGTTAAAAATGATAAGTTTCACATACATGCTTTAACCTACTGATGTAATTTAGCAAATTGAGTATATTTGCTGATTACATCAGACCTGTAACTCAGGTTGTCACTTAAACCCTTTTATAAACTTTTAAATGACCGAACTACCCCTACGGGGCCTAGTTTGTGTTTAAATACGTTTCGGGCATAATGAAAGACATCTTACTGATGTCACAACATATTTGAAGCATATTAACTTAGGAAACCTGTATATAGCTCTCATGACTACCCGTCACGCTTATTACGCGTACGGTTCGGTTTATGTAACAAGTTTACATAAATTAGCCGAAACGGGTCAAACCTTAACGGTTTTATCTCAAAATCCAGAATGTGAATAATAAACCCATATTAAACAAGTCTTCAAACTTGTCGGGTCTGAATCACATTCTATCCGGTCTTCGCTTAATCGTGCGTACGAACCGTATCTTAAAACTAGCTGGTCTAAGCTTAAGCTTAATAAAAGACCCGTTAGCATTCTAATCGGTTATTATAAACCTTCGTTCCAGATTAGGAGAACCAGTAAAAGCTACGTGCATTTTGCTTGTTGTGATAAATACTTATTCAGGTAAATACTTTTAACTTATTTTCCCTATACGGGCTTGGGTTACGGTACATAGCGTACCGCTTGATCGGGCATCAAATCTCCACGCTTAGTGGGTAGTTGAATAATTTGATCGGCTCGTTAAAACAGTCTTGTTTACTTTACAGCCTTTGGGGGGTTAATGACCATGTCCCGGATATCCTTGGCATCATCTTACGAGATGGCCGCGACCTGAGCACGGGGTGTAGGCGTACACCGTCCGTGTATAACTCAATGATGTGGTGTGTCTATTGATCTTTAACCCGGACTAGATCCGGGCTACTGAACGCATAAGTAACATGTAATTCGTTCACAAGATTATAATATTAAATAATTCTCCCAAGTTAAATAAAAATGTTTATGCCATGTGCATCCAAACCAATTTTCAATCAATTTCCAAAATGAGTCAGTTGATTGTATTTACCAGTGTAAACTGACGTATTTTCCCAAAAAGACTGAATGCAGGTACTAAACGAAATTGGCTGGATTGTCTCCTAAGCATCAATAAAAAGTCTCGCAAGCTTAGGATGCCAGAAGTCTGTTGAACCATTAATATTATTTGTTTCGATCCGTTCTGTGGATAAACTTCCGGATATTGTTACATTGATAAACAATATTAAATTCGGTTGTATCATATTTTTAAATTTGCTTCCGCTGTGCATAATAATATTGTGTTGTTTGACTATTACGTTGCCAACCACGTCACGATACTCCCCCACCGGGCCCACCGGTGACACGTGGAAATCGGGGTGTGACAAACTTGGCTTGAGAATTATGAACGCTATGCAAATAGCTTCGTCGACTGAGAGCATCGGCAACGACGTTTGCTTTGCCTGGATGGTAACGAATCTCACAGTCGTAATCGTTGAGTAGTTTAACCCATCGGCGTTGGCGCATGTTCAGTTCTTTCTGGTTAAAGATGTGTTGTAGGCTCCTATGATCGGTGAAGATCATACACTTGGTACCATAAAGGTAGTGTCGCCAAATCTTTAACGCAAAAATAACTGCACCGAGCTCGAGGTCGTGGGTTGTATAATTCTTCTCGTGGATCTTGAGCTGTCGAGAAGCGTACGCGATAACCTTTTCTCGTTGCATGTGGACATAACCAAGACCAAGGTTCGAGGCATCACAGTAGACTACGAAATTGTCGTTTCCGTCAGGCAGTGAGAGCACGGGAGCATTGCAAAGCATAGCTTTGAGAGTTTAAAAGGCTTCCCCCTGTTTAGTCCCCTAAACAAAAGGTTTATCCTTATGCGTAAGAGAGGTAAGCGGCACAGCGATTTGAGAGAAACCTTCGATAAATCGGCGATAATAGCCCGCTAGTCGGAAAAAAGAACGGACTTCAGAGGGGTTCTTGGGTGTAACCCAACTCTTAACAGCCTCGATCTTCGCGGGATCAACATGGATTCCTTCACTATTGACAATGTGACCCAGGAATTGGACCTCCTCCAGCCAAAATTCACACTTGGAGAATTTGGCACAAAGACAGTTTCCGTGGAGTAACTCAAGAACCAAACGTAGATGCTACGTGTGTTCGGCTTTTGACTTGTAATAGATCAGGATATCATCGATGAACACGATGACGAAGCGGTCAAGAAAGGGTTTGCACACTCGATTCATTAGGTCCATGAAATCTGCGGGAGCATTAGTCAAACCAAAAGGCATAACAACAAACTCATAGTGACCATAGCGGGTTCGAAAAGCGGTTTTAGGTATATCCTCCTCTTGAATGCGTAATTGGTGATAGCCTGAGCGTAGATCGATCTTCGAGAAACACGTAGCACCTTGTAACTGATCAAACAAATCATCGATTCGAGGCAAGGGATAGCGATTCTTAATAGTCAGCTTATTCAATTCCCTATAGTCGATGCACATCCGAAAGGAACCATCCTTCTTTTTGACGAAAAGGACAGGCACGCCCCATGGAGAGGTACTAGGGCGAATAAAGCCTTTATCAAGTAGTTCCTGGAGCTGACTCGAGAGTTCGCGCATTTCAGAAGGAGCGAGACGATAAGGCACTTTCGCAATAGGGTTTGCTCCAGGAATGAGGTCGATTCGAAAGTCGATATCATGAGGGGGAGGTAAACCGGGTAAATCATCGGGGAAAACGTTGGGGAATTCACAAACAACGGGAACATCTTTCACCTCTGGGTTTCCTTTCTTTTCCTTCTCCGCTACTACAATGTTAGCCAAGAAAGCTCTGTATTCCTTGCGGAGATACTTGCTTGCTTGGACACATGACATGAGTTTGAGACCTTTCGAAGGAGTTTCGCCATATACACAAAGTTGATCACCATTAGCGAGTGAGAAATGAATCATCTTATTGAAGCAAACAACTTCAGCACGATTTTCAAGAAGAAAATCCATTCCTACTATTATGTCAAAACTACCGAGCTGCATCGGAATACGGTCGATAGGGAAGACGTGATTGTTGAGTTCAAGCGTACAATCACGTAGAACAGAATTGACGGCGATGGTTCTTCCGGTGGCAACTTCAACATCGAACGTCGAGGGGAGATGGGCGCGCTTACGATTAAGGAGCTTTTCGAATTCAAACGATACAAAACAGTTATCTGCTCCAATATCAAACAAACACGAAGCATATATACCATTCACAAGGAACGTACCATTGACCACATTGTTGTCTGCTTGAGCCTGACGGGCGTTGATGTTGAAGGCACGTCCACGGGCTGCTGGCTGCTGCTGCTGTTATTGTTGTTGTGGCTGCGGCTGGGGCTCTTGCTTCACTAACCTGTTGGGGCACATGTTTGCAAATGGGTTGGGATCACCACATGCAAAGCAAGCTCGAGCATGAGCTGCGGGTGCAGGAGCTGCTTGATGGCCCTGAGGAGCAGGAAGTAGAGCTTGTTTAGCAGGAGCTTGACCTTGAGCTGGAGCTGGAGCTTGACGTGGACCTGTACGGCAGTTTGCGATGAAGTGGCCGTACATGTTGCAATGAACGCAGAACCAGCATGCGAGACCCACTGGGTGATGATAAGTACAAGTAGGGCAAAGCGGGTGTGGCCCAGTGTATGCACGCTTGGCAGGCGGTGTATTGACAACAGGTGCCGCTACTTGGCGGTGTTGAGGTTGCGGTTGGGCAGGCACTGTTTGGAGCGGGGCAACAGTAACTGCACAGTTCTTGTTGCTGGAACTACCGTTGTTCTTCCTCTTGCGTCATGAGAGCTTTGAAGATTGCGGTGCGGCGGTGGTTTCTGCGGTGGGAGCAGCGGTGACTTGATGTAGATTCTTGGTAGCTTTGTCAAAATAACCAGCCCTGACTCGCTTATCGTTAATCTCAGCGGTGAGCAGGTAGGTTTTCTCAATTATTTTCGTCTTTGCAGCCTGAACAAAGTTTGCAACGCAATCCGGAAGAGCACGGATATACTTCTTGATTGTAATATCTGGGGTAGTAACCTGACCAGGGCAAATAATACTCAACTGCTTGAAGTGAGCAGTTAAACCAGCGTTATCTCCGCCATCCTGCTTTATGTGCCAGAATTCATCCTCGAGCTTCTGGAGTTCACGGGGGAGGACAGAACTCTTGCATCATAATGTTCTTCAACTCGTCCCAAGACAATCCGAAAGCTGCATCGTTTCCACGTTTGTTCCTCTCGGCCGTCCACCAATCAAGAGCGCGGGATTGAAAGACGTCGGTAGCATTGACGGTGCGCAGGCTTTGTGGACAGCCACTCTGGTGCAGGGTGACTTCGATAGAATAAAACCATTGAAACATGGCCCTAGGACCATCTTCTCTGGTAAATTCCTTTGGTCCACAGGCTTTGAACTGCTTGAAGCTAAAAGCGGCCTTAGGAGCATCGGTCCTGGACTCTTCCGAGGAATTGCTAGCGTTCTCATTCAGTTCACTGACGATTTGTGGGATGACTTTCGCCATTTGCTTAGAGACCAGAGCGGCGATGCGTTTGTCATCATGGTTTCGGCGAGCGGCTCAGGAGTGGAATGATCCAAACGACGACATTGTCAGCAACAGACATCGCCATAGGACTCAAATGCAATTTCGTTTAATCCTAGTATAGTCTAGCGATTTCACCATAAAGCTCAGGAACACAGTCATTCACAAAATTCACGTAGGCACATAACACAGAATCACATAAGCACATAAGCACGTATTCCACGTAGGCACAGTATCACACAGGCACATAGTCTAACCTAAGCACATATTTTGCACGTATTCACCTATCCTTCACAGCACATATAGCGATTAGCAAGCTGCGATTGCGAATAACACAAGAGATTTGTTGGCGTTTTGAGGTAAATGTGCAGTGCGTATGGTGCGGGTTGATCAAACGAACAGGTACGATGCGTTGGTGACTTCCAGCTTTTCGTTGTTCGCCAAAATATATAAAACCTCATAAACACATAAAATTCCACATAAATCCTCATAAAATCGATATATCTCAGATTTGGCGGCTGCGAATTCCAAAGTCGAAACACATAAAATCGAAGAGAGATTGACTCGGCTAGGTAGACGTTGACTACCCAAAGCGATTCGACTATTCACAAGGACCTTAAGCGCACACTTTGGCCTTCTGGACTGTGCTCTCGCCCCAATTTGGGCGATCGGCACTCATCCTTCCAGTTACAGCGTGGCCCAAGTTGTTGGAGTCCGTCGAGACTTTGGTGAGAGTTTTGCAAACCAAAATTATAGTGCGGAACAAGTCATCAAGGTTCGGGTTTCAGCCCTGACTCAACGACTACATCCCTGTTGGTATGATAAAATCATGAGATAGATAAGGGGATTTGCGTCAAAGTATGGATTTCACTCCCAATTCAACGCAAATTCTTTTGCTTATAGTAAAAATAGCGAATCGAACAAGTTTTTAGGTCGAGAGTTCGCTGTTTCCACACCTAATCTCAACCAAATCATCCGTTTGTGTGTGTATCCAGCCTTAGGAAAGGCTGTTCTTGCGTGGAACTGTAGTATGCGATGCTCGTGCAAGAGTGTAGTGTATGGCGAGTCCAAGCGAGAAATAGTGAGTAAGCTCGTGCAAAGCCCACACTGGTTATGCACAAGTCGGTCTGTTGGTACCTAAACTATAGACTAGGTCATTTCTAAGACATCGACCCGGACTAGGTCGAGTCTTGCCTAATTCCCTACAGTTATGGCTCTGATACCAATCTGTCACACCCCAACCGATGACGGAAACATCGGGGCATGGCACTGAGCGAAACAGATTGTCAAGAGAAATTCCATAACAACTAAATTACCGGATAGTTAATATTATGTCCCATACCATAACCCATCAAGTAACCAATTATTTGAATATAATCTTGTAAAAGAATTACATGTTTCTTATGCGTTCAGTAGCCCGATCCGTAGACCGGGTTAAAGATCAATAGACACACCACATTATGTATTTTGGCACTGACGGGTGTACGCCTACACCCCGTGCTTAGGTCGTGGCCATCTCGTAAGATGATGCCAAGGATATCCGGGACATGGTCATTAACCCCCCAAAGGCTTTAAGCAAACAAAACATTTCAAAACGGAGCATATCAATGATTTAACCTCTATTCGATTAAAGATTCAATGTCCGACCAAGCGGTATTTTATATACCATACCCCAAGCCCGTATAGGGAAAATAAGTTAAAAGTATTTACCTTTGCAAGTATCAATCACAATAGCAAGTGCGTGTAGCTTTTACCGGGTCTCCTATTCTGGAACGAAGGTTTATAATAACCTATTAGAATCCTAACGGGTCTTTGATTAAGTCTAAACTTAGACCGGTTAGTTTAAGGAAAGATACGGTTCGAACGCATGATTAAGCGAAGACCGGATTAGAATGTGTTTTAGACCCGACAAGTTTGAAGACTTGTATAATATGGGTAATCTAAACACCTTCTGGATTTTGAGATAAAAGTGATAAGGTTTGACCCGTTTCGGCTAATTTATGCAAACTAGTTACATATACCGAACCGAACGCGTAGGAAGCGTAACGGGTAACCATAAGAGTCATATATAGGTTTCCTAAGTTAATATGCCTTAAATAGGTTGTGATATCAGTAGGATACCTTCCATTATGCCCAAAACGAGTTTAATCTCAATTTAAGCCCCGTAGGGGTATTTTGGTCACTGTAAAGGTTATAAAAGAGATTAAATGAAATTCTGAGATTCGAGTCCGAATACATCAGTAAAATAACTTATTTTAATAGGTCATATCAGTTGTGATATTTCTTATATGACAAAAATGGTTTTAAACCTAAACTATGTGTTTAATACGCGTAAAAAGCCATTTTAAGCGATTTCCGGGTTATACAGGAAATCTGAGTTTTCTGATCAGGTTATAAACTTCAAAATACTTTATTTATAATATAAAATCAGTAGCAATTGGATTGGTGTCAAAATATTATGTAAAATTCATTTTATACACAAAAAGGGTATAATCGGTATTTACCGAATCAAGGCCATAACCTTAGGTTATGAGCAGGTTAAAAATAATAAAAAATCTTTAAAAATCTCAAAATATTATATTACATCAGTGGGTAAAAGGTTTGGTGTCAAAAATTGGGTTTAGATAGGCTTTATGCTAATGACACCGTTTAATTACTAAAAAGCGTTTTAATCACGTCATTGAGCATAACTCCTATTCTAGACCTCCAACTGATGTGAAATTTTAGGGACATGTTTATAATTCAGCAATAAAGATTATTGTCCTCTCACATATCCAAAATTCTCGTTTTATGGTCAAAAGGGCATTATGGTCAACATTAAGCAATTAATGGAAACATGTAAACGAATCGGACAAACAACGAACCAACCACAGAGGGTTATACTATCATGTAACCTGGTCCTAAGGAAGCTCTAAGGCATTTTCAAATCATACTAAATCGGGTCAGAACTGAAGTCAAAGAAAAAGTCAAAGTTTTGCGACTTTCGGTTCCGAACCGGGTCTAAACAGAAAATTGTCGGATCAAACAAGCTTAGACCAGTTCTTAAACTTATTATCAAGTTATATGAGTGATAAAATAGGTTACATGCCTTCTACATTGCTAATTATGTGTTAAATCAAAAATTATAGTTCTGTTGACTTTTTATAAACAACTTTGACCCGACATTTGATCTAGTTAGAGCGGGAATCAGAGGGTGCCCTTTTAAGGGTTTAATGCCCACATAATTACCAACTTATAACTACCTTCAATTCGACTAATCACTGGACCATTAATGATTAATCGCTAAGTCAAACGTTAATTACGACGGTTTGACTTTTAAGCTAATAACTAAGTAAAACTCAATTAAGGAAGGTCAAGGATACTTACCAAAGTCTAATGCACGACCAGGGATGCTTAGAGAAGGCTCTTGAGCTCCAGAGATGATCAGAAGATGAGTTGTGGGTGAATGATCAAAGTTGCAACCAATGGGTCCTTATATAGTGTTTGTGATTGCACAAGATCATGCCAAAACATGCTACCATTGATCCCTGATCATCAACAAGTGTCCCTAAGGTCTAAAAGCATGTAGGGGTCGCCCATGTAGTGGAAAATATCTTTCTAAGTCGGTTACAATGGACATAGCAGACACTAGCCAAAGTTTTCGGAATCAGAAGGCCCCTCGCGTCACGCGTAGGCCCCCTAGGGGTCCCTCGCGCCGCGCGACGCCCCCTCTGACTCAAATCTTATTTTCAGATTTTTGTGTTTTGGTCCTTGATCCTTATGAAGTTGTTTCGACTTTAATTCTTGCATTATGAGCCCTCCAAATTGACTTATAAGGGCTTCAAGACTTATACCCACTTTGTTAAGTCCTTGGTTAACTTTGTTATCACCCGAAAAGTCATAAACTTCATCGTTGACGCTTTTAACCCCTTGTGTACGAATTTTATCATAACTTTCTCATACGATCACGAAACTTGGTGAAATTTTTATCGTGCATTCTAGTGAGCATAATTAATTGTTACAAAGTTTTGGGTTTGCTAAAAGGTCACTCAGAGGTATACCTTAAGCATGTTGACACGTTTAACCCCTGTAGTTTGTAATCTCTCACTTTCTTTCACAATTAGCTTCGTATGATCCATGATTCATTCGTTTAAGTGTATAAGCATCATGTAGGGTTATTGTAAAGTATATTTATCCATAGTTGACATTTTGAACCCTTATATTCACAAACTTTCCATGTTTGTCAACTTTAGTCCTTCTAGAACATTCTTTCACACGTTCAAAGTTTATGACACGTGTCAACACATTATAGGACGTGAATTTTCGAGGTGTTACATCCTCACCCCCTTAAAATAAATCTCGACCTCGAGATTTACTGAAACAATTGAGGGTACTTCTCTTTCATTGTGGACTCTACCTCCCATGTGTATTCGGGACCTCTACGGGCATCCCATTTAACCTTTACGATCGGTACATGCTTCCTTCGAAGCTTCTTAACCTGTCGATCCTCGATCGACACATGTTTTTCAACAAACTTCAAGTTCTCTTCTATGTGCACATCTGTGTGTGGTATGACTAGTGATTCATCAGCGAAACACTTCTTTAGATTGCAGATGTGGAATTCATTGTGAATACCACTGAGCTCTTCAGGTAGTTTTAACTTATAAGCAACTGATCCGACACATTTGATGACCTCGAATGGTCCTATGTATCTCGGGCTTAACTTACCTTTCTTACCAAATCGCATCACTCCCTTCCAGGGTGATACTTTAAAGAACACTTTATCACCTACCTCGAATTTCAGAGGTTTACGCTTTAGATCCGCGTAGCTTTTCTGCCTATCCCTGGTAGCTTTTAGGCGGTCACGAACATGGAAAATCTTGTCCGTCATTTCAAAGACTATTTCTGGTCCTGTCAGTTGGACATCTACAACTTCCGCCCAACAAACGCGCGTTCTGCACTTTCTACCGTACAAGGCCTCGAAAGGCGCAACTTTAATGCTCGAATGGTAGCTATTGTTATACGAGAATTCGATTAGTGGTAGGTAGTTATCCCAACTACCACCTAAGTCAATCACACATGCACGAAGCATGTCTTCCAAAGTTTGGATAGTACGCTCACTCTGGCCGTCCGTCTGAGGATGGTAAGCCGTACTAAAATTTAAGCGCGTGCCCAAAGATTGTTGGAAACTTTTCCAAAAATGTGATGTGTATCTAGTATCTCGGTCAGAGATAATAGACACTGGTACGCCATGTAGAGATACGATCTTATCTACGTACAATTGGGCTAACATGTCGGAGCTATAGGTCTCCTTAATGGGTAGGAAATGTGCTGACTTAGTCAGTCTATCTACTATCACCCATATAGTATCATTTCCTTTCCTTGTCTTCGGCAACTTGGTGATGAAATCCATCGTCACCATTTCCCACTTCCACGTGGGAAGTTCAGGCTGTTGCAGCAAACCTGACGGCTTCTGATGTTCAGCTTTGACTTGTGCACACGTCAAACATTTACCTACATAGGTAGCTATAGACTTCTTCAAGCCTATCCACCAAAAATTTGCTTTCAAATCCTGGTACTTCTTATCAGCTCCAGGATGAACGGAGTATTTAGAACTGTGGGCTTCCTGGAGAATAACATCTCGAAGTCCTCCATAAATTGGAACCCATATTCGTCCATTCAATCTCAGAATTCCGTCCTTGCCCTGAGATAACTGTTCTTCGGTTATTCCTAGCTTTTCGTTAGGATAGTTAGCTTCCAACACAGCTTCCTTCTGTGCAGCTAACAACCTTTCATTCAAACTGTTCTTTATCTCAATGCTCTTGGCATTGATTCTTATGGGCTTCACCCTTTCCTTTCGACTTAAGGCATCGGCGACTACATTCGCCTTGCCAGGATGGTATCTGATCTCACAGTCGTAATCATTTAAGGTTTCCATCCATCGTCGTTGCCTCATGTTTAAATCCTTTTGGTTAAATAGGTGCTGGAGGCTCTTGTGATCAGAATTGATCACACACTTGATACCATATAAATAGTGCCTCCAAAGCTTCAGTGCAAATACAACGACACCCAACTCTAAGTCATGGGTGGTGTAATTCTTTTCATGCACCTTTAACTGTCGTGAATCATAGGCAATAACCTTGCCTTTCTGCATAAGCACACACCCCATGCCAGTGTGTGATGCGTCGCAGTAGACCACGAATTCTTCGGTACCTTCAGGCAATGTCAGTACAGGAGCATTGCTTAGCTTCTGTTTAAGGATATCAAAAGATTCTTGTTGCTTGGGTCCCCAGTTGAACTTAATATCCTTCCTAGTCAAAGAAGTTAGGGGTGCAGCAATCCTTGAAAAATTTTCAATAAAGCGCCTGTAGTATCATGCCAATCCCAAGAAACTGCGAATTTCTGTGGGCGTCTTCGGCTCTTGCCAATTCATGACAGCTTCAACCTTAGCGGGATCTACTTGGATTCCGCGTTCACTAACCATATGTCCAAGAAATTGGACTTCACGAAGCCAAAATTCACACTTAGAGAATTTGGCGTAGAGTTTCTCCTGCTGAAGTAGTGAAAGAATACATCGAAGATGTTTCTCATGGTCAGTCTGATTCTTTGAATAAATCAGAATGTCGTCAATGAAGACGATAACAAATTTGTCCAAGTATGGTTTGCAGACACGGTTCATGAGGTCCATGAATGCCGCTGGTGCATTAGTGAGCCCAAAAGGCATCACTAGGAACTCGTAATAACCATAACGAGTCCTAAATGCAGTCTTGTGTACGTCTTCACCTCTAACCTTCAGTTGATGATAGTCTGACCTTAAGTCAATCTTAGAGAAGTAACTTGCCCCTTGAAGTTGATCGAACAGATCGTCGATCCTGGGTAATGGATACCTATTCTTGATAGTGACCTTATTAAGCTCACGGTAATCGATGCACAGACGCATCGATCCATCCTTCTTCTTGACAAATAAGATTGGTGCTCCCCAAGGAGACGAACTAGGTCTAATGAAACCTTTGGCTAGCAATTCATCTAGTTGTGTCCTCAATTCCTTCATCTCTGTTGGTGCCAACCTATAAGGCGCCCTTGCTACTGGTGCTGCTCCAGGGATGATGTCAATTCTGAATTCCACTTGCCTATCTGGTGGTAAACCAGGTAGTTCCTCAGGAAAAACTTCAGGGTATTCAGAAATGACGGGGATATCCTCAATCTTAGGTTTCGGCTCATCAATAGTCACTTGTGCCATGTAGATGACACAACCCTTCTTTAAACACTTAGAAGCCTTGAGCAGAGTCACTTGCTCAGGCAGTCCATACTGGGTGTCTCCCTGAATGGTAAGTGATTCACCAAATGGAGTCTTGATCACCACTTGCTTCTTATTGCAGACAATCTGGGCCTGGTTATGAGATAACCAGTCCATACCCAAAACTATGTCGAAACCGGCTAACTTCAAAGGAAGTAGGGACAAAGGAAAAAAGTGGTTCTTAATGGATATGAAACATCCCTCTAATATGGTTGAGGCGGTTTCTAAGGTGCCATCTGCTAACTCCACCTCATATTTCATACTTAGGGTTTTAACAGGTAAATTCAATAACTTACAAAACTTATTATCTACAAATGATTTATCAGCTCCTGAATCAAATAGCACTCTCGCATAAACATCATTTATAAGGAAGGTACCTGTGATTACATTGTCGTCATGCACAACTTCCTTTGCATCCATCCTGAAGACCCTAGCATTGGTCTTCTTTCCTTCATCAGCTTTCTTTGCATATTTTGGGCAATTAGTCTTAATGTGCCCTTTTTCGTTGCAACTGTAGCACGTTGCGTCCTTCAGTTTCTTGCACTCTAGGGTCTTATGTTCCGAACATTTGCAAATCCCTCTTGTGGTCATTGTTTCCCCTGTGCTTCTTATCTGACCTTCGTGAATTGTCATCTTCACGCTTCCTTTTCTCGGCATCCGTGTTCCTCAGCGATCTCTGTCTGACCGTGTCCAGTGTGAGGGACAAAGATATATCAGCTACAAATCTGAAAGTAGCTGGCCGAGAGGCTTTTACACTTGCCTTGATCTCTGGGGCTAAACCCACAGTGAAACGAGCTATTCTTTTGGGTTCCGGGGTCACCAGATAAGGAACCAACCTTGACATTGTGTTAAAGCTCGTAAGGTAAGCTTGGCAATCCAGATTTTTCATTACTAAGGACAGAAAATCCGACTCAATCTTTTCTACCTCATGCTGAGGACAGTAGTTCTCCCTGATGAGGGTAACAAATTGTTCCCATGTCATATTGTACAGTGGAATCTTCCCAGTAGCTTGAATCAACGATCTCCACCAGGCTAAGGCCTCACCTTTGAACGATTGAGACACAAACTTTACCACATCCTTCTCAGCGCACCCGCTGATATCAACCACGGTGTCCATCTCATCCAACCATGTCATGCAGTCTATAGCTCCTTTCTCCCCAGTGAAATCCCTGGGTTTGCAGGAAACAAAATACTTGTAGGAGCAACCCTTATCACGGGGTCCTTGATTCAGTACGATCCTTTGAGATGGGACACTTTGCTGATTTGAAGAGTGACGATCGTCATCATCTTTCTTTGGTTCTTCCTTCTTGGAGGGTGGCTTGCTGTGAGTCTCAGAATGAGTCTTAGGCTTTGAATGCGGTGCAGATAGGGTCCTACTTCGAGTCCCGCTATATTCATTATACTGCCGCTCTATGGCTTTCGTAACAGCGTTGTCTATTAACGCTTGCAGTTCAGCACCCGCTATATTAATTCGGGCATCATCCTGATTCCCCAGTGGGTGACTGTTGATATCATCCGAGTCAGCCATTGTATCTTGAACTGTTACATAAGATATTGACAATAATTTATTTGGGAGTTTATTATGGAATTGTCTTTTAGGGCAATTCATTAACCATGGTAAACATAGACCATATTTGGTTAATTTGTTACTCACATTTAGTTAGGATTTCTATTATAATCTATCCTAATTATAAAAATAACAGTATTATTAGCACAAAAGGCCTAGTCACAGGGACATTTTTAAATCATAAACCATGATTTCAGAGAATCAAGGCATGAAGGTTTGAACATAGTCCTTTACCTTTTTCTGACAGGGAGTTATAGACTACTACTGTCTTTTGTCTTATATGACAATGAGTATGGCCCGTAGGCACTACATCACCAATGGATGTTTATTATATGATCATCTTAATTGATGCTTTAAACCCATGATTTATAGATCATTAAGTTAGGATAGGAATCTTTGGAAGAATTCTTATATAAGAATGGCGTGTGTGATTTTTAACGAATCACGTCTGCCAGGAGCGTTAACATGTTTTCAGATGTTAACAGGGATCCGAATCTTTTAAACAGGTCTTACCATCTTGGCCAAGTCTTATAATGACATGCAGGCTAGGTTATACCTTTAAGATTCTCATTTAATATTTAATAGGCAGATTAATAAAAAGGAATGATTTTGATTTATTTATTCCATATATAATATAATCATGCATATAACGAAAAATGAAATTTATAAACTTAACATTCCATTAATTATTAAAAGGATTACATATTGCCCTAAACGGGACTTTTAACAGAAACTATTTGCCCACGCAAGGGCTAAACCGATAATACAAGTCCACGCAGGGACCAAATACTAGAATAGATGTCCACACAGGGACTAAAAAGACAGGTCCACGCAGGGACTAAATACACAGATAAATGTCCACGCAGGGACTTGATTAAAATAGGAGATACAATAATATATATAGGGATTTAATGATCCCTCTTCTTCTTCCCCTTTAACAAGCTCGCTAGGCCTTTGAGGAATCCCCGGTTATTCCTACGTTCTTCCTGAAATTCATGTTCCACCCGACTTAGTCTTTGGAGAATCTCCTCCTGTTCTGGTGGGGAAAATCGTGGTGGCTGCGACTGTTGCCGAATCGGTGGTCGTGCAGGTACTTGATACCCATGAGTTGGATAACCCATTCCTCAAGGGGCTCCATATGGTCCTTCGGGATGAAGGGCGTTGTAGTTTGCCGCGACTAGGTACGGGTCGGCTTCAGCATAGTTATAATGAGTGTGAGCCAGCTGCTCAAACGGATTGTACGCCGTTAAACCGGCGTATGTAGGAATCGGATTGTCAAAACCCAATGGAAGCGGCTGTGGTGCAACTGGTGCAGAACTCACCTCTGGCACTGGGTTTGAAGGCCCACCCATCTATGGGTCATCATGCAGTGGCGGGTAGTGACTGCCACTTGAGTGATGGGGGGTGCTGAAGTGAAAATCCCCTCCTCGCGCAGATATACGTGCGCCCGTTCTCCTACGCCTTGGTGGCTCTGGAGGTGCTTGATGAACTGGCGGCGGTGGAGGCGGTGGCGTGACTGCCACGAAACGTGAATCCCCAAAGGGATCCTGCTGCTGCTGCTGGTGAGGTGATGAATGGTGAGAAGGTGTGAAGTACCATTCATGCTGGTTAAACCTTGCTTGGTAACTGTCCGGACCACCGTAGGGTGATCCGTGGATGGATGATCCGTCAGAGATCTCAATAGGATGGTTGGGGGTCCCTGATGCAGGCTCGACGGGATTCGTGTCCTCGTCCATGTCCATTGCTTGGTCTCCCGAAAAATGGTATTCAGGTCCTAGCGGGTTAAAACCCACTGGTTTTTCGATATAATTCGCCGGGTTGAACTGGCCTGAAAGACAGGAGTGGGGTTGCCAAAGGAATTGTGCGAAAGGGATCGCTGGAGAGGTATATATGAAGGTTGTAGGTTATCGGGCTCGTTTTCTGAATGCGGCCCAAATGAATGACGGTAAGGAGGTGTTGAGCTGTGCGAGATAGACCGTCTAGCGGGCTCCGTATAGGTCCTCCAGACTCCTTGCGGATCGGCACTCATTATAGTGGAAGGAGTTCGCCGGTGCGAGGGCCCGGCCTCGTGATCGTTAGGGGCGGTGATTGGCCCTTTACCTCTTCCTCCTCTTCGGAATTTTGGCGGCATTGTTAAACCTGTCAATATAAACAAAGATAACAACAAGAATATATATATAATAAAAGACAAAAATAAAACAAAGCAGAATTTGTCCTATGTTATTTGTCTAGACTCGAAAATTTAGGAATGTGCAATTGTGTCATTGAGATTAAACACAAAAGGCTAGTGTTTAATTCACTGAATGTTGGCTCTGATACCAACCTATCACACCCCGATATTTCCACTTTTGTCCGGTGGGCCCGGTGGGGGAGTATCGTGACGTGGTTGGTAACATTACAGTCAAGCAACACAATATTTAAATGCACAGCGGAAGCAAAAGATAGATATATTTCAACTTTAATAAATTGTGATATCAAGTATCACAAACAGTTGAAAGTAATCCACAGGTGGATCAAAAATAAATAGGAAACATTGTTCAACAGTTTTGACATCCAAGCTTGCGAGACTTATTATGGACGCTAGGAGAAAGCCAGCCTAGTTCGCGTAGTACCTGCACTTAACCTTTTTGGGAAAATACGTCAGTTTACACTGGTAAATACAATTAACTGACTCATTTAGAAAAGGTTTAATAAAATTGATTTGAATGCACGTAGCACAAACTCTTTATAACTTGGGATAATTATTTGAATATAATCTTGTAAAAGAATTACATGTTTCTTATACGTTCAGTAGCCCGATCCGTAGACCGGGTTAAAGATCAATAGACACACCACATTATGTATTTTGGTACTGACGGGTGTACGCCTACACCCCGTGCTTAGGTCGTGGCCATCTCGTAAGATGATGCCAAGGATATCCGGGACATGGTCATTAACCCCCCCAAAGGCTTTAAGCAAACAAAACATTTCAAAACGGAGCATATCAATGATTTAACCTCTATTCGATTAAAGATTCAATGTCCGACCAAGCGGTATTTTATATACCATACCCCAAGCCCGTATAGGGAAAATAAGTTAAAAGTATTTACCTTTGCAAGTATCAATCACAATAGCAAGTGCGTGTAGCTTTTACCGGGTCTCCTATTCTGGAACGAAGGTTTATAATAACCTATTAGAATCCTAACGGGTCTTTGATTAAGTCTAAACTTAGACCGGTTAGTTTAAGGAAAGATACGGTTTGAACGCATGATTAAGCGAAGACCGAATTAGAATGTGTTTTAGACCCGACAAGTTTGAAGACTTGTATAATATGGGTAATCTAAACACCTTCTGGATTTTGAGATAAAAGTGATAAGGTTTGACCCGTTTGTCACACCCTGGCTTTGCGGAAGCGTGGTTAATTTTGGTGTGACTTCTTAATACAATAGCTTAACCATAACAAAGCTATATGAAATAAAACCATGCAAGATCATCCATTCGATTAAGTTTTAAAACCAAATACAATAACATTGTCTTAACGGAAACATATCCTAACGACATAAACATTGTTCAACAAACACAACATAACATAAGCATAGTTTAAGGACTGTGACTTGTCCAGGAAAGAGTCACATTCCCTAAACACGGATGACCTCGTAACTAGTGCAGCGGGAAAACGTGTCATACCGCGCCAGATCCTTTAATTCCCTGAAATACATGTAAGTTGAAAAATCAACAATAATGTTGAGCGAGTTCATGTGTAAGTGAGTAAATAAACCTTTGTAAGTATAAAAATCCTGGTATGTAGCACATAAGGGAATTGAGATCACCAATGGTTTGCAAGGCCACTGATATGTGTGAAGTGCAAGTAGGGAGACTCAAACCTAGCGGATTTATGCGTCGGGCACGAAGTCACCCTGAGGTCCGTTTCTAGTTTGGCCTGGGGCTGGGCTCGCTACACCTAGATAGATCTACCGCTCCTGTCCCTCGGTCCTACCATGAGGACTAATGGCCTCATGTTGCTCCTACCCACTCACATGATCTAAGTAGTAAACCTCCTTACGCTAACCATACCATGTATAAAGTACTTGTAATCAAAGTAACATGTATTTCACCCCCGTAGTTTAGAAAACTGAAAACAGTTAAGAGAAAAGGGGGACATGAACTCACAGTGGTGCGTCTCTACCAAGTATACCTCCAAATCAAGCAGCTGTGTGACGACCTACACGTACTAACTCTATTAGACGGACGGCCGTGCCTTAGCTTTAGGGTTTAAGTTCTTGGGAAATAGTTAGACAACTATTTCGTGTTTACATTCTGTATACTTGGTAATTATTTTCCTTCCCAAGGATGGGGGGATTTAATACATGTGTGTTCGTATAATTTCGAAATATATTATTAAGTCTCACTTAAAATATATTTTATTTCTAATCCCAAATATAAATATTCTTCTCAAAAATATTATATTTTCTATTACACATAATTTTCCCAAAATAATACCTTGACAAAAATACGCGTTAAGTCATATTTTCTTAAAATGCGTAAGTTACGTTTTAATGATCGAGTGGTAATAATAATTACCGGTGTAACTTATGTATTTATCGTAGAGACGTTCGTATTATTTTGGATTCGTTAACATTCGATAATATTATTTTCACCCTAAAAATAATATTTATACACTTCACAAAATAATTGACAAGTGACGTTGTGAAAAATAAATATATTTACTAAATATATATTTATCGCGTTTTATTTTGTGAAATCCCACCTCCGATATTTTGTAAATAAAGTCGTGGTGAAATCTATATTTTGGAAACAAGTCGAAAAGTATTTCTAACACTTATAGTGAAAATAATTCTAAGTGTTAGGTTTTTAGAAAAATTTCGCCAGAGTTTCCTCTGTAACTGGAGGTGGCCACGCTTCCAAGCGTATCATTTTCTTTTATAAATCAAATCAACCATTTTTCTTATTTAACCAAAACAATATTCAACGCATCAAACTAGTTAATAAACATGTAATTCGCAAGAATCTCATGAACTTGTAGTTTTTCCAACACTATGATGTAAATCCCAATACTTTTAGCGGATCTTTATATGAAGCAATTCGATTTTGTAAAAACCTCGTTTTTAGGGAAATTCCGTCTTTACAACTTCTCGTAATCTTTTTCAAAAATAGTTATTTTGTCAAAAGTGTGTGCTACACAAGTGTTTACACACTTGTGTGTTCTAAAAATCATTCGTGTTAGTGTAAGATCCGTCTTTAGAAAACATGATTTCTTTGATACTTGGTTCTTTGAAAATACCGCCTGTAGATACGTAGATCTACTAGTTTTAAACACTATTTCACAAGCTAAATCGCTTTTACACAAGTTCATGATTCGTGTGTGGTAGAGTTTCATCCTTTATTATGTAAAGTGCTGAATTTTGTACTTAGAGCACGTTTTAGGCACATCCAGTCATTGTAACTTATTCCTAGAGACGCAGTTCTACAACCCTTGTATCCCTACACTCACCACTAGTGTAGTAAAATATTTCTGGCTCATACAGGCCTTAGAGGCAGTGTCTGCCTGATGCTGGCTTTATCAGAATGTTCAATAGGTTATCCGTTTATAGTGCTACTGTGCTTTTTGTGCATCATGTTTGTCACTAAGGTTCAGCATGTAAATAATGTAGTGACGGTAAGTAAAGTATGATGCAGGTATATGCATGTATCAGTATTCAAGTAGCAGTTTATCCACAAGATTAAGCAAGCACAGTAATTAAGCAGTAATTAATTATTAATTAAGTCGTACGGATACCTGGTTTAGTGAGGGTTGTCACATTCTCCCCCCGTTAGAAAAATTTCGTCCCGAAATTTTAAGTTCTGCTTGTAGATACAGGGTTCTTAGGAAATAGGTGGGGGTATTTCTCTTTCATCCGGTCCTCACGCTCCCAGGTGTATTCAGGACCATGTCTGGCATTCCAACGAACTTTGACGAGCTTGACACTGCTCCGGCGGGTCTTGTTTACTTTCCAATCCGTAACCTCAACCGGTTCTTCAACGAAATGGAGCGTGTCGTCAACATGAATCTCGTAGATGGGAATGGCAATGGTATCTTGAGTTGGACTTTTCTTCAGGTTGGATACATGAAATGTATCGTGAACTGAATGGAGTTCAGCAGGTAAGTCCAGCTTGTATGCTACTAGCCCTATTCTTTCCAAAATTCTGAAACGACCAATGTAGCGCGGATTTAACTTTCCACGCTTTCCGAAGCGTGCCACACCCTTCCAGGGTGAAACTTTCAATAAAACCATATCTCCAACTTGGAATTCCAAGTGTTTCCGGTTTGGATCTGCATAGGCTTTCTGTCTTTCACGAGCTGCTTCGATGCGTTTTCGGATCTGCGCAATCTTGTTTGTCGTCTCTTGGACGATTTCGGGACCAACAAGCTGTCTATCACCTGCGTCAGCCCAACATAGGGGTGATCGACACTTGCGTCCGTAAAGAGCTTCGAATGGCGCGGCACCAATACTGGTGTGGTAGCTGTTGTTGTATGAAAATTCGACCAAAGGCAAATGTTTATCCCAGCTACCTCCCAAATCCATAACACACGCTCTCAGCATGTCTTCCAAAGTCTGTATCGTCCGCTCGCTTTGCCCGTCGGTCTGTGGGTGAAATGCGGTGCTCATATTCAATTGCGAGCCAAAAGCTTCTTGGAAGGATTGCCATATCCTTGACACAAACCTTCCGTCTCTATCAGAGATGATCGAGAGAGGCACTCCATGACGTGCGACGATCTCTCTCATGTATATTTCGGCCAACTTGCTCGTATTATCCTTCTCTCTGATAGGTAAGAAGTGTGCTGACTTCGTTAATCGATCCACTATTACCCAAATAGTGTCATGGCCTCTTGGCGTTCTTGGCAACTTTGTAATAAAATCCATGGAGATTTGTTCCCATTTCCACTTGGGAATCTCGGGTTGTTGCAGAAGTCCTGAAGGCTTCTGATATTCGGCTTTAACCTTAGCGCATGTTAAACATTTGCTCACATAAACAGCAACATCGCCTTTCATCCTAGGCCACCAATAATAATCTTTGAGATCCTGGTACATCTTATCCGCTCCAGGGTGGATAGAGTACCGCGACTTGTGAGCTTCATCGAAAATAACCTTCCTTAAACCTCCAAACAAAGGAACCCAAATCCTTTTCTCAAAACATAACGTTCCTTCCTCGTTTGGTACCAGTAGCTTCTCCATCCCACGGAGATATTCTTCTTCAAGGTTTCCTTCTTTGAGAGCTTCTTTCTGCGCGGCATGAATGCGCAAGGAAAGATCGGTTCGGATAATCATTTCTAAAGCCCTAACCCTTATGGGCTTGATCATCTCCTTTCGACTTAGGGCATCGGCGACCACATTCGCCTTCCCTGGATGATACTTTATCTCGCAGTCGTAATCGTTCAGCAACTCAACCCAACATCTTTGCCTCATATTCAGCTCCTTCTGGTTGAATATGTGTTGTAGGCTCTTGTGATCTGTAAAAATTGTACACTTTGTACCATAAAGGTAGTGTCTCCAGATCTTTAATGCAAATACCACTGCGCCAAGTTCCAAATCATGTGTGGTATAGTTCTTTTCGTGCAGTTTCAATTGACGTGATGCGTAAGCAATAACCTTTTGGCGTTGCATCAACACGCAACCCAATCCTTGACACGAAGCGTCGCAGTATACCACAAAACCATCTGTACCTTCTGGTAGTGCTAAGATTGGCGCATTGCAGAGCTTATCCTTCAATAGCTGGAACGCTTCTTCCTGTTTGATTCCCCAATCAAACTTCGTATCTTTCTGCGTGAGGAGCGTCAATGGTTGAGCGATTTTTGAAAAATCCTCAATGAATCTTCGATAATAGCCAGCCAAACCCAAGAATTGTCAAATCTCGGTTGGCGTCTTTGGCGTTTCCCAATTCTTAATCGCTTCGATCTTGGTTGGATCCACATGGATTCCATCTCCGTTTACCACGTGCCCAAGGAATTGTACTTCACGTAGCCAAAACTCGCACTTAGAGAACTTGGCATACAACCGTTCCTTCTTCAGCAGCTCCAAAATAGCTCTTAGATGCTGTTCGTGCTCAGCCTTTGTCCTTGAATAAATCAAGATGTCGTCGATAAACACTATCACGAACTTATCCAAGTACGGCTTGCAAACTCTATTCATCAAATCCATGAACACTGCAGGTGCGTTTGTTAACCCAAACGGCATAACTAGGAACTCGTAGTGTCTATAACGAGTTCTGAAGGCTGTCTTCGGGATACTCTCCTCTTGTATCCTTAACTGATGGTATCCCGATCGCAAATCGATCTTTGAGTAAAAGCTTGAACCTTGCAGTTGGTCAAACAGATCATCAATTCTTGGAAGAGGGTATCTATTCTTGATCGTCAGCTTGTTCAACTCCCGGTAGTCAATACACATACGAAAACTACCGTCCTTCTTCTTGACAAACAGAACTGGAGCTCCCCAAGGCGAGAAGCTTGGTCGGAAAAATCTCTTGTCTAACAACTCTTGAAGTTGTGTCGACAGTTCCTGCATCTCAGACGGAGCAAGTCTATAAGGTGCCTTAGCCACAGGCGCGGCGCCTGGAACTAAGTCAATGCGGAACTCTACTTGTCTCTGAGGTGGCAGTCCAGGTAAGTCCTCTGGGAAGACTTCTGGATATTCCCTCACGACAGGGATGTCTTCTATTCTCGGCTCAGCAGCCTTCTTATCCACAATGTGTGCCAGGAAGGCAACACATCCCTTCTGCAAACACTTTCGTGCTTTCAGGCAGCTGATGATTCTTAAAGGCGTATCGCGCTTTTCGCCATGTACCACAATCGTTTCTCCATCTTCGGTCGGGATACGAATGACCTTTTCGTGACAAACTATTTCAGCCTTGTTGCCTGATAACCAATCCATTCCTACCACCACGTCGAAGCTTCCCAACTGGACTGGTAGTAGATCCAAAGCAAACTCACGCTCTCCCAATTCGATCACACAACCTCTGATCACTTCATTGGCTTCTACTAACTTTCCATTAGCCAATTTGATTGAGTACGGAATATCTAATTTACTAGCGGCTAAACCAAGCATATTCTTAAACTCTAACGACACGAAGCTATAATCGGTGCCAGTATCAAATAAAACGGATGCATAGCGTTGGTTTACAGGGAACGTACCAGTGACAACATTGGGATCTTGGCGCGCCTCCCTCGCTTCGATATTAAACACTCTTCCACGGGCTTGGTTCAACTCTGGGCAGTTCCTCTTAAAGTGCCCGATATCACCACAGTTAAAGCATCCGGGTCTCTGCCCGTTTCCACCAGCTTGATTATTCCTCTGGTTACGATTCACGGCGCCGGCTTGATTAGCATTGTTGCCTCGATTCCCATTACCTCCATTGTTTCCTTGTGGGCGATTTCCATTCCCACCCCGGTTGTTATTTCTGTTTCCGAATCCTCCCTGGCCTCCCTGGCCAGCGGTGGCCCAACAAGTGTCCTTCAAGTGGCCCGGCTTTCCACATGCTTCGCATACTTTCACACTACAATGGCCAGAATGGTGGCGTTGGCAGGTATTACACTTGGGCCGGGTGCCCATATATCCTTTTCCTTTCTTTCCACTACCAGCTGTAACCTGAGCTGGCGTGCCTGATCCTCCTTTCTTAACCACCACACTGGCGCCCTGCTTGAAGTTCGAGAACTTCCGTTTGTTACCTCCTGATGACTCGACGTGAGTCTCTTTCTTCTTAGGCTCAGCATCATCGAACTTGTTCAGGCGAATAGCCTCCTCTGTGAGAGCCACGCTCAGATCAATTGCCTCAGTAATTGTCGCAGGCTTGGATGAGGACACCATGCTTATGATTTGAGGAGCTAATCCCCAAATGAAACGTTCAATCCGCTTGAACTCCGGAGTGACCATGTAGGGTACCACATGCGATAAGTCATGGAACCTCTGAACGTATTCTGCGATCTTTGGACCTTCCATTTTCAAATGCCAGAACTCGGTTTCCAATCTTTGGATTTCCGCGCGAGAGCAGTACTTTTTGCGCATAAGTTCCTTCAGTTCGGTCCAGGTTAGCGCGTAGGCAGCAGCTTCACCAAGTGTCTGTACTTGCAAATTCCACCAAGAGAGGGCTCCATCCAAGAATAGCCCCGAGATATAGGTGACTTGCTGATCTAGTGCGCATTTGCTCATGCGAAGAACAGATTCAGTTTTCTCAGCCCAACGAACAAAGGCGACAGCACCTCCTGTGCCATCAAAGTTGACCGGTTTGCAGTCTAGAAACTGCTTGTAGGTGCACCCTGCACACACATTGTAACATGTGAACGGCATTAGCATCTTTGCTATAGATATCTAATTAGGTCATGGTATGTCTAAATGACTTAGTATTACCATGAGGCGGGTTGTTGTTGTTGCCAGTGTTGCCAGAGTTGCTTCCACTAGTCCCTCCTTGAGAGGCAGCGTATTGTGCGATGGCAGCAGCGATAATTTGCTGGAGTTCTGCCTCATTGGTAGGCATCGGCGTTTGACGTCTCGGCGGCATCTTCTAAAAGATGGGTTTACGTCGGTCAGGCCATAATAAAGATCCCATGTTATAATACGTACGCTTTATTATGATAGTAATAGTACATAACATCTCATGTTATAATCATATCAATCACACAACATCCCATGTTATAAAACATAAATAATCAATCAAAACATCACATATGATGAGAATACTGCGATTGCCATATATCGAGACCACATAGTAAGTGTACAGGTACATAATAGTGTCATACATCATCATCGACTAAGGGCTACATCACCCTAGTCCAAAAACTATATCAAATCAGTGTCAGTACATCAAATACATGTCAATAGAAGTCAGAATCATAATGTAGTCTCCAAAAATGTTGTGCAGTCAAAAGCAATCGCCGTCTTCTCACCAGCGTCTACCCATACGGTACTGAAGAGCTCTACACGGATGGCGGTGGAGGAGGGGGAAAGTGAGTGTAAAACAAGCGACGCAAATGGAGCCAGTCCTCCTCCATGGCTCGCTGGGTACGCAAGAAAGAAGCAACCTGCTGCTCTAGGGCAAAAAGGCGTGCAGCATAGTCTGGTGGTAAAGGTCGAGAGGGCTGCAAAGGAGAGTGGGTCTGACCCTGGCACTGACACGGCGGCGGCTGGGCTCTCTCAAGCTCCTAAATGCACTGCGTGTGTGCCTCGTGCTGGGCGACAAAAGACATCAAAACATCCTCAATGGAATATCCCATATGGAAACGATGGTAAGGGTCGGTCGGTGTCATGGCAGGTGGTGATGACCAGAGAAACGGATCACTGGTGGGATCAAAAGGTGCCACATGAAATGGAGAAACAGGGGGAAAAGTAGCAGATGGTGGTATAGCAGGGATAGATACCGGTACATGTCCAAAAGGGTGAGCCGAAGAACCCTCTCCAGGTCGCGCTGGAGGTGTAAACCGAGGAAATGAAAAGGAGGTATCAATGTGACAGGTATCAGTGATCTGAGGGGGAATAGGTGGGACCTCGTCATTAGCAGGAATCCACCCATGCTGGGCGTGCTCATCTCGTGGGTCCATCTGTGCCTCAAAAAGTGCAAGATCAAACTGAACTGGCGTAGGATCATGGTGAGGTGCAACAAGGGGGTCAACTGGTGCATCAGCAATAAGTGGGGGATCAACATGATCAGCAGCAATGACATGATCGCCCTCCAACAACGGAGCATCCACTGGGTGATCATCAATAGGTGGGCCAGCAATGACAGGCTCAATAGGTATGCCAGCATGAGCAGGGTCATGCTCAAGCACTGGGTCAGGAGCAGGGTCCAGTGGCTGCTCGGGATCATCAAAGGCCATCTCAAAATCAAACTCGGGATCGATGGGATCAACTGGGTCTACTGGGTCGACTGGATCCTCCATAGGCTGATCCATGGGTATAAACTCTATATCCTGATCTGGGTCGAATCCTAGGGGAAAGACAGGATCGGAATCCTCCACATCATCGTGGTCGAAAGCAAAACTAGGAATAGGGGCAACAGAGGATGCCTGGTCGGGATCTGATCCATGTGAGAAGTGCTGCGCACTCTGGGTGTGTGAAGGTGCGGAGGCCACAGACTCAAAAGAGTCTGGGACCGGAGAGTGAGCGGGTGACTCCTCGGCGGGAGCATCTGCGATCATCAAGAGATCACCAGCAGCAAGATGGGCCCCGCCCTGAACATCCTCCTCTAAGGGCTCATCATCATACAGATCGACGTCGCCATCATCGTCGGCGTCGAGAAGCAAATCGTAAGCAGGATAAACAGCTAAGGGTATGGGAGCAGGGATCTCCACTAACGGTAGGTCCCCGGCCAAAGGGCCATCAGCGAGCTCATCAGCACCATCAGGTAAAGCAAAGGGCTGAAAGTCGTCCTCGTCCGTGCTAGTAACGTCGGATGTGTGGACCTCGTGCTCTGAAGACTCTAGGTCATCTGATACTATAGGTCTAGGTCCTGTGGTGTCTGAGTCACCTGTGCCGGTCGAGTCCATGTGTCTGTAACATAAACATAAATGTGCACAAATAATCAGTCATACAAGCACATTAGTCACCAAGCAAGAAATCAAATAATTCTCCTAGTCCCACTAGCCTCCCAGCCTCTCAGACTGCTCTTCCTAGTCCTACTAGCCAAATTCTCCCAGCCTCTCAGACTGCTCTCCCTAGTCCTACTAGGTAACTACCTCGGTCTCCTAGACCGAGCCTCGGTCCTCCAGACCGAGCCTCAGCCTCCCAGACTGAGCCTATAAATAATAAATAAAATGTGCTCAACATTTGTTTGTAAAAACGTTTTGGATCTGGACTTAAGTAGTATGCAGTAAAAATATTTTCGTGAGAGCCCTAGTGATCATAGTCTAGACTCGAGAAGGAATCCTAGTTCGCTATGATCAGAGCTCTGATACCAAGCTGTCACACCCTGGCTTTGCGGAAGCGTGGTTAATTTTGGTGTGACTTCTTAATACCATAGCTTAACCATAACAAAGCTATATGAAATAAAACCATGCAAGATCATCCATTCGATTAAGTTTTAAAACCAAATACAATAACATTGTCTTAACGGAAACACATCCTAACGACATAAACATTGTTCAACAAACACAACATAACATAAGCATAGTTTAAGGACTGTGACTTGTCCAGGAAAGAGTCACATTCCCTAAACCCGGATGACCTCGTAACTAGTGCAGCGGGAAAACGTGTCATACCGCGCCAGATCCTTTAATTCCCTGAAATACATGTAAGTTGAAAAATCAACAATAATGTTGAGCGAGTTCATGTGTAAGTGAGTAAATAAACCTTTGTAAGTATAAAAATCCTGGTATGTAGCACATAAGGGAATTGAGATCACCAATGGTTTGCAAGGCCACTGATATGTGTGAAGTGCGAGTAGGGAGACTCAAACCTAGCGGATTTATGCGTCGGGCACGAAGTCACCCCGAGGTCCGTTTCTAGTTTGGCCTGGGGCTGGGCTCGCTACACCCAGATAGATCTACCGCTCCTGTCCCTCGGTCCTACCATGAGGACTAATGGCCTCATGTTGCTCCTACCCACTCACATGATCTAAGTAGTAAACCTCCTTACGCTAACCATACCATGTATAAAGTACTTGTAATCAAAGTAACATGTATTTCACCCCCGTAGTTTAGAAAACTGAAAACAGTTAAGAGAAAAGGGGGACATGAACTCACAGTGGTGCGTCTCTACCAAGTATACCTCCAAATCAAGCAGCTGTGTGACGACCTACACGTACTAACTCTATTAGACGGATGGCCGTGCCTTAGCTTTAGGGTTTAAGTTCTTGGGAAATAGTTAGACAACTATTTCGTGTTTACATTCTGTATACCTGGTAATTATTTTCCTTCCCAAGGATGGGGGGATTTAATACATGTGTGTTCGTATAATTTCGAAATATATTATTAAGTCTCACTTAAAATATATTTTATTTCTAATCCCAAATATAAATATTCTTCTCAAAAATATTATATTTTCTATTACACATAATTTTCCCAAAATAATACCTTGACAAAAATACGCGTCAAGTCATATTTTCTTAAAATGCGTAAGTTACGTTTTAATGATCGAGTGGTAATAATAATTACCGGTGTAACTTATGTATTTATCGTAGAGACGTTCGTATTATTTTGGATTCATTAACATTCGATAATATTATTTTCACCCTAAAAATAATATTTATACACTTCACAAAATAATTGACAAGTGACGTTGTGAAAAATAAATATATTTACTAAATATATATTTATCGCGTTTTATTTTGTGAAATCCCACCTCCGATATTTTGTAAATAAAGTCGTGGCGAAATCTATATTTTGGAAACAAGTCGAAAAGTATTTCTAACACTTATAGTGAAAATAATTCTAAGTGTTAGGTTTTTAGAAAAATTTCGCCAAAGTTTCCTCTGTAACTGGAGGTGGCCACGCTTCCAAGCGTATCATTTTCTTTTATAAATCAAATCAACCATTTTTCTTATTTAACCAAAACAATATTCAACGCATCAAACTAGTTAATAAACATGTAATTCGCAAGAATCTCATGAACTTGTAGTTTTTCCAACACTATGATGTAAATCCCAATACTTTTAGCGGATCTTTATATGAAGCAATTCGATTTTGTAAAAACCTCGTTTTTAGGGAAATTCCGTCTTTACAACTTCTCGTCATCTTTTTCAAAAATAGTTATTTTGTCAAAAGTGTGTGCTACACAAGTGTTTACACACTTGTGTGTTCTAAAAATCATTCGTGTTAGTGTAAGATCCGTCTTTAGAAAACATGATTTCTTTGATACTTGGTTCTTTGAAAATACCGCCTGTAGATACGTAGATCTACTAGTTTTAAACACTATTTCACAAGCTAAATCGCTTTTACACAAGTTCATGATTCGTGTGTGGTAGAGTTTCATCCTTTAACCCTTGTTACTTCCAAAACAACCTTATGTCATGATCCATGATCATGACCAACCCGGGTTAAATGACGATCCGAGCTACCACAACATAGATCGGGTCCAAATAATCACACAAATCAATTACTACAAGATTTACACAACATATGAGCTTTTAACCATCATTACAAGCATTTTTAGTAAACTTTTGTGTGTCATTTTGTAAGACTACGAGTTTTAACCGTTACAAATCATATTAACCACTTCAAAATAGTTCGAGAGGGTGATTATAGCAACTTACTACTAGCTCGAGGCTAGGGAAGAATCTAGATGCAAAATGAGAGGATAAAAGCAATAGAGTGAGGTCCTTCGCCTTCCGATTGCACCAAGCTTCCTTGTAGGTGATCCTTAACACTTGTAGATACTTGGAATGGCAAGATCAAAGCTCGAAAAATTGATGGATGTAGAGGGGTGTTCGGCCGAGAGTCTTGAGAGAGGGAGAGAGAGGTGTGAAGTTGAGTTTGTGATGAAATGAGTATAATGTGCTAAGCTTGGAACTTATAGACAATTTTCAAGTTAATTGTCCAAGGGATTTTATGTCTACTTGATATAAGACATATGGATTATTATAATCAACAAATAGGACAAGGGTGTCCCCCCTAGGGGATGGTTTGGTTGAGGGGGGGGGGGGGGTCTTGGTTCAAATCCAACTAAATAGTTAAGCCTTAGTTAGTTAAGTGTGGAGGTTAACTCGGTTATTAGTGTGTTATGCGTTAAAGCGGGTGTTAGGGTATTCAGGGACCCTAACTGGCTCAGAAAAAGATAAGTAATGTTATTAACAATATTTTCATGTTCCGGGTATAGTCCGATTGTTCGGTTGGATAGAGATCCGTTAAAGTGCTTAACAAAGCTTTAAAGTGTCGTTAATATTATTACTTTTAGTGACACAACTTATTCCTCCAAAGTGTCAGGAATATTTTCCTCATGTCTTGGCACTTTATTAGGTAGCTTAATGCTGAATTATTATGTAAAGTGCTGAATTTTGTACTTAGAGCACGTTTTAGGCACATCCAGTCATTGTAACTTATTCCTAGAGACGCAGTTCTACAACCCTTGTATCCCTACACTCACCACTAGTGTAGTAAAATATTTCTGGCTCATACAGGCCTTAGAGGCAGTGTCTGCCTGATGCTGGCTTTATCAGAATGTTCAATAGGTTATCCGTTTATAGTGCTACTGTGCTTTTTGTGCATCATGTTTGTCACTAAGGTTCAGCATGTAAATAATGTAGTGACGGTAAGTAAAGTATGATGCAGGTATATGCATGTATCAGTATTCAAGTAGCAGTTTATCCACAAGATTAAGCAAGCACAGTAATTAAGCAGTAATTAATTATTAATTAAGTCATACGGATACCTGGTTTAGTGAGGGTTGTCACACCGTTTCGGCTAATTTATGCAAACTAGTTACATAAACCGAACCGAACGCGTAGGAAGCGTAACGGGTAACCATAAGATTCATATACAGGTTTCCTAAGTTAATATGCCTTAAATAGGTTGTGATATCAGTAGGATACCTTCCATTATGCCCAAAACGAATTTAATCTCAATTTAAGCCCCGTAGGGGTATTTTGGTCATTTTAAAGGTTATAAAAGAGATTAAATGAAATTCTGAGATTCGGGTCCGAATACATCAGTAAAATAACTTATTTTAATAGGTCATATCAGTTGTGATAAGTCTTATATGACAAAAATGGTTTTAAACCTAAACTATGTGTTTAATACTCGTAAAAAGCCATTTTAAGCGATTTCCGGGTTATACAGGAAATCTGAGTTTTCTGATCAGTTTATAAAGTTCAAAATACTTTATTTATAATATAAAATCAGCAGCAATTGGATTGGTGTCAAAATATTATGTAAAACTCATTTTATACACAAAAAGGGTATAATCGGTATTTACCGAATCAAGGCCATAACCTTAGGTTATGAGCAGGTTAAAAATAATAAAAAAATCTTTAAAAATCCCAAAATATTATATTACATCAGTGGGTAAAAGGTTTGGTATCAAAAATTGGGTTTAGATAGGCTTTATGCTAATGACGCCGTTTAATTACCAAAAAGCGTTTTAATCACGTCATTGAGCATAACTCCTATTCTAGACCTCCAACTGATGTGAAATTTTAGGTACATGTTTATAATTCAGCAATAAATATTATTGTCCTCTCACATATCCAAAATTCTCGTTTTATGGTCAAAATGGCATTATGGTCAACATTAAGCAATTAATGGAAACATGTAAACGAATCGGACAAACAACGAACCAACCACAGAGGGTTATACTATCATGTAACCTGGTCCTAAAGAAGCTCTAAGGCATTTCCAAATCATACTAAATCGGGTCAGAACTGAAGTCAAAGCAAAAGTCAAAGTTTTGCGACTTTCGGTTCCGAACCGGGTCTAAACAGAAAATTGTCGGATCAAACAAGCTTAGACCAGTTCTTAAACTTATTATCAAGTTATATGAGTGATAAAATAGGTTACATGCCTTCTACATTGCTAATTATGTGTTAAATCAAAAATTATAGTTCTGTTGACTTTTTATAAACAACTTTGACCCGACATTTGATCTAGTTAGAGCGGGAATCAGAGGGTGCCCTTTTAAGGGTTTAATGCCCACATAATTACCAACTTATAACTACCTTCAATTCGACTAATCACTGGACCATTAATGATTAATCGCTAAGTCAAACGTTAATTACGACGGTTTGACTTTTAAGCTAATAACTAAGTAAAACTCAATTAAGGAAGGTCAAGGGTACTTACCAAAGTCTAATGCACGACCAGGGATGCTTAGAGAAGGCTCTTGAGCTCCAGAGATGATCAGAAGACGAGTTGTGGGTGAATGATCAAAGTTGCAACCAATGGGTCCTTATATAGTGTTTGTGATTGCACAAGATCATGCCAAAACATGCTACCATTGATCCCTGATCATCAACAAGTGTCCCTAAGGTCTAAAAGCATGTAGGGGTCGCCCATGGAGTGGAAAATATCTTTCTAAGTCGGTTACAATGGACATAGCAGACACTAGCCAAAGTTTTCGAAATCAGAAGGCCCCTCGCGTCACGCGTAGGCCCCCCTAGGGGTCCCTCGCGTCGCGCGACGCCCCCTCTGACTCAAATCTTATTTTCAGATTTTTGTGTTTTGGTCCTTGATCCTTATGAAGTTGTTTCGACTTTAATTCTTACATTATGAGCCCTCCAAATTGACTTATAAGGGCTTCAAGACTTATACCCACTTTGTTAAGTCCTTGGTTAACTTTGTTATCACCCGAAAAGTCATAAACTTCATCGTTGACGCTTTTAACCCCTTGTGTACGAATTTTATCATAACTTTCTCATACGATCACGAAACTTGGTGAAATTTTTATCGTGCATTCTAGTGAGCATAATTAATCGTTACAAAGCTTCGGGTTTGCTAAAAGGTCACTCAGAGGTATACCTTAAACATGTTGACACGTTTAACCCCTGTAGTTTGTAATCTCTCACTTTCTTTCACAATTAGCTTCGTATGATCCATGATTCATTCGTTTAAGGGTATAAGCATCATGTAGGGTTATTGTAAAGTATATTTATCCATAGTTGACATTTTGAACCCTTATATTCACAAACTTTCCATGTTTGTCAACTTTAGTCCTTCTAAAACATTCTTTCACACGTTCAAAGTTTATGACACGTGTCAACACATTATAGGACATGAATTTTCGAGGTGTTACATTTCTAGACTCTCATTCCTACTTGATTCCACAAAGTAGGTAAAGCACAACATCCTAAGCATTCAAACACCTGTCACATACGTTAAAATAGCGGTCAATACACATAGTGTAAAGGTGAGCATACAAGTTTAATAGATATAATAAAGTTCGAAAGTGTTTACGTATAACCAGCATGTATCATGTATAATGGGAAGCTTGTAGGTTATCGACAATGAAATATGCACATACTAGACTGCGAGTTGTAGAATGCACAACACATATCACCACTGTGACACGTGAAGAGGTAACCTTAACAACCCCTGTCCACGACAGGTGCTGAGTCCAAACAAATAGTACTATCGTTGCTAAGGCGTCAGGCAATAATCACTGTGTTAACATAACATACAAGCATTCATCGAATAACACGTATCATGCAATGACGGTCAGCGTATAAATAGTGTTTGCATTGTGTGATTGATGTGATTTAGAATAAGTAACGTATGTAACACCCAAAAGTGCATAAAGCAAAAAGGGATCGAGTAAACTCACAGTGATGGGAATGGATTGAAGGGAGCGCTAAAGTGATTAGCCTGAACAGTTAATGATAGTATAAGCGAAGAGCGGTGCGTAAAACGGTGAAAAGTGAACCAAGTGTCGAACAGTAATCCGATCGGATGGCAATCCGATCGGATGTCAATCCGTTCGGATGGTCATTCATCGGATGGCCATTCGGTCGGATTGACATTCGTTTGGTAAGGATGTGTTTATGTATGATGGCTTTGAAGTTTTCGTTGTAGCATTTTGAAGACAGAGAAGTATCACTACCCTTCAGGTCGATCGATCGAACGGTCGTTCGATCGGATAGCGATCTGATTGGCAAGACACCTAGGGAGAACAAGTTCACAGCATGATGGTCACTCAATCGAATAGCAATCTGATCAGATAGCAATCCGTTGGAAACTGGTGTTCTTTGAAAATTACTAAAATAATTAAGTGTAAAGTCTCAAGTGCAATCCGATCGGATTGCGGTTCGATCGGATGGCAATCCGATCGGACGGCAATCCATCCCAACGAACCTGATCGTCTTAGACTTGATTATTTGCTAAGTCTTGAAAAGTTTTACGGTTTGCTCGAGACGGTGTGACAACGTGTTAAACAACGGAAAACTCCATCAAACCCAGACTATCCGATAGAGCCGGAATCACCCCAATCCGATCAGCTTATCTGTTCGTGACGGGTGGTTTCATGTTCAACCGGAAATCAGTTGTCTCGTTAATAGGATTCAGATCTCAAACCGGCACATCACTAGAGAAGAGTAGAAGGCGTGAATGAGCTTCGATTCTATCGGTTTTGAGTGCATTGAGTGTAAAAGAGTTGAAAGAAAGTCAGAAACCATCTTTCAATCCTTTTAACTTTGAAAAAGTTTAGATCTATGCGAAATCGTTGTTAAATCATGTGGAAATCCTTCAGATCTAGGTTGTTCTTGGTGGAATGAGGCCAAAACTCGAAGTTCATAAGAACTCCATGATGACATCACCCTAGAACACCACAAAACCGTTGATTTCATGGTTAAAAGTTAAGATTCAATGGTGAAAATGATAAAGTAGTGCGTGTAGATCATAGAAGTACAAGATTTGAGTTGAAAACTTACAAGAATTGCGAGAAATCGAGAGAAAAGAAGGGTTTGAGCGAGCTAGTCGAGTGAGAGAGTTGTCACATCACAAATGATGTGATAGGAGGGGTATTTATAGGTTGCCAAAAATAGAAAGGAAGAGCGAGGGTCGGATGGTGTACCGATCGGATGGCGCCTCGATCGGATGGCAATCCAATCGAATGGCCACTCGATCGGTTGGCCATTCAATCCAAGTGTCCGACGTGTTGAGTTTTGTCGTTTCGTTTCGCGTGTTGGGCGTTGCGATGCGATTCGAGTGAGCGATGCGATAGTATTACCCATTAGTTACACAAGTAACCTAACTACTATTTCTAACATACAATCACTATAAATAACTTGCGTTTAGCGTTTGCGATTAGATTGCGATGCGATAGAATTGCGACTTGCGATTGCGAGTAAACACCTCCACATAAACATAAACATAAACAACACATGCACAAGTAACACATAATAGCACACACACGTAAAACAATATCCAGAACACTTAATTCGGGTTGCGAATGCGATAGCGATGCGATTAGCGATAAGTCGATTATCGATTAAACATGCGACTAAACCTCGATTATTAATAGATACTCCACATAATACAACTAAAACAAATAAATAATAGAATTCGATTACAAGTCGTTAATGTACAATCAATAGTTAAGCAAGGAGTGACAGATCGCATTTAGCAATCTTTTCTTCCTTTGACTTTGACTTTGACTTTGACTTTCCAAAAAGCGGGTTGTTACACCAGGTTTCTGACAACTTGTCCTTTGAATTAAATAACCTTCAACATTTTGACCCCACAAATCTGGAAGAAATGGACATTTTATATCAACTTGCCTTGTTGAGTGTGAGAACAAGCAAGTTTTACAAGAGAACTGGTAGGAAGTTTCCAGGGTTGCATGGGAACTTAAAAGTTGCGGTGGATAAATAAAGATCAAGTGTTATAAGTGTAATAGGCTTGCTCACTTTGCTAGAGAATGTAGGAGACAAACTAATGGTCCTATAGTTACACACCCCAGTCCAAGACCTAAAAACACCCAAAACACTGTTCATTATTCCCAATATACCCATGCACCTCACATGCAAAGCACTGCTCACTTTGCACACCGTGTAAACACTGTTCCTGTCCAGTATGTCTAAACCACTGTTCCTCAAATTCAATATCTTCAAGCTCCAGCATCCCAGGTCCAAGTGCAACCTGCACCACAAGCTGCACAAACATTTGCTCAGGTAGAGGCCAGTCAACATAGCTTCTTTACACAAGGATTTGTTGATTGGAGCAGCTTACCTGAGGATTTAACTGATGAAAATTTTGCTCTAGTTGCTAATTCTGATAAAGGACCTGATGAAATTTGTTTTATGACACTAGAAACAATACAAGAAGGGCTTGAATCAGAGGAAGTGGAGTCCAAATCTGAGGTGGTTAGTGAGAATGCTGATGTCACACCCCAACCAATGGCGGAATCATCGGAGTGGGACTAGTTCGAGATTGTAAGAGACTTCATAACACTATTTGTGACAATATTTAATTCAACCGATTTCATTTCATAAACAAATTGTCAAAACATTACAAGAAATTCAAATAACAACATTGTTCAAACATAACATAACAAAAATGATACAACACTTTAAACCTAAACGTCTAAGTGAGTATCTAGGCATCTTTGCTAGTCCATTTTCATAGCATCATCAATCCTCAGCCTGTAACATGTTTAAAATACAATTTAATGCAAAAGCAAAGGCGAGTATACAAGTTTATGAATAAGTATAAGTATAAAAGTTTAAAAAACGAATCCACATGGAAACTTAGTTTATACAAGATCAACCTAACATGGCATGCAATATTTCTAGTCAACCCTCTGTTTATGCAAAAAGATATAATTCAACATGACCACTAGTCTACGGGCGGTGCGTTACTCCTATAGCGCTATACATGTCAAATGGAGGCTCATGAAAGCTAATGACTAAAACATATCACATAAGTATGGTCCACGTATAAGCATCAAGTATAACAACATAGTATTCATGTATAAGGATTGTTTTCATGCATTGCATAAAGAATAAGTTTAAGTGTAGTTTAATAGCTAAACATGTTACACCCCAAAAGTGGTAAACATAAAAAGGGGGTTCCGAGTATACTCACGGTTTTGCAAGTCTTCTACTTGAATCCGCGAGTGAGTTGTTGTTGATTAGGAGGTTGGAACACCAAGTCCTTCTACGCGAAGAAACAAAGTGTATGAGTTTGGGGAATTCGGAAGATTTAAGGATTCGGAATTTAAACATCACAAACATAAACATATGAAAATAACATGTGAAAATAATCACCTAGTACATATGATACTTGTTCTTGACACTATGAAACTCCAAGGAGTTGATATGTTTTCATGGAAAAGGTTCCATTAGAATCTTGACAAGTTATCATACCATAGGATGATATAATCTAGTACTATGACATATGAACACTAGTTCATCGTCTTAGATTCGATTATTTGGATTATGTGTTTATATATTACATATATTATATACATATTATTAGGTCCAATATTTCAAGCATGAGGTAGAAGATTAAGATCTTCATTTAGGTACCTCTAAGTATCATGGAAATCATGTAGGAGGTAGGAAGATCAAGCTTTCATTTAGGTATCTCTTATGGTTCACCACTACACTTGATGTAAAACATACAAGGAGGGTCATGAACTAATATTAATACAAGAATAATAAACAACTACACTATGAGAAATCATCAAGTAATGTGGGGATTCTATGTTGGACAACCCAAGTTAGTCCATAATCACACCTTCATCAAGCTCAAATGTCTCAGCCCCGTTTTTAACCTTAACTAACCATAGAAGTGGTTATAAGCATAAGGACGTGGGTTTGAGTGAGTTAGAATCAAGTTTAAACAAGTATAAACAAAGTTAAATGAAATCAGATTCAAATAGTGAACTTTGGAGCCTATTTTCCGGAGTTCCAGGGACTTATTCAATGTGGAATACCCATGGAATTGAAGCTAAGGTCGATCCAAGTGTTCTGGAAAAAGAATGAACAGAAATGAAGAAGTTATGCTCACTTTAGTGGAGCTTGATGCTTCTGTCCGAACTTGAACTTGCAGCTACAATTTTGAGTGATTGAGAGACTTGTGAGAGTGTTTGTAAAGTGAAAATGACTTGGGAGGCACTTCATATTTATAAGGAAGTGATTGGGGTTGGTGTAGATGTGTATTTAATGCCCCAAGCCCGGTTTAAACTCAAAATAACTCAAATCCCGCTCAAATTCGCGAAGTGAAATGAGTTGTCTGATCTGGGACCTGTCTCGCGGCCAGCGTAGCCCCAGGGGTGAGCTTACGCGGCTCGAAACACGGGGGGATGGGCAAGTTTCAGTTAATTGCACTTTGGCCCCTAGAGTTTGTTATTTAGTGCGTCTAGGGTGTTTTAGGGACTAATTTTGCCATAAAAGCATAGTTTAAGATAAATTTAAGCATGAGGAACATAAGCCAAGTATAATTAAGCGTATGAAGGTCGTATTTAAGTATCGTTTATGATCAAAACATGTTTTATGCATAAGTTTCACATATTTGCAAGTTTAGCACATAGTTTCCAAGAATTACGAATAAGCATCAATTGTTTCACGAAATCGAATGTATGAGCATGTATAAAGTATGTCCAACATGAATTTAACAGAATACGAGTTTTATTTATGATCCAAGTCTCGGAGTTTACAACGATTACAAAGAAAGAACGATTACAAGATCACAAGACTTCCAAAAATAGAAATAGAACAAGACTTGCTATAAATGGAAAGTACAAATAAGCAGGGCGTTACAGTCTCACCTCCTTTAGGGAATTTTGTCTTGAAATTTAGGAAGATGTAGCGAAAAGATGCGGGTACTTCGTCTTCATGTGACTCTTGAGTTCCCAAGTGAATTCGGCGCCACGTTTACCTTCCCATCGAACCTTGACGATAGGAATTTTACTGCGCCTTAATAACTTGACTCCTTGATCCATGATTTCGATGGGTTTTTCCACAAAATGCAAGGTCTCGTTGACTTGGAGGTCCTCGAGTGGAACTTGAAGCCCTTCGTCAGTTAGACACTTCTTTAAGTTTGACACGTGGAAGACAGGATGTACATTGTTGAGTTCTTCAGGTAGGTCCAGTCTATACGCAACCTTGTCAATCCTTTTGAGTATCTTGAAAGGACCAACGTAGCGAGGTGCGAGTTTCCCTTTCTTACCAAATTGAACCACACCCTTCCAAGGGGATACTTTGAGAAGTATCAAGTCACCTGTCTCGAATTCCAAGGGTTTGCGACGTTTGTCAGCGTAACTCTTTTGTCGGCTCCTGGCTTTCAGTAAATTGTCTCGAACCTGTAAAATCTTGTCCGTTGCTTCTTGTATAAGCTCGGGACCAGTGAATTGAGATTCACCAATCTCGTGCCAACAAATAGGTGAACGGCACTTGCGACCATACAATGCTTCGAAAGGTGCAATTTGAATACTCGCATGATAACTATTGTTGTACGAGAATTCGATCAAAGGCAAGTGTGAATCCCAGTTGCCACCAAAATCTATTACGCAAGAACGAAGCATATCCTCCAAAGTTTGGATAGTACGCTCGGTTTGACCGTCTGACTGAGGATGGAAAGCAGTGCTAAGGTTAAGAACATTACCCATAGCATATTGAAAAGTTTGCCAAAGACGAGACGTAAAACGAGCATCACGAGCGGAAATGATGTCAATGGGGATACCATGACGACAGATGATCTCATCAGTGTAGATTCTATCCAATTTCTGGACTTTGAAATCTTCACGAATGGGAAGAAAATGTGCTGATTTGGTCAATCGATCAACGATCACCCAAATACTGTCATGACCAGAAGAAGTACGAGGAAGTTTAGTGATAAAGTCCATGGCAATGCTCTCCCATTTCCAGACAGGAATCTCTGGTTGTTCGAGTAAGCCAGAGGGACGTTGATGTTCAGCTTTGACCTTCGAGCAGGTAAGACATTATTTCGCAATGTAAGAGGCGATATCTCTCTTTATTCCAGGACACCAATAGGATGTACGCATATCGTGGTACATCTTATCAGCACCAGGGTGAACGGAATAACTTGTTTTGTGTGCCTCATTCATGAGAAAGTCTCGGAGGTTTTCACGATTAGGGATCCAGATACGATTGAGATAGTACAGAATACCATCGGATTTAGACACGAGTTCATGTTCTTAGCGCCTTGTATCTCGACAGAGAGATTGCCTTCGTTAATAGAGGCATATTGAGCTTCGCGAATGCGGCATTGAAGATCGTTAACGAGTTGAAGACAACGAATACCCTTCACATGAGTTTTACGACTCAGAGCGTCGACTACTACATTTGCCTTACCTGGGTGGTATTTGATTTCGCAGTCATAGTCGTTTAACAGTTCCACCCAACGACGTTGACGCATGTTCAGTTCCTTTTGGTCGAAGATTTGTTGAAGGCTCCTATGGTCGGTGAAGACCACACACTTAGTACCATAAAGGTAGTGTCGCCAAATCTTGAACGCAAAAACAACTACGCCAAGTTCAAGGTCGTGAGTAGTATAGTTTTTCTCATGTATTTTGAGTTGTCTCGACGCATAAGCGATGACCTTGTCTCGTTGCATAAGCACACAACCTAGCCCAAGGTGTGAAGCATCGCAATATACGACGAAGTCGTCGTTACCATAAGGAAGCGCGAGAATAGGAGCATTACAAAGCATCTCCTTGAGCGTTTGAAAAGATTCCTCCTGTTCGGGACCCCAAACAAAAGGTTTCTCTTTTTGAGTCAAAGAGGTCAAAGGAACAGCGATCTTCGAGAAGTTAGAGATAAAACGACGATAATAACCAGCAAGACCAAGAAACGAACGAATTTCAGACGGAGACTTAGGTGCGATCCAGTTCTTCACAGCTTCGACTTTAGCAGGGTCAACGTGAATGCCAAGTTCGTTGACAGTATGACCAAGGAATTGAACCTCTTTTAACCAAAATTCACACTTGGAGAATTTGGCGTATAGACGTTCAGTACGAAGAAGTTCAAGGATAAGACGCTAGTGTCGCTCGTGCTCTTCTTGTGTCTTGGAATAGATAAGAATACCGTCGATGAAAACGATCACGAAACGGTCCAAGTATGCTTTGCACACGCGGTTCATCAAATCCATGAAAACAGCAGGTGCGTTGGTCAAACCAAAGGGCATGACCACGAACTCGTAATGACCATAACGTGTACGAAAGGCGGTTTTAGGTATATCTTCCTCGAGGACTCGAAGTTGATGATACCCAGAACGAAGATCGATCTTTGAAAAGCAGGTCGCGCCTTGCAATTGATCGAAGAGATCATCGATGCGCGGAAGGGGGTATCGGTTCTTGACAGTAAGCTTGTTGAGCTCACAATAGTCAATACACATACGGAATGACCCATCTTTCTTTTTAACGAACAAAACAGGAGCGCCCCAAGGAGAAGTACTAGGGCGTATAAAGCCTTTATTAAGGAGCTCTTGAAGTTGACTCGAGAGCTCTTGCATCTCAGAGGGTGCTAAGCGGTAAGGAGACTTAGCGACAGGAGTTGCGCCAGGTACCAAATCAATGTGAAAGTCGACAGAACGAGCAGGAGGCGGGCCAGGAAGATCATCGGGAAACACATCGGGAAAATCACGTACAACGGGAACGTCACTTATGCTTGGGCCTTTGTCCTTCTTCCCCACAATATGGGTGAGAAAGGCGAAGGTACCCTTGCGTAAGCATTTGTTCGCTTGGATACACGACATAAGCTTGAGACCTTGAGAAGGTTTCTCACCATACACGTGTAGAGAATCACCGTTCGGAAGGGGGAGGCGGATAAACTTTTCAGAACAAACAACTTCAGCACGAACTCGCCTAAGCCAGTCCATGCCTACTATAATGTCAAAGCTACCCATTTGCATAAGTATAAGATCGATTGAAAACGTATGATCGTTGAGAATCAAGGAACAATTGGAAAGAACGGAATCAACAGGGACGAATTTACCATTGGCGACTTCGACATCGAAAGATTTTGGTAACTTAGAGCGTTTACACTTAAGCAATTGTTCAAATTCTATCGACACAAAACTTTTATCGGCGCCAGTATCAAACAGACAAGAAGCATAAACATGGTTCACAAGAAAAGTACCAGTAATGACATCGTTGGCATTCTGAGCCTGAGTGGCAGTGATGACAAAAGCTCGGCCTCTAGCAGGTTGTTGAGCCTGTTGTTGCTGCTATGGCGGTTGCTGTTGCTGTTGCTGCTGTTGTTGAGGCTGATAACGATGGGGACAAACATTGGCGAGATGATTGAGATCGCCACACTTGAAGCATGCTTTCACAGGAAGTTTCGACATCGGTTAGCAAAATGACCATACCTCTGACAGTTGGCGCATTTGCGGCAGGGTACGTTGGTAGGATGATGAAACAAACAGGTAGTACATTTGGGATGAGATCCAACATAGCCTTGTCTTGGTGGTTCGGTGTTTGCGGGTGCAACGGCGGCTAAAGCTTGTAAGGGTTGTGGGTTTGGCGGAGTGATGACCGCACAATTTTGGCTTGAAGCCTTCCGCTTCTTGCCTTTATTCTTCTTAGATTGTGAGGATGAAGGTTCAACAATGGTGGTAGTATTGGCGGTATTAGTGACAGCTTGATGCGCACTCTTCGTCGAAACCTTGTCACAGGTTCCATGAAGAATGCAGTTGTTGTTAAGTTCGGTGGCTATGGCATAGGCTTCCTCTATGGTTTTGGGATTAGCAGAGGCAAGATGATTGCTCACGGAAGGTGCAACACAGCGAATGAACTTGGCTATGGTTTTGGGGACGGAGTCGACTTGTCCAGGGCAAAGGACACTAAGCTGTTTGAAGCGCGTAATCAGACCATACATGTCGCTCCCCTTTTGCGTTAGATTCCAAAATTCGTTCTCCAACTTTTGGAGCTCGTGAGGAGGACAATAGTGGTCTTTCATAAGCTGCTTAAGCTCGTCCAAAGGTAACGCGTGTGTAACATCGTTTCCCCTCTTGTTGCGTTCGGTGGTCCACCACTCGAGTGCCCTCGAGCGGAAGACTCCAGTTGCGTTCAAGGTTCGTAGTTCATCAGGGCAACCACTTTGCAAAAATGTAAGCTCAACCGCGTCAAACCAATTCATCATGGCGGTGGCGCCATCTTCGCCTGTAAACTCCAAAGGTTTACAAGCCATGAATTGCTTGAATTGGAATGTCGGCTTAGGTTTTTTGGCCTTCGAATCGACAGATCCATGCGGTGAATCAGTGTTTGGCTGAATCTTGCTAACAATGTCGGGTATGACCTTAGCCATTTTCTTGGCCATGAATTTCATGCAATCCCTTTGTGACATGGAGTTGGATTTGGCGTTGGAGGTCGAACCCTTCTTTGACTTGGTTTTCTTGGAAGCACCGTTGGACGACATCTAAGGAATCGAAAGAGAAGGAAAAGGATGAGACTTGATCATAAATTCAAAATAAGTTTGCAAGTTTTAAACATGTAAGCATGATGTAACACGTATGGTTCACATAGTTAGTATGATTTCAACATGTATTAACACGTATGAATGCGTGGAAAGAGTATAAATTTAGTTTGTTCACGAGAATTATTATTGTTTTTTATTGCGCGAGACGTACGAATTGTGTAACGGTTTTGAAACGAACGAGGTAACAAGTATAAAATCACATATAAATTGAATCACATAAAAGAGAGGCTCATAAAACATAGGATTGTATCGGGTAGAGAAACATCAACTATTCCAAACTGAATCGAAAGTCCTTTCAAATTAGAGAAATGTGCTTTGGCCTATAGGTAAGATACTCTCGTCGAGAAGCGATTAACGGTATCTTACCCTTCCAGTTACTACACGTCTCTAATCGATTGAAACAATCGAAACTTTGGCGAGAGAGAAAATCGAGGAATGGGACTCAATCGACAAGGTGCGGGTTTCACCCCTAACTTGACGATTTCGTACCCTAATGTGGTTGGTACTCGTTGGGTCAAAATATAATTTCGACACTATGATGAGGGTCCACTAGAGTTTGAATTGGAAATTTATCATTTAGATGTGGATTTCACTCCTAGCTAAATGGCGAAATTTCGTGCAAAATAAGAATAAGCGGAATGAGAGTCGTTCACCAAATTGTGGGTTTCACGTCTATTTTGGTAAAATCGTCTCTTTTGTATAAAGAGTGTCTTCAAGTCTTCAAGTGTATTGTGTAAAATGTCTTAGGAAAGACATTATGTAAATATTAAGACCAAAGAGAAGAGAAAGAAGCAAAGTAGGAAGAATAACATTTTAAGCAAGAATCAAGAATGGTCAACAATATGGTTCCTACTATAGACTAGGTCGAACATGACAATTCTACCTAATTCCCTATAGTTATGGCTCTGATACCAATCTGTCACACCCCAACCAATGGCGGAATCATTGGAGTGGGACTAGTTAGAGATTGTAAGAGACTTCATAACACTATTTGTGACAATATTTAATTCAACCGATTTCATTTCATAAACAAATTGTCAAAACATTATAAGAAATTCAAATAACAACATTGTTCAAACATAACATAACAAAATTGATACAACACTTTAAACCTAAACGTCTAAGTGAGTATCTAAGCATCTTTGCTAGTCCATTTTCATAGCATCATCAATCCTCAACCTGTAACATGTTTAAAATACAATTCAATGCAAAAGCAAAGGCGAGTATACAAGTTTATGAATAAGTATAAGTATAAAAGTTTAAAAAACGAATCCACATGGCAACTTAGTTTATACAAGATCAACCTAACATGGCATGCAATATTTCTAGTCAACCCTCTGTTTACGCAAAAAGATATAATTCAACATGACCACTAGTCTACGGGCGGTGCATTACTCCTATAGCGCTATACATGTCAAATGGAGGCTCGTGAAAGCTAATGACTAAAACATATCACATAAGTATGGTCCACGTATAAGCATCAAGTATAACAACATAGTATTCATGTATAAGGATTGTTTTCGTGCATTGCATAAAGAATAAGTTTAAGTGTAGTTTAATAGCTAAACATGTTACACCCCAAAAGTGGTAAACATAAAAAGGGGGTTGCGAGTATACTCACGGTTTTGCAAGTCTTGTACTTGAATCCACGAGTGAGTTATTGTTGATTAGGAGGTTGGAACACCAAGTCCTTCTACGCGAAGAAACAAAGTGTATGAGTTTGGGGAATTCGGAAGATTTAAGGATTTGGAATTTAAACATCACAAACATAAACATATGAAAATAACATGTGAAAATAATCACCTAGTACATATGATACTTGTTCTTGACACTATGAAACTCCAAGGAGTTGATATGTTTTCATGGAACAAGGTTCCATTAGAATCGTGACAAGTTATCATACCATATGATGATATAATCTAGTACTATGACATATGAACACTAGTTCATCATCTTAGATTCGATTATTTGGATTATGTGTTTATATATTACATATATTATATACATATTATTAGGTCCAATATTTCAAGCATGAGGTAGAAGATTAAGATCTTCATTTAGGTACCTCTAAGTATCATGGAAATCATGTAGGAGGTAGGAAGATCAAGCTTTCATTTAGGTACCTCTTATGGTTCACCACTACACTTGATGTAAAACATACAAGGAGGGTCATGAACTAATATTAATACAAGAATAATAAACAACTACACTATGAGAAATCATCAAGTAATGTGGGGATTCTATGTTGGATAACCCAAGTTAGTCCATAATCACACCTTCATCAAGCTTGAAGCTTGAACATCACTTGTGGGTTAAAAACCCTAAACAAAACAGAATATATGTGAGGTTTAACCTCTGATTTCGAATGTCTCAGCCCCGTTTTTAAGCTTAACTAACCATAGAAGTGGTTATAAGCATAAGGACGTGGGTTTGAGTGAGTTAGACTCAGTTTAAACGAGTATAAACAAAGTTAAATGAAATCAGATTCAAACAGTGAACTTTGGAGCCTATTTGCTGGAGTTCTAGGGACTTATTCACTGTGGAATACCCATGGAATCGAAGCTAAGGTCGATCTAAGTGTTCTGGAAAAAGAATGAACTAAAAAGGATAAGAAATGAAGAAGTTATGCTCACTTTAGTGGAGCTTGATGCTTCTGTCCGAACTTGAACTTGCAGCTACGATTTTAAGTGATTGAGAGAGTTGTGAGAGTGTTTGTAAAGTGAAAATGACTTGGGAGGCACTTGGTATTTATAAGGAAGTGATTAGGGTTGGTTTAGATGTGTATTTAATGCCCCAAGCCCGGTTTAAACTCAAAATAACATAAATCCTGCTCAAATTCGCGAAGTGAAAAAATTGTCTGATCTGGGACCTGTCTCGCGGCCAGCGTAGCCCCAGGGGTGAGCTTACACGGCTGGAAACAAGGGGGGAAGGGCAAGTTTCATTTAATTGCACTTTGGCCCCTAGAGTTTGTTATTTAGTGCGTTTAGGGTGTTTTAGGGACTAATTTCGCCATAAAAGCATAGTTTAAGATAAATTTAAGTATGAGGAACATAAACCAAGTATAATTAAGCGTATGAAGGTCGTATTTAAGTATCGTTTACAATCAAAACATGTTTTATGCATAAGTTTCACATATTTGCAAGTTTAGCACATAGTTTCCAAGAATTACGAGTAAGCATCAATTGTTTCACGAAATCGAATGTATGAGCATGTATAAAGTATGTCCAACATGAATTTAACAAAATACGAGTTTTATTTATGATCCAAGTCTCGGATTTTACAACGATTACAAAGAAAGAACGATTACAAGATCACAAGACTTCCAAAATTAGAAATACGAACAAGACTTGCTATAAATGGAAAGTACAAATAAGCAGGGCATTACAGCTGAAACATCTGTTTCAGGGGAAAAAGTTGGTGAAAAACTGTTAGAAGAAAAGTGGTGAATGCTGACCCTTGGGATTCCGGTGTATGTGATGGTGAATGTGATTTTGCCATGATGGCTGCTGCTACGGTATCACCTCAAGTTCTCAAAGACTTGTGTTCAGATAAATGCATTATTTCTTTTGCTAACATCAAATAGGTGAATGAAAACCTTAGAAACAAGATCTTAAGTGATGAAGTACAATTTGAGAAAACTTTTAAAGATTTAAAATCCAAATTGTTTGAAAAAGAAAATGAAATCAGCAGTCTAAAACATGAATCAAGCATAACCAAAGATTAACTCCAAACAATGGTAGAAAAATACCAGAGTTTCAAAAAGGAGCTTGAGTCTACCCAAATCACTTGTGAAAAATGGGTAGAATCTTGTATAGGTTATGAGTTGTTGCCTGAGAAGCAGATCAAAAGCAATTACCAAGTTTATGAAAACACTGCTATAAATGAATCTGGCTTAGTTGAAATCATTCCCACAAATTTGGCTGGTCAAGAAATAAAAGTCACTGATCTTAATGGTAAGAAAATTGTTTTGGAAAAATCAGAGGGATCCTCAACTTTTGAGGAAATTGAAAAATATCAATTCAAACCCACCTGGTCTGATGAGTGTGATATTCTTGAAAATTTCAAGCCAATGGACTTAACAACAACTGAAGGTGTCAAAGCACCCAAAGTTAAATCATTCGCTTGAAACACCTTCCAGCAGAGGTTATAACCTCTGTTGAAAAGGAGGCTGAAAAAGGGAAGAAGAAAGAGAAAGTTAAAAACCTGTTTTGTGATTTCTGTGAAAAGAAGTATCATGTCACCAAAGACAGTTTTCTTCTAAAAGCATGTTACATTAACAAAACAAGTGTGATTGTGCCTACTCCCCATTGCACAATCTATGGGAAAAAAGAACCATCAAACTCAGGAGTGTGTTTATCTCAAAACTTTTGAAATTAAAAGAAAAGAGTATAAATGAAAAACACTGGAGAGTCCACAAAAGTCAACAACCAAAAGTCAACAGACCTTTGTCCCTGTCAAAATATATGTTACAAAACAGCTGAATGCAACCTCTGTTCCCAGAGAGGTTCAAGTAACAGATGCACCACCTGCAAACCAATTCCCAAGAGGATATGATCAACCATTGTACCAAAAGGTCACTCATGATTATGAAGCCTACAAAAGGCCATCTAAACAAAAAATGAATAGGCATCCTTATGATTACCATCACCTGACAAGAAATGATCCCCAACAGATATTACAAAAATATGCCCAAACCATGCATATGGTTTGGTTATATTAGCACTTCTAGTGAGAGGAGACCATTAAGTCAATTAGTCATGGAGTTTCGCCATTTAATCTTAAGCAACTTCTTCATGTATATTTCTCATGTGTCTCAAAAACTCGATATTGTAACATTAATTGGTTTGTCGTATGATAATATTTTAAGCTCTTAACAGATTTATAGTTTTACGAGCTAGTAAAGGGAATTTGAAAAAAAAATTAAGTACTATTTTGTTGGAACTTTTAAAAAACATGTCAAGCGAGCACCATATCTCACAACATATATAAAAAATGACTAACGTCGTGGGGACTTCAACTGAATGAATAGGGATCAATGGATATGCGTTGACTGGATACGTACTCGCGTGATCAATCAACGGACGAGTGCATGAACAAAAATCAATTGAAATAATAAAAAAAAAAACCCACTCAAGTAAAGATAAAATACTGCCAATTTTATTTAAAATAGAACGAGTTGGATACAATTGATTTTTTTATTCTTTAGCATGACAATCCAAACCAATTCTTTTGAATAACACTGGTACCAGTATCTGTTTTATTGTTTTTTTATCGATATAAAACAAATGTCGATATCCTTTTAGGCATATCTTTATTGGTTGCTATATCGAGTGATGATATACTACCGATACCGTAACGAAATGAACCGATACCGATCGAATTTCCGGCGCAACGTGCGGAAAATCCCACTAGTATATATATACATTGTTTATGAGTGATCATGAATAGTGATTTCAAATTTAAAATAATATATACATTTTTAATATTTTAATATTATAATACAATAGTTGTAATTATATTTTCTTTTAACTTTAACGTTATTTTCTTTTTTTTTCTTTTCTAAAACCTTATTTTTTTAATATTTTTTTCAAAACATATTTTCTTTATCAATTAATTTGATGTTTCTTAATAACCTATGTTGGTTAATTTTTTTTTCTAAAAATTTAAGTACGTAACTAAATTGATTCTGACGGTTTGGCTTTCTAAACAAAAATGTTACATTTTCAAATAACTTTTGTTTTACAGTATCATTTGCTCTATTTCGCCGCAAAGCGCGAAGCGACCAAAACTAGTTAATCTTTATTGAACTAAATGGACTATATTACATTCTGAAACCACTTTAATAACTAAAGTAAAAAAATTTAGGGTAAATTACACTTTTTGTCCTTTATGTTTGTATTGGATTGCAATGGATAACGTTTAACTTCAATAATTACAGTCATAGTCTTTTATTTGGAAAACTTAGTACATCTTTCGTCCTTTAGCACTAACAAGGTTAAAATTTTCGGTTAAATCTATTCACTTAATGGCAGTTTAGTCTTTTTACCAATTTAATTAAATTAAAATTAAAAAAAAAACTTAATATTTACCTTCACCCCCTCCATCTCTCTCTCAACTCGCACTCTCCTTGTCACCCTCTTTAAGTTCTCTGGAAATAAAACCACCTCCTGTTACCACCACTAACCACCGCCAAATCTAGCTGACATATCCAAAACCGACAACCACTACCAAACACCGCCAACTTCCGTCGTTGACCATCACCGGCGGTCTCTGATTCTCACTCGCCGTCCGCTTCTACACAATCTTCACTGGCTTTTTTCCGGTCAGGTGAGTGTGATTTACTAGATCGGTGACAGATACGACGCCATCGTTTCCGCAACAATTGGCACCACCAACCGGAGGAATAGGAGAAGAAGCAAGGATCTAGATCTGAAAATCACTCCGGTTCACGTAACAGTTGTCTCACCGGAAAAGGTGTTCCGTTTCGTTGCACGGATGAAAATCATCCCGGTTCACGTAACAGTTGTCACTGCTGCAAGCGTTGCACAGATCTAGATCTGAAAATCATTCCGGTTCCGTCCATTAACATTTTATTCATTCGTTTTAGGAAAATCTCAGCAAATCGTCGATTAACATTTTGTTCATTACGTACGTTGAAAGAAAAATCTTCAGAATGTGAAGTATTTGTTTCCATGGTGGATTTTAATTTTAAGAGGGTTGAGGAGGAGAGTGTGAGTTGAGATAGAGAGGGTGAGGGTAAATATTAAGCTTTGTTATAAATTTTAATTTAATTAAATTGGTAAAAAGAATAAACTGCTATTTAATTGAAAATTTTAACCTTGTTAGTATAAAAGGACGAAAGATGTACTGAGTTTTTCAAATAAAAAATTGTGACTGTAATTATTGAAGTTAAAGGCTATCCATTGGAATCTGATACAAACGTAAAGGACGAAAAGTGTAATTTACCCAAAAATTTAAAAAGAAAAGCAGTTGCAAATTATGTTAATAAAAATAATAAAAAATCAAAACAAATGTAAAAAATCAAAACTTGCATTCTTCATCCACGTTATCGGGGTAGTTTCATCTTTATTTTATCGTTTCATAAATGAAATTTAGACATTAAGAATCTTAATGGTGAAAAGGAGCGTAAGACTTTTAACATACAACCATTTAGTAAGAGAATCTTCGAATGAGAACCCCGCCATCAATCTGGTAAACCAACGGGAGGGCGAAAGAATCATTATCCCTATTTCCAACCATATGCTCCATCACTAATGTACATAATTAGTCTGAATTACACAAGCATTTTTCCTGTCCTACAAATAGAACAATGCTGTCAAGCTTTGAAAAACCCAACCAAACCACACCCGACAGAATCGCATTATTTTTCGACTGGGTTTCCTCCAACATCAGTTTTGCTGCCACTATCGGCCACCACCTCCAACTTGTCAGTGGTAGAAGATGGTGGAGAAACCTCCGCTTTGTTAGGACCGTCACCGGCAATATCAGCCGTTGAAGTCACTTCAAGATTACCATTCGGGAGGCTATCAGTTAACTCGGTGATCTTAACCGCTGTTTCAATCTGTGGTTCTGGTTGGACTGATTCTGATTCTCTCCATTCGATCCATTCTGGTGGCTTATCGCTCTCATTTGGTGTTGACTCATCGGTTGATTTCCTGATAGCAGTGTCATCTGGGCCAGGTTTTGACTCAAGGGACTCCGAAGTTGCAGAATCGACCAAGTCTTTGTCGTTTTCGTTAGAAGTAACCTCATCACCGCTATCGACGTCTTTGTTGTCAATAGTAGCGTCGGTGTCTGGTGACTGAGATACAACCGCACTGGTTGATTGTTCATGAACCACCCTCTCCTCCTCAAAAGCAAACCAGTTTGAATTTGTGAAAAGCGACCCACTGCAACAAACGTTCAGATGATTAAAAAGGTAATTTTCGATCATTCAGACAGTCTATACAAACCACTTCTGTGAAGGTAAACATACCTTTCTTGGTCATCTCCTAGCCGAAGTGAAGATATAACCACTTCAGCAGATTCATCATCAAAGTAGACATCCTGCAAAAGTGTAGATATCTTTCATCAGCCTAAACTTTTATTTGCCTTCACATATTACAAATTCAAATATTAAATCAATATGGAAAATAAAATATTAATAATTGAGTATAGTTTTTTTTATTATGAATGAGAAGGCTTCAACTTCTATAAGTCACAAGTATCATAAGAGAACTAATAGAAGGGGATCATGTAAGTCACATTTACCAATCCAATTATTCATTCATTCTAGATGTTAGCAAAACCGTAAAAGTAATAAAATCAATTCACTTAGGGGTCGTAACACAATACCTCATCATCTCTTTCCAGTGAGCCATGAGCCTGAACATAACAAAAAGTTAGATAAAAAAAATTTGTTAATTAGAAATAAGCAACCTCATGATTGAAAAAAAGATTTTTAAGTATATGTATTACAAGAACATGACTAATTTGTGGTATACCTCATCATTATCATCATTTTCATAGATACCGTACCGGAAAGCTTGGCTTAAGTTATTGGCTAAAGCTGCCACGTCATAGTCTCTATCTTGGTAATCATCGTCATCGCTATCTCTACCACGGTCATGGAGTGAAGTTGGTCTCCTGTTAAATTGGTTCGATAGAAAACCAATTATAAATCAATAAGAAATCACAACAAAATAATATATAAAATGCAACATGCAAGTCTGTAGCAAAATATGAGTAGATACTGAAAGCTGTCAGAACTCAGAACGATTATAATGCCCTGACAAAATACCGCAAAATAATAGCAATCCAATACTTAACGCACAACCAATCTGTCACAAAATAATAATTTGACTGTAAAATACTCACCCGCACGCCCACTGGTACACATTTTCAAGTGCATTGCGCTTGGTAAGTACACCTGTATGCCACTCTCCCCATTCACTGTCCCCCTGTTAAAAAGGAATCATTTTAATTTCGAACCAAATGCTAGGAATTATTTCGAAAATATGAATGATAAAATAATAAATGAAAATGACAAAAAGACAAAAAGACAAAGAAATAGAAAAACCTGCAAATATGACTCTATGTAAGTGATATTAGCCCCTTGTTCAATAAGTTTGTTTGCTATACGTGTCATGTGCCCAACATTACCTATCCTAGGTGGCGTTCTTCCTTCTGCAGGAAGTGTTGGCTGCAACATTCACTGAATTTTATTAACTACGAACTAACAATATTTCCTTCAAGCATCATGACATTTATTAAAACAAAAAATTGATAATTTTAAAAATATGCATATTACATTCTTTGGATCAGCATCCAGCACACAATTCTTCTCAGCATCAAGAATTTTCCTGATAAGATGACAATCTTCAAGAATATGTTGAATGAGGGAAACGTTCTTGCTCTCAAGGCAAGAATCTATTATTTGTTCAATGTGGTGATGAATGAAGTTATTGTATGGATACCTGTAGTCAAGATAAAAAGTTGTGCTAAAATAAATCTATAGTTTTCACATTGAATAAGGTGGGAGATAACACGGGCGGGTGGAGATGAACTTACTCAAAAAATAATTCTATAATACGTATTAAGGCACCAAGGCGAATCAACTCCTTTTCAGCAGCTTCGCTACTAACAGTCATTAGGACTGAGATGAATTCGATAATCTGAAATGTCCCATTGTTAAGTACAGATAATACATTATAAATGACCATCGAAAATAGCCAATGCATTCTAACAATTTACAAAGTTACATCAGCTTAAACATTTATTAATAGGTTTGCAATTTTTAGGGCAAACGTCGAAAAAACCCTATGGTTTTCTGCTGAAATCACACACAAATCCGTGGACTTTATTTTTGCATGATATAATCCTTAACTTATGTACATAGTGAAATGGTCCTTTAAATAAAAGTTTAGAGACTGAATCATGCAAAATACGAACTTTTTACAAGTTCAGGGACAATCATGCTAAAAATAACAAAGTTGGTAAAAAGTAACAAAGTATACGGACCTTTTCAATGATTTTTAATAAGTTACAGGATATAGATCTATAATCATACAAAAAACAAAAGGCCAAGGACTTGTATGCGAATTCACGAAAATCTCGTTTTTCTGACATTTGCCTTATTTCTTTCTTAACACAGTATATACACAAGCAATCACAGAGTGACCAAAACAGTAACTAGTGCTATCTAAAGCTAAAGTACAAAGATAACCTTTAGTCGATTTTTCCCAAGTGGTGGCTGCAGCTTTCCATATGTTGTAAACAAAACACTTTCTTCTGCCGAAACCTCCAAGAGCTTTAACAAACTCCCTGTACAAAAAAAAAAAGCTTATAATTAAACACACTGTGATAAGATCATGCGTCGAAAATTTACAAAAGTTGAAAAAGAATGGGATTTTGGAATAGTTTCAAAAGCTGACTCGGCGTAACAATACCTAGGCTCTCCAACATGCCTTCCACAGTCTCGGGTTTTGCTGTGACTACAGATCCAGGTGTCGATTGCCGGTTGTAAATGTAATACGTCCCTGAGGTCTGTCTCTTAGGATCCAATAAAGATATGCACACAGACAATGAATGGACTAAAACTGATTTTGGCCGTGAGTCCTCCAAAGCGTGACGAAATAATCTTGTTACAAAACTGTGATATCAAACATTAAAATGTCAAAATTTTCATATTTACATTAAATGGTAAAAAAATGATTACACTGCAAACTGTCATTCTTTGAAACTAGCAACTTAGAAGCTAACCTTGGGCTGGATATTTTGGCAGCCAGTCCTGGGGGAGCATATCTCGTTATAGCACAAAGTGCTTCTGCAGCATTGGCATGCACTTCAGGACAATCCTTCAACATTTGAGTTGTAAATTTTAGTTATTAGTTCATAAATTTAAATTTCCTAAAGAATATAAATTAACTTGCAATAAAAAAGACATTCATGTTTGCTGAAATGTAGACAATGAGGAATACATAGTTTCAACATAAATTGCAAAGTTGCCTACTGTACGACCAGATAATATTTGCATTTTGATTTTAACTATATTTTGAAGTCGCATATTTTCCTTGACATCAATGTGTGATCACTTATGAAATATCGAGTAAAAATATCTACCGTCAAATGATAAATCAGATAATATGGTTGATGGTAATACCTATTCATCAGATGGAAATTAAACTTACTGTGGAGCTAAACTTATCAACAATCATCTCCAACACATCTGCATCTTCTAGCCACTGCATTGAATCTACATAGCTCGTGTAAAGATGTTCATCAGCGCCAATCAGTCGAATAAGAACCTGTACAAGAATTAAGAATCAGAGGGGCGCATATACATTGGCAGGGCATAGTAACTTTATAAAATTCACCTCCATGATTGATGTAATTCCTATCAGGTCAACCAGCTTTTTGATAATATCCTGATGAGCCTGGCCACCAAATCATAAACAGCTTAAATATTTGAGTGAAATGGAAGTATTATAAAAATAAGTTTCACTTATAAAGAGTTTATAATGATTGGCAAATTACTTGGATATAGTTCATTAAGGAAACTGTCTTCCGCAACAGCAGGCATACAACAACCTGTAGAATAAAAACAAAACATCAGCTATCAGAACAAGCACCCAAAGGGCTTGTAGCCTAGCAGTAAAAATTTCCGCCAAAACAACAGATTAACATAGTATAAAAAACTAAAATTGACAACCGGATGAACTTACTTTGCTGAAATAGCCAGCCAGAAGAGTACTATGAGGGTGTTCTGGATCAAGGAAGGAGAATAGCATGTTCATCAACTGCAACAATATATGAAAAACTAATTTAGTTACGTGACCCTTCTAAATTGTGATTTTTAACTACATAACCTTAGAAAAAAGATCAAGTCTTTTGTACCTCCTCGTCCTCCACCAAGGCTTTGAGAATGATATCGACTTCACAAGTAAAGATCTCACAAGCAATAAAAGGGAACCTAGAAGGACATAATAATCATTATAAAATTGTTAAGTCTTGTAAGTTACTTTACATTATGGCCCACAAAAACGTACTTAAAAGTTCGCCCCTTTTCAGCGTCTTCTGGAGGTTCTTCCACTATGTACCGAACAAGTTGTTCAACCTGAGTCCTTTCCCTCAAACTGCAATTGACAGTTAAAGTACATTCCACATGTTACAAAATTAAGAGAAGGTTATTAACTGAATATAACAAATACATATTGAACTAAAAATCAAGTTTTTGACTACCACAAGTATACTATGAACAGTATGCACCATGCATCATTAAACTGCAAGAGAGCACTAGATAATAGAAGAGTCCACGGAGTCCAATTTAGCTCAGATTATGAGACTTACAAATTGATAAGCCGGTTATTAAGAGCTTTGCATTCCTGGATTATTTCATCCTCATCTAGAAGCTCCTCCAGAGTAAAATTTTCCTTGTCCAATATTGTGTCCACCTGGGATGATAGAAAATGAGTATGATCTCTTATAGACTATTCAAAGAAAGAGTGAACGGCATCTAAATATTATCTTTGATTAATGGTTTGGGTCACAACAAACATAATATGGTAATCACATCAAAGTTTACCTATCCTTATAAACTAAAACGTATCAGGTTCTTTCACCATCCTTGACACTTAACAGAAACAATAAGTATGTATACATATACATGTATATAATATAATAATATATACACACATATATACAACCACCGAATTCACCACTTTGCACTGCAGATCAAACAACAATCAGTAAGATTCAAAAATCCAACAAGGATTATGCAAAAACAAAAAAATTTGTGGTACCATCTTCAACTACAAGTTCAGAAATGGTGACACGTTTTACTCCTCCAAAGTCCAAACCTACAAAATTGGTTATCTGATGCAGCATAACTGAAACAGAAACCTTACATGATCTTCATTTGAAAACAAGATCCAATCAAATCCATTCTTTGTGTGCCCACTTTCCATCTCACCTTGTTCGGTTCCAACTTTACCACACTTTACCAGAAATGATTCAAAAGACTATTGTGCAGAAGCTATTGAGAATTCACCCCCAGATAGGGGATGCATTGCATTTGACTAGAAAACTGACCATTGACAAAAGTCGAGTCACTGTGTCTTTCATGTTTACTGATAGAAATTCAGTAGGACATGTACATAATGAAATGTAGTTGTCATTTAAAAGTTAAATCTTTACAGAAAAAAAGGAATAATACGACCGGGAGGAAGAACGTAGGTTATGAGACTCAACCAATGGTCTAGCTGTAATTTTCAAATGAATAGTGAAAACTACACGGGAAAAAAAAAGAAGGGGAGTTGATGTGGCAGAAGAGAAAAAGAAATTGTTTACAACAGATTTAGAAAAAGTATTGTGGGCTGTGTATTTCAAGGATGTGAAAAGCATCTGCTGACAAAATAAGCAGAAAAGAATATCCTGAGAAGCATGGCCAATAGAATATTTGGAAAAATAATTAAACAAAAGTAGATGAAAGAAAGCATCGGAGGAGGCAAGCAACGGAGCCAGTTAGAGTAGGGAAAACCATCACTGTGGATGGTAGGAGGGGTAGAGGTAGACCCAAATTGACTTGGGAGGAACGGATTAGGCAGAACTTGATAGAAATGCACCTCTCTGAGGACATGGTCCAAGATAGGAGTTCGTGGAGACTTAGGATTAGAGTTAAGGATTTTTAGGGATTAGGTTAGATGTGGGTGTGCGTTGTCAGAAGGGGCGTAGATTTACCTACACCTTAGGTAGACTTTGAGTGTAAGGTGATGTTTGTTTTTTGGCCAGAAGCACTTCTGGCCACTTATGTCTGCGTCGCGCAGACACGCGCAGACCTTTGGGTCCTGCAGCTTGTTTGTTTTCCGGAAGCACTTCTCACCTTTTACCTCTTCCCCACGCAGACATAACCCCACATCTTCTCACCTCTTCTCACTTTCAAAACACAGACACCACCTCCACCACCACATCTCCGCCACCACCTCCACCCCCACATCTCCCCCACCAAGCCACTGCTGAGATGTCTGCCGCCGTGTGCCGCCGCCGTGTCGTCTCTCTCTTTCTATGTCGTCTCTCTCTTCCTCTGTCGTCTCTCTCTTTCTCTCTTCGATGACTGCCGCGAGGGATCAGGCGGTTGTTGGCCATTATCAGCGACGGATCAAGTTGATGGCCATTATCAGCGAGGGATCAAGTGGGTGTGGGTGTGTTACAGGGACAAGGGGTTAGTTGTAGGGGGTATACGAGGATGGGGTGGGTGTGCGGCCGGAGTATAATAGCCGGAGTTTGAAGGCGGTGGTGGTGGGTTCTTCAGTGGGGGCTAGGGTTTGGAGAGAGAGAGAGAGAGAGAGAGAGAGAGGAGTGTGTTGTGTGTTGTGAAGGGGTTTTTTAGAAGTAAAAAAAACAAACCCTCTTCTCCTTGCAGACTGCAGACCTTTGGTCCACCTCTTCTTCTGCAGATGTGGTTCGCAGACTGCAGACCTTTTGGGCCTGAAAAAACAAACACCACCTAATTGTCTTACTACATGTATATGAATATGTTGTTTTATGATGTATGTAATACTTGCCTCCGCTTTACTATGCTATGCTTCCACCATTTGTTTTGTCTTGGGAGGCTTTCGAGTCCCCTTTTAGTGTTGGTTGTTAACTTGTTATAGAGCTAGGGGTCTCTCTGGAAGCAGCCTCTCCATCCTCAAGGATAGAGGTAAGGTATACCTACATCCCATCCTCCCCATACCCTACCATTAGCTTTGCTATTTGCAGGATTTACTAGGTACGGTTGTTGTTGTTGTAGATGAAAGAAATTAAGAAAGTATGAAACAAAGAAACTAATCTGGATTCTCGAGTAGGACACATGCAATTTTCTCAACGTCGATGAGATGAATTGGATCAAACTGCTTAGCTGAACATAAAGCAGCAAAAAAAGAAACTTATATGGCGTGAAACGCCTATGAAGTTTGCTACCTAGAAAATGTTAGTACGATGGATATACGTGCATGCTTCTAGCCTTCTACTGCTTTATGATACAATAAGTGCATGTAATTGTTTCTGTAAAGATCTTCTAATTCTGCTAAGGACAATATGCAATAACTACTTCCGGGTTGAATGAAATTATGAAACATAAATGCACATGGTTTTATAAAAAACCTAATCGTATTTTGATCTTAATTATGGTTATGTGTTTTACGGCAATGTAAAACAGACACAGGACACCCAAATCTTTGGAGTTAGCATGCACATAACATATAGTCCATCATTTTGAGTTTTTGACAAATGCATATTGTACTAGGAAGACAATCAATCAGGTTACAGGTGTATCCATTCAGGACGGAGACACTATATCCACATTAATATACACTTCCTTTAATTCCTCCAATCCAATAATCAAAATAAAATCCACAGCAGATCAAGAATTCGTTATGTATTAATATAACGAAATTCTACACAAGGCAGACGAAGGAAACAGTGCCCCATGTGAACAATTACACCGTTTGCCATATAACTTTTTTTCTATAATCACTGTTTCATTACAAAAGCTATAGGTTCACCATCTACACAAACTGACGTAATCCATTTCTACACACACACACACACAAAGTCCAAGAAAACTAGATACAATTTAAAACATCAAAAACAAGCTCAACTATTCAAATACACTCTAGTACTCTACACATCATCTATGTCTCTAAAAAACAACAAAACCTCACAGTTCATCCTATCCACATAAATCCTCTCACGTTTCCAGCCATTTTCATCATCAACAAACCAAACACACGCGCCAATCAAGAAAACAAACTTACAAATAGCTCAATTAGCAACTAATCACAATCAGGATCTAACAATAACCATAAGCAACCAACCAACTAATCGTAAACGAAAACCGAATAGAAATCTAGAATTTACCGGAGACGTAGTGGACAAGCCGGTCATACGCCAAAACATGTTGAGAGTCGATTGAAACCCTAGAATTCAGATCTGAAGATCACCGGAAATCTGTAAAAGGAAACCCTAGAAAGAGAAAAATGAAGCAAAAAGAATGTTATATATGTGGATTTGTTTCCGCGAGAAGTAAGAATAGTTTATTGATTTGAGATTTAGAGAGAGAGAGAGAGATGATTGAAACAAAGCGAACACCTGCAATCGCGGTAGGGTATGGGTATCTTTCTGCTGCAACTATTATGCCCATCGATCCATTTTCAAATTTACAAGTTAAATCTCTCTCTGCGATATTACTTTACAAAATAAAAATTGTTTTACAAGATAAGATATATTCATACTTTCCTAGCTGTAAATTTATCTAGCTGCATTTATTTTGTAACGGTAAAATGTAACGCATTTATTAATTATATATATATATATATATATATATTTTTTTTTTTTTTTTTTTTTTTTTTTTGAACGGCAAAATTTGGATCACTGACGAACCACTGGAGTATCATTGTGCTACCAGCGGAACCACCCGATCATATCCATCTCCACTAGGCATAATGCCTATACACCATTGTGCTACCAGCGGAACCACCCGATCATATCCATCTCCACTAGGCATAATGTCTATACACCAATTCAGGAGGAAACCCAATAAATATGGGAAAACCTCCCTTGTGGGAATCGAACCCAAGACCTCTTGGTCTTAAAGTCTTATCCCACCCCCAAGATACCACTAGGCTATAAAGCCATGATTTACTTATATTTATAATCGAAATCGAGTGACTCATGGTTAAATAAATTGGGGAAATTGGATTCTAGTAATTTTAAGTAGATGTTACTGGTCATTACCGATCTCATCTTTGAATATTCTCACGGCATCTTTTAACTATTTTGCTTTCAATTGTTTTTAGTTCATTAGAGACAACCCAGCAGATTATTACGGACCCATGGAGCCCGGACCTGTTATACTTCCACTGTCGTGTGGGAAGGGTTGTTGCAGCTTTGTGAAACCAGCCTTACGCAGTATCCCCTACATTAGGGACCACGTGACCCAGCCTTTGCTCAAGCCACATGGTCCAGCTCACAACTTGGAACGGAAAGCCAGTTTGTGCACTAATGGAGCCAACTTGACGGGGCTGAATCAATGTCCAACCATCTTTAAGCCTTCGCTCAAGCCACATGGTCTAGCTCCACTGTCTCGGCTGCATCTGGAGACTACGACTGGCCATAAACGAGAAAGAATTTAATGGTCATATGGTGTTGGTTAACAAGATAATGGAGCACATTAAGGAGGATATGTTCATGTGGATTAAGCACAGGGTGGGGGCGGGTCTTTAGACTGGAAAATGTGACTAGATTTCGACATTTCTTTGTTTATGTATTTTTTTGTGTTTCGTTTGTACTTCCAGCTCCTTGCCGATTTCTATATTAATATATAGTCGGTTGCCGATAAAAAAAATTGCTCTTAGTTAAGAAAACTTAACGGGGTTAAGGTTTTTTTTTCAAATTACAAATTGAGGTTGTAGGGCTTTTGATCAGAACGAGGATACGAGTCGATTGATGTAAAACTAATCTCGAAACGGTGCTCCAAACAGCTTGATTTTTGTTAATTTGAAGTTTAAATGCCCCAATTGAAACATCGTTTTCTCATTTGGAGTACCATTCGAGGTAAGTTTTACATTAGTCGACTCGTATCCTCGTTCTGATCAAAAGCCCTAAAACTTCTGTTTGTAATTAGAAAAAAAAAAAAAAAAAACTTAACTCCGTTAAGTTTTCTAACTAAGGATTGTTCAAGGCAAAATAGTTAAAAGACGAGACTACCAGTGGGAATATTCAAAAGTGGGACCGATAGTAGCCATTATGCTATTTTAGCCTAGTAGGGTTTGGTATATGAAGTTCGACTCGGACTCGTTTATTAATAAAATTTATTTTTAGTTTCGAACTTGGCCTCAGTCGAGTTTTTAGTGAGTCGATCTCCAGTAGCTCTCAAACGACTTGGCTTATTTAAGTCTTATCTGCAAGATATAATGGCATAGGGAAAGAGAGTAAGGTAGATAATTATATCACTTTTTACATGACAAGAAAAGGTACACATGTTATGTGTTTCTCGCGAATGGGTGCAACAACGGTGTAATATCCAATATGTGCAGCTCCCCGTTCATAACTCTGATCTCGAAAACCAAGGAGCACGTGGGCCTTAAGGATTATAGACCGATTAACCTTATCGGGGTGATTAGCAAAACGATTTCTAAAATCCTTGCGAATCACCTCAAGAAGGTGATTGGGTCGGCTATTTCGATAAATCAGATGACGTTTCTAAAAGGAAGGTACATTCTCGATAGACCTCTTATGCTTAATGAAATTATTTCATGGCTAAAAAAAAGTAAAAAAAAAAAGGCTTTCCTTTTAAAAGTTGATTATAAAAAGGTTTATGATAATGTTAATTAGGGTTTCCTCATCGATATCGTGAAACAAATAGGTTTCCCAATGCTACGGTGTAATTGTGTTTATATGGTATAGGGTTCGGCTAGGTCCTTCGTTTTGGTAAATGGGTCTCCTGCTTTTTAACTAAAATGCTCTAAAAGGATGAGGCAAGGAGATCCGCTCCCGCCTTTTGTTTTTCTAATTGTTATGGAGGTCTTGTCATGTATTTTTTTCTAATGTGGGGGAAGCTGGGATTTTTAAGGTTATTAAAACGCCCAACAAAGTCTCGGTTCTCTCCCACCTGTTGTACGCTGATGATGCTCTCATACTTGGTGTGAATGGTCAAGAGAAAAATTTTCAAGTGTTTCTAGATTACTTAGAGTTTTTTTATGATTGCTCGGGTCTCAAAATTAATTTGTACAAGTCAAATATTTGTGGGATTGGGGTGGGCTCAGCGGAGGCAATTTCCATGGCGGAGGTTTTGGTTGTAATAGAGAAGATATTCCTCTAAGATGCTTGGGTATTGTGGTGGGTGCAAATATGAATAGGCTTAATAATTGGAAACCGATTACTGAAATGTTCGATAAACGGTTATCTTCTTAGAAAGCTAAAACTTTTTCGATTGAGGGGAGACTTATTTTGATTCAAGCGGTGTTGGAGAGTCTTCTGATTTATTATTTCTCTCTATATAAAGCTTTCAATCATATTATTGATATTTTAGAATCTAAAATGAGAAAATTTCTTTTGGGCTGGAAATAATGAGATGAATAAAATTCATTAGGTATATTGGGATTGCGTAACGCTTCCCTAAAATCAAAGGGGGTTGGGGATAAATGGGTCAAGGTTGGCCCGGAGAGGGTGCGGGGTGGGTGACGACATAGGGCCCAAACCCTCATGTGCCCAAATCTTTTTAGTTTTGTATAAAATTTACGTTGTATAAGGTAGAATATATATGCACTGAATTGACATATTACACAAACAAGTTACTGCCTTGCTTAAACAACAAGGAGACGAATGTGCTAATCCCAGAGTATCCAAATTCTCTATTTTAGCTTTTTTTTTTGTTAGCTGCATATGGCATTTAATGCCTGATTTTATCAACTACATCTTTCCCTTTAATTAATAAATTACTACCTAAACTTAGCTAAAAGCAACTATTTAAATTACTTTCACATTATTTTTAGTGATTAAATAATTGATAAGTTTATAATACATGGAAATTTGCGAATAAGACCCAAAATTTTTATCTCACACTGGGCAAAAAAAAATTTGTGAGTTTCAGAGACGACCCTGAAATGGGTGTGGAGGTTTAGGGTGGGGAATCAACGTCTAGGGAGGAAAGTCATGGAGGCTTGTCACTATAAAAGAAGAAAGTGGAGTGTTTTGCCCTTTAATGCCTCTATTACAGATTGCCAGCTTGGAATAATATTTCTAAGTTGGATCTGAAATTGAAAGTAAATGGGAAATGCTTACAAAGTTTCATCACAGGGAAGGTGAGGAATGGGGTGACATTAGATTTTGCATCGATATATGGATGAGAGATGAATTGCTCAAGAACAATTGGCCCCATCTCTTTGGTCTGGAGGTGGTAAAAATGTGTAAAGTGATGGATACGGTTACAATGGCACATAGTAGGATAGTGGGCTCTTGGCAGTGGCATAGAGCTCAAGAGTCGGAGGTCGAGAGGCTGGAGTGGTAGGATTGTCGGGATCTATAGCGGAGGTGCGACTATTAAACGAGAAGGATGCATGGAAGTGGTCGGGTGATGACTTGGGTATTTTTTTCGGTTAAGGTTATTAAAAAATTGAAGGTGAGGATAGAGGAGGCGGTACAGGTACAGTTTTAAATTGGTGTAAGTGGATGCCTTTAAAATGCAACATTATGGATTAGAAGGCTAATTTAGATAGGTTAGCCACCCGAGTGAATTTGAGGAGAAGAAATGTGAATATGTCGTCGGTCACGTGTTTGCTTTGTGAAGATTATGAGGAAACTACGGAGCATTTATTCACGTCATGCATATTCTTGAATCACGAATGGATAAGCTTTAGCAACAACAACAACAATACCCAATGTTCGATCTGAGAGTATGTGTTAGTGTGTGTGTTTTTTTATAAAACAGTTGAATAAATTATGAAATTCAATCAAACACGTTGTGACAACCGTCACTTTTTCTTATATTCCGTACACTAATTGAACAGTAATATGTGCTTTAATAACTGTGCATGATCTAGTTTACAAGACAAATGAATTTTTTATTACTGTTATATACATACAATGGCATTTCATGTTGCAAGACTTTTATCGTTGCTACGTGCAACACGAGATAGTTCAAATGATACACAGAACAGAATTGGCACCATTATCAGACAAACTAAAAAGCTGGCGACGTTCAGTACATAGACATGGAATATTTTGAGGCCCTGTATGAGCCAGAGATGACGTATTACACTAGTATAGTGCGTAGGGAAGTAAGGACCACAAAACTGCTTTTCTAAGAAATAAATAAAGTGCCGGAAAGTGCCTAAACCCCACATAAAGTGCAAAATTCTGCATTAATCAGCAAAATTCAGCTTTTTAACAAGCTAGTAATGTGTAAAAAAATATGGCAAAATGGTCCTGTATGCTTTCCTAAGTGTCGGGAATTAAAAGTGTCACAAAAGGGTACTTAAAGAACACTAAACGAAATAACTTGACACTTTAACGAACCGGTATCTAACCGAACAACCGGACATTACCCGGAACACCAAAATATTGCTAGAAGCATTATTTCACTATTTTTGAGCTAGTTATGGTTCCCGAACACTCTAACATATTATGTAATGCATCACACACTTGAAACACTAGACATTACACTTAACCCCTAACTAATTACCTACATTTACCATCAACTTACAATTAACCCCCTCCCCTCATAATTTACGGCCCAAGTGGCCCCACACCCAAGATATCACATAATCTTCCTAAATCTTACTCAAATCTTCTCTTAGATTTGATTAGATCTTGGCTTGTACTATGTGAGACACTAGGACCAATGGACAATAGAGTTATGAGATTATAAGAAGACATGATCCATCACACTAATCACCAACATTCCTCACTCCCTCCTCCCTCAAAGCTCTCGGCCGAACATCCCCTCCCCACCATCACCATTTTCGATCAAGCTTCATCCAATACAAGGTTATCTCTAGGTGTTCAAGGGTGATTAAGGAAGCTTGGAACTCACGGAACTTGAAGGACCTCACCCGTTTGCTTTTATCCACTCCATATTCACCATTGTTCTTCCCTAACTTAAAGCTAGTAGTAAGATCCTTTTTAACCCTTGTTACTTCATATTTTTAGTGGTTAAAAGTTGTAGTATGATGATTAACACAAGAACACTAAAAGACATACACTTGAATCTTGAAACATAAGATGAGATATGATGAAATATTGTTGAGATGATGTTGTTTAGTATTTGTATAAAGTTTGCTTGTTGATTTCTTGAGATGATGATGTTAATCATCACATGAAGCTTGCTAGATGGTGAATAAACACATAATCTAGCAAGTGGGAAGACGATTATGTAACAACATAAGATAATCATCTTCTAGTGAAGACATGAACTTGAAAATAAAATGATTCCTTGAAAAGTAATAAACAAAGTGAGCTAGTAAACTTATAGATCCAAGATTTGTGAATGATTTTTCTAAAAGAACCAGGTTTAAAAAGGTGATTTTTGAAAGATCATGACTTTTACTTAAACCTACACTATTTTTGGTGATGAAATAAGTGTAGAAACACTAGAGAAACAAGAGGATTTAATAAAGAAACATTTTTGTAAAATATGTTTACAAGTTGTAAACACTTAAAACTTTCAAGAATGAGGTTTATCAAGAAGTAAATATATTTTGGAGGGTAACTAAGGCTACTAAACACTTTACCAAGTTACTACGCGTTTTTGTGAAAAGATCAAGTTCATGTTGTCATGAAAGTTGTATAGCTTTTACACTTGGTAAGTATAATATTGTTTAGTGTTGATTGTTGATTATTGTGTGTTGATTTTGGAAAAGAAAATGATATACTAAATAGCATGGACACCTCCATTTTCAAAGGGAACTATGGCAAAATTTTCTAAAAATACAAACACTTAGAAAATACTTTCTAAACAAGTGTTTACAAGTATGTCTTAAACTATGTTTTCCATGTAAACCTTGCCGTAGATTTTGTTACAAAAATACAAGTATTGGAGGTTGGTTTTTGTAAATAAAAATGGATAAATATATATTTTATTTAAAGACACTTGTGTGAATATTTGTATACCTTGTGAAATAGTTATATTATTTTAGGGTAAAATAATATAACTTACAAATAACAAGAATTTACAACACCAAAATAATACCAAAAATTACAAGGAATAAAGTATATAAGTTACACACTTAAATATTGGCAAACCGAACAAGAACGTAACTTGCAAATATTCCGGAAAATACCGCTACAAATATATTTTTGGGAAATATTATTTTGAATACAAGAAGTGAAAATATGATTTTTGTACATATTACCAAGTTATGTCATATATTCAACAAGAAGAAAATATATTATTTTTGGGAGATAAAAATATATATTTTCTTAGAATACATTATTTTTGACAAAACAAGTTTAAATATATTTTCTAAAGTAAGACATGAAAATATATTATTTCGGAACTACAAATACAAGAATACGAGATTACATGTATGAAATACACCCATCCTTGGGAAAGAAATACGAAAATAAATACTTGAGAAGTATTGTCACGAAACCTTGGAATAATATTGAGACATAAAGGAAACGTAACTCAAAACATGAATAATAAGGCAAGGCACGGCCCGCTCGTCTAATAGACCCTAGCACATTGTAGGTAGTCGTGTTTGCTGACGAGATTTGAGTTACAAGTACTGAAGACGCAAAACAGTGAGTTCATGCTCTCACTTTTCTCTTAATTGTTTTAGGTTTTATAACTCTCGGGGGGTGGAATACATGTACGAATGCTTAAACGGTATGAAATGCCTATGAAATACTAGATCATGTGAGCATAGACTTAATATTGAAATGCCATTAATACTTAATTAAGGACGAGGGTTAGATCTAACGGGTACGGCCGAACCCCACTCATGGTCACAACTAGTACCAAGTAGTGCTTTGGAGTCCCAATCGAGGTTAATCGGCACAATCGAGGTTAATCGACACAGTCGAGGGAAATCAACACAGTCAAGGTAAATCGACACAGTCGAGGTTAATCGACACAGTCGAGGAAAATCGACAAGGGTATATGCTTACTCATTACGAGTGCTTCCTATGTCCTCGCATGCCTTAAAGTCCTTGTAAAACATTCATGTTTATACACGCTTTTCATACCTGTTTGCAAAGGAGCCTCTCAAAGATTTATAAGATTACAATACTCATACAAAACGCATGAACTCGCTCAACTTTTGTTGATGTTTTCCAAAATTACATGTATTTCAGGTAACAGGATGGATCTTGGGCGCGGGTGTCGTAACTAGAAGTAGACTTCAAGTTTAGATGTCATCCACTTTTTGGTTTGTAACCTAGTCGAAGGTTGTGTTTTAAAAACTTGAATAACCAGTGTTTGTAATACTCAAATTTTATGAATGGATGAACATCGTTTTGATCATGTAGTTGTTTATTACGATTAAATGCAATGATATTGAACAGTCACACATCATACACTTCCGCAAAAGTCAGGGTGTGACAGTTTGGTATCAAAGCTTCGATTGTAGTGAACTAGGATTCCTTCTCAAGTCTAGGCTACAATCACTAGAGTTCTCTCACAAAAACATTTTACAAAAAGGTTTTTCATTGCATTCACGTAAGCGTCAAGATCCATGAGTCAAACACTTTTCAAATAAGAGACAAGGCAAGGACATTACTAGGGAATACCCCAAAATAAGGTGCCAACTAAGGCATAGTCTACACGAGTTAGACTTGCCAAAGACAAAATGACCCCCTAAAGAATAAACGAGAGTTATACGTGATATAATGCATCGAATTGCCTGTTTATGCTAAGTAACTGTAACACCCAACTAAATATGACGATATTAGTGTTACAACGACTTGCATTTAGTACAAGAAATTACGAGTTTACAAAAACTTTCATGCTTTTAAGATCATATTTGATCCCAATATTCCAGTTAAAATAAACTATCCGTTAAAACTTACAAAACATAACTTCAAGTGTCTACTAAATAATGTTTAAAAACATATTTCAAATATCTAGATATTTGAAAGTCAAAATAGATCAAGTGCGGAAGCTTCGTTTAGTGCGTTCGGTTCTTGATAATAGCTTGATCACCATCCGGGTTAGGTTCCAACTTCACCAACAGTCAAAACCAGTTAAAATTATTAGTTTGACACTTTAAATATCAAGTATAACATGTCCCATGTTCAAAACATAACAAAAACAAGAAAATTCCACGTCCCAGGTCAGTCGCGCTGCGCGAGGAGGAAAGGGGGAAGCCGTCGCGCGACGCTAGCATCGTCGCGCCGCGCGACGGTGATTGTCTTCATCCGTGGCGCGACGCCAGCGGGTAAATTTCACATAATGTTGTTGTTTGAGCTGTTAATTTCGCCCAGCACCAATTTATACCAATTCCAAACTTTAAATCGACATAACTTTTGAACCGGGCGTCCGTTTTAGCCGATTCTTTTTCCTACGTGACCGTAATTTAATTACGGAGCCGTTTATCAACACAATTCACCCAAATTTTCAGTTTAAAATCAGTTTTTCTTTATTTTGGCTCATTATTTATTCGACTCGTTTGTCTACAAGTTTCAACATCTTGTTTCATTGTCATCTCATGTTTACAACCGATTTACTCAATCTCGGTTTACCCACTACAACGTTTCGCTCCCTAAACTAAGGGCACATACACAATAATCATCATGCTTGTTTTCTAAGGGTTTAAACATGCTTTTTCTCGAACATTTGACAAGTAAAAATTTATAACTTTAATCCCTCTACAAGGGTTCATGTTTTTCCAACAAGTTAGTGTGTCCGCTTCACGCTTACACTTTAACAACATGCTTTGTTTTCGAGGATTGTAACATGCCCCTCTTATCAATTTGACATGCATTTTTATCCCCACACTATGGGTTTGTTTATAACAAGTTTAGCGTGTCCGCCTCACGGCTTTCGCTTTAATTATAACTAATCATCGAGTGATGTTTCAATCACTTCAACATTTACAACTTGACATTGTTTTGACCCGTTTGGATGTCGAATAGTGACCACCATTTCCAGGTCATGCTAAACTCTACTTCTGACCCATGTTTTGACCCGTTTACTTATCTAGTGAGTTTTATTACTTTCGTGACGTAACGGGTTTCATCTTTCGCTAAATTTCAATACAACTAGCTAACATAACAAATAAACATAATTATCTAAATAGTTTGACACGTTTGGTTGTCGAGTGAGTTACTCCACTTCATTGACATTCCAAACGCCATCATTTTCGCCAAATCAATATTAAACATATATACGACTAGGTTTATCTACATAAGTGTAACGAGACGACAAGTCACGTACCTTTAAAGCACACCCTTCAAACGCGTATTTCCTCCGGCTTGTCCACTCGACGATCCGGATTCCATGCCTAATGAGTTCAATTCACATTCAATTTAGAACTATTTTCATAATTATTAACGCATCATTCTCTAAATAATCAAATATGCGTTTTCATCCGATTCTTAACATATTAACCCTCACTTAGGCATTTTAACGAACACCTAGCGGGTTAGATTTTCATATAAACACAACCAAGTTCATGACTTGAAATCCCCATTTAATTCAACTTCAATCATACAAATTTACACGAATTTTACATTCATATTTCAGAGATTACCTCCTAAAACTCAGTTTTCACTAGAACAAGAATCATAATTCTAGTGTTTATCAAGTTTCTACTAACACATTTATCACCTAAATTGGTGATTATGAACCCACAATCAACATGTAAGGTCTTAACAAGAATTTACCTAGGGTTTATCCCTAGACATCATATCTCTTCTAATTTCATCATTACAACACAAAATCAAGCTAAGCATTCAATTTTCATCATATGCTAGGGATTTGAGTTGAATCAAAACAACCTAAATCGGCATACCTTATGATCCCTTTGACTAGGTGATCACGAATCTATGTTTAGATTTCGATTTTGACTTGATTTAAGCCCTCAATTTGTAGTTTTTGTGAGAATTAGGGTTTGGTGAAGAACCCCTTGTCGCCCCCTGTTTCTTGATCGACCAGACACACCATTTGAGTGTGTTTGGTGTGTTTTGATTTTGTTTTTGTTTTATGTAATTAAGTTTCAATTTTAACAACATAGGCCCCTCCACTTTTATTTAGTTTATATCTTTGGCAGTTTAAATTCATTCGTGCTTTAAAACAAGATAACTAACTAACTGGGTTATTTATTTCCTAGTTAGCTCAATCTCGTTTATTTTGTACTTTATATAATGCTTATATAAAGCCTTTTTTTTTGAATTTCGGGATGTTACAAGTCCACCCCCCTTAAAAAGGGTTTCGTCCCCGAAACCTTCTTTAAGTAGTACTTTGGTTTGGACCTAACTATCTCAGTTTTGTTTTTCAAGGCCTTCTTTATTTTCCAATATAAAGTTTTTCATTCGTATTGTCATGTGCGTCTTTTAGACACATGTCCTCACGGACTGTAATCTTTGATTTCCTATCTTTGTCGCCTTTTTGACCGAGTTATCTCTTGACCACCCGGTCACTATGTCCGTCGGCATGTTTACTTCACGTTAATCCTGTATTGCCGAACGCTTAACATTGGCCACAACATTACTTTAACGATAAATTGCTTTACTGGCTAGGCTGATTAGTCACCATGTTACCTCATACCTCGTCATTCGGGTATACTATTTTGCCGTCATCTTATGCCCCGTTAGTTTGGGTCTACCCCCTTGCCACAATCGAACTTATTGTCACACCCCGATTTCCACGTGTCACCGGTGGGCCCGGTGGGGGAGTATCGTGACGTGGTTGGCAACATAATCAAACAACACAATAATCAATATGCACAGCGGAAGCAAATTTAAAAGATATAATACAACCGAATTTAATATTGTAATATCAAATGTCACAATATTCGGAAGTTTATCCACAGATGGATCGAAAATAAAATAGTATTAATAGTTCAACAGACTTCAGGCATCTTAAGCTTGCGAGACTTCTAGTGATGCTAAGGAGAAATCCCAGCCAATTACGCTTAGTACCTGCATTTAATCTTTTTGGGAAAATACGTCAGTTTACACTGGTAAATACAATCAACTGACTCATTTTGGAAAATGATTGAAAATTGGTTTGGATGCACGTGGCATAAACATTTTATTTAACTTGGGAGAATTATTTAATATTATAATCTTGTGAACGAATTACATGTTCCTTGTGCGTTCAGTAGCCCGGATCTTGTCCGGGTTAAAGATCAATAGACACACCACAATATACTTTTGTGCACTGACGGGTGTACGCCTACACCCCGCGCTTAAGTCGTGGCCATTTTGTAAAATGGTGCCAAGGATATCCGGGACATGGTCATTAACCCCCCAAAGGCTTTAAGTAACAAGACTGTTTAAACGAGCCGATCAAATTATTCAATTAACCACCCAACGATGGAAGATTTGATGCCCGATCAAGTGGTATGCTATATACCGTAACCCAAGCCCGTATAGGGAAAATAAGTTAAAAGTATTTACCTGAGTAATGTATAAATCACAATAAGCAAATGCACGTAGCTTTTACTGGTACTCCTAATCTGGAACGAAGGTTTATAATAACCTATTAGAATCCTAACGGGTCTTTAGTTAAGCTTAAGCTTAGACCGGTTAGTTTCAAAGATACGGTTCATACGCAAGATTAAGCGAAGACGGGATAGAGTGTGATTTAGACCTGACAAGTTCAGAGACTTGCTTAATATGGGTCCTTCATGCACATTCTGGATTTTGAGATAAAACCGATAAGGTTTGACCCGTTTCGGCTAATTTATGTAAACTTGTTACATAAACCGAACCGTACGCGTAATAAGCGTAACGGGTATCCGTAAGAGCCATATACAGGTTTCCTAAGTTAATATGCTTCAAATATGTTGTGACATCAGTAATATGTCTTTTATTATGCCCGAAATGAATTTAATCACAAACTATGCCCCGTAGGGGTAGTTCGGTCATTTTAAAGGTTGTAAAAGAGTTTAAGTGTCAACCTGAGTTACAGGCCTGATGTAATCAGCAAATATACTCAATTTTCTAAGTTATATCAGTAGGTTAAAGCATATATGTGAAATTTATCAAATTTAACCAAACTATGCCCCGTAGGGGTATTTTAGTAATTTCACATAAGCCGAAAAGCTCAAAACTGAAGTCTGAGTTTATCAACCTTTTCTTACTGTTAAAATATTATAATTTGCCTCATATATCAGTAGGTATCACCCTTGGTATGTTTAAAATAGTTTTAGTACATACTATGCGTTAAAAAAACGCTTAAAAAGGCGATTAAAAGCAGTTTACGGGTTCGATACATAAAGCTGATGTTTTTATACTTCCAGGAGGCTTAAAATAATTTATTTCACATATATAATCAGTAGGAAAAGGTTTGGAGTCGTTTAGATATGTAAAACTCATTTTATGGCCCGTAAGGGCAAAACCGACAATTACCGGATTAAGCCTACGACTATAAGTTATGCTCAGCCTAAAATTTAATAAAAATATTTAAAAATCCCAAAATAATATATTACATCAGTGGGTAAAAGATTTGATATCAAAAAGTATGTTTAAGTAGGCTATACGCTAAATACGCCGTTTAATTAACATAAAGCTTTGATTTTACGCTAACGAGCATAACTCTTAACCTACACCTCAAACTGATGCCAAATTTTGTATGCAAGTTTATATATCAGTAATTAAGATTTCTACTCTTTTATATTTCCAAAAATCACGTTTTAAGGTGAAAAGGGCATAATGGTCAACATATGAGCAATTAACGGAATCATGCATATAAATTGGATAACTAATGATCCGACGTGTATAATCACAGAGGGTTATACTAGCATGTAACATGGTCCAAATAAAGCTCTAAGGTATTTCTAAAACATACCATAACGGGTCAGAACTGAAAGTCAAAGTATAAGTCAAACTATGCGACTTTTGGTTCCGAACCGGGTCTAAACAGGAAATTGTCGGGTTGAACATGTTTAGACATGCCCTTATACTAATTACCAAGTTATATTAATGATCAAACAGGTTGTATATGTTCTACATTGCTAATTATGCATAAATTGAAAGTTAAGTATCCTGTTGACTTTTTCTTAGCAAGTTTGACCCGAGTTTTGACCTGGTTAGAATGGGAATTAGGGGGAACCCTTTTGAGGGTTTATTACCCACATAATTACCAACTTATAACTACTTTTGATTCGACTAATCACTGGACCATTAGTGATTAATCTTAAAGTCAACCGTTAATTACGACGGTTTGACTTTTAAGCTAAAACTAAGCTAAAACTTAATTAAAGAAGGTTAAGCAAACTTACAAAAGTCCTAAGCTTGATTAGTGATCACTTGAGAGTGCCTTGGAGCTCCAGAAATGATCAGATTGCAAGATGAAAGTGTGAAGAACAATGTTGAAGTCTTGTGGCCTTTTATAGTGAATTTCTCACCACAAAACATTGACACATGAGTCTACAACCCACCACAACTGATCAACACATGTCCCTCAGTGCCTAGAATAGTTTAGGGGTCGCCCATAATGCAAAAATTTCGATTAAAGGTCGGTTCTGCGCGAATGTAGGCTGCTGTCTTCATTTTCTGATACTGGGCGGTTAACGCGGCCCGCGTAAAGTTCTTTTAACCTTTACGCGGCCCGCCTGGACCCTGTTATCAGATTTTAAATTTTCTATTTTCGACATAAGTGTCCCTTGGCCTTTCGAAAGGGCAACTCAGAATTTTTTCTTGCAATTTGACCCCCTTTATATTTACCCACAAGGGCTTTAGGACTTATACCCACTTTGCCAAGTCCCTGGACACTTCCGGTTAACCCGAAAAGTCATAACTTTCAATGCTAACGCTTTAACCCCTCGCACACGAATTTGATCATAACTTTCTCATACGATAACGAAACTTTATGAAATTTATATCGCGCATTCTAGTGAGCATAATTATCAGTTACAAAGCTTCGGGTTTGTCAAAAGGTCACTCAGAGGTATAACTTAAACATGTTGACACTTTTAGCCCCTGTAGTTTGTAATTCCTCACTTTTAGCTTCGTATGATCCATGATTTATTCGTTTGATGTTATAAACATCATGTAGGGTTATTATGAAGTATATTTATTCACTGTTGACATTTATAACCCGTATAATCACATACTTTCTATGTTTGTCAACTTTAGTCCTTTCATAATATTCTTTCACACGTTTAAACATACGACACGTGTCTACACATTATAGGACGCGAATTTTCGAGGTGTTACATCCTCACCCCCTTAAAATAAATCTCGACCCGAGATTTACTGAAATAAATAAGGGTACTTTTCTTTCGTCGTGGATTCAACTTCCCACGTGTATTCGGGACCTCTACGGGCATCCCATTTGACATTTACTATAGGTACATGCTTCCTTCGAAGCTTCTTAACCTGTCGATCTTCAGTCGACAAAGGTTTTTCCACTAATTTTAAGCTCTCATCTATATGCACATCTGTATGCGGTATTACCAGTGATTCGTCAGCGAAACACTTTTTCAGATTGCAGATGTGGAACACGTTGTGAATTCCACTGAGCTCTTCCGGTAAGTTTAACTTATAGGCAACTGACCCGACACGTTCGATAACCTCGAAAGGTCCTATGTATCTCGGGCTTAGCTTGCCTTTCTTACCAAATCGCATCACCCCCTTCCAGGGTGATACTTTAAGTAGGACTTTGTCACCTACTTCGAAGTTAAAAGCTTTAGGTTTTGGATCAGCGTAGCTCTTCTGCCTATCTCGGGCAGCTTTGAGACGGTCACGAATCTGGACAATCTTGTCCGTCGTCTCGAACACTATCTCTGGTCCTGATAATTGGACGTCTCCAACTTCCGCCCAACAAACGGGCGATCTACACTTTCTACCGTATAATGCCTCGAAGGGCGCAGCCTTAATGCTGGTATGGTAGCTATTGTTCTAGGAGAATTCGATTAACGGTAGGTTCTTATCCCAACTACCACCCAAATCGATCACACACGCACGAAGCATGTCTTCCAACGTTTGAATAGTACGCTCACTTTGGCCGTCTGTCTGAGGATGGTAAGCTGTACTGAAATTCAAACGCGTGCCCAAATATTGTTGGAAACTCTTCCAAAAATGTGACGTGTATCTAGTATCTCTGTCAGAGATAATAGACACCGGTATGCCATGTAAGGCTACAATCTTATCAACGTATAACTGGGCTAACATGTCGGAGCTATAAGTCTCCTTGATGGGTAAGAAATGTGCTGACTTAGTCAGTCTATCAACTATAACCCATATTGTATCATTTCCTTTCCTGGTCTTAGGTAACTTGGTGATAAAATCCATAGTTACCATTTCCCACTTCCACGTAGGAAGTTCAGGCTGTTGTAGCAAACCTGACGGTTTCTGATGCTCGGCTTTGACTTGCGCACATGTCAAACATTTAGCTACATGAGTGGCTACAGACTTCTTTAAGCCTATCCACCAATAATTTGCCTTTAGATCATGGTACATCTTATCAGCTCCAGGATGAACGGAGTATTTGGAACTATGGGCTTCCTGGAGGATGACGTCTCGAAGTCCTCCATAAATTGGGACCCATATTCGTCCATTCAATCTTAGAATTACGTCCTTGCTAAGAGTTAACTGCTCCTCAGTTACTCCTAACTTTTCATTAGGATAGTTAGCTTCCAACACAGCTTCCTTCTATGCAGCTAACAACCTTTCAATAAAATTATTCTTTATCTCCATGTGCTTGGCATTGATTCGGATCGGTTTCACCCTCTCCTTTCTACTCAAGGCATCGGCGACTACATTCGCCTTGCCGGGATGGTATCTGATTTCACAATCATAATCATTTAAAGTTTCCATCCAACGGCGTTGCCTCATGTTTAATTCCTTCTGATTAAACAGATGCTGAAGGCTCTTGTGATCAGAATAGATCACACACTTGATCCCATATAAATAATGCCTCCACAGTTTTAGTGCGAATACAACGACACCCAATTCCAAGTCGTGGGTGGTGTAATTCTTTTCATGCACCTTTAACTGTCGTGAAGCATAGGTAATAACCTTGCCTTTCTGCATAAGCACACACCCCATCCAGTGTGCGATGCATTGCAGTAAACCACGAACTCTTCTATTCCATCTGGCAATGTCAGTACTGGGGCGTTGCTCAACTTTTGCTTCAGAATATCAAAGGACTCTTGCTGCTTAGGGCCCCAAATGAACTTTACTTTCTTCTTAGTCAAGGAAGTTAGGGGTGCAGCAATCCTTGAAAAATTTTCGATGAAACGCCTGTAATATCCTGCCAATCCCAAGAAGCTACTATTCTCTGTAGGCGTCTTTGGTTCTTGCCAGTTCATAACTGCTTCAACCTTAGCGGGATCCACTTGGATACCACGCTCACTAACCACGTGTCCAAGGAATTGGACTTCTCGAAGCCAAAATTCACACTTGGAGAATTTAGCATAGAGCTTCTCCTGATGCAGGAGCTTGAGAATATAGCTAAGGTGTTTCTCATGGTCAGCTTGGTTCTTTGAATAAATAAGAATGTCGTCGATGAAAACGATGACGAATTTATCTAAGTACGGCTTGCAAACGCGATTCATGAGATCCATGAACGCGGCCGGTACATTAGTGAGCCCAAAAGGCATCACTAGGAACTCGTAATGACCATAACGAGTCCTAAATGCTGTTTTGTGTACGTCTTCATCTCTAACCTTCAGTTGATGGTAGCCTGACCTCAAATCAATCTTTGAGAAATAACTTGCTCCTTGCAATTGATCGAACAAATCGTCGATCCTGGGTAAAGGATACATATTCTTGATCGTGACCTTATTAAGCTCACGATAATCGATGCACAGACGCATCGATCCGTCCTTCTTCTTGACAAACAGGACTGGCGCTCCCCAAGGAGACGAACTAGGTTTTATGAAACCCTTGGCTAGCAATTCGTCTAGCTGTGTCCTCAATTATTTCATCTCCGTTGGAGCCAACCTATAGGGTGCTCTGATACCAACCTGTCACACCCCGATTTCCACGTGTCACCGGTGGGCCCGGTGGGGGAGTATCGTGACGTGGTTGGCAACATAATAGTCAAACAACACAATAATCAATATGCACAGCGGAAGCAAATTTAAAAGATATAATACAACCGAATTTAATATTGTAATATCAAATGTCACAATATTCGGAAGTTTATCCACAGATGAATCGAAAATAACATAGTATTAATAGTTCAACAGACTTCAGGCATCTTAAGCTTGCGAGACTTCTAGTGATGCTAAGGAGAAATCCCAGCCAATTACACTTAGTACCTGCATTTAATCTTTTTGGGAAAATACATCAGTTTACACTGGTAAATACAATCAACTGACTCATTTTGGAAAATGATTGAAAATTGGTTTGGATGCACGTGGCATAAACATTTTATTTAACTTGGGAGAATTATTTAATATTATAATCTTGTGAACGAATTACATGTTCCTTGTGCGTTCAGTAGCCCGGATCTTGTCCGGGTTAAAGATCAATAGACACACCACAATATACTTTTGTGCACTGACGGGTGTACGCCTACACCCTGCGCTTAAGTCGTGGCCATTTCGTAAAATGATGCCAAGGATGTCCAGGACATGGTCATTAACCCCCCAAAGGCTTTAAGTAACAAGACTGTTTAAACGAGCCGATCAAATTATTCAATTAACCACCCAACGATGGAAGATTTGATGCCCGATCAAGCGGTATGCTATATACCGTAACCCAAGCCCGTATAGGGAAAATAAGTTAAAAGTATTTACCTGAGTAATGTATAAATCACAATAAGAAAATGCACGTAGCTTTTACTGGTACTCCTAATCTGGAACGAAGGTTTATAATAACCTATTAGAATCCTAACGGGTCTTTAGTTAAGCTTAAGCTTAGACCAGTTAGTTTCAAAGATACGGTTCGTACGGACGATTAAGCGAAGACCGGATAGAGTGTGATTTAGACCCGACAAGTTCAGAGACTTGCTTAATATGGTTCCTTCATGCACATTCTGTATTTTGAGATAAAACCGATAAGGTTTGACCCGTTTCGGCTAATTTATGTAAACTTGTTACATAAACCGAACCGTACGCGTAATAAGCGTAACGGGTATCCGTAAGAGCCATATACAGGTTTTCTAAGTTAATATGCTTCAAATATGTTGTGACATCAGTAATATGTCTTTTATTATGCCCGAAATGAATTTAATCACAAACTATGCCCCGTAGGGGTAGTTCGGTCATTTTAAAGGTTGTAAAATAGTTTAAGTGTCAACCTGAGTTACAGGCCTGATGTAATCAGCAAATATACTCAATTTGCTAAGTTATATCAGTATGTTAAAGCATATATGTGAAATTTATCAAATTTAACCAAACTATGCCCCGTAGGGATATTTTGGTAATTTCACATAAGCCGAAAAGCTCAAAACTGAAGTCTGAGTTTATCAACCTTTGCTTACTGTTAAAATATTATAATTTGCCTCATATATCAGTAGGTATCACCCTTGGTATGTTTAAAATAGTTTTAGTACATACGTTAAAAAAACGCTTAAAAAGGCGATTAAAAGCCGTTTACGGGTTCGATACATAAAGCTGATGTTTTTATACTTCCAGGAGGCTTAAAATAATCTATTTCACATATATAATCAGTAGCAAAAGGTTTGGAGTCCTTTAGATATGTAAAACTCATTTTATGGCTCGTAAGGGCAAAACCGACAATTACCGGATTAAGCCTACGACTATAAGTTATGCTCAGCCTAAAATTTAATAAAAATATTTAAGAATCCCAAAATAATATATTACATCAGTGGGTAAAAGATTTGATATCAAAAAGTATGTTTAAGTAGGTTATACGCTAAATACGCCGTTTAATTAACAGAAACCTTTGATTTTACGCTAACGAGCATAACTCTTAACCTACACCTCAAACTGATGTCAAATTTTGTATGCAAGTTTATATATCAGTAATTAAGGTTTCTACTCTTTTATATTTCCAAAAATCACGTTTTAAGGTGAAAAGGGCATAATGGTCAACATATGAGCAATTCACGGAATCATGCATATAAATTGGATAACTAATGATCCGAGGTGTATAATCACAGAGGGTTATACTAGCATGTAACCTGGTCCAAATAAATCTCTAAGGTATTTCTAAAACATACCATAACGGGTCAGAACTGAAAGTCAAAGTATAAGTCAAACTATGCGACTTTCGGTTCCGAACCGGGTCTAAACAGGAAATTGTCGGGTTGAACATGTTTAGACATGCCCTTATACGAATTACCAAGTTATATTAATGATCAAACAGGTTGTATATGTTCTACATTTCTAATTATGCATAAATTGAAAGTTAAGTATCATGTTGACTTTTTCTTAGCAAGTTTGACCCGACTTTTAACCTGGTTAGAATGGGAATTAGGGGGAACCCTTTTGAGGGTTTATTACCCACATAATTACCAACTTATAACTACTTTTGATTCGACTAATCACTGGACCATTAGTGATTAATCTTAAAGTCAACCGTTAATTATGACGGTTTGACTTTTAAGCTAAAACTAAGCTAAAACTTAATTAAAGAAGGTTAAGCAAACTTACAAAAGTCCTAAGCTTGATTAGTGATCACTTGAGAGTGCCTTGGAGCTCTAGAAATGATCAGATTGCAAGATGAAAGTGTGAAGAACAATGTTGAAGTCTTGTGGCCTTTTATAGTGAATTTCTCACCACAAAACATTGACACATGTCACACCCCGATTTCCACGTGTCACCGGTGGGCCCGGTGGGGGAGTATCGTGACGTGGTTGGCAACATAATAGTCAAACAACACAATAATCAATATGCACAGCGGAAGCAAATTTAAAAGATATAATACAACCGAATTTAATATTGTAATATCAAATGTCACAATATTCGGAAGTTTATCCACAGATGGATCGAAAATAACATAGTATTAATAGTTCAACAGACTTCAGGCATCTTAAGCTTGCGAGACTTCTAGTGATGCTAAGGAGAAATCCCAGCCAATTACACTTAGTACCTGCATTTAATCTTTTTGGGAAATACATCAGTTTACACTGGTAAATACAATCAACTGACTCATTTTGGAAAATGATTGAAAATTGGTTTGGATGCACGTGGCATAAACATTTTATTTAACTTAAGAGAATTATTTAATATTATAATCTTGTGAACGAATTACATGTTCCTTGTGCGTTCAGTAGCCCGGATCTTGTCCGGGTTAAAGATCAATAGACACACCACAATATACTTTTGTGCACTGACGGGTGTACGCCTACACCCCGCGCTTAAGTCGTGGCCATTTCGTAAAATGATGCCAAGGATATCCAGGACATGGTCATTAACCCCCCAAAGGCTTTAAGTAACAAGACTGTTTAAACGAGCCGATCAAATTATTCAATTAACCACCCAACGATGGAAGATTTGATGCCCGATCAAGCGGTATGCTATATACCGTAACCCAAGCCCGTATAGGGAAAATAAGTTAAAAGTATTTACCTGAGCAATGTATAAATCACAATAAGCAAATTGCAAGTAGCTTTTACTGGTTCTCCTAATCTGGAACGAAGGTTTATAATAACCTATTAGAATCCTAACGGGGTCTTTAGTTAAGCTTAAGCTTAGACCGGCTAGTTTCAAAGATACGGTTCGTACGCACGATTAAGCGAAGACCGGATAGAATGTGATTTAGACCCGACAAGTTCAGAGACTTGCTTAATATGGGTCCTTCATGCACATTCTGGATTTTGAGGTAAAAACCGATAAGGTTTGACCCGTTTCGGCTAATTTATGTAAACTTGTTACATAAACCGAACCGAACGCGCAATAAGCGTAACGAGTAATAATGAGAGCCATTTACAGGTTTCCTAAGTTAATATGCTCCATATATGTTGTGACATCAGTAAGATATCATTTATTATACCCGAAATGAGTTTAAATACAAACTATGCCCCGTAGGGGTAGTTTGGTTATTTTAAAGGTTGTAAAAGAGTTTAAGTAGTATCCTGAGTTACAGGTCTGATGTAATTATCAAAAATACTTAGTTTACTGATTTATAACAGTAAGGTATTGTAGGTATGTGAAATTTATCAATTATAACCAAACTATGCCCCGTAGGGGTATTTTGGTAATTTCACATAAGCCGAAAAGCTCAAAACCGAAGTCTGAGTTTATCAACCTTTGCTTACTGTTAAAATATTATAATTTGCCTCATATATCAGTAGGTATCAACCCTTGTATGTTTATTATAGTTATAGCACATACTATGCGTTAAAAACGCTTAGAAAGGCGATTAGAGGCCATTTCCGGGTTTGATACATAAATCTGATATTTTTATATTTCCAGAAGGCTTAAAATAATTTATTTATCATATGTGATCAGTAGCAGAAGGTTTGGAGTCGTTTAGATATGTAGAACTCATTTTATAGCCCGTAAGGGCAAAACCGACAATTACCGGATTAAGCCTACGACTATAAGTTATGCTCAGCCTAAAATTAATTAAAAATCTTTATAAATCCCAAAATAATATATTACATCAATGGTTAAAGAGTTTGATATCAAAAAGTATGTTTAAGTAGGCTATACGCTAAATACGCCGTTTAATTAACATAAAGCTTTGATTTTACGCTAACGAGCATAACTCTTAATCTACACCCCAAACTGATGTCAAATTTTGCATACAAGTTTATATATCAGTAATTAAAGTTTCTACTCTTTTACATTTCCAAAAATCACGTTTTAAGGTGAAAAGGGCATAATGGTCAACATATGAGCAATTAACGGAATCATGCATATTAATTGGATAACTAATGATCCGAGTTGTATAATCACAGAGGGTTATACTAGCATGTAACCTGGTCCAAATAAAGCTCTAAGGCATTTTTAAAACATACCATAACGGGTCAGAACTGAAAGTCAAAGTATAAGTCAAACTATGCGACTTTCGGTTCCGAACCGGGTCTAAACAGGAAATTGTCGGGTTGAACATGTTTAGACATGTTCTTATACTAATTACCAAGTTATATTAATGATCAAACAGGTTATAAGTGTTCTATATTGCTAATCATGCATAAATTGCATTTTAAACATTCTGTTGACTTTTTATTAGTAAGTTTGACCCGACATTTGACCTAGTTAGAGTGGGAATCAGGGGAAACCCTTTTAAGGTTTTATTACCCACATAATTACCTACTTAAAGGTACTTTTAATTCGAGATTTGACTGAGCCATTATTAATTAATCTCGAAGTCAAACCGTAATTACGATGGTTTGACTTTTAGCTATATAACTAAGCTAAACTTAATTAAGAAAGGTTAAGCAAACTTACAAGTGTTTAATGACTGATTAGGAAGGCTTGGAAGATGCTCTGGTGCTCCACAATTGATCAGAATTGCTTGAGGAATGAATGATCAATGTGTTTGCACAAAGAGGCTTTATATAGTAAACCAAGACACCACAATGTGTTGACATCTTAATCTACTACTGCCCACAACATTCCCACATGTGTCCCTAGTTCTTAGGGGTTGTTTAGAGGCCAAGGGATATGAGGAAAACCGTTCAAAAGTCAAAAATTGCGCTTAAAACAGGTAACAGCCGGTTTCTGGTCGCTGGGCACTAGCTTACGGACCGTAAGGTCCCCAATGTTGAGGTCCGTAAGCTGGTCCTCAGGCACAAAAACATGTTGTTCTTTGGTGTTTTGAAAGGGCAATCACTTGTTTCGAATTTGGGACATTATTTATCAGATTGGGGCCTCTAAATTGTGCCTTAAACAGTTACATACCCTACCACTTTGGTATGTTTCATTGAATCCTATTTGAAAGTGCCGAACAAGAAGGTTTACCGTGCATTTTCTTCGTAGGAGTCCACCACTTCAATTATGAATCAGTTTGTTGCTATGATTCCCCGAATTTGAATATATACCAGATGTTTATTAGTCTTGGGATTCATAATAAGGTCGTTCAGAGGTGTAAAATTAACATGACAACACTTTTAATTCCCGTCGTACATCTTTAATTATATCCAGGTTTATATCACTTATGTCTTAATTGACACGTGTCGTTATTTCATTGAACACGAATTTTTGAGGTGTTACATCCTAACCCCTCAAAAGAAATCTCGACCTCGAGATTTACTGAAACAAATGAGGGTACTTTTCTTTCATGGTGGATTCAACCTCCCACGTATACTCGGGACCTCTACGGGCATCCCACTTGACCTTTACAATAGGTGCATGCTTTCTTCGAAGCTTCTTAACCTGTCGATCCTCAATCGACAAAGGTTTTTCCACAAATTTCAAGCTCTCATCTATATGCACATCTGTATGTGGTATGACCAGTGATTCGTCAGCGAAACACTTCTTCAGATTGCAGATGTGGAATACATTATGAATACCACTGAGCTCTTCAGGTAAGTTTAGCTTATAGGCAACTGACCCGACACGTTCGATAACCTCGAAAGGTCCTATGTATCTCGGGCTTAGCTTGCCTTTCTTACCAAATCGCATCACCCCCTTCCAAGGCGATACTTTAAGCAACACCTTGTCACCTACTTCGAAGTGAAAGGCTTTACGCTTTGGATCAGCGTAACTCTTCTGCCTATCTCGGGCAGCCTTGAGATGGTCACGAATCTGGACAATCTTGTCCGTCGTTTCGAAGACTATCTCTGGTCCTGATAATTGGACATCTCCAACTTCCGCCCAACAAACGGGCGATCTACACTTTCTACCGTATAATGCCTCGAAAGGCGCAGCCTTAATGCTGGTATGGTAGCTATTGTTGTAGGAGAATTCGATTAACGGTAGGTTCTTATCCCAACTACCACCCAAATCGATCACACATGCACGTAGCATGTCTTCTAACGTTTGAATAGTACGCTCACTCTGACCGTCTGAGGATGGTAAGCCGTACTAAAATTCAAACGCGTGCCTAAAGATTGTTGGAAGCTTTTCCAAAAATGTGATGTGTATCTAGTATCTCGGTCAGAGATAATAAACATAGGTATGCCATGTAAGGCTACAATCTTATCAACGTACAGCTGGGCTAACATGTCGGAGCTATAAGTCTCCTTGATGGGTAAGAAATGTGCTGACTTAGTCAGTCTATCAACTATAACCCATATTGTATCATTCCCTTTCCTTGTCTTAGGTAACTTGGTGATAAAATCCATAGTTACCATTTCCCACTTCCACGTAGGAAGTTCAGGCTGTTGTAGCAAACCTGACAGCTTTTGATGCTCGGCTTTGACTTGCGCACATGTCAAGCATTTAGCTACATAGGTGGCTACAGACTTTTTCAAGCCTATCCACCAATAATTTGCCTTTAGATCTTGGTACATCTTATCAGCTCCAGGATGAATGGAGTATTTGGAACTATGGGCTTCCTGGAGGATGACATCTCGAAGTCCTCCATAAATTGGAACCCATATTCGTCCATTTAATCTTAGAATTCTGTCCTTGCTAAGAGTTAACTGCTCCTCAGTTACTCCTAACTTTTCATTAGGATAGTTAGCTTCCAGCACAGCTTCCTTCTGTGCAGCTAACATCCTTTCAATCAAATTATTCTTTATCTCCATGCGCTTGGCATTGATTCGGATGGGTTTCACCCTCTCCTTTCTACTCAAGGCATCGGCGACTACATTCGCCTTGCCGGTATGGTATCTGATTTCACAATCATAATCATTTAAAGTTTCCATCCAACGGCGTTACCTCATGTTTAATTCCTTCTGATTAAACAGATGCTGAAGGCTCTTGTGATCAGAATAGATCACACACTTGATCCCATATAAATAATGCCTCCATAGTTTTAGTGCGAATACAACGGCACCCAATTCCAAGTCGTGGGTGGTGTAATTCTTTTCATGCACCTTTAACTGTCGTGAAGCATAGGCAATAACCTTGCCTTTCTGCATAAGCACACACCCCATGCCAGTGTGCGATGCATCGCAGTAAACCACGAACTCTTCTATTCCATCTGGCAATGTCAGTACTGGGGCGTTGCTCAACTTTTGCTTCAGAATGTCAAAGGACTCTTGCTGCTTAGCGCCCCAAATGAACTTTACTTTCTTCTTAGTCAAGGAAGTTAGGGGTGCAACAATCCTTGAAAAATTTTCGATGAAACGCCTGTAATATCCTGCCAATCCCAGGAAGCTACGAATCTCTGTAGGTGTCTTTGGTTCTTTCCAGTTCATAACTGCTTCAACCTTAGCGGGATCCACTTGGATACCACGCTCACTAACCACGTGTCCAAGGAATTGGACTTCTCGAAGCCAAAATTCACATTTAGAGAATTTGGCATAGAGCTTCTCCTGTTGAAGTAATTCCAGAATGCATCGAAGGTGTTTCTCATGGCCAGCTTGGTTCTTCGAGTAGATGAGGATGTCATCAATGAAAACGATGACGAATTTATCTAAGTACGGCTTGCAAACGCGATTCATGAGATCCATGAACGCGGCTGGTGCATTAGTGAGCCCAAAAGGCATCACTAGGAACTCGTAGTGACCGTAACGAGTCCTAAATGCGGTCTTGTGAACATCTTCATCTTTAACCTTCAGCTGATGGTAGCCTGACCTCAAATCAATCTTCGAGAAATAACTTGCCCCTTGAAGCTGATCGAACAGATCGTCGATCCTGGGCAAATGATACCTATTCTTGATCGTGACTTTATTAAGCTCGCGATAGTCGATGCACAGACGCATCGACCCATCCTTTTTCTTGACAAACAGGATTGGCGCTCCCCGAGGAGATGAACTAGGTCTAATGAAACCTTTAGCCAGCAATTCATCTAGCTGCGTCCTTAACTCCTTCATTTCTGTGGGTGCCAATCTGTATGGTGCTCTAGCAACAGGTGCTGCTCCGGGGATGATGTCGATTCTGAATTCAACTTGTCTATCTGATGGTAAACCAGGTAGATCTTCGGGAAAAACTTCTGGGTATTCAGAAATGACAGGGATTTCTTCAATCTTGGGCTTCGACTCATCGATAGTCACTTGTGCCATGTAGATGACACGGCCCTTCTTCAAACACTTGGATGCCTTGAGCATAGTCACTTGCTCAGGCAATCCATACCGGGTATCTCCCTGAATAGTAAGTGGTTCACCAGACGGAGTCTTGATCACCACTTGCTTCTTATTACAGACGATTTGGGCCTGGTTATGAGATAACCAGTCCATACCCAGGACAATGTCAAAACCAGCTAACTTCAAAGGAAGTAATGACAAAGGAAAAGAGTGGTTCTTAATGGATATGAAACATCCATCTAATATGGTTGAGGCGGTTTCTATGGTGCCATCAGCCAATTCCACCTCATATTTCACTCTTAAGTTTTTAACAGGTAAATTCAGCAATTTACAAAACTTATTATCTACAAATGACTTATCAGCTCCTGAATCGAAAAGCACTCTTGCATAAACGTCATTTATAAGAAATGTACCTGTTATCACATTGTCATCATGGACTGCTTCCTTTGCATCCATTCTGAAGACTCTAGCATTAGTCTTCTTGGCCTCTTCAGGCTTCTTGGCATATTTCAGGCAGTTGGTCTTAATGTGGCCCTTTTCATTGCAACGGTAGCACGTTGCGTCTTTCATCTTCTTGCAATCCAAGGTTTTGTGATCCGTGGACTTGCATATACCACAAGCATAGGTTTTTGACTGAGTCTGTGAGTTCGACTCAAGTCTGCACTTTCCATAGTGCTATTTCTTGCAAATTTTGCATTTGGGCTTCTCACCAGAGTGATGCCCATCTTTCCTTGACTCCGATCCTTTCTTGTTGTCACCGTTCCCACGGTGTTTCTTGTTCGATCTCCGTGAACTATCATCTTCACGTTTTCTCTTCTCAGCCTCTTTGTTTCTCAGCGATCTTTGTCGGACCGCATCCAGAGTAAGTGACAAAGATATGTCAGCTACAGACCTGAAGGTAGCTGGCCGAGAAGCTTTTACGCTTGCCTTGATTTCCGGGGCTAAACCACCGATAAAACGAGCTATTCTTTTTGGTTCCGGGGTTACCAGATATGGAACCAACCGGGACATCGTGTTGAAGCTCGTTAGGTAAGCTTGACAGTCAAGGTTTGTCATCACCAATGATAGAAAATTAGATTCTATCTTCTCCACCTCATGCTGAGGGCAGTAATTTTCCCAGATAAGGGCAACAAATTGATCCCACGACATATTGTACAATGGGATTTTCCCGGTGGCTTGAATCAGAGATCTCCACCATGCTAAAGCTTCACCCTTAAAGGAATGCGACACAAACTTAACCACATCCTTTTCATCGCATTCGCTGATATCTACCACCGTGTCCATCTCGTCTAACCACGTCATGCAGTCGACGGCTCCCTTTTCCCCAGTAAAATCCCTGGGCTTACAAGACACGAAGTACTTATAGGAGCAACCCTTGTTACGGGGTTCTTGATTCAGCACTATCTGCTGAGATGGGACACTTTGATGGTTGGTGGACTGACGATCATCATCATCTTTCTTGGGTCCATCCTTTTTGGGAGGTGGCTTGCTGTGAGCCTCAGAGTGTGTTTTGGGCTTTGAGGGCGGCGTAGATAGGGTCCTACTCCGAGTCCCACTATACTCTTCGTACTACCTTTCCAAGGCCTGTGTAACTGCGCCGTCTATTATTGCTTTCAATTCAGCACCCGTTAAATTAATTCGGGCGTTCTCGTTATTCTCCACTGGATAACTATTACCCTCGTCCGAGTTAGCCATTTTAATTGAACTGTTGCAGAAAACAAGGACAATAGTTTATTTGGGAGTTTATTATGGAATTGTCTTTTATGGCAATTCATTAACCATGGTACAGAGACCATATTTGGTTAATTTACAATCATACTTATTTTAGATTTCTATTATAATTTATCCTAATTATAAAACATTAACAGTTTTATTTGTGGCACAAAAGGCCTAGTCACATGGACACCTTTAATTTAATCTATGATTTCAGAGAATCAAAACATTAAGGTATACTGGCACAATTGGCCTAGTCACAAGGACGTTTATAAATTATAAGTTATGATTTCAGAGAATCAACGCATGAAGGTTTGAACCTAGTTCATTACCTTTATCAGACAGGGAGTCATAGCTACCACTGTCTTTTGGCTCATATGGAAATGAGCAGGGCCCGTAGGCATCATATTACCACGTATGGTAAAAAATATGATCATCGTAATTGATGATCTGACCCATGATTCAGAGATCATTAAGTTGGGTTAGGAATCTGTGGAAAGATCCTTATATAAAAATAGTGCGTGTGATTTTAAATGAATCACATCTGCCAGGAGTGTTAACATGTTTTTCAGATGTTAACTGGGATTTGAATCTTTTAAACAGGTCTTACCATCATGGTCAGGTCTTTATAATGACACTCAGACTAGGTTTCACTCTTAAGATTCTTATTCAATAATTAAGTGGGCAGATTATCTTTAAAAGGAATGAATTTTTATTTATTTATTTCATATATAACATTTATGCATATAATAGCAAGATGAAATTTATAAACATAACATTCCATTAATTTTCAAAAGATTACATGATGCCCTAAACGGGACTTTTCAACAAACAAACTTACCCACGCAGGGGTTTAAACAAGTAATTACCCACGCAGGGGCTTAATACACACATACCCACGCAGGGGCTTAATAACAAACATAATAGTCCACGCAGGGACTTACACAAATAACATACCCTCGCAGGGGTTTACAGAAAGATAGACCCACGCAGGGGTCAAAATAGACAACATACATACCCACACAGGGCTAATACAGTAAGATATGCCCACGCAGGGGCTCAATTGTTACAAGGAAGTTACAACAACAGTGGAAGGATTCAACGATCCTTCTTGCTCTTCCCCTTGATCAAGCTTGTCAATCCTTGGAAAAAGCTCTGTCTCTCCCTGTGGTCGCGGTGGAATTCTCGTTCAACCTGATCCAGCCTCTGAAGTATTTCCTCCCATTCTGGGGGAGAAAACCGCGACGGCTGCGATTGCGTCTGTATAATAGGTCTGGGAGGTATCTGGTACCCATGTGTTGGGTAACCTACTCCCCATGGAGCTCCGTATGGTCCTTCCGGGTTCAGGGCGTTGTAATTTGCCGCTACCATGTAAGGGTCGGCCTCAGCGTAACCGTAGTTGTTGTGAACCGGCGGCTCGAACGGGTTGTATGCCATGGAACCCGTGTACGCTGGAATTGGGTTGTCAAAACCCATCGGTGGCGGCTGCGGTACAGCTGGGTTAGAGGGTCCACCCATTTGTGGGTCCTCCTGATGTGGCGGATAGTGACTGCCACTGGATTGACGTGGGGAACTGAAATGGAAATCCCCTGCTCGTGACGACATGCGCGCACCGGTTCTCCTTCGCCTCGGCGGTTGCGGAGGTGCCGGCTGCACTGGCTGCGGTGGAGGCGGTGGCGTGACTGCCACGAATCTGGAATCCACAGAGGGATCCTGTTGTTGTTGTGGCTGTTGCTGCTGAGGCGACGAATGGTGAGGAGGTGTATAGTACCACTCGTGCCTGTTGAACAAAGCTTGAAAACTGTCTGGACCACCGTAGGGTGATCCGTGGAAAGAAGATCCGTCGGAGATCTCGATGGGATGGTTTGGCGTACCACTAGCCGGTTCGACGGGATCAGTGTCCTCGTCCATGTCCTCCGCGTGATCTCCGGAGTAGTGATCTTCTGGCCCCAGTGGGTTAAAACCCACTGGCTCTTGGATGTAATTGGCCGGGTTAAACTGGCCCCTGAAAACAGGTGTGGGGTCCCCGAAAGAATGATGCGATAAGGATCGCTGTAAGGGTATATATGAAGGCTGAGGGTTGTTGGGCTCGTATTCCGGTTGTGGCCGTAAGGGTTTTGAACCGGAGGTGTAGAGCTGTGTGATACCGATCGTCTGGCTGGTTCAAACAAGTTCCTCCTGTTCTGCCGAGGGTCGTCACTCTCGGTAGTAGATGGAGCTCGCACATTTGAAGGTCCAGCTTCATTATCATTGGGGGCGGTGATTGGCCCCTTGCCTCTTCCTCTTCTCCTGAAGAATCTTGGCGGCATTTTGTAAATCCTGTCAATATGGCATGAGATAACAAAACAAAAATATATGCAAAATAAAGGACAACACAAACAAAGTGGACTTTGTCCTATGTTATATGTCTAGACTCGAAAGTTTAAAATTGTGCAATTGTGTAACTGAGATTAAACACAAAAGGCTAGTGTTTAATTCACTCAGTGTTGGCTCTGATACCAACCTGTCACACCCCAATTTCCACGTGTCACAGGTGGGCCCGGTGGGGGAGTATCGTGACGTGGTTGGCAACATAATAGTCAAACAACACAATAATCAATATGCACAGCGGAAGCAATATAAAAATATGATACATCCGAATTTAATATTGTAATATCAAATGTCACAATATTCGGAAGTTATCCACAGTTGGATCGAAGATAAAATAGTATTAATAGTTCAACAGACTTCAGGCATCTTAAGCTTGCGAGACTTCTAGTGATGCTAAGGAGAAATCCCAGCCGATTACGCTTAGTACCTGCATTTAATCTTTTTGGGAAAATACGTCAGTTTACACTGGTAAATACAATCAACTGACTCATTTTGGAAAATGATTGAAAATTTGGTTTGGATGCACGTGGCATAAACATTTTATTTAACTTGGGAGAATTATTTAATATTATAATCTTGTGAACGAATTACATGTTCCTTGTGCGTTCAGTAGCCCGGATCTTGTCCGGGTTAAAGATCAATAGACACACCACAATATTCTTTTGTGCATTGACGGGTGTACGCCTACACCCCGCGCTTAAGTCGTGGCCATTTCGTAAAATGATGCCAAGGATATCCGGGACATGGTCATTAACCCCCCAAAGGCTTTAAGTAACAAGACTGTTTAAACGAGCCGATCAAAAATTATTCAACTACCCACTCAACGGTGGAGAATTTGATGCCCGATCAAGCGGTATACTATATACCGTAACCCAAGCCCGTATAGGGAAAATAAGTTAAAAGTATTTACCTGAGCAATGTATAAATCACAATAAGCAAATTGCAAGTAGCTTTTACTGGTTCTCCTAATCTGGAACGAAGGTTTATAATAACCTATTAGAATCCTAACGGGTCTTTAGTTAAGCTTAAGCTTAGAACGGCTAGTTTCAAAGATACGGTTCGTACGCACGATTAAGCGAAGACCGGATAGAATGTGATTTAGACCCGACAAGTTCAGAGACTTGCTTAATATTGGTCCTTCATGCTCATTCTGGATTTTGAGGTAAAAACCGATAAGGTTTGACCCGTTTCGGCTAATTTATGTAAACTTGTTACATAAACCGAACCGAATGCGCAATAAGCGTAACGGGTAATAATGAGAGCCATTTACAGGTTTCCTAAGTTAATATGCTCCATATATGTTGTGACATCAGTAAGATATCATTTATTATGCCCGAAATGAGTTTAAACACAAACTATGCCCCGTAGGGGTAGTTTGGTCATTTTAAAGGTTGTAAATGAGTTTAAGTAGTATCCTGAGTTACAGGTCTGATGTAATTATAAAAAATACTTAGTTTACTGATTTATAACAGTAAGGTATTGTAGGTATGTGAAATTTATCAATTATAACCAAACTATGCCCCGTAGGGGTATTTTGGTAATTTCACATAAGCCGAAAAGCTCAAAACCGAAGTCTGAGTTTATCAACCTTTGCTTACTGTTAAAATATTATAATTTTCCTCATATATCAGTAGGTATCAACCCTTGTATGTTTATTATAGTTATAGCACATACTATGCGTTAAAAACGCTTAGAAAGGCGATTAGAGGCCATTTCCGGGTTTGATACATAAATCTGATATTTTTATATTTCCAGAAGGCTTAAAATAATTTATTTATCATATGTGATCAGTAGCAGAAGGTTTGGAGTCGTTTAGATATGTAGAACTCATTTTATAGCCCGTAAGGGCAAAACCGACAATTACCGGATTAAGCCTACGACTATAAGTTATGCTCAGCCTAAAATTAATTAAAAATCTTTAAAAATCCCAAAATAATATATTACATCAGTGGGTAAAGAGTTTGGTATCAAAAGGTATGTTTAAGTAGGCTATACGCTAAATACGCCGTTTAATTAACATAAAGCTTTAATTTTACGCTAACGAGCATAACTCTTAATCTACACCTCAAACTGATGTCAAATTTTGCATACAATTTTATATATTAGTAATTAAAGTTTCTACTCTTTTACATTTCCAAAAATCACGTTTTAAGGTGAAAAGGGCATAATGGTCAACATATGAGCAATTAACGGAATCATGCATATTAATTGGATAACTAATGATCCGAGTTGTATAATCACAGAGGGTTATACTAGCATGTAACCTGGTCCAAATAAAGCTCTTAGGAATTTCTAAAACATACCATAACGGGTCAGAACTGAAAGTCAAAGTATAAGTCAAACTATGCGACTTTCGGTTCCGAACCGGGTCTAAACAGGAAATTGTCGGGTTGAACATGTTTAGACATGTTCTTATACTAATTACCAAGTTATATTAATGATCAAACAGGTTATAAGTGTTCTACATTGCTAATCATGCATAAATTGCATTTTAAACATTCTGTTGACTTTTTATTAGTAAGTTTGACCCGACATTTGACCTAGTTAGAGTGGGAATCAGGGGAAACCCTTTTAAGGTTTTATTACCCACATAATTACCTACTTAAAGGTACTTTTAATTCGAGATTTGACTGAGCCATTATTAATTAATCTCGAAGTCAAACCGTAATTACGATGGTTTGACTTTTAGCTATATAACTAAGCTAAACTTAATTAAGAAAGGTTAAGCATACTTACAAGTGTTTAATGACTGATTAGGAAGGCTTGGAAGATGCTCTGGTGCTCCACAATTGATCAGAATTGCTTGAGGAATGAATGATCAATGTGTTTGCACAAAGAGGCTTTATATAGTAAACCAAGACACCACAATGTGTTGACATCTTTGTCTACTACTGCCTACAACATTCCCACATGTGTCCCTAGTGCTTAGGGGTTGTTTAGAGGCCAAGGGATATGAGGAAAACCGTTCAAAAGTCGAAAATTGCGCTTAAAACAGGTAACAGCCGGTTTCTGGTCGCTGGGCACTAGCTTACGGACCGTAAGGTCCCCAATGTTGAGGTCCGTAAGCTGGTCCTCAGGCACAAAAACATGTTGTTCTTTGGTGTTTTGAAAGGGCAATCACTTGTTTCGAATTTGGGACATTATTTATCAGATTGGGGCCTCTAAATTGTGCCTTAAACAGTTACATACCCTACCACTTTGGTATGTTTCATTGAATCCTATTTGAAAGTGCCGAACAAGAAGGTTTACCGTGCATTTTCTTCGTAGGAGTCCACCACTTCAATTATGAATCAGTTTGTTGCTATGATTCCCCGAATTTGAATATATACCAGATGTTTATTAGTCTTGGGATTCATAATAAGGTCGTTCAGAGGTGTAAAATTAACATGACAACACTTTTAATTCCCGTCGTACATCTTTAATTATATCCGGGTTTATATCACTTATGTCTTAATTGACACGCGTCGTTATTTCATTGAACACGAATTTTTGAGGTGTTACAACACATGAGTCTACAACCCACCACAACTGATCAACACATGTCCCTCAGTGCCTAGAATAGTTTAGGGGTCGCCCATAATGCAAAATTTTCGATTAAAGGTCGGTTCTGCGCGAATGTAGGCTGCTGTCTTCATTTTCTGATACTGGGTGGTTAACGCGGCCCGCGTAAAGTTCTTTTAACCTTTACGCGGCCCGCCTGGACCCTGTTATCAGATTTTAAATTTTCTATTTTCCACATAAGTGTCCCTTGGCCTTTCGAAAGGGCAACTCAGTATTTTCTTGCAATTTGACTCCCTTTATATTTACCCACAAGGGCTTTAGGACTTATACCCACTTTGCCAAGTCCCTGGACACTTCCGGTTAACCCGAAAAGTCATAACTTTCAATGCTAACGCTTTATCCCCTCGCACACGAATTTGATCATAACTTTCTCATACGATAACGAAACTTTATGAAATTTATATCACGCATTCTAGTGAGCATAATTATCAGTTACAAAGCTTCGGGTTTGTCAAAAGGTCACTCAGAGGTATAACTTAAACATGTTGACACTTTTAGCCCCTGTAGTTTGTAATTCCTCACTTTTAGCTTCGTATGATCCATGATTTATTCGTTTGATGTTATAAACATCATGTAGGGTTATTATGAAGTATATTTATTCACTGTTGACATTTAGAACCCGTATAATCACATACTTTCTATGTTTGTCAACTTTAGTCCTTTCATAATATTCTTTCACACGTTTAAACATACGACACGTGTCTACACATTATAGGACGTGAATTTTCGAGGTGTTACACTTATGTGAGTTTATAATCTCCTATCCCATAACTTGCGCTATAACATGATTATATTTTATATCACTTTTATGGTTATGGTCGCATCGCATTACGTCATGTTTAAGTTTTACATCGGCTTTTCATTATTAAGAATCTTTCCTTCGAGTGCCTCATCTTACACCTTTCCGCATTACGATCTATATTCTTTAGCATTAACCATTTTCTAATTTTTCACATAATATTTATATGTGTTAGAACATCGTTTCTTGCTAAAACCAAATTTTAGTTGAATGTTTTTCTCTTGATCATTTGCCAATCAATCATATCAAAATTTGACGGCAAGAATTATTCTTCTCCGTTATTATTTTACGTGGAAAATCATAACTGGTTCCCACGCTTTATATTATTGACCCGTAGGTTCCTTTACTTAGCCCCATAAACTATTTTATTAGATCTTCACCTTTTTAAGGTGAGACCCCATTGTTTGTTTCTTTGTATTTGTGACCCGAGGGTCATTTTGATCCCGTAGACCTTTATATCGCTTATAACCCGAAGGGTATAGAGATTTCCGTAGATCACCTTCTACTCATGTCTTTATTTAATAGTATATATATGTATAGATATGGCGTCTAGGCACCCTTCCCTTTTTATGTTTAAAATAGTTTATTTTCGCTTTTGAAACTTGCTTAACCTCGACCGTAGTTTAAGAATAAACTCATTTTCTTTCGGATTATCTTTTCGACTCTATGACTTCTTACATAGTTTTTCGCGTTCTTGACTGTTGGTTACACATATATCTGAAAACATACCTATCAATTGAGTATTTTACAGAAATTATTTTCATAGCAACCTTTCCGGCATTCATTGAGACTTTGTTTCTCGATTTATTTGATCGTATTAGCAAAATCCACTGCTTTTACTCAACCAAGTCTTTTATTCTTTCACTCGTCTCGTTTTGACTTGTTCGTGTGAGTTCCATCACTTAGGACAGTCAACTTTATCCTTATGCCTTGACATTCTAAATTGTCGCTTTATATTTTTGTTTACTTTGATTCTTATCCCTTCCCTTGGGCTCATTATCTTAACGTAATATGCTCCCATTATCCGGCTTCCGTTTACCTTTATTATCAAGCACTTTACTTTTTTAATCCGAACACCACCTTTCTTTTATTAGCGACCCTTAGGTCTGTTTCTTTTACTAATGTCCCGAAGGCCCATTTCTCAAGTCTTATTTGGTAAACTACTGCTATTGTTATTCAGCTTTCTGGGTTTTACCCGCTCTTATTCTAATGCTTTCATAACGTTTATCTTACTAATTCTTTTATATAATCACCCCCATCAATGTGATTATCGTTCTTCCTCATGAGGGTTTTATTAATAACATGTTACTTGGGTATCTACCCATACCCGAGCTTGTAAATCCAAATTTATTGGTATTTCATTATTTACAGCAATGAATAGTACATATTACCCATTTAGTTTCTTTCTCGAGGATATTCCTATCCAAATCTTAGTCTCTCAAATTTTTACCTTAATCACTGTTACACTAACAATTCTATTCATTTCATGTTATTGTTTCACCTTGTTGTATGGCATTTATCCACATCGTTTGTTGACATAAACGATGTTTCTATATCTTTCATTTGGTTTGGCTTAATCTATAACCATGTCCTTGTCATCTATTACTATTGCAAACTCCCCCGGTTCGGGCGTTATTACACTTCTCTCCATTATGACGCTTATCTTTCATTACGTTCTCGGGTTCGAGTGTGCACGCACCCCTTCCCATGGCAATATTTATCATGATTACTTTGGGCTCGATCTTTACTTGATCACTTCTGTTTATGCTTATATACATATATATATATATATATATATTTCTTTCACAAGGTTTACTCGTCTCACTACTCATATACGTCCATGTATAACTATTATTCGCACTCGTATCGAAATGATCGTTGTGCTAAACTTTAATTTACAAGAAACATACCTGAAATGATATCAAGTTCAGCTTTAGCCTCTGCGGCTGTCATGTAGGAAGACCTTGCCTTCTCTTTTGGAGTATCAAGCTTTGATTTCTTTACGGGTCTTGGGTCCACATCCGACTCACTCCCGTCATTTTTTTTCTTGTGAGAGACTATCTTTTAATTCAGTTATCATATCCTCTACTGCTAGCAAAATTGTGGTTTGTAGTCTCTCGGCGAACTGCGGTAGACTGGCTTCTATTGCCTTTCTGACTTCCTCAGAAATTTTAGCTTCTATCTCTTCAGTTAATTGAGATGCTGATTCGCCCCCGATTACACCGGACATTTCTTTCATCTGCTCGGTGACTATCGGCACCGTATCATTATTGCCTTCATCGGCCATCTTGAATATGAAATGTTTTTGCTAATTATTAAACATTTCATTTTATATCTTTCGCATCTTTAGTTTTGGTTTAGCCAAGTTTGCAACTTGCTTAAACCATTCATGTTTGGTGCACTTTCCGGGTTTGAGTGTATTACGCATTCTTCCCATGCACATCCAATCGTATTCATTTTCTAATGTTTTAATGAAATCTACTAAAATAACTAATTCTTATCGGATGTTTGATCAAGCTTTAACCAAACACACTTTGTCGACAACCTTGAGCTCTGATACCAACTTGTAACACCCAACTAAATATGACGAGATTAGTGTTACAACGACTTGCATTTAGTACAAGAAATTACGAGTTTACAAAAACTTTCATGCTTTTAAGATCATATTTGATCCCAATATTCTAGTTAAAATAAACTATCCGTTAAAACTTACAAAGCATAACTTCAAGTGTCTACTAAATAACGTTTAAAAACATATTTCAAATATCTAGATATTTGAAAGTCAAAATAGATCAAGTGCGGAAGCTTCGTTTAGTGCGTTCGGTTCTTAATAGTAGCTTGATCACCATCCGGGTTAGGTTCCAACTTCACCTACGGTCAAAACCAGTTAAAATTATTAGTTTGACACTTTAAATATCAAGTATAACATGTCCCATGTTCAAAACATAACAAAAACAAGAAAATTCCACGTCCCCGGTCAGTCGCGCTGCGCGAGGAGGAAAAAGGGAGGCCGTCGCGCGACGCCAGCATCGTCGCGCCGCGCGACGGTGATTGTCTTCATCCGTGGCGCGGCGCCAGCGGGTAAATTTCACATAATGTTGTTGTTTGAGCTGTTAATTTCGCCCAGCACCAATTTATACCAATTCCAAACTTTAAATCGACATAACTTTTGACTCGGGCGTCCGTTTTAGCCGATTCTTTTTCCTACGCGACCGTAATTTAATACGGACCCATTTATCAACACAATTCACCCAAATTTTCAGTTTAAAATCAGTTTGTCTTTATTTTGGCTCTTTATTTATTCAACCCGTTTGTCTACAAGTTTCAACATCTTGTTTCATTGTCATCTCATGTTTACAACCGATTTACTCAATCTCGGTTTACTCACTACAACGTTTCGCTCCCTAAACTAAGGGCACATACACAATAATCATCATTCTTGTTTTCTAAGGGTTTAAACATGCTTTTTCTCGAACATTTGACAAGTAAAAATTTAGAACTTTAATCCCTCTACAAGGGTTCATGTTTTTGCAACAAGTTAGCGTGTCCGCTTCACGACTTACTCTTTAACAACATGCTTTGTTTTCGAGGATTGTAACATGCCCCTCTTATCAATTTGACATGCATTTTTATCCCCACACTATGGGTTTGTTTATAACAAGTTTAGCGTGTCCGCCTCACGGCTTTCGCTTTAATTATAACTAATCATCGAGTGATGTTTCAATCACTTCAACATTTACAACTTGACATTGTTTTGACCCGATTGGATCTCGAATAGTGACCACCATTTCCAGGTCATGCTAAACTCTACTTCTGACCCATGTTTTGACCCATTTACTTATCTAGTGATTTTATCACTTTCGTGACGTAACGGGTTTCGTCTTTCGCTAAATTTCAATACAACTAGCTAACATAACAAATAAACATAATTATCTAACTAGTTTGACCCGTTTGGTTGTCGAGTGAGGTACTCCACTTCATTGACATTCCATACGCCATCATTTTCGCCAAATCAATATTAAACATATCTACAACTAGGTTTATCTACATAAGTGTGACGAGACGACAAGTCACGTACCTTTAAAGCACACCCTTCAAACGCGTATTTCCTCCGGCTTTTCCACTCGACGATCCGGATTCCTTGCCTAATGAGTTCAATTCACATTCAATTTAGAACTCTTTTCATAATTATTAACGCATCATTCACTAAATAATCAAATATGCGTTTTCATCCGATTCTTAACATATTAACCCTCACTTAGGCATTTTAACGAACACCTAGCGGGTTAGATTTTCATATAAACACAACCAAGTTCATGACTTGAAATCCTCATTTAATTCAACTTCAATCATGCAAATTTACACGAATTTTACATTCATGTTTCAGAGATTACCTCCTAAAACTTAGTTTTCACTAGAACAAGAATCATAATTCTAGTGTTTATCAAGTTTCTACTAACACATTAATCACCTAAATTGGTGATTATGAACCCACAATCAACATGCAAGGTCTTAACAAGAATTCACCTAGGGTTTATCCCTAGACATCATATCTCTTCTAATTTCATCATTACAACACAAAATCAAGCTAAGCATTCAATTTTCATCATATGCTAGGGATTTGAGTTGAATCAAAACAACCTAAATCGGCATACCTTATGATCCCTTTGACTAGGTGATCACGAATCTATGTTTAGATTTCGATTTTGACTTGATTTAAGCCCTCAATTTGTAGTTTTTGTGAGAATTAGGGTTTGGTGAAGAACCCCTTGTCGCCCCCTGCTTCTTGATCGACCAGACACACCATTTGAGTGTGTTTGGTGTGTTTTAATTTCGTTTTATGTAATTAAGTTTCAATTTTAACAACATAGGCCCCTCCACTTTTATTTAGTTTATATCTTTGGCATTTTAAATTCATTCGTGCTTTAAAACAAGATAACTAACTGGGTTATTTATTTCCTAGTTAGCTCAATCTCGTTTATTTTGTACTTTATATAATGCTAATATAAAGCCTTTTTTTTTAATTTCGGAATGATTATTGACGTGAATAAGATACTTTCGACTCTGACTCCTATATTTGTACTTACCTGCACGATGAAGCTATCGACCTCGCGTTCCTTGCAAAGCTCATGGCTGGAGTGATTACCAAACAAGATTCTGAGCTTGTTTTCGTAGAAAATGGATGCTCTTCTCTCTTGATCGTAAAGGTGTCTGACTACAATAGTGACGACGAGGCAGAGGCGACAACCTTGAACGAATTCTTAATCAGCAGGACGAGATCCCTGCGGCTTTTGTGAAGCAAGATTGATGACACCTGACCAGAAAAGGAAGATGAAGTATTCATCTTGAAGGTGCCCCTCCAACTACTAGGAATTCTCTTTATTCCTATTTCATTTAATCATCATGCCTATTTGCGCGTAACGATAAGGAGAAGTGAAAATATGATTTTTGTACATATTACCAAGTTGTGTCATATTTTCAACAAGAAGAAAATATATTATTTTTGGGAGATAAAAATATATATTTTCTTGGAATACATTATTTTTGACAAAACAAGTTTAAATATATTTTCTAAAGTAAGACTTGAAAATATATTATTTCGGAACTACAAATACAAGAATACGAGATTACATGTATGAAATACTCCCATTCTTGGGAAACAAATACGAAAATAAATACTTGAGAAGTATTGTCACGAAACCTTGGAATAATATTGAGACATAAAGGAAGCGTAACTCAAAACATGAATAATAAGGCAAGGCACGGCCCGCTCGTCTAATAGACCCTAGCACATTGTAGGTAGTCGTGTTTGCTGACGAGATTTGAGTTACAAGTACTGAAGACGCAAAACAGTGAGTTCATGCTCCCCCTTTTCTCTTAATAGTTTTTGGTTTTATAACTCTCGGGGGTGGAATACATGTACGAATGCTTAAACGGTATGAAATGCCTATGAAATACTAGATCATGTGAGCATAGACTTAATATTGAAATGCCATTAATACTTAATTAGGGACGAGGGTTAGATCTAACGGGTACGGCCGAACCCCACTCATGGTCACAACTAGTACCAAGTAGTGCTTCGGAGTCCCAGTCGAGGGTAATCGACACAGTCAAGGGAAATTGACATAGTCAAGTTAAATTGACACAGTCGAGGTTAATCGACACAGTCGAGGAAAATCGACAAGGGTATATGCATACTTATTACGAGTGCTTCCTATGTCCTCACATGCCTTAAAGTCCTAGTAAAACATTCATGTTCATACACGCTTTTCATACCTGTTTACAAAGGAGTCTCTCAAAGATTTATAAGATTACAATACTCATACAAAACGCATGAACTCGCTCAACTTTTGTTGATGTTTTCCAAAATTACATGTATTTCAGGTAACAGGATGGATCTTGGGCGCGGGTGTCGTAACTAGAAGTAGACTTCAAGTTTAGATGTCATCCACTTTTTGGTTTGTAACCTAGTCGAAGGTTGTGTTTTAAAAACTTGAATAACCAGTGTTTGTAATACTCAAATTTTATGAATGGATGAACATCGTTTTGATCATGTAGTTGTTTATCACGATTGAATGCAATGATATTAAAACCAGTCACACATCATACGCTTCCGCAAAAGTCAGGGTGTGACACACGTCATCATAAATACAACTGGATTTGGGAATCGTTGTCAAATGATTTCATATATTCAACATGTTTACAATACAATCAAAAGGTACAAAAGACTCCCCTTACAAAGTGCACTCTCTCACTTGGTTTCTGCTTTTCAACTCTAAGTGTTCACAATTTCATTCGAGCAGTTCTATTTATAAGAGGGGAGAACTGCGGATGACGTCACCATGAAAGCAACCCTAAACAACCTATTAAATGATGTAACTACTAACAGCTGTTGGACAGTTAAGAAAAATATTGTTACGTTGAAATTATTGTAAAAAAGGAAAACATATAGGATTCCAAAACTGCTGGAAGGTTCTAGCACTTTTGGAATCCAGTACTTCTGGTCTTGTGTTTTGGTCTTCTGCCTTGCCTTGTTGACTTGGTTGTTGACTAATTAACCAACACATTTTCAATACAACACTTTGTACTTTGTCTTTCAGTACTTTGATGCAACAGTTATTGTATCAACAGTTTTGGTGGTTGTTTGGAAAGTTTTCAAAGGTGAAAACTTATGGGCTTGGGATTACACTTCAATTTATTCCATCAGGCAGGGAAGATGATTCACTTGGGTGTTGGCTTTCATCATCAGCATATCTTATATAACCCAACACCCAATTAATCCCACCCATAGATAAGCTATTGGTAGGGTCTGGGAGGGTGTGATAGAATCTACTTCCAAAGAGACCCCTGGCTTCAAGAAAAATAACATATAAACACAGAGTACTGAAATATAGAATACAGGAATCTACATATATATATATATATATGGGTTGGTCAACGTATAATTGGCCTTAACGTACAATGCGTAAGCAATGAAAATATAACATGCGGAATTTAACACACAAACTAGGAATACTACCAAACCCGGAACATTCACCATGCGACTTCACAAAATCCGGACAACCTATAACATGCGGATTCACAAAATCGAAAATATATAACATACGAACTTCAAAAACCCGGAAAAGATAATATGCGACTTCACAAACCCGGACACATATAACATACGACTTCACAAACTCGAAAAAATATAACATGCGGATTACTCATCGCGTACGCTCGTACGTTAAGTCCAATTGTACACTACACTTTCTCTCTCTCTCTCTCTCTCTCTCTCTTTCTACATACCACATTTGTATATGAATACAACAAGCTAACGTATAGGAAAACTAAGCCCTATAAGCAAAGTTAAAAACACAAGCGTGTCCTACCCTAAAACGTCTTTAACGTTAGTCCTACGTCTCCACGAACTCCTATCCTGGACCATGTCCTCAGATAGATGCAACTCTACTAAATCCTCCCTAATTCTCTTATCCAAGGTTAGTTTGGGTCTACTTCTGCTCTTCCTCCCATCCATAGTTAGGGTTTCCACCGCTCTAACTCGTGATGTTGTCTGCCTTCCCTTCACATACCCAAACCGTCTCAATCGCCTATCCCTTATCTTATCCGAAATCAAGCCACCCCTAATCTTACCATGAAAACCTCATTTCTTATACGATCTAACCTTGTGTTCCCACACACCCATCTCAACATCCTTGTCTCAGCTACCTCTAGCTTACGCGTTTGTGCCTTCTTAATAGCCCAAGCCCCAACAATCTATCTTGTATATCATAGCCGGTCTAAATGCAACCCTATAAAACTTCCCTTTTAGTTTAACTGAGAACCTCTTGTTGCACAATACCCAAGAGACTGTTCTCCATCTACACTAGCCAGCCTGAACCCGGTGGCTACATCATTGTTTATCTATCCATCTATTTGAACAAACCATCCTAAGCACTTGAATTTGGTTTACTGCAGAACTACTTGACCATCAATGGTGATTTGGGTGGCATCATCACCAGTCACACCACCGAAGTTCCGTCTTATAGCGACAAATCTTTAAACCCTTGCCCTCGAGAGCTGCACACCACTCTTCTAACCTCGCATTCAAGCTCGGTTTACTCTTTGCAACTAAGACAATATCACTCGCAAAAAGCATGCACCACGGTACTGCCTCCTAAATCGAATTTGACAACTCATCCATGACCACCGCAGAGAGAAACGAACTCAACACAAACCCTTGGTGTAGGCCTACTTCCACAAGGAAGAAATCAATATCATCCACTGGCACACGAACGTCTTCCCTAATAATGTCTATCTTCCCTGGAACCCCTCTTCCCTCTAGACTATCCTAAATCAGTTTACGAGGTACATTGTCATACGCCTTTTTCTAGGTCAATGAACACGATATGTAAATCCCTCCTGTTCTCAAAAATCTCCTCAGAATGTTTATCACTTCCGTCGTTGACTGCCCTGGCATGAAACTAATTTTGTTTACGGTAACATGAGTTTCCAATCGAAGGGATTTAGCACATGGTTTCAAATCCCTCTTTTCGTGTTCGCGGTTAAAGATCTAATGGAAATTCACGGATTCTTACATATGGGAAAGAAAACAAAGAATATTATCAATGGTTTAATTCTAATCATAGTTTGGTGTATTTGAAAAGGGAGAAATGAAGCTATTTTTTAAAGGCTCAAACTATCTACAAGTGTGTAGATAGCCAACCCAAAAATGTGTTTTTTTATCCTACGTGCATACCCTGCAGTGTCGAGCTGTGGCCAAAGCGCGACGTTTTGGTCCGATCAACCAGACAAAGACTGACGGGTGTCTGACGAGTCTGTTGACCGGACCAAAACGCCGAGCTTTGGCCGCGTTTTGGTCCTGTCAACCAGACCAGGTGTCAGTCTTTTGTATGGTTGACAGGACCAAAACGCGGCCAAAGCTCGGCGTTTTGGTCCGGTCAACAGACCCGTCAGACACCCGTCAGTCTTTGTCTAGTTGACCGGACCAAAACGCCGCGCTTTGGCCACAGCTCGACACTGCAGGGTGTGCATATAAGACAATAAACACCTTTTTGGTGTGCAAATAGACAAATAAGTGTGCAAATAGGTACACCCTTTTTAAAATAAAAAATGTAGTTAGGAAGATATGTTAAGGGGAAGTCAAATTATACTTTTGTTTGGTTTAAAAATAGGTGCTACTTTCTAAACCCTCTAATTACTTTTTACACCCCTCTCCTCTCACATACTTACAGGTGGGGCCTGCGTGGGACCGGCAGTTTTCCTCCCACAAGAGGGGGTATAAACAAGAGGGGGAGGGGGTGCGTTTAGAATCAGCCTTAAAAATAGGTCTTTCTTTGAATATCTCCGATTAAAAAATTGATGTAAATCTCAATGTATATGAAGTTTAACTAGGTTATCTCCCGTGGTACCCACGGGTTGTTTTATTTTGTTAGTTATTAATATACTGGTGAAGTACCATCAGTTTATTTTGTTACACTGTTGTTAAATGATTCGGTACATTAAATGATTTGTCCGCAAATTATCATGTCTAAAAATGTTGAATGCAGTAATACAAAATACGACAAACCAACTTATTGCACTATATCAAGTAAACAAACAACAAAAGGTGAAAATGGATAAGACAGAAATATTGCTAATGTTTGATAAGTCACGACATGTAAACATTAGTTAGTTTGTGAATAACAATAAACAGACTAAAAATGAAATACTATAATTTTATACAATGATAATCGATTATATTAAAAGAAAATGAGAACTAATAATTGTAACAGAAAATTCAATGCCAAAAGGTCAACAGTTGACCCAACACCCTCGACCCGCCTATTGGTTTGATGGAAGATGATCAACTTACCCATTAATGTGTGCAATGTATCGTGAGAATGTGAGATCTGCCAGGTCCACTGGCAGCATCTGGTGGCAGAACACCCTTTTAGCCTTTCTTCAACGCACTGATCTTATACCGCTAGCTTTTGTGGAGCACTGAGAACTTGAACATCAAATTAAAGACAAATACAACTCATAATACAAATAAAAAACATATCCGAAAATAGGATGTTACAAATCTACCCCAGCTTCTCGAAACCTATTCAGAAACAAAGGAGGAAATCAGTTTAATCATCTTAGTTTTCAATCATAATTACCCACCAACAATCTATAAGACTAAACTAAAATTTTAATTATCAGTAACTCAATTAAATTCACATAAAAGGGCTAACAATACTTAATTAACAATACAACCTAACTAATATTAAGATAGAATTCAAAGCCTAACAAATATAATCCCCACAATATATAGAATTATGAAATAAATTAAAATAAAACTCCAACATATATATTCTGGTCAACCCGCAAAATCTCGTAATATTCAACACCCATGATTCCTTGTTCGGTTATACGATTGATGAATACTTTTTCTTATTAAAATTATGTCCAATTGCAGACACAATACCTGAACATCAGCTAACTGCCCCCCATTACGACATCCACCAACAGTGTATAGCTTTTCATCTATGACGACCACACCATGCTATAATACAAGATGGAACACAAAAGGTAATATGATATGTGTTTAAGACAACCAACTAATATAACATCACATATAAACAAACGCAGTCCCACTTGAGGTTTCAAAACTTAATGAATAATGGATATCTACAAACCTTATAACGGGCTATTGGCCATGGCCCAGCTACTGGGATAGCAACCCGCCGGTCATATTTCAACTCAAAATGCCAATTGGAATTGTCCGAACCCATACCACCTCTTCCAGAGACCAAAAAGTTTTGTTAGTTCGATTGCTGAAAGACAAACTAATTTCACTGAAGACACTGGATCACACTACGAATTGCCCTCCAAAGTAAAGAACCAACACAACCTAGGCTACTTAAAAAAAGAAAAATGAGTAGTCATACCTTTGAAGAATAATTCAGTGAGGTTTATGTTTAGTTGAACTCTTGAAAGATATTAATAGCGTTCTGTAAAAGCAAGTTAGTGGGAAAAAAATTAATCCAATGGAGGTCCAAACAAATACTCTTATTGGACATGTAAAATCTAGAAAAAAAGATAGGTAAAAAGGAAACATGTCATATGAATCGAATGTTGGCCAACGCCTAATTTTAATGCATAAAACCCCTTAAACCTTTTATTTAAAAAAATAATATTATTGAAATAATTTGATTTTACTAATCACATTTGACTGATAAGATAGAACAAAAGAAAGTTAGCAGAGAAGAGTTACCTGAGCTTCCTTTCCAACTGCATCCATGTCGGCAAGGACAGCTTTTCTTGCCTGCGGGTCATTGCACAGTTGTTCCAAACTTTCAAACTATAAGTCATAGAATAAGTTTTAGTATAAAATGTAAAAAAAAAAAAATTCAAGCTTTTGTAATCTTTTGTAACAAAGTGTAGGTTCAAAGAATAGGGTTATAAGCAGTGTGCCGGAAATTGAAGTCTTGGTCAAATATATAAAACATATTAAATGCAACTGAAGTTTAATTATTTCCTAATCATATATTAGTTTAAACATATATTAGCTGCCTTTCAATTTCTATGAAGATCAAAAGTAAAAATAAATATAAATTGTCACCTTTATTCCTTCCTTAGCAGCCCATGCTTTGAGCATATCAGGGTCCACACAGACAATAGCAACTAAAGAAGAGTTGAAGCTGTCACCTATTTTCAACCAATAATAAATAAAACTTTAAGAAATATGAAACAATTAACAAAGATATAACCAAAATAATAAATCTTTAAATTTCTTACCATAAACAAAGCATTGTGCCACAAAGTTGCACTTCGCATATACGCTCTCGATTTTCTCAGGAGCTATGTACTCTCCTTGTGCCAATTTGAAAATGTTCTTTTTCCTGATATTATGAAAATATAATTAATATAACACTCAAATGTCGTAATCCTATTGGTGGCAAATTCGACCCATTAATATATTCTATTTCCTGATAATAAGAAAATATATAATTAATAAAATACTTATAGGTCATAATCCTGTTGGTGGCAAATTCGACCCGTTTACTTACAGATGGATTTGGGTTGCGTGTTATATCTAACGGGTCAAACAAAGCATAAAGTTAAAACCTCGTAGATCATTATGTTCAAAGAATTAAACTATCATTGAAATAAATATAGTTTTTGTAATCATTTTTTCACTTACTAACTACTATAAAAGAAATAAAAATCTTTTGATATAAGGGATTCGACCTGACCCATATAAAACTGACCCATTTTGACCTGAATCTATTAGAGCCGTTAACCGACATGTCTTACCGGTCAATGATCTTTAAGCGGCCTCCAGGTGACCATAATCCTATGTCTCCGGTATGAAGCCATACTTCTTCATCGATTACTTCTCTCCTTATCAAATTAAATCAACACAAAACTCGGTATAATACACACATTTAAAGATACACAATTAAAAGCAGAAGAGGGTAATCAAGACTTAATTATACGTTTGCACTTCATCTTTGTAGTAGCCTTGAAAGACAATCGGTCCTCTCACACGGATCTCTCCACGAGGATATGGTTGATCATAGGATGTATAGTTCATTTCCGGAACATCTACAAGCTTTACTTCTGAAACAAGAAATTAATAAAAAAAATTAGAATATTAATTTTATTATTATTATCATATGATCGAGACTTTAATTATGATCGTATTTGATGTTTTCTTAATCTTTATTTTTTATTTTTCATATTATAAAATATAATACGTTTTCATTTTCTATTAAATTATGTACGATGTACCAACTAATACGTAAAATAAATAAAATATATATAAGTAAATATATACATAAATATGTATATATATATAGAGAGAGAGATTAAATAGAACATGAAAAGTCAATATATAAACCAGTGTTTGTTTAAAAGCATACCCAGTCATGAAACTCTCTCAAACTATCAGAAGTTTCATGATCCTCTGTGGAAATCAAAGTTTCTGATGGATGTTTCAAAGGCTCAGCAAGTAAACTAAGCAACGTATGGGTCCCAATTGGCATTGTTGGAACTCTCCACATAGAAATTAAACCAAATTCCCGGAACAGTACATTGCTGAAAAAAAATACAGCAACTATAAAATAATGCCACGCGTAATACATTCATGAAGCTTAAATTAAGTAGAAAACAGAACTACAAATTAATCAGTTACCTGTGCATCAATTCTCGGTGAAGCAGTTTTGAGCCAACTCTGGTAGCATCATTAATGGTGGAGGGAGGTGTAAAGCAAAGCCACTGAATGACCATAGCTTTTTCAAGACTCTGCAACTGACATTGCTCTGCCACGTCGGATGACACGTCAGCTTTTCCAACTTTTACTTCTCATGATCTTCATAAAACCCTGTTGAAGTAGTGGGAAACACAAAATTAAGACCAGTAATAGAATGGGTTTAAGGTATTTAAAAATGATAATTAAGAACCTCTCAATAATTTCTTCAAAGCTTCCCTTTTCGAAACCGCTATCTAGAAGATCCCTGGGAGAAAATGGTAGGTATTCTATAGCAGAGAGGAATATTTTATATCTGACATGAACACTGTCAACATAAAAGCATTAAAAACATTAAACATTGTATCAAGGGACATATAAAAGCTAACCAATAAATATATTGTTAAATTACATTAAAAAACTAATCATTTGTCCCCAAAATGATGAAAAGTCATTAGCATAATCTCTTTGTCAAAACATCAGAAATCAACTACTGTGACTCAAATTACAATAATCACACAGTCACTTTCAAAATGCACATCGAAACAAACCTTTAGTAGTTGAGATAACAACAGTGCACTATCAAGCGTCTTCTAATTCAAAAACGAATTCATTAAAATGATGCACCAATTACTTGTATATAACCTAAGGAAATTTCTACCAAAATCCACATTTTAGTTTTTTACTAATTTCAGTCTCAATCAATCCGAAGAAGCCAACTAATAAATAGTGTAACATAAGTGTGGTCAAGCAACTTAAATTCAATAAAATTGTGAAAACCCAAATTACAAATATGAATAAGCTGTTTACCAAAACTTCCCTAATAAATAAAGTTACAGTAAAACAATTGCAGACATAATAATATTTATGCTGATATCAAAGAAGATACATAACGAAATTAGGTTTTAATTATTAGCAGCAAATCCAGCAATGGAATACAACTACATGATTCAATCAGAGAAGAAGGATTTCATCACAACACTCCGAAATCGTAAATTATTGAAGCAAAGAAGTATGCTTTGATGATCGATTTTGAGACTTAGGGTTTGTACAAACACGGGTTAATCATATACCCTCAAGTTTGTACCCATCTCTATACGAAAAAACATACATGTATTAGATTATAGATCGGAAAAACTTACTGGACGTTTTCAATCGTTGCATTGGACCAAAAGGTTCCGCGTGTGTTAGACTTGAATCCTCACTTTAAGCGCCATTTTTAGATTAAAATACATATCAATTCGATGGTTGAATCCAAATAGCTTGAATGGAACAAAGAAGGACCTGTTGTGGTTGATTTTAGGGTTTCTGATTAAGGAAAAGAAAAGAAGACTCAGACAGGTTAGGAAGACGAATGGGGGATTTAGTTATTTAGGTTTATCAGATGGTTTATATACACGGGTCAATAAACGGGTTTGGAGCAAGACACGCGGTATCCATAGAAACTAATTTTAACCCGGAATTTTGAGCGGGAAAATGGAATTGAGGAGCTCTAAGGTAATGACACATCATTTTACATGCTCTTATCAATTGACACATAAGCCCTTATTTATCATGTTTATATATATATAGATTAACAAAAAAAAAAAAGAATAATAACACAGAAAAGCCCCTCCTGGATAAACCCTATTTCTTTCTTTCCATCGATTCACTGCTCACTGGATCCATCGTCTTCGCTAGTTCGACTGCATCATCTTCTCTTGTAAGTTCATATTGTTACCCTAGATCCGATGTTACTGTCTTCATTTCCTTCATATTATGAGCTCTTACTGTCATGGTGATTTTAGTGACGACGATGATGTGTCTTTTGGTGACGTCAATGATGTTTTTTTTTTTTTTTTTTTAATTTAGGATTTCTTGCTATCGATTGTTTGGATATATGCATGTGTATTTGTGAAATAGCTAAACGTAGGGGTAATGAGAACAATGAAGATTGTTTTTCTTGAAGCTACAAGCGTAAGAAAGATGATAGTAGAGATTCATTTTAGTTAAAGATTTGGTGCTACCATTTGATTCAAATTAGTTTAGTTGTGTTGCAAATTCAACATTATTTCCTTCACTTAGAGCAAGTTTAGCGAATGCGAAACTTAGTAAGGACCCTTTCAATGTGAATGATGACTCAAGGGATGATGCGAACTCAATTATTATTAGTATCATTGACTTAGTGGCTGTTTGACAACTTCTGAATGGTTATGTGCTGAACCAATAAGAGGTCTTAACCATTAAGTGCTGAATCATTAAGAACCAGTATAATGCTTAACCGTTTAGAGGCAACTGTTTGACCAATTCAGATTAGAGGTCTTAACCATTCAGATTTAGTATAATGCTTAACCATTCTGAGGCAAATGTCTGAACCATTCAGACATCTGCTCGCGAAACAAACAGTCTGAACCATTAAGTGCTGAACCAATAAGAGGTCTGAATCATTAAGAGGTAAACAAACGGCCCCTTAAATGACGGTGAACCATAATTTCAAATGCATTTTCAAGTTACAACCAGACTCGGATGTAGTAGTATTCAGTGGTCCTACATAGAACTCATAAGTTTTTAATGGCATATATTTTGGTAAGCTATCTTTTCTTGTGATTCGATGTAAGTTACCACATCATTTATTATATTAATGCGACTAGTACGTTTTTGTTATGTCCTTTTTGGATCTAGCTTTATATAATTCATGTTTTTCTTGGTTTATGATTCTTTGAGATGAATCAACAAATCAAGGTACATGATGAGACAAGGAAGAAGCTATCTATTGATAAATTTGTTCCTTGCCTCATCATGCACCTTCATGTATTCATTCATCCCAATGAATCACAAACCAAACAAAAACGTGCATTGTATAAAGCTAGTTAAGAAAAAGACATGATAGAAACACACAAGCCACATTGATATATTAATGTTGTGATGATTTGAGTGGATCACAAGAAAAGAAAACTTACCAAAAATTGCGTCATTGGAACTTAGTAGTATGATAATTATATACTGCATTCGGGTTTGGTTAGTCAAGAAAGCGTGCTCACATTCTGGCTCATCATCATTTGAGCCGTTGGCAATAGTGGAGTTTGTATCATGCCTTTGTTATTGTGTACATCACTTTTTATGTTTGTTTTCACTTTCGTAATTTATAAAAACTTGCATTTGCTTATAAAAGGGCATTTTATCTTATTGCCGCCACATTGATTCATAGATAGTGATTTACTTTGGCAAATTGATTTTACATTTGTGTGACTTGTTAGTAAATTAAGTCAAGATCTAGGTTTTAGAGAAAACATAACAAAAGAAGGTGCAGATGAAGCGGTCTAGTTATATATGCGTATGTAGTCGAAGACACGCACATGAGATTCAATTCCGAACTCCGAAGGATATGTAATATCATAGAATAGTGAATGGATTTGCACGTTTTGAGTTTTACTCTTGTTGCAAAAAAGACGTTATTCTTAAAAGTCACAAATCATATATTTGAAATAAAGGGAAACAATGATCTTAGGTCTCTCTTTGGTTTTAAAAAGCGCACTCAGATCTAGGCCTACACCATGAGCTCGACCCGGAAATAGAGAATTCAGTCCCTTCTGATCCATTCGTTTTGATAAATGCGCAGCGGAAGCTTTTACAAAAAGCGGTGACAACGCGGCACTTCAGTGTGAGGCAATGCTTCTTGCACACAACTAGAAGATAAAAAGAGAGATAGCATGTGAGATGTATTTGCTTAAAGTAAATAATTGTGCAGAAACGGTGGGTATTTTTTATGAAGATATCGCTTATTTATTTATATATAATAATTAAACTACAATATTGGGTTGTCTTTTACATGTAACTTCACCATCTGTCCATCTATACATAAAAATATTATAGTTATTACAGTAAATGCCTTTTAAGTTATCAGTTGTGTGTTAGAAGTTTCTTTATGTAATTAAGTTGTAGATATAGCTTCTTAGGGTATCTATTGTTGAGGTGCTTTTGACTGATTTTGTGTTCGGTCTGAAGGTTCTTTAGGTTCTACATATAGGTTGTTTGCATATTATATCGTATGTATATTTTTATTAGAATCAAATGTATAAATATTATATACATCCGTGGCTCCTCTCATATACGAAGCTCTCATCTCATACCTTGCGGCTTGTGCCTTGTGTTTTGGCTTTCGGGACCTAAGAGTCTCGAAACATACTTGTATCCACACAAACCCACTTTTTGTTTCCATAAGTATGTTTATTGAGATAGTTTAACAGTCCATAAACTCTGTTTTGTCTTAAGCAACTGATAAGCTATTTACACATGGTTTTCAGATTTCATTTCTACGCACCTAAAAAACTAACGCTATCGAATCAAACCCTAAGCATGTTGAAGTTCTTGTCGAAAGTGAAGATTGAATTCAATGCACTAGACCCACGTACGGCGGCATGTATGGAGTTCTTGGCTCAGTGCAATGCTCGAACAGCCAAGGAGTCGAACCCTTCGTGTCAACTGTTGGTCAAACGCCGCACTGATAGCTACCCACCCCAGATCTCGGTTACATTTGTGAACGGGGTGGAAGAAGTTTTTGATGCCACCTCAACACCCGCACAAACCATCCGGAAGATGATTCTAGAAAAAGGTCAACAGCTGGAAACAGAACAAATGTTTCGTGAAGCCGGTGAGAAGTGGCCCGTAATTATTCCAGCGGAAGAGATTCATCAGTCATTCCCTGGTACCAAGGTTAGAAAAAATAACTGGTTTATTTAGTGCTTTCTTGATTATTACTCCATAGATTCATCTACAGTTTGAATTATTGTTGCATACTGTAACTACACAAATCCACAATGCCAAAGAAATGAAGTGGCCAACCGGGTGGGTCGGCGGGTTGTGCAACAGCTCAATCGGATAATTTTTTAATATGGACCAAGTTGACCCATGTACACTTCTTTGTCCATTTTTTAAAATTTTGTATGAAGAATTGATGTGTTGATAATGATTTGAAAAATTACAATATACCATCTTCTACCCCATTAAAGATAACACATGACCCAAATCAATCCTATCCTTTTATATGTAAATGGGTCAAAAGCATTGTTGTTAATGGCCTGTAGCGGCAAATAGCGATAACGTACCTATATGCGACATAGCGAATAACAATAAATAGCGGACGCTATTTTATAAATAGTGATACACTAGAAAAAAAAATATATGTATATTATATCAAAATACCTTGGTATATACGCTATTTTACATGTATATTTAACAAAAACCTAAAATCCAGCTATTTTATAGCTATATGTAATCGCTATTTATATTTAAAAAAGTTAACTGAAATCCCGCTATTTATGGCTACATACCCTGTAGCGACCTTCGACCTATACGCTACGCTATTCGCTATAGCGACCGTAGCGACCGTTGACAACTGTGGTCAAAAGTGGCACCTCTAGTGACAGATATGTTATATGATAGTTTCTGGTTTCTTTATTTTTAGTTTTACACGTTTTCACGGAGAGCATTCCATGAATGTGAAATACGAACTGAGCTTAATGCTATTGTTTTATATGCTCACTTTTTCTTGTTTCGAATAAACTTATCTCTCTTTAACAACTCAATTATTTCATTTAATTTAAAGGGTTATTGGATTTTATCACCCCAAACTATTGCCTATTGGCCGCTGCCATCCCCAACTATCACTTTGACGACCGTCACCCCCAACTTAACACTTAGTGTGTTCTGTCACCATATCGTTAACTGATTACTAAATTTTGATCATGTTACTATACTTTTAGGGGTGTCCTAAGTTCCCTAAAACCTTCCTAAGATCCCTATGTCACCCCCAAAAGTATAGTAACATGATTAAAAGTTAGTGATCAGTTAACGACATGGTAACAGAACATACTAAGTGTTAAGTTGGGGGTGACGGGAGTCAAAGTGATAGTTGGGGGTGGCAGCGGCCAATAGCTAACAGTTGGGGGTGATAAAATCCAATAACCCTAATTTAAATATAATTCCTATCCTATGTTTATATATCTCTTTTTTAAATTTATCAGCCAAGGAAAGCAGAAGAAAAGAAGCAATAGCTCTCAACTACTATCCTATGCTCATGCTATGTGGATGATGCTTGCATTATGTTTGCAGGTTAGTTAAATTCAAGAAAGGTTTTGTAGTGGAATTAACATAAATGCCCTTCAGTTTATTACTGGCATTTTCTTCGCTTAAGTAATAATTAAACTTATTATATTTGCTGTGAATGACTTTATGCTTGAGAAATTGTTAACAAGTTTATATCGTGTTATTTTGTTGCGACTGTTGTATGTGTGTGCACATGACATGAGAGAGTGTGATATTGTAACAAATTAGGTAGAATAGAAAATTTATGATTAAAATAACAATCTGAAGATAATAAATGTAGAAGCAAATCTGTTACATCTTGATATCATTTCTCATAATATAATTCTTTTAGAAACCTGGCAAAATAGTTGATGAAAATGGAGCTATTTGTGTTTGGTTAAAGCATACACCAGAAGGACCGTTATCTGGCAACAAAGCAGCCATTGCCGGACCTTTAGCACCTTCATCCGGCATAATAATTCCCGTTTGAGATGTCATATATGTTATAACATACCCAGGGCTCACACAATTCACAAGAATATTCTTATACTTTCTCGCCATGAGCCTTGTGTAAGCATTAAGAGCAGCTTTCGAAACTTTGTAAGCAGCGACTGTTAGTGGCCATCCATTCTCCTTCAACTTACCCTCCTTAAAATCACTCAAAAACCGTTGGGTTATCTCATATCCTTTCTTCAGTTAAGTTGCCAATATCTTGCAACTCTTCTTTCAACTTTTCATTATGGAGCCACAAAAAGCAAGAAAATATCAATGTTTTTTGTTTTAATGTGCATAAATGGGTTAAATACTTACGTATAGGTGTCCGTAGGCAGAGCTAACGTTCACAATTCTTGGGGATTTAGAGAGTTGGAGAAGAGGAATAAGCGATTCTGTAACCGCTTTGGTTGCGTAGTAATTTGTTTTTAGACACTTTTCTCCCAAGACGTACGGCTCTTCCAAAATGGTGGTTAAAAGATGCGCTTTCTCATTAGAGACTTGGAAGTTGGAACTAATAAAGTAACACGTAACACTCATGTTCGTTTATACTCAAGCTCTAGTTTAGTTTGGCTTTGGCCAATGAGGTGGTGGTGGAGTTGTAAGGGAGAGACTTGGTGTTCTAAGGAACCCCAGTTCGATTCCTACCCTCCCCGTTATTTTCTGCGGCACCCGGTAATGATGAGAGACTTGGTGAATAGGTGGAGATCGCTAGTTTGATCCTTGAACTGAGCGGGTTTTATCTCACTGCACTGTCGTGCCTTCAGGCGAGTGTTCACGGGCTTTGGTTCTAGGTGAGGGTTTTTCCCGGTTCGGAGGCGAGTGTATCCCGATGTGGTGAATTTCGCCAGTAGCCCATTTAAAGGATTCATTGGACGTTAAAAAAAGGTTTAGTTTGGCTTTGTTTTGACGAATAGATTAAATTCATGCATTTTAAGTTAAAAGAAGCCATACAGTAAAGGGTAGAGCCCATCTAATTTAAATCCCTTCAAAATCAAAACTAAAGATATCTATACTACTTTATTAAGAAAAGTGAGTTTTCTACCCTTATGGTAATTTTATATTATGTATACATTTTGAAGCAACATGTACAAGAGAGTCAAACTATTTTAGATGGGGTAAACAAACGTTTATTAAACAAAAATACTGTTGACGTCAAGATAAAGGATTGATCTTTTATATAGGCACACACACAAGTTTGTACATACATACGGTTATTAAACAAAAATACTGTTTTGTACATACATACGGTTATTAAACAAAAATAGTGTTGACGTCAAAAAATTTCCAGCAACTTGCTCGAATGAGGATGACAACCTGAGTTCTTGAATTTCTTCATATTTTGTTAGTTTCCAATTCAGAGTTTATGCTTTACTCATAGTTGATATTAACTAAATAATACATGCATACTATTTTATTTAGTATAAACTATTATTATATTTGAAAAGAGTCTAGGTAACCCCGGGTCAGGATTTAGAGAAAACAGTAGAAAGTGTGAGAACAGTGAGAACGCCTATTGATTGTCCGATCAAAACAATCTATGGACTAGATTGGCGCGGTGACATTTTAGTAAATAACACCAATTTTATTACGTGGACGCGCTTCATTAAGGGTAAAAAAGTAAAAAAACCATTTCTCACATAAAACGCCATTGAAAAATAAAACGCCAAATAAATACAAAACGCCAATTTTATCACTGCGTACTTTTTTCTGTGTTTTTATTTAAGCTCTCTGTCTACAAAAACACCAAAAAAACGAAACGCCATTATATATAATGCCAAAACTTACATCCGGATAAATGTTAATTACATTTTTTTGTTATAAAAATAATATCCGGCCTAAACTACGCGCCAAAAAAAAATTCTATAAATAGAAACCCCTCACCACCTTCCGTTTATCATACCAAAAAAACACACAGTGGTTGTTAAAAAAATTTACAACTCAATGTAAAACGCCAAAAAATACAACGACGACAAACATCTTTTCTTTGATCCTTAGTAATGTTCTGCATGAAGCTTCATTGAATGATTTGTTACGTGAGTGTATTAAGATTTTGCTTCATGAGATGGACAAAATTGAAAAAAGAGGGACTGATGTCACCCTTATGTTTTACTGTCATCTTTGTTCCTGAAGAAGGTTTGGATGATAATAAGAGACCTATACCAGTGTAAATGCTACTTTGGCCTCGATGATTATAATGAAGACGACAGGCAGATAACATCCACCCGCACAGGGTCGATCTATGTCTCCAACATCCACAAAGACACTTCAACACATGAACAAAGAAAATAAACAACGCCAAACCCAAAACGCCATTTATTTGTCACATTTCTTGTAGTTTCAAAAGAAAAAAAAGACTGATGACATTGAAGATTTAAAATCATAAATTGCTTGTACTTTGTTTTTTTTAATTTTCTTTATCTATTGTTTGTTTTGTAATTTCAGTTAATAAACAACAAAAGAATAATAATGCTATAATGAAAAATATAATAAAACGCCAAAATTAGCAAATGCGTGTAAAACGCCATAATGCCATAAAAAACGCCCTCAAAAAACTAACAATTTATAATAAAATTAATTTGAACAACTAATATTATAAAAAAAAGCGTGAAACAATGTGCAAAGAATATAAAACAAAGAGAAGTCCAAATAGTTATCTAACCGCCATTGGAAAACAAAACGCCATAATTACAGCCGTCAAAGATTTGACGTGTTACACCATAAAAACAGTTGAGTATGAAAACAGAACACGGTAAACTGCAAAACAACAGTAAAATGAAACGACGGAAAACATAATTACTAAAATTTATTATATTTATTTAGCCTTTTTCAAAACGCCATAATTACCTGTCATACGCGGGAAAAAAAGTCAATATAAAAGAAGACCATGAGAACCCAAGCTCAAACACGCCAAAAAATTTGACTAAAACGCCACATATTGTCCAAAACGCCAAAAAATTTAAAAATGACTAAGGTTATTGCATGGAGGTTTGAAAGGAAAGAGAAACGATTCATCATAAAGTTCTTAGATAGGAGAAGGGTAAAGCTAAGGACAATCAAAGCCGTGCTTGGAATGAATGAAAAGGTTCAGAAGGATATCCTGGCCCTTGGGGTTCCAATAGACAACGATTGTGAAAGAACGAGAACTGTAATAAAAAGACTGAAGAGAAAATTTCTGGCAGAAGGTGATGATGATATTGAAGATACTCCTATACCAAAACTTAGCAGTTGGGTATTGCATGAGGAAGAAGGAACACTTGAAGTGACTTATAAAAACGGGGTGCAATATTCAAGGCCAATGGAAGAAATGTTGAAGACAGGGATGCTATCTATCATTGAACAACTCTGTGATTCAACACATTCAAACGATCCAAAATCCAAGGATGCAGTGATATTCAAGAATAGGCTGCAGCAAAGAAGAGACAAGCTAATGGCGTTATACGCAAAAATGAAATTTAATGATGAAGAATCTGAAGAAAGTGATGAACAAAGCGATGGGTACATCTCTGATGTAATCCCACCTACGGAAGACTATTAGTTTATTTTGATTTTCGTGTTATTGTAGTTTTATAAAATATTAACCTATGGTAATCAATTATTAACAAAAAGATACAAAACGCCAAAAATGACATGGAAAAAGCCATAACGCCAAAAAATTAACTATGTGACACAAAAAAAATTAGTTCAACGAAAAGAAATATGAGAAAAAACAGTAAAACGCCAAATAATTAATAATTCTACATAACGCCAAAATTATCTTGCACGCAAAAAATAAAACAGCATGTCAAACGCGAAAATCGTGAAAAGAGAAGAATACTAAAAAGACAAAAAACCCCTCGGACCCTGATCATGCCCCACGCCACGTGTTCGGCCAGGATGCATTCTCACCGTTCTCACACTTTTTGCCGTTTTCTCCTGATCCCGTTTCATGTAACCCCATAATATACAAACTCTACACACTTATTTGTTAAACTAGAAAATTAATTAGTTTTATATATGCAATTTGTTAGGTCGATTAAATCCTTATGGATTAATTTTCATTTTGAAATACATGTGATCTCTAATTGTATACTAATAAAAGATAAAGTGAATGAGCAGTAAATTTGTTTTTAAGCTTTTTTTATATGTGGTATTTATTGGTTTTTTACATGTGTTATGTGGTTCTTTTATATATCTTAAACCGTGGCGTATGGTGGGGCGTGGGTTGGGGGCATGGTGCGACACGTGGAGTATGTGGCACCCAAAACCGAAAGCCAATTTCAAAGGGGTATGGTGGGCATGGCTGGGGTGGCGTGGAAAAAAAACCAATTTCAATGGGCCAGTGCTCTTGGCCAACGAGGTTCCACCATGTCATGTTCGTAGCCCCGCCCAATGCCCGGGCTGAAACCCCCGCCTAAGGGGCCACGCCGAAACCCAAGCTCACCCGGGGTGGTGACGTGGGCGTTTGTACCCAACCCCCGCCCCATACCCCATAGTCTTATGTAACTTGCGTTTGTTTTTTATCGGTAATTCACGTGTCAGTATTTTTTGATCATATCAAGATTTTTTTTCTCTATGGGTTGCTGTAATGAGTGTAGGTGACGTAACAAAATAAACCGATACCGATCAAATTCCCGCTGTGTTGGTATATTTTTAGTCATATCATGATTTTTTTCCTCTGTTGGTTGCTATAACGAGTGTGAGTACCGTAATTAAACGAACTGATACCCACCCACCGCGCAACGCGCGGATTTAATAACACTAGTTATTAAAAGAAAATAAAGGATAAGTAGTTTCAGACAAAGATTCGCATTAAGTTATTATCGGTTAACTGAAGTAGATGGTTTCCTTCAGACAAAGATTCGCATTAAGTTATTATCGGTTAACTGAAGTAGATGGTTTCCACTAGCTTCGTAAATAAAGAGAATGATTATTAGGAATTTTGGTATAATAATAACTCTCAAAGGATCCTCTTGATCTTTTAGTAAAAGAAAAATTATGATATAAAGGTAAAGGAATCAGAGAGTTTTAACCAATGTTTTCAGAACCGGGCCGGAGGTCGACCCGTTCGCCTTACGGGGTCAAAGGTCGGACCGGTTCGACCGGATTTAAAACCCGGATTACGTCATAAATTATATAAAAATCTATATGTAATTTTTATATGTAATTTTCTAAACTTATATATATTTACATAAATATCATAAAATATATAAAGGTTTTCGGATTTCCCAAGGGGGAATCTATCTACACACCCTCCTGTCTATCTACACACTTTTTGAATTCAATACGCATCGTATAGGCCTATACGATGCGTATTGAATTAAAGTAAAAAACATGGCAGACTGACAGGTGCAGGTTGTGTCTGGCGGCGGGTTTGATACGCATCGTATAGGCCTATACGATGCGTATCAACCCCCTGTTTTTTTGAATTTATTTTTTTGTTGTGTCGAATGCGAACCCGAGAAACGAAAGGGATTTCAAGCAGTTGGTCGATGATACGATTGATAAAGATCTTGACACGATTATTTCCATTTTCAAGTATTATTAAAACCATTCAAGCCAACCAGTCTACAATGTGGTTCCCAATTTGCGGAACTTAATCCCAGATTGTCTAAATAAATATCTTTTCAAGTTTGCACACTGGGAGAAAAGACCAGCACCTCTGTCAGTATTGTCCTTTAAATTCGCATAAACATATATTCGTTTCATAACCTCCTCCTATAAATCAACCACAACTCACCTGATACGTCTTCTCTGGATCACACATGATAAAAGCGTTTTTTTTAGACAATCTGGGTCACATATCTGACAATAGGGCCCACGGATCTTATGCTCACCCGAGACTGACCTCTGGATCACACATGATAAAAGCGCTTCTTTAGACAATCTGGGATTATGTTCTGTTTATTCAAGATTTACGTCTGATGTCCAAGTTTGATCACATGATAAAAGGGGAAATCTAATGGAACACCTGATTGAGAGAAACTTCTTCGAGCTAACCGCCGATATCTCATCCTTCTGTTGCTTAGTACTTCCGAGATAATTCAAGTTATTTCAGTTATTTCTGTTGATTCAATACTTCAACGTATTTTAGTTGGTTTCGAATATACCCAAAGAGATCTGACCCAACCGAAATCCACTTCCGAGACGATTCAAGTGAGTCCTATGAAGCAAGTGTCGGTCTATTCAATTGAGAGGAAACATTGCATGACTTGAATGAGTCAAAGTTAACATTCAGATTCAGATTCTGTTCTGTTTCTTCAAGATTTAAGTCTGATGTCCAAGTTTGATCACATTTGACTTCATCGGCGGCAGTCCAATAACTTTCTTGAGTCACATATCCGACAATAGGGCCCACGGATCTTATGCCCACCCGAGACCGACCTCTGAATCATCATAGCAGACGTGTCGGGTTCTTCTGCTAGTGGTGGGGCTTCCAATGCTCACACAGGGTGATAAACAACGCTGATATCATCATAGAAGCATTGGGATTCAAGGGTTTATGAGTCAATGTTAACATTCAGATTCAGATTCAGAAAGCAGATGGTTTTGTACTTGGGTTATTCTCTTTAATCTATTAGAACGGTCCCTGTTTTGTCACGTACATGCGTTTAATTCTCAACAAACGATAACTTTATAACTTTATAGTGTGTGATTTGACCAGGAAATGATTGGAGGTGATTGCTACTTTTAATAAGATGTCATAGTTGTCAAATTCGATTTCAACAAATCTTTTCCTTTTCCTTCAATTTCTAGAACATTCTCCGTAACATGAAGACGTGTCGGGTTCTTCTACGGAAACGGTGGCTATGCGAAATACAAATCGCAACCGCAACAGGTTTCTAACTTTATGCTTGCATCCACCACAGTGAATATTATCTATCTATGTGTGTCACATCCATCCTGTTATAGCAATCGATATGATTAATTTTGGGGAAATCTATTTCGACACCCCATTTGTCTATCTACACACCTTGCATATTTTTTCCTAATTAGCGTTGTTAACTACCAAAAGAATGCATACACAAATAGTTCTAGTGGACGAAGCAAAGAGACCGCCTTCTTAACAAAAGTTTGTTGTTCCAAGATCAATTCCAAGATATCAGCGTTCTTTAATCTATTAGAACGATCCTTGTTTTGAGAACCTGATACTGTTATAACAGCCGAGACGATTCAAGTGAGTCCTGTGAAGCAAGTGTCGGTCTATTTAATTGAGAGGAATCATTGCATTACATCTCTGTTGAAAACAAGTGGTTGTAATGATGGAACCCTTGATTTGAAAAAAAACATTTTTGAGAAATTTATATTTCAATACGCATCGTATAGGCCTATACGATGCGTATTAATCGATGATTTTACTGAAATACCCTTGGTTTTCTGATAAATTCAGGGGTATTTTTGAGAAAATTCAAAGTTTAATACGAATCGTATAGGCCTATACGATTCGTATTACGCTGATATACGATACAACATAGGCCTAGACGATCGTATATGGCATTATTTCAAATTTTATGTTATCGTGTTTCCCTCGGTTCGACGCGTATACGTCTCGTTTTTTTGCCGAACTTTCGCATATTTTGTCGTTTTATTACGTATACCTTCAACATAAGTCGTTTCGGTGCCGTTCGGTTGCGTGCGGATATCTTATTCTATGATTACGTACAGTTTTGTTTGAAATCAAAGGAACTCCATAGTGCCGTATTATATGTACACGTGTGTGGAAATATCGTTAGTCACGTACTTTGACGTATTTTTGCGTATTTTGACGTATTCTAACATATTGTTGCGTATTTAATAGTATTTTTGACGTATTTTAGCGTATTTTAGGGTATTTTAGCATATTTTAACGTATTGTAACGTACTTTAGCGTATTTTAACGTATTGTAACGTATTTTAGACAACAACAGATAATGAACGGATTGTTGGACTTCTTGTTCCTAATGTACGCCTCAATTCATCTTTTTTACTCTTTTCTTCGATTTCAACAAATAGTACCGAAACCGTTTTTTACTACGGAAACGGTGGCTATGCGAAATACAAACCGCAATCGTTTGTGACTATGGGAAACACAAGTTTTCTTTTTGAGCTTGATGGATGTCTGTTATCTCAATTGAGGCATGCATTGTTTAAATCTGAATATAACTAGATGTTACGTCTAACTTCATTAAACCAAGAACAAAGCCTATTTTCAAAACACATGTGTTCGTATTAGCGTTGTTTATCAGTTGTTAGGGTTTCGTTTCTTCATGCTCCAACTAAACCCTTGAATCCCAATGCTTCTCTAAACAGTTTTTCAACAAATGTTTTCAAGTTTGCACAGTGGGAGGATTACGAGTGTTGCGAAATTATGTATTTGCTTCCCTAAAATACGTTAAAATACGCTAAAACAATGGACTCAGACTCATTGTTGCGAATTTGGTTTCTTCGGGCTTATGTTGATGGATAACGCAAACAAGTTCTCCACAGTTTGTTATTCAAATCTCTATCCGGCCATCTTTCCAAACTGCAACACACGATAAGTTCTCCAAAAGAATGCATACACAAATAGTACTGGGACCACTGTAATAGACACATGTCACATAGTTTGAATGAGTCTAGAACACTCGTAATCCTCAACCGGCTTTGAAACCGGACGGAATCTACGAAGAAACTGTTCGATTTCACGGTGAGTGGAGAAATTAGCGTAGTATATAATACGGTTATACAATGGGGAATTCTATTTCGACACTTTCCTATCTATCTACACACCTTACTTTTTCAATACGCATTTGTAACGTATTTTAGGGTATTTTTACGTATTTTAGCGTATTGTAACGTATTTTAGCGTATTTTATCGTGTGTTGCAGTTTGGAAAGATGACCGAACAGAGACCTGAATAACTAATCGTGGAGAACTTGTTTGCGTTATCCATATTAAATCAAACGTTCATGTATCACAAGGAATGACCGATCTAAGGCAGAGAACCTGATTCAGATACACAAATTCGATTTCAACAAATCTTTTCAAGGTCTTAAGTGATGGACAATTGGTTAAAAGATGTAGAAGAGTTTGTGTAGAGATCTTTACAGTATGGTTTCTCGACAAATAAAGTATGTTAGTTTCTTGACAGTATGGTTTCTCGACAAATGAAGTATTATCTGACAAAACTCAAAACAATTGTACTTGCTACGTCAGATGTTAGCTCAGAAGTTCTATAACACAAAGTAATCTATTAGAACGATCCTTGTTTTGTCTACGGAAACGGTGTCTATGAGAAACAAAAGTATAGACCTATACGGGTTCTGTGGATCAACAGAAATAACTGAAACAAGCAGGCATTGATTTTGCCAAGATTGAAGGGAAGAATCTGGCCATAATCATTGTGGATTCTCAGCGTTATTCGAATGTAAATGGATCGAGGGATACGCTTATCTATACTGGTCAAGGTGGGCATGGTTTGTTCGGGAGTAAATCACCACCCAAAGATCAACAACTTGTGATTATTCGGTTTGGAAAGTGGACGAAGCAAAGAGAAACTGATTCAGTTGTTCAGAACTTTCGTGTGCTAAATACAAAGCCGATTTCAACTTCCATTGATCAAATAATAAAAACCCTAAGAATGCATACACAAATAGTTCTAGTGGACGAAGCAAAGAGACCGCCTTCAAATAATGTTTCCTAGATGTTTGAAGACCAACAAATGTCCAAAGTGCTGCTTCTTCGTTCGCATGACGGAAAGCTGCTACCGCGTGACAAGACGCTACCTTGCAAAAATTAAAAAATTAAATCGACACCCTCAATACGCATCGTATAGGCCTATACGATGCGTATTACTTTTTGGCGGGGGACAATGGCAGCCTTTGGCAGGCATAGAAGTTTGAACCCACCTCAATACGCATCGTATAGGCCTATACGATGCGTATTGAGGGTGTTGATTTAAGCCCCAAGGTGTGCCAATAATACGACCCTTTCCCAATTTCATATTAAGTGTACTTGAAAATTGAATTAATCACATTTGACTTTTTCAATATTTATCATTTCAATGAATGAGCTGTCAAACTTTTAAACTTTCATTTTCATCATCTATAGCCCTTCTTCACAATTCCATAAAATTGAAAGTTTGATGCCATACTTCCTGAACATCACAACGCTACTACAGTGCCTTTTCATTCTTGTAATTTTTGAAGAAAAACCATCGGTAGATCTCTTGTCGGACATCTCCAACTTCACAAATCGCCGAATGTTAATTACTCTTAGATTACGGGATGCACCGGAGCTTGTATCAGAGCTGGTAGCACTGCCACCGGCCCGACCTTAAGTAGACGAACCGCCGGCCCGACCGCCCGGATCCCGGCTCGACCTCCGAGTCGATGTTGAAACAGGTTAAATGCAAGAACCGGCCCGATGACGCTTCTGCCTCCTGGCCGGACCGGTCCTATAAATTCTTTGTCATGTGTGATAACTCCAGCTTCTCCTGCATTATTGACCTGTATACAAATTTTAGATTTTCTTAATCTAAAACGATTTTCTCACTACATTTTTTATAATTTACAATCATAAGTACATTAACTTAAATCACATATGATAATACCCAAAATGTATACAAAGCTCATGACAAGTTGAATGAAATGATAAAAGGATCAAACATTCTTGCAAATGGCCTTTGGTTGGTTTCGTTTGATTTTAGGCCAAAGTCTATTATATAACACGCTAAATTTTGGTAATTTTAGTGTTATCAACGGATTTTAGGGTATTGGATTAACTTCTTGATCGAGGAAATAATGTTAGAGATTAAACGAGTTAGGTGACGCGAGAGTGCGGGCTCGATTCAATCCTAACATTGTTTGAGTTTATTGTGCAAATAATTACATGGGCCTTGTAATTAATAATAAGTTTGTTTCTAATTGTTTTGGACTTTATATATTCTATGGTAGGCTTAATAATATTCCATGTTATTGTTTTTTGGTAATCTACCATTAAACTATTCAGTCTATTTAATCGTTTTGTCCATTTGTCTATCAAAATGTTTAGTCCACAAATTTGAAACTAAAAGTCCATTACGAATTACGATGGTCCTTTGATTTGTTGCGCAGTGATGGTTGACTTTGGCATTAAAAGACAATTAAATTATAATTGTCAATAGATGGTTAATTTATTTTGAATGGTTTAAGTCCATGATTTTAGTTGGACTTTGAGCCCATGATGATGGCAGATGAAATTTCTGTCCATCTCGATCAATTGGTATACGCACAAAATAAAAAGAACACGACATAAATACGAGAGGAATAGACGTGCGTACAGTTACAGGGGTGTGCGATTGAATTTATATTTTACCACAGAATCATCAAATCCTAATTCCTTGAAGAGTCATCTCTGTCTAATCCGATAAATCATTGCGTGTAACCTGCAAATAAGTTTATCTGATAGTTCTGTCAAATTTATAAAAACAAGCTTGAATCTAGGTACAATGAAAGATGAACAGAACAAAGAAACTCAAAACTGAACAAGAACTGAACCTCCAACTCTTAAACAACTACAACCTAACAATGGTCAGGCTAAGAACAATACTTTGCTGGTCATCACAGATTGAACAAACAACAAAAGAGAAATACAATTGTAGTAGTGAGAGACTAAGGAGGAAAGAATAATATTAAGAGAAAGCCTTATTTGCTGATTAGAATGTTGTGCTTTGAACATTAGCTAGCACCCATTTTATAGCAAAACCTTGTAGCAGAGATCGCATCTTGACAGACGAGTGAGGAGCGCATACACAGCTACCATGAACGAGAATTAGGGGAGACGGCTGGCTAATTGATTTAGGTTTCCTTTTGCCTATTCAACATCACCAGTTTACCAAATATATCATAGAAGAAAAATGACCAAACAACCCCTCTTCTAATTTCAACTTCACATCTCAGCAAATGGCTTCACAATAAAGACAAAAAATAAAACCATCAGATGAATTGAATTAAAAAGAAATTATATATTTTAACATCCCCTCCCAATTCAATTCCCAAACAAATCTTTTAAACAAAGCTTTTCACAAAGGTAATTATGTTGTGCAACACTAAGACCCTTAGTAAATATATCTGCGGGTTGTTCATTAGTATCTATTTTCTCAATTTTAAAGACCCCAGACATGACCTTTTCCCTCAAAAAGAAAAGATCAATCTCAAAATGTTTGGTCATTTCATGGAAACCTGGATTAGCAGATATAAGAATAGCGACATTATTATCACAATGAATATTAACAGGAAGAGATTGACTAACCTTTAGATCATCAAGCAGTTTTAAAATCCAAATCAACTCACAACCATCCATGTTCATAGCTCGATATTCAGCTTCCGCTGATGATCGAGAAACAATGCTTTGGTTTTTGCTCTTCCATGAGATTAAGCAATCACCCAGGTACACACAATACCCAGTAACACATCTTCGTGTTGCAAGACACTTCCCCCAGTCGGAATCAGAGAATGTTTTTAGTCTAAAATCATTTGATTTCCGAAAGAATACTCCTTTACCAGGAGCAGATTTTAGATAACGTAATAAACGCAAAGCAATTTGTAAATGTGAGTTTAGAGGTTTATGCATAAACTGACTTAGACACTGAACAGTATAGGATATATCAGGTCGAGTTAAAGTTAGGTAAATCAATTTTCCAATTAAAGTTGGGGGGGGGGGGGTATTGCACGGTCCTCCCAACCCTGGAGTGATCCCACTCCACAAGCTAGCTTAGCCTCATAGCTGCCTGGCGGTTACTACCCACCGGAGCGAACACCCTGGAGTACTTGCGCCTGCCAGGACCGGAGTCCTCTGGGAAGAGGTGGGTGAGGCTGGCCTTAACCAATTTACAGACTTTACCCGACTTAACATCAGAAGGGTTGCCATACCCGTCAGGCAAAGACATGTATACATCCTCTTCTAACTCACCATACAAGAAAACATTATTAACATCTAGTTGATACATTTTCCAACTATTTTGGAAAGCTAATGCAATTAATGTACGAACAGTAACCATTTTAACAACCGGAGAAAATGTTCAAAATCAAGACCTTCACGTTGATCATAACCTTTCGCTACTAGTCTAGCTTTATAACGTTCAATTTCACCATTAGATCTATACTTGATTTTGTAAATCCGTTTACAACCTATAGGTTTTCTACCATGAGGCAAATCAGTACTTATCCATGTTTTGTTTCTATTTAATGCCTCCATTTCATCATTCATGGCTTTTATCCAGTTTACATCTTTACATGCTTCGTTATAAGACATGGGTTCTAAACTTTTATCAAGCAAGGACACAAAACACATATTTTCAGTTGATAGCTTTGAATAATTCACACATTTTTCAAGACCATATTTGACTTTTCCTTCTACAATAAAGTCCGTGAATTTTTTAGGCATGCTACCAACCCTACCAGATTTACGAGTGCCAACACCGGATGTTTCAAATGAGCCCTCATGGATATTAGCGCTTGCTAGATCCTCATCAGGTGTTGCATTATTTGTAGGATAACCATCAATCTGATTACCTTCAACAGACAAGTCTGAGTCCAATTCTGAACTTCTGGTTGCATCTCTATCCATAGAGGTTTGTGTGTCATTAGTTGCAGACACAGAAGTTCTATGAGATTCCCCGGTTGCTACTCCTGTAGCTGGTGTCTCTCTATTGCTAGATGTGACACCAGGGAATTCAAATGGACAATCTGTCTCATTTCTGTTGAGATTCTCAGGTTCAACAGTATCCTTATCAAAATTGTCATCACCTTTAGATTCCTTCCCTTCATCATTGGGCAAAATATTTTCATTCTTAGATCCATCATTTTCAAAACAATAATAAAAAAATTCAAATGATTCAAGTCTTCAAAATCAATCGAGATGTCAGTTTTGTCTTTCAAAGGAAAACAATTTTCATAAAATCTAACATCTCGAGAATAAAACACAGCCTTGTCATCTAGTGAAAATAATTTGTAAGCTTTTTTATTAAAAGCATATCCTATAAAAACACATTTCGATGCTTTACTTTCAAATTTATTTGTAGGATTTAAATTAGTAGAAAAGCATAAGCAACCGAAGGATCTAATATGCATAAGGAAGGTTTTTTATTTATTAGCAACTCATAAGGTGATTTTCCATTTAATACTGATGAAGGAGTCCTGTTAATTAAATAGGTAGCAGTTAGAATACATTATGTCCACATATTAAGAGCAACACCACTTTGAAATAGAAGAGACCTGGCCACATTTAATAAATGTCGGTGTTTTCTCTCAACAATTCCATTTTGTTGAGGAGTATAAACACACGAAGTTTGATGAAGAATTCCGTTATTTTTCAAAAACATTTCAAATTGAGAATTTACAAACTCGGTACCATTATCTGTTCTAAAACACTTTACCATCTTATTAAATTGAGTTTAAAGTAATTTTAGATAACACTGAACATTATGAAATACTTCATCTTTTGATTTCATTAAATAAACCCAAACAACCCTAGAATAGTCATCCACCACGGTTAAAAAATATTTGAAACCCTCTCTACTTCTAACTCTAAACGGACCCCATAAGTCTAAGTGAACTAATTCACCTACACTTAGAGACTTATGTTCACTTAGAGGGAAGGGACTCCTAGTCTGTTTGGCTCTATGACAGATTTCACAAGGAACTAATAATTCCTTATCATTTAGTTTCAAATCAGGTCTTAGCACGTTTAAGACTTGGTGTGATGGATGACCAAGTCTAGAATGCCACAATTTTGTGACATTTTTCAAAGGACCAAAGCTATTATCACACACGAAATTACCTGGAGATGTGATAGAACCCAGAAAATCAAAATAAATGAACAATGGAATTCATAGATAGTAATCCAATTCGAGAAGGATCATGTCTCCAATTTTAAAGATAAAAACCCCTAATTTTTATATAATAAACATCCAACATAAAGAAAGATAACCTAATCTGCCCTACCCGTTATTGGTTGACTCAAAACCCGACCCAAATCCAAGCCAAAACCAGACCAGCTGCCTATTCAATTCAATTAATTTAGAAAAAAATAGCGGGAACAGTTTCAAAAGTGGTTTTCTAGCAGTTAATTAACTTCTATTTCTTTTATGTTAAATAGGGCAGATTAGGTTATCTTTCTTTATGTTGGATGTTTATTATATAAAAATTAGGGGTTTTTATCTTTAAAATTGGAGACATAATCCTTCTCGAATTGGATTACTATCTATGAATTCCATTGTTCATTTATTTTGATTTTCTGGGTTCTATCAATGGTTCCATTGCCGGGAAATCGAATGGCATCCTCGACCTGGAACAATCCAAATGGAGGCGGAGTGAATTCAGAGTGTACTGGAGTTCAATTGGCAGCAATCACTGCTAAACTTGAGTCTCTCAAAGAAGAGGTTGCAGCGCTCAAATCACACGTCCTCTCTAAAGAAACTAGCAGCGGTTTTGGCCCTGCAAAATTCCAAAATCCGGACGAATATTTGTGCAGCATCAGGCAAACCGGTACTGTACATGAGTACCGTCAGGAATTTGCAAAGAGGTCGGCACGGGTATTCAATTGGCCAGACAATTGCTTGCTGGGTGTATTTTTAAATGGGCTAAAAGATGAACTAAAGGCTAGAGTTAGAATCCACAAACCCAGGACAGTTTGTGAAGCCATAAATCGTGCAGTTGAATTTGAAGCAAAGGTGAGTTCTCTTCGGAGCAGGAGGGCTAAAGTCAAAGAAACTTTCAAGCTGTTTGAAGCTTCCGAGGAGACAGTTGAGCAGGTTCAACAGGAAACCTTAGAGCCTGTTACTAACCAGGAAGAGAAGATGGTTGAAATCAGCTTACATGTGATACTTGACGAGGCGGAAGATCAGACCCATCCGGAAGACAGAGAACATGAGAATCACGGAGATGAATTGGCTGCAATCAGTTTGCAAGCAATTACAAATGATTTATCAATTATTTGTGGCAGGTCTAGTGGACCCATCGCAAGGCCATCATCAAAGGTACCCGCCACGCCTATGGTTACGGTTATTACAAGTTGGGAAATCGACCTGCAACGACATTCTATCTTAGCTTGTATATGGGTCCTCGAAGCTGGTCAGCCTACAATTGAATGGATGATCGCTTGGCACAACTATCAGATTTTCGACTTGAGGACAAGTCGTTTGTCCGGGTCGGATGTATTGTTACATACCCGTTATTGGTTGACTCAAAACCCGACCCAAATCCAAGCCAAAACCAGACCAGCTGCCTATTCAATTCAATTAATTTAGAAAAAAATAGCGGGAACAGTTTCAAAAGTGGTTTTCTAGCAGTTAATTAACTTCTATTTCTTTTATGTTAAATAGGGCAGATTAGGTTATCTTTCTTTATGTTGGATGTTTATTATATAAAAATTAGGGGTTTTTATCTTTAAAATTGGAGACATAATCCTTCTCGAATTGGATTACTATCTATGAATTCCATTGTTCATTTATTTTGATTTTCTGGGTTCTATCAATGGTTCCATTGCCGGGAAATCGAATGGCATCCTCGACCTGGAACAATCCAAAGTAATACAGGCCATTCACCTGTTTACCAGTCAGTAGAGTCTTCGTGCGAGCTAGGTCCTGGATCCAACATTCAAATTCATTAAACCAGCATCCTAGTTTACAATCTCTTGCTAACTTATGAACAGAAAGTAAGTTAACACAGTATTCAGGAACAACTAGAACATCAATCAGCACAACATTACTTGACAATTTAAGTTTACCAATAGACTCAACCTTAGCTTCAGTTCCATTAGGATGGCCAACTGTTATATTATAGCTAGAGACATCAACCAGATCAAACATATTTCTATATGATAAACTCATATGTTGATTAGCCCCGGAGTCTATTACCCAACCTTGATTAGGTCCCTGACCAGAATGAGTCCCACAAGAAAAAAACATACTTGAACACCCAGACTGAAAGGTACCTGCCATATTTAAAGTTCCCTGATCGGTTGTTGCAGATCCATTTAATAAAGTTATGAGTTTTGAGTATTGATCTGCAGTCAACTGATATGAAGCTCCACCAGTTTTAGTACCCTCGGAAATAACATTATTACTAACAGGCTTACTACCATTAGCTTTCCCTTTATAATTTGCAGGATACCCTATTAGTTCGTAACATCTATCAATTGTATGTCCAATTTTGTTACAATGTGTGCACTTTAGAAGCGAGCCTTTTGACATAGGTTTTTTATAACCACTAGTTTTAGACACAAAGGCAGCATGTTGAGTTTTGTTAGATGATGCTATCACCCTATGAGACTCCTCACCAGATATAATAGCAAAGGCATCCTTTACAGAAGGTAACGGGTCCTTTGTCAATATGGATGATCTCACAGGTTGATACACATCATCTAGACCCATCAAAAATTGCATCAGTCTTATATTTTGATTAAAATTATTTAAAGATTTTGAGGCATCACAAACACATTGCGGTAACTTTGTTAATGAGTCAAATTGTCTCCACATAGATGTTAATTTGTGACCGTAATCAGAAATATGAGTTCCATTTTGTTTTAGCAAACAAATTTTCTGATGCAAATTGAACACAACAGAACCATCTACCTTTGATTAGGTTTCTTTTAGCTCATCCCAAACATCAGCTGCACATTTTGAAAAAAAACTTGTCCCAAAAAAAAGATCATCACAAATGGAATTGAGTATCCATGACAACATAACCGAGTTACACCTATCCCACTGTCTACCTAAGACCGCATTCTCAGTTGACTTCACACATGTTCTATCAATAAAACCAAACTTATTCTTAACATTCAAGGAAAGTTCCATAGCATTAGCCCACACATTATAATTTTCTGTTCCCTTGAGTTTTATGTTCACAATAGTTAGGTTACTTGTATCACTTGCATGCAGATATAAAGGATCACCAGAGTCAAGGCTACTAATCAAGGTGCTAGGATTAACCACAACTTCTTTATCACCCATTTAAGCACACTTTATATAAAAATAATCAAGTTGAACGAAGCAACCAGAAAGAAGAAAAAAACAAAAAATATTCAAGCAGCGGAAAACACTAACAACCAGAGCACATAAAATGCTAAATCAAAAGATAGGGATAGAAACTCTTACAGCGTACTCCAGTTGCAAAAGAAAAAGAGGACTTACAGTGATTTAAGAAGAACAAGGAGACTAACCGAACACCACAAACCTTCTTTACAGGTTTTTTGTTTGCGAGTTAACCAACAATACTTGTAGCCTTCACTTAGGGCTACAAGGTCTTCAACCACCAGATGTTTAAGTCTGGACGTCAAGGGACAGAGCAGATGAGTCACACCAACAAATAACCAGCCAAAGAATTGACCACACGCTAATCAGCAAGACAATGAAACCCTAGATTAAACCCAGAATCTTCAAAGGATCACAAACCCCAATTGGATGAAACCCTAGCAGTCAATTTCTATGAAATTGAACACAATACAGAGCCTATTGCTCTGATACCATGTCAAATTTATAAAAAACAAGCTTGAATCTAGGTACAATGAAAGATGAACAGAACAAAGAAACTAAAAAATGAACAAGAACTGAACCTCCAACTCTTAAACAACTACAACCTAACAATGGTCAGGCTAAGAACAATACTTTGCTGGTCATCACAGATTGAACAAACAACAAAAGAGAAATACAATTGTAGTAGTGAGAGACTAAGGGGGAAAGAATAATATTAAGAGAAAGCCTTATTTTCTGATTAGAATGTTGTGCTTTGAACATTAGCTAGCACCCATTTTATAGCAAAACCTTGTAGCAGAGATCGCATCTTGACAGACGAGTGAGGAGCGCATACACAGCTACCATGAACGAGAATTAGGGGAGACGGCTGGCTAATTGATTTAGGTTTCCTTTTGCCTATTCAACATCACCAGTTTACCAAATATATCATAGAAGAAAAATGACCAAACAACCCCTCTTCTAATTTCAACTTCACATCTCAGCAAATGACTTCACAATAAAGACAAAAAATAAAACCATCAGATGAATTGAATTGAAAAGAAATTATATATTTTAACATCCCCTCCCAATTCAATTCCCAAACAAATCTTTTAAACAAAGCTTTTCACAAAGGTAATTATGTTGTGCAACACTAAGACCCTTAGTAAATATATCTGCGGGTTGTTCATTAGTATCTATTTTCTCAATTTTAAAGACCCCAGACATGACCTTTTCCCTCAAAAAGAAAAGATCAATCTCAAAATGTTTGGTCATTTCATGGAAACCTGGATTAGCAGATATAAGAATAGCGACATTATTATCACAATGAATATTAACAGGAAGAGATTGACTAACCTTTAGATCATCAAGCAGTTTTAAAATCCAAATCAACCACAACCATCCATGTTCATAGCTCGATATTCAGCTTCCGCTGATGATCGAGAAACAATGCTTTGGTTTTTGCTCTTCCATGAGATTAAGCAATCACCCAGGTACACACAATACCCAGTAACACATCTTCGTGTTGCAAGACACTTCCCCCAGTCGGAATCAGAGAATGTTTTTAGTCTAAAATCATTTGATTTCCGAAAGAATACTCCTTTACCAGGAGCAGATTTTAGATAACGTAATAAACGCAAAGCAATTTGTAAATGTGAGTTTAGTGGTTTATGCATAAACTGACTTAGACACTGAACAGTATAGGATATATCAGGTCGAGTTAAAGTTAGGTAAATCAATTTTCCAATTAAAGTTGGGGGGGGGGGGTATTGCACGGTCCTCCCAACCCTGGAGTGATCCCACTCCACAAGCTAGCTTAGCCTCATAGCTGCCTGGCGGTTACTACCCACCGGAGCGAACACCCTGGAGTACTTGCGCCTGCCAGGACACTACGCCAAAAAAGGCTTACGGCCACAGAAAAAAAGAGTGACCATACGCCTTTTGTCACACTTTTTTTTTTCAACTCAAGTGTGACCAAAGGTCCAGTCATCATAGGTATCATACGACCACATTCACGTTTAGTGGCCGTAGCAACTTTAAAGTGTGGCTAAAGGGTACCACTATCTCTTGCTGGAAATCAAACATTATGTACAATAAGTGTGGCTAAAGGGTAACAACAGCCACATGAATTTATTGTAAATGTAGTTGTTTCTATTATATAGTCACTTAAAAGTTTGTTTTAGCCACATCAATTAAAAAAATGTGGCAAAAAGAGTTGTTGTAATTAAGCATTCCATTTATTAAGTAAGACTAAATGTTTGGAATGGCCACATGAACTCACTGTAAGTGTGACCGTTTTATTATTTAGTCACATCTGTTTACTATAACTGTGGCTAAAAAATATTTCTAGACACTAAAAACAACTTTGTAATTTTATATGTGACTATTGTCTAACCTTTAGTCACACATAAAATTTTGTAATTTTAAGTGTGACTATTGTTTAACCTTTGGTCACACATTTTTTTTTCACATGACATATGTTATTATTCCGTCACACAAAAGTAATAAAGTGATGATAGCGTGGCTAATATTTATGTAAAGCTACATGAAGTTTTGTGGTTTTAAGTGTGGCAATGGCTAACATTTGGTCACTTATAATTTACTTTCTCATGACATTTGCTATCATTTCGTCACATAAAGTAAGGATAATGTGGCTAATGATTATGTAAAGCCACATAAAACTTTATGATTTTATGTGTGGCTATCATCTAACCTTTGGCCACACAAATTCATTTTGTGCATTACAGATGCTATCATGCTGTCACATAAAAAAATCAAAATAAGGATGGTGTGGCTAAAAGTTATGTAAAGCCACATGAATTTTTTTTTCTTTCTAAGTGTGCCTATTGTGTAATCTTTAGTCACACATAATATTTTTTACCCATGGCGTTTGCTAATATTTCGTCACACCAAAATAAACACAATGGCGATGGTGTGACTAATGATCAAGTAAAGCCACATGAAATTTTGTAATTTTAAATGTGACTATTGTCTAACCTTTGGTCACACATAATCTTTTTTACCCATGACAATTACTAACATTTCGTCACGGCAAAATAAACAAAGTGACGATGATGTGACTAGTAATTATGTAAAGCCACATGAAAATTTGTAATTTTACTATGTGACTATTGTTTAATCTTTGGTCACACATAATTTGTTTTTACATAACGTTTACTATGATTTTGTGACACAAAAAGATAAAATGACAATGGTGTGGCTAATGTTTATGTAAAGCCACATGAACTTTTGTGCTTTTAAGTGTGGCTTATGGCTAACCTTTAGCCACACATGTATATCCAAATAATAAAAAACAATAATAAACAGGAGAAAACCTAAAACCAACTAATATTAAAATTAATAAACCAAAATCTGTGCATGATAATACCAAAAACTAAACTTCTAATCAAAAACTATCTACAAATGTTGCAAAAGGAAATGATTGCAAAAGGAAATGATTGTAAACCAAAAACTAAACTTCTAATAAAAAACTATCTACAAATTTAAGCTCTCGAATTAAATTCAATACAAATAAGCACCAAGCATGTATCTTGTTTAATGCAAAACTAACTCTAAATCATAAACAAAATGTAAAAAAACAACAAATTACCTGTTATTTGTGGCTTTGGATAGGAACACACCAGCAGCCATTAACAACAAGGTAATGTATATATATTTTCATTTAGGCCAACTAGCAAACAATTAGAATATAGAAAGAGAATGAAAAACCTTGTTTGAGAAGTCTTTGTTGAAAAACATCAAAAAATGTGAATCAAACAAAGAGCATCTAAGGCGGCGTATGTAGTTTGGTCTTGTGTAAGAGGACATAGAGACCAGTCGCTGCATTGAAGTTCCTGAAAGAAAGAAAGAAAGAAGGTTAAAAGTGTTAGAAATGTATGGGTGGGATTAGCTGAACATTCAATTAACATCTTACAGTTATAATCATAACAAAATCACTCATATATAACCTAATTAACCTCCAAACAACCAAAACTGGTGTAAATAACCACAACCAAGGACTCACTAACCTCCAATTCAAACTCACAATCCATATATGACCAGCAATAATCACAAATATCAAGTTCAATTAACATTTTAGGGCTTTAATCATAACAATATCACACATGTTTAACCTAATTTACATCAAATTGTAAACTAAAACTACAAAATTCCTTCTGAGTAAAAAAATAAAATACCATTTGACTTTCGAACTCTCTGACTCTCCACTGAAGATGTTTCCGAATCACCTCGCCTGCATCCGGCGGAGGGGGTAAGTGAAAATCGATCTGAGTAATCTCATTCTAGCTTGCTTCAAACTGAATCACAAGCTTAATTTGGGCAACGGAGGAGAGCAGATAAGAGGAGAGCGTTGATGGTAAGTGGTAACTAAAACTGGTTAGGGTTTTGTGGAAGTTGGAATTGGCGGTGGTTGTGGTTGTGGTGGAGACACGGTGGAGAGACACTGCAGATCTCCTGAACTTGGTGGAGTTAATTAGGTTTTGTGGAGGTGGGGATTGAGGAAGAAGGAAAAGATTAGTCACACATAAATTTTATTGTGTCCATTTACCAACTCTAGCCACACAAACATTTTATATCGTGAAATAACATAGCAGTTGGTCGCTTTAGTCACACAAATTTATAGGTGGCTATATATACATTATCTTTTGATCACAACATTAAAAATCAATAGCTAGTGATTGTCACATTTTTTATTAAACGTGTGATGATGTGTATAAAATTCAACATATAAATTACATCAAATGAGGCATAAAACTAACCCTTTTTTAGTGCTAATATTGGAAAAAGAGTGTTTTTGTCTTCCTTTTGTATTTTCAGGATTAAATGAGCTCAAAAACGCAAAAGAAGCAAAAAGACATATAAATCCAACATAAATACAAGAAAAGGAACATTAGTGGACTGCCCGGACCCTCAACGGCACCTTCCAAAGCAAAATAGAGAAAACAGAAGTCTGAACACGCCCCATGCTCAGCCAGCACGGGGCCGTGCCCAAGAAGCAGCAGAAAAGACAAACCTATAGAAGCTTCTATTGCCCATCACGGGGCCGTGCTCAGCGGACACGGGGGCGTGTCGAAAGTACAACAGGCGCATTTATTGTAATTGCGAATTACAATTAATGAGGAGAGAGAGTGTCAGACGGACACGGGGCCGTGTCCAGCTCTCTGTTCAGCCTATAAATAGGAGTGCTTGGATTCATTTCATCTCATCCCTTGGCATACCACCTCTCTCACACTTCATCCACCACCCACCACCATCACAACACCATCATCCACCACCATCATCCATTGTCCATCGTAGAGTGTGTGAGTCGTCTCGGGATCCAAGATTGATCGTAAGAGTTCTTGACAATCAAGGCCATGGTTGCCTAAGTCTCTTACATCACTTGGTGAAGACAAAGTGTCTAGTATAATACTTTTTATTTCTAATCTTTTGCACTTTTTATTTGGTTTTGTATTAATGACTTTAATAACTAGTTACTTATGTTGAAGGTGATCTTTCCTTATCGTTTGTCCGTGGTGTCTTGGCATTATTTTACTGTCTATATAAAATAAAGGATTTTCACCATTCATATATCCACGGTCTATATGGAGATATGTTGACTACCTGGTAGGGGGTTAAGGGAACGGTTTGGTAAAGGTCTTGCCATTGTTCAGCGTTTAGAGGTCCTGCAATGGACCTGGGTCAAATTTAGTAGGACCTCCTTCAATACTTCACGGTATTGGATGGCGGGGGTCCAAACTCTTTGATCCCCTCATAAGTTAACTACTATTAATACTATAACCCGACTACTTAGGACTGTATCCCTGCTGACTCAGACTACTTAGCCGAGGGTAACGTCACCGCCAAAAGCGGGGCCTACCACAATACTGCATTAATAACTTAATTCATTATCTTCCAATAATCCACCCTTTTAGGATTGTATCCCTGCTGACTCAAACTACTGGGGTGAGGGTAACGTCGCCTTCAAAAGAGGGGCCTACTACAATAACTAAGATAATCTCTTAATTATGTGCAAAAGTGCGGAAATAATCAAAGGTTATACTAGATACGAGTCGGAACCAAGTGATTCATCTTGTCTATCTGTTTTTATTTTTATTTTTATTTTCAGCATTTTAGTTAGTTTTATTTTTCTTAGTTTAAAACATTCTTCTAAACTTTTATTTTGGTTAGACGTTGAGGATAAACCGGTACTAAAAGCTCTTGTGTCCTTGGACGACCTCGGTATCTTACCAACGCTATGCTACACTCAACGATGGGTGCACTTGCCCATATGTGTGTTTAGTGTTAGTGAAATATCGTGTTTTATAAATTTAAAACTTGGCTAAAATAAGTGTTAAAAAGGGCTTAAAATATACACCTAATATATACGACACTTCACACGCATCAAGTTTTTGGCGCCGTTGCCGGGGACACAAGGATTTTAAGAAAGTTAGGAATCAACGGCCTAATCATCTTTTATTTTTCTTTTTTTAGGATTTTCTTAGTTTTTCAGCTTCTGCAGCGCTCAGCACGGGCCGTGCCCGGTCAGACACGGGCCGTGCCCAGCAATCATCACTGGCAGTTTTTATTTTCTGAGTTACAGAGAGCTGAACACGGGGCCGTGTCGGTGCAACACGGGGTCGTGTCCAACTCCCAGTAACAGGGATCCAGAAATCAATTACTGTGCCTCTGAACACGAGCCGTGTTCATTGAGCACGGGGCCGTGGTGAACATTCTGACCAGCGTTCTTTTCTGTTTTTGTTGCAGGACTTGGAACCCAAGCGCCACATTTGAACCTCCTACGTAGTGCATGAGCTCCAGTTCTAGTAGAGACATAAAAGAACCCCTAGAAGAACCCGAGCGCTTTCTCAGAAAAAGACTAAAAGCTAAAAATCAAGAGAAAGCTTCGGGGGACCCACTCCCAATGGCGGACCAACGTACCCTCATGGATTACCTACCGCCTACCGTAGGCAATCTTGGCGCCGCTATCAATGCCCCGAATGTCGAGGCCAACAACTTCGAACTTTGGCCGCATTTGATACAAATGCTCCAAAACTCCGCAACCTTCCACGGGCTTGCGGACGAGGATCCCCATCTACATATTACTAACTTCCTAGAAATATGTGATACCTTTCGGATCAATGGAGCATCAAATGACGCCATCCGCCTTCGAATGTTTCCTTTTTCACTAAAAGACCGAGCTAAGGCTTGGCTTAACACCCTCCCAGCTGGATCGGTAAACACCTGGGATGAACTCGCCCAAAAGTTTTTGTATAAGTATTTCCCTCCTGCTAAAACGGCTAAATTAATGACTGAAATTAATACATACTCACAAGAGGATGGGGAATCCTTATATGAAACTTGGGAAAGGTTCAAGGAGCTTCTAAGAAAGTGTCCTCACCATGGTCTAGCAGTATGGCAACAAGTATCCACTTTCTACAATGGATTGTTGCCACACACAAGACAAACACTTGATTCAAGCTCCGGGGGACTTTTAGGTAATCGTCGCCCAAATGAAATATATAACCAAATTGAGGAAATTGCTCAAACCAATTTTCAATGGCACACTCCCCGAGGTAATAAATCTATTGCCCCGGGCGCCCATAAGGTTGATGAAAGCACCTCTTTACAAGCCCAAATCGAGGCCCTCTCTTCAAAAATCAAAAGGCTAGAAATGACAAAAACGGCCTCGGTTATGGCTTGTGAAGGGTGTGGTGGGTCACATGAAAATTGGAGTTGTATGAAAGAATTAGATGAACAAATTGAAACGGTAAACTACATGGATAATAGACCGAGGCCGTCGGGTCCTCCAACGGGTACCTACAACCAAGGATGGCGTAACCACCCAAATCTTGGTTGGAGAGATCCCGGAAATAGTAGTAACCAACAAAACCAACGAACTAATTTTCAACAACCGCAAAATTTTCCTCAACAACAAGGTGGAAGAGAAAGGCTTGAAGATACGGTATCTCGCCTCATCCCTGACACTGAAAAGAAGAACTCGGATCGATTTCAACAATTGGAATCGAATTTCAGAAATCAACAAGCTAGCATTCAAAACGTTGAAAAACAATTAAATCAACTAGCTCAAAATTTCTCCGAGAGACCACAAGGCGCATTACCCAGTAATACCGAACCGAACCCAAAGGCACAAGTCCATCTCATCACATTACGAAATCGAACCGTGGGTCCCGAGGATGCTCCATTGCCGCCAATTGAAAGAAGCCATTCTAGCCAGCCTGTGACTCCTCCTGCGCCAGAAAAGGCTTCTACACCAAATCAAGAGCCCACCAAGAGTCCTCCAATCCCGTACCCCGGTAGGTTAAATCGTCAAAAGACCAATGAGCAATTCGCAAAGTTCGAAAGTTTACTAAAACAATTACATGTTAATATTCCTTTTATTGAGGTCCTAACCCAAATGCCTAAATATGCAAAATTCATGAGGGATTTCCTCACTCACAAAAGGAAAATTGAATCATTGCAATTAGTTAACTTAGGCGAAGAATGCTCAGCTCTAGTACTCAACAAACTTCCACAAAAGAAAATTGACCCCGGGAGCTTCACAATCCCTTGTTCGATTGGGAAGTCCCCCGTCCGAAATGCTTTAGCCGATCTTGGGGCTAGCATCAACCTCATGCCCACCTCAATGTTCAAGCGACTCGGCCTAGGAACAACAAGCCCTACAAAGATGAGCATACAACTCGCCGACAGGTCCGTCAAATTCCCACATGGTGTCGCCGAAAATCTGCTAGTCAAGGTCGATAAGTTCGTCTTTCCAACCGACTTTGTCATCTTAGACATGGAAGAAGACACCGAGGTCCCTCTCATCCTCGGGAGGCCATTCCTAGCCACCGCTCAAGCATTGGTGGATATGAATGACGGAACTCTAACATTGAAATTTGGGGATGAGGAAGTGAAATTTGAATGTGGAAAGCGAGTAGAGGAAGAAGATCCGGTCAACTACATGAAGGTCATAGACTCAAGCTTGGATGACGCTCTCCGACGGTGTAACATGGGATGCAACACATCCCACTTGGGTAACATATGACCAGGCTTTGGGTCTAGCCAAGGACCCTTATAAACGTGGCGCACCATGGAGGCATTCCACGGAACTATCCTTAGTTTAATTTAGATTAGTTTTTATGTTTTCTAGTTAGTTTAATTTTCAGGAATAAAACACACTCATGGTGGTAAAGGATGAAAAGGGGAACGAGAAAAATGATCCCATGCACAAGAACGAGGCAACCCGACAATTTTCTCCATTTCAGAAGGTTCAACACGGGCCGTGCCCAACCAACACGACCCCGTGTCGAACCACCTGCAGAAAAACGCCCAGTACAGGTACCTGGACACGGGCCGTGTTCACCCAACACGCCCCCGTGTCCAGACTTCTGTTTCTCTTATTTCAATTTTGTTACTGGCACTTGAGCACGGGGCCGTGCCCGGATAACACGGGGCCGTGTTCAGTGCCCAGTAACACAAATTTTTGCTTTTTAAACACTATTTTACACATTTAATCAACCTAAAAATTTATTTTTGGGACACATTGAGGACAATGTGTAATTTAAGTGTGGGGGGATGCTAAAACCTTGAATTTTGCAAGTCCTAAATACAAGCCTTACACAAAACTCTATTGGAACCGCTAATCACCCCAAATTTTTTCAAAAAAAAAAATTTTTTTTTATTTTTTTACTTGTCTAGGTTTAACTCGGGAAATTCAAGTCCTCAAAAAGGTTATATTTTTACAAATTTACAACCGATAGCGTAGTGATAAAAAGAACCAACATAAGAAAATTATGAAAAGGCATGACAAACTTATTTAAAATTTGATTATATATACTTGATCACATAAAAACCCATTCCCACAAAAGTGAGTTTTGAGCCTTTATTGAGCACACAATTACATATCATTTGACTAAATGCTCATTTTTCGTTTCTTGTGTGAATAGCCGCTTGGTTCTTACAACTCTAGAACTTGCCATGACAATACATTCCCGGTCCTTATCAACTTAAACCCGAGTAAGTAAATGATAGAGGTATTAGGACTAACCTTTTTCATTTCTACACCATTATTTTTCTTTTTCTTTTACCACCTATCCAAAAATCCCCCTAGTTAGCCCATTTGAGCCTAAACCTTTTCGTTTCATCACCCAAACAAAAACCCTTTCATCCACCAAAACCTTTTTCATTTTTAACCCTTTATTTTAGTAACAAGTTCGGTTCTTCGTGAAAAAAAAAAAAATTTTTGTGATAATGATGAAGCAAAAAGAAAATAAACAAACAAAGTAATAAAAAATAACTTTGTTTGAATAAAAGCTTCATCAAAATAAAAAGTTGCAAAAATACGAGAACCGACACTTGTTACGCTTTTAGCCCTTTTTCTACTAACCACTAACCCAACCACCTACCTTTAACCCTAGCCAACCCTTAACCCACAAAGTCCTCTTGATATCTACAAAGGTATAAAAGTTAAAAAGGAGGATGATTGATTTCTTGGCAAGCCTATGGTAGGAATAAGTTCCGTGCCGCTCTCGAGTGATTCACTAAAAATACACCTTCGGCCGAGTGTGAGTGATTTCCCCGCGAGGTATGTGAACTTGTATATAAATAGAATTAAAAAAAAAGCATGTTATGCCCAAATAAGTAATTTCTTTTATGAACAGTTCTAAATAAATCATTATGAATAGGAATGTAAATAAATAAAAATAAAACCCAAAAAGATCTTGGAAATCCCGACACTCTACGACAAGCCCAAAACCTTCTCTTCTACCTATTCCATTTGGGAGTGTAAGCCACATATTAAAGAGTTTTGCTTGAGGACAAGCAAAAGTTCAAGTGTGGGGGTATTTGATGTGTATAAAATGCAACATATAAATTACATCAAATGAGGCATAAAACTAACCCTTTTTTAGTGCTAATATTGGAAAAAGAGTGTTTTTGTCTTCCTTTTGTATTTTCAGGATTAAATGGGCTCAAAAACGCAAAAGAAGCAAAAAGACATATAAATCCAACATAAATACAAGAAAAGGAACATTAGTGGACTGCTCGGACCCTCAACGGCACCTTCCAAAGCAAAATAGAGAAAACAGAAGTCTGAACACGCCCCGTGCTCAGCCAGCACGGGGCCGTGCCCAAGAAGCAGCAGAAAAGACAAACCTATAGAAGCTTCTATTGCCCATCACGGGGCCGTGCTCAGCGGACACGGGGGCGTGTCGAAAGTACAGCAGGCGCATTTATTGTAATTGCGAATTACAATTAATGAGGAGAGAGAGTGTCAGACGGACACGGGGCCGTGTCCAGCGGACACGGGGCCGTGTCCAGCTCTCTGTTCAGCCTATAAATAGGAGTGCTTGGATTCATTTCATCTCATCCCTTGGCATACCACCTCTCTCACACTTCATCCACCACCCACCACCATCACAACACCATCATCCACCACCATCATCCATTGTCCATCGTAGAGTGTGTGAGTCGTCTCGGGATCCAAGATTGATCGTAAGAGTTCTTGACAATCAAGGCCATGGTTGCCTAAGTCTCTTACATCACTTGGTGAAGACAAAGTGTCTAGTATAATACTTTTTATTTCTAATCTTTTGCACTTTTTATTTGGTTTTGTATTAATGACTTTAATAACTAGTTACTTATGTTGAAGGTGATCTTTCCTTATCGTTTGTCCGTGGTGTCTTGGCATTATTTTACTGTCTATATAAAATAAAGGATTTTCACCATTCATATCTCCACGGTCTATATGGAGATATGTTGACTACCTGGTAGGGGGTTAAAGGAACGGTTTGGTAAAGGTCTTGCCATTGTTCAGCGTTTAGAGGTCCTGCAATGGACCTGGGTCAAATTTAGTAGGACCTCCTTCAATACTTCACGGTATTGGATGGCGGGGGTCCAAACTCTTTGATCCCCTCATAAGTTAACTACTATTAATACTATAACCCGGCTACTTAGGACTGTATCCCTGCTGACTCAGACTACTTAGCCGAGGGTAACGTCACCGCCAAAAGCGGGGCCTACCACAATACTGCATTAATAACTTAATTCATTATCTTCCAATAATCCACCCTTTTAGGATTGTATCACTGCTGACTCAAACTACTGGGGTGAGGGTAACGTCGCCTTCAAAAGAGGGGCCTACTACAATAACTAAGATAATCTCTTAATTATGTGCAAAAGTGCGGAAATAATCAAAGGTTATACTAGATACGAGTCGGAACCAAGTGATTCATCTTGTCTATCTGTTTTTATTTTTATTTTTATTTTCAGCATTTTAGTTAGTTTTATTTTTCTTTGTTTAAAACATTTTTCTAAACTTTTATTTTGGTTAGACGTTGAGGATAAACCGGTACTAAAAGCTCTTGTGTCCTTGGACGACCTCGGTATCTTACCAACGCTATGCTACACTCAACGATGGGTGCACTTGCCCATATGTGTGTTTAGTGTTAGTGAAATATCGTGTTTTATAAATTTAAAACTTGGCTAAAATAAGTGTTAAAAAGGGCTTAAAATATACACCTAATATATACGACACTTCACACGCATCATGTGACTAAAGATTATGTTTTCATCACATGAATCAAGAAATCAAACAAAAAAAAGTGGCAATAGGTTACATTTGTCCACACTTTTCTATATGTGGCTGGTTAATGTCACATTTTTTTCTAAAAGTGTGGCTAAAAGTTTTGATGTTTTATACAATGGTCACATTCATAATCAAATGTGTGACTAAATGTTTTGAGTTGTTATACAATAGTCACATTAATAATAAAATGTGTGACTAAAAGGGTTTTAAAATATTAAAACTGACTTTTAGCCACACAAATAATCAAAACTGTGGCAGACCTGTTTTTGAAAAAGTGTGACTAAAGACTAGTTTTGACGTAGTGGGATTCGAACCGGAGTCCTCTGGGAAGAGGTGGGTGAGGCTGGCCTTAACCAATTTACAGACTTTACCCGACTTAACATCAGAAGGGTTGCCATACCCGTCAGGCAAAGACATGTATACATCCTCTTCTAACTCACCATACAAGAAAACATTATTAACATCTAGTTGATACATTTTCCAACTATTTTGGAAAGCTAATGCAATTAATGTACGAACAGTAACCATTTTAACAACCGGAGAAAATGTTCAAAATCAAGACCTTCACGTTGATCATAACCTTTCGCTACTAGTCTAGCTTTATAACGTTCAATTTCACCATTAGATCTATACTTGATTTTGTAAATTCGTTTACAACCTATAGGTTTTCTACCATGAGGCAAATCAGTACTTATCCATGTTTTGTTTCTATTTAATGCCTCCATTTCATCATTCATGGCTTTTATCCAGTTTACATCTTTACATGCTTCGTTATAAGACATGGGTTCTAAACTTTTATCAAGCAAGGACACAAAACACATATTTTCAGTTGATAGCTTTGAATAATTCACACATTTTTCAAGACCATATTTGACTTTTCCTTCTACAATAAAGTCCGTGAATTTTTTAGGCATGCTACCAACCCTACCAGATTTACGAGTGCCAACACCGGATGTTTCAAATGAGCCCTCATGGATATTAGCGCTTGCTAGATCCTCATCAGGTGTTGCATTATTTGTAGGATAACCATCAATCTGATTACCTTCAACAGACAAGTCTGAGTCCAATTCTGAACTTCTGGTTGCATCTCTATCCATAGAGGTTTGTGTGTCATTAGTTGCAGACACAGAAGTTCTATGAGATTCCCCGGTTGCTACTCCTGTAGCTGGTGTCTCTCTATTGCTAGATGTGACACCAGGGAATTCAAATGGACAATCTGTCTCATTTCTGTTGAGATTCTCAGGTTCAACAGTATCCTTATCAAAATTGTCATCACCTTTAGATTCCTTCCCTTCATCATTGGGCAAAATATTTTCATTCTTAGATCCATCATTTTCAAAACAATAATAAAAAAATTCAAATGATTCAAGTCTTCAAAATCAATCGAGATGTCAGTTTTGTCTTTCAAAGGAAAACAATTTTCATAAAATCTAACATCTCGAGAATAAAACACAGCCTTGTCATCTAGTGAAAATAATTTGTAAGCTTTTTTATTAAAAGCATATCCTATAAAAACACATTTCGATGCTTTACTTTCAAATTTATTTGTAGGATTTAAATTAGTAGAAAAGCATAAGCAACCGAAGGATCTAATATGCATAAGGAAGGTTTTTTATTTATTAGCAACTCATAAGGTGATTTTCCATTTAATACTGATGAAGGAGTCCTGTTCATTAAATAGGTAGCAGTTAGAATACATTCTGTCCACATATTAAGAGCAACACCACTTTGAAATAGAAGAGACCTGGCCACATTTAATAAATGTCGGTGTTTTCTCTCAACAATTCCATTTTGTTGAGGAGTATAAACACACGAAGTTTGATGAAGAATTCCGTTATTTTTCAAAAACATTTCAAATTGAGAATTTACAAACTCGGTACCATTATCTGTTCTAAAACACTTTACCATCTTATTAAATTGAGTTTAAAGTAATTTTAGATAACACTGAACATTATGAAATACTTCATCTTTTGATTTCATTAAATAAACCCAAACAACCCTAGAATAGTCATCCACCACGGTTAAAAAATATTTGAAACCCTCTCTACTTCTAACTCTAAACGGACCCCATAAGTCTAAGTGAACTAATTCACCTACACTTAGAGACTTATGTTCACTTAGAGGGAAGGGACTCCTAGTCTGTTTGGCTCTATGACAGATTTCACAAGGAACTAATAATTCCTTATCATTTAGTTTCAAATCAGGTCTTAGCACGTTTAAGACTTGGTGTGATGGATGACCAAGTCTAGAATGCCACAATTTTGTGACATTTTTCAAAGGACCAAAGCTATTATCACACACGAAATTACCTAGAGATGCATCTCCAAAGTAATACAGGCCATTCACCTGTTTACCAGTCAGTAGAGTCTTCGTGCGAGCTAGGTCCTGGATCCAACATTCAAATTCATTAAACCAGCATCCTAGTTTACAATCTCTTGCTAACTTATGAACAGAAAGTAAGTTAACACAGTATTCAGGAACAACTAGAACATCAATCAGCACAACATTACTTGACAATTTAAGTTTACCAATAGACTCAACCTTAGCTTCAGTTCCATTAGGATGGCCAACTGTTATATTATAGCTAGAGACATCAACCAGATCAAACATATTTCTATATGATAAACTCATATGTTGATTAGCCCCGGAGTCTATTACCCAACCTTGATTAGGTCCCTGACCAGAATGAGTCCCACAAGAAAAAAACATACTTGAACACCCAGACTGAAAGGTACCTGCCATATTTAAAGTTCCCTGATCGGTTGTTGCAGATCCATTTAATAAAGTCATGAGTTTTGAGTATTGATCTGCAGTCAACTGATATGAAGCTCCACTTGTTTTAGCACCCTCGGAAATAACATTATTACTAACAGGCTTACTACCATTAGCTTTCCCTTTATAATTTGCAGGATACCCTATTAGTTCGTAACATCTTTCAATTGTATGTCCAATTTTGTTACAATGTGTGCACTTTAGAAGCGAGCCTTTTGACATAGGTTTTTTTATAACCACTAGTTTTAGACACAAAGGCAGCAGGTTGAGTTTTGTTAGATGATGCTATCACCCTATGAGACTCCTCACCAGATATAATAGCAAAGGCATCCTTTACAGAAGGTAACGGGTCCTTTGTCAATATGGATGATCTCACAGGTTGATACACATCATCTAGACCCATCAAAAATTGCATCAGTCTTATATTTTGATTAAAATTATTTAAAGATTTTGAGGCATCACAAACACATTGCGGTAACTTTGTTAATGAGTCAAATTGTCTCCACATAGATGTTAATTTGTGACCGTAATCAGAAATATGAGTTCCATTTTGTTTTAGCAAACAAATTTTCTGATGCAAATTGAACACAACAGAACCATCTACCTTTGATTAGGTTTCTTTTAGCTCATACCAAACATCAGCTGCACATTTTGAAAAAAACTTGTCCCAAAAAAAAGATCATCACAAATGGAATTGAGTATCCATGACAACATAACCGAGTTACACCTATCCCACTGTCTACCTAAGACCGCATTCTCAGTTGACTTCACACATGTTCTATCAATAAAACCAAACTTATTCTTAACATTCAAGGAAAGTTCCATAGCATTAGCCCACACATTATAATTTTCTGTTCCCTTGAGTTTTATGTTCACAATAGTTAGGTTACTTGTATCACTTGCATGCAGATATAAAGGATCACCAGAGTCAAGGCTACTAATCAAGGTGCTAGGATTAACCACAACTTCTTTATCACCCATTTAAGCACACTTTATATAAAAATAATCAAGTTGAACGAAGCAACCAGAAAGAAGAAAAAAACAAAAAATATTCAAGCAGCGGAAAACACTAACAACCAGAGCACATAAAATGCTAAATCAAAAGATAGGGATAGAAACTCTTACAGCGTACTCCAGTTGCAAAAGAAAAAGAGGACTTACAGTGATTTAAGAAGAACAAGGAGACTAACCGAACACCACAAACCTTCTTTACAGGTTTTTTGTTTGCGAGTTAACCAACAATACTTGTAGCCTTCACTTAGGGCTACAAGGTCTTCAACCACCAGATGTTTAAGTCTGGACGTCAAGGGACAGAGCAGATGAGTCACACCAACAAATAACCAGCCAAAGAATTGACCACACGCTAATCAGCAAGACAATGAAACCCTAGATTAAACCCAGAATCTTCAAAGGATCACAAACCCCAATTGGATGAAACCCTAGCAGTCAATTTCTATGAAATTGAACACAATACAGAGCCTATTGCTCTGATACCATGTCAAATTTATAAAAACAAGCTTGAATCTAGGTACAATGAAAGATGAACAGAACAAAGAAACTAAAAAATGAACAAGAACTGAACCTCCAACTCTTAAACAACTACAACCTAACAATGGTCAGGCTAAGAACAATACTTTGCTGGTCATCACAGATTGAACAAACAACAAAAGAGAAATACAATTGTAGTAGTGAGAGACTAAGGAGGAAAGAATAATATTAAGAGAAAGCCTTATTTGCTGATTAGAATGTTGTGCTTTGAACATTAGCTAGCACCCATTTTATAGCAAAACCTTGTAGCAGAGATCGCATCTTGACAGACGAGTGAGGAGCGCATACACATCTGCCATGAACGAGAATTAGGGGAGACAGCTGGATAATTGATATAGGTTTCCTTTTGCCTATTCAACATCACCAGTTTACCAAATATATCATAGAAGAAAAATGACCAAACAACCCCTCTTCTAATTTCAACTTCACATCTCAGCAAATGACCTCACAACAAAGACAAAAAATAAAACCATCAGATGAATTGAATTGAAAAGAAATTATATATTTTAACAAGTTCTCATACGATTCGGAGATTAATCCAGGTTTTATCATAAATTTTGCAATTTCAATTTCGGGTTCCAGGTTTGTTATTTCTTTGAATTACTTGTTATAGACCAATTATACAACACTAAACCTCCAAGATTTCAAAATATTTACCAAGATATCAAGCTTCCCGAAGTGTGTTTGGACAAATTTCACCAAACACACGATACTAGACGGATCGTTGATGTCTAGTTGATGGAAAACGATGTTAGAAAAGCCAGAAACATTTTGTTTCTCCACAGCTTCTTCCCCGCGACTTTGATTTCTAGTCGTTAGTATGACATTAACTCCATTTAAAGCAAGCTGATGACATATTTAAAGTCCAATTCCCCTGTTTCCTCCCGTGACAATTGCATATCTAGATTTACAAAATAATAATAATAATAATAATAATAATAATAATAATAATAATAGCAGTAGCAGTAGCAGTAGCAGTAGCAGTAGCAGTAGTCTGAGGGAATATTTTAAAGCCTAGAATGTAAATATTTATGGAACAAAGATAAACATTTGGTATGCACCTTTGCTCCTCCATCGGCATATAGGAAGTGAGTATTGAAATACGAAGAAGAAGATGAAGTAAGCAACCTCTCCTCTTTTGTATAGCATTATAATGGATTCATCCATTTTTATTATTTTATGTTTTCATGTAGTTGGCTTCATATTAAACAACTCACATCACAATACCTAATGTTTGGCTTGTGTCAAAAGTTGTAAAAAGTACATTGATGATTTTAATTGGAAATTATACTCATATAACTTATTATACCCACATGTATCAAGAAAGAAAATTCACACACATCTGTGTTTGTCAGGACTAAACTTATAAGGATTGTTATAATGAAGTTTAACATCTACACATATGTTTCGGTTACATATTATCCCGTCATACTAACATGGTTAACTAATAGTTTATCTTCATTAAAATGTATTCTAGATTTTTAAGTTGGTTAGGTTTTCATCTCTATTTATTTCAAATTGTACCTTATCGTATGATATACAGAAATATACATGGTACTCGTGGGCACAACATAAACACTTAGAAATTATCCTTAACAATAAGGAAAGCGTGGAGACTTTACAAATGAGCGTCTTATTGGCTACTATTGAATATAACAGCTGCACAAGAAGACACTAGTAAACAACCAAGGTATTGTAACAATGACATAACAGTGAAGTACATATATACTAGTGATGTGGGTGTGGGTATAGTAAAGTCAACTATATAGACAAATAGTACTAATAATGTCTGAACCCTCTTACCCTAAGGCTAACCGGTGTGGGGTAGCACCCTACGCACAAACAGATCCATACTTCTGTAGATAGATCAAAAGTGCCATCTTTAGCGACTGAAACTTTATATGATGTTTTTTCTGGTTTATTTGTGTTTTGTTTGACCTGTTTTGTACCAACTCATTTATTTTTTGTTAGCCAAGGAAAGCACAAGAAAAGAAACAATGTTGGCTTCATGTTTGCAGGTTAGTTGGACATTATACAGAAATCAAATAAATAAAAGGTTTTGTATTGGAATTGGCATAAATGCCCTTCAACATATAACTTGTATTTTCTTCACTTCAATAATCAACAAACTGTTATGAATGCAAACATTCAGGCCCATAGGCCAAGCCTGACCTAATGTTAATGGGCTTTAGGGTTGTTGTTGTATTGATCTATATATATGATATATGTACACTCAATGAAGTATAATTCTCTCATTTTCTATACTTCTCATTGTCTCTATATTCTCTATAGTATCCTTTACATATTAGATGTTGCTATTAGGCCGTTGCTTTACAACACGTTATCAGCACGAAAGTGCTTGAATCATCATTGGTTTTAGTCGTTGATTAAAGTCTCGGTTGACCCATGTCATTGATGATGTTTTGTTGATAAATTTGTTGATAAAAGTTTTGGTGGCCTGAGGTGTTTCCAACGAAGATTGGATTTCGTAGACATGGCGATTGAAAAGTGACGGAGATACTATTTCCTTTAGTTATTTCAAGGTAAGTTTTTTTTCCACCATACATGTTTATCTACATAAGGTACTACTCTTATACCTATATTGTTTCTTGTTGAATATGCCTTATTTTTTCAACTTGATTTTACCATGATAAAAATAATGGTTAACCAGAATGAGATTTTTGAAAGTCGGTTGAACATGGGATGTTCAAATCCTACTCATAATTTTCATTTTCATTTTCATTTTCAATTACCTTTTCTAGAATAAATGATCATCACGGTATTTAAAAAATAGGAAATATAAGTTTAATATATACATGGACACTTGTTACAGAAACCCGATGAGAAAATATTTGTTAATAATTTATTAAGTCTAATCTTATCTATTTGCTAGTTATATTACAAGCTTATTCCTTGGTTTAGAAATTGATATATATAGTTTGATAAATTCTTTTTATGCATGTTTAATAGATAAACCTTGAAAAGAAAAGTTGTATTATGATATCCATGATCTTGAATTTACTTGTTGATTATATTATATATATTTTAAAGTTATATATATTATTTAGTTTTAATTAATATACCATAAATTCAATTAAAGTTCTAACATATAACTTATGAGTGTGGATTGAATATTATTAATTATAAAATTAATTCCGATTTCCTCATCATTAATTCATGTTGATGTATATTTACCTATTTTTTTTTTCTCAATTTACGAAATGAGTAAATAGTAATTAAATAGCCTTTTATTGTTGTTCTAATAAATTGTTTTTATTATATTTTATGGTTAGTAATTAAATAGACTTTTATTGTTATTAATATATATGATGTTGGTTAATACTTAAAAATTAAAATAATTAAATATCATTTTTTAGTTTAATTCATTCTTTATTAATTTAAATTCATTTTTATGTTACAAATTTGATTAATTCTTATTACTTTAAATGATCTTTAATATCCATTTAATTACAATCTTAAATGATATGGAGTTATGAACATGAATAGTCACAATATTCATGACATTAAATGATATGAAGTCATGATCATGAATAGTCACAATATTCATAAAACTAAACGATATGGAGTTAGGAACATGGATAGTCACAATAATACTATTTTTTATAGAAAATTAGGTGATTTACAATTTAATTTAAGAGATGATGATTTTAAAATTGCAGTACGAAATTATAGACATATTATATCTCTTACTTGTTGGCTTTATAGTTTATACTGTTTAGATAATATGTTTATGTATGCATTGATCATATTTCATAATAACGTTTGATGGAGATGATTTTGTAGTATAAAATAGTTGACAGATTATTATACTATGAAAAAGTCTGTTTAGTATTTAATATGTTCATGTACATTCACTTCTGATGTGTAATACTTGTATTTGACATATAAATTTTAATGTGATTGTTCGTAACAATTTAACTAGAAATACAATACGATAAGTGTAATGTTTATAGTGTTCTTATTTGATATATAAGAATAAGAAATTTGATGTTTTATATGACATGTTATCATATAATTTTTAATCTGTTTGATGACAAATTATAGCTATATTTTAGTAGTAAAAAAATCATATAATGATTTACTCATCTTTCTTTATAAATGTTATCTTACTATTAATCAAGATGTATGATTTTATTGTGGCTTTCATCATATATCAACTTTTTCCTTTATAGAACACCACTAATTTGAAAGCTAACGCACACGATGTCGATAAATTAGAGCATAACCTATAATAATAGGCTTATATAGGATTAGGTTCAAACGTGAACAAAATCCTAAGAGTGAACTGCGTAAACTTATCTGGGCCCTTGATTTTTATGATCTTGAGATTAAAGTAAGTGGCATGATGATAATTATTTGGTTAATTTTTTCCATTTAATTAAATACAAAAAGGGTATATGTGTAATTTTAATTTTAAATTGATTGCATAAATCTCTCACAAATCAAGTAATCAATTATCCTCTTAAATTGATTGCATAAATCTCTCGCAAATCAAATCAAGGATTAGGAAAGATGTAACTTAATTCAATTACTAAAATAATTATTTGTTTAAATGCGATGTCCACATGTGTATTCTGATTTTGCCCTCTTTTTAATGCGATGTACGCATGTGTATATCGTCTGTTTTTGTGACATCTCAGAATTTTTTTGTATTGAATGTTGATGTACACCTGTGAATTACTGTACACATATGTACGATGCTGAGTACACATGTGTACTGTTCTATTTATATCCAAGTACACATGTGTATACCGTTGAAATATGAAGGTTACATGGATCTTAAAAATCAAAATTTGAATTCTGGTGATGAAATCTGAAATAAAAATTCAAATTGAAATCTGGTGATTTGTTGTTTGTTTTGATAATTATCTTATTAATAAATAAACATAATGTGGATAATGAATTTAAATTAGGAAAGATGTAACTTAATTCAATTATTAAAATAATGATTTAAATCTAATTTTTTATATAATTACAATCCTACCCTTAACAACTAAAAAGAAAATCAAGGGTCCATATCTGTTCACGCAGTTCACTCTTGGGAGGTTGTTCACGCTGGAACCCTACCCTATCACTATTGCAATTTATTGCGTCTTTTATATGCTTTAATTTATTTAGATGATATGTTAAAAAAAATTATATATTTCTTACAAGTGATGAAACAAATATTATTTCATACGGTTGTGTCATAAGTCATTTCTTATAGTGACATAATATAAAGTGATGCATTGTATAATCATCACCTTTACATATTACCATAAACCTTTTTAATAGTGTTCTTGATATATTTTAATATTCAATCATGACAGTAAGGCAAATTAATTATATGTATTTTATTATATTGTATTTGATGAGAAGACATCTTATATCAATTATATATTGTACAATTTGACTTTGTACATTAATATGCCATTATTTATGTATATAAGCAGTCTTAAATGAAGAAGCTAAATTAAAGTTGTGTATATGATCACACGTTATAAACATGATTGAATAGTGATCAAGATTTATTTATAACTAGTGGGAATGCCCGCGCGTTGCGGCGGGTGTCCGAACTCACATGAGATTCAATTATGACGCCTATTACGAACCACAACCCATTAAGTGTATCTAACACTTTTTTCCATTCAACAAAAAATAGTCGTAGAAGTTTGTATTCCACATAATATGCATAATCCATGTTTTTGCGTGTGGAGTAAAAAATCTGGCACACAATTTTTTATAAGTAGTAAAGTAATACATACCATTGGGGTTCATTGGTGCAGGTTAGAGGGGGGGGGTGACCCCCCAAACTTTTCGCTCAATAGTTAATATATGTGGTTTTCATATAGAAATTGTTTTAAATGTTCAAACCTAGCAATTTCCAAGCTCAAATTTAACATATATGTGTGAGTGTAACAGTACTCGATGCCTCTTCCCTAGAAAAATGGATAAAAAAAACATTTATGTTTACTTGCAACAACAGGGACAGACACACCAAACCCCCTTCCTTCCTGGCCTTCTTAGTCTAAAATCTCTAAACAACTACACTATCACTTAACTTCAGTGAGATAGCAATCTTGTGTTACTGAGATAGCAATCTTGTTTTACGATTGTCTAGGATGCAAAACAAGTCTAAACTCTAGTATTATCCACACTAAATTCTATATGGAATTACCATGTTAAGAGTCCATACACCCATCTTCATCAGGTACCTTCTTCCAATTGAAATACACATCTCCTAATATGTTTCATTTCAACCTAAACATGACATTTATCTCAACTCTCAAATGGGTCAAACAAAACAAATACCTAAAACAAATGGGTCAAATGCATCAAACGGGTTGAAAGTTGCCCAAAGTCTACTTTAGTGCATACGGCTTTCTAAATCGTTTTATTTGAAGATTTAGATTAGTATTAATAACTCTTTAAGATCACAATTAACACGTTTAAGTTTTATACTTTTTTACAAAACAATGAACAAAAAGTGTTTGTGGATCACCACAGATCAGTCCATACTACAAACAAGCAATTTAAATCGAACCTGTTTTGACCCGTTATACAACCTCACCAACCAACACATCTTGCCACCTCTACTAATTACCATTTATTAATTACCACCATAAGTCCATTTACAAAGACGACTGCCAGCTTCTATATCTTTAAAAGGGAGTTTTATATAGCTGGTGTAATTGCCATAGTTATAATTTAGGTTTTAAATAACCATTTGCTAACAAGAAATTAAAATTCTAAAAGTTCACATGAGTGAAATTAGTTTCCGACGAATCAAATAACGTAATCTAAGTTGGAGTAAATCTGATTTAAGCTATAACACCAAAGCATGTTATATGTCCCTTTTTAAATGGTTTTGTAAATTTTTTATACAATCAATTTAAGGTTGTAACAAGAATGGAAAAGGCAAGACACACAGTTTGAAGAAGTCCAAAATCCAGACTCATTAAGTTTATTCATAGAGTTAGATTCTTATTGTAATAATTTTGTTTTGAGGCATAGTTCACATATCAATTACCTTTTAATAGAAAAAGAAGACAAAGAGGGTTAGCGGGTCTACTCACCCCCTCCCCTCCCTGTCTCGACCTATAGAAAATGACCCGTTTTGAACCATTACTGATTGCACAAGCATGTTCTGCTGCATTGCCAACAATTAGCAACAATATTCTGCTAATAAAGCTCACGGAAATCCCCAAAGTATCTTATGCAATCTAATTAACAATGTATAGTTAGTAATACACTATTCACTTGTATCGTATAAGCTAAGAATGCACTACTTGGTCACATACCTCAATGGTATCCACAACATATATAGACAAAATGGCTATAATCACTGTCATTGTGACTAACCATAAAAATGCACTACAAAATCATATTAGCATAAAGGTATTACCATTTATAATCATCGTTGTTCCTATCACAATAAAGGTATTACCATTTACAAAATCCCACCCTAGTTCTCCAATAAGGTTTTATTCAAGGTATTACCGTTTATAATCTTTGTTGTTCCTATGATAATATTGTATGCCATCCCTTCCTGCAAGTAACAATAAACATTAAGATTGAATCTTTGAATAAAATCATGTAGAAGGTTGTGTACCAGACACATTCAATGCGCAAAGGGTGAGCCTTGGGCCGGGTAACAGCTTCAATATTTCTTCAAGGGGACACCTGTAAAACCATGCAATACATTTTGATATATTGCAATTTTTGAAAAAAAAAGAAAAGAAAAAGAAACAATTAAAAAAAGATATCTCACCATCCAGGTCGAATTGCATGCTGAATCAGTCAGATACTCAAAGAAGCATATCCAGAAAAACATACGAAACGTTTTTGGAACTGCCACCAAATAAATGAAATATTATAAACTATAGTTACTATATCATCAAAGGTTAGAATCAATCTTTACTTCCAAAATTTTGTAAGGGACAATTTCAGTTATACCCATGAAAACTTGCATAATATCATGTTTGCCCGATCATAATTTTGGGTAAATACAAATTTTAAGGATTTTGAATATATACATTTTTTTGTTAATAGAATAATTATTTACTATACGGTTCTAACAAGAAAGACTAAAAAGAATATTACCAGCACATCAGAAGTGGCCAATCTCTTAATGATCTTGAACTGAACCAAAAATTGAAATTGATCAATAATCCGTGCCGCAGATAGATTTGGATAATGTTAGCAATAATAGTGACTATTCATTTAATCATATAAGCAGATCCCAAGATCCAATTGTAGAACAACATAAGACTTACCTTTATTAGATTCACAATAGTGAGCCTACCATTTACATCAACAAGCACCACTATGCAGAGGTTAAAGAGGTTGCATGACTCTGCCAACGATTTCAAATTAGCCATGCTTTACATGTCTTGAATAATAAAAAGTAGGAATACGATAAACAAAACAAAATCAAATAAAAACATGGAAACACAAAAGAAATGAATGGGATTATAATAATTTCATGGGATGGTACGCCAAGGTCCATGACCCCTCGCTTGAATTTCCATTTAAAATCCACTGGAAAACATCTAGTAAGCTTCTTTCCATCTACATAGTACATATAGGCATCTTTTAAATAATACAAATGGTTTTAACAGGAGCTAAGACCAGGAGGGGTACCATTAATCAAATGTTCATGAATCCATAAACGTATGACCTCAATGGACATTCGATCGACATTCATACCTGATGGGCATTCAATAGCATTCACAATTGTAACAAGAATTGATTAGGGTGAAGGAAAATTGAAAGAACGATTGTTAATTCTGCATTCAAGATGGCTAATTATGGCTTTCAATAGGTTGATTTGATTAGGGCAAGGAAAGTTGAAAGAAGAACATGGCGTCTTAACTGGTGCTAATGTGAATAAATCCCTAAAATGCCCCTAAAGTGTCTTAAATCTTTGCACAATGTGCAAGTTTACCCCCTCTAAAATAGCTTGTACTCTCTTGTACGTAATGCTATAAAATTTATACATGTGTAAAATGACCAAAAGGGTAGAAAACCTAGTTTCTTTAATATAGTAGTATAGATATGACATTCGAAGTTTCAAACTCACTAAAGCTTATTGTAAATTTATTGATGCTTATAAAAGTTTGGACTGATAAATCTTAATGATTCGGTCATATAATTGATGTTATGTGGTGAAAAGATTAGTTATACATGTGGAATAAAACAATTTTCCACTTGTCAAACCTCAAATGCGCTCTTGATATATAAGGTTTGAAACAGTCACCATGAAAGTTGTCTGACTCTATTCCATTCCTTGAAGAGAATGTGATGAGAAAAATATATATCATAATCCATTGAGCAAAACAATTTCCATCGTCAAATATCATTAATTGTTAAAGAATATATATAAAGTTTGAAACAACAAGCATGAAAGTTCTGTGGTTCTAATCCATTCCCTAATATGAATGTGATGATGATCAATTCAAAGGTTATGATCATATACATAACTAAGAAAATTGTAATGATGCCACCATGAATGTTGTATGGGAGTATAGCAAATATGGTCAGAAGACTATATTAGAAGTTACTAGAAATGATACTAATTTTCCACAATATTCCATTAAATCAAATATGGTGAGTAACCAGAAGTTACTAGAATATTTATACGTCCACCACATGGCATGACCAAATAGGTCATCAAGATAGCATCATGATATGCTAAACAATCAAACATGCTAACCGGAACCTTAGCACCTCTAAGTAATATAAAAACATTGCTCCCAAAATGCCTTATCATATGTCTAGTTAGTTTTTTTTGTCGCAAATAAATTTTTATGCCCTTCCAAACAATAAACTCCTACAAACAATCCCTCTTATATGGGACCATTGAAATGTACAGTTGTGTGGATTGTGGCATTCATACATGGTTACATGTGAGTTTTTAGCTACCCGTATGTAGCATATGCCCAACACTATGGAACATTGTTTTTTTGACATGGTTTAACACTGTTCTTTGACAACCCAATTGTAGGAACCATTGTTGGGCACAATGTGAAATATAGTGAGAGGCATACATAGTCGAGACAGAATTCGTCGATTGATTATATAAATTCAAAACCAACTGCTTATCACAAATACTCCCCATTACAACTGGTCTTCTGAAGAGAACCAAGTTTCCATTTTTTTATATATTTTGTTGTGCAGCCTATGTACCAATAGCACACCACCATAACATATAAAATGGGATATGTACATCGTATTCCCAGTCTTAGGGGGAGACAAGAAAATGAAAGACTGGTAACATAAAAAAATGCATCATATTATATATCGACCCCTGAAGTGGTCAATGCAAATCTGAAGTCCAAAAGAAAGAGCGTGCATTTGCAAATAATAACAAATGAAATACAAGATGCATTCACTAACACAAATAAGGTGACAAAGTCACATATACCAGCTTAAACTTATCTGCTCGAATGGAAGTACTCACAAAATGATTATCATATTAATAAATTGTGAGAGATAAATCGGTTCCAAAAAGATAAAACCCACAAACACAAAAAGAGCAGAGTAACGCAGTTGGTGTAACCCCAAAAGAGGTGGCACATAAAACACCATAAGTGGTTGCATACAAAACCCCAGAAGTGGTTGCATACTAAACCTTAAAGAAGGTTGTTGTCAAAACCCCAAAAGAGGCTAATAGAGTTCTAAAAGAAACTCTAGTACCAAACAAATATGAGATGGCGATGAATTATGAACAAAATAAGTACAATATGGAACCGTAATGAAACACATGTAAAATGATATATTTGATTATGCTATAGCAATAGATGTAATCGATGAAAAAAAAAAGATTACGTATATAGAAAGTGTGCAAGAGTGTACACACACAAATAGCCAAAATGGCTACATGACTTAAGGTTGAACTAAATTTGCTCGACAAACTAAACGTTTTCGAACCAGCAGTTCGAACACCCATAGACGTCAAACCAGTAGGTTATAAATGGGTGTCTTTAAATAAAAGGAAACGTAAATAATGAGTTTTTGCCATGTAAGACACACGTTTTAACATAAAGATTTTCCCAAATCCCAGCAGTTGATTACGAGGAAACATATACCCCTGTAGTGGATGCGATAATCTTTAGATGTTTAAGCGGCCTCGCAATCTCAGAATGACTTCAGATAAAACAACTTATGGATGTCATCACCAAATAAATGTATGAGACAATTGCAAATGACATCCGTATGAAACCCCCCCTGAAGGATTAAAAATGCTCAAAGCATTATGAAACAATAACCCCATAGGTGTTATATATATGAATCTTAAAGGAAACTACTCGTATGTGGTACAGTCGACTATACTCTGAAAAAAGAGGTATAATTTTGATAAAATGAGCTACATCTATTTAACAAGATTTCACTCTTACAGTGATAATGTAAACATCATCGAGAGGGAACTCTCAAACTAAAGAGGAAAATTTTGAATGACCTTTACAAAGTGTAGTTATTCTCGACCTATAGTTCGAGTACATATGTACTATTTTTGCTCATCAATCTGACTACATCTAGAAGATGTTATATAGAAAAAGCTCATTCGTTGAGTACATGAGTGATTGTCTGGTCGCTTGACATAGAAAAAATATTCTTATCAACCCCAAGAAGGGGACGTTGAACTACTTAGTCAAGAAGTACCATACTTAATTGCGATCAGAGCATTGACGTATCTTGCAAACAATATGACATCTGATATTACGTTCTTGCTAGATGTATTGGTAAGATTACAATTCTAATATCAAATGTTGCACTCTTTTTCCCTTCACTAAGTTTTTCCCATTGGGTTTTCTTGGTAAGGTTTTTAACGAGACAACATAACTGATCCAGTAGTATCAGTTTATCTTATAGGTCCCGAAGTACTAATTTAACATCATCATAAATCATGTTGTTAAGTATGTATAATGCGTAGTGCACTCTTTTCCCTTAGCTACGGTTTTGTCCCATTGGGTTTTCCTGGCATGGTTTTTAACGAGGCAGAATTATAAAGCGCATTAAATAATTATTTGACATATTTACAAGAGTAAAATGCAATTTGCGTCCCTGTGGTATGTCCCAAACATCAACTTGAGCCCCTAAAAACAATTTTTTGCATTCTGAGCCCCTGTGGTATTCATTTCATAACACTTTGCGTCCCTGCCGTCAGTCTTCCGTCAGTTTGACCGTTTTCCTGTTGTGAAATGTCCATAATACCTCCCACCCTTTAATATCTACATTTAAAGCAGACTAGTTTCATTATCATCATCATCAACAGCTCCCAATAATCATCATCATCAACAGCTCCCAATAATCATCATCAATAGTCGCTCTCCTCTCGAAGATCATCAACAACTCCCAATAAGATCATCATCTTCATCGAAGAGATCAACAGATCATCTTCATCATCTTCATCGAAAATCGAACATATCATCTTCATCTTCATCGAACAGATCAGGTTCATCTTCATCCTCATATTGGTCTGGGTTTGATTTTGGGTGAAAAACAGATTCTGGGTGAAAAACAGAGGATTGAATGTGTTAGTGATTTTCGGTTTGATTCGAATGTGTTCCTCATTTTGAATGTGTTTGAATGTGTTATTTGGGTAACAGTTATTAATTCGATGTGTTCCTCATTTTGATTGAATGTGTTCCTCATTTTGATTCGATGATAACAGTTATTTGGGTATTTTGGATTTGATTTGATGATTTGAATGTGTTATTTGGGGTTAGGGTTTAGGGTTGAATGGATTTTTGGTTTGATTCTTGTGGGTTTAGGGTTGAATGGATTTTTTGGTTTGATTCTTGTTCAAAATGCATCAAAACAGAGTGTTGGTTTGAATGGATTAGGGTTTAGGGTAGCAATGTGTTTTGGTTTAAATGTGTTTTGTTTTGTTGTACAGAATGTGTTTTGGTTTGAATGTGTTTAGGGTTTAGGGTATCAACTGAGTATTAAGAACTGATCGGATGTACAGAATGTGTTTTGGTTTGAATGTGTTTAGGGTTTAGGGTATCGATCAACAGAATGTGTTTTGGTTTGGTTTGTACAGGTTTGGTTTGTACAGATTCTTGTGGGTTTAGGGTTGAATGGATTTTTGGTTTGATTTTTGTTGTTGATTTTTGTTGTACATAATGTGTTTTGGTTTGAATGTGTTTTGTTGTACAGAATGGCTGCGGATGTAAAGATACGCAAAACACCAACTACGAAGGCGAGAACACTTGACAACCTCCTAGAAGATGCGGTGCACATAAGGAAGTGATTGATATGAATGAATATAACCCTAGTGGAGCTCTTCGATTTTCCTTGAAATTCCAAAGCTCGCTAATTACATATCTACCACTGGGGTTATATTCATTCATATGAATGAATATAATCCAAGTGGCAGATATGTAATTAGATACACTGGGGTTATATTCATTCATATCTGGATCAGCTTCCCGAAGTGCACCCGTCAGTAAAAATCCACAATTGCTTGTGGTCGTATGATGTTTTGTCTCTGTATTGTATGTTACGGTCTTTTGTTATCGAGTCTGTAAGTTCCGTCAACTCTACGAAGTTGGTATGACGTTTTGTCTCTGTATTGTATGTATAAAAAGTTTACATTTAATATACAATTTAGGCTTTAATAATTTGTTATATATAGTATAAATTTAATTATTCGAGTTCTTAACAAAAAAACAAGAAAAGAATTTAGGGGAGGTTGATATTTCACTCATACCATAGGGACGCAAAGTGTTATTAATATATGCAAAAAGACGGTCTTACCCCTGCCTCTAACAGTCAACCTGACGGCAGGGACTCAAAGTGTTATGAAATGAATACCACAGGGGCTCAGAATGCAAAAAATTGTTTTTAGGGGCTCAAGTTGATGTTGGGGACATACCACAGGGACGCAAATTGCATTTTTCTCTATTTACAAACTCGAGACACGGGATAGTTCCATAAGAACAATATGGCGTCCTGGGTTATGATTGATAAATATTAGACTCGCATAGAGTTCGATCTCAATCCAGATACAAGTTATGAAGGTCGAAGATTTCAACATATTTAAGAAGTATGTAGATTAGAGTTGATCAAGAGAAGCTCAAGCCATACTGTATGAAGACAATGTAGACAACAACACTCAAATCAAAGAAGACTACGCCAAATATCATGTCAAGCAATTGTCACAGAAGACTGGATTCAACATCATCAAGATATACAAGTAAAATTGAGGGGGAGTAATGTACCCATAATATACACAGTGTATGTACTCTTTTTCCTTGACTAAGTTTTGTCCCACTGGCTTTTTCTTAGTAAGGTTTTAATGAGGCAACATAACTGGTCCTGCAGTATCAGTTAACATCGGTCATGAAGAATCGTGTAAACATTATCTAGTAGTATAATGTTAACAGTGTATGTGTATTTCTAAATGTCTGAGGGGGGGGGGGTGTTATGAATGCAGACATTTAGGCCCATAAGCCAAGCCTGACCTAATGTTAATGGACTTTAGGGTTGTTGTTGTATAGATATATATATATATATATATATATATATATATATATATATGAGACCGCTAAAATGAAAACCACCTCCAGTTATGAGAACCATGAGAACCACTTTCTGGCCATTAGATCTAGTAGATGGATGGATGAGATTGAAAGTATTAAAAAATAATATTAAGAATTTTTGTCTTATTATGTTTTTAATTTTTTATTCTTTAAGGGTATATAAGTAAATTTGTCTTTTTTGTCTTTTTATATATATTAATTTTAAATTACTTTTTTGTCATATTCATTAATTATGTTTTTTACTTAATTGTTTTTTATTTCATAAACAGATTTTTTTTTGTAAAACAAATTTTTTGAAATCAAATTTTTAGTATATTTTTTTTAAAGATTTGTTTAAAAAAAACGTTTTGAAGTTCCGTTTTTTTACGCTCCGGTTTTTAACGTTAACGTTTTTTTAACATTTTACGCGCCAATTTTTTACGTTAACGTTATTTTAGGTTTTACGCCCCGATTTTTTACGTTTTACGCCCCGGTTTTTTACGTTTTACGCGTCGGTTTTTTACGTTTTACGCGTCGGTTTTTTACGTTTTACGCCCGGCTTTTTCACGCGTCGTTTTTTCAACGCGCCGTTTTTCCGTTTTACGTTAAAAATTTTACATTTTACGTTTTACGCTCGATTTTTTCAAGCGGCGTTTTTTTACATTAAACTTTTTACGTTAAACTTTTTACGTTTTCCGATTTACGTTAAACTTTTTACGTTTTACGTTTTTTCGTTTTACGTTTTTACATTAACGTTTTTCACGTTTTAGTAAAAAAAATTTACGTTTTACCTAAAACTTTTTACTTTTTACGTTAAAAAGTTTACGGTTTACGTCAAAAAGTTTACGGTTTATTTTTTTTTTTTACAAAAACTTTTTTAGGCAAAAACGAACGCACCCAGAAATCGCAAACTCGGTGAAGCGTCTCGGATATATTGTTTTCATCATTGACGCCTAAAAAAAACCCAACAAACAAAATATTTTACGTAAAACTTTTTACGTTTTACTTTTTATGTTAAAAAATTTACGTTTTACGTAAAAATTTTATGTTTTACGTTTTACATGAAATTTTTACGTAAAAACTTTTTACGTTTTGCGTAAAACTTTTTACGTTTTTACGTTTTACGTAAAAACGAACGCACCCATAAATCGCAAAACAAATGCCCCCAGAAATCGCAAACTCGGTAGGAGTCTCAGATAGGTTGTTATCGTCATCGACGCCTCAAATTTTTTTTGAAACAACAACATCAAAACAAAGTGTATCTCGAAAAAAAACGTGGTTTGGCTCAGATATTCCGATAATAAAAAAGGCTGCAAAGTGGGGTTGCAGGTTCAAAAACCTACCCTCCGCCGTCCTTGCCGCGCCATCATCATCAAAATCTAGTTTTTTTTTTTTTTTTGCATCATCGCCATCCAATCCAAAACATATCAACCCCACAGTCACTTATCAAACAAGAACAAACCAGATTCAAACCACAAGATTCAAAACCAACAAGATTCAAAACCAACAAGATTCAAAACCAACAAAAACCCAGTTCATCGAAAAAGCACCCAGTTCATCAACAAAAACCCAGATTCAAACCCAACAAAAACCCAGTAACAATCAGATGTAGATACCCAAAAATCAAATCAAAGGAAACCCCATCAACAATAACAAAATGATGTACATACCCAAAATCAAAAACCCAGATTCAACATGAACAAACATTCAAGCCCAGATTCAACAGAATCAAACCCAGAAAGTCAAACCCCCAAGAACACCCATCAGATTCAAGAACACCCATCAGATTCAAGAACACCCATCAGATTCAAAAAAACCCAGAAAAATTAAGAACACCCATCAGATTCAAGAACACCATCAACAAAAACACTTACCCACCGACGCACCACCTGGGTGTTTGCCGCACTCCGGCAGCCTTCAAAATGGCACAAAAATCGGTGGCTGAGGTGGTTGTTCTCAGTGATGCCGACCAACCACCTCACAGCATCGCCTCGCCACTGATCAAAATGAAATGAGAACGAACAGAAGTGATACAAGTATAAATCAAATATATACCACAGCCAAACATAGAAGATCGAATATGTAGGAAATGTCGAAATAACACATGTATCATATTATATGTAGACCAAAGACTTATATGTCGTGTATGTTGTATACATGTGAAGAACACAGGCCAAATATAAGAGAGAGAGATGATGGATGAAGAAGGTGAACGAATATGAGAGAGAGAGAGAAATTAAAGGGATTTCAAAATATGGGGGGGAGTGAAATAGGTCTGTCATCAGTCATGTTAGGCCCTAAAGTGTGAGACTGACGCATCAAATTAACACAACGGATTATGGTTACGAACTGGGTTTTACCGGGTTAGTTAGTATTAGGTTGTGGACCTTTATAGGTCACTTGGGCCAAGCTTTAGGCCATGTGGGCCAAGCAGGCCCAAGGGAAGCCCATGTAGGGAAGTGGGCTTGGTTGAGTATATAAACAAGTTTCTAACTTGTTTTTAGGTTTGAACCTTTGGAACTTCTTGGAACCTCATTGTTACAAAAGTTCTAAAGAAGCCAGAGAGAGGAGATTGTGGTGTAGGAACTTGTACCAGACGGTTTTGCTAGTTGATAGTAATAGAATCGTGTGCAAGTTTGAAAGTATTTCGGTATCGTGTTCTTCGTATTTTCAGTTTTTCGTGTTTATCTTGAATCACCAATTGATTGGATTCCGCACAATCTATTGGTTGTTTGATATCATTGAAAGATCCGGTTTACGGGACTTACAAGTGGTATCAGAGCCATTAGAACCTATTTCTAGGCTCGGTTTGATATCAAAGATTCAAGTTTTCCGAAATTTTTGAGTTGGTGTTCTTCGTGTTCTTTGTGGTATTCAAAGTGTTCTTCTTTTTGTTTAGAAAAAACCGTTATATTTTGGTATTTTGATGATTTCTGGAAGTTGTTAAAGGATCGAGGATATGGTTTTATTTTTAAATAGTATTTGAAATTGAAAAAAATTGATTTGAAAAAATTCCATCTTTTTCGAAACAATTATTTCCTTTTTTTTTGGATATTGCCAGCTACAAAATATATCTATATTTAAAATTCTCGTGGGATTTCATCTTGTCCACGGTCTCGAGTCCAAGTTTTAAGGAAACAAAGTGCATCTAGTTCGACTCACAACAACCTCCTTCATCATCAATTTCCATCAACGGTTTCGAGTCTTCTATCTTGTCTCGAGTCGCAACAAGAATCATCTCTGCTGATTTCGAGTCGCAACCGACGACATAGCCATCACTGGTCTCGACTCTTCACGGTTTCAGGGTCTCGAGTCGCAACCACGGTTCCGAGTCGCAACCGAGATCTCGAGTAATTCATTTCACTGTCTCGAGTCGCAACCTACAATCAACATTATCATACATCATACTCCGGCCACCATTCCTCCATCGTTCACCTTCTCCGACAATCTTTGTCATCGTGTCGTTATATCTCCAACATAACCCGTCAACTCCACCGCAACCTGCAACACCATCGTTCACACCTACAACAGTTACCATCGTCACATCATCTATCTCAACGTAACCACCATCTCATGTGACCCTACTTCACCATTATCTCCGTTCGTCATCTTCATCGTCGTATTGTCCGACACCGTTCATCCGATCACCACCTTCAACTTCTCCGTAGTTCATCATCTTCTTCTCCCTTAACCGATTGCCGGAAACCTGCAACATCATTTCTCAATCATCATCTGAGCAGTCTCCAGTCGTAACCAACAACCACCATCTTGGTCTCGAGTTGTTTTCACTGCAGTTCTGATTCGCAACCATTACCATCACCATTACAGAAGTTTCATCACCAGATTCTGAGTCGATCATCATCATCACCTCCATTTTTCTGCACTCCGATCACGAAAACACGACCTCCGTTCATCTCCTTCGTATATTCAACGTTGTCGTTTGATTAATAAAACAAAAGAATTTTTTTTTTGTTTTCTTTTTGTGACAGTTGAGGTGTCGGGGGAAAGAGTGTGTGTTTGGAAAGGATTGATACATTGCATTAATGTTGATCTGATGTTTAGTATTCCATTTTAATATATTAATAATAATAATATTAATCATTAGGTCATCATTACTTAATTATTAGGTGTTAATAATAAGAATAATATTAATAATAATAATATTAAGTGTTAACTTCTAATTTAAAAAAAAAATCGAGGGTTGGTTTGTTTGTGATAACGGTTTTGACAGGTTTTGAGGTGCAGTTCAGAAAGCGGGTTCATTCGATTGCAAAGGGTTTGAGTTAGCGAGTACACGGGTTCTCGTTTGATTTGTGTTTTGAGGAGAAGAACATAAGTATTAACCACCCGCTGAAATTATGGCATTTGTGTTTCACAAACCCGCGGCTCAAGAAATTACTCGTGAAGATGTACTTTCTGCTTTCTGTACTCCTGAGTGTAGACAAAGAGTTGAAGTTTATAGAATACACAACGCTGAGCTCATTCAAGATTATCAAGACATAAAAAATAAAAACTTTACTTTATCGAAAAACGAAAAACTTTTCAAAGAAAAGATCGAAGCTCAGCGAAAAGACATCATCAAACTCAAGGATGATGTAAGTGTAAAATCATCTCAACTCTTATACGTTCAGGAAAAACTTTGCACAGTGACTAAGGAACTGGAAGATATCAGAGACAAATATCAAATTAATGAGCTTAATATTAAAAAAATTTGATTCTTCCAGCAAACTAGTTAAAAACCTGTGCGATCAACAGCTTGCGTACAAAGAAAAGAAAGGGCGTGGTTTGGGTTATAATCAGACTCCTCCTCCATATAATGATAATTACACTTATCTGCCAATGACTGAGGAGGAGATGATGAATGAGAGTAACATGATTTTTGGTTCCAAAACCAACAAGTCGTCTTCTCATGACAGAAAAGTTGAGAAACAGAAGTCTACTCCATTAAATTTTGTTTCAAAAGGCTCGATTGATCCTAACGTTTCATCTTCATGTGCAGATGATGTTTCTGAAGTAACGTGCGGAGATGTTCATGGGAGTGAACCAGTCGTTATTTCAAATATTTCTGAACCTTATTTTGAACCTTATTCTGAACCAACTGAATCTGACATGGCTTTTAGTCGTTCTTTATTTGCGTCCTTTTCTGCTTATGTTTCGTCTTGTGAGACTGTTGTTTTGGGCAAAACTGATGATGTTTGTGTTGATAGTTTGAACAATAAGTGTGGTGATGATTGTTTTTCAGCTAATGTGTGTGATCCTAATGTTTCTAACGTTTCAGTTAATGAAAATGTTACAGGTGAGGTCCCTCAGGACGCATTCAGTGAAACCACTGAAATGACTTCGCAAGAAAATCAAGAGTATTCTGATTCTTCTTCTGAATCTGTCTCAGTGGGTGTCCCAAATGTTGAATCTAGTGGGACCCCATTGGAAACTGTAGATGAAAGCAAACCTAAATCGGATTCACATGATACATGTGTTGACGAAACATGTGTTGATGAGATTTCAATTTGTTCTAAAATTGAAACTGAATCTGAATCTATTAAAGAAGAAAAAGGAGTTGAAATAAATGAACAGTCACCGAAAAATGTTTCTGAAAATAAAGATAAACCTGAAACACCGGTTTTTCAAAATGATCATGATAAAAGTGAGAAGGATGAATCTCATCATCCGTCTACATCTCATGCTCATGCTTGTGCTAGTTTTGATCAACAGGTACAGAAGAACTCAGAAAAGGCACATGGAACACAAGCAACGCAAGCTCGGTCATCTAGACCCATCAAAACAGCTAATGCTGCTAGCTCTCAGAATCTCCATACATTGAAACGACAGACATGTTTCAACTGTGGAATTCCTGGACACATTGCTAGAAGTTGTGTTCATCATCCAAAAGTGCAACAAAATGCCAACACTCACTTGTGTGATGATGTTTGTGAGCCGGTTCACAACACGCAAAAGGAGCCAAAACGAGCAGATCAAAATCGAGGGTATAAGAAGTCTGCTCATCAAGGACAAGGCAGCAATAATCCTCATAAGGCTCGTGACAAGGTGAATGAAAGATCCAATCAGGGAGAAAAGACGAAGAATGGTGCTCATAGCAACAAGAGTTCTGCAAACAGTAAATATAAGCACCCAAATTCGTCTTCGTCTGAAAGTCGTATGCAGGCGCATCCAACACGAAGAGGACCGGTTTGTCCTTCAGGGTCTGAAAGAGCAAAGCCAACTGATCAAAATGCTTTCTACATAAAGAGACAAACATGCTTCAATTGCGGCATTGCTGGTCATATAGCTCGGAACTGCACACATCGTCCCTACGTACCATATTATATGCAAAATCGGAGGGTTACGCCAAAGGACAACTACCATTCTAAGCCAATGAAGGTATCTTCACCTAAGGCAATGAAGAATGTGAATCCCAAGGTTAAACCTTCTGATGGAGATTGGAATGCTGCTAAAGCAAAAAGAAAACAAGCTTTGAAACCTACACAACAAATTTCAAAAAATAACAAGGTTGATAAGCCAACTGTTTTGCCAAAGGCATCTAAGAAACTAGAAAAGCCTAAACAAATTTGGAGAGCAAAACAAAAAGCAGCTACATCTCCAATTTTTTAAACGAAAGGGGAATTGTGTTTGAAGGAAGTATCTTATTTTGATGCTTCAGGAAATCCCAGGACCACAATGGCCTGGGTACCCATGTCTTACTAATCTCCTTAATTTTCAGGAACAACCAAGGAGGAGCTGTTGACAATCTCTGGAATGTTGATAGTGGTTGTTCCAGAGATAAAAACGGGTAACATTTCACTGTTGCAAAAAGTTCAATTTTTTTTACAGATGATATGTTTCCTTTGGAGGAGATAAAAGAAGTAAGAAATGATCAGCAAAAGGTACCGTTTAAATTCAGTACTTTGATTTGAATTTTGATTAGTCTTCAATCTAATGACGGAACGGTTAAACAAAAATATTTCTTTCTTGGTTCATTATTTTGTATATAAATTGTCCTTTCTCTAGTAAATGGTAAATTTGCGCAAAAATACAAGATTTATGCACAAATTTAGGGGGGGAGAGGAACATATAGATAGATATAGAGTTTAGGAGGAGAAAACTCAGAAAATACAAAAAGAGTTTGCAGTAAATATGTATTGTTTTAGGGGGAGAAAATGAGAAAAATACAAAAACATTTGAAAAATGAAAAAGCCAAAAAGAAAGATTGCATGATATGGGAAGTGAAATAAATGTTCGTGTTAAAGGGTTTGACTAACACATGTAAGGTGCCATAGCTGAAAAGACTAGGATCTACTGCGATATGTCGATAGGCTTGACGCTCAACATGATAAAAGATACTAAGTGATATAAACATAACGAACTATGTACCAAGTGGGTAACATACCAACGGCGTATGATTTTATGGTCTTAAATCTTGCGTTGATAGATAGCCAACATCTGAGGTTTCGGGTCTTTATATTGTTGAATCATCCGGGGATATCTTGGTTGTCCTTCTGTTCAGAATTAAAATTGTACATGACCCCAGGAAAGAAAGTCACTTGGAATTAGCTCATTTCTATTTGAATGTCTGTATGTTGTCCCGATACACACAATTTTGATCTGATTCTGAAATCTTCTCTGAAAAACTCGTGTACCTCCTCTGCTGCATCCAGATATATGCTGACCTGGAGGTGCTAGGCAACGACAGCTTCTGCTGCATCCAGATACATGCTGACCTAGCTGTACGTTGTCGCGCTATAGATCTAATACACCCGAAAGAGGCCCTCAAGTGCCCAAAAGAAACCCAAGAAACCTATATCAAACTGAGAAAAACTCATTTGATCTGTATATTATACCATCTCTGCAAAAGATCTATTCTGTTCTCTTCTCAACCTATTCCCAGTTAAGATTTCAGAAATCTGGATTGGACTTGTGAAATATGTGGTAGGGAAGATACTTGCATGATAGAGTGTGCTGTTTATATTTCCAGGATTTGATTAGTATTTATTTGGGTGTTCATTGTTAAAGAAATCAAAACATGATAAAACAGATTATATGCAGACCTAGACACAGTCAGGATATCTTAAAGGATGACATCAGTATACTCACCTGCTACGATGAATCGTTGTGCTTACCTTGATCGCGGGGGTATGCCTTGGAATGGGACACACGGGTATAATAGTATAATATTACCTAAAGCATATCACGAAGTTGAAAAATTGAAAGTTGAGCATTAAAGTTTAAGTGAACAAACATATTGGCAATCGCATAGACCAGTTTGATTAGGCTCGTACTGAAAAGTGTTCCTTAGTTTGCCTGAGAACGAATTTTGATCCCATTGCAATTGTAATTGTATATTATGGTAGTTGTTTATATTTTGAGTTTTTATTTGTTTTTTAGTTCTCAATATTAAAAATAAAAATAAAAAAAATTGGAAAAATTCAAAAATACAAAAATAGTGTCTTGCTTTTTTATAAAATCAAAAAAAATCCAAAAATAGAGTGCTTATTTGTTTTTCTTAAAATTAAAAATATAACTGTTCTTGAAGATTTGACTGATCATCAAAAGTTGAAAGAATTTAAATTGTGAAATCTGAGTATAAGTACTTGGTTGTACATAGTGTTCATATGGTACTCTCCCTGTTGCATAAGAAATGTTTGCTTATGAGTTTGTGAGAATGTGCAGAACTTGATTTCAATCAAGAACAGGGGTTGATGAAGACTGAGATGCTGTTAGTTGCTGAAGAAGCCTGAAGCAGCACAACAACAAGATGTACCTGAGTCAGAAGAACCGGACACGTGACACCGTCTGACAGTGAAAGTGCATTTGAAGAAGTACCGTGAACCTGCTTGAAAGAAAAATATTGAAGTAGAAAAAAGTTGTTGAGAATTCTCCTCTCACATTCTTTTTAACAAGATTTTCAAGCAAAGCTGATCGAGATCCTGATATGAAGCTAACCACAAGAGCTGAAGAAAAGTGACCCAGTGCTGAGAGTTCAGAAGTCAAGAACTTCCACACCATCTGCAGCATAGCGACGACCATCGACTTCGTTGAAGACGTTGTTGAATTCATGCTATGAAGACAATTTGATGGCATCAGTCTAGGGGGAGATTGTTAGGCCCTAAAGTGTGAGACTGACGCATCAAATTAATACAACGGATTATGGTTACGAACTGGGTTTTACCGGGTTAGTTAGTATTAGGTTGTGGACCTTTATAGGTCACTTGGGCCAAGCTTTAGGCCATGTGGGCCAAGCAGGCCCAAGGGAAGCCCATGTAGGGAAGTGGGCTTGGTTGAGTATATAAACAAGTTTCTAACTTGTTTTTAGGTTTGAACCTTTGGAACTTCTTGGAACCTCATTGTTACAAAAGTTCTAAAGAAGCCAGAGAGAGGAGATTGTGGTGTAGGAACTTGTACCAGACGGTTTTGCTAGTTGATAGTAATAGAATCGTGTGCAAGTTTGAAAGTATTTCGGTATCGTGTTCTTCGTATTTTCAGTTTTTCGTGTTTATCTTGAATCACCAATTGATTGGATTCCGCACAATCTATTGGTTGTTTGATATCATTGAAAGATCCGGTTTACGGGACTTACAAGTCAGACATTTAATAGAGATTGATATGATATATTGAGTAAATGACTATAATACCCCTTATTCTTATTGGTTGAAAGTGGTTCTCATGGTTCTCATAACTGGAGGTGGTTCTTATTCTAGCGGCTCCCTATATATATATATATATATATATATATATGTACACTCAATGAAGTATAATTCTCTCATTTTCTATACTTCTCATTGTCTCTATATTATCTATAGTATCATTTACATATTAGATGTGGCTATTAGGCCGTTGCTTCACAACACAAACTTATTAAATCTTCTTTGTTATAAATTGACTTTATGCTTGTAGAATTGTTTAACAATTTTATATCATGTTACTTATAGTTGTATGTGCATGTGCATATGCATATGTGACATGAGAGTGTGTGATATAGTTAGTCTTTAATTTATAAATTATTATCAATAAAAAAAACTCCTCCACATGGATAATACAAGTAGAATAACAAAATCTAAGGTTCAAAGAAAAAAAACCGAAATATTTAAACCAGAAGCAACTTTGTTACATATGATAGCAACTTTGTTACATATGATATCATTTTCGGTAATACGATGCTTTATAATTTATTAAGATGGTATACTCGTTGAAAATGGAGCAATTTGTGTTTGATCAAAGAATACACCAGAAGGCCCGTTATCCGGCAACAAAGCAACCATCACCGGACCTTTCGCACCTTCATCAACCGTAATGATTCCAGTATGGTATGTCATATCTGTTCTAACATACCCAGGATGCACACAGTTCACAAGAATATTCTCATGCTTTCTTGCCATGAGCCTTGTATAAGCATTAAGAGCAGCTTTTGAAACTTTGTATGCAGAGACTGTTAGTGGCCATCCATTCTCTTGCAACTTACCAGCCTTAAAATCACTCAAAAACCATTGGATTATCTCATCTATCCTTTCTTCAGTTAAGTTGTCAATATCTAGCAACTCTTCTTTCAACTTTTCATTGTGAAACCACTAAAAACAATAAGAAATTAATACATGAATTATATGCAAGTTTGTTAATATTTTTATATGCGTAAATGAGTTGATTACTTACGTATAAGTCTCCATAGACAGAGCTAACATTCACGATTCTTGGAGATTTAGAGAGTTGGAGAAGAGGAATAAGCACTTCTGTAATCGTTTTGGTCGCGTAGAAATTTGTTTTCAGGCACTTTTCTCCCAATTCGTAAGGCTCTTCCACAATGTTGGCTAAAAGATGCGCCTTTTCATCGACGACTTGTAACTATTCAATAATACATAACTAATGTCATGTTTGTTTATATTATAAGGTGATATATACACACAAGGATGCTGTTAGATACATCCAAGGTGATAATCTGGTTCGACCGGCTTTGACACAAAAAAGAAAAACCCGGACCGAACAGTTAACTATTAGAAAAAGGCAACGGTTTGACATGGGATTTTTTTTTAATTCAAATTTATTTGTTCTTAGAAATTGGTAAAGATGGTCCATGAATATTATAAAGGTAAATGGTTGGTGTGAGCCGAATTGTTAATACACGTTTTTAAAACAACATACCATAACCAAATTGTGTTATTTTTAAACCGACGAACCAACCGATTTGTTTCAACGTAAACAACTCGGTCGGTTTGAACTTTTTTTTTGGAAGAACCCCTAAATTATATAGTTCGCTTCAATCCAAATTTTTTTTGAACGGCGACTTTCTTGTATTAGGCTACCGCACTCCCCAAATTGGAGAGCCCCGTTGCCCCACTCCGGCCAGATTATGTTGTCTTAACCGGGCCCACGCTGGCTTCAGAGTTTTGGCTTGGGCGTTCCCCTGGGAAACCATACCGCCGGCCGCCACTTGACAGTCGTGGTGCCACCACAAGAGCAGAACTCTCCGACGAAACACACGGTGGGACAAAAACCCAGGATAGAGCCTGACACCTCTGCAAGGATGCTATACTCTATCTATCATTGTCTTATCCACCAAAGTGATACATGTGTGAGTCTTAATAGAATTGTTAGCTATAGTACATTGAGCTTTACCTCATATACGTACATACATAAGATGTTATTTAAAGCAATGAAAAATTGGAATAAAAGTATCACGCATCATGTATTTTAGATGACACCTAGAAGAAATATTAGAAATTTGATTTTCCTTATTTCTGTTTTAAATTTAGAAAAAATAGAAAAAAATATTTGAATTAATAGATATTATTTGTATGGTAATGTTATTGTATAAATAGATCTTAACATACTAAACACGAGACGTAAAGGAAAACTTTTTACTTTTTTTTATTTTTTTTCCGCATCTAGTTAAACATGTATTTTAGTCATATTTAAAAAATTAAAAAATTGTATAATTAGAGTAATTATATAACCACTCTAGAGTAATTGCATATAATTACTATACCAAAGTAACTACCCGATTTTCTTTTTCAATTGAAAATCATGGTTAAGTAGATTGAAAAAAAATCAAAAAGAAAAAAAAAGGTTCTTTTAAGTTTAGGATGTTTAAACCCATTTATATTTGATCTTTATCTATTAATTATATACCAAATTTGTTTCATCTTTTTATAGGAACTAGTTATTTTCATCCCGCGCATTGATGCGGGACCCAAAGACTACAAAAGGCGTGTCGGCAACGGCAAACAGATACCGAATATCAAAACATAAATAAAATGACGTGGTAAGGATAGTCACCCCGTCATAAAAAAACGATTTTAAATAACCTAATATATAATAATAGGACCCACACGTCCTACACGTTGGAAATTCGGTTGTTTTCAGTTCAGTTATTACGGTGCTAACACGTTAAAATATGGACGAGCACGGTACCGATAATGGCAGCGAAAGTACCGATCCAAAAAATCATCTAAATTAGGTATCGGCACCGAAAATGCTCGGTACAATACGGTATGGTATTTGAAGGTAAAAATCAATAAATACATGTATGGTGCTAGACCGGTGTCGAACCGAAAGTAACGATTTTGAAAACGCCAAAAGGTGGGTACCAAGTTGGTACCGAAAATGATTTGGTATAGTAAATTTGGTACTGATACGATACCGGTTCGTTTACAGGATTTGATACGATTTGCTCATCAATATTCTAAATATCCAAGTTAATTTTACATGCTACAATTCATTCATTACAGAAAAAGACAAAAAAGAAAGCAAAATAAGTTGTTGTGTATATAAAACCTCATTCAAACGAAATACAGTTTACTTACTGTGTGTATGAAAAGCAATCTAAACGGTGCAATTACTTGCATTGTTGCGTTGCTATAGGATTTGATGAGCTCGTTACCAACCGGTACCGAAAATACCGTTACCGAAATCCCCAAAAGTGGGTACCGGTACCAAATATACCTAGTATGGTACGGTTCGGTACCGGTCGGTACTAGTACGACACCGGTATTTGAGGGTAAAAACCGATGAATACCTGTGCAGAACCGGTACCGAAAATACACCGGTTTGGTAAATTTGAGACCGGTACCTATACCTGATACCATTTGCTCATCTCTTAATGATGTTACTATTAATTCCATTCTAATTTTAAACAATTCTAATTCTAATTCTAATTTTAATTGAATACTAAATCACTATTCATTCAGTTTGTTTTTTTATCATATATATATCATACTAGGTTAGAACCCCGTGTATTACACGGGTTGAATAAATGTAATTTTATATATTAAATAATAAAAAAGTTATATTTTTATGAACCCCGTATATTGTACGGGTTAAATAAATATAATTTTATATATCAAATAAAAAAATTTATATCTTTAAAAACTATGTGTTACATAGATTAAATAAATGTTATTTTGTATACTAAATACTAAAAACGTCATATCTTTAAAAAAAATCCATGTATAATCAGATTTAATAAATCAACTAAATAATAAAAAAATACATCCTTAAAAACCTCGTATATTACACGTGTTGAATAAATCTAAAAAAAGAGTTATACCTTTAAAAATCATGTGTATTACACAGATTAAATAAATGTAATTTTGTATATTAAATACTAAAAATGTCGTATCTTTAAAAAACCCGTGTATAGTCGGGTTAAAAAATCTACCAAATAATAAAAATTATATCTTTAAAAAGCCCGTGTATTACATGTGCTGAATAAATCTAATTTTACATAGCAAATGATAAAAAAAGTTATATTTTTAAAAACTTCGTGTATTACACGGGTTATATAAATATAACTTTGTATAGCAAAATAATAAAAGAAATTATATTTTTAAAACCCCCGCGTTTTACACGAGTTGAATAAATATAATTTTGTATACCAAATAATAAAAAGTTATATTTTTAATAATTTAGGATAACATTTAATATTAATTTATTATTTATATATTTAATATAAGATAAGTAGGAAAAAGAGGTATTTGTTTTAAAAATATATTATATATTTTATTAAAGTATAATAACATTTAATATTAATTTATTATTTATTTATTTTGTTAATATAAGATAAGTATAGATTTGAGGATACCTTCAATGAATGACACGTGTACAAAAGTTGGTTTATTTTATTATAGTAGATAGATGAAAAAAGTTACATTTTTAAAAACCTCATGTGTTATACGGGTTGAGCACATCTTTACTATATAATAAAAGAAACCACTTTAGAGACACGTGTCATCATATTAGATCATATCTTATAAATAATTATTATTTTAGTTTAATCTTTTCTAATTAATTATAGATAATTCTCCTACTAAATATTATTTAGTTTAATATCTTATATTATAGATAACTCTTCTACTAAATATTATTAGTTTAATATCTTATGGATAATTATTATTTAGTTTAATCTCCTTCTCATTTATAATATTATTTATTTGAATTAATTATATTTGAACGTTTTGTTTAGTTTGGTATCAAATAGATTTTATGAAACTTAAAATAAAATTAACTTTTTTAAAGGGTGACTTTCAATATGTACATGGACCATTGGTCACCGGGTTCCCGTCAACGACGGTTACCCGTCAGCCCAGCATTCGCAGACGCGGTGTTCTATCGGGCCCCGGCTGCCGCTCTGACTGACCTTCGCCCGGAAACCATACTAATATTATTTATCATTTATACATTTACGGAGTTTTAAATAAAGAGTTAAATATATTGAGACTTCGTTAACAAATTTTGCAACAACATGATAATCTATTTTTATCACGAAAATCGAACTTTGTATTAATATATTAAATATTTTTTTATTTTCACTATACAAAATTACATTTACTCGACCCATATAATACATGAGGTTTTTTAAGATATAACTTTTTATTATTTGATATACAAAATTAGATTTATTCAATTCGAACAATACACAGAGTTTTTTTAAGGATATTTATTTTTTTTGTTATTTAGTATAGAAAATTACATATATTCAAAGCGTGTAATGCGCATATTTTTAAAGATATAATTTTTTATTATTTGATATATAAAATTACATTTATTCAACTCGTGTAATACACGTGGTTTTAAAGTTTTATTTGGTATATAAATTACATTTATTCAATCCGTACAATATGGTTCTTATAGATATAACTTTTTATTATTTAATATATAAAATCATATTTATTCAACCCGTACAATAAATGAGGTTTTTGAAGATATATTGTTTTATTATTTAGTATATAAATTTTATTTATTCAACCCGTGTAATACACGGGGTTATAACCTAGTGTAATTTTATATACCAAACAATAAAAAGTTATATCTTTATAAACCCTATGTATTATATGGATTGAATAAATCTAATTTTATATACTACATAATAAAAAAGTTATATTTTTAAAAACACTATGGATTACATGAGTTGCATAAATGTAATTTTGTATAGTAAAAAATAAAAATGTTATTTCTTTAAAAAAACTCGTTTATTACACGGGTTGAATGAATCTAATAAAAATGTATATCTTAAAAAAAAACTAACGGATATACTCGATATACGATGGATGAGGTGATTGCGGTGATGGTACTTCTAAATGTAACGTAAACATAATGATTACCGTATTTGAGTTGAGAGTTGAACCCGAAAATAAAAGTATAGAACCAATAAACATTGATTAATATTTTTGTTTACCCTTATAAACATTTTTAAAATAGTTCTACCCTTAACTATTTTAGTTTAATAAAATAAATCATTTACATTATATATCTTTTGTTAATTTCAGGATAAATAATTTTCAAATCTGATAAATATTTTAAAATATTATATTATCTCCTATACGAATTGTTTAAATTTATATTAAATTTAATTTTATAATTATCTTTTAATTAATATTAATTAATTATATATAAAAAATAGATAGCTTCAATGAATGACATGTGTCATCTTATTGGTTTCTTTTATTATATAGTATAGATATAGATTAGAGTTCATTGGTGACAAAAAAAAAGTGAGATCCACCCTAAAGAAACCACACGTATCGGATCTCACACCAAATCCACACAACCACGGTGTCATTATATGATAGAAATAGTAAGGATGAGCATGATACCTGTCCGAAAAACAGAGAAAATTGATACCGGTGTCGAATATATCAGTTCAGTGCCAGTTTTTATCGCTGTTTTACCCGTAAATGCCAGTATCAAAAAATGGGTAAAATAGGTATTAGTACCGAATATATCAGGTACGTTTCGATACCAATACCACATGTTCATCCCTAATGTTAGAACCCATCTAATTTAAACCCCTTCAAAACTAAAGATATATTATTTAGTGTAAGGAATTGTAATAAATAGTTGTAACATAAAATTATTATTCGTATTCTAAATACAAAAGATACGGCAATTTCAAATTTACAATCAAAGTACATAAATAGTTATATCATAAAATTATTATATTCGTATTCTAAATACAAAAGAGCACGGCAATTTCAAATTTACAATCAAATTATATGATTTTAAAAAGAGTTAATTACATAGTTAGTCCCTGTGGTTTGCACAAAATAACAAACTTAGGTACTAATAGTTTCTGATAACATTCTAGGGTATTAACTTTTCATTTTGTAACGTTTGAGGGTATTAAGCTTATTTCTAGGCTTAAAATCACATTTTGTTAGTACCTAGTGGCCTAGTGGTGGAGTGACTTGGGTTCTCCAATGGAGACCCAAGTTCAATTCCCATTAGTGTCACTTTGGTGGCCACCGACACCCGCTTTAAAGCCGGACCGAGGACACTCGAGGTCTCGGGTTTGAAACATGTTTCTTACCCCTCTTTGATGGCTATGGGTATTTGCCGCCAGGGATCCTTGTCGGGTGGTGAACTGGGAAGGGAGATCCCTTCCGCGGTCAGGGGTACCGTGCAATTACCCTTTTTTTTAAGTATGTTATTTTGTGCAAACCACAGGGACTACCTATGTTATTACCTTAGAAGTTAATACCTCCAAACGTTACAAAATGAAAAGTTAATACCCTAGAAGGTGATTTTAAACTATTAGTACCTAAGTTTGTTATTTTGTGCAAACCACAGGGACTAACTATGTAATTAACTCAAATAATCAGGGGCGAAACTTCAAGGGCCACTGAAAATAATCAAAGATTAACTTTGTGTAGGGTGTTTTTTAGGTTATTTTTTTTCGAAGTTCGTTTTTTCTCTGTTCAGGGGAAAAGTGACCCGATAACTGACCCATTTAAAGTTTGGGTTGTTCGGGTATGGGTTATTTGGGTTCGGGATAGTTCGGATTGGGCTGTTTGGTTTTTAGGTTTAGAGGTAGAATGGAAAAAAAGAACGTTTTTTTCCTCAAAATATCATCAAATATATCATGTTAAAAAAATATCATCACGATTCAAACATTATTTAATTATCTGGTATGATAATATTCATAAGTCTCAAAACTTGATGTTTCAAATACAAAACACTTTAAATCAAATCACATCTATAAAAAAGACAATTAATATATGGGTTTCAAAGTTTTGGGTTTTTTGTTGGGAAAAAGTGACCCGATAACCAGGCCAGGTTTCGAACACTATGTGAAATTTATTTGGTTTGCACCCTTTTACATTTCACGGCATCTCATTCTGTGTCTTGGATGTTCAAGTACAATTTAAGATGCTTTAGTACATGTTGTTCGACACCATGTGCACACATGTACGTAGTGACGATGCTAGAATTTTTCGATTGGAGAAGCACAATATTTATTTTTACATCTACTGGTGTATATAATTAATTTTGTTAGTTCAAATATTAAAAAAAAAGAAAGATGATAATTAAAATTTAGAAGTAAAGAAAAATAGTAAAATAATTTAGATCAAAATAATAAATTTATTAAATCAATAGAAAAAACTAATGCTATCAATTTCTTATCACCGATCACTGGTTTTCAGTCGTGGATGCTCGATGCAAGGAAATATTATAGACATGATGGTTTCAAAAGTCGTATTTCAAAACGTTTATAACAATATAATTATTTCTCAGGTGATATAAATGACATGATCAATAATTTGTAAATAGATAGACTTACAAGCCCTCCTCCAGCTTTAAATTCTTTTTCATGTATAATAACACCAGTTTCTCCTGCATTATTGACCTGCATACAAATTTTAGATTTTTTTGAACTTAAACGAATTTCTCACTACAGTTTTTACAAGACTCTGACATGCATTCTAGAAAAAATATATACAAAGCTCATTGACAAGTTGAATGAAATGGTAAAATGATCAAATATTCTTGCAAATGGATTTTTGTTGGTTTCGTCTTACTTTAGGCCAAAATCTATTATATAATGCTCTAAACCTCCAAGATTTCAAAATATTTACCAAGATATCAAGCTTCCCGAAGTGTGTTTGGACAAATTTCACCACACACACGATACTAGACGGATCATTGATGTCTAGTTGATGGAAAACGACGTTAGAAAAGCCAGAAGCGTTGAGCTTCTCCACGGCTTCTTCCCCGCGACTTTGATTTCTAGACGTTAATATCACCTTAACTCCATTTAAAGCAAGTTGACGACATATTTCAAGTCCAATTCCCCTGTTTCCTCCTGTGACAATTGCATATCTGGCTTTACAAAAAACAAACATTTAATCTGAAGGAATATTTTAAAGCCGAGAATGTAAATATTTATGGAATAATGATATACATTTGGTATGTACCTTTGCTCCTCCATTGGAAGTGAGCATTGAAATACGAAGAAGATGAAGTAAACAACCTCTCCTCTTTTATATAGCATTATAATGGATTCATCCTACATATTAAACAACTAACATCACAATACCTAATGTTTGGCTTGTGTCGAAAGTTGTAACAAGTGCATTGGTGATTTTAATTGGAACTTATATTCATATAACTTATTATACACACATGTAACATTAAAGGAAATTTACACTGATACGTTCCAACCAACACCCCACCCACGATGCGATTTACCACTTCTGTTATTTGAATTCAAGTCACCTACGTTTACTATTTGATGGGGGTGGGTGTACCCAACTCAACTCAAAACCAACCGGAAACTGCGACACAAGCCCAACCATGGGGTGATAGCCACAGGTCAAGCCCAGTCATGACCTGGGGCCTTTGTCTCGAGCGTTGTAGTGATTACTTGATGGCGTTACATAGTGGCGGATACATGTAGAAAAGAGGGTGGGCCTAGGCCCAAAATAAATGGTAGAGTAAAATGTCGCAGGCCCAACAAAAATGGTAGAGTAACATGTAAGGATTGGCTAAGACTATGTGTAGTGGAACATTATCATAATGTCCCTCACTTGGGCATGAAACGACACATGACATATGATGGCATTATGGAATGTGAAGTTAGAAGAGGTGTAGTGATATAACGTCCCTGCCATGATTACCCAATTATTATTATTTTTTAGAAAAATAAAACAAAAACAAAAGCAAAAAATTATATTGGTTCATTCAATTGAGATAAGGCGTTTTCACAAATACGCCTTGGAGAAAAAAATGAAGATCACGCCCCTAGAGGCGGTGTACGGGGCAACTTCACACCCACTTCACATTTTCATTACACATGGTCTAAGTGGTAATGAATATTATATAGTTTTTGTTGTGAAACTAACCTACTAGCAACACAATACAAGAGAACAATAGGGAGGAAAAGATTGATATTATTAATTGAGGTATGTATTACAAGATGTACAAGAGGGTATATATAGGATAGGAAAACTTGTGGAACAAGCCTAATCTATTTTAGGTGTTGATAACCACAATATAATAAATATATTCATAACACTCCCCCTTGGTTATCAACTTAATACGCTTTGTGATGCTGCCTCGTTAAAAACATTGTCAGTAAAACCCAGTGGGATAAAATCTCAGCTAAGGGAAAAAGAGTGCAGGGCGTATTTTCTTATTCTGATACTTCTGGATCAGGTATGTTGCCTCATTAAAACCTTACTAGGAAAACCCAATGGGACAAAACTTAGTCAAGGGAAAAAGAGTACAACTTGAATAAGTCTCCCCGTTAATTTAACATGTAATCCTTTAAGTGACGTGTGTCCATCTTCCTTGAAAGTTGATCAAAGCTTTTGTAGCCAATGATTTATTGCTTGATCCCTTAATTTGGAATCCTTTATGTTGGGCAATGTTGTATAATCTTCTAACGAGACTTTAGGTGCATCCTTTCACAAATATCATATGTACACGACTGCGCTTTGTTACATTTCTACATCTACAAGACTAACCAAACTTGTTTTGATGGGTTAGTAAAATATATCAAATATCGTTTATACATGAAATATTTTTTTGAACTCATTCCAATGTCTCTTTGCTTGACAAAGGCTATATCATGACAATAAGCTCAAGTGAAAGATATTATAACCATGGATAGCTTGCAAAACCTATTAATGTACATATGCATTTAACGATGATACTTCTAGAATGAGAATCTCTACTTTGCTAGGAGATAATAGGAATTTCTTATAACAAGTGACTTAACAACCCTTAACATACTTTAAGGTTCAACTATGTCCATACTAAAATGTCCTAACATTATCTTTTGGATGTACTCGAAGGACTGATAAAATATAATTACATATATACTAGAACTGTAGTTCGAGTAATAATTAGACCGTGCCAAGGTCATTCAAAAATTCTCCCTTGAAAAGCTCGATGGTTTCTCTCCATGATGCCTAGGCATCATCACTATAAACTGCGATTATAGTGAACTTTTAAAAGTATAATATTGTTAAAAACATGGCTAATTTAATCAAACTTATATCCCTCTTTATGCGAATATCTCGAGTTGTACAACACTCAACCCAACTATTTTAGCCCATATGTATATTGTCAACTTCATATAGTACGTTCTTGAGGTTTTTATATCAATGCTTCTGGCATTATAAATCCATGAGGGAATTCTGCCATCTTATCCAAATATGCATGTGCATTCACTCTTCATGAGTTTTGCTACATAAACTTACCCATATAACACATAGATATCTATATCATACGCAAAAATGTCATGAATGGTTGCTTTTATCTCCAAAACCCATACTGTACCATGCGTGTACACTATTTATTGAGATATCACAGTCACTGGGTAAAGGGTTCAATGTACGTTTCTTGGTACACAAGTATTACATCGTTATGATGTTTCAATTAACCTCTTTAAGCACCCAGTTGCTTTAGAAACTCATCAGGGGTTTCAATTATATCCAACATGTAAAAAAATCATAACCTATTCAAATCCGAATATGTATACAATGATCACATTATTCTCGAGAACTTACTTTACAAGACTTACATAATTCAATCCTTCTAGACTTTCATGTAAACTTTCAGTATCAAGTGATACATAATATTCATAAGACGCATATCGGTTCTCTCTTTATATTACCAGACTAATAAGATATTGGAAAGTCAATGCATCCACCACAGGAGAATACATCTCCTCATAATCAATCATAGGTCTTTGCAAAAATTCTTGTGCCACCAAAATTTTCTTATATAACTCAATTTGATTTTCACATGATTCACATAAAAGACCCGTTTATATCCAAAATATTTCATAATTTTAGTTGTATGGACTGTTTGTCCGAAAACTTTCCATATCATTAGAGAATTCAACTCTACCTTGTCTGCATCTTTCCATATTGGCCAATCATTTATATAGTTTTATTCATAGGCAGAACTTAATCTTGACCCTCGTTATTTCATCACTTCAAGTGCTATTTTATATACAAAAGTATAACGACGTCAATTTTGTTTCAATTCCATATATTTCTAGACATAATACAACTTATTGAGATCTCTTTATCTTCAGGTACCCGAGCTTCTTCTGGAACCATCATGTCTAACGTCTCTTTAGGAGACCCTCTTATTATAACCTCGACTTGACCATCTTCATTAGCTGCTCCAATTTTCAAGGAATTTTAATCTTGGAATTGACTAGTCTACTATGCTTTAGGCGTGCCATAGACTCATCACCAATATATGGTTGACCTTGTAGGACACTAATCTTACTTGGAGCATTAGCAGTTGGTATATGTGACTTAGTTAGTCACAATTATTTAGGTCAGTAAATATGTCTATGTGTCTGGTAACTGATTCATTAATCTTTGTGAATGAATTATCCTTTGAACCTTTGGTTCACGTCATTTAATTTGAGGATCATGATAATTCATTCCTTCTCCATATGTCTTTAATCTCCCCCTCATGTTGGGAATGTTGACCCATTAATGTGGATATCAAATAGTTGAGCCGTAAATAAAGCCATCTTTAATGGCTCACTGTATATATAACCATAGATAGTTGTTCATTCCCAACATGTATTTCCTTATCTCCTTTAAGATCCCATCTATGTGCATTGTGGTGGATCATAACAATATATATTGTACAACTAAACATTAGATGGGAAATATTTGGTTCCTGACCAAAAACCAACTATAACGAGGAGAAAGTATTATAACTTGTTGGCTTGATGCGAAATATTGTTGTGCATGAAAAATCACATGTAGCCAAATACAAATATGAATGTTGCTCTTACGATCATTGGCTTTGTAATGAATTGCGAATGTTTAGTGATTGTCTCAACAAAGCAATTCATGTACAAAAATAAGCTATATGAAGTTCAACATTTATTCCAATAATCATTAATAACTTGGGAATTGAATTCACCATTATTACTAAAATAAATATACCAATCTGGATGAATATGCTTGCTATCACATTAGCTAAGCCACAATCACACAAACTTCAGGTTGTGGATTTGATAACCATTTAGACGATGCATCGATTTAAATAACTAAATGGTATCAGGTTAGGATATGCATATCCCTTAATGACTTCCAGAATATTTAGGGATACACATTATTAATTGGCAAATACATAATTTCCCTTAAGAGCAAACAATACATGTTATCAGCTAGAAGAATCTTGAAGTTCTTCATTATGTTTCACATCATCATTGACTCAGTGTGGTCTAACCGCTCATGCCAATTAATTAAATAATTGTGATCCATAAACTTATGGTTTATGATCATATATGTATTACTTGCACGTATGTAGTACAAAAAGTTAGATACGAGAGAATGTCTTGTAACTTCAAAGTTCAAACCATCATTGTTATGAGTGGAATTCTGAGCCCATATCTTGACAATATATCTTGATTTTAAATCAGTTGTTTGTGGTCAGGATACTGCACTAGGATATTGGTAACATCATGAGGCAATATCCTGATAGTTACTAACAGTTTGTTCGTAGATTGTGACTGCAGGTCCATAACATTCATGAGGACTTATTCTCCTAAAGACTCGCTCAATATTTTTGGGAAATGGACGTTGAAGCCCAAAGAATAGGTCTTCAACGGTTAAGAGGGAATATGCAGAAGAATCCATAGTTTATAGGAAAATTTGTTTATTGATGTAACTATATAAACGGATAGCCAGATCGTAGGTCACTTCACTTCACTTCCAGCTCTCTAACTCGTACACATTTCTCTCTTGCAATCACACATTAACACTCATCACTTGCAATCATTGTAACACTTAGTAGCGATCTGAGCATTATCTCAAAGTTGTATCCTGCTTTTGCAATCAATAAGAAGAACAAGGCAGCTGACAGTTGTCAGCTCCCGAGGTTTTATGCCGGCGATCTAGATTGATCAAGGGCTTTCCTCATATATGCTGTGTCCATTTTTACTTTTACAGCTCATTGTTTGATCATTGATATAGCTCAATATCCTGAAGCTATATCCTGAAACTGTTTTCATATACAATCAACCTAACATATTTTTTGCAAACATAATTAGCACACTACCTCACAAACTAATTTGATCACTTAATTGCCTAGGTAATTTTTGACCAAAACAATCATGTTATATAATCATTCCTTAGTTGGCCACTTTTGGTGGCCAATCTCATTATTAACATGACCATCATTACAATTCGATATGGAAATTTCTCAATTATGTCCATGATCATTACCTTTCAATGATCAATATGTAATCACATTCACCTTAGGGAATGAGTAGTTTTCATTATTTACTCGGTCAGGCGGATATAAGATGATTTCAAACTTTCCATACTCTTTTAATGATATTTCTACTTAAAAATCATATCTCTCATTTGTGACAAATGAAAAGTATGTTCCTTATAACTAATCTTCTCATCACATAATATAAGTTGAGAAGTAGTTACATGAATGAGTCTTGTTTATTGATTTATAAATTAACGACTTTCTGTATATGGATAATGAGATTTAGGAAACATAACATTTTGAGTGTCATATTTAAGTATATTGATTCTCTTTCATGAGAGTGATAACAAAAACATTACTTTATGTTTTATATGATTCGTTGAATACATGTATATAATGAATAAGTGATACTATATAAAATACATGATATACAGTCAAATTATATATTACATGACATTATAACACTACATAGATCAAGCTGTATTATAACTTTATAAAATATGACTTTCCATAAAGTCGTTTTAATAACATATAATCAAATAAAATTTATAGTAATAATAATCTCAATGTAAAGTTAATTTGCAATTATATCCTTTGCCACATACATGTTTCTATATTGTTTAAATAAGTAATAATATAATGATTTTGTCATAGGATATATAAATAAATAAATACATATTGCAATTGATAAATACATATATATGGAGGCATAGTCTGTGACATTAAAAAAGATTTCAAATTCGAAATAAAAGTAATCCTATCCTTAAATTCGAAATAAACATATCCTATATCGCACAAAAGATCATAGATTTAAAATCTTTTATCAGATTAATTCCTCAAATATTATTTTTCCGGATATTCATATTTAAAACAAATCATTTGATATATATATATATATATATATATATATATAGGTAGAGCATCCTGTACATTAATCTAAAAGTGTGAGCAGGGTGAGAAATATTGTGGTGATGACAAGTGTCCTAAATCTAAATTAATTCAAAAGGGTAAATAAGTAATTTTCTTATTCATTTAGTTAATTGATAACCTTCCATAACCGCAATCCTTAATTATAGGAATACAAATTAACAATTAATCTATGAATTTGTGTCAGAACGGTATAGTGTTATATATTTTTATATAATGTTATATAGTGTTACATAGTCTTATATGTTGTTATATGGTGTTATATAGTGTTTTTTTTGGTGGTATGTGGTTTTATATGATGAATGTATAGTGTTATATGGTGTTATATAGTGTTATTTTAGAGTTATATAGTGTTATATTTTTCTGATAGCATGTCTATGATAGATGTATAGTGTTATATATTGTTATATAGTGTTACATAGTGTTATATGGGGTTATATGGTTTACATAGTGTTATACGGTGTTATATGGTGTTATATAGTGTTATATGTAAGACCCTAACACGTATTTGACAAAAAGTCGTAGCGGAAGTTCATGCCATAAAATTTCTTTCCTTATAAATACCTTGACTTACTTAAAAGTTCATTTTAACATAACCCTCTCACATAAAGTCATCAATCGACTCATTTACTAAATAAAAACATAACCTAGGTGTCACACCCCTAATTCCACGTGTCACCGGTGGGCCCGGTGGGGGAGTATCGTGACGTAATTGATATCATCATAGTCAAACAACACAATATTTAAATGCACAGCGGAAGCAAAAGATAAATATGTTGCAATCCGAATACAAAGTAATATCAGAGTATTACAACGGAAGTAAAGAGATCCACAGGCGGATCGAATAATCATAATCATTGTTCAACAGACTTTAGACGCCTAGGACTTGCAAGATTCCTTATAATCGCCCTGAGCTTCCAGCCAATTACGTTCAGTACCTGTCACTTAACCTTTTGGAAAAATACGTCAGTTTTCACTGGTAAATACAATTTAACTGACTCATTTTGAAAATGGTTGAAAATTGATTTGAGTGCAAACGGCACAAAATCTTTTGACACATTGATTAAAATGCGCAGAGGCAAGATTAATCTTTTATAACTTGGGACAATTTTGTTAATAAAAATCTTGTATCCGATTTACATGTTTGTCCAACATTTAGGGCCGGTGATCATACAATACAATACAATACGATACGAGCCGGACAAGATTAATCGACACACCACAAATATAATCTCACAAGAAGTTACCCTTACGAATGAGTATACGTTTTACATATGCAACAGGAGGTGTTTTGTCTACACCTTGTGCTTACGTCGTGGCCATTCACTTTTTAAAATGAGCCAAGGATATCCAGGACACGGTCATTAACCCCCAATGTTATTTGTTATCAAGCAATACGAATTAAAACGGGATTATGCAATTCAATCATCTCCGATCAAAAGGTTTCTACACCCGACCAAGCGGTATTTTTATAATACCGTGCCCCAAGCCCGTATAAGGGAAAATAAGTTAAAAGTATTTACCTGAGCTAGCTCCTGTCTTAATTAATAAGATTTTAATAACTCAGCCGTATTCACTTAAGTAAGCGTAGGTACCATTTACCGGAAGGCTCTAGTCTGGAATGATGACATAAATAATTAATTAGAACGCTAACGGGTCTTTGCTTAAGCCAAAACTTAGACCGGTTAGTCTTAGGGAACATACGGTTCAAACGCACGATTAAGCGAAGACCGGATAGAATGTGATTTAGACCCGACAAGTTTGAAGACTTGTATAATATGGGTATACTAAACACATTCTGGATTTGGAGACAAAAATGATAAAGTTTGACTCGCTTCGGCTAATATAAATGAACTAGTCACATAAGCCGATCCGAACGCGACAAGTGCGTAACGAGTAACCAAAAGAGTCATAGACATGTTTCCTAAGTTATTATGCCTTTAATATGTCGTGATATCAATAAGATATCTTCTATTATGCCCAAAACGAGTTAAATCTCAAAATAAGCCCCGTAGGGGTATTTTGGTCATTTTAATGATCATAAAAGAGTTTGAATATAAATCTGAGTTTCGGGTCTGGTCTATATAGTAAATATACTTATTTTAACATGTTATAATAGTAGGGTATGACCCATATGTGAAAATTATCATTTAAAACCAAACTATGCACCTTAGGGGCATTTTGGTAATTTCACTTAGGCTTAAAAGGTTAAAACCGGAAACCTGAGTTTATAAACATTTACTCACTGTTATTTTATAAAAATATACTAAACACATCAGTAAATATAAGTCTTATATGTTTGATATGGTTATAGTATATACTATGCGTTAAAAATGCCTAAAAAGGCGATTTAGAGCCGTTTCCGGGTTTGTAAAAGAAAGCTGAGATTTTTATATTTCCAGAAGGCTCAACATACTTTATTTAACAAATAAAATCAGTAGAAAAAGGTTTGGGGTCAATCGGATTTGTAGAACTCGTTTTATGACCGAAAAGGGCAAAATCGGTATTTACCGAATTTGGTTTAAAGACCTATGTTATGCTTATCCAAAAATTTAATAAAAATCTTTAAAAATCCCAAAATATTATATAATATCAGTGGGTAGAAAGTTTGATACTAAAACGTGGGTTAAAATAGGCTATGCGCTAATTGCGCTATTTACTTAACATAAAGCTTGTGATTTACGATATCGAGCATATCTCTTAATCTGAACCACAAACTGATCTGAAACTTTTGGTGCAAGTTTATAAATCAGTAACAATTGATTCTACTCTTTTAATTTTTCAAAAATCGCGTTTTATATTAAAAAGGGCAAAATAGTCAACTTTAAGCATAAATCGGAAACATGCATATGAATCGGTTAAACATGGAACCAAGATGTAAAATTCCAGAGGGTTGTACATACATGAAACTTGGCCCAAAATATGCTCTAATGCAGATCTTAACATGCATGCACGGATCAGAACTGAAAGTCAAAGGAAAAGTCAATTTATGTGACTTTCGGTTCCGATTCGGGTTTAAACAGAAAATTGTCGAGTTGATCATGTTGAAACACATTCTTACATTAATTATAAAGTTATTTTGATGATCAAACAGGTTGCATGTACCCTATATCGCTAATCATACTTAAATTTGCAAATAACAATTCTGTTGACTTTTTAAGAAAGGCTTTGACTCGACAATTAACATGCTTAGAATGTAAATCTGAAAATACCCTTTTAGGGGTTTGTGATGCTCATAAATACCATCATGTGGGTGCTTTCAATTTGAGAAAACACTGAGCACATTTTGTTTAATCATAAAGTCAAGTTTTATTTACGATAGTTTGACTTTCGGTGAATGCACTAAGCTAAAACGAAATATAGGATGATATGAGCACTTACAATGATCCTAGACAAGTTTAGAGATCACTATGAATCAGCCTTGATGTCCAGAAAGCTCCAGAAAAGTTCTTGAGGGTTTTGAAAGTTCAAGTGTTCTTGTTGTTACAACAACAAAGCCCCTTTTTATCAAGTGTTTGATCTGATTTAAGGCTTCTACAGGTGTTTTATGGTGTTGTGAGAAGTGCCCAAGGGCCCTAGTATGCATGAAATTCGATTGGTCAGCTCCCTAAGTTGATAACAACTGTTAACAACTCGAAACCGAACTGACTGGCAGCTGTGCGAACTATTCTGTCGCTGGCAGGCGCTCGCGTAGCGCGAGGCCCCCCTCGCGCAGCGCGAGGGTGTGGCGACCAGCTTTACAAGTTTTCAAATGTTGCACTTTAGTCCCTGAACTTATGATACGTGTTTAAGCTATTTATTTGCACCCTAAACCCTTGGAATCTGATTTTTATGAACCTTGGGACTTTTATAAACATGGCAAAGTCCTCGGTTCACTTTACGCTTACCCGAAAAGTCACGAAATTCACGATAACGCAATTAACCTTTCTTGTACGGTTTTGGCCATAACTTTCTCATACGATAATGAAACTTCATGAAATTTTTACCACATATTCTAGTGAGTATATTTTATCATTACAAAGCTTCGGGTTTGCCAAAGGATCACTCAGAGGTATACTTTCAACATGTTGACACATTTAGCCCCTGTAGTTTGTAATTCCTCACTTTCTTTCATTTTTCGCTTCGTATGATCCATGATCTATCCGTTTGAGGTTATAAACACCATGTAGGGTTATTGTAGGGCTTATTTATCCATTGTTGACACTTTGGACTCTTATAATCACACAGTTTCACTGTATATCAACTTTAGTCCCTCTAAAGTACTGTTTCACATATCCCAAGCTTATGACACGTGTCAAGACATTATTGGACGTAAATTTTCGAGGTGTTACATCCTCACCCCCTTAAAAGAAATCTCGACCTCGAGATTTGCTTAAAGTAAAGGGAGTACTTTCTGTCCTATTTTGAACTTAACCTTCCTCGGTACATTTGGGCCTCTATGGCACTCCAGCTGACCTCTATGATAGGTCATGTATCCTTTTGGAGTTTCTTAACCTGCCGATCCTAAGTTGATACGGTTTGCTCAACATATTATAAATACGCATATCATTATATGATAATGCTTCTCATCTTATTGGTGAAACACATCTTTAAATCATTAGTGTGTTATTGTGTTGCGAGCTCCGCCAAGCTCATTAAACAGGTTTTAGCTTATAAGCTATTTGATCTAGATACATTCGATTTTCCTTCGAATGATTCTACATATTCAGAGCTTAACTAGCCTGGTAATTTAACAAATTTGCACACCCCTCCAGGGTGATATCTTTTGTTGATCCTTATTTCTTAACAAGAACTAATGAGGGTTGCTAACTTCATTAATCCTTGATTTCCTGACGAATAATGGCAACTTACAATTGATTATGAATTTGTTTGATCTTATTCGTTGTTTCCAGTATAGCTTCCAGATCCTGATAAGTGGACTTCCCAAAGTCTCGTTCATCAAGCGGATGTTTTGATATTTCATCTATACAAGGTCTCCAAAAGAGCCATCTTGATACTTATATAACGACTATTATAAAAATTTATCTTAAGGTGAAATGGTTATTCCAACCATTGCTTAGAACTAATCCCAAGGAATAGTTAATCCTTGCGTTAGTCGATCAAATCGACGATCCTGGGCAGCTAATGATAATTCTTAATTGTTATCCAATTAGGGTTGCGGTAATCAAATGCATAAGCCAAGTGAATCGTCTTTCATACTATACCGAATTCTCCGGATATTGAGTCAGGCTATATGAATCTATAACTTAAAATTTTCTTAATCAGGGTTTCGATTATTCCATGATCAACATGGAGTTCCTACCACACTCTAACCTTAAGCGGGATGTTAATCTTAACTCTACTTGCTTCTCAGAAGGTAAACAGGATAGTCTTAGGAGAAGATAATTATGACACACAGAGATGTCAGAGGTGTCTGTATTTTCAGGCTTGAGTTTATCTGTCGATGTCGGTGTCAGATAAATGGCACATTTTCTTTATAATGCAAGGATGTCCTAAGTAGAGATACTTATAGGACATTTTTATATTGGATATCTTCCTTGAATACTACTAGTTGACTTTAGTACAATATGACCATCGGGATATCTCAGGGGTTCCATGTATTAAACCTCCATGCTGATCAGACATGGAAATAATCTATGGGACACACTAGGATACGCCAATCCTCATATGACACTTTTATCAAACATAGTTTGGCATTCGCAGGCGATAGAAAAACGAGAGAAAAATAATTAAAATAACGTATGTTGTCATATTCTACGCAAAGAAAAAGTGCTCTTAGATTTTCGGAAGGATTCCTTGCCGATCTATAAGAATCGGTTACTATGGTTTCCTTGGTAGTTATACCTTGTGGATGATAAAAAAAAATTTGCTAAGTTTATGGTTCATGAAGATTTATTATTGCCTGTATTAAAAACAGGACACTTAGCAGAAATTATCATTGATAAATGATAAGGAAGTTTATTGTACAAGTGCTTATATTTAATTAATAATGGAAGTTTCACAAACTAGGCACCTAGCTCAGTTGGCTAGGCGCGCGAAAGGGTGCGGCCTAGACCTAGGTTCGATTCCGGGGACGGCCTATTCCACCATTTTTGCGACTTATCGATTTCTTACAAGAACAGAAAATAGTTCTGGTAAATTTTCTACTTGTAAGTATTTACCTTACACTTAATATATATATATATTGCCCTTATGAAGAGTTTTTAAAAATTTGTTATACTTATAGTTTATGAAGGATTTACTGGTATCCGAACTAAAATAAAACTCTTAGCATTTAAATTACTGATAAAATGCCAAGGAATGTACCTGATGTCATTATTTATGGGCTAGCTTAGGCATTTTAGGCGCTTTCAATCTTAGGCTTTACTTCCTTAGCCGCCTTTCCTTTGACAGATTCAGGGCACGTGGTCTTGATGTGGCCTTTCTCATAACAGCCGAAGCAGACTGCATCCTTCATGTACTGGCAGTTCAATGTTTTATGATCCCTCGATTTGCAGATCCCACAAGCCCTCGTCTGTGATTGGGGTTTTGGTTCAAACCTGCACTTCCCATAATGGCGCTTCTTGCAGGTCTTGCATACAGGTTTCTGGTTGGACTTTTGTATGTTTCTTTTCTTAGAACTCTGGGAGTTATTTTCCTCCCTTTTCCTTTTTAGTTCATCCCTTGCCTTAGAGGTATTAACGAGATCCTTCTCGTGAGTAAGGTCGTGTGGTCTTGGATGAGACTTTGAGCAAATAGCATTGGGCTCCTTGAACTTTTTCACGGCCTCCTTCACAGCTTTTCCAACAGCTGCGTCTATCATAGTTTGAAGGACATCGTTGGAAATTCTAAGGTTCACAATTGTAGTATTATTGGCATGCGTCGCATCATCCATAGCACGATCAACGACTGTCTTATCTGAGTTCGCCATACTTGATATTGGTTCCTAATATTGATAAAACAATTGCTTAATTGCAATCCGACAACCGCTATTCATCATCCTGGCAACTCATCATATACTATCCATGGTGCCATTAAACCATATAGGACACTATAACATAAACATTCTTAATGAACATTGTTTAGATATGTATGCTTATTAATTTTACTTAGCCTAGGCCATAAAAGACCATTGAGGGCATTTAGGGTCTGAACCTAGTCCATCACCTTTTTGACATGGGATCGAAATGTCACAACTGTCTTTATTATATTGATGAAGTTGGATAGCTTGAAAGCTTGCCATAAGGACATTAGAAAAGAGTGGTTCCTAATAGATATAAAATATCTTTCTAAGGTTCGTCGGAGCATTCTCCAAGGTATCATCGGCCAATTTCTACCTCAAGTCAAATGGCCGGAGTTTAAATCAGGCGAAGACAACAGTTCTTAACATTTATAGTTCATTAAGGGATCATATGTGCCAGCATAAAGAAAAATAATTTATGCATAAACTTCCGGATAAGGAAAAGTACCTGCTATATGGTTAGCATTCTGTACCACCTCGTGGGCGTTCCTCTGGAAGACTCATGCTTTTGTTTTTCCTGGCCTTTCTCGGCTTCTTTAAAGTCTTTGGGCAGTTAGTCTTGATATGCCCTTCCTCGTTACAATTGTGACAGATCGCGTTCTTCAACTCCTTGCAATCTAAAGTCTTGTGACCCTTGGTTTTGCAAATTCCACACAGTTTGGCACCTGGGTCAATTGTACACTTTCCAGAATGTTGCTTTTTGCAATTACTGCACTTGGGTCTGTTATTAGACTGGCTTGAGTTTTTCCCAAACTCGGAATCTTTCTTGTTCCTTAAACTTCCCTTTTTCTTCTTGTCAGATCGATGAGAGTTCTCGTCCTCTCTTTCCCTTTTTCCCTCACTAAAAGCCTTAACAGACTTATTTCTGATTGCATCTAAGGTGAGAGATAAGGATAAGTCTACTGCGGACCTATAAGTGGTTGGCCTAGATGCTTTAACATTTCCCTTTATCTCTGGTGCTAGGCCTCCAATAAAACGTGCTATGCGTTTAGGTTCAGGGGTGACTAAATAAGGAACTAGGCGGGACATAGTGTTAAAACTTGTCACGTATTCCTGGCAATCTAAATCCTTCATGACTAGAGTCAAGAAGTCTGATTCTATCTCTTCTACCTCATGCTGAGGGCAAAAATTTTCCTTGACTAATGCAACAAATTGATCCCAAGATAAGTTGTAGAGTAGAACCTTTCCCGTGGCTTGGAGCAATGATCTCCACCATGCCAACGCTTCTCCTTTGAATGATTGTGAAACAAATTTCACAACATCTTGCTCCGTACAACCGCTGATGTCAACAACAGCGTCCATCTCATCGAGCCATGTCATGTAATCGATGGCCCCTTCTTCTCCTGTAAAGTCTCTGGGCTTACAGGAGACAAAATATTTATATGTGCAGGTCTTAACTGGTGCCTCTTGGTGAAACATGACCTGAATAGGCGGAACACTCCTTCGATGTGATGAGTTATGAACATCATCTTCCTCTAACTCATTTGATTTAGGAGGGGGCTTAATACGAGCCACAGATAGAGTCGTAGAGTGGTTATCATTTGATTCATTATACTGACTGTCAAGAGCTTGAGTAATAGCACTATTTATTAGTGCCTGCAGTTCCGCTTCAGTCATGCTAATTCTGGTAATATCATTGTTCTTCTTCGGGTGGCTGTTGGCCTCCTCTGATCCAGCCATGTAGCTTGATTGCTACATAAACAATGGTAATGATTTATTCAGAGGTTATTATGATATCCCCATTTTTTGACGATTCATCAACCATGGTAATATAGACCATATCGGTTAATTTGTTAGTTATTTTAAATTAGTATTTTCCATTATAATTTATCCTAGTTATAAAACATTAAGGATATTAAAGTGGCGCAGAAGGCCTAGTCACAAGGACAGTTTTAAATTTATAAGCCATGATCGTTTGGGATCGAGGCATTTAAGGGTTGAGCATAGCCGGTTACTTTTCTTAACAGGGAGTCGAAGACTACAACTGCCTTTTGTCTTTTAGGACAATAGATATAGCCCGTGGGCATTCCCTTCTGAGGGATGTTTTATGATATGATCATCTTTTCAGATGCTATTAGTTAAGATCATTTGGATCATACCGACCATTATGCTTGGACATGGTCCAACATTTTTTAGATAGGAGGTCAAAGACCACCACTGTCGTTGTCTTATCGGACAACCAATTTAGCCCGTAGGTACTTCATCACTTACGGATGTTTATAATATGATCATCTTATAAGATGATATAAGCCATGATTTCTAGAATCATAAGGTAAATTAGAAATTTAAAAAAAAAATTCCAATATAGGGATGACTGTTGTGATTTTGTCGAATCACATTTGTCAGGAGTGCTAACACGTTCTCAGGTGTTAACAGGGATCTGAATCCCGAGAGTAGGTTTCACCATCTTGGCCGCGTAGGCTAGGTTTCACCTTTAAGATTCTTTTTAAAATGTACACTGACAGGGAAGGGGGAATATTTATTTCCTTCAGGATTCTCCTTGTTGGTGCACTTGTGTCTGTACTTTGTCTGTATTTAGTCTTGATACAAAACGATGTCTTTGATGTAAGATTGATGTAAGTTTGACCAAGTCAACCATCCTCCGGTTTGACTTGGCCAAACAGTTAGACTATGGTTGATAGATGTTTGGGTCGAAGGATGTGTCATCGAAGGATAGCTTAGATCCTTCGATGAGCTCGAAAGATAACCTTCGAAGGATAGACCACGAAGGATATCATCCTTCGTGGTAAATGTGATCCTTCGATGGGTTCCTGGTCGACAGATGATCTTACGATCAATCTATCTGATCCTTCGACCAGACGATCTGTGTTGGGTATAAATACCCATGTAGTGTGTTCACTTCTGCAAGCACTTCAGAGAGACATTTTAGAGAGAACACACACACTGAGAGAGTTTGCAAAACTGATTTGTAAACATTGCATTGTAACCGGACCTTTCATACGCATTAATACAAGTGGTGTTAATCGTTGAAGATTGTGTGTTGTGTTTGTGCTTGTGCTATCTCGGTTTGCATGCTAGCTTGGATTCCGCACTCGCTAGTGTGTTAGACATAACAAGGAATAGGTTAAACCTCAACCTCCGAGGGACCTACAAGTGGTATCAGAGCCGTGGCTCTTTTCCTTGTTAAAAAACCGGGTTTTTACAAGTCTTTGGAGTGTTTGGATAAAACTCACTGTTTTTAGCATCCGTTTTTACTGATTTTCTCGTATTTCTTGTCATAAAAGCGTGTCTAAACTTCCGGGTGTGTTAAAAGACGGGTTGGGTAACTTGAAAACTTGTTTTTAAGTTGTTTGGTCATTTCCGGCCAAAATTCCGGCATACTCCGGTACCGGTTTCTGGGTTGATTATTCGACTTTTGGTAATTTTTGGTAATATTTTATTGGTTCCAAATCTGATTTTGGCAGAAAATCATGGTCTGACCATACCTCTGCCGAAAGATTTCACCAACCCATCAACCTTTTCACCAACCTGTCACTCTTTGTCAACTGTGTCAGAACCGATCGAAGGATATCCTTCGAAGTCGAAAGATCATCTTTCGACCAGTGGAGGTTCGATAGATCATCATCCTTCGAACCAAGGAATCATTTCGAAGCATACATCTTTCGGTCTACAGTTCTTTTTCGAAAGATAAGGATCCTTCGGTTGGAGAATCTTTCGAAATCTTTGTTCGAAACTCAACAGTGATCTTTCGAACACTGTTGATCCTTCGAACAAGCTTTGATCTTTCGATCCTTAGTCTGTTTATGCTTAACAAGTTTGTGATTTTCAGGCTCTTATTTTTCTTGATCAAAAATGAATCCAAGGTGGAATACTCTGGTAAATACAGATATGTATTTTGGTACTCCGTCATCTTCCGCACCGGTATCTTCTCAAGCTAATGCAATTTCTACCGGTCAATGGGCATTTGTATCAAATCAAGTTCCAAGTGTTCAAAGCATTCTCTTAAGCGAGAGCGAAACTGGAAGTTTGAATCGGCCTCCAAAGTTGATGCACTTATACGAATATCCAGGATGGATTGATAGATTTCATACATACGTTCTTGGTCAAAATACAGAATTATGGTTGCGGTTCATCACAGATTTCGATCAAACAATAGAGGTTGCCGCATCATCTGCTGCTACATTTGCAGATCTAACGGAAGATCAGAAGAAGGTCTACGATTTGGAAAAGAAAGCATATGCCATCCTTACTCAGGCGTTAAGTAAAGACATTTATCATCAATTTGTCAGTTACAAGACAACAAAAAGGTTGTGGGATGCTTTGAAGACAAGAGGCGTAGGAAATGAAGCGACACGTCAATTAAGAAAAGAACTGCTGAAGAAAGAGTTTGATGGTTTTACTTGTATGGAGAATGAGTCGTTAGGTGATTTGACAAGTTGATTTAATCATCTGCTGACTGAATTGTCAAATTTTGAGGTTGTTACAGCTTCAGCAGAGATTGTGAAAAAGTTTGCAGATGCGTTGCCACCTCAATGGAATACTTTCTTGGAAATCATGAAGTATAATGGCACGTTAGCTACAACAAGCTTCAATGACTTTGTTCAAATCCTGGAAAACAAAAATCAGGAAGAAACTCTCAAGGCAAAAAGAGTTCCAGTGCCACAAAATCCTGAAATGTATTATGGAACGTCTAGCACTTCTACGAAACCTTCTTCGCATGCTCCAATTCAAACAGCGTTTGTGACTAGCACTGACATGTATGGCAATACTATCCAAGTTCCTGTCCCTCCAAAGACAGACATGTATGGAAATCTGCTGGAACCAGTCCCTCAATCAGTACCACAACAACAAAGCCAACGACCTCTCAGACCAACTGATATGTTCGGAAATCCATTACCTGTTTGATCTCCCGGAACAACAGACATGTATGGGAATCCTCTTCCTCCTCAATCTACCGTACCAACAGACATGTATGGGAATCCACTTCCTCCTCAACAGCAAGCTTGTTATGGAAGCACATCATCTGCTGGTCAACAATCAAAGCCAAATACAGTACGGCTCGACACCTCAAGCTTTTCTAAAGTCAGTGTGGAAGTAGCTAAGGAACACATGGAGCTGCTAAACACCTTGGTGAGCGCATACTGTGGATTAGTGGAAGGTCAGATTGGTAACATTAATCTGACACAAGAAGACTATCAGCAGATCGATAAAGAGGAGATGGAGATGATGGACATCAAGTGGGCCTTTGCCAGTGCTGTTAGGCGAGCAAAGGATTTCATGGAAAGAACTGGCAGAACCAGCTTGGAAAGCAAGAAAGACACCTAGTATGGGTTTGATAAGCAGGCTGTTAAGTGTTTCAATTGTGGTGAACGTGGTCATTTCAAGCGTGAATGTACAAGGCCATCTCAACATGGAAACCAAAATCCTTTCAGAGGTCAAGGCAACCAGCAGAACCAGAACAGGAACAATGTTCGTACGTTGGTACCTGTCAACAACCAAAGCCAAGCAGGACCATCAAATGCCAACCAGGCACTTGTGGTTCAAGTAGATGAAGGCTGTGATTGGTCAATCCAGTTGGGAAATGATGCTCCAGATGGAACAGCTTGTTTTGCTGAAGTTGTCAAGGATCTTAAACACGCCAGTGGTGGAGAATCTTCCACCAATGGTAGTGAATCTTCTGAAGATGAAGACAGCTCCGGTTACAGTGGAAGTTCAGATGAAGAATCCTCCACTTCAGGCAATGATCAGGTGGATGAGACATCGAGTGCGTCAGTCGATGCAGACATTGATGAGATTTTGGAAGAAGCTGCAGCAGGAACTGAAAGAAGATCTATCTTGGTGGATCAAGCTGCTTATTCTTCGTCTTCTCTCCATTCAGCCTTTATGGCTAATGTCGACAGTTCATCAAGTCAGGTATGTGTCGATGAACCCACTGCTGATATCTGTGATAATTGTGATAGATTGCATGATAAATGTGCTGATTTGGATGCAAACATGTCTGAGTTGCAAGGCAAACATGATGCTTTACAAGCTAGTTTGTTTGACTTGCAAGACAAACATGTTTCTTTGAATGATGAGTGGTGTGAGTTGCAAAGCGAACACAAGGCTTTGCAAGAGAAATATGATGTGACATTCATCCACAATCAAAAGTTGACCGTTGATCTTTCCAAGTGCACAGAAGCCAACATGTTTTATGAAAACCATGAAAAGGAATTTAAGTCAATGATTAAAACGTTAAAGAAAGATAAAACAGAGCTGACAAAAATGGTTTCCAGAAAACAAACTGACATTAACCTTTATATAACTCGTCTTGAGGTAATGCAAAAGGAAATGGCTTGTGTTAAAACAGAAAGTGAGGCGATCCGACTCAAGTTAGACAGTTATTTGAGCTCTAGCTATGTGTTGGATCACATCATTGATGTTCAGAAAGAGAAACGGGATGTCACATGCATAGGTTACAAGAAATGTCCACCACCCGTGAGAAACAATTTTGATGCACTGCCTGATGAGGAGTATAGAACTCATTTTGAACCATCTGTTCCTTTGGACGTTGAGGAATTTGCAGCAGGACTCGGATACAAGAAAGAAGTATCATCAGATTCGGATGTGTCAGCAGATACATTTGTAACTGCTGAACAGAATCAGGATCCTCCAGTTGTGATTGAGGATGCTGATTCTTCTGATGATGAGTCTGATGATACAGATTCAGCAAAGTCTGATGCGGTGATAAACGAAGAGGACATACCTCTTGAGAATCATATTCTGTGTGATCCTCCTGCAAAACCCGCTAAGACTGTTGCAATCGAGTCCTCGTCTGAAAAAGAGTCGGAGAGTGTGGATTTGCTGTACACTCTTGTTGGTGATGATAAAATTTATTCAGACAAAGATTTTCCTATTAAGAATGTTAATCAATCATTAATCAGTAAAGTTTTTGAGAATTCAACAAGTAAGTTTTTGGGAAAGACAGGATCACGTGTTACAGTAACACAGTGCCCTCCTATCCCAAAGGCTGAAGTTAGAAAACAATTTGGCAATCAGAAATTACCAACAGTGCAAAAACATCAAAACCATACCAAGCCAAAAGGAAAATTACCGGCTCAAGGTCAAAGGAAGCCGAATAAGAAGAAGAACAAGAATGTGAACTTCGTGAAATCTAAGGGAACGGACAAAATTGCAAAGTTTGAAAATCAATCTAACTTAGATTTTGTCAAGAAAGCAACAGTGATGAAAAGGAATGAACCAAGTAGTTCAAAACCTAGTACCTCGGGATCACAAAGTTCATCATCGGTAAGACGATCACATGATACTTCGGGGTTTGTTGAACGAAGATCATGTTTTGAATGTGGTACAATTGGGCACATTGTCAGAAATTGCCCGTATCTTCATAAATTAAAAGCCAAAGAAGATGATCCCCGTGAACGCAATCACCAACATCGATCTGTTTCTGTAAAACAAGATCCCCGACTTGTAAAAGAAAGGGAAAAGAAACAGAAACGCCAACAAGTCAAGGTGGTTGAAAAAGCACTTAAAAATGAAGTGGTTCAAAAACAAACGGTTTCAGTTAAACCAGAAAGTTCAAAATTTTCAAAAACTTCAAACAATCACGAAGTTAAACTTTCAAACAATCAAACTGGTAAACTTCAACAGACATGGAAACCTAAAATAACCACAAATTCAGGGGGACCATCACAATTTTCGAATCATCAAAGAATAGAGGTTATTGTTGTTGATGAAAATGGAAGACCCAAGACCACAATGGCTTGGCTCCCCATCTCCAACTAATTATGTGAGTTCATGTGCAGGGTGTTCTAGGAGGAACTGTCAGTAGTCATTGGATTGTTGATAGTGGGGCATCCAGGCACACGACAAGCGACATGAAGCTTCTCTACGACGTCAAATCTATTAGAGGAGGTTATGTTGCTTTTGCTGGAGATAAGGGCGGATATATTACGGGTGAAGGAATGATTTCCAACGGGGTTGTGAGCTTTGATAAGATCAACTTCGTACAACAACTTGATGCAAATGGATGTTATGTGCTGAAACCCGGCTTCAAAATTCCAAAAGAATGGATTCTCTTGTCGGCTGCAAGGATAAATGATTTGTATGTCCTTGATATGAGCCAAGCTATCACAACGTCTGCACAAGCAACTTGTTTCGTTTCCAAAGCCACAGAAAAAGACACAATCTCTTGGCACAGACGAATGGGTCACAATCACTTACGCAAAATGAATCATTTGGTGTCAAATGAATTAGTGAATGGTGTTCCTCTTAAAAACTTCCATCTTCAAGACGTCTGTGTCTCGTGCCAGAAAGGAAAACAAACGAAGAAGCGACACCCTACAAAGAAAGTCAACACGGTGGCCGTTCCTCTTGAACGTTTGCACATGGATTTGTTCGGTCCTGTCAAGCACAAAAGCATTAGGAATGATCAATATTGCCTCGTGATAACTGATGATTATTCAAGATTTTCTTGGGTGGCGTTCATGGCTCATAAGAGTGAAACCTTCGGTATTATCAAAAATTTGATCATTCAGATTGAGAATCTCTATAACTTGAAGGTTAGGCGGATACGTAGCGACAATGGTACTGAATTTAAAAATCATGCCATGGCGGAGTTTTGCACTTCAAAAGGTATTCTTCACGAATTTAGTGCGGCTTATACTCCTCAACAGAATGGCGTCGCTGAACGTAAGATCCGCACATTGATCGAGACTGCTAGGACTATGTTGGTAGAGTCACAATTGCCGATTCCATTTTGGACTGAAGCTGTGGCCTCTGCATGTTACACATTGAACCGAGTCCTTACAGTCAAAAGGCACAACAAGACCTGTTTTGAGCTTATTAACAAACGGAAACCAGATTTGTCTTATCTTGAGCCGTTTGGAGCTCCGTGCACAATAATCGATCCTAATGGAAAGTTTGGGGAAAGAGCAATTGATGGATACTTTCTTGGGTATTCCACCCCGAACTTAAGAGTCTGGAATCTAGAGACTAAAAGGGTCGAGGAATGGTCTGAAGTCAGAGTACAAAGGCACACTTTGCCTGTTAGAAATCCTGGTCAGCCTTGGATGTTTGAGTACGATGAGTTTTTCAATTCGATCAATGTAGAAGCAGTTGAAGAAAATGCTGTGGCAAGGATGTTTTTCGAGAGTGACAATGCAACAGATTCACCGCTGGTTCGTCCAATTCTTGTCAATCAAGAACCATCTTCGGTGAACAATAATGCTCTCGACAATGAGGATTTTCATGATGCTACCGATTTGAACGAATCTTCAGAGGATGATGAATTTCTAGATGCAGATCAAGAAGCTCCAACAACAGCAGTACATGGTACTTCAGAGGGTACACCTCCAGTGGATGTCCCTAGAACAGCTGAAGCTACTGCATCATCCTCTTCGTCAATTCCGGGCCTTGAATTGATTGTTGATCTCAATCTCAACAATCTGGGTACAAACATTCCAGTTCAAGATAATCCAGAAACAAGGATTCACAATACCCATCCTCAACAAAACATCATTGGAAATGTACAGAGTGGCGTTCAAACAAGAAACATGTTGCCAAACAACAACAATGCAGGCTTGTATACAGCTATCCGAGAATCTGGTCAACAAAATGATTGGTCTTTCGCGTGTTATGTCTCACAGGAAGAGCCAAGAACTTGGAAAGATGCTTTGAAAGATAACTCATGGGTTGAAGCAATGCAGGAAGAACTGCAACAATTCCAGAAGCTTGGTGTCTGGAAACTCGTAGAGAAACCTGCTGGTTACAAGAAGATTGGTACCCGTTGGGTGTTTAAATGCAAAAGGGATGACAGTGGAGTCGTTATTCGAAACAAAGCAAGGCTAGTCGTTCAAGGTTTTCGTCAGATTGAAGGGATCGACTACAACGAAGTGTATGCACCTGTTGCACGTCTAGAAGCAATTCGGATTTTTCTGGCTTATGCCTCATTCAAAGGTTTCAAGGTATACCAGATGGACGTGAAAAGTGCATTCTTACATGGTGTGGTGGAAGAAGAGGTGTACGTCGAACAGCCTCCAGGTTTTGAAGATCCTATCCATCCTGATCGGGTTTGGTTGCTCAACAAAGCTCTATATGGTCTACATCAAGCACCGCGAGCTTGGTACGCAACCTTATCTAATTATCTGCTGGAGAATGGATTTCGCAGAGGTCTTATCGATTGTACTCTTTTCATCAAAGAACAAGATGGAGATCTTCTACTGGTACAGGTATACGTTGATGATATTATTTTTGGTTCTACTAATGATGTTTTGTGTAGGGATTTCGAGCGTGTAATGCAGGATAAATTCGAGATGAGTGCTATGGGGGAAATGACTTTCTTTTTGGGCCTACAAGTACAACAAACTGAGTCTGGGATATTCATCCATCAGACTAAATATGTTGGTGACATCTTGAGCCGGTTCCAGATGTCTGATGCAACGCCCATCGGTACCCCATTGCCTCAAAATCACGGAATTACTCCAGACTTGAAGGGTGAAGCTACTAGCCCCTCATACTACCGCGCGATGATCGGATCTCTTATGTACCTCACAGCATCAAGACCAGATATAATGTACCCAACGTGCCTGCTTGCCAGATATCAAGTCAACCCGAAGGCCTCACATCTTGCAGCTGTAAAAAGGATTTTTCGTTATTTGAAGGGTTACCCTGACACCGGTCTATGGTACCCTAGGGATAATAACCTTGACTTGATCGCATTCAGTGATTCTGATTTTGGCGGATGCAAAATCGACGGCAAATCCACAACGGCTGGATGCCAGTTTTTGGGAAATCGCCTAGTCACATGGCAGTGCAAGAAGCAGACGTGCGTCGCTACATCAACATGCGAAGCTGAATACATTGCTGCCTCAAGTTGTTGCTCCCAAGTCCTATGGATCCAACAACAAATGCGTGACTACGGTTTTGAATTCCTAACTACTCCTATTTACGTTGATAATTCTGCTGCTTTACAGATCACTAAAAATCCTGTGCAGCATTCAAAGACTAAGCACATCGAAATTAAGTATCACTTCATACGTGATTGCTTTGAGAAAAGGCTAATCGATGTTGCTTACGTCCACACCGATGACCAACGTGCCGACCTTTTTACCAAAGCATTTGACAAATCAAGATTTGACTATTTATTACTTGTAAACGGCATTAAGGTCAAGCAAGAGTAAAACCAACATCGGAAAATCATTTTTGTAAATACCTTTGTGTTTTAAATTTGTCTTAGTTTATTGATTTTAGGGGGAGTAAATCCAAAATTTGAAAATCCAAAAACATCGAAAAATTTCAAAAACACAAAAACAATAGAAAAACAAAAATGAGTTTCCTGGCGAGCAAAAGAGAAAATGATAGTACATCAGTGGTCTGTCTAAACCTCTTTAAACCTTAAATGAAAAACGATAAGCAGCTCTATATAAGATGTATCGGTAGGCTCACAATCATTTTAAAGTGTGCAGGGTGATATAAACTTAAATCGACTGAAGACCAGGTGGGAACCATTCATTGGCATATGGTCTTAGTACCGAAATTTCGTTTGAGAGATTGCCGAGGTTCTGAAATATTCGGTCTTTATGCTGCTTATCATCTGGGTATCATGGTTGTATCTTTTACCGAAAAATAACGGGGACGCAAGTCTAGATCTTCCATGATACTATACATACGTGTACATACTGCATACGACCTCAATAAGTGATCAACAATCACATGTCCAAACAAATAAGTGATAATATATCACAAATTCTTTCCGGGAGTCAAGTTCGTCTCTCTGCTGTACGAAAGTACTGACCTGTTCACGGACTTGCTCCTGTGCCCTCATGCATCGAAAATCAAGTTCCTCATCAATAAGTGATTCTATCACATAGGGCTTGTTTTCAAATCTAAATAAGTGAGAATCTCACATCATATACGGTCAAACAGATGATAATCGGTATACTCACCGGTAAGATGAACCCTCGTGCATACCTTGATACGGGAATGTGTCGTGATGTGGATGAACACCGGTCGGTAAGTATAAATCATACTCTAACGTATCCCCTCGCCATGATTACATCTGATAAGTTGAGCTTATGTGGACAACAATACCGATAATTGTTATAGGATGCTTATCTTAATGTTATCTAATTGAACAACAAGAGTGTTTTGACATGACCGTACACTGATATGATTCTCTTACCCTCGAAACTCGCAAAAAGAATGTCTGTAAATATTTATTTAATGCTTTCATTTTTCGCATCTTTGTATATATTTATTTACTGCTTTCAGTCTTTACATTTGAAATATTTGAAAATCCAAAAAGATTTTAGGTGTGTTTTAGTATAAACTTTATAAAAACCAAAAAGATTTTATTTCTTTCTTATTTTCGATCGTACGATGTTGGAACTCGAGTCTTCGTTACCTGAAACCTGAACGAAAACCGAAACGACTAAATCTTCATAAACGGTCGAAATTTGCAAAGTGTTGAAAGTTAAAATTTGAAATGGATGAAGTATTTTAAACTTTCAAACTGTCGGACGGTGTTTGTTTAAAAAAATGGTCACACGTGTGTCGTTTGTTTATGTTTACTATATTCCAAGCAGTTGTTCTCATTACGCGTTTAGATTTCTTGCATGTGCAGATTCTAAAGGCAAGGAGAACATGGTCGATGACAAGCTTCGGAATGAAGACACGACGTGAAGGCACTCAAATGATGAAGATGATCGAGTTGCCACTGACCATCATCAACACCACAAGGATCTCAATTCATAAAGATCAAGACTTTCACGAGCATAACTCAAGGGGAAGCTTATGTTAAGGGGGAGTTTGTCAACACACTTCCTACATGAAACGGGGAGTTTGTTGATACACTTTCTGCTTTCAAGACGTGAAGACCTTAAAGATCCTCCGACATTGAAGACTTGAAAAGACGTCAAAGACTTGAAGTCACAAAGATCGAGACAAAGCTACAGCCAGACAAAGCTACAGCCAAGGGGGAGTTTGTTGGTGCACTTGTGTCTGTACTTTGTCTGTATTTAGTCTTGATACAAAACGATGTCTTTGATGTAAGATTGATGTAAGTTTGACCAAGTCAACCATCCTCCGGTTTGACTTGGCCAAACAGTTAGACTATGGTTGATAGATGTTTGGGTCGAAGGATGTGTCATCGAAGGATAGCTTAGATCCTTCGATGAGCTCGAAAGATAACCTTCGAAGGATAGACCACGAAGGATATCATCCTTCGTGGTAAATGTGATCCTTCGATGGGTTCCTGGTCGACAGATGATCTTACGATCAATCTATCTGATCCTTCGACCAGACGATCTGTGTTGGGTATAAATACCCATGTAGTGTGTTCACTTCTGCAAGCACTTCAGAGAGACATTTTAGAGAGAACACACACACTGAGAGAGTTTGCAAAACTGATTTGTAAACATTGCATTGTAACCGGACCTTTCATACGCATTAATACAAGTGGTGTTAATCGTTGAAGATTGTGTGTTGTGTTTGTGCTTGTGCTATCTCGGTTTGCATGCTAGCTTGGATTCCGCACTCGCTAGTGTGTTAGACATAACAAGGAATAGGTTAAACCTCAACCTCCGAGGGACCTACACTCCTCATAAATCCTACTTTACAAGTTAATAATAGCACAAATGGCCTAGTCGCGTAGACAAGTTTATAAGCCATGACTTCAGTGAATCGAGGCATTCAAGTTTTAATAATGGCACAAATGGCCTAGTCACGTAGACAAGTTTAATTTATAAGCCATGATCGTTTGGGATCGCGGCAATTAGGTGTGAATCAACGTTCATTACCTTTTCTTGACAGGGAGTTGTAGGCTACTACTGTCTTTAGTCTCAGAAGACGTTAATTATAGCCCGTAGGCACTTCCCTTCTAGGGGATGTTATTTTCCATTTATTTTGTGTTTCATGTTTAGAATAAAAACTTTGTTTAATCAATCCATTATATGGAGATAAAAGTACAGAGTTGCCCTAAGCGGGTCTTTGAAAGGAATAATGTGTCCTTGAAGGAACTGAAAGAAAAAATACATATATAACAAATACGTCCTTAGAAGGACTATTAAGGAAACGATCTTCAGTAAGAGGAGTTTCTTCTTCATTCTTATTTCTGAATGCTTTCTCCTTGTAGGCTCGTTTCATCCTGGCCGCGGTACGAAGCTCAGCATTTCAAGGCTCCGAGTATGGAGAACTCCTATTACAGCTTCTTCGCTTGACGACGTATTCAATTAGAATTGGAAGCAATATCTACAAATTAGGATTGAGAGTATTCCTATGTTAAGTCTAGACTCAGAAGGTCAAAGAATGTGCTAATTGTGTCATTGAGATTAAACACAAAAAGGATAGTGTTTAATTCACTCAATGTTGGCTCTGATACCAACCTGTCACACCCCTAATTCCACGTGTCACCGGTGGGCCCGGTGGGGGAGTATCGTGACGTAATTGATATCATCATAGTCAAACAACACAATATTTAAATGCACAGCGGAAGCAAAAGATAAATATGTTGCAATCCGAATACAAAGTAATATCAGAGTATTACAATGGAAGTAAAGAGATCCACAGGCGGATCGAATAATCATAATCATTGTTCAACAGACTTTAGACGCCTAGGACTTGCAAGATTCCTTATAATCGCCCTGAGCTTCCAGCCAATTACGTTCAGTACCTGTCACTTAACCTTTTGGAAAAATACGTCAGTTTTCACTGGTAAATACAATTTAACTGACTCATTTTGAAAATGGTTGAAAATTGATTTGAGTGCAAACGGCACAAAATCTTTTGACACATTGATTAAAATGCGCAGAGGCAAGATTAATCTTTTATAACTTGGGACAATTTTGTTAATAAAAATCTTGTATCCGATTTACATGTTTGTCCAACATTTAGGGCCGGTGATCATACAATACAATACAATACGATACGAGCCGGACAAGATTAATCGACACACCACAAATATAATCTCACAAGAAGTTACCCTTACGAATGAGTATACGTTTTACATATGCAACAGGAGGTGTTTTGTCTACACCTTGTGCTTACGTCGTGGCCATTCACTTTTTAAAATGAGCCAAGGATATCCAGGACACGGTCATTAACCCCCAATGTTATTTGTTATCAAGCAATACGAATTAAAACGGGATTATGCAATTCAATCATCTCCGATCAAAAGGTTTCTACACCCGACCAAGCGGTATTTTTATAATACCGTGCCCCAAGCCCGTATAAGGGAAAATAAGTTAAAAGTATTTACCTGAGCTAGCTCCTGTCTTAATTAATAAGATTTTAATAACTCAGCCGTATTCACTTAAGTAAGCGTAGGTACCATTTACCGGAAGGCTCTAGTCTGGAATGATGACATAAATAATTAATTAGAACGCTAACGGGTCTTTGCTTAAGCCAAAACTTAGACCGGTTAGTCTTAGGGAACATACGGTTCAAACGCACGATTAAGCGAAGACCGGATAGAATGTGATTTAGACCCGACAAGTTTGAAGACTTGTATAATATGGGTATACTAAACACATTCTGGATTTGGAGACAAAAATGATAAAGTTTGACTCGCTTTGGCTAATATAAATGAACTAGTCACATAAGCCGATCCGAACGCGACAAGTGCGTAACGAGTAACCAAAAGAGTCATAGACATGTTTCCTAAGTTATTATGCCTTTAATATGTCGTGATATCAATAAGATATCTTCTATTATGCCCAAAACGAGTTAAATCTCAAAATAAGCCCCGTAGGGGTATTTTGGTCATTTTAATGATCATAAAAGAGTTTGAATATAAATCTGAGTTTCGTGTCTGGTCTATATAGTAAATATACTTATTTTAACATGTTATAATAGTAGGGTATGACCCATATGTGAAAATTATCATTTAAAACCAAACTATGCACCTTAGGGGCATTTTGGTAATTTCACTTAGGCTTAAAAGGTTAAAACCGGAAACCTGAGTTTATAAACATTTACTCACTGTTATTTTATAAAAATATACTAAACACATCAGTAAATATAAGTCTTATATGTTTGATATGGTTATAGTATATACTATGCGTTAAAAATGCCTAAAAAGGCGATTTAGAGCCGTTTCCGGGTTTGTAAAAGAAAGCTGAGATTTTTATATTTCCAGAAGGCTCAACATACTTTATTTAACAAATAAAATCAGTAGAAAAAGGTTTGGGGTCAATCGGATTTGTAGAACTCGTTTTATGACCGAAAAGGGCAAAATCGGTATTTACCGAATTTGGTTTAAAGACCTATGTTATGCTTATCCAAAAATTTAATAAAAATCTTTAAAAATCCCAAAATATTATATAATATCAGTGGGTAGAAAGTTTGATACTAAAAAGTGGGTTAAAATAGGCTATGCGCTAATTGCGCTATTTACTTAACATAAAGCTTGTGATTTACGATATCGAGCATATCTCTTAATCTGAACCACAAACTGATCTGAAACTTTTGGTGCAAGTTTATAAATCAGTAACAATTGATTCTACTCTTTTACTTTTTCAAAAATCGCGTTTTATATTAAAATGGGCAAAATAGTCAACTTTAAGCATAAATCGGAAACATGCATATGAATCGGTTAAACATGGAACCAAGATGTAAAATTCCAGAGGGTTGTACATACATGAAACTTGGCCCAAAATATGCTCTAATGCAGATCTTAACATGCATGCACGGATCAGAACTGAAAGTCAAAGGAAAAGTCAATTTATGTGACTTTCGGTTCCGATTCGGGTTTAAACAGAAAATTGTCGAGTTGATCATGTTGAAACACATTCTTACATTAATTATAAAGTTATTTTGATGATCAAACAGGTTGCATGTACCCTATATCGCTAATCATACTTAAATTTGCAAATAACAATTCTGTTGACTTTTTAAGAAAGGCTTTGACTCGACAATTAACATGCTTAGAATGTAAATCTGAAAATACCCTTTTAGGGGTTTGTGATGCTCATAAATACCATCATGTGGGTGCTTTCAATTTGAGAAAACACTGAGCACATTTTGTTTAATCATAAAGTCAAGTTTTATTTACGATAGTTTGACTTTCGGTGAATGCACTAAGCTAAAACGAAATATAGGATGATATGAGCACTTACAATGATCCTAGACAAGTTTAGAGATCACTATGAATCAGCCTTGATGTCCAGAAAGCTCCAGAAAAGTTCTTGAGGGTTTTGAAAGTTCAAGTGTTCTTGTTGTTACAACAATAAAGCCCCTTTTTATCAAGTGTTTGATCTGATTTAAGGCTTCTACAGGTGTTTTATGGTGTTGTGAGAAGTGCCCAAGGGCCCTAGTATGCATGAAATTCGATTGGTCAGCTCCCTAAGTTGATAACAGCTGTTAACAACTCAAAACCGAACTGACTGGCAGCTGTGCGAACTATTCTGTCGCTGGCAGGCGCTCGCGTAGCGCGAGGCCCCCCTCGCGCAGCGCGAGGGTGTGGCGACCAGCTTTACAAGTTTTCAAATGTTGCACTTTAGTCCCTGAACTTATGATACGTGTTTAAGCTATTTATTTGCACCCTAAACCCTTGGAATCTGATTTTTATGAACCTTGGGACTTTTATAAACATGGCAAAGTCCTCGGTTCACTTTACGCTTACCCGAAAAGTCACGAAATTCACGATAACGCAATTAACCTTTCTTGTACGGTTTTGGCCATAATTTCTCATACGATAACGAAACTTCATGAAATTTTTACCACATATTCTAGTGAGTATATTTTATCATTACAAAGCTTCGGGTTTGCCAAAGGATCACTCAGAGGTATACTTTCAACATGTTGACACATTTAGCCCCTGTAGTTTGTAATTCCTCACTTTCTTTCATTTTTCGCTTTGTATGATCCATGATCTATCCGTTTGAGGTTATAAACACCATGTAGGGTTATTGTAGGGCTTATTTATCCATTGTTGACACTTTGGACTCTTATAATCACACAGTTTCACTGTATATCAACTTTAGTCCCTCTAAAGTACTGTTTCACATATCCCAAGCTTATGACACGTGTCAAGACATTATTGGACGTAAATTTTCGAGGTGTTACACTAGGTTTACTATATTACATACACCAACGTTCACGTACAATCTATCTTGTGTCTCGGTCCTCGATCTCTATTCCTTGATGATCCTCCGTGACCCGATCAACCTTCGCTCACCACATACATTCATAACGTTAGCACACATTATAAACATAAATAAGATTCCTCCTTGTTGACTTTTCATTTCATTATCTCTTTACATTCCACTTGTCCATCTGATTATACAATCCGTGGTGAGACTTCCTTATTGTACCTGCGTTACACTTCGTTCACAAGGCACGCTATTATTATCGGTAATACGCAATTTCATTGAATACATGCGTACATACTTTCATATATACTTATATATATGCGTACGTTCACACATAACTACTTACATACATACGTACCTACATACATACGTACGTGCCTACATACGTGCCTACATACGTGCATACCTACATACATACATACATGCCTACTTACATACATACCTATTACATGCCTTCACACAAACCTACATACGTGCATACATTCGTACATACTCACTTGCATACATATACATACACATACTACCTACATATACACCTACATACATACATACATTCATATCTTCACGCGTGCCTACATACGCGCATACGCTCATATATACCTACTTGCATACATACAAACATACATTCATTAATACATACAACTTATATTCATACATACATACATACATACATACCTTCATACGTATCTACATTTCCTAAAACATAAAATAAGTTGGTCATACTTAGCTTACAAGCGTTTAAAAACGGTCTAAACGGGTTCGCATTGCATAAATCATTCAAAATAAACATTTTTCAGGATTTTGGAGCCCGTCACGTCGCGCGACGGCCCCTTGACTACGATGTCGCGTGGCGCGACCCCCTTAAATGTCCAGAATGTTTGCAGCTGTTGTTGCATATTCCCAGCATCACCAAATTTTACAGAAACGAGCATAACTTGCTCATTTTTTATCCGATTTAAGTCACGTTTCTTCCTACGTGATCGTAATTTAATTCTCCATCACATTGAGTTAATATCCGATATTCGGACTGCCAAAATTTGGGACTTTTAAGCCTTCGGCTTATTACCCTTTTACCAAATTTTGACCCGTTCATGCATCTATCAACATAACCTGTTTGTTTGACCTTAACTTCATATGAACTTAATAATTTCAATGTCGTCTATCATAAAAGATTAAATTCCCGGATCTTTTACATCCTCTTAACTCACTTTCGCTCAAAGACTTATTTTGACCCGTTAAGGGTATTTGCACATTTTAAAGTCTATGACTTACAAAAACCATACTCCTTGCTTTCATACTTGTTCAAAACATTTCACTTAATCAAATAGCTTGTTTTTAAACAACTTTTACGATTATTTTCCCAATATATGCATCAAGGGCGTTTTGGTCAACTTTGTTCCGCCCTTTACGACAAAGGACTTCCTTGCGTATTTAACCAATCTCGGTACTTAACTACAACTCTAATCGCACATACCTGGCTCGGATCAAAGCTATGACCCGTTATAATACTTCATCCGTTAAATTGCTCGTTAATAGCAACGCAAATCCTTTCGCTAATCATTCTGTGAATTCATAATACTTGACAAAACAATTCATTAGTAGATACCGCCAAAGGGTGATAACTTCACCATTCGACCCGTTAAATCTAAATGTCCATTTTATCCTTGTGGGATTTTAAATATTCATTATCCCATCCATGTAACGTATTCCTTCGTTAACTCGTAACCAACATTACCATAATACCCTTTTTACCCTTTTTGACCATCAAACTTAGTTTCTTATCATAAACACAGGTTCCGACCCGTATTAAAACTTGTCGGAACATCATATTCCATATATTAACTTATCATATTCTTAATCTATACGATGAATATATATTCTACAAAAAAGGGTGTAAGCTTTACTTACATTGCATCTGAATATGCTTCCCGTGCGCATAAGTCCCGTTTGACCCGCTTCTTTCCCAAGCTTCCAGGCCGCTTATCAAGCATCAAACTATCATATATCATTCTCAAGAGAGTTAGCTTATTCATCATTTATCACGATCCTTTCATCGCACGGATCTTATATTGAAATCATCATTCGACCTCATAACATGCTAATCTATCAAATCTTAGCCAAATTCTTTAAACATTCACACACATATATGATTTCAAACATCATTAACATAAGCAAATCATCATTTTCATCACATTATCCAAAACCCACTTCATAACTACTTTGTTAACCACTTACAAGTGATCTACTCTCAATTACCTCATAATTCCATCATACATTTGGTGTGTGTACTACCTCCTAAACATAGTGTACAATTAATTCATGAACATTCTTCTAATCTCATACATAATTCATCAAGTTCCTCCTTCTAATCAACATGAATCATTCGTACATAAACATCAAACATACTAGTATCACATTTCTTTCAATTCCGCTAACAAGAATCTATCATACATATCAAAATACATCAATATTAAGCAAGAATTGGACATGGGTGATCATTCAAGTCGTCATCATCACCATAACCAACGGGGTTCACCTATAAACATCAAATTAACCCAAACCATGCATAATCCATGTTCCAAATGATGATTCTAACACATACTCATACTTAATTTCATACAAATTCGTGATTTACAACATAACCCACTTCGTGCATAATCACAAATCTAACTTTTAAGACATACCTTGCGATCCCCTTGTGAAGGTGATCATTAATCCATGATCGGTTATTAATTTAAGCTTCATTTAACCTTTCATTTTGATGATTTCTTGATTAGGGTTCTTGAGCTCTCATGGAGCACCTGGCTCCTTCCAGAACACACGTACGTGTGTGTGTTTGTGTGTGTATTTCATAAATAAATTCAACTTTCATTTTACCCCACTTTAGCCCCTCAAGTTTGCCACTAAATTATACTTGGCACAACTTTCATCCTTTAATTGTTTCTACTATATTCTTAACTAGTTTAAATAGCCTAGTTATTTATTTCTTGATGTACCATATCAGAACATTTGCCGAATATAAACATTCGAGTTTTGGGGTGTTACATTATATGATGGATGTATAGTGTTATATATTTCTTGTAGCAGTTACATATTTTCTGGATTTTTTAGAATGTCCGAAGTTTTGAATAACTTTAAAATTGAATCGCTAGAATTTAGGAGAGGTTACCTAATTTGAAACATATAAAAAGACACTATTACCCCTACAATTTTTAAATCAGTCCAAATATTAAAATACAATTTATAATTTGGTCCCTATTGATCTCAACTATTAGATCAAAGATCCAATGGTTTAAAACACTTCTCACACTTTTGAATTAATGTACGCTATCCCTACCTATATATAGGCTAATTATAATGAGAAAACTCACCCGGTTAAGAAACCCAGGAAACCTATATGTATGGTTAGTATTAAACCACGTCATATGCACACCAAATGATAAAAAGGGTAATGAGTATTTTTACATTTTCTGGGCAGAGTGAGGGTGAAGTGTATCAGACTGCATGGCAGTCATCACATCCACTTTTGTTTTGGCTAAGTGTGGACAGAATGGGGGCTATGTCATATTCTTCCATCAGTTCATATGTACCCAAACATCATTTTACTCATTAATTGAAACCATCAGTTCATATGTACCATCTTCTTCCAAACCGTCTGGTTTATTTTGTATTTATATACATTTTTACAAGGGCGCCTTCATTACAATCCATTTCTTCACACAAACCTGTTCATACTGTGTGTCGATGAGAGTGACACACCCCACACCACCCACTGCATTAAACATGCATGACTTGAACACCCAATCACGTGCGGTGATGTAGGCTGCGGTGTGACAACCCGAGATTTCAAGGTCTTTCCTCTACGCACCACTTGCTTTTCAATCCTGTGTTGATAATCCGTTGTACGTTGTATCATGTGCCTTGTATATGAATGATTATAGTATTACTATGTTTGGTTGTTGCATGAAAAGTTAGAAATTGTTTAATGTTTAATGTTTAGTCATAACATGTGCATACTACACTCATATCAGCGAAGAATTCATAACGACGAAGAACTAGGGTTCTTCGTCACATGCACTTCCTGACGAAGGATGGTTCTTCGTCATAACCAATCTTCGACGAAGGAAGATTCTTCGTCACACTCACAACATGGCGAAGAATGTTCTTCTCCAAGGGATACTTCGCCGAAAGGGCCCTCGGCCCAGGTTATTCGAGGCCCAGAATATGAACTTCTTGTATAACTTCTTGTAAGACGTACTCGTAAATCACACAAAACCCTAAGTCTCTCTCTCTCTTTCCTGTGCGACGACAATCCTCTCCTCAAAGCTCTCTCCCTCTCGGTTCAAACACCTAGACGCACACACGCAACTCCTCGGTTAGTACCCTTATCATTGCTTATGATTAATCTCGTGTACGCATGCAAAGTGTTAAACGATTGTTGTGGTTAATAATAAGGATTTTGATAAATTGTTTATCCTTGATGAATCTGAAAGTCTTATTTGATAATTGGAACAATGGTTTTGTGATTTCATGAAATAGGGTTGTTAGGGTTCATAATAAACTTTGAGTTATGATGTTAGCATCAAAACATGAATTCGGTAGGATAACAACTGTTGATGAGTTGGAACATTGTGTGAAATAAGAATTGTTATGTTGTGCCTTGATTTCTTATGAAGTACGTTGAATTCATTTATGTATGCGTGAATGTTAAATGTGTTCATGCTAATCGATGCGAATGATGGCTATCAGTGTGATAGCGAATGAAACTGCCATGATTAGGGTTTGTAGGAAACCCTAACTATCTGTTGAAGTGCAGCGGTGAGGGATGTTCCACGAAGAACCCAGGTCGATGAAGAATATAGTCCTTCGTCGACTGGTGTTTGACGAACTACTTAGATTCTTCGTCGCATTCATTGTCGGCGAAGAATAGACCTTCTCCAAAAGGGTTCTTCGCCGTGAAGGCAAATGGTCAGAACATTGAAACAGTTATGATGTTTATGATGTTGGACACTTGTGTTTGTGAAATTCTATTTGTTGCATGATAATAATGTTAACTAGGAATGAGGGTCTTGACTTGACTCGTGTGAGTAGCCAATTCATCTGTTAAATGTGATTATGAGACTTGCACATTGGGATGTGGACATATACAAGGACTGAGTACTTGATATGTGATATACAGTGATCTTGTGATAAATGCAAACTGTGTAAAATATGTGACTTGATTGATTATGAAACTAATTTTGATTGGTAACCACGGTAGGGTTTGGGTTGACCAACTTGGACGGGTAATTTAACATACCGAGCAAATCTAAGGTGAGTTAATTTCTCTTGAGCATGCGTCCCGGTGGGTGGGACAATCAAATGGGTATTCCTGAGAGGAATAAGTCTTTTGGGTAAAACTGGGATGTTAGATAATACACTCATTTCCTATCACTTTAAGTCCCATCTTATACCGAATAGTTACCTGAGAGGTAACGGGGTATTAGTTGATAGCGCTATTAGGCTTGGCAACCTCACACCGTACCTGAGAGGAACTAATGACCTTAATCATGACCAATGCTTAGATAGGGGGCATTGGGGACGGGCAAAATAATCTGGAGCCATCTTGTACGGTACTCGAGTTATTATCAACATTATTACCAATGAACTGAACTAAACACTTGACAATTAACGTTTTTCGTAAAACTATGAACTCACCAGCGTTGTCTGATACACTTGTTGCATGCTCGCAGGTAGTTAGATACTATGGACAAGGAACTTGCTATCTGGGATTGCTGGAGTGGTCATGGGTCGTACTGCTTGGATACGCATGATGGGCTTACTGTTTTTACATACATTTGGTTTTGAAATATTTAAACAATGAATTACTATTTGCTTCTGCTGAACCTGTAAAACTTGGATTATGTTTCATGAATGTTTTATCATAATGGAAACTTTATTTAATATCTTGATGTAGTTCAATGTGATTTGTGGCTAGATCCTGATACGGACCACGCCTAGCGGGTTTCCCGCTTGTGGTATTTTGGGGGTGTGACATGCGGAACCGCATTCAAGATCCGATGGTGGTTTCAAGATCCGGCGGTGGTTAAAAATCCGATGTTGAAGACGATGTTTCTGATGTTTGAAGATGATCCAAAAGATGTTTTGATATTGAACATGATGTTCCAGATCTAAAAGATCATCCAGATCCATGAGTATGTTTGTGTTTTTGTAGATTTTCATTTTTTTGTGTTTTGTAGATCTCCAACTTTTTTGTAATTTTCAGATTTGCAATTTTTTTGTGTTCCAGATCAAAAAGGTCCTCCAGATATGCAATTTTCAGATTTGCAACTTTTTATATTTTTTTTTGTTTAAGAAGATGAATGTTATTAAGTTCTTGTTTTCTGGATATGTTGTTTTTTATTACTGATTTTATGATTGAATCTAAATAATCTATTTGTTGTCGGATTCTTGTTAATGAAGTTATATTTTTATATACATTTTGTAACATTGCTAGTTACATTACTTATGTTGGATTATTGTTAATGAAGTTTATTTTTTGATGTAACAATTCTCATAACAATTCTTTTGCATCTTAGTTACGAAATGTAACAATCAAAGAAAAAAATGCATGCTACATTTTTTCGTGTTACATACATTATGCACATTACTGAAAATAAAGTGTATTGTTACACTTTTTTAGTTTGTTGTAAAAATAAAGTGACTGTTACAGAAACAAAGTGTGTTGTTACAATTTTTTGTGTGTTAGAAATGTAACAATCAATCAAAGCAAAAATGCCTGTTACATTTTTTGTGTTACATAAATAATGCCCGTTACAGAAAATAAAGTGGATTGTTACACTTTTTTAGATTATTATAAAAATTAAGTGCATGTTACAGAAACAAAGTGTTACATTTTTTTGTGTTACAAAAAAAGTGTTACATATGTGACGTAAAATTGATCATGTAAAATTATATGTTACGTTTCTATGTTACATTTGATCATGTAAAAATTATATGTTACGTTTCTATGTAATATTTTATGTTACAGAAATAAAGTGTGTTATTATAAATGTGGCATAAATTGATAATTAAAAAATGTATGTTACATTTTTATTTTTATGTAATACAAATACTGATGTATATAAAAAATGAAAAAAGGAGAATTACATCAAAAGAAACAAAACATCTGACACATTCAATTTCAATTTTCCCAAAGATTGAGGGAATCTTACAGCATGCAGACTTTTTGTTTGTTTGTAAGGAATAAGTGTAAGAGTGTTCCCATTTTACCCTTTACGTACATCATATATATTTAAATACTAGTCTAAGTACCCGTGTGTTACACGGGTGGACCAACAATAATTAATATTATTCAACACCATCTAAGTAAACATCTTAATTAAATAAACGTTGAACTACAAATCGATTACGTTTAAGACTGTTACTTGGAGATACCTCATTGTCTTTATCCGTTTCCAACGTGCGACTCATGCCGGCAAAAGAAATTGGCGTTACATTATCACCGATGCAAGAGATGGAAACCTGTGAGAGATAATAATGTTAACAATAAACAATTGTAATTTCGCGGGTGGACTAACACACAAATATATAACTTAAAAATGTTAAAATAATCCTTTAAATGAAATAATCGTTTAAGTAACGAAATCCATCCCTCTACCCGCGGGTACGTAATGTATCAAACACAGTTAACAATGATTGAAATATACAACAGAAATCGAGATTGTTCACCTGAGATCGAATTGAAATTCAACAAACAATGTGCTAAATCAACAATGAATCATCAACGAATTTAAAGTGTCGAACTTGATAAAGCGACAAATAAGCAGAGAGACCTGCAAAATTGTGACCTGTAAGCACTTTGTTTGTCCTCGCACCCAAGTTAAAAAGGTCAAAATTTTAGAAAATTTAGATCTATAGTCTAAGCATTGTATGCACCCGTTTTATTCAATGTTGAGTCTTGATCAATTTGAAAAACATCATTACTTTTAGTGACTTGTTAACTCCTATCCAGCCTAAGTATACATATTGGAACCATTTTAAAGGCTGTAACTTAACTCAAAATGTAACAGGATAAAGTATGAAAAAGCCATCCAATACACACCAAAACGCATAAAACCTTCCAAACGGTTTTAATATGAAAAAAGTTCAAATTATTATAGTAATCATCTAGCTTTCATAATAACAATGAATTGTAATCATTTATACATTTTATAATTTTTTTAACAATATAGTGTTTATGAGTTAATATGCTCGACTTGTTTTGACTTGTTACCCAACCCACCTGCAACACCTTGTAGGCTTGTACAGTCATTCACACTCAAATGAAAGAGAAAATATTACCAGCACCTCACTTGTTGCAGCAGAATAGACGTCCTAATCAGCCATGATTGACCCGAAAACTAATAAATATAAGAGCATTATTGCATGGTGAAGATGTAATATTATATAATATGGCAATGGTTGACTTGAATAAGTGTATCAAAATGTGAGTAGGCATTTGAATCCGCAACAGCTTCAATTGCACTTCTCTGAAAAAAAGATCAAGCATGACATGTACTGTTAGTGAAGTGTGTTAAGATGTCATGGAAAACAATATAGTCAACCAAAGTATGGTGGTAAGGTTTCTATAACTGCTTTGGATGTTATCTTATGTGTAATCTTTCACAACTTTATATGTGTTACAAAAGAAAGATGGCAAAAGGGCATGCATGCAATAATTTTGAATGTGTCAAGTAAAGAAGGAAAACACTACCCCTTTAGATTACCAACTAAACCTTATTTGAAATCAATATTTGTTGGTCATATAGAGTATTGGTCACTCTAATGATATAAGGTGCTTGCACACAATAATGGTGACAACACTTAGTTAAGTTTGAGCTTCATCCATTCTTTTTTGATAGCTTAGTTATCAATCCTATTTAGAAGTTCTTAGAAAAAAAATCAAAGAATATTAAATTCAGAAAACACTTGCATCCGTTTTAAGACACCTTGTTTGTTTACCTTTAACTTCAAGCCAATTTCTTGACATTTTGTCAAGTAGAAGCCACATCCATCTTTGGGTTAGGCATTTGGTTTAAGAGCTTCCGAAATATTCAAGACGATCTCTGTAAATGCTACGAAGCCACATCCACCAAAAGAATATCAGTCACAAATCAATAACTAATTGAGTATTAGAAGACGAAATCCAGATTTCGCAAGTTTGATAATTAGATTACGCAAGTTCAGTCACAAATCAATAACACAAGCCAAAAATGACCCGTTTATAATTAAAATCTCTATCTACATAAAAATGAATAGAAATAATATAACCTTTATCGCAACCTCAAGGTGTGCAAACAGCTTTTGCATAGGCTAAACACATTATCAACAAACTTATAAAAAAATAGAAAAAATATCAATTAAAAACCAATTTAAATTACTCAAACTTCCCACAAAATGATACGGGCAAGTGGGTACCTCGAAAGAGAAGTTATTGTAATATTATCATAATCAAAATGCAAGATGTTAATTCACTTATGTTCCGTCTCTAAAACATGGAAGTTTCTATGATCAATAACTCTTATTTCATTGCTCATAATAGCACCGGCATGATGAAATATAGTGATCCATTTGAGATTGAGCAAAGTTACATTCCAATTGTTTTTTTATTGATGATGATACTTTCCCCGAACGGAAAGTTTTCAAGACTATTTCGTTAATGGTCTAGAGAACTTTCTGTTGAGAGAACATACCATCATATGCAACTCAAACTTATTTTTACACAGAACAACTGAATTATTATACTTTAAAAGTAATGTTCCAGCTCTCTGTTGGAGGCATAGAGCTTGATTCCAATGGTTTCTTTGTTAACCTCATCTGCCATTGCACTAAAGGAGCAAAACAATGTGCAAATTTTAGTTTCAATATTGATATCTAGCCTTTTTTTTTTCTTATAGATGCTTATTATTAGTAAAATGAAACTTTATAACATACTTAATATTAGTGCTAAATTATAAGTTGAAAATTTTGATTTAATCCTATTTGAGAGATTAAACCCAACACGAATTGACCAGTTCTTAATTAAATGAAATTAGATTAAAAATTAAACAAATAAAATTTAACAAATATCCGATCAAACCAAGAAAAAATTACCGTATTTACCTGGAACTGATAGAGCATCTGATTTGATTCAGTGCAAGGGGAACAAATCCTGATTTAAAAACAAACATTAGGGATTTGGATTCAATATATACGAAATAAGAGTTTGGATTCACCGTAAAGGGACCAAACCCTAGATTGACCAGCAAACAAAAACTAAAAGAATTAACTAATTAACCTGTTTTGAAGAATGAATAATCAATGTCAGATTTAGGGTTTCAATATGAAAAAAAAAAGAAACACTATTAGCATCTGTAAATAAAAAAATTCATAAACGAAAAATAGAAACACCATACCTATTATATAAATCACAGAGTGCATCTGATCATTGGAGTTGCTGTAAATAGCAAAACCTGCAATTTTTATCTTCGTGAATCACAACCTGCAATTTCTTTCAAATTATGCAACCAAAATTGCTCTTGGCTCCATTCATCTTCAGCTTCATCAATTGCCAACAACAATAGAAACAGTGATGTGATATATGAATTGTAATTAACAACTATATTGTTCTCTTCTTCGATGTAACAATAAAAACCTGCAATTCAACACTTTCTACAAAATTGATATTCAATATGTCAAAAATAGATCTAAAATCGATTCATAATCAACAAAAATTTCGATCTCATGTTTTATTACTGTTTTTGTGTGAATTAACAACTGAAAAAGATGAAGAAGAAATCGATGAACTTGTGACGGCGGATGAATGCGACAAACAAAAATTGTCAAAGTGGAACGATTGCCTTAGATTAGGGTTTGTGATGAGGAGATTATTGAAAGGAATGATCTTCAAGAATTAGAATATGGAATGTATTTATTTTTGGAAAATGTTTTGAGAGAAGATGAGAGGATGATTGAGAGGGATTTGGGAATTCTTCTAGTGTAAGATTATGAAACCTAGAATAGGAAGAATCTATTAAATTTGCCGCTCAAAGGGAAGAAAGAGGAAACAATAAAATGCCACGTGGCATCTAATAGCTTAAGTTCATGCCAAGTGGCCTAAGATTGTTTTGTTTTATTATAAGGTATAGATTGAGAGAAGGGGAGAAAAAGCCATAGATATCCAAAAATTAATCTTAGCCATCCATGCATCATAATCAATGGCTATTATTGGGTTTTCAGGGTTTCTTTAACTCAAGGGGGTTTTCAATTTATCCTTGCCCATATATATATATATATATATTCAATAGCATCCAGAAAGTATTTATAATTGCAATAGTCATCATATTAAATTATGTAACTTACAACATTATAAGATATCATCACATAAAACAAGTTATATTTATTATAATGTTAAACAAAATTGCAATATTGAAAACTTTCCAATATAAACCATTATAGACCACACTTTATTTTATCAACATTAAATACGTTAACTTTTGAAACACTGATATTTAATGAATGGCAAATTAATATAAATATTTAGAATCGTAGCGTCGTGTTGATATTATATCTCATATTAATAGTAGAACAAAAATTGTGACTTTTCATCAAACAAGGGATACCTAAATTTTTATTTATTTTTACTTTTATTTAAAACTACATGCTCAAGACATTAGAATCGAACATATAATCATCATCAAGTAAATGCAAAACTGAAGGTATTTATTTGTGAATCATTCATTGTGACAACTCGAATTTCCGACTTTCTTTATTCGCATTTAATGCACGTTGACTTTGACTATTTAGTTGTGATATGATAAAACGTAGTGTACTTGCATGGTTATGTGTAATATGATAGCTTGCATACTGTTTGAAAAAAAAAACTTAGACTTGTAAACCATAAAACAACTCGACGAAACAAGTGAGATTCGCCAAGATCGATCTCGACGAAACAGATCAGTTTCGTCAACACCTTCTCGACGAAACAGGCTGTTTCGCCGAGCCCAGTCTCGCCGAAAGCCCAGTACGGCCCAGAATGTTATTTCGCGAATATTTACGTGAAACGGGTTCAGTTTCACAAGTTAAGCAATCAGAAAAACCCTAGAACTCCCTCTCTTCTGGGCGACGGCAACAACCATTGTTCACCATCATCCCTAGCTCTCGAATCCTTGTTTCTTCATCTTGAATCGGTTAGTGTGTGTTTGTAAATCGATTCCATGTTTCTGTGATATCACGATTATTGCTTGTGTATATGATTGATGTGCGTTACTGCTGTGATAAGAGTATGATTATGATGTTATTAATTTTGATATGTATGATGTAGTAGGATTTATATAAAATGGTATGAGAAATTTAATACAATCGAGTGCTCGGTTCTGGATATTGTTATTATGTTATGATTATGAATCCAAGTTAGTATCTTGATAGGGTACAATGATATGATGTTGTATGTTGATATGTTATACACATAAACTAGGGTTTATGCTAGACAATGACTCTGGGATGATTGATTTATGATGATTCGATATGCACATTGACCTTCGTATGATTTCTGTTATTGATGACGGCTGCTAGAAGGATTAGGGTTTATGTGTTATTCGCATCTGCTGTAACTGATGTCTGCGAAACAGACATCCGACGAAACAGGACTCCCGGCGAAACAGAATGTGTTTCGCCAAGAGTCATCGACGAATTAGAATCCTGTTTCGCCAAACAAGGCCACGACGAAACAGAATGTGTTTCGTCAATTTGTGTTTCGCCGAAAGTGTGTTTCGCCAACTTATGTGTTTCGCCATTATGTGTGTTTCGCCGAACAGTTAATCTGCACAGTAACTTGAGTTAATTCTGTTAAGTGTTAACTGGAATATTTAACTGCTGTTAAGTGTAACCATCTTGTATACGATTGCGAATACGTGCTACATGTTTATACGTGAACAACTTGAACACAAACTGATTTCACATACATGCATACTTTAGGACGGGATTGATTACTTGCGAACACATACTTAGCATACCGAGCAAACCAAGGTGAGTTCACACTCTTACCAAGGCATGGGATTCCCCAGGTGGGTTGGGAATGGGATTGATTGATTGCTTGTACTCACATCACTACTAGACTACTTACCACGGTCCTCGGATTGGGAAGGATGCCTGTGCCAAAATCTACGTATAATATACGTACTATCCTCGGTTTGGGAAGGATACTAGTGTTAACACATACAAAAATCCTAGGTACCAATGTTCTCGGATGGGGAAGAACACCAGCGCTAAACCTACGTACTCGATACGTACTATCCTCGGTTGGGAAGGATACTTATACATATACTCATACTTATTACTATCCTCGGATTGGGAAGGATACTTACGAATACAACTAGTCTAGTAAATATACATTATGGGAAGCCCCCACCAATAGAACGTACTAACGGCCCAGTAGCGCCACATGTTACATACGAACTTACTATTACGCATTTACTCTCTGTGAACTCGCTCAACTAGTTGTTGATCCTCTGTTACATGCCTTGCAGGACCTTAAGTACTTATGGAGCTTGCACGGGAGGCGTAGTCGTTGTGGGCAAGGATCTTGAATACTTGATTAGACTTTATGACATTTCATACTTTATTATGTTGGGTTTAATTATACGCTTCCGCTATACAGTGATAACATATTTATGTTTTGGAACACCTTTCATATGGATTGATTGGAATTAAATTGCAATTACTTTTACTTTATACATTGTTCTATATGATTGGTGGCTTGATCCTGGTCAGTCACGCCTCCAAGCGGTGATACTCCGCATGTGGATTTTGGGGGTGTGACAGATTGGTATCAGAGCCATTGGTTATAGAGAACTTGGTTTTAATAAAGGGAAAACGATTTTCTTAAAACCAGACTATAACCAGAACAGTGCTCTCAACGATCCACAAGGACGCTTCGCTCCACGTGCAAGGCTCAACATTATAGGTACTACTATTCATGTTACTTTACCTACATGCTAGAACTACATAGAACTTTGCTCGTGGTATGCTTAGATTACATTGCCTACTATTCGTTACTGCTTGAAAACGCTTATGTGCTCACTCTCTTCGCACTATTCGCGAACCTCTCTCACTCATGTTCCCCTTGATGTCAAGATCATGAGTGGACGCGCTAACCTAACTCAAGCCCGGTTGGCGGCTTCGGTCACTGAACAAGTTACTGCAGCACTCGCAGCTGCCCAGGCAGGGGGTGTAACCTGCCATCACCACTTACTCTAGGATTTTTAGATCCTACTCTCGTAACTCAACACTTGTGCTTAATTTTGATTACTCTTACGCACACGACAAGTCAACACGCTCAGCCACCTGTATGCACATACAAGACTTTTATGGACTGTCGTCCTACTACTTTCAGCGACACTGAAGGAGCTGTTGGACTCCTCCATTAGTTCGAGGAACTCGAATCGGTCTTCGAGTGTGTGAATGACCCGAGGCTCGTAAGGTGAATGTCAATGTTGTCTGGCAATTGGTCTACCATGTTGAAAGCTTTTTCGACCTTTTCCTCATCATAAAATGCAAATTTTCCCGGTGGTGGAACTTGATGAAACTCTGAGCCAATGCCTTTCTTATTCTGCTCAGACTCACCATCACCCGGTTTTATATTGAAAATTCGTTCAAGCACATATGACGACACGTGGTAACTCTTTAACTTGTTGTTATCCTGTTCTAAATCAGCAATCTGTCGCTTCAACTTAGCAGCATCCTCAATATAGGAATTAACAACATCTTGTTTTATAGAATACATTCGTTTAAGTTCTTTGGTTGTTTCAGACATATAATTCATTCTTGATTGAGCATATTTCATTTCATCTTTTACTTTTTCATATGACTCTTTTGTAATGTGATATGATAATTTCATTGAGTCATATTCCTTTTTCATTTCTTGACAAGCAATTTCTTTTTGTTCACATTTATTTGTCATTTTCAAAACATTTTCTTTCAAAACTTCATTTTCTTTCTCTAATTTGTTACATTTTTCTGAAAGTTTTTCATCATTTTCTTTAAAAACCTTTTCATTTTCTAACATCTCTTTGCATTTTTCTTTGAAAATCTTTTCAATTTTTGTGAACTCAAGATCTCTGGTTCTAAATTGCTCATCTTTTTCAGTACAAGCTCTGCACGATTCCATACATTTCTTGCACTGATCAATCTGTTTCAAGTTTTTAGAATCAGAATTTACCTCAGTGATTGGCACTTCGGTGTTTTCAGCAACCTCTGTCTGCTCATCAACATCCTGCTTTTCTTCAACACCGACTTCATCACCAGCATTATCAGCTTCCTCATTCTCATTCTTTTCTTCTATCTGCTGTTCTTCAGTAACAGCTTTCTCAACCTCTTCATTCACAACAACTTCTTCACTTTTGATTTCCTTCACAGCTTCAACTTCAACAGTTTTTGTTTTAACTTCTTCAGCATCTTTCTTCAGATCGTTCACCATTTCTTGAACATTCTTCTTCATCCTCTCCTCATCCCTTTTTCTCAGACACGATAACATAGCATATCTGATCTCCTTTTCAAATCTCTTAACGTATGTGTCATCTTTCAATACATTTCTATAATATTCAGCTCTCAACGGGACTTTGAGAAGAACATCATCGAAAATTATGTCTTTCTTGGGAACAACCGGTTCTCCTTCTCTGTTATAATAGCATTCTCTCTTTTTATCCCATCTTTTGCTACCGACAGCCATCTCATACTCCTCCTGCATGTCATCCATTCTGTTGTAGACCACGTTTCTTTCTCTGTAGGTCTTCTCACTCAAGATCTCTTCTTGAGTTTTCTCTTTGATCTCAACTTTTTCTTCACTGATTTCAGCAGTATCTTTGTCTTTGTTTTCATCTTGAATCTCAGCAACAAAAACAAACTTTCTTTCTTCTGTCATAGCTCTCCCTTGAGCTGTTTTACGAACATTCTCTAAACGATCTTCTTCTGGACAAACTGTGCTCCAGTCAAATCCTTCATCAGGATAGATTACTGCATATGCTCTTGACTTTTCTTTTGGTTTATCTTCAATCAACTTTGGCTCTTCTCTGCTTCGATGGTAGATTGCCTTTCGGTAGTAATCATCATTGAACGGATGTTCATTTCCACCAACTGCAGAATTAGTGCATTCTCTCTTGAAATGACCTTTCTGCTTACATTTGAAACAGGTCACTTTGGATTTGTCGAATCCAAGCTTTGTTAAAGCACCTCCAAGCGATTGTTTCCCGGTAATCTCCATGTACCTCTGAGCTCTGCGAATACAACTAGCTAAACACCAACGGATGTCAATGAGCTCCATCTCTTCCGGATCAATTTGGTCGTAATCTTCTTTGGTCAATTCGGAGTTTCCAATTTTGCCAGCTACAAGACCTTCATATGACTCCAGAACAGATGCAAGGAAACTCATTTGCTGCTTTGCTGCATTTATGCTTATTGCAGGAGAATTCTTCAGTTTAAGAGCAATGTTGCACAGGATTTCTTCAGAATCATCAGAATTTGTCTTTGAAGATGAATGATATCCAGAATGATGACTTGTTGACATTGTTGATGGTTCTTTCATCTTTTCACCACTAAATGCTGTTTTTGGTGAACCAACGCCTTTATCAGAAAGCACACTGCTTTTGTAATACAAGCCAACGTTCTGTTGATGTGAAGAATCAATCATCTTGTTTTGCTTTTGTAGCTCCAGATCATGACTTTCAATCTTTTCAAACAAAGCATCAAGAGTAATTGTATCATACAAAGCATCATTTTTCAAAATAAAAACAAATGTTTGCCACTGATCAGCTCGTGGTAACGCTTCAATCACTTTATCAATAAGTTCCTCTCTGGTTTTATTTATCTCTAATCTCTCCAATTCAATTTTAAGATGACAGAATCTCTCAATCATTTGTCTCACCGACTCTCCTTTTATGTTATCAAACAGATCAAATTCTTTCTTTAATAAAGCGATTTTGTTCTTTTTAATCTGTTTACCCCCTTCAGCTTTAACACGTAAAGCTTCCCAGACAGACTTAGATGACCCATCATGAGTTAGTAAAGCAAAAATATCATTTCTGATTGCTGACTGGATCAATGCTATCATTCTCTGTTTAGCTCCGTATTCAGCTTTATCTTCTCTGGAAAACTTCTTGAATACAAGATCTTCGCCTTTCTCATCTTTTGGTTTTTCATATCCATACTCCAGGCAGAACCAACTTTCATGGGCATATGCTTTCGCCCAGTTGATGAAACGTTCCCAGTTGATGAAAAGTTATCGTGCTTGATGTTTTCGTTGATCGCCTTCGTGATGGTTTTTGGTGTAATATTTGTAACCTCAGACGATTCGGTTGTGAACGCGTTGAAAAACGTGTTGTAAAATTCCTCAGCCATGATGTAAACCTGACAGTCACAAGAAAACAAACAAACAAACAATCAGTTTAACAAAACTGTATACGTAAAAATGGGTTGATGAAATTAATCGAAGACTCGTGTCGAATATTTGTGAACTCGTGTTGAAAACTCGCGGACTGACTAAACTCCAAAACGAACAAACTTAGTGAATGAACTAGATCAAATGGGCTTCCAATGGATCGTAAACAAAGAAGTTCACTTTGACTTGAAAATGATTTAGGCTGAAGACCTTTAACTTTCTGATTTGGGTCAATAAGTTGATGTTGAAACTTGGGCCAATGACAATACTGACTTTGATTCCCTTTATATAAGTCCCACTTGAACTATTATATCATCTTTTATATATGTAATAGAAATTTGCCGACACCAAAGATAATACAAAAACTACACAAGTGCCGATGTAGAAGAGTTTAAGACAACCGACAAAATTATCTTCACTTGCGCATGAACCGACAAAGTTGATCATTACTCAAATCTCATTGGACCAACACTACCTAGTGGAACGGTGATGTTACAACCAATGTTAATTCACATGATGGACTTTAAAACTTGTATCAAATGATCACATTAGCCGAGACAATGCAATATTGCTGCTTTCAATACACTTGTAGAACCGAGACACTTTATCAAGTTTATGACCCTAATTCACATGCAATTTTGACTAAAACAAACAACCATGTGACTGACTGACATCCTCGTTGACTGTTATACACAACACAATGAATGCACTCAATCGGTTCACCCTACTCAATGCACTTTCGATAATATCACATGAAATACTGACACTTTGGAGCTGAATTTGTAAGTATCACTAAAGTGAAACCATAGTTGTCACAAAAGCGGAACCTCAAATTGTTCAAATAAGCGGAATCTCAAGTTGTTCAAATGAGCGGAATCTAGCTGATGATGTCACCTTTTGCACGAGTTCAAAAAAACGAAACCTCAAAAATACTAAGATTTAGGTCGATTCAGGCTATGAAACTTTCAAGGATTTGACACTACAACATTCCGAGCAAGATGTGTAAAACTGAACCGATTCTGACCGTAAAAAATTTTGAATTTCGAAAAAGAATAGTGTAGAAACAGAATTATCGGCTGAAATGTATATAACTCTTCTTCACTAGCTCTGATACCACTTGTTGGATCGTTGTTTGACCCAATTGAGTCGATCAGAAGAGTTTTAAGTCCGGTTCAAAGGCGGAATCAGAGAAACGGACACAAACACAGCTTGATAATCTAATATCTGTCTCTTATATTGCGTTTAACATTGTTTACAACCTGACAGAAAACCGGCAGCACTTCGTTACAGTTCTGAAGGATGCGTACCGAATGAACTAACATGTGCACCTTATATAGTAGAGATGATTTCGCTTATGTGAACATGACATATGAGCGAAATCACTTGTATCTGATTTCGCTTATATGGACATGACATAAAAGCGAAATCACCTGATGACTAATAAGCGAAACCTTACACAAATGACATATAAGCGAAATCTAACTTATGACATAAAAGCGAAATCAGACTAGTCACATGAGCTAAATCTCATATAATGCTTTGTCTTCTTGTGAGGTGATATCATTGATGATGTAATATTGATGATGTCATCATTGTATATGATGACATCATGTTGAATCATATCCGCAACGAACTGAGACTCAATATAAGACGAAGTTGACAGATGAATGCACTAACAAAAACCCCAATGTAGTTAACAAAGTGTAGCCTTATACATGCAGCACCTTGACATCCGTTGCTGGGTTCAGGATCGATCGGACATGGTATCGAATTAGTGATCAGGGGTTAAAACACTTACAACGGGGCAGAGTTTCATAGAATTAGGGGGTATATCAAGAAAACGGAGATTTAGAGAAGGGAGTTCGTCAAAATTTGATCGAACTGATGCACAGACTTCTGTCCCAAGCTGCTGCTTTTATAGGCAATTTAGGTCGCTCCCGCGCGTCGCGACAAGAACTGGGGTTCCTTCCGCGTGTCGCCTGAGACGCCCATTTTGCATAGGTAGCCTACGTTGCATGTATAGCTCTGCCACTTGTTGCGCTCGAGAAAAACACGTCTTGGTACTCCCCCGCATGTTGTGGAAGATTTAGGGGTACCCCCATGTGTCTTCTGAGAGTCCAGTTTCAAGATTCTTTGTTTTTCGTCCTGGTTCGTGCCGTACAAGTCCAGGGTTTTCATCAGGGGTCCATATAAGGTGTTTTTGAGAGTTGTTACATATATATACTAGGTAAATGCCTGCGTAATACGCGGGCTTCCACCAAAACCGTATTATTTACTTTGAATACAAATGTTGTGTACAAATACATACATTGGAAGAAAAAAAACAGAAAACTATTCAAATGCCGGAAAAAACTTCCTTGTAGAGTACATTTGTTGTTTTACTCGTTACATTCCCATCTTTGTCTAGTATAAGCAACTTCACACCGGCTCTGCTTTTAACTCTTGATAACGCAACATAAAGTTGACCATGTGAGAAAACTGGATATTTCAAATACAATCCAACCCTTGATAGAGATTGTCCTTGACTTTTATTTATAGTCATTGCAAAACATACATTTAACGGGAATTTTCGTCGTTGAAACTTGATAGGAATTCTTTTATCCGACGGTGTCAAACTGATTCGTGGAATAAACGTTCTAGTCCCTATGTTTCCGCCAGATATAATCTCAGCCTCTATAACACGTTTATAAAGTTTAGTAATCCGTGGTCTCGTACCGTTGCATAAACCATTTTGTTGATCAATATTACGAAGTAACATTACAGGTACACCAACTTTAAGGACTAATCGATGATTGGGCAGACCAGAAATTTTAAGACCATTCAGAACATCGGGAGAATATAGTCTCGCATGTGCTTCGTTCTTTCCTTTATCAGTTTGACAAATACTATCGGAACTCAGATACTCCACTTCATCTCCAGGAAACGAAGCAAGCAATCTTTCATTAATTTCTTGAACAACCTCGTTTGTTGGTGCCAATATAGCTCTTTCAGCAAAAAAATCTTTATCTTTGTACAGTTGAAGAAGTGAAGGATATACAAAGTCGATCAGATCTGACATAGGATCCTCAGAGCACTTGATTAACAAATCTTCAGGAATATCTATAACCACCTGAGAATCGTCACTGTCACCAATCTTTCCCTCGCCCAACTCGAGCAACCAATTGGCAAAAGCTTTAATCTCTTCGATATCAGATGCGTTGGCACCTACGGTTAACCGCATGTTTTTGGTTAACGCCAGGACCTTGCAACTACTCCAAATATACGACGAAGTGATTGAAGCATTAACAATTTCTCGCCTACTGCCATTTGGTACAACCGGAAGTATCTGTCTAAAGTCACCACCGAACACCATAACTTTACCACCAAAGGTCATCTCACATTTGAAAATATCTTTCATTGTCCGGTCAAGTACTTCAAACGCATGTTTATGATTCATCGGTGCTTCATCCCAAATTATCAATTTTGTTTTCCTTAATAAATCAGCAACGTCATCGTCCAGTTTAATAAAACACATCGAGCTTTCTATTAAATTCAAAGGTATATGAAATCTTGAATGTGCAGTACGGCCACCAGGTAACAATAGAGATGCGATTCCACTTGATGCAACATTTAGTACAATATCTCCTTTACATCTAATGGATGCAGATAATGTCTTCCACAGAAACGTCTTACCAGTACCTCCGTAGCCATAGACGAAAAACACACCACCCACATTACTATTAAATGCTTCAATTATCTCATCAAACACTAAACGCTGCTCATTGGTTAGGCTACTTAAATGATTATGAAATTCAACGGCAGTAGCGCTTACATCGTACCGAAGCTCATCAGCAATTAAACGGTTCTCTGCTGAATATATTGACTCACTATCGGGTTGAGGCATAGATGGAAACCGACTTAAACTTGAGTTGTTACGTAGTAAGTAACGCTCAATTTCCAGCAACGTTAGGTTCCTTATTTGTTCTTCTGGAAGAGACAAACCTATTACGATTATATAAAAATTTATAAATTATTAAAATTCTTATAAATAACAAAAAACAACTTCATAAACACTTATATATAAGACATAACTATAAAAATATTAAATAACAATTTGCGTACCTTCAATCCTCAAAAGCTTTTGCCGATTGTATAAAATACCATCCGAAAGGTACTCCCATGTGTTTTCCCAAACATCTTCCGGCCTAGACAATGTATTAGACGCCAACATTGTAGCAAACAGATTACGAAGATAGTATCTTGAACCTGTGAAATAAGCCTCTTTTATAGCTTCTATATACTCATTGTCGTCGTCTAAAAGGCCTCTAGCGTAGCACGCATCTCTAAATGTTGGGAAGACTTGTCCATCCACAATATGAATCTCTTCAAAAGACTTAGGACCTACTACCTTATTAAGAAGGATTCTTAAAAAGTATGCCTCGCCCATAGAAGGATTAACACAGTGAATTCGACCAATGGTTTTACCTATTATCCGTTTATCCCATATCCTTTCGTCCTTCTTCCAAACAAATTTATTTGGGAACTCAACGTAAGTAAGGGTGCGCGCCAACGGATCTTTCTCATTCTTTTCCATCCACCCCAAAAACATCGTAGAAGCAACAGATGGTTTATGAAGAACACTATCAAGATCGTCATCAGGGCCGTATATAACGTTTTGTTTATCTGGTAGATAAAACGGAAGCCTGATTACGGATGGATAGCGATAATGAACGTCAAATGCAAATATACGCCATGAAGCTTCGCACGCAGGGAGATATCTACAATCATAATACTCTTTGATTTCATCTTTTCCATCTTCACGCTGACCTTCATCGGCATTTTGTACAAAACCAAATTCTGCCCTATCTGGTCCTTTGTTAATGTATTTAAACAAATACTTTATGGACGCAGTCTGATTACACCATTCGACGTTAATGTGTGCCTGATAACGTCTCAATAGGGTTTTGCTATACGGAACCACGCTTCTGTTATCAAGCTGAATACCAGATTTCTCAACAAAAAAACCTGAATCCGCACGTCTATACACCGGATAACCATTCGAATCTAGAGTAGTTTGATCACAGAACTTCTTAGGAAAATTCTTCGAACAGTTACCGTCAACCATACACGGACAATTTGGTTTTGCAACACCACAAGGTCCGTGAATCATATAATCGCTCACAAGAGTATATAGATCTGGATCTAAGTTTTTGTCAGGTATCTCGGCAGAAATAAAGTTGTCAACATGCTCAACTGAAGGAAGCTTGCTTTCGTCATTTAAGAACAGACAAATATGGGCATGCGGTAGACCTCGTTTCTGAAACTCTATGGTATAGACAACTGCAATAGGATAATTAATATTATACAAATTTTTTAAGTTATGGTTATCAACGAAGCAGACAACAAAAACTATAATAAACTAATTCAATTAAATGGATGCGTACCTGCCGATGCGTTGCCAAATAAAGATTTCTCTCGCAAGTCTTTCATGATCGCGTCAAGCTTAATTTTGAACAATCGGCATAAAATATCCGGTCTATCTTCCCGATTAATCTTCGTGTTCTTCAGAAATCTTTTAATCTCCGGCCATTTCGGATTACACGTTATCGTAATGAAAAAATCAGGGTAGCCATACCATTTACAAATGGCCATCGCATCATAATAATTCTCCCTCATATAACGCGATCCACCGGTAAACGAAGACGGAAGTAGTACGCGTATTCCAACGTTTGACATATCAGGATTACCATTTTGTCCAAGCTTTCTAAGGTTCTCATATGTCTCAGATCTCAGATTATTTTGCTGCAGACGTATGAATAGTAATCGTTCACTTTCAATCATCGTATACACGTCAACCAAGAACTGTTGCAAAAGTCTTCGAGCATTGAGAATCAAAGAGAAATGATTGACTCTATCTTGAACATGGTAAGCAAAATACTCTCTCATCGTACATTTTGACTCTTTCTTCTTCGTTGATGCCCTTCCTTCTCTATGAAGAATATCAACCCGATAACCATCTTCACCAAAAGGGAAAAGCAATGGATACTGAAGCGCAAGATAAGATGGATGAAGCTCGCTAATACGTTGTAGACCATCTTTCTTTGACTCAACAACTACGTCACGATTATCAAGAGCATCCTCAATGTCTCCAACAATAAGCGCAGCAACTTCGGACGACGTCGGTAGGTTGTATGTACGACCATCTTTAGACCTATTTGCCTTAAGCCGTAATTTTAAATCAATGTGAGGATTATCAACAAACCGATCTCGTACACGCCTATAGGTTTTCACAAGCTGATTATTTGAATCTAAAATCAGCTTAAGGTACTCTATTAATTCAGTGTCAAGCAAATCTGAAGTTGCAGAACCTTGTTGATTTGAGTTACTGTAATGCAATTGTAAGAAAACAATGAAAGTATCAGTAAGTGTTCATATAAACATAAAAAAAATAAAAAAAAATAAACGAAATGATTTTCAGGGATACCTAAATACGGTTTTGCGATTACACACTTCATTATCTGTGTCGTATATGTAAAGCTGCGCAAACTTTGGTTCACCACCTTCTTTAGGAAGAAGACTTCCAAGTGTATGATAATTCTCACCACTAATTCGGTATACACATGGAGCATTTCCTCTATTGATTTTCGAATCAACTTTACCACCTATAGAAGTGAAGGAAAACATAGAATTAAAACGACGAATATTTAGTAAGAAATGCTTGCTCTTGTCGTCTAAACTCTTGAAAAGGTTTTGATATTTCTGACACGTCTCTTTAAAATTCGGAAGATGTACTTTTCCATAACCACAACAAAGCATGTAAGATTTTCTTCCTAAGTAAACCCTTCCTTTTCCGGCTTCAACTTTCCACAACTTAGCGTTACATACGGCACATACAACTACTTGATCACCATGATCCAAATAATCTATTATACAAAATAAAAAACATATCATTTTGTGCTATTTATTATGAAATTAATATAATGACGTTCTTAAATGGAATTTAAGTAGTGAGTGTATAAGATACTTACTGTTAGAAACGCCTTTATATGGATCGTTAGCAATTTTTTGAGGAATAATATGATCGTCGGAAGATAAATCAACCATTGGAACAGGATATACGCAGCGACCTTTAGTAGACAACCTTTGTTTTACTCTTTGTATCCTCTTCACACCTATATGTTCATAGCAACGAAAATTAATAAAAATTTCAGATTAAAAATAAACAAATATGAAAGACATAAATAAATACCACCAACCTGAAGTAGATGCTTCAGACGGACTTGTTATAGGTGTGGTTGGGAAACAACGTGGATCGATGGTATGAATAAAAGAGGATGAACTAATTGGTGTTACGATACGGCATTCTTTTGTATTGGATGCTGAAACACTGAATGACCGAGTAACGATTTTTGAAGTGGAAGATTTGTTACTCACATTATGTCTCTTATTTTCCAAATGTAATTTCCTATATTTTCTTCGTTCAGCTGATTGTTGATGATCATGATCATTAGAAGCAACTGAAAAAAATATAGTATACCATAAATTATCAAAATGAAAAACTGTATTCATGTGTAAAAAATTATAGAATTTACCGTTGTTAATATTAGTCAATGGACTTCTTCCATTTTCAACTGCAACAAAAAAAGTCCAAGTTAACGTATGAAACATGTTTATATATTACATCATTTTTTATTTAAAAAAAACAAACTCATAATGATAATAAACAAAAATTAAACATGTAAGTAAGTAACACCAACCGGATGTATACGCCTCGTACGGATTTGTTAAAGGTGTGTTTGGCAAGATACGTCGATCAATGGTATTGATATAACATGATGAACGAATTGGTGTTACGACACACCAATCATTTGTAGAGGATACTAAAACGTTGGATGACCGAATTACATTTTGTGAACTTGAAGATTTGTTACTCACATTAGCTCTCTTATTATCCAAATGTACTTTCTTTAATTCTCTTCGTTCAGCTGATTTGTTATGCTCAATATCATTAGAAGCAACTGAAAAAAATATGAATATTCATAAATTATCAAATTATACATTAAGTAATGAATTCCTGTGTAAAAAAAGCAAATAATTTACCATTTGTAATGTTAAAATAAATTATAAATGAAACATTGTATTCATGTGTACAAAAATAAAAAATTCACCATTTGTAATATTAGCCAATGGACTCCTTGCAGCTTCAACTGCAACAAATAAAGTCCAAATTACCGAATGAAATGAAATAGATAATGTTAGTAATAAAAATTTATATATGTAAGTAAATCACACCAACCTGATGTATATGCCTGGTAGGGATTTGTTAAAGGTGTGGTAGATAAAATAGGTCGATCCAAGGTATTGAAATTTGAGGATGAAGGAATTGGTGTTACAACACGGCAAGCATTTGTAACGGATTGTGAAACGTTGGAAGAACCAATGACGTCTCGTGAAGTGGAAGATTTATTATTTGACTTTCCTCTTTTATTATCCAAATATAGTTTCCTTAACTTTCTGCGTTCAGCTGATTCTTGATGCTCAACATCATTAGAAACAACTAAAAAAAAAATAGAAAAAAAATAAACAATCAAATTATATATAAAAAGTTGTATTGCAAAAACAAAAGTTTTGGGCATTTGTGATGTTAAACAATTTATAAATGAAAACTTGTATTCATGTGTAAAAAAAATATAAAATTTACCATTTGTAATATTACCCAATGGACTTCTTCCAGTTTCAATTGAAAAAAAAGTCCAATTTACCGTATCATATATGTTTAAGTATTGCAGAATTTCTTATTAAAAAAAAAAACTCATAATCATAGTAAACAAAATTTAAATACGTAAGTAATTAAAACCAACCTGACGTACACGTCTCGTAGGGATTTGTTAAAGGTGTGGTTGGCAAAATACGTTCATCCATTGTGGAAGATTTATTATTTGCATTTCGTCTTTTATTATCCAAAAACAGTTTCCTTAATTTTCTACGTTCAACATACTCTTCAGGCTCAACTTGATTAGTATGAACTAAAAAATAAAATGCATAAAAAATGTAAATATTTACGAAAACAAACTTTAATTATTGTCCAAATAATTGCAAACATTACCATTCGTAATGTTACGCAAAGGACTTCTACCAAGACCACCTGCAACAATTTAATTAAAAATAACATTACTTACCATCATTACATATTATATCAAAATTTATTATATTTGTAAACAACAATAAGGACCAACTAAACGTACTATTAGAAGGGTGAACACCAGTAGGAACTGGAAATGAAGGTAAAATTTGAGGCTTTGCGCGTTTAGGCATATCCTAATATTGTATCATGTAGAATATACAAATGCATTAAAATAGGTATTACAAAAAGTCAAATGTATAAGTATATTACAAATAGATAACACTTACGCGTATGAGAAATAACCAAACGTGAAAACTTCAAAAATGATGAAGGTCGTCAGAGAGTTTTCTGATTTAGAGTTCTAGAAATTTTATTTGGTTACTTTGAGTGTGTATTATGAATAATAAGAGAGGTTTTATAATGGTGAATATATTGTAAAAAAAGGAAAGTTTATAATTTAAAAACAAAAATCGGTTATAACTATAAAAAAGGAAATAATTTAAATTCAAATTATTTGAAAGATATTTCTATAATTGCCGAATTTAAAAAAAAAGTAAAAAAATTCGGTTATAAAACTTAAAAAAGGAAACAAAATCATACCAATTTAAGTGTTTCCTAAATTTTAAAAGAATTGGGGGTTTCCAAAAATAAATAAATTATAACTTTTAAATAAATGGATTTCCGAAAATATACTTATAATTCGTATATAATAATGATAGAAATTAAATTAAATTGGACAATTAGATTATTGAAATCTTTATTTGCAACATATTAAAAAAATATTAATAGTTTTAAAATAATAATTTGTTAAAAATACTAAATGTATACATTCAAAACCTTTATGGCCTTGTGATAAAGGTTTAAAAATTTCTAATTTCAAAAACATAAACAAATGTTTTTAGGAACATTTTATACATGCAACAAAATACAACAAAGATAAAGTAATAAAAGATAAAGGTTAAAGGAGTATAGGTAAGCCTAATAAAACCATTAAAACAAACAAACGATATATTTCAAATAAAAAAACAAACAACCATATGTTTAAAAAAACCAAAGCAACCGACCATCACAAATCAATCCAAACCAATGTATGAAACAAACCAAACAAAACCAGCAATATTACGAAAGAAATAAATTGTTTTTGGTAAAAATACTTCAACCATGAACTACTTCTCGATCTTTGGAACCAACATAATCGTTTCCTCATTAGTTTGGACATCCGACACACCAGCCTTTTTGACCTTTGTTGATGACAGAGAGGTGCTTTCTTCAACTTCATACACGTCAGCAAGATTGCGCTTCAGTTCCGCAGACGAAGTCTTGGAACAATCTTTAGATGTGCAATCGGGTGTGAAGCTATCACCAATAGAATCCACAGCATCCTGTATGATATATATTCAAAATTAGAAACTATATAACATGTTTAAAGCATTTGGTATTTCGTAACATTAACTTAAAATACATACGTTTAGAGCAAAAGGGTTTTGAGTCGATATATCACTAAGTGAAACATCAGCAGCAGCCTCGTCCACACCCTGCAATTCAAAAAATAATAAGGCTAGACACAACAAAAATAATAAATTTGTAACATATATTTAATTAAAAGGTTTGTATTTAACTAACCTGATCAACTGGAATTCGGCTCTCCAACGATTCAATTATTGCTGAATCATTCACCAACTTATGAACAGCATAACCATCAATATGGTTGTCAATATTAAATTGACTAACTTGAATCTTGAAAGCATACTTTTTATCATTGAATGCTCTAAACTGATAGGGAATGGTTTTCTCTACCAAAGATGCCTAATAAAAGTGAATAAAAATTATTTAAAAAAACATAATAATCCGATTTAGACATTACTAATATGTACCTTAAATAACAACTTAAGTAAATAATGATATGAAACACGTTACCTGATCCACTCTTGACTTCTCAAGCAATTGAATTGCAGTCATACCCAACATTTTTCTAGATTCACGGTCAAACAAAGTCAAGGAGGCAATAGCTGCATGATCTTGTACTCTAATCGGAATCCTAAAACTAAATGCACAAAAAGTATTTTAGAAAATAAATACAATTTAGATTTGTAAAGTAGAATAACATAAGCATAAATATTATAAAAGTACAAAAAAATATAAATAACTTACATCGGTGTGGCATTCACAACCTCCTTAGGACATTCAGGATTTGAGCAAAGTAAAACTTGTTTGAACTTCGGTTCCTCAGCACCGTCTTCAGCTTCCTCGATAACCATAGTTGTCTCCACCTTCCGATTGCACTTTTCACAACCAAGGTAGTACCAATCATCTTTATCATCCACACCCATGATCGTACCAAGAACTATGACCTCACAAGGCTGAAATAAATTGTAACAAAATAGAGTTATACATATAAATTTGTTTCAAAAATTTTGTTTAATGTATTTACTTAAAATATTAAAAAGTTGACACAAACCTGATCAAAGAGCGTAATATCACGGAAATTGGAAAACTGATGCTTCACTAAAAAGTCATCCGCAAGACTTGTGCTTCCAGATGAACCAATTGACTTCTGACCATTAGAGGATGTTTTACATATCTTCTCAACAAACCTTTTTACAATAAAAAAATAAAAAATAAATTAAAAACATCAATAAGTATTTCATATTATTTTATAAACTGTTTACTTGGTTCTGAATGAACGAATCTCCTCTATGTCAGAATTGATAAACAGCCTTGTTATATGGAAAGCATTAGATAGCGTTGTCTTCCCTGGGCAAAAAAATTAATATCATAGATTATGATATTCAATTTCGTAAATAATATAAAAATATAAATAATCTTAACAAAGTTTATCAACAGTAAAAACCTTTATACTTGTTGAAACTACCAAACTGCACAAGCAAAACAACATGAACTTCTTCTTTATGGCTCTGAATATAACCAAACATCTCATCGCAGTACTCATCCCATAAAGTGCAGTTTAACTTAATACCCCTACATAAATATAAATTAAACACATCAAATGAAATCATGTAAAAAATATATAATACTAAAGCTGCAATCAAATTAAATTAGAATTTAATAAACATACTCTTCATCCAGCAATTGCAAGTTCATGAATTTGCTATCTTTTCCCATCTTCATTTTGATCATTTCTGGTTCAGACCACTCATCTACATATCCAATAAAATCTGAAAAAAAATTGATTAATAAGAAATGTAATCAGAAAAAAAAAACATAAAATTAAAATAAAATTCAATATTTACATAATTTTTTAATTTAGCATGTTGTTGTCATATATATATGATGAAATACAAACCAACTCGATACTTGACATCGACTTCACCGGCTTTAATGGATTCAAATGATGCTAACCGAATACCATATACACTTCCATCAAAGTTCTCACACTTTTTAACAGATGTATCAAAGTTTAAGCTAATAGCATGTTCTTTGTCAAAGTGTTTGAAAGTTGACTTAATGACAGAAAGTTGAGATTTATAAATGTAATAAATTTCATTTTCATTAAGCAAAATTTCTTGTTTTTTCATAAACTTGCTCCAAACAGTTGCCTGCATCCTAGTCCCCTAATAAAAAAAAAACAAATTAAAATTGGTTAGTATAAAGAACAATATAAAAATTAAACTAAAATTTAAAAAACATATGACATTAAAACAAACCTGCTCATCCATAACCACCATTTCAATACCAATGGTTTCTCCTTCTCTCTTTGGATTCATGCGAATCCAAAGTCTTAACACCTTCACCTTTATGGTAAACAACTTGGATCTCCAATCAAGATTGTTTAGAAAAGTAATACTGTTTTCATCCATTTCGATGAAATATGATCTGAGAATAGATGATTGATATTAGAAAATGATTAGTAATTGAATTAAAATGAATCTACTTAGTAAATTTATATACAGATTTCGGGAAATTATTTTTGTAAAGTCTAAAAATCAGTTTATTATTAGAAAAAATTATTACCGAAATTATGCTGATTTATTTTAAGAAATGGAATTAAATCCAAAAAAACTTACAAATCTAAAAAAATCAACGAAAAATATGATTTATTACCTAAAAAAAAGTAACCAATTGTCATTCATTTTAAAACATTCTATAAATATGAAATCAAAAAGAATAACATATACATAAAAAAATACATTTTATTAAGACGATTAGTTTTCACAACGGATTTATTAAATTACTGTCATTTACTGGAATAAAATGCTTATAATTTAAAAACTCACCAACGATTTTTTGTCATTCTTCCATACACGGGCAGCGAATCCGTAAACCATATCGCCTCTCAACGTATGAAAAGTAAATAACAACATAAAATTGAGTTTAACATACGATCAATAAAAAAACCGCATATAAGACATATAAAAGATTGCTGGACTTCAAATAAGAGGCTTGAAATAGAATGTGCACTATAATAATCAAATCACAGATTTAACAATCCGATTAGAAAAATCATAATGTACATATATTCATCAATATACATTCACCAGGTATGAAGTGCTGGGATGATCTTACATATTCTCAATTACTCAAGCAATTTTCTAACTATGGATCTTACTATTATATTTATCAGCAAGGTGCTGAGAAATTCAACATCAAAACCCAGTAATTATTATTCGTATCATCTCAGTTCCAGGTCATACCCTTTTCAATTAATCATCTGAAGGTAAAATTCAAAATCATATAAACAAACAACATGATATCAATAGGCTACCATAATCCAACCAAGAGAGATTAAAACATAACATACATCAAAGTGCATTGAATAACACTTCAAACATACAAAACGGTTTAGATCATTAACAGATTATAAACTCTTGATAATATGAGGATTCCAACTCAAAAATCGGCATATACAACTGAAAATCACTGAAAAACGACAATTATAAACCCTAACAAAGAAATGGTAAACAAAAACCACATCAAATCGGCACAGTTAGAAAAAATACCGTATATGATGAATTTTGTGAATTCCATTCGCTCGTCGAAAAAATGCTACATTCAGGCTCAGATATTAAAAAAAAATTAAAGCACCATGGCTGCAAGGGAGGTTACATATGAATGTCTACCATCCTTCAACCCTGCCAAGCCAAGGTTCCATATTCAACAATATTTAATCAGAACTTCAAACTCATCATAGCCTTGACGAAAACTCTAAAATAGAAAAGGGGGAACAGAAGAAACAAAGAAGGAATGACACAAGGGTAATCAAACCACAGTAATCTTGTCCGTATCATCTCAGTTGCAGACCATACCCTTTTCTATTCATCATCTTAAAGTGAAACTGAAAATCATATAAACAAACAACATGATATCAGGTTTTATATAAACAGAGAATCCAAAATCGATATTCAAATAACATTCATTCAGTAAATCAATACATAACAAAACCGTCGAGGATTTGATTTCCTGCAAAATTAGACCAAATTCAGTTAATGCATCGAATAAAACTTCAAACATAAAAAACAGTTACTATTTAACAGAATATAAACTCTTCTTAATCTAACGAACAGAATTGAAAAACCAAAATATTCGATTGAAAAACCCCAATAGACAAAACATATATACACCAACTGTTCAATCAATAAAATGAAGAAGATATCAGAATAATTACCTTTCAAAGAAACCCTAACAGACCAGCAAATCCGTATAAGAAAACGATATTCAAATCACATAAACAAACAACATGATATCGGGTTTTAAAACCCTAAGAAAAAAGGAATAAGCTAATCGATCTTCAAATCATGTACAATAAATTCATACATCATCACATAACAGACAATACATCACAAATCAAAGTACAACAACCCATTCGAACAAATTCGATCAATAAGATGATGAAGAAGATATCGGAATCATTACCGTCGATGACGATGACTGTTGAATATTTGAATATTGATTAAACCTCGTTGCAAAGGATCGATTGAGAACGCAGGAACCAAAATCGCCTATTAGGGTTTCTTTGAAACGGTTAGAGTAATGAGAGAAAGAGACGAGAGTGCGTATGTGAGAAGCCAATGGAATCCCCATCCGAGAGATATGCCACTTGTCACATTATTAGCCTTTTGCCACATCATTGCTTAGGTGGCTTGCTCCATTGGGTGACATGTGTCCCCCAATGGTTTGCTTTATTAGAGATATAGATACTATACTAATATATGGTATTTACATTGTTACCTGGATAGCGACTAAAGTCTCATTGGATAATCTGCAATACATCTAATGGATTGTTGTTGCAACAACATTGGTGACAGCTAGGGTTTTCTTGCATAGATAACTCTCATGCTGATAACGTGTTGTGAAACTAACCTACTAGCAAAACCATACAAGAGAACAATAGGGAGGAAGAGATTGATGTTATTAGATGAGGTATGTATTACATATAACAACCCTCCAAAATATTTTTCCGACGCCCTAATATATTTAATATACCCCGTATGTGAAAAACGAGCCCAAAACACGATATAACATTAAAAACTAAATAAAAATCAATTTTTTTATGTCACTCGCGGGCCGCGTAGATCCCTTAAGGATCTAACGCGGGGCGCGACAGCAAAAAGATCAGGCGACACCCGGTGCAAAAAGATCATCGTGGCGGAGCTAGTGTGGTGACTGGGCCAGGCTAGGGCCTTCCAGTCTACTACGCGGGCCGCGTAGACCATGGCCTGAGTTTACGCGGGGCGCGACAAGGTCCGAATTCAGCCCTATAAATTAAGTCGACGAGCACAGTTCATAAATCGTTCAGTCTCTTTCTCTCTCACAAATTTCTACGTCGTATAAGTAATTTTATGGGCATAATACCCCCCTAATTAACGAAGTTCTGCCCCGATGTAAGTATCATAACCCCGGTTACGTATTAGATACGCTGCCCGATTGATCCAGGGTTCCGTAACGGCTGTCGAGGTTCTGCCCGATTGTCACACCCCGATTTTCCACGTGTCACCGGTGGGCCCGATGGGGGATTATCGTGACGTCATGGTTGGCAACATAATAGTCAAACAACACAATATCAATATGCACAGCGGAAGCAATTTAAAATATAATACAACCGAATTTATTATTGTAATATCAACTATCACAATATTCGGAAGTTTATCCACAGAAGGATCGAACATAAAATGGAAACAATAGTTCAACAAACTTTTAGGCATCTTAAGCTTGCGAGACTTCTATTGATGCTAAGGAGACATATCCAGCCAATTTCGTATAGTACCTGCATTTAGCCTTTTTGGAAAATACGTCAGTTTACACTGGTAAATACATTCAACTGACTCATTTTGGAAAAAGAGTTTGTAAATTGTTTTGAATGCACGTGGCACAAAATATCTTGACACATTGATTAAAATGCACAGAGGCAAAATTAATCTTTTTAACTTGGGAGAATTATTTAATATTATAATCTTGTGAACGATTTACATGTTACTTATGCGTTCAGTAGCCCGAAACGTATCCGGGTTAAAGATCAATAGACACACCACAATTCTAGAGTTATACACTGACAGGTGTACGCCTACACCCCGTGCTCAGGTCGTGGCCATCTCGTAAGATAATGCCGAGGATATCCGGGACATGGTCATTAACCCCCCAAAGGCTGTAAAGTAAACACATCTGTTTAAAACGAGCCGATCAAATTATTCAATTAACCACTAAGTGTGGAAGATTTGATGCTCGATCAAGCGGTACGCTATGTACCGTAACCCAAGCCCGTATAGGGAAAATAAGTTAAAAGTATTTACCTGAGCTAAATATAAATTCAATCCCAGCCGTATATCAATTCAGCAGGTACAGATAGCTTTTACTGGGCTCCTAATCTGGAACGAAGGTTTTTAATAACCTATTAGAATCCTAACGGGTTTTTAATTAAGCTTAAGCTTAGACCGGCTAGTTTCAAAGATACGGTTCGTACGCACGATTAAGCGAAGACCGGATAGAATGTGATTCAGACCCGACAAGTGTGAAGACTTGTTTAATATGGGTTTATTATTCACATTCTGGATTTTGAGATTAAACCGATAAGGTTTGACCCGTTTCGGCTAATTTATGTAAACTTGTTACATAAACCGAACCGAACGCGAAATAAGCGTAACGGGTATCCGTAATAGCCATATACAGGTTTCCTAAGTTAATATGCTTCAAATATGTTGTGACATCAGTAGGATGTCTTTCGTTATGCCCCGAACTAATTTAAACACAAACTATGCCCCGTAGGGGTAGTTTGGTCATTTTAAAGTTTGTAAAAGCGCTTAGATGTTTAACTGAGTTACAGGTCTGATGTAAACAGCAAACATACTCAATTTGATGAGTTATAACAGTAGACTAAAGCATATATGTGAGATTTATTATCTTTAACCAAACTATGCCCCGTAGGGGTATTTTGGTAATTTCACATAAGCCGAAAAGCTCAAAAACGAAGTCTGAGTTAATCAACCCTTGCTTACTGTTAAAATATCATAATTTGCCTCATATATCAGTAGGTATCAACCCGGGTATGTCTAATATGATTTTAAGACATATACTATGCGTTAAAAACGCTAATTATGGCGATTAAAGGCCATTTCCGGGTTCGAAACTTAAATCTGATATTTTTATATTTCCAAAAGGCTTAAAATAATTTATTTAACATATGTGATCAGTAGCAAAAGGTTTGGAGTCGTTTAGATAAGTAAAACTCATTTTATGGCCCGTAAGGGCAAAACCGACAATTTCCGAATTAAGCCTGCGACTACGAGTTATGCTCAGCCTAAAATTTATTAAAAATCTTTAAAAACCCTAAAATAATATTTTATATCAGTGGGTAAAAGATTTGATACCAAAAAGTATGTTTAACTAGGCTATATGCTAATTACGCCATTATGTTAACATAAAGCATTAGTTTTGCGATAATGAGCATAACTCTTAATCTACAAGTCGAACTGATGTCAAACTTTGCATGCAAGTCTATATATCAGTATTTGAGGTTTCTACACTTTTACATTTTCATAAATCACGTTTTAAGATAAAAAGGGCATAACGGTCAACATATGAGCGATTAACGGAAACTTGCATATTAATTGGATAATCAACGAAACAAGTACAGAGGCTTATACTATCATGCAACCCTACTCTAATGAAGCACTAAGGCATTTCCGAATCAAACTAAAACGGGTCAGAAGCGAAGTCAAAGCAAAAGTCAAGGTTTTGCGCCTTTCGGTTCCGAACCGGGTTTAAACAGAAATTTGTCGAGTCGGGCAACCGTAGACAAGTTTTCATACTTATTATCATGTTATATTAAGGTTAAAACAGGTTACACACCTTTCGGATCATTAATTGTGCATTAAATCGCATTTTGTATTTCTGTTGACTTTTTCGGTCAACGTTTGACCCGACAAACGACCTAGTTAGGTCTGGAATTGGTACTTGCCCTTATAAGGGTTTAATACCCATATAATTACCTATCTAATGGTACTTTTAATTCGTGATACGACTGAGCTATCGACACTTAATCACGAAGTCAACCGTTAAGCACGATATATTGACTTTTAAGCTATTTATAAAGCTAGAATTAATTTAGAAGGGTTAAGCAACTTACTAGATGATTAATGGATGATTAGGAAGCCTTGTAATCAGCTTGAAAGCTCCACAATGATCAGATTGCTTGAACTTTGGTGTGAGGAATTGTTGTGACAATGAAGGCCCTTTATATAGTGGTTTAGACACCATAAGGTGTTGACAACTAAGCCTAGCACCCTTCCACAATTGTTTGACACATGCCCTAGTGTTCTAGGGGTTGTTTAGGGGTCATGTATGAAGAGGCAAGTCGAAAATGTGGTTACAAGGGCTGCACCAGACAAGAAATCAAACAAAATCAATTTCTGTCCAGATATGCCAGTCGCGTAGCGCGACGCCTACATGCCTCATGCTCGCGCTACGCGAGCATGTCCAGTTCAGCCAAACATGTCTTGTTAATTGCTGTTTGATCCTTGGCTCTTCAAATCTTGTAAAGACACTCGTTTATTGCTGAATGAACCCTTATAATTGACATATAGGGGCTTCAAGACATATACCCACTTCGTTAAGTCCCCGGTTAACTTCATTGTCACCCGAAAAGTCCTAACTTCCAACGTTTACGCTTTAACCCTTCGCACACGAATTTTATCATAACTTTCTCATACGTTAACGAAACTTTACGAAATTTGAACCGTGCATTCTAGTGAGCATAATTAACATTTACAAAGCTTCGGGTTTGTCAAAAGGTCACTCAGAGGTATATCTTTAAACATGTTGACACATTTAACCCCTGTAGTTTGTAATCTCTCACTTTTAGCTTCGTATGATCCATGATTTATTCGTTTGAAGGTATGAGCATCGTGTAGGGTTAATGTACATTATATTTATTCACTGTTTGACATTCAGAACCCGTAAAATCACATACTTTCCATGTTTGTCAACTTTAGTCCTTTTATAACATTCTTTCACTCGTTCAGACTTTATGACACGTGTCAACACATTATAGGACGTGAATTTTCGAGGTGTTACATCCTCACCCCCTTAAAATAAATCTCGACCCGAGATTTACTGAAATAAGTAAGGGTACTTTTCTTTCATCGTGTATTTAACCTCCTACGTGAATTCGGGACCTCTATGGGCATCCCATTTGACCTTTACAAAAGGTATATGCTTTCTTCAAAGCTTCCTTACCTGTCGATCTTCGATCGACAAAGGTTTTTCCACAAACGTTAAGCTCTTATCTATTTGCACATCTGTATGTGGCATGACATGTGAATCGTCAGCGGAACACTTCTTTAGATTGCAGATGCGGAACACATTGTGAATTCCACTGAGCTCTTCTGGTAAGTTCAACTTGTAGGCAACTGACCCGACGCGTTCGACAACCTCGAAAGGTCCTATGTATCTCGGGCTTAGTTTGCCTTTCTTACCAAATCGCATCACCCCCTTCCAGGGTGACACTTTAAGTAGGGCTTTGTCACCTACTTCGAAGTGAAAAATCCTTACGCTTAGGATCAGCGTAACTCTTCTGCCTATCCAGGGCAGCTTTGAGACGGTCACGAATCTAGACAATTTTGTCCGTTGTTTCGAACACTATCTCTGGTCCTGATAACTAGACTTCTCCAACTTCCGCCCAACAAACTGGCGATCTACACTTTCTACCGTATAATGCCTCAAAAGGCGCAGCATTGATGCTGTCTTGGTAGTTATTGTTGTAGGAGAATTCGATTAACGGTAGGTTCTTATCCCAACTACTGCCTAAATCGATTGTACGTGCACGTAGCATGTCTTCCAACGTTTGAATAGTACGCTCACTCTGACCGTCTATCTGAGGATGGTAAGCTGCACTATAGTTCAAACGTGTGCCTAAAAATTGTTGGAAACTCTTCCAGAAATGTGACATGTATCTAGTATCTCTATCAGAGACAATAGCCACAGGTATGCCATGTAAGGCTACAATCTTATCAACGTATAACTGGGCTAACACATCGGAGCTGTAAGTCTCCTTGATGGGTAAGAAATGAGCTGGCTTAGTCAGTCCATCAATTATAACCCATATTGTATCATTTCCTTTTCTTGCCTTGGGTAACTTGGTAATAAAATCCATAGTTACCATTTCCCACTTCCACGTAGGAAGTTCAGGCTGTTGTAGCAAACCCGACGGCTTTTGATGCTCGGCCTTGACTTGCGCACATGTCAAGCATTTAGCTACATGGGTGGCTGCAGACTTTTCAAGCCTATCCACCAATAATTTGCCCTTAGATCCTGGGTAGCTGATGGCAAATTCTTAATCGTTGCCTAATTAGGGTTGCGGCATGTATGCATAAGCAATATGAACCGTCTTTCTTATTTAATAACATAAAACCCTCAGAATATTGAGTCAGGAGAATCTCATGCCCCAGTATCCAGACCCAGTACCAGCACCTGCACCCCCAATGAGTGCAGAAAATGTGCACGAGCTCCGAACTTTCGGAGAAGAAATCTTAGAGAGTAGTGAGAGGATGAGGCAGGTAGGAGAGTGACTCGTCTGGAAATATGACGAGCGCAATATGGATTACTGGATGAATCCAGACCAGTGAAGGTGATGATGGAGTTGGTAATAATAATAATAATATAATAATATATAATATGTTTGTATGAAAAAAAATAATAAATATAAAATATATAATAATAATAATAATAATATGTGTAATAATAATATATGTTGTAGTATAGACCACTTTGTGTTTAGCAATGCATAGTAGTATTGTAATTTCAAAATTTCAGCATTAGTTTGTAGTAGATGTATAATAGATAAGAAAAAGTAAAGTCGCAATGCTCGACGTTTTTGATCAAAATGCGTGTCATGTGATTGATCGTATTTAGATATTATCTTGTGATATTAATATGTGGTAAATGTTTAAAATTCAGATGGACGACGAAGTAAACCAGGAAAACTAGAATAATGATCACCAGAGTAACATTAACCCGGATAATGAAAACCCGAACAACAACAATAATGGAAACCAAGTGGATAACAGTGCCATGCAACATATAGTGGCACAAGGGATAATAGATGCAATGCTATATATTATCAAAACGGTTAAGGAATGTAACACCCCAAAAACGGGCTTGGTAATTTAGAACCCGGTTAAGATAAAGGAATGGGTAAAGTACCGTTAGTAGTAAAAGTGAACCCATAAATAAAATAACTAGGAATAAACTAGCCTAGTGGTGTCATGCATATAAGTAATAAGATGATAAGTTTTTAGTCCCGTATGCAATCAAAACGAAATTGAGGGACCAAAACCGTTAAGATGGAAATATGGGTTTTATTTATGAAAGTTAACACACACAAAACACACACTTTATGTGTGTTCTAGATCGAACAGGAGACTCCCATGGAGCCAAGAACCCTAACTTCATCATTTTCATCAAATTGAAAGGCTAAATGATGCTTAAATTCATGAATAAACACAGATTAATGATCACCTTCACAAGGGGATCGTAAGGTATGTCTTAAAAGTTAGATTGGTGATCTTTCACGAAGTGGGTTATGATGTAAATTGCGAATTTGTATGAAATTGAGAATGGGTGTGTGTTAGAATCATCATATTGAACATGGGTTATGCATGATTTAGGTTAATTTGATGTTTAAGGGTGAAACCCATTAGTTATGTTGAGAATGATGACTTGAATCATCATCCATGTCTAATTCTTGTTGAATGTTGATGTATTATGTGAGTAATATGGATTCTTGTTTGATGAATTGAAAGAAATATGATGATAATATGTTTAAATGTTTATGCATGAATGATTTATGTTGATTAGAAGGAGGAATTTGTTGAATTATGAATGAGATTAGAAGGATATGCATGAATTAGTTGTACACTATGCTTAGGAGATAGTACACACATCAAAAGTATGATGAAATTATGAAGAACTTAATATTAGATCACTTGTAAGTGATTAACAAAGTAGTTATGAAGTGGGTTTTGATGATATGATAGAAGTAATGATATGCTTATGTTAATAATGTTGAAAATCATATATGTGTAAGTATGTTTGAAGAAATTGGATAAGAAATGATGGATTAGCATGTTTTAAGGTTAAATGATAAACTTAATATAAGATCCGTGTGATAAAAAAAGGAATTGATGAATGATGAATAAGCTAACTATCTTGAGAATGATATATGATAGTTGATGCTTAATAAGCGACATGGAAGCTTGGAAAAGAAGCGGGTCAAACGAGACTAATGCGCACGGGAAGCATGTTACGATGCTAGGTAAGTAAAACTTACACCCCTTTTGTAGAATATCTATTCAATGTTTAGATCACAAACATGGTAAGTGAATATGTGAAATATGATGTTCCGACAAGTCTTGGTATGGGTCGGAACATGTGGTTATGTCAAGAAACTAAGTTGATGGTTAAAAAGGGTAAAAGGGGCATTATGGTAATTTTGGTTGCAAGTTAACGAAGTAATATGTTACATGGATGGGATAATGAATAAATAACATCCCACAAGGATAAAATGGACATTTAGACTTAACGGGTCAAATGGTGAAGATGTCACCCTTTGGCGTTATTGACTAATGAATTGCTTTGTTAAGTATTATGAATTTGTAGAATGTATAGAAAAAGGATTTGCGTTGCTATTATCTAGCAATTTAGCGCATGAAGTATTAAAACGGGTCATAGCTTTGATCCAAGCCAGGTATGTACGATTAGAGTTGTAGTTAAGTCGTGGGATTAGTCAAATGTTTAAGGAAGTCCTTTGTAGTAAAGGATGGAGCGAAGTTGACAAAAACGCCCTTGATGGGTAAATCGGGCAAACGGTCTTAAAAAGTTGATTAGAAACAAGCTATTTGATTAAGTGAATGTTTTGGAAAAGTAGGAAAGCGAGAAGTGTGATTTTCGTAAGCCAAGGACCTTAAAATGCGCAAATGCCCTTAACGGGTCAAAATAAGCTTTTGAGCGAAAATGGGTTTAAGAGGATGCAAGACATCCGAGAATCTAATTTTTATGATAGACGTCATTGATAGTATTAGGTTCGTAAGAAATTTTGGTCAAACAAACGAGTTATGTAGATAAATGCATGAACGGGTCAAAATATGGAAAAAGGGTAATAAGCCGAAGGCGTAAATGTCATAAATTTTGGTAGTCCAAATATTGGATTTTTACTCCATGTGATGGAGAATTAAATTATGGACGCGTAGGAAAAAGAATCGCGCAAAACGGACATCTAGATCAAAAGTTATGAAGCTTTGAAGTTAAAATTTTGAGTTAAAAATGAAGCTGGGCAAATGCGGAACTTGCTGTCAAAAAAGGGGCTAGGTGGGGCGTCTAGCCCCCCTGAATCCGAAAATTGTTTAATTAATTGTTCGTTTGCTCCGTTTTGTCTTGGGAACTCGTTTAAACGCGTTTTAAGTTGCGTATGACTAATTTAACTTACGTTTTTACGAGCATTCGTGTATGCACACATGTAGATAGGTAAGTGTGTATATTTGTATGTATCTATACACGTATGTAGAAGTGTATGTAAGCATGTATGCGCGAACGTATGTAAGATTATAAGTGTGTGAGCAAGTACACGCGAATATATGAAGGTGTATATGAGTAGGCAAGTATGAGTTGGGTATGTTGCAAATAGGGACGTATGTATGTATATATGTATAACGTCATGAGTGTGCGTAATGATGTAGGATGGGTGTATGTAGATATGGATGTATTAACGTAGATGTGTTTATATGTGGGTATGTACGTATGTATGTAATTGATTATGTGTGAACATATGAATATGTATAAGTATGTATGAAAGTTGGTACGCATGTGTTCAATGAAATTGAGTACTAATGATATTAATAGCGTATCTGGTTAATGAAGTATGACGCAGGAATAGCAAAGAAGTCTCACCGCGAATTGTATGATCAGATGGAAAGCCGGGTTGTAAAGAGTTAACGCAATGAAAAGTAAACATGAATAAAGAATGTATGTTTATATTGCGTACTAATGTTACGAGTTTTTATGTGGTGAGCGCAGGTAGTACGAAACACGAGGATCATCAAGGAATAGAGATCGAGGACCGAGTCACAAGTGAGATTGTACGGGAACGTTGATGCACATAATGTAGTAAACATAAGCTGTGTTTTTACTTAGTAAATAAGACGATTGATGGATTTATGTGAAAGAGTTATGTTAAAGTTCAATTTTAAATAAGTCAAGGTATTTATAATGAAAGAAATTTTATTGGTATGAAATTCCGCTGCGACTTTTGTCAATAACGTTTTAGGGTCTTACAAGTTGGCATCAGAGCCCTGGTTTGAGTGAATCAAGTACAAGAAGATAAATACTTGAACTCAAACCTGTGTGCTCTTGTGATAAGGAACCCGTACAATCCATCACTCGATCAAGATCTAAAGGTAGAAATGGAATGAAAGTATGTATGTATGTATGTATGTATGTATGTATGTATGTATGTATGTATGTATGTATGTATGTATGTATGTATGCATACATATGAAGAAACTAACGGTTTTGTATGTGCAAGGTAAGCTTAAAGGTTTGAAGAGGATGATCCATGAATGCAGTCTAAGATGGACGCTAAGGCAGGCAAGGATGCGAATGGACAGACGGACCCCAGGTACACAATATTAATATGTATGAGTACCGGTGTTAAAAGAAAAAGGAGGAAATCTCCTTGGGAAGGTAAGTATTAAATGGAAGACAACGGTATTGTCATGGTAAGATTTTAAAAATGTAGCACGAACTGAGACCCACTACTGCGGACATAAGGCAATGATTACCTGAAGGCACGAAATTAGTATGTGAATTGCGCACCTAGCCAGTATGCAAGAAGCATATGACGATCGTGAGACCGTGGTAATTATCGCAGGTATGTCCGTTAGAATTGGGTAACAGGTGGACGTGCGGGTGAAATGGGTAGTGAGACTCTCAGGAAATCGAGAGTATTATGTAAGAATGAAAAGTATGAATGATAAGAATGAAGAATGTTGAATGTTGAATCCGTAAGAAAGTACGGATCAACAAGATATGAATGAAACGATTGAATCTGCAAGAAGGATTCAAGGAATGAAAGACATGAATGGAATGTTTGAATCCGTAAGATGGATTCAAGGAATGAAATGCAGAAAATGATATGTTTGAATCTGTGAGACGGATTCAACACATGTAATGAATTAAAGATGTGAATGGGAGATGTAAACGAAATGTTTGAATCCGCGAGATGGATTCAAAACATAGAAGTAATGGAAAATATGAATGATATGTATGAAGCCGCTAAGCGGATTCAAAACATAGAAATAATGAAAGGTATGGATGTTACGTTTGAATCCACGGGACATATTTAAGATATAAAAAGGATGGAATTAGTCCACATCAGAATGTGTCGATAGTTTGACAATGGTTGAGTCAAACGAGTCATATGAGTAGGTGCAAAGTAAATGAACAAAAGAATGATCGTAATTGGCACGTAAAGCTAAATTTTAAAACGAAAGGAAGAAGTTTTGAACAAGTTATATGTTAAATGTGTTAGTAATCGACTCTTAGGAGTCAGAATGAATGATGGGCTACGACCCGGACAATGACTTAAGTATGAACAAGAAGGGTAAGTTTGCTAAGAATACCGAAATGATGTAATGAATGTCTTTGTAAGTAAGCATGTATGGAAGGAAGCACAAATGTGAACCTCAATGCATCTATGATAAGTAAGCAAAGTCAGTTTAACCTTAAAAGGTCAAACTGCAAAGGTTGACGAAATAAGTAACTAAAATGAAAGAATTGCATGAGAGAAATGAAACGTGTGACATGTTATAGCGTGTACGTAAGAAATTGTAGAAGAACTATAGGTGAGTAATCGCCCAATAGAATGAATGTTGAATGAAATGTGTTAACTGCTAAATTTGTTGATGATAATGTTAGAACCTTGAGGTGACGAAACCAATCGATTTGGTGGGAAGTTGTGCACGAGCGAAGGCACATTATACGGATGAATGAAATCTAGCCTAGTACGGCTGTTACTCGTGAAGAATGCGGATCGATCTGGGTTACAGATCATCGATTCCTAATATAAGATGAGGTTAGTAAAAGGTTTAACTTATGTTGGATAAACATGAAATGGGTAGATTGAAAATGACCTATGAAAGGAATGATGGAATGGGTATGATAAAGTAGGGAATGTTTGATTTCTAATAGTTGACATAAGAAGAAAACTATGTCATTATGAAAGGAATGATGGAATGGGTATGATAAAGTAGGGAATGTTTGATTTCTAATAGTTGACATAAGAAGAAAACTATGTCATTAAGAAGTGAATCTTAAAGGTTTTGAGTGAAAATTTTGAGTATTGGTTAAACTCTCGTATAATGAATTTGCATGACACGTATGTTCATACAAATTAAGTAATGCATGAAATGAGAAGAATAGTAATGTAGAATGGATGATTTGAAGGTAACGTAAGGGTATGTATGATACAAATAACTATAGAAAATGAAGAATGATGTTAACTTTGAAGTTAAGCATGAAGGCATGACCATGAAATAGTAACTTCGCTGTGATAACGAAGCAAAATTTAATGTTATGTAATATATGTATAGAATGTATTATTAAAGGATGAGATGAAGGTACTAGATCTGTTGTAAACGGATCATATGAAAGCAAGCATTATTGTAAGTTTAAATAAATATGTATATTGACCTGTTACTAACGGATCGAGGAAATGGGAATGTGATGTGAAGGTATGCCATGGAAAGTATAGACTTATTGAGAAGAAGTCAATTATACGAATAATTATGAATTAAGATCGGATGGTTACTTATAATTATGATGCAACTACGAAGTCAAACATAGATGTGTATGTGTAAATGAAAATGAGAAAGGTTTCGGGGACGAAACCTTATTTAAGGGGGTAGACTTGTAACACCCCAAAAACGGGCTTGGTAATTTAGAACCCGGTTAAGATAAAGGAATGGGTAAAGTACCGTTAGTAGTAAAAGTGAACCCATAAATAAAATAACTAGGAATAAACTAGCCTAGTGGTGTCATGCATATAAGTAATAAGATGATAAGTTTTTAGTCCCGTATGCAATCAAAACGAAATTGAGGGACCAAAACCATTAAGATGGAAAGATGGGTTTTATTTATGAAAGTTAACACACACAAAACACACACTTCGTGTGAGTTTTAGATCGAGCAGGAGACTCCCATGTAGCCAAGAACCCTAACTTCATCATTTTCATCAAATTGAAAGGCTAAATGATGCTTAAATTTATGAATAAACACAGATTAATGATCACCTTCACAAGGAGATCGTAAGGTATGTCTTAAAAGTTAGATTGGTGATCTTTCACGAAGTGGGTTATGATGTAAATTGCGAATTTGTATGAAATTGAGAATGGGTGTGTGTTAGAATCATCATATTGAACATGGGTTATGCATGACTTAGGTTAATTTGATGTTTAAGGGTGAAACCCATTAGTTATGTTGAGAATGATGACTTGAATCATCATCCATGTCTAATTCTTGTTGAATGTTGATGTATTATGTGAGTAATATGGATTCTTGTTAGAAGAATTGAAAGAAATATGATGATAATATGTTTAAATGTTTATGCATGAATGATTTATGTTGATTAGAAGGAGGAATTTGTTGAATTATGAATGAGATTAGAAGGATATGCATGAACTAGTTGTACACTATGCTTAGGAGATAGTACACACATCAAAAGTATGATGAAATTATGAAGAACTTAATATTAGATCACTTGTAAGTGATTAACAAAGTAGTTATGAAGTGGGTTTTTGATGATATGATAGAAGTAATGATATGCTTATGTTAATAATGTTGAAAATCATATATGTGTAAGTATGTTTGAAGAAATTGGATAAGAAATGATGGATTAGCATGTTTTAAGGTTAAATGATAAACTTAATATAAGATCCGTGTGATAAAAAAAAGGAATTGATGAATGATGAATAAGCTAACTATCTTGAGAATGATATATGATAGTTGATGCTTAATAAGCAACATGGAAGCTTGGAAAAGAAGCAGGTCAAACGGGACTAATACGCACGGGAAGCATGTTCGGATGCTAGGTAAGTAAAACTTACACCCCTTTTGTAGAATATCTATTCAATGTTTAGATCACAAACATGGTAAGTGAATATGTGAAATATGATGTTCCGACAAGTCTTGGTATGGGTCGGAACATGTGGTTATGTCAAGAAACTAAGTTGATGGTTAAAAAGGGTAAAAGGGGCATTATGGTAATTTTGGTTGCAAGTTAACGAAGTAATAAGTTACATGGATGGGATAATGAATAACTAACATCCCACAAGGATAAAATGGACATTTAGACTTAACGGGTCAAATGGTGAAGATGTCACCCTTTGGCGTTATCGACTAATGAATTGCTTTGTTAAGTATTATGAATTTGCAGAATGTATAGAAAAAGGATTTGCGTTGCTATTATGTAGCAATTTAGCACATGAAGTATTAAAACGGGTCATAGCTTTGATCCGAGCCAGGTATGTACGATTAGAGTTGTAGTTAAGTCGTGGGATTAGTCAAATGTTTAAGGAAGTCCTTTGTAGTAAAGGATGGAACGAAGTTGACAAAAACGCCCTTGATGGGTAAATCGGGCAAACAGTCTTAAAAAGTTGATTAGAAACAAGCTATTTGATTAAGTGAATGTTTTGGAAAAGTAGGAAAGCGAGAAGTATGATTTTCGTAAGCCAAGGACCTTAAAATGCGCAAATGCCCTTAACGGGTCAAAATAAGCTTTTGAGCGAAAATGGGTTTAAGAGGATGCAAGACATCCGAGAATCTAATTTTTATGATAGACGTCATTGATAGTATTAGGTTCGTAAGAAATTTGGTCAAACAAACGAGTTATGTGGATAAATGCATGAACGAGTCAAAATATGGAAAAAGGGTAATAAGCCGAAGGCTTAAAAGTCATAAATTTTGGTAGTCCACATTTTGGATTTTTACTCCATGTGATGGAGAATTAAATTACGGACGCGTAGGAAAAAGAATCGCGCAAAACAGATATCTAGATAAATAATGTATGTTTATATTGCGTACTAATGTTACGAGTTTTTATGTGGTGAGCGCAGGTAGTACGAAACACGAGGATCATCAAGGAATAGAGAACGAGGACCGAGTCACAAGTGAGATTGTACGGGAACGTTGATGCACATAATGTAGTAAACATAAGCTATGTTTTTACTTAGTAAATAAGACGATTGATGGATTTATGTGAAAGAGTTATGTTAAAGTTCAATTTTAAATAAGTCAAGGTATTTATAATGAAAGAAATTTTATTGGTACGAAATTCCGCTGCGACTTTTGTCAATAACGTTTTAGGGTCTTACAAGGAAGCGGAAAATAAAAGTAAACATGGTAGCAAACGACCTATTGAACCTGAAAACAGCGTGAACAATGGACCTGTACTTCAAGTGCCCATTCCCAAAAGAAGCAGAACTGTGTCTTACGGTTGTTCTTATAAAGAATTCTGGTCTTGTAAACCAATGGAATTCTCGGGCAATGAAGGGGCCGTTGCATCTCTACACTGGATAGAAAAGACTAAGGCAATCTTAAGAATAAGTAAATGTGCAGAAGAGGATAAGATAATGTTTGCTTCCAATCTGTTTAAGAATTCAGCACTAGAATGGTGGAACACTATCCTCCAGTCTAGGGGAAGTGATAGAACTTACAATATGGAATGGGAGGAGTTTAAAAACATGGTAGAAAGGAAATTCTACCCTCCTAATGAAAAAGAACAGATAGCAAACAAATTTCTAAACCTTAGGATGACTGGAGTAGATAGTAAGGGTTATACTACATTATTCTTTGAATATGGCTGAATAGTACCAACCCTTGCTTCACCTGAACCAGTTTTAATCTCCCGTTACATCGGAGGACTAATTGGAGAAATTAGACATGTAGTCAAGGCAGCTAGACCCCAAACATTAGAAGAAGCTATAGAACTAGCAAATACCTTGACCGATGAATTAGTCCGTACACGAGAAGAGGATCAAAGGAGGAACCTAACCCAGAAGCTTACCAAGAATTCCGTTCTGGAAATTCTAACCGTGGGAGAAATGTAGGTTCTACCTCTGCACCCTACTGTAAGTACTGCAAAAGGAAGCATTCAGAAAGATGCTCCATATACTGTAACTTCTGCAAAATATCTGGACACAAGGTGGAAGACTGCAAGAAAACGCCTAGCAATAGGATATGCTACAACTGCGGAGAACAAGATCATATCAAGCCTAACTGTCCAAAGCTAGCTCCAGCTACGAACACCAAGAATACTAAAAATGCTAGAGCATTTGTTCTGACTGCAGAAGAAGCAAAGATGATCCCGGATGTGATCACCAGTACATTTTTAGTTAATGATGTTTTTGCTAAAGTATTATTTGACTCTGGTGCGAACCAAAGTTTTATTAATACTCCATTTTGCAAACTTCTTAATCAATCATTAACTAAACTCCCACAAGAATGTCTAGTAGAGACAGGAAATGGGGAAACCATTAAGATTTCTGAGATCTTGCAGGGAGCAAGAATATAAATTCTAAATCAGAAATTTATTGCAAACCTCTACCCAATGAATCTGGCAGAATTTGATATTGTATTAGGAATGGATTGGTTAATAGCCAATAAAGCCAGTATTTTATGTGATCAAAAGTCAATTCAAGTAAATTCACTAAGGGGTGAAAAGATCACAATTAAAGGAAATAAAACCTCTAAATCCACAAAGTTCATCTCTGTGATGAAAACAACAAGTTATATAAGGAAAGGATCATTAGTGTATTTGATTTCTATAATCACTAACACTAAAGGAAAAGAATTAAAGGATATTCCAGTAGTATCCCAGTTTTCAGATATATTTCCAGAAGAGCTACCAGGGCAACCTCCAGACAGGGAAGTGGAATTCAGAATCCACTTAATACCAGGAACCGCACCAATTGCCAAAGCACCTTACCGTTTGGCACCCACAGAAATGCAGGAATTAAATAAACAGTTAGACGAATTGTTAGAAAAAGGATTCATACAGCCAGGTTCATCTCCATGGGGAGCACCGATTTTATTTGTTAAAAAGAAGGACGGATAAATGCGTATGTGCATTGACTACCGTGAATAAAACAAAGTCATGATTAAGAATCGGTATCCATTACCAAGAATTGATGATCTGTTTGATCAATTGCAAGGAGCACGATTTTTCTCTAAAATCGATTTAAGGACAGGATATCATCAATAAAAGGTACAGGAAGAGGACATTCCTAAGACCGCTTTCAGAACAAGGTATGGCCATTATGAATTTACTGTCATGCCATTTGGTTTAACCAATGCCCCAACTGCATTTATGGACATGATGAACCGAATATGTAAACCATATTTGGATAAATTCATAATTGTCTTTATAGATGATATTCTCATTTACTCTAAGAGTAAAGAGGAACATGCAAAGCATTTGCACGCACTTCTAAGTTTATTGAGAAAAGAAAAGCTTTATGCTAAATTTTTGAATTATGAGTTTTGGTTAGAACAGGTACAATTTCTTGGACACCTAGTTGATCATGAAGGAATTCATGTAGATCCCACCATGATCGAGGCAATTACCAAGTGGAAAAACACTGAGTCACCAACCGAGGTTAGAAGTTTCTTAGGATTGGCCGCTTATTATAGAAGATTTATTTGAGATTTTTCTAGAATAGCCATTCCCTTAACTAAGTTAACCTGTAAATCCGTTAAGTTTGAATGGGGACCAAAACAAGAAGAAGTATTTAAAATTCTTAAGCAAAGATTAACCCATGCACCCATACTAGCGTTACCAGAAAGAACTGAAGATTTTGTAATCTATTGTGCCGCTTCTAAGCTAGGTTATGGATGTGTGTTAATGCAACGTCAAAAGGTCATAGCTTACGCTTCTAGACAACTTAAGAATCATGAAGAGAATTATTCGACCCATGATCTAGAGTTAGGAGCTATAATTTTTGCCCTTAAAATTTGGAAACATTACCTATACGGTAGTAAGTTTACCATATTCACAGACCATAAGAGTTTAAGGTATGTCTTTGGGCAAAAGGAATTGAATATGAGATAAAGACGCTGGATGGAGATGCTTAGTGATTATGATTATAATATCCAGTATCATGCAGGAAAAGCGAATGTAGTTGCGGATGCTTTAAGCCGAAAGTATCATGAAAAGCCAAAAAGAGTACCTTCTCTTAAATTAAATCTACAAGTAGATTTAAATGAACAGATTAAAAAGGCACAAGAATCAGTAATCAAGGATCATGCTGAGAAATTGAAAGGAATGATTAAGGAATTAGAACAAGGAACAGATGAAATTTGGAGATTCCATAAGAAAAGGATGTGGATACCTAAATTAGGAAACCTACGTTACCGTATATTAGAAGAAGCCCATAAGTCTAAGTATACGATGCATCATGGAAGTGATAAGATGTATCAAGACTTAACGAAGAATTTCTGGTGGATATGAATGAAAAAGGATATAGCAGCATATGTTGCAAAGTATTTAACATGTTCACAAGTCAAAGCTGAACATCAGAAACCTTCAGGTTTATTGCAACAGTTAGAAATGCCAGTTTGGAAATGGGAATTAATAACAATGGATTTTGTTACTAAATTCCCAAAACAAGAAAAGGTAATGATACAATCTGGGTGATTGTAGACAGGCTAACTAAGTCCGCTCATTTCCTACCAATGAAGGAAACTTTCATTATGGAACAACTAGCTAAATTATATGTAAATGAAATAGTTTCATTACATGGAATTCCTCTATCAATTGTTTCTGACAGAGATAGTCGTTTTACCTCTCATTTTTGGACAAGTTTCCAAAAAGCAATGGGAACCAAGTTGAATCTAAGCACCGCTTATCATCCTCAAACAGAAGGACAAAGCGAAAGGATAATTCAGACAATGGAAGACATGCTTAGAGCTTGTGTAATTGATTTCAGAGGTAATTGGGACAATCATTTACCATTGATAGAATTTTCTTATAATAACAGTTATCACACAAGTATCAATGTTGTACCATTCGAAGCACTTTATGGACGAAAGTGTCGAACACCAGTCTGTTGGGCAGAAATTGGAGAGAAGCAACTATCTGGACCTGAGATAGTACAAGAAACAACAGACAAAATCATTCCAGTCAAGGAACGACTGAAAGCAGCACGTGATCGACAAAAGAGTTATGCTGATAATAGACGAAAACCATTGGAATTTCAAGTAGGAGATAACGTATTACTGAAAGTGTCTCCTTGGAAAGGAGTGATCAGATTCATCAACAGGGGAAAGCTAAGCCCCAGGTATGTTGGACCCTTTGAGATTATTAGAAGAATAGGACCCGTAGGCTATCAGCTACAACTGCCAGAGGAAATGGAAGGAATACATGATGTATTTCATGTATCTAATCTCAAGAAATGTTTAGCTGATGATTCACTAGTAGTACCTCTTAATGATATAGAGGTAAATGAACAGTTAAAGTTTGTAGAGAAGCCTCTACAAATTGAAGTCAGGAAAGTTAAGAACCTCAAGCATAAGAGATTAGTTCTGGTCAAAGTAAAGTGGGACTCCAAAAGAGGACCAGAATACACATGGGAACTTGAATCAGAAATGCAAAGGACATATCCGCACCTATTCCAGTAGATCTCGAGTACGAGCTCTAAAACAAGGTGGGAGGATATAACAACCCTCCAAAATATTTTTCTGACGCCCTAATATATTTAACATACCCCAATATGTCTTAAAATATACCCCGTATGTGAAAACCGAGCCCAAAACACGATATAACATTAAAAATTAAATAAAAATCAAAATTTTATGTCACTCACGGGCCGCGTAGATCCCTTAAGGATCTTACACGGGGCGCGACAACTACAAGATTAGGCGACACCCGGTGCTGCCACGTGTCATCATCGTGGCGGAGTTAGTGTGGTGACTGGTGTAAGGACCTGCAAAATTGTCTAAAAACGACCCGTAAGTGAAAACCCGGACCCCTGAAACCCTAATACGCATGAAAAATCAAGACAACAAGATTTCTGGATTTCAGGCGGGCCGCGTAAAACGTAAGCCTAGGCTTACGCGGGCCGCGCCAAACCCAAGATCACCGGATAAGCGTTACAGGCCACGTGGCAGCCACGTGGCAGACCTACTGATGACACGCTAGCCCTACACGTAGACTAGGGGCCCTCGCGGGCCGCGTAAGATTCATCTAAGGGTTTACGCGGGCCGCGTAAAACCCATTTTTCTGCTATAAATTGTTGATGCATGGGACTTGCTTCTGTGCTCGAAAGTTTCAATCAAAAACGAAAGAAACTGCTCAAAATCACAATTTCGCTTAGGGAAACGCTGCTACGAATACAGGGTATTAACTCGATCACTGCTACGATACAATGTCCGATTGATTGAAACCGATCCGATGGATGTTTAAGTGCTGTCCGTATTTGGGCTATACTTTGTCATTCGTCGTGAGGGTTTTGATTTCGTGAGTTTATCATAAAGAGTTGTATTAAGTTACTGACCTAGTTTCGTGTGCATTACTATTTAAATTAGGTTACAAGGCTAAATCAGTAGGCTAAACTCTGCTCAATTAAATCTGCAATGCGAGTCATTCTTTTTTTATCAACAATATTTTACAATACTCAAATTATTTTCAAAAGTTATAGTTATAGGGATTAAGTCATGGTTATCTTAAATCACTAGCAAGTGGGGTATTGCGCACATTACTAATCTCTCATGGTTAGGTTCACCAACCTAACAGTGATAATCATCACTACTTGGGTGAAAGGACCCAATAGTGGTATGACCATCGTCACCAGGGTGTGACACGACGCCAGATAAAAATAAGATAGTAGCCATTGTAATCGCTCTTATGCTGTAATCTATAACTAATGTGTCATTTTATTTAACCTGAATGACTCGCCAGTATTTCCCCGCTGATAAAATATTTTTAAACATGTTTCAGGTGACTTACTGTGAATCAAGGAAAAGTGCTACGGAGCACTAACAAGCTTGAAATGGTGGCTCAGTTAAATAAATAAACATGTTTTATAAAACAAGGGATTTCCTTGTGAAATTCCCTTTACTGTAAATTACGGGGTTTGTCCCAAATTATGAAATAAAATAATCGGGAATTTTCAAGTTCTAAAAAGATCCTGTTAAACTTCCGTTGTCAACTCAAATAATAAATACCACGGGTTTCTGTCCCGCGGCTCCTGGACCGGGTAACACCGGGACGGGGGCCGTGACAGAAAAAAGGTGGTATCAGAGCCACTGATTTAAGCCAATTAAGTATTTAAAAATACTTAATTTAATTGATTGCCATTCTGTGATTCTGTAAATAACATTCTAATTAGGATTTTGTGTTTCCTTATATTCTGATAGCATGAATGAGTTATCTGAAGCTCTTCAGAATCTCACTATCTATCCTACTGACATGGAAGTTTCCGGGGGCTTTTCCGGTTATTGGGCCGACACTGAAAAACCTATGGAATTCCAAGCTCAACCTCAGGAGAAACCCAAGTTGAAAAAGAGAAGGAGAATCATAGGCTGGAGACGCGCACGGAGGAAGAAGCCAGCCGCATAGAGGGTTAAAAAGACTGAGGACCCAAATGATAAAGGGAAAGGAAAAGAAATCGGGGAAAGTTCAGGGCAAGCCCAGGAAATGCCACCCTGGGAGGAGCTTGATCGCAAGCTGGCAAATTGTGACCTCATTGGACCTGCCAATGAAGACCTCTTCAATTACCCCACCGAATCACAACTTCCAGTTAACTTAGCACCTGCTATCCCAGATCCCATTGTCAACCACCAACTTCTACCCGGAGAGCTGGAGGAATGGTGGACAAGTGATTGGCAATTTCAAAATCTCTTGAATAACCCTAACACTTATTTTCCCCAATTTGACCCTGAGCCTGCACCAAACCCACCAATGAGCACCGAGAACTTGGCTGAACTCCGCCACTATGGTGAGGAGCTAGTGGACACAGGAAATAGAATCCGGGAAGTGGGGGAAAGGATATCATGGAAATACGACGAGAGGGAACGTCGTTTCTAAAGTGCCAGCTGACAGGGATCATATGTGGTTGTGTGATTATGTGTTTAATAATAATAAAATAATATTAATAAAAATATAATCATGTAAAATAACTTAAAATAAAATTTTTGTAATATAACTGGTGTGTATGGATGCATACTAATATATAAAAATATCAACGTCACAAAGTCGATAATTTTGGCTATACATGTTGACATGATTATGCGTGATTGATTTATTGTGACTGATTATTAATTATTTTATTTTACGTCAATAATTTATACATTTGTATATCGAAAATTATCAGATGGAACCCGCCGTCAATGAGCCAGTTAACGAAGTAAATCAATCTGAGCAAAACAATGAGGATCACTTTCTTAATAGACAAGATATAGAAAATATTGTTGCTCAAGGAATAGCCAATGCTATTCCTGCAATCCTTGCTGCTACCCAAAATCCGGTTGAACCTCCACCACCTACTCCCAGCAAACGTACTCGTGATGACAACTTTAGTAATAGTGTAAATGGAGGCGGCAACAATAATAATAATGATAATGATGTGATGCAAGCCCCATTTCTTAAGAAAATGAAATCTGCAACGCCTGGTTGCACTTACAAGGAATTTCTTGCCTGTAAACCAATCGAATATGCAGGAAATGAAGGGGCAACTGCTGCACTGCGTTGGTTAGAGAAAACCGAAGCAGTAATTAAAATAAGTAAATGTGCCGAGGAAGACAAGGTCATGTACGCGTCGCATCTTTTTAAAGAAGGGGCACTAGAATGGTGGAACACGGTACTACAAGCCAAGGGAAGCGATGTGGCTTATGCCATGAATTGGGAAGAATTTAAGAGACTAGTAGAAAGAAAATTTTGTCCCGAATATGAAAATGAGCAAATGACAAATAAGTTCCTAAACCACCGGATGGTGGTTGTTGATTGTCGAGGGTTTACTTCGACATTCTTTGAGTATGCTAGAATTGTGCCAACTCTGGCCTCGCCAGAACCGGTACTTATTTCTCGCTATATTTGGGGCTTAATTAGCGAGATTTGCGATATCTTCAGAGCTGCAAGACCTCGCACAATTGACGATGCAGTAGAATTAGCCAACACCCTGATCGACGGACTGGTATGCACAAGAGAAGAAAACCGGAAAAAGGAAGTGGCCCAAAAGATTACCCAAGGATTCCGTGTGGGTAATAGTAGTAAATTCAAGAAAAAGGGAACCATGCAATCTTCCACCGCTCCATTTTGTAGTACTTGTAAAAGAAAGCATTTTGGAAGATGCAAAGGGTATTGCAATTTCTGCAAAATTCCAGGGCATCAAGAGGAAGATTGCAGGAGGAAGAAATCAACAATCTGCTTCAACTGCGGAGAAGCTGGACATTTTAGACCAGACTGCCCCAAATTGGTCAAACCAGCTGACAACAAAGCCAAACCTGCAGAAGGAACTACCAAAAAGAATGTAAGAGCATTCCAGTTGACTACCCAAGAAGCAGAACTCATCCCAGATGTGATAGCTGGTATGTTCCTAGTTCATGACGTTTATTCAAAAGTATTATTCGACTCTGGTGCAAACCAAAGTTTTATAAATACTTCATTCTGCCAAGCTCTTAACCTACCCTTAACCAACCTTAGACAAGTTTTTACTATAGAAACGACAGATGGAAATTCTGTTAACATAGATAAGGTCTTGCGAGAAGAAAAGATAGAACTCTTAGGCCATAAATTTTATACAAACCTGTTACCTATGAATTTAGCTGGATTCGATGTTGTGTTAGGAATGGATTGGTTAGTAGCTAACCATGCTCGAATCCTCTGTGATAGGAATTCCATAGAAATTCACACACCCACAGGAGAAGTAGTGGTGATTACAGGAGATAAGCCACGTAAGCCACTGAAATTCATTTAAGTAATAAAAATGGCCAGTTATTCAAGAAAACAAGGAATAGTGTATATGATTTCGGTAATCATTAACACTAAAGGTAAGGAACTTAAAGAAATTCCTGTAGTATCAGAATACTCAGATGTATTCCCCGAAGAACTACCCGGATTACCACCCGATAGGGAAGTAGAATTTAGAATTCATCTAATTCCTGGAACTACACCAATAGCCAAGGCACCTTATCGGTTATCACCCATCAAAATGTTAGAATTGAAAAAACAGTTAGATGAATTGCTCCGTAAAGGATTTATACAACCTAGTTCATCCCCTTGGGGAGCACCAGTGTTATTCGTAAAGAAGAAAGATGGTTCGATGTGAATGTGTATCGATTATAGGGAATTGAATAAGGTTACAATTAAGAATCGATACTCATTACCTAGGATAGATGATCTTTTCGATCAACTTCAGGGAGCTAGATATTTTTCTAAGATAGATTTACACTCCGGATACCATCATTTGAAAGTACAAGAAGAAGACATACCTAAAACTGCCTTCAGAACTAGGTATGGTCATTACGAGTTTACAGTCATGCCCTTTGGGATAACCAATGCTCCTGCAGCATTCATGGACATGATGAATAGGATCTGTAAACCGTACCTGGATAAATTTGTACTTGTCTTTATCGACGATATACTCATTTATTCCAAAAGTCAGGACGAGCATTGTGAGCACCTACGTGCACTCTTAACTTTGTTAAGAAAAGATAAACTTTATGCCAAATTCTCGAAGTGTGAATTTTGGCTACAAGAGGTGCAATTTTTAGGACACATGGTGAATCATGAAGGTATTCACGTAGATCCTCCCAAAATAGAAGCGATCACCAAATGGAAGGTCCCGCAGTCAGCTATGGAAGTTAGAAGTTTTCTAGGGTTAGCTGGATACTATAGACAGTTTATTAAGGATTTTTCCAAAATAATTGTGCCATTAACTAAGCTAACCTGTAAAACAGTTAAGTTTGAATGGGGACCTAAGAAAGAAGAAGCTTTTAAGATTTTAAAGCAAAGGTTAACAAATACTCCAATTCTAGCCTTACCAGAAGGGACAGAAGATTTTGAAGTTTATTGTGATGCCTCTAAGTTGGGGTTAGGATGTGTGCTAATGCAACGCAAAAAGGTAATTGAGTATGCCTCAAGGCAATTGAAAAAGCACGAAGAAAATTATACGACGCACGACTTAGAATTGGGAGCAATAATTTTTGCCCTTAAGATTTGGAGACACTATCTGTATGGCAGTAAGTTTCCAGTTTATACAGATCATAAGAGTTTAAGATACATATTTGGGCAAAAGGAATTAAACATGAGGCAAAGAAGATGGATGGAAATTCTAAGTGATTACGACTGTGATATTCAATATCACGAAGGAAAGGCAAATGTAGTAGCAGATGCCCTAAGTCGTAAGTATCATGAGAAACAACGACGAGTTCGTGCTCTTAGATTAAGTTTACAATCAGATTTAATGGAACAACTGAAGAATATCCAGGAAACAGCACTCAAGGATGATGCTGAAGGAATGAAAGGAAGGATAAAAGACTTAGAGCAAGGGGATGATGGTATTTGGAGATTCCACAAGAAAAGGATTTGGGTACCTAAGCAGGGAGAGTTAAGAAATAAGATTTTAGAGGAAGCCCATAAATCTAGGTATACCATGCATCCTGGTAATAATAAGATGTACCAAGATTTAAGGAATAATTTTTGGTGGATAGGAATGAAAAAGGATATAGCTAGATATGTATCTAAGTGTCTAACTTGTTCATAAGTTAAAGCAGAACACCAGAAACATTCAGGGTTAGTCCAACAATTAGAAATGCCTGTGTGGAAATGAGAAGTAATAACCATGGACTTTGTTACTAAGTTACCCAAAACCAGAAAAGGTAACGACGCAATCTGGGTAATTGTGGATCGATTAACTAAATCAGCACATTTCCTACCCATGAAAGAAACCTTTAGCATGGAAAGATTAGCCAAGTTATACGTAGACGAGGTAGTATCCTTACATGGAGTCCCACTCTCCATTGTATCGGATAGGGATAGTCGTTTCACTTCCCATTTCTGGACCAGTTTCCAGGAAGCGGTGGGAACCCGACTAAATTTAAGTACTGCATACCACCCCCAAACAGACGGACAAAGTGAAAGGACGATCCAAACCCTGGAAGACATGCTTAGAGCGTGTGTTATAGATTTTGGGGGAAACTGGGACAACCATTAACATTTAATTGAATTCTCCTATAACAATAGTTATCATTCAAGCATTGAAGCTGCCCCATTCGAAGCACTGTATGGACGAAATTGTAGAACTCTAGTTTGCTGGGCAGAAGTAGGAGAAAGCTAATTATCAGGCCCTGAAATCATACAAGAAACCACCGACAAGATAACTCAAATCAAGGAAAGACTGAAAATGGCTTGAGATCGTCAGAAAAGTTATGCAGACAATCGACGCAAGCCGCTAGAATTTCAAATTGGAGACAGGGGTACTCTTGAAAGTTTCTCCTTGGAAAGGAGTAGTTTGGTTCGGTAAGAAAGGAAAGCTAAGTCCAAGATACGTAGGACCCTTCCCAGTAATTCAACTTATAGGACCAGTTGCCTATCATTTACAACTACCAGAAGAGCTAGCTGGAGTGCATGACGTATTTCATGTATCCAACCTCAAGAAATGTTTATCTGACGAATCCCTGGTAGTACCTCTTCAAGACATAGAGGTAAATGAAAAGTTAAAGTTCGTAGAGAAACCACTCCAAATAGAAGACAGAAAGATTAAATTCCTTAAGCATAAAAGATTGGTACTGGTCAAAGTCAAGTGGGATTCAAAAAGAGGACCGAAATACACTTGGGAGCTGGAATCAGAAATGAAGCGAAAATATCCTCACTTATTTCAATAAATCTCGAGGACGAGATTTTAAATAAGGTGGGGAGGATGTAAGGACCTGCAAAATTGTCTAAAAACGACCCGTAAGTGAAAACCCGGACCCCTGAAACCCTAATACGCATGAAAAATCAAGAAAACAAGATTTCTGGATTTTAGGCGGGTAGCGTAAAACGTAAGCCTAGGCTTACGCTGGCCGCGCCAAACCCAAGATCACCGGATAAGCGTTACAGGCCACGTGGCAGCCACGTGGCGGACCTACTGATGACACGCTAGCCCTACTCGTAGACTAGGGGCCCTCGCGGGCCGCGTAAGATTCATCTAAGGGTTTACGCGGGCCGCGTAAAACCCATTTTTCTGCTATAAATTGTTGGTGCATGGGACTTGCTTCTGTGCTCGAAAGTTTCAATCAAAAACGAAAGAAACTGCTCAAAATTAAAATTTCGCTTAGGGAAACGCTGCTACGAATACAGGGTATTAACTTGATCACTGCTACGATACAATGTCCGATCAATTGAAACCGATCCGATGAATGTTTAAGTGCTGCCCGTATTTGGGCTATACTTTGTCATTCATCGTGAGGGTTTTGATTTCGTGAGTTTATCGTAAAGAGTTGTATTAAGTTACTGACCTAGTTTTGTGTGCATTGCTATTTAAATTAGGTTACAAGGCTAAATCGGTAGGCTAAACTCTGCTCAATTAAATCTGCAATGTGAGTCATTCTCTTTTTATCAACAATGTTTTACAATACTCAAATTATTTTCAAAAGTTATAGTTACAGGGATTAAGTCGTGGTTATCTTGAATCACTGGCAAGTGGGGTATTGTGCACATTACTAATCTCTCACGGTTAGTGTCACAACCCCCGACCCCACCTTGGGAGCGAGAGCCGTGAACCAGCTAGATGGTATCGGTGTTTATTAATTACGCAGCGAAAAAATTTTCTTATCAGGATCGTAGTTAGGAAATAATTTCAGAGTTTGTAAAACACAGAACTTTTAATATTAAACAAATGGGCTAAAACTAATATTCCATTCAATTGTTTTTATAGGGATGAACCCAAATAAATAAAACATAAATTTCTTCTTTTATTCAGGTATTTATAGCCACTTCATTTAAGCCTTCAGTGCTCCATAGCTGGCTTCTACTATCTTTACATCAAGTTACCTGAAATGTGTTTTGAAAACATTTTATCAGTAATAAATACTGGTGAGTTCATTCTATTTTTTTATAAAAATGTATTGTTATACTTTACAGCATTAAGGGTTTTTATATTTGTTTATATTTACCCAAACACTTAATCACTATTTGACACATGGTGGCAGTTCCGATGTGACAGTGGTCATATTACTCATTGGCTCACTTTCGTCCAATAACGAATTTATCAAGTAATAGATATATAGTATATCTTACTATTATATTGGTCACTAGGCGATTCCTGTGACGGTGTTCAAATCACTGTTGATCATTCTTTCAACTAGTGTCTCGGGTCATATTACTGTTGATCATTCTCTCAACTAGTAATTGTGGTCATATCACTGTTGATCATTCTTTCAACTAGTGACTCTGGTCATAACACTGTTGATCATTCTCTCAACTAGTGCCTTTGATCATGTCATTGTTGATTATTCTCTCAACTAGTGACTCTGGACTTAGTAGTGTCCCGTGACATTACTTTGTCAAATATATTTTCTATGGCACAAAACCACTTAACCCAGAAAATGAAATATTTTATTTTCTGTCAAACTAATAGCTATAACTTTATCAAATATAATATATTAATTAAAGAATTGTAATATTATTATTTAATTTATTAACGTGACTAAGATTTAAAGTATAATCTTAGTATAGTAGAATATATTATGTTTGACATATTTTATCATGATATACATTTATTAACTTTGTTATTTTATAATGTTAATAGTAAATTTAGGTTTATTAAATATATTTTCTTTAATATTACTAATGTTTATTATTTATATTTTCCTTAATGTAACTAGTATTTTAATAATGATTCGTAAAGCTCTATTTTATATATACACTATTTAGATTTATTTCAATCATGCATTAAATTTAGAGTTAAATGCCATTTTAGTCCCTGTGGTTTGGGCCATTTTGCCAGTTTAGTCCAAAGGTTTCATTTTTAACATGTGGGTCCAAAAAGGTTTCACAGTTGCCATTTTAGTCCACTTGGTTAACTTCATCCATTTTTTCTGTTAACGAGAAGGCTAATTTGGTCATTTTGTATGTAATTCTGTTAACTAAAAGGTCAATTCAGCCATATAAAATGACCGTAATGGCCTTCTGGTTAACAGAAAAAATGGATGAAGTTAACCCAGTGGACTAAAATGGCAACTGTGAAACCTTTTTGGACCCACAGGTTAAAAATGAAACCTTTGGACTAAACTGGCAAAATGGCCCAAACCACAGGGACTAAAATGGCATTTAACTCTTAAATTTATTAATTATTTAATGTAAAAATAATATTAGGTATAGGCTATGGCCACTGGGGCACAATTCCCCCATGTGATTGTGGTCATGTTCCTATTGGCTAACTTTTTGGCCAATAGAAACGAGGGTCAAGTAATGTATAAAACCTCCCATACCTGCATTTATTACAGAATATAAAAATTTAATCACTGTAAGTATAACTAATAAACATTTAGGATTTTGTAAAACATTTTTAAATATAATTGTATCACAAAAAGGTGATAAAAGTGTGAGAAAAGAGAATGGGCTCACTTTGTAACTTTAGGGTTCAACTAGAAAGCCTCCTGGTAGAATCTTGGGTATAACTTCTGAGCTATTTTAAGAATATATATATATATATATATATATATATATAGGGGATCGCTAGAATGAGAACCCCCACGAGTTATGAGAACCACGAGAACCGCGCCCCGCGGGTGGCCGTCGGCGACGAAATTTTTTTTACACCTAGATCCGTATATTTTAGTGGGGGGGTTTAAATTTTCGGTTCAAACGGCGCGCCCGAGGGGGTAGTTTTTTACGCCCAAAGTTTGGGTTTTTTTAATTTTTTTAATTTTTCTTTTTTTTTTACCAAACTTTGGGCGTAAAAAACTACCCCCTCGGGCGCGCCGTTTGAACAAAAAATTTAAACCTTCCACTAAAATATACGGATCTAGGTGTAAAAAAAATTTCGTCGCCGACGGCCACCCGCGGGGCGCGGTTCTCGTGGTTCTCATAACTCGTGGTGGTTCTCATTCTAGCGGCTCCCTATATATATATATATATATATATATAGGGAGAAGATCATGCGAGAACCACCTCTTATTGTGAGAACCGCGAGAACCAATGTGAACACACCAAAAATGCCTAAAAATAGCTAAAAATCACACAAATTTTTTTTGATATTTTTAATATTTTTTAGGTTAAAATCGCTACTTTTCGAACCCAGAAAAAAAAAATTTGTTAAACTTTTTTTTTTTGCTTCGAAAAGTAGCGATTTTAACCTAAAAAAATCAAAAAAAAAATTTTGGATTTTTTTAGGTTTTTTGGGGGTTTAGTTTTTAGCATTTTAGCTTGGGGGGGGGGGGGAGGGGGGTTTAGGTTTTTTTGGGGGGGGGGGGGGGTTAGGTTTTTTTAGGTTTTTTTTAGCTATTTTAGGTTGTGTTCACATTGGTTCTCAAGGTTCTCACAATAAGGGTGGTTCTTGCATGAGCCCCTCCCTATATATATATATATATATATATATATATATATATATATATATATATATATATTTGCACTCGTGTTAAGTATAATATCCCTAATTCAACCTTGTCCCTATGTCACGAGACAGAACCCCAACGAACTTAGTCGGGCAGAGGCTTGACATGCGTTATGGGGCTCCAGATAAATCGGAAAGGGTAGCGGTGATCGGGAGTTAAAACACTTAAAATGGGGCAGGGCTTTATTATTATTATAGTGTAAATAATAATAAAAATATATATATATATATATATATATATATATAGGGAGAAGATCATGCGAGAACCACCTCTTATTGTGAGAAACGCGAGAACCAATGTGAACACACCAAAAATGCCTAAAAATAGCTAAAAATCACACAAATTTTTTTTTTGATTTTTTTAATATTTTTTTAGGTTAAAATCGCTACTTTTCGAACAAAAAAAAAATTTTTTTTTGCTTCGAAAAGTAGCGATTTTAACCTAAAAAATATTTAAAAAATCAAAAAAAAAATTGGATTTTTTTTTATTTTTTTAGGTTTTTTGGGGGTTTAGTTTTTAGCATTTTAGCTTGGGGGGGGGGGGTAGGGGGGTTTAGGTTTTTGGGGGGTGGGGGAGGGGGGTTTAGGTTTTGGGGGGGGGGGGGGGTGTTTTTAGGTTTTTTAGGTTTTTTTTAGCTTGGGGGGGGGGGTGGGGGGTTTAGGTTTTTTGTGGGGGGGGGGGGGGGGTTGGGGGTTAGGTTTTTTTAGCTATTTTAGGTTGTGTTCACATTGGTTCTCAAGGTTCTCACAATAAGGGTGGTTCTCGCATGAGCCCCTCCCTATATATATATACGAATAGACAAAAGGGGGAGGCGACATACAGGTAAAAGAAAAGAAAATGAATTGAGCAATTGAATGTAGGTATCCTATTTATACTAGTTGGAGACTACACGTACACCTTCTTCAAATAAATGTTAATGGACACGTAGTGGTGGCATGCATACATTTCGAAATTATGTTGGACACATCCAACTAACTAAATTTCATTTTAGTTATTATTATTTTATTCTTATAATTAATTCACATGCTTCACTTATTTGGCGCGTATAACTTCTAAAATATGACGTTTTTTAAAACAATGAATATGACATTAGAACGAGAATATTTGTATCTACATTTTGAACCAAGTTTCATTAAAAACGGAGTAGGTTCAAATATAATGTATTTTTATAATTTAATTATTAAACGGTTCCTAGGCCCGTTTAGGTACTTCATATTTCTAACATTCAACTTACCCGTAATCCACCTTTCTAATAATATAAGTTTTTTATATACTTTTATTTTAATAGAAATGTCACCCATATATAGGCCAATTAATTAGTATAACATTACAACCAACTATATATAAAATAGTTTTTAAAACTATTTGGATCGAATAATTATATTAAAAATAAAACTAATTACTAGTGGTTAATTAATTTAAACAATCTATAATTCTTATATGATAAAAAAAATGATATGCTACATCCTCCCCACCTTGTTTTAAATCTCGTCCTCGAGATTTGGGCTACGATGTCTTTTTAGAGTTATGTCACGTCTTAGTCAATAAGGACAGTATTAAGGTAAATGACACAGGATTAAAACATCAAATTTTTGTGAATACGAGTTGTATAATAAATAGGACTCAATGGTTCAAGTGAATTAGTTCAAGAAATCGATGTCAAACAAATGAGATGAAATGATATAATTTTCAAGGTGACTAGGTTTAAGCCAAAACAGATATATGATCAATAGATGTCTAAATTGACTGTTTATTTGTAAATGACTTTTAGAAACAATAGAGTTCACTGTCGAAAGAAAACTTACTTTGATTGTCAACTGAGGAAGACTTAGAATCAACAAGCTCAAATGAAATAGAAGCATGAAAATGATTTGTCAACTATCGAACCATGATATGAGAAAAATCAATGTGTTGACATTTATTGAATTGCAAGGATACACCGAAATACAACAGAGTTTAGTGTATCATTGTCTTAATACATAATTGCATTAAGACTATTTTCAATGATGAGTCAAACAAAAGACATACGTGGTTTTGAATGATTCGTATGATTATGATTAGCGCAAGCTACAAGTTTATATCGACGCCGTAGTGTTGGTGCACTTATGTCTGCACTTTGTCTGTATTCGGTCACAATGTAAAACGATGTCTTTGTTAGTCTGTAAGTTTGACCAAGTCAACCATCCTCCTGGTTTGACTTGGCCAAACAGTCAACATTATGTTTGTAATGTGTTTGAGTCGAAGGATGATCATCGAAGGATCACTCATATCCTTCGATGTTGATGAGTTCGAAAGATGGACCTTCGATGGATGGACCACGAAAGATCACATCTTTCGTGATACATCTGGATCGTTCGAGCTGTTCCTGGTCGAAAGATGATCTTTCGACCGGTCTGCATGATCCTTCGACCAGACCTGCAGTGTTCGGGTATAAATACCCGTGTGTTGTGTTCATTTCGGTAGATGACAGATAGAGAACACACACACACACTAGAGAGAGTTTGCAAGACTGATTTGTAAACATTGAGCTGTAACTGGACCTTTCATACGTTTAATACAAGTGGTGTTAATCGTTGAAACTTGCGTGTCGTGTTATTGCGTGTTCTATCTCGGTTTGCTATTTCGGTTGGATTCCGCACAACCGGAGTGGTTAGTATACAAGGATTAGGCGACTAGATCCTCCCCTAGCCGGACCTACAAGTGGTATCAGAGCCTTGGCTCTTATCCTTGTTAAAACCGAGGTGTTTTCGGACTGTTTCTCGGGTTTTAAAGTCTATATTTTCTGGAAAACCGGACTGTTTTTGCTTGGTGTTTTGTTGAAAAACCTTGTTGTTTTTGTTTTTCATTAAACATTTTAGCAAAATCTTGTGTTTGGAATTTTATATTTCACCGAAAACTTATAAGTGTTCTTGAGATCTTCATAGTGTTCTTCATAAAAACTACTCTTTTGATCTTAAAATTGAATTTTGAGAAGTGTTTGTGTGTTGGAAAAGGTTTTGTGATTATAATATTCGAACCATTACCTGTTTTCGTGCAACCTGCATGGTCTGACCATATCTTCCGCAGAAAGTTTCTACCAACCCATCACCTTTTTCACCAACCTGTCACCCAATTGTCAACTGTGTCAGAACCGTTCGAAAGATATCCTTCGAACTCGAAAGACCATCTTTCGATCAGTGGAGGTTCGATAGATCATCATCCTTCGAACCAAGGAATCATTTCGAAACATTCATCTTTCGGACTACTGTTCATTTTCGAAAGACTAGGATCCTTCGATTGGGGAGTCTTTCGAAGTCATCTTTCGATTTCATCTTTCGGTCTACAATACTTTTTCGAAGGATAAGGATCCTTCGGTTGGAGAATCTTTCGAAAAACTTTGTTCGAAATTCAACAGAGATCTTTCGAACCCTGTTGATCCTTCGAACAGGTGTGGATCTTTCGATCATCAGTCTGTTTGTGCTTAACAGTTTGTGTTTTTCAAGTATCTTTCGAACAGGTATCCTTCGGCTGATTAAATATGAATCCAAGGTGGAATACTTTGGTAAATACAGATATGTATTTTGGTACTCCGTCATCTTCCGCACCGGTATCTTCACAAGCTAATGCTATTTCTACCGGTCAATGGGCATTTGTATCCAATCAAATTCCAAGTGTTCAAAGCATTCTCTTAAGCGAGAGTGAAACGGGAAGTTTGAATCGGCCTCCAAAGTTGATGCACTTGTATGAATATCCAGGATGGATTGATAGATTTCATACATACGTTAAAGGTCAAAATACAGAATTGTGGTTGCGGTTCATTACAGATTTTGATCAAACAATAGAAGTTGCAGCATCATCTGCAGCCACGTTTGCAGATCTTACAGAAGATCAGAAGAAGGTGTATGATTTGGAAAAGAAGGCATATGCCATTCTCACTCAGGCTTTAAGTAAAGACATTTATCATCAATTCGTTAGTTACAAGACAACGAAGAGATTGTGGGACGCGTTAAAGACAAGGGGCGTAGGAAATGAAGCGACACGCCAATTGAGAAAAGAATTGCTAAAGAAAGAGTTTGATGGCTTCACTTGTATGGAGAATGAGTCGTTACATGATTTGACAAGTCGATTTAATCATTTGTTGACTGAATTGGCAAATTTTGAGGTTGTTACAACTGCAGCAGAGATTGTGAAAAAGTTTGCAGATGCGTTGCCACCCCAATGGAATACCTTCTTGGAAATCATGAAGTACAATGGTACTTTAGCTACAACAAGCTTCAACGACTTTGTACAAATTCTAGAAAACAAGAATCAGGAAGAAATTCTCAAGGCAAAAAGAGTTGCAGTGCCACAAAATCCTGATATGTATTATGGAACTTCTAGCACTTCTACAAAACCTTCTTCGCATGCTCCAATTCAAACAGCCTTTGTGACTAGCACAGATATGTATGGCAATACTATCCAAGTGCCGGTTCCTCCAAAGACAGACATGTATGGAAATCTGCTAGAACCAGTTCCTCAACAGCAACAACAAAGCCAACGACCTCTCAGACCAACTGATATGTTCGGAAATCCTTTACCAACAAATGATATGTATGGGAATCCACTTCCTCCTCCTCCTGTTCAATCTGCCGTACCAACAGACATGTACGGGAATCCACTTCCTCCTCAACAGCAAGCATGCTATGGAAGTACATCATCTACTGGTCAGCAATCAAAGCCAAATACAGTACGGCTCGACACCTCAAGCCTTTCTAAAGTTAGTGTGGAAGTAGCAAAGGAACACATGGAGCTGCTAAACACTGTGGTGAGCGCATACTGTGGTTTAGTAGAAGGTCAGATTGGCAACATTAATCTGACTCAAGAAGACTATCAGCAGATAGACAAGGAAGAGATGGAGATGATGGATATTAAGTGGGCCTTTGCCAGTGCTGTTAGGCGAGCAAAGGATTTCATGGAAAGAACGGGCCGAACCAGCTTGGAAGGCAAGAAAGACACCAAGTATGGTTTTGATAAGCAAGCTGTTAAATGCTTCAACTGTGGGGAACGTGGTCATTTCAAGCGTGAATGCACAAGACCATCTCAGCATGGAAACCAGAATCCCTTCAGAGGTCAAGGCAATCAGCAGAACCAGAATAGGAACAATGTTCGTACGCTGGTACCTGTCAACAACCAAAGCCAAGCAGGACCATCAAATGCCAACCAGGCACTTGTGGTTCAAGTAGATGAAGGTTGTGACTGGTCACTACAGTTGGGAAATGATGCTCCGGATGGAACGGCGTGTTTTGCTGAGATTGTCAAGGATCTTAATCACACCAGTGGTGGAGAATCTTCCACCAATGGTGATGTATCTTCTGAGGATGAAGACTCTTCCGGGTACAGTGGAAGTTCAGATGAAGAGTCCTCTGCGTCAGGCAATGATCAGGAAGATGACACATCAACTGCATCAGTTAATGCAGACATTGATGAACTTTTGGAGGAAGCTGCAGCAGGAATTCAAAGAAGATCTATTCTGGTGGATCAAGCTGCTTATTCTTCGTCTTCTCTCCATTCAGCCTTTATGGCGAATGTCGACAGTTCATCAAGTCAGGTATGTGTCGACGAACCCACTTCTGTTAGCTGTAATAACTGTGATAGTTTGCATGATAGATGTGCTGTGTTGGAAGCAAACATGTCTGAGTTGCAAGGCAAACACGATGCTTTACAAGCTAGTTTGTTTGAATTGCAAGACAAACATGTTTCTGTGAATGATAGGTGGTGTGAATTGCAAAGCAAACACAAGGCTTTGCAAGAGAAATATGATGTGACATTTATTCATAATCAGAAATTGACAGTTGATATTTCAAAGTGCACTGAAGCCAATATGTTTTATGAAAACCATGAAAAGGATTATAAATCAATGATTGAAACATTGAAGAAAGATAAAACAGAGTTAACTAAAATGGTTTCCAGAAAACAAACGGACATTAATTTGTATATCACTCGTCTTGAGGTAATGCAAAAAGAAATGGCTTGTGTTAAAACAGAAAGTGAGGCGATCCGACTCAAGTTAGACAGTTATTTGAGTTCTAGCTATGTGTTGGATCACATCATTGATGTTCAAAAAGAGAAAAAGGATGTCACATGCATAGGTTACAAGAAATGTCCACCACCCGTGAGAAACAACTTTGATGCTTTGCCTGATGAGGAGTATAGGACTCATTTTGAGCCATCGGTTCCTTTGGATGTTGAGGAATTTGCAGCAGGGCTCGGATACAAGAAAGAAGTATCGTCAGATTCAGATGTGTCAGCAGATACATTTGTAACTGCTGAACAGAATCAGGATCCTCCAGTTGTGATTGAGGATGCTGATTCTTCTGATGATGAGTCTGATGATACTGATTCGGAAAAGTCTAATGCAGTAATCAAAGAAGAGGACATACCTCTTGAGAATCATATCCTATGTGATCCTCCCACAAAACCTGCTAAGACTGTTCCAACCAAGTCCACATCAGCAAAAGAGTCGGAGAGTGTGGATTTGCTGTACACTCTTGTTGGTGATGATAAAATTTACTCAGACAAAGATTTTCCTATTAAGAATGTTAATCAATCTTTAATAAGTAAAGTCTTTGAAAATTCGACAAGTAAGTTTTTGGGAAAGACAGGACCACATGTTACAGTCACACAGTGTCCACCTATCTCAAAGGCTGAAATTAGAAAACAATTTGGGAACAAGAAATTACCAACAGTGCCAAAACAGCAGAACCATACCAAACCAAATGGTAAGGCACCGACTCAAAATCAAAAGAAGCCGAATCAGAAGAAGAAGAAGAATGTGAACTTTGTGAAATCAATGGGAACGGACAAAATTGAAAAGTTTGCAAATCAATCTAACCTAAGTTTTGTCCAAAAGGCAACAGTGATGAAAAGGAATGAACCAAGTAGTTCAAAACCTAGTACCTCGGGTTCACAAAGTTCATCATCGGCAAAACGACCACATGATACTTCGGGGTTTGTTGAACGAAGATCATGTTTTGAATGTGGTACAATTGGGCACATTGTCAGAAATTGCCCGTATCTTCATAAGTTAAAAGGAAAAGATGATGATCCCCGTGGCCCAACTGACCGTAGGCGATCTGTTTCTGTAAAACAAGATCCCCGACTCATAAGAGAAAGGGAAAAGAAACAGAAACGCCAACAGGTCAAGAAAATTGAAAAGGCAATTAAAACCGATGTGGTTCACAAACCATCTGTTTCAGTTAAACCAGATAATTCAAAGTTTTCAAAAACTTCAAACAATCAAACTGGTAAAACTCAACAGACCTGGAAACCGAAAACGGTTACTGAATCAGGGGGACCATCAAAATTTCCGAATCATCAAAAGGTGGAAGTTATTGTTGTTGATAAGAATGGAAGACCCAAGACCACAATGGCTTGGGTCCCCATCTCCAACTAATCATTTGAGTTCATGTGCAGGGTGTTCCAGGAGGAACTATCAGTAGTCATTGGATTGTTGATAGTGGGGCATCCAGGCACATGACAGGCGACATGAAGCTTCTCTACGACGTCAAATCTATTAGAGGAGGTTATGTTGCTTTTGCTGGAGATAAGGGCGGATATATAACGGGTGAAGGAATGATTTCCAACGGGGTTGTTAGCTTTGACAAGATCAACTTTGTGCAACAACTTGATCACAATCTTCTTAGTGTTTCTCAAATTTGTGATAAGAAGTTCTCGGTACACTTTGATGCTAATGGATGTTATGTGCTGAAACCCGGGTTCAAAATTCCAAAAGAATGGATTCTCTTGTCGGCTCCAAGGATAAATGATCTGTATGTCCTTGATATGAGCCAAGCTATCACAACGTCTGCACAAGCAACATGTTTCGTTTCCAAAGCCACAGAAAAAGACACAATCTCTTGGCACAGACGAATGGGGCACATTCACTTACGCAAAATGAATCATTTGGTGTCAAATGAATTGGTGAATGGTGTTCCTCTTAAAAATTTCCATCTTCAAGACGTCTGTGTTTCGTGCCAGAAAGGAAAACAAACGAAGAAGCGACACCCCACAAAGAAAGTCAACACAGTGGCTGTTCCTCTTGAACGTTTGCACATGGATTTGTTCGGTCCTGTCAAGCACAAAAGCATTAGGAATGATCAATATTGCCTCGTGATTACTGATGATTATTCAAGATTTTCGTGGGTGGCGTTCATGGCACACAAGAGTGAAACCTTCGGTATTATCAAAAACTTGATCATTCAGATTGAGAATCTTTACAACTTGAAGGTTAGGCGGATACGTAGCGACAATGGTACTGAATTCAAATATCATGCCATGGCGGAGTTTTGCACTTCAAAAGGTATTCTTCACGAATTTAGTGCAGCTTACACTCCTCAACAGAATGGCGTCGCTGAACGTAAAAACCGCACATTGATCGAGACTGCTAGGACTATGTTGGTAGAGTCGCAGCTGCCCATTCCATTCTGGACTGAAGCTGTATCCTCTGCATGCTATACTTTGAACCGAGTCCTTACAGTCAAAAGACACAACAAGACCTGCTTTGAGCTTATCAACAAACGGAAACCAGACTTGTCTTATCTTGAACCGTTTGGAGCTCCTTGCACAATTATCGATCCTCATGGAAAGTTTGGGACAAGATCTATCGAGGGATACTTTCTTGGGTATTCCACCCCAAACTTAAGAGTCTGGAATCTAGAGACTAAAAGGGTTGAGGAATGGTCTGAAGTCAGAGTACAAAGGCACACTTTACCAGTCAGAAATCCTGGTCAGCCTTGGATGTTTGAGTACGATGACTTTTTCAATTCGATCAATGTTGAAGCCGTTGAAGAAAGTGCTGCGGCAAGGATGTTTTTCGAGAGCGACAATGCAACAGATTCACCGTTGGTTCGTCCCATTATAGTCAATCAAGAACCATCTTCAGTGAACAACAATGCTCTCGACAATGAGGATTTTCAAGATGCTACCGAATTGAACGAATCTTCAGAGGATGACGAATTTCTAGATGCAGATCAAGAAGCTCCAACAGCAGTTCACGGTATTTCAGAGGGTACTCCCCCAGTGGATGTCCCTAGAACAGCTGAAACTTCTGCATCATCCTCTTCTTCAATTCCGGGACTTGAATTGATTGCTGATCTCAATCTCAACAATTTGGGTACAAATATTCCAGTTCAAGATAATCCAGAAACAAGGATTCATAATGCCCATCCTCAACAAAACATCATAGGAAATGTACAAAGTGGCGTTCAAACAAGAAACATGTTGCGGAACAACAACAATGCAGGCTTGTATGCAACTATCCGAGAATCTGGTCAACAGAATGATTGGTCTTTCGCGTGTTATGTCTCACAGGAAGAGCCAAGAACTTGGAAAGATGCATTGAAGGATAGCTCATGGGTTGAAGCGATGCAGGAAGAACTGCAACAATTCCAGAAGCTTGGTGTCTGGAAACTCGTAGAGAAACCTGCTGGTTACAAGAAGATTGGTACCCGTTGGGTGTTTAAATGCAAGAAGGATGACCGTGGGATTGTTATTCGGAACAAAGCACGATTAGTCGTTCAAGGTTTTCGTCAGATTGAAGGAATCGACTACAACGAAGTATATGCACCTGTTGCACGTCTAGAAGCCATTCGGATCTTTCTGGCTTATGCCTCATTCAAAGGTTTCAAGGTATACCAGATGGACGTGAAGAGTGCTTTCTTACATGGTGTGGTGGAAGAAGAGGTGTACGTCGAACAACCTCCAGGTTTTGAAGATCCTATCCATCCCGATCGGGTTTGGTTGCTCAACAAAGCTCTATATGGTCTACATCAAGCACCGCGAGCTTGGTACGCAACCTTATCTAATTTTCTGCTGGAGAACGGTTTTCGCAGAGGTCTTATCGATTGTACTCTCTTCATCAAAGAACAAGATGGAGATCTTCTACTGGTACAGGTATACGTTGACGATATTATATTTGGTTCTACTAATGATGTTTTGTGTAGGGATTTCGAGCGTGTTATGCAGGATAAATTCGAGATGAGTGCTATGGGGGAAATGACCTTCTTTTTGGGCCTACAAGTACAACAAACCGAGTCTGGGATATTCATCCATCAGACTAAATATGTTGGTGACATCTTGAGCCGGTTCCAGATGTCTGATGCAACGCCCATCGGTACCCCATTGCCACAAAATCACGGAATTACTCCAGACTTGAAGGGTCAAGATGTTAGCCCCTCACACTACCGCGCGATGATAGGATCCCTTATGTACCTCACAGCATCAAGACCAGATATAATGTACCCAACGTGCCTGCTTGCCAGATATCAAGTGAACCCGAAGGCCTCACATCTTGCAGCTGTAAAAAGGATATTTCGTTATTTGAAGGGTTACCCTGACACCGGTCTATGGTACCCTAGGGATAATAACTTTGACTTGATCGCATTCAGTGATTCTGATTTTGGCGGATGCAAAATCGACGGCAAATCCACAACGGCTGGATGTCAGTTTTTAGGAAATCGCCTAGTCACATGGCAGTGCAAGAAGCAGACGTGCGTCGCTACATCAACATGCGAAGCTGAATACATTGCTGCCTCAAGTTGTTGCTCCCAAGTCCTATGGATCCAACAACAAATGCGCGACTACGGTTTTGAATTCCTAACTACTCCTATTTACGTTGATAATTCTGCTGCCTTACAGATCACTAAAAATCCTGTGCAGCATTCAAAGACTAAGCACATCGACATTAAGTATCACTTCATACGTGATTGCTTTGAGAAAAGGCTAATCGATGTTGCTTACGTCCACACCGATGACCAACGTGCCGACCTTTTTACCAAAGCTTTTGACAAATCAAGATTTGACTATCTTTTATTGGTAAACGGCATTAAGGTCAAGCAAGAGTAATCCACATCGGAAAATCATTTTTGTAAATACCTTTGTGTTTTAAATTTGTCTTAGTTTATTGATTTTAGGGGGAGTAAATCCAAAAATTTGAAAATCCAAAAACATTGAAAAATTTCAAAAACACAAAAACAATAGAAAAGCAAAAATGAGTTTCCTGGCGAGCAAAAGAGAAAATGATAGTACATCAGTGGTCTGTCTAAACCTCTTCAAACCTAAAATGAAAAACGATAAGCAGCTCTATATAAGATGTATCGGTAGGCTCACAATCATTTTAAAGTGTGCAGGGTGATATAAACTTAAATCGACTGAAGACTTGGTGGGAACCATTCATTGGCATATGGTCTTAGTACCGAAATTTCGTTTGAGAGATTGCCGAGGTTCTGAGATATTCGGTCTTTATGCTGCTTATCATCTGGGTATCATGGTTGTATCTTTTACCGAAAAATAACGGGGACGCAAGTCTAGATCTTCCATGATACTATACATACGTGTACATATTGCATTCGACCTCAATAAGTGATCAACAATCACATGTCCAAACAAATAAGTGATAATATATCAAATTCTTTCCGGGTGTCAAGTTCGTCTCTCTGCTGTACGAAAGTACTGACCTGTTCACGGACTTGCTCCTGTGCCCTCATGCATCGAAAATCAAGTTCCTCCTCAATAAGTGATTATATCACATAGGGCTTGTTTTCAATTCAAAATAAGTGAGAGTCTCACATCATATACGGTCAAACAGATGATAATCGGTATACTCACCGGTAAGATGAACCCTCGTGCATACCTTGATACGGGAATGTGTCGTGATGTGGATGAACACCGGTCGGTAAGTATAAATCATACCTTAACGTATCCCCTCGCCATGATTACATCTGATAAGTTGAGCTTATGTGGACAACAATACCGATAATTGTTATAGGATGCTTATCTTAATGTTAACTAATTGAACAACAAGAGCATTTTGGCATGACCGTACACTGATATGATTCTCTTACCCTCGAAACTCGCAAAAAGAATGTCTGTATATATTTATTTATTGCTTTCAGTCTTTACATTTGAAATATTCAAAAAGCCAAAAATATTTTATTTCTATCTTATTTTCGATCGTACGATGTTGGAACTCGAGTCTTCGTTACCTGAAACCTGAACGAAAACCGAAAATGACTAAATCTTCATAAACGGTCGAAACTTGCAAGCGTTGAAAGTTAAAATTGAAATGGATAAAATTTGTTAAACTTTCAAACTGTCGGACGGTGTTTGTTTAAAACAATGGTCACATGTGTGTCGTTTGCTTATGATATTCCAGGCGGTTGTTCTCATTACGCGTTTAGATTTCTTGCATGTGCAGATTCTAAAGGCTAGGAGAACATGGTCGATGACAAGCTTCGGAATGAAGACACGACGTGAAGGCACTCAAATGATGAAGATGATCGAGTTGCCGCTGACCATCATCAACACCACAAGGATCTCACTTCATAAAGATAAAGACTTTCACGAGCATAACTCAAGGGGGAGCTTATGTTAAGGGGGAGTTTGTCAACACACTTCCTACGTGATACGGGGAGTTTGTTGATACACTTTCTGCTTTCAAGACGTGAAGACTTTAAAGATCCTCCGACATTGAAGACTTGAATAGAAGTCAAAGACTTGAAGACACGAGAACTTACAAGATTGAAGATCGAGACAAAGCAACAGCTGATTATTGATAAGCCAGACAAAGCTACAGCCAAGGGGGAGTTTGTTGGTGCACTTATGTCTGCACTTTGTCTGTATTCGGTCACAATGTAAAACGATGTCTTTGTTAGTCTGTAAGTTTGACCAAGTCAACCATCCTCCTGGTTTGACTTGGCCAAACAGTCAACATTATGTTTGTAATGTGTTTGAGTCGAAGGATGATCATCGAAGGATCACTCATATCCTTCGATGTTGATGAGTTCGAAAGATGGACCTTCGATGGATGGACCACGAAAGATCACATCTTTCGTGATACATCTGGATCGTTCGAGCTGTTCCTGGTCGAAAGATGATCTTTCGACCGGTCTGCATGATCCTTCGACCAGACCTGCAGTGTTCGGGTATAAATACCCGTGTGTTGTGTTCATTTCGGTAGATGACAGATAGAGAACACACACACACACTAGAGAGAGTTTGCAAGACTGATTTGTAAACATTGAGCTGTAACTGGACCTTTCATACGTTTAATACAAGTGGTGTTAATCGTTGAAACTTGCGTGTCGTGTTATTGCGTGTTCTATCTCGGTTTGCTATTTCGGTTGGATTCCGCACAACCGGAGTGGTTAGTATACAAGGATTAGGCGACTAGATCCTCCCCTAGCCGGACCTACACGTAGGGTGTCGTAATGATTGAAGTAGTTCAATAATTACGGTGACCGAACAAATTCACCGTGTAATCAGCTGAAAGCTTTAATGAAATAAATTGGGATATTCATTTCGAATAGGATTTTCAATTTGATGATGAAAAGACCAAATGAATATCATTAAATGAAAGAATCTTTAGAGGTACACAGGAATATAATACGAATTTGTGTACTCTTATCTTAACACATAATTGTATTAAGACTGTTTAAGATAATGAACCAACAGAAAATAAATCCGTACATCAGGTGTGAAAACGAGATTAGCTCAAACTTCAAGTTAATGAAAACACCACCACAAGGTGTCGTAACCAAATAAATGATTCAATGAAAGTGAAGATCAAACAAGTCTGTTATGGTTTTGAATAGATGAAGTACTTGACAGGATGAATTTAGTTAATAACTTTGATTTATATTAGGACTGAATAATAACTTAACTTAGATATTACATGTTAGCGATTACGTCTGGAATCATTTCTGCTTCTTGCGTAGTAAGTATGAATGCTCGCACGTTCTTCTTAGCTCCGTCGGTTGTTTTTCTGGCCTTGTTGTTGGGTGCTTTGGTCTGTTTCGGGCAATATGGTTTGATGTGTCCCATCTCTCCGCAATTGTAACAAATATTAGTCTTCCTTCTACACTCTTCCTCTATATGCCCGGTCATCTTGCAGAAGTCACAGTAGGGTGTTCCCCTAAAACGGCATCTTCCTGAATGCCTTTTATTACAGCTTCTGCAGGTAGGTTGCTCCAATGACGGTTTAGTTCTTTTCTTCTTGAATTCTCGGGAAATTTTCTGAGCTAACTCTTTCTTCATGTTTTCTTCGCTTGTGCGAATTAGTCCATCTGTCAGGATGTTAGCTAGTTCAACTGTTTCTTCAATAGTTTGTGGTCTGGCGGCCTTGACCATGTCTCGGATTTCGCTCACTAATCCCCAAATATAACGAGAAATTAGTACGGGTTCTGGCGAAGCCAGAGTTGGTACCATTCTTGCATATTCGAAGAACGTCGTCGTATACTCCCGACAATTTACATCTATCATTTTATGATTTAGGAACTCGTTAGCCATCCGTTCCTTTTCATAAGGAGGACAAAATTTCCTTTCTGTCATTTCCTTGAATTTTTCCCAGCTCATGGCATAAGCCATGTCACTTCCTTTTGCCTGAAGAATTGTATTCCACCATTCTAAGGCTTCTTCCTTAAAGAGGTTGGATGCATACCACCTTATCTTCTTTGGCACATTTGCTGATTTTAAGAACAACTTCCGTATTTTCCAACCATCGTAGAGCAGTCGTGGCTCCTTCACTGCCTGCGAACTCAGTTGGTTTACAAGCTAGAAATTCTTTGTAGGTACACCCGAGAGTCATCGCCTTCATTTTCTTGGGAAATGGGGTTTTGATAATATCATCATTACCTCCATTGACACTATGGCTAAAACTATCGTCGCGAGTATGCTTGCTACTCACAACTTTGGTGGGTTCTACGGGGTTTTTAACGGCTTTAATTATTAAAGGTATAGCATTAGCTATTCCTTGGGCTATTATATTTTCTATAGTATTTTTATCCAAAAGATTTTCATTATTAGCATGAACTTCTGGATTATGTGATACTTCGTTCGACATCTGAATGGCAAACATTTTCAATTATTAATATCACAGAATAATTAAAACAAAACAATACTTCCAGGAATCATATGTGCATATCTACACATATATATATACATATATATATATATATTCTTATATTTAAATCTACAAAAATAACACATATGTTACTTTGTATTAATTTCCTAACTTTATTGTTTCAGATTAGGTATTAAAAGAACACCTAAATAGCTTAAACAAGTGGCTCTGATACCACCTTCTGTCACAACCCCCGACCCCACCCTGTGTGACATCTGTGCTTGTAATCATTGTAAACAATTCAGTTATCAATGAAATAAAGTTATTTTGATCCCAATGTTTGTTTGTTTATGTTTGATGTTTTTCATGTTTTGGTTTTTATTCAATTTCAAACTCTATATCGCTTTCTAGAGAGTTATACGCAAACTGGTGCGTAAACGTAGTCTATTTAACGCGACAAATACTCCGGAACATCAACATATGCTTAACATACCTTAAATAACCTTTACATAATGTTGGTGCATTCATCTGTCGTCTTCGTCTTATGTCGAGTCTCGGGTTCGTTGCAATGCTGAACAAGTGTGATGTCATCATATATGATGATGACATCATATATGTGACATCATCATTGACATCATCTAATGACATCATCGTTGCAATATGGACATATGAAGACAAATATGTTGTAACCGTTTGAAAGGCAAAATTAGAATTGTTTGAGAGTGACCGTTTGTAGATGTCCGTTTGAAGGTTCCGTTTGAAATAATCATGTCACTTTCAAACGGAAGGGTCTTCCCTATAAATAGCCTTCAGACGATTTCATTTGTAACGTTCTAGTTTCCGACGCCGGGGTGCTGTCGAAGTGTCTCCAGTCCTGTAAACGTTCAGAAATCAATATACGAGACATTTAATAGTGAATCCAAGCTAAATGAAGACCGAATCAATGAATTCCGCCTCTGATTCGGTCTGAGCACTCTTCTGATCGACTCGTTAGGTCGTTTCACGATCCTACAAGTGGTATCAGAGCTCAGGAGGAAGAGTTCTTACCGTTTAGCTCGTTTTTGCTGGAATATTCTATCTTCTACACCTTCTTTTCAAAACTGAACAAGTTTTCACGGATAAAATCGGCTAAAATTTTCACAAAATGTGCGTAATGGTGTTTTAACAAACCCTTGAGAATATCGGACCTAAACTCGAAGTAAAAGTGGTAAAAATGGACTGAAAATACCATTCCGTTTGAACGAAGCATAGGTGTTCCGTTTGAAAACTGCCTGAACGTTTGAAATCTGCTCACATTTCGTTTGAAACATCGTTTGAAGCTTGACATTACGTTTTAAAATGGTGTAGTTTCAAACGTAACAGGACTATTACGTTTGAAATTTGTGTTACGTTTGAACTTATCGTTTGAAACTGATCGTTTGAAGTGTCGTTTGAAAGTGATTAGGTGATCAAGTTTGAGAGTGTTTGTGTTATAAAGTCAAAGTATTTCAGCAGATAATGTGATTTCACTGTTCAATAAAACATTCGGTCAAATTGAATTCGATTATAGTGGATTGTTACATGTGAATGATCTCTTTGGTTTGTGTGTATTCATTGCATGTGAAAAATTGTTTTTATCGAGATCTGCAGGTGTATTAACTAATTGATAAGTGACAGCCACTTTATATTGTTTGAAATTAAGATTGCATGTGATTGGTTTATATAGAGGTCAAATCAGACTTATTGGCATTCAAAGGTGTCGAGTTAGTGGATTTTGACATCAAAATTGTTTTTGTTTTGAGTGAAATTTGTCGGGATTATTTGAAAAATGGAAATGAAGTTTGATGAGATGGAAAATCATGATATTGAAAGGTTAAATGATTGGTATATGGGGTATTTGGACGATAGTTATAGAAATGTGAAAAAGGATGTTTGGGTCAAAAGGTTTAAATATTTTGCATGTTTGAAAAATGAAACATTGGAAGTTTTAGGGAACCGATATGGAGTCTTACTTGGTTACTTAAAAAATCATGAGATATTTCCATCAGATGCTGAAAAAATAGAAAAGTTTGCAGATGCTTTATCTATTGAATGGAGTGATTGTTTGAAAAATTTAAAAAGGGACTCAAATTTTTCAAAATTACATCTAAATAGATTCATCAGCATACTTAAAACTCGTGAATTTGAAAACGGAAAGAAAAAGAAAGAAATGATAAAGGTTTTAGAAAATCATTTGGTGGATATGGGGTTAGATGTAATTGATGAGATGAACAAAAGGATTGTTGAATGTATTAGAGCAAAATATGTGATGAAATATGATATCAAGAGAGGTTGTTATATTGATGAGAATGCAAATTGTCTTGATTTCGTTAAAATTTTTTGTGCAGGTACATTCATGACAAAGGAGGAAGAAGTTTCAAAAAATGAAGAATTTGTGAAAATTGGATCTTCAAATTCTGAATCAGTGTGCACCAAATGTGAAAACTTTAAGGATGACAATGACAAACTCGTGAAAGATGTGGAAAGTTTGGCATTGGAGATCAAGAAGTTGAACAATCAAAAGCAAGCTGATGATAAGCAGATTCTTATTTTGAAAGAAAATGCAAGAAAATTTGAAGATAAATTGAAAGTTTTTGAAATAGAAAGATTAAAAATGGAAAAAGAATTTCAAAGTCAAATAAAAATTCTTGAAGATGGGAGAGATGTGTTTAGCAAAAACAACATCGAAAAGCAAAAATTGATAAATTCCCATCTTCAGAAAATTATCAAACTTGAAAAAGAAGGTGAATGTGCTCGAAAGAAAATCAAAGAGTTAGAAGAAAAGGAGTTGAATTCAGAAAATGAAGATTTCTGGATAAAGCTTGAGAACAAGAATATGAAAGCAAATGAGACAAAATTTCAAGAACAGATAAATGTTTTGGAAAATGAAAAGTCTGTTCTTGAAAACATGAAGAAGGAAAATGAAAAATCAATCAAGTCTCATCTTGATAGAATATCTCAGCTTGAAAACGAAGCTGAGAATTCAAGAAACAAGATTGATGAACTTGAAAAGAAATTGAAAGGTTTTGTGACTTCATTTGAGTTCCCCTGTCCAAAACCGATCAATTCCGTTTCAATAAGTGACAATGTCACAAACTTTGACAATGTCAAAGTTGAAGATTGCGATGAAAAATCTGATGATGAAAAAAATAAAATTGAAAAACAAAAATTGTTTTTGAAATTAAAAGAAAAATTTCAAGAAACTGTTCTGAAATCGACTGAAAAGGGAGAATGCTCAAAAACCTTTGAAGAAGAAAGTGGAACAGAAACAAAAAATTAAAAATGAGAAAAATGTTCAAAAAGATAATAAAAGCTCATCAGATCGATCATCCAATCGTAATGAAAAATTACAACAAGTAAAAATTGAAAACTCAAAAATTGTTGGTAATAAGTGGTGCAGGTTGGACCACAGTGCTCAAAAGTCAAATCCAGCATACAAGAGGAGAGATGGATATCACCAAGCCAAACAGTGCTATGATTTGAATGTTTGGACTGAAAATGGTGATTGGTACGATAACAGAGTGTGTTACCGATGCGGTTATCAAGGACACATTGCTGTTAACTGCCAGAGTTGGAGGTTTGATTCAAGGAGATGTTTTAATTGCAACATCATTGGCCACATTGCTAGAGATTGCTCAATGAGATCAATGAGAAGATCGAGGGTTGAATCTCAGAAGCAGGTGAAAAAACCAATCTCTGTCAAGCCCAAAGAACAGAAGGTTCAAGAACCTAAAGTTCAAGAAAGGAAAGTGAAGCTTTCACAGGGGCAAAAAGACAGACTGAGGAAGAAGGCCAGAGAGTATCTGGAAAAGATTTTGTCCTCGGGTTCACCGGATAGATCGAATAAGAGTTCTGATAAATCGTCTTGCTCTCCAAAGAATGACAAATCAAGCAAAACGCATTCATCAGATACAAATCTGAGGACGAAAGAAGAGAGAAAGAAGAAGAAGAAAGTTGTTGGCGATGAATCTGGCTCATCAAAGTCAGACAAGCCACATTCAGGCAATGAATCTGGTGTGGTAAAGCCAGAAGAGCCAGTTGTTGAGGTAAAAACTGAGAGTTCTAGTCTAACAATGGATGAGGCAAACTTTCCACCATTGTTGAACAAGAATTCAAAATCACCCAAGGACAGTCAGGCTTGGGTGAATCTGTTTAAATGAAAAACCTGACTTGCCGGAGTTCCCAGGTTGGTAAGCGTGTGTAAGACCGGTTTTAACTCCGAAACGATTGCGAAACGAACGTGAAACGTGCGGAATCCGTACACGAACGCGACCTAAACACACATGACGTAATCTAAACGTGATTCTATTAACAAATCTGATAACGTACAGCACCTGAATCACAAACAATAAACTTTCTCTCTCTAGCTTTCTCTCTCTAGCCTCTAGCTCTCCAAGATGTGAAAATGGCAAAAGTCCTATACTAGAAGCCCTAGAGATCTATTTATAGGCCAAGGCATTTAATGAGGAATCTCATTAATTACAGTTATGCCACCTTGCCTTTTTGACTAACTAATTCTAAAATAACAATGTAACTCTCGTTTTCTTCAGTTTTCTACTACGGACTAGATTGACGGAGGCGATAGACAGATAAATGCACTAACAGACTCCCCCTTGGATATTGCTGTAGTCAATCTGTAGTCAAGCTCGTAGCGACTTTTCTTTCTCTTTCTCTCTTTGAATCTTCTCGAACAGAATCCCGGTGGATCTGTCTTCAGTTTCAGCTTTTCCTCTTTTCTTCATCAGGCTCCCCCTTTCGTCAAGCTTCCGTGCTTTGGGATCGACACCTTGCTTTCCGTATACAAGCTCCCCCTTGCTTTGAGCTCGTCTTCAGACTCCCCCTTAGACTCAGCTTCCAGGATCGTAGTCTGGAATCTCATCTGCAATCACTCAAACATTTATAAGTAACAGCATTTTGAATTCTCAATCAATCTCTCTAATCCACTCCCCCTATCAACAAACTGTATAGATTTAGCAGCATTAAAGAATCCAACTCCCTCACAGTTAATCATCCAAGTTCAAGTTAATGACCTTGGAGATATCACAAACTGTTTTTGAAATTTTTGATTTTAAATCAAGTTTCAATTTAATGAACTTGTTTTATTTTCAGAAACACAATCAACATACTTAGATTTTGAAACTCAGCACTCAGATATCGGTCGTCGAAAATAAAGCAAAAATCAAAATCTTTTTGTATTTTTCTGAAAATATAAAGCAAAAACGAAATATGTACAAACATATTTACAGACAATATTTTTGTTTTGAGTATGCGTCAGAGGATCATATCAGTTTTTGACAAATCACAAGTACCATTGAGCTTAAAATCACATTATGCATTAAACAATTCACTTAGATTGTCGATATACTGATCCACTTAAATTTTCATACAAAGTTCAACTGATTCAGGATACGAATTAGGTATTTTAAGAACTCAAACCTATTCATGTGTCCCACCTCTTGAATATACTCCCGTATCCAGAATCCCAATAATCAGTCTTACAGGTGAGTATACTACAATGATATCTGTACATAAATTAGGTATGCGAGGGCCGAGGGATCTCAGGTCGATACTTCCGTATACGCAGAGAGATATCAGCTTCGACTTTACGGTATGTCCCCTTTAGAGGATCTTTTTACTTACAACAGCAGCGACTATCAATTTTATTGTTTCATCGGCATGCTGAGGGTTTAATGCTATGTTTCAAGCATTTGCAGAAAGTATTATCCAAGGACTAGGTCAGAACTACCGTTCAGCAGAAGTCCCGGAATAATACCCCAGACATCATTGAGTATAAAGACCTAGTATATCAGATTATGAGACCTTTCAAACGAGATTTCAGGGGTTACCTATATATCCAAGTAGTGTTCCCCACGAAATAAGTAAGTTTGAATTTAAGTTTATATCCCGAAAAAGTTTACTAAATGTATAAAAACCTACCGACACATCCACGGTGAGATCGTTTAACACATTTAAACTTTCCATTTCTTTAGCGTACTGTAACTGTCTACTGATGTACTATCATTTCCTCTTTTTACGCAAAAACTCAATTTTTTTAATTTTATCATGTTTTTGACTTTTTCAAATTTTTCACATGTTTTTGTATTTTCTAACAATATTACTCCCCCTAAAATGCAAAATCATATAAAGAAAATTTGACAACCAACACTGATAGCTTTGTCTCGCCATCCATTTTCTGCATTTCATGCTCTGTTTTGCATAAAATATAACATACCCCCATGATATACAACACATTGATCTTAACAGTTTGAAAACCGTTTTTCAATCTGATGAAAGTAATCATGTTTGTTCAGCCGTGAGGGTTTCGGCATATTCAATCAAAACATATTTTTGTATTTTTGAATATTTGACAAAAATTAAAAACAAACATATTTTTGGTTTTTCAAATTTTTCAATTTTTAGGGTTTTTGAAATATTGTTTATTTATGTACAGAAAATATATAAACTTCCTGTTTCAACCAACACAGGATCCAGCAGCCTCCTCTCCTCGTTGTTGTGCCAGGCTGCTCCAACCTCCATTCTTACAATCTTCGAATTTGTTGAGCACCTGCACAAACAAACTACTCAATTACTTGAACAATTTAGCCCAGGTCTGTTGCACCTTAGGCATTTCAACACAATAATTTTCATTCAATGCTGGAAATTCTTTGTCATTTTTCACAAAAACTTTCTCAATTTTAACTTCAACTTTCTCATCTTTTACCAAATCAACTTGTTTCTTAACAGACCATGTCTGACCTTTTGGTGTACCTCGTTTGTAAAAATGTGAAACTTTTTGAACATTTTGATTTTGAACAACAATTCTTGGTTTCCAAAACTCTTGAGGTTTTGTTATATCAACTGTGGTTTTCCAACTCTGTGTTGTTCTGAATCTGGGTGTGTGAGAATTCCAGGTCTGTCTTGAATCAAACCTATTTGGGTTTGATTTCCAATTTTGATTTGAAGCAAACTTGTTTGTATTGTACCTCCAAGTCTGTTTCGAATCAAATTTGGTTGACCTTTGTCTCACATTCTCAGATTTTTGTTTCTCAGCATCAATCTTCTTTTGATCAACATCCACTGGTTTTAGATTAGGACACTTGCGTGCAAGATGCCCTTTTTGATCACATTTGAAACATGTTCTCATGGACACATCTTTGACCTGTGGTTGTTGCTTTTTCTTTTTAGCAAAGAACTCATCATTAGACTGTCTCATTTTGAGTTCTTTTTCTTTTTCTAAACTGCCTCCTTGAACAAAACTCATTTTAGCTTGAAAATTCGGCATTTCATTTTTGTTTCGATGTTGTTTCTTCTTATAACCCAACCCAGCCTTCATGTTCTTCTTTTTGAAACCAGGTTTGTTATACGAACCTCTATGACTCTTACCGACAAACTTTGAAATCTCAGACTTCTCAATCTCAACCATTTTGAAAACTTTGTCAACCTTTTCTGAAATCACATTCTGAATCGGGAATACAACATCTAAGAATAATTTGTCCGATCCAATCATGGTATAAACCAATCCTTTTGAATCATCATTCAAATTTTTCTCGGATTTTGTGTTTTTCAGATAACCACCATGATTATTTCCTTCATCTTCATCCTGTGATTCAGATTTACCTGTATCAACCGACTCTTCTTTCAACACACTTTCAACGACTTTACCTACCACCTCTGAATCATGAGAATCATCAGATTTGGAATAGGTTATGTCAATGTTGTCTGGCAATTGATCTACCATGTTGAAAGCTTTTTCGACCTTTTCCTCATCATAAAATGCAAATTTTCCCGGTGGTGGAACTTGATGAAACTCTGAACCAATACCTTTCTTGTTCTGCTCAGACTCACCCTCACCCGGTTTTATATTGAAAATTCGTTCAAGGACATATGACGACACATGGTAACTTTTTAACTTGTTGTTATCCTGTTCTAAATCAGCAATCTGTCGCTTTAGCTTAGCAACATCCTCAATATAGGAATTAACAACATCTTGTTTTATAGAATACATTCGTTTAAGCTCTTTAGTTGTTTCAAACATATAATTCATTCTAGATTGAGCATATTTCATTTCATCTTTCACTTTGTCGTATGGCTCTTTCATAATATCATATGCTAATTTCATTGAGTCATAATCTTTCTTCATTTCTTGACAAGCAATTTCTTTTTGTTCACATTCATTTGTCATTTTCAAAACATTTTCTTTTAAAACTTCATTTTCTTTCTCTAATTTGTTACATTTTTCTGAAAGTTTTTCATCATTTTCTTTAAAAACTTTTTCTTTTTCTAGCATTTCTTTGCATTTTTCTTTGAAAATATTTTCAATTTTTGTGAACTCAAGATCTCTTGTTCTAAATTGCTCATCTTTTTCAATACAAGCTCTGCACGGTTCCATGCATTTCTTGCATTGTTCAACAGTTTTCAAAATTTCAGAGTTAGAATTTACCTCAGTGATTGGCACTTCGGTGTTTTCAGCAATCTCTGTCTGCTCAGCAACATCTTGCTTCTTTTCAACACTAACTTCATTACCAACATCAACAACTTTCAAATTCTCATTCTTTTCTTCTATTTCTTCTATCTTCACCTCTTCTTCAATCTGCTGTTCTTCGGTAACAGCTTTCTCAACCTCTTCATTCACAACAACTTCTTCACTTTTGATTTCCTTCACAGCTTCAACTTCAACAGTTTATGTGATAACCTCTTCAGCAACTTTCTTCAGATTGTTCACCATTTCTTCAACATTCTTCTTCATTCTCTCTTCATCCCTTTTTCTCAGACACGATAACATGGCATATCTGATATCCTTTTCATATTGCTTAGCATATTTGTCATCTTTCAATACTCTTCTATAGTATTCAGCTCTTAACGGGACAGCAAGAAGAACATCATCGAAGATTATGTCTTTCTTGGGAACAACCGGTTCTCCTTCTCTGTTATAGTAGCATTCTCTCTTTTTATCCCATCTTTTGCTACCAACAGCCATCTCATACTCCTCCTGCATATCATCCATTCTATTTAAAACCACATTTCTTTCTCTGTAAGTCTTCTCACTTAAGATCTCTTCCCGAGTTTTCTCTTTGATCTCAACTTTTTCTTCATGGACTTCAGCAATGTCTTTGTCTTTGTTTTCCTCTTGAATCTCAGCAACAAGAGCATAATGTTTATTTAATTCTTCCTGTTTGGCTTCAGCTTTGAACCGTTCATCAACAATGTCATCTATTGGAAGAACCTCACTCCAATCATATCCTTCATCCTCGTAAATTACAGCATAAGCTCTTGATTTTTCTTTCGGTTTATCTTCAATCAACTTTGGTTCTTCTCTACTTCGATGGTAAATCGCCTTTCGATAATAATCATCGTTGAAAGGACGTTCATTTCTTTCACCAACTTCAGAATTTATGCATTCTCTCTTGAAATGACCTTTCTGCTTGCATTTGAAGCAGGTCACTTTGGATTTATCAAATCCAAGTTTTGTTGACGCTCCTCCAAGAGATTGTTTCCCGGTAATCTCCATATACCTCTGAGCTCTTCGAATACAACTAGCTAAACACCAACGGATGTCAATGAGCTCCATCTCTTCCGGATCAATCTGGTCGTAGTCTTCTTTGGTCAATTCGGAGTTTCCAATTTTGCCAGCTACTAGACCTTCATATGACTCCAGAACAGATGCAAGGAAACTCATTTGCTGCTGCGCTGCATTGATGCTCATTGCAGGAGAATTCTTCAGTTTAAGAGCAATGTTGCACAGAATTTCTTCAGAATCATCAGAATTTGTCTTTGAAGATGAATGATATCCAGAATGATGACTTGTTGACGTTGTTGATGGTTCTTTCATCTTTTCACCACTAAATGCTGTTTTGGTGAACCAACGCCTTTATCAGAAAACACACTGCTTTTGTAGTACAAGCCAACGTTCTGTTGATGTGAAGAATCAGTCATCTTGTTTTGCTTCTGCAACTCCAAATCATGACTTTCAATCTTTTCAAACAAAGCATCAAGAGTAATATTATCATACACAGCATCATTTTTCAAAATAAAAACAAACGTTTGCCACTGATCAGCTCGTGGTAACGCTTCAATCACTTTGCCTATCAATTCCTCTCTTGTTTTGTTTATCTCTAATCTTTCCAATTCAATTTTTAGATGACAGAATCTCTCAATCATTTGCCTCACCGACTCTCCTTTTATGTTATCAAACAGATCAAATTCTTTCTTTAATAAAGCAATTTTGTTCTTTTTAATCTGTTTACCCCCTTCAGCTTTAACACGTAAAGCTTCCCAGACAGACTTAGATGACCCGTCATGAGTTAGTAAAGCAAAGATATCGTTTCTGATTGCGGACTGGATCAATGCTATCATTCTCTGTTCAGCTCCAAATTCAGCTTTATCTTCTCTAGTAAACTTCTTGAATACAAGATCTTCGCCTTTATCGTCTTTTGGTTTTTCATACCCATACTCCAAGCAAAACCAACTTTCATGAGCATACGCCTTTGCCCAGTTGATGAAGCGTTCTTTCCACCTGGTATAATCCTCAATGCTATCAAGAGCTGGTGGTTTTGAATTTGTTCCGTAGAAGTTATCATGCTTGATGTTTTCATTTAGCGCCTTCGTGATGGTTTTTGGTGTAACATTTGTAGCCTCAGACGATTCGGTTGCGAACGCGTTGTAAAACGTGTTGAAGAATTCCTCAGCCATTATGCAAACCTTGAATCACCTGAAGACAAACAAATAAACACAATCAGTTCAAACAATATTAAACAACTTGAAATAGACTGACACTCGGTTGCCGTGAAATGTTCTCGACACGAAATTTCGCTTTTCAAGCGAAATAGCGAACTCAAGCGAAATCCCAAGTTGAATCAAAATCAGACTTCAAGCGAAATCTCTTGACTAACTACTTCAAGCGAAATCAATCAGTCAACAGCTTTCAAGCGAAATCAACAGTTAATCAGTTTGAAGCGAAATCAAGTGTTAAATCTTCAAGCGAAATCTCAATATAATCAGTTGAAGCGAAATCTGATATTATTCTGTTCAAGCAAAATCTCAAATGATCAGTTCTTGAAGCGAAATCATCAGCTTTAACAGACTTTCAAGCGAAATCCGATCTATGTACTATCTTCAAGCGAAATCAAGCATTTCGCTTGAGTTTTTCAAGCGAAATAGTGCTGTTTCAAGCGACACCCTGCTGAAAGTTACGAGATCTGACAGAAAACTTTGAAATTCTCCTAAACGACAACGAATTTGAATCTGAAACTTGGTAGGATTGTTTATCAACTATTTTCGCACATCATACTAAAATATCAGCTGATTCGGACCATGAAATCACGTTCAATTTGTCGAAAATTCATAGAAAACGTGAAAGAAAGAGTGGATGAAGAAGAAATGATGCGATTCAGATCTGAAAACGTTGTAATCTGGTACGAAACTTGTTGTTTGATCAACGCAATCGAGCTCTAGCTCTGATACCACTTGTTAGGACCGGTTTTAACTCCGAAACGATTGCGAAACGAACGTGAAACGTGCGGAATCCGTACACGAACGCGACCTAAACACACATGACGTAATCTAAACGTGATTCTATTAACAAATCTGATAACGTACAGCACCTGAATCACAAACAATAAACTTTCTCTCTCTAGCTTTCTCTCTCTAGCCTCTAGCTCTCCAAGATGTGAAAATGGCAAAAGTCCTATACTAGAAGCCCTAGAGATCTATTTATAGGCCAAGGCATTTAATGAGGAATCTCATTAATTACAGTTATGCCACCTTGCCTTTTTGACTAACTAATTCTAAAATAACAATGTAACTCTCGTTTTCTTCAGTTTTCTACTACGGACTAGATTGACGGAGGCGATAGACAGATAAATGCACTAACAGCGTGGAACATGAATCGGCACATTTCTTGAGAAATTCACGAATGTGATATTTCGACTTACAAGTGGTAAATCAAGGACATTAAGTTGTACTTGATTTTCTACAAGTGATGTTTGTGGATTGATCTTAAAAATGTTAGTTTTTACAAATGATTGAAGAAAACAAAGTGATGAAAGATCCCCGAATTAGTGAAAAGACACACAAAACCTATTTTCCGGAAAAACCATTTTGATTAAAACAAACTTAAGTGTTTTGAAATCACTATGGGAAAATAGTTTGTTGTCAGGGGGAGTTCTGATTGTTCATGTCAAGTGAATGGAGAATTGAAGTGATTCTCATCATGTTGTCACATTTCTTGTACAATTGGTTTTCAAATTTTCCCAGAAAATCAAATTTGAGAAAATTTGAAAATTACAAAAAAACATTGAAAAATGAAAAAAATGAGTTTTGTTGCATAAAAGAGGAAATGATAGTAGATCAGTTAGACTGTCACAGCATGCTAAAGAAATGGAAAGATATAATGTGATAAACGATCTCACTAAAGATGTGATGGTAGGCTCAGCTAGACTAGTAGATTTGCGATAACGATACAAACCTAAAATGAAAAAGCCTAGTTCTAGTGGGAAACATGATTGAAAGCATAGTACTTAGTTTTGTCCTTCTTGATTGTGTGCCTACTCGGTAATCGCTGATTGTCGAAAGACATAAAACTGGTTAAGTTTGTGAACTTTCACAACTTTGCTGAAAAGTCGCTGTGATTGTGCATTTCATTTTGCAAAGATTTAAACTTGTTTTATTTCTTTATTTTGTTTAAGCATCGGACATCCTCTGCGTATACGTGAGTATCGACCTGGATGTTGTTGCCTAAACGTTCTGCTTTATTTTCTTTGGTGTTTCGTTTAAGCTTTGGACCTCCTCTGCGTATACGGAAGTATCGACCTGGTGGTTAAAGCCTAAACAACTTCAACTTGTTTTATTTTTCTTATTTTGTTTAAACATTGGACTTTCTCTGCGTATACGGAAGTATCGACCTGATTGTTAATGTTTAAACATTCTGCTTTGTTTTTGCACAAATCACAGTTGATAAAAGTTTAAAGGCATTACTTGAGTTAGTGTATTGCATGATGAGGGGATATGCTGAGATCGTGGGGTCCATAAGAATTTAGTGCTATCTTAATATACCTTAACGTATCGGTAAGCATTTCGAAAGTTTTTAGATTGAGTTTATGTGGACAACAATATCGTCAATCAATGTGAATCATTTAGAACTGTAAATGTTTAAAGCTTAACGGTGCTTGTGATGTGTATCATAAACTGATATGATCCTCTTACACAAGCTCACAAAAATATTGTTTGTAAATATTTCTTTACTGCATTCCTTTGTTATCAAAAATACAAAAAGATTTTAGTGTGTTTTAGCATAAATTTTGAAAAATACAAAAAGATTTTCGACAACTGATGTTGAAGAGCTGATTTTCAAAATTTCAAGTGCTGAACATGATGAACTGGTTTGGGAGTGTGCGTTTAAAAGAAGAAAATTGTTTTGTAAACAGAAAAGTTTGAATAGTTAATCAGGGTCATTAATTTGAACTTGATATAACTATTACTAGTAAGTTTTTCTTATTGATTTAAGTAAAAACTTATGTTGTGATGAGAAAATGTGTGCAGGAAATGAGTTAAACAGAGATAAAGCCAGGGATTGATCTCAAGGTGATAGCTAATTCCAGACAGCGATCCCATCATGATGAGAGGGGGAGTCTGACGAGGTTAGAGCCAAAGAGAAGATCCTGGTATATGCGAAGAAAGAAAAGAGACATATAAAGACTGAAGATGCAAAGACTCGACACTTAAGACTCGTCAACATATGAGGGGGAGTCTGTTGGTGCATTCATCTGTCGTCTTCGTCTTATGTCGAGTCTCGGGTTCGTTGCAATGCTGAACAAGTGTGATGTCATCGTATATGATGATGACATCATATATGTGACATCATCATTGACATCATCTAATGACATCATCGTTGCAATATGGACATATGAAGACAAATATGTTGTAACCGTTTGAAAGTCAAAATTAGAATTGTTTGAGAGTGACCGTTTGTAGATGTCCGTTTGAAGGTTCCGTTTGAAATAATCATGTCACTTTCAAAAGGAAGGGTCTTCCCTATAAATAGCCTTCAGACGATTTCATTTGTAACGTTCTAGTTTCCGACGCCGAGGTGCTGTCGAAGTGTCTCCAGTCCTGCAAACGTTCAGAAATCAATATACGAGACATTTAATAGTGAATCCAAGCTAAATGAAGACCGAATCAATGAATTCCGCCTCTGATTCAGTCTGAGCACTCTTCTGATCGACTCGTTAGGTCGTTTCACAATCCTACACATAACTTAGAAATAAGTTTTGAAGGCTTTGGTATGGCAAAATCAAGTCTATTCGCCTACAGGGACTAAATTTGACAAACTGCAAAAGTATGCCAATTTGAACTGTAACGGACATTCCAGAACATGGCCATAAGTTAAACACACCTTAAATATCCTTTACATAGCTTAGAAATAGGCTTTGAGAGGTTCGGTGTGCTAAAATAAACTTTATGCTCATTCAGGCACTAAAAGCGTCAAAAAGTGCATAAGTTTGCATTTACGCGCATAACTTACGTTCTGAATACATCCGGACATCCAAAAATTTATGTAAGCATTAAAATATTTTATTTTAGTGTTTGGCATAAGAAAAATCCATTCGTCGCGCAATTAGGATTGTTGTTCGCGCTTATGCGCATTCCGTCGTAATTAAGCAAACATCGCGATCGTACGACCAAACGAACCGACATCCGGCATATTTTTGAGCATGTTTCATGTCCACAATGTTTAGGCATCATTTTAGGGCCTTAAAGTTTGCTTAACGGGCCTTAAACATGTCGGAAATGGCTTAAAACACAACCGGGACCAAAACTGTCATTTCTGCAAAGTTGTTGCTGGACTGCAGAGCTCAGGCGGCCCGCGTAGACTTCCTCAGCCTCTTACGCGGCCTGTGTGGACCTCCCAGATATGCAGAAACTGTGTTACAGCCTGTTTCCAGCTGTTATACCTTCATTCTCCACTTGCAAACGGTTTTTGAAACACCATGGGCCATTTCTATGGGCTCTAATGGTATTAGAAAACAAGGGGCACACTTGGACGGCCTAGATCGAAGCTCGTTTCCCGATAAACGATCCTAACGGTTCTAGCTTTCCTATAAATACCCCTCACCCATTACACTTGCAACCCACTTGATATTTGAGATTTTCTCTAAGTTGAAGTGTGCAACACTTCATACCTGAGAAACACTTGGATAATCAATCTTGCGGGGACCCTTTGTAAGTGTTCCTTCGTTCCTTTTATGCGTTTTTAGCTTGAAAGTCAAACTGCGTTTGACTTTCTGCATTGACCAGTTTATGGTCAATGCGAAGTTCGTTTGAACTTCATAACGTGAGCGTAATCAATATGGTCATAGTCCCTAGTGACTATACCTACTGATTACCACGTTATCTAGGCTTAGTGACGAGTCGTAGTTTCGGGCAAAATGCGTGTTCTTGCGTATTTTGTAACCAAACTACTCTAGGGTATCAAAACCGTTTGTTTTGATATCAAAACCTGTTTTCTAACTTGACTAAACATGTTCTAGCATGTTTAGCTCGTCACTTTTAGATTTGTGCTTGTTTAGGGTCGTAAGGGTAAGCGATCTAATCAATCGCTTATGCTTTCGAACCCGACCCATTTGGTCGATCATTAGGATCCGACCAAACACTTTAGGTGACCATAGTAGTATAGGGAATAACCTTCCGAGGTTATACCTTATGGTCACGTCGTTTAAGTAGTTGTATGATAGGTAGTATATATGCCTTAGGTAAATTACCAAAATGCCCTTTTTACGTTAAAATTCATTTTAAGCCTATGTAACCCAAATTTTGACATCTAAAATGATTTAGCAACAATATTAGACATGTTAAGGCATATATTACTTGTCATAGGACTAGTTAGGCATTCCGAACGCGTTCTACGCGAACGACGCGTTAAAGTAGCATAAGCTACCTAAACGGGTCGTAACGGGTCAAAAGCACTTAGGATAAGTTTCGTTTTAGTATGTAGGCTTTATTAAACCATATTATATGAGTTCCTACACTCATTTGGTTTACGAACCCTCATGCTACCCGATCCTCCGAATATGTCCGTTTATTAATGTAGTTGCCTATATTAGGTGCCGTTTGATTCCGTAACCTTCTAGCTTTGCTTGGTGGATATCTAAAGTCTATTGAGCAATCTCAAGTGAGTACATAGACCGCTCTTTTACTGTTTTTCAAACATTTTGGGGTGAAACACATGTGCCTACTTGTTATTTTCATGCTTTCCATGCTTTCATATCATATACTTGCTATGTTCATTAGTACACTTATAGTACATAATTTCATTATGTTTTTGCTATGTATGTCCTTTGTAGCATACTTAGTACATCGTTTTACATGACATTTTATGCTATGTATGTTCAGTTAGCACATACTTAGTACATTGTTTTTACATTACCTTTTCATGCTATGTATGTTCACCATACTTAGTGCATTTGTTTTTCATCACATGCTATGTATGTCCGTTTTGCCGCATACTTAGTACATTTTCATCACATGCTTACATTTTGGGATATGACATTTGGTTTGTTAAGTGGGACCATATACATTCATTAACTTTGATCACGTCGCTCGTTAGTAGGTAATGGTACCATAGGAATTGACAACTCCCGTTCCTGACATCCTAGGTATGTTTGGATGAAAGGAATGACCGAATCCGATAAAACATAATACAGATAGACCTTTAATTTGTTTAAGGGCTTATCACCACAGTCACAAGGCTTGGATGTATGCATTTTTACAATACCGCATAAATGTTTGTATTCAGTATAGCATGCATTTCCACAAGACATAACGTTGATTTAAACCACGTTTTACTTCAATACATTGTTTTGTGCATTTTTATCTGTGGCTCAGTATATATATATATAGGGGATCGCTAGAATGAGAACCACCACGAGTTATGAGAACCACGAGAACCGCGCCCCGCGGGTGGCCGTCGGCGACGAAATTTTTTTTACACCTAGATCCGTATATTTTAGTGGGGGGTTTAAATTTTCGGTTCAAACGGCGCGCCCGAGGGGGTAGTTTTTTACGCCCAAAGTTTGGGTTTTTTTAATTTTTCTTTTTTTTTTACCAAACTTTGGGCGTAAAAAACTACCCCCTCGGGCGCGCTGTTTGAACCGAAAATTTAAACCCCCCACTAAAATATACGGATCTAGGTGTAAAAAAAATTTCGTCGCCGACGGCCACCCGCGGGGCGCGGTTCTCGTGGTTCTCATAACTCGTGGTGGTTCTCATTCTAGCGGCTCCCTATATATATATATATATATATATATATATATATATATAAATATGTTTCACTTGCCATACATGACATTTTGTTTACACATTACATATTTGACATTTGACATAGACATTTTGATATTGATATACATATTTCATGGACTACATTTTGACATGATTTACACAAAGACATTTGACAAATGGTTTAGACATGGGCAATTTACATTGGTGGTTTGTTTGGGTGAAATGATTTGAGTAACGAGGCGTGTGTAATATGATACAAGCATGGTGGATACGCCGCTGGTACTTCCTATATATAAGTGCTTGTATGGTATCACATATCGTAGCGTTATTTGAATCATTTCAATTTAGACATATAACATTTTATACAAATAACATATTTTTCAAGACATTGTTTTACAAACAACTTATTTTAATCAAAACTCATTTTACTTGGTTATTCATTTAACCTCACATTACTCTTTTACATATCATCTACTTTATCATCGCTTTTCAAAAGATTTATAAAACAAAACAACTAACAAGGTTCATGACTGACTTTTGTTAAACAACTTTTTCTTAAACTTAAGTCATGAATCCTATTTTCACAAAACCTATGTATCTCACAGACATTTTTATGCTGACGTACCTATTTTCACATGTGTTTCAGGAGCTGTTGCTTAGGATGATGATCGTGACACTAGGGCGGACCTGTGCCTTAGAGACTTAAAATAAAGATAGACCTAGTTTAATTATGTTGTGTACCCTTTGGTTCTTGTTTTGAAACAATGTATTCCACCTTTGGTTGTTGAATTAAATGAAATTTTAATTACCATGGTTGTGGAACAATAATTCTGTTACAACACTCCCCGACGTTTCCGCCACGATTTGATGTTTTACGTGGTCAGGGTGTGACACCCTGGGAGCGAGAGCCCTGAACCAGCTAGATGGTATCGGTGTTTATTAATTACGCAGCGGAAAAATTTTCTCATCAGGATCGTAGTTAGGAAATAATTTCAGAGTTTGTAAAACACAGAACTTTTAATATTAAACAAATGGGCTAAAACTCATATTCCATTCAATTGTTTTTACAGGGATAAACCCAAATAAATAAAACATAAATTTCTTCTTTTATTCATATATATAGCCACTTTATTTAAGCCTTCAGTGCTCCATAGCTGGCTTCTACTATCTTTACATCAAGTTACCTGAAATGTGTTTTGAAAACATTTTATCAGTAATAAATACTGGTGAGTTCATTCTATTTTTTATAAAAATGTATTGTTATACTTTACATCATTAAGGGTTTTTTATATTTGTTTATATTTACCCAAACACTTAATCACTATTTGACACATGGTGGCAGTTCCGATGTGACAGTGGTCATATTACTCATTGGCTCACTTTCGTCCAATAGCGAATTTATCAAGTAATAGATATATATTATATCTTACTATTATATTGGTCACTAGGCGATTCCTGTGACGGTGGTCAAATCACTGTTGATCATTCTTTCAACTAGTGACTCGGGTCATATTACTGTTGATCATTCTCTCAACTAGTAATTGTGGTCATATCACTGTTGATCATTCTTTCAACTAGTGACTCGGGTCATATTACTGTTGATCATTCTCTCAACTAGTAATTGTGGTCATATCACTGTTGATCATTCTTTCAACTAGTGACTCTGGTCATAACACTGTTGAGCATTCTCTCAACTAGTGCCTTTGGTCATGTCACTGTTGATCATTCTCTCAACTAGTGACTCTGGACTTAGTAGTGTCCCGTGACATTACTTTGTCAAATATATTTTCTATGGCACAAAACCACTTAACCCAGAAAATGAAATATATCATTTTCTGTCAAACTAATAGCTATAACTTTATCAAATATAATATATTAATTAAAGAATTGTAATATTATTATTTAATTTATTAACGTGACTAAGATTTAAAGTATAATCTTAGTATAGTAGAATATATCATGTTTGACATATTTTATCATGATATACATTTATTGACTTAATATTATTTTATAATGTTAATAGTAAATTTAGGTTTATTAAATATATTTTCTTTAATATTACTAATGTTTATTATTTATATTTTCCTTAATGTAACTAGTTTTTAATAATGATTCATAAAGCTCTATTTTATATATATACTATTTAGATTTATTTCAATCATGCATCAAATTTATTAATTATTTAATGTAAAAATAATATTAGGTATAGGCTATGGCCACTGGGCACAATTCCCCCATGTGATTGTGGTCATGTTCCTATTGGCTAACTTTTTGGCCAATAGTAATGAGGGTCAAGTAATGTATAAAACCTCTCATACCGGCAGTTATTACAGAATATAAAAATTTAATCACTGTAAGTATAACTAGTAAACATTTAGGATTTTGTAAAACATTTTTAAATATAATTGTATCACAAAAAGGTGATAAAAGTGTGAGAAAAGAGAATGAACTCACTTTGTAACTTTAGGGTTCAACTAGAAAGCCTCATGGAAGAATCTTGGGTATAACTTCTGAGCTATTTTAAATATATATATATATATATATATATGTATATATATACATATTTGCACTCGTGTTACCCTAATTCAACCTTGTCCCTATGTCACGAGACAGAACACCAACGAACTTAGTCGGGCAGAGCCTTGACATGCGTTATATATATATATATATACATATTTGCACTCGTGTTACCCTCATTCAACCTTGTCCCTATGTCACGAGACAGAACACCAACGAACTTAGTCGGGCAGAGCCTTGACATGCGTTATGGGGCTCCAGATCAATCGGAAAGGGTAGCGGTGATCGGGAGTTAAAACACTTAAAACAGGGCAGGGCTTTATTATTATTATAGTGTAAATAATAATAAAAATAATATATATATATATATATATGAATAGACAAAAGGGGGAGGCGACATACAGGTAAAAGAAAAGAAAATGAATTGAGCAATTGAAGGTAGGTATCCTATTTATACTAGTTGGAGATTACACGTACACCTTCTTCAAATAAATGTTAATGGACACGTAGTGGTGGCATGCATACATTTCAAAATTATGTTGGACACGTCCAACTAACTAAATTTCATTTTAGTTATTATTATTTTATTATTTTATTCTTATAATTAATTCACTTGCTTCACTTATTTGGCGCGTATAACTTCTAAAATATGACGTTTTATAAAACAATGAATATGTCATTAGAACGAGAATATTTGTATCTACATTTTGAACCAAGTTTCATTAAAAACGGAGTAGGTTCAAATATAATGTATTTTTATAATTTAATTATTAAACGGTTCCTAGGCCCATTTAGGTACTTCATTTTTCTAACATTCAACTTACCCGTAATCTACCTGTCTAATAATATAAGTTTTTATATACTTTTATTTTAATAGAAATGTCACCCATATATAGGCCAATTAACTAGTACAACATTACAACCAACTATATATAAAATAGTTTTTAAAACTATCTGGGTCGAATAATTATATTAAAAATAAAACTAATTACTAGTGGTTAATTAATTTAAACAATCTATAATTCTTATATGATAAAAAAAATTGATATGTTACAGCTAGGTTCACCAACCTAACAGTGATAATCATCACTACTTGGGTGAAAGGACCCAATAGTGGTATGACCATCGTCACCAGGGTGTGACACGACGCCGGATAAAAATAAGATAGTAGCCATTGTAATCGCTCTTATGCTGTAATCTATAACTAATGTGTCGTTTTATTTAACCTGAAGGACTCGCTGGTATTTCCCCGCTGATAAAATATTTTTAAACATGTTTCAGGTGACTTACTGTGAATCAAGGAAAAGTGCTACGGAGCACTAACAAGCTTGAAATGGTGGCTCAGTTAAATAAATAAACATGTTTTATAAAACAAGGGATTTCCTCGTGAAATTCCCTTTACCGTAAATTACGGGGTTTGTCCCAAATTATGAAATAAAATAATCGGGCATTTTCAAGTTCTAAAAAGTTCCTGTTAAACTTCCGTTGTCAACTCAAATAATAAATACCACGAGTTTCTGTCCCGCGGCTCCTGGACCGGGTAACACCGGGACGGGGGCCGTGACAACTGGGCCAGGCTAGGGCCTACTAGTCTACTACGCGGGCCACGTAGACCTTGGCCTGAGTTTACACGGGGCGCGACAAGATCCGAATTCAGCCCAATAAATTAAGTCGACGAGCACAGTTCACAAATCATTTAGTCTCTTTCTCTCTCACAAATTTCTACGTAGTATAAGTAATTTCAGGGCATAATACCCCCCTAATTAACGAAGTTCTGCCCTGATGTAAGTATCCTAACCCCGGTTACGTATTAGATACGCTGCCCGATTGATCCAGGGTTCCGTAACGGCTGTCGAGGTTCTACCCGACGTAGTCGTTGGAATGTCATCTCGGGGAGGGTATTACTAATGTAAATAATGGGTTATTTTAATAACACATGTACATTTGTGTAAATTATAGATAATCACCAGGAAACCCTTACAGAAAACCTAAAACAGCAATGTGAGTAATCTCCTTTTTGTAAACTGTTTTTACAAAACCTTAAATGTTTTACAATGTGATTAAGCAGTGATTGAGTCTTTGTAGTTCTTCAATTACTGCCGGTATGTTGGGGTTTTGTATACAAAATGTGGAACACGTTACCATTGGACAACGAGTTAGCCAATGTGAAATATGACCCACCAGTCAGGATTGACAGTACTGAATGAGTAATTGTGTAGAAATAAACAATGTGATAGCTCTCAATACTGTTAAAAGGATAAAATTCTTCTTGATTAAACTGGGATTCACTCACCAGTATTTCCCACTGACAAATGTTTTTAAAACGCGTTTCAGGTAACAAAATGTAAAAGCCAATTAGAAGAAAGCCAGTTGGAGAGCACTGACGACTTGAAAAAATGTGGCTATAAAAGTTACCAAAAAGACGATGTTTTAAATTCAATAAAATAGGGTTTATCCCTATAAACATGTTGTAATAAGAAACTTGGGATTTACCCATATGGTTATTAATATAAAATATGGTGGTTTTACTCTGATAAACATTTTCTAACTACGGTCCTAATGAAATTTCTGCTGCCAAAATGATAAACAAATGATACCACCAAAGCTGGTCTCGCGGCCGCCCGTCCCCGGGACAGATAGGGGGCGGGGGTTGCGACATTACAAGATGTACAAGAGGGTATATATAAGTTAGGAAAACTTGTGGAACAAACCTAATATATTTTAGGTGTTGATAACCACAATATAATAAATATATTCATAACAGTTTTATATTTGTTTCTAAGGGCCAACAGTTTCCTACTATTAAATTATTTTGTTTGTCATTTTTAAGTAGTAATTTTTTTTAATGGCAAGAAACGACGTGCCAACCATCGTGACACCGAGCGCTATGGCTAAGGTTGACTACTCGACCGCCGCCAGCCCATTGGCTCTCCCAGATGCGCGGAAACCCGACCTCCACCCGCCCGAAGACACGATAATGGAATAATCGATAAAACCTCCCCTCCCATCCAAGACGAACCAGCGCAACCCGTATTTGCCCTTCACCTGGATGCCACAGAAAATAATGGAGAGAGTGGGAGTTGAACCTGGGTCACAAGGAACACGGAGTCTTTCCCCAATCACTCCACAACTACCTCATTGGCACTAGTAATTTATTTGAATCTGTGTTTGGTCTTTTGTACTTATAATTCAATTTTTGTTAGTTTATTGTTTCGTGTTTTATTATATTTGTTAATGTTTAATTTTTTTTAGAGTGAATTGCAAATTTTGTTCTTTATCTTTATACCTCTTTTATGGCGGTGTCATTTGTGTTTAAAACTTATCAGTTTTGTACTTAATGTTTGAAAATCCTACACGTTTGATACTTTAGGCCTAACACAGTTAGAATTTTTTGTTAAATCAAATCACTCAAGGGTAATTTAGTCCTTTTACCTATATATAATATTTTAATTAACAATAAACCAAAGACAAAATTAAGAAATTAATATAATATACTATATATAAATAATATACGTATACGTTATCCATTGTGTTTAATCTGTTATCCATTGTGTTTTAATATGCTGTTCATTGCGTTTTAATCTTTTGTTTATTGTGTTTTAGGTAGGGGTGAGCAAATTAACTACCATAACCGATAACCGAATCATAACCGACATAACCGAACCACTAATAACCGATAACCAATATAACCAATGGTTATGGTTATGAAACTTTGTATAACCGCTCAATCAGTTATGGTTATGGTTATGAAGCTTTGGTTAACCGATATAACTGAAACCGAACCGAACTTGTAATGTTAACTTTATATAATGGATTTGTGTTTTACAAAACCATATAGAGGGTTTTTACTAAGATAAAAGTATGTTAGTAACAAAATGATCTTGATGTAGATGCCATTTATTTTGATAAAGAACTAAGGTGTTATGTCCATAATTTTTTTTTGTTTGAGAATTGCCTTATTAAAAGGAACCCTAAATCGGTAGTTTAACCAAAAAGTTTAGTCTCCGTTATCTTATAAAATAGGCTCAAGCTAAGTTCAAATCGTGCATAACCCTATTTATTTCAAACCTTGCTTGGTTACTTAACCGAAATTAACCAAAACCTAACCATAACCGACTTCATAACCGATCAACCGTAACCGAAGTTTGGTTATGGTTATGGTTACCAAAACTCCATAACCGAACTAGCGGTTATGGTTATGGTTAATAGTAAAAACCGAACCAAACCGACCCATGCACACCCCTAGTTTTAGGTCTTGTGTATTGTGTTTTTAGTTTGTTGTCCATTGTGTCTTCATCTGCTCTCCATTGTGTCTTTTATCTGTTGTCATCAATTGTGTCTTTTATCTGTTGTCATCGATTGTGTTTTTATTTAGTTTGTTACTTATTGTGTTATACATTATAGCCATTGTAACTTTATGGTCATTGTGTTTTAGTATATTGTCAATTGTGTCTTTATCTACTCTCCATTGTGTCTTTTATCTGTTGTCATCAATTGTGTCTTTTATCAGTTGTCGTCAATTGCTTTTTTTTAGTTTGATTGATACTTATTGTGCGTTATGGCCATTGTGTTATACTTTATGGCCATTGTGTTTTACGTAATGTCCATTGTGTAATACGTAACTGGGTTTTTGATTTTTTTTTTTTTGAAAAATATAACAATATGATATTCATATTAAAGATAAAAAGACGCTCGATTTTATGGTATGTTTTTTTAATAACAAATGATGTATAAAAAAGTTATGGACGTTTAAAAATTGTGGGGGGGGGGGGATAACATGTGACTTGCATGTGCATATTTTTTTTCTATTGTAGACAAAATTACCCTTCCCACTTGATTCCTCCTAGGACACTTGTCACTCTTTAGTGGCTTATTACACTTCTTATTTTTAAATCCTTTGTATTATGACTCAACCCAATATCTATATCTATACCATATAATAAAAGAAACCAATGGAGTGACAGTTGTCATTATTCTAGACCATCCTTAATTGTAGATAATTATTATTTAATTTAAATTTTTAATTATGAATTAAATTAATATAAATCTTATCAACTCTAAATCTTTGACATAAACTTAACTTCAAATCGTAAAGTCTTGTCTAAACTAAAAAGCATTGTTTCACTTAACATTAGGTAAATATGCATATTATTTATTTTTAATGTTATTATTGTTAAGTGTTAACTATGAGAAATTATATTAAATAACTTATTAATCAAACAAAAAATTCACTTGTCATTATTCTAGACCATCCTTAATTGTAGATAATTATTATTCAATTTAAATTATTAAATATTAATTAAATTAATATAAATTTTATCAACTCTAAATCATTGGCATAAACTTAACTTCAAATTGTAATTTCTTATCTAAACTTTAAAGCATTGTTTCACTTAACATTAGATAAACATGTATATTATTTATTGTTAATGTCACTATTGTTAACTATGAGAAATTATATTAAACAACTTATTAATCAAACCAAAATTTTAAAATAGTATTAAACTAATTTAAAAAATAATAATAAATCCATTTTGATTTAGAAAGATTTTTTTAACAATAGATAAAGATGTGTAATACACAGGGTTGTTAAAGATATAACATTTTTTTATTATTTGCTATATAAAATTAAATTTATTCAACTTCTACAATATACAGAGTTTTTATTTTAAATATAACTTTTTTATTATTTAGTATATAAAATTACATTTCTTCTACCCGTGAATACACATGTTTTTTTTAAAATATATAACTTTTTTATTGTTTGGTATATACAATTACATTTATTCAACCCGCACAATACACGAGGTTCTTAAAGATATAGTTTTATTTATAATTTAATATATTAAATTATATTTACTCAACACGTGTAATAAATGAGGTTTTTAAAAATATATATTCTTTTTTTAGTATATAGAATTACATTTATTAAACCCGTGTAATACACGGGGTTCTAACCTAGTAATATAATATATTATATATAAATAATATATGTATATGTTATATGCAGTATTGAACCTGCATCCCTTCTTGCTCTCCCCCTCTCTCCTTCACCCCACTCTCTATATTTGTCCACCACCAACAACCGCCATCCACCACCACCACTCTCAACACCATCATTGTTCTCTACCGCCCCATTTGGGATCACACCACTCCCAACCACCACACCTACCACCGCCCCAGATCTGATGAAGGGAAGAAGGAGGGGGCAGCGGTCACCACGGCCGATGACAGTGAGATGAACGGTGGTGGGGTTGCAGGTTTTGATTTGAGGAGGAGATGAACGACCCTTTCTGTGTGTTATAGGGTTTTAGATTTGTCCATTTCTTGTCTTGTTTATTGTTTTATCATGTTGAAAGGAAAATGAGAAGAACGGGTTTTGGATTTGAGGAGGAGAAGAACGACCATTTCGTTGTATACGCTTGTGTTGTTGTTGGAAAATAAGAGTAATTTTCAAAAGGGTTATTGGATTTTAATAATCCTAAGTTTCACCAGTTGGCCGATAATAATCACAACTTTAAAAATCCCCTCCAATAATCCCAACTTGTAAAAGTTTGGCCGCCATTAATCATTTTCAAGCATATAAGAATTTGGTCTCCTCAATAGATTCAATTACACCTAGAGACTCCTTAATTGATTTAAATGCACCTATGTTAGAAAAGGATCAATGGCGGCCAAACTTTTACAAGTTGGGATTATTGGAGGGAATTTTTAAAGTTGAGATTATTATCGGCCTACTGGTGAAACTTAGGATTATTAAAATCCAATAACCCTTTTAAAAATGGATGTTTTTAACTAAAATTGAGGAGGTGTGTTTTTTACTAAATTGGTAAGAATTTGAAGCCTTTGATGTCCCTGTTGTGTTTAAATGGAGATGTATATGATGAATATGTGTCTATGTTGCAGGTGGTAGTGTAGTGGCGGTGTGGGGTCGGACTGGGTTTGCCCTAGAGAGAGAGAGAGAGAGAGAGTATAGAGAAAGAGAGTGTGTGTTTTATAGAGGGGGGGGGATAGTTTATTTATTTAGACAATTAGTCTCTGTAAAAGTGAATTGACAAAAAATGCCTTCATATGCAGCGCACATGATCAGTTTCAATTGAAAATTTTAACTGGGTTAGTCCTAAAGGATAGAACGTGTAGGATTTTCAAACAGTAAGTACAAAACTCATTAGTTTTAAACACAAAGGACACCGCCCGAAAAAGATTATATAGATAAAGGACAAAATTTCCAATTCACTCTTTTGTTTATTTATTTGTTTAACTTAGTTAAAATAGTTATTAAATTATTGAAACAAATTGTTTGCTTAGCTTAACTAGTTTATCTAAACAAGTGAAAACACTAATTTAGTTACTAGCCTCCATTAATGTAACAAAACCATAGCTATTGTCACTTGTTGACCCAACAAGGTTTTACGGTATGTGTTGCTATTACAAAAATAACATAATGGGAGGTTATTTATCTTGTTTTTTTTAACCGGTCTATTTTGACACAATGTATTTTTGTGCAAAAATTTCTGGATCCGCTAGTGACATTACACCATCTATATTTGACTAAGCTGACGAGGTAATGAAATCGCTAAGTTGAAACCTCACAAGCCGTGACACAGAGAGGGTACACACCCAAGCGAAGACACATAACCTAATTGGTAACTCTAAACCATAATGCAATGATAAAGGAAATAATAGTGCATGTCGCAAGTGATCAAGGCACAAGGCCTTCAGCTGGTCGGACAACATCGAGCCGAGGCACATGGTACTCGTGGGCACAACATAAACACTTAGAAATTATCCGTAACAATAAGGAATGCGTGGAGACTTTACAAATGGGTGTCTTATTGGCTACTATTGAATATAACAGGTGCACAAGAAGACACTAGTAAACAATCAAGGTATTGTAACAATGACATAACAATGAAGTACATATATACTAATGGTGTGGGTGTGAGTATAGTAAAGTCAACTATATAGACAAATAGTATTAATAATGTCTGAACCCTCTTACTCTAAGGCTAACCGGTGTGGGGTAGCGCCCTATGCGCAAGTGGATCCATTCTTCTATAGATAGATCAAAGTGCCATCTTTAGCGACCGACATTTTATATGATGTTTTTTTTGGTTTATTTGTGTTTTGCTTGACCTGTTTTGTACCAACTCACTTATTTTTTATCAGCCAAGGAAAGCAGAAGAAAAGAAACAATGCTTGCTTCATGTTTGCAGGTTAGTGGACATTATAAAAAAATCAAATAATAAAAGGTTTTGTATTGGAATTGGAAATAAATGCCCTTCAACATATAACTTGTATTTTCTTCACTTCAATAATAACCAAACTTATTAAATCTTCTTTGTTATAAATTGACTTTTGTTATGAATTATTAGGTTCAGACAAAATTCTCACATTCATAACAGTTCTTCTTTTGTATATATATGTATGATATGATAAGAGAGAGATACACGAGTTTTTAGAGAAAGAAAAACTTATCCCCAATTAAAGAAAGAAAGAAGAAGACGGATATGGAGGATTCAAGTGATTCCGTCTCTATTGATATATGGAAACTATACATCCAGGAGGAAAGGTGTAAGGGATGTGAATTAGCCCTTTGTTTGATCAGTTGTACACAAGAGTAGTTGTATTTTTACAGTGGTTTTATAACACGTTATCAGCACGAAGCTCTAGCCAAGCACGAGGCTCTAGCCAAGGAACCATTCAAGCAATTATAATCAAAGTAAGTGTTTGATTAATTTATATAAACTATAATTGTTATGATAAACGTAATATTTCTTTTATACCGTGGGATTGTTTTCCTTCAGGAGACTCAGTTATCCAGACACTCCTATCATAAAAACATCTAAATCCCATACTTAATAATAAAAATGAGTACGAGGTACCTATTGCTATGGTAATATAATAACTATGGGACTACTAACAACTAAATCAATGCAGAGAACCTCATACTATGGATATATAATAACTTTGGGACTACTAACAATCTAACATTTATTTATGCACCTAACATTTACATTTATGTTATCTAACATTTATTTATGCACCTAACATTTATATTTATGTTATCTAACATTTATTTTCTAATGTTTAATAACGTTTATTTATGTTATAAAACTGGCCTAAAAGCATTTTGTGTGATGGAAACTTAGACTCCTTTTGAGCTTATTTATTGCAGTTTTTTTAAAGAAAAAGATTACAATAGGAAACAAAAGATGGATATATCCGTGTGCGGTGTATGTTCACATATATAAGAAAACAAGACTTTTACTGTGCGCTTTTACTATGCACAATAATTCGACTAATAATTATTTCCTTTACTGTGCGCATCGTTGTCATCTACTATTCATAATAATTTATTTATTATTGTGCATGCTAATTATATATATATATATATATCCGTAAAATGGCTATGCATATTTTACTATAAAATTACCAATTATTAATATTATCACTATTGTTATCAGAACCATTTAAAAGTGATACTCAGCACGTTACCCACGATACCTACCGAATCTAATATTAGTTTAAACATTTTGTTTGTTACCGAAATTTTCAAACCTAATACAGTAAAACTATTTTCAAGGTGTATCATGGAAGCCTTAACCAAGCGTATTGTGTAAGCTTAATTTTTATCTATATAAGTAACCCACCACTCGTGTAAATCCTCAAACTAACTGAACTTCTGATATAGTTCGACACATACCCAAAACAACTCATACTCAAATTCTATTTTTTAGAACTCAAACAAAGCCCAATATTACTATCATGAGTCTTCAGTTTTCTACTCGTGCACACGCTGAATCTTCAAACGCAGCAGAAATTCGTGCCCAGATAGAAGTCCATAAATTTCTTCAGTTTAGGGATGCACGCACCCATACGAAATGTCTAACCCTCAGGAGGCTTAAAGTTAATACGATTAATAGTATCGACTGGAACATAACGGGAATTCTTGACAAAGATGATCGACTGACGAGGTTACTACCAATTGGTTCACCATGGCGTCGTTTTTTTGATATCTTAGAACCTTCAAAAGATGAACTTGTATATGAGTTCTGGTCTACTTTTCATTTCACACGAAATAAAGACCTATATGAGCCCTCTATCGATTTTAGACTCGGTGGAAAAACTTTTAATTTGTCATTATCTGAGTTCGCAGTACATTTAGGTATTTATACAGAAGAAGAGGTTAGATCACCTATATTTATAAACGCATTAACCGAATATCCTGATCGCATACAAGATTATTGGTCTACACTTACACCAGCAGTGTGGAGTAGAAATAATAATTCAAGAACATTTAGAGATCCTCTTTATCAATATATGCACCGTGTTCTAGCCAACACGATCAGTGGGCGCACGTCTAATCTACACAGGGTTAGTGGTACCGATCTTTTCCACTTATACAGTATATTCGAGTCAGTCTATTGTAATATTGCTTACTCTCTTGCTATGTACTTTGAGCAATACCAAACACGTCTCCTGAAAAACCTTATGGGAGGATCATACATAACAAAAATAGCTAAATCTCTAGGTGTCATAAACGATCAGATTATTCAAGAATTATCCCCACCACGATTACCTGGAGTGGTAAGTTTTACCAATATTGATATAATACCTATTGATATTCCTACACAAAGACGATCGTTTCAATCTGAGGCAGCACCGGTTATCCCAGAAAATACATCACAAAATCTACAACAGCAACTGTCGCAGTTTCCTCCACCATCTTTTTATCAGTTTGATTTGTTGTCTCAACAGCAGCTAATAACACCCGTGTTTGAACATATTTCAACTAACACATCTCAAACACCAGGCATCTACCAGGCACTTTCACCTTTACCTTTTGGGCAAGAAGAAATGATGCCACAATCTATATTTAATGATAACATGACATTCCAAGAGTTGTTAGCACCAGAACAACCCATATCACCACTATTACAGCAACAGTCTTCACAACATCCGGAGCAACAACAACCATCAATTGTTGAAGCCGGACCAAGTACGATGCCTCTAATAAATCCACTTTTAGATCCAATGAAGGTTGCTAAACTAATAAAAAAGAACCGGAAAATGTCCAGACAAATAGAGTGGTTGACGAAAAAGAATAAGTGGCAGGAAGAAATGCTAAGACAAGTAGCTGGTATTATCTCAAAACAATTTAATCCGCCACCTCCATCACCTCATGATTCTGATTCTGATTCTGATTTTGATTAAGTTCAGTTGTATACACAGATAGAGGTCTGCAAGCATAACAATATACTAGAATCATTTTACTACGATTCAATTATTTTAATATATCTATTCAAGTATCTGGGAAATACATACAAACTAAAAGACTTACTTGCTATAGCTGAAACTAAACCATTCGTAAGTCTGTGAATAAGCATAAATTATAGGCTACGTATCTGGATAAGTAGCCATATGAATTAAAACATGTTTACATACAACATGGAAGATGACACACGAGCATTGTCATCTCAACAACAACTCCCATCAACGTTAGATGGATCCCACCACCATATTAATAATTATGTAACTGAATTATTTTGCACTACGGAACGAATATATATTTGTATTCAAGTGTATGGATTCTTGTGATGAATCATCATAGAGAGTAGGCTATAACTGTAAACTCTCTTTGGGAAGTTAGAAAACTGTCAGATTTATTTGATTCATAAAACCAAGTTTATATTTACAAAATATATTAAAGACGAAGCATGATAAACATACAAGTTTGGGTTGTACATACATACACACATACAAATGTTTTGTGGAAATACAAATAACAAACATATGTATATGAATAATGCAAATAACGGTTCTGCCTGGGACATTCAAAATTAATACAAAGAATGGGAAAAGCTAATTACCTAATGGTACAAAGCTTTTAAATAGAGGACGCTCTATTTTTCCCAAATATCAACAAGAAAATTGTTGAGTTTCAAGAATATATATATATATATCATCAAGGATATGATGGCATGACAGATTAAGCCATCAAGGATATACTATGATGAAAAGGATTCATGGTGGGGTGATAATCCTAAAAAGGATTAAAGGATACACATATCCTAGCATGATACCATTTAGTATTTAAATCGATGCATCGTCTAAATGGTTATCAATTCGCAACTTGAAGTTTGCACATATGGCTTAGCTAATATAGCAAGAATATTATTTCAGACTGGAAAATTTATTTTTGATAAATTCTAAATTATCAATGATCATTGGAACAAGTATTATTATTATTGAAACATTTACTCCCCATTACAGTTATTTTAGAAACCAAATATTTATCATCTTTGGGTGTGCGATGTATACTGAAATTGTTACAACACAACGCACAAAGATGAGATTTAATGACATGTTGGGAATAAATAATATATAGCCATAAATGGGAGATTTCTTATGGGCTTCATTTGCTGATTATAAATCCCAACATGAGGGGGAGATAGAAAACAACTGAAAATGAAATAAATTTTGAAGTTATCATTGTATTATCTGTATTCTTGAGTAAAATATTTAAAAGAAAATGAAATAAATTTTGAAGTTATCATTGTATTATCTGTATTCTTGAGTAAAATATTTAAAAGATATTTTAAGAAGTTTTCTAAAAGTGAAATAAATTTTGAAATTATCATTGTATTATCTGTATCCTCGAGTAAAATATTTAAAAGATATTTTAAAATTCATCCAAAAAGTTTTGAATTGCTCCAGTTAAAATTAATGTCCAAGAAGGACAAAGACATATTGAAAATCTTATATACCAGATGCTAATGCTTTAGCTCGAGTTGATATTACAGACAAGCAAAGGGATAATAATAATATGGCTATTGAATCCCGTTTGAAACATGGGAGGCCAGTCGATTCAAAGGATAAAACATCCTTGAAATAGAAAAGGCCTTGAAAAGAACATTGGGTTCAAAGGATAAAACATCCTCGAAATAGAAAAGGCACTGAAAGGGAAATTGACCATAAAAGAAAAAAAATGGTAAATTCAATTCCCTTAGGAAGGAGTGAATGATAATACCTTCCCTCAGGAAGAAGTAAATGATTCCAACATAGAATTGTTGATCAATTATGGTCATACACATATATTATGGAATCAAGATGAAATAGAAAGTTTGAAGCATAATAGACCATTTGATTTTTCAAACATTAAATTTCTTGAAAAATAGGAAGTTATTGTACATATGCTTATATTTAACCAAAAAGGAAATCTCACAAACTAGGCACCTAGCTCGGTTGACTAGGTGCGCGAAAGGGTGTGGCCTAGACCCGGGTTCGATCCAGGGGACGGCCAGTTTCACCATTTTTACCATACAAATTTAGAAATTTTTCATTAACACGTTGCAAGATGAATTATATTTTCCTTTTTCATATTCTCCTAAGGTGAAACGAAATTTTTGATACACTTGAGGTATGTAAGGTATAATTTATATTTTTACTAACCCATCGAAACAAGTTTGGTTAGTTTTTGTAAATGCAGGTAATGTAACAAAACACAGTTGTGGATCTTATGATATTTGTTTCCAAAAAGGAACCAGAAGTCTCATATGAAGATCATATAACACTAATCGGAAAAAGATTGCGGATCAAGCGAAAAATTGTTGTCTATAAAGCTTTGATCAACTTTCAAGGAAGATAGAGACAAGTCACATAAATGATACATATTAAAATGAGGGGGAGTACTATACAAGTTGCACTCTTTTTCCCTTAACTAAGTTTTATCCCATTGGGTTTTCTTAGTAAGGTTTTTAACGAGGCAGTATTCCATAGTCAAACCCCAAAGTTGAAAATTGTCATCCAACTTGAAACGTATGGATTATTGATCAAGTGAATGGTGATAATATGTCTGAGGGGGAGTGTTATGAATTATTAGGTTCAGACAAAATTCTCACATTCATAACAGTTCTTCTTTTGTATATATATGTATGATATGATAAGAGAGAGATACACGAGTTTTTAGAGAAAGAAAAACTTATCCCCAATTAAAGAAAGAAAGAAGAAGACGGATATGGAGGATTCAAGTGATTCCGTCTCTATTGATATATGGAAACTATACATCCAGGAGGAAAGGTGTAAGGGATGTGAATTAGCCCTTTGTTTGATCAGTTGTACACAAGAGTAGTTGTATTTTTACAGTGGTTTTATAACAACTTTATGCTTTTAGAATTGTTTAACAATTTTATATCATGTTACTTATAGTTGTATGTGCATGTGCACATGACATGAGAGTGTGTGATATAGCCAGTATTTAATTTATAAATTATTATCAATAAATAACTCCTCCACATGGACAATACATGTAGAACAACAAAATTTAAGGTTCAAAGTAAAAACTGAAATATTTAAAGCAGAAGCAACTTTGTTACATATGATAGCAACTTTGTTACATGTGATATCATTTCCGGTAATACGATGCTTTATAATTTATAAAGATGGTATACTCGTTGATGAAAACGGTGCAATTCGTGTTTGATCAAAGTATACACCAGAAGGCCCATTATCCGGCAACAAAGCAACCATCACCGGACCTTTCGCACCTTCATCAACCGTAATAATTCCAGTCTGGTATGTCATATCTGTTATAACATACCCAGGATGCACACAGTTCACAAGAATATTTTCATGCTTTCTTGCCACGAGCCTTGTATAAGCATTAAGAGCAACTTTTGAAACTTTGTATGCAGAGACTGTTAGTGGCCATCCATTCTCCTTCAACTTACCCTCCTTAAAATCACTCAAAAACCATTGGATTATCTCATCTGTCCTTTCTTCAGTTAAGTTGTCAATATCTAGCAACTCTTCTTTCAACTTTTCATTGTGGAACCACTAAAAACAATTAAGAAGAAATTAATATATGAATTATATGCAAGTTTTGTTAATATTTTTATATGCGTGAATGAGTTGATTACTTACGTATAGGTCTCCGTAGACAGAGCTAACATTCACGATTCTTGGAGATTTAGAAAGTTGGAGAAGAGGAATAAGCGCTTCTGTAACCGTTTTTGTCGCGTAGAAATTTGTTTTCAGGCACTTTTCTCCCAATTCGTAAGGCTCTTCCACAATGTTGGCTAAAAGATGCGCCTTTTCATCGACGACTTGTAACTATTCAATAATACATAACTAACGTTAACTATTAGAAAAAGGCAAGGTTTGACATGTGATTTTTTTAATTCAAATTTATTGGTTTGTGCTTAGAAATTAGTAAAGATGGTCCATGAATATTATAAAGGTAAATGGTTGGTTTGGTTTATACGACCCGTTTAAAGTTCAAATCCGTGAGCTGAATTGTTATACACGTTTTAAACAACATACCATCACAAAATTGTGTTATTTTTAAACCGACGAACCAATCGATTTGTTTCAATAATATAAACAGCTCGGTAGGTTTGAACTTTTTTTTGAACCCCTAAATTATATAGTTAGCTTCAATCCAATTTTTCTAGAATGCATCTCTGAGTCTTAATAGAATTGTTTGCTATAGTACGTTGAGCTTTACCTCATATACGTACGTACATACATAAGATGTTATTTAAAGCAATGAAAAGAATTTTGCAATGAAAAATTGGAACAAAAGTATCACGCATCATGTATTTTAGATGACACCTAGAGGAAATATTAGAAATTTGATTTTTCTTTTTTCTGTTTTAAATTTAGAAAAAAATAGAAAAAAAAATATTTGAATTAATAGATATTAATATTTGTATGGTAATGTTATTGTACAAATAGATCTTAACATAACGTGAAGGGAAACTTTTTACTTTTTTTGATTTTTTTTTACCAAACATTATTTAACAATTTGGTATGATAATATTCATTTCATGGCTGCCCTATGTGAAATTTATTTGTTTTGCACCCTTTTACATTTCATGGCTTCACATTCGGTGTCTTGGATGTTCAAGTACAATCAAGTACAATCTGAGATGCTTTAGTACATGTTGTTCGACACCATGTGCACACATGTACGTAGTTGTAACGCTTCGCTTTTTAGAACTTCCCGTATTTAGAAAGCTCGCCTTGTATTCTATTTTATGGAAACTCGTATTCTTTTGTAATCGTAATCCGTTGTCAATCAGTACAAACCGACACTTTCATCGTAATAAAAACTTGGTCATTTTACTTAAATGATGCATTTATTATACGTACTCGTCTTATATTCAAGATACATACTTGTTTGGTATACATTCATCTCACGCGCAAACACATACATGTTTTACTAACAAACTATCGTAAATAAGCGATTTTATACGCTTTATACATACAAATACTTAATTTTCAATTTATCAAACTTAATCCCTACTTTTATTCACGTTCTATACTTAATTATATGTGTTTATGCCAAGAAATACCTTAAAATACACTCAAAACCAAACTGGAGGGATTCAAAGTCTCAAAATCTGAAAGTTGTCCTGAGGCAACTCATGTGACACGCGGAAGATCCCTGGTTACCTTTCGCAACGCGCGGGAGCCCGAGATCCACAACCAGCTTTGATTCCTTCACGGATTGGTCCATTTTATCATCCCAACTCCCACCTAACTTCTTTTAAAACACTCTTAACTCCTATCCCTAATAACCCACTATAAATACAACCTTTCTAACACTCTTTTTCACTTTCCAAACTCATATAAACACTCAAATCACTATCAAGTTATCTGAAAATAGAAGTTTTGGGCAAATTACAAAGTGAGTTCAAACTCACTTTTCTTCAACTTCTCTTCAGCTTTCTTCACCATTTCTTCTTCTACAAAGCTTGGAACACCTCTAGGAATGTTTTCACAAGATTACCATGGTAATCTAAGGTGGAACAACACCATTTTGAGGTCCAAACTTTCTGTTTTGGAAGAATACTTGCTAAACTTTTATAAAACTATGTTTTCGTGATTTTATCTTGTGCCTACTTGTTCTTGAACCCATCTAAGGTTATGAGACTTGTTTTGAGTAGATTCTTATGAGTTTAAGAGGTGCAAACACCTCTAAACTTTCTGTTTTGAAAGGGTTTAAGACAACCCACAAGTGTTGAAGTCACATAAGTCTACCCTAGTTCATATGATAAGACTTATGTTTGATGCAAGTGTGAACTTTGGATGCTTTGGCTATCCTAACTTGTTCCACACCTCGCTTGATGGTTTTTTTTATTAATCCAAGTAGCTTTCTAGTTTCAACGTAACATAACCCCGTCTAGCCTCCAACACTTAGTTAACTCTTTCTATGTTGTGGTGGTTCACCCGGGTTAAGATTTACTTGGCTACTTGATATGTATTAGTTAGTTTCTTTATTTCTTGTCATTCATGACCCTCCGAATCATCCTCGTGATGATTTATCTCCATGCTTGACTTCCATGAACTCTATGAAATTTATGATGGACTTAGGGGGGAGGGGGTGGTTATCACTTGCTAAAATTTCATCACTCGCAACATCCAATCAAGTTCCGCCATGTCATCAACCATTATTCCATCACTCACAACCTTTTTTAGTGGCAATGGTCATCAGTCACAACACCCAATAATAAACCCTCACACCCCCTCACATCCTTCCTTCCATCACACGTGAATTTTATAACGGGATTAATGTTTCACTTGTGATATTTGATGGGTGGCGGTGGAAATTGAACAAGTTCGACGCGTTGTTATTTTCCATCACGTAACAAATTAGCACCGCCCCCACTCCCCTTAGCTTAGGATTAATATTATAACCATATATATATATATATATGAACATGGCTGAATTTATGATGATAATCGAGTCATGGTTATTCGTCATAAACTTAGGCTATTTTATCTACGAATCTAAGTCTCTCGTTGATGATTCTAATGGGGTAAACTAGGACCCATGAAATCACATACAACTTAGTGTCAAAAACGAGTACTTAGACTAGATATACTTTTATGCATAACATACTTTTGTACTCAAATTCTAAATCCCAAATCTAGTTACTTCATAAACGTCGTATAACCTTGCCTTTGATTCCTTATTCATAAACAACTAGTCACTCACGGGTAATCGGAAAGCTTTTGCAATATTGTGAGTATACTTGACGCCCTTTTTACTGTTTTTACACTTTTGGGTGCATTATGTTTACATATACAAAACACACTCAACATACATACTTTTATGCAATCACACAAACAATCCAATAAATGCATACTAATACGTTATATTTGATTCGTGTTTCTGGGTGATTCTTATGTGATAAACTTGTCATTAACTTCGTACGAGCCTCCCCTTAACATGTATAGCGCTATAGGAGTAACGCACCGCCCATGAACGTGAGGTCATGTTAAGTTATTCATTCATTTATACTTGCGGTAATCAGAGGGTTGACTTGTTATTCGCATAGCAGTTTTACGTTAATCTTGATGACTAGGTATGCCACATGGATTTGTTTCAATCATTATTATACGTATGCTATGTATCAAACTTGTATACTCGCCAATACTTTGTATTGAACTATGCTTTTAAACATGTTGCAGGTTGTTGATGTTGATGCATACGAAATCTAGTAGGATATGCTTAGATACACACTTAGACTATTAATGATATTGTATTTTGATCCTTTAAATTTGTTGTATTTCGTTCATCAAATGTTGTACTTTGAATTTTCCATGTATTGTATTAGACAACTATTATCAATGAAATGAAACTTGTTTATTAAATACTTGTCACAATTAGTGTTATCAAGGGCGAAGGTTAGTTGGTGCCCGGGGGTGCACCCGCCCACCCTAATGTTTCGGTTAGAAGTGTATAGGTTCCGATTTTTCATCCGGAAATTTTTAAAATTGTATAGGATCGCCTCCTCCCAATTATTTTTCCTAAATATTTATACAATATATAAATTAAAGTAAAGTTTGTTACCACTTTGTATATCCTAAATATTTATACAGTATATAAATTAAAGCAAAGTTTGTTACCACTTTGTATATAAGTGATGGGTAGTTTTGTAAATATATTTTAACTCTTATTTGTTTAACCCTAAATTACTCAACACACAATAAACGTAATCGCAAGTTTTTATGTGTAAGAATGGGTCCTTTGAATGAATGAATTTTTTTAGTTTTATTTGGAACTATTATTATTTGACCTAACCCGAATCGATAGCCCACCTAACCCGAAACATAACGATAGGAAAAAAAATTTGGGTTCCATCACTTTACGCCCCCTCGAAACTTTTGGTCAAGCTCCGCCACTAAGTGTTATGAAGTCTCGAGCAATCTCGTTCGTCTCACTCCGATGTTTTCACCATCGGTTAGGGGTGTTACAGTAGTGACGATGTAGAAAATTTCGATTGGAGAAGCACAATATTTATTTATACATCTACTGGTGTATATAATTTATTTTGTTAGTTCAAATATTAAAAAAAAAAAGATGATAAATAAAATTTAGAAGTAAAGAAAAATAGTAAAATAGTTTAGATCAAATTATTAAATTTCATAAATCAATAGAAAAAAATTAATGCTATCAAATTCTTATCACCGATCACTGGTTTTCAGTCGTGGATGCTCGATGCAAGGAAATATTATAGACATGTTGGTTTCAAAAGTCGTATTTCACAACGTTTATAGCAATATAATTATTTCTCAAGTGATATAAATGACATGATCAATAATTTGTAAATAGATAGACTTACAAGCCCTCCTCCAGCTCTAAATTCTTTTTCATGTATCATAACTCCAGCTTCTCCTGCATTATTGACCTGCATACAAATTTTAGATTTAATTTCTTGAACTTAAATGATTTACTCACTACAGTTTTTATAAGACTCTTACATACATTCTAGAAAAAATATATACAAAGCTCATGACAAGTTGAATGAAATGGTAAAAGGATCAAACATTCTTGCAAATGGCTTTTTGTTAGTTTCGTCTTACTTTAGGCCAAAATCTATTATATAATGCTCTAAACCTCCAAGATTTCAAAATATTTACCAAGATATTAAGCTTCCCGAAGTGTGTTTGGACAAATTTTACCAAACACACGATACTAGACGGATCGTTGATGTCTAGTTGATGGAAAATGACGTTAGAAAAGCCAGAAGCGTTGAGCTTCTCCATGGCTTCTTCCCCGCGACTTTGATTTCTAGACGTTAATATCACCTTAACTCCATTTAAAGCAAGTTGACGACATATTTCAAGTCCAATTCCCCTGTTTCCTCCCGTGACAATTGCATATCTAGCTTTACAAAAAACAAACATTTAATCTGAGGGAATATTTTAAAGCCTATAATGTAAATATTTATGGAATAATGATAAACATTTGGTATGTACCTTTGCTCCTCCATTGACAAATACTTTTTTTTAGAAACAATTCCCCTTTCATAAATATAACCAGAAAACTTGTTAAGTTACATCAAAACAGAAGGTAGACGGGCAACAAGCTGCGCCGCCAACCCTTTCTGAATTGCAAACCCCAACCTCCCGAACACAAACCCCTGCCCCCTTGGGGTCGAACAATTGCTGTGGATAACCCGTTGAACCCTCGTCAAGAAATTGATGGCTTCTGGCGCTAGGGAGCCAAAAGTATCAAAGGCAAAAGGGATAAAGACATGTTGGTTCTCTGTGCAAGCTTTAGCGTGCTTATCCACTTTCTTTGATTCTGCCTTTCTTGCTGCTAGTCCAGCTACAAACCCGTTTTCCCTTAGACCAACCAAAGGGGAAACCCCCGTGAGGTCTACACAAGCATGTTTCCCCCCAGCCCAGCCAAAGACGAGCAGATCCGCTGGTCGCAGAGTAGATCTCCCTTCCATAGGGTCCGTGAGGAAATTCACAGGGGCCTCTTTCTTAGCAGAAATCCCAGCTCTTCTTAAGATGTCCCCCAAAACATCTCGCACCCAGTCATGCCGATATTTAAACCCAGGGAGCTCTTTACAGTGAACTGCGTGCTCCCCATATTTATCCATACAAGCTTTACGACATATCGGGCAGGTTTCATCTTCTGGGTACATAGGGATCATTAGCCGGTATTGACAAATAGGAAGTGAGACTTATGATACGAAGAAGATGAAGTAAGCACCTCTCCTCTTTATATCGCATTAAAATTAGTTGATTCATTTTTTTTATATATTTATGTTTTCATGTGGTAGTTACACGTGATATCATTTCCACCACAAATAATAATGTCAACGACGTAGGATATATTGGTGATTTTAATTGGAGATTATATTCATCTCACTTATTATTATATAACTAAGTTTCTTGACATCGTGCGTTGCGGCAAAACAAAGCAGATAGATGATAATGTAAAACAAACGTTATTTGAAAACGAAGGGTGTTGTTTAGAAAGCCAAAGCGTCAGAATCGATTCGATTCAATTCATTATCATACCGTTTAACAATACCAAATACATACTCTATTTTGAATACAACTTCGTTTTAATAAAATTTATACCGGAATGTTGAGGAAAAATTTAAGTACAACTACGTACTTAGGTTTTTAATAAAGTTAACGAACATAAATTATTAAAAATGATAAGGGAAACATGATTTAAAAGATAAAAAAAATTATTAAAAGAAAAAAATAAATAGTAAAGGGAATATTATTTAAAAAAGAAAAAGGAATTGTTAAAAACAAAAATTCTTATATGTATATAATAACAAAAATCGTTATGGTCCCAAGACTTGGTATGGCAACCAAAGTAAAAGCCAAAAGAATAAGTCGTGATATATAGACAATAATATATCGACATGTGTTTATACAAATGAAATCAATATGAGTATCGAATCCAATATTTAAAAGTGGACTATAAATATTTAAAAAATAAATAATTTAAATTATAGAAAAGTTAACTTTGCTAAGAGGAGACAATTAAAAAAATCATTAGAAACTTAGTAAACCAAATAAAAAGTATTTAATCAAAATAAGAATTAATGTAAACAAAAAATACTTTCATAGTGATTTAGTAAGTGAAGAGGTGAAAAGAGAAAAAAAAAACTAAAGTTAAAACCATTCAACCAAAAGAAAAACAATACTTTCATAGTGATTAAGAAAAATGAAAAGGTGAAAAAAAAAAAACGAACAATGGGATCGAACCCCAAATTATTCATTTTAATAGAGTAGGTACAAACTATTAATGACTAAACTAACTCTATTTTTGTAGTAAAGATTGTACTTAATTTTATATAAACAGCAAAAAAAAAAAGCAATCATATTGAAAAAAAAAAGCAAACTAATAGCTGGGTGTCATGCAATGCATTTCCCTTTTTTCTTGAGCAGCTGTTTATGAACTATCACCAATAATATATAACATAAAATAATATATATAAAATGCTATAAGGACGAGTCTTTGTTTACCAAGATATCAAGCTTCCCGAATCGTGTTTGGACAAAATTGGCCAATCACACAATACTAGATGGATCATTGATATCTAAGGGCAAAATGGTCTTTTAACGTTTTGTTATAACAAATTAAAAAAATCTGACCATTTTGTCATTGATTAAAAGGGAGGAAAAAGACAAAAAAATAATAAAAAAAAAATTAGATGTTAACTGAAAAATCTAACCAGATTTTGCTTTTGGATGAAAATGGCAATAAAATTGAAAAATAGAGACCCAAATTCAAAAGATTTGAGTTTTGAACTAAAGTGGCAAAAGTGACCAAATCTCAGGGACTATTTTGGCAGTTTACTCTAAAGTAAAAGTTGTGAACTTCATGCATGTTATTTTTCCTATTGTGTTTAAACTAGTTTTTGCCCCGCCCGCATTGCGGGACACTAAGACAAATATTTCACTATCATAACATGTATGTTTATGTTTCGGTTACTTGTTGTAGGGGTGTGCACGGTTCAGTTCGGTCCGGTTATTTGCATTATCCGTAACCATAACCGAAGTCATCAGTTAATCGGTTCAGTTAATTCGGTTAATTTATCGGTTTTTGGTTCGGTTAATTTTTGGTTAATAACCAATTCAAACAAGGGCTAAATTTTTTGCTTAGAAATACATGTAATGGAGGTATACATACATGAAATAGATGTATAAATACATGAAATAATGTATAAATAAATGAAATGGAGGCATAAATGCATGAAATAGAGTTTAAATACATGAAATGGAGGTATAAATAAATAAAAAGAAGGTATAAATAAATGAAATTGAGGTATTATTACATGAAATGAAAGTTTAAAACATGAAATACATGAAATAGAGGTATAAAAGCTAGAAATATAAAAAAAATAAATGGTTCGGTTCGGTTAATTTCGGTTAACCGATGGTAAAAAAAATATCTGTTAACCGACTTTCGGTTAATTCGGTTTCGGCTAATTTCGGTTCGGTCTTGTCGGTTTTCGGTTTCGGTTAACAGTTCGGTTATTGCACACCCCTAACTTGTTGTACATACTACTCATGACATGATCTCAAAAAAATTACATTGAGTCAACCAATTAAAACAAAACACTACCATACTTTTGCTAAAAAAAATAGAACGATGGAAAAACTACCGCTTGGCACGAATAAAAATTATATCGAGCCAACCAATTAAAACAAAACACTAACATAGTTTTATAGGAGAAAAACACTAAGGGGCTGTTTGTTTACCTTTTAATAAGGCTCTTAATGGTTCAGACCTCTTACTAGTTCAGCACTTAATGGTTCAGACTGTTTGTTTCACGAGTAGATGTATGAATGGTTTAGACATTTGCCTTTGAATGGTTAAGATTTATACAAAGTCTGAATGATTAAGACCTCTAATCTGAATTGGTTAGACATTTGCCTCTGAACGGTTAAGCATTATACAGGCTCTTAATGGTTCAGACCTCTTACTGGTTCAGCACTTAATGGTCAGACATCTTACTAGTTTAGCACTTAACCATTCAGATGTTGCCAAACAGCCCTTAAAATGAATTTTACCCTGGGACAAAATAGTAATTGACAGGGAAAAAAACAAAAACAGTGGCAAACTATAAATTTGAGCTTAGGGCAAAATTGTATTTAGCTAGAAGAAGAAAAAACAAAACAATGTCAAAACTGTAAATTTAAATAGCGTAAAATCGTAATTTAACTAGACCACTGGTAAAGTGTCAGGCAGCTGCCTGACACTATTCCCTCGTTGTAATTAGGGGCACTATTCCCGTGACAGGGATTATATATACAGGATTCAGCTAAGGTATTGTGGGATGGCCTGGTTATCTGAAGAACCAAAATATTATTTTTAGTTATTCGGGTTCAGGTTTTTCAATTATTCTCTAATTCGAGTTCGGTTATCTTCGAATTCGGGTTCCAGGTTTCGAAAAAAAAAAAGAAAGCCCTATGTGAAATTTATTTGGTTTGAACCCTTTTACATTTCATGGCTTCACATTCGGTGTCTTGGATGTTCAAGTACAATCAAGTACAATTTGAGATGCTTTAGTACATGTTCGACACCAGGTGCACACATACGTAGTGACGATGTAGAATTTTTCGATTGGAGAGACACAATATTTATTTTTACATTTACTGGTGTATATAATTTATTTTGTTCGTTCAAATATTAAAAAGAAGAAAGATGATAAATACAATTTATAAGTAAAGAAAAATAGTAAAATAGTTTAGATCAAAATAATAAATTTAATATATCATTAGACAAAAATTAATGCTATCAAATTCTTATCACCGATCACTGGTTTTCAGTCGTGGATGCTCAATGCAAGGAAATCTTATAGACATGATGGTTTCAAAAGTCGTATTTCACAACGTTTATAACAATATAATTATTTCTCAAGTGATATAAATGACATGATCAATAATTTGTAAATAGATAGACTTACAAGCCCTCCTCCAGCTCTAAATTCTTTTTCATGTATCATAACTCGAGCTTCTCCTGCATTATTGACCTGCATACAAATTTCAGATTTTCTTGAAATTAAACGATTTTCTCAATACAGTTTTTATAAGACTCTGACATGCATTCTAGAAAAAATATGTACGGGGCAACTTCACGCCCACTTCACATTTTCATTACACATGGTCTAAGCAGGGGCAATAAAACTTCTGTTTTGCTCCCTGTGGTTTGGTCGTTTTAACGGTTTTGCCCTAAACTTTTAAAAATAGTCATTTCCCTTCAATAGTTTGCTATGTTTTTTTTTTTTTTTTTTTCATTTTGCTCCCTGACATTAACTCCATCTAAAATGATTGTTAGCTGGAAGGGTATCTAGGTAACTTCAAATATAATACTAAGGGTATTTTAGTAAAATTACAAATAAAAATTATCTATACTATCTATAATAAGAGATTATGAGCTGACGTAAATCTGCCTATGTGTCAACTTCTAAGGTATGCCACATGTCAATGATGATGTCATAATTCATGTTTACAATTTACAACCATAAATAAATTATCTATTTATTTTTAGGAGAATTACTTAGTGCATTTTTTAGGCGGGCCAATTTAAATTTTAAAATTTAAACAACTCATCCATAAAAACCTCTCTTTAAAATTCAAAATTAGAGCTTCACTTCCAGAAATGAATCCATTTCTCTCTGATGGAGTTGGTTCCCCTGTTCACTCCACCCTCTATGTTTCTCTAATGCAAACCCTCAACGCCGCCGTGATCAGCCGCTGCCAACATCTGATTGCCGTATCTATAGCCGTAAACTTATCATCGATTCAGGTCATAATGTCATTTACACCCCGTGATTTTCAACTACTTAAAACAAAAACAACAACATTGATTATCGTTCTCTAGGGTTTTCATTCTTCCAATCATTTTAATGGCTAAATTTTCAATATCTTTTGCAGGTGTCTTCTTTATTCTTTGGTTCAACCCATGTGCACAACTCACTATCACTTATTCTTTTCATTTGTGGATTTCTGCCTTTGACATAGGTACGTAGAACTAATTTTCTTGCGATTTGATTATAATATGTTCGATAATTACATTATCTGTTTGTGGTTTCTCTTCATATGTTTGCTTTAGACTTAGTTTTAAGGACGAGCACAAGCTCAAAAACACCTAAATTTTATAACTCCTAAATTTATTGAAGTGGATGTTGATTTATGATTTTAATTAACCAGGTGGATACGGTAAGGAAGACAAAGCAGCTAGAGCTTATGAATTAGCAGCGCTCAAGTATTGGGGTCCCACCACCACCACAAACTATCCGGTAGTAATCTTTATCTTATATGACCTGAATTAATTGAAAGTAAGGATGGGCTTGCTAAAAGCTTATACACCGACTCTGATCATGTTTTATATAAATTTGGGTGATTTAGGTTTGCAACTATGATAAAGAGCTTGAAGAAATGAACAACATGACTAGGCAAGAATTTGTTGCTTCACTTAGAAGGTAAATATAAGTTGTGTCGGTTTCACTTTGTGAATTAAGTGCAATTGTGAGTGCATTATGTTATATATAGATAGTGTCTAATTAACCTTTAAATTTGTAGGAAAAAGCAGTGGTTTTTGTAGAGTAGCCTCAATTTATAGAGGTGTGACAAGGTTACAAATGTTAGTTATCAGATAACCGGATGTTCACCATCCACTTCGCCAAGTTTTTGTCAAAAATATGGATTAAACTTCTAATAATGGTTTGTGATTAAGAAAACCGAACCGACCAGGTTGGTAATTGGTTGGCCTGCCAGTCACTATTACAATGCAGTGTAGAGCTTATGAATTAGCAGCCCTCAAGTATTGGGGTCCCACCACCACCACAAACTATCCGGTTGTAATCTTTATCTTATATGACCTGAATTAATTGAAAGTAAGGATGGGCTTGCTAAAAGCTTATACACCGACTCTGATCATTTTATATAAATTTGGATGATTTAGGTTTGCAACTATGACAAAGAGCTTGAAGAAATGGACAACATGACTAGGCAAGAATTTGTTGCTTCACTTAGAAGGTATATATAAGTTGTGTCGGTTTCACTTTGTAAATTAAGTGCAATTGTGAGTGCATTAGGTTATATATAGATAGTGTCTAATTAACCTTTAAATTTGTAGGAAAAGCAGTGGTTTTTGTAGAGTAGCGTCAATCATATAACAGGATGTTCACCGTCCAGTTCGCCAAGTTTTTGTAAAAAATATGGATTAAACTTCTAATAATGGTTTTAGATTAACAAAACCGAACCGACCAGGTTGGTAATTGGTTAGGCTTCCAGTCACTATCACAATGCAGCATACTCTTATTTTAATGGCTAAATTTTCAATATCTTTTGCAGGTGTCCTCTTTATTCTTTGGTTCAACCCATGTGCACAACTCACTATCACTTATTCTTTTCATTTGTGGATTTATGCCTTTGACATAGGTATGTAGAACTAATTTTCTTGCAATTTGATTATAATATGTTCGATAATTACGTTATCTGTTTGTGGTTTCTCTTCATATGTTTGCTTTAGGCTTAGTTTTAAGGACAAGCACAAGCTCAAAAAACCTAAGTTTATAACTACTAAATTCCATAAACAAGTGTATATTTTCTACTTTATTTAATTTTTCTGCAGCTTCTATTTGTCTTGGTATACCGAATTACATTGTTGGAATTGAACCTTAACAGAGGAACAGTTGATTAAGGCCAAAACCGGTTCAGAGCAGTGGAACCAGAATAATCAGTTGTTAGGCTTCAGACTTTCCCCTTGACAGTGGTTCAAACAACTGCTGATCTATAATTCTGATTCGTTTTATCCACTGATTAGTACAACAGCTGATGTGAAGACTAAAAGAATGTCAAATACTAAGTACTGCTCTTCGAACTATTTCCTTCAGTCAAGCATTGCTGAGAAGACCAAAGCCCTGCTTGGAATAAATCAGTGGAATAAAGAAATAGTTGGTTTACTTTGTCTTATTGTAATAGGATCAGTTGTTAGATAACAATGGATGTATAGATCAGTACTTAGAGTTAGTTAATTGTTAGATGTCACGTTCATGATGACGTCAGCCAAGATGCTTTGGTGGTTTGACATGCTCTATAAATGGACCAATAGTCTCTACTGTTTCACTTGATGGACTGACTGTGTTTATCTCCTCTGATCCAATCCTTCTTGTCTGATCGACCAAGTAGCATCAGGCTGAGGGGAAGTTTTAGTTTGTAAGCATGCAATGTAATCTTTTGATTTGATTACAAATCTTTCAATTAATGAAAAGCAGGAGTTTATCAAAACTATATTCCTCCTTGATTGTGTTTACAAAGTTTGTGTTCATTTCCGCTGCATAAATCATTGAATCATATTCATTCATTGTTTCTGTATTACAAAAAACACAATCAATTTAATAATCAATTCATCTATTACAAAAAACACAATCATGACGACATCTGAGCAGCATATGTACAAAATAGAGTATAAAGCTCATCCACTGATATACTAACAGTTGCTCATCAAATTAAACTTCAAATCCACCAAAAGACAGAAAGTTGGGTAGTGTCATATAATAGGAGCTTCAACAGTTCAGGGAAAACAAGTTTGATAACTTGCACACTTACCAAAGGATGAGAATCTTTTGGGCAAAAAGTGGACCCTCAAAAATATTGTATATGCTGGAGTATAGTTGTCAAGATTTATACTCATCAAACTAAGCACAAACAGCAGATGTTTCCGCAACCAGTGTTTTGAACAAGATTATGTTGCTGCTGCATATTGAGAAAATCAAAGTCTGTCGTAACCACTGATTGGTTCAAACATCTGTTGGGTTGTAGCTATCCACTGTTCAAAGCCAACCTCTGTTCCATCTTTTTCATTGTTTTCCACTGTTACCAAACTTCAGTGCTTTAAACCACTGACACAGCTATCCACTGATAGTTAAAGTCACCCACTGTCCTCATTTTCATTTGTAATCCACTGATATTCATCCATCAGTGGTTTCCTTAATAACTGTCTTCCATTATCCTTTATTTGATTAGAGGTTGGCATATGGGCAGTTCTTATCCGTCAGATCTTTGTAACCGTGCCACGTCAGCAATCACCTTTTTCCCTATAAAACCCTGATCAAAAACCCCAAACAGGGGTTTTACTGTCGATTCGAATTCACTAAAAAAACTGTTCTCAAAGCAGTTTCCATCTTCTTATCTCAAATTCATTCTTCGATTTTCTTCATCAAAATGATGAAATCAAAATCAAAATCATCATCATCTTTCAAAGAGGTCGCTCAAACGGCCGCTGAAACCATTGAAATACCATACAAATCCCCTCACAACTACTTGGGTCTACTCACAAAACCCACCAACAATCACACCTTCGATTCAATCATCGACATCATGGCTGCATCAAAGTATAAAACTTTGCTTACAGCAGATGCTCCAATTTACCAACAAACCCAGAGAGAATTTTGGAAAAACGCTACCCTCGAAAAACAAGGCGAGACCGTCACTGCCATTAATTCTTCCATACAGGGTAAAGCGATTCAAATTACTCTACAATCCATCTCAGAAGTCTTTAAACTCGATGATCAGAAAGGTAAAACTTCTTTTCTTAAAAGCGACTTGAAAACTGATTTTCTCGAAGGGGGTATACAGATCAAATAAAAAAGAATACCTTAGAAAAAGGTTTCTTCCCCTCTGCAACTAGGTTTTTATTTCATACACTTTTGACATGTGTTTCAAATAAAACAACTGGTTTTAACGAAATACCATTAAAGATCCAATGCCTAGCTTATGCCATTCTACATAATGAAAATTATAACTATTCCCAGGAAATTTTTCATGATTTGGTGAAAAATGTTGATAGCAAAGCATTTCTACTTTTCCCAAGGTTTCTAAGCTACTATTTCAAAGAAAAATTTGGAAAAGAAAATGAAAATTTACTCAAACAAGGTGCTTATTTTAAAATAAGTGGTTTAACCACTGAAACATTCTCTAGAATGATGGCACCTACAAAAACAAAAGCAGAGGTGCCTCAGCAGAATTCAGCAAAAAACACTGCTCCTCAGGCACCTACTGTTGAGCCCACTGCTCCAGGTGATCATAGTAGCACAACCACTGCTATGAAACCCAAACCTGTAATCACCAAAAAGACCAAAAAGAAATCCTACAAAAAGCCCACCCAACCCAAAGCAAAGGCAACTCAGGAAGATGAGATCCCAGAGCAACTGCCAGTGACAGCACAAATGTCACCAAAAACCACTGCTGCTACTTCCTCACAGCAGATGGTAGAAAGATCTCCACCCTTACCTCAAACTCCTCTTGCATCCTCACAAAAGGATCAGGTTGTAAACACAGGGACTCCACATTATGAAGCTCTGGATCCACTCGGATCCATCTTCCACAGTCCTTATCCCAAGGACATGTCTCTTTCAACACCCTTATCCTCACCTCTCACATTACCACAATCCATAATACCTTTGTTGCATGCAGTTGATATAACTCAGACACAAACCAGTTCCTCTCAATCACCTATCACTGAGAGCATACTCCTACAAGTGACTGGGTCTGATGATTATACCTCTGCTATCCTAGCAACAACTGAGGAGGTTACACTGCAGGAGTTACAAGTAATTCCTGTCAGTAGTTCAAGTGAAGCAGCCACTACAAATGTTGAACCCACTGGTTTACATTTGGACAGTGGTTACATCTATAAGACTTCCTTGAAGGCAATTCCTTCTATATCACCTCTGATAACCACCAGTGAGTATGTTAAAACTACTGGCAACATTGAAGGGCTATCAAGTGTCGAAGGAAGAAGACCCCAGAACCAAGAACAAGGGGCATCAATGAATGATTTCTGGGACTCAGTTCCAAAGTCACACATTGATATAACCACTGCTGGTGGGAAATCAGATGATCCCATTAAAGTTGGTGATGATTTAAAATATCAGGAATTGACGGCCAGAGTTGAAAATCTTGAAACAACAGTTGCTGAAATGAAGGATATGGTGCAACATATGTTAAAAGCTCAAAAAGCACAATCCACTGCTGTTCCAGCTCAAGCAGCTGCACAACCTGCACCTGGTGTAAATGAGCTATGTAGTGTTTTCCACCTCCTGCTTGAAAAACAAAAACAAATGGCTGATGCTCAGCATGCAATACATGTACAAATGCTGACAAACATGGTGGAGTCAAGGTTCAAAGATACTCAAGCAGACATCAAGGCTATAAAGGCCAGCATCCAGAATACCACTGGCAAAGCTCCTCCCACTGTACTATTCATTGATAACCCCCTTCCAGATAATGCCAAACAGGGGGCGAAAATCAAGCAGTGGAGGAAGAAGGGAATAGAAGATGGCCTTTATGTTGAACCAGAAACAGAAAAGCAGATTTCAAAAACTGCTAGCCAAACAGCTGCCATCTCTTCAACACACACCACTAAAACACACACTACAACCACTGCTCTACCTCCACCTAAAATCACCTCACCCCCAAAAGTCATCACTTCAAGTACATCACCAGCCATCAAATCAACCCCTGCTCAAAAGCAGAAGACATGTACTGACACATCAGTAGTTGTAATGACAAAAGAGGTTGAAACACCAGTTGTTTCAACAGCTGTTTGCCAGTCATCCACCACTGCTCTCATCAATGTCACATCACCACCATCACCTCCTGCGAAAATGCAGAAGACATCAGATGTTAGCACATCTGTTGTAATGACAACAGTAGTTGAAACACCAGTTGTTTCAACAACTGTCAGTCAGCCACAATCCACCACTGCCCTCACTTCACTTCAAGCCATCTTTACTTCAATTAATAAATCACCCAAAACCACTCCTTCACTAGAGAAAAGTTACACCAGAAAAAGAAAAATAACTCAGGCAACTGATGACAAATATGATCCTAATGCTGCAAAATATCCACTAGAACTGGAAGCTATAAAAAATGAGATGAGACAATTCTACACTGTGGAGGACCCTTCGAAAAGAAGATTTCCTTCTCTCATAGGCTTCATAGTCCCTGAAAATATGGATGAATATCTCGAGCTCAAAGCAAGGCAGGCTAAGATAAGAGCTAAACTTGAATGCAAAGATCAAGGTGATGAAGCCATTTCTGAAAGAATGGAATTCTTCCTCACCAAAGTCAAACAGATGGAAGACTATGCACGAGATCTGAGCAAAGAAATGTCAAACTTACCACCCGAAGCAGATCTACGAAAAGAAATGAGAAAAGAATATGTTGCATACATCATGAAAGAAAAATTCTATCCAGCTGAAGAAAAACAATTCGAAGAATGGCCAATAGTTTCATTAAAGCATGAGGCAAACAGAATTGAAAGAATTAAAAATGATCCAAGCAAGAAGAGAACAGCTCCAAACTGGAACAAATACAAAAAGCTTATAGTTGAGCTTACATCTGAGTACAAAAGAAAGAAGCAGGAGCTGGTGGATGCAAAGGTGGATACTGCCAATGCCATAGCAAAATGGACTAAGCAGCAAACATATGAGGCTTATGAAAGGCTTAAGAAAAGGAGGTTGACAGTTTCTGACACCCCAAACAAGCCTGACTACAAAAAGCCAAAGCAGCAGATCAAAACTTCTGAATCACTTATCACCTCTACAGATACCTCTGTCACTGTGATTGACCAATAAAAAAGTAAACAGCTGACTGTTGCAGAAGAAAAGGAAAAGGAAGCAAAAGCTCAGGATACTGCTTTACAAATCTTTTCAACGGCAAAATCTCCTAACTCATCAGTAAATAAACCTCTCCCAAGAAACCCATTGGGTTCAAAAATACTAAAATGGCTCTCTGATCAAAAGACCCATGTATTGACCCTGATCAGATCCAATGGTGAAATGAAGTACATATAAAGAAAACAAGCACTGACCCTTTGTGTTGAAGATCTACAAGATCTCCTTGAACTTTCATTGTGCAGGGATGAGGATGACTCAAGTTCGAAAGATTTTGAAGCAGAATTTAAAAGACAAGCTAGGGAACTTCTGATGAGAGAATAAAGTTCAGTGTTTTACTTATATTGTATAGAATTAGTAGTTAGGATTAGCAGGGTTTGTATAAGAACAGTGTTTACAGATGAGATGCCTCAGTGGTTTGGTTTGTCTATTTTCCTCCTTGATTGTGTTTATAAAGTTTGTGTTCATTTCCGCTGCATAAATCATTGAATCATATTCATTAATTGTTCATCTATTACAAAAAACACAATCAATTTGAAAATCAATTTAACAATCAATTCATCTATTACAAAAAAACACAATCATGACGACATCTGAGCAGCAGATGTACAAAACAGATGTTAAAGCTCACCCACTGATATACCAACAGTTGCTGGTCAAATTAAACTTCAAATCCACTAAAAGACAGAAAGTTTGGTAGTGTCATATAAGAAGAGCTTCAACAGTTCAGGGAAAACAAGTGGGCAAAAATGATGAGAAAGTTGCACACTCACCTAACGATGAGAATCTTTTGGGGAAAAAGTGGACCCTCAAAAACATTGTATATGTTGGAGTATAGTTGTCAAGATTTATACTCATCAAACTAAGCACAAACAGCAGATGTTTCCGCAACCAGTGTTTTAAACAAGATTATGTTGCTGCTGCATATTGAGAAAATCAAAGTCTGTCGTAACCACTGATTGGTTCAAACATCTGTTGGGTTGTAGCTATCCACTGTTCAAAGCCAACCTCTGTTCCATCTTTTTCATTGTTTTCCACTGTTACCAAACTTCAGTGCTTTAAACCACTGACACAGCTATCCACTGATAGTTAAAGTTACCCACTGTCCTCATTTTCATTTGTAATCCACTGATATTCATCCATCAGTGGTTTCCTTAACAACAACTGTCTTCCATTATCCTTCATTTCATCACAGGTTGGCAAATGGTCAGTTCTTATCCGTCAGATCTTTGTAACCGTTGCCACGTCAGCAATAACCTTTTTCCCTATAAAACCCTGATTGAAAACCCCAAACAGGGGTTTTACTGTCGATTCGAATTCACAAAAAAAAAACTGTTCTCAAAGCAGTTTCCATCTTCTTATCTCAAATTCATTCTTCGATTTTCTTCATCAAAATGACGAAATCAAAGCCATCTGCAACATCCACTTCGAAATCATCTAAAAAGGACTCTCAAAAGGCTACTATACCCATCGAAATCCCATACAAATCGAATCACAATTATCTGGGTATTCTTACAAAACCAGGCAGCACCGATGTTTTCGATTCCATCATTGATACCGTGACTGCATCAAAGTACAAAACTTTGTTAACAGCAGATGCTCCGATTTACCAGAAAACCCAGAGAGAATTTTGGGAAAATGCCACTCTTGACAAACAAGGAGAAGACATCATAGGCATTAATTCCTCCTTAATGGGTAAACCAGTTAAAATCACACCACACTCCTTCTCGGAAGTCTTTGAACTCAATGATCAGCAAGGTAAAACTTCTTTTCCCAAAAATGAGTTAAAAACTGATTTCCTTGAAAGGGGGTATGCTGAACAAATAAAGAGGGATACGTTAGAAAAAGGTTATTTCCCTCCTTCAACAAGATTTTTATTTCATACCCTGTTATTGTGTGTTTCAAATAAAACAACTGCCTTCAATGAGATACCATTAAAGATTCAATCCCTAGGGTTTGCTATTTTACAAAATGAAGATTTTAATTATTCCCAGGAAATCTTTGATGATTTGGCCAAAAATGTTTTAACAAAATCTTTTCTATTATTTCCAAGGTTTTTAAGTTATTACTTTACAAAGAAATTTGCAAATGATGATGTTCATGTATACCAACAAGGTGAATCTTTTCAAATTAAAAGTTTAACAGCAGCAACTTTCACTAGAATGTCAGCACCTTGCAAAACACAAGCAGAGGTGCCTGAGCAGAATTTAGCAGCTACCATTGCTCCTCAGGTATCTGCTGCTGAGCCCACTGCTCCAGGTGATCATAGTAGCACAACCACTGCAATGAAACCCACAGCTGCCATTACCAAAAAGACCAAAAAGAAATCATCCAAAAAGCCTCCCAAACCCAGTAAAATGGCAACTCTGGAAGATGAGATCCCAGAGCAATTGCCAGTGACAAAACAAAAGTCACCAATAACCACTGCTGCTACTTCCTCACAGCAGATGGAAGAAAGATCTCCACCATTGCCTCAAACTCCACCGACATCCTCACAAAAGGATTCGGTTGTAAACACAGGGACCCAAGATTATGAAGTTCTGGATCCAATCGGCTCCATCTTCCTCAGTTCTGATCCGAATGACATGTCTCTTTCTACACCTATTCCTTCACCCGTCACATTACCACAATCAATGTTACCTTTGTTGCATGCAGTTGCTATAGCTCAGACACAAACCAGTTCCTCTCAATCACCTATCACTGAGAGTATACTCCCACAAGTGACTGGGTCTGATGTTCATACCTCTGCTAGCCCAGCAACAACTGAGGAGGTTACACTGCAGGAATTACCAGTAATTCCTGTCAGTAGTTCAAGTGGAGCAGCAACTACTAATGTTGGACCCACTAGTCTACATTGGGTCAGTTGTTCCATAAATAAGACTCCCTTGAAGGCAATTTCTTCAGAGACAACCAAGGCAACCACTGGTGTGTTTACTTTAACAACTGGTGAGTTGTTCAAGGTGTCCACAATTGAAGAAAGAAGTCCCCAGTACCAAGAAAAAGGGGCATCAGTAGATGACTTTTGTGACATATTCCCTAAGTCTGCTGCTGATACAACCACTGTTGGTGGGAAATCAAATGATCCCACTAAGTTGGGTGATGGTTTAAAATACCAAGAACTGATGGACAGAATTGACACACTTGACACATCTGTTGCTGAACTAAAAAATATGATGCAACAGGTGTTGGAAATTCAAAAGGTACGACCCACTGTTGTTCCAGCTCAAGCACCTGCACAACCTGCACTTGCTGCAAATGAGTTATGGAACTTATTTCAACCCCTGCTCCAACAACAAAGACAGTTGACTGATCAGCAGCTTGACATAGATGTCCAAAAGCTGAGGAACATGATGGAGTCCAGATTTAAAGACACCCAAGCTGACATCAAGGCCATAAAGGGCCATATCTTGAACACCACTGGCAAAGCACCTCCCACTGTTCTCTTCCTTGATAATCCACCACCAGATAATGCCAAAAAAGGGGAGAAGATCAACCTGTTGAAGAAGAAAGGGATTGAAGATGGTCTCTACATTGAGCCACAAAAAGATTGTATGACTAAAGACATTCCCTTGCCAGATGGAAGCAAAAAGATTGATTTTACCACAAATGCACTGGCTGAAGCAAAAGCAAGTGTAAAAAGGGATAGAGAGGCAAAGGATAAATCAAGGTGGAATGAAGAGAAGAGAGCTTACATGGAGCTGGATGCACAGGGTTGTTCTGAGCCAAAGGATGTTAAAAATCCTGACCCAAAAAGAAAAAAATCCCACTAGAAAAGTGAGGGAACCAAAATCCACACCATCTATACTCACAAAGCATACTCCAAAACCACCATCTAAAAGCCCCCAATATCAATCTTCCACCCAAACAACTGTTGTATCAACAACTGTTCATACCTCAGTGGTTTCAGCAGTTGTTAAACCAACAACCACCACCTCAATGACAACAACTGCTACTTCAACATACACCACTCAAACACCTGATCTCACTAAATCATCCACCACCACTTCAACAACATCATCAACCATCAAATCATCACCTGCCACTGTGCAGAAGACTTCTACTGACACATCAGTAGTTGTAATGACACCTCAATCTTCCACCCAAACAGCTGTTGTAACTCCTGTTGTATCAATAACTGTTGGTACCTCAGTGGTTTCAGCAGTTGTTAAACCAACAACCACCACCTCAATCACAACAACTGCTACTTCAACACACACCACTCAAACACCTGATTTGACTAAATCATCCACCACCACTACAACCACATCACCAACCATCAAATCACCACCTGCCACTGTGCAGAAAAATTCTACTGATACTTTAGGAGTTGTAATGACAACAGTGGTTGAAACACCTGTTGTATCAACAACTATTAGTCAAACACTTCTCACTTCAAACACAACCACTGATCCACCCAAAACATCATCAGTCTTTCATCAACCAAAAAGGAGAAGGTTAATTTTGATTGATGATGAGCCTTCACCTTCACCAACATCTTCACAACCTCTACCACTTGTCACTTTACCAAACCCTGTACCTCTCTCTTCAATACAGATACAAAAGCCAATCACTGATATTGCTCCTGCAGGTGTTCAATTTCCTCTAGAACTTATTGCTGTCAGAGAAGAGATCAAATCCTTCTACTATGAGGATGATCCTGCAAAAAGGAGTTTACCATCTGTTGAAGGATATCCTAGGCCTAATAATATTGATGAATATTTAAAATTAAAGGCCAAACAAGCAGAGGATATTGCTAAAAGAGAATCAATAGGGAAGACTGACAAAGAATATCAAAGGCACTACCAATTTTTGCTTACTCAAGTCAGTTCCCTGGAACAATTTGCAAAGGATGTTTGTCAAAAATTATCAGAAAGAGCAGATGAATCTCTGAGAAAAGACTATGTTGAGAATATCATGGCTCACAAGAAGTATAAGGGAGAAAAGCATATGTACAAAGATTGGACCATTCCTGAGCTTGAAAGTGAAGCAGCCAGGATCCAAGAGATGCTTAAAAATAAGGTTAAACACACTCATCCTGACTGGAAAAAATTCAAAAAGAATGTACCTGACAAGGCTTTAGAGTTAAAGAGAATGAAAGAGGAGCTGATAGCAGCTGACTATGGGTCAAAGAATTCAGTGTCAAAGTGGAGAGAAGATAGGGTCAGGGCCACTTACAAAATGTTGGAGGAACTAAGGAAGAAAGATCCAAATGTTCCACAAAAACCTGAGTATCCTAAAACTGAAGGTTCAAAAAGGCCACCAAAGTTACAAATCAAGAGATGCACTGATCCAGCAGGTGCTGCTATTTATCAAAGAAAAAGACAAAAGCAGATGGAAACCTTGAAGGAACTTATGGCTGGTGATGAAGTTGTAAAAGAAGGTATCAAGAAAATGGTGATAGAAAGGCTTGAAGTGAATCAATCTGCAGCCACATATCAGATCTGATGGTGATGTGATTCTCCTTGATCTTCAACTGTTCAGGAATAAGGAAGATACAGTTCTGTTTAGCCAATTCTACTTTTTTACTATATAGTTTTCTTTCTTTTCGAGGTTGAATTACATGTTAAACTCACGAAAAATTATTAGTTCGTTTTCAATGTTGATGAAACTGATGGCCAGGTACATTATGTTATCATCACGATAACCGGAATAGGTTGATCAATTCTTTTTTTTAGCTTTAGTTATGTTGTATAGAAAAGTAAAATATACTAAAGCTTCTTGCTAATAAAGTAGAGCTAAAACAAAAGTTTCCTTGAAAATTAAAATTATAGATTTGATCGGTTTACGGATATTATTAGACATAGATGATTTATTGAAAATGTGTATTACCAAGATTGGTAGGTAATTAAAGTACCAGTTTTGAGATGTACCGAAAATGTGTATTATCAAATATTTGTTCACATGATACTTTACATATTTACATAGACAAAAACTTTTATCATTATAGTTATCATAATACTAACACATACTGTCTTTAACATTATTTTATAAAGATATAGATCTAAAGACCAAAATTTAAATGATATATTATAATCTGTTTTTTAGTATTTGATTTCGATCATTACTAAACCTACCCGTGTGGTTAGACGGGTACTACACCTAGTATTATTATATAATATAATATAAGAAAAAGAATAACAAAACCCTGCCTCTCTTCTCTTCTCTCTATACTCTCTACATTCCCCCTCTTCTCCACCACCACCAACAACCATCACCGTCAGTGTGCACGGCCCCTACCCGACCACCACCTTGCACCGGCTCCATCGGACCACCACCACCACCCCTACCCGACCACCAACACCTTGCCACCACCTTGCCACTACCTCACCACCACCACCAAACAACCAACCGCCACCACCTCACAACCACATCCCAAATCCCGTCACAACCTATGATCAGAAACACGTCATCTTCAGTTAATTGCCATTTTTAACTAGTGATTTATTTGAATCTATGTTTGTTCTTTTGTAATTATAATTCAATTTTTGTTACACCATTTATTGTTTCTTTTATTCTATTTGTCAATGTTTAATTTTGTTTATTATTTGTTTAACTTAGTTAAAATAGTTATTAATTTATTGAAACAATTTGTTTGCTTAGCTTAACTAGTTTATCTAAATAAGGAAAAACACTAATTTAGTTACTAGCCTCAATTAATGTTTTTACATAGTAGAATCACCGTAGTTTTTTATTTTATTATAAAAGTATAAAATATGAGTTTATATATTCCAAAACATTTCTGATAAAAATATAAATTGGATTTTTTTTAAAATAAAGGTTAAACATTATAACCTTATACTCTTTTTTTTAATCTTTAAACATATAACAAAAGCATAGCCATTGTCACTTGTTGTTCCAACAAGGTTTTACGGTATGTGTTGCTATTAAAGAAATAACATAACGGGAGGTTATTTATCTTGTTTTTTAACCGGTCTATTTTGACACAACCTATTTTTGTGCCCCCCTTAGCAAAAAAATTTGGATCCGCTACTGGGCCGTTACACCATCTATACTTGACTAAGCTGACGAGGTAACGAAATCACTAAGTTGAAACCTCACAAGCCGTGACACATAGAGGGTACACACCCAAGCGGAGACACATAACTTAATGGGTACGTAACTCTAAACCACAATGCAACGATAAAGGAAATGATAGTACATGTCGCAAATGATCAAGGCACAAGGCCTTCAGCTGGTCGGACAACAACCCTGAGCTACGACATGAGGAGGCCAAGCCGCGACACATGGTACTTGTGGGCACAACGTGGGATTCAACATAAACACTTAGAAATTATCCTTAACAATAAGGAACACATGAGGACTTTACAAATGGGCGTCTTATTGACTATTATTGAATATAACAGGTGCAGAAGAAGACACTAGTAAACAACCAAGGTATTGTAACAATAACATAACATAACTAGTGGTATAGTAAAGTCAACTATACACCAGTGGTGTTGGTATAGTAAAGTCAACTATATAGACAAATAGTATTAATGATGTCTGGACTGGATAGCGCCCCATGGCTAACCGGTGTGGGGTAGCGTCCATGCCACCTAGGAATGATGGCTCCCCCGACCCTGCCCCGCCTCAACCAGGGGGGGGGGGGGGTATCCTTGGCTTCCGCCAAAGCCTTAGCGGGTTTGAGAGGAAAAAGCTAATGAGGCCCACATGCATAAACAAATCAGATTTCGTTTTATTTGATTTTTTTAAAATAGTTAAAAGGGGCTTTATAGGGGGTGTTATCCCACACCATGTAAGTTAACGATAAAGCCTCTTGCTTATATTCCACCTTCTCAGGGGCGGATTTATGACCAAACATCGGGTTCCCAGGAACCCATTCGGTTTCTAATTTTTAGTGCAACCCTCACCCTCATCCTCCCTCAGCGACCACCTCTGGCCGTCCTCCTTTGGCCGTTCTTCAGTTCTTCACAGGTGAGTTAACTTTTAGTTGTTGATGTTTTATTGTTCTTCACAGGATCAATGTTTAAGATTATGGGCTTGTGTTAATGTAAAATTACTAAAAAAACAAGATGAATCAAATGAGAACAATCAAATGTTACTTGAGAAATATGACCCTCAAAATAATTACTACTGAAATCAACAATCTCCAATGGCCCATGAAAGATTTAAACAAAAGAATCTTTAAAATGATTCTTGGAAACATTCAAATAATTCAAAGAAACCATTTTCAAAAACTCGGAACCCTTTCCTGTGATCAAATTTGCAGCAAGATTCAAGCTTTTTAGCTTAGGAAATGCAGTATCAAAACCTTGAGGAAGACTTCCATGCAAATTGTTAATTGAAAGGTCAACGGAAGTCAAAGAGTGGAAACTTGTAACCGGTTTCTATTAAGGTTAAGAACTTGTAAACCAACAAGAAAGTAAAAGACTCGGGGATATTTCAAACAAAATTGTTGACAGAAAGATCAAGTTTTTCAAGTGATCCAAAGTAACCAATGTTGGTTGAAAGATTAACGGAGAAATTATTATTTGAAAGGTTAAAATTTTGAGTGAAACAAAGCTGTCACTTGTTTTACCGGTTGCAACGGCTAGTGTTGAAAGAAGTTTTTCTTCAATGAAGCTTGTGAAGAGGAATTGCGTAATAGGATGGGTGATGGATACATGAGCGATTCTTGTATTTGTTACATTGAAAAGGAGTTCTTACAACAAGTTTCCGTAGAGAGTGTAATGCAACGTTTTCAAAAGATGAAAACTTGTCTTCAACAACTTTAGGTAGTTTTATTTATTTGTAAAGACTATCGTATTTTATATTATGTGTTTTTAAATTTCTAATGACGATTTTCTTTTCATTACTGTATCGTACCTTTATTATGTGATGAACCTTACCCGATCCGAAGTGTCGAACCGACCCGAATTTTTTTTATGTTCAGTCATATGAAATTGGAGTATCTAAAAAAGTGAACCCAGTGGAAAAAATTTCTGGATCCGTCACTGCACCTTCTCCACATTCCGCATTAGTATCCCATGTTTGCCTATTTAGGTTCTCAGTTCCATGTATTGAAGAAAAATTTTAGATAAATGAAAAGATAATTGATCTTAAATTATTACTCTATTTCTTGGGGCTTAACTCACTCAATGGGTATATTGGGAGATTAGCCATCTCGAATTGAACTTATACAATATACACATGAGCCATCTCGAATTGAACTTATACAATACACACATTTGTGTTTATCTAGACTAAACTTAAAAGGATGGCTAGACTAAACAAATGTGTGTATTGAACTTATACAATACACATATTTGTGTTTGTCTAGACTGAAGTGTAACATATACATATATTTCGGCCACATATTATTCCGTCAAATAACATGTTTGACTAGTAGTTTATCTTTATTCAAACGTATCCAAGATTTTTAAGTTGGTTGGGTTTTCTTCTGTTGTCACACCCCAACCAATGGCGGAATCATTGGAGTGGGACTAGTTCGAGATTGCAAGAGACTTCATAACACTATTTGTGACAATATTTAAATAAACTCATTTCATTTTGATAAATTTCAAATTGTCAAACATTACATAAATTTCAAATACGACATGTTCAAACATAATAATAACAAAATTTGATACAACATATTAAACCTAACACGTCTAAATGTGTATCTAGGCTTCGTCGCTACTTCATTTCATAGCAATCACCATCCTCAACCTGTAACATGTTTAAAATAAAGTTCAATGCAAAAGCAAAGGTGAGTATACAAGTTTGATACATACGTAGCAAAAATATAAGTTTAAACGATTCCTCATAGCAAGCATGTGATACAAGATAAACATTAAAATCAGCATGTGTCTAACATATCAAACCAATGATGAAACGCAATAAGCTCATGACATAACCTCAAGTCTACGGGCAGTTCGTTAATCCTATAGCGCTATATATGTCAAGGATAGGCTCGATCGAAACTAATGATATGTATAACACAAAATGAAATTAACCCAAGTTCAATGTATCAAGCAATCACATATACAAGCATGTTATAGGAATGTTTGTTGATGCGTGTGAAGTGTATATATTAGTTTAAGTATATTTTAAGCCCTTTTACACTTTCTTTAGCCAAGTTTTAAATTTATAAAACACGATATTTACTAACACTAAACACACATATGGCCAAGTGCACCCATCGTGAGCGTAGTATAGTGTTGGTAAGATACCGAGGTCGTCCAAGGACACAAGAGCTTTAATACCGGTTTATCCTCAACGTCTAATCAAATCAAAAGGTTTAGAAAAATGTTTTAAACTAAGAAAATAAAAACTAACTAAAATGCTGAAAATAAAAATAAAAGAAAAACAGATAGACAAGATGAATCACTTGGCTCCGACTCGTGTTTAGTGTAACCTTTGATTATTTCTGCACTTTTGCACTATTTAAGAGATTATCTTAGTTATTGTAGGAGGCCCCTCTTTTGGAGGTGACGTTACCCTCAACCCAGTAGTTTGAGTCAGCAAGGATACAATCCTAAAGGGTCGGATTATTGAAAGATAATTAATTAAGTTATTAATGCAAATTATGGTAGGCCCCTCTTTTGAAGGTGACGTTACCCTCGACTAAGTAGTCTGAGTCAGCAAGGATACAGTCCTAAGTAGCCGGGCTATAGTATTAATAATAGTTTAACTTATGAGGGGATCAAAGAGTTTTGACCCCCGCCATCCAATACCGTTAAGTATTGAAGGAGGTCCTACTAAATTTGACCCAGGTCCCTTGCAGAATCTCTAAACGCTGAACAACGGCAAGACTCTTACCAAACCGTTCCCTTAACCCCCGACCAGGTAGCCAACATACCTCCATATAGACCGTGGAGATATGAATGGTGAAAATATTTTATTTTATATAGACAGTAAAATAATGCCAAGACACCACGGACAAACGATAAGGAAGAATCACCTTCAACATAAGAAACTAGTTATTAAAGTCATTAATACATAACCAATTAAAAAGTGCGAAAAGATTAAAAATAAAAAGTATTACACTAGACACTTTGTCTTCACCAAGTGATGTAAGAGACTTAGGAAAACATGGCCTTGATTGTCAAGAACTCTTACGATCAATCTTGGATCCCGAGACGACTCACACACTCTATGATGGACAATGGATGATGGTGGTGGATGATGGTGTTATGGTGGTGGTGGGTGGTGGGTGAAGTGTGAGAGAGGTGGTGTGCCAAGGGATGGTTTGAGCTTGAGCCAAGCACTCCTATTTATAGGCTGAACAGAAGCTCGGGCACGGCCCCGTGTCCACATCCTTCTCTTTCTTCATTAATTGCTCTTGTCTTTATTAGTTGACCACAACCCCGTGTCCGCTGATCACGACCCCGTGTGCAGAGGCATATCTGTACTATGAAGATTTGCCTGGATTCTGCGAATCTTATAGTTGACCACGGCCCCGTGCCCGCTGAGCACAACCCCGTGGTGGGCAATAGAAGCTTCTACCACTTTGTTTTTTCTGCTGACACTTGGGCACGCCCCCGTGCTGGCTGAGCACGGGGCGTGTTCAGTCTTCTGTCTTCTTGTTTTGCTTGGGAAGATGCTTTCGTGGGGTCAGGCATGTCACGTTTGTTCATTTTCTTGTATTTATGTTAGATTTTGCTGTCTTTTTGCTTCTTTTGTTAATTTGAGCTCATTTAATCCTGAAAATACAAAAGGAGGACAAAAGCACACTTTTTCCAACATTAGTACTAAAAATGGGTTAGTTTATGCCACAATTGATGTAATTTATATGTTGCATTTTGCACACATCAAATACCCCCACACTTGAATCTTTGCTTGTCCTCAAGCAAAACTCTTTATAATGTGGCTTTACACTCCCAAATGGAATGGGTAGAAGAGAAGGTTTTTGGGCTTGTCATAGAGTGTTAGGATTTCCAAGATTCTTTATTTAGTTTTTTTTATTTATTTACAATCCTATTCGTCATGATTTATTTAAAACTTTTCATAAGATAAATTACTTATTAGGGCATAACATGCCTCTTTAAAATTCTTTTTATATACAAGTTCACATACCTCACGGGGGATCACTCAACACTCGGCCGAAGATGTATTTTAGTGAATCACTCGAGAGCGGCATGGAACTTACTCCTACCATAGGCTTGCCAAGCAATCAATCCTCCTCCTTTTTAACTTTATACCTTTGTAAATATCAAGAGGACTTTTGGGTGAAGGGTTAGGCTTGGGTTAAAGGTAGGTGGTTGGATTAGTGGTTAGTAGAAAAGGGCGAAAAAGCGTAAAAAACATCGGTTTTCGTAAGACTTTCTATTTTTCAACTTTTTATTTTGATGAAGCCATAATTCCAAACAAAGTTATTTTTTGATGAACTTGTTTGTTTATTTTTTCTTTTGCTTCATGATCAACATTTTTTTTAAAGTCATATGAAGAACCGAGCTAGTTACTAAAACAAAGGGTTAAAAATGAAAAAGGTTTTTGGTGGGTGAAAGAGTGTTTGGTTTGGGTTATGAAATGAAAAGGTTTAGGCTTAAAGGGGCTAACTAGGGGGATTTTGGGTAGGTGGTAAAAAAAATAATAATAATGGTGTAGAAATTAAAAAGGTTAGTCCATGATTCTAACCCCTCGTATACGAATTTCATCATAACTTTCATATACGATAACGAAACTTGGTGAATTTTTTTATCATGCATTCTAGTGAGCATAATTAATCGTTACAAAGCTTCGGGTTTGCTAAAAGGTCACTCAGAGGTATACTTTGAACATGTTGACACATTTAACCCCTGTAGTTTGTAATCTCTCACTTTCTTTCACAATTAGCTTCGTATGATCCATGATTCATTCTTTTAAGGGTATAAACATCATGTAGGGTTATTGTAAAGTATATTTATCCATTGTTGTCATTTTGAACCCTTATATTCACATAATTTCCTTGTTTGTCAACTTTAGTCCTTTTAAAGTAATCCTTTACACGTTTAAAGTTCATGACACGTGTCGATATTATATTGGACATGAAATTTCGAGGTGTTACATCCTCACCCCCTTAAAAGAAATCTCGACATCGAGATTTACTGAAATAAATGAGGGTATTTTTCTTTCATTGTGGACTCTACCTCCCACATGTACTCGGGTCCTCTACGGGCATCCCATTTTACTTTTACGATCGGTACATGCTTCCTTCAAAGCTTCTTAACCTGTCGAACCTCGATCGACACAGGTTTTTCAACAAACTTCAAGCTCTCTTCTATGTGCACATCTGTATGTGGTATGACTAGTGATTCATCAGCTAGACACTTCTTCAGATTGCAGATGTGGAATACATTGTGAATACCACTGAGCTCTTCAGGTAAGTTTAACTTATAAGCAACTGATCCGGCACATTCGATGATCTCGAATGGTCCTACGTATCTCGGGCTTAACTTGCCTTTCTTACCAAATCGCATTACCCCTTTCCAGGGTGATACTTTAAGTAGTACCTTGTCACCTACCTCGAATTTTAGAGGCTTACGCCTTAAATCTGCGTAGCTTTTCTGCCTATCTCTGGCAGCTTTGAGACGATCGCGTATTTGCACAATCTAATCTGTCGTCTCCAGGACTATTTCAGGTCCTGTCAGTTGGACATCTCCAACTTCCACCCAACAAACGGGCGTTCTGCACTTTCTACCGTACAAGGCCTCGAAAGGCGCAACCTTAATGCTTGTATGATAGCTATTGTTATAGGAGAACTCGATTAATGGCTGGTGGTTATCCCAACGACCATCTAAGTCAATCACACATGCACGAAGCATGTCTTCCAAATTTGGATTGTACGCTCACTCTGCCCGTCCGTCTGAGGATGGTAAGCCGTACTAAAATTTAAGCGTGTGCCCAAAGATTGTTGGAAACTTTTCCAAAAATGTGATGTGTATCTAGTATCTCGGTCAGAGATAATAGACACTGGTACGCCATGCAGAGATACAATTGTAGGATCGTGTCGCGACCTAAACGAGTCGTTCGGAAGAGCTCTCGTACGTTTCAGAGGCGGAAACTAAGAAACGGACGTGTACACAGCTTGAAAAGTACGTTAAACCTCTTGTATATTAGATTGACAACGTTTACAGTTAGAGGAAATACCGGCAGCACTTCGGTATCACAAGACCTGATCGTTACAAATGACAAAGCTTGACAACCTATTTATAGTAAACACCTGACCGTTTGAAACATCTCAAATGGATCCTATTCAAACGACAGAACCTCTCAAACGGCCTAGAATTTCAAACGGAGACCTGTATAAATTGAAAGCTCTTCAAACGATTGGACCTCCTAAAAGTTGGTTCTAATTGGACCAAATTTGGCTTTTGTCATCATTCGGCTAACATTCAGTTTCCTATTTCATGACATCACTTGTGATGTCACCTGGGTGATGTCACTTGTGATGTCACCTATGTGATGTCACATGTGATGTCATGCCTGATCAGATCTGCACTGAACCCGAGACTCGATATAAGACGAAGTTGATAGATGAATGCACTAACAGACTCCCCATCAGATGTTGACGAGTCTTAAGTGTCGAGTCTTTTTAATCTTCAGTCTTTATCAGTCATTGGACTTCCTTCACTCTAGCTTTCTCTTGTATTCTTCAGGATCAGCAGCTGGCTCTATCCTATTTCCAATTCTCTTTCTCTAACAGACTCCCCCTTAAGATGTGCTGGGATCGTAGTCTGGCTTTCACAGGTTCAGGTATCGCAACCTGGCTCACCGTTTGAAACTTCTCAAACGGACACAAACTTTCAAACGGCCAACTGTTCAAACGACAACTATAAACTCAAACGGTTGGACCTAACTCAAACGGCTAACATTAAATTTCCTATTTCAAGACTCATTCTAATAGAACCATTCAAATGACTAGCTTCTCATTGGACCAAAACATAGTTGCTTCTCATTGGACCTCCAAGATTTTGTCTTATATGAAAGACTTGAATTTTCGTAGATTGCTTTTTCATGTTGTTATATGATGCAATGATGATGTCATTGATATGATGTCATCATTATATATGATGACATCATGCCTGATCAGATCCGCAACGAAGCTGAGACTCGACATTAGACGAAGACGACAGATGACTGCACCAACAGACTCCCCCTCAGATGTTGACGAGTCTTAAGTGTCGAGTGTTCACCATCTTCAGTCTTGATCTATCTCTGGGCTTCACTCTTAGTCTTTACTTGCAGGTTTTCAGACTCCCCCTTGCGATATGCTGTCATTTCTTCAGATCATCAGCATCTTCAGCATTAGAATCGTTGTCTGTCTTTCCATCTCACAGCTTTTCATCTTATCCTGCAAAAACTCTACCTCAAAGTAAATTTCTCTCACATACATGTTTCAAACGTAAACACTTGCACTAATCAGACTCAATATCAAACAATTACAGATCTACCAACCTGATGAACCATTTTAGGGTTAGATTATAAAAACATTTAATTCCAAACAAAACATTCCCCCTCAAATATTGCTCATCATGTTTAGCACTCGGAATTTTGAAAATCTACTTTTCAATATCAGTTGTCGAAAATCTTTTTGGATTTTTCAAAATTTATGCTAAAACACACTAAAATATTTTTGGATTTTTTAAAATACTGAAAAGCAGTAAATGAAATATTTACAAACAATATTTTTTGTGAGTTTGTGCAAGAGGATCATATCAGTTTCTGAGACAAATCACCAACACCGTTAAGCTTTAAACATTTTAAGTTCTAAACGATTCACTTAGATTGTCAGTATACTGATCCACTTAAATTTTCACACAAAGTTCAACTGTTTCGAGATACGAGATTAATGTCTTAGAACTTAAACATCTACATGTGTCCCACCTCAGTATATACTCCTGTATCCAGACCCCAGTATTCAGTCTTACAGGTGAGTATACCTAGATGATATCTGTAAGGGGTTAATTGCGAGGGCCGTGAGAGCTCAGGTCGATCTTTCGATACGCAGAGAGATGACGGCTTCGACTTTTGGTGGGTCCCCTTTAGAGGATCTTTTTAATTACAACAGCAATGACTATCAATTTTATTGTTTCATCAATTTGCTGAGGGTTGCGCTATTTTTCAAGCATGCGGAAAGTATTCTCCGGGGACTAGGCCATTGCTTCCGCAAAATCAGAAGTCCCGGGATAATACCCCAGATATCACTAAGCATAAAGACCTAGTATCTCAGAATACGGGACCCTTCAAACAAGATTTCAGGGGTTACCTATATATCCTGGAGGTGTTCCCCACGTAGACGCAAGTAAATTTTATGTTTATATCTCATCTCAATTTACTAAATGTGCAAAAACCTACTGACATATCCACAGTGAGATTGTTTATCACATTTATACCTTCCATTTCTTTAGCATGTTGTGACAGTCCACTGATGTACTATCATTTCCTCTTTTATACAACAAAACTCATTTTCATTTTATCATGTTTTTGCCTTTTTCAAATTTTCAAATGTTTTTGGATTTTCTGAAAATTTTACTCCCCCTAAAATGCAAACACATTTTAGGAAATTTGAAAACAAACTATACAATAAAACGAAAACTGATATCAAATCACTTCAAATCGCCATCCACTTGGCATAAACAATCAGAACTCCCCCTTACAACAAACTATTTTCCCATTATGATTTCAAAACACTTAAGTTTGTTTTAATCAAATGGTTTTTCCGGAAAATTAGTTTTGTTGATTTTACCACTTGTAAAGTTAGGGGTTCATCATGTTGTTTTCCAAACAATCATTTGTAAGAATGGTCCAATCAAGTTCAACTTAATGACCTTGATTAACCACTTGTCAATGAAAACCTCTTTCAACCACTAACAGGTTCACTCAACAATCATAACCACTTGTAAATCGAAATATAACAATTTAAATATACCACCTGTACATTACCAACTGTACCACATGTAGGATCATTTGCTAAGAAAGATGCCGATTCCTGCTCCACTCTTACGAACCTGGGAGCTCCGGCAAGTCAGGAATTTATGGTGAAAATGCTGTCACCCAAGCCTGACCAGCCTTGGGTGATTTTGGTGATAAACATCTGTCCCACCAACATTTTGATTTGTAAAATTCTTTAGCATCCTTCACTTTCCTGTCAACCATCTTTCCAAAAATATGTTTAACATTCCCATTAAAAACCTTCTCAACATCAAATTCTCCCTTATCAGCGAAGAATTGATTTGAAATCTCTACTTTTCCCACTTTCTTCATCAAATTTTCTTTTGTCAATGACGGAAAATTTTCCTCGTTCATCTCAGGAACGGAATTATCAACCTTTTTCTCAACACATGACTCCTCTGATTTTATGGAATCAGATTCATTGTCAGAATTACCCTCAGATTTAACCACCCACTTTTGTTTACTCAAATCACCTCTTCTTTTGTAAAATCTTTTTGAACTTTCTCCTTCCTCAGAAGTAGAATTTTCAAATTTTTTAACAATTTTTACAGGTTGTTCTTTCTTATTAACACAAGTCTTTCTCAAAACAGATTTAGAAGAAACTCCCTGTTTTTGATAGTTGGTCTTGGGGCAATTCCAAGCTATGTGTCCAACTTCTTGACATTTGAAACAGGTTCTTCTGTCAACTCTTTCAGCAAACCTTCTCACATTCTTCTTTACTTCAGCAAGAAACTCTTGATTCGACTACTTCCAGAACGGTTTCTTCTGTTCATCTTCACAACTTCCTCCTGAAACAAATTTTGTTTTTGGTTTATAAGTTTTCTGATTTTTATAATTTTCTGAAGAATTGAAGCCAAGACCTTTCTTTTTGAGATTACTATAATGGTTTGGATTCTTTCGATAACCATAACCAGAACCGTAACCCTTTTTCTTGTTCAATCTCTATTGAACTCTTGAAGTGTACTTTTTAGGTTTTTCATCAAGATTTAAATCTTTTATTTCAGAAATATTAATTTCTGTTAATTTGAAAACCTGTTTGATCATTTCAGTTTTGACACTTCTTATTGGAAATTCCTCATCAGAATATAATTTGTCTGAATCAAACAAAGTATATGCCACTTTGATTAATCCGTCATTCAAATTAGATTTTGATAACAGGAATTCTCTATTGTAAACCCTGTTAACCGGTGAACTCGGACTCTTCTCAGACGAACTCGAACTATCTGACTTAGACTCCGACTTTGACTCTTCATCCATATCTAACACCTGATTGACAACTTTCTTTACTAACTCAGACTCATGATCAGTGTCAGACGCTGTGAATATAACATCAATATTGTCTGGTAATTCATCAATGATTTTAGACTTTAACTTGATGTTGATTGCCTTTTTTAGACGCTCCTCATTAGGATTCCTTGGAGAATAGGTTTCATGGATCGGGGGCGGACATCTGTTATACTTGACACTTGGTTTCTTACCAGTATCAGTATCTTCAGTCTTTTTATTCATGAAAGCTTCCAGACCTGCAACAGTAGGATAAACACGATCAATCAGATAATCACAAGTAGTGTAACTCAACAGTAATCGTTTAATCCTTTCACTTTCGATCTTTTCAAGCTCCACTTCTTTCTTTAACTGTGCACAATCTTCAATATACTCATTGATGACGCTTTGTTTTGTCATTAATGTTCCACTCATTTTCTCCATTGCTTTTTCAATTTCAGAATTTGTTTTCTTCAAACTGTCAACTGTTCTGTTTAGCACATCATATGATTCTTTAATGTACTTCACATCAGACAGTAAATCTTCCTTAATCTTCTCAAGTTCAGCAATCTTTATATCTTTTTCTTCACAAGCTTTGCAAGATTCTGAACACTTCAAACATGGCTTTTCAACTTCAACCATTTTTTCAACAATCTTTTCAACTTCGATAAATTTTTCAACTTCAACTATTTTTTCAACTTCGACAAGTTTTTCAATTTCAACAATCTTTTCAATCTCGACAATCTTGTCAACAACTTTTTCTACTTCAACAATTTTCTCCACAACTTTCTCAATCACTTGATCAACCTTTTCTTCTCCAGCTTCTGTCTTTGTCTTTTCATCAGCTAGCCTTCTTGCTACTTCCAGCTCTTTCTTCAATTTTGCAATCTTCTTTTGATTCAGCATCTCCATTTTATCTGCAAAAAACAAATTAAAACTAGTAGGATCAATGCCTTTTCTAGCTCTGTTGAGATGTTCTTCTTCATCATCAGTATCCACATCGCTTCCAAGATCAGGAAATATCGGGATTCTTTTCTCACTAGCCTCTTCACCTAGTATTTTTGCAACACAAGCTGAACCAGGTATGTATTTGTCCCAACTAAATCCTTCAGCAACAAATTCATCATCTTGATTGATAAGTAAAGCTTTCTTCTTTCCATCTTCAATAACATGACCATGTGCAGTTTGTGGTTGTTGAGCAATCTGATGGAAAATTGCTTTCTGATAATAGTTGTTCTTTTCTTGATTTCCGGTTGCTTCTTTACTTTTGCACTCTCTTTTAAAATGTCCTTTTCCTTTGCAACGGAAACAGGTAACTTTAGATTTGTCAAAACCCAGTTGAGAAGTAGCCATTCCTCGAAATTCATCCCTACCAGTAATCTCTTGAAACTTTTCAGCTCTCCTCCAAGCACTTGCTAAGCACCATTTGATATCCATCAATTCAAGTTCTTCAGCATCAATTTGGTCGTAATCTTCTTTGGTAAGCATCGGATTCCCAATCTTCCCACCGATCAAACTTTCATAAGATTCTAACATAGTAACCAGTGATGCCATGTGCTGCTTTGCAACTTCTAGAGATAAATTCTGACCATTTTGAATGTTTAAGGTAACATTGCACTGAAGATGTGTTGAATTTTGTCGTTGAGAAGTTGATGTTGCGCTATTTGGATCAAAACTTGAAAATGATGAAGAAAATCCACCACTTTGAGTCACATTGCTACTCTTTGTTTCAGATGAACTGTCAGCACTAAAACCAGTTTGAATCTTTGGACTATGGCTGGGAGTGACCTCAAACTTGTTCCCTCTGTAATATAAACTGACATCTTGTTTGGCATTTGGATTCGTCATTATAGCAGTCTTTTGAATATCCAGCTCATGTTCCTCAATCTTCTGGATAAACTGTGCCAAGTTCATACTCTCAGTCTTTCTCAAGAGTTTCACAATCATCAGATAAGTTCCCCACTTCTGTTGGGGTAATGCCTCTGCTAACTTATCAACCCACTCATCATCATCTTTCTGAATACCCAATCTTTTCATTTCTAGAACCAGATGACAATATCTATCTATTGTTTCCTTTGTTGTTTCATGATCAAATGCAGTAAATATGTCAAACGACTTCTTCAATAAGGCCTTTTTGTTTTTGATCATATCAGCAATCCCTCGGAATTTCTGAAGTAAAGCTTCCCAGATTGATCTAGCAGTTCCATTATGTTGAAGTAGGACAAAAATGTCTTCTTTAACTGCTTGCTGTAAAATGTTGATCATCATCTTCTCACTAGTGTATTTCAACTTATCAGCTTCAGTAAAATCATTGAAACCTTTTTCCAACCCTCGTTCATTCTTTGGATTCTCATAATCTTTCAGTAAAGAACACCAAGCATCGAATCTGTAAGCCTGAATCCAATTCTCAAAACGGTTTTTCCAACCCTGAAAATCTTCAATATACATGAGCTTTGGCGGCTTTTGATGAGTCCCCGTTTCATTCTCACTGTATAAATTCTCAGCAGCAGTGACAGGTGCAACCGGTGTTGCAAAGGCATTGTAGAATTCCTCGTCCATGTCTTCGGTAAACTTGATATATTTCGGCAAACACTTGACAAATACCTGACAACACACAAACACAACACAATCAGTTTAAATGCTTATCAGATAACTGAATAAGACTGGTACTCGAACTGGTGAATTTTCTGTGCGGACTGAACGTTGACCAACTGTGCAGACTTCTAGGACTCGGATCAAAATCAAACGACCTTTGAAACTTTTGAACTTCAAACCGTACGAACTGACAAGCGAGTCGATGACTTTAGTACGCGACTTGATCACACAAAAACGACTGATCAAATTGTGCGAACTGACTAAACTTCAAACCTTGTGTCCTGATTACTCAAGCGTCTTTAACTCACACAAACACTATGAACTAAAATTGCACATAATCTGATCAATTAGCACATATAACCAATATATCACAAACAATTTCAAATCACACAATGCATATAATCGACAATTTCAATTTACAATTCTTTCATTCATATCGATACTCACAAACAGACAATTTTCACATAAACCAAGATATTACACAAGTAACATTACATGCAATCTGACATTCTAAGTAGCTGTCATCATTCACTCAATTTGAACTTTGGATCACAAAATCACATGTATCGATTTATAATGATTGGACCTCTAAACACACATTCACATGATCTGAGATAATCACATGAAAAATCTGACAACACTATTTGATTTCAAGATAATGAAATACAGTCGACAATTTTCAATGGACAAAAACTATTATGATTGGGCCGCTTGGACTGATTGGGCCTCTAACCTCATTAATAACAGACAATTAAAGTGATAAACGACAACACATTTAAAGATCACATGCAACACATGAGTCACTAATTCTTATGTATACAATCAATGTAATATGTCTGACAACTACTCTTATATTTTCAATTCAACAAATGCAACTGACAACATGCAGCCGACAACAAAAAAATATCAAGATGATATGATTGGACCTTAATCCCACTATGTCGACAACAATTTTTAACTTTTATAAAGCAATCACAAAACAACACCAACTTTAATTTTGTGAATGGACCGTTGAATCCACTTAAACCGACAAACAACACTTTCTAAAATACTTTGATTGGACCACTCTTTTCGAATCTTTGACAATAATGTGCCAACAATTATGAATTCTTTTAAGATATCACGTGCAAAACTTGATATTATTAAAAACAATTATCCGACAATCTTTAATCAATTTTCAATGCACATTCACATGTTCACCGAATATATTGACTGACAAACTTTTATGAATTTTGAATACTCAATTCAATTTAAAATTTCACGTGAATTGTTACTGACAATAACAGTTATGTTCACGTTGTAATGTCCAAGATATTCAAACGACCTGCTTCAAACGACAAAAGTTTCAAACGACAGCTGTTCAAACGACAAAGTTCAAACGATAAATGTTCAAACAACCAACTCAAACGATCAACTTCAAACGATGCAGTTCAAACGACAGAATCCATTTTTCAAACGGTAGAGTCAGTTTTCAAACGATAGATCAATTTCAAACGATGACGTCCGCAATTCGCGAAACTTTTCATACGGTATGAACGATTTAGATCAGTTTTAAGTCGAATTTTGATTTCAAACTTTCAAGGATTATTTAATAGTGAATTTCGTTTGTTATGTGATCGTTTCAAGCCATTTTAACCGTGACAACAAATTAAAATCAGAAAAGAAAGGTAGAAGTGAGATAATCCGATGATTTCAAGCTGTATTTGGTATGAACTCCTCGTCCTGAGCTCTGATACCAATTGTAGGATCGTGTCGCGACCTAAACGAGTCGTTCGGAAGAGCTCTCGTACGTTTCAGAGGCGGAAACTAAGAAACGGACGTGTACACAGCTTGAAAAGTACTTTAAACCTCTTGTATATTAGATTGACAACGTTTATAGTTAGAGGAAATACCGGCAGCACTTCGGTATCACAAGACCTGATCGTTACAAATGACAAAGCTTAACAACCTATTTATAGTAAACACCTGACCGTTTGAAACATCTCAAACGGATCCTATTCAAACGATAGAACCTCTCAAACGGCCTAGAATTTCAAACGGAGACCTGTATAAATTGAAAGCTCTTCAAACGATTGGACCTCCTAAAAGTTGGTTCTAATTGGACCAAATTTGGCTTTTGTCATCATTCGGCTAACATTCAGTTTCCTATTTCATGACATCACTTGTGATGTCACCTGGGTGATGTCACTTGTGATGTCACCTATGTGATGTCACATGTGATGTCATGCCTGATCAGATCTGCACTGAACCCGAGACTCGATATAAGACGAAGTTGATAGATGAATGCACTAACAGACTCCCCCTCAGATGTTGATGAGTCTTAAGTGTCGAGTCTTTTTAATCTTCAGTCTTTATCAGTCATTGGACTTCCTTCACTCTAGCTTTCTCTTGTATTCTTCAGGATCAGCAGCTGGCTCTATCCTATTTCCAATTCTCTTTCTCTAACAGACTCCCCCTTAAGATGTGCTGGGATCGTAGTCTGGCTTTCACAGGTTCAGGTATCGCAACCTGGCTCACCATTTGAAACTTCTCAAACGGACACAAACTTTCAAACGGCCAACTGTTCAAACGACAACTATAAACTCAAACGGTTGGACCTAACTCAAACGGCTAACATTAAATTTCCTATTTCAAGACTCATTCTAATAGAACCATTCAAATGACTAGCTTCTCATTGGACCAAAACATAGTTGCTTCTCATTGGACCTCCAAGATTTTGTCTTATATGAAAGACTTGAATTTTCGTAGATTGCTTTGTCATGTTGTTATATGATGCAATGATGATGTCATTGATATGATGTCATCATTATATATGATGACATCATGCCTGATCAGATCCGCAACGAAGCTGAGACTCGACATTAGACGAAGACGACAGATGACTGCACCAACAACAATCTTATCTACGTACAATTGGGCTAACATGTCGGAGCTATAGGTCTCCTTAAAGGGTAGGAAATGTGCTGACTTAGTCAGTCTATCTACTATCACCCATATAGTATCATTTCCTTTCTTTATTTTTGGCAACTTGGTGATGAAATCCATTGTCACCATCTCCCACTTCCATGTGGATAGTTCAGGCTGTTGTAGCAAACCTGACGGCTTCTGGTGTTCAGCTTTGACTTGTGCACACGTTAAACATTTAGCTACATAGGCAGCTATAGACTTCTTCTAGCCTATCCACCAAAAATTTGCTTTCAGATCCTGGTACATCTTGTCAGCTCCAGGATGAACGGAGTATTTAGAACTGTGGGCTTCCTGGAGGATAACATCCCGAAGTCCTCCATAATCTGGAACCCAAATTCGTCCATTTAATCTCAGGATTCCGACCTTGCCATAGGATAACTGTTCTTCAGTTACTCCTAGCTTTTCATCAGGATAGTTAGCTTCTAGTACAGCTTCCTTCTGCGCAGCTAACAACCATTCATTCAAACTATTCTTTATCTCAATGCTCTTGGCATTGATTCTCATAGGCTTCACTCTTTCCTTTCGACTTAAGGCATCGGCGACTACATTCGCTTTGCCAGGATGGTATTTTATCTCACAATCATAATCATTCAAAGTTTCCATCCAACGTCTCTGCCTCATGTTCAAGTCCTTCTGATTGAACAGATGTTGAAGGCTCTTGTGATCAGAATAGATCACACACTTAGTTCCATACAAGTAGTGCCTCCACAGTTTTAGTGCAAATACAACGGCACCCAACTCCAAGTCATGGGTGGTATAGTTCTTTTCGTGCACCTTTAACTGTCGAGAAGAATAGGCAATAACCTTGCCTTTCTGCATAAGCACACATCCCATTCCTGTGTGCTATGCATCACAATATACTACAAATTCTTCAATCCCTTCAGGAAATGTCAACACTGGTGCATTGCTTAGCTTCTGCTTAAGGATATCAAAGGATTCTTGTTGCTTCGGTCCCCAGTCGAACTTAATATTCTTCCTAGTCAAAGAAGTTACGGGTGCAACAATCCTTGAAAAATTTTCAATAAAACACCTATAATATCCTGCCAATCCCAAGAAGCTGCGAATCTCTGTGGGCGTCTTCGGCTCTTGCCAATTCATGACAGCTTCAACCTTAGCGGGATCTACCTGGATTCCGTGTTCACTAACCACATGTCCAAGGAATTGGACTTCACGAAGCCAAAATTTACACTTAGAGAATTTAGCGTAGAGCTTTTCTCGATGAAGCAGTTTCAGAATGCAATGAAGGTGCTTCTCATGGTCAGCTTGACTCTTCGAGTAAATAAGAATATCATCGATGAAAACGATAACAAATTTATCCATGTAGGGCTTGCAGATGCGGTTCATGAGATCCATGAATGCGGCTGGTGCATTAGTGAGTCTAAAAGGCATCACTAAGAACTCGTAGTGACCATAACGAGTCCTAAATGCAGTCTTATGTACATCTTCATCCTTGACCTTCAGTTGATGATATCCCGACCTTAAGTCGATTTTGGAAAAATAAATTGCTCCTTGAAGTTGATCGAACAAGTCATCGATCCTGGGCAATGGATACCTATTCTTGATAGTAACTTTGTTAAGTTCTCGATAATCGATGCACAGACGCATCGACCCATCCTTTTTCTTCACAAACAGGATTGGTGCTCCCCAAGGAGATAAGCTAGGTCTAATAAATTCTTTGGCTAGCAAATCATCCAGTTGAGTTCTCAACTCTTTCATCTCCATTGGTTCCAATCTGTAAGGCGCTCTTGCAACAGGTGCTGCTCCCGGAATAATGTCAATCCTGAACTCCACTTGCCTATCTGGGGGCAAACCAGGTAGTTCTTCAGGGAATACTCCTGGATATTCAGAGATAATAGGTATTTCTTCGATCTTAGGCTTTGGTTCATCAATAGTTACTTGCGCCGTGTAGATAACACAACCCTTCATCAAACACCTTGATGCCTTGAGCATGGACACTTGCTCAGGCATTCCGTACTTGGTGTCTCCTTGGATTTTCAAAGGCTCGCCACGAGGAGTTCTGACAACTACTTGCTTCTTAGCACAAACGATCTGGGCTTGGTTGTGAGACAACCAATCCATGCCTATTACTATATCGAAACCAGCTAACTTCAAAGGGAGTAGGGATAACGGAAAAGAGTGGTTCCTAATGGATATGAAACATCCATCTAACACGGTTGAGGCGGTTTCTAAGGTACCATCAGCTAATTCCACCTCATATTTCACACTTAGGGTTTTAACAGGTAAATTCAGCAACTTACAAAACTTATTATCTACAAATGACTTATCCGCCCCCCAAATCAAACAATACCCTCGCATAAACATCGTTTATAAGAAAGGTACCTGTTATCACATTATCATCCTGCACTGCCTCCTTAGCATCCATTCTGAAGATCCTAGCGTTGGTCTTTTTACCTTCTTCTGGTTTCTTGGCATATTTTGGGCAGTTCGACTTAATGTGCCCTTTCTCGTTGCAGTTATAGCATGTCGCATCCTTTATCTTCTTGCACTCTATCGTCTTGTGTTCCTTGGACTTGCATATCCCACATGCAAAAGTCCTTGATTGTGTCTGCGAGTTCGATTCCAATCTACACTTCCCAAAGTGATGTTTCCGACAAACTTTACATCTGGGTTTCTCACTCGACTGCTGGTTACCTTTGTTGGACCCTGAACTCTTCTTGTTCTCATGGTTCCCTTTGTGCTTCTTGTCCGAACGACGTGAGTTATCATCCTCACGCTTCCTCTTACCTTCTTCAGAATTCTTTAGCGATCTCAACCTGACCTCATCTAAGGTAAGAGACAAAGATAGATCAGCTGCTGATCTAAAAGTAGCAGGTCTTGAAGCCTTAACACTGGCTTTGATTTCTGGGGCTAAACCCCCAATGAAGCGAGTAATCCTTTTGGGTTCTGGTGTCACAAGGTAAGGAAGCAATCTTGACATCGTGTTGAAGCTTGTAAGATAAGCTTGGCAATCTAGGTTTTTCATAACCAACGATAAGAATTCTGACTCGATTCTTTTAACCTCATGCTGAGGGCAGTAATTCTCCTTAATAAGAGCAACAAATGGATCCCATGTCAGATTGTAGAATGGGATCTTTCTGGCTGCTTGAATGAGAGACTTCCACCATGATAATGCCTCTCCCTTGAATGATTGGGATACATACTTCGCTACATCCCTTTCAGCACAACCGCTGATATCGACCACAGTGTCCATTTCATCTAACCAAGTCATACAGTCAATTGCCCCCTTCTCCCCAGTGAAATCCCGGGGTTTGCAGGAAACAAAGTACTTATAAGTACAAGACTTGGTACGTGGTTTTTCATCAAATACTATCCTCTTGGATGGAACACTGTTTTGGTTTGAGGAATGTCGATCATCATCTTTCTTTGGCTCATCATCCGTAGAGGGTGGCTTGCTGTGAGCCTCTGATTGAGTCTTAGGCTTGGAATGTTGTGCGGATAGGGTCCCACTTCGAGTCCCGCTAGATTCATTATATTGCTGCTCTATAGCCTTTGTAACAGCATTGTCTATTAATGCTTGCAGTTCTGCACCCGCCATGTTAATTCGGGTATTATCATGATCCTCCCTTGGGTGACTGTTGATCTCATCCGAGTCAGCCATGTAGTTTGAACTGTTACATAAGATATTGACAATAATTTATTTGGGAGTTTATTATGGAATCGTCTTTTATGGCGATTCATTAACCATAGTAAACATAGACCATATTTGGTTAAATTGCTAATCATAATTATTTAGGATTTTTATTATAATTTATCCTAATTATAAAACAATAACAATATTATTAGTGGCACTAAAGGCCTAGTCACAGGGACATTCTAAATCATAAGCCATGATTTCAGAAAATCAAGGCATTAAGGTTTGAACATAGTTCTTTACCTTTTCCTGTCTTTTGTCTTATTTGACATTTATTATGGCCCGTAGACACTACATTACCAACGGATATTTAATATATGATCATCTTAATTGATGATTTAAACCCATGATTTATAGATCATCAAGTTAGGTTAGGAATCTTTTAAAGAATCCTATTATAAGAATGACGTGTGTGATTTTAACGAATCACGTCTGCCAGGAGTGTTAACATGTTTTCAGATGTTAACAAGGATTTGAATTTTTTTAAACAGGTCTTACCATCTTGGCCGAGTCTTGTAATGACATGCAGGCTAGGTTATACCCTTAAGATTCTTTAATTAATATTTAAATTGGCATATTAGTTTAAGAGGAATGATTTTTAATTTATTTATTTCATGTATAATATATTTATACATATAATGACAAAAATGAAATTTTTAAATTTAACATTCCATTAAACATTAAAAGGAGTACATATTGCCCTAAATGGGACTTTTAACAGAAATAACTTGCCCACGCAGGGGCTAAACTGATAATACAAGTCCTCGCAGGGACTGATTACTAAGATAGATGTCTACGCAGGGACTAAAAAGACAAGTCCTCGCAGGGACTAAGTACATGGATAAATGTCCACACAGGGACTAAAAAGACAAGTCCTCGCAGGGACTAAGTACATAGATAAATGTCCATGCAGGGACTTGGTTGAAATAAGGAAATACAACAATACATATAGGGATTCAATGATCCCTCTTCTTCTTTCCTTTTAACAAGCTTGCTAGGCCTTTGAGAAAACCCCGGTTGTTCCTACGTTCTTCTTGAAATTCTCGTTCCACCCTGTTTAGCCTGTGGAGGATTTCCTCCTGTTCCGGTGGGGAAAACCGTGGTGGCTGTGGCTGGTGCTGAAACGGAGGTTGAGCAGGTATTTGATACCCATGAGTTGGGTATCCCACTCCCCAAGGGGCTCCATATGGTCCTTCAGGATGAAGGGCGTTGTAGTTTGCTGCTACACGGTATGGGTCAGCTTCAGCATAGTTGTAATGAGTGTGAGCCGGTTGCTCAAATGGATCGTACGCCGTTGAACCGGCGTAAGTAGGAATCAGGTTACCAAATCCCAATGGTGGCGGTGGTGGTGCTACTGGTGCAGAATTCACCTCTGAAACTGGGTTTGAAGGCCCACCCATTTGTGGGTCTTCATGCAGTGGCAGATAGTGACTGCCACTTGAGTGTTGGGGGGTGCTAAAGTGAAAACCCCTTTCTCGCACGGACATTCGTGCGCCTATTCTTCTACGCCTCGGTGGTTCTAGACGTGCTAGCTGTACTGGCGGCGGTGGTGGCGGTGGTGTAACTGCCACGAAATGCGAATCCTCGGAGGGATCCTGCTGTTGCTGCTGCTGCTGGTGAGGCGATGAATGGTAAGAGGGTGTAAAATACCATTCATACTAGTTGAACCTTGCCTTGTAGCTGTTAGGGCCACGGTAAGGTGATCCGTGGAAGGATGACCCATCCGAAATCTCGATGGGGTGAGTAGGTGTCCCAGAAGGTGGTTCAACAGGATCCGTGTCTTCATCTATATCCATTCCCTGAGCTTCGGGGAAATGGTCTTCAGTGCCCAATGGGTTAAAACCCACTGGTTCTTGAATGTAGTTTGTCGGGTTGAACCGGCCCTGGAAGACAGGAGTGGGGTCGCCAAAGGAATGGTGCGAAAGGGATCGCTGCAACGGCAAGAAAGAGTGGCGTGAGTCTTCAGGCTCGTTCTCTGATTGCGGCCCAAAGGAATGGCGGTAAGGAGGTGTTAAGCTAAACGAAGTAGATCGCCTAGTGGGCTCTGAATGGATCCTCCAGTCTCCTTGAGGACCGGCACTCATGGTAGCAGAAGGAGTTTGCCGGTGTGAAGGCCCGGCCTCGTGATCGTTGGGGGCGTGGATTGGCCCCTTTCCTCGTCCTCCTCTTCGGAACCTCGGTGGCATATTTCCTGTCAACAATTAAAAGATACAACAAAGAAATATAAAGGACAAAGTTAGAATTAAAAACAATTTGGATTAGTCCTAAGTTCTTTGTCTAGACTCGAAAATTTTGGAATGTGCAATTGTGTAACTGAGATTAAACACAAAAAAGCTAGTGTTTAATTCACTCAGTGTTGGCTCTGATACCAACCTGTCACACCCCGATATTTCCACGTATTACCAGTGGGCCCGGTGGGGAGTATCGTGACGTAGTTGATATCATCATAGTCAAACAACACAAATTATAAATGCACAGCGGAAGCAAAAGGTATGAATCACATTACAAACCGAATAAATAGTAATATCAAAGTATTACAACGGACTGTAAAGGGTTCACAGGCGGATCAAAAGATAAATAAAATCATTGTTCAACAGACTTTAACATCTAGATCTTGCAAGACTTGATTATTGATGCCTGGAGTAGCCAGCCTATTTCGTATAGTACCTGCACTTAACCTTTTTGGGAAAATACGTCAGTTTACACTGATAAATACAATTAACTGACTCATTTTGAAAAGAGTTTAAGAAAATTAGTTTGAATGCACATGGCACAAAAGTATCTTTTATAACTTGGGATAATTATTTATAAACAAACTTGTATACAGTTTTACATGTTTGTCGTCCATTTACACTACGTCAAAAAAAGGCTTACAGCCACATAAAAAAAGTGTGACCATACGCCTTTTGCCACACTTTTTTTTCCAGCTCAAGTGTGACCAAAGGTCAAGTCATCGTAGGTATCATACTGCCACATTCACTTATGTGTAGCCGTAACAACTTAAAATTGTGGCTAAAAGGTCTTGCTAAAAATCAATCATTTTGTCCAATAAGTGTTGCTAAAGGGGTAGCAACAGCCACATGAGTTTACTATGAGTGTGGCTAATTCTATTATATAGTCACTAATAAGTTTGTTTTAGCCACATCAATTTTAAAAAAATGTGGCAAAAATGGTTTTGTAATCAAGCAAATGGTCCATTAAACGTGGCTAAACGATATCAACGGTCACATGAGTTTAGTGTAAATGTGAGTGTTTCAATTATATAGCCACATGATTTTACTGCAAGTGTGGCCGTTTATATTATCTAGTTACTAAAAAGTTTGATTTAGCCACATCAATTTAAAAAAAAATATTGCAAAATGGTTATTGTAAGCAAGCAAACGGTTCATTAAGTGTGGCTAAATGGTATCGGTGGCCACACAATTTACTATAAGTGTGGTCGTTTCTATTATATAGTTACATAAATTTACTATAAGTGTATTCATTTATATTATATAGTCACTAAAAAAATTGTTTTAGCCACATCAGTTTAAAAAAAACAGTGACAAAAAATTGTTGAAATCAAGCAAATGGTCCATTACGTGTGGCTAAATGGTATCGACGACTACATGAATTCATTATAAGTGTGGCTAAATGGTATCAACAGTTACATAAATTTACTGTAAGTGTGGCCGTAACTATTATATAGTCACAAGAATTTATCGTAAGCATGGCTACAAATTGTATATAGACACATAAAAAATGAAAATTTAAGTGTAACTATTGTCTAACATGTGGTCACACATATTTGTAATAGTTTTATGTGGCCATTTTCGTGTAATTAGCAATTTTATTTTTAAATTTTTGTAAAATTAAAAGTGGTAAGCAAGAACAAACCTAAAAACCAAATTAATGATATTAACAATAATAAACCAATCCATACATAAGTTTTCAATTTTAACACTAAATACATCAACTACTAATCAAAAGTTATCTACAAATGATGCAGCAACATAACCTGCAACACTTGCAACTGCAACACTTTTGTCTCGGCCTGCATCACTCCTAGCAACACTTGCAACAACATAACCACCACTCATTCTCTAATAAAATCTCCCCGCTTTCATTTCGGCCCTTAGCTGGTTCTTTTGTAGTTGCGTGTCCATTCCAAAACTGTCCGAATCAAGCTAATATATACACACCAATTCAAACCTTTACAAATCAACCCAATAGACATTCAATTCGGAAATAAACCAGTTAAATTACAATTCATTGCTAAATGTATAAAAAACTACATTAAATTCTATAATTAAACTACATACAATTCCAAAATCTATATATAAAGCTAAACAAATGAAATACCTAACTCACGAAAAAATTCCGGCATCAACCTCTTCAACAAAATATCTATATCATTACACATAGCCTCTATCGTGTTGTGCCACATCCAAAATAAAAGCAAATAGAATGAGTTATTATTACAAATATCATCGACCGACCGAAAAGTAAAAGCAAATAGAAAAAACTGAGATATCAAAGATAATTAAGATCACTAAAAACATAATTCTTCAGAGGGCTTTGTACACTAAAATGGGTTTCTATTTTAATTGAATTTGAATGTTAGAAATTGTTTCCCTATTTTGTTAAATGAACTTCTAAAACCATAAATAACATCAGATACATTTAGAATGTGTATTCCTTTCTAACTAATATTGACTTGAGATGAAAAACAAAAAAAAACAATATTCCATGTTCTGAACCTGCAGCCATACATCCAAATCATACGAATTATTCCAAACTTTAAATCAACAAGTTGAAAATTGTGTGGATATAACTTAAGGATGAAACCAAGGCCATGGTGTTGGTGACCATTACTAACGAATACTTTACAGTGAAGATTGATACATATCAATATATAACTATTCATGCCTGATATGATATGTTTGTTTTAAGTATTTTTAGTTGTGAAGGTGAGATATGGGTCACAACGAGATGAGTTGACCCGTTACAGTGAAGGTTGATACATATCAATATATAACTATTGACGCCTCATATGATATAATTTTCAGTTGTGAAGGTGAGATTTGGGTCACAACAAGAGGAGTTGAGCCGTTAAGTCTTTAGTCCTAATTGTTAACTTGTGCCTATTGTTTTGAATTTAAATTTACACCATGCAAACAAGTGACACTAACAAGCATGGAGTCATAAACATATATAGCACGCAACCAGACAAACAAACTAGTTGACTGAGACCAATGGTTAGGGTCGAGTTTAACTCAACATGCATTTTGGAACTGAGAAAGTATCATAACAACAAATAACATACTTTACCTTTTTACTTTGTGAGAACATCTGGCTCATCAGCAATGAAGTCCTCACCAGGCCTCTAGTATATCACCGGTGGGTTATACCCCAGATTGCCAACTTCACTTGTGTACAGACAAGAAAATCTCTCCACCTACATCATTCAAAACTTTAAGTAACCTCAAGACGGATCGGGCCTAGACTTGCAAACCATCCCGAGCTTAGCTCTTTCAACTTCACAGAATTAGATTTTGGCATGTTTTTTTTACTTTATGTCTAAAGTTCGAGATCGGCTATGAGCAATTTTTCAAACTCGGGCTCATGGAAATTATGAAAAAGTGAAAACTGATAAAGTAAATTAGATCGACGATTATATATAATACACAAATTACATCTGACATATTTTAGCTAGTTCATAGTTGTTAATGGCGAATAGCGACAAATAGCGATAAGGTACCTATATGCTACATAGCGAATAGCGATAAATAGCGGGCGGCTATTTTATAAATAGCGATACACTAGAATTTTTTTTTTTAAATTTTTTATGTATATTTTATCAAAATACCCTGGTATATATGCTATTATACATGTATATTTAACAAAAACCTAAATTCTAATTATTTTACAGCTAGATTTAATTGTTATTTATATTAAAAAAATAAAAAAAATTGTCGCTATCCTCGCTATCTACCGTTTCAACCCTAATAACGAGCCTAGACCTATACGCTATGTAGCGCGCTATAGTGATCGCTACGCTCGCTATTGACAATTATGATAGGACCATCCATGTGACTTTTGGCAAAATTGGGGACTAAATGCGTTATAAAGTGCAAACCACCAGGACCATCCGTGTACTTTTATTAAAAAGCTAGGGACAAAATCCAAAATTTTAGTAAACCACAGGGACTATCCGTGTACATTACTCTTAAAAAATGATTTTTTTTACAAAAGGCGTTTCTGGTCAGCCCAATCCAACCCGTTTTGACCCATACCAAATCCTAACCACATAACTAGCAAAAGATCAAAATAATTCTACCTGCTACTTCTTTTACAGCCAAAAATGCAAGCTTCTGCAAGCCAAAAATGGTGCGATCTGATTGACACGTGAATTTCATGTGGCGTAGAATGTCGGGTTTGAGCTCTATAGCCAGCTTACAAAACTGATCGAATTTTAAGAATTGGATTTCTTGGTGGTGATTTAGATGATAATAGTTGTAAAGTACTACAACAGCATGAACCTGAAAGCCAATCATCAAACTTTTTAAACACGTATGAATATAATCCAGCTGATGTATATTGATAAATCACTATGAGAGAGAATATAGACACACTATGCAGTTAATGCCCTAAAAAAATAAGATATCGGTCAAGGACCGATATTTGAGATATAGGTTATTGTGGTGATAGTTGTTAATGGCGAATAACGACAAATAGGTACCTATATGCTACATAGCGAATAGCGATAAATAGCGGATAGCTATTTTATAAATAGCGACACACTAGAAAAAGAATTTTAATTTTTTTTAGAGTTAAATGCCATTTTAGTCCCTGTGGTTTGGGCCATTTTGCCAGTTTAGTCCAAAGGTTTCATTTTTAACCTGTGGGTCCAAAAAGGTTTCACAATTGCCATTTTGGTCTACTGGGTTAACTTCATCCGTTTTTTCTGTTAACGAGAAGGCCAATTTTGTCATTTTGTATGTAATTCTGTTAACTAAAAGGGCAATTCAGCCATATAAAATGACCGAATTGGCCTTCTCGTTAACAGAAAAAACGGATGAAGTTAACCAGTGGACTAAAATGGCAACTGTGAAACATTTTTGGACCCACAGGTTAAAAATGAAACCTTTGGACTAAACTGGCAAAATGGCCCAAACCACAGGGACTAAAATGACATTTAACTCTTTTTTTTATGTATATTATATCAAAATACCCTTGTATATATGCTATTTTACATGTATATTTAACAAAAACCTAAAATCTAGCTATTTTATAGCTATATTTAATTGCTATCTATTTTTAAAAAAAAATTAAGGTGTTGCTATTCTCGCTATCCATCGCCACAACCATAATCGCGACACTACATCGTTTCGCTATAAAGCGCACTATAGCGACCGCTACAATCGCTAGTTACACTATTATTATAAGTTACAACTAATTATAATACAAAACATGAAAAATCACCAAATTAATCAAAATCCCCAATTCATGAGAGTTTCACCTTTTGTTTATTAGATGATGTTTGTCTATCCTTACACATCACATATATTATTAATAGGTTATAGTCTTCTAGATCATTGTTCAACATCAAATTGACAATGTAGTCTATCCCAACTAAAACCCCCCTATTCAAGCTCAAGAACCCTAAAATTATTATGCACAAAATTGATTGATCTCATTAACACATAGCTCTAATACATGAAGTTACCTACAAAATCAATTTCTTATTTTCAAATATTTTGTTCATCAACACCAAAACCCACTTGTAAACAGAGACCAAAATAAAAAATAAGACTTACAATGGAAGGATTATGGTGTAGAAAGAAGAATGTGATGCTATACAGTGATGATTAATTAGTAATCTTCTGAATTTCTTGACAATTTTCTCCATCTCCTCTGATTCCTTTTCTTCCTGTAGCATACATCAACGCACACACAAAACCATGTGGTACCGTCGATGGTGGTTGTTTTCAGATGGGGAACAGTTACATTGTGGTGAGGAACGATGGGGAAAGGTGGCTGTTGGACGTCAAGCAGGGAAATGGGTGTGGGGGATGTGATTTGCCTTGGAAACGCGAACTGTTAGGGTTTTGAGGGGTGGTCAGGGTGGAGATTTTGAGACGCAGTTGAAGATATACCACGTCTAATAACATTTAAATATTAATTGTGTATTCTAAGTGGGTTTTTTTAAGTGTAAACTTGGTCAGGATTACTAGAAGGAAAATTATTTTCAACTTTCTAGATAATATTAAGTTATAGAAAGTAAATATAAATTATACCATTTTAAAGATATATAAAAAAGTAAATTAAAACTTTTAGATTGAGAAAAAGAAAATAAAACTAACACTAAATAACACGTAACCATTTAATACTTGACATGACATCGAAAAGCCTAACATGGCCCATTAAAAGTTATTGTGCTATTAACGCTCAACATAGTCTATTAAAACATATATGATCTATTAATATCCATTATGTTGTGTAATATTCCTTACAACTTGATTTATTATTGCTATTGTGATTCATTAAGGCCAAATATGGTCCATTAAACCATCTATGGTCTACTCTTGTCCATTGAAATCCATTAAGGTATAATACGGTGCATTAAGACATGTATGATTTATTATTGTCTATTGTGATCCATAAAGACCCAATGTGATCCATTAAGACATGATCTACTATTGTCTATTGTGATCCATTGAAGCCTAATATGGTCCATTAAAAGATGTGTGATTTTCTATTGTCCATTATGGTCCATTTAGGCCGAATATGGTCTAATAATACATGTATATATACTAATGTCCATTGTGATCTATTAAGACATGTATGATCTATTATTTTTCATTGTGGTCCATTAAAGCCCAATATGGTCAATTCAAACATGTATGATCAACTATTGTCCATTTTGATTCATTAATGCCCAATATGGTCCGTTAAAACACATATAATCTAATAATATTATTCATTGTGATTCATTAAGACTCAATATGGTCAATTAAGACATGTATGATTTACTATTGCCCATTTTTTTATCCATTAAGGCCCAATATGGTCCAATAAGACAATTGTGATCACTATTATCCTTTGTGATCTATTAAGGCCCAATATGGTCCACTAAGACATGTATGATCTATTATTGTCTATTGTAATTGACTAAGGCCCAATATGGTCCATTAAAATATGTATAATCTATTATTGTCCACTGTGATCTGTTAAGGCCCCATATGGTCAATTAAGACAGCTATGGTGTATTATTATCCATTGTGATCCAATAAGGCCCTACACGGTCCGTAAAGCATGTATGATCTACTGTTGTCTATTGTGATCCATTAAGGCCCAATATGGCCCATTAATACATTTATGATCTAGTATTGCCCATGGAGGTCCATTAAGTCCAATATGGTCCATTAAGACATGTACGATCCAACATTGGCCATTGTAATCCATTTAGGCCCAATGTGGTCCATTAAGACATTAATGATCCACAATTAGCCATTGTTCTCTATTAAATCCCAATAAGGTCCATTAAGATATGTATTATTGACTATTGGCCATTGTGATCCATTAAGGCCCAATATAGTTTATTAAGAAATTTTGATCTACTATTGACCTTGTGATCCATTAACTCCCAATATGGTTCATTAAGACATATATGAATCACTATTGGCCAATGTAACATATCAAAGCCCAATAAGGTCCATTAAGACATATACGATCCATTATTGGCCATTGTGTTCCACTTAGGCCCACTATGGCCCATTAACACATATATTATATCCTATTGTGCATTATGATCCATTAAGACATGCATCATCCACTATCATTTAGGCCCAATTGGTCCATTAAACATGTGTGATCTACTATTATCCAATGTGGTCCATTAAGGCCCAATATGGTTCATTAACATATCTATGACCTCTATTGGCCATTATGACCTAGTAAAGCCCAAAATGGTCTATTAACACATATATGATTAGGGATGAGTTCGGTACCGATACTGGTACCGAACATACCGGTACCGAAAATGCCAATAACGGAAATCATCAAATATGGGTATAGGTACTGATACCAAAAATGTTCGGTATGGTACTGTACAATACTCGTACCGAAACACTATTTGAAAGTAAAATTCGGTAGACTACCGGTACCATATCGAACTGAAAGTACCAATACCGAAAACAGTTAACTACGAGAAATTCAGTACCATTATTAATATACATTCATTAATATATCATTTAGAAGAAAACAAACATAGTTTAAAATATATAATATTTAATAATAGTTTGAATTATTAAATATCTAGTAAGGTTTTTTTGTTTTTTAATATTAAATAATGTAATTTTTTAAATAAGAAATTTATTTGAGAGAAAATTTTTTAATCAAAATAAAATATTTTGGGGGGAAGTTTAAGTTTTAGGATGAAATATTTTTATGGGAAGTTTAAGTTTTAGGATGAAATATTTTGGGGGGAAGTTTAAGTTTTAAAATGAAATATTTTTGGGGGAAAGTTTTAGAATGAAATATTTTAGGTGAAAGTTTAAGTTTTGAAATTAAATATTTTGGAGGGAATTTTTAAAGATGTAGTAAGTTTAACATTTTGTCACACATTTTTTTAAATGATATTTGATAACATTTCGTCACACAAAATAAACAAAATGATAATTGTATGACGAATGTTAATGTAAAACCACATTAAATTTTATAATTTTAAGTGTTACTATTGTCTAACCTTTGGTTACATAAAATAATATATGTGGCCATATGTGTTAGATTTTAGCCACATTATTAAACATATGATGTGGTCGTAGAACACATTTGGCCACACTTTTCTAATGTGGATGTTTTATCTTAATGTGTGGCTAAAGGTTTGGAATAGTTTTGTGTTTAGTCACGCGAAACAAATACAGTAACCGTAGATCAAATTTGGCCACACTTTTTTAGTGTGACTAATAAATGTCACATTTTTTTTTTCTTAAAGTGTGGCTAAAGGTTTTGAATACACATGTAATTGGTCACAGGAAAATATATAATGTGATTGTAGATAACATTTAGCCACACTTTGCTAGTGTAGCAAATATAGGTCACAATTTTTTTCATAAAGTGTGGCTAAAGGTGTCAAATACATGCTTTTTCGTCACATGAAACAAAAACTTTGTGGCCATAGATCACATTTGGCCACACATTTCAATTTGTGGCTAATAAATGTCACATTATTTTCTAAAAGTGTGGCTAAATGTTATGAACTGGTATAAATGGTCACATTAATAATAAAATGTGTGGCTAAATGTGTTTTAAAATGTTATGAATAACCTTTAGCCACACATTTTTACAAATGTGTGGCAGGACGGTTTTGCCAAAAGTGTGGTCGTAGCCCCTTTTTCACATAGTGTTAGGACCCGGTTAGAAGAGCCGGTTTAACAAGATTAATAGACACACCACTTGGTATAATACCCACAAGAAGATACCCTTCTCGTGGACTACCCTTTTTACATACGCAACTGTCAGGTGTATGCCTACACCCCGTGCTTAAGTCGTGGCCATTTCTAATGAATGAGCCGAGGATATCCAGGACACGGTCATTAACCCCCCAAAGGCATTGCATCAAACAAGACGGAATAAAACGGGTTATGCATCTTTTTAATCAATATCTGATTGTACGACTTCATACCCGACCAAGCGGTATTTTAATACCGTACCCTAAGCCCGTATAGGGAAAATAAGTTAAAAGTATTTACCTGAGCAAAGTATAAATCACAACAGCAAGTGCACGTAGCTTTTACTGGGCTCCTAATCTGGAACGAAGGTTTTAATAACCTATTAGATTCCTAACGGGTCTTAATAAAACGGGTTATGCATCTTTTTAATAACCTTTTAAAAGTTGTTTTAACTTCTTGTTTTGCACTTTGAGCTCTCTAAATTGATTTCTAAGGGCCTTAAGACATAACCAAACTTTGTTAAGTCCTTGGTTAACTTTTGATCACCCGAAAAGTCATAAATTTCAACGTTGACGCTTTTAACCCCTCGTATACGAATTTCATCATAACTTTCTCATACGATAACGAAACTTGGTGAAATTTTTTATCATGCATTCTAGTGAGCATAATTAATCGTTACAAAGCTTCGGGTTTGCTAAAAGGTCACTCAGAGGTATACTTTGAACATGTTGACACATTTAACCCCTGTAGTTTGTAATCTCTCACTTTCTTTCACAATTAGGTTCGTATGATCCATGATTCATTCATTTAAGGGTATAAACATCATGTAGGGTTATTGTAAAGTATATTTATCCATTGTTGTCATTTTGAACCCTTATATTCACATACTTTCCTTGTTTGTCAACTTTAGTCCTTTTAAAGTAATCCTTTACACGTTTAAAGTTCATGACACGTGTCGATATTATATTGGACATGAAATTTCAAGGTGTTACACTCTTGTAGTTGGCTCGAGAGCTCTTGCATCTCAGAGGGTGCTAAAGGGTACAGAGACTTAGCGCCAGGCACTAAATCGATGCGAAATTCGACAGAACGAGCAGGAGGCGGACCAGGAAGATCGTCAGGAAACACATCGGGAAAATCATGTACGATGGGAACATTGCTAATGCTTGGGTCTTTGTCCTTCTTTTCCACAATGTGGGCAAGAAAGGCGAAGGTACCCATGCGCAAGCATTTGTTCACTTGAATACACGATATAAGGTTAAGACCTTGAGAAGGTTTTTCGCCATAGACGTGTAGGGAATCACCGTTTGGAAGAGGAAGACGAATAAACTTCTCAGAACAGACAACTTTAGCACGAACTCGCCTAAGCCAGTCCATACCTACTATGACGTCGAAACTACCCATTTGCATAGGTATAATATTGATTGAGAACGTATGATCGTTAAGAATCAAAGAACACTTGGTGAGAACGGAATTGACAGCGAAAGATCTTGGCAACTTAGAGCGTTTACACTTAAGCAAAGGTTCGAATTCTAATGACACAAAACTCTTATCGGTGCTAGTATCAAATAAACACGAAGCATAAACATGGTTCATAAGGAACGTACCAGTAATGACGTCATTCGCTTTTTGAGCCTGAGCAGTAGTAAGAAGAAAGGCTCTGCCTCGAGCGGGGTGTTGTGCTTGTTGCTGCTGAGGCCGGTTTCGTTGCGGGCAGACGTTTGCCAAATGGTTAAGATTCCCACATTTAAAACACGCTCGTACAGGAGCGACTTGAGCTTGAGCTTGATTGGGGGCAGGGTTCTGAGCTACCACAGCCTGGTTTTGATTGGCCATAGATGGTTTGTGGCAGTTTTGAGAGAAGTGCCCATATCGATTACAGTTGGCGTACTTGCGGCACGGAACGTTGGGAGGGTGATGGTATTGGCATTGGCCACACTTGGGTTGTGTCCCAGTGTAACCTTTGCATGTAGGGTCAACGTTAGAAACAGCAGGCATAGCTTGTAGGGATTGAGGGTTTGGCGGAGTGAGGACCGCACAATTTTGGCTTGAAGCCTTCCGCTTCTTGCCTCGGTTTTTCTTGGCGGATGAGGAGGGTTCGACAGTGGGTTCAACGGTGGCTTGTTGTGTGGTTTTCAGTGGAGCTTTCGTGGCATTTCTACGCATGACATGGTTACTGTTAAGACGAGCGACTAAACGAAAAGTTTCCTCAATAGTTGCTGGGCAAGCAGCCTCTACAAGATTCATGAAGGAATCGGGTAAACAATGGATGTATTTGTTGATGGCTTTTTCAGGGGTATCAACTTGGCTGGGACAAAGGATGCTAAGTTGTTTGAAACGGAGGGTTAAACCATCATTGTCGTCATCCACTTACTTAAGGTGCCAACTCACTTTCCAGTTTCCTCAGCTCGTGAGGCGGACAAAATTCCTCCTTCATAATCTTCTTCAATTCAGCCCATGGTAAAGCGTGGGCGGCGTCCTCACCTCTTGTGCTTCGTTCAGAGGTCCACCAATCAAGAGCCCTTGATCGGAACACCCCTGTAGCATTTTGGGTGTGCAAGTCGTCAGGACAACCACTCTGACGAAAGGTGATCTCCATGGCATCAAACCACATGAGTAGTGCGGTAGCACCATCCTTTCCAGTAATTCCAATGGTTTGCAAGCCATGAATTGCTTGAAGAGAAAAAGGTGTCTTTGGTTTCTCCACCTTGGAGTCCACAGAGCCATGAGGCGAATCGGTGTTGGTTTGAATGCGGCTAACGATGTCGGGTATAACTCAAGCCATTTGATTGGCCATTTGTTCAGCAATGAGGCCTACGAGTTCTTTCTTATAGATGGACCTAGTGCGGGAACACTTCTTGGGCTTGGGCTTTTCGGATGAGCTTGAAGATGCCCTCTAAAAGTTCGAAAGAAATGAAAAGGATGAGACTTGATCATAAATTCGAAATAAAGTTTGTCACGTATAAGCATGTAATCGTTTAAGCATCACGTAATAGTCACATAAGCATAAGTTTGCAACATGTATTCACAAGTATAATTATGTATGAACGCGTAAAAAGAGTATAAATTTAGTTTATTCACGAGAATTATTATTGCTTTTGATTGCGTGAGACATGCGAAATGTGTAACGGTTTTGAAACAAGCGAGGTAACAAGTATAAAAAGCACATATAAATTGAATCACATAAAAGAGATGCTCATAAAACATGGGAATGTTTCGGGTTTAGAAACGTCGACTATTCCAAAGTGAATCGAAGGTCCTTTCAAATTAGAGAAACGTGCTTTGGCCTATAGGTAAGATACTCTCGTCGAGAAGCGATTAACGGTATCTTACCCTTCCAGTTACTACACGTCTCTAATCTATTGAAACAATCGAAACTTTGGCGAGATCGAAAATCGAGGAATGGGACTTAATCGACAAGGTGCGGGTTTCACCCCTAACTTGACGATCTTGTACCCTAATGTGGTTGATACTTGTCGGGTCAAAATATAATTTCGACATTTTGACGAGGGTCCACTAGAGTTTGAATTGGAAATTTACCATTATGATGTGGATTTCACTCCTAGTTTAATGGTGTAATTTCGTGCAAAAAGAAAGTATAAGCGGGATGAGAGTCGTTCACCAAATTGTGGGTTTCACGCCTATTTTGGTAAACTCGTCTCTTTTGTATAAAGAGTGTCTTCAAGTCTTCAGGTGTATTGTGTAAAATGTCTTAGGAAAGACATTATGTAAATATTAAGACCAAAAAGAAGAGAAAGAAGCAAGAAGGAAGCATAGCATTTTAAGCATGAAACAAGAATGGTCAAAACATGGTTCCTACTATAGACTAGGTCGAACATGGCAATTCTACCTAATTCCCTATAGTTATGGCTCTGATACCAATCAGTCACACCCCAACCAATGGCGGAATCATTGGAGTGGGAATAGTTCGAGATTGCAAGAGACTTCATAACACTATTTGTGACAATATTTAAATAAACCCATTTCATTTCATAAATTTCAAATTGTCAAACATTACATAAATTTCAAATACGACATGTTCAAACATAACAATATAAAAATTTGATACAATATATTAAACCTAACACGTCTAAGTGTGTATTTAGGCATCGTCACTACTTCATTTCATAGCAATCATCATCCTCAACCTGTAACATGTTTAAAATAGAGTTCAATGCAAAAGCAACGGCGAGTATACAAGTTTGATACATACATAGCAAAAAGATATGTTTAAACGATTCCTCATAGCAAGCATGTGATACAAGATAAACATAAAAATCGGCATGTGTCTAACATATCAAACCAATGATGAAACTTAATAAGCTCATGACATAACCTCAAGTCTACGGGCGGTCCGTTAATCCTATAGCGCTATATATGTCAAGGATAGGCTCGATTGAACCTAATGATAAGTATAACACAAAATGAAATTAACCCAATGTAACACCACATAAAAACGTGTCCAATTATATAAAGACACGTGTCCTAAACTCTAAATATGTGAAAGTTTGAGTTTGAAGGACTAAAGTTGACAAATGATGAAATTATGTATAGGAAGGGACTAAAAGTGTCAACATGCCAAACTTGTACCTCTGATTGACCATACACGGAGAATATCTTCTAAAACGAGTGATTAATTGGATATAAGAAGCCGTTTGTGAAAATAATCGGAAGATTATAAATTAAGGGGGTTAAACGTGTCAACATGTAAATTCTTACCTCTGAGTGACCCTTTAATGAACCCGAGGCTTCAAAATATTCAAATATACTCTCAAGAATAAGTGATATAAATTTCACGTGGTTTCGAGATCGTTATACAAGTTTTCAAGACTTTGGGTGAAAAGTGTCAACATGATGAAACTTGTGTTTATAGTGATATTTAACGAAACCGAGCCTAACGGAGTTTGATTATACTTCCTTAAGCCTCTACAAATTAGCTATAAGGGCCTTTTATGCCAAAAATGAAGTGGTATTAGGTTTTAAATGGCCAGTGACTGAATCTGCCAAAGTTTAAAATGTTTTAACCTAAACCGACGGTCATCGCGGCCTGCGTAGACTCTTGTTGAGTCTTACGCGGCCCGCCTAAAAATGCCCAGCGCAGAAAACACCTGCTAGGTGCAGGTTTTCAGCTCCAAACCGACTTTAACTTGTTCTAAGTAATACTAGGGGTTGTTTGTCGGTCTTGTTAAACCACTAGGACACCTGGGGTGATCCTAGAAGCCTCCAATACAGCCGCAAAGATCCAAATGCATGGGAAATTAGTATATAAGGACCCTAAGTTCATATGCTCATGTGCTCACTTCACTTGCAACAACTCAAAAACCCATCTCTGGAGATAGCAAGCATTAGGAGAAGATTAAGAAGTGTAGAAAAGATAGCAAGGACCTTATGTAAGTGTTTTAGTCCCTGCTTAGTCCATTTTATTAGCTTAAATACCGAAAAGTCAAACATATCGTAATTAAGCTTTGACTTTCGGTTTAATAAAAAATGGTCCAACCACTGACCGAAATAAAAGTGGTTATGGAACCATATTAAGGTAGGTGATTAACCCTTAAAAGGGCACCTCCTAATTATTTCGTTTGACTAGTTAATTGTCGGGTTAAACTAGTTGGTCAAAAAGTCAAACTGGACAGAAACTTTAAAAATGATTTAAACTAATAAAACAGAGGTTCTAAATTATATTTTAACATTCTAATGACTTGGTAATTAGTATTAGAACATGTTTAATCAGGTCTAACCCGACAATTATCAGTCTAAGGTCAGTTTATAACCAAAAGTCGCAAAAGCTTGACTTTTGCTTTGACTTTCAGTTCTGACCCGTTTAAGCTTAATTCTTCTGTGTTTTAAGCTTCCATTAGGACCATATTATATAGTAGTGTAACCCCGGGAGTTATATTGCTTTGTCCGTAGTGGTTTGAATTATATGCTCCTATTTGTTAATATGCTTATAAATGCCGTAAATGCCCTTTTGACATATAAATGAGATTTTTAGAAATGTGAGAGGACAAAAACCTTTGCTACTGATATATAAGCTTGTCCCAAAAATTTGACATCAGTTCTTGGTCTCAAACATAAGTTATGCTCGATATCGTAATTAGAAGCTTTCATTTAATTAAATTGTGATATCTTGCATATGACATGTTTAAACTTGGAGTTTGAACCAAAGCTCATTACCTACTTTTAAGATATTATTTTTAAGGAATTTTAAGATTTTTGGTCAGATTATAATCTGTTTAAAACATAGAGTTCTTGTGTAATTCGGTAAATGACGATAATACCCTTTTCGTGCATAAAATGAGATTAACAAATGATTTGAATGTCAAACCTTTTCCTTCTGATTTCATACATTAAATAAATTATTTTTAGCATTTAAAAGTGATAAAAATCTCATATTTACATAAACATATTGATTACCGTCAATTAGCGAGTTTTACACTAATTAGGTACATAGTATGGTTTCAAACCATATTTAACACCTAAGACTTGTTACCTACTGAATTTTTAAACAAATTTAAATATCATTACAGTAGGTATAAGTTATCAACTCAGATTTCCAAAAATGTCCTTAAAAACATATGTGAAATGACCAAAATGCCCTTTCGGGGAATAGTTTGGCCATGAATGGTAAACCTCACATATATGTAGTATCTTACTGATGTAATGAAATAAAATAAATATTTTTACTGATTTCCAAAGACCAGAACTTCAGTTTGTTATAAAATCTCTTTTATAATTATTAAAATGACCAAAATGCCCTTTCGGGATTTAAATTGGTTTTAATTACTTTTTGGGCATATATGTTAACATCCTACTGATGTATTAACATATTTTAAGCATAATAACATTTGAGACCTGTATATAATTCATTTGGTTACCGTTACGCGTTTATGCGTTCGGATCTGTTTCTGTGACTAGTTTACGTAAAATAGCCGAAACGGGTTTAACTTTATCATTAAATCCTCAAATTCTAGAATGTGTTTAGTTTACCCATATTATACAAGTATCCAAGCTTGTCGGGTCTAAACCACATTCTATTCCGGTCTTCGCTTAATCTAGCGTTTAGATCCGTAAAGTTTCCTTCTAGCTAGCCGGTCTAAGTCTTTGTCACACCCCCAAAATCTACAAGCGGAGTATCACCGCATGGAGGCGTGACTGACCAGGATCAAGCCACCAATCATATTGAACAACGTATTTAAAATAGATAAAATCCAACCACGCAATATAATTGGTGTTCAAAAACTAGTTAACCAAGTTCAAATTAAACAGCGGAAGCATAAAACGTAAAACCAAAACATAAGTTCAATAAGTTCATAAAGTGTAAATGTTTAGCATGACACACCACTGTCCATACCCCACAACGATCACGTCTCCTCGTGCAAGCTCCATAAATACCTAACGACCTGCAAGGCATGTAACAAGGAGTCAACAACAAAGTTGAGTGAGTTCACAATTGGTTGTTTAGTTTTAAAAGTTTGTTTTGAAAACCATAAGTTGTTTCGTAAACCACGAGTTAACCAGTATCTTTGTTTTTCCCCAAACCATATCCATAATCAGTGGGGGCTTCCCCATGTGAACCACTAGACCGTTACCATATCGACAACTGACGAAAGTAAGTTGTGCCCTAAGTCAATGTCTATCATCATTGACTGAGTGCCCAGATCCATTAGTACACGCACGTCCTACCGGCACGGTGTGAGGCTTGTCAACCCTAATAGCGCTATTAAGTAATGACCCGCTCGCCATTGGCCCGACGATTAAGTCGATATAAAAATGAGGGACTTAATGATAGAGTTTTGTCTAGTAAGTTTAAGGTTGTTGTCCTACCCAAGGAGGACCAACGTACGTATTCTACCCAAGGAGAATACGCAGGATTAATATTGGCATCCTACCCATGGAGGATGGCAGCACATATCCTACCCAAGGAGGATATGCAGGTTCCGTTTTAGTTCTTTAACCCATTCCCTACCACCGGGAATCCCATGCCTTAGAAAGAGTGTGAACTCACCTTTGGTTGCTCGGTTGAACTCTTAAAATAGCTAACGGTCAGGGTTGGTCAATCATGTCCTAATATGATAACCATTTAGTTTGTTAATAGTTTTAAATAAAACACAAAGTTCCTACACGCATCTATCACATAGCACGCACTCATGTTAACATTTCACGCCCATATAAACATTCCATCTATAACCATTCAAAAGCAAACATATGATATTGCACATAACACTTTCATTGACATATAACACGTTAGATCATTCTCAGATAACCTACCCGACATTTAGACACGCAAATTACTACTTATGCCGTTTCAGCTTTAACATTCAAAACTGGGCTGTTTTCGGGAATTTTGATAAAATAGTTAACTTACTCCAAAAGTTCCCAAATTTTTATAGAATGTTTCAAACAATCTAGATATTATTGTGTAAAAATATCGGGATTCAATTCATTACCAATATTTTATAAAAAATCATTTACCGGACTGCAATCAGATTCGTCACTTTCTGACTGCAGTCCACGGAATAATTCATTTAAAATTCATCGTAAGTCCGATTGATGAAATTCCAGTTGGAGAATTACAATGACATCAGTGGTCATCTACAGTACAAATTTCATGAGCTAATTCTACACAGATTTCAGGTTATGACGAAAAACATAACACACATTTTCTGCAGTAAAAACGCAGCTTTTGCTGCTGTACCAAACGGACCTTTAAAAATAGTAAACGACCTCGAAAAAATATGATTCTAGTTCCATTTGATTCGTTTTTCGAAAACATATAATTTAGACTTCAGAAAATCGATTTTTCGATTTATGACGGTCCGTTTACAGCCAACTGAAGTTGGCTGCAGAATCATAGACAGATTCTGTTCCAGCTCTAATCGTTACCCGAACCCCCGCAACCGATCAACTAATGCACCCAAAGACCCACGACTTTTATTTTTAGCAGATCATCCTCACCATACATCATACTAGCATTATTTCATCATATTACATCTTTATGTTCAAGATGTATGTTCATGTCTTTTAGGGTTCTAGTGATAATCAACATACTACATCTTTTAACCATTAAAGTAGAAGTAAACAAGGGTTAATCAAGAACTTACAACTAGCTCAAAGCTAGGGAAGATCACTAGAGAAAACGATGATGAATTTTTGTGTGTAAAAGCAAGTAAGAGAACTCCTTGATGATCCACAAGCTTCAAGCTCCAAGAATCACCTTCTAACACTTGAATTAAGCTTGAAAATGGATGGATATGGTGCTTGTATGGTGGTGGTGGTGGCGGCACAAACAAGGCCGAGAGGGAGAGAGAGAGATTGAGGGAGTGGGGTGAAGTTGTGAAGGAATGATGAAGATATGAATGATCTTGTGCACCATACTTATAATGATTTCATTCTAATATTTTTTACAAAGAATCAAGCAAGGATCTAGTAAGATATGAAACAAATCTAGGAGAGTATGGTGGTGATTTTGGTGGGGTCCCTTGGACCGTAAATGGGCATGGGGGGGGGGGGGGGGTTAAATGAAACTTTTGATGGTAAGTAGGTAAATATTAGTTCAATTTCAAGTATAAGGTTACTAGTGTTAGTTAGTAGATATTCTAGTGGGTGTTATGGTGTTCGGGGACCATAACTAGCCAAGAAATAATTAAATAATGTTTCTAGCAATATTTTGGTATCCCGGGTAATGTCCGGTTGTTCGGTTAGATACCGGTTCGTTAAAGTGTTAAGTTGTTCCGTATAGTGTCTTTTATGTAACTTTTTGTAACAATTTTTAATTCCCAACACTTAGGAAAGCATTCAGGACCATTTAGTCAATTTTCTGCACAAGACTAGTTTGTTAAAAAGCTGAATTTTGCTGAAAGATGCAGTTACGTCATCAGTTGTAATTAAGCACAGTCATTAAGCATAATTTAATATTAATTAATCGTACGGATACATGTAATTATGAGGGTTGTCACATTCTCCCCCTGTTAAGAAAATTTCATCCCGAAATTTAGCACGTGGTTACTGAGAAATCTAGTTAAGTTGCGTGGTTTCCTGGTTTTCCTTGGGTGTCACATCATCCCCTCGTTGGTTTGGAATTTCTTCCCGAAATTCTGCAGTAGCTTCAGCCTCAGTAGTGGTTGCACTTTTCCTAAACAACTGGGGATACTTGAGTTTCATTTGGTCTTCTCGTTCCCAGGTATACTCTGGGCCATGACAGGAGTTCCAACGAACTCGAACAAGAGGTATTCTGGTACGCTTGAGAACCTTAACATCTCGATCAGTAATCTCTACTGGTTCCTCAACGAATCGCAGCTGATCGTCGATAGTGAGCTCCTTGAGAGGAACTATGAGGGTCTCATCTGACAGACACTTCTTCAGATTCGACACATGGAAAACATTGTGAACTCCGCTGAGTTCTGCCGGTAGATTCAGCTTGTAGGCCACCTTGCCAGTTTTCTCAATGATTTCGAAGGGTCCAACATATCGCAGGTTGAGTTTGCCTCGTTTGCCAAAACGAACTACACCTTTCCAAGGTGAGACTTTAAGTAGCACTCGATCCCCAACCTGGAACTCGAGTGGTTTCCTTCGCTTATCATCATAGCTTTTCTGACGGTCACGTGCTGCCGCCATTCGTTGTCGTATCTGAGCAATCTTCTCGGTTGTATCTACTACAAGTTCTAGGCCAGTGATTTGACTGTCGCCAAACTCTGCCCAACAAAGAGGTGATCGGCACTTTCGTCCGTACAATGCCTCGAACAGAGCGGCCTGGATATTGGTGTGGTAACTGTTGTTATACGAAAACTCCACTAACGAGAGGTGTTTTTCCCAGCCATTACCAAAGTCGATTACACATGCCCTAAGCATGTCTTCAAGGGTTTGGATGGTGCGTTCAGATTGCCCATCCGTCTGTGGATGATATGCCGTGCTCATGTCTAATCGAGAGCCAAAGGACTTGTGCATAGCTTGCCACAATTCTGATGTAAAACGTGAGTCACGATCAGAAATGATGGAGGTTGGCACTCCGTGCCTTGATACTACTTCCTTTAGGTAGACGTCTGCTAGAGTAGAAAACTTATCCGCTTCCTTGATAACTAGAAAATGTGCAGACTTGGTCAGTCGATCCACGATCACCCAAATGGTATCATTTCCGCGTTGAGATCTAGGCAGGCCAGTAACGAAATCCATGGAAATTTTCTCCCATTTCCAGTTAGGTATCTCTGGTTGTTGAAGTAGGCCTGATGGTTTCTGGTATTCGACCTTGACCCTAGCACAAGTCAAGCATTTACTGACGTAGGTTGCTATGTTGGCTTTCATACTAGGCCACCAGTACGTGGTCTTGAGATCGTGGTACATCTTATCCGAACCAGGATGTACTGAGTAACGAGACTTATGCGCTTCATCCATCACAAGCTCGCGTAAGTTTCCATAAAGTGGAACCCAGATACGCCCTGTTACGTAGTAGGCATCGTCTTCCTTTTGCTCTAACCGTTTCCTCGATCCTCGTAAGGACTCAGCCCTGATGTTCTCTGCTTTCAATGCTTCAACCTGAGCATCTCGTATTTGAGTGGGAAGACTAGATTGGATGGTAAGTTGTAACGCACGTACTTGTTTAGGTGTAGTATCCTTTCGACTGAGGGCGTCGGCCACAACATTGGCTTTGCCCGGATGGTACTTGATCGCGCATTCGTAATCATTCAAGAGCTCGACCCATCGACGTTGTCGCATGTTTAACTCCTTTTGCTTGAAGATATGCTCGAGACTCCTATGATCGGTGTAAATGGTGCACTTGGTACCGTACAGGTAATGTCTCCATATCTTAAGTGCGAAAACAACGGCTCCCAACTCCAGATCGTGTGTAGTGTAGTTCCTTTCGTGAACCTTAAGTTGGCGTGATGCATAAGCAATGACTTTATCTCGTTGCATCAACACACAACCCAATCCTTGTATGGACGCGTCGCAATAAACCACAAAATCGTCTGTGCCTTCAGGTAATGAAAGAATAGGCGCGCTACAAAGTCTCTCCTTTAAGTGCTGAAATGCGGACTCCTGTACATCACCCCAACGATAGGTGACACCCTTCTGAGTCAGTGAAGTGAGAGGTTGCGCAATCTTTGAGAAATCCTTGATAAACCTTCTGTAATAACCTGCCAAACCCAAGAATTGGCGGATTTCTGTTGGTGTATGGGGTGCAGGCCAGTTCTTGATCGAGTCAACCTTGGATGGATCCACATGAATCCCATCCTCATTTACCACGTGGCCTAGGAAATGTACTTCACGAAGCCAAAAGTCGCATTTCGAAAACTTGGCGTAAAGCTGCTCTGCTCGAAGAAGTTCAAGAATAAGTCGTAGATGCTGCTCGTGTTCCTCCTGACTCTTAGAATAGATCAGAATGTCGTCGATGAAAACAATAACGAACTTATCCAGGTAAGGTTTGCACACTCGATTCATGAGATCCATGAAGACCGCAGGTGCGTTTGTTAATCCAAAAGGCATGACCAGAAACTCATAGTGCCCGTAGCGAGTTCTGAATGCTGTCTTGGAGATGTCCTCATCTCGGACTCTCGGCTGATGATAGCCTGATCTTAAGTCAATCATAGAGTAGAAGCTCGACCCTTGCAGCTGGTCGAATAGGTCATCAATACATGGGAGGGGATAACGATTCTTCACAGTCACCTTGTTGAGTTCACGATAGTCAATACACATTCTGAAAGTACCGTCTTTCTTCTTTAAAAACAAGACTGGGGCTCCCCAGGGCGAAGAGCTAGGACGAATAAAACCCTTGTCCAAGAGGTCTTGCAATTGAGTGGACAATTCTTCTAGTTCTGATGGGGCTAAGCGATAAGGCGCACGGGCTATGGGTGCTGCTCCAGGAGTTAGCTCGATTTGAAACTCGACTTGACGATGAGGTGGAAGACCAGGTAATTCCTCGGGGAATACCTTAGGAAAATCACGTACAATAGGAATGTCTTCAATTCTCTTCTCTTTCGTTGATGCGTCAGTAGCGAGAGCTAAAATAGCTGTGTGGCCCTTTCGCAAACACTTCTGGGCCTTAAGGAAAGAGATGATGCCTACAACTGCACCACTCTTGTCACCACGAATCATGAAGGGTTCTTCACCAGAACGAGGGATGCGGACAATCTTCTCGTTGCAAAGAATTTCCGCTTGCTGATGAGATAACCAATCCATCCCAATAACAACGTCGAAACTACCCAGAACGATAGGAATGAGGTCGATAGAAAAGGTCTGATCAGCAAGAACAAGATTACAACCCTTAACTATGTGTGTGGCCTCTAAACTTTTACCGTTAGCTAGCTCTACCATGTGTTTGGTGTTCAAAAGCGTTGGGGTGCGCTTAAGCATTTGACTAACTTTTAAGGACACATAACTAGCATCGGCACCCGAATCGAATAAAACAGTAACAAAGAAGTCATCCAGAAGAAACTTACCCATCACAACGTTGGGATCGTTCCTCACGTCACCCTGACCCAGCATGAAAACACTTTCCCTGGCACCATTGCCATCATTGTTTCCCCCATTATTGTTTCCGTTCCCCTGATTGTTGTTGTTGTTCTGTTTCTGGTTCAACTGGGGGCAGTTTCTCTTGAAGTGACCTTCAGCACCACACTGATAGCTCGATACGCTTGATAAGAGGTTCCACCATAGTAGGACACAAGATAGCTAATTCGTTCGATCTCTTTGTGTATGCCTTGATTTCAGACCCCGTCATCTTCAAATTGAAAAATTCCACCTCTAGCTTGTGGATGTTGTCACGACTACAGTACTCTTCTTTGATCAAATCTTTGAAGTCGTTCCATGGGGTGGCATTAGCAACCGCCAGCCCTAGCAGTTGAACCTGTGCTTGCCACCAGGTTAACGCAACACCTTCGAGTGTTCCAGTAGCAAATTTCACCCTACGAGCTTCAGGGCATTCACACATCTCAAAAACGGACTCAATCTTCTCAAACCAGTGAAGAAGACCTACAGCTCCTTCTGTGCCGCTGAAAGTACTAGGTCGGCAATCCATGAATGTTTTGAACGTACATACGGGAGGCTGAGCATGTTGACCTCCTGCAGGGACAGCTGCGAGTGCCTCAGCCACTCGTTCGTTGATTAGAGCCGTCAGCTGGGCTTGAGTCAAGTTCAAACGTCCACTCATGATCTTAACAACGAAGCAACATAAGTGAGAAAAGTGTCGCGAAAGTGCGTAAACGTGGGATGACAGAAGAGAGTAAGCACACATGGTTCAAATAGCAGTTATCACGTTAACTAATGCACTATGTGAGCTATCAAACAGACAATATAAACATAAATCATACCACCTATTGTGTCGAGTCTTGCACGTGGAGCGAAGCGTCGTTGTGGATCGTTGAGCACTGTACAGGTTATAGTCTGGTTTTGTCAAAAAGCTTTTCCCTTTTTAAAACCAAGATCACTATAACCAATGGCTCTGATACCAATCTGTCACACCCCCAAAATCCACAAGTGGAGTATCACCGCATGGAGGCGTGACTGACCAGGATCAAGCCACCAATCATATTGAAAAACGTATTTAAAATAGATAAAATCCAACCACGCAATATAATTGGTGTTAAAAAACTAGTTAACCAAGTTCAAATTAAACAGCGGAAGCATAAAACATAAAACCAAAACATAAGTTCAATAAGTTCATAAAGTGTAAATGTTTAGCATGGCACACCACTGTCCATGCCCCACAACGATCACGTCTCCTCGTGCAAGCTCTATAAATACCTAACGACCTGCAAGGCATGTAACAAGGAGTCAACAACAAAGTTGAGCGAGTTCACAGTTGGTTGTTTAGTTTTAAAAGTTTGTTTTGAAAACCATAAGTTGTTTCGTAAACCACGAGTTAACCATTATCTTTGTTTTTCCCCAAACCATATCCATAATCAGTGGGGGCTTCCCCATGTGAACCACTAGACCGTTACCATATCGACAACTGACGAAAGTAAGTTGTGCCCTAAGTCAATGTCTATCATCATTGACTGAGTGCCCAGATCCATTAGTACACGCCCGTCCTACCGGCACGGTGTGAGGCTTGTCAACCCTAATAGCGCTATTAACTAATGACACGCTCGCCATTGGCCCGACGATTAAGTCGATATAAAAATGAGGGACTTAATGATAGAGTTTTGTCTAGTAAGTTTAAGGTTGTTGTCCTACCCAAGGAGGACGAACGTACGTATTCTACCCAAGGAGAATACGCAGGATTAATATTGGCATCCTACCCATGGAGGATGGCGGCACATATCCTACCCAAGGAGGATATGCAGGTTCCGTTTTAGTTCTTTAACCCATTCCCAACCACCTGGAATCTCATGCCTTAGAAAGAGTGTGAACTCACCTTTGGTTGCTCGGTTGAACTCTTAAAATAGCTAATGGTCAGGGTTGGTCAATCATGTCCTAATATGATTACCATTTAGTTTGTTAATAGTTTTAAATAAAACACAAAGTTCCTACACGCATCTATCACATAGCACGCACTCACGTTAACATTTCACGCCCATATAAACATTCCATCTATAACCATTCAAAAGCAAACATACGATATTGCACATAACACTTTCATTGACATATAACACGTTAGATCATTCTCAGATAACCTACCCGACATTTAGACACGCAAATTACTACTTATGTCATTTCAGCTTTAACATTCAAAACTGGGCTGTTTTCAGGAATTTCAATAAAATAGTTAACTTACTCCAAAAGTTCCCAAATTTTGACAGAATGTTTTAAATGATCCAAATATTAATGTGTAAAAATATCGGGATCCAATTGATTACCAATATTTTATAAAAAAATCATTTACCGGACTGCAATCAGATTCGTCACTTTCTGACTGCAGTCCACAGAATAATTCATTTAAAATTCATCGTAAGTCCGATTGATGAAATTCAAGTTGGAGAATTACAATGACATCAGTAGTCATCTACAGTACAAATTTCATGATCTAATTCTACACAGATTTCAAGTTATGATGAAAAACATAACACACATTTTCTGCAGTAAAAACGCAGCTTTTGCTGCTGTACAAAACAGACCTTTAAAAATAGTAAACGACCTCGAAAAAATATGATTCCAGTGCCATTTGATTCATTTTTCGAAAACATATAATTTAGACTTCAGAAAATCGATTTTTCGATTTATAACGGTCTGTTTACAGCCAATTGAAGTTGGCTGCAGAATCATAGACAGATTCTGTTCCATCTCTAATCGTTACCCGAACCCCCGAAACTGATCAACTAATGCACCCAAAGACCCACGACTTTTATTTTTAGCAGATCATCCTCACCATACATCATACTAGCATTATTTCGTCATATTACATCTTTATGTTCAAGATTTATGTTCACGTCTTTTAGGGTTCTAGTGATAATCAACATACTACATCTTTTAACAATTAAAGTAGAAGTAAACAAGGGTTAATCAAGAACTTACAACTAGCTCAAAGCTAGGGAAGATCACTAGAGAAAATGATGATGAATTTTGGTGTGTAAAAGCAAGTAAGAGAACTCCTTGATGATCCACAAGCTTCAAGCTCCAAGAATCACCTTCTAACACTTGAATTAAGCTTGAAAATGGATGGATATGGTGGTTGTATGGTGGTGGCGGCACAAACAAGGCCGAGAGGGAGAGAGAGAGTTTGAGGGAGTGGGGTGAAGTTGTGAAGGAATGATGAAGATATGAATGATCTTGTGCACCATACTTATAATGATTTCATTCTAATATGTTGTACAAAGAATCAAGCAAGGATCTAGTAAGATATGAAACAAATCTAGGAGAGTATGGTGGTGATTTTGGTGGGGTCCCTTGGACCGTAAATGGGCATGGGGGGTTATATGAAACTTTTGATGGTAAGTAGGTAAATATTAGTTCAATTTCAAGTATAAGGTTACTAGTGTTAGTTAGCAGATATTCTAGTGGGTGTTATGGTGTTTGGGGACCATAACTAGCCAAGAAATAATTAAACAATGTTTCTAGCAATATTTTGGTGTCCCGGGTAATGTCCGGTTGTTCGGTTAGATACCGGTTCGTTAAAGTGCTAAGTTGTTCCGTATAGTGTCTTTTATGTAACTTTTTGTAACACTTTTTAATTCCCAACACTTAGGAAAGCATTCAGGACCATTTAGTCAATTTTCTGCACAAGACTAGTAAGTTAAAAAGCTAAATTTTGGTGAAAGATGCAGTTACGTCATCAGTTGTAATTAAGAACAGTCATTAAGCACAATTTAATATTAATTAATCGTACGGATACCTGTAATTATGAGGGTTGCCACAGTCTTTGACTTAACTAAAGACCCGTTAGCATCCTAATAGGTTATTAAACCTTCTATACAGATTAAGTAGCATCCAGTAGAAGGTATCATCATAAAGCTTTAGGATTTTACGGCTGAGTTACTTTTCATATTTAGCTCAGGTAAATACTTTTAACTTATTTTCCCTTATACGGGCTTGGGATATGGTATTATAATAATACCACTTGGTCGGGTATGAAATCATTTAATCGGATTGTGATTAATAAATTTACATAACCCGTTTTAATCTGTCTTGTTTGATAACACGAACATTGGGGGTTAACATGACCGTGTCCTTGATATCCTCGGCTCATTTCATTTGAAAATGGCCACGACCTATGCATGGGGTGTATATACACCTGACAGATGCAAATGCTAAAATATAAACCCACATGTTGGGGATAACTCTTTTGTGGGTTCTATAAGTGATGAGTCGGTTAATCAAGACCAGCTTCCAACCGGCCCCAATTGTATGATAAACATATAAATCTGTATACAAGATTATTTTAAATAATTGTCCCAAGTTATAAATGATTTGTGCCTTGTGCACTTAAATCAATTTTCATAAATATTTTCAAATGAGTCAGTTAATTGTATTTACCAGTGTAAACTGACGTATTTTCTAAAGATTGATTGAAAGGTACTTCTCGTAAATAGGCTGGAGCTACTAGGTGTCATATAAGAGGATCTTGCAAATCCCTAGATACCTGGAGTCTGTTATTTCAGTTTCTTGTATTTTATTTATGATCCGCCTGTGGATCTTATTACAACCAAGTCTGTATATTCTTTCATTTGAACACTCAGACACTATGGTTTGTAATAGTTTATTTACCAAGCCTTCCGCTGTGCTATTATATTGTGTATATTGACAATGATGATATCAACTACGTCACGATACTCCCCGCCGGGCCCACCGGTAATATGTGGAAATATCGGGGTGTGACAGGTTGGTATCAGAGCCAACATTGAGTGAATTAAACAGTAGCCTTTTGTGTTTAATCTCAATGACACAATAAGCACATTCCTTAGACTTCCGAGTCTAGGCAAATGACCTAGGATTTATTCTTAACTTTCCTTTTGTTGTTTATATTTTTGTTTTACTTGTTTTGACAGGTTAGCTAATCGAAAATGCCGCAACGTGTACGAGGCAAAGGAAAGGGACCGATGAGAGGAGGGCCATCAGGCCACGCGGGACCCTCCCATAGGCGCACTCCGTCAGCATCTTTCTCCAGTTCTGACTCTCGGGATCATTGGAGTCATACCTTTGAACCGGAGAGGCACTCTGTTTCGCTAGGATCCTCACCTTCAGATCCTCCATACTTTGGGCTACCCATTCCTGACGAGCCCCAGCATTCCCATCACTCTCAAGAATCACACCATTCTCACCATTCGCACCAATCTTACCACTCTTTACACTCCCATTCTTTCCATCACTCCGATTCCATTTATTCCCCAGCTCAGTTCAACCCCAACGACTATGTCAACAATCTTCTGGGTTTCAATCCTTTAGGACCTGAAGATCACTTCTCCCATGAGATGGAGATGGATGACGATCCTGATCCAGAACTGCAAACCGGGACACCAGGTCACCCTATCAGCATCTCTAGCGGTTCTCCATACCAAGGATCGCCATACCAAGGGCCCGACTCATTTGCCGAAAGGTGGGCCAAGTATGAATGGGAATTCACCCTTTCATATCATAACTCTCCCGCTCAACCTCCTTTGAATGAGCCGTATCTTCAAGCGCTTACTCCTCCACCTCTACCTGTTGAGGAACCACCACAACCACATCCCGAGCCACCGAGGCGAAGGAGGAACGCACGGATGTCCGTGCGAGGGGGACCACGGTTTAGTTCCCCTCAAGGTTCAAGCTCATACCCTCCTATCCCCGAGGACCCACAAATGGGTGGACCTTGCATGCGGTGCCGGAATATAATCCTCCGCCGATTCCTTATGCACCACCGCCACCGCCAGTGGGTTTTGACAACCCAATACCAACATACCCAGGTTCGTCTGGGAATAACCCATCTGGGTATCCAACCACCGCGGAATATGGAGCCCAAGATCCATATCTTACAGCAACACAATATAACGCACTTTATCCTTCATCTTATCCTCCAGTTTACCCAATTGGATATCCAGTGCAAGGGTATCAATACCCACCTTATCAGCAACCTCCTCCTCCCCAACAGGAGCAAACTCAAGAAATTTTGCAGAGGTTGGACAGAGTTGAGCGAAGAGCCGATGAAACCAATAAGAAGCATAACAGCTTTCTCAAGGGACTTGCGAGTCTCGTCAAAGGCAAAAGGAAGTAGAAAGTTGTTTACTTTATTTTGTATTTTATTTTCAATCAAGTCCCTGTGAGGACATTTTATTTTCTGTACCTAGTCCCTGTGTGGACTTATTTTTATATTTCTGTAGCCCCTGCGTGGGCAGTGTGTTATATCAAGTCCCGTTTAGGGCATCTTTGTACTAGTTTTATGGTTTAATGAAATTTCTTATTAAGATTTTAAATATGTACTTTATTACATCATCACACTATATCATTCCAATTTTAAATTGATCTGCCAAAGAAATTCTTAAGGGTATAACCTAGCCAAAATATTAATGGCTATGATGGTACAACCTTTTTAAGAAAATAACTCCATGTTAACATCTGAAAACATGTTAACATTCCTGGTTGTGCGGTACGAGAAACCACACAAGCTTCTAAATGTACTTGGATCCTTCCAAATCATTTTCATAAGCCTATATGATCAATGTGAATCATGGCTAATAAACATCAATATGATGTATACAGCTAAAACATCCATTTGAGATGTATGTTTATAAGCAAAGGTGTAATAATGACAATGATAGTTCTATTTTATAAACTTCTTGTCAATAAGGCGATGGACTATGTTCGAACCTTAAAAGATCACTGATCCAAGAGATCATTGGTTATATTCTAATCGTCCCTGTGACAATGCCTTTTGCGCTATCTAAATGTCCTTCGAGACGAGCCTTATGCTAAATGAAAATGTCTTTTATGACATTGACAGTTGTGATTTATATTCCCCTGTCTAATAAATATAAAGAATTATATCCCATTGATTGTTATTTACTACTTAAAATGGTCTATATGGTTTAATAATACCATGACCATCTAATCATCAATGTGATGATTTATTATATAATTTAAACAAATCGTTATTGTTTGATATAGTACTTGAATCATGGTTGGGTCTGACGAAGCAAACAGTCATCCGCGGGAAGAGAACAATAATGAAGCAAGAATAAATCTTACAAATGTTGAATTGCAAGCAATGATTGATACCGCAGTGGCTCAAGCGGTGGATAAAATATTCAAAGAACCGAGTCATGTTCGGTCCAAAACTCATACAAAACCCTTATCGCATTCGCATGCATAAAAAAGGGATGAATCTCAGCATTCATCCAACCAGAGATCTGAATCTCAGAAGGTTGTGTTAAATCAGACTCCCGGGTACCCCAAGGGGTGTACCTATAAATACTTCGTCTCCTGTAAACCGAGGGATTTTACATGAGAAAAGGGAGCAATCGACTGCATGAAGTGGTTAGATGAAATGGAGACTGTAATTGACATCAATGGATGTGCTAAGGAAGACATAGTGAAGTTTGTGTCTCAATTATTCAAGGGCGACACTCTCACTTGGTGGAAAGCATTGGTGCAATCCACCGGAAAGGTTCCTCTGTATAACCTTTCGTGGAACAAGTTTGTTGATCTTGTGAAGGACACTTACTGTCCTCAACATGAAGTCAAGAGAATAGAGACTGACTTCCTCACTTTGATGATGAAGGACTTGGACTGTAGGTCCTTTGTGACCAGTTTCAACTCGATGTCAAGACTTGTACCATATTTGGTCACTCCTGAACCCAAATGCATTGCACGTTTCATCGGTGGTCTAGCCCCTGAAGTGAAAGGAAATGTTAAGGCTTCTAAGCCTGCTACATATAGATCTACTGTGGATCTATCTTTGTCCCTTACTCTAGATGTTGTGAGGAGTAGGGCAAAGAAAGCTACCGATGACGGGAAGAGGAAGAGGGAGGAAGACAAGTCCCCTCAATCTAACAAGAAGAACAAAGGGAACTTTGGTTCTAAGAAAGGGTAGTCAAGTGACAAGCCTAGGTGCAAAACCTGCAACAAAAGGCACTTTGGAAAGTGCAACCAAGACCCACAAGCTAAACCATGTGGGATTTGCAAGAAGAAAGGGCACAAGTCTGTAGAGTGCCGAAACATCAAGGATGCAACCTGTTACGGTTGCAATGAAAAGGGGCACATCAAGACAAATTGCCCCAAGAATGCTAAGAAGCCCGAAGAGGCAAAGAAAACAAATGCGAGAATTTTTCAAATGAATGCTAGGGAAGCGGTGAATGACGAGAACGTCATAACAGGTACCTTCCTCATTAATAATATTTATGCTAGAGTTTTATTTGATTCAGGTGCTGATAAGTCCTTTGTAGACCATAAGTTTTGTAAGTCACTGAATCTGCCTATTAAGACTCTAGACATAAAATATGAGGTAGAGCTTGCTGATGGTACCTTAGAAACAGCCTCAACTCTTCTTGATGGATGTTTCATATCCATTAAGAATCATGTTATCCCGCTATCCCTCTTACCAATGAAATTGGCTGGGTTTGATATAGTTTTGGGCATGGATTGGTTGTCACATAAACAAGCCCAAATTGCCTATGATAAAAAGCTAGTTATTATCAAAACCCATACTGGTGAATCCATCACTATTCAAGGAGATACACAATATGGGTTACCCAATAATGTGTCTATTCTCAATGTATCGCAGTGTCTGAGGAGCAGATGTGTCATCTACATGGCACAAGTGACAGTAAACGACCCGAAGCCTAAGATCGAAGATACTCCAATCATTTCTGAGTATCCTGATGTCTTTCCTGATGAGTTACCTGGATTACCTCCTGAGAGGCAAGTAGAGTTCAGGATAGACATCCTACCAGGATCTGCACCTATTGCACGAGCTCCTTATCGTCTAGCGCCTACTGAAATGAAAGAGCTCAGAACTCAATTGGACGACTTACTGGAAAAAGGTTTCATACAACCTAGCTCTTCGCCTTGGGGAGCTCCAATATTGTTTGTGAAAAAGAAGGATGGATCAATGCGTTTATGCATTGATTACCGTGAGCTAAACAAGGTAACGATCAAGAATCGTTATCCCTTACCCAGGATCAATGACTTATTTGATCAGCTCTAAGGGGCGAGCTTCTTCTCGAAGATTGATTTGAGATCTAGGTATCATCAACTCAAAGTTAAAACTGAAGATGTACCTAAGACAACGTTCAGGATGAGGTATGGACATTATGAGTTTTAGTGATGCCTTTCGGGCTCACTAATGCACCAGCAGCATTCATGGACCTCATGAATAGAGTCTGCAAGCCATACTTAGATAAGTTTGTCATTGTCTTCATAGATGACATACTTATCTATTCTCATAGCCAAGTTGATCACGAGAAGAACCTTAGATGTATCTTAGGATTGCTTCGACAGGAGAAGCTGTATGCTAAATTCTCCAAGTGCGAGTTCTGGCTTCGCGAAGTCCAATTTCTTGGACATGTTGTTAGTGAGCGTGGCATCCAAGTAGATCCCGCCAAGATAGAAGCCATTATGAACTGGGAAGCACCAAAGACACCAACAGAGATTCGCAGCTTTCTGGGTTTAGCTGGTTATTACAGAAGATTCATTGAAATTTTTTCAAGGATAACTACACCATTGACTTCCTTGACCCGTAAGAATGTGAAATTTTATTGGGGTCCAAAACAACAAGAATCTTTTGAGATTCTTAAGCAAAAATTGAGCAATGCTCCAGTGTTGACTTTGCCCGAAAGAATTGAAGAATTTGTTGTGTACTGTGATGCTTCACACACCGGTATGGGTTGTGTACTTATGCAGAAAGGCAAAGTGATTACCTATGCATCACGACAATTAAAAGTGCATGAAAAGAATTACACCACCCACGATTTGGAGTTGGGTGCCGTTGTCTTTGCACTTAAGTTATGGAGGCACTATCTATATGGAACTAAATGTGTGATCTATTCGGATCACAAAAGTCTCCAACACTTATTCAATAAAAAAGAGCTCAATATGAGACAGCGCCGCTGGATGGAAACTTTAAATGATTACGATTACGAAATTCGCTACCATCCAGGTAAATCAAATGTGGTCGCCGATGCTCTAAGGCGAAAGGAAAGAGTTAAACCTATCAGAATCAATGCCAAGAGCATTGAACTGAAGAATAGCCTCAATGAAAAGCTATTAGCTGCACAAAAGGAAGCTGTTTTGGAAGCTAACCTTTCGAATGAAAAATTAGGTGTAATTGCTGAACAGTTAGCACCTGGCAAGGATGGAATCCTTAGAATGAATGGAAGAATTTGGGTTCCTATTCATGGAGGACTTCGAGATGTAATCCTCCAGGAATCTCACAACTCCAAATACTCAGTTCACCCTGGAAGTGACAAGATGTATCAGGATTTGAAAGCTAATTATTGGTGGATAGGTTTGAAGAAATCTATTGCCACACATGTAGCTAAGTGCCTGACTTGTGCTCATATTAAAGCTGAACATCAGAAGCCATCGGGTCTGCTACAAAAACCAGAACTACCCACATGGAAGTGGGAGATGGTAACCATGAATTTTATAACCAAGTTACCAAAAACAAGGCACGGAAATGATACCATATGGGTTATAGTTGATAGACTGACTAAGTCAGCACATTTCTTACCCATCAAAGAGATTTATAGCTCCGACAAGATAGCTCAGTTGTATGTGGATAAAATTGTATCCCTCCACGGAGTGCCGGTGTCTATTATTTCTGACAGAGATACTAGATACACCTCTCACTTTTGGAAAAGTAGAACACCTGTTTGTTGGGCATAAGTAGGAGAAGCTCAGTTATCAGGATCTGATATAGTCCTTGAAATGACAGATAAGATTGTCCAGATTCGTGACCGCATGAAAGCTGCCAGAGACAGGTAGAAAAGTTATGCTGATAAGAGGTGGAAACCTCTAAAATTCAAAGTGGACAATAAAGTCTTACTAAAAGTATCACCCTGGAAAGGTGTGATGCATTTTGGTAAGAAGGGTAAGTTAATCCCTAGATATATTGGACCATTCGAGATCATCGAATGTGTCGGCAGTGTAGCTTATAAGCTAAACTTGCCCGATGAGCTAAGTGGAATTCACAATGTGTTCCACATCTGTAACTTAAAGAAATGTCTAGCTGATGAATCGCTAGCTATGTCTCATAAAGACGTACAGATTGATGAAAGCCTGAGGTTTGTTGAAAGACCTATATCGATCCAGAATCGTCAGGTTAAAAAGCTCCGAAGGAAACACGTGCCTATAGTGAAGGTTAAATGGGATGCCCGTAGAGGCCCTGAATATACGTGGGAAGTTGAGTCCACTATGCGACAGAAGTACCCTCACTTATTCCAGTAAATCTCGGGGTCGAGATTTCTTTTAAGGGGGTGAGGATGTAACACCACGTAAAAACGTGTCCAATTATATAAAGACACGTGTCCTAAACTCTAAATATGTGAAAGTTTGAGTTTGAAGGACTAAAGTTGACAAATGATGAAATTATGTATGCGAAGGGACTAAAAGTGTCAACATGCCAAACTTGTGCCTCTGATTGACCATACACGGAGAATATCTTCTTAAACGAGTGATTAATTGGATATAAGAAGCCGTTTGTGAAAATAATCGGAAGATTATAAATTACGGGGGTTAAACGTGTCAACATGTAAATTCTTACCTCTGTGTGACCCTTTAACGAACCCGAGGCTTCGGAATATTCAAATATACTCTCAAGAATAAGTGATATAAATTTCACGTGGTTTCGAGATCGTTATACAAGTTTTCAAGACTTTGGGTGAAAAGTGTCAACATGATGAAACTTGTGTTTATAGTGATATTTAACGAAACCGAGCCTAACGGAGTTTGATTATACTTCCTTGAGCCTCTACAAACTAGCTACAAGGGCCTTTTACGCCAAAAATGAAGTGGTATTAGGTTTTAAATGGCCAGGGACTGAATCTGCCCAAGTTTAAAATGTTTTAACCTGAACCGACGGTCATCGCGGCCTGCGTAGACTCTTGTTGAGTCTTACGCGGCCCGACTAAAAACGCCCAGCGCAAAAAACACCTACCAGGTGCAGGTTTTCAGCTCCAAACCGACTTTAACTTGTTCTAAGTAATACTAGGGGTTGTTTGTCGGTCTTGTTAAACCCTAGGACACCTGGGGTGATCCTAGAAGCCTCCAATACAGCTGCAAAGATCCAAATGCATGGGAAATTAGTATATAAGGACCCTAAGTTCATATGCTCATGTGCTCACTTAACTTGCAACAACTCAAAAACCCATCTCTGGAGATAGCAAGCATTAGGAGAAGATTAAGAAATGTAGAAAAGATAGCAAGGACCTTATGTAAGTGTTTTAGTCCCTGCTTAGTCCATTTTATTAGCTTAAAAACCGAAAAGTCAAACATATCGTAATTAAGCGTTGACTTTCGGTTTAATCATAAATGGTCAAGCCACTGACCGAAATGAAAGTGGTTATGGAACCATATTAAGGTAGGTGATTAACCTTTAAAAGGGCACCTCCTAATTATTCCGTTTGACTAGTTAATTGTCGGGTCAAACTAGTTGGTCAAAAAGTCAAACTGGACAGAAACTTTAAAAATGATTTAAACTAATAAAATAGAGGTTCTAAATTATATTTTAACATTCTAATGACTTGGTAATTAGTATTAGAACATGTTTAATCAGGTCTAACCCGACAATTATCAGTCTAAGGTCAGTTTATAACCAAAAGTTGCAAAAGCTTGACTTTTGCTTTAACTTTCAGTTCTGACCCGTTTAAGCTTAATACTTCCATGTTTTAAGCTTCCATTAGGACCATATTATATAGTAGTGTAACCCCTGGAGTTATATTGTTTGGTCCTTAGTGGTTTGAATTATATGCTCTTATTTGTTAATATGCTTATAAATGCCGTAAATGCCCTTTTGACATATAAATGAGAGTTTTAGAAATATGAGAGGACCAAAACCTTTGCTACTGATATATAAGCTTGTCCCGAAAATTTGACATCAGTTCTTGGTCTCAAACAGAAGTTATGCTCGATATCGTAATTAGACGCTTTTATTTAATTAAATTGCGATATCTTGCATAAGACTTGTTTAAACTTGGATTTTGAACCAAAACTCATTACCTACTGTTAAGATATTATTTTTAAGGAATTTTAAGATTTTTTCTCAAATTATAATATTTTTAAGGAATTTTAAGATTTTTGCTCAAATAATTCATATAATATGTGTAAATGACGATAATACCCTTTTCATGCATAAAATGAGATTAACAAATTATTTGAATGCCAAACCTTTTCCTACTGATTTCATACATTAAATGAATTATTTTGAGAATTTAAAACTGATAAAAATCTTAGATTTACATAAACATCTTGATTACCGTCAATTAGCGAGTTTTACACTAATTAGGTGCATAGTATGGTTTCAAACCATATTTAACACCTAAGACTTGTTACCTACTGAATTTTTAAAAAAACTTAAATATTATTATAGTAGGTAAAAGTTATGAACTCAGATTTCCAAAAATGTCCTTAAAAACATATGTGAAATGACCAAAATGCCCTTTCGGGGCATAGTTTGGCCATGAATGGTAAACCTCACATATATGTAGTATCTTACTGATGTAATGAAATAAAATAAATATTTTTACTGATTGCCAAAGACCAGAACTTCAGTTTGTTATAAAATCTCTTTTATAATTATTAAAATGGCCAAAATGCCCTTTCGGGACTTAAATTGGTTTTAATTACTTTTTGGGCATATATGTTAACATCCTACTGATGTATTAACATATTTTAAGCATAATAACATTTGAGACCTGTATATAATTCATTTGGTTACCGTTACGCGTTTATGCGTTCGGATCGGTTTATGTGACTAGTTTACGTAAAATAGCCGAAACGGGTTTAACCTTATCATTAAATCCTCAAATTCCAGAATGTGTTTAGTTTACCCATATTTTACAAGTATCCAAGCTTGTTGGGTCTAAACCACATTCTATTCCGGTATCCGCTTAATCTAGCGTTTAGAACCGTAAAGTTTCCTTCTAGCTAGCCGGTCTAAGTCTTTGACTTAACTAAAGACCCGTTAGCATCCTAATACGTTATTAAACCTTCTATACAGATTAAGTAGCATCCAGTAGAAGGTATCATCATAAAGCTTTAGGATTTTACGGCTGAGTTACTTTTCACATTTAGCTCAGGTAAATACTTTTAACGTATTTTCCCTTATACGGGCTTGGGATATGGTATTATAATAATACCACTTGGTCGGGTTTGAAATCATTTAATCGGATTGTGATTAATAAATTTACATAACCCGTTTTAATCTGTCTTGTTTGGTAACTGTAGGATCGATGAATCGTCCAATACGAGTCAATCAGAGTCAGATCTAGTTTCTAGAAAGGCGGAATCATAATAGAAACCGACAATCAGTGTTAGAACAGGAGTAGAAGAGCAGAAAGTCACTTTAAACATGTTCTTCATTCATATAATACGTTTTGGTACAGAGAGAATCGAACAGCACTTCGTTACAGATTTCTCCAGAATGTTACAAATGAAGAACACCACTAACCTATTTATAGGTTTCCCAGTTCGCACGAGATAACACATCCACATCGCATGAACTGACATCTCCAGTTCGTGTGACCTGACCTATCACATATCAGTTCGTGCGAACTGGACTAAATACATATATAACTTTGACATTTTGACCTTTTACATATAAACGACACGACATAGACTGATGACGCAGGCGATTGACATTATGCATCATCAAACTCCCCCTTGGATATTGCCGCAGTGTTCAGTCAGCCTGTCTTCAAAACGTTCTTCACAAAGACTTGAAAAATTCTTCTCTTTGCTTCGGCTTTTTCAACAAAGCTTTCCTGAGCTTTTCATTAAGCTTCTGTGCTTTTGGGATCGACACCTTGCTTTTCGGTTACAAGCTCCCCCTTGCGATAAGCTCATCTTCAGACTCCCCCTTAAACCCGGCTATCGGGATCGTAGTCTGGAACTTTCATCTGCAAATCTCAAACCTTTATGAGAAAAATCATTTTGAATGTCCAGGATTGATGACCTGGCTCTTTCAACATATGCTAAAATATTTTTACAATGAAAGCATTTTTAGTTGTCCAGGATTACTTGATTCTATCCCCCTATCAAAATACTATAAAGATTTGACGATATTAAGAATCCAACAACTAAATCTAGCTCTTTATAATCAGATTTTACCAATTTGAACATCCAAATCCTTAACAGTCAATCATCCAAGTCCAACTTAATGACCTTGGAGAGTTCACAAACTGTTTTTTATATTTGAATTTTTTAATTTTTTAACTTTTTACCAACACACTCAGTTAACCAAGTCCAAGTTAATGACCCTGGTCAACTGTTTAGCCTGCCAAGTCCAAGTTAATGACCTTTGTTGACCAAATTATGATCTCGCTGACAATTTTGAAACATTTTAAGTTCAAATTAATGAACTTTTAAACATTTTGAGCAATTACCAACACTTTTTCCAAATTTTTCTTATCCAACCCAAATGATCCAACTTGTTTAGCGTTGTTGGACTTTGATCATCAGATCCCTAACGTCTGTTGTCGAAAATAAGATGAAATGACAAATCTTTTTAAATTTTTCAACATTTTGGCTAAACAAACATAAAATCTTTTGGAATTGAAGAAACTGGAAACTGTACAAACATATTTACAGACATCTTTGTGAGATTGTGTAAGAGGATCATATCAGTTTTTGAGACGTATCACTAACACCGTTGATCTTGATTTAACTTTAAGTTTTAAACAAATTCACTTCTGATTGTCAGTATTGTTGTCCACTTAAACTTCTACACAAGTTTCAATTGATTCAAGATACAAATTAGTGTTTTAAGAGCTTAACTTATTCGCGTGTCCCACCTCAGAATATACTCCCGTGTCCAGACTTCTATATTCAGTCTTACAGGTGAGTGCACACTAATGATATCTGTAAGGGGTGAATGCGAGGCCATGAGAATCTTTTCTTCAACAGCACATGATTAGCGAGATGATGGCTCGACTTTAGGTGGGTTCCCTTTAGAGAATCTTTTCTTCAACAGCACATGATTAGCATTTTTCAATGTTTCATCATTTTTTTTATGCTGAGGGTGGGCTTTATGATTAAAGCAGTGCAGAGTATTATACGAGGACTAGGCTATTGCTCCCGCAAAATCAGAAGTCCCGGTATAGTACCCCAGATATCATCACGCACAAAGACCTATTATGTCAGAAATAGAAAGCCCTTCAAACAAGATTTCAGGGGTTACCTATATATCCGAGAGATGTTCCCCACGAGATAAGTAAGTATTTGATATTTAGGTTTATATCTCGAAAACAATGTACTAAGCATGTAAAAACCTACTGGCATATCATCAGTGAGACCGTTTAGCACATTTTAACTTTCCAATTCTTTAGCGTACTGTGATTGTCTACTGATGTACTATCATTTCCTCTTTTTCACAACAAAACTCATTTTGCTTTTTCGATGTTTTTGGCTTTTTTATTTTATCATGTTTTTGGATTTTTCAAATTTTCAAAATTTCTAAATTTTTTACTCCCCCTAAAATCAAAAATATGTTTCAATTTTTTATTTTTCGGGAAAATTTGAAAGTAAAAGCAATAAACTGTACAAGTAAAATAACAAACTGATGTGAATTGCTTCAATTCTCCATTCACTTGGCTTAAACAATTAGAACTCCCCCTGACAATAAACTATTTTCCCATTATGATTTCAAAACACTTCAGTTTGTTATCAAAATGGTTTTTCCGGAAAATTAGTTTTGTTGATTTCACACATCATGGGGTTTAATTCATCATTTTGTTCTTTCCACAGCTTATGAATGAATCCCTTTTTTCCTTTAACCACTTGTACAAACTATTATTTGTAGGTTTTTCACAAAAACATTTTTCAAGAATGATGCCGATTCCTACTCCCCAATTACCAACCTGGGAGTTCCGGCAAGTCAGGATTTTTACTTTTTAAAGAATCTCACCCATGCCTGATCAATCATGGGTGAACCATCCTCATTTGGTTTAACAATTTTTTATTCATAAAATTCTTTCACTCCCTTCACCTTCCCATCAGCCATCTTACCAAAAATATGTAGCACTTTACCATTAAATGTTTTTTTAGCATTAAATTCTTTCTTATCAGAGAAGAATTGATCTGAAATCTCAATCTTACCAATTTTGGATTTCAAGTTTCCGTTTGACAATGGTGGAAAATTTTCATCATCTTTTGTTGGAATGGAATTCTCATCATTTAGCACAATATGTGGCTCCTCTGACTTTGACGAATCAGATTCATTGCTGGAAACAACCTCTGATTTCTTAGCAATCCATTTTTGTTTGTTTAAATTGGCTCTTCTTTTGTAAAAATGTTTCGAACTTTCACCAACTTCGAAATTCGAATTTTTGAATTCTTTAAATTTTTTTGTTGGTTGTTCCTTTTTATCAACAAATTTTTCTTTCAATTTAGAGTTAGAAGAAACTCCCTGTTTTGTGTTAATGAGCTTTGGGCAATTCCAAGCAATATGTCCAATCTCTCGGCATTTGAAACAGGTTCTTCTTTCAACTCTCGATTCAGATTCCTTCAACATATTCTTTTGCTTTTCAGCGAGAAACTCATTGTTTGACTGTTTCCAGAAAGGTTTCTCCTTCTCCTCTTCTGAACTTGTTCCTGAAACAAATTTAGTTTTTGGTTTATAAATTTTCTCATTTTTATGATTTTCGGGTGGAATAAAACCTAATCCTTTCTTTTTGAAATTACTGTTATGGTTTGGTTTCTTTCGATAACCCGAACCAGAACTGTAACCCTTTTTTCTTGTTCAGTCTTTGTTGAACTCTTGAAGTGTATTTTTTAGGTTTTTCAGTAAGATTTAAATCTTTTATTTCAGAAATATTAATTTATGTTAATTTGAAAACCTTGTTAATCATTTCAGTTTTAACACCTCTTATTGGAAATTCTTCATCAAAATATAATTTGTCGGAGTCATTCAAAGTATACGCTACTTTGAATAATTCATCATTCAAATTATTTTGTGATATCAGAAAATCTTTATTATAAACCCTTTTGATTGGTGAACTCGAGCTTTTGTTTGATGAACTCGAATTTTCAGATTTAGACTCTGACTTTGACTCTTCATCTTTATCCAACACCTGATCGACCACTTTCTTAATTAACTCGGACTCATGATCTGTGTCAGACGCTGTGAAGGTGACATCAATATCATCTGGTAATCCATTGATAGACTCGGATTTCAGATTCAGATTGAGTGCTTCAGCCACCTTTTCAAAGTGTCGGGGGGTATAGCCATCCCACATTGGATTTGGTACTCTGTTATAATTCAAACCAGTTTTTTTACCAGAATTTTCTTCATCTTCTGCAAACTTATAAGCTGCCATGGTAGGATAAATGAGATCAATAACATAATCTGAACTTTGATAACTTCGAAGTAAAGAATTCACTCTTTCGGTTTCGATCGTCTTCGCTGCCAATTCTTGTTTCAGCCCTACAACAATCTCAATGTATTTGTTGATTGCAGTTTGCTTTTGAAGAACTGTTGCTTTCAGAAGATTCTTCATCTGAATATCCTCATCACTAGCTCCTTTGTACAAGTTCACTTTGCTGCTAAGGAGATCATATGATTCCTTTATGCTTCTCACATTGTGCAATAAGTTCTCTTTGAGCTTCTCCAATTCAGCATACTTTGTATCTTTCACGACACAATCTTTGCAAGGTACTAAACACTTTGCACAAGGTTTTTCAACCTCTACAATCTTTTCCACTTCAACAATTTTTTCAACTTCGACAATTTTTTCAACTTCGACAATTTTTTCAACTTCGACAATTTTTCAACTATTTTCTCCACCACCTTTTCAATCACAATCGGTTCTTTCTCAACTTCTATCTTCACTTCACTCTCTTCAACCTCGACCTTCTCTGTCGGTTTTTCTTCAACTTTTGCCTTTTCTTCAGCAACCCTTCTTGCTTCCATTTCTCTCTTCAGTCTAGCAGCCCTTTTATCTTTCAATATCTCGATTTTATCTGCAAAAAACAAATTAAAACTATAAGTATCCAATTGTTTTCTAGCTTTATTAATATACTCTTCCTCATCATCAGTGTCTTCATCACTTCCTGAAGACTTAAAAATCGGTTGTCTTCTAGGAGGCTTTTGGAAAGTTCCCGTTTCATTCTCGATACCAACAGTTTTGGAAACGGTAACTGGAGTAACCGGGGCAAATGCCCTCAAACTATCGATAAAAAATTCGTTATAAAATTCGTTGTCCATGTTGTGGCATGAAAAAATTCACAAACTATCGATTTCAAACAGTCTGGAATGTCACGCGAGCTGGAAAACCTCAAACTGTACGAACTCCTGCGGTCTGGTTGTACAAATCCTCAAACCGTGCGAGCTGGAATGTCACTATGTCAAACCGTGCGACTTGGCTGTTTCAAACGATTTGATCTGGTGCAAACCGTGCGAGCTAGAATGTTAACTTCACACGACCTGGTCCACCCCGTGCGAGCTGGGTATACTTTCAAACGATCTGAACCTTTTCTCACAACATGTATTCAAAGTAACTCAAACGAGTTGAATTTCGTGCGGTCTAGAGACGCTACAAACGATCTGGCCGACAACTTTAATTCAACACTCAATTTCATTGGACCTTTCAAGCATATGGACTTTCTTGCAAACTTGATTTTCTCAATTCAAATGGCCGACAACTTTAATTCAACACTCAATTTCATTGGACCTTTCAAGCATATGGACTTTCTTGCAAACTTGATTTTCTCAATTCAAATGGCCGACAACTTTACAACATACAAACACTAATTAGACCGCTGACTATTGTTCACGTGATGACTGTTGTATTTTATTAATGAAGCACAGAACTTTGTAGACAACTGAAATGAAATTCACATGCTCTGATAAAGTTCGTGCGGTCTGAAGCAGTTTCAAACGACCTGGACACTTCGTGCGGTCTGAGACAGATTCAAACAACCTGGAATTCAGGTCGTCCGACCTGGAACCCAATCTCACACGATCTGATAAACTTTCACACGATCTGAGCTATTTTCACACGATCTGAAGATGTTTCAAACGATCTGAGTCAATATTCAACCGATTTGAATAGAAATCCACATCGTTTGAGAATCATAAGTCCAAAATTTCATGATTTTGTCAAATTTGATCAAGTTTTAGGTTGAATTTGGTTCTGATTTGTTCACGGATTGATTAAAACTCAGTTTTACATGTTATAACATGAAATCAGGTCATTTTAGCCGTGAAAACGTTCTGATTTTGATGAAAAAGTGTAGAAAAGTGAGAAGAAATGAGTAGAAATCAGATTTATCCGTGAAAACAAGCTGAAATGATAAGAACTCTTCCTCCTGAGCTTTGATACCACTTGTAGGATCGATGAATCGTCCAATACGAGTCAATCAGAGTCAGATCTAGTTTCTAGAAAGGCGGAATCAGACTAGAAACCCTCAATCAGTGTTAAAACAGGAGTAGAAGAATAGAAAGTCACTTTAAACATGTTCTTCATTCATATAATACATTTTGGTACAGAGAGAATCGGACAACACTTCGTTACAGATTTCTCCAGAATGTTACAAATGAAGAACACCACTAACCTATTTATAGGTTTCCCAGTTCGCACGAGATAACACATCCACATCGCACGAACTAACATCTCGAGTTCGTGCGACCTGACCTATCACATATCAGTTCATGCGAACTGGACTAAATACATATATAACTTTGACATTTTGACCTTTTACATATAAACGACATGACATAGACTGATGACGCAGGCGATAGACATTACGCATCAACAATAACATGAACATTGGGGGTTAATACGACCGTGTCCTGGATATCCTCGGCTCATTTCATTTGAAAATGGCCACGACCTATGCATGGGGTGTATATACACCTGACAGACGCAAATGCTAAAATATAAACCCACATGTTGGGGATAACTCCTTTGTGGGTTCTATAAGTGATGAGTCGGTTAATCAAGACCGGCTTCCAACCGGCCCCAATTGTATGACAAACATATAAATCTGTATACAAGAATATTTTAAATAATTGTCCAAAGTTATAAATGATTTGTGCCTTGTGCACTTAAATCAATTTTCATAAATATTTTCAAATGAGTCAATTAATTGTATTTACCAGTGTAAACTGACGTATTTTCTAAAGATTGATTGACAGGTACTTCTCGTAAATAGGCTGGAGCTACTAGGTTTCATATAAGAGGATCTTGCAAATCCCTAGATACATGGAGTCTGTTATTTCAGTTTCTTGTATTTTATTTATGATCTGCATGTGGATCTTATTACAACCAAGTCTGTATATTCTTTCATTTGAACACTCAGACACTATGGTTTGTAATAGTTTATTTACCAAGCCTTCCTCTGTGCTATTATATTGTGTATATTGACAATGATGATATCAACTACGTCACGATACTCCCCGCCGGGCCCACTGGTAATATGTGGAAATATCGGGGTGGGACACCCAAGTTCAATGTATCAAGCAATCACGTATACAAGCTTGTTATAGGAATGTTTGTGCATTTATGTATAATGCTCATGTGTAAGTTTTGGTAAGTAAACATGTTACACCTCAAAAAGTGGTAAACATAAAGAGGGGATTCGAGTATACTCACGGTTTTGCAAGTTGTTACTACTTGAATCCACGAGAAAGTTGGTTGTTTAGAGTGGAGCACCTTGTCCTTCTACAAAAGGAAAAATATAGGTGTATGAGTTTGGGGAAATTGGAAGATTATAGATTCGGAATTAAAATGACATGAAAGTAACATATGAAAATAATCATCTTTAACACATATGATGTTTTAGATGATGTAACCAACACTTTGACAAGTGAATATTAGTTCATCATCAAGGTTGATTACTTAGATAATATGTAGGATATGTAATATATTAGTATGTCAAATAGTTCAAGCATGAGGTAGGAGGATGAATCCTCCATTTAGAAACCTCTTAAGTGTCATAGAATTCATGTAGGAGGTAGGAAAAAGTCTTCCATTTAGGCACCTCTAAGTGTTCTGATGTGTGCAAAATGCAACATATAAATTTCATTAAATGAGGCGTAAAACTAACCATTTTTTAGTACTAATGTTGGAAAAAGTGTGCTTTTGTCTTCCTTTTGTATTTTTAGGAGCAAATGAGCTTAAATGAACAAAAGAAACAAATATGCACAAAATCTTCCCAAGCAAAAACAGGAAACAGAAGGCTGACCATGGCCCCGTGCCCACTGAGCATAGGGGCATGGCCAGATGTCTGCAGAAAAGACAAAGCTGTAGAAGCTTCTACTGCTCGCCACGGAGGCGTGCCCATTGAGCACGGGGCGTGGTCAACGCTAAGATTCGCAAAATCTAGCAAATCTTGGTAGTACAGATACGCTTCTGCACACGGGGCCGTGCCGAGCGAACACGAGGCCGTGTGGAGCCTAATGCGGACAAAAGCAATAAATGATGGAAGAGAAAGTGGATGGCCACTGGGGCGTGTCAAGCGGACATGGGGCCGTGGCCGGGTTTCTGTTCAGGCTATAAATAGAGGTGCTTGGTTCACTTCAAAGGCATCCCTTGGCAAACCACCTCTCTCCCACTTCACCACCACTCCACCACCACTACAACACCCACATCCACCACCATCATCCACCTTAGAGTGTGTGTAGTAGTCTCGGGATGATCGTAAGAGTTCTTGTCAATCAAAGGCCATGTTTGGCTAAGTCTCTTACATCACTTGGTGAAGAGAAGTCTTTAATGTAATACTTTTGATTTTTAATCTTTTCGCACTTTTTATTTGTTTTGTATTAATGACTTTAATAACTAGTTTCTTATGTTGAAGGTGAAACTTCCTTATTATTTGTCCGTGGTGTCTTGGCATTACTTTACTGTCTATATAAAGTAAAAGATTTTCACCATTCATATCTCTATGGTCTATATAGAGATATGTTGGCTACCTGGTCGGGGGTTAAGGTAATGGTTTGGTAAGGTTATTTCCTTATTCAGTGTATAGATCCTCCAAGGACCTGGGTCAAGCTTACTAGGACCTCCTTCAATACCCACTGGTATTGGATGGCGGGGGTGCGAATAGCTTGATCCCCTCATATGTAAACTACTATTAATACATTAAACCGGCTACTTGGGATTGTATCCCTGCTGACTCAAACCACTTAGCCGAGGGTAACGTCGCCTTCAAAAGAGGGGCCTACCACTTTACGCATTAATAACATAATTAATTATCTTCCAATATTCCGACCCTTTGGGATTGTATCCTTGCTGACTCAAACCACTGGGTTGAGGGTAACGTCACCTTCAAAAGAGGGGCCTACTACTATAACTAAGATAATCTCTTAAAAAGTGCAAAAGTGCGGAAATCATCAAAGGTTACATTAAAGGCGAGTCGGATCCAAGTGATTCATCTGGTCTATCTATTTTAATTTTAATTTTATTTTTATTTTCAGCATTTTTAGTTTTTATTTTTCATGTTTAAAACCTTTTCTAAAAAAAATTGATTTGATTAGACGTTGAGGATAAACCGGTACTAAAAGCTCTTGTGTCCTTGGACGACCTCGGTATCTTACCAACACTATACTACGCTCACGATGGGTGCACTTGTTCATGTGTGTGTTTAGTGTTAGTAGAATATCGTGTTTTATAAATTTAAAACTTGACTAATGTGTTAAAAAGGGCTTAAAATATTAATAAAAACATATCACACCCTACACACACCAAGTTTTTGGCGCCGCTGTTGGGGACACAAGGATTTTAAAAAAGTTAGGAATCAACGGCCTAATCGTTTTTCTTGTTTTTCAATTTTTTTTAGGATTTTTATAGGTTTTTCCATCTTCTGCAGAGCTCAGCACGGGGTCGTGCCTGCTGACACGCCCCCGTGCCCAATCTTTGGTACTGGCAATCCTGTTTAAGTCAGACAGTAGCTGAACACGGGGCCGTGCCCACTGAACACGCCCCCGTGACCAAGTTTCAGACACTGAAAACAGAACCGTAAGATTCCGACGGTTGGTAATTTCTAACATAAACATGAGTGATACTGATCATTTTTACTTTCGCTCCTCTTATGGTGCGTGGTGTCAAATATGTGGAGGAACTCATGAAGATTTAAAATGTTATTTTTTAAATTACACTCCCCACTATATAGACCCATCGTTTTCCTGTAGCCTTAAGATGAGAGAAAGTAAAAACAATCCCTATCTCTCCCTCAAATGCTCTCAATCATCTCTTCTAGATGAAATGATTCTCGAAAAATTATTTCAAATGGAAGAAGTAATTCTCCAATTGATAAAAGAACTTGAGACGGATATAAATAATTCATCTCAAGACGACGATCAAGGAGAATTGTTGAGGCCGCATTCGGTATATAACAACATCGTTGCTCCCAAAAGCACCTCTAACTCTTGTGAGGATATGAGCGATAGTCGTCCCTGTGTCGATTGTGCCGCGAAGGACTCCCCATCGGTCTCCACCGATGCATACATAGACCTGAGTGATTCGACATATACCTTTTTTAACAAGAGCCCGGATGAGGCAAATAAAGGTTGGTCTCGGCCACCGGTATTTAGCTTAGGATTCACCCTTTCCGATAACCCCTTGCGTTTTTGTCTAAATCAAGGGCAATTAAGGTACCTCAGGCACTTCGGTGTTGTTCCATCCAGTAAAGAACCGCCCGATCTGGATAAATTCCTTAAAATAGGACATAACTTCATAAACTCCTCTAGCCACGGGGTCATGTCCAGGTCAACACGCCCCCGTGCCCACCTGAAGATCTGTGTCTGATTTTAAATCAGAATACGGACAAAATGTGTCAGGCTCTTGTCTGACCACGGGGCCGTGGTCAGCGCGCTGTCGTTTTCTATAAATGCAGCAAGATTCCTTCACACTTTGACTCATTCCAAAGACAAAGATCTAGTGGGATCTTCACATATACCCTACAAGGTATATTCTAAAGAAGTTTCTCAACAACCATCTTGTCTTTACTACTTTTGTCTATTACCTTCTTCTTCAGTAACTCCTCAAAACCTCCATTAAAGCTTGAAATCTTCAAGTTTTCAAGCTTTATTGTGATATTTGTTAGGTGTTTAATCAAGGAATCTTGTCAAAAATAAGTTTTACAAAACCTTTTTAAGTTATTTCTGCTTAAAAATGTTTCAAAAGTCAGAAAAATAATTTAAAACTTCAGGATTCCTTGTTTTAAAAACCTGCAGATTGGTGGCCATGGGGCCGTGCTCAGCGAGCACGGGGCCGTGGCCGGAGTTACTGTTTCATTAATTTGAACTTTTCGACCTGTTTTCTTAGAATGCCGAGCAGGAATAGCGGAACATCCTCAGCCCATTCAAGAAACGATCGACGAGGAAGAAGATCATCAGTGGAAGACTCCCTAGTCAACTACGTGTATGCCTTAAGGGAAGCCATCGATGAAATGACAGGAGTAGAGGAAGCCCTAATTGACCGTATCAACCATCTTTCGGTGGGGTTAGAAGGGTGTCTTCAAGAAGTCAACCTTTTGCACCAAAGGTTGAATATTCTTGCCTCTCCTCCCATGGTGCCAATCATTGCACATCGAGGGTGGAATGTTGTGCCGGAAGTCATTATTCCGGCCGAGTGGCATGTCATGACTCTAGAACCCCCTCAAGACATATTACATGGGGTCCCGGTGGCCGTCACACCCCCTCCACAAAATATCATGGAGAATGAGCCCGCCTTCTTCCTCCCTAGGGAGATAGAGGAATGGCTCAATGACATTTAAAAGACATCCCTCGGTTCCAAGTTCTACAAAGTCCTTAAGTACCGGAAAACTATTTCCGGGTTTTTGACATTCCTACAATAAGGGTAGAACTCCTAAAAATGATTTCCTGCATTATTTGACCTATCTATCCTAGGAAATTTTTAGTTTTTCATTTTTATCTTTATTTTAGGATCCTTTGTAATTGTCGCTTTAATGAAAGGTGGTTTTTAATTGATTAAATGGTGTTTGGATGATGTTGTAATGCTTGAAAATACACTCGAAACGGTGGAGGTTACTAAGGGACCCTTGAACCCACACCCCATGCACAAAAACAGAGCCTCCCGACAATTTTCCTTCATTACAGCAAGTTCAGCACGGGGCCGTGCTCAGCCGAACACGCCCCCGTGCCCAAGGATCTGCAGATAACGCCCAGTTCAGGTAACTAGACACGGGGCCGTGCTCACTGAACACGCCCCCGTGCACAGCCTTCTGTTAAATATGTTACTTGGTAGTCTGAGCACGGGGCCTTGCCCGTACCAACACGGGCCCGTGTCCAGACACTCAGTAACATAAAATTTGTCTTTAAACACCTTTTTACACATTCAATCAACCTAAAAACTTATTTTTGGGACACATTGAGGACAATGTGTAATTTAAGTATGGGGGGATGCTAAAACCTTGAATTTTGCAAGTCCTAATAACAAGTCTTACACAAAACTCTATTGGAACCGCTAATCACCCCATATTTTTTTTCAAAAACTTTTCATTTTTTTACTTGTCTTGGTTTAATTTGGGAATAACAAGTTCCAAAAGGTTACATTTTTACAAATTTACAACCGATAGCGTCATGATAAAAAGAACCAACATAAGAAATTATGAAACGGCATAACAAATCTAGTTAAAATTTGATTATATATACTTGATCACATTATAAACCCATTCCCACAATAAGTGAGTTTTGAGCCTTTATTGAGCATACAAGCATATATCTTTAAATTAAATGCTCATTTTTCGTTTCTTGTGTGAATAGTCGCTTGGTTCTTACAACTCTAGAACTTGCCACGACGATACATTCCCGGTCCTTACCAACTCAAACCCAAGTAAGTAAATGATGGTGGCATTAGGACTAACCCATTTTCTTTTCAACACCACTATTTTTCATTTTCTTTTATCACCTACCCAAAATCCCCCTAGTTAACCCCTTTGAGCCTAAACCTTTTCATTTCTAAACCTACAAAACAAACACCCTTTACCCACCAAAACCCTTTTTTCTTTTCAACCTTTTATTTTAGTAAAAAGCTCGGTTTTATTGTGACGTTTCATATAAAAAAAATGAAGTCTTGCAATAAACAAACAAAGTCTTCAAAGAAACTTTGCTTGAAAAGGCTTAGTTTGAATAAAAGTCACAAAAACAAAAAGTTTTACGACGACCGACGCTTTTTACGCTTTTAGCCCTTTTCACTAACCACTAACTCAAAACCACCTACCTTTAACCCAAGCCTAACCCTTCCAAAAGACCTCTTAATATTTACAAAGGTTTATAGTTAAAAAAGAGGAGGATTGATTACTTGGCAAGCATATGGTAGAAGTAAGTTCCATGCCGGTCTCGAGTGTTTCACAAAAATACATCTTCGGCCGAGTGTTGAGTGATCTCCCGTGAGGTATGTGAACTTGTATATAAATGGAATTTTAAAAAGGCATGTTATGCCCAAATAAGTAATTTTGCTTATGAAACGTTCTAAATGAATCATAACGAATAGGATTGTAAATAATATAAAAATAAAACCCAATAAAGATCTTGGATTCCCGACACTCAAGACAAGCCCAAAACTACTCTTCTACCGATTCCATTTGGGTGTGTAAGCCACAAAATAAAGAGTTTTGCTTGAGTACAAGCAAAGATTCAAGTGTGGGGGTATTTGATGTGTGCAAAATGCAACATATAAATTTCATCAAATGAGGCGTAAAACTAACCCTTTTTAGTACTAATGTTGGAAAAAGTGTGCTTTTGTCTTCCTTTTGTATTTTCAGGACCTAATGAGCTTAAATGAACAAAAGGAACAAATATGCAGCAAAATCTAACATAAATACGAAGAAAAGGAATAAACGTGGCATGCCCGACCCCTCGACAGCATCTTCCCAAGCAAAAACAGGAAACAGAAGGCTGACCACGGCCCCGTGCCCACTGAGCACGGGGGCGTGGTCAGATGTCTGCAGAAAAGACAAAGTTGTAGAAGCTTCTACTGCTCACCAAGGGGGCGTGCCCACTGAGCAAGGGGCATGGTCAACGCTAAGATTCGTAAAATCTAGCAAATCTTGGTAGTACAGATACGCTTCTGCACACGGGGCCGTGCCCAGCGAACACGGGGCCGTGTGGAGCCTAATGCAGACAAAAGCAATAAATGAAGGAAGAGAAAGTGGATGGCAACGGGGGCATGTCCAGCGGACACGGGGCCGTGGTCGGGCATCTGTTCAGGTTATAAATAGAGGTGCTTGGCTCACTTTAAAGGCATCCCTTGGCAAACCACCTCTCTCCCACTTCACCACCACTCCACCACCACTACAACACCCACATCCACCACCATCATCCATCATCTACCTTAGAGTGTGTGTAGTAGTCTCGGGATCCAAGATTGATCGTCAGAGTTCTTGTCAATCAAAGGCCATGTTTGGCAAAGTCTCTTACATCACTTGGTGAAGACAAGTCTTTAATGTAATACTTTTGATTTTTAATCTATTCGCACTTTTTATTTGGTTTTGTATTAATAAATTTAATAACTAGTTTCTTATGTTGAAGGTGAAACTTCCTTATCATTTTTCCATGGTGTCTTGGCATTACTTTACTGTCTATATAAAGTAAAAGATTTTCACCATTCATATCTCTACGGTCTATATAGAAATATGTTAGCTACCTGGTCGGGGGTTAAGAGAATGGTTTTGTAAGGTTCTTGCCTTGTTCAGTGTATAGATCCTGCAAGGACCTGGGTCAAGCTTACTAGGACCTCCTTCAATACCCACTGGTATTGGATGGCGGGGGTGCGAATAGCTTGATCCCCTCATATGTAAACTACTATTAATACATTAAACCGGCTACTTGGGATTGTATCCCTGCTGACTCAAACCACTTAGCCGAGGGTAACGTCGCCTTCAAAAGAGGGGCCTACCACTTTACGCATTAATAACTTAATTAATTATCTTCCAATATTCCGACCCTTTGGGATTGTATCCTTGCTGAATCAAACCACTGGGTTGAGGGTAACGTCACCTTCAAAAGAGGGGCCTACTACTATAACTAAGATAATCTCTTAAAAAGTGCAAAAGTGCGGAAATCATCAAAGGTTAGATTAAAGGCGAGTCGGATCCAAGTGATTCATCTTGTCTATCTGTTTTAATTTTATTTTTATTTTTAGCATTTTTAGTTTTTATTTTTCATGTTTAAAACATTTTCTAAAATTTTTGATTTGATTAGATGTTGAGGATAAACCGGTACTAAAAGCTCTTGTGTCCTTGGATGACCTCGGTATCTTACCAACGCTATACTACGCTCACGATGGGTGCACTTGCCCATATGTGTGTTTAGTGTTAGTAGAATATCATGTTTTATAAATTTAAAACTTGACTAATGTGTTAAAAAGGGCTTAAAATATTAATAAAAACATATCACACCCAACACACACCATGTTCACCACTACACTTGATGTTATGAACATACAAGGAGGGTCATGAACTTACAAGTAATACAAGATTATGAACAACTAACCTATGAGAAAACATCAAGCAATGGGTGGATATTTAAGTAGGATAGCCCAAGCTAATCCTAATCACACACTTATCAAGTCTTAAGCTTGAACATCACTTGTGGGTTAAACCCTTGAACAAAACAGAAAGTTTGTGAGATTATACCTCTGATTTTGAATGTCTCAACCTTGTTTTTAAGCCTAACTAATCATAGAAGCGGTTATAAGCATAAGGACATAGGTTTGAGATGAGTTAGACTTAAGTTGAATCATGTTTAGTAAAGTTTGAACCAAAACAGAAACAATCAGTGAACTTTGGAGCCCTTTTGACGATGTTCCAGGGGTTTTCCGTGAAAAACCTATGGAATCGAAGCTAAGGTTAATCCAAGCACATAGTAAAAAGAATGGAGTAAATCAGACAAGAATTGAGTGAGTTATGCTCACTTTAGTGAAGCTTGCTGAATCTGCCCGAACTTCTGATGTTGCTGCGAATTTAGAGTGGTTTGGAAGTGATTAGAGATAGTTGAGAGTGTTTAGAAAAGTGAAAATGGCTTGGAGATGGCTTGGTATTCATAGGGAATGATTAGGTTAGTTGGTGGTTGTGTAATCAATGTTAAAAGTTGTTTAAACTCAAAAAACAATCAGAAAATCGCGCTCAAATAGCAGCGTGACCCATTTCTGCACGCCGGGCTAGTCTGGAGGGCCGCTTGACGAGTTCATAAATGAAAACTGAGCCAGGTTTCTTTCGATGTGAAGACCTAGCTCAGCTGGTTGTGCGTGTGTTGTGTGGGATGGCTGACCCGGGTTAGAGTCCCGCGGTCCTCATCTTTTTTATTGTTTTGTTTTATTAACTTTCAGAAATTACGTATATAGTCCCTGCAAGTTTAAAGTTTCAGTTAATTGCTCTAACAGCCCCTTAACTTTAATTAACTAAGTTATATTATCTCTTTTTTTAAGGAACTAACCTTATAGTTTTAAACTAACTAGGTTAGTTTGTATATAATCACTTTAAAAATTAACGAGACTAACTAGGTTATTATAAAAATTAAACCTTTAAATAGTAAAAATCAATAAATTTAATTAATTAAATAACCATATTTTATAAACGAATTTAAATTAGGATAAAAAATCTTTAAACGATTATTTATTTTACGAAGCTTCCGAATCTCATTATTTTAAGAGTTTTAACTAGTTTAACGAGTATCAAGTGTCGATAAATATAATATCAAGAATCCTTGAATAATATTTCGTTCAAAAGGCGTATAATTCACAAGTTTCACGTATTTGCAAGATTAGCACAAAGTTTCCCAGAATTACGAATATGCATCGAATGTTTCACGAAATTAAATGTATGAACATGTATAAAGTATGTATAACATGAAACTAAAGAAATACGAGTTTTATTTATGATCCAAGTCTCGGGTTTTACAACGATTACAACGAAAGAACGATTACAAGAACTCAAGACTTCCAAAAATAGAAATACAAGCAAGACCTTACAATTATGGAAAGTACAAAAGACTGGGGCATTACATCTGTATTTATTTCAAATTGTACCTTACGCCGTATGATATATAGAAATATACAAATTTTTATTGTAAACTCAATACCTCATTTTCTCTTAAAAATCGGTTAGCTATTAACCAATTACGACATGTATTCACTCATTCGAGTTCTATGATTTTGTCATTTTGGTAATTGCATTATTTATTGCTATAACTTTAATTTTTGTTTAAAAATATAATTTACATTATAGATTTCGTTAAGGCCTAAGAGGCACGTTTTTCTGGGCTCGGATAGGGCACCTGAATTCTCAGGACCGGCTCTAAAAACTAGTTACTATAATATTACGATAGTAATTTAGGTTTTTGAATAAAACGAATTAAGAGGTTGAGATTGTATGCATTCTAAATCAACTTTTGTCATCTATCATCATGTTAAAGTTAATACATAATCCAAGCGGATCCATATTCTTCTGTAGATAGATCAAAAGTGCCATCTTTAGCGACCGGCATTTTATATGTTGTTTTTCTTGTTTATTTGTGGTTTGTTTGACCCGTGTTGTACCAACTAATTTATGTCACTATCAAAACTGGGAAAAACGTAAAACAAAAACACAAATTTTTAACACCAAGTGACTCATATGACGTAAAACTACCAAACATCATGCTAAATAGCAACCGAACGAAAAAAAACTAAGAAACCAAATGTGACCACAAAACACTGTGCTAAGTTTTTTTGAAAGGCAAATTCAATAACACAAACCAACAGCGTGCTGGGGAGTACATAGAACCACAAAAAGAAAATAAAACAACAACATTAAGAAAAACAAGACAATGGGGACTGACACCACTTCTGCCAATTGATCGACTTGTGTTTAGATCTATTGCAAACCCAACTAAACAATTGAGTCGTGGTAAGTAGCAACCAAACGACGACCATATACTGGAAAAAAAGCGTACAACAAAAACTAATAAAAAACTAAGCTTGTTTAACTTTCTATGGCAAAATTATAAAATAAAAAATAAACTTGTACAACAAAAATGAAAAATACCCCTAAAGTAAAAAAAAAAACACAAAAAAACACAAAAATATGTCACTATTCATTAAGTTGTGATGAATTAATATATACTAGTTCGTGTAGGAGAACACCGACATTAAAAAAAACTAAAAGAAAGAAAGTATATAAAGAATGGAGAAGGACCGAAATAAAGAATAAACAAACATAAAGGGTCAAGGAGAAAACAAAGAAGGGACTAAACATGAAAATACCACCTACATTTCATTTTAATTATACAAAAATGAAAAACACCTCCCTAAAGTAAAAAAAAAAACACAAAAATATGTCACTATTTATCAAGATGTGATTAATTAATATATATATATATATATATGGGGCCGCTAAAATGAAAACCACCCCCAGTCGTAAGAACCACGAGAACCACTCTCAACCAATAAGAATGTGGGGTATTTTAGTCATTTACTCCAAATGTCTAATCTAGCTCTCTATTTTAAGTCTTCACATTCTCTCTCTATCACTTCAATTACTGTCATTTATCTCTCATCTCTTCAAAAACCCAGACATTTCAAAACACACACATCTTCAACCCAAACCATAACCCACCACCATATTCATCTTCTCCTATCCCCCCTCCTACCTAATCGGCAGTCGCACCCACTCCCCTTGTACCCCCTCCTTCTCCGGCGACAAGACCGCCACAGCCACTAGTCATTCATCACCATCTAACAACCGCCGCTAGCCATTCTCCGGCGACAAGACCGGCACAACCGCTAGCCATTCTTCGGTGACAAGACCCTCTTTGTTTGATGTGGTGGATTAGGGGTGGCGGTGTGTCGAAGGTAGTGGTGGCAGTGAATGATGGGTGAAGGGGTGGGTGAAAGGGGTGTGAACCGATGGCGTCGGAGAGAGAGGTAGGCGACGGTGCTTAGTGGTAGGTGAAGGTGTACTACGGCGGTAGGTTGTTGTGTCGGTGGTTGTGTCGGTGTCGTATCTAATATTTCAGTTTATTTCTATCTTTAATCCTCTTATATAGCTTAAATTCATAATCTTTACTATAATCCCCCCTTTTTGTGTGGAAAGTTTGTAACTTTTGTTGAGGAATTTTCATGTGTTTTTTTTTTTTGTTGAAATGATGGTAGCAGTTGTTGTTCTTCACACATGGAGGAAAATCAAGAGAGTGCCTTTGTGGGTCTTGTTACAAGACACAAGGTATCATGCTTTTGGTACAAAAGTTGAAATTTTTCAACTGAGTTTATAAATGTTGGTTTTTTTGGTACAAAAGTTAAGGATTTTTCAGCTGGGTTGATGTGTGTTCTTGATTTCTGTTGATTTGTATTCTTGATTTGCATTCTTGATTTGCATTTTTGATTCTGTGGGTTTTGATTTGTTGGATTGGGCGATGATGATGCACAAAAAATGTATATTTTGATGATGATGGCGCGGCAAGGATGGTGGAGGGTAGGTTTTTTGAACCGGCAACCCCACTTTGCAGCCTTGATTATTGGAAACTCTGAGCCAAACCCTGTTTTATTCAAGAATCTACACATTGTTTTGATTTGTGTTATTGGTTTTTTATATATTTTTTTTCAGTCAATGATGATAAGTTCAATCTATCTGAGACACCTACTAAGTTGCGGGTTTTGGGTAAACGTAAAACGTAAAATTTTTAACGTAAAACATAAAGCGTAAAAAGTTTAAAAAATCTGTTAAAAATCTGAATTTAAAATGCCTTTAATAAAAAAAATCTTAAAAAAATAAAAACTAATATAATAAAACAAAAAAGTAATAAAAATAAGAGTTAAATGCCATTTTAGTCCCTGTGGTTTGGGCCATTTTGCCAATTTAGTCCAAAGGTTTCATTTTTAACCTGTGGGTCCAAAAAGGTTTCCCAGTTGCCATTTTAGTCCACTTGGTTAACTTCATCCATTTTTTCTGTTAACGAGAAGGCCAATTTGGTCATTTTGTATTTAATTCTGTTAACTAAAAGGGCAATTCAGCCATATAAAATGACCGAAATGGCCTTCTGGTTAACAGAAAAAATAGATGAAGTTAACCCAGTGGACTAAAATGGCAACTGTGAAACCTTTTTGGACCCACAGGTTAAAAATGAAACCTTTGGACTAAACTGACAAAATGGCCCAAACCACAGGGACTAAAATGGCATTTAACTCTAAAAATAATAAAGACAAAAAGACAAAAAGAGTAATTTTACTAAACTACCCTTTTACATTAAAATATTAAAAACATAATAAGACAAAAATTATTTAGTATTAATTTTAATTACTTTTAATCTCATCCATCCATCTTGAAGATCTAATGGTTGGAAAGTGGTTCTCTCGGTTCTCACAACTGGGGTGGTTTTCATTTTAACGGCCCCCTATATATATATATATATAGAAACGAGATCATGAGAAAACGGCAAAAAGTGTGAGAACGGTGAGAACGCATCCTGGCCGAACACGTGGTGCGGGGCATGATCAGGGTCCGAGGGGTTTTTTTGTCTTTTTAGTATTCTTCTCCTTTCACGATTTTCGAGTTTGACATGCTGCTTTATTTTTTGCGTGCAATATAATTTTGGCGTTATGTAGAATTATTAATTATTTGGCGTTTTACTGTTTTTTCTCAGATTTCTTCTCGTTGAATTATTTCTTTTTGTGTCACATAGTTAATTTTTTGGCGTTATGGCTTTTTCCATGTCATTTTTGGCGTTTTGAATCTTTTTGTAAACAATTGATTACCATAGATTAATATTTTATAAAACTACAATAACACGAAAATCAAAATAAACTAATAGTCTTCCGTAGGTGGGATTACATCAGAGATGTACCCATCGCTTTGTTTATCACTTTCTTCAAATTCTTCATCATTAAATTTCATTTTTGCGTATAACACCATTAGCTTGTCTCTGCCTATACTTGAATATCACTACATCCTTGGATTTTGGATCGTTTGAAGGTGTTAAATCACAGAGTTGTTCAATGATAGATAGCAACCCTGTCTTCAACATTTCTTCCATTGGCCTTGAATGTTGCACCCCGTTTTTATAAGTCACTTCAAGTGTTCCTTCTTCCTCATGTAATACCGAACTGCTAAATTTTGGTATAGGAGTATCTTCAATATCATCATCATCTTCATCATCTTCTGCCGGAAATTTTCTCTTCAGTCTTTTTATTACAGTTCCCGTTCTTTCACAATCGTTGTCTAATCAAAGGGCCAGTATATCCTTCTGAACGTTTTCATTCATTCTAAGCATGACTTTGATTGTCCTTACCTTTACCTTTCTCCTATCAAAGAACTTTATGATGAATCGTTTCTCTTTCCTTTCAAACCTCCATGCAATAACCTTAGCCATTTTTAAATTTTTTGGCGTTTTGGACAATATGTGGCGTTTTAGTCAAATTTTTGGCGTGTTTGAGCTTGGGTTCTTATGGTCTTCTTTTATATTGACTTTTTTCCCTCGCATGACAGGTAATTATGGCGTTTTGAAAAAGATAAATAAATATAATAAATGTTAGTAATTATGTTTTCTGTCGTTTCATTGTACTGTTTTTTGCAGTTTACTGTGTTTTATTTTCATACTCAACTGTTTTTATGGTGTAACACGTTAAATCTTTGACGGCTGTAATTATGGCGTTTTGTTTTCCAATGGCGGTTAGATAACTATTGGACTTCTTTTGTTTTATATTATTTGCACATTGTTTCACGTTTTTTTTTTATAATATTAGTTGTTCAAATTAATTTTATTATAGTTTGGTAGTTTTTTGGGGGCGTTTTTATGGCATTATGGCGTTTTACACGCATTTGCTAATTTTGGCTTTTTATTATATTTTTCGTTATAGCATTAATATTCTTTTGTTGTTTATTAACTGAAATTACAAAACAAACAATAGATAAAGAAAATTAAAAAAGAAACAAAGTAGAAGCAATTTATGATTTTAAATCTTCAGTGTCATCAATCTCTTTTTTCTTTTAAAACTACAAGAAATTTGACAAATAAATGGCGTTTTGGGTTTGGCGTTGTTTATTTTCTTTGTTCAGGTATTGAAGTGTCTTTGTAGATGTTGGAGACATAGATCGGCTCCGTGTGGGTGGATGCTATCTGCCTGTCGTCTTCATTATAATCATCGAGGCCAAAGTAGCATTTACATTGGTATAGGTCTCTTCTTATCATCCAAACCTTCTTCAGGAACAAAGATGACAGTATGACATATGGGTGTCATCAGTCCCTCTTTTTTCAGTTTTGTCCATCTCATGCAGCAAAATCTTACTACACTCACGTAACAAATCATTCAATGAAGCTTCATGCAGAACGTTACTGAGGATCAAAGAAAAAATGTTTGCCGTCGTTGTATATTTTGGCGTTTTACATTGAGTTGTAAATTTTTTTAGCAACAACTGTGTGTTTTTAGTGTTTTTTTTTGTGTGATAAACGAAAGGTGGTGAGACGTTTCTGGTTATAGAATTTTTTTGGCGCGTAGTTTAGGCGGGATGTTATTTTTATAACAAAAAATGTAATTAATATTTATCCGGATGTAAGCTTTGGCGTTATATATAATGGCGTTTCATATTTTTTGGCGTTTTTGTAGCCAGAGAGCTTAAATAAAAACACAGAAAAAAGTACGCAGTGATAAAATTGGCGTTTTGTATCTATTTGGCGTTTTATTTTTCAATGGCGTTTTATGTGAGAAATGGTTTTTTACCTTTTTACCCTTAATGAAGCGCGTCCACGTAATAAAATTGGTGTTATTTACTAAAATGTCACCGCGGCAATCTAGTCCATAGATTGTTTTGATCGGACGATCAATAAGCGTTCTCAACGTTCTCATACTTTCTACCGTTTTCTCTAAATCCTGACCCTATATATATATATATATATATATTAGTTTTGCATTGGGATGGGGAATATGTAAACATGGTAGGCATTTTATTTTATCTTTAATATATTTTACTATATCTGTATGTTCTTGAGTCCATGGTTTTGGATTCTTTTTTAATCTGTCATATAAAGGTTTACATATAATTCCTAAGTCTTTGAAAAAATCATGAATATAATTTAAACATCCTGAAAATCTTTGTAATTGCTTTTTTTATCTTTAATTTCATTTGGAAATTTATTTGAAAATTCTAAACTTCTGTTAATAGGTTTTATTGTTCCTTGAATAATATTATGTCCTAAAAATCTTATTTCTATTTGAAAAAGACTCATTTTATATTAGAAGGTGATACTACTAATCCATTTTTATGAATAATATTATAGAAAGCATTTAAATGTTTAAAATGTTGGTCTAAGGAATTTGAAAATATTAATACATCATCAATATAAACAATTGCATAATTTCCTAATGGTAAAATGATATCATTCATTATATTTTGAAATTCTTAAGAAGCATTCTTTAAGCCAAAGGGCATAACATTCCATTCATAGTGTTCAAATGGTACATTAAATCCAGTTTTATATCTATCTTCTTCAGCAATTTGTATTTGCCAAAATCCAGACTTCATATCAAATTTAGAAAATATTTTTGAATCATAAATCTATTTTAATAAATCTCTTTTATTTGGTATAGGATATCTAATCCACTCTAAAACTTTATTTAATGGTTTATAATTTATAACTAGTCTCGGAGCTCCTCTTTCAATTTCTGCACTATTTTGAACATAGAAGGCAGAGCAAGACCAAGGGGATTTAGAAGGCCTTATTAACTTTTTATCTAATAATTCTTGTATTTCTTTTTTACAGTATCCTTCTAACTCTTGAGACATATGTATAGCTTTAGATTTTGTTGGAATATTTTTCTCATTAAAATCTTTAATATAAGGTAATCTTACAACATGTTGTTTTCTTTCCCAAAAAGCATTTGGAATATTTGCACAAATATTATCTTTAAATTTATTCTCAATTTCTTGTATTCTTTTTATAATCATTTTATCTTGTAATTGATTCTTTATTCTGACATGATCAATTTCTTCAATTAAAAATTCCTTTTGTTTTTCTTTTAAGCTTAAAATATTTATTTGTTTTGAAGTAATGGGGTGAGCAAATTCAAAGAAGATCCTTTTATTCAATACCTTAATACTTATTCCTTTTTCTTCAAATGTGAAAGGATATAATTGAGTTATGAATGGAAGTCCTAATATAATTTGAGATGTTAAATCCTTGACTAAAACTAGTTGAGTTTTATAACAATAGTTTTCTTTACAAATATGAACATTTGATAATTTATATTTAATATTTAATGGGTTTCCATTGGCTCCAGACAATCTATATGTAGTCTTTTCATAATATTTTGTGGGTATTAATCCTTCTTTAATACAATTCATATCAGCACCACTATCAATCATAGCAACTAAAGATAATCGAAATTCATTATTGACTATTATATTTAACTTAGTATACCATTTTTGAGAAGTTAATGCTTTTAAGCTATTTATTTTTTCTATATTTTAAGTATCATTTTTATTGTTTTCTTCATCCTCCTTATTTTTCCCTTTTTCTAACTCTTTAATTTGTAATTTTATTTCTCGAATGTCCTCTTTAATATTTTTTAATTCTATTTGTAATTCAGTTATTGTAACAGGATTTTCTTTTATTTGTTTTGTTTAAAATCTTTGACATATTTCATTAAAATTATATGCTTTTGTTTCTTTTTCTATTGGTATTTTATACTTTTGTTAGGATCGAAGGCTCTCATGATAGTGCTTGTTTGTATAATTTGAACAAATCAAATATAAATGAAGAGAGTTTAAGTGCAGCGGAAATGAATAACAAACTTTGTAAACACAATCAAAGGAGAAAATAGTTTGATAAACATTTGTTTTTCATAGAGTCGAATGATTACAATTCAAAGCAAAAGATTACATTGCAAGCTTACAAACTAAGCTCCCCCTCAGCCTGATACTACAGTGGTTGGTTGCACAAGATGAAAGGATTGAATTGAGGAGAAGAACTCTCTCAAAACGATCAAGTGTAACAGTACAGAGTACTGTTCCATTTATAGACAATCCGAACCACTGAGGCATCTCAGCTGACGTCACCATGAAAGCGACGTCTAACAGCCTAACAACCTGTATCTACTGTTCTTTTACAAACACTGCTAATCTTAACCACTGACTATACATAAAACAGTTGCCATACTAAACTACTGCTCTCTCTCTTTACATTAGTGCTTTCCTCAAGGTTCATCAGTCCTTGATTTGGCATTGCTTTGTCATCAGTAGATTGTACCAACAGTGCTTAGTTCTCAGCAGTCTTCTGGCTTCATCAGTAGTTTTGAATAACAGCAGCAGTTGTATCCGGGCAGTGGATGTAAGACCATCAGCTGTTATAATCACTTTCAAGGGAGAAGACTTAGTGTAAACAGTTGCTTATTGTGAATCCACTGTAGTGAACCAGTTTTGGCTTTCATTATTTGTTCCTCTGGTAGGGTTCAATCCCAACAATCTCCCCCTGGAACAGATAATGCCAAAACACTTCATTATTTAGGATCTTTATTCCTCATCAGCAGTTCTTTTGCTTGTCTTTTAAATTCTTCTTCAAATTCTTTGGAACTTGTGTCATCCTCATCCCTGCACAATGAAAGTTCAAGGAGATCCTGCAAATCTTCAACACTAAGGCCTAGTGCTTCTTTCCTTGATATGTACTTCATTTCACCATTGGATCTGACCAGGGTCAATACACGGGTCTTTTGATCAGAGAGCCACTTTAGTACTTTTGAACCCAATGGGTTTCTTGGGAGAGATTTGTTTTCTGATGAGCTTGGAAATTTTGGCCTTGAGAAAAATTGTAAAGTAGTATCCTGAACTTCAGACATTCGTTTAAAAGCTTCTTCTATGACTTCATTTGCTGCAGCTATGTCTTCTGCAACTTCTTTGTCAATTTGCTCTTGTGTCTTTTGTTGATCAAGCTCACTGTCTGAGATATCTGCTGAAATGTTTGGTGATGCAGGTTTGGTTAATACCTTTTTGAAAAGGTTTTGAAGGCTCACTGAACTATCTTCTTTTAGACCCATTTTCTTGATGGCTTCTGTGAAGTACTCGGCTTCCTTTTCTTTTTCTTCTTCACTGGTCAGCAGTTTTCCTTTCTCTTGGTTTATCACAAGACTCGGGTCAACTGTTGATGTGATCAGTGTTTTAAGAGCATCCAGCTGTTGTTCCATCTTGTTGTAGTCTGTCTATTTAGAAGTGTATGGGACTGTTGTCCTTCTTTTCTTTAGCCTTCCATAAGCTTCGTCGGTATACTGCTTTGTCCATTTTGCTATGGCTTCGGCAGTATCCACCTTAGCATCTATCAGTTCTTGTTTCTTCTTTTTGTACTCGGATGTCAGATCAGCAATAAGCTTTTTGTATTTGTTCCAATTAGGAGCTGTCTTCTTCTTTCTTGGATCATTTTTAATCCTTTTAATTCTGTTAGCTTCATGCTTTAAAGCGATCATTGGCCATTCTTCAAACTGTTTTTCTTCAGCTGAATAGAATTTTTCTTTCATTATATATGCCAGATATTCTCTTCTCATTGCCTTTCGTTGATCTGCCTTTTCTTTGCTCAGATCTTATGCATAGTTTTCCATCAGCTTGACTTTTGTGAGCAAAAATTCCAATTTTTCAGAAATGGCTTCATCACCTTGATCTTTGCATTCGAGTTTAGCTCTAATCTTTGCTTGCCTTGCTTTCATCTCGAGATATTCATCCATGTATTCTGGGACTATAAAGCCTATGAGAGAAGGAAATCTTCTTTTTGAAGGATCATCCTCAGTGTAAAATTGTTTCATCTCATTTTTCACAGCTTCTAGTTCCAGTGGATATTTAGCAGCAACAGGATCATACTTTTCATCAGTAGCCTGGGTTGTTTCTCTTTTTCTTTTGTGAAGCTTTGGTGTATGTGCTTTTGGTTGTGATGTAGGAATGATAAGAGCAGTGGTGGATGGTTGACAAACAGCTGTTGAAACAACTGGTGCTTCAGCCTCTATTGTCATTACAACTACTGATGTGTCAGTAGATGTCTTCTGCTTTTGAGCAGGTATGAAAGTCCTTCTCCTTTTTATTGTAGGAGAGGCTGATGATGTCTTGGGTGGATCAGTGGTTTGAGTGATGGAAAGTGTCTGACTAACAGGTGTTGAAACAACTGGTGTTTCAACCACTGTTGTCATTACAACAGATGTTGTAACATCTGCTGTCTTCTGCTTTATGGCAGGAGGCGATAGTGGTGATATGGTTGTAGATGATGATGGTGGTGGGCCAGTGGTTTTGGTGGTGTGTGGTGAAGTTGTGTGTGTTGATGAGATGGCAGCTGTTTGGCTAGCAGTTTTTGTAACTACTGCTGTATCAGCTGTTTGGATTGAAGTTTGAGATTTGGAGCCTTTTGGAGGTGGTTTCGATGTCTGTTTTTCTTGTTCTGGTTCAATATACAGACCATCTTCTATTCCCTTCTTTTTCAACTGGATTTTCTCCCCCTTTTTGGCATTATCTGGCAGGGGGTTATCCATGAAGAGTATAGTGGAAGGAACTTTTCCAGAGGTGCTTTGGAGATGAGCCTTGATAGCTTTGATGTCTGCTTGAGTATCTTTAAATCTCGACTCCACCATGTTTGTCAGCATTTTCACATGTATTTCATGCTGCTGGTCAGCCATCTGTTTTTGTTTTTCAAGCAAGGGTTGGAATATATTCCACAGCTCATTTGCAGCAGGTGCAGGTTGTGCAGGTACTTGAGTTGGAATAGCAGTGGATTGTGCTTTCTGAGCTTTTAATAGCTGTTGCACCATATCCTTTATTTCAGCAACAGATGTTTCAAGTTTCTCAACTCTGCACGTCAATTGCTGATATTTTGAAACATCATCCGATTTACTGGAATCATATGTTTCCCCACCAGCAGTGGTTGTATCAATGTGTTACTTAGGAACTGAGTCCCAAAAATCACTCATTGATGCCCCTTGTTCTTGGTACTGGGGACTTCTTTCTTCAGCACTTGATAACCTTGTTATTTTACCAGTGGTCAAAACGATCTCACTAGTGGTTACCAGAGGTGCTATGGAAGAAATTGCCTTCAAGGGAGTCTTACTAATGAAACAACTGTCCAACTGAAGATCTGTTGATCCATCACTTGTAGTTGTTGCTCCGCTTGAACTACCACCGAGAGTTACTTGTAACTCAGGGGGTGTAACCTCCTCAGTTGTTGCTGGGATAGCAGAGGTAGTAGCATCAGACCCAGTCACTTGTGGGAGCGTACTCTCAGTGACAGGTGATAGAGAGGAACTGGTTTGTGTCTGAGCTATAGCAACTGCATGCAACAAGGGTATTATTGATTGTGGCATTATGAATGGTGAGGGTATGGGTGTTGAAAGAGACATGTCCTTGGGATCAAGACTGAGGAAGATGGATCCGATTGGGTCCAGAGCTTCATATTGTGGGGTCCCTGTGCTTACAACCTGATCCTTTTGTGAGGATGCAGGAGGAGTTTGAGGTAAGGGTGGAGATCTTTCTACCAACTGCTGTGAGGAAGTAGCAGCAATGGTTTTTGGTGACATTTGTTTTGTCACTGGCAGTTGCTCTGGGATCTCATCTTCCAGATTTGCCTTTTTCTTGGGTTTGGTGGGCTTTTTGTAAGACTTCTTTTTGGTCTTTTTGGTAATGTCAGGTGTGGGTTTCAAAGCAGTGGTTGTGCTGCTATGATCACCTGAAGCAGTGGGCTCAGCAGCAGATGTCTGAGGAGCAGTGGTAGCTGCTAAATTCTGCTCAGACACCTCTGCTTTTGTTTTTATAGGTGCCAACATTCTGGTGAATGTTTCAGGTGTTAAACTTTTTATTTGAAAATAAACACCTTGTTTTAGCAGATTTTGATTTTCTTTTTCAAATTTTTGTTTAAAATAGCTAGAATCGCCAGTGGGAGAAAACGGGGGAGTTGAGGAGAGGCCGCGTGTTTGAGGGAATGAAATGAAATTTCAGGGATTTGATGGCCGCGTGTTTGAGGGAAGTTTTCAACACCTTTATGCTTTAAAGGTTGTATAATGTGCTTAAAATGGTTGTACAATGGCAAATGACCATTCTTTCCCTTCCTATATGCTTATTAAAGTAGTATATATATATATATATATATATAGGGAGCCGCTAGAATGAGAACCACCACGAGTTATGAGAACCACGAGAACCGCGCCCCGCGGGTGGCCGTCGGCGACGAAATTTTTTTTACACCTAGATCCGTATATTTTAGTGGGGGGTTTAAATTTTCGGTTCAAACGGCGCGCCCGAGGGGGTAGTTTTTTACGCCCAAAGTTTGGTAAAAAAAAAAAAGAAAAATTAAAAAAATTAAAAAAACCCAAACTTTGGGCGTAAAAAACTACCCCCTCGGGCGCGCCGTTTGAACCGAAAATTTAAACCCCCCACTAAAATATACGGATCTAGGTGTAAAAAAAATTTCGTCGCCGACGGCCACCCGCGGGGCGCGGTTCTCGTGGTTCTCATAACTCGTGGTGGTTCTCATTCTAGCGATCCCCTATATATATATATATAGGGGAAGGTTAAAATGAGAACCACCTCGAGTTGTAAGAACCCGCGAGAACCACCCCCGCGGGGGGCCGTTGACCACGATTTTTTTTACAACTAGATGTGTATATTTTAACACCCTACGCAAAGTTTGGGTTTAAACGGCGCGCCCGAGGGGGTAGTTTTTTACGCCCAAAGGCGCGCCGTTTAAACCCAAACTTTGCGTAGGGTGTTAAAATATACACATCTAGTTGTAAAAAAAATCGTGGTCAACGGCCCCCCGCGGGGGTGGTTCTCGCGGGTTCTTACAACTCGAGGTGGTTCTCGTTTTAACTTATTCCTATATATATATATATATATAGGGTGGGAGTTGGCAACAAAGTCCATTTTTCCTAAAAGTGTAAAAAGTCATAAAACACCATCATGTCAACCATAAAACACACTTAAAACTCACAAATAACAAAATGAAGATTACTAAAACGCCATATTTGTGGGTTTTGTGTTATGTTTTGAATGATAAGACTTTGACTAGCGAATGACTAACATTAGGTTTTTTTTAGGGGGGGGTGGGGGTTAGATTTTTTAGGTTTTTTTAGCTATTTTAGGTTGTGTTCACATTGGTTCTCGCGGTTCTCGCAATAAAGGTTGTTTTCGCATGAACCTTACCCTATATATGTGTATATATATATATATATATATAGGATGGGAGTTGGCAACAAAGTCCATTTTTCCTACAAAGTGTAAAAAGTCATAAAACACCATCATGTCAACCATAAAACACACTTAAAACTCACAAATAACAAAATGAAGATTACTAAAACGCCATATTTGTGGGTTTTGTGTTATGTTTTGGATGATAAGACTTTGACTAGCGAATGACTAACATTAGTGTGTTTTATGTTGATTATCATGTTGTGTTTTATATTCATAGTTCTACGATGGTGTGTTTGAAGTTTTTATGGACTGTTAGAGTTTGGATACTCTGTTTTAGTGATCTTCACTTTGTTATTTGTGGGTTTTGAGTGTGTTTTATGGCTGAAATTGTGGTGTTTTATGTCTTTGTACACTTTGTAGGAAAAATGGACTTTGTAGCCGAACCACACCATATATATATATATATATATATATATATATATATATATATATATATATATATATATATATATATATATATATTATCTTAAAGTAGAAATTCAGTGGCTTTTACGCCACCGACACCCCAACTTTTAAAACTTTAACACCACAACCCCCTTTACTTTGAATTTCAGTAACCACATCCTTATATTTCAAACTTTTCCAGCACAACCCCTCTACTTTGTTTTTCCACCATTACCCCTCAGCTTTTACACATTTACGCCACTACTTCTCTAGTTTTACAATTTGCCTTTTTTAGACTTTGTGTTTTTACCTCTTGCACTATTACTCTATTTTTACATCTGCCCAACTTTAAAAAACTACAATTATAACCCCTAGACTACTACTCATACTTTTGCAAATATCATTTCATTGTGTTTTACGAAATGTCTTAAGCATTGTGTTTTATACTTCGTGTCTTCCTTTGTGTTTTACATTTTTTTGTAATTGTCTTTTATGATGCGCCTTTCCGAATCGTGTATTATCATACTACACATTTCCATCGGCCGCGCACCGCATTCTAACCCTCAAGTTTGAATTTCGCCACCACCCCTTCAAGTTTTAAGCTTTATATTTTACGCTTTGCACTATTACTTCATTTTTTTATGCCACCACGCACTCAAGTTTTAAACTTTGTGTCTTTACCCCTTGCACTATCACCCTCTTAAGTTTAAATGTTGCGTTTTTACTCCTTGCACTATTACTCCATTTTTACTGCCACCACCCTTTTAAGTTTCAAACTTTATGTTTTTACTCCTTGCACCGTGTTACTCTATTTTTACACCTCCTCAACTTTGAAAATTTCATAAGATTAACGCATCATAAAGCGTTTGGACTAATTCATTTGATGTTTGCAATGTACCCGTGCCGCAACGCGCGGGGGTCTAATTACTAGTATACATGAATAATCAGCAAACTTGTTAAATTTTCTTTGTTATAAATTGACTTTATGCTTGTAGAATTGTTTAACCATTATATGTCATGTTATTTATAGTTGTATGTGCATGTGTACATGACATGAGAGTGAGTGTGTGATATAGTCAATCTTTAATTTATTGATTATTACCGATAAAGAAAATCCTCCACATGGACAATATAGAGTAACAAAATTTAAGGTTCAAAGAAGAATCTGAAATAATTAAAGCAGAAGCAACATTGCTACATATGATATCACTTCCTGTAATACAATGCTTTATAAAAATGGTATACTCGTTGATGAAAACGGAGCAATTTGTGTTTGATCAAAGTATACACCAGAAGGCCCATTATCCGGCAACAAAGCAACCATCACTGGACCTTTAGCACCTTCATCCACCGTAATAACTCCAGTCTGAGACATATCTGTTATAACATACCCAGGATTAACACAGTTCACAAGAATATTCTCATGCTTTCTCGCCATGAGTCTTGTGTAAGCATTAAGAGCAGCTTTTGACACTTTGTAAGCAGAGACTGTTAGTGGCCATCCATTTTCCTTCAACTTACCCTCCTTAAAATCACTCAAAAACCATTGGATTATCTCATCTATCCTTTCTTCAGTTAAGTTGTCAATATCTAGCAACTCTTCTTTCAACTTTTCATTGTGGAACCACTAAAAACAAGAAGAAATTAATACATGAATTATATGCAAGTTTTGTTAATATTTTTATATGCGTGAATGAGTTGATTACTTACGTATAGGTCTCCGTAGACAGAGCTAACATTCACGATTCTTGGAGATTTAGAGAGTTGGAGAAGAGGAATAAGCGCTTCTGTAACCGTTTTTGTCGCGTAGAAATTTGTTTTCAGGCACTTTTCTCCCAATTCATAAGGCTCTTCCATAATGTTGGCGAAAAGATGTGCCTTTTCATCGACGACTTGTAACTATTTCAGTAATACATAACTAACGTCATGTTTGTTTATATTATAAGGTGATATATACACACAAGGATGTTGTTAGATACATCCAAGGTGATAATCTCGTTCGACCGGCTTTGATAAAAAAACGGACCGAACAGTTAACTATTAGAAAAAGGCAAGGTTTGACATGGGATTTTTTTAATTCAAATTTGTTAGTTTGTTATTAGAAATTGGTAAAGATTGTCCATGAATATTATAAAGTTAAATGATTGGTTTGGTTTATACGGCCCGTTTAAAGCTCAAAACCATGAGTCGAATTGTTATACACGTTTTTAAACAACATACCATAACCAAATTGTGCTATTTTTAAACCGACAAACCAACCGATTTGTTTCAATGTAAACAGCTTGCTCGGTTTGAATTTTTTCCTTTTGTTTTTTGAAGAACCCTAAATTATATAGTTAGCTTCAACCCAAATTTTCAAGAATGCATGTCAGAGTCTTAATAGAATTGTTTGCTAGGGGAAGGATCCACTAAAAAGTGAATTTTGTCTAAGTAGCATAAGAAGGATTGTGATAATGACATGTGGCACTCCTAATAAGTAGGAATAAAGGACATTTTGGTCCTTATAAATATGAGTGAAAATGACATGTGGCACCCCTTTTGTTTTTTTTTTTAAATACAACAAAAAAATCTAGTACAAAAAAATCTAGCACCAAAAAACTAGTACAAAAAAATGTAGCACAAAAAAATGTAGCACAAAAAAGTCTAGTACAAAAAATATAGCACGAAAAAATTTAGCAAAAAAATGTAGTACAAAAAAATCCAGCACAAAAAATTGAGGAAAAAAAATTTAAGACAAAAAAATTCAGCACAAAAAAATGTTATACAACATAGAAATACAACACATTTAAGTGGGTTTTTTTAGTCTTCATATTTTATATAGCAATATGGTACTCAAATTAAAGATAAAAAGACGCTCGATTTTACGGTGAATTTTTTATGAAAAAATAATATCGTATAAAAAAGTTATGAACGTTTAAAAAATGTGGGTGGAATATGCATGTGCCTTGCATGTGAGAGAGAAGGTTCATAAATATGATTTTCCCAATATACCCTTGCACTCCTCCTTTCTTCTACCATTTTATCTTAACCATTGATTATTATTATTTATAACTAACTTCCACACGTAATCGAAGAATTTACATCGAGATAATTGGTAAACGGGCAACAAGTTGCGCCGCTACCCCTTTTTGAATAGCAAAACTAAGCCTTTTAAAAACTACGTTCATAGATCTCGGGGTCATAACATTACTATGCATGACCCTTTGAACTCGACTAAGTAGGTCCACAGCCTCTGGCGCCAGAAAACCAAAAGTATCAAAAGCAAACGGGATAAACACGTGCTGGTTGTCAATGCACGCTTTCTCATGCTTGATCACTTTACCCGAAGCAGCCTTTAAAGCAGCCTGACCCACTGTGAAAGCACTACTCCCTAAGCCCACAAGCGGGGAAACCCCTGTTAAATCCACACAGGCGTGTTTACCCCCTACCCATCCAAAGACCAGAATGTCGGCTGGTCGAAGGGTAGATCTTCCTTCCAACGGGTCTGTTAAGAAATTAACGGGAGCCTCTTTCTTAGCAGAAATACCAGCGCACCTGAATATGTCAAAAAGGACATTCCTAACCAAATCATGTCGGTATTTGAACCCCGGGAGCTCTCTACAATGAACAACATGCTCACCAAAAGAATCCAAACACGCCTTATGACAAACTGGGCATACCTCATCAACTGGGAATAAAGGAATCATGAGGCGATACTTAAGGATAGTACGGTACTCCACCGGCGACATATGCTGGCCTAACCCATCTATAGGTATAGCAAGAAGAAAATCTTGTGCATGTGGTGCTCGGAGACACTCGAAAACGGCTTTCTGTCTAACGGTCAAGTCAAACCATTGATTTGAAAAATTAATGGTTAAGATTCCTTCTCATCTTAATTAGGGAAAATTAACTTTTTATTTGATCCTATTTAAAGCAATGAAAAGAATTTTGCAATGAAAAATTGGAATAAAAGTATCACGCATCATCTATTTTAGATGACACCTAGAGGAAATATTAATTAGAAATTTGATTTTTCTTAATTCTGTTTAAATTTAGAAAAAAATATTTGAATTAATAGATATTATTTGTATGGTAATGTTATTGTACAAATAGATCTTAACATACTCAACATGAGACGTGAAGGAAAACTTTTTACTTTTTTTATTTTTTTTTTATTTTTTTCGCATCTAGTTAAACATGTATTTTAGTCGTAGAATCTAAAAAATTTAAAAATTATATAATTAGAGTAATTATATAACCACTCTAGAGTAATTGCATATAATTACTCTACCAAAATAACTACATAATTTTTTTTTCAATTGAAAATTGTGCTTAATTAGATGGAAAAAAAGCTTCTTTAAGTTTAGTATGTTTAAACCCATTTATATTTGATCTTTATCTATTAATTATATACCAAATTTATTTTATCTTTCTATAGGAATTAGAGTTCTTTGGTGACAAAAAGTGGGATCCACCCTGAAAGAAACCATATGGATGGGATCTCACACCATATCCACACAACCACTGGTGTCATCGTATGATAGGTATGGTACCGAAAACAGGGAAAATTGGTACCGGTACCGAATATACCGATTCGGTGTCGGTTTTTACCTCTATTTTACTCATAAATACCGGTACTGAAAAACGGTTCAATACCGGTACCAAATGCTCATCCCTAAGATTGAGTGTTTTCTCCTCTACAGATACAAGATACATATGAATCAAGTCTGGTCAGCGGTAGCATACTTACTGTTCGTTTGCAATGTTGTACGTTTTTTTTTTTACTTTTAAAAAATAATAAATTAGAAAATAATGGTATTTAAAACTTGATTTAGCATGATGTGATTATATTACGAACAAAGTTTGCTTAAATCTTTTAAAACATTTATAATGAATATACTTATTTTTAATAACTAAAATACTATGGACATGACTAAGAACTTGTATAGAGATATACTTACAAACGCTCCACCGTCTCTAAATTCTTTATCGGCATGTATGATAAGTCCAAATTCCGCTGCATTATTGATCTGTAGACAAATTTAGATCTCCTTGAATAAAATCATTCACTTGTTTTTTTTTTTTTTTAACTTACAATCATAAATGTTAACTGAGAGAACAAAGGAATAATCATAGTGTTTGAGAAAACACAAATATGTTGCTCATCAACAATCAAATGAAAGCTTAGGCTGCACGGTGTGGGGAGCAGCCTTAGAGCGTCCCCCACCGGTGCCGCACCTCCAGCCATTTCGCCCCCCTTGCCGGCGTCCTCCCCGGCTTCTCCAGGCCGCTCAAGCCGTCCCACTAGAGGACAAAACCTCCTCACACACACATATATACATACAACATATACATATATTTTAGGTCTATCCTCCATTTCCATACCTTTATCCTCTTTGCCCCATCCTCACACCCGATCTACGTGGCGCCTACGTGGCGGACCATCCTCCAAGGGAGGACCATCACCACACCGTGCACCGTGCAACCTTAGAAGGACCAAAGGTTTTTGCAAATGACCTTTTGTTGGTTTTGGTTAAAGTTTAGACACAAATCTATTATATAATGATCTAAAAGTTCAAGATTTCAAACTATTTAACGATATGTCTACTTATAACCTAAAGGTATAGTGATATGGTGTTTGCCTGCACAAAAGTAACGTAAGTTTAAATCCTTACAAGTGCAAGGTTAGGTGTAATAATGTTGTTTGAAAACATTACAAGGATGTGTCTTTGCGTACCAAGATATCTAGCTTCCCAAACTGCGTTTGAACAAATTTGGCCAAACACGCAATACTAGACGTGTCGTTGATGTCTAGTTGATGAAAAACAACATTGGAAAGGCCAAAAACGTTTAGTTTCTTCACAGCTTCTTCTCCGTTACTTTGATTTCTGGATGTTAATATGACCAAAACTCCATTTGAAGCAAGTTGACGACATATTTCAAGTCCGATTCCTCTGTTTCCTCCGGTGACAACCGCACATCTGGATTTTCAAAAAATTATATATATATATATATAAATATAAAATACATATGAAACTTGGATAAACGTTTGATGCTGATGAATGATGATATACCTTTGCTCTTCCATTGGCAAATAGGAAGTGAATATTGAGATATGGAGAAGAAGTAAGCTCTCTCTCCTTATATATCGAATTAAAGTTATGTAATTTATGTTTTCACGTAGTTGTTACATGTGAAATACTCCAACCACAATACCATTTTTAACCTTTTGTTTGTGCTAAAAACATGATGTACGAGTATATTGAGGATTTATTTTTATTGGAAATTATACTCATATCAGTCACTTACTAAGTTACTATACACATATAACGAAAAATATATACACAAATTTGTCTAGGATAAGACTGGTATTATAAAGTACAAAATATATATATAGTTTCACTCAAATATAATCCTAATGTTCGACACATTGTTCATTTTTATCGAGTTTTAAGTTGCTTGGGTTTTCATCTTTATTTATGTCAAATTGATCTATAATTATGCTTAAGCCAAACGGCGATCTAAACCAGGAAAAAAAACGTAAAACAAAAACACGAATTTCTAACGCCAAATGACTTATGTGACGTAAAACGTAGGCGAAATTTATACCGACAACTTTATCAAAGTTAAAGGGTTGTATGATAAGTTTATTAAAGTTTAGGGATAGAAAAGTAATTTGATTAAATAAAAAAGAAAAAAAATAGAATGAGCTAACTACAAAGGAGTGTAAATGAAAGTTTACAGATGACGAAATAGACTAAATAACGAAATACCTGTATTCATCTCGATATTCTAAATTAGATCTTATCATAGATTGTTACAAAAATATAAGGCCGTCCGGGGCGGTGCGTTAAACTATCACGGTCACCAACAATAACGCGTTATATCCCACCCCGCCTCCAAACGTCCACGCGTTATATTTTCAACGAAATCGATTTTCGTTATTTTCTTCACGCGTGATGGAAATTGTTTTGTGAGTGTAATTGTTGGTTGGGGGAAATTGTTGGGTGTGGTGGTGAGTGATGACCACCCCCACTAAAAAAGGTTGAGAGTGATGAAAAAATTGTTGATTACATGACGGAACTTTATTGGTGCTTGTGAGTGATAGAATTCTATCACTAGTAAACCACCCCGCCTGCCCTAAAAATCTTTTTGATAGAAAGAAAAAAAGAATACGTTATTGACTAACATCATTGCTAGAGAAAAAAAAACTAGATACTTTTTTGACTAACGACAGGATGTAGAAAAATTGGATCATTTATCAAATTAATAACTAGAAAAATATTTAAATACAATGGGTCCTTAGCTTACACAGAATGGAAATAGTTATGAATTCTTAGGCTATGTGGTACGGTGATGGTCTATCCTTGAAGAATGACCTGTCACGTAAACGTCCGGGAGAAGTCGGGGAGGACGCCGCTGGGTGGAGGGGGCGAAATGGGCGGAGGATCGGTGCCGGTGGGGGACGATCCAAGGCTGATCCCCACACCGTGCAACCTTAGGATCGGAAATTAATGATTGAGATTATGGAGACTGCCAAGTTATCAACTTTTAAGCAATAAGACTAGAGGGTATGGTGAGGCCCATCCCTATGAGGATGGGCCGTCACGTAGGCGTCACATCACCGGCTCATGGGGATGGGCCTCCTTCACTTTTGAGGGAGGGGGGGGGGGGGGGTGGAGGATGGGGCTACCCCGCCTTAATATTTTATAATTTTCTAAGTTTTTTTTATTAACTTAATAAAAACTTTATAAAACTTAAAAAATACAACATAAAACAACATAAATAAATTCATTTCATAACATAAAAAAATTACATTTCCTAAAAATAAAAAAATAAAAAAACATTTCCGAAAAATGAAAAAAACAATTACATTTCCTAAAAAAAAAAAAAAACCTACGACGTCCATTTTTTCTTCACCTCTTCCTTCATCCTCCGATACACCTCACGTTAATCCTCCGGAACCGAGTCGAGATCCAACCTCATTATCCTAAAATCCTCCGCTCGAGCATAGTCGGCCGACACGTTTTTCTTGTGACTATATTTTTCTGCCGCAAAGTCTTTAAACAAACGGAATTCGGAAATCAACTCGTCCATTTTCGAAGACGCCTTCCCGCCACCTCCACCCGAGCCGCCCCCTCCACTCGAGCCGGCCCCTTTGCGCTTTCCGGCAGCCTCTTTTTTTGCTTTGTCCCTTCCGCCGGGACGTTCGATCTCGTGAGCGGGCACCGCATCCTCGTCATATTCCGGTTCGTCGTTTATGTCGATTTGACAACGAGCGGTGGAGCCTCCCGCACTATAACTTCCGGACTCGGAAGTTTTAGTCCGTTTGGCGGTTGCGACCTCATTTGGAACCGGTGCCCATTTAGGTTCTTTCTTTAAAATGTTCCATGCTCGGAGGTGCGGGAAAGGCGGATTTTTTGCTTCCCATTTAGCCATCGCAAGGTTAAGAACGTCCTCGTCGCTACTCCCACTAGGACGATTGATGTAAAGTGGGTTATAAATCCCGATAAAATCATTCACTCACTTGTTCATTTTCCGCCACTTGCCCGATACGGAATCGAGATCACGGGCCGGGCCTTGCCCCATAAGCTCGTTAAATCTATCCGTACATGCCTTCCAAAAACCAGAACCAGTTTGATTGTTCCCTAAAATTAAAAAAAACTGCATTAGTAAAACTAAAAAATAATTCTTTTTAAATTTAAATTAAAAAAATTAACTTTGGTTCATACCGACAATCGGGCAAGTTGAGGCCTTAACATACGCAATTGCTAGCGCCTCCTCCTCTACTTTTGTCCACTGACTCGCCTTTGCTCTCGAACCGCTTTTTTTGTGGTGTCGGGTTCGGTTTCAACCGGCTTCCCCTTCCCCATGTTTTTTTTGCGCTTGAGTTCTTTAGGTGGCAATTCGGGGACGACTTCATCATCATCGTCAAGCTCCACCGAGGGTTGCGGTTGGGAAGTTGGCGGTTGCGATTGGAATTGATCAAGTTGAACCGAGTTGCGTTGCATGAATTGTTGGAGTGCTTGGTATTGTTGCATTTGTTGAAGTTGGGACATTTGGGAAAAGGCGTTAGGTGATTGTTGGAAACCCGAAAACGTAAATTGTGGATTCCCCCACGAAGGATCCATAGCCGGAGTGTAAGCGGGACTCGAAAAAAAGTTAGGATTGTTCGGGTTGGGATTGTTCGTGTTGGGATTGTTCGGGTTGAGTTTGTTTGGGTTGAAGGGATTCATGATTGTATAAAAAATGGGATTGTTTTTTATAAAAAAGGATGAGAGAATGGGAGAAGAATGGAAGAAATGGATGAGAATAGTATAAAAAGACGGTTGAAAATGGTATATATTTAAAGTGAAAAAAGTATTTTTTTTATTTAAACTATCCGTTAGCAACGGATATAATTTTGAAATCTGGGCCGTCGACTTCGGCTGTGGGCTGCCGGTCAAGCCGGGACGGAACATGGGGGGCGGTGTGGGGGACCGGCGTCGGGCCTCACCGGGCCTAAGCCAGCCCCATACCGCTTATTCTAAAAGAGCTGAATGGATAAAGCTGGTATAACCTACTATTGTTGACTTTTGTAAAGTTTCTTTTTTCAACATTCATACTTTTTTGAACAAGATTATATTTTTGGAAATACACGATAAACTAGGGCTAACAATAGATATCTGTATAAGATAAGATCAGACCTATTTACTAAAAAAAATACACAACGTAATATAATCCTAATGTTCGACACATTGTTCATTTTTATCGAGTTTTAAGTTGCTTGGGTTTTCATCTTTATTTATGTCAAATTGATCTATAATTATGCTTAAGCCAAACGACGATCTAAACCAGGAAAAAAAACGTAAAACAAAAACACGAATTTCTAACGCCAAATGACTTATGTGACGTAAAACGTAGGCGAAATTTATACCGACAACTTTATCAAAGTTAAAGGGTTGTATGATAAGTTTATTAAAATTTAGGTATAGAAAAGTAATTTGATTAAATAAAAAAGAAAAAAAAAATAGAATGAGCTAACTACAAAGGAGTGTAAACGAAAGTTTACAGATGACGAAATAGACTAAATAACGAAATGCCTGTATTTAGGGCTGTAAACGAACTGAACGTTCAGCGAACAGTTCGTGAACCGTTCGGCGGGAAGTTCGTTTATGTTCATTCGTTTAATAAACGAACAAACATGAACAAGAAATTTCGTTCGATTAGTTAAATGAACGAACATGAACAAAGGTCTCGTTCGTTCAATTGTGTTCGTGAACGTTCAGTAAGGTGTTCGTGAACATTCGTTCATTTGCGTTCGTTTATGTTCGTGTTTTAATTAAAGATTTTTTGTACTTTCATATATTTTATCTATACTTTTTATACTATTAAACTTTTATTTATATCATTACCCTAACAATTAAACTAGGAAACTCTCTTTCACCTTGTTTATGCACCATTTCCCTTTTTTTTTTCTCATTATTTACATCGACGAATATGATCTATCTCCGTTCCACAATAAGGGATTCAAGTTCTAGTGCTACTCTCTGGGCCATCCACCTTTATCCTTCATCGCGTTCGCCAAATTTATTTGTGTTCGCTTGTGTTCGTGAACCGTTCGTGAACACGCTCATTTCTTTAATGAACGAACACGAACATAAAATCTCGTTCGGTAAGTGTTCATGAACCGTTCGTGAACACATTAATTTCCTTAACGAACGAACACGAACAAGGCCTCGTTCGTGTTCGTTCGGTTCGTTTACGGCCTTACCTGTATTCATCTCGATATTCTAAATTAGATCTTATCATAGATTGTTACAAAAATATAAGGCCGTCCGGGGCGGTGCGTTAAACTATCACGGCCACCAACAATAACGCGTTATATCCCACCCCGCCTCCAAACGTCCACGCGTTATATTTTCAACGAAATCGATATTCGTTATTTTCTTCACGCGTGATGGAAATTGTTTTGTGAGTGTAATTGTTGGTTGGGGGGAAAGTGTTGGGTGTGGTGGTGAGTGATGACCACCCCTATTAAAAAGGTTGTGAGTGATGAAAAAATGGTTGATGACATGACGGAACTTGATTGGTGCTTGTGACTGATAGAATTCTATCAGTAGTAAACCACCCCGCCTGCCCTAAAAATCTTTTTGATAGAAAGAAAAAAAGAATACGTTATTGACTAACATCATTGCTAGAGAAAAAAAAACTTGATACTTTTTTGACTAACGACAGTATATAGAAAAATTGGATCATTTATCAAATTAATAACTAGAAAAATATTCTCAACATATACAAAAGAAAGTTAGGGAAATAGTGCCACATAGCTGTGTAGCACTCTCCTATTTGACCACCAGTTTTATTATTTTATATTCGTTTTAAAATTACTGTTTCGTCCTTAATTTAAAATAAAAATATGTTTTCGCCCCCACTTCAAAATAAAATTACGTTTTTGTCCCTCGCTCAAAATTACGATTTTGCCCTCGGTTCAAAATTATGATTTTATCCCCAGATTACAACTACAATTTTGGCCCCACTTCAAAATAAATTTTTGCATTTGCCCCAAACTAAAAATGACGATTTCGCATTTTCGCCCCTTTCAAAAATTATGATTTCGCCTTAAGTTTAAAATTATGTTTTTGACTGTTTCAAAATAAAAGTATGCTTTTGCCCCCCCCCCCCCAATTCAAATTACGATTTTGCCCTCATTTCAAAATTTTGATTTTGCCCGAGTTCAAATTAAAAATATAGTTTTGTCCCCAGCTTAAAATTACGATTTTATCCTTAGTGCATAGTTATATTACGATTTTGTCTCTGGTTCAAATTTATAGTATTGCCATCACTTTAACTTTTGGCAAATTACGATTTTACCAAAGTCAACAAATACAACTTTGCCCTTAGTTCAAATTACAGTATTGTTATCGTTTTAGTTTTTTTTAGCAAAACTATAAAAGTGTTTTTTTAATTGGTTGACTGGATTTAATGTTTTTTCCATGTCAAGGAGCTGCCTAACACTCGCTCATTAATCCTGACAAACTACAGTTTTGCCCTGAGCTCAGAACTACAGTCTTATCATCGTTTTAGTTTTTTTTCCTAACGAAACTATAATAGTGTTTTTTAATTGATTGAGAATTATTCGGCCATCGCTCCGCAACGCGGGCGGGGCATCAACTAGTTTAAATACAAAGGGTCCTTAGCTTACACAGAATGGAAATAGTTATGAATTCTTAGGCTATGTGGTACGGTGATGGTCTATCCTTGAAGAATGACCCGTCACGTAAACGTCCGGGAGAAGTCCCGGAGGACGCCGCTGGGTGGAGGGGGCGAAATGGGCGGAGGATCGGTGCCGGTGGGGGACGATCCAAGGCTGATCCCCACACCGTGCAACCTTAGGATCGGAAATTAATGACTGAGATTATGGAGACTGCCAAGTTATCAACTTTTAAGCAATAAGACTAGAGGGTATAGTGTGGCCCATCCCCATGAGGATGGGCCGTCACGTAGGCGCCACATCACCGGCTCATGTGGGATGAGCCTCCTTCACTTTTGAGGGGGGGGGGGGTGGAGGATGGGGCTACCCCACCTTAATATTTTATAATTTTCTAAGTTTTTTTATTAACTTAATAAAAACTTTATAAAACTTAAAAAATACAACATAAAACAACATAAATAAATTCATTTCATAACATAAAAAAAATTACATTTCCTAAAAATAAAAAAACATTTCCGAAAAATAAAAAAACAATTACATTTCCTAAAAAAAAAACCTACGACGTCCATTTTTTCTTCACCTCTTCCTTCATCCTCCGATACACCTCTCGTTCATCCTCCGGAACCGAGTCGAGATCCAACCTCATTATCCTAAAATCCTCCGCTCGAGCATAGTCGGCCGACACGTTTTTCTTGTGACTATATTTTTCGGCCGCAAAGTCTTTAAACGAACGGAATTCGGAAATCAACTCGTCCATTTTCGAAGACGCCTTCCCGCCACCTCCACCCGAGCCGCCCCCTCCACTCGAGCCGGCCCCTTTGCGCTTTCCGGCCGCCTCTTTTTTTTCTTTGTCCCTTCCGCCGGGACGTTCGATCTCGTGAGCGGGCACCGCATCCTCGTCATATTCCGGTTCGTCGTTCATATTCCGGACTCGGAAGTTTTAGTCCGTTTGGCGGTTGCGACCTCATTTGGAACCGACGCCCATTTATGTTCTTTCTTTAAAATGTTCCATGCTCGGAGGTGCGGGAAAGTCGGATTTTTTGCTTCCCATTTAGCCATCGCAAGGTTAAGAACGTCCTCGTCGCTACTCCCACTAGGACGATTGATGCAAAGTGGGTTATAAATCCCGATAAAATCATTCACGCACTTGTTCATTTTCCGCCACTTGCCCGATACGGAATCGAGATCACGGGCCGGGCCTTGCCCCATAAGCTCGTTAAATCTATCCGTACATGCCTTCCAAAAACCAGAACCAGTTTGATTGTTCCCTAAAATTAAAAAAAATTGCATTAGTAAAACTAAAAAATAATTCTTTTTAAATTTAAATTAAAAAAAAATTATCTTTGGTTCATACCGACAATCGGGCAAGTTGAGGCCGTAACATACGCAATTGCTAGCGCCTCCTCCTCTACTTTTGTCCACTGACTCGCCTTTGCTCTCGAACCGCTTTTTTTTTTGTGGTGTCGGGTTCGGTTTCAACCGGCTTCCCCTTCCCCGTGTTTTTTTTGCGCTTGAGTTCTTTAGGTGGCGATTCGGGGACAACTTCATCATCATCGTCAAGCTCCACCGAGGGTTGCGGTTGGGAAGTTGGCGGTTGCGATTGGAATTGATCAAGTTGAACCGAGTTGCGTTGCATGAATTGTTGGAGTGCTTGGTATTGTTGCATTTGTTGAAGTTTGGACATTTGGGAAAAGGCGTTAGGTGATTGTTGGAAACCCGAAAACGTAAATTGTGGATTCCCCCATGAAGGATCCATAGCCGGAGTGTAAGCGGGACTCGAAAAAAAGTTAGGATTGTTCGTGTTGGGATTGTTCGGGTTGAGGTTGTTTGGGTTGAAGGGATTCATGATTGTATAAAAAATGGGATTGTTTTTTTATAAAAAAAGATGAGAGAATGGGAGAAGAATGGAAGAAATGGATGAGAATGGTATAAAAAAGGGTTGAAAGTGGTATATATTTAAAGTGAAAAAGGTATTTTTTTTTTTATTTAAACTATCCGTTAGCAACGGATATAATTTTGAAATCTGGGCCGTCGACTTCGGCTGTGGGCTGCCGGTCAAGCCGGGACGGAACATGGGAGGCGGTGTGGGGGACCGGTGTCGGGCCTCACCGGGCCTAAGCCAGCCCCATACCGCTTATTCTAAAAGAGCTGAATGGATAAAGCTGGTATAACCTACTATTGTTGACTTTTGTAAAGTTTCTTTTTTCAACATTCATACTTTTTTGAACAAGATTATATTTTTGGAAATACACGATAAACTAGGGCTAACAATAGATATCTGTATAAGATAAGATCAGACCTGTTTACTAAAAAAATACACAACGTAATTTTTTTACCTTTTAAAAATAAGAGTAAACTGCCATTTTAGTCCCTGTGGTTTGGTCACTTTTGCCACTTTAGTCCAAAACTCAAACTTTTTGCATCTGGATCCCTGTGGTTTCAGTTTTATTTCCATTTTGGTCCAAAAATGAAATCATGTCATATTTGTCTTATGAAATCCTGCTATTTTGTCATTTTCCGCAGGTGCAAAATGATCATTTCTTTTTTATAAATAAGTACCATATTTTATAAGACAAATATGACCTGATTTGCCCCTGAGGAAAATGATAAAATTGCAGGATTTTATAAGACAAATATGACCTGGTTTATTTTTGGACCAAAATGGCAATAAAACTGAAACCACAGGGACCCAGATGCAAAAAATTTGAGTTTTGGACTAAGGTGACAAAAGTGACCAAATCATAGGGATCAAAATGGCCGTTTACTCTAAAAATAAATATAATTACGAGGTTAGGATCCATCATTTCTTCTTCTTAGTATATAAAACATAAAACTGTGTTATAAACATGAGATATAAAGTAGTTAAATAAGTTGTATTCAAGTTTAATACTTGTGCTACACGCGTCGTTAGAGACCTGTTAAACCCTATAAGACACGATTTGCCAATCCTACGATACTCTCAAGCATTTTTTTTTTAATTTGAGTATGGTACTGCCATACTTAAAATAAATCGACTTAAAAAACGTCGAAGTGCAATGGGGATAAATTTTGTATAATTGTCATATAAGTTGTGAAATTATTTATATAAGTTGCGTAATTATTTATATATTTGTGTGTATATGTAATATATAACTGCACAACTTATATGACATCTTTTGTTTCTACATGTAACATCTTTTGAATTGACGGGGCATTCCACGTTCTCTATATTATCATGCCGTAAAGGTTGGCCTAAGTGTAAGCGCCCATTCCTATAAGGCCAGGGTATAACAACCCTCCTAAATTTTTGACACTTCTAAATTATTTAAAACATCCCTATACTTTCTAAAATACACCTCGTATACGTATAATGACCCTAAATACCTCTATTTTTATAAAAAATAAATAAAATAAAGATTTAATGGGCGCTAGCGGGCCGCGAAGACTTAGTCTTCGGCTTACGATGGCCGCGACAGCTAGGCCACAAGGCCGCACCCTGAGCTGCCACGTGGCTGCCTCGTGTCAAACCTAGTTCGACGAATCAGCAAGGCTAAAGCCTACACCCCAATGTCGCGGGGCGCGAAGGCCCCTTATGAATCCTTCGCGGGCCGCGAGGAACTGGCTGAACAACCCTATAAATAGGAACGATCGGCTGTCATTTGGAAATCGTTCAGAATTCTCAACACTCTCTCAATTTCTTATAGTAGACATAATACCCGGGCATTATACCCACTAAAATAACGAAGTCTTGCCTCATTGTAAGTATCATAACCCCCGGTTACGTATTAGATACGTTGCCCGATTGATCTAGTGCTCCGTAACGGCTGTCGAGGTTCTGCCAGACGTAGTCGTTGGAGTTCTGTCTAGGGGAGGGTATAACTAATGTGAATATTGAGTTATTATACTAACGCGTGTGCATTGTTTAATTTATTAGATTATAACCAGGAAACCACATGAACAAGTCTAAAGTAGCAATGTGAGTAATCTCCTTTTTGTTAAACCTTTTTGTAAACTGTTTTTACAAAACCTCAATTGTTTTACATTAAAATTAACAGTATTGAGTATTTGTAATTCTACAATTATCGTCGGTATGTTGGGGTTATTTATACAAAATTTGTTACTACACTGTGAGTAGTAACATGACCACAAGTCGGGTTGACAGTACCGTGGGTGGTAATTAAAGTAGAATGGTAAACAAATGTAATTGCTGGATTGCCCTCAATACTGTACAAGGATAAAACCTGTCTTGATTTAATTGGGATTCACTCAGCAGTATTTCCCACTGACAAAATGTTTTTAAACGCGTTTCAGGTAACAAAATGTGAAAGCCAAATAGAAGCTAGCTGGACAGCACTGAAGGCTTGAAAAAGTGGCTATAAAAGTTACCTAAATAAAGAAGATGTTTTATTCAATAAAATAGGATTTATTCCTATAACCATGTTTGTAATGAAAACTTGGGTTTTATCCCAATAAGTTTATAATTATAAAAAATATGATGTTTTACTCTGATAAAATATTTCCTAACTACGGTCCTGATGAAAATCCCGCTGCCAAATAATGATAAACACCGAGACCACCATCTCTGAGTAGGCCGCGGCCGCCCGCCTCCCGAGGCAGGGGTCGGGGGTTGCGACAGAAGGTGGTATCAGAGCTACATCTACTGATTTAAGCCAAAGAAGTGTTCTGCTGATATTGAAAGTGTCAAACCTAGGAAATACTCAATAGGAGATTTGTCGCAACCCCCGTCCCCTAACTACCCGGGAACGGGCGGCTGCGACCAGTTTCGGTGGTATCGGTATTTATCATTTTGGCAGCGGAACTTTCATCAGCACCGTAGTTAGGAAATATTTTATCAGAGTAAAATACCACGCTTTTATAATATTAACCACATGGGTAAATCTCAAGTTTCAAGTACACACTTTTCCATAGGGATAAACCCTATTTTATTTAAATAAAACATCTCTTTGTTTTAGGTAACTTTATAGCCACTTTTCCAATCCTTCAGTGCTGTCCAGCTGGCTTCTATTTGGCTTTCACATTTTGTTACCTGAAACGCGTTTAAAAACATTTTGTCAGTGGAAAATACTGTTGAGTGAATCCCAATTTAATCATGACTTATAAAAACCATTGTACAGTATTGAGGGCGGTCGCGCAATTACATTTGTTTCCATCTACTTTAATTACCACCCACGGTACTTTCAACCCGACTTGTGGTCATGTTACTACTCACAATGTAGTAACAAATTTTGTATACAAAACCCCAACATACCGACGATAATTTTAGAATACAAATACTCAATCACTGTTTAATAAATTATTAATTAAGTGAGGTTTTGTAAAAACAGTTTACAAAAAGAAGATTACTCACATTGTTGTCTTAGGGTTTTCCTTAAGGATTTCCTGGTGATTATCTATTAATTACACAAATGCACACGCGTTAGTATAATAACCCAATATTTATAATAATGATACCCTCCCCGAGACGTCATTCCAATGACTACGTCGGGCAGAACCACGACAGCCGTTACGGAACCCTGGATCAATCGGGCAGCGTATCTAATACGTAACCGGGGTTATGATACTTACAACGAGGCAGAACTTCGTTATTTAGGGGGGGGGGGGTATTATGCTCGAGAATAGCTTTAACTATGTGAAAATTCGAGAGATAAAAGAATGTGTGAGCGGTTTGGGACTGAAGTCGATCCCTCCTATTTATAGGGCTGATTTCGCAATTTCTCGCGGCCTGCGAAGACTCAAGGGTCGTCTTACGCGGCCCGCGACATAGGTTGGGTAGGCCCTAGCTGGTCCAGGTTATCACACTAGGCTTGACACGATTAAGCCACGTGTCAGCACCGGGTGTCTCCTGGTGGCCTATCTGTCGCTCCCCGCGAAGCCTGAAGGCAAGTCCTTCGAGGCCCGCGAGCATCCCTAAAACTTGATTTTTATTTTATTTTTAATTGTATATGGTATTTTGGGCTCGGTTTTCACATAAGGGGTATGTTTTAAGACGTATAGGGGCATTTTAAATATATTAGGGGTGTCGAAAAATTATTTAGGAGGGTTGTTATATCCTCCCCACCTTGTTTTAGAATTCGTCCTCGAGGTCTTACTGGAATAGGTGTGGATATTTCTTCTGCATCTCTGATTCGAGCTCCCATGTGTACTCGGGTCCTCTTTTGGAGTCCCATTTTACTTTGACCAAAACTAATCTCTCGTGTTTGAGATTCTTGACTTTCCTGTCTTCAATTTGTAGAGGTCTTTCTACAAATTTTAACTGTTCATTTACCTCTATATCCTTAAGAGGCACTACGAGTGATTCATCAGCTAAGCATTTCTTGAGATTTGATACATGAAATACATCATGTATTCCTGCCATTTCCTCTGGCAGTTGCAGCTGATAGGCTACAGGTCCTATTCTTCTAATAATTTCAAAAGTTCCAGCATACCATACCTGGGGCTTAGCTTTCCCCTTTTGATGAATCTTACTACTCCTTTCCAAGGAGAGACTTTCAATAACACTTTGTCTCCTACCTAAAATTGCAATGGCTTTCGTCTGTTATCTTCATAATTCTTCTGTCGATTACGTGCTGCATTCAATCGTTCCTTAACTTGAATGATCATGTTGGTTGTTTCTTGTACTATCTCAGGTCCGGATAGTTGCTTTTCTCCAATTTCTGCCGAACAGACTGGCGTTCGGCACTTTCGTCCATAAAGTGCTTCAAATGGTGCAGCATTGATACTTGTGTGATAACTGTTATTGTAAGAAAATTCGATTAATGGTAGATGAACGTCCAAATTACTTCCGAAATCAATTACACATGCTCTAAGAATGTCCTCCATTGTCTGAATTGTCCTTTCGCTTTATCCGTCCGTTTGAGGATGATAGGCTGTGCTTTGATTCAGCTTGGTTCCCATTTATTTTTGGAAACTTGTCCAGAAATGAGAGGTAAAACGACTATCTCTATCAGAAATAATTGATAAAGGAATTCTATGTAATGAAACTATTTCATTTACATATAATTTAGCTAACTGTTCCATACTGAAAGTTTCTTTCATTGGTAGGAAATGAGCTGACTTAGTTAGCCTGTCTACAATTACCCAGATTGTATCATTACCTTTTCTTGTTTTGGGCAATTTGGTAACAAAATCCATTGTTATCAATTCCCAGTTCCACACTGGCAGTTCTAGCTGTTGCAATAGTCCTGGGGGTTTCTGATGTTAAGCTTTGAATTGTGAACAGGTTAGACACTTGGCAACATAAGTTGCTATATCCTTTTTCATTCCTATCCACCAAAAATTCTTTCTTAAGTCCTGATACATCTTATGATTTCTAGGATGCATCGTATACTTAGACTTATGGGCTTCTTCTAATATACGGTGGCGTAGGTTTCCTAATTTGGGTATCCACATTCTTTTCTTATGGAATCTCCAAATTCCATATGTTCCTTGTTCTAGTTCCTTAATCTTTCCTTTCAATTTTTCAGTATCTTCCTTGATTAGCGATTCTTGTGCTTTTCTAATTTGTTCATTTAAATCTACATTTAAATCTACTTGTAGATTTAATTTAAGAGAACGTACTCTTTTTGGCTTTTCATGATACTTTCGACTGAGAGCATCAGCAACTACATTTGCTTTTCCTGCATGATACTGGATATTACAATCATAATCACTAAGAATTTCCATCCAGCGTCTTTGTCTCATATTCAACTCCTTTTGTACGAAAACATACCTTAAACTCTTATGATATGTGAAAATGGTAAACTTACAACTGTAAAGATAATGTCTCCAAATCTTAAGGGCAAAAATTATAGCTCCAAATTCTAGATCATGTGTTGAATAATTCTCTTCATGATTCTTAAGTTTTCTAGATGCGTAAGCTATAACCTTTTGACGTTGCATTAACACACATCCATAGCCTAACTTAGAGGCGTCACAATAGACTATAAAGTTTTCAGTTCCTTCTGGTAACGCTAATATGGGTGCATTGGTTAGTCTTTGCTTAAGAATTCTAAAGGCTTCTTCTTGTTTTGGTCCCCATTCAAACTTAACGGATTTACAGGTTAACTTAGTTAAGGGAATGGCTATTCTAGAAAAATCTTGAATAAATTTTCTATAATAACCAGCCAATCCTAAGAAACTTCTAACCTCGGTTGGTGACTCATGGGTTTTCCATTTAGTAATTGCCTCGATCTTGGTGGGATCCACATGAATTCCTTCATGATTGACTAAATGCCCAAGAAACTGTACCTGTTCTAACCAAAACTCGCACTTTGAAAACTTAACATAAAGCTTTTCTTTTCTCAATAAACTTATAAGTGCTTGCAAATGCTTTGCATGCTCCTCTTTACTCTTAGAGTAAATGAGAATATCATCTATAAAGACAATTATGAATTTATCCAAATATGGCTTACATATTCGATTCATCATGTCCATAAATGCAGCTAGGCATTGGTTAAACCAAATGGCATAACAGTAAATTCATAATGGTCATACCTTGTTCTAAATGCGGTCTTAGGAATATCCTCATCCTGTACCTTTAATTGATGATATCCTGATCGTAAATCGATTTTTGAGAAAAATCGAGTTCCTTGCAATTGATCAAATAAATCATAGATTCTCGGTAATGGATACCGATTTTTAATCGTGACTTTGTTCAATTCGCGGTAATCAATGCACATACGCATTGACCTGTCTTTCTTCTTGACGAATAAGATTGGCGCTCCCCATGGCGATGAACTTGTATGTATGAATCCTTTTTCCAATAACTCGTCTAATTGTTTCTTCAGTTCCTGCATTTCTGCTGGTGCCAAGCAGTAGAGTGCTTTGACAATTGGTGTTGTTCCTGGTAGCAGGTGGATTCTGAATTCAACTTCCCTGTCTGGAGGTAATCCTGGTAATTCTTCTGGAAACACATCTGGAAACTGAGACACTATTGGGATATCTTTTAATTCCTTTCCTTTAGTGTTAGTGATTATGGAAATCAAATATACTAATGATCATTTTCTTATATAACTTGCGGTTTTCATCACAGAGATGAATTTTGTAGATCTAGATGGCTTATCTCCTTTAATTGTAATCTTTCACCCCTTGGTGAATTTATTTGAATTGACTTTTGATCACATAAAATACTGGCTTTATTGGCTATTAACCAATCCATTCCTAATACAACATCAAATCCTGCCAGATTCATTGGATAAAGGTTTGCAATAAACTTTTGATTTAAAAATTATATTCTTGCTCCCTGCAAGATTTCAGAAATCTTAATGGTTTCTCCATCTGTTGTCTCTACTAGACATTCTTGTGGGAGTTTAGTTAATGATTGATTGAGAAGTTTGCAAAACGAAGTATTAATAAAACTTTAGTTTGCACCATAGTCAAATAATACTTTAGCAAAAACATCATTAACTAAAAACGTACCGGCTATCACGTCCGGGATCATCTTTGCTTTTTCTACGGTCAGAACAAAAGCCCTAGCATTTTTAGTATTCTTGTTGTTGACGGCTGGAGCTAGCTTCGGACAGTTCGGCTTGATGTGACCTTTTTCCTCACAGTTGAAGCACATTCCATTATTAGGTTTCTTCCTGCAATCTTCTTCCTTGTGTCCTGGTATCTTGCAGAAATTGCAGTAAGTGGGCCATTTTCCTGAATGCTTCTTCTTGCAGGCTTTGCAGTAAGGTGCAGAGGTAGAACCTACATTTTTCCCACGGTTGGAATTTCCATAACGGAATTCTTGGGTAAGCCTTTGAGCTAAGTTTCTCCTCTAGTCCTTTTCTCGTGTACCTACTAATTCATCAGTCAAGGTGTTTGCTAGTTCTACAGCTTCTTCTTTAGTTTGAGGTCTAGCCGCCTTGACTACATGCCTAATCTCACTAATTAATCCCCAGATGTAACGAGAGATTAATACTGGTTCAGGTGATGCATGGGTCGGCACTATTCTAGCATATTCAAAGAATAACGTAGTGTATCCCTTACTATCCTCTCCAGTCATCCTAAGGTTTAGGAACTTATTTGCTATCCGTTCTTTTTTCATTGGGAGGGCAAAATTTCCTTTCTATCATGTTCTTAAATTCCTCCCATTCCATATTGTAAATCCTGTCACTTCCCCTAGACTGGAGGATAGTGTTCCACCATTCTAAGGCTGAGTTCTTAAACAGATTGGAAGCAAACATTATCTTAACTTCTTCCGCACATTTGCTTATTTTTAAGATTGCCTCAGTCTTTTCTATCCAGTATAGAGCTGCAATGGCCCCTTCATTGCCCGAGAATTCCATTGGTTTACAAGACCAGAATTCTTTATAAGAACAACCATAAGACATGGTTCTTCTTCTTTTGGGAATGGGCGCTTGAAGTATAGGTCCATTGTTTACGCTGTTTTCCGGTTCAGTGGATCGTTTACTATCACGGTTACTTTTATTATCAGGTTCCTTGTGCCACTATGTGTTGAATGGCACTGTTATCCACTGGGTTTCCATTGTTATCATTGTTCGGGTTATCATTATTCTGGTTATTGTCATTCTGGTTTTCCTGGTTCACTTCGTTGTCCATCTGAATTTTAAACATTTACCAACTATTAATATCACAAGATAATATCTTAATACAATCAATCACTTAACACGCATATTGATCAAAAACGTCGAACATTGTGACTTACTCTTTCTTATATATTATGCATCTAATACAAACCAGAACTAGAATATAAAATTACAATACTATTAGGCATCAGTAGATATTGTCTAGTTTTTTTTTTTCAAACATACACACATACTATATATATATATATATATTATTTTATTATTATTATTACTACTCTTACCATTACTGATATGGGTTCATCCAGAACTCCATATTACGCTCGTCATTCTTCCAGACGAGTCGTTCTCCAACCTGCCTCATCCTCTCGCTACTATCTAAAATCTCTTCACCGAAGGTTCGGAGTTCTTGCAGATTTTCTGCACTCATTGGGGGTGCAGGTGCTGGGACTGGGTTTGGAAACTGGGGCATGGGTTCTTGGTAAGGATAAGGATTCTCTAGAATCTCCCTGATTTATGGGTCATTATCGTAGTAGGGATCTAGAGGGTCCAAATCTGGGTAGGCTGCGAGGTTTGGCATAGGTGTGTCTTCTGGTATTGGGTAGCGTTGCTGGTAATCCCTATGGTCATCAAACCACGGATCGTAGTCTGGGTCTAAGGGATTGGGTTCTGGTACCCTAGGTATCTCTTCTGGGTTAAAATCAGGTATTTGGATTCGATTTTCTGGGTTGTTCTCAATTTCCATTGGCTGTGTGGGGAATAGTGGTAATGGTTGGGGGTGCTATGAGTTGCTCTAGGTTAGGGTCTACAACTGTGGTTGCTAGGATATGGAAATTTGCTAAACTCCTATTGAGCATATCCTGGGTGTGAGCATTTGTTTCTCTCTTAACGGCTGCTAAAGCACGCTGGTGTTGTAGCTTTTTCATTCTTTTCCTACGTTCAAGCGCTCCTCTACTGAGCCATCCTCTCTTTTTAGTAAGGAATGGCTCTTCAGACTGAGCCTTAAACACGAATATCCCATCTTCATTGTCAGCTGAATACCCTGAGAGGGCAGGTTGTGAAGAGGTACCTTCGCTTCTAGGTGAGCTGGACAACTGACGGTAGGCATTGGAAGGTCCTTGGTCGCTCATACTGTAAACTAACAAATAGTCAAATAACACATAACAATAAAATACATATATGCACGTATTTTCGTAATTTATTTCCTAACATCTGGAATAATATCTTGGTGTCAGCAGAACACTTCTGTGGCTGAATCAATGGCTTAGCTCTGATACCACCTTCTGTCGCAACCCCAGTCCCCTAACTACCCGAGAACGGACGGCCACAGCCAGTTTCGGTGGTATCGGTATTTATCATTTTGGCAGCGGAACTTTCATCAGGATCGTAGTTAGGAAATATTTTATCAGAGTAAAATACCACGCTTTTATAATATTAACCACATGGGTAAATCCCAAGTTTCAAGTACACACTTTTTCATAGGGATAAACCCTATTTTATTTAAATAAAACATCTCTTTGTTTTAGGTAACTTTATAGCCCCTTTTCCAAGCCTTCAGTGCTGTCCAGCTGGCTTCTATTTGGCTTTCACATTTTGTTACCTGAAACGCGTTTGAAAACATTTTGTCAGTGGGAAATACTGGTGAGTGAATCCCAATTTAATCAAAACTTATAAAAACCATTGTACAGTATTGAGGGCGGTCGCGCAATTACATTTGTTTATATCTACTTTAATTACCACCCACGGTACTGTCAACCCGACTTGTGGTCATGTTACTACTCACAATGTAGTAACAAATTTTGTATACAAAACCCCAACATACCGATGATAATTGTAGAATACAAATACTCAATCACTGTTTAATAAATTATTAATTAAGTGAGGTTTTATAAAAACAGTTTACAAAAAGGAGATTACTCACATTGTTATCTTTGGGTTTTCCTTAAAGATTTCCAGGTGATTATCTATTAATTACACAAATGCACACGCGTTAGTATAATAACCCAATATTTATATTAATGATACCCTCCCCGAGATGGCATTCCAATTACTACGTCGGGCAGAACCACGACAGCCGTTACGGAACCCTAGATCAATCGGGCAGCGTATCTAATACGTAACCGAGGTTATGATACTTACAACGAGGCAGAACTTCGTTATTTAGGGGGGGTATTATGCTCGAGAATAACTTTAACTATGTGAAAATTTGAGAGAGAAAAGAATGTGTGAGCGGTTTGGGACTGAAGTCGATCCCTCCTATTTATAGGGCTGATTTCGTAGTTTCTCGCGGCCCGCGAAGACTCAAGGGTCATCTTACACGGCCCGCGACATAGGGTGGGTAGGCCCTAGCTGATCCGGGTCATCACACTAGGCTTGACACGATTGTGCCACGTGTCAACACCGGGTGTCTCCTGGTGGCCTATCCGCGAAGCCTGAAGGCAAGTCCTTCACGGCCCGCGAGCGTCCCTAAAACTTGATTTTTATTTTATTTTTAATTGTATATGGTATTTTGGGCTCGGTTATCACATAAGGGGTATGTTTTAAGACGTATAGGGGCATTTTAAATATATTAGGGGTGTTGAAAAATTATTTAGGAGGGTTGTTATAAGATTAGCTAATTTTCACATATTAGCTAACATAGCTGCAGACCCGAATCCAGAACAACTCATAGGACCACAGCCACTGCCGTTGTTCCCAACACAATCCATGGAGGTAGAAATTGACCCAGCTGACCAGATCCCACTACCTGCCTTAGACCCAGCTAAAATCCCTAGAGTACCAGCACCACATCCTCTAGACTATAAGCCATGGTTTGACAACCATAGGGATAACCAACAATGCTATCCACTAGAGGAGCCCATGCCAGACCCAATAGCACCATATCCAAACCTTGATCCACTAGACCCATGTTTTGATAATGACCAATATATCAGGGAAATTCTAGAGAACCCCTACCCACATGAGGAACCGATGCCACAGTTTCCTGACCCAATACCAGCACCAGCCCCACCCATGAGTACTGAGAACATACAAGAAATCTGCACCTTTGGTGTGGAAATTTTAGAATGAAGTGAGAGAATGAGACAGATAGGGGAAAGACTCGTCTGGAAATATGACTAGCGCAACATGCAATATTGGATGAACCCTTATCAGTAGTAATAGTAATAATAAATAAATAAATATATATATATGTGTGTGTGTGTGTGTGAGTTAAAAAAAATCTTATAACTACTGATGCATACGATTATTGTATTTTAATTCCAGTTGTGGTTTGTAATAGACGCATAATATATAAAATAGAGTAAATGTCGCAATGTACGACGATTTTGATCAATGTGTTGATGTGTGACTATTGGCATTAAATATTGCTCTGAAATATTAATAGTTGGAAATTGTTTGTAAATTCAGACGGCTAACGACGCAAATCGGGAAAACTAGAATAATGATAACCTGATAAATAACAGTGCCATTCGACAAATAGTAACCCAAGGAATTAGAGATGCTATGCCAGCTATCATCCAAAATGTTAGGGTGTAGGATCGTATTCTGACCCAAACGAGTCGTTCAGAAGAGTTTTTGCTCGATACGAGAGGCGGAAACAAACATATCAAGTTGATTCAGCTTGAGATTCACTTTAAATGTCTTTTTGATTGATATAACAACGAGTTACAGCGAGTAGACACTTCGGCAGCAGTTCGGCCCTGAAACCGGAAAGTTACAAATGACAAGGCACATCAGGTATTTATAGGCTAGCCTATTTCGCACGAAACAGTTGGTACGAAATCAGTTTCACAAGAAATAGTTATTTCGTGAAAAATAGCCAACTGATTTCGTACGAAATTGCTGTTTCCTATTTCGTGCGAAATACCCCTAACTCCTAATTTCTCGTAAAACATGCCCTGAGCTAGCCAATCTAATACAAGACTCGATACAAGACAAAGTCGACAGACGTATGCACCAACAGACTCCCCCTCGGATGTTGACGAAGTCTTCGGTGTCGAGTCTTCAATCTTCAGTCTTTATCAGTCTTCTCGTTCTCTCCCGAAGTATCTAACAGTGTAAATATCCTCAATCAATCTCTTTCTCTTTCTTCCAGGATCTCAACCAGACTTTATATTCTCTTGATCAGATTTCTTGATTCCTTAAGTTCATCAGTATCAGCAGATTGCGTGAACCTCAGAACTTGAATCTGACTCTTTAGCTTTCAAACTCTTTCTTGGCCATCTTCAGACTCCCCCTTTCGATAAGCTGGGATCGCAGTCTGGAATAATCATGTCACAGGCTTTGAATCGAACACCTGGCTCTTATCACTTTCACAGACTCTATGATCGTAACTTACCTCTTCCCATATTTCAAACCTGCACATTCTCTACCTCACAATAAATTTCACAAATTTAAAATTTGTCAAATTTATATCACTTGTAGAAATAGAATGATTTATCATTTAAAAGTTTCTTATGACCACTTGTAGGCAAACATTCAAAATTTATTTATTCTCTGAAAACCACTTGTAAGTATTTCTTCACACAAACTCTCCCAAACCTGTTCATCATGTTTAGCACCTGGAATTTCGAATATCAGCTCTTCAACATCAGTTGTCGAAAAACTTTTTGTATTTTTTTCAAAATTTTATGCTAAAACACACTGAAAATCTTTTTAGACTTTTTGAACTTGAAAAAAAAAAATACAGTAAAGAAATATTTACAGACAATATTTTTGTGAGTTTGTGTAAGAGGATCATATAAGTTTCTGAGACAAATCACCAACACCGTTAAGCTTTAAACATTTTAAGTTCTAAACGATTCACTTAGATTGTCAGTATACTGATCCACTTAAATTTTCACACAAAGTTCAACTGTTTCGAGATACGAGATTAATGTTTTAGAGACTTAAACTTATACGCGTGTCCCACCTCAGAATATACTCCTGTATCCAGATCCCAATATTCAGTCTTACAGGTGAGTATACCTAGATAATATCTGTAAAGGATTAAATGCGAGGGCCATGAGAGCTCAGGCTATTGCTTCCGCAAAATAAGAGAGATGATGGCTTCGACTTTAGGTGTGTTCCCTTTAGAGAATCTTTTCTTCAACAGCACATGATTAGCATTTTGCAATGTTTCATCATTTTTTATGCTGAGGGGGGTGCTATATTTCAAGCAAGTGAAAAATATTATACGGGGACTAGGCCATTGCTTCCGCAAAATCAGAAGTCCCGGAATAATACCCCAGATACCACTAAGTATAAAGACCTAGTATCTCAGAAAGAGGGACCTTTCAAACAAGATTTCGGGGGTTACCCATATATCCGAGAGATGTTCCCCATGAGATAAGTAAGTTTGAAATTTATGTTTATATCTCGACACAATCTACTAAATGTGCAAAAACCTACTGGCACATCATTAGTGAGACCGTTTATCACATTTTATCTTTCCAATTCTTTAGCATGCCGTGAATGTCCACTGATGTACTATCATTTCCTCTTTTTCACAACAAAACTCATTTTTGATTTTATCATGTTTTTGGATTTTTCAAATTTTCTAATGTTTTTGGATTTTCTGAAATTTCTTACTCCCCCTAAAATTCAAAACCATTTAAAGAAAAATTTGAAAACAAACTATACAAATAAAGTGACAACTGATTTGAAATGCTTCAATTCACCATCCACTTGGCATAAACAATCAGAACTCCCCCTGACAACAAACTATTTTCCCATTATGATTTCAAAACACTTAAGTTTTTTTAATCAAAATGGTTTTTCCGGAAAATAAGTTTTGCTGATTTCATAAAACCACTTGTAGGTTAGGGGATCAATTCATCGCCTTGTTCTTTCATCTTCAACATATGGAAAAATATAACAGTTTTAAGTTTGATCAACAAATAACACTTGTAGGAAATCAAGTACAACTTAATGTCCCTGATTCACCACTTGTAGGTCGAAATATCACAAATGTGAATTTCTCAAGAAAGATGCCGATTCCTGCTCCACGATTACCAACTTGGGAGCTCCGGCAAGTCCAGAGTTTAATCATAATAGGTTCTATCCCAGTTACCAACCTGGGATGACCCATTTTTACCTGATTTCTTCGTTTTCTTCTCATAGAATTCCTTTACCCCTTTGACTTTTCCATCAACCATTTTTCCAAAAATATTTTGAACTTTGGGGCTAAAAGCTTTTTCCACATCAAATTCTTCCTTTTCAGAAAAAAATTGATTTGAAATCTCAACTTTTCCAAATTTTTGTTTAAAATTTTCAGCCCTCAATGGTGGAAAATTTGCATCATCCATTGGCGGAACTGATTTTTCAATTTTTGGTTCAACTTGTGACTCCTCTGACTTTGTGGAATCAGATTCATAGCCAGAAAATAGCTCCTCTGATTTTAACGAATCAGAATCATTGCTAGAACTATCATCAGATTTTTTTACAACCCACTTTTGGTTGTCAAGATTTGCTTTTCTTTTGTAAAAACCTTTTGAACATTCACCAACCTCAAATTTTGAGTTTTTGAAAACTGTAAAAAGTTTGATTGGTGGTTCATTTTCAACAATCTTTTCTTTGAGTTTATCAGAAACTCCCTGTTGTGTGTTTGTTGCCTTTGAACAGTTTCGAGCAATATGACCAACAACTTTGCATTTAAAATAGGTTCTTGTCTCTTTCCTCTTGCTTCTTTGCAAGGAATTCTTTGTTTGTTTGCTTTCTGAACAATTTCTCTTTTTCTTCTTCAGATGATGTTCCTGAAACAAAAAACATTTTTTGTTTTATAAGTTTTCTCATTTTTATGATTTTTCGGTGGAATAAATCCAAGACCTTTTCTTTTGAAATTACCGTTATGGTTTGGTTTCTTTGAAAACCAGAACCAGAACTGTAACCCTTTTTCTTGTTTAACCTTTGTTGTACTCTTGAGGTGTATTTTTTAGGTTTTACAGAAAGATTTACATCTTTTATTTCAGAAATATTAATTTCTGTTAGTTTGAAAACCTTTTTGATCATTTCAGTTTTAACACCTCTTATTGGAAATTCATCATCAGAATATAATTTGTCAGAATCATTCAAAGTATATGTAACTTTGAATATTTCATCATTCAAATTAGATTTTGATAACAGAAATTCTTTATTGTACACCCATTTGTCCTTTTTGACGGTTCAACTTGACGTCTCAGACTTTGACTCTGAGTTTGACTCCAACTTTGACTCCTCGACCTCATCTTTATCCAACACCTGATCGACCACTTTCTTTATTAACTCAGACTCATGATTAGTATCGGACGAAGTAAAAGTGACATCAATGTTGTCTGGCAAATTATCTGAAGACTCAGATTCCCACTGTAAATTGGTTGCCTTTAAGACTCTTTCTGAATTTGGATTTCATGGAGAATATCCATTTTCAAGTGGAGGTGGACACTTGTTGTAACTGGCACCTTGTTTCTTACCAGAAATCTTCATTTCATTATCCTTCTTCTTTTCAGAACTCTTGTCTTCAGATACTTCCTCTTCATTAAATGCCTTCATGCCTTCAACGGTTGGATAAATCCTGTCAATAACATAAGAAGTACATGAGTAACTTTTTAACAATCTATTAACTCTCTCTGTTTCAATCCTTTGGGTTTCCAGTTTCTGTTCCAGCACAGCACACTTCTCAATGTAATTGTTTACAATTTTCTACTTTGTCATAAAAGCTCCTTGAACCGTCTTCATAGCTGTTGCTTGTTCACTATTTGATTGATTATACTGACTCATTGCTTTGTTTAGAACATCATAGGATTCTTTCAATCTGTTCATGTTATGAATCAAAGTACTGTTTTGCTTTTTCACTGCTTCACAGTTTTCACATTTCACATGAATCTTTTGTACATCAGCTTCTGCTTCAACCATGAAAGCTGGAACTTCTTTTACCTTTTTCTTTATCACAGGAACTTCTTCATCATCACTGCTGACATGTTTCTTAACTTTCTTCTTTTTCTTTCGAACTTTTCCATCATCACTATCACTCTCTTCTAGCATTCTCAAATACTCTTTCATTCTGTTTGCATAATAATCATTATCATTATCACTGTCTTCAGCAACTCAAGCCACAAAAGCTTTATGATCTGAAGTTTTGTTAGGATCATAGTCATCCCAACTAAAACCTTTTGGAAGTCTTTCATCATCTTGATTTATCATTTTGTTTGTCAGATAAGCTTTACTCTCTGCTGAAATATATTTATTCCAACTTACTCCTTTAGACGAATTTTTATCATCTTGATTCACCATATAAGCTTTCTTTGATTCTTCAATCTCCTTCCTAGCATGAGCAGTTTGTGGTTGTTGTTGAGGTGGTTGTTGAGCAACTTGATGATAAATTGCTTTCCGATAATAATCATTGTTGTTGAACGGATTTTTAGCTCCACTTGCTTCGCGATTAGTACATTCTCTCTTGAAATGCCCTTTTTCCCTGCAACGAAAACAAGTAACTTTAGATTTATCAAATCCTAAAGTAGAAACATTTGCATCACGAAAAACATCTCTTCCCGTAATTTGTTTAAACTTCTCAGCTCTTCTCAACACACTCGCCATACACCATTTTATATCCATCAACTCCATCTCTTCAGCATCAATCTGATCATAATCCTCTTTAGTCAACATCGGATTCCCGATCCTTCCTGCTACTAAACTCCCATATGACTCTAACACAGTCACCAACAAAGACATGTGACTTTTTGCAACTTCTTCCGAGTAGTTTTGGTCATTCTCAAGATTTAATGCAATGTTGCATTGAAGAACTTTGCCACTCTTGGTTGCTGAAAAATTTGGATCAAATGACGGATATGAAGAGAAACTCACTTTGCTGTTTGATCCTTTAGATGACCCTCCAGATGAATTTTTTACATTGAATGCAGTTTCAATCTTTGGTGACATGTTGGTCTTATCACTGATACCTCCTTTGTAATACAAACCAATTACTTGTTCACCATCAAAATCTTTCATTCTTGAGATTTTTTGTTGTTCCATTTCTTGAGCTTCAAGTTTTTCAATAAACTTGCCCAATGTTAAATTTCCGAAATCTTTCTTATTTCTCAACATCATAAGATATGTGCCCCAAGTTTCATGTGGTAATGCATCAGCCAGCTTTTCAATCAATTCTTCATTATCTTTTGTAATGCTCACCCTCTTCATGTTGACTAACAGATTGCAATATCTTTCGATGATCTGCTTAGTACTTTCAGTTCTCAAACCACGAAATAAATTAAACTCTTTTTTCAAAAGTGATTTTTTGTTCTTAATCATCTCTTTGCTTCCAACAAACTTCAATTTTAATGCTTTCCAGATAGAATATGCAGTTCCATTGTGTTGCAATAAAACCAAGATATCCTCTTTCACAGCTTGATGCAATAAACTTGTCATCATTTTTTCATCTTTGTATTTCTTTTTCTCTTCATCACTTAGATCTTTAATTGCAATTACCTCTTCATCATCATTCACCGGTCTAACATATTTTGTTTCAACACATTCCCAAGCATCCAAATAATTTGCTTGTACCCAATTTTCAAATCTTTCTTCCCATACCTTATACTCCTCAATGTTCATGAGCTTTGGCGGTTTTTGCATGGTGCCCGTTTCATTTTCTAACATTGTGTTCTGTGCAATGGTAATCGGAGTAGCAAAGGCATTGTAAAACTCTTCTTCCATGATTCGATTTTAAAATTTCACAAATTTAATCTTTCAAACGAAATAGCACAATTCAAACGAAATAACCAATCTGATGCGAAATAACTGCTTTCGTGAACTTTCAAGCGAAATAGGTGATTTTGTGCGAAATAGTCAAACGAAATGCCAACTTGGTGCGAAATGAGCTGATTTCGTACGAAATGAGATGATTTCATGCGAAATGAATGAATCTGATGTGATTTCGTGCGAAATAAGTGTGGTATTTTGTACGAAATAGATGAAACCAATACTATTCCGTGCGAAATGCTGCTGATATCCTCAATTCGGCCATGTTTTTGTCAAATTGAATAGGTTTTAGTCCGATTTTAGATCTAATTCTTTCAAGGTTTTGTTAAAACACAGTTTCGCATATAATGTGAAAAATTTAAGTCATTTTAACCGTGAAATCAAGTTTAATTTTGAAAAGAAGGTGTAGAAAACAGATTTTTTAGCTGAATCGGTAAGAACTCTTCCTCCTGAGCTCTGATACCACTTGTAGGTTCGTATTCTGACCCAAACGAGTCGTTCAGAAGAGTTTTTGCTCGATACGAGAGGCGGAAACAAACATATCAAGTTGATTCAGCTTGAGATTCACTTTAAATGTCTTTTTGATTGATATAACAACGATTTACAGCGAGTAGACACTTCAGCAGCAGTTTGACACTGAAACCGGAAAGTTACAAATGACAAGGCACATCAGGTATTTATAGGCTAGCCTATTTCGCACGAAACAGTTGGTACGAAATCAGTTTCACACGAAATAGTTATTTCGTGCGAAATAGCCAACTGATTTCGTACGAAATAGCTGTTTCCTATTTCGTGCGAAATACCCATAACTCCTAATTTCTCGTAAAACGTGCCCTGATCTAGCCAATCTAATACAAGACTCGATACAAGACAAAGTCGACAGACGTATGCACCAACATAGGGAAGCATAAAATAATAACAGTAATAGTGGAAGTAAGCGATCACGTACTGAACCCAGTCACAGCATGAACAATGGACCATTACTTCAGTTGCCAATTTCAAAAAGAAGAAGAACCATGTCTTATGGTTGTTCTTACAAAGAAATCTGGTCTTATAAACCAATAGAATTCTCGGGCAATGAAGGAGCCATTGCAGCTCTACACTGGTTAGAAAAGACTGAGCCAGTCTTAAAAATAAGCAAGTGTGAAGAAGAAAACAAAATCATGTTTGCTTCCAATTTATTTAAGAATGCAGCTATGGAATGGTGGAACACTATTCTCCAGACTAGGGGAAGTGACAGGGTCTATAGTATGGAATGGAACGAGTTTAAGAATATGGTTGAAAGAAAATTCTGTACTCCTAATGAAAATGAGCAGATAGCTAATAAATTCTTAAACCTTAGAATGACTAGAGTAGATAGCAAAGGTTACACTACTACATTCTTTGAATATGCTAGAATAGTGCCAACCCTAGCATCACCAGAACCAGTGTTAATCTCCCGTTACATCTGGGGATTAATCAATGAAATTAGACATGCAGTCAAGGCAGCTAGACCACAAACCATAGAAGAAGCTGTAGAACTTGCAAATACTTTGACTGGTGAACTAGTACGTACACAAGAAGAAAACCAAAGAAATAACCTAGCTCAAAGGCTTACCCAGGAATTTCGCTACGGTAATTCCAACTGTGGGAAAAATATAGGTTCTACCTCTACACCTTACTGTAAAGCATGTAAGAAGAAGCATTTAGGAAGATGCTCCACCTACTGCATGTAACACCCCGAAAACGGGTTTGGTAATCAAACCTCGTTAATACTAAAAGACGGGTAAAGTACAGGTAGCGGTAGAAGTAACCCGGTAAATATTAGGATTTAAATAAATAAACCTAATATTTAATAAAACGTGAATGAATACTTTTAAGGAAATAAGTTTATAAAAGGCCCGAGTTAACGGGACTTAAAAATAAAACGGGTTATAATTTCCCCGAACCCACCAAGTAACTAGGAATATCAACCTAGTTAAATATGTGCCTTAAAACAAAGAAGGAAACTTGGGAAATAACCCTTATTATAAAGCTACAAACTAGAGGGGCTAAAAAGGGAAGAATTGAAACTTGATTTATTAAAATTAAACACAACACACACACTAGGTGTGTGTGTGCGTGTTCTGGTCGACCAGGAGAAAGCTCAGGAGAGCTCAAACCCTAACTTCAACAAATTGATCAAATTGAAGCCCAAATCAAGAGCCAAATCAATGCATGAACACAAATTCGTGATCACCAAGTCAAGGGGATCGTGAGGTATGTTGAATTTCTAACATTCGTGAAGTTGTAAAAATTTGATAATCATCCTAATCGCGAATTAGGCATGAATTAGAGAAGCTATGGCTAGATAAGTGATGTATACTTGCTTAGGAACGAAACCCTAAGTGAAAATCATACCTAACACGCTATGAATTGAATGAATTCCCACACTAGGCTAAGTGGGTATTAGTCATAAGGTGGAATTGATGATATGATTATGATTAGAATCATCATGCATGTTAAGTAATCGGGAAATACTTAAACAAATTTCAATTTTGAGTATTTGACCATAAGTGATAGTGGTAAAATTTGATGTTAATCTTGGTAAAAATAACTAGTTATGAACTAGTTTGTAAATGTGTAAAAGTATGCCCACTAGGTGTTTGTTAAAATGCCTAAACGAAGCTAAAATGTTGAAATTCCATGTGAAGTGTGCATTTGGATATGTCGATAGATCAATTGACTTTTGGGAAGTCAAACTAACCAATGATTTAATCGAGTGATAAAGTCGACATAAGACCCGTTAGATGGAGTAGTCATAATTGATAATGACTAATCTAACCATCTTGTGAATTATGATGATAGTTTGACGCTTAACGAGCTAGGTGGAAGCTTGATGAGTGAGCGGGTCAAACGAATCAAGTGAGAAGAAAGGCGTATTCGGGATGCGAGGTAAGTTAAAACTTACACCTTTTATTTAATATCTATTGGCTTTATAGATTTTGAATAATCAAAAGTCACATTTGACTTATGATGTTTTGACCCGACGTGCGAGGTTCGGAACAAAAGACAATAATGATAAACCATGTTAAATGGTTAAAAAGAGCTAATAAGGTCATTTAGTTATGTAATGACTAATAAATAACGAGTTTTGAATAACTTACCTTATAAGGTAAATCAATACATTTAATAAGGGTAAAACGGCAATGTGGTCACTCGTTGACGATAACCGCTAGTTTTGAAGGACACTTTATGGCGTAAGATATAAATGGGTCAAAATAATCAAGAAATAGATTTATAAGTAAATCGACCGTATGGTGTAAACCGGTACAAGTTATGTAGACGAGATGATAATAAATCCATCTCGCAAAAGTAAATGGTCATATAGACCAAACGAGTCAAAAGGTGAAAATATCACCCTTTGACAATATCGGCTAATGTTTTGTCGAGTTGTATGATTACAGGAATAAATATTGATTGAATGTTGTCATCGCTATTACTTAGCGGCTACTAAGGCAAGGTATCAAAACGGGTCAATATATTGATTCGAGCCAGGTATGTATAATTGGTCAAATCATCATTAGAACTTGAAGTTCAATGAGGGCTAAACAAGTTAAAATGGACATTGGGTTATCTTTTAAGTAAACCGAATGGTTTAAGTTATTGTCATTGTGTTTTAAAAACATGAAGGCTATTTAAACAAGATCCTAGTTTAAAAAGTGGAATTTTGGTCAATTACGACATGAAAAGTCCTTTGTTGTAAAGAAAGGGTTTAAGATGACCAAAACGCCCTCGTAAGCAAAATCGAGTAAATGAACCTTAAGATTCGTTTAAAAACAAGTTATATGATCAAGCAAATACTTTGAATAAGTATAAAGAATGAAAAGGGTAAATCTTGGGTCAAATGACTCAATATGGGTCTTTGCCGTAAAATGATAGTCCGAGGGATAAAACTCAGAATATATGTATCTCCATATTAAATCCACCACAAATATAGTTGTGGTGGAAGACTACTTGGTAAGAAATGTGGAAATATAAAGTTAGATACAAATTAAAGCGATTTTAGGCTCGAAAGTGCTTAAATACCCTTAACGGGTCAAAATAAGCATACGAGCGAAAACGGGTTTAAATTGTGTAATAAACCTATGATTAAAACCTAATTTAGTGGGTAACATTAATTTGAAGAAGTGTATGAGATATAGGAATCAAATAAATACGTTTGTTTGATAAAATGCATAAACGGGTTAAAATTCGGTAAAAAGGTAACGAGTCGAAGGCATAGAAGTCTCAAAATTTCTTATGTTGGATGTAGGCTTTTAACTCCATAAGATGGAGGATTAAATTACGGACGCGTAGGAAAAAGAATCGGGTAAAACGGATCAATAACGAAGAAGTTATGGCCGTTTTCGTGAAATCGGGTTGAGCTGGGAATGTACAGCATCAGCTGAAGGCATAGGCTGTGAAAAACAGGGCTAGGCGTGACACCTAGGTCCTTGGCGTCACGTCTAGCCCCCTAACTCCGAAAATTGTTAATTTTTGTCATTTTTTACCCCTGTACTTGTTTGAACTTAATATTTGACTATCAAAACTAACTTTTAAGTTGGTTTTGATCATAGGTGAATGCCAAGAGTGCACAGATGAAGATCAAGCGACGAGCAAGAACCGAACACGATCACGAAATAAGCTTCCGCACTATGTATCGTTATTATGTTAAACGACGAACGTACACATGATATGTTGTATACTTTTTAAATTGTAAAAAGTTTTAATAAACCCGTAATTTCCAATGCATATGTAATCTTAATTACATGACTGTTTTTCGTAAATGATACGTTAAACCTTAATTTATAAGAACGGGTGTTACACTGCAACTACTACAAAATACCAGGACACAAAGAAGAAGATTGTAGGAAGAAACCCAGTAATGGAGTATGCTTCAACTGTGGAGAAAAATGGCATATTAAACCGAATTGTCCGAAACTAGCTCTAGCCATGAACAACAAGACTACAAAGAATGCTAGGGCATTTGTTCTGACAACCGAAGAAGAAAAGATGATTCCGGACGTGATTGCCGGTACGTTTTTAGTTAATGATGTTTTTGCTAAAGTATTATTTGACTCTGGTGCGAACCAAAGTTTTATTAATACTTCATTTTGCAAACTTCTCAACCAACCATTAACTAAACTTCAACAAGAATGTCTAGTAGAAAAAGCAAATGGAGAATCCATTAAGATTACTGAAATCTTGCAGGGAGCAAGAATAGAATTTTTAAATCAAAAGTTTATTGCAAATCTTTATCCAATGAATCTAGCAGGATTCGATGTTGTATTAGGAATGGATTGGTTAGTAGCCAATAAAGCCAGTATTCTATGTGATCAAAAGTCAATACAAGTAAATTCACCAAAAGGTGAAAAGATCACAATTAAAGGAGATAAGCCAACTAGACCCAAGAAATTCATCTCTGTGATGAGAACTGCAAGCTGTGCAAGAAAAGGATCAATAGTGTATATGATTTCCATAATCATTCACACTAACGGAAAAGAATTAAAAGATATTCCCGTAGTATCTCAATTTTTAGATGTATTCCCAGAAAAATTACCATGACTACCGCCAGAAAGAGAAGTCGAATTCAGAATTCATCTCCTACCAGGATAGCACCAATTGCCAAGGCACCTTACCGTTTGGCACCCGCAGAAATGCAAGAGCTTAAGAAGCAGCTAGACGAACTGTTGGAAAAAGGATTCATACAGTCAAGTTCATCTCCGCAGGGAGTACCGATCTTGTTTGTCAAAAAGAAAGATGGATCAATGTGTATGTGCATTGATTACCAAGAATTGAACAATGTCATGATTAAAAATCGGTACCCATTACCGAGAATCGATGATCTGTTTGATCAATTGCAAGGAGCTCGATTCTTTTCTAAAATCGATTTACGCTTAGGATATCATCAATTAAAGATATAGGAAGAAGACCTTCCTAAGACCGCTTTCAGAACAAGGTATGGCCATTATGAATTTAATGTCATGCCATTTGGTTTAACCAATGCCCCAGCCGCATTTATGGACATGATGAACCGAATATGTAAGCCATATTTGGATAAATTCATAATTGTCTTTATAGATGATATTCTCATTTACTCTAAAAGTAAAGAGGAACATGCAGCGCATCTACATACACTCCTAAATTTGCTGAGAAAAGAAAAGCTTTACGCTACATTTTCGAAATGTGAATTCTGGTTAGAAGAAGTGCAATTTCTTGGACATTTAGTTAACCATGAAGGAATTTATGTGGATCCCACAAAGATTGAGGCAATTACTAAATGGAAAGTCCCCGAGTCGCCAACAGAGGTTAGAAGTTTTCTAGGATTGGCCGGTTATTATAGACGATTTATCCGAGATTTTTCCAGAATAGCCGTTCCCTTAACTAAGCTAACCTGTAAATCTGTTAAGTTTGAATGGGACCAAAACATGAAGAAGCCTTTAGAATTCTTAAGCAAAGATTAACCAACGCACCCATACTAGCGTTACCAGAAGGAACTGAAGACTTTGTAGTCTATTGTGACGCTTCTAAGTTAGGTTATGGATGTGTGTTGATGCAAAGTCAAAAGGTTATAGCCTATGCTTCTAGACAACTTAAGAATCATGAAGAGAACTATACAACACATGATTTAGAATTAGGAGCCATAATTTTTCCCTGAAATTTTGGAGACAATATCTTTACGGTAGTAAGTTTACCATTTTCACCGATCATAAGAGTTTAAGATATGTTTTTGGGCAAAAAGAGTTGAATATGAGACAAAGACGCTGGATTGAAATTCTTAGTGATTATGATTGTAGTATCCAGTATCATGCAGGAAAGGCTAACGTAGTAGCCGATGCTTTAAGTTGAAAATATCATGAAAAACCAAAAAGAGTACATTCTCTTAAATTGAATATGCAAATAGATTTAAATGAGCAAATTAGAGAAGTACAAGAATCAGTAATCAATGATGATACTGAAAAATTAAAAGGAATGATTAAGGAATTAGAACAAGCAACAGATGGAATTTGGAGATTTCATAAGAAAAGAATGTGGATACCCAAATTAGGAAACCTACGCCACCGAATATTAGAAGAAGCCCATAAGTCTAAATATACGATACATCTTGGAAGTGACAAAATGTATCAAGACTTAAGAAAGAATTTCTGGTGGATATGAATGAAAAAGGATATAGCAGCTTATGTTGCCAAGTGTCTAACCTGTTCACAGGTCAAAGCTGAACATCAGAAACCCTCAGCTTTGTTGCAGCAATTGGAAATGCCTGTATGGAAATGAGAATTGATAACAATGGATTTTGTTTGTAAGTCCCGTGAAACGGATCTTTCAATGATATCAAACTACACCAAGTTTGTGCGGAATCCAAACTTGATGTGATTCAAGAAAAACCGAAAAGCAATTGAAAAACGAAGAACACAATACCGAATTACTTTGAAACTTGCACACGATTCTATTACTATCAACTAGCAAAACCGTCTGGTACAAGTTCCTACACCACCAAAATCGCCTCCCTCTGTCACTCTAGAATTTCTGTAACTGAGGCTCTAAGAAGTTCCAACCCTAAAACAAGTTGAAAACTTGTTTATATACTTACTAAAGCCCACTTCCCTATATGGGCTCCCCTTGGGCCTGCTTGGCCCACATGGCCTAAAGCTTGGCCCAAGTGACCTATAAAGGTCCACAACCTAATATAAACTAACTCGGCAAGGCCCAGTTCGTAACCATAACCCGTTGTGTTAATTTGATGTGTCAGTCTCACACTTTAGGGCCTAACAATCTCCCCCTAGACTGATGCCATCAAATTGTCTTCATAGCATGAATTCAACAACGTCTTCAACGAAGTCTATGGTTGATGCTTTGCTTCAGATGTTGTGGAAGTTCTTGACTTCTGAACTCTCAGCACTGGGTCTCTTTCTTCAGCTCTTGTGGTTAGCTTCATATCAGGATCTCGATCAGCTTTGCTTGAAATATCTTTGTCAAAAAGAATGTGAGAGGAGGATTCTCAGCAGCTCTTTTCTTCTTCAGTCTTTGTCTTTCAAGCAGATTTACGGTACTTCTTCAAATGCACTATCACTGTCAGACGGCAATTCGTATCCGATTCTTCTGACTCAGGTACATCTTGTTGTTGTGCTGCTTCAGGCTTCTTCAGCAACTAACAGCATCTCAGTCTTCATCAACCCCTGTTCTTGATTGAAATCAAGTTCTGCACATGCTCACAAACTCATAAGCAAACATTTCTTATGCAACAGGGAGAGTACCACATGAACATTAGGTACATGAAATTTCACAATTTAAATTCTTTTAACTTTTGATGATCAGTCAAATCTTCAAGAACGGTTACATTTTTAATTTTAAGAAAAATAAATAAACACTCTATTTTTGGATTTTTTGGTTTTATAAAAAAACAAATAAAAACTCAAAATATAAACAACTACCATAATATACAATTACAATTTCAATGGGATCAAAATTCGTTCTCAGGCAGACTAAGGAACACTTTTCAGTACGAGCCTAATCAAACTGGTCTATGCGATTGCCAATATGTTTGTCCACTTAAACTTTAACGCTCAACTTTCAATTTTTCAACATCGTGATATGCTTTAAGTAATATTATACTATTATACCCGTGTGTCCCATTCCAAGGCATACCCCCGCAATCAAGGTAAGCACAACGATTCATCGTAGCAGGTGAGTATACTGATGTCATCCTTTAAGATATCCTGACTATGTCTAGGTCTGCATATAATCTGTTTTATCATATTTTGATTTTTAACAATGAACACCCAAATAAATACTAATCAAATCCTGGAAATATAAACAGCACACTCTATCATGTAAGTATCTTCCCTACCACATATTTCACAAGTCCAATCCAGATTTCTGAAATCTTAACTGGGAATAGGTTGAGAAGAGAACATAATAGATCTTAAGTAGAGATGGTATAATATACAGATCAAATGAGTTTTTCTCAATTTGATATAAGTTTCTTGGGTTTCTTTTGGGCACTTGAGGGCCTCTTTCGGGTGTATTAGATCTATAGCGCGACAACGTACAGCTAGGTCAGCATGTATCTGGATGCAGCAGAAGCTGTCGTTGCCTAGCACCTCCAGGTCAGCATATATCTGGATGCAGCAGAGGAGGTACACGACTTTTTTCAGAGAAGATTTCAGAATCAGATCAAAATTGTGTGTATCAGGACAACATACAGACATTCAAATAGAAATGAGCTAATTCCAAGTGACTTTCTTTCCTCGGTTCATGTACAATTTTAGTTCTGAACAGAAGGACAGCCAAAATATCCCCGGATGATTCAACAATATAAAGACCTGAAACCTCAGATGTTGGCTATCTATCAACGCAAGATTTAAGACCATAAAATCATACACCGTTGGTATGTTACCCACATGGTACATAGTTCGTTATATTTATATCACTTAGTATCTTTTATCATTTTGAGCGTCAAGCCTATCGACATATCGCAGTAGATCCTAGTCTATTCAGCTATGGCACCTTACATGTGTTAGTCAAACCCTTTAACACGAACATTTATTTCACTTCCCATATCATGCAATTTTTCTTTTTGGCTTTTTCATTTTTCAAATGTTTTTGTATTTTTCTCATTTTCTCCCCCTAAAACAATACATATTTACAGCAAACTCTTTTTGTATTTTCTGAGTTTTCTCCCCCTAAACTCTATATCGATCTATATGTTCCTCTCCCCCCCTAAATTTGTGCATAAATCTTGTATTTTTGTGCAAATTTACCATTTACTAGAGAAAGGACACAGTATGTACAAAGTTATAAACTAAGAAAAAGAGAAAAATATTTTTGCTCAACCGTTCCGTCATTAGATTGAAGACTAATCAAATTCAAATCAAAGTACTGAATTTAAACGGTACCTTTTGCTGATCATTTCTTACTTCTTTAATCTCCTCCAAAGGAAACATATCATCTGTAAAAAAAATTTGAACTTTTTGCAACAGTGAAATGTTACCCGTTTTTATCTCTAGAACAACCGCTATCAACATTTCAGAGATTGTCAACAGCTCCTCCTTTGTTGTTCCTGAAAGGTAAGGAGATTAGTAAGACATGGGTACCCAGGCCATCGTGGTCCTGGGATTTCCTGAAGCATCAAAATAAGACACTTCTTTTAAACATAGGTCCTCTTTCGTCTCAAGGATTGGAGATGTTGCTGCTTTAGATTTGGGTTTCCAAATCTGTTTCGGTCTAGCAAACGCGCTTGTTGCCTTCGGTTGAGCAACTTTAGTTGTTTCAGGTTTGTTAGTTTTAGAAAAACATTTTTGTTCCTGAACAGCCTTGCGTTTGTTTTTAGCAGCATTCCAATCCCCATCAGAAGGTTTAACCTTGGGATTCACATTCTTTATTGCCTTAGGTGATGAAACCTTCATTGGCTTAGAATGGTAGTTATCCTTAGGTGTAACCCTCTGATTTTGAGCATAATACGGTTCATGGGGATGATTTGTGCAGTTCCGAGCAATGTGACCAGCAATGCCGCAATTGAAGCATGTTTGTCTCTTCATGTAGAAGGCATTCTGATCATCTTGTGTAGCTCTTGCAGGCCCTGAAGGATGAAATGGTCCTTTTTGTGCTTGTTTTCTTTGCACATTTCTTGCAAACGAGGATGAATTTGGATGTCTATACTTGTCGTTTGCTGGGGCCTTCTGTGGTGGAGATTTCTTTTGATTCTTCTTGTTTTGTTTAGACTGCAAGTCTTGTTCAGAAATCTCACCAGTCTTTCCGAAAGCTTTGTTAGCACAGTCAAATGCATATTTCTCACATTTGCCATTAATGACTGGCTTAACGAAAGCATTTTTCACGTCACGGGTCTTTTGAGAACTATTGCTGCCCGTTGAGGACTGTGGAGAGCCTGATCGTCTGTGATGTTTAGGCTTCTTATTTCCGCGTCCTTTACCTGCTCGCTTCGGCTCTTTTTGCTTGATCTGAACTTTTTCATCTCTAACAGAAGGTTCAGACTGTTTAGCTTGCGCACTTGGAGCCTTGTCCACGTCAATCTTCTCTTCATCCTTCATGTCATCAGCTTTGACAGAATCCGAGAGTTCTGGTTTGTTAGATGAAATACCAGAAACTTTAGCAGGAACTTCATCTGAAACATTTGACAAATTTTCAGCACAAGACGGTTCTGCACATGACGCCTTTGAGCTGAATCCACTAGAATCAACTTATTCCAATTTCTCAGAATCAGTTGCTTCAGATGATTCACATTTGGAATCAGATGGTTCAACTGGCTCATTCGTTTCATTTGTCGTTTCAGTCTTTGTTTCCCAAGCATCAACGTTTTCGCCCAAACCGTCAGTCCTGAAATTAATCACAGAGCGAAAAACCGAGTTAAAAATATCACATGACGAAATAGAGTCTTGATTAAGTTCATTTATTAAATTTTCATAAGAACCAGACTCTGATGCTTGTTCATCCCCAACTACATTTTCAACTTTTACTTCAACTACTTCATCTGCAGGGGAAGACGAAGCATTAGGATCAAAATTACCATTTGAAACAAAATTTACCGAAGAACTCGCTCGTTTATCAAAAGGTCTGCTGTTGATTGATGACTTATCAGTTTTAGGACCGTAAGCCATCTTGTCCTCATTCATCAATTCTTCCTCAGTCATGGGTAAATATGTGTAGTTGTCATTATATGGAGGAGAAACTTGATTGAAACCCAAACCACGCCCTTTATTTTCCTTGTATGCGAGCTGTTGATCACACAAGTTTTTGACCAATTTGCTGGAAGAATCATACTTTTTAATGTTAAGTTCGTTAATTTGATATCTTTCTCTGATATCTTCCAGTTCTTTGATCAAAATGCATACCTTCTCCTGTGCCTCCAAGAAATGGGCTGTTTTTACACTTACATCATCCTTAAGTTTGATGATGTCTTTTCGCTGAGCTTCAATTTTATCTTTATAAAGCTTTTCATTCTTTGATAAAGTAAAATTTTTATTTTTTATGTCGTTGTAGTCTTGAATCAACTCAGCGTTGTGTAACCGATATGCCTCATTTCTTTCTCTACACTCAGGAGTGCAAAAGACAGAAAGTATCTCTTCACGATCACGAGTAATTTCTTGAGCCAGGGGTTTGTTAAACATAAATGCTGAATTTTGTGTGGATGAGCAAACTGCAGCAGATGTGTTGCCTTGAGTAGACTGTTTGTCAGCATTGTCATATGATTTGATGATTGAGATCAGCTCATCCGGCTTCATTCTGTAACAATCGGTTGTCACTATTATCTGATTAACATTGGTAAACCAACTACAGTTTGCCTGATCTGGAATCTCTTTTATAGCATCCAGAAGCTTTCTATTGCTCATGTGAGTAGACACCACCATCTCTGCCTTCTCCATTTTAGAGATCAGTTCAGCAAACCGACCTGTAAGTGCTTCTATAGATTCACCATATGAGTATCTGAATCCTTGGAGTTCCTGCTCAAGCACCTCTCTCTTAGAAGACATTTTTTAAGATGTGATTCCCAAAAATGTGATCTCAGAAAATGTGACCCCCTGAAAATGTGCGCTTTTGACTATTTCCTCAACACAATCCCAAAGCGAGAACCCGTGTACTCGCTAACTCAAACCTCTTGCACGCGATTGACTGAACCCGTTTTCTAAATCGCACCTCAAAAATATGTCAAAACCGTTATCACAAGCCAAACAAACCAAGCCCCTTTTTTTTTTTTTTTTTTAAATTTTATTTTCTTATTTTAATTAGAATATGAAACAAACTATTATTATTATTATTAAATAAATATAAATTAATGATTACGTAATGATGGCCTAATGATTATTATAATTATTATTATTATAATAGACAAAACCTAAAACACTTAATTTCTGTGTAAGTCGTCTTCTTCAATGGCAAACCGAAACCGAACCCTAATATTCAAACTCAGCCGTCAAACACTTTGCAACTGATGAACCTGATGATGATTTGAAGAGATGGGTTAATGATGGTGAGTCACGGTAATTGTAGACAGTGAGGATGGTGATGAAGAAAGATTTCAGTCAGAACGTTGAATCGAAAACTACGGTGGTTGTTAATGGTGGTCGTTTGATGGTGAACGGAGAGCGTAGCGTGATGCAGGTTGATCGGAGGTATAGAGATGTGATAAACGGTGACCGGTGATCGGAGTTTGAACGGAGAGGATTAAGATTGGAGACGAGATGATTGAAGAAGGTGAAGTTGCAGGTTTCACGGTGATGGAGAAGATGACACGAAACCGCGGTTGCGACACAGGAACAAATGACTCGAGACCAGCTGATGATTGTGACTCGAAAACAAAACGTGATGAACCGAGATCTCGGTTGCGACTCGGAATGATGGTTGCGAGTCGAACGAGTCGAAACGGTGGTTGCGACTCGTAATCGAGGTTGCGAGTCGAAACTAAACAGGATGAGCCGAGACCTTACTTCTGATTGCGACTGATGATGTTGATGTTGTAAGAAAATGGTTGCGACTCGGGATGCTTGATGAAGATGAAACGGTTGCGACTCGGAACGACGTTTGCGAGTCGGAACAGTGAATGAGATAACCCGTGGTTGTTGGACTTCCAAAATTTTGCACGTGTTTTAAAAATCAAACAATATATTCGATATTTTTGTGATTTTGGCAATTTTTGGAAATCAAGAATGTTTCAAAAATTATCAACTAGAATCTCGAAAATTTTGGGATTTTTCTAAAATAAAGAATTTTTCAAATTTATTGAAGATTGGATAAAATCCCTTTAACACAATTTTGAACGGATCAAGGTGCAAAATACGATTAATTTTAAATAAAATTCTGATGAACTTTCCGAAGAACACGAAGAACGTGAAGAACACCAACTCAAAAATAACAAAAATCTTGAATCCTTGATATCACACCGAGCCTAGAAACAGGTTCTTTGGCTCTGATACCACTTGTAAGTCCCGTGAAACGGATCTTTCAATGATATCAAACTACACCAAGTTTGTGCGGAATCCAAACTTGATGTGATTCAAGAAAAACCGAAAAGCAATTGAAAAACGAAGAACACAATACCGAATTACTTTGAAACTTGCACACGATTCTATTACTATCAACTAGTAAAACCGTCTGGTACAAGTTCCTACACCACCAAAATCGCCTCCCTCTGTCACTCTAGAATTTCTGTAACTGAGGCTCTAAGAAGTTCCAACCCTAAAACAAGTTGAAAACTTGTTTATATACTTACTAAAGCCCACTTCCCTATATGGGCTCCCCTTGGGCCTGCTTGGCCCACATGGCCTAAAGCTTGGCCCAAGTGACCTATAAAGGTCCACAACCTAATATAAACTAACTCGGCAAGGCCCAGTTCGTAACCATAACCCGTTGTGTTAATTTGATGTGTCAGTCTCACACTTTAGGGCCTAACATTGTTACCAAATTACCCAAGACACGAAAAGGTAATGATACAATCTGGGTAATTGCAGATAGGTTAACTAAATCTGCTCATTTCTTACCAATGAAGGAAACTTTCAGTATGGAACAACTAGCCAAGTTATATGTAAATGAAATAGTTTCATTACACGGAATTCATTTATCTATTGTTTCTGATAGAGATAGCCGTTTTACCTCTCATTTTTGGACTAGTTTCCAAAAAGCAATGGGAACCAAGCTAAATCTAAGTATCGCTTACCATCCTCAAACAGATGGACAAAGCGAAAGGATAATTCAGACAATGGAAGATATACTTAGAGCTTGTGTAATTGATTTCGGAGGAAATTGGGATGATCATTTACCATTAATAGAATTTTCTTACAATAACATCTATCATACTAGTATCGATGCTACACCATTCGAAGCACTTTATGGACGAAAGTGCCGAACCCTAGTCTGTTGGGCAGAAATTGGAGAAAAGCAACTATCTGGACCCGAGATAGTACAAGAGACAACATACAAGATTATTCAAGTCAAAGAAAGACTAAAAGCAGCACGCGATCGACAAAAGAGTTATGCTGATAACATGTAATGCCCGACTTAATTAATCAAGATTTTAATAATAAAATACACATTTTAATGCTAAAATGTGTCTTTACAAAAACTTTTCATACTAACATTCCCACATGTTTACAACATTTCAAAAACATATTTATAAGTGTTTACATAATTCATTTATAACTAAACAATCAAGATTTGACGCGGAAGTTTCATTTAACGAGTGTTCGGTTCTTGCTCGTCGCTTGATCTTCATCCGGGCACTCTTGGCGATCACCTATGATCAAAACCAACTTAAAAGTTAGTTTTGATAGTTAAATAATAAGTTTAAACAAGTTACATGGGTCAAACAAACAAAATTTAACAATTTTCGGATTCAGGGGGGGCTAGATGCCCCACCTAGCCCCCTTTTTGACAGCAAGTTCTTATTATGTTGCTGCATATTCCCAGCATAACCCGATTTCACGGAAACGAGCATAACTCTCTCGTTTTTAATCCGTTTTACCCGATTCTTTTTCCTACGCGTCCGTAATTCAATTCTCCATCTTATGAAGTTGAAATCCAACATCTGGCATAACAAAATTTCAGACCTTTAAGTCTTCGACTTAATACCTTTTTACAAAGTTATGACCCGTTCATGCGTTTATCAAACAAACATGTTTGTTTGATCCCAAATTCACATGAATCTTATAATTTCAATGTTGTCTATCATATTAGGTTCATTTCACGAGTTTATGTATATTCTTAAACCCGTTTGTACTTAAAAGCTTATTTTGACCCGTTAAGGGTATTTGAGCACTTTTCCGCATAATTCATACTCGTTTATTTCTAGCATCTTATTTTCGCAATATTTATCAAATGATCTTCCACCACAACTATTTTTATGGTGGATTTAGCATAACTAACCTATTATCCCAAAATTTACCCATCGGTTGGTCATTTTACGCAAATGACCATTTTTATGCATTTGACCCTTGAATGTGTATTCCTGTAACTTTTATTCATATCTAATGATTCCATAATCTTGATGCAAGTTCCTAAACAACCCCTATGGGTCGTTTACCCAATATACCCTTCAAGGGTGTTTTGGTCCACTTTAGTCCCTCACTTTACGACGAAGGACTTTCGTTAAATATTTGACCATAAATTATATGTTTAACTAAAAGCTTATTTATGCGTACCTGGCTCGGGTCAAGGTATTGACCCGTTTACATAACTTTTTGCTTTAAATCTTTCTAGTTAAAGCAACCTACGCTTATGTTGTTTCCTATGATTACAACACTCAACAAGCAATTGTCAAATGAAGTTGTCAAATGGTGTTAACAACACCATTTGACCCATTTAGCCTAATTGACCATTTATCCGTATGAGATGGCATTTAGTTACCATTTCATCCCTTTAAACCTATCCCGGTTTTCCCTTAAACTCGTTTTACTCAAAACCATTTTTAATTGTTCGTCATTACATGACTAATTTACCTTTTTACCCCTTTTACCATAATTCATGATTTCCTACCTTTTTATTCATTCCGACTTGCATTGTATCATGCAGGATCATCGTATTTCAATTACTTAACATTATTCACGATCAATTTTCGCTAGTAAGTGTATAGTAATTAAAAAGGGGGTGTAAGTTTAACTTACCTCGCATCCGAATTACGCTTTTCCTTTCCTTTCTTGTTTCGTTTGACCCGCTTCCTCCCAAGCCTCCATCTAGCTTGTCATCAGTCAAACTATCATCATAATCCGTAAGATGGTTAGATTAGTCATTATTAATTATGACTACCCCACCTAACGGGTCTTATGCCGAATTTATCATTCAATCAAACCATTGGTCAGTTTGACTTCTTAAAAGTCAATTTGTCTATAACATATTCAAACACACATTTGGCACATTAAACCCACTTAGGCATTTTCATCCGAACTCTTTAACCATTCTAGTCTTTACGCACCAATTTAACTTAGCTCTCGACTTTTGAAGCTAATCGTTCATTTGTTAAGCAAATAACTAAAGGTTTCCATCTACATGTAAAACCCGTTTCATTATAACATTAGACATTCATCCTATCATCAAATATAATCAAGTTCTACATATTAATTAGTAGACATCATGATTCCAAACACCTATTTATATGAACCAAAATCACTAGTTTCATCATAATTTATTAAACCCCTTTCATGAAAGTATAATCATGTACCCAATTTCATGGTTTAATCAAACACCTTCCATTCATTATCATGCATGATGATTCTAAACATAGTCTTATCATCAATTTCAACATAACAATAAAACCCACTTAGCTAGGTGTGGTGATTCAACCAAACACCTAAATCATAGCAATTTATTCTAAATCTTCACTTAGGGTTTGTTCCTAAGCAATCATACATCTCAAATTCAGCCATAACTTCTATGATTCATACATAGATCGCATCATGCAAGATTAACTAATTTTCACAACTTCATGAATGTTAGAAATTCGACATACCTTACGATCCCCTTGACTTGGTGATCGTTTATTCACGTTTGATTGTGAATTTGAGCTTCATTTTGACCTTCAATTTGATGATTATGTTAGATGTTAGGGTTTGGCTCCATGGGAGCTCTCCTGAACTCGATCCAGAACACACACTTGTGTGTGTGTGTTTTGTTTAGTTATTAATAAATAATCTTTCAAGTTATCCCGCTTTAACCCCTCGTGTTTGGTTCGTTATTAAGTAGGCGACAACCTACGTATTTCCAACAACGTTCCCATTTATTAACTAGGTTAAACATTCCTAGTTAACTTAGTGGGTTTGGGGAAATTATGACTGAGTTTATTTTTAAGTCCCGTTGCTCGGGCCTCCTATAAACTTTATTTCAACAAAAGCCTTTATACTACTTTTATTTAATATTATGTTTATTAATTTGAAATCCTAACATTCACCGGGTTAATTTTACCACTTACGGTACCCACCCGTCTTTTAGCATTAATGGGGTTTGATTACCAAACCCGTTTTCGGGGTGTTACATAACAGGCGAAAGCCATTGGAGTTTCAAGTAGGAGACAAGGTGTTATTAAAAGTTTCTCCTTAGAAAGGAGTGGTAAGATTCATCAAAAGAGGAAAGCTAAGCCCCAGGTATGTTGGACCCTTTGAGATTATTAGAAGAATAGGACCTGTAGCTTATCAGCTACAACTGATAGAGGAAATGGAAGGAATACATGATGTATTTCATGTATTTAATCTCAAAAAGTGTTTAGCCGATGAATCATTAGTAGTACCTCTTAAGGATATAGAGGTAAATGAAAAGCTAAAGTTTGTAGAAAAGCCACTACAGATTGAAGACAGGAAAGTCAAGAATCTCAAGCACAAGAGATTAGTTCTAGTCAAAGTGAAATAGGATTCTAAGAGAGGACCGGAATACACTTGGGAGCTTGAATCTGAAATGCAGAGGAAATATCCACACCTGTTCCAGTAGACATCGAGAACGAGTTCTAAAAAGGTGGGGAGGATATAACAACCCACTTAAATTTCCGACACTCCTAAATTATTTAAAACATCACTATACGTTCTAAAATACACCCCGTATACGTATAATGGCCCTAAATACCTCTATTTTTATAAAAATTAAATAAAATAAAGATTTAATGGGCGTTCGCGGGCCGCGAAGACTTAGTCATCGGCTTACGCGGGCCGCGACAGCTAGGCCACAAGGTCGCACCCCGAGCTGCCACGTGGCAGCCTCGTGTCAAACCTAATTCGACGAATCAGCAAGGCTAAAGCCTACACCCCTATGTCGCGGGGCGCAAAGGCCCTTTATGAATCCTTCGTGGGCCGCGAGGAATTGGCTGAACAGCCCTATAAATAGGAACGATCCATGGCCGGCCCTTAGAATTCATGTACCCTGTTCGAGCTCGAAAAAAATTGCCCTTAGATCTTAACTAAATAAAAAATTTAAACTAGTTCGAGCTCGAAAAAACGTGCCCTTAGGAGCCATTAACGCCTAAATAATCGACAAAGTTTATATCAAATTAAGTTAACGCCTAAATAATGATCGACAACATAAGTTAACTGAATTCGACATAAGTTAACTGAAATCGACATAAGTTAATTGAATTCAACATAATAACCGAAATCGTAAATCATAAGTTCACTGTGAATCCTAAATCATAAGTTAACTGAATTTGACAATTGATGTTTACCTGCTAACTGTGAACTGATCCATGATCGAAGGTTGTGACTGTAAAATCGAAGGCATGCTGTTGCTGTGAACTGTGGGCTGATGAGTGAAATCGAAGGCTGTTGCTGTGAACTGCAGAATGTTGATCACTGTCTGTGAAATCGAACGCCTGCTCCTCTGATCTCTCCGACTCCTATCCAGTGACGTTTCAATACCCGCAGAGGAAATAAGTTGCCGCCCAACAATGGATTTCTTTTTTTTATATTGGTTTTTAGAATTATTTGGGTATTGGGCTCACTAACCTAATAGGCTAAATAGTTTAAATAATATGATTTTTTTAAGTCGGCCTGTGTTTATATTTGTTTGGCTATACTCTATTATTTTTTTTACATATATAATATTGGATTTTTTTAAAAAAAATTACGTGCCCTACGAAATCACAGGCCCTGGCCGGTTGTCCTCTCCGCCCTCCTTCAGGGCCGACCCTGGAACGATCGGCTGCCATTTGGAAATCGTTCAGAATTCTCAACACTCTCTCAATTTCTTATAGTAGACATAATACCCGGGCATTATACCCACTAAAATAACGAAGTGCTGCCTCGTTGTAAATATCATAACCCCCGGTTACGTATTAGATACGCTGCCCGATTGATCTAGTGCTTCGTAACGGCTGTCGAGGTTCTGCCCGACGTAGTCGTTGGAGTTCTGTCTCGGGGAGGGTATAACTAATGTAAATATTGGGTTATTATACTAACGCGTGTGCATTGTTTAATTTATTAGATTATAACCAGGAAACCACAGGAAAAAGTCTAAACTAGCAATGTGAGTAATCTTCTTTTTGTTATACCTTTTTGTAAACTGTTTTTACAAAACCTCAATTGTTTTACATTAAAATTAATAGTGATTGAGTATTTGTATATCTACAATTATCGTCGGTATGTTCGGGTTTTGTATACAAAATTTGTTACTACACTGTGAGTAGTAACATGATCACAAGTCGGGTTGACAGTACCGTGGGTGGTAATTAAAGTATTAAAGTAGAATGGTAAACAAATGTAATTGCTGGATTGCCCTCAATACTGTATAAGGATAAAACCTGTCTTGATTAAATTGGGATTCACTCAGCAGTATTTCCCACTGACAAAATGTTTTTAAACGCGTTTCAAGTAACAAAATGTGAAAGCTAAATAGAAGCCAGCTGGACAGCACTGAAGGCTTGGAAAAGTGGCTATAAAAGTTACCTAAATAAAGAAGATGTTTCATTCAATAAAATAGGATTTATTCCTATAACCATGTTTGTAATGAAAACTTGGGTTTTATCCCAATAAGTTTATAATTATAAAATAAATGTGGTGTTTTACTCTGATAAAATATTTCCTAACTACGGTCCTGATGAAAATTTCGCTGCCAAATAATGATAAATACCGATACCACCATCTCTGAGTAGGTCGCGGCCGCCCGCCTCCCGAGGCAGGGGTCGGGGGTTGCGACACAGGGGGTGTGGTATACCACCCCTAGCAAAATCATCATTGAGTCTCCGCCAACACATTAACGCGCGCTATTAAGTATGCATGTGGGACCTATTCCTTTTCCACTAATCAGATTTCCTTCTTTTTTGATTTCCTTTGTCTTTGTCTTTTTCTTTTTTTATATTGTTTAAAAGGGGCTTTAAACCATTGCAAGGATGTTAAAGGAAGGGGCTTTAAAGCCCTCCGTATGAGGTGGCGTCTACGTGGCGCTGATATGACATGATAAAACCCCTAAGGGCTTTATACCACACCCTACAGCCTAATATCTTGGAAAATGTATGGGCTTTCCAACTCAATTCAAGTCTTCTTTGGGATTCAGTAGAGGCGGACCTAGAGGTGTACAAATCGGTTTTTTTCACAAACCGGTTTTGGTTATTAACCGAACCGGTTAACCGAACCGGTTTTTTTCATCCAAAATGAAAACCGGTTTTTTTATAACCGGTTTCGATTACTAATCGGTTTTTAAGTCCAAAACAATAACCGGTGTAACCGGTTGGGATCGGTTTTTAACCGGTTTTTCCCAAAAAAATTGATTTTTAACAAAAAAAAAACCCGGTTTTTAACAACAAAAAAAAAAAAACGGTTTTTAACCATTTTTTTTAAAACCAGTTTCGGTTATTAACCGGTTTTTCATATCAAGAATCCTAACCGGTCTACCGGCGGTTCGGTTCGGTTCTAAAACCGGTTATAAAAAAACCGGTTAAAAAAAACGATTTCGGTTTTTTTTCCCGGTTTCAGTTCTAAAACCAGTTTTTTTGTACGCCTCTAAGCGGACCTACCTCTTTGGTAGGGGTAACCCCCACTACCCCTTAACTTTTCGGCCGAACTGCAAAAATTATATGTTTTTTTTTAACATTTTTTGTATTTCGCTATCCCTAAAATAATATTATGCTACCACTTCACAATTTTTTTGTTGGTGATTAACTCTTACCTAGTGTTTTTGTGAAGAGATGAATACCTGCGACTTTCGTTTTGAAGTTAAGTGTTGTATGAAGGTGGAATTGATGATATGATTATGATTAGAATCATCATGCATGTTAAGTAATCGGGAAATACTTAAACAAAATTTCAATTTTGAGTATTTGATCATAAGTGATAGTGGTAAAATTTGATGTTAATCTTGGTAAAAATAACTAGTTATGAACTAGTTTGTAAATGTGTAAAAGTATGCCCACTAGGTGTTTGTTAAAATGCCTAAACGAAGCTAAAATGTTGAAATTCCATGTGAAGTGTGCATTTGGATATGTTGATAGATCAATTGACTTTTAAGAAGTCAAACTAACTAATGATTTAATCGAGTGATAAAGTCGACATAAGACCCGTTAGATGGAGTAGTCATAATTGATAATGACTAATCTAACCATCTTATGAATTATGATGATAGTTTGACGCTTAACGAGCTAGGTGGAAGCTTGATGAGTGAGCGGGTCAAACGAATCAAGTGAGAAGAAAGGCGTATTCGGGATGCGAGGTAAGTTAAAACTTACACCTTTTATTTAATATCTATTGGCTTTATAGATTTTGAATAATCAAAAGTCACATTTGACTTATGATGTTTCGACCCGACGTGCGAGGTTCGGAACAAAAGACAATAATGATAAACCATGTTAAATGGTTAAAAGAGCTAATAAGGTCATTTAGTTATGTAATGACTAATAAATAACGAGTTTTGAATAACTTACCTTATAAGGTAAATCAATACATTTAATAAGGGTAAAACGGCAATGTGGTCACTCGTTAACGATAACCGCTAGTTTTGAAGGACACTTTATGGCGTAAGATATAAATGGGTCAAAATAATCAAGAAATAGATTTATAAGTAAATCGACCGTATGGTGTAAACCGGTACAAGTTATGTAGACGAGATGATAATAAATCCATCTCGCAAAAGTAAATGGTCATATAGACCAAACGGGTCAAAAGGTGAAAATATCACCCTTTGACAATATCGGCTAATGTTTTGTCGAGTTGTATGATTACAGGAATAAATATCGATTGAATGTTGTCATCGCTATTACTTAGAGGCTACTAAGGCAACGTATCAAAACGGGTCAATATATTGATTCGAGCCAGGTATGTATAATTGGTCAAATCATCATTAGAACTTGAAGTTCAATGAGGGCTAAACAAGTTAAAATGGACATTGGGTTATCTTTTAAGTAAACCGAATGATTTAAGTTATTGTCATTGTGTTTTAAAAATATGATGGCTATTTAAACAAGATCCTAGTTTAAAAAGTGGAATTTTGGTCAGTTACGACATGAAAAGTCCTTTGTTGTAAAGAAAGGGTTTAAGATGACCAAAACGCCCTCGTAAGCAAAATCGAGTAAATGAACCTTAAGAGTCGTTTAAAAACAAGTTATATGATCAAGCAAATACTTTGAATAAGTATAAAGAATGAAAAGGGTAAATCTTGGGTCAAATGACTCAATATGGGTCTTTGCCGTAAAATGATAGTCCGAGAGATAAAACTCTGAATATATGTGTCACACCCCGACCACGTAGAACATACAAAACGTGGCGGAAACATCGGGGCGTGTTGCAACAGAATTAATGTTTCATAACCATGGATATCAAAAGTGTTTCGTTTTATTAAACATTGAGTAATTACATCGTCTGGAAATCTAAATACACTATTTAAACATAGTCTATCATTGTTATTGAGTCACTAAGGCCTTGTCCAGTCCTATGTGAGCATGCATCTTATCAATCGATATCATTCAACAATACCTGAAACATATGTGAAAACGAGGTCAGCAAAGAAATGCTGGCGAGTACATAGGTTTTGTAGGAGTGTCGAAATCATGGCTAGTTTAGACGTTGCAATACTTTATTTAAAAACCTTGTTTTGAAAAGAGTACAATATTGCAACTTAATTAACCAACTCAAATCAAGCGGGTTATAATTTGTAAACCTCGTAGCCATGACTCTTAACCCAAAAACATTTGTTTTAGTAAATTTTTTGAAAAACAATAAATGAGTTCAGATGATATGTATAATAAGAAAATAATGCATGATTAAATGAATAACCATGTAAAATGAGTTTGTATAAGATAAGTTGTTTGTAAATAAATGTCTTGTGAAAAGTATGTTACTTGTATAAAATGTTCTATGTCTCAAACTGAAATGATTCAAATAACGCTACAATATGTAATACCATACAAACACTTATATATAGGAAGTACCAGCGGCGTATCCACCATGCTTGTATCATATTCCACACGCATTGTTACTTAATCACTTAATCCAAACCAAACCACCCAAGTAATGTTCATGCCCAATGTAAATCATGTACAAATGTTTACCCAATCGTTAAAACATCGTGTGAAACCCAATCGTTACCCAATCGTTAAAACATCGTGTGAAACCCAATCGTTTTAAGGCCTTTTTCGATGCGTTTGAACCCCGTTAACCTCATTTCAAGGCTCTAAAATGAAGTTAAAGTATAGGGAACTCAAAACATGCTCAAAAATATCTCGGATGTCGGTTCGTTTGGCCGTACGATCGCGATGTTCGCTTAATTACGACGGAATGCGCATAAGCGCGAAAAACGATCCAAATGACGAAACAAATGGATTTTTCTTATGGCGAACACTAAAATATAATGTAGTCATGCTTACATAAATTTTTGGATGTCCAGATGTATTCAGAACGTAAGTTATGCGCGAAAATGCAAACTTGTGCACTTTTTGACACTTTTAGTCCCTGAATGACACAAAAGTTTATTTTAGCACACCGAACCCCTCAAAGCCTATTTCTAAGCTATGTAAAGGATATTTATGGTATGTTTAACTTATGGTCATGTTCCGGAATGTCTGTTACAGTTCAAATTGGCATACTTTCGCAGTTTGTCATATTTAGTCCCTGTAAGCGATTAAACTTTGATTTCACCACACCAAACCTTCCAAAACTTATATCTAAGTTATGTAAAGGTTATTTAAGGTATGTTAAGCCTATTTCACTATTCCGGAGTGTTCGTTGGATTAAACTGGTTATATTTACGCATCAGAGCGCGTATAACCCTCCAGAAAGCGATTTAAAGCTTAAAATCAAACAAAAGTTGATATGTGTAAAAGATACACATGATTTTACAAATCCCAAGTATGAAATATAATATTTCATTGGTTTGGTATTTGTTTGATGGCCGTGGAGGCACAGGTGTTACAGTCTCCCCTACTTTAGGAAATTTCGTCCCGAAATTTATTTAGAGGAAACTTGTCGGAGCTTGAGAACATGAAATTGAAAAGATCGAAAAAATATTGGTTAGGTTTCTGAACTTCTAGTAACCTTAATAACATTATGTTTGCAATGTAAGAGGAACACTTATATACAAGTATATGAAGCGTCATTGGTGCGTCCACCATGCCTCCATTACATCGTTCTCATTTTGTTATTGTTGTCACTATCGGTTCTTTCACATAATAAACCTTACTAGATTTCTGTGCACTAAATTTCATAATTATGTGCGCATCCATAATTAGAGAATTCCTTGCACAGTTCACACAGTCTATTTTATAATGTGTAGGGTAAAACCAAATGAACAATCCTGTGATGAGCGTGACTTAGACCGCCATAGAGTCCTTTAGATTAAATCAATAAATGATTTAAATAGACTATCAAGGAGTCTGTCCAGCTACATCACTAGATGTCGTTCTTTAACCAAATTGTGAATCAATCTTTTTGATTAGACCACTAAAGGGTCTCTAATGAATCATGGAGCAGTACTATATAATCCAAGGGTCTTAACTATTACATAGAAGCCCATTAAGGATTTAAGGTAGTACCTTTTGAATATCCTGCTACGAATCTCTCATATGAAGATATGAAAAGATCCTGCGAGGATTTGGATAACGAATATCCAGAGTATACAAAAACACAAAAATCATAGAGGAGAACACATAAACACATATCATATAACCACAAAATTGTTTAACTAGAAGTTTGTTCTGCTAACAGAGTACATGTATTTAAAGCACACTAGGAATCCATCTCGTGGATTTCATTTGGTACTTTAAACATTATCAAGAATCTAACTATAAAGATAGAAAGATCTTTAAAAGAAAGAATTCGATTTCGATTTTAAGGAACCGAAATGTTCGAATTTAGGTATATGAGGAATCCAATTAAGGACTCTGATTTGAATGATGATCATCCACAAGGATCTAATTGTGAAGATAAAAAGATCCCTTATGGATTTTAGAAGTTGAAGATGTTTTGATACCTTGCACTGGACGTGCTTATGTCAAAACATGAAGTAAAAATGCTTATGAAATTGAGATGCTAGATATGCCAAGGCGACATATGAAGCAGAATTTTGAAGGTTAAGTCAATGTATGAGGAAAATATTTTTGAAAACTATGCATGGGGTTCTTTTAAGAAAAAGGTGTTTAACGTTTTTGAAACCTTATATATAATACTTTTGAAATAAAGTAGGTGTATTAGGTAGATATATTTACAAAAAATGTTTTTAAAATCATGCGAGATGAATTTTTGAAATTATGTATAAGGTTTTTGAAAGACATGAATGATGCTTTTCGAAATCATGCACTTGATCAGAAAATGTATTGTGTTAATATTGTCTTCAGACTATATGAAATAATTTGAAATTAGAAAGGTTGGTTTTGATAACATGGCCAATGTTTTTGAAATAACACAGACAATGCATCTAAAAAAAAAATTGTTTTCAAACTATATGAAATGTTTTGAGATCATGAAGATTGTTTTGAAATACTGGTACTGTGTATGTTGAAAAATCAAAACGTAATGGGTATGAGATTTGAAAATACCCTTAGTTATCTAACCAAGGATTTAAAGGCACAGATGTGCGAAAAGCACGATTACTCATAATGTCACTAAATTTTCTGTACTTTGTTTCTTAGAGTGAAACGAGTACTTAAAATTTTCGAGGGAATCATGAGCAATCATTTGAGAGAGAGAAATCACAAGAGTAGGTTGTAAGGTACATAGTTCCTTGATGTAGGTATCATAGGAAAAGCCATACACACCTAGCAAGGGGTTGAGCTGGTTGGGGACTGCTTTACCATTGTGAGCGACCATGGCGAAGTTCTGAGAAACCTTTCGCTTCTTTGACTTCTTAGGGGATCGTTCATCCATGGTCTTTGATTCCTCGATTTGTTTCTTGGCTGATGGTGCTGTCACCTGACTAGGTCCTGCCTGTCTTGGTGACTCTTGAGTGGCTTCATCCTGGAGATGATACATGGCAGTAGCTAATTCAACAGTCTTCAGGACTACTTCGCCTATTCGCTGAGCGAATTTTGGCTGCTTGCTCAGATATCTGGGCGTCATCGTGATGAAGAGACATTCTTGAGGAAAAAGAAAGGCATAGGGAGAAACAGGTGAAAGATTATTGGACAATCAAAACAGAATGATAACGCATGAAGATTTCGATCATTTGTTTGTTACCTAAGGCAAACAAATGAGACGGTGACTGATCAAAGTAAATGGGTCAAAAATAATGTATCGCGAAGACATGCTCGCCTAATAAGTGAACACTCATCCCAAGAATTCCCAGGTAAGCACAACCGGTCTCGCGTCTGATGAGATGTATACGAAGTGCTTGCCTAGCCAGAAAACCCAGAATACAGGCATTCACCCTTCCATTTTGCACGTGTTCACATTATTTAAAACCCAAAACCTTGACGAAGTTTTGAAAACTCAAAGAGTTCAAAACCTTATAACAAAGGGTTCAAAACCTAGTAATCAATCATCCTAGAACAGATGATTAGTTTTCAAAGCGGTTTTGAAATTTATGTTCTTGTTGTGGTCGTCGCCTAAGGATAGGTGACGGTATTGTTTTATGACTAAACGCAAGTAAACTCGCGTTAGGGTCCTAAGAAGGTTATAGACTAGGTCAAAGCATTACTAATTACTAATAACCTAATTCCCTATAACCATTGGCTCTGATACCATCTTTTCTGTCACACCCCGACCACGTAGAACATACAAAACGTGGCGGAAACATCGGGGCGTGTTGCAACAGAATTAATGTTTCATAACCATGGATATCAAAAGTGTTTCGTTTTATTAAACATTGAGTAATTACATCGTCTGGAAATCTAAATACACTATTTAAACATAGTCTATCATTGTTATTGAGTCACTAAGGCCTTGTCCAGTCCTATGTGAGCATGCATCTTATCAATCGATATCATTCAACAATACCTGAAACATATGTGAAAACGAGGTCAGCAAAGAAATGCTGGCGAGTACATAGGTTTTGTAGGAGTGTCGAAATCATGGCTAGTTTAGACGTTGCAATACTTTATTTAAAAACCTTGTTTTGAAAAGAGTACAATATTGCAACTTAATTAACCAACTCAAATCAAGCGGGTTATAATTTGTAAACCTCGTAGCCATGACTCTTAACCCAAAAACATTTGTTTTAGTAAATTTTTTGAAAAACAATAGATGAGTTCAGATGATATGTATAATAAGAAAATAATGCATGATTAAATGAATAACCATGTAAAATGAGTTTGTATAAGATAAGTTGTTTGTAAATAAATGTCTTGTGAAAAGTATGTTACTTGTATAAAATGTTCTATGTCTCAAACTGAAATGATTCAAATAACGCTACAATATGTAATACCATACAAACACTTATATATAGGAAGTACCAGCGGCGTATCCACCATGCTTGTATCATATTCCACACGCATTGTTACTTAATCACTTAATCCAAACCAAACCACCCAAGTAATGTTCATGCCCAATGTAAATCATGTACAAATGTTTACCCAATCGTTAAAACATCGTGTGAAACCCAATCGTTACCCAATCGTTAAAACATCGTGTGAAACCCAATCGTTACCCAATCGTTAAAACATCGTGTGAAAACCAATCGTAAATCGTTTAATTCGTTTTAGGTCGTGAAACTACTTATATGGTCGTCTCGCTAATAACATTCAAACCTTCGTGACTCATCACTCGTCGCTTCTCGTTTTCGTATTAACAAACCTCCATAGGGTAAGTTAACAATTTCAGATTCAGTCGCTACCTACCATACCCACACATAACCACGGGTGTAGTAAATAACGGGATTTGTCGGATCCTATGGTACCATAACCTAATACTGGTCGGCTTGATCATTTCTAATGAATGTCATTTGTTATGTAAACACAACCAACAAGTTTGTTCACTTTATTGAAATCGTTATTAGTTATGTATAAATCGCCTTAATTGTTTTTGAAACCATCGTTATAACATCGAAAACATTTAGCACATATGAGTCACCCCAAAACAATTGAAAACAGTAAAATAGGGGAAAATGTACTCTCCTGAGAATGCTTGGAGGTCTTGAACAACTACCAAGTAAGCTAGAGGAGTCCCGGAAATCAAACGGTACCTAATATAGGTAACTACATAATTAACCCGGACCTAAATCGGAAGACTGGGTAGCAGGAGGGTTTGTAAACCAAATGAGTGTAGGAACTCATACGATATGGTTTAACAAAGCCTACATACTAAAAGAAACTTAACCTAAGTATTATCGACCCATCGCGACCCATTAAGGTAACTTATGCTACTTTAACGCGTCGTGCGCGTGAAACGCGTTCGGACCGTCTAACTAGTCCTATGACAAGTGTTATATGCCTAAACATGTTACATAATCAGTTATGTGACAAAAGTTTAGGTTACATATGCTTAATTACCAATTATACATGAAAAGGGTATTCTGGTAATTTACCTAAGGCATATAAACTACCTATCATACAACTACTCAAACGATGTGACCATAGGGTATAACCTCGGAAGGTTATTCCCTACCTACTATGGTCACCTAATGTATTTGGTCGGATCCTAATGATCGACCAAATGGGTCGAGTTCGAAGGTATAGGCGATTTATTAGATCGCCTACCCTACGACCCTAGACAACGTGGTAATCAGTGGGCATAGTCCCAAGGGACTATGACCAACGTGATTACACTCACGTTGCGAAGTTCAAACGAACTTCGCATTGACCATTACTGGTCAACGCTGAAAGTCAAACAAAGTTTGACTTTCGGACTCGAAAAGCAATAAAATAAGGAAAAGAACGAAAGAATACTTACGAAGGGTCCCCGAATGCTAACCCAGATCAAAATAGCTCAGGTATGAAACGAAGGTTCCAACTTAGAGCCCAAATGATCAGATTTGTGAGAAATGAAGTAAAGGGGGTGGGGTATTTATAGATTTCGGGTAACCGTTAAGATCGTTTCTTGAATAACGTGCCTTAATCGGAACCGTACACTTGTCGTAAAGTTGTGGTGTCCAGGAAGTTTGTTCTTATCCGCTGACTAGACGATAGGAAACGAGTGGACACGAATCAATCAGCTGCAACTTGCAAACAAAACATTGAATCTGGTCAGATCATGCAGTCGCGTAGCGCTAGTGCAAAGGCATGATGCAGTCGCGCTACGCTAGCACTCCCCTGATTCAGAAATGTTTCAAAAGTGGCAAGAATGGTCCCTGTTGTGTTTTAAGGCCTTTTTCGATGCGTTTGAACCCCGTTAACCTCATTTCAAGGCTCTAAAATGAAGTTAAAGTATAGGGAACTCAAAACATGCTCAAAAATATCTCGGATGTCGGTTCGTTTGGCCGTACGATCGCGATGTTCGCTTAATTACGACGGAATGCGCATAAGCGCGAAAAACGATCCAAATGACGAAACGAATGGATTTTTCTTATGGAGAACACTAAAATATAATGTAGTCATGCTTACATAAATTTTTGGATGTCCAGATGTATTCAGAACGTAAGTTATGCGCGAAAATGCAAACTTGTGCACTTTTTGACACTTTTAGTCCCTGAATGACACAAAAGTTTATTTTAGCACACCGAACCCCTCAAAGCCTATTTCTAAGCTATGTAAAGGATATTTATGGTATGTTTAACTTATGGTCATGTTCCGGAATGTCTGTTATAGTTCAAATTGGCATACTTTCGCAGTTTGTCATATTTAGTCCCTGTAAGCGATTAAACTTTGATTTCACCACACCAAACCTTCCAAAACTTATATCTAAGTTATGTAAAGGTTATTTAAGGTATGTTAAGCCTATTTCACTATTCCGGAGTGTTCGTTGGATTAAACTGGTTATATTTACGCATCAGAGCGCGTATAACCCTCCAGAAAGCGATTTAAAGCTTAAAATCAAACAAAAGTTGATATGTGTAAAAGATACACATGATTTTACAAATCCCAAGTATGAAATATAATATTTCATTGGTTTGGTATTTGTTTGATGGCCGTGGAGGCACAGGTGTTACAGTCTCCCCTACTTTAGGAAATTTCGTCCCGAAATTTATTTAGAGGAAACTTGTCGGAGCTTGAGAACATGAAATTGAAAAGATCGAAAAAATATTGGTTAGGTTTCTGAACTTCTAGTAACCTTAATAACATTATGTTTGCAATGTAAGAGGAACACTTATATACAAGTATATGAAGCGTCATTGGTGCGTCCACCATGCCTCCATTACATCGTTCTCATTTTGTTATTGTTGTCACTATCGGTTCTTTCACATAATAAACCTTACTGGATTTCTGTGCACTAAATTTCATAATTATGTGCGCATCCATAATTAGAGAATTCCTTGCACAGTTCACACAGTCTATTTTATAATGTGTAGGGTAAAACCAAATGAACAATCCTGTGATGAGCGTGACTTAGACCGCCATAGAGTCCTTTAGATTAAATCAATAAATGATTTAAATAGACTATCAAGGAGTCTGTCCAGCTACATCACTAGATGTCGTTCTTTAACCAAATTGTGAATCAATCTTTTTGATTAGACCACTAAAGGGTCTCTAATGAATCATGGAGCAGTACTATATAATCCAAGGGTCTTAACTATTACATAGAAGCCCATTAAGGATTTAAGGTAGTACCTTTTGAATATCCTGCTACGAATCTCTCATATGAAGATATGAAAAGATCCTGCGAGGATTTGGATAACGAATATCCAGAGTATACAAAAACACAAAAATCATAGAGGAGAACACATAAACACATATCATATAACCACAAAATTGTTTAACTAGAAGTTTGTTCTGCTAACAGAGTACATGTATTTAAAGCACACTAGGAATCCATCTCGTGGATTTCATTTGGTACTTTAAACATTATCAAGAATCTAACTATAAAGATAGAAAGATCTTTAAAAGAAAGAATTCGATTTCGATTTTAAGGAACCGAAATGTTCGAATTTAGGTATATGAGGAATCCAATTAAGGACTCTGATTTGAATGATGATCATCCACAAGGATCTAATTGTGAAGATAAAAAGATCCCTTATGGATTTTAGAAGTTGAAGATGTTTTGATACCTTGCACTGGACGTGCTTATGTCAAAACATGAAGTAAAAATGCTTATGAAATTGAGATGCTAGATATGCCAAGGCGACATATGAAGCAGAATTTTGAAGGTTAAGTCAATGTATGAGGAAAATATTTTTGAAAACTATGCATGGGGTTCTTTTAAGAAAAAGGTGTTTAACGTTTTTGAAACCTTATATATAATACTTTTGAAATAAAGTAGGTGTATTAGGTAGATATATTTACAAAAAATGTTTTTAAAATCATGCGAGATGAATTTTTGAAATTATGTATAAGGTTTTTGAAAGACATGAATGATGCTTTTCGAAATCATGCACTTGATCAGAAAATGTATTGTGTTAATATTGTCTTCAGACTATATGAAATAATTTGAAATTAGAAAGGTTGGTTTTGATAACATGGCCAATGTTTTTGAAATAACACAGACAATGCATCTAAAAAAAAAATTGTTTTCAAACTATATGAAATGTTTTGAGATCATGAAGATTGTTTTGAAATACTGGTACTGTGTATGTTGAAAAATCAAAACGTAATGGGTATGAGATTTGAAAATACCCTTAGTTATCTAACCAAGGATTTAAAGGCACAGATGTGCGAAAAGCACGATTACTCATAATGTCACTAAATTTTCTGTACTTTGTTTCTTAGAGTGAAACGAGTACTTAAAATTTTCGAGGGAATCATGAGCAATCATTTGAGAGAGAGAAATCACAAGAGTAGGTTGTAAGGTACATAGTTCCTTGATGTAGGTATCATAGGAAAAGCCATACACACCTAGCAAGGGGTTGAGCTGGTTGGGGACTGCTTTACCATTGTGAGCGACCATGGCGAAGTTCTGAGAAACCTTTCGCTTCTTTGACTTCTTAGGGGATCGTTCATCCATGGTCTTTGATTCCTCGATTTGTTTCTTGGCTGATGGTGCTGTCACCTGACTAGGTCCTGCCTGTCTTGGTGACTCTTGAGTGGCTTCATCCTGGAGATGATACATGGCAGTAGCTAATTCAACAGTCTTCAGGACTACTTCGCCTATTCGCTGAGCGAATTTTGGCTGCTTGCTCAGATATCTGGGCGTCATCGTGATGAAGAGACATTCTTGAGGAAAAAGAAAGGCATAGGGAGAAACAGGTGAAAGATTATTGGACAATCAAAACAGAATGATAACGCATGAAGATTTCGATCATTTGTTTGTTACCTAAGGCAAACAAATGAGACGGTGACTGATCAAAGTAAATGGGTCAAAAATAATGTATCGCGAAGACATGCTCGCCTAATAAGTGAACACTCATCCCAAGAATTCCCAGGTAAGCACAACCGGTCTCGCGTCTGATGAGATGTATACGAAGTGCTTGCCTAGCCAGAAAACCCAGAATACAGGCATTCACCCTTCCATTTTGCACGTGTTCACATTATTTAAAACCCAAAACCTTGACGAAGTTTTGAAAACTCAAAGAGTTCAAAACCTTATAACAAAGGGTTCAAAACCTAGTAATCAATCATCCTAGAACAGATGATTAGTTTTCAAAGCGATTTTGAAATTTATGTTCTTGTTGTGGTCGTCGCCTAAGGATAGGTGACGGTATTGTTTTATGACTAAACGCAAGTAAACTCGCGTTAGGGTCCTAAGAAGGTTATAGACTAGGTCAAAGCATTACTAATTACTAATAACCTAATTCCCTATAACCATTGGCTCTGATACCATCTTTTCTGTCACACCCCGACCACGTAGAACATACAAAACGTGGCGGAAACATCGGGGCGTGTTGCAACAGAATTAATGTTTCATAACCATGGATATCAAAAGTGTTTCGTTTTATTAAACATTGAGTAATTACATCGTCTGGAAATCTAAATACACTATTTAAACATAGTCTATCATTGTTATTGAGTCACTAAGGCCTTGTCCAGTCCTATGTGAGCATGCATCTTATCAATCGATATCATTCAACAATACCTGAAACATATGTGAAAACGAGGTCAGCAAAGAAATGCTGGCGAGTACATAGGTTTTGTAGGAGTGTCGAAATCATGGCTAGTTTAGACGTTGCAATACTTTATTTAAAAACCTTGTTTTGAAAAGAGTACAATATTGCAACTTAATTAACCAACTCAAATCAAGCGGGTTATAATTTGTAAACCTCGTAGCCATGACTCTTAACCCAAAAACATTTGTTTTAGTAAATTTTTTGAAAAACAATAAATGAGTTCAGATGATATGTATAATAAGAAAATAATGCATGATTAAATGAATAACCATGTAAAATGAGTTTGTATAAGATAAGTTGTTTGTAAATAAATGTCTTGTGAAAAGTATGTTACTTGTATAAAATGTTCTATGTCTCAAACTGAAATGATTCAAATAACGCTACAATATGTAATACCATACAAACACTTATATATAGGAAGTACCAGCGGCGTATCCACCATGCTTGTATCATATTCCACACGCATTGTTACTTAATCACTTAATCCAAACCAAACCACCCAAGTAATGTTCATGCCCAATGTAAATCATGTACAAATGTTTACCCAATCGTTAAAACATCGTGTGAAACCCAATCGTTAAAACATCGTGTGAAAACCAATCGTAAATCGTTTAATTCGTTTTAGGTCGTGAAACTACTTATATGGTCGTCTCGCTAATAACATTCAAACCTTCGTGACTCATCACTCGTCGCTTCTCGTTTTCGTATTAACAAACCTCCATAGGGTAAGTTAACAATTTCAGATTCAGTCGCTACCTACCATACCCACACATAACCACGGGTGTAGTAAATAACGGGATTTGTCGGATCCTATGGTACCATAACCTAATACTGGTCGGCTTGATCATTTCTAATGAATGTCATTTGTTATGTAAACACAACCAACAAGTTTGTTCACTTTATTGAAATCGTTATTAGTTATGTATAAATCGCCTTAATTGTTTTTGAAACCATCGTTATAACATCGAAAACATTTAGCACATATGAGTCACCCCAAAACAATTGAAAACAGTAAAATAGGGGAAAATGTACTCGCCTGAGAATGCTTGGAGGTCTTGAACAACTACCAAGTAAGCTAGAGGAGTCCCGGAAATCAAACGGTACCTAATATAGGTAACTACATAATTAACCCGGACCTAAATCGGAAGACTGGGTAGCAGGAGGGTTTGTAAACCAAATGAGTGTAGGAACTCATACGATATGGTTTAACAAAGCCTACATACTAAAAGAAACTTAACCTAAGTATTATCGACCCATCGCGACCCATTAAGGTAACTTATGCTACTTTAACGCGTCGTGCGCGTGAAACGCGTTCGGACCGTCTAACTAGTCCTATGACAAGTGTTATATGCCTAAACATGTTACATAATCAGTTATGTGACAAAAGTTTAGGTTACATATGCTTAATTACCAATTATACATGAAAAGGGTATTCTGGTAATTTACCTAAGGCATATAAACTACCTATCATACAACTACTCAAACGATGTGACCATAGGGTATAACCTCGGAAGGTTATTCCCTACCTACTATGGTCACCTAATGTATTTGGTCGGATCCTAATGATCGACCAAATGGGTCGAGTTCGAAGGTATAGGCGATTTATTAGATCGCCTACCCTACGACCCTAGACAACGTGGTAATCAGTGGGCATAGTCCCAAGGGACTATGACCAACGTGATTACACTCACGTTGCGAAGTTCAAACGAACTTCGCATTGACCATTACTGGTCAACGCTGAAAGTCAAACAAAGTTTGACTTTCGGACTCGAAAAGCAATAAAATAAGGAAAAGAACGAAAGAATACTTACGAAGGGTCCCCGAATGCTAACCCAGATCAAAATAGCTCAGGTATGAAACGAAGGTTCCAACTTAGAGCCCAAATGATCAGATTTGTGAGAAATGAAGTAAAGGGGGTGGGGTATTTATAGATTTCGGGTAATCGTTAAGATCGTTTCTTGAATAACGTGCCTTAATCGGAACCGTACACTTGTCGTAAAGTTGTGGTGTCCAGGAAGTTTGTTCTTATCCGCTGACTAGACGATAGGAAACGAGTGGACACGAATCAATCAGCTGCAACTTGCAAACAAAACATTGAATCTGGTCAGATCATGCAGTCGCGTAGCGCTAGTGCAAAGGCATGATGCAGTCGCGCTACGCTAGCACTCCCCTGATTCATAAATGTTTCAAAAGTGGCAAGAATGGTCCCTGTTGTGTTTTAAGGCCTTTTTCGATGCGTTTGAACCCCGTTAACCTCATTTCAAGGCTCTAAAATGAAGTTAAAGTATAGGGAACTCAAAACATGCTCAAAAATATCTCGGATGTCGGTTCGTTTGGCCGTACGATCGCGATGTTCGCTTAATTACGACGGAATGCGCATAAGCGCGAAAAACGATCCAAATGACGAAACGAATGGATTTTTCTTATGGCGAACACTAAAATATAATGTAGTCATGCTTACATAAATTTTTGGATGTCCAGATGTATTCAGAACGTAAGTTATGCGCGAAAATGCAAACTTGTGCACTTTTTGACACTTTTAGTCCCTGAATGACACAAAAGTTTATTTTAGCACACCGAACCCCTCAAAGCCTATTTCTAAGCTATGTAAAGGATATTTATGGTATGTTTAACTTATGGTCATGTTCCGGAATGTCTGTTATAGTTCAAATTGGCATACTTTCGCAGTTTGTCATATTTAGTCCCTGTAAGCGATTAAACTTTGATTTCACCACACCAAACCTTCCAAAACTTATATCTAAGTTATGTAAAGGTTATTTAAGGTATGTTAAGCCTATTTCACTATTCCGGAGTGTTCGTTGGATTAAACTGGTTATATTTACGCATCAGAGCGCGTATAACCCTCCAGAAAGCGATTTAAAGCTTAAAATCAAACAAAAGTTGATATGTGTAAAAGATACACATGATTTTACAAATCCCAAGTATGAAATATAATATTTCATTGGTTTGGTATTTGTTTGATGGCCGTGGAGGCACAGGTGTTACAATATGTATCTCCATATTAAATCCACCACAAATATAGTTGTGGTGGAAGACTACTTGGTAAGAAATGTGGAAATATAAAGTTAGATACAAATGAAAGCGATTTTAGGCTCGAAAGTGCTTAAATACCCTTAACGGGTCAAAATAAGCATACGAGCGAAAACGGGTTTAAATTGTGGTCCCCATGTTTGTAACTTTTTGCCATTTTCATCCAAACCACTAACGTAGTTTATTTTTTCTGTTAAGTTGAAGGATATTTTGATGAAACTGGCAAATATAAACCACAGGGCCGATTTTGGCAATTTACTCAAACTCTTTTTAATTTCTTTTATTTAATTAATTTTGTCACATATATAATGAAAAAGAATATATATGCAATTTTGTTGGTGCATATGTCTGTCGACTTCGTCTTGTATCGAGTCTTGTATATGTTTAGATAGATCAGGGCACGAAAAACAAGGAACTGTGTTAGAAGCTTATTTCGCACGAAATAGATAAACTATTTCGCTTGGACTGTTTCGCACGAAATAGGCATGCCTATAAATACTAGTGTCTTGGATCTCATTTGTAACTTTTCGGTTTCAGAGTCGAACTGCTGCCGAAGTGTCTACTCAATGTAAAACGTTGTTATATCAATCAAAAGACAGTTTAAAGTGTATATCTAGCTGAATCGAACTCGATACGTTTGTTTCCGCCTCTCGTATTGAGAAGAACACCTCTGAACGAATCGTTTCGGTCGTGAAAACGATCCTACAAGTGGTATCAGAGCTCAGGAGGAGGAGTTCTTACCTAATTCAGCTTGATTTCATCTATTTTCTGACTTCTACACTTTCTTTTCAAAATTAAACAAGATTTGACGGATAAAATGGCTTGATTTTCACACATTATAAGCGAAACATTGTTTTAACAAAGCCTTAAAAGTTTCAGACCTAAAATTGGACTAAAACCTGATTAATTGGACAAAAATTTGATCGACATGATAACTTCAGTAGTATTTCGCACGGAATAAGATCCTTTATTTCGCACGAAATCAACATATAGTGTGAGCTATTTCGTACGAAATCACTATTTCGTACCAAAGTGTCCTCATTTCGTGTGAAAGTTTGCTATTTCGCACGAAATCAGCTGTTTTTTGGTTCATTTCGCACGAAATACCTTCTTTCGTGTGAAAGTGTTTCATTTCGTACGAAAGCATCTCATTTCGTGTGAATTCATTTCGTTTGAAGTTGTCTTGCAGGTCATTTCGTTTGAACAGGGTATTTCGCTTGAAAAGACCATTTCGTGTGAAAGTTGATTTCGTTTAAAAGTGTCTGATTTTGAGAAACTTGTTATCAAATCATGGAAGAGGAATTTTATAACGCATTTGCTACTGCCCCGACTACTCCGGCTACCATTGCTCAAAGCATGAACATGGAAAATGAAACTGGAACTTTGCAAAAACCCCCGAAGCTAATGGGCATTGAAGAATACTATGGTTGGAAAGACCGGTTTGAAAATTGGATACAAGCTAATCATTTGAGGTCTTGGGAGTGTGTTGAGAAAAAATATGTACTTCCACGTACAGATTTGGGAGTTGAAAAAAAGATTTTTGAATTTACGGATAAAGAACGAGACATGTACAAAGCATAAAAGATGATGATTAGTTTACTCCTGCAAGCTATTAAAGAAGACATTTTCATATTGCTTCAACATGATAAGACTTCACGTTCAATTTGGGAAGCACTTCGAATTAAGTTTGAGGGAAGTGAGAAGATGATCAAGAGTAAAAAATCATTGTTAAAGAAAGAATTTGATTTATTTACAAGTTTGTCGGGAGAAGATACAAAGAAATTGATTGAAAGATATTGTCACTTAGTACGGTCAATGTCATTGTTAGATATCAACAAAGATCATGAGGAATGGGTTGACAAATTAGCTGATGCTTTACCTCAGAAAGAATGGGGTACATTTTTGATGATATTAAAGAATACTGGAGAATATGATGGTTTGACAATTTCTCAGTTCATCGAAAAGATTGAAGGACAAGATCTTGAGCAACCAAAGATTGCTAGAATGAGCAATCCAAGTACACAACAAGATGTTAAGATGTATTTCAAAGGGAGTGTTCAGGATGTTGAAGCAAGTCCGAAAATCCAAACTGCTTTCAGTGTAGAAAACTCATCTGGATCAATCAATCAAAGTCCAAACAGCAGCAGTGGATTTTCCTTATACCCAAGTGTTAATCCGAAGGGATCAACCTCAAGTCATCAGTTCCAAAGTTCAAACAGCAATAATGGTCAAATTTTACACTGCAACATTGCGTTGCATCTTCAGAACGGTCAAAATTTCTCTGAAGAGGTTGCTAAAAGTCATATGGCGTTACTTGCTACTATGTTGGAATCATATGAAGGTTGGGTTGCAGGAAGGATCGGAAATCCTATGTTGACAAAAGAGGATTACGATCAGATCGATGCTGAGGAAATGGAGCTGATGGATATCAAGTGGTGTTTAGCGAGTGTTTTGAGAAGAGCCAAAAAATTCAAGATGATTACAGGAAGAGATGATTTCCTGGATGCAAATGTTTCTACTTTGGGTTTTGATAAATCTAAAGTTACTTGTTTTCGATGCAGGGAAAAAGGACATTTCAAGAGGCAATGTACCAATCGAGAAGCAAGTGGAGCAAAGAATCCGTTCGGTAGTAATGATTATTATCGAAAAGCTATATATCAACAAGTTGCTCAACAACCGTATCAATCACAAGATTCAAAGACTGCACATGCTAGGAAGGCAATCGAAGAATCAAATAACAAAGCTTATTTTGGTATAATTGATCAAGATGATGAAAAAGTGGCAGAAGGTTTTAGTTGGGACAAATATATTCCACCTGATTCAAAAACAGTTGCATTAATTGCATAGATAGTTCAAGAACCAGATTTGATGAAAGAATGGATGAAAGTGTTTGCTGATGATGAGAAGAATCAAGATGATGAATCTAGTTCTTCATATGATAGTTCTGAACAGACACAAGTGCTTGATCATTTATCTCCTGAAAGTTTTCAATTTTATTTTGCAGATCGTTTGGAAAAGCTAAAGGAAAAACGTGCAGCAAAGAATCAGAAACAGGTAAAAAGAGAGATTGTTGCACAGGAAGAGAAGTCTGAACAGAGTAAAGGGTTTGAAGTTGCTGAAAAAGTAGTTGAAGTTGAAAAGATAATTGAAGTTGAAAAGATTATCGAAGTGGAAAAGATTGTTGAAGTCACAAAACCTTGCTTAAATTGTTTGGATTCATGCAAGCAGTGTGAAGAGAAATATGAGAAATTGAGTGAGCAAGATAAAATGAAAGAAAAATTACTGTTCGATCTCAATTATGTGAAAGAATCGTATGATGTGTTGAATAGAACAGTGAATGGTCTTCAAAAGACAAATTCTGAAAGAGAAGACGCATTAACGATGATGAATGCAGTAATGATGTCAAAGCAAAAGGCTATTAATTACTACATTGAAGAATGTGCAAAGCTGAAGCAAGAGTTGGAAACTGAAAAGATAGAGAATGAAAGAATCAGACCATTACTGCAAAGTTATTCTAGTTCTGATTATTTGATTGACAGAATTTATCCAACTGTTGCAGGTTTAGAAGCTTTTCAAGATGAGAAGACGAAAGAGAAGGATACTGGTAAGAAACAAAGTGCAAATTATAAAAAGTGTCCGCCTCCGATCTGGGAAGGTTATTCTCCCAGAAAACCAAATGAGCAGCAAGTCAAAAAGGCTGTCAATATAGAGTTAAAGTCTGAAACAACTGATGATTTACCAGAAAACATTGACGTCACGTTCACATCGTCTGACACTGATCATGAGTCTGAGTTAATAAAGAAAGTGGTCGATCAGTTGTTGGATAAAGATGAGGAATCAGAGTCAAAGTCCGAATCCGAGAGTTCGAGTTCAACAGTTAACAGTCCAAAGTCGTCGGTCGAAAGGGTTTACAATTAAGAATTCATGTTATCAAAATCTAATTTGAATGACGAAACAATCAAAGTGGCATATACTTTGAATGATTCAGACAAATTATATTCTGATGAAGAATTTCCAATAATAGGTGTTAAACCAGAAATGATAAAAAAGGTTTTCAAACTAACAGAAATCAATATTTCTGAAATAAAAGATGTAAATCTTACTGAAAAACCTGAAACTTACACCTGAAGAGATCAACAAAGGTTAAACAAGAAAAAGGGTTACAGTTCTGGTTCAGGTTGTCAAAAGAAACCAAATCATAACAGTAATTTCAAAAAGAAGGGATTAGGTTTTATTTCACCTAAAAATCATAAAAATGAGAAAACTTATAAACCAAAAACTGTATTTGTTTCAGTAGCAAGTTCTGTGGAAGAAGAAAAGAGCTCATTCTGGAAGCAGTCAAACAAAGAGTTCTTTGCTGAAAAACAAAAATTTGAGAAGAATGGAGCTTATCAGGGAAAGGAGACAAGAACCTGTTACAGATGTCAAGAAGTTGGTCACATTGCCTGGAATTTTCCAATGGCTACCAACATAAAACAGGAAGTTGTTTCTAAACTCAAAGAAAAAGTTGTTGATAAAACTGAACCACCAACTGAAAAATTCAAAGTGTTTAAAAACTCAACATATGAGGTTGGTGAATGTTCGAAAAGATTTTACAAGAGAAGAGTGAATCTTGACAACCAAAAGTGGGTTGTTAAGAAATCAGATGTGAAATCTGGCAATGAATCTGACTCGTCAAATTCAGAGGAGCCACATGTTGAGCTAAAAATAGAAACGTCAGTATCGCCAATGGATGATGTCAATTTTCCACCATTGCGGGTTGAAAATTTTAAACAAAAAGTTGGTAAAGTGGAAATCTCGAATCAATTCTATTCTGAAAAGAAATATTTTGATGTCGAAAAGGTTTTTAATGTGAATGTTAAAAAGATTTTTGGGAAAATGGTCGAGGGAAAGGCCAAAGGGGTAAAAGATTTTTATGAATCAAAGAAGGCAACTTACACCCCGAGTGAAACTGAAGAGGTCACATCCAAGTTTGGTCAGGCTTGGATGTCTGTTTTTCATATGTGAATAGTATGACTTGCCGGAGCTTCCAGGTTGGTAAATGTGGAGCAGGTATCGGCATCTTTCTTGAATTTTGTGTGTTTGTGAAAATCTACAACTGGTGAGTCAGGGACATTAAGTTGTACTTGATTTCCTACAAGTGGTATTTGTTGATTAATCTTAAAACTGTTATATTTTTCAAAAGGTTGAAGATGAAAGAACAAGGTGATGAATTGATCCCCTAACCTACAAGTGGTTTTATGTTTCCAACAAAACTAATTTTTCGGGAAAACCATTTGATTAAAACAAACTTAAGTGTTTTGAAATCATAATGGGAAAATAGTTTGTTGTAAGGGGGAGTTCTGATTGTTTATGCCAAGTGGATGGCGAATTGAAACAATTCACAACAGTTGTCATGTTTTTTGTATAGTTTGTTTTCAATTTTTTCTTTAAATGGTTTTGAATTTTAGGGGGAGTAAGAAATTTCAGAAAATCCAAAAACATTTGAAAATTTGAAAAAGGCAAAAACTTTGAAAATCTAAAAATGAGTTTTGTTGTGAAAAAGAGGAAATGATAGTACATCAGTGGACTATCACAACATGCTAAAGAATTGGAAAGTTAAAATGTGATAAACGATCTCATTGATGATGTGCCAGTAGGTTTTTGCACATTTAGTAGTTTGTGTCGAGATATAAACCTAAATTTCAAACTTACTTATCTCATGGGGAACATCTCTAGGATATATGGGTAACCCCCGAAATCTTGTTTGAAAGATCCCTCTTTCTGAGATACTAGGTCTTTATGCTTAGTGATATCTGGGGTATTATCCCGGGACTTCTGATTTTGCAGAAGCAATGGCCTAGTCCCCGTATAATATTTTTCGCTTGCTTGAAATATTAGCAACCCCCTCAGCATAAAAAATGATGAAACATTGCAAAATGCTAATCATGTGCTGTTGAAGAAAAGATTCTCTAAAGGAAACACACCTAAAGTCGAAGCCATCATCTATCTGATTTTGCGGAAGCAATAGCCTGAGCTCTCATGGCCCTCGCATTTAACCCTTTACAGATATCATCTAGGTATACTCACCTGTAAGACTTAATATTGGGATCTGGATATGGGAGTATATTCAAGTGGTGGGATACGCGAATAAGTTTAAGTCTCTAAAACATTAATCTCGTATCTCGAAACAGTTGAACTTTGTGTGAAAATTTAAGTGGATCAGTATACTGACAATCTAAGTGAATCGTTTAGAACTTAAAATGTTTAAAGCTTAACGGTGTTGGTGATGTGTTTCAAAAACTGATATGATCCTCTTACACAAACTCACAAAAATATTGTCTGTAAATATTTTTTTACTGCAATTCTTTATCTTCAAAATCCAAAAAAGATTTTCAGTGTGTTTTAGCATAAATTTTTGAAAATTCAAAAAGATTTTCGACAACTGATGTTGGAGAGCTGATTTTCAAAATTTCAAGTGCTAAACATGATGAACAGGTTTGGGAGAGTGTGTTTGAAATAGTTATTTTTACAAGTGATACATCAGAGATTAAAAATGTTAAATCATTTTGTACAATACTTGCAAATGATGTTTCAAGTTTGTGTATACAAGTGGTAAGCAGAGAATAAATTTGTGAAATTTTAAATTTTAAATTTGTGAAATTTATTGTGAGGTACAGATGTGTGCAGGTTAGCCAGGTTCCTGATCCTGAGCAGAATGTGAGCAAGGTTACGATCTTGGTACTGCTGATGCTGATGAACTTAAGGAATCAAGAGATCTGATCAAGAGAATTAGAAAGATAGATCAACATCCAAGGGGGAGATTAGTTGATAGAAAGAAGAGAGAGGATTGAGGATGCTTACAATGTTAGATACTTCGGGAGAGAACGAGAAGACTGATAAAGACTGAAGATTGAAGACTCGACACTGAAGACTTCGTCAACATCCAAGGGGGGGTCTGTTGGTGCATATGTCTGTCGACTTCGTCTTGTATCGAGTCTTGTATATGTTTAGATAGATCAGGGCACGAAAAACAAGGAACTATGTTAGAAGCTTATTTCGCACGAAATAGATAAGCTATTTTGCACGAAATGACAGTCATTTCGTACGAAATAGACCTAGCTATTTCGCTTGGGCTGTTTCGCACGAAATAGGCATGCCTATAAATACTAGTGTTTTGGATCTCATTTGTAACTTTCCGGTTTCAGAGTCGAACTGCTGCCGAAGTGTCTACTCGCTGTAAAACGTTGTTATATCAATCAAAAGACAGTTTAAAGTGTATATCTAGCTTAATCGAACTCGATACGTTTGTTTCCGCCTCTCGTATTGAGAAGAACACCTCTGAACGACTCGTTTCGGTCGTGAAAACGATCCTACAAATTTTTATATGAAAAAAATAATAGTTTTGTCACATATTTTTTATAAATTTTTATCCAACCACTAACTAAGTTATTCTTTTCTATTAAGGCGAAGGATGTTTTAAATTTTATAAATTAATACATAAATTAATTTCCAACTAGGTTTATCACCCTAGCCGCGTTGCGGCGAACTTCTTTTGTTATTTATTATGTGTTTACATGTGTTTTGAAATCACTACGAGCGTGTTGCACACGGAACCACTAACAAGATTAAAAGAAAATGTAAAAAAACATTAAAAAATAATCTAAAGAAAATCAACCAAAAAAGTTGTTTGTTAATGATGTTGTTCGTATGAAACACGTGGTCAGAGATGAGCAAATAATACTGGGTACTGGTACCGAATTTCCCGAACCGAAGGATCCTAAGTACCAATTCGGTACCGACTTTTGGAGTTCCTAGTACCGGTTCGCTACCGATTTTTACCTTCATATACCGATTTTTACCTTCATGTACCGATAATAAACCGGACCGTACTGGTCAATACCAGTATTGGTTGACAACAAGCTTATCCAACTTAGAAAGTAAAGAAAATTATTATTATTATTATTATTATTATTATTATTGTTATTATTATTATTATATTAATTTGTTATTATAATATATTAAAATCACTGTTCATTTCATTTGGTTTATTCATATATAGTAATTGTTTATATAGATCAGTTTTACAAAAATAAATCTATTTAAACCTCTAATTTTTATAAAACTAAAATGTTGATAACCTTATAGAAAAATGTTAAATAAACAAATATTATCATATGTACCAAGTTTGTAACTCATCTTCTACTCTTTTAAATTCGCTCCTAACGAAAAACAAAAGCCAGTGCCCCCCATCAAACAACGTATCATTACCAAAACTTAAAATTACCCACGAATTAGTAAGTATAATACTATAATGCCATGAACCAAAAATTTCTTTACTCAAACCACTTAGAATAAATATTAGTTAGTTCCCCTCATAATCTTAATTAAATAAATATTTTATTTCTGCCAAACATATTTTCTAAGTGCTCAACACATTTAAAAAATATGTAACGTTTTACAATTTTTTTATATCTTTACAATTGATTAAATACTAAAAGTTGTAATCGATTGTTATGTGTTGCACGCCAATGATATTTATTTTATATATCGTTCTCTCTTAATAAAACTGATTTATATAAAGAAACTACAAATTAATTTTTGTCTTAATTTCTAAAATTTAAAACATCATTCACCTTAACAGAAAAAATAAACTGAGTTAGTGATTTGGAAGAAAATTTATAAAAATTATGTGACAAAACTATTAATTTTTTTCTCTCTAAAAACTGCATGTATATTCAATTATATATATATATATATATATATATATATATATATATATATATATATATATGGGATGGATCAAATGAAAACTACTTTTATCGTGAAAACTCGAAAACTAACTAAAAAAACCTAAAAAACACACCAATTTTTTTTACAGTTTTTTATTAAAAATTGCTTGTTTTTATATAATTTTTTTTTCATTTTTTTTGTAGTACACATGTGCACTACATTTTTTTTTTTTGAAAAAAGGTTTTTTTTAGAGTAAATTAATTTTTGAGTCCTTGTGTTTTAGTGTTTTAACTATTTGAGTTCAAAATCAAAATATTTAACGCTCTGAGTCCCTAGACGCTTTTTTTATAACCATTTGAGTCACTTTGAGTCCAAATTTTAACCTTTTGAGTCCATTTTCTTAACAAAATTGGACTTAAAACGTTATAAAATCAATGGTTAGGGACTCAATGCATTAAACTTTTAAATTTTGGACTCAAGTGGTTAATACCACTAAAACACAGGGATTCAAAAAGTAATTTACTCTTTTTTTATATATTTAAAATAGCGAAAATTGGTATGTAAAAAAATTGGTATGTTTTTTATGCTTTTTAGTTAGTTTTTGAGTTTTCGCGTTAACTAGTAGTTTTCATTTGAACCTTCCCCTATATATATATATATATATATATATATAGGACAAAGAGCCGTTAGGAACCACCTCTTATTGCGAGAACCAATGTGAACACAACAAAAAATAGCTAAAAATCACACATTTTTTTAATATCTTTTATAAAAAAAAATCGCTACTTTTTGAAGCCAAAAAAAATTAAAAAATTTTTTTTGGCTACTAAAAGTAGCGATTTTAACATAAAAAATATTTAAAAAAAATTAAAAATTTTTTTTTGATTTTTTTAGATTTTGTGGGGGTTTAGTTTTTAGCATTTTAGTTTGAGGGGTGGGGGTGGGGGTTAGGTTTTTTTAGCTATTTTAGGTTGTGTTCACATTGGTTCTCGCGGTTCTCGCAATAAGGTTGGTTCTCGCATGAACCTTACCCTATATACATATATATATATATATATATATATATATATATAGGTAGAGGATCCGGTACATTAATTCAGAAGTGTGAGAAGTGTATTATAACACTATATATAACACTATATAGTGTTACATAGTGTTATATGGTGTTACATAGTATTATAAGGAGTTTATATGGTTATATATAATTTTATAATACACTTCTCACATTTCTGAATTAATGTACACTATCCCTACCATATATATATATATATATATTCTGTACTCAGGCATGCCCTGGACATAAAGTAGGACCACCAAGAATAAATAGCAAACATGGTGGATCCCACACCCCATACCCATAGAGCCTCTAACCTATTCGTATAATAATCCAACGCATAGAAAATATCTGAACTTTAGATAAAGTCATGTTCATGGTTGCAAAAGTTGTTAGATGCTCTCTAGTCGGTTGGAGTACTTGGTCTAGGCGGAGACTACTCAGTGAGTACTCGGACATGTTAAATTATAAAGAAATTAGTTTTTAAAAGTTAAATACATGCCAAATAACATAATTTACTAATATCTATAACAAAATACGTGAAAATAATATTCATTCTTCAATATGATAGGCATAGAAATTATGTTTTGTTATTTTTTTAAGTCAAACTCGTCCCAAGTTAACCTATTAGATAGGATTTTGGCCGAGGTTGTCCGCGTTTAACCGATTCCCAGTAATTAGGCGGAGTTAAAGAAAGTCGACTCGGCAGCCTACCTTGTAGCGACTACTCGGAGAGTACTCGGCCTTGGAAACCTTGTTTTACAACCATGCTAATATTATAATTACTAATTGGTTTATTAGATTTTAATAATCCTAAGTTTCACCTATTGGCGGATAATAATCCCAACTTTAAAAATTCCCTCTAATAATCCCAACTTGTAAAAGTTTGGCCGCCATTGATCCTTTTCTAACATATAAAAATTTGGTCTCATCAATAGATTCAATTACACCTAGAGACTCCTTAATTAATTTAAGTGCACCTATGTTAGAAAAGGATTAATGGCGGCCAAACTTTTATAAGTTGGGATTATTGGAGAGAATTCTTAAAGTTGGGATTATTATCGGCCAACAGGTGAAATTTAAGATTATTAAAATCCAATAACCCTTACTAATTTACTACATATACAAACATAAGATGGGAGAATGCCTAGCACTAGCTGCCTGACACTCCTCTATTGGTCCAATTAATTTATGCTTTTATCCTTTATTTAAAATTACGATTTCGTCCTCAGTTCAAAATTACGTTTTTGCCCCCAGCTCAAAATAAAATTATGCTTTTGCCCCGAGCTAAAAATTAAGATTTTGTCCTCGATTCAAAATTACGATTTGATCCCCATTTTAAAATTACAGTTTTGCCCACAGTTCAAAATAAAATTATACTTTTGGCCATAGCTAATAATTACTATTTTTCCCTTCACAATTATAATTTTGCCCCTAATTCAAAATAAAATTATGGTTTTGCCTCTAACATAATATTACGATTTTGCCCTTAGTAAAAATATGATTTTGCCCCCGTTTCAAAAATTATGATTTCACTCTCAGTTCAAAATTACGTTTTTGCCCCAGTTCAAAATAAAATTATGCTTTATCCCAACTTAAAATTGTGATTTTGCACTGAGTTCAAAATTTTGATTTTGCCCCCCTTCAAAATTACGAATTATGGTTTTGCCACCGGCTTAAAATTACAATTTTGCCCTTAATTCAAATTTATATTACGATTTTACCCCAAGTTCAAAATTACAAATTTTCCCTTGTGTAAATTTACTATTTTGCCTCTGGATCAAATTTACAGTATTGCCATCACTTAAGCTTTTGCCAAATTACGATTTTAGCCCAGTCAAAAAATACAACTTTGCCCCTAGTTCAAAATTACAATATTGTCATCGTTTTAGTTCTTTTAGCAAAACTGTAAAAATGTTTTTAATTGATTGACTCGATTTAATTTTTTTCGTGTTAAGGAGCTGCCTAACACTCGCTCATCAGTCCTGAAAAATTACAGTTTTGCCCTGAGCTCAATATTACGGTTTTGTCATCATTTTAGTTTTTTTCTAGGAAAATTATAGTAGTGTTTTTTAATTGGTTGAGAATTATTCGGCCCCGCAACACGGTGTAACACCCGTTCTTATTATTCAAGGTTTAACGTATATTTTTGTAGGAACAATCATGTAATTAAGATTACATAAACATTGGAAATACGGGTTTATTAAAACTTTTACAAATCATAAGTTATTCTACATAACGTGATCAATTTTGTTGTTTAAAATTTACAACGTGGCAAAGTGCGGAAGCGTGTATTTTTATCGTGTTCGGTTCTTCGCTGAGCTTGATCGTCTTCCGGCATCCAAAAGTACCTATATTCCATAAACATGAAATACTTTAGTCATACGGGGTTTAAAACGTGTCTAAACGAATCCGGGAATTTAAACTAAATAAAATATACTTTGTTTCTGGGTCCACCGTAACTTACGGTGACACCGTAAGTTACGGTAGCCCCTGAATGTCTATCCTTCCACCGTAACTCAGTATGTAACCATCATAATCATATCAGCTCCACCGTAACTTATGGTGGCATGACTAAATCAAGTATACGCAATCATATGTCTTTTTCTGGATTAATAATGACATTATTAATGTGCAGCGATTTTCTATACAGCTGCTGTAATTGACCATTATGACCCATTCAAAGTCCGAACTAGATTAACATGTTCAAAGATGGATCGTAGAAAACTTCAATACCTTCGCAAGCATATAAGGTACACCTTCTAACGAATTTTCTATGATTTTATATGATTTTTATAAAATCAGCACAACAACTATATTTTCATTTTTCAAACAGCTTTCAAGGTTTTGAACAGCTGTTTAATTCATTCTTTTGGCCTATTTAACAACCACATTTGTTTCTTATGATTGAAAACAGTAAAAATTTACTTCATAAGCTTTCCGAAAAGGTATAGAACACCCAAATCGGATAAACGGTTGATTTTATATGAATTTTTTAAGATTAGTCGAAATCCGTATAAAAAGCTGCGGAAATCATGTTTAGGGTCATTTTAAATTCGAACCAAACCATCAAATGCAACCCATTTCCATGGCTAAAACCCTTATTAAACTCTTGGTAATGGTTAGAAACCTATAACAAATATAATGACCATCATCCGTAACATTTGGTTTACCTATTAAGGTAACCAAAAACTTATTTTAGACTTCGTTTAACTCTCATTAGCCTTACATTTAAATGAGAGTTATCTTATTATGCGTACCTGGCTCGGATCATTACATTGAGCCATTTAAGTACCTTGCCTCAATATCTACTAAGTAATAGCGATGTAAATATCCACTCGATATTTATTTCTGAAATCAAACAACTCATCAAACCATTAGTCGATATTGTCAAAAAGTGATATTTTCACCTTTTGACCCGTTGGTCTAAATGACCGATAATATTGGCGAGATAAAGCTTATTGCCATCTCGTCTACACGACTCGTTCCGATTTACACCGCACGGTCGTTTTAACTATAATTCACCTCTTAACGCTTTTTGGCCTAATAAGGCTTACGAAATATGTATCTTTCAAAACCAATAATTATTGTCAACAAGTGTCCAAATTTCAATTTTACCCTTATTGGTTATCTTGTTCCGTACGACTACACGCCGGAAACACCATATCTCAACTTTCCATTTGTCTTGTTCGAAATCAAAACAACAAAAGGACATTCTAAACTATATGACTAGTGTAAGCTATACTTACCTCGCGCATCCGAATATGCTTTTCTTCTCGTGCTTGATTCGTTTGACCGCTTCTTTCCCAAGCCTCCACCTAGCTCGTTAGGCGACAAACTATCATCATTCACAAGGTGGTTAGATTAGTCATTTCAATTCACGACTATTCCACCTCACGTATTTTCTATGTCGAAACTACTATTTGAATTTATCATTGGTTAGTTTGACTTTTAAAAGTCAATTGACTTACCAACATATTCATATGCACATTTGGTTCATTGAACTCACTTAGGCATATTTCATCCGAACTCTTAACAAAAATCAAATTTTTACATACTAACTAGTAAGCCGCGATTTCATTTAGGCATTTCATATCAATGAAAATTGGCTGTTTTTGGTGACTTGTTTAACCTGTTTACAAGTCTTCGAAAATTATGATTTTTTTATGTGGCGTACCTCTCGGAGGGTTAGCCCTTGAGTTAAAATTTCAAGATCTAACTCTTTACCAAAAATTCGTGAAAATTCATTTACTAAGCTGCAATCAGATTCGTCACTTCTGACTGCAGCTTACGGAAAAATTCATTAAAAATTCCTCGTTTATCCGATTGACGAAATTCCAATTGGCGATTCTTTTAATCGCTTAAAACTTTCTACAGTAAGAATTTGAGATCATAACTCAATTCCTAAATTGAGTTATGACATTCGTGATGGGCTGCAATTTCTGCCAGAAAACGCAGCTTGAACCTTTGATACGGAAAAATTCATAAAACGCTCGATTTTCGTCGAAAAAATGCGATTCCAGTGGGGTTTTAAAGATATTTCCTGGAATTACATTCTAGACTCAAGAAACACATTATTTTATCACTTTTTGTTCAGGTTACAGCCAATACAAATCGGCTGTAAATTCTGATCAAGAATCGTTTGAATTCAGCTTTCAATTTAAGCTTGTTCTTGACATCATAACACTATTTTTTTGCAATCAAAACCCTAAAAACATCTCATACATGAATTTAGTATCAACAAAAACTTGAGCTAAGCATGATTTCAACATATACTTGTCTAGGGCTTACTCCTAGACACTATATTGTTCCTATTCCATGCAATTAACAAACATGCATCATAAATTTTCAGATTTCCCAATTTCATGAGATTTTCAAGCTAAGAATTTTCATTAAATTTTACATACCTTTTAATCCTCTTGTGATGAGGATCAATAATCCATGCTTTAATTTCGATTTTGGACTGAATTGGACCTTCAATTTGCAAGTTTAGTGAAGTTCTAGGGTTTTGAAGAGTGGGGATCGACCTGCTCTCTTCTTTGATCGTCCAGACACCTCTAATTGGGGTGTTTGGTTTATTTTTATTTTTTTTATTAAATTCTAGTTTCAAGTTTTACAACTTAGGTCCCTCCACTTTAGTTTCTATAATAACTTTGGTTAATTTTAACCCTATTATAAGTTATTTCTAAACTATTAGCTAACTAGGTTAAAATCCCTAGTTTGCAAATTCTTGTTTATATAAGAATCCTAATATTCACCGGGTTTCTTTTACCACTAAAGGTAAATTACCCGTCTTTTAGTATAAACGTGGTTTGATTACCAAACCCGTTTTCGGGGTGTTACACACGGGCGGGGCATCAACTAGTATTATACAAAGACAACAAATTTATAAATGAAACAACAAATCTTGGGTATAAATAAATCTTTAACGACTTGTGATTTTTTCATAGTCGTTTTTTAGTTCATGTAATTAATTATAATCTTTACATAAGTAATGGAACGTTTCTTTTATTTAAAAGTTTATGTGAACACCGATGATTATATAATTTACTTTGCGTAACTCGTGTAGTATATGAGGACCTAAACTAGTATACTATATAGGGACTATAAAATAATAATGTCTAAATCTAACAGTACAGGTTTCACACCCCCAAAATACCACACGCGAAATCCCCTCGAGGAGTGTGACGTGCCAGGATCCAAGCCACCAATCAAATTGAACTCATAGATATATTTGAATAATACTTTCATTGATTAACCCTAACTGTTACAACGTTACAAATAATTCACAGTGTACAGCGAAAGCATAATTCATTTGTTAAGTTGTAACACCCTAAATTTTTTTACCCTTAATTTATACAAAATATAGTTTAAGTACATGACTTTTATTAACGAAGATCGTAAGTAACTAAGACCTTAGTCAACTAATGACTAAGTTAAAACGTTTCAAAAATTGTTTAAACATGTGTTTACAACCCATACACAAAGACTACATAGATCTAAAACGTTGCGGAAGCTTCAAAACGGAGTGTTCGGTTCTTCATCTAATTGCTTGATCGTCATCTGTAAGATCTACCCAAAATTACCTATGATCAAAACCATTAAAAACATTAGTTTTGACGTTATTGTATAAAGTAATCACGGAGTTGTACATCACATTTGAAATAATAAAAACAAACAACTATTCTAGGTCCACCGTAAATTACGGTATCACCGTAATTTACGGTGAGACTTGAAGACTTCTGGTCACCGTAAACTAGGAGGTATACACCGTAACAAGACTTACCTTTACCGTAAATTACGGTATTACCGTAATTTACGGTAAGACCTGGAAATAAATGTTTTGTTTTGTTTGGTTCATCTCATTCAACCAATTCTTGTAATTTGCTTTTCTATCAACCATAACATCCAAATTCTGGTATTTCTAATAATGGGATAAATATTAACTGATAACATAACCCTATCCATCATATTCCGGAGTATATATATATATCATGTTTCACTTGATTAATTGACCCGTTTGGCTCGTCTAAGGAAATCCTCCTATATGACGACTACCAACGCGTACCAACTGAATTAAATAAATCAATCGATATAACGACTTCAAGGCTTAATTCAAAACAACTCTATTACAAAATTCAATTACATATTTAAATCATCCGATATAATAAATGTAACGGGACAAGTTACATACCTTAGCGCAAGCCCTTCAACCGTGAATCACCACCGGCTTGTCCACTCGACGTTCCGGTATCTTGTCCTATAGAGTTCAATTCAAGACATGTTTAGAACTCTCTTCACATCATAATTCGCATAATACACCGAACATCATGATTATGCGTTTAACTCAAAATTTCAGTTTTTAAGCCTTCATAGAGGCATTTCAACAAACACTTTATAAGTAGAATTTTAAATGATCAAACATCACATCTTTAGTTTATCATTTAACCCTATTTTCATATAAATCAATCAATTTACATGAATGTTAGCTTCAAATTACTGAAATCATTCCTAGATTGCTAAAATATACTAGATTAACAATTTACTTCCTAGTGTTCATCCAATTTCACATGACCCACTAACCACCTACCTTGGTGATTATGGATTCACCCAATATTTCTTATGATATCAACTTCTGTTGATCTAGGGTTTGTCCTTAGACACTATAATAGTTCCACAATCATCATAACATACACATGCAACCCTAATTCCAGATTTTTCCCAAATCATCAAAATTCCAAGTTGAGAGAAATCCTTAAATTTTACATACCTTGTAATCCTCTTGTGATGAGGATCACGATTCTATGTTCGGATTTTCGTTTGGACCAGATTTGCTCCTTCAATTTGTGAATTTTAGTAGAATTCTAGGTTTGAATGAAGTGGGTGTCGCCCCTGAGGATTTCTGGTCGACCAGGGATTTCAAGTGGGGTTAAGTTTGTGTTTTGTTTGGTTATTAGAATTAAGTTTTCAATTTTAACAACTTAACCCCCTTCACTTTGATCAATATAGATTTTAGTGAACTTTAACTCTACTTTATGGTTATTTCTAGATTTTTAACTAATTAGGTTAAATTTCCTAGTTAGTAAATTCTCGTTTATTTAAACCTTACTAATTCCAGTTTTAAGGTTTTACATTTTTCGGGGTGTTACAAGTCCACCCCCCTTAAAAAGCGTTTCGTCCTCGAAACCGCAATACGTACCAAATAAAGTAGGGTGAAGACGTCGCATCTCCTCTTCGGACTCCCATGTAGTGTCCGAACCCTTCCTATGCTCCCATTTGACTTTGACTTGTTCGATTTGTTTATTTCGTAAACGTTTGACCTTTCTGTCTAAAATTTCAACCGGTCTCACCACATAATTTAGACTATTATCCACTTCGATATCATCGTAATGAATGTGGGTCGTTTCGTCAGCCAGGCACTTTCTTAATTGAGATACGTGAAACGTGCCATGGATCCCACTTAGCTCCTCCGGTAGTTCAAGACGGTAAGCTACCTTGCCAACTCTCCCGATAATTTTAAATGGCCCGATAAACCTTGGGCTTAACTTCCCCTTCTTTCTAAATCTAATAACGCCTTTCCATGGGGACACTTTTAACATGACCATGTCACCCACTTGAAATTCAATTGGCCTTTTCCTTTTATCTACATACGCCTTTTGCCTGTCTTGAGCCGCTTTCAAGTGTGCCCGAACTTTATCGATCTTTTCGTTCGTTGCTCTTACTATGTCTTGATGGGCGAGTTCGCGTGGACCCACTTCACCCCAACAAACCGGGGTTCGACACTTCATACCGTAAAGCAGTTCGTATGGTGCCATTTTAATACTAGATTGGTAACTGTTGTTATACGAAAACTCGACTAACGGTAGGTGAACATCCCAACTGCCTCCAAAGTCGATTATACACGCCCGTAGCATGTCTCCCAATATTTATATCGTTCTTTCACTTTGTCCATCCGTTTGAGGATGGTACGCAGTGCTTATGAACAATTTGGTCCCCATTTGTTCTTGGAAATCACGCCAGAAATTCGAAGTAAACCGGGTATCCCTATCGGACACGATGGACACCGGCACTCCATGACGTGCTATGATTTCATTGGTATAGACTTCTGACATCTTTTCTGACGTATAAGTCTCACGAATCGGAATGAAGTGAGCACTTTTTGTCAATCTATCCACCATTACCCATATTGCATCAAAACCACGATTTGTCTTAGGCAGCTTGGTTAACAGGTCCATTGTAATATGTTCCCATTTCCAAACCGGAATTTCTAACGGTTGAAGTTTACCGTATGGTTTTTGGTGCTCCGCCTTGACTTGTAAACATGTCAAGCATTTTTCCACATATTTCGCCACGTCCCTCTTCATTCCGGGCCACCAATAATTTTGTTTCAAATCATTGTACATCTTGGTCGCACCCAGATGAATTGAATAACGGGATTTATGAGCTTCATCAAGTAGAAGCGCCTTTACTCCACAGGTATGTGGGACCCATATCCTTCCGGATCGAGTCTTTAACCCGTGTTTCCCATCCGACAAGTCTTTCAACTGACCAATTATTCTTTCCTTCTTCTAATTCTCTTCTTTTACCGCTTCTAATTGCACCTCTCGAATACGTTCAAGTATACCCGAGGTTACCACGAGTTGCATCGATCTCACTCGTATTGGGACATAGTCCGCTTTTCTACTTAGAGCGTCAGCTACCACGTTTGCTTTTCCGGGGTGATAATGTATCTCACAGTCGTAGTCCTTCACCGTTTCTAGCCATCGCCTTTGCCGCATATTCAACTCCTTCTGATCAAAGAAGTATTTCAAGCTCTTGTGATCGGTGAATATGGTGCACTTTACCCCATACAAGTAATGTCTTCATATTTTTAATGCAAACACTACTGCTGCCAATTCGAGATCGTGCGTGGGGTATTTCTTCTCGTGCATCTTCAATTGTCTCGAGGCATAGGCTATTACCTTGCCCCGTTGCATCAACACGCAACCGAGCCCCGATAACGAAGCGTCCGAATAGACCACCATGTCTTCGACTCCATCCGGCAATGTCAGTACCGGAGCTTGAGTTAGCCTTTCTTTTAGCGTCCGAAACGCTTTTTCTTGATCGACTCCCCAAACAAACTTTGCTTTCTTTTGGGTTAGCTTTGTTAGCGGTGATGCAATCTTGGAGAAATCTTGAATGAATCTCCTATAATATCCAGCAAGCCCCAAAAAGCTTCTAATTTCAGAAGGGTTCTTCGGGGAATTCCATTTTGACACTGCCTCTATCTTTGACGGATCCACCAATATTCCGTCGGCATTTATGACATGACCTAAAAATTGAACTTCTCGTAACCAAAAGGCACATTTAGAGAATTTTGCATATAACTTCTCTCGCCTAAGTGTCTCTAACACTTCTTGTAAATGATGGGCGTGTTCAGCTTCATTTTTCGAGTACACCAAGATATCATCGATAAACACGATGACCGACTTATCCAACATTGGCTTGCAGACCCGGTTCATGAGGTCCATGAAAGCCGTGGGCGCATTTGTCAGCCCAAATGACATCACGAGAAATTCGTAATGTCCATATCTTGTGCGAAAAGTCGTCTTCGGCACATCTTCTTCTTTGACCTTTAGTTGGTGATACCCCGACCTAAGGTCAATTTTTGAAAACCAACTCGCGCCTTGTAGTTGGTCAAATAAGTCATCTATCCTCGGGAGCGGGTATCGGTTCTTTACCGTGAGTTTGTTTAACTCCCGATAATCGATACACATGCGCATGCTCCCGTCCTTCTTTCTCACAAACAACACCGGTGCGCCCCAAGGAGACACACTCGACCTTATGAATCCCTTATCAAGCAGGTCTTGGATTTGGGACATCAACTCTTGTAGTTCCGACGGTGCAAGTCGGTACGGGGCTTTTGCTACAGGTTTCGCGCCCGGAATCAATTCAATCCCGAACTCTACTTCCCGTTCAGGCGGTATCCCCAGTAAATCTTCCGGAAAAACATCTTCATAATCTCGTACTACCGGTACATCTCCAATCTTTCGTGATTCTTTCTCGGCCTCATTTGCATAAATTATGAATGCCTTGCATCCTCGCTTCATGAGCTTGTGAGCTTTCAACATCGAACATACTATGGGGTTGCCTCGTTTTTCGCCATAAATGGTGACGTGTTTTCCGCTCGGAGATGTTAGTTTTATCTCTTTGCGAAAACACACGACCTTTGCATGGTATTGAGATAGCCAATCCATCCCCACGACTACTTGGAATTCTCCCATCGACATCGGGATTAGATTTATCAAATATTCTTCATCATCGATGCTCAGTTTACAATTTTCACATACATCACAAACAATAAAGCTTTTGTTATTACCTATCTCTACTTCTAAAGGCACGGGTAATTTGGTTAGAACAAATGAAGGATGTCGAATAAACCCATATGAAACAAAGGATTTATTCGCACCCGTATCAAATAACACGTGTGCGGGAATTGAATTTACAGCAAATATACCTGAGACCACGTCAGGTTCAATCTTCGCTTCTGCGGTAGTTAGTTGGAAAGATCTTGCCTTTGCTTTCGGGGATTCACCTTTCGGTTCTTGCCCATCCTTCTTTCCAACCAGTTCCGGGCATTCCGACTTCTTGTGACCCGTTCGATAACATTTGTAACAAACCGTCACTTTCTCCGGACAAGACATAGCCATATGTCCCTTTTTCTTGCATATGGGACAAGGCTTATCCTTGTAACGACATTCGCCTTTATGATTCTTCCCACAAATTTTGCAACCTGATGTACTACCTTTAGCATCTGATTTCTTTGCTGATTCATTCATTCTTGCTTTCTTGGCAGGGCTTGGATTCACATCTTGTGCCCTTCGTTCACCCCGTTCTATACTCTTCTTCAATTCAATCTCCCTTTCCCGAGCAGCGTTGACAATCTCGGTAAGGGTCTCATACTTTGAAGGGGTTATGAACTCTCTATATTCCGCGCTTAGCATGTTATGATAATAATAGACCTTTTGCTCTTCATTCGTTATCAAATCATCACAGAACTTCATCTTGTCCATAAACATCCCCGTGATCTTGTCTATGGATTCACCTTTGTGTCTGAGTTGCATGAATTCTTCCTTGATTTTATTTATGACCGCCTTGGGACTATGGTGTTTAAGAAACGGCGTCTTAAACTCCTCCCAAGTCATGGCCTTAGCCGCTTCACTTCCAATCTCCTTCTTTTTGTTATCCCACCAATCTTTCGCTTGACTCCTTAGTTGACCCGTACCATAGGCTACGTAGTCTTCTTCGTCACAATGGGTTCTCTCGAATACCCCTTCGATGTCACTTAGCCATCGTTGGCACACTATTGGGACAACCTCCCCATTATATATTGGTGGTTTACAAGCCATGAATTCCTTGTATGAACAAGGCTTTCGTCCTCCACGCTTTTCCTTTGCTACATTTGAATCATCTTCCAGCTTCTTGATTCTATCTTCTACTATTGATAAAATTGTGTTTTGAATTTTATCAATAAAGCCCGACAAACTGTTTTCGATCGCCTTACCAACCTCTTCGGCAATCACTTCCCTCACTTGTTCGGTGACTCTTGGCACCGCATTATCATTGCCTCCATCAGCCATCTCGATTTCTGAAATGTTTACATAGATTGTTAAACATTCCATTTATAACACATGCTTTACTTGTTTTGATTTAATCAAGTTTGTAACTTGATTTAATAATTCTTGTTTCTATTCAATCAAGTCCGTAACTTGATTTGATCATTCTTGTTTCTATTCAATCAAGTCCGTAACTTGATTTGATCCTTCTTGTTTCTATTCAATCAAGTCCGTAACTTGATTTGATCATTCTTGTTTCTATTCAATCAAGTCCGTAACTTGATTTGATCCTTCTTGTTTCTATTCAATCAAGTCCGTAACTTGATTTGATCATTCTTGTTTCATGCATTTCTTGTTTTTGAGTGAGCTTACACTCTTTTCATGCATATTGTTCATTTCTCATTCTATACATAGCACATAATTTATTAACAAAACAAGTTAATTCTTACCGGACGATCGATCAAGCTTGAACCGAACACTTATTGACAACCTTGAGCTCTGATTACCAACTTGTAACACCCTAAATTTTTTTACCCTTAATTTATACAAAATATAGTTTAAGTACATGACTTTTATTAACGAAGATCGTAAGTAACTAAGACCTTAGTCAACTAATGACTAAGTTAAAACGTTTCAAAAATTGTTTAAACATGTGTTTACAACCCATACACAAAGACTACATAGATCTAAAACGTTGCGGAAGCTTCAAAACGGAGTGTTCGGTTCTTCATCTAATTGCTTGATCGTCATCTGTAAGATCTACCCAAAATTACCTATGATCAAAACCATTAAAAACATTAGTTTTGACGTTATTGTATAAAGTAATCACGGAGTTGTACATCACATTTGAAATAATAAAAACAAACAACTATTCTAGGTCCACCGTAAATTACGGTATCACCGTAATTTACGGTGAGACTTGAAGACTTCTGGTCACCGTAAACCAGGAGGTATACACCGTAACAAGACTTACCTTTACCGTAAATTACGGTATTACCGTAATTTACGGTAAGACCTGGAAATAAATGTTTTGTTTTGTTTGGTTCATCTCATTCAACCAATTCTTGTAATTTGCTTTTCTATCAACCATAACATCCAAATTCTGGTATTTATAATAATGGGATAAATATTAACTGATAACATAACCCTATCCATCATATTCCGGAGTATATATATATATATCATGTTTCACTTGATTAATTGACCCGTTTGGCTCGTCTAAGGAAATCCTCCTATATGACGACTACCAACGCGTACCAACTGAATTAAATAAATCAATCGATATAACGACTTCAAGGCTTAATTCAAAACAACTCTATTACAAAATTCAATTACATATTTAAATCATCCGATATAATAAATGTAACGGGACAAGTTACCTACCTTAGCGCACGCCCTTCAACCGTGAATCACCACCGGCTTGTCCACTCGACGTTCCGGTATCTTGTCCTATAGAGTTCAATTCAAGACATGTTTAGAACTCTCTTCACATCATAATTCGCATAATACACCGAACATCAAGATTATGCGTTTAACTCAAAATTTCAGTTTTTAAGCCTTCATAGAGGCATTTCAACAAACACTTTATAAGCAGAATTTTAAATGATCAAACATCACATCTTTAGTTTATCATTTAACCCTATTTTCATATAAATCAATCAATTTACATGAATGTTAGCTTCAAATTACTGAAATCATTCCTAGATTGCTAAAATATACTAGATTAACAATTTACTTCCTAGTGTTCATCCAATTACACATGACCCACTAACCACCTACCTTGGTGATTATGGATTCACCCAATATTTCTTATGATATCAACTTCTGTTAATCTAGGGTTTGTCCTTAGACACTATAATAGTTCCACAATCATCATAACATACACATGCAACCCTAATTCCAGATTTTTCCCAAATCATCAAAATTCCAAGTTGAGAGAAATCCTTAAATTTTACATACCTTGTAATCCTCTTGTGATGAGGATCACGATTCTATATTCGGATTTTCGTTTGGACCAGATTTGCTCCTTCAATTTGTGAATTTTAGTAGAATTCTAGGTTTGAATGAAGTGGGTGTCGCCCCTGAGGATTTCTGGTCGACCAGGGATTTCAAGTGGGGTTAAGTTTGTGTTTTGTTTGGTTATTAGAATTAAGTTTTCAATTTTAACAACTTAACCCCCTTCACTTTGATCAATATAGATTTTAGTGAACTTTAACTCTACTTTATGGTTATTTCTAGATTTTTAACTAATTAGGTTAAATTTCCTAGTTAGTAAATTCTCGTTAATTTAAACCTTACTAATTCCAGTTTTAAGGTTTTACATTTTTCGGGGTGTTACATAAGTGTTTATAAACCACATGTAAAAACCTTTAGTCTTGTGTTGCAATTCCATGTATCCCGACCCATGACCACTCCAGCCTTCAAGACAGCAAGTTCCAATCTTACAACCCTATAGACCTGCAAGCATGCAGACAAGTGTGTCAGACGAAGCTGGTGAGTTCAAAGTTTTGTTAATGTGTTTAGATACCAGTTACCAGATTAAAACGTTGCACATTTTCGACGATTTGATTTGATGTTGTTATTAACTCGATTACCGCAGATGGCTACAAGATGTATTTGCCCAACCCCAATGTCTCTATCAAAACATTGGTCATGCTTTAAGGAAATTAGTTCACGCCCGTCCTCCCCGGTACGGTGTGAGGGTGCCAAACCTAATAGCGCTATCAACTAACAACCTTGTTGCCTCCCTGGCAACTATCGGCAGATGTAAGGGGTCTTATGTGATAGACAATGAGTGTAATAACAAACATCCCATTAACCTGACGTTCCTCCCCGGAACGTTACCCGATATCCCTCCCCGGGATGCATGCTTGGAAAAAGAGCAGTGAACTCACCTTAGATTTGCTCGGTATGTTATGTTACCCGTACCATGCTGGTCAACCAAATCCTAATGTGTTTATCACTAATAGTCAGTTCCGTATGCAATGAAACCACATGTTCTACACGTGCAATAAACAAGTATCGTACAAGTATGTATACCTATCTTTTCACATGTTATACAGTAATTCACGTATTCATAGCATTCATCACATACACGTAATAACATACGAAAAACACACATGTTCTATGAATCACAGCAGTTTATCATGCAACATGTCAGCCGGTTATCATCAGGAAATCTCATAATAGGTAGTTGGTTCACTTACGAGTTCACATTTCACAAGACACGTAATAGTTAACATTCCGTTTCATTATTCATAACGTGTGCAATTTAAAGAAGTTAGTGGCTCACTCGAGATAGTGCGATCCAAGAACCTAATATGCAATTTGTATCAGTTGTGGCCTATTCATTAATACCCAAAGTCAACCGAGTTCACACTTGCGCCGATGCGTGAACCATTTTAGTTTGTTCGGCTCATTTCTACACCTCGGCCCAGATTCAGTATGTGGCCCAAATGTAACATGTGACCAGTGATTACCATGCGGCCCATATATGAAGTGGCCCAATATAGATGTGTGACTAATTACGCCTGTGCAATCCAAAGTGTAATAGGCCCAATACAACCAAGACCTGTGCGATTACCATAACAGTGTATAACCAATCAAATCAACTTCCCTAATCTCTACATGACCGCCTCCCTAATCTAAGTTCAAACGGTTTACACAATTATCTATATTATCAACATTATCATATGGCCTACTATTCAACTCGTTCCCTTTCCTGGCGAATTACCTCTATGCGACGAAACATCTAGGCGACAAAACACCTAATTTTTGTCGGGATTACCCATGACGTAACATGTATCTTTCGTCGAGCTAAGGGAGTGACGAAAGTCCTTATATTTCAACGAGATCAGTTACACAATTCTAATCAAAACAATTTCAATTTCGATTATTATGAATCTTGATCGTTCAACACATATCCAATGGATTCCCATTCAATAGTTTTATCAATAGCGGCCCAATTAGAATTTGATTAGAATCAGAGATGTCGGCTATCATTCATTTGAGATATCATTTAATTGTTGTCAGAGAACTACTTGATTCAGCCCATGTGTTGATTTTGAAGGGTCCAATAGTAATGTGAATTAGTGGGTTTGGGTCAGAATGTCATTCTTGGTTCAATCAAAGACAATTACTGATTTCACATGGCAATTTTTGTTTAATCAAGAGGTGGTCAGATTCCTTATTGTTTCATGTGACCCAAACCATCTAGTTGAGGCTCACATCCTAAATCAGTTTAATGCTAAGACTCTAAATCACACATCGATCACATATACTAGTATCAATCAATAAACATCATCAAATAATAACATGATCAATCAGATTCAACGACTGAACTATGGAGGAAACACTAACCAGATTCAACGTAAAACAATGAGACTTCGAGAGGGAATGGGGGCCTGCCGTCGACTTCCAAGTAGTGGGAGAGGGTGTTTAGGGTTTGCTATAATTCAAAATCATAGTTTACGTATATTTCTAAAGCCACTAAAACATCCCGTATAACCCTCGTGAATAAGTAAAGCATGGAAATTGGGCTTTGGGTTTCGGCCAGTTGGATTTAAGTAGAATGTATGTGTGTATGGGCCGAATAAGATTTATGAGTGTGTGGGCCGACTATGCATGATCCGAGTGTGTGCAACCAATTAATGCAAAGCCTAAACATGTTACTACTAAACATTTAACAACTCAATTATAAGCCTAGACATAATAAATATTTCAATCACTCACATAACACACTCAAGTTACGACATAAAACGAATTGTGACAGCAAGTTCTACATAGAAAAGGACCTTGAGATTTCGGGTCGTCACAACAGGAGTGAAACCTCTAAAACCTACTAATCACCCATCTCCGTTGTTGACACCTCATTTCCCCTATTTGAACTTTGCGGAACCCGCATCTACTTGCGCCGGTGTTCCCGAGCTACCCCCATCCAATGGTAAAACAACACCCAAACTCATCACCTGGATCTGTGAGTACTACCTGTTGATTGGTATACAGAATGAGCCGATTGGGGTTTGGAATTGTATTGAAGTTGTATTGAAGTTCATCATCTAGGGTTACAAAGAAATGGTGCTTATATAGAACACCAAGTTACATATTAGCCCCCTACACTATTTATTTTCTTTTTTCCGACACTCCCCCTCAAGTTGAGTAGTGGGGTTACCAATGCTCAACTTGCTCAAACAGCTATTAAACGCGTTACCGTTGACTGCCTTTGTGAGGATATCTGCAAGTTGATCTTTTGATGCTACATACGGGAGCTCTATGATTCCTCCTTCCAACTTTTCTTTGATGAAATGTCGATCTACCTCCACGTGTTTTGTTCGATCATGTTGAACTGGGTTTTCTGAGATTTGTATTGCAGCGGTATTGTCACACATAACTTTACTAGGAGCCTTTTGTGAAAAACCAATGTCTTCTAGCAGCTTCCTGATCCAAAGAACTTCGCTTAACCCTCGAGCTATACCTCTGAACTCTACTTCTGCACTTGACAGAGCAACCACTTTCTGTTTCTTACTTCTCCAGGTAACTAGGTTTCCGCCAACCAAGGAGAAGTACCCTGATGTAGACCTTCGGTTTCCCTTATCTCCTGCCCAGTCTGCGTCAGTGTAGAGCTCAACATTTAAATGCCCATTTGTTTTGAACAACACACCATGGCCTGCGGTTCCCTTGAGATACCTTAGAATTCTCTGAGCAGCTTCCATGTGGGCAACTTGTGGTTGGTGCATAAACTGACTTACCACTCCAACAGCGTAAGCTATATCAGGGCGAGTATGGGAAAGATAAATTAACTTGCCCACTAGCCTTTGGTATCTTTCTCTGTCTGCGAGCTTTCCATCGAGTTCCATGTGAAGATTGTGGTTCACCACCATCGGCGTATCAGCTGGTTTACAATCAATCAACCCAGTTTCTGCCAGGAGATCAAGAACATACTTCTTTTGGCAGATGAAAATCCCCCGTTTAGATCTGAGAACTTCAATTCCAAGGAAATACTTGAGATTCCCAAGGTCTTTCATTTCAAACTTTGAAAACAAATTCCTTTTCAGTTGTGCTATTTCTTCTACATCATCTCCGGTGATAATCATGTCGTCCACATATATGATCAAGCAAGTTACGAGGCCGTTCCTCCTTTTGAGGAATAAGGTGTGATCAGCGTTACTTTGGCGGTACCCGTATTCTTTCATGGCCAAGGCGAACTTTCCAAACCATGCCCGAGGAGACTGTTTTAGCCCGTATAGAGATTTCTTCAACCTACAAACTTCCCCATCTTTAAAACCCCCTGAAAAACCTGGAGGTGCTTCCATGTAAACTTCTTCAGTTAGGTCTCCATGAAGAAATGCATTTGTAACATCAAATTGATGAAGGGGCCAATCCTTATTAGCTGCAACGGAAAAAAGGACTCTGATGGTATCCATTTTTGCAACCGAAGAAAATGTCTCAGAGTAATCGATCCCATACGTCTGAGTGTACCCTTTGGCTACAAGCCGGGCTTTGTATCTTCCAATGGAACCATCTGGTTTATATTTAATCGAATACACCCACCGGCATTCAACAGTTTTCTTTCCTTTAGGAAGAATGCACTTCTCCCATGTATTGTTTTTCATAAGAGCACGCATCTCCACTTCCATTGCTTCTTCCCAGTTCTTCTTACCTTGAGCTTCTTTTATGGAATTAGGTATCTGTTCAGTGTATAGTGAAGCAACAAATGCTTTTGCACTGTTAGATAAGTTCCCGTTGATCATATTAGCTACAGGATATCTTGAATTTCTGGTTTCCCTCTCTGGGGAGTACCGTTTTGGAGGAACTCCTCTATTGGCTCTAGGTGGAAGAGAGTATCTTCCGGTAGTCTCCGCTGCAACTGGTTCAACCTGTTCAACAACTGGATCAACATGTTCTGTAGTTGTCGGTTCTATATGTTCCCCTGTTGTCTCATAGTTATAAGACGTAGAACATTCAGGGTTCTCAGTATTTCTTACCTCAGGCATCACGTTGGATGGACTTTCTCTAGTGGTACTGTGCTCCGTGGATTGTGTCTCTGTGTTTGATGGACTCGCAGTACTGTGATAGTTTTCTGTTGTGACTTCTTCAGATGAGGGAATTTGGGTTAACCAGCTCAGAGTGTCTATACTGTCATTCTCCCCCTGACCACTGAGTTGGGTGTTATAAAAGTATTTTGTTTCAAGAAAGTCAACATTCATTGTGGTGAACATTTGACGAGTTGTTGGATTATAACACCGGTAGCCGATTTGATCGATCCCATAGCCGACAAATACACATTTCTCAGCACATGGGCCAAGTTTGTTTCGGTTGGTTTTGGGTATATGGACAAAAGCGGTACACCCAAAGATTCGAGGTTCAAGTGTAAGAGGATGGGGAATATTGGCAGATTTAGACAGACAATCTAGGGGAGTCTTGAATTTAAGAGCTTTTGTGGGAAGCCGATTCAGCAGATACACGGAGGTTGCAACTGCCTCCGGCCAGAAAGATTTAGGGACTTGAGATTCTATCAAAAGGGCTCGAGTCATTTCAAGGATAATACGGTTTTTTCGTTCGGAAACACCATTTTGTTCTGGGGTATGGGCACAAGAGGTTTGATGAATTAATCCTTTGGTTGTAAAGAATTGTTTCATAGATGTATTGACAAATTCCCCCCCATTTTCGGATCGAAGGATTTGGATTTGAGTTTGAAATTGAGTTTGAATCATAGCATAAAACATGACAAATTTTTCGTAAACTTCAGCTTTATTTTTTAAAAAATATACCCATGTCATGCGAGTGCAATCATCCACGAATAATATAAAGTACCGAAGACCCTGCCCTCCTATCACAGGAGCAGGACCCCACACATCAGAATGGATTAATGAAAAAGGTGAAGCAACTTTCGTATTGCTAGGTTTGAACGGGTGTCGATGGCTTTTGGTGCGTAGACAGGTTTCACAATCTATTTTCCCTTTTGAAGGGAAGAGTTTTGGAAACAAAAGGTGCAAATAACCATGGGATGGATGTCCCAAACGTCGATGCCATAGCCAGGCGTCCCGGTTATCAGTTCCATGAGCCAACATCACAATACCCTGGTGAGCCACTTCATCCACATAGTACAATCCTTGGCGCTCAGTACCACGTCCAATAATCACACCCGTCCTGATATCCTGTAGGAGACAGAAAGTAGGGTGCATTAGTACCGTGCAATTAAATTCTTTGGTAATATGACTGATTGACAGTAATTTGTGTGACAAGGACGGAACATAGAGGCAATTTGACAATTTCATAGTTGGTGAAATTTCAATTACTCCTCCTCCTTTCACTTGCATCGTTCCGTTGTTCGCTGTATGTATTTGAGATTTTTGAGGTTGGGTCATTGACCGTATGTCTAATGGTTCAAACGTCATGGTGTCAGTGGCACCAGAATCGAAAATCCAAGCACTGTTCTTACTATGATTGATTTCCATTTTTTTTAAACGTTGTCCCGGCACGGTTATTAAGTAACCAACCAAGCTAGCGAATTTATTAATTTCGCTGGATACTTGAACTCGCGTTCAAGATTTTCGTTTGGAATATCGTCGCTAGGAAGCGAAGGTATTTTACCGGCGAATTTATTAAACACACCGGTTACTCGAACTCGCGTTCAAGATTTGAAAGCACCCGGAAACAATAAAGATGCTGCTATGCTGTTCAACTCGAGACCGTGCGGAATTAATTGCTGGGCGGAATAAACCGTTGGTACAGCGGATTTATGAGGAGGTTTAGGGTTGGTGTGTGTTGCGGCAGTCGGTGCTATATGATGGATTAAATAATAAAACCAACTTGTGAATCGAACATATAATAAACTAACAATAACAGTGAATGTGGATGGTTGACTTTTGAGAAAGTGGAAACATGGATTTTTAAGCAAAGTGACAAAACCACACAAATTAATTCAGTGGCGGCAGAAGGGTTGAAAAAGGGTTTCTAGGGTTGGGTTTTGCAATGATTCCATTTGTTGTTGGAGTTTTCCGATAAAACAAAAAAAAACCAGAGAAGAAGGTTATTAGAGGCTGTTGTATTGTAGATGATGAGCAAAACGGTTTCAGCAATCGAAAACCTGCTCTGATACCATGTTGATTGGTATACAGAATGAGCCGATTGGGGTTTGGAATTGTATTGAATTGTATTGAAGTTGTATTGAAGTTCATCATCTAGGGTTACAAAGAAATGGTGCTTATATAGAACACCAAGTTACATATTAGCCCCCTACACTATTTATTTTCTTCTTTCCGACACTACCTTCCACCCCTACGCGACCACCCAACTCACGATCCCGACGCCGGTGTTCCCAATATACCCAAGCTACCAGCGAGCCTCATCCAATGTACGCCCCAGCACCCTAAGGTAACATAATGTGATAATGTTATAAACAAAGTTTTATTATTTCTGTTTTCTTTTTCTTTTTTCCTTTCTTTTTTATTATTTTAGTAAAAGACGTTTGAAGTTTGGGAGTGGCTCAGATAACCACTCAACTTTTACACCAAAGTGGATTTTTTACGTTTTATATATTACGTTATCCTTGAAATGAATTTTACATTACTCCTAAAATTATTTTAGGCTACCCCTCAAATAATTTTATTGGGCTTCATCCAACGGTAAAACATATATACCCAAACTCATCACCCGGATCTGTGAGTACTACCTTCCACCCCTACGCGCACCCAAATCACGACCCCGACCCCGATGCCGGTGTTCCCAATATACCCAAGCTACCAGCGAGCCTCATCCAATGTACACCCCAGCACCCTAAGGTAACATAATGTGATAATGTTATAAACAAAGTTTTATTATCTCCGTTTTCTTTTTCTTTTTTTCCTTTCTTTTTTATTATTTTAGTAGAAGACGTTTGAAGTTTGGGAATGGCTGAGATAACCACTCAACTTTTACACCAAAGTGAATTTTTTAAGTTTTATATATTACGTTATCCTTGAAATGAATTTTACATTACTCCTAAAAGTATTTTAGGCTACCTCTCAAATAATTTGATTGGGCTTCAGTTGAAAGCCCACCATTAACTGATAATTAAAATTCTTATAATAAAAAACGAGTAAATTACGTTTTTGGCCCCGGTGGTTATATCACTTTTACTATATTAGTCCAAAATATGATTTTTTAACAACTGTGCCCCCGTGGTCTCTATAACTAACTATTTTGGCCCCTAAATCTAACTCCACCCCTAACCTTGGTTAATTATTTCTCACATGCAAGGGTATTTTTGTTATTTCTCCTCACCTTTAAATCTATTTTCTATTTACCCAGATTTCAAGAACACTCATCATCTTTATCCTTCCCCCTTTCACTTTCTCAAAACCCTAGCCCTAACTTCCCTATTTTTTCTAATACACAAACCTTATCTCCATTTTCACCACTGATTCAAATGTTACTGTATTTTACCCTTATGCTAGATTCAAAGAAGCTAGCTGCTCAGGAGTCGGAGTAAGTTCCCGTGTATGCGTCTTATCAGACTTTGGTGAAGGCCATTCTTTTTCAACATCCGGTTCTTTTCCGATTCCAACATCAGAAAAATTTTTACTTTCCGATTCTACAACCCACCAAAATAGGGAAGTTGCTCTTATCTTAATCACTGATGCGAATCTGAATGTGCAATGATTTGAATCGGATTTGGGGGTGTATGGTGGTGGTTTAACAAATCTAAATGTGCAATGATTCGAATCGGATTTGGGGATGTATGGTGGTGGTTTAACGATTCTGAATCACCCAGATCTGTTAATGTTTGATTCGAATCAGATTTGGTGGGTTTCATTCGAACAAAAACACTGATCTGTTAATGTTTGATGCTGGAATTGAATGCTTGTGTTGAGGTTTTGAGGAATTTGGTTAAAATGCATTCTTGAAGAATTGAAGATTTCATGTTAATCGAAGTTTCTGTTGTTGAAATGTATTATGATTCGAACTGTTGATGTGTTCTTGTTCTTGAATTTGGGTTTTGGTTAGGGGATGATGATGATTGTTGAAGGTGGTCATGTCCTTGAAGATCTGGGTTTGAAGTGTTCTTGGAGATGATGATTGTTCTTGAAGATTAGGGTTTGAAGATGATGATGTGCAGATGATGTGTTCTTGTTCTTGAATTTAGGTTTTTTTTTTTTTATTTGTTCAAGTTCATGAAGATCTGAAACTGAATTGTTGATTTAATTATTGTCTTTTTGATTTGTTCAAGTTCATGAAAATCTGAAACTGATCTGAAACTTTTGGTTTTTTTATTTTTATTTTGTTCAAGTTCATGTAGATGATGAGTGTTCTTGAAATCTGGGTAAATAGAAATTAAATTTAAAGGGGAGGAGAAATTACAAAAATACCCTTGCATGTGACAAATAATTAACCAGGTTTAGGGGTGGAGTTAGATTTAGGGGCCAAAATGGTTAGTTATAGAGACCATAGGGGCAGATATGTTAAAAATTCTTATTTTGGGCTAATATAGTAAAATTGATATAAACACAGGGGCCAAAAACGTAATTTACTCTAAAAAAACCTTACAAGTTAAAAGCATACGTGAATTAAAAAGCTAAAAGCCTGAAATCTATTACAAAACTCAAAGCCTTCGAAAAAAAAACCTTACAAGTTAAAAGCATATGTGAATTAAAAGGCTAAAATCCTGAAATATATTAAAAAACTCAAAGCCTTCTAATTTTATGAGTTGTGGTACTATCAATTCTGGGTTGTGGTCCTTTCACCCCAAAAATGATGATATTAGTCTAAAGTTCAAGTCCAAATGTTGCTAATAATGATATACAAGAGAATGAGGATTTTGATCCACTTCAAGTACAAGTATTGCTAATAACGATATAAAAGAGAATGATGATATTGGTCCAAATATTTCTTCGCCTTCAATACCAAATAAAATCAATTTGAATTATCTTCTTTCGTATCCCCCGAAAGATCATTTATTATTAGTTATCACCCTAATCAAATAGATGACATAAAAAAGCATATCTTGTTAAAAAGACTTTTGAACCACGAGGGAATCAATTTAAATAATGGTCGGAGACGTTTTAATGTAAACTGGTTTGATATATGTGATAAATTAAAGTATAGCACTAAACAAGAAAAAGCATATTGCTTATGTTGTTACTTGTTTAATGAAAGTGTTGGCAATCAAGGTGGAAGATACTTTTGCAAGTGAAGGCTTTTATAATTGGACTAAATCGGGTTTCTTAAAAGATCATGTTGGGTTACATAACATTTTTTCATAACAATACGGTGCAATGACAATCTCTTGAACCAAAATCGATCCTATGATGCGAATGTCACTAAGCATAATAAGGAAGAAAAGATTGCAAATCGATATCGATCAACGTGTTTGATGTGTGCAAAAATGCAACATATAATTTACATCAATTGTGGCATAAAACTAACCCTTTTTTAGTACTAATGTTGGAAAAAGTGTGCTTTTGTCTTCCTTTTGTATTTTCAGGATTAAATGAGCTCAAATTAACAAAAGAAGCAATAAGACAGCAAAATCTAACATAAATACAAGAAAAGGAACAAACGTGACATGCCCGACCCCACGACAGCATCTTCCCAAGCAAAACAAGAAGACAGAAGACTGAACACGCCCCGTGCTCAGCCAGCACGGGAGCGTGCCCAAGTGTCAGCAGAAAAGACAAAGTGGTAGAAGCTTCTATTGCCCACCATGGGGCCGTGCTCAGCGGACACGGGGCCGTGGTCAACTATAAGATTCGCACAATCCAGACAAATCTTCATAGTACAAAGATTCTTCTGCACACGGGGTCGTGCTCAGCGGACACGGGGGCGTGGTCAACTAATAAAGACAAGCTGCATTAAATGAAGAAAGAGAGGATGTGGACACGGGGCCGTGCCCGAGCTTCTGTTCAGCCTATAAATAGGAGTGCTTGGCTCAAGCTTAAACCATCCCTTGGCACACCACCTCTCTCACACTTCACCCACCACCCACCACCACCATAACACCATCATCCACCACCATCATCCATTGTCCATCATAGAGTGTGTGAGTCGTCTCGGGATCCAAGATTGATCGTAAGAGTTCTTGACAATCAAGGCCATGTTTGCCTAAGTCTCTTAGATCACTTGGTGAAGACAAGTGTCTAGTGTAATACTTTTTATTTTTAATCTTTTCGCACTTTTTACTTGGTTTTGTATTAATGACTTTAATAACTAGTTTCTTATGTTGAAGGTGATTCTTCCTTATCGTTTGTCCGTGGTGTCTTGGCATTATTTTACTGTCTATATAAAATAAAAGATTTTCACCATTCATATCTCCACGGTCTATATGGAGGTATGTTGGCTACCTGGTCGGGGGTTAAGGGAACGGTTTGGTAAGAGTTTTGCCGTTGTTCAGCGTTTAGAGATCCTGCAAGGGACCTGGGTCAAATTTAGTAGGACCTCCTTCAATACTTAACGGTATTGGATGGCGGGGGTCCAAACTCTTTGATCCCCTCATAAGTTAACTACTACTAATACTATAACCCGGCTATTTAGGACTATATCCCTGCTGACTCAGACTACTTAGTCGAGGGTAACGTCACCTTCAAAAGAGGGGCCTACCATAATTTGCATTAATAACTTAATTAATTATCTTTCAATAATCCGACCCTTTAGGATTGTATCCTTGCTGACTCAAACTACTGGGTTGAGGGTAACGTCACCTCCAAAAGAGGGGCCTAATACAATAACTAAGATAATCTCTTAAATAAGTGCAAAAGTGCGGAAATAATCAAAGGTTACACTAAACACGAGTCGGAACCAAGTGATTCATCTTATCTATCTGTTTTTATTTTTATTTTTATTTTCAGCATTTTAGTTAGTTTTTATTTTTCTTAGTTTAAAAACCTTTTTCTAAACTTTTTGATTTGATTAGACGTTGAGGATAAACCGGTACTAAAAACTCTTGTGTCCTTGGACGACCTCGGTATCTTACCCACGCTATACTACGCTCACGATGGGTGCACTTGCCCATATGTGTGTTTAGTGTTAGTAAATATCGTGTTTTATAAATTTAAAACTTGGCTAAAGAAAGTGTTAAAAAGGGCTTAAAATATACATTAAAAACTAACGACACTTCACACGCATCAAGTTTTTGGCGCCGTTGCCGGGGACACAAGGATTTTAAGAAAGTTAGGAATTAACGGTCTAATCGTTTTTCTTATTTTTCATTTTTTAGGATTTTTCTAAATTTTTCAGCTTCTGCAGAGCTCAGTACGGGCCGTGCCTGGTCGGACACGGGCCGTGCCCAGCGCTATCACTGGCAGTTTTTATTTTTCGAGCTACAGAGAGCTGAGCACGGGGCCGTGTCGGTGCAACACGGGGCCGTGTCCAACTCCCAGTAACAGGGATCCGGAAAACAATCACTATACCTCCGACCACGGGCCGTGTTCACTGAGCACGGGGTCGTGGTGAACCTTTTGACCAACATTCTTTTCTGTTTTTATTGCAGGACTTGGAACCTCGATGCCACATTTGAACTTCCTACGTAGTGCATGAGCTCCAGTTCTAGTAAAGACATAAAAGAACCTCTAGAAGAACCCGAACGCTTTCTCAGAAAAATACTTGAAGCTAAAAATCAAGAGAAAGTTTCGGGGGACCCACTTCCAATGGCGGACCAACGTACTCTCATGGATTACCTACGGCCCACCGTAGGTAATCTCGGCGCCGCTATCAATGCACCGAATGTCGAAGCCAATAACTTCGAACTTCGACCACATTTGATACAGATGCTTCAAAACTCCGCAACCTTCCATGGGCTTGCGGACGAGGATCCCCATCTACATATTACTAATTTCTTAGAAATATGTGATACTTTTCGGATCAATGGAGCATCAAACGACGCCATTCGCCTTCGGATGTTTCCATTTTCACTAAAAGACCGAGCTAAGGCTTGGCTCAACACCCTCCCAGTTGGCTCGGTAAACACCTGGGATGAACTAGCCCAAAAGTTTCTATATAAGTATTTCCCTCCTACTAAAACGGCTAAATTAATGACTGAAATTAATACATATTTACAAGAGGATGGGGAATCCTTATATGAAACTTGGGAAAGGTTCAAGGAGCTACTAAGAAAGTGTCCTCATCACGGTCTTGCGGTTTGGCAACAAGTATCCACTTTCTACAATGGGTTGTTGCCACACACAAGACAAACACTTGATTCTAGCTCCGGGGGACTTTTAGGTAATCGTCGCCCAAATAAAATATATAATCAAATTGAGGAAATTGCTCAAACTAATTTTCAATGGCACACTCCCCGAGGTAATAAGTCTATTGCCCTGGGCGCCCATAAGGTTGATGAAAGCACTTCTTTACAAGCCCAAATCGAGGACCTCTCTTCAAAAATCAAAAAGCTAGAAATGACAAAAACGGCCTCGGTTATGGCTTGTGAAGGGTGTGGTGGGCCACATGAAAATTGGAGTTGTATGAAAGAATTAGATGAACAAACGGAAGCGGTAAACTACATTGATAACAGACCTAGGCCGTCGGGTCCTCCAACGGGTACCTACAACCAAGGATGGCGTAACCACCCAAACCTTGGTTGGAGAGATCCTGGCAATAGTAGTAACCAACAAAACCAAAGAACTAACTTTCAACAACCACAAAACTTTTCTCAACAACAAGGTGGACGAGAAAGGCTTGAAGTTACTGTATCTCGCCTCATCTCCGACACTGAAAAGAAAAACTCGGATCGATTTCAGCAATTGGAATCGAATTTTAGAAATCAACAAGCTAGCATTCAAAACATTGAAAAACAATTAAATCAAGTAGCTCAAAATTTCTCCGAGAGACCACAAGGCGCGTTACCTAGCAATACCGAAACCAACCCAAAGGCACAAGTACATCTCATCACATTGAGAAATCGAACCGTGGGTCCCGAGGAGGCTCCATTACTGCCAGATGAAAGAAGCCAATCCAGCCAAACCGCAACTCCACCAGAAAAGGCTTCTTTACCGACTCAAGAACCCACCAAGACTCCCCCGATTCCGTACCCCGGTAGGTTAAATCGTCAAAAGACCGATGATCAATTCGAAAAGTTCGAAAATTTACTAAAACAATTGCATCTTAATATCCCTTTTATTGAGGTCCTTACACAAATGCCTAAATATGCAAAATTTGTGAGGGACTTCCTCACTCATAAAAGGAAAATTGAATCATTGCAATTAGTTAACTTAGGCGAAGAATGCTCCGCCTTAGTACTCAACAAACTCCCACAAAAGAAAATTGATCCAGGAAGCTTCACGATTCCTTGCTCGATTGGGGAATCCCCCGTTCGTAATGCATTAGCCGATCTTGGGGCTAGCATTAACCTCATGCCCACATCGATGTTCAAACGACTCGGCTTAGGAACAACGAGCCCTACAAAGATGAGCATACAACTCGCTGATAGATCCGTCAAATTTCCACAAGGTGTCGCTGAAAATCTTTTGGTCAAAGTTGACAATTTCGTTTTCCCAACCGACTTTGTCATCCTAGACATGGAAGAAGACACCGATGTTCCTCTCATCCTCAGGAGGCCATTTCTAGCCACCGCCCAAGCAGTGGTTGATATGAATGACGGAACACTAACATTGAAGTTTGGAGACGAGGAAGTGAAGTTTGGAGTTGGAAAAAGAGTAGAAGACGAAGACCCGGTCGATTACATGAAGGTCATAGTCTCAAGCTTGGATGACGCTCTCCGACGGTGTAACATGGGATGCGAAACATCCCACTTGAGTGACATATGACCAGGCTTTGGGTCTAGCCAAGGACCCTTATAAACGTGGCGCACCACGAAGGCATTCTGCGGAACTATCCTTAGTTTAATTTAGATTAGTTTTTATGTTTTCTAGTTTAGTTTTAATTTTCAGGAATAAAACACACTTGAGATGGCAAAGGATACAAGGGAAACTTGAACCAGCTCCGCATGCAGGAAAACAGGACCATCCGACAAAAATTTCTTCACTTACAGTAAGTTCGGCACGGGCCGTGTCCGCCCAACACGGCCCCGTGCTGCACAGCCTGCAGAAATACCCAGTTCAGGTAAACTGGACACGGGCCGTGTTCACCCAACATGCCCCCGTGTCCAGGCTTCTGTTTCTCTTGATTTAATTTTGTTACTGGCACTTGAACACGGGGCCGTGCCCGGACAACACGGGGCCGTGTTCAGCGGCCAGTAACACAAAATTTTTGTTTTTCACACCTTTTTACACATTCAATCAACCTAAAAACTTATTTTTGGGACACATTGAGGACAATGTGTAATTTAAGTGGGGGGGGGGGGGGGATGCTAAAACCTTGAATCTTGCAAGTCCTAAATACAAGCCTTACACAAAACTCTATTGGAACCATAATCACCCCAAATTTTTTTCAAAAAATTGTCATTTTTTTTACTTGTCTAGGTTTAATTCGGGAATTTCAAGTTCTAAAAAGGTTATATTTTTACAAATTTACAACCGATAGCGTCGTGATAAAAAGAACCAACATAAGAAAATTATGAAAAGGCATGGCAAACTTAATTAAAATTTGATTATATATACTTGATCACATAAAAACCCATTCCCACAAAAGTGAGTTTTGAGCCTTTATTGAGCATACAAATACATATCATTATACTAAATGATCATTTTTCGTTTCTTGTGTGAATAGCCGCTTGGTTCTTACGAATCTAGAACTTGCCATGACAATACATTCCCGGTCCTTATCAACTTAAACCCGAGTAAGTAAATGATGGAGGCATTAGGACTAACCCTTTTTATTTCTACACCATTATTTTTCTTTTTTTTTACCACCTACCCAAAATCCCCCTAGTTAGCCCCTTTGAGCCTAAACCCTTTCATTTCATAACCCAAACCAAACACCTTTTCACCCACCAAAACCTTTTTTATTTTTAACTCTTTGTTTTAGTAACTAGCTCGGTTTTCTGTATGACTTTCAAAAAAAAAAAGATTTGTGTTGATGATGAAGCAAAAGAAAATAAACAAACAAGTTTATCAAAAATAACTTTGTTTGAATAATAAGCTTCATCAAAATAAAATTTACAAAAATAGAAAGTCTTACGAAAACCGATGCTTTTTACGCTTTTTCGCCCTTTTCTACTAACCACTAACCACTAACCCAACCACCTACCTTTAACCCAAGCCTAACCCTTCACCCAAAAGCCCTCTTGATATTTACAAAGGTATAAAGTTAAAAGGAGGAGGATTGATTGCTTGGCAAGCCTATGGTAGGAGTAAGTTCCATGCCGCTCTCGAGTGATTCACTAAAATACATCTTCGGCCGAGTGTTGAGTGATCCCCCGTGAGGTATGTGAACTTGTATATAAAGAGAATTTTAAAAGAGGCATGTTATGCCCTAATAAGTAATTTATCTTATGAAAAGTTTTAAATAAATCATGACGAATAGGATTGTAAATAAATAAAAATAAAACATAATAAAGAATCTTGGAAATCCCGACACTCTATGACAAGCCCGAAAACTTTCTCTTCTACCCATTCCATTTGGGTGTGTAAAGCCACATTATAAAGAGTTTTGCTTGAGGACAAGCAAAGATTCAAGTGTGGGGGTATTTGATGTGTGCAAAATGCAACATATAAATTACATCAATTGTGGCATAAAACTAACCCTTTTTTAGTACTAATGTTGGAAAAAGTATGCTTTTGTCTTCCTTTTGTATTTTCAGGATTAAATGAGCTCAAATTAACAAAAGAAGCAAAAAGAGAGCAAAATCTAACATAAATACAAGAAAAGGAACAAACGTGACATGCCCGACCCCACGACAACATCTTCCCAAGCAAAACAAGAAGACAGAAGACTGAACACGCCCCGTGCTCAGCCAGCACGGGGGCGTGCCCAAGTGTCAGCAGAAAAGATAAAGTGGTAGAAGCTTCTATTGCCCACCACGGGGCCGTGCTCAGCGGACACGGGGCCGTGGTCAACTATAAGATTCGCACAATCCAGACAAATCTTCATAGTACAAAGATTCTTCTGCACACGGGGTCGTGCTCAGCGGACACGGGGGCGTGGTCAACTAATAAAGACAAGCTGCATTAAATGAAGAAAGAGAGGATGTGGACACGGGGCCGTGCCCACTGGACACGGGGCCGTGCCCGAGCTTCTGTTCAGCCTATAAATAGGAGTGCTTGGCTCAAGCTCAAACCATCCCTTGGCACACCACCTCTCTCACACTTCACCCACCACCCACCACCACCATAACACCATCATCCACCACCGTCATCCATTGTCCATCATAGAGTGTGTGAGTCGTCTTGGGATCCAAGATTGATCGTAAGAGTTCTTGACAATCAAGGCCATGTTTGCCTAAGTCTCTTACATCACTTGGTGAAGACAAGTGTCTAGTGTAATACTTTTTATTTTTAATCTTTTCGCACTTTTTACTTGGTATTGTATTAATGACTTTAATAACTAGTTTCTTATGTTGAAGGTGATTCTTCCTTATCGTTTGTCCGTGGTGTCTTGACATTATTTTACTGTCTATATAAAATAAAAGATTTTCACCATTCATATCTCCATGGTCTATATGGAGGTATGTTGGCTACATGGTCGGGGGTTAAGGGAACGGTTTGGTAAGAGTCTTGCCGTTGTTCAGCGTTTAGAGATCCTGCAAGGGACCTGGGTGAAATTTAGTAGGACCTCCTTCAATACTTAACGGTATTGGATGGCGGGGGTCCAAACTCTTTGATCCCCTCATAAGTTAACTACTATTAATACTATAACCCGGCTATTTAGGACTATATCCCTGCTGACTCAGACTACTTAGTCGAGGGTAACGTCACCTTCAAAAGAGGGGCCTACCATAATTTGCATTAATAACTTAATTAATTATCTTTCAATAATCCGACCCTTTAGGATTGTATCCTTGCTGACTCAAACTACTGGGTTGAGGGTAACGTCACCTCCAAAAGAGGGGCCTACTACAATAACTAAGATAATCTCTTAAATAAGTGCAAAAGTGCGGAAATAATCAAAGGTTACACTAAACACGAGTTGGAACCAAGTGATTCATCTTGTCTATCTGTTTTTATTTTTATTTTCAGCATTTTAGTTAGATTTTATTTTTCTTAGTTTAAAAACCTTTTTCTAAACTTTTTGATTTGATTAGACGTTGAGGATAAACCGGTACTAAAAGCTCTTGTGTCCTTGGACGACCTCGGTATCTTACCAACGCTATACTACGCTCACGATGGGTGCACTTGCCCATATGTGTGTTTAGTGTTAGTAAATATCGTGTTTTATAAATTTAAAACTTGGCTAAAGAAAGTGTTAAAAAGGGCTTAAAATATACATTAAAAACTAACGACACTTCACACGCATCAGTGTTCTGTTCGTAGTGCTGGATTCGTGTTAGAAAACTCTTTACCATCTTATGGTCATGATGAATCATAGGATCACTTTCTAAGTTTGACATATCTAAGACAGTGAAATTTTCTTAGATGTATCTGACTTATTTTAGTAAAGAAGAAAGAGGGTGTCTTTTGGGTGATCTTATGGTCTTTTATCACACTTTAAAGGAAGATGATACATTTGCAAAATTATATGGAATATGTAACCTTGCTCATGTAATGGTAGAAACCGGAAAACATTATACTTTTCCTTTGCTTTATCAGATATTCAAGCTAGCGTTGGTGTCACGACCCCCGACCACACCCTGGACGGGAGCCGTGAGCAGTCAAGTGGTACATGTGGTTATTTTAAAAATGTTGCAGCAGAAATTTCATCAGGACCGTGAGTTAGAAAAAATATCAGAGTTTAGAAAACACCGGATTTTATTTATTAAATAGATGGGATAAAATCATGTTTTGAAAGATAGCTTTAATATGGGATATACCCGAATACGTAAAACAACGTTTAATTCAATTTAATTTATTTGATAAAATAAGCCACTCCTTTAAGCCTTTTGGCGCTGTCTCGCCACTCTTGTTTCAATCTACTGTAATTACCTAAAACGCGTTTTAAAAACATTTTGGTTAGCAGGAAATACTGGTGAGTTCATTCATTTTATACAAAACGACACAGTGTTATAATCTACAGGATTAAGAGCGATTACAATTGCCACTATCTAACAATTATCTGGTCTAGTGTCACACCCTGGTGACTATGGTCATACCACCATTGGGTCCTTTCACCCAATAGTGATGATTATCACTGTTTAGGTTCGTCCACCTAAAAGTGAGAAAACAGTAGTAATGTGCACAATACCCCACTTACTGCCAGTAATTTAAGATAACAAAGACTTATCCCTTGTAAAATATAACTGGAAAACATTTAGATATTGTAAAACACTTTTGATGAAAAGAGAATGACTCACCTTGTTAGCATATAGTCTTGATTTAACAAGCCTTCAGATTCTATGCCTTTTGATAACTAAGCATCTACTTTCTTTAGAGTTCTGAATCTTCTGATGATTAAATATTTTGTTTGGTAGTAAGTGTATAGTTTGGAGTTTTCTGATAGTTAAACATATAGTTTAACAGAGTGGAATGCGTTTTAGTGTAAAACCATATCAAACCTAACGATGGTCATGAGATCAGAACCTTAACGAAATTCAAACAAAGTATAGTCTTATTCAGACAGCACGTTGGCATTCGTTAGTTGGTTCCCGAATCGATCGGAAAGAATATCGTATCGGTGATTATTGGTTAGAACACCAACGTATAGAGAGAAGAATAGAAGGAATGAACAAAGAAAAATGAATCTTAAGCTTTCTATTTATAGTAAGAGGATAAGTCTTACCCCTATATAGAATTTCCTTAGATAAGCGTTCCCCAGATAAAGCCTTCTCGAGATAATATTTTCCTTAGATAATATATACCCCATATATACGTATTTTCATGTATATCTATTTTCATGTATATCTATTTAGGTGTTTAATTAACTTTAGTTAATTAATCTTACTTAGCTTAAATAAATCTTGCTTAACTGATTAATTAATCTTACTTAACTTAATTAATCTTACTTAGCTGATTAATTAATCTCACTTAACTTAATTAATCTTATTTAACTGATTAATTAATCTTATTTAACTTAATTAATCTTGCTAAATTAATCTTACTTAGCTATTTAACTGGTTAATCTTCCTGAACTATTTAATTAAGTGATTTACTTAACTAAATTAATTAATTAGCCTACTTAACTGCTTAGTTTCCTTTCCTGTTAAGTTTCCTTAGTTATTAAGTTTTCTTAATTCCTAAGTTTTACATAACCATTAAATTTACTTAACCATTAAGTTTACTTAATTACTAAGTTTACTTAACTGGAAAGTTATTTGAACTACTATGTTTACTTAATCGCTAAGTATTATGGTTTAACAGCTCCCTAGTGACGAATTCTAATTTTCTAGATACAATGGAACTCGTATTAGTGTATTAACTCATTTCAACTTAAAAGATAATCACGAGATCGAAACCCTCACAACGAATGACAAAGTATAGCCAGATATTGGCATCACTTAAACATCCATTGGATCAGTTTTAATCAATCGGATACAGTATCGTGTCAGTGATTAGAGTTATTATCCTAATAACAAGCAGAGTTTCGGGGTTTAGAATATAATACTGGGCTACTATTTTGCTATAGTTGAAGCTAAGAGAAAGAAAATAATTGAACGATTTCAACTGAAGCTCGAAGACCTTATTTATAGGGCTAGAAATGGGGCGCTTCGCGGCCCGCGAAGCCCATCGGCTTCTCCTTCGTGGCCCGCGAGGGAGTCTGGGTCGGCTGAGTCATCAATAGTCTTGACACATGTAACGACACGTGTCCCATATACTTATCCGGAGATTCCAAGGCTGTCGCATCCCGCGTAAGTTCTGCTTACTCTTACGCGGCCCCCGAGAGATGGATAAATTTGGATTTTCTTGATTTTTCACAAGGAGTAGGTTTTTAGGGGTCCGGGTTTCCACTTACGGAGTATTGTGGGAGTTTTTCATGCAGTTCCTTACATCCTCCCTACCTTAATAAAAATCTCGTCCTCGAGATTTACTGGAACAAGTGTGGTTACTTCCGTCTTATCTTCGATACCCAAGTATATTCTTGTCCACGCTTTAAGTCCTATTTCACCCTGAACAGAACTAATCTTGTATGTTTTTGGAATTCTCATAATTGACTATTAAGTTCTTTCAATTAAAATTGCATTTACTTCTATATCTTGAAGTGATACTATTAAAAATTTGTTAGCTAAGCATTTCATTAAATTTTCATACATGAAACACATCATGTATACCTGTTACTTCTTCTAGAAATTTTAGCTGATAGGTTACTGGTCCACTTTGCTTAGTTACTTTAATGGTTTGACATTCCTTGGACTTAACTTTCCTTTCTTACCGAATCAGTCTATTCTTTTCTATGGAGAACTTATTGTATCATTCTTTTTCTGATTTTGAAATTCTAGCAGTTTGTCGATTTAATGGCCTGATAGCTGATTTTCTCTTATTTCTGTCCAACGTACTGGATGGTACCTTCATCCATAAGGTGCTTCAAACGGGTAACACTAATATTTGTAGGCCAATTATTGAAAAATATTATGAGTGATAGATGATAGTCCTACTTTCATTAATATTTATCGCACATGTATTTAGCATGTCTTTCTATGTTTGTAGTGTTCCTTCACTCTTCTCAAAATAAGTCGGGTTAAAACTTTCCCAAAAATGAGAAGTGAAATGACTATCTTGATTTTATACAATAGATAACGGGATTCTGTGTAATGAGACCATTTGATCCTTACACAACTTAACTAAGCGTTTTATACTAAAGGGTTTCCTTCATTGGTAGGGATTGAGCAGACTTGGTTAATAAATCCACAATCTCCCAGATTGTGTCGTTACATTTTCTTATGTTGGGTAATTTGGTAACAATATCCATTTGTTATCAATCCCTTTTCCATACTGACACTTCTAATCATTGAAGTCAACCTAAAGGTTTCTAATGTTCAGTTTTAACTTGCTAACAGATTAAATACTTAGAGATATAACTTGCTATCTATCAGTAATTCTTATAAAACTCTTGATACCTCATATCACTTACACGATGCGACAAATACTTAGTTCTATGAGCTCCTTCGAGAATTCCTTCTCATAGGTTTCCTTGATTAGTACCTAAATTCTTTTCTTATGGAATCTCCAAATTCCATTAGTTCCTTTTTCTGATTCCTTCATTATTCCTTTGAAATCCTTCAGCATCATTCTTGATTGCTGTGTTCTTGGGTACTATTTAATTGTTTCATTAAATCTATTCGTACTTTAATCTAAGAGCACGCACTTGTTTCGGCTTCTTATGAAACTTATGATTTAAAACATCAACTACTTCCTTAGTCTTAACTTTGTGATATAACAAGCGGTGTTGTTCCTAGTCTCAGACGAATTCTGAGTTTCTCCTCACGATCGGGTGATAGTCTAAGTAGATCCTATGGGAAAACATCAGAGTATTCTGATATTACCGGAATTTCTTTCAGTTCAATGCCTCTAGTGTTAATGAACTACGAGACCATATACGCTATGTCTTACTTCCATGCATAACGCGTAGCTTTCATCACAGAGATGAAATTTGTCGGCAGGTCTGTCTTGTCTCCTTGTGGTCACTTCTTCGGTTGGCTTGCAAATCTAAACCTAAGTCAGCAATCACTTCAGGAATCATTGTTGCTGTTTTATTCCTTTTTATGAAGCAGACATGATTTTATTTCTGTCAGTTCTTTCCATTTCATGGCATACGTCGTGATCATGTGTTTCGAAGATAGGGTCTCACTATCTTAATGTAGCATACATTACTTCATTCTTCTTAACATATATACTAATGGTTAAGACACTTCAGTCCTTTAAGCCCATGTATTGTTGCAGCAATTCTTTTATTACTGGTAATCCTAGTAGGATTATAGGTGAAGAGTCTTTGTAAGTGCATCTAGTCGTGGTTACTTTTATCTTTGCAAGAGTTCTTAAAGAAAGTAGAATTACTCTTATTAGCGTAAGTTTTGAGATGCTTTGTTCCTAGCACAATTTTAGCTACAGGTTTCCTAATGCGTTAATAATCTAAAGTAGCACAAAGGGAATTCTTATACTTTCGATGGCATCCCAACATAAGGGGTTCATATACATCTTGTCGCACAAGTTACGAGACGAATGATCAATTGAAATAATTTTCAATATCGGAGTTATAGATCTATACGAGATATTCCTAATAAGGAGATCTAAAAATTATGCTCGTGATTTATTCTAAATTGTCAATTCTTATGGTTTTTGGATTTCCTTGTAGATATACATATCTATATAATCATATTTTTCACATACTGTAATATACATCCCATTCATAAGGTCAATGTATTTAACAGATTCATATTGCCAAAAACAAGTCAGATATCAGGTCATGATACTATTTAGGGAATTTTGTCACTTGTTTGACATATCCTATACCCCATCTTACCCGGTTCTCACCGGAGAGGTAATTTGAATTTCCCATAAATAGATCTTTCTTAAATCATGAATTTGAAAGTGCATCTTTTATTATGACTTGCATCAAGAAGCAAGGAAATTAGTATTCTCATGATGGATCATATTCTAGAACCAAGTAGTACCAATAAACAAGAAATAACATTGGCCAAGTGTTATTGCTTATTTACCATACTTGCAACGTTCTAGTCATCATCCCCACGGCATACCAATAGCCATCACACTTTATTTATGCAAGTAATTAGCTTATCTCGAGGCTAATACTAAAGTATCTTTCTTAAGTTCAAGTCTAAATACTATCCTAGTTGCTACCAAATAATAATTTCCTAACTCTTTCGTTCAAGCTTAGGTATTATTACAACAACTTATTGCTTAAATCAGTGGCTTGGCTCTGATACCACCTTCTGTCACGACCCCCGACCACACCCGGACGGGAGCCGTGAGCAGTCAAGTGGTACCGGTGGTTATTTTAAAAATGTTGCAACAGAAATTTCATCAGGACCGTGAGTTAGGAAAAATATCAGAGTTTAGAAAACACCGGATTTTATTTATTAAATAGATGGGATAAATCATGTTTTGAAAGGTAGCTTTAATATGGGATATACCCGAATACGCAAAACAACGTTTAATTTAATTTAATTTAATTTATTTGATAAAATAAGCCACTCCTTTAAGCCTTTTGGTACCGTCTCGCCACTCTTGCTTCAATATACTGTATTTACCTGAAACGCGTTTTAAAAACATTTTGGTCAGCAGGAAATACTGGTGAGTTCATTCATTTTGTACAAAACGACATAGTGTTATAATCTACAGGATTAAGAGCGATTACAATTGCTACTGTCTTATAATTATCTGGTCTAGTGTCACACCCTGGTGACTATGGTCATACCACCATTAGGTCCTTTCACCCAATAGTGATGATTATCACTGTTTAGGTTCGTTCACCTAAAAGTGAGAAAACAATAGTAATGTGAACAATACTCCACTTACTACTAGTAATTTAGGATAACAAAGACTTACCCCCTGTAAAATATAACTGTAAAACATTTAGGTATTGTAAAACACTTTTGATGAAAAGAGAATGACTCACCTTGTTAGCATATAGTCTTGATTAAACAAGCCTTCAGATTCTATGCCTTTTGATAACTAAGCATCTACTTTCTTGAGAGTTCTGAATCTACTGATGATTAAATATTTTGTTTGGTAGTAAGTGTATAGTTTGGATTTTTCTGATAGTTAAACATATAGTTTAACAGAGTGGAATACGTTTTAGTGTAAAACCATATCAAACCTAACGATGGTCACGAGATCAGAACCTTAACGAAATTCAAACAAAGTATAGTCTTATTAAGGCAGCACGTTGGCATTCGTTAGTTGGTTCCCCAATTGATCGGAAAGAATATCGTATCGGTGATTATTGGTTAGAACACCAACGTATAGAGAGAAGAATTGAAGGAATGAGCAAAGAAAAATGAATCCTAAGCTTTCTATTTATAGGTAAGAGGATAAGTCTTACCCCTATATAGAATTTCCCTAGATAAGCGTTCCCCAAATAAAGCCTTCCCCAGATAAAGCCTTCTCTAGATAATATTTTCCTTAGATAATATCTACCCCATATATACCTATTTTCATGTGTATCTATTTAGATGTTTAATTAACTTTTAGTTAATTAATCTTACTTAGCTTAAATAAATCTTGCTTAACTGATTAATTAATCTTACTTAACTTAATTAATCTTACTTAGCTGATTAATTAATCTCACTTAACTTAATTAATCTTATTTAAGTGGTTAATTAATCTTATTTAACTTAATTAATCTTGCTAAATTAATCTTACTTAATCTTACTTAGCTGTTTAACTGGTTAATCTTCCTGAATTGTTTAATTAAGTGACTTACTTAACTAAATTAATTAATTAGCCTGCTTAACTGCTCAGTTTCCTTTCCTGTTAAGTTTCCTTAGTTATTAAGTTTTCTTAATTGCTAAGTTTTACATAACCATTAAATTTACTTAACCATTAAGTTTACTTAATTACTAAGTTTACTTAACTGGTAAGTTATTTTAACTACTATGTTTACTTAATCGCTAAGTATTCTGGTTTAACAGCTCCCTAGTGACGAATTCTAATTTTCTAGATACAATGGAACTCGTATTAGTGTATTAACTCATTTCAACTTTAACGATAATCACGAGATCGAAACCCTCACAACAAATGACAAAGTATAGCCAGATATTGACAGCACTTAAACATCCATTGGATCAGTTTTAATCAATCGGATATAGTATCGTGTCAGTGATTAGAGTTATTACCCTAATAACGAGCAGAGTTTCGGGGTTTAGAATATAATATCGGGCTACTATTTTGCTATAGTAGAAGCTAAGAGAAAGAAAAGAATTGAACGATTTCAACTGACGCTCGAAGACCTTATTTATAGGGCTGGAAATGGGGTGCGTCGCGGCCCGCGAAGCCCATCGGCTTCTCCTTCGCGGCCCGCAAGGGAGTCTGGGTCGGCTGAGTCTTGACACGTGTAATGACACGTGTCCCATATACTTATCCGAAGTTTCCAAGGCTGTCGCGCCCCGTGTAAGCTCTGCTTAACTCTTACGCAGCCCGCGAGAGATGGATAAATATGGATTTTCTTGATTTTTCACATGGAGTAGGGTTTTAGGGGTCCGGGTTTCCACTTACGGAGTATTGTGGGACTTTTTTTGCAGTTCCTTACAGTTGGTTTCACTGGTTGTAAACCGCAATCATTGAAAGAAATTTTTCTAAAATGAAGTTTATCAAGAACTAGCTGAATAATGGTAAAAGGCTGAGGAAGAACACTTACAAGTGTTCAAGGGAAGTTTATAACTTTAGGAAGGAGGCTTTTATGAAGAGAAGCATCTCCAAAGTAATAGAGATAAAAAAAGAATGGTGTGAATGGAATGTGAAATCTTGAAGCCTAATTATACTAATCATCAAGAATGTGCCAAGTGTCCCCTTATGTGCTTAGGAGTTGATTAGTGGTAGGACACTTGTTAGCATGAGGATTAAGGTAGAAATTTGCAAGCTAGGTGGCAAGAATTGCTGCAAGCTGCTACCAGCCAAACATCTACTGTCAGCGTACCCCTTAGAGACCGTAAGGGGTGCCATACAGCCCGTAAGGGACCTGGCACGCAGAATGTTTTTGAAGACCCCTTATGGACCGCAAGGGGTTATGGTTACCGTCCATAAGGACCTTCAAAAACCCAAAAATTTGGTTTTTGATAGATTTTGCCCCTCCACTTCGAATCTATATTATTTTTATGATTTTTAACCCTTTTTTATTATTATAACCACTCTCCTTCAACATATCTAAATCATATGGAGAGCTTCTAGACAAGTGTCACTATAGGATTCGATCTAAAATATCGGGGGTAATTTTGTCTTATTTCATTTAACTTAAAAGAAATCTCGTCCTTGAGATTTTATTTTAATAATTGGGGGTACTTTTGTCTTATTTCATTTAACTTCCTAAGTGTTCTTATTGACAACTCTGGGAATTCCATTCGACATTCACATTAGAGATTATTTTATTACGGAGTCTTTTAACCTGTCGATCCTCAATCAATAAAGGTTTCTCAATGAACCTCAGTTTTTCATCGATCTGCACATCATGGTGCTGCATAGCTAGCGACATATCTGCTATACATTTCTTCAAATTTTGAAATATGGAATACATCATGGGTTCCACTGAGTTCCTCAGGTAGCTTAAGCCTATAAACTACGAAACCGAAACATTCGATTATCTCAAAAGGTCCATATATATCTTGGGCTCAATTTTCCCTTCTTTCCAAATCTCATGACACCTTTCCAAGGTGATACTTTCAATAATACTTTGTCCCCGATTTGGAACTTAAGATGTTTTCGCCTCTTGTCAGCATAGCTCTTCTGCCTATCACGTGCAGCTTTGAGCCTATCACAGATTTATATAATCTTATCCGTGGTTTCAAGGACTATCTCAGGTCCAAACAGATGGCTTTCTCCAACTTCAGCCCAACAAATGGGCGTTCTACATTTTCTCCCATATAAGGCTTCAAATGGTGCAGCATTGATACTTGTATTATAACTTTTGTTATAGGAGAATTCTATCAGTGGTAGGTGATCATCCCAGCTACCACCTAGATCAATGACACATGCTTTCAGCATATCTTCGAAAGTTTGGATTGTACGCTCACTTGACCATCTGCCTGTGGATGGTAAGCCGTACTGAAATTTAATCGTGTGCCTATAGCTTGTTGGAAATTTTTCCAAAAGTGGGATGTATATCATGTATCTCTATCGGATACTATAGATACTGGCACATCATGAAGGGACACTATATTATCCACATATAATTTGGCTAATTTGTTCGAACTAAAGTTTCCTTAATTGGTAGAAAGTAGGCTGACTTAGTCAATCTATCGACCATCACCCAAAACGTGTCATTGCCATGTTTTGTCTTTGATAACTTAGTAATTAAACCTATTGTTACCATTACTCATTCCCATATAGGTATTTCAAGTTGTTGTAGCAAAGCTGACAATTTTTTATGTTCGGTCTTAACTTGCTAACACATTAGACAATTAGCTACATAGGTGGCTATGGGCTTCTTCATGCTCATCCACCAATAATTCTTGTTCAAATCCTGGTACATTATATCTCCTCCAGGATGTACTGAAAATTTGGAATTGTGTGATTTCTGGAGAATCAGATCTCTGAGTCCTCCGAAAATGGGAACCCATATTCTATCATTAAATCTTAGGATTCCATCATTTCTTGGTGTTAACTGATCAATAGTTCCACCTAATCCTTCATTAGAAGCATTTGCTTCTAATAAGGCTTGCTTCTGAACCTCAAGTAGTTACTCATTTAATCTGGTTCGTAGCTCAATTCTCTTAGCATGAACCCTAATTGGTTCAATTCTTTCCTTAAGGCTCAAGGCGTCAGCAAAGACATTAGCCTTCCCAGGATGATAACGAATTTCAAAATTCGTATTCATTCAATGTTTCTATCCAACGATGTTGCCGCATATTTAAATCTTTCTAATTAAATATATGTTGGAGGCTTTTATGATATGTGTATACAATACACTTTGTACCATATAGGTAATGCCTCCACAACTTTAGTGCGAATACTGAAGTACCCAGTTCCAAATCATGGGTGGTATAATTCTTTTCATGCACTTTAAGTTGTCATGACGCATAGGCAATCACCTTGCCTCTTTGCATCAACACGCACCCTAATCCCATGTGCGAAGCATCACAGTAAACCACGAAGTCTTCAATTCCTTCGGGTAATGATAATACTATGGCATTACTCAATTTCTATCTAAGAATCTCAAATGATTCTTTCTGCTTTCGTCCCTAATCAAATTTAGCATTCTTGCTTGTCAACGTAGTTAGGGAGTGGCTATTCTAGAGAAGTTCTCAATGAACCTTCTATAATAACCAGCCAATCCCAGAAAGTTGCGGATTTCAAAAGGAGTCTTGGGTGCTTCCCAATTCATAATTGGTTCAATCTTTGCTGGATACACTTGGATTCCGCGTTCACTAATCACATGTCCCAAGAATTGGACTTCTCTTCAGCTTCAATACGAAATAAAATCAATTTGAATTATCTTCTTTCGTATCCCCCGAAAGATCATTTATTATTAGTTATCACCCTAATCAAATAGATGAAATAAGATAAGCATATCTTGTTAAAAAGACTTTTGAACCACGAGTGAATCAATTTAAATAATGACCGGAGACGTTTTAATGTAAACTGGTTTGATATATGTGATTAATTAAAGTATAGCACTAAACAAGAAAAAGCATATTGCTTATGTTGTTACTTGTTTAATGAAAGTGTTGGCAATCAAGGTGGAAGATACTTTTGCAAGTGAAGGCTTTTATAATTGGACTAAATCTGGTTTCTTAAAAGATCATGTTGGGTTACATAACATTTTTCATAACAAGACGGTGCAAAAATGTGACAATCTCTTGAACCAAAATCGATCCTATGATGCGAATGTCACTAAGCATAATAAGGAAGAAAAGATTGCAAATCGATATCGATCAACGTGTTCTGTTCGTAGTGCTGGATTCGTGTTAGAAAACTCTTTACCATCTTATGGTCATGATGAATCATAGGATCACTTTCTAAGTTTGACATATCTAAGACAGTGACATTTTTTTAGATGTATCTGAATGATTTTAGTAAAGAAGAAAGAGGGTGTCTTTTGGGTGATCTTACAGTCTTTTATCACACTTTAAAGGAAGATGATACATTTGCAAAATTATATGGAATGTGTAACCTTTCTCATGTAATGGTGGAAACCGGAAAACATTATACTTTTCCTTTGGTTTATCAGATATTCAAGCTAGCGTTGGTTTTACTGGTTGTAACCGCAATCGTTGAAAGATATTTTTCTAAAATGAAGTTTATCAAGAACTAGCCGAATAATGGTAAAAGGCTGAGGAAGAACACTTACAAGCGTTCAAGGGAAGTTTATAACTTTAGGAAGGAGGCCTCTATGAAAAGAAGCATCTCCAAAGTAATAGAGATAAAAAAAGAATGGTGTGAATGGAATGTGAAATCTTGAAGCCTATTTATACTAATCCTCAAGTCCTAAGAATGTGCCAAGTGTCCCCTTATGTGCTTAGGAGCTGATAAGTGGCAGGACACTTGTTAGCATGAGGATTAAGGTAGAAATTTGCAAGCTAGGTGGCAAGAATTGCTGCAAGCTGCTGCCAGCCAAACTTCTATTGTCAGCGTACCCCTAATGGACCGTAAGGGGTGCTATACAACCCGTAAGGGACCTGGCACGCAGAATTTTTTTGAAGACCCCTTATGGACCGCAAGGGGTTATGGTTAGCGTCTTCTCCAAGACACGACCTCCAAATTGTAGTAAAGCATGAGCTCGTGCTCCGCAACGAACGAAATGAGACCGCAAGGCGTGAATGGCTGTGACAACTCATTTTTACAAGGCATTTTCTGTACATTAGCTTCTTCCACGCTTGGTGTTACGCTGTAAATTAATTGTACATATGATGAAAAGTAATAAACATGTTTGAATTTGTTTAGATGTTATAAGTGGATATGTGTTTTGTTAACTTAATTGCACAAGACTTTCAAGTCGCACACTCACCTCCACGACCACACACTCCTTCGTCGGTGTGGACTTGATCTTGGCCCAAAAACCCTTCTCGATCCACAGCCCACATGGAGCCCAAAGCCGAGCCCGACTCACATACACACAAGGGTATGTGTGTGTGTTTCCCATAATTATCAAAGCACAAACATAACACAATATAGCAAACCCTAAACTCTCTTCTTCCCTCCTTCGAAGTCGACGGCGGTCCCCTCCCATTCGAAGCTTCATCTCCTTTGTTCAGCTACCCTCCTTCAATTCCGTATCTCGGTAAGTGAACTTATTCAGAGATTGGTTTGGATTCAAAATCTAATCTCCTGTGAATATGTTGTTGCTATATTTGTTTGTATGTTGTCATGTTGTGGTGTTCGATTATGTTGTAACATGTTGATGGATGAGGAATGTTATGACCTACGCTTTTTTATAAACAACATGGTTGATTATGGTTTAAATTAAACGTTTAATACCTAATGAATCAGGTTGTATAATAGGGATGTGTTCATGATGATTAACTAGAAAACTAGGATTTGCATGATAAAAGATTTTGATGTTTTGCTGGATATGAGTGCTGATATGAGTGCTTTGATGTTCATGAATATGTGTAAATGATTGATTGTTATCGATGGCTTGCTAATGATGATGAATGAATAAACCGGTTGATTAAGAATTATTGAAATAATCATGTTAATTGATTTCATTTGAATATGGTTAAATGGCATAATGGTCTAGGGTTCATACGGATTAATGTAAAATGGTAATTGTTTGAAGTGATTGTGCAAACATAAGTGTATAACCGAATTCCATAAGTTACGGCATAACATAACTGACCGCACACTAAATTGTCACACACTAGGGTGTAGTACAATCTAAATTGCATGCTGTACAACCATCTGATGTACTTACGCTGACCGCACACTCCACTCTCATGAGTGTCGTACACCGTAGTTGGCCACACACTCACGTAAACAGTTAGAGTCTTGGGCCGCACACTCTTTTACAGTGGGCTAATCACTGAGATTGGGCCACACACACAAAATGGACCGCACATTTGGTGGGTCGCATAATCAGGGTAAATCGTACACTTCAATTGCAACTGCATACTCAACTGTAATAGGCTGTGTACAATTGGGCCGCATATAAGTTGGACTCGTACACTTGTACGAGGGTCGCACACTTGTGACGGGCCCTTAAGTTGGGCCATACACTTAAACCGTACATTTTTGGACCTTCGATATGGTTTCGTATTTGTCTGTTATGATATACGAATTATGCTATGATCATTGTTTGTATGCAACGTGTTAGAATACGTGTAGAACAATACGTGTTTTACATGAATATGAGCCTGACTTGTATGGTAACCATAATAGGACGTGGTTGACCACATTAGCTCAACTGACCTTTATCTGCCGATCTAAACTAAGGTGTGTTCACACTTTTTATAAAAGCATGTATTCCCGTTGGATTGGGAACGGAACAAACAGCAACTATCCCCTTGTGTGGGATACAACTACATATTCTCCTTGGGTAGGATACAGGACACCCTGTCTCCTTGTGTGGGACAACATGTTAATTTACTATTATACTACATGTCTTAAGCGTACTAGATGAAATTCTATCTGAAAGTCCCTACACATTTATACCGATTAATCGCCAGGTCAATGGCGAATGAGATATTAGTTGAATAGCGCTATTAGGTTTAACAAACCTCACACCATGCCGCAGAGGACGGGCATGAACTAGTATGCCTGGGCACTAGTCAATGACGATAGACATTGACGCAGGGCACTAAACATAACCACAATTAGTTTCGGTATGGCAATGGGTTTAATAGCTTAAAAATGTTGGGTAGCTCCCCATGACATGTTTTATAAGAACAAAGTAATTTAACGAACTTATGTTTTTGGAACAACACTAAACAACTATGAACTCGCCAACATTTTGTTGATACTACTACATGCTTTGCAGGTCGTTAGGTTATTTGCTGGAGCTTGCATGGAGGAATGGTCGTTGTGGAGATGAACCGTTGTGGGGTTCATGATAAACACTATGAGACTTTAAACTTTTACTTTGGTTTTGAACGTAATGCTTCCGCTGTTAATTTAGACTTTGTTTTGAACTGTTGGACACTAATCATATTGATTGTGTGGTTTTATTTACTTTATTCAAATTATTCAATGTGATTGGTGGCATTATCCTGGTCAGTCACACGCCTCGCGGTAGTACTCCGCATGTGGATTTTGGTGTGTGACAGATTGGTATCAGAGCCATTGGTTATAGTGAAGTCGGTTTTAAAAAGGGAAAAATCTTTTTGAGAAAAACCAGACTATAACCTGCTCAGTACTCAATGACCCACAACGACACCTCGCTCCTCGTGCAAGGCTCAATACTCTAGATGGTATAATCATGTATATGTCTATTTGATATCTACTTGATGTGCTACATCTGATATGCTTAGTTCTTAGGGCATTAGTTGCAAGATACCTGTTAACCCTAGTGTGCTCTCTTAACACTCAACGGCTTACTTGGAACTTTATGTGCTTTTGTCAAAACTCTCCTCTGTTATTCCTCTCACACTTCTGCGTCATCGATCTCACCTTGTGTTTTATGGATGTGAAGATCATGAGTGGGCGCGGCATACGACGTGGTGGTGGTATCAACATGACTCAGGACCAGTTGACGGCCCTGATCAATGCACGGGTTACAAAAGCTCTAACAGCCCAACCAGGAGTTAAAGCCTACCATTCAGAACTACCCTAGGATGTCTAGATCCTACCCTCGTGACATTCTGTCATTCTTAACCTTACTCCTTTTGTAACACCTGTGCCTCCACGGCCATCAAACAAATACCAAACCAATGAAATGTTGTATTTCATACTTGGGATTTGTAAAAATATGTGTATCATTTACACATATCATATTTTGTTCGAATTCAGCTAAATCGCTTTCTGGAAGGTTATATGCGCACCGATGCGTAAATATAACCAGTTTAATGCAACGAACACTCCGGAATAGTGAAATAGGCTTAACATACTTTAAATAACCTTTACATAACTTAGATATAAGTTTTGGAAGGTTTGGTGTGGTGAAATCAAAGTTAAATCGCTTACAGGGACTAAAGTTGACAAACTGCGAAAGTATGCCAATTTGAACTGTAACAGATATTCCGGAACATGACCGTAAGTTAAACATACCATAAATATCCTTTACATAGCTTAGAAATAGGCTTTGAGGTGTTCGGTATGCTAAAATAAACTTTTGTGTCATTCAGGGACTAAAAGTGTCAAAAAGTGCACAAGTTTGCATTTTCGCGCATAACTTACGTTCTGAATACATCCGGACATCCAAAAATTTATGTAAGCACTAAAATATTTTATTTTAGTGTTTGGCTTGCCAAAAATCCATTCGTCGCGTCATTTGGATCGTTTTACGCGCTTATGCGCATTCCGTCGTAATTAACCGAACATCGCGACCGTACGGTTAAACGAACCGACATCCAAGATATTTTTGAGCACATTTTAAGTTCCCTATACTTTAACTTCATTTTAGAGCTTTGAAATGGGGTTAACGGGCCTTAAACGTGTCGAAAATGGGCTGAATGCATGACAGGGACCAAAAGTGTAAATCTGCCAAACTTAGGCCTAGCGGTGCGCTACACTTTTAGTGTAGCGGTGCGCTAGCCTATGCCAGAACAGATAATAACAAACAGTCAGCAGATTATCAGCTGATTAAACCACAACCACATGTTTGCAACTTGCATTTTCAGCTGATAAACATCAATTCTAACCACCACAACTTTGTGACAAGTGTACGGCTCGGATCGTGGCACGATATTCAAGAAACGATCCTAACGGCTCTACTTTTCCTATAAATACCCACCCCCCCATTGCTTCAAAACCCACAAATCTGATCATTTGGGCTCTAAGTTGGAACCTTCGTTTCATACCTGAGCTACTTGGATCGGGATTAGCAATCGGGGACCCTTCGTAAGTCCTCTTTCGTTCTTTTATTGCTTTTCGAGTCCGAAAGTCAAACTTTGTTTGACTTTCTGCATTGACCAGTTTATGGTCGATGCAAAGTTCGTTTGAACTTCATAACGTGAGCGTGATCACGATGGTTATAGTCCCTAGCGACTATACCTACTGATTACCACGTTATCTAGGCTCAGTGACGAACCGTAGTTTCGGTCAGAATACGTATTCTTGCGTATTTTGTAACCAAACTACATATGAGTATCAAAACCGTTTGTTTTGATACCAAACCTGTTTTCTAAACATAGTTAAGCATGTTTTAACATGCTTAGCTCGTCACTTTTAGTTTAGTGCTTAGATAGGGTCGTAAGGTAAGCGATCTAAACAATCGCTTATACTTTCGAACCCGACCCGTTTGGTCGATCATTAAGATCCGACCAAGCACATTAGGTGACCATAGTATATAATAACCTTACGAGGTTATACCTTATGGTCGCTTCGTTTAAGTAGTTGTATGATAGGTAGTTTATATGCCTTAGGTAAATTACCAAAATACCCCTTTGATGCCAAAATTCATTTTAAACATATGTAACATAACTTTTGACATCTAAACTGATTTGACAACCATATTAGACATGTTAAGGCATATATTACTTGTCATAGGACTAGTTAGGCGGTCCGAACGCGTTTCACGCAAACGACGCGTTAAAGTAGCATAAGCTACCTTAATGGGTCGTGATGGGTCGATAATACTTAGGTTAAGTTTCATTTAGTATGTAGGCTTTGTTAAACCATATCATATGAGTTCCTACACTCATTTGGTTTACAGACCCTCCTGCTACCCAGTCTTCCGATTTAGGTCCGGGTTATTTATGTAGTTACCTATATTAGGTACCGTTTGATTTCCGGGACTCCTCTAGCTTACTTGGTAGTTGTTCAAGACTCCTAAGCACTCTCAGGCGAGTACATTATTCCCCTCTTTTACTGTTTTCAACTGTTTTGGGGTGACTCATATGTGCTAAATGTTTTAACAATGATTTCAAGAACGATTACAATAACAATTACAATGTGATTTCAAGAACGATTACAATAACAATTACAATGTGATTTCAAGAACGATTACAATAACAATTACAATGTGATTTCAAGAACGATTACAATAACAATTACAATGTGATTTCAAGAACGATTACAATAACAATTACAATGTGATTTCAAGAACGATTACAATAACAATTACAAAGTGATTTCAAGAACGATTACAATAACAATTAGAATGTGGTTTCAAGAACGATAACAATGGTTTCAAAAACAATTACAATGGTTTCAAGAACGATTTCAATAAAGTGAACGAACTTGTTGGTTGTAGTTACATAACCAATGACATTCATTAGCAATGATCAAGCCGACCAGTATTAGGTTATGGTACCATAGGATCTGACAAATCCCGTTATTCTCTATACCCATGGTTATGTGTGGATATTTTGGGTAACGACTGAATCTGTAATTATTAACTTACCCTTTGGTAAGGGTTTGTTAAGAACGAGAACGAGAGCGAGTTGGAACGAGGAACGCGTCAAGAAGGTTTGAATGTTATTAGAGAATCGACCATAAAGTAGTTTCACAATTAAAACAAGAACGACTAGAACGATTTTACAAAATGGGTTAACGATTGGGTAAACATCTGAACATGATTGACATTTGATCATGCATTTCCACGAAACATAGTATTGATTTAAACCAAGTTTTACTTCAATACTTTGTTGTTGTGCATATGGTTTAGTTGAGACATTTCACTTGCCATACATGGATATTTGACATAGACATTTGACATGGATATTTGACATAGACATTTGACATGGATATTTGACATAGACATTTGACATGGATATTTGACATAGACATTTTGACATGATTTACATCTTGACATGAATACTTTGACATATTAATCAATACATTTGACAATTGATTTAAACATAGACATTTTACATTGTTTGGTTTGGTTTGATTAAGTGATTAAGTAACGATGCGTGTATAATATGATACAAACATGGTGGATACGCCGCTGGTACTTCCTATATATAAGTGTTTGTATGGTATTACATATTGTAGCGTTATTTGAATCATTTCAGTTTGAGACATAGAACATTTTATACAAGTAACATACTTTTCACAAGACATTTATTTACAAACAACTTGTATTATAAAGACTCATTTCACATGGTTATTCATTTAATCATGCATTATTCTCTTATTTATACATATCATCTAAACTTATTATTTTTCAAATGATTTACAAAGACAAAGCAAATTACAAGGTTCATGACTAAACATTTTCTTAAACTGAAGTCATGAATCTTATTTTCACAAAACCTATGTACTCGCCAGCATTTCTTTGCTGACCTCGTTTTCACATATGTTTCAGGTATAGTTGGATGATATCGATTGATAAGGTGCATGCTCACATAGGACTGGACAAGGCCTTAGTGACTCAATAACAATGATAGATTATGTTTAATTTGTGTATTTAGATTTCCAGACGAAGTAATTATTCAATGTTTAATAAAACGAAACACTTTTTGGTATCCATGGTTATGAAACATTAATTCTGTTGCAACACGCCCCGATGTTTCCGCCGCGATTTGTTGTTTTACGCGGTCGGGGTTTGACAGAAAAGATGGTATCAGAGCCAATGGTTATAGGGAATTAGGTTATTAGTAACGCTTTGACCTAGTCTATAACCTTCTTAGGACCCTAACGCGAGTTTACTTGCGTTTAGTCATAAAACAATACCGTCACCTATCCTTAGGTGACGACCACAACAAGAACATAAATTTCAAAACCGCTTTGAAAACTAATCATCTGTTCTAGGATGATTAATTTCTAGGTTTTGAACCTTCTATTGTAAGGTTTTGAACCCTCTGTTATATGGTTTTGAACCCCTTTGATTTTTTTCAAAAATCTCGTCAAGGTTTTGGGTTTTAAATAATGTGAACACGTGCAAACTGGAAGGGTGAATGCCTGTATTCTGGGTCTTCTGTCTAGGCAAGCACTTCGTATACATCTCATCAGACGCGAGACCAGTTGTGCTTACCTGGGAATTCTTGGGATGAGTGTTCACTTATAGGCGAGCATGTCTTCGCGATACATTATTTTTAACCTATTTACTTTGACTAATCACCAAGGTCGTTTGTTGCTTTGTAGTAACAAACAAATGACCACTATCCTTGCTTTCATCAGATTTGTTGCATCTCATTCTTTTCGTCTAATTCTCTCACTCGTTTCCTTTCATGTTTCCTCTTTTAGACAATGCCTCCTCGACGCGAAAGCCAGATAGAGACTGCCGAATTGGCAGAAATAATTGCACAGCAGATGGCTGCTCAATTCCCAAACCTCTTTGCTCAATGGAACCAAGCCAACAACAACAACAATGTGCTATGCAAATACAAGGATTTCAACCAGGCTAAACCACTCAAGTTTAGTGGTTCTGAAGGAGCAACTGGACTTCTTCAGTGGTTCGAGAGCATAGAGAATACTTTTCGCCATGTGCAGTGTCCGGAAAATCGCAAGGTAGAGTTTTCTTCGAGCGTATTTCAGAAGAGGGCTTTGACATGGTGGAACGGGGTTATGAGAGACAGAGGTGCCGAAGTTGCTCTCGCACAGACATGGGCTGAACTGAGAGCCCTTATGATGAGGGAATTCTGTCCTCGTCATGAACAGCGAGCTTTGGAGAAGGAATTTGATGAGTTGAAGCAAGATAGTGGTGAGCACAGGGCGTATACTGATAGGTTTGAGGAGCTGAGTCTGCTTTGCCCGACAATGGTTACCCCACTTGACATAGCTATCGAAAGGTACATCGACGGCCTACCTGACTCGGTACAAGACATCCTTACTGGTAGTAACCCTGCCACACTCCGTCAGGCGATCGAGTTATCAGCGACATTGACTGAGTCGCAGATTCGGAAGAACAAGTTACACAGGAAGGGTGACAAGGGCAAGAAACAGTCAGCTGACAAGGAGGATAGCAAGAAAGGTCAAAACAAGAAGGGTAAGGAAGGTGAGACGTCAAAGAAATCAAGGAAGCGAAAGGGTGGTCAAAAACTTTGCGGTTACAGCACAGACTGCTCAGAATCCGCGAAACTTACCAGCTCAGCCACCTGCAAAGAAAGCATATGCCGGTATCGCACCTTATTGTGCACGCTGCAACGGTCATCACGCAGTACAACAAGCTTGCTGGCAATGCACGACGTGTGGTAAACTTGGGCATTTGGCCAAGATTTGTCGTTTGGGACAAAATCAGGCTGCTCAGGTTCAAGCTCCGGTTCAAGGGAATGCTGTGAGATTTCCACTAGGTTCATGTTTCAACTGCGGAGAGATTGGTCACTTCCGCCACAACTGCCCAAGACTGGTGAATGCAAATGCTAACGCAAACCCGAATGCGAACGTCAACGTCAATGTGAATCCAGCACGCGGTCGAGTGTTTAACATCAATGAGGCACTCAATGATGAAGGAGTGAACAATTAGCAGTCTGTTTTTCCTCTGGTTGTTATCTTGTAACATTTAAAGACAATGCGGATGTTATATAAATAAAATTTGTGGTTTTATTTTTAACTAATGCAATTGTATGAATGTTTGATCCAACCTTATGATGTCAACACAAAGACAAAACTACTCGTGTGGTTCTGACATTTTTATGATCACTTGTAATCTCCCTAAGAACCTCAAACACTTACTTCTTTTAAATCTATAGTATCTTATCGTCTTGCACCATTCGAGATGCAAGAATTATCAAAACAGCTTCAAGAGTTGTCTGATAAAGGATTCATCCGTCCGAACTTTTCACCTTAGAGAAGCTCCTGTTCTCCTTGTAAAAGGGAGAATGGATCTTTTCGAATTCATATCGATTAACGTAAGCCTGTTAAGCTTACCATCAAGAATCGATATCCACTACCTTAAATCGATGATCTCTCCGATCATCTGCAGAGCGCTTCATGCTTTTCCAAGATCGATTTGCGTTCTGGGTATCATCAACTTTGTATTCTCGAAGAAGATATTCCCAAAACGGTTTTCTGCACGAAGTATGGCCATTACGAGTTTACAGTCATGCCTTTTGGGTTGACAAATGCTCCAGCCAGCTTCAAGGACTTAATAAATAGAGTCTGCAAGCCTTATTTGGATCAGTTCGTCATTGTTGTTATTGATGACATCTTGATCTATTCATGTCTCGAGCCGATCACGATCAACACCTTCGTTGACATCGGAGCCCTGATTGAATTCCTTGTACACTTTAAAATGTACAATACAACTCAATTAGGACAAACCGAATTCTTCTTAAGATCTTCCTATCTTCATAGTTAGATTCTTGAAAATATTTAAAGTGCCAAAGGAAATCCACAGATTGGGTTCCTGGTATGCTTTAAATACCCGTGTCCAAAGATAACAAATTAAAGGTCAAATTGAACGATTATGCGATTGAACGAGTATGCAATTATGCGATTATGTGTTTATGTGTTATGTGTTCTCCTCTATGTTTTTGTGTTTTTATACTCTGGATAATTTGTTATCCAAATCCTCGCAGGATCTTTCATATCTTCATATGAGGGATTCGTAGCAGGATAGTCAAAAGGTACTACCTTAAATCTTTAATGGGCTTCTATGTAATAGATAAGACCCTTGGATTTTATAGTATCACTCCATGATTCATGAGAGACCCTTTTGGTGGTCTAGTCAAAAAGATTGATTTACAATTTGGTTAAGAACGACATCTAGTGATGTAGTTGGACAGACACATTTATAGTCTATTTAGATCATTTATTGATTTAATTAAAAAGGACTCTATGGCAGTCTAGTCACACTCATCACAGGATTGTTCAGTTGGTTTTACTCTACACATTATAAAATAGACTGTGTGAACTATGCAAGTAATTGTCTAATTATGGACGCGTACATAATTATGAAATTTAGTGCACAGAAACCCAGTAAGGTTTATTATGTGTAAGAACCGATAGTGACAACAATAACAAAATGAGAACGATGTAATGGAGGTACGGTGGACGCACCAATGACGCTTTATATACTTGTATATAAGTGTCCCTCTTACATTGCAAGCATAATGTTATTAAGGTTACTAGAAGTTCAGAACCCTAACCAATGTTGTTCGATCTTTTCAACAACATGTTTTCAAGCTCTCACAAGTTTCCTCTAAATAAATTTCGGGACGAAATTTCCTAAAGTAGGGGAGACTGTAACACCTGTGCCTCCACGGCCATCAAACAAATACCAAACCAATGAAATGTTGTATTTCATACTTGGGATTTGTAAAAATATGTGTATCATTTACACATATCATATTTTGTTCGAATTCAGACTCTAAATCGCTTTCTGGAAGGTTATATGCGCACCGATGCGTAAATATAACCAGTTTAATGCAACGAACACTCCGGAATAGTGAAATAGGCTTAACATACTTTAAATAACCTTTACATAACTTAGATATAAGTTTTGGAAGGTTTGGTGTGGTGAAATCAAAGTTAAATCGCTTACAGGGACTAAAGTTGACAAACTGCGAAAGTATGCCAATTTGAACTGTAACAGATATTCCGGAACATGACTGTAAGTTAAACATACCATAAATATCCTTTACATAGCTTAGAAATAGGCTTTGAGGTGTTCGGTATGCTAAAATAAACTTTTGTGTCATTCAGGGACTAAAAGTGTCAAAAAGTGCACAAGTTTGCATTTTCGCGCATAACTTACGTTCTGAATACATCCGGACATCCAAAAATTTATGTAAGCACTAAAATATTTTATTTTAGTGTTTGGCTTGCCAAAAATCCATTCGTCGCGTCATTTGGATCGTTTTACGCGCTTATGCGCATTCCGTCGTAATTAACCGAACATCGCGACCGTACGGTTAAACGAACCGACATCCAAGATATTTTTGAGCACATTTTAAGTTCCCTATACTTTAACTTCATTTTAGAGCTTTGAAATGGGGTTAACGGGCCTTAAACGTGTCGAAAATGGGCTGAATGCATGACAGGGACCAAAAGTGTAAATCTGCCAAACTTAGGCCTAGCGGTGCGCTACACTTTTAGTGTAGCGGTGCCCTAGCCTATGCCAGAACAGATAATAACAAACAGTCAGCAGATTATCAGCTGATTAAACCACAACCACATGTTTGCAACTTGCATTTTCAGCTGATAAACATCAATTCTAACCACCACAACTTTGTGACAAGTGTACGGCTCGGATCGTGGCACGATATTCAAGAAACGATCCTAACGGCTCTACTTTTCCTATAAATACCCACCCCCCCATTGCTTCAAAACCCACAAATCTGATCATTTGGGCTCTAAGTTGGAACCTTCGTTTCATACCTGAGCTACTTGGATCGGGATTAGCAATCGGGGACCCTTCGTAAGTCCTCTTTCGTTCTTTTATTGCTTTTCGAGTCCGAAAGTCAAACTTTGTTTGACTTTCTGCATTGACCAGTTTATGGTCGATGCAAAGTTCGTTTGAACTTCATAACGTGAGCGTGATCACGATGGTTATAGTCCCTAGCGACTATACCTACTGATTACCACGTTATCTAGGCTCAGTGACGAACCGTAGTTTCGGTCAGAATACGTATTCTTGCGTATTTTGTAACCAAACTACATATGAGTATCAAAACCGTTTGTTTTGATACCAAACCTGTTTTCTAAACATAGTTAAGCATGTTTTAACATGCTTAGCTCGTCACTTTTAGTTTAGTGCTTAGATAGGGTCGTAAGGTAAGCGATCTAAACAATCGCTTATACTTTCGAACCCGACCCGTTTGGTCGATCATTAAGATCCGACCAAGCACATTAGGTGACCATAGTATATAATAACCTTACGAGGTTATACCTTATGGTCTCTTCGTTTAAGTAGTTGTATGATAGGTAGTTTATATGCCTTAGGTAAATTACCAAAATACCCCTTTGATGCCAAAATTCATTTTAAACATATGTAACATAACTTTTGACATCTAAAATGATTTGACAACCATATTAGACATGTTAAGGCATATATTACTTGTCATAGGACTAGTTAGGCGGTCCGAACGCGTTTCACGCAAACGACGCGTTAAAGTAGCATAAGCTACCTTAATGGGTCGTGATGGGTCGATAATACTTAGGTTAAGTTTCATTTAGTATGTAGGCTTTGTTAAACCATATCATATGAGTTCCTACACTCATTTGGTTTACAGACCCTCCTGCTACCCAGTCTTCCGATTTAGGTCCGGGTTATTTATGTAGTTACCTATATTAGGTACCGTTTGATTTCCGGGACTCCTCTAGCTTACTTGGTAGTTGTTCAAGACTCCTAAGCACTCTCAGGCGAGTACATTATTCCCCTCTTTTACTGTTTTCAACTGTTTTGGGGTGACTCATATGTGCTAAATGTTTTAACAATGATTTCAAGAACGATTACAATAACAATTACAATGTGATTTCAAGAACGATTACAATAACAATTACAATGTGATTTCAAGAACGATTACAATAACAATTACAAAGTGATTTCAAGAACGATTACAATAACAATTAGAATGTGGTTTCAAGAATGATAACAATGGTTTCAAAAACAATTACAATGGTTTCAAGAACGATTTCAATAAAGTGGACGAACTTGTTGGTTGTAGTTACATAACCAATGACATTCATTAGCAATGATCAAGCCGACCAGTATTAGGTTATGGTACCATAGGATCTGAAAAATCCCGTTATTCTCTATACCCATGGTTATGTGTGGATATTTTGGGTAACGACTGAATCTGTAATTATTAACTTACCCTTTGGTAAGGGTTTGTTAAGAACGAGAACGAGAGCGAGTTGGAACGAGGAACGCGTCAAGAAGGTTTGAATGTTATTAGAGAATCGACCATAAAGTAGTTTCACAATTAAAACAAGAACGACTAGAACGATTTTACAAAATGGGTTAACGATTGGGTAAACATCTGAACATGATTGACATTTGATCATGCATTTCCACGAAACATAGTATTGATTTAAACCAAGTTTTACTTCAATACTTTGTTGTTGTGCATATGGTTTAGTTGAGACATTTCACTTGCCATACATGGATATTTGACATAGACATTTGACATGGATATTTGACATAGACATTTGACATGGATATTTGACATAGACATTTGACATGGATATTTGACATAGACATTTGACATGGATATTTGACATAGACATTTTGACATGATTTACATCTTGACATGAATACTTTGACATATTAATCAATACATTTGACAATTGATTTAAACATAGACATTTTACATTGTTTGGTTTGGTTTGATTAAGTGATTAAGTAACTATGCGTGTATAATATGATACAAACATGGTGGATACGCCGCTGGTACTTCCTATATATAAGTGTTTGTATGGTATTACATATTGTAGCGTTATTTGAATCATTTCAGTTTGAGACATAGAACATTTTATACAAGTAACATACTTTTCACAAGACATTTATTTACAAACAACTTGTATTATAAAGACTCATTTCACATGGTTATTCATTTAATCATGCATTATTCTCTTATTTATACATATCATCTAAACTTATTATTTTTCAAATGATTTACAAAGACAAAGCAAATTACAAGGTTCATGACTAAACATTTTCTTAAACTGAAGTCATGAATCTTATTTTCACAAAACCTATGTACTCGCCAGCATTTCTTTGCTGACCTCGTTTTCACATATGTTTCAGGTATAGTTGGATGATATCGATTGATAAGGTGCATGCTCACATAGGACTGGACAAGGCCTTAGTGACTCAATAACAATGATAGATTATGTTTAATTTGTGTATTTAGATTTCCAGACGAAGTAGTTATTCAATGTTTAATAAAACGAAACACTTTTTGGTATCCATGGTTATGAAACATTAATTCTGTTGCAACACGCCCCGATGTTTCCGCCGCGATTTGTTGTTTTACGCGGTCGGGGTGAGACACCTTTCTTCCTACGCGACAGGTCAACCTGCTCAACCTCGAGCATGCACATTCAAGACCTTCATGGATTGCAGACCTAGCTCTTTCAACGGTACTAAGGGAACCATGCGTCTTCTACACTGGTTTGAGAAGATTGAGTCCGTCTTTGAGATGTATGAATGCCCTGTCAACAACCAGGTTAAGTATTGTAACACCTCGTAATTTCACGACCAATGTAATGAAGACACGTGTCATGGAGTTAAACGTGTAAGGAATTATTTTCAAAGGGCTGAAATTGTCGAACATTGTAAATATATGAATAAAGGGACCCAAAGTGTCAACATGCCTAACTTGTGCCTCTGAGTGACCTCACACGACGTTCGTATTCTTTAAAGAATAATTTATCGAACTTAGAAAGTCGTTTGTGCTTAAAATAAGGATCTTATGAAACGCAGAGATTAAAAGCGTCAACATGTTAATTTTACCCCTGAGTGATCTTTTATTATTTCCAACCTTTGGAAAAATATTAATACACCTTCATATAAATCAGAAGGTAAATTACTACAAGACCCGGTACAATAAATTAATTTGATGGGATTGCAATATGTTTCAAATTTGATTCTTGATGGAAATCACAACAAATTCTCATTTTAGCCTTTTCAAATATAACACAAGACTATGCCATTGCATGGCCACACCCCCAAAGTGCCTCATGACTGAAAACATGGTCCCCATCTACTAATTAAGGCCCTAGATTCGTATGGACAAAGTTGCATGGTCAAATATTAGAAATCCTCAAATTTTTGTCTTTTGGTCATCGGATACGGACCGTATAGGCCTAGGCTCACGGTCCGCAAGGACTGTAGCTGGGCGATGCAGTTCAAGGTCGGTTATGGACCGCATCAGTTTGGGTTTACAGTCCGTAAGAAATGGATATGGACCGCAAGGGATTTTGCTTACGGTCCGTAAAGCTGTCGCTGGCAGTAAAAATGGACAGATGCCTGTAATTGCAGGTTGCACCGCCTTACATGCATGGTATTCGAATTCAGGAGCTTGGCCAACAATATTTCATGCATAGGGGACACATGGATTCATCTGGGATCATCTATAGACTATTGTGGAGTGATCTTGTGACTTGTTCTTGGCTATATAATGAACTTGGTTGCAACCATTTTTATTTGCTCATTTCAAAAATCACTTCAAGACTTCTCTGGAGCTTCCTGATACTAAAGTGAGTGTCCTTCAACTCCTAATTCGTGCTAAGGACCTTTGTAAGTGTCCTTAACCTCCTAATTCCAGTTTTAATTAGTTTAATGACCAAAAGTCAAACTTATCGTAATTAAAGTTTGACTTAGTGATTAATCACTAATGGTCCAGTAATTAGTCTAATTAAGAGTAGTTATAAGTTGGTAATTATGTAGGTAATAAACCCCTAAGAGGTCACCTACTGATTATCACCCTAACTCGGTCAAATGTCGGGTCAAACCTAATCTTAAAAAGTCAACAGAAACTATTTTTGCAATTAAATTCATAATTAGCAATGTAGAAGCTATGGAACCTGTTTTAACATTAATATAACTTGGAAAATAATGTAAGAACATGATTAGACATGTTCAACCCGACACTTCTGAGTTTTAGACCCGGTTCGCAACCGAAAGTCGCAAAAGTTGACTTTTGCTTTAACTTTCAGTTCTGACCCGAATTAGCATTTTTTAGATATGCCTTAAGGTTCCTTTAGGACCATATTACAAGTTAGTATAACCCTATGAGATTATACAACATAGGTCCATAGTTATCCGATTCATTTACATGTTTCCGTTAATTGCTTAAATGTTGACCATAATGCCCTTTTGATATTAAAACGAGATTTTTAACAATGTGAATGGACAGCAACCTTTATTACTGAATTATAAACTTGTCCTAAAAATTTGACATCAGTTTGAGGTCTAGATTGAGAGTTATGCTCAATAGCGTAAATTGAAAGCTTTTTATTAATTAAACGGCATAATTGGCATAAAGCCTATTTAAACCCAAATTTTGACACCAAACCTTTTACCCACTGATGTAATATAATATTTTGGAAATTTTGAAGATTTTTATTTATTTTTAAATGATCATAACATAGGGTTATTGCTTTGATTCGGTAATTGCCGGTTATACCCTTTTTAGTATTAAAATGAGTTTTACATAACATTTTGATACCACACCTTTTGCTACTGATTTTATATGGTAAATAAAATATTTTAAGCCTTCTGGGCTGATGAAAATCTAAGTTTTCCTTATATAACCTGAAAATCGCTTAAAATCGACTTTTTACGTGTTTTAAGCGCATAGTATGGGTTAAAACTATTTTTAACATATAAGACTTATTATCTACTGATTTTTAAGTCAATTTTTTTATTTTGACAGTAAGCAAAAGTTTCAAACTCGGATTTCTGAATTTGACCTTTAGAGCTTATGTGAAATGACCAAAATGCCCCTACGGCGCATAGTTTGGTTATAAATGATAAATTTCACATATGTGCAATACCCTACTAATATGACTTGAAAAAATAAATATTTTTACTCATCATTTTAGACCAGAATCTCAGAATACAAATTTAACCCTTTTATAATCTTTAAAATGACCAAAATACCCCTACGGGGCTTAATTTGAATTTAAATTCGTTTTGGGCATAATGGAAGGTATCCTACTGATATCACAACATATTTAAGGCATATTAACTTAGGAAACCTGTTCATGACTCATTTGGTTACCCGTTATGCATTATTCGCGTTCGGTTCGGTTTATGTAACTAGTTGCATAAATTGGCCGAAGCGGGTTAAACCTTATCGTTTTTGTCTCAAAACCCAGAATGTGTTTATTTTACCCATATTATACAAGTCCTCAAACTTGTCGGGTCTAAACCACATTCCAATCCGGTCTTCGCTTAATCATGCATTTTGTACCGTAAAGCTTTCTTTAAAACTAACCGGTCTAAGCTTGAACTTAAGTAGGACCCGTTAGGAATCTAATAGGTTATTAAAACCTTTATTTCCAGATTAGGAGCCCGGTAAAAGCTACTTGCACTCACCAATTGTTAAACGGCTGAGATAAATATTATATTTTGCTCAGGTAAATACTTTTAACTTATTTTCCCTTATACGGGCTTGGGGTATGGTATATAAAATACCGCTTGGTCGGGTATTGAATATTTAATCGTATGGAGGTTAAATTATTGAGATAACCCGTTTGAACTGCTTTGTTTGCTTAAAGCCTCTGGGGGGTTAATGACCATGTCCCGGATATCCTTGGAATCATTTGATGAAATGGCCATGACCTAAGCACGGGGTGTAGGCATACACCTACCGGTGTATATATAAAAAGATATAACCGCCGGTTCGAGAATAACTCGCCGCGGGACTATATCATATGGTGTGTTTATTAATCTTTAACCCGGTATTCAGCCCGGGCTACTGAACGTATAACAAACATGTAATTCTTTTACAAGTTTATATTTAAATAATTATCCTAAGTTATAAAAGATTATTTGTGCCTTGTGCATCTAAATCAATTTTCTTAAACATTTTCAAAATGAGTCGGTTAATTGTATTTACCAGTGTAAAATGACGTATTTTCCAAAAGGTTTAGTGCAGGTACTAAGCAAAATAGGCTGGCTACTCCAAGAGTGATTAAATAAAGAGTCTTGCAAGCTTGGTAACTTAATAATCTGTTGAACTATGTTTCTTTTATTTAGATCCGCATGTGGATCATTTTACATTCCGCTTGTAATACTTATGATACTTTCATTCGGTTTGTAATATTTTTACTTTAGACTTCCGCTGTGCATTTAAACTGTGATTATTGACTATGATGATATCAACTACGTCACGATACTCCCCACCGATAATACGTGGAAATATCGGGGCGTGACAGGTTGGTATCAGAGCCAACATTGAGTGAATTAAACACTAGCCTTTTTGTGTTTAATCTCAATGACACAGTTGCACATTCCTCGACTTCCGAGTCTAGGCAAAGGACGTAGGACTAAATCCTAATATCTTATTTTGTCCTTTATTGTTTTTCCTTTGTTGTTCTTATATTTGTTTGTCAGGAACAAATTGCCGCCAAGAATGAGAGGAAGAGGCAAGGCACCGATGGAAAGAAATGACCATGAGGCCGGCCCTTCACACCGGCGAACTCCTTCGGTAACCATGAGCACCAGTCCTCAAGAAGACTGGAGAACCTATTTGGAGCCCGCGAGATGCTCTGTCTCGCTCAGTACCTCGCCATCATACCAAGACCCATTCGGACTCTTTCTGAACCACGAGTCCAACCGCTCCCATAACTCCTACATTCCCCTCCAACGCTCCAACACACACAACTCCTTCAATGACCCTACACCATACTTTCAAAGCCGGTTCAACCCGACAAACTAGATTGATGAACCAATGGGTTATAACCCATTGGGACGGGAGGACCATTTCTCTGTGGATATGGACGAGGATACAGATCCTGCCGAGCCACCAAGAGGGACGCCGACGCATCCCATCGAAATATCAGATGGGTCATCCTTTCATGGGTCACCTTATCAGGGCCCAGACAGCTATGAGGCAAGGTTTGCCCAATATAACTGGGAGTTTACTCCCTCTTACATCCCATCTCTACAGCAGCAGCAGGATCCCTCTAAGGATTCACGTTTTGTGGCGGTCACGCCGCCACCACCACCGCCAGTACAGCAAGCGACTCCAGAGCCACCGAGGCGGAGAAGAACAGGTGCACGGATGTCCGTGCGAGAAGGGAGTTTACACTTCAGCACCCCCAACCCTCCAGTGGCAGCCACTACCTGCCACTGCATGAAGACCCGCAAATGGGTGGGCCTTCAAACCCAGTTTCTGAGGTGGACTCTGCACCAGTTGCACCACCACCACCACACATGGGTTATAATAACCCAATTCCTACTTACGCCGGTTCCGCGGCGTATAACCCTTTTGAACAGCCAGCTTATCCTGGCTATAACTACTATAATGCCCCTGTCGTCGACCCTTACGCTGAGGCGGCCGCCTACAACGCCCTTCACCCTGAAGGACCTTTTGGGACTTCGTACCAATCGGGGTACCTACCGCAAGGATATCAATACCCAATACCTCCTCAACCTCCGTTTCAGTAGCAGCCGCAGCCGCCATGGTTTTCCCCACCGGAACAGGAGGAAATCCTACAGAGACTAAACAGGGTAGAACGAGAAGTTCATGAAGAGCGTAAGAGCCGCCAAGGACTACTCAAGGGTCTGGCAAGCTTAATAAAAGGGAAGAAGAAGAGGGATCATTAAATCCCTATTTGTATTGTTGTTATTTCAATCTAGTCCCTACGTGGACAATATATTTATGTATTCAGTCCCTGCGAGGACTTGTATTTCCCTTTGAGTCCCTACGTGGACAATGCTATTTCAAAAGTCCCGTTTAGGGCAAATATGTACTTCTTTTTATTTAGTGGAATGTTTTATTTAAATTTCATTGTCATCTTATATATGAATATAATATATGAAATAAATAAAAAATATCATTCCTTTTTATAATAAATCCTGCCATTATATATTAAAAAGAATCTTAAAAGGTATAACCTAGACTATATGTCATCATAGACCTGGCAATGATGGTAAAACCTATTTAAAAGAAAAGATTCAAATCCTCGTTAACATCTGAAAACATGTTAGCACTCCGGACAGTGGCGATACGATAAAATCACACATGTCATCCTTATATTGGATTCTTCCAATCCCTTTCAAACCTAATGATATGTAAATCATGGGTTCAAATCATCAATTAAGATGATTATATATTAAACATCCATCAGTGATGAAGTGCCTGCGGGCCATAATAATTGTCGATTAAGACAAAAGACAGTCGTAGTCTACAACTCCCTGTCAAGAAATGGTAATGAACTATGTTCAAACCTTAGTGCCTACGGGCCATAATAATTGTCAATTAAGACAAAAGACAGTGGTAGTCTATGACTTCCTGTCAGGAAAAGGGCAATGAACTATGTTCAAGCCTTAATGCCTTATTCTCTGGAATCATGGCTTATGATTTAAAATGTCCTTGTGACTAGGCCTTTTGTGCCACTGATATTACCATTAATGTTTTATAATTAGGATAAATTATAATGAAAATCCTAAATAAATATGATTAACAAATTAACCAAATGTGGTCTATGTTTACCACGGTTAATGAATCGTCAAGAAAATGATGATTCCATAATAGACTCCTGAATATCAATCAATCGATCAATCATACCCAGTAAAATCCCACAAATAGCAAAGCCATTTGTAGGGTCTATGGAGGGTGGGATGTAAGCACACCTTACCTCTACCCCTACGGATAGAGAGGCTGCTTCCAGAGAGAACCTCGGCTCCAGAACACAATTATTTCTTTCCTGGCTGCTCCAAAACACTCAGGAAAGAAATAAATAGAACATGAGGTGTGCGTGTGTGTGTGTATGAAGCTACCAATGTAACATGAGTTGTGAAAGAGTGCATGGTAAAACAGAACTAGTGTGACAACACAAAACAACCTATACACATAGTTACATATCTACGACCATACACTACACCTAAAAACACAATTGTGCAAAACATCCTATACACATAGTTACATATGTACGACCATACACTACACCTAAAAACACAATTGTACCTCTCCTAGAAATCCTTAACCTTAATCCTATGTCCCCACGAGTTCCTATCATGGACCATGTTCTCATAGAGGTGCAATCTTTGCAAATCCTGCTTAATCCGCTCATCCCAAGTAATTTTGGGTCTGCCTCTACTCCTCCTCCCCTCCACCTCGAGGGTTTCAATCACTCTAACTGGTTCTATCGTCTGCCTCCTCTTCACATGCCCAAACCATCTCAATCTTCCCTCCTTTATCTTATCTGATATACTAGCTATTTCTAATCTCTCCCTAAAAACATTATTTCTTATCCGGTCTAACCTTGTGTGCCCACACATCCATCTTAGCATTCTCATCTCTGCTACCTCCATCTTACGTGCCTGTACTTCCTTAATGGCCCAACATTCGGTTCCATATAACATAGCAGGTCTAATTGCAACCTTATAAAATTTCCCTTCAATTTTGTTGGGAACCTCCTATCGCACAATACCCCAGTGGCAGCTCTCCACCTACACCATCCAACCTGGATGCGGTGGGCAACATCACTATCTATCTCCCCATCCCTCTGGACAAACGATCCTAGATACTTGAACTTAGTCACCTGCGGGACCGCTTGACCGTCAATGGTGATCTGAATGTCCTCATAATTGTCCACTCCACTAAAATCAATATAAGTACTCAGTCTTAGATCGACTAATCCTTAAACCCCTGCCCTCTAAAGTTGCTCGCCACTCTTCTAGCCTCGCATTCAGGCTTTGTTTACTATCAGCAAGTAACACAATATCATCTGCAAAAAAAGCAGGCACCACGGAAGAGCCCCCTGAATTAACTTTGTCAACTCATCTAGGATAACTGCAAATAGAAAATGGCTCAAAGCAGACCCTTGGTGGAGTCCTACCTCCACCGGGAAAGAATCAGTATCCCCTACAGGCAGTCGGACACTAGTCTCAGTTCTAACATACATATCCCTAATTAAGTCTATATACTTCCCAGAAACCCCTCCACTCTCCAAACTATCCCAAATCCGTCTACGTGGCACAGTGTCATAGGCCTTTTCAAGATCAATGAACACCATGTGTAGGTCCCTTTTCTTCTCCCTATACTTCTCCATCAGTCTCCTTAGAATATGTATTGCTTCCGTAGTTGATCGCCCATGCATAAAACCAAATTGGTTTACCTTGACTTGAGTTTCTCTTCGAATTCTTGTCTCAATTATTCTCTCCCATAGTTTCATAGTGTGCCCTAGTAACTTAATCCCTCTATAATTCCCACAACATTGGGCGTCTCCTTTGTTCTTATACACAGGTACTACTACACTATTCCTCCATTGATCTGGCATTTTCCCAGATTTGAAGATAAGATTGAATAAAATAGTTAGCCAATGTACTCCTGAATAAATTATTGTAAAAATTTTATGTAGCAAATTCAAGCTACATGGCTGGCTCAGATGAAGTCAACAGTCACCCGAGGGAGAATCTTGATACTACCCGAATTAACATAGCGGGTGCAGAGCTGCAGGCATTAATAGACAATGCCGTTACTCGAGCTTTGGACAGACGAGATGAGGAATAAAGTGGTACCCGTACCAGGACCTTGTCTGTACAACATTCAAAACCACCCTCCAAAGTGCATACAGCTCGAAAGAGTGAATCTCATCACTCTTTGAACCAGAAAAGTGGCTTGTCTAAGCAGGTTGTGCTCAGCCAGGAGCCTCGGGTCAAGACCTGTTCGTATAAGTATTTTGTCTCCTATAAGCCTAGAGACTTCACAGGAGAAAAGGGAGCCGTCGATTGCATGACATGGCTCGACGAGATGGACACTGTGGTTGACATTAGTGGTTGCGCGGAACACGATATAGTGAAGTTTGTGTCGCAATCGTTTAAGGGTGAAGCTCTATCATGGTGGAGATCATTAATTCAAGCTACTGGGAAGATCCCGCTCTATAACATGACATGTGATCAGTTTGTTACTTTAATCAAGGATACTTTCTGTCCTCAACACGGGGTCGAGAAGATTGAGACTGACTTCCTCACATTGGTTATGAGGAACTTGGACTGTCAGGCGTATCTCACGAGTTTCAATACCATGTCTAGACTGGTTCCATACCTGGTCACACCAGAGTCAAAACGTATAGCTCGTTTCATAGGAGGTTTGGCTCCAGAGATTAAGGCGAGTGTGAAAGCATCAAGGCCTACTACCTTTAGGTCTGTAGCTAATTTGTCATTATCTCTTACCCTAGACGCGGTTAGGAAAAGATCACTTAGGCATTCAGATGAGGGAAAGAGGAAGCGTGAGGATGAAAACTCACGTCGTTCAGATAAGAAACACAAAGGGAACCATAAGAGTACAGGGTTCAACAAGGGCAACCAACATTCAGATGAAAAACCTAAATGCAAGATCTGCAATAAACGCCATCTGGGAAAATGCAGGTATGAATCAAAATCCCAATCACAGCCTAGAGCTTGTGGGATTTGTAAGTCGAGTGAGCATAAAACGATAGACTGCAAGAAGATAAAAGATGCAACCTGCTACAATTGCAACGAAAAAGGGCATATCAAGTCCAACTGCTCGAAATACGCAAAGAAGCCTGAGGAGGCTAGAAAGACCAATGCTAGGGTCTTTAGAATGGATGCTAAGGAGGCAGTGCAGGATGATAACGTGATAACAGGTACCTTTCTTATAAATGATGTTTATGCAAGGGTATTATTTGATTCGGGCAGATAAGTCATTTGTGGATAATAAATTTTGTAAGTTATTAAATCTGCCTGTTAGAACCCTAAGCATAAAATATGAAGTAGAATTGGCTGATGGTACTGTAGAAACTGCTTCAACCGTGTTAGATGGATGTTTTATATCCATTAGGAACCATTCTTTTCCATTATCCTTGCTTCCTTTGAAATTAGTCGGTTTCGATATAGTAATAGGCATGGATTGGTTGTCTTACAACCAAGCCCACATTGTTTGCGATAAGAAGCAAGTGGTTGTCACGACTCCTCATGGCGAGCCTTTGACAATTCAAGGAGATACTAAGTACGGAATGCCTGAGCAAGTGTCCATGCTTAAGGCATCAAGGTGCATGAAGAAGGGTTGTGTCATCTACATGGCATAAGTAACTATTGATGAACCAAAACCCAACATAGAAGACATACCTGTTATCTCTGAGTACCCAGAAGTATTCCCTGAAGAGCTACCTGGTTTACCACCAGATAGGCAAGTGGAGTTCAAGATTGATATCATTCCTGGTGCAGCACCCGTTGCAAGAGCACCTTACCGGTTAGCACCAACTGAGATGAAAGAGTTGAGAACTCAGTTGGATGATTTGTTGGTGAAGGGATTTATTAGACCTAGCTCATCTCCTTGGGGAGTGCCAATCCTATTTGTGAAAAAGAAGGATGGCTCGATGCGTCTGTGCATCGATTATCGAGAGCTTAACAAAGTTACTATCAAGAATCGATATCCATTGCCCAGGATCGACGATTTGTTCGATCAGCTTCAAGGAGCGAGTTTTTTCTCCAAAATCGATTTAAGGTCAGGTTACCATCAACTGAAGGTCAAGGATGAAGATGTGCATAAGACTGCATTTAGAACTCGATATGGGCACTATGAGTTCTTAGTGATGCCTTTTGGGCTCACTAATGCGCCAGCAGCATTCATGGATCTCATGAATCGCGTCTGCAAGCTATATTTGGACAAGTTTGTCATTATTTTTATAGATGACATACTTATATACTCGAAGAGTCAAGCCGACCATGAGAAGCACCTTCGGTGTATTCTCAAACTTCTTCAGCAAGAAAATCTCTATGCTAAGTTTTCCAAATGCGAGTTTTGGCTTAGTGAAGTCCAATTTCTTTGGCATATGGTAAGCGAGCGAGGTATCCAGGTGGATCCCGCTAAGATTGAAGCCATCATGAATTGGCAAGAGCCGAAGACGCCCACAGAGATTCACAGCTTTTTGGAACTGGCAGGATATTACCGACGTTTTATCGAAAACTTTTCAAGGATTGCTGCACCTTTGACTTCTTTGACCCGCAAGAATGTCAAGTTTGACTGGGGTCCCAAGCAGCAAGAATCCTTTGATATTCTTAAACAAAGATTAAGCAATGCTCCTGTGTTGACATTGCCAGAAGGTACTGAAGAATTTGTAGTTTACTGCGACGCATCACACACTGGCATGGGATGTGTGCTCATGCAGAAGGGAAAAGTTATTGCATATGCTTCCCGACAATTAAAAGTGCATGAAAAGAATTACACCACCCACGACTTGGAATTGGGTGCCGTTGTATTTGCACTGAAGCTATGGAGGCACTATTTATATGGTACCAAGTGGGTGATCTATTCTGATCATAAGAGCCTCCAGCACCTGTTTAACCAAAAGGAGCTAAACATGAGGCAGCGCCGATTGATGGAGACGCTGAATGATTACGATTGTGAAATCCGATACCATCCAGGCATGGCGAATGTAGTCGCCGATGCCTTGAGCAGAAAAGAAAGGGTTAAACCTATTAGAATCAATGCCAAGAGCATTGAATTGAGAAACAGTTTAAACAAAAAGTTGTTAGCCGCTCAAAAGGAAGCTGTGTTAAAAGCTAACTATCCTAATGAAAAGCTAGGAATAACTGCTGAACAGTTATCGTATCACAAGGATGGAATCCTAAGATTAAATGGACGAATATGGGTTCCAATTTATGGAGGGCTTAGAGATGTGATTCTCCAAGAGGCTCATAGTTCTAAATACTCAGTTCATCTTGGTAGTGATAAGATGTACCAGGATTTAAAGGCAAATTACTGGTGGATAGGTTTGAAGAAATCTATAGCCACTTATGTGGCCAAATGTTTGACGTGTGCTCAAGTTAAAGCAGAACACCAGAAGCCGTCAGGTTTGCTGCAACAGCCTTAACTTCCCACTTGGAAATAGGAAATGGTAACACTGGTTTTTATCACTAAGTTACCAAAGACAAAGCATGGGAATGATACTATTTGGGTTATAGTAGATAGACTGACCAAGTCAGCCCACTTCTTACCAATTAAGGAAACACACAGCTCAGATAAGTTAGCTCAACTGTACGTGGATGAGATTGTATCTCTCCATGGAGTGCCAGTGTCTATTATCTCCGATAGGGATACTAGATACACATCACACTTTTGGAAAAGCTTTCAGCAATCGCTGGGCACTCGATTAAACTTCAGCACTGCTTATCATCCGCAGATGGATAGTTAAAATGAGCGTACTATTCAAACGCTGGAGGATATGTTAAGATCTTGTGTAATTAATTTAGGGGGGAGTTGGGATGATCATCTTCCCTTGATTGAATTTTCATATAATAATAGCTATCATTCAAGCATCCAAGCCGCGCCTTTCGAGGCCTTGTACGGTAGAAAGTGCAGAACGCCCGTTTGTTGGGCGGTAGTTGGAGATGTCCAACTAACAGGACCTGAAATAGTCCTGGAGATGACATATAAGATTGTGAGGATACGCGATCGTCTCAAAGCTTCCAGGGATAGGCAGAAAAGTTACGTAAATGAAAGGCGAAAACCTCTGAAATTTGAGGTAGGAGACAAGGTACTACTTAAAGTATCACCCTGGAAAGGGGTAATGCATTTTGGCAAGAAAGGAAAGTTGAGCCCCAGATACATAGGACCATTCGAGATTATCGAATGTGTCGAAACTGTAGCTTACAAGCTAAATCTGCCTGAAGAGCTCAGTGGAATCCATAATGTGTTCCACATTTGCAACTTGAAGAAATGTCTAGCCGGTGAATCGTTAGCCATGTCACATAAGGATGTTCATATTGATGAAAGCTTAAAGTTTGTTGAAAAGCCTTTGTCGATCGAGGATCGACAGGTTAAGAAGCTTAGAAAGAAGCACGTACCGATTGTGAAAGTTAATTGGGATGCCCGTAGAGGTCCCGAGTACACGTGGGAGGTCGAATCCACTATGAAACAAAAGTACCCTCATTTATTTCAGTAAATCTCGAGGTCGAGATTTCTTTTAAGGGGGTAAGGATGTAACACCTCGTAATTTCACGACCAATGTAATGAAGACACGTGTCACGGAGTTAAACGTGTAAGGAATTATTTTCAAAGGACTGAAATTGTCGAACATTGTAAATATATGAATAAAGGGATCCAAAGTGTCAACATGCCTAACTTGTGCCTCTGAGTGACCTCACACGACGTTCGTATTCTTTAAAGAGTAATTTATCGAACTTAGAAAGTCGTTTGTGCTTAAAATAAGGATCTTATGAAACGCAGAGATTAAAAGCGTCAACATGTTAATTTTACCTCTGAGTGACCTTTTATTATTTCCAACCTTCGGAAAAATATTAATACACCTTCATATAAATCGGAAGGTAAATTACAACAAGACCCGGTACAATAAATTAATTTGATGGGATTGCAATATGTTTCAAATTTGACTCTTGATGGAAATCACAACAAATTCTCATTTTGGCCTTTTCAAGTATAACACAAGACAATGCCATTGCATGGCCACTCTCCCAAAGTGCCTCATGACTGAAAACATGGTCCCCATCTACTAATTAAGGCCCAAGATTCGTATGGACAAAGTTGCATGGTCAAATATTAGAAATCCTCAAATTTTTTTCTTCTGGTCATCGCATACGGACCGTATGGGCCTAGGCTTACGGTCCGCAAGGACTGTAGCTGGGTGATGCAGTTGAAGGTCGGTTATGGACCGCATCAGTTTGGGTTTACGGTCTGTAAGAAATGGATACGGACCGCAAGGGATTTTGCTTATGGTCCGTAAAGCTGTCGCTGGCAGTAAAAATGGACAGATGCCTGTAATTGCAGGTTGCACCGCCTTACATGCATGGTATTCGAATTCAGGAGCTTAGCCAACAGTATTTCATGCATAGGGGACACTTGGATTCATCTGGGATCATCTATAGACTATTGTGGAGTGATCTTGTGACTTGTTCTTGGCTATATAAAGAACTTGGTTGCAACCATTTTTATTTGCTCATTTCAAAAAAAAAAAAAAAAACACTTCAAGACTTCTCTGGAGCTTCCTGATACTAAAGCGAGTTTCCTTCAACTCCTAATTCGTGCTAAGGACCTTTGTAAGTGTCCTTAACCTCCTAATTCCAGTATTAATTAGTTTAATGACCAAAAGTCTAACTTATCGTAATTAAAGTTTGACTTAGTGATTAATCACTAATGGTCCAGTATTTAGTCTAATTAAGAGTAGTTATAAGTTGGTAATTATGTAGGTAATAAACCCCTAAGAGGGCACCTACTGATTATCCCCTTAACTCGGTCAAATGTCGGGTCAAACCTAATCTTAAAAAGTCAACAGAAACTATTTTTTTTGCAATTAAATTCATAATTAGCAATGTAGAAGCTACGGAACCTGTTTTAACATTAATATAACTTGGAAACTAATGTAAGAACATGATTAGACATGTTCAACCCGACACTTATGAGTTTTAGACCCGGTTCGCAACCGAGTTCAACCCGACACTTCTGAGTTTTAGACCCGGTTCGCAACCGAAAGTCGCAAAAGTTGACTTTTGCTTTAACTTTCAGTTCTGACCCGAATTAGCATGTTTTAGATATGCTTTAAGGTTCCTTTAGGACCATATTACATGTTAGTATAACCCTATGAGATTATACAACATAGGTCCATAGTTATCCGATTCATTTACAAGTTTCCGTTAATTGCTTAAATGTTGACCATAATGCCCTTTTGATATTAAAACGAGATTTTTAACAATTTGAATAGACAACAACCTTTATTACTGAATTATAAACTTGTCCTAAAAATTTGACATCAGTTTGAGGTCTAGATTGGGAGTTATGCTTAATAGCGTAAATTGAAAGCTTTTTATTAATTAAACGACATAATTGGCATAAAGCCTATTTAAACCCAAATTTTGACGCCAAACCTTTGACCCACTGATGTAATATAATATTTTGGAAATTTTGAAGATTTTTATTTATTTTTAAATTGATCATAACATAGGGTTATTGCTTTGATTCGGTAATTGCCGGTTATACCCTTTTTAGTAATAAAATGAGTTTTACATAACATTTGATACCACACCTTTTGCTACTGATTTTATATGTTAAATAAAATATTTTAAGCCTTCTGGGCTGATGAAAATCTCAGTTTTTGTAGGATCGTGTGCGGACCCGAGATGAGTCAATCAGAGACGTTCTACTCAAAATGAAAGGCGGAAACAGACATGATGAGTTGAATTCAGCAAGATATTCACTAAAACTATCTTGCATATTGATCTGGTAACAATTTACACCACGAAAACACTTCGACAGAGCTTCGCCGTCGGAAAAACCCTTCTCTAATTCCGTTTTAAATGAAATCAGGACCCTACTATATATAGACATCTAATTCCGTTTGAAACATGCTTCAAACGGAATCACGTTACAAACGAAATTACATATCCAAACGGAAATACACACTCAAGCGGAATTACTCTCTAATTTCGTGTGGAATTATACCAAGTCCATTTCAAGCGGAATTAGACTTTTGACTTGATATCTCGAACTTCGTGCCCTGAGCAATGCAAGACTCGATACAAGACGAAGTCGACAGACGCATGCACCAACAAACTCCCCCTCGGATGTTGACGAGTCTTAAGTGTCGAGTCTTCAACGTCTTCAGTCTTTATCAGTGTTCGTGCTTCTCTTCAAAGTATCTGACAGTGAAATCTTCTCCTCTTCAGCATCAATAGACTCTCCTCGAACAGTCTACCCTTGGATGTTGATCACAATTTGTCTATCACAGGATCAGGATTGTGTCCTGGCTCTATACTCAGACTTCAGAATCCAGGCTATCCTGCACATCCTCTACCCAAAAGTAAATTTTCAAATTTAACAATTTACAAATTTATCTATCCAAACTTCCTCTCAAAATAAACCAGAATGATTTATCAATGATAATTTCAGATGAACCACTTGTAAACAAAATTTCAAAAAATTTTCTCATTTAGACTCACACTCCCCCTTACCACATTCTTATCATGTTTATCACTTGGAACTTTGAAAATCAGCTCTCCAACATCAGTTGTCAAAAATCTTTTTGGATTTTTCAAAAATAAAGCTAAAACACACTAAAATCTTTTTGGATTTTTGAATGAAATGAAATGTAGTAAAGAAATATTTACAGACAATATTTTTGTGAGTTTGTGTAAGAGGATCATATCAGTTTTTGACAATACACGAGTACCATTGAGCTTAGTTACACATTAAGAATTAAACAATTCACTTAGATTGCCGATATACTGATCCACTTAAATTTTCATACAAATTTCAACTGATTCAAGATATGAATTAGGTGAATTAAGAACTTAAACTCATTCATGTGTCCCACCTCTTGAATATACTCCCGTATCCAGATCCCAATATTCAGTCTTACAGGTGAGTATACAACAGATGATATCTGTAAGGAGTTAAATGCGAAGACCGGTGGGAGCTCAGGTCAGAACTTCCGTTCAGCAGAGAGATGACGGCTTCGACTTTTGGTGGGTCCCCTTTAGAGGATCCTTTTTACAACAGCACATGATTATCATTTTTCAATGTTTCATCATTTTTTATGCTGAGGGTAGGCTTATATTTAAAGGAAGCGTAAAGTATTCTCCGGGGACTAGGCCATTGCTTCCGCAAAATCAGAAGTCCCGGGATAATACCCCAGATATCACTGAGCATAAAGACCTAGTATCTCAGAAAGAGGGACCTTTCAAACAAGATTTCAGGGGTTACCTATATATCCAAGTAGTGTTCCCCACGAAATAAGCAAGTTTGAATTTAAGTTTATATCCCGAAAAAGCTTACTAAATGTGTAAAACCCTATCGGCATATCATCAGTGAGACCGTTTAACACTATTTAAACATTACATTTCTTTAGCATACTGTAACTGTCCACTGATGTACTAACATTTCCTCTTTTTCACAACAAAACTCATTTTTGATTTTATCATGTTTTTGGCTTTTTCAAATTTTAAAATGTTTTTGGATTATCTGAAAATCTCTTACTCCCCCTAAAATTCAAAACACATTTAAGAAAATTTAAAAACCAACTGTACAAACAACGTGACAACTGATATCGAATCACTTCAATTCGCCATCCACTTGGCATAAACAATCAGAACTCCCCCTCACAACAAACTATTTTCCCATTATGATTTCAAAACACTTAAGTTTGTTTTAATCAAATGGTTTTACCGGAAAATAAGTTTGATCGATTTTACAAACCACTTGTAGGTTAGGGGATTCATCACATTGTTCTTTCAACCTCTTGAATGAAAGTTAAATCAAGTTCAATTTAATGACCTTAATTTACCTTTTGAACCACTTGTAGGTTCACTTACCAACCATACCATATGTAAATTAAATAATCAGAACTCGAATAACTTCTCAGTAATCGTCTGATTCGGTTTTCTAGGCGAATACCCTTCCCAAATTGGAGGCGGACACTTATTATAATTGACACTTTGTTTCTTACCAGTATCCTTTTTCTTCGACTTCTTGTCTTCAAACACTTCAAAACCTGCAACAGTTGGATAAATTCTGTCAATTAAATAATCAGAACTCGAATAACTTCTCAGTAATCGTCTGATTCTTTCATTTTCAGCTTTCTCAGTTTCCAACTCTTGCTTCCATTTCGCACATTCTTCAATGTAAAAATTTATCTCTTTCTGCTTCGACATCATTGTTGCATTCATCATTTTCAAAGCATCTTCTCTTTCAGAGTTAGTTTTCTGCAAACTATTCACAGTTCTGTTCAATACATAATACGATTCTTTCACATTCTTAACATCAAACAACAACTTTTCTTTCAACTTTTCTTGTTCATTCAGTCTTCCATCTTTTTCTGCACATTCCTTGCAAGAATCTAAACACTTTAAACAAGGCTTGATTTCAACAATTTTTTCAATCTCCATAATCTTCTCGACTTCAACTATTTTTTCCACTTCAACTATCTTCTCAACAACATTAACTTCTTTCATTTCTTTTGCAGCTTTTCTCTCTTTAAGTTTCTTCAATTTATCTGCAAAATAAAATTAAAAACTGTCAGAAGATAAATGAGTTTTTCCAATATTTATCTTTTCAATTTCTTCATCATCATCACTGCTTTCTGTTGAACTGTTTTCTGAAGAAACAAATTCTTCATCTTGACTTTTCTCTTCATCAGACAATACGGCTATCCATTCCTTCATTAACTCTGGCTTTTGAACAATTTGAGCAATGAAAGCCTTAAACTCCCTATTCTCATCCACAAAACTATCCCAGCTAAAACCTGGAGCCAATTTCTCATCATCTTGATCAATGTTACCATAATAAGCTTTCTTATATTTAAAGCAAGCGTAAAGTATTCTCCGGGGACTAGGCCATTGCTTCCGCAAAATCAGAAATCCCGGGATAATACCCCAGATATCACTGAGCATAAAGACCTAGTATCTCAGAAAGAGGGACCTTTCAAACAAGATTTCAGGGGTTACCTATATATCCAAGTAGTGTTCCCCACGAAATAAGCAAGTTTGAATTTAAGTTTATATCCCGAAAAAGCTTACTAAATGTGTAAAACCCTATCGGCATATCATCAGTGAGACCGTTTAACGCTATTTAAACATTACATTTCTTTAGCATACTGTAACTGTCCACTGATGTACTAACATTTCCTCTTTTTCACAACAAAACTCATTTTTGATTTTATCATGTTTTTGGCTTTTTCAAATTTTAAAATGTTTTTGGATTATCTGAAAATCTCTTACTCCCCCCTAAAATTCAAAACACATTTAAGAAAATTTAAAAACCAACTGTACAAACAACGTGACAACTGATATCGAATCACTTCAATTCGCCATCCACTTGGCATAAACAATCAGAACTCCCCCTCACAACAAACTATTTTCCCATTATGATTTCAAAACACTTAAGTTTGTTTTAATCAAATGGTTTTACCGGAAAATAAGTTTGATCGATTTTACAAACCACTTGTAGGTTAGGGGATTCATCACATTGTTCTTTCAACCTCTTGAATGAAAGTTAAATCAAGTTCAATTTAATGACCTTAATTTACCTTTTGAACCACTTGTAGGTTCACTTACCAACCATACCATATGTAAATCAAAATATAACCATTTTAAGAACAACTACCACTTGTCGGTCGAAATCACTTTTGTGAATTTCTCAAGAAAGATGCCGATTCCTGCTCCTCGCTTACCAACCTGGAAGCTCCGGCAAGTCATACTTATCACTTATGAAAAACAGACATCCAAGCTTCACCAAACTTGGATGTTACCTCCTCATCTGCACTCGGGTAGTAAGATGCTTTCTTTGTTTCATAAAAATCTTTTACCCCTTTAACTTTTTTATCAACCATCTTCCCAAAAATCTTTTTAACATTTCCATTAAAAACCTTTTCAACATCAAATTCCTTCTTCTCAGAATAGAATTGATTTTAAATCTCAACTTTTCCAACTTTTTGTTTAAAATTTTCAGCCCGCAATGGTGGAAAATTGACATCATCCATTGGCGGCACTGATGTTTCCAGTTTTATCTCAACTTGTGGCTCCTCTGACTTTGTGGAATCAGATTCATCGCCAGATTTTACATTTGATTTCTTAACAACCCAAGCTTGATTGTCAAGATTTCCTCTTCTCTTGTAAAATCTTTTTGAACATTCACCAACCTCATATGTAGAATTTTTAAACACTTTGAACTTTTCAGTTGGTGGTTCGGTTTTGTCAACAACTTTTTCTTTGAATTTTTCAGAGACTCCCTGTTTTGTTTTTGTTGCTTGAGGACAGTTCCATGCAATCTGACCAACTTCATTGCATCTGTAACAGGTTCTTGTCTCCCTTCTTTGAAAATCTCTATTCTTCACACTCTTTTGCTTCTTGGCAAGGAATTCTCTGTTTGATTGTTTCCAGAATGAGCTTTTTGATTCCTCTTCACAGCTTGTCCCTGAAACAAATTTTGTATTTGTTTTAGAAATTTTCTCAATTTTATAATTTTCTGGTGGAATAAATCCAAGACCTTTCTTTTTGTAATTACCGTTATGGTTTGATTTCTTTTGAAAACCAGAACCAGAACTGTAACCTTTTTTCTTGTTTAAACGTTGTTGAACTCTTGAGGTGTAAGGTTTAGATTTTCCAGTAAGATTTACATCTTTTATTTCAGAAATGTTGATTTCTGTTAGTTTGAAAACCTTTTTGATCATTTCTGGTTTAACACCTCTTATTGGAAATTCTTTATCAAAATATAATTTGTCAGAATCATTCAAAGTGTATGCCACTTCAAATGTTTCATCATTTAAATTGGATTTTGACAATAAAAATTCGTTACTATAAACCCGTTTTCCCGACGACTTTGAACTCCTGACAGACGAACTCGAACTCCCAGACTCGGACTCCTCATCCTTATCCAACACTTGATCGACCATCCTTTTTATTAACTCAGACTCATGATCTATGTCGGACGCTGTGAATGTGATGTCAATATTGTCTGGTAATACATCGGTTATCTCAGATTCTAACTTTATATTGACTGCCTTTTTTACTTGTTCTTCATTCGGTTTTCTAGGCGAATACCCTTCCCAAATTGGAGGCGGACACTTATTATAATTGACACTTTGTTTCTTACCAGTATCCTTTTTCTTCGACTTCTTGTCTTCAAACACTTCAAAACCTGCAACAGTTGGATAAATTCTGTCAATTAAATAATCAGAACTCGAATAACTTCTCAGTAATCGTCTGATTCTTTCATTTTCAGCTTTCTCAGTTTCCAACTCTTGCTTCCATTTCGCACATTCTTCAATGTAAAAATTTATCTCTTTCTGCTTCGACATCATTGTTGCATTCATCATTTTCAAAGCATCTTCTCTTTCAGAGTTAGTTTTCTGCAAACTATTCACAGTTCTGTTCAATACATAATACGATTCTTTCACATTCTTAACATCAAACAACAACTTTTCTTTCAACTTTTCTTGTTCATTCAGTCTTCCATCTTTTTCTGCACATTCCTTGCAAGAATCTAAACACTTTAAACAAGGCTTGATTTCAACAATTTTTTCAATCTCCATAATCTTCTCGACTTCAACTATATTTTCCACTTCAACTATCTTCTCAACAACATTAACTTCTTTCATTTCTTTTGCAGCTTTTCTCTCTTTAAGTTTCTTCAATTTATCTGCAAAATAAAATTAAAAACTGTCAGAAGATAAATGAGTTTTTCCAATATTTATCTTTTCAATTTCTTCATCATCATCACTGCTTTCTGTTGAACTGTTTTCTGAAGAAACAGATTCTTCATCTTGACTTTTCTCTTCATCAGACAATACGGCTATCCATTCCTTCATTAACTCTGGCTTTTGAACAATTTGAGCAATGAAAGCCTTAAACTCCCTATTCTCATCCACAAAACTATCCCAGCTAAAACCTGGAGCCAATTTCTCATCATCTTGATCAATGTTACCATAATAAGCTTTCTTATTTGCATCTTCGATCATTTTCCCATGTGCAGTTTGTGATTCTTTTTGTTGATGGTTGATGAGTAATTTGTTGATATATAGCCTTCCGATAGTAATCAGGACCACCAAACGGATTCTTTGCTCCATTTGCTTCTTGACTTTTGCATTCTCTTTTAAAATGGCCTTTCTCCCTGCATTGAAAACAAGTAACTTTAGATTTATCAAAACCCAAAGTAGACACACGTGCATCCAAAAAATCATTTCTTCCTGTAATCATTTTGAACTTTTCAGCTCTTCTCAAGACACTAGCTAGACACCATTTGATGTCCATGAGCTCCAATTCTTCTGCATCTATCTGATCGTAATCTTCCTTGGTTAGCATAATATTACCAATTCTTCCAGCAATCAATCCTTCATAAGATTCCAAAGCAGTAACCAGTAATGCCATATGACTTTTAACAACTTCATCAGAAAAATTCTGACCATTTTGAAGATGCAAAGCAACATTGCACTGAATCATATGTTCATTACCAACATTTGAACTTTGACTACTTGGAGGATTGACATTTGAAAATCCACTAGTGTTGATTGAACTTTGACTGACTGATCCAGATGAATTTCCTGCACTAAAAGTAGTTTGGATTTTTGGACTTGCTTCAATAGTTTGAACATTTCCTTTGTAGTACAAGATCCTGTGCCTCAAGTTTTTCAATAAACTGTCCAATTGACAATCTACTAAACTCTCCTGAATTCTTTAAGATCATGAGATAAGTACCCCCATTCTTTCTGTGGTAATGCGTCAGCTAACTTTTCAACCCATTCTGCTGGAGTTTTAGTAATTTTCAACTAAGACATGGTACGCACAAGATAACATTCTGCTGGAGTTGTAGTCTCCCCTGGCATACTTGTAAACAACTCAAACTCCTTTTTCAGTAGAGATGCTTTACTCTTGAGCATCTCTGTACTTCCTTCAAACTTCTTCTCAAGTGCCTCCCAAATCGAAAATGCACTACCATCATGCTGAAGAAAAATAAAGATGTCTTCTTTGACAGCTTGTTGTAGAAGACTAATCATCATTTTCTCTCCTTTATAACTGTCTCTCTCATTGTCTGTGAATTCTGAAATGATTTTATCAACTTTCAAAGCAGTCTGTGGTCTAATATATTTTGTTTCAATGCTTTCCCAAGCTCTTAGATGGTCTGCCTGAACCCAATTCTCAAAATGATTTTTCCAGCCATGGTACTCTTCAATTCCCATAAGTTTCGGGGGTTTTTGCAAAGTTCCAGTTTCGTTTTCCAAGTTCATGTTATGAGAAATGGCAGCCGGAGTAGTCGGGGATGTAGCAAACGCGTTGTAAAATTCTTCGTCAGACATTTTCAAACGAAATTAGATTCTTCAAATGGGATCACTTCAAACGAGATTACCAACTTCAAACGAAATTAATATGCACACAATTTTCAAACGAGATTAGAATTCGAGCGGAATTATACTTCTTGAAACGAAATTACCTAATTTCGTTTGAATTGAAACCAGTTTCAAGCGAAATTAAAATTTTCAAATGGAATTATAATTTCGTTTGAAAAACTCAAACGGAATTAACTTCAAACTGTAATTCCGTGCGGAATTATGGAGCAATTTCACGCGGAATTAACCTGATGTCATCATATCTGATCTGAAGTCCAAGCGGAATTATCAATTTTAGCAGATTTAAGTCGAAATAAGTTCCAATTTTCTTAAGGATTTGTTAAAACAGAATTTCGCTTATGATATGAGAAATTCAGATCATTTTGACCGTTAAAACTTGTTCAATTGATAAAAGAAGGTGTAGAAGTAAGAAAATCAGATAAAATCAGGCTGAAATCTGCAGAACTCCTCCTCCTGAGCTCTGATACAAAATGTAGGATCGTGTGCGGACCCGAGACGAGTCAATCAGAGACGTTCTACTCAAAATGAAAGGCGGAAACATACATTATGAGTTGAATTCAGCAAGATATTCACTAAAACTGTCTTGTATATTGATCTGGAGCGATTTACACCAGGAAAACACTTCGACAGAGCTTCTCCGTCGGAAAACCCCTTCTCTAATTCCGTTTTAAATGAAATCAGGACCGTACTATATATAGACATCTAATTCCGTTTGAAACATGCTTCAAACGGAATCACATTACAAACGAAATTACATATCCAAACGGAAATACACACTCAAGCGGAATTACTCTCTAATTTCGTGCGGAATTATACCAAGTCCATTTCAAGCGGAATTAGACTTTTGACATGATATCTCGAACTTCGTGCCCTGAGCAATGCAAGACTCGATACAAAACGAAGTCGGCAGACGCATGCACCAACAGTTTTCCTTATATAACCTGAAAATCGCTTAAAATCGACTTTTTACGCGTTTTAAGCGCATAGTATGGGTTAAAACTATTTTTAACATATAAGACTTATTATCTACTAATGTTTTAAGTAAATTTTTATATTTGGACAGTAAGAAAAAGTTTCAAACTCATATTTCTGAATTTGACCTTTAGAGCTTATGTGAAATGACCAAATGCCCCTACGGCGCATAGTTTGGTTATAAATGATAAATTTCACATATTTGCAATACCCTACTAATATGAATTGCAAAAATAAATATTTTTACTGATCATTTTAGACCAGAATCTCAGAATACAAATTTAACCCTTTTATAATCTTTAAAATGACCAAAATACCCCTACGTGGCTTAATTTGAGTTTAAATTCGTTTTGGGTCTAATGGAAGGTATCCTACTGATATCACAACATATTTAAGGCATATTAACTTAGGAAACCTATTCATGACTCATTTGGTTACCCGTTACGCATTATTCGCGTTCGGTTCGGTTTATGTAACTAGTTGCATAAATTGGCCGAAACGGGTCAAACCTTATTGTTTTTCTCTCAAAATCCAGAATGTGTTTAGTTTACCCATATTACACAAGTCCTCAAAATTGTCGGGTCTAAACCACATTCCAATCCGGTCTTCGCTTAATCATGCGTTTTGTACCGTAAAGCTTTCTTTAAAACTAACCGGTCTAAGCTTGAACTTAAGTAGGACCCGTTAGGAATCTAATAGGTTATTAACACCTTTATTTCCAGATTAGGAGCCCGGTAAAAGCTACTTGCACTCACCAATTGTTAAACGGCTGAGATAAATATTATATTTTGCTCAGGTAAATACTTTTAACTTATTTTCCCTTCTACGGGCTTGGGGTACGGTATATAAAATACCGCTTGGTCGGGTATTGAATATTTAATCGTATGGAGGTTAAATTATTGAGATAACCCGTTTGAACTGTTTTGTTTGCTTAAAGCCTCTGGGGGGTTAATGACCATGTCCCGGATATCCTTGGCATCATTCGATGAAATGGCCACGACCTAAGCACGGGGTGTAGGCATACACCTACCGGTGCATATATAAAAAGATATAACCGCCGGTTCGAGAATAACTCGACGCGGGACTATATCATATGGTGTGTCTATTAATCTTTAACCCGGTATTCAGCCTGGGCTACTGAACGTATAACAAACATGTAATTCTTTTACAAGTTTATATTTAAATAATTATCCCAAGTTATAAAAGATTATTTGTGCCTTGTACATCTAAATCAATTTTCTTAAACATTTTCAAAATGAGTCGGTTAATTGTATTTACCAGTGTAAACTGACGTATTTTCCAAAAGGTTAAGTCCAGGTACTAAGCGAAATAGGCTGGCTACTCCAAGAGTGATTAAATAAAGAGTCTTGCAAGTTTGGTCTCTTAATAATCTGTTGAACTATGTTTCTTTTATTTAGATCCGCCTGTGGATCATTTTACATTCCGCTTGTAATACTTATGATACTTTCATTCAGTTTGTAATATTTTAATTTAGACTTCCGCTGTGCATTTAAACTGTGAATATTGACTATGATGATATCAACTACGTCACAATACTCCCCACCGATAATACGTGGAAATATCGGGGTGTGACAAGTATGCTACTGGAACACTCGAAGGAAGTGCGCTCCCCTGGTGGAACGCACAGGTGCAGATGCTGGGTTTGGCGGCTGCCAATGCCACTCACAGGAACAAGTTTAAAGAGCCGATAAAGGAAGAGTATTGTCATAGAGATGACATTCACAAGCTTGAGGTGGAATTCTACAATCTGAAGATGGTGGGGTCTGAGTTAGAATCATATACGAAGAGATCAAACGACCTAGCTGCACTTTGTCCCAACATGGTTGATCCCGCTTACAAGCGCATCGAGCTCTATATCAAGGATTTAGTACCAGAGATACAGAGCATGGTAACCTCAGCAAACCTTCCCACGATTTAAGGTGTTATCCTACTGGCACACCGTCTCACTGACCAGGCGATCGAACAGAACAAGCTACCCAAGCGGATCAGTGCTACTACTGATGCTCCAAGAGACAACAAACGCAAGTGGGATAGAAACTCCTGCAAGGGTTCTAGCTCCTCTCAACCTCAGTCACAGCAAAGAAAGACAAAAGACAACAAGAGCCCCAATCAACAAGCTGCGACTAATCAAAACCAAGGTGGGTACAAGGGGATCCACCCTAAGTGCAATCGTTGTAACTTGCACCACAGTGGACCATGTGATAAGAATCGTTGTCAGAGGTGCAACAAGCCAGGGTATGCAACAAAGGATTGTAGGAGTCTGTATCCTGCAAGGCAGAATCAGCAACAACAACAAGCCCCACAGAACCAGCAGCAACAGGGTAACAACACGTAATTGCCCTTAGTTAAATCAAAACCGCAACAATAACAACAACCAGGGCAATGGGAATAACAACCGGAACAACAATGAAGACATTGGCGCTAGGGGACGAGCATTTGTACTTGGAACTAGAGAAGCGAGGAACGACCCCAACGTTGTGATGGGTAAGTTCCTACTAGACGACCACTTTATTTCTGTATTGTTTGATTCTTGAGCCGATATTAGTTATGTGTCCTTATGGGACAATAAGATGCTTAAACCTACCCCAACTCCCCTGAACCCCAAGCATGTTGTTGAACTAGCTAATGGTAAAAGCGTTGAGGCTACACACATTGTCAAGGATTGTAAACTCGTTCTATCTAGTCAGACTTTTTTCATCAATCTCATCCCCATTATTCTTGGTAGTTTTGATGTCATCATCGGGATGGATTGGTTATCCTAGCACCAAACGGAGATACTCTGCAAGGAAAAGATTGTCCGTATTCCTCGTTCTAGCGGTGAACCCCTCACGATTCATGGTGACAAGAGTGGTGCTGTTGTAGGCATCATTTCATTTCTAAAGGACCAAAAGTGTTTACGAAAGGGTCAAACTCCCATTCTAGCCATCATCACCGACACCCAAGCCAAAAAGAAGAAGATTGAAGATATTTCTGTTATTCGTGACTTTCCTGAGGAATTACCTGGTTTCCCACCACATTGGCAAGTCGAGTTTCAAATCGAGCTAACTCTTGGAGTGGCACCTATAGCTCGTGCACCCTATCGGTTAGCCCCAACTGAATTGGAGGAGTTGTCCACACAATTACAAGAGCTATTGGATAAGGGTTTCATTCGTCCTAGCTCGTCGCCCGGGGGAGCCCCCGTATTGTTTGTCAAGAAGAAAGACGGTACCTTCCGTATGTGCATAGACTAGCGTGAACTCAACAAGGTGACCGTGAAGAATCGTTACCCACTTCCACGTATCGACGATCTGTTCGACTAGTTGCAACGATCGAGCTTCTATTCCAAGATTGATTTGAGATCGGACTATCATCAACTGAGAGTCCGAGACGAAGATATCTCCAAAACAGCATTCAGGACTAGGGATGAGCAAATGGTACCCAGTACCGGTACCGAATTTACCGAATCAGATACATTTTCTTTACCAACTTTTGACATTTTTGATACTGGTTCGGTACCGGTCTGGTACGGTACCGATTCGGTACCGGTATTTACCTGTTTTTACCCTCAAATACAGGTACCATACTGGTACCAGTACCGAACCGTAGCATACCGGGTATATTCGGTACCGGTACCGGTACCTACTTTTGCGGATTTTCAGTACCAGTACTTTTGATTCCGGTACCGATTCAGTACCGAGCTCATCCATATTCAGGACTCGTTACAGACACTACGAGTTTCTTGTTATGCCATTTGGGTTGACGAACGTACCTGCGATTTTCATGGATCTCATGAACCGAGTGTGCAAACCTTATCTTGACAAGTTTGTTATTGTTTTCATCGATGACATCTTGATTTACTCCAAGAGTCAGGAGGAACACGAGCAGCATTTACGCCTTATCCTGGAGCTTCTACGAAACGAGCAACTCTACGCCAAGTTCTCGAAATGCGACTTTTGGCTTCGAGAAGTCCATTTCCTTGGCCATGTGTTTAATGAAGATGTGATTCATGTCGATCCAGCTAAGATTGACTCGATCAAGAACTGGCCAGCACCCCGAACACCAACTGAAATCCCTCAAATTTTGGGATTGGCGGGATATTACCGAAGATTCATCCAAGATTTCTCGAAGATTGCGCAACCTCTTACCACTTTAATTCAGAAGGGTGTGTTACCTACCGACGGGGTGATGCTCAAGAATCTGCGTTTCAGCAACTAAAGGTGAAAATTTGTAGTGCACCTATTCACTCGTTACCCGAAAGCACAGACGACTTTGTTGTCTACTATGATGCTTCCATCCAAGGGCTTGGTTGTGTGTTAATGCAACACGAGAAAGTCATTGCTTATGCGTCACGCCAACTCAAGGTTCATGAAAAGAACTACACTACCCACGATTTGGAGTAGGGAGCTGTAGTATTCGCACACAAGATATGGAGACATTACCTATACGGTACCAAGTGCACCATCTACACTGATCACAAGAGTCTTCAGCATATCTTCGATCAAAAGGAGTTGAACATGTGACAGCGTCGATGGGTCGAACTTCTGAATGATTATGAGTGCGCGATCAGATATCACCCAGGCAAGGCTAACGTTGGAGCTGATGCCCTCAGCCGAAAGGAAACAAAACCTAAGCGTGTACGTGCGTTACAACTTACTATTCACTCCAATCTTCCTACTTAAATATGAAATGCTCAGGTTGAAGCATTGAAGGAAGAAAACCTCCTCGCTGAATCCCTACGGGGCATGGAGAAACAACTTGAATGCAAGGAAGACGACAATTACTACTTCCTGGAACATGTATGGATTCCAGTGTACGGAAACCTACGAGAGCTTGTGATGGACGAAGCACACAAGTCCCGCTACTCAGTACATCCTGGTTCTGATAAGATGTATCATTACCTCAAAACCTTATACTGGTGGCCTAGTATAAAAGCTAGCATTGCCAAGTATGTAGGCAAATGCCTGACCTGCACAAGGGTCAAGCTCGAATATCAGAAGCCATCAGGGTTACCAACATGGAAATGGGAGCATATTTTCATGGATTTCGTCACTGGTTTACCTTGATCTCAACAAGGGAACGACACCATTTGGGTGATCATAGACCGACTGACTAAATCTGCACATTTCCTAGCGATCAAGGAAACCGACAAGTTTTCGAAACTCGCAGATATCTATTTGAAAGAAGTAGTCGCTAGGCATGGAGTGCCAATTTCAATCATCTCTGATCGTGATCCGCGCTTTGCATCCGAATTGTGGCAAGCGATGCACAAATACTTTCGCTCACGTCTAAACATGACCACTGCTTATCACCCATAAACGGATGGTCAAACTGAATGTACCATCCAAACTCTCGAAGACATGCTGTGAGCGTGTGTTATTGATTTATGTTACGGCTGGGAAAGACATCTGCCTTTGGTGGAATTCTCGTACAATAATAGTTATCGTACCAACATTAAGGCTGCTCCGTTCGAGGCTTTGTATGGACGGAAATGTCGATCACCTTTATGCTGGGCTGAAGTTGGCGACAGCCAAATCACTGGTCCAGAACTTGTTATCGAAACAACGAAAAAGATTGCCCAAATCAGACAACGAATGACGGCAGCTCGTGATCGTCAGAAAAGCTACGCTGACAAGCGTAGGAAACCCCTAGAATTCCAGGTCGGGGACCGGGTTCTACTAAAAGTCTCACCTTGGAAAGGTGTGGTTAGCTTTGGCAAACGGGGTAACCTTAATCCGCGATATGTAGGACCTTTCAAAATCACTGAGAGAATCGACACAATGGCGTATAAACTGAACTTGCCAGAAGAACTCAGTGGTGTGCACAACGTTTTTCACATGTCAAATCTGAAGAAGTTTCTGTTAGATGAGACCCTCATAGTTCCTTTCAAGGAACTTACTATCGATAACCAACTACGTTTCATCAAGGAACCGATCGAAATCATGGACCCGGTAATCAAAACTCTTAAGCGTAGCAAGATACCTATAGTCCGAGTTTGTTGGAACTCACGTCGTGGCCCAGAGTTTACCTGGGAACGGGGTATCCTCGGTTGTTTAAGAAAGACGAGTGTAGGATCGTTATCGGACCTGTTTGAGTCGTTCAGAGAAGTTCGTATCCGAATTAAGAGGTGGAAACTAATAATTCGGTGCTATTCAAGCTGTATTCACTTTAATCTTGCTGCTTTATTGATTAATAACTCGATTACACGATCTTACAGCACTTCGGTAGAATACCGGAACAAAACACCTTCAACTATGTGTATGTGTCACTAACTCTATGTGTGTATATGTCTGCATGTATGTGGTTCGCTCTAACAGTCCCTATATATAGACAAGTCTGGTTCGCTCCAACAACATGCCATAAGAGCGAACCTCAACTTTAAACATGAGCGGACCAGATCTAGACTCTTGACATAAAAGCGAACTAGCCTAGACCTTATAAGCGAACCTCACCTAAAGACACATGACCGAACTAAACTAATCAGAATTAATACAACTTTATCATGCTCATGCAATTCTAATTTGTCATCTTGTAAGGTGATATCATGATGACTTCACTTTGATGATGTCATCATGACATCATGCTTGATCAATTCTTCACACCGAACTGAAAATTGACTGAAGACGTAGACGACAGACGGATGCACCAACAAACTCCCCCTCGGATGTTGACGGAGTCTTCAGTGTTGAGTCTTCAATTGTCAATCTCCAATCTTTATCAGTCTTCAATCTTCCTCTGAAGCATTTGTCATTACAAGAATCCTCATTCTCTATCTTTATCTTCAACAAACTCCTCTCTTTCTCAAATGTTGAATATCATGGTGTCTTCAGACTCCCCCTCTCTATCTGCTGGGATCGTAGTCTGGAATTCACTTTCCACAGGTTCTTAGATCGAAACCTGGCACTCATCTAACATAGGTTTAGGAACCTAGCCAACCTGCAAAACTCTACCCAAAAATAAATTTTCTGATAATAATTTGTGGATAAGATTTTCAAATCTAATTTACCACTTGCAGGAATAACATTTTTATTTCAAAATTTTTTTCAATTCATTTCAACAATTTTCAAACACTTTCACCCAAACCATTTGTTCATCATGTTTAGCACTCGGAATTTTGAAAATTAGCTTTCCAAAATCAGTTGTCGAAAATCTTTTTGAATTTTTCAAAATTTATGCTAAAACACACTTAAAATCTTTTTGGATTTTATAAAAGAAAATAAATGCAGAAATGAAATATTTATACACAATATTTTTTTTTTTTTGTGAGTTCGTGCAAGAGGAACATATCAGTTTTTGAGACAAATCACCAACACCGTTAAGCTTCATTTCATTTTAAGCTCTAAACAATTCACCTAGATTGTCAGTATGTTTGTCCATTTAAATTTTCACACAAAGTTCAATTGATCCGAGATATGAGGTTAATGTTTTAAGCTCTTGAACTTATTCGTGTGTCCCACTACTTGAATATACTCCCGTATCCAGATCCCAATATTCATTCTTACAGGTGAGTATACCACAGATGATATCTGTCAGGGGGAATAAATTATAGTACGAGGGCCGTGAGAGCTCAGGTCGATCTTTCGATACGCAGAGAGATGACGGCTTCGACTTTTGGTGTGTCCCCTTTAGAGGATCTTTTGCATTTCAACAGCAGCGACTATCAATTTTATTGTTTCATCAGCTTACTGAGGGCGATGCTATGTTTCAAGCATATGCAGAAAGCATTATCCGGGGACTAGGCCATTGCTTCCGCAAAATCAGAAGTCCCGGGATAATACCCCAGATATCACTGAGCATAAAGACCTAGTATCTCAGAATAAGGGACCTTTCAAACAAGATTTCAGGGGTTACCTATATATTCAAGTTTGTGTTAACCCACAGAACAAGCAAGTTTGAAATTTAGGTTTATATCTCGTCACAATCTACTAAATGTATAAAAACCTACTGGCACATCATCAGTGAGACCGTTTATCACTTTTTTATCTTACCAAATCTTTAGCATGTTGTGATCGTCCACTGATGTACTATCATATCCTCTTTTATGCAACAAAACTCATTTTTGATTTTATCATGTTTTTGACTTTTTCAAATTTTCAAATGTTTCCGGAAAATAAGTTTTGTTGAATTTACCACTTGTAAAATTGGGGATTAAATCATCACATTGTTTTTCAACCACTTGTAGAAAATCAGATACAACTTAATGTCCCTGATTTACCACTTTTAAGATCAATCCAATCAAACATTTTCAACCAAACATCATCTGTTGGATGAATTCTCAAGGTGCCGATTCCTACTCCTCGCTTACAAACCTGGGAGTTCCGGCAATTCGTGCAATATAAATTTCCAAAAATTTTCAATTTTCAAACAAACAACATAAGAATGATGCCGATTCATGCTCCACGATTACCAACTTGGGAGCTCCGGCAAGTCAGGTTTTTACTCTTTGAAGAATATGTCCACCCAAGCCTGACCTTCCTTGGGTGTTACCGAGTCATCATCACTCGGTTTCTTACCTCCCCTCTTCTTCTCATAGAACTCTTTAACCCCTTTGACTTTTCGATCAATCATTTTTCCAAAAATATGTTTTACAGTAGGGTTAAAGGCCTTGTCAACATCAAAAACCTTTTTGTCATTATAAAATTGATTTGATATCTCAACTTTACCAACTTTCCTTTTGAAATTTTCAGCACGCAAAGGTGGAAAATTTTCATCGTTCATAGTTGGAACTGATTTTTCAACCTTATTCTCAATACGTGGCTCCTCTGATTTTGTGGAATCAGATTCATCACTAGAATTATTACCTGAACCTTTCACAACCCATTTTTTATTTATTACATTTTCTTTTCTTTTTACCACATTCTTTGAACATTCACCAATCTCAAAGGTCGAATTTTCAAAGCCAGTAAATGGTTTGGTTGTAAGTTCAGTTTTCTCCACAACTTTCTCTTTCAATTTACCAGATACTTCCTGTTTTGGTTTGAATATTTTCGGACAATTCCTAGCAACATGACCAGTAATCTTGCACTGAAAACAGGTTCTGGTTTCTATCTTCTTTGGCACAACATTTTTCTTCAACTCTTCTTGCTTCTTGGCAAGGAATTCCTGATTTGTCTGCTTTCTGAATGCTTGCTCTTTCTCATCATTCAAAAAATTTCCTGAAACAAACACAGTTTTTGGTTTAGAAAATTTTTCATTTTTATAGTTTTTCGGTGGTACAAAACCAAGACCTTTCTTTTTGAAATTACGATTATGGTTTGGTTTCTTTTGGAAACTATAACCACAATTGTAACCCATTTTCTTGTTTAAACGTTGTTGAACTCTTGAGGTGTAATGATTAGGTTTTACATGAAGATTTTCATCTTTTATTTCAGAAATATTGATTTCTGTTAGTTTGAAAACCTTTTTAATCATTTCAGTTTTAACACCTCTTATTGGAAAAATCTCATCAGAATATAATTTGTCAGAATCTTTCAAAGTATATGCCACTTTAAATGATTCATCATTCAAATTAGATTTTGATATTAAAAACTCTTTATCGTAAACCCGTTTGTCCTTTTTGACTGTTGACTTTGACGCATCGGAATCAGACTTTGACTTGGATTTGGACTCCGGTTTTGACTCTTCTATGTCATCTTTATCTAACACCTGATCGACCACACTTTTTATCAACTTTGAATCATGATCGGTATCAGACGACGTGTACGTGACATCAATATTTTCTGGCAAGTTATCTGACGGCCCAGACTCCCATTGTAAGTTTATTGCCTTTTCGACTCTTTCGGAATTTGGATTTCGAGGTAAAAATCCATTTTCGACCGGGGGCGGACATTTGTTGTAAACTACACTTGATTTCTTACCAGAAGTATTCACTTCATCTTTTGTCACAGCTTTCTCTTCTTCAGACATTTTCATTTCTTCAAATGTCTTCAAATTCTCCACTACGGGATAAATCCTGTCAACAACAAAAGAAGAACATGAGTAACTGTTTAATAACTTTTTAACTTTCTCAGTCTCTATCTTTTGTGTTGCTAGCTCCAACTCTAAATCAGCACATTTCTTGATATAAAAGTTAGCTTCATCCAGCTGTCTAAGATATGCTACTTTCAAAGTATTCGTTGCCATTGCTTGTTCACCACTCGAATCAGTATATTTGTTAATTTCTCTGTTCATTGTGTCATACGATTCTTTCAACTTGTGAATATTATGCAATAACTCATTGTTTTGTTTGATTAATGAATCACAGTTTATGCACTTTTCAGGAACTTTGACAGGTTCTGCATCAACTTTGACTTCAAATTCAGAAACCTCTTTGACAGTTCGATTTGATTGTAAAAATTCAGCTCTTCTCTTTTTCTCAGCTTTAGCTTCAGCTTTCAATCTCTCTTCTTCTTCTTCCTCTTCTTCAAGCTTTCTTCTTCTTGCTTCAGCAGCTTCCATGACTTTTCTGCACCTTTCGGCACATTTTAGATCGTAAGCATTAGCAAAAGTCATCTCTTTCAAGTGAAATCACAAAAATATACTTTCAAGCAAGATCTCTGTTTGAAGCAGAATCACAAAGTAATTTGGAGCTGAATCAGAATTTTGCAACTTGGAGTCGAACTGGTGAATATTTTGTGTGGAATGAAGATTGACACACTGTGCGGACTGCTAAAATCTGGATCAAAATCAACCAAACTTTTCAATGACCTCACTAAAACACACAACCTTGAGCGAATCTCGGTATCAAACAACTTGAATCGAATTAAGTTGAATGATTTGATATCAATGGGTCGAAAAACTTTGATTGATGATTGGGCCGAGGATCTTGTATAACTGTTTTGGGCTGATGTAACAAATTTAAGACAAACAAACTAATTTGGCAGATCACTTTATATATTTTAGTTGGATCTTTATCACATGCCACTTTGATCTCATAAATGGTCGACAACTATTACACCAATTGATTTCTGATAGAACCGTCAACTTACACTACACAAGTGCCGATGTAAAAGACTTTAAGACAACTGACAATTATCTTTCTTCACATGCGCATGAACCGACAAAGTTGACCATTACTCAAGTCTCATTGGACCAACACTACCTAGTGGGACGGTGATGTTACTATCAATACTAATTCACATGATGTACTTTAAAATTTGTATCAAATGTGCCGACAGTATGAATCTTGGGCTGATTAATATGATATCACTAAAAATCTGATTGGACCCTTCTTGTTCTTATGCAAAAACTAATCAACTCACATGCACCTTTGACCAAAACACTCATGTGACCAACTTACACATCTTTATCAAATATGTAATTTCAATTCACATGCGACTGACACAACTCATTTGAATTCACATGCCATGATGTCAACACCACCTTTAATGATCACATGCAACGATTTTAATTCTAATCACCTAATCACTTTGAAGCTGAATTCCTAAGTGTCACTATGAGCGGACCACAACTGTCACTAAAAGCGAATCACAACTTGTTCAAATGAGCGATCCAGACTGATGTTGTAAGAGTGAACCAGACACCTCACTTTTGAGCGAACCAGAACTAAAAACTGATCCTTTGAGCGGTCCAGACAAGTAATTTGGAGCGGTCCAGATGCTTACGTCACCTTTTGCGAGAATCTGAAAAAGCGAACCACCTAAAAAACAACTTTCTAGGTCGATTTTAGTTCTGAAAACTTCAAAGATTTGTTAATTCATGATTCCGAGTGCACTGTGTGATTTTGAGCCGTTTTTACCGTGAAAAATTTTGAAAAACTGAAGAAAGTGTAGAAAAACAGAAGAATTTCAGCTAAAATGGCAAGAACTCCTCCTCCTGAGCTCTGATACCACTTGTAGGATCGTTATCGGACCTGTTTGAGTCGTTCAGAGAAGTTCGTATCCGAATTAAGAGGCGGAAACTAATAATTCGGTGCTATTCAAGCTGTATTCACTTTAATCTTGCTGCTTTATTGATTAATAACTCGATTACACGATCTTACAGCACTTCGGTAGAATACCGGAACAAAACACCTTCAACTATGTGTATGTGTCACTAACTCTATGTGTGTATATGTCTGCATGTATGTGGTTCGCTCTAACAGTCCCTATATATAGACAAGTCTGGTTCGCTCCAACAACATGCCATAAGAGCGAACCTCAACTTTAAACATGAGCGGACCAGATCTAGACTCTTGACATAAAAGCGAACTAGCCTAGACCTTATAAGCGAACCTCACCTAAAGACACATGAGCGAACTAAACTAATCAGAATTAATACAACTTTATCATGCTCATGCAATTCTAATTTGTCATCTTGTAAGGTGATATCATGATGACTTCACTTTGATGATGTCATCATGACATCATGCTTGATCAATTCTTCACACCGAACTGAAAATTGACTGAAGACGTAGACGACAGACGGATGCACCAACAACGAGTCCAGTACTAACGCTACTACTGAATTTCGGGACGAAATTCTAAACCAACAGGGGGATGATGTGACACCCCACGAAAACGCTCAACAAAACTAGCTTCCTCAGTGACTGTGTGCTAAACTTCGGGACGAAATTTCTTTCAACTTAGGGACGATGTGACAACTCATTTTTTCAAGGCATTTTCTGTACATTAGCTTCTTCCACGCTTGGTGTTACATTGTAAATTAATTTTAAGTATGATGAAAAGTAATAAACATGTTTGAATTTGTTTAGATGTTACAAGTGGATATGTGTTTTATTAACTTAATCGCATAAGACTTTCAAGTCGCACATACACCTCCACGACCGCACATTCCCTCGTCGGTGTGGACTTGATCTTGGCCCAAAAACCCTTCTCGATCCACAGCCCACATGGAGCCCAAAGCTGCGCCCGACTTGCATACACACAAGGGTATGTGTGTGTGTTTCCCATAATTATAAAAAAAATAACAAACATAACACAATATAGCAAACCCTAAACTCTCTTCTTCCTTCCTTTGAAGTTGTCGGTGGTCCCTCCCATTCGGAGCTTCATCTCCTTTGTTCGGTTACTCTCCTTCAATTTCGTATCTCGGTTAGTGAACTTATTCTTAGATTGGTTTGGATTCTAAATGTAATTGGCTGTGAATATGTTGTTGCTATATTTGTTTGTATGATCTCATGTTGTGGTGTTTGATTATGTTGTTGCATGTTGATGGATGAGGAATGTTATGACCTAGGGTTTTTGATAAACAGCATGGTTGATTATGGTTTAAATCAAACGTTTAATACCTAGTGAATCGGGTTGTATGATAGGGATGTGTACATGATGATTAACTAGAAACTAGGATTTGCATGATAATAGATTTTGATGTTTTGCTGGATATGAGTGCTGATATGATGCTTTGATGTTCATGAATATGTGTAAATGATTGATTGTTATCGATGGCTTGCTAATGATGATGAATGAATAAACCAGTTGATTAAGAATTATTGAAATAATCATGTTAATTGATTTGATTTGAATATGGTTAAATGCCATACTGATCTAGGGTTCATACGGATTAATGTAAAATGGTAATTGTTTGAATTGATTGTGCAAACATAAGTGTCTAACCGATTTCCATAAGTTATGACATCACATAACTGACCGCACACTAAATGGTCACACACTAGGGTGTAGTACAATCTAAATTGCATGTTGTATAACCATCTGATGTAATTACGTTGACCGCACACTCGACACTCACACACCGGTAAAATGTACACACTGGACTACATAAGGTACAACTCATAGACGCATAACCGCACACTATGGTGGAGTCGCACACTCTCATGAGTGTCGTACACCATAGTGGGCCACACACTCATGTAAATAGTTAGAGTCTTGGGCCGCACACTCTTTACAGTGGGCTAATCACTGAGATTGGGCCACACACACAAAATGGACTGCACATTTGGTGGGTCACACATTCAGGGTAAATCGTACAATTCAATTGGAACCACACACTCAACTGTAATAGGCTGTGTACAATTGGGTCGCATATAAGTTGGACTCGTACACTTGTATGAGGGTCGCACACTTATGACGGGCCCTTATGTTGGGCCATACAATTAAACCGTACATTTTTAGACCTTCGATATGGTTTCATATTTGACTGTTATGATACACGAGTTATGCTATGATCATTGTTTGTATGCAATGTGTTAGAATACGTGTAGAACAATACGTGTTTTATATGAATATGAGCCTGACTTGTATGGTAACCATAATAGGACGTCGTTGACCACATTAGCTCAAGTGACCTTTACATGCCGAGCTAAACTAAGGTGAGTTCACACTTTTTATAAAATCATGTATTCCCGGTGGATTGGGAACGGAACTAACAACAACTATCCCCTTGTGTGGGATACAACTACATATTCTCCTTGGGTAGGATACAAGAAACCTTATCACCTTGTGTGGGACAACATGTTAACTTACTATTATACTAGATGTCTTAAGCGTACTTGTTGGTGCATATTTGTGACAACAGCTTAGATTTGGTCTTTGGATATCTTGTAATTAGTAAAACGATAAACAATTAGCGGGTTTAGCTTTGTAATAGTTAATTAAGAGTGATTGGGCCAAACCAAACCCACATAGGGGGATGGTAGGCGAAATGGGCCTAGCCCATAACCTAGACCATGTGCAAAGCTTTGTCCTATATAAACAAAGCTTAGCATTAGAGTTTAGGTTGATTATCTAATCACCTAGTTAGCTTTTGGAGAGAATTCGTGAAAGAGAAAGGGTTGGACGAATTTCGAGATCTTTATTGATTGTAATCGTTTGAAGATAATCAATAAAGATCGGGTTTAAAGTGATTTCTGTTTCTACACGTTTTCTGTGAAATCTGATCTAGGGGATTCCGTACTCTAGGTTAGATCGACGATTCTGTTATGATCCGCACGGGTTACGGGACCTACAATTGGTATCAGAGCATTTGGCTCTTGATTGGCTTGGTTCAGAATCGTTTTCTGCAGAAAATCGGATTTTTAGACGTGTTTGACGGCTGTTTTAGGGTTGTTGCTGCTGTTTTCGAACAAACTGCAAGGATTTCGGACCAGAAACGTTCATTTCGGATCTTCTGCTTGCATTTTGGATCATCTGGACTGCATTTCGAATCATTAGAATTGCATTTCGGATTAAAATCAAGCATTTCGGACCAGGAACATTTGATTTCGGATCATCTCGGATAAACAGGTTGCATTTCGGACCAGAATTCAGTCATTTCGGATCAGACTGTTGAAGTTCGGACCAGATTAGTTGTATTTCAGATCATTTCGAATTGAAGGGTGTTGATTTCGGATCAGATTGCTTCATTTCGGATAAGATTAGTCCATTTCGGATCAGCTAGTGTTCATTTCGGATAAAGAACTATTCCTGATAACCATTTCGGACTTAGAACCATTTCGGACGAGAGGTGGAATTTTTCTTGGCTTACGTAAGAAATATTTCACGGTTTCGCGTTTAGAAAATCATCCGTAACTAATCTCAGGAAACCGTTCGCACCGTTGAATTCCTTGGATTTTTAGGACCAAAAAAATCCAAAAGGTTTTCGACATTATATATCATTGGAATCATAATCTCGAGACGAATCTAACGATATAATTTGATAAAAAACTGGTTTCGGACTAAAATTTGTACGATTTTACCAGACTGCTTAAGTTAAAATGTCGAACATGTCTAAGTTAAACGAACTCTTGAGGATGGAACACGAGGTTGGCACAACCAACAAACAACCTAAGATGATGAAGGTGGAGAACTATTTGACATGGAAGGATAGGTTTCAATCCTTCATTGAATATCAGGACACACGCATGTGGATCTGTATTGAAGATGGGTACACAAACCCAACACATGACTTTGAGGGCAGACCACTTGTCACAGCCTATGTGAACATGTAAGAAAATGATAAAAAGATGTATGAGGCTGAAAAGAGAGCCTTGGCTGCTATCAAGATGTCCCTACCTGATACCATCAAACATACCTTTAAGAAGTATACTACTTCAAAGGAAATGTGGGATGCGCTAGAGAAGAGATATGAGGGAAATCCTGATGTCAAGAAGAACAAAGTTGATCTACTGAAGAAGCAGTTTGCTGTTTTCAAGTTTATGAAAAATGAGTCACTTGAGGACATCATCACTAGATACTACCATCTGATGTCAGAATTAGACAATTATGACATAGATTGCTATTCTGACATAGAGAAAAATGACAAGTTGCTTGATGCTCTACCTGCTAAATGAGATATCTACACTCTCATGATCAAGGGAGAAGCAGATTATGAGACAAAGGAACTGGAAGAAGTAGTTGGAAAGCTAAGAACTTATGAGCTCAGTATGAAGAAGAAAGACACTGGATATGATCAGGTTCAAGATCCAGGGATTTACAATGGGCTTACATCTTCTTCATCTCACGATGCTTCTAGCGACTCTGCCACTGCTTTTCTCTCGCGTGAAAATGAGCAGGTCACAGTAAATGAGGATGGTGATGTGTGTTTTGTAGCTGCTTCAGGAGGATCAACAGGAGCCAAAAGAACATCAGCTTCTAAGCAAAGTAGTAGTGCAAAGTCGATGCCTATGAGTGTTAAGTCAGCTGAAGAACATCTTGCTCTACTTGCTTCATTTGTTGCTTCTTATGAAAACTACATTCAGGGGAAGATATCTGATCCTGCCGTGTTAGATGAAGATTACGATCAGATTGACCCTGATGATCTTGAAGATATGAATTTGCAATGGCAAATGGCCATGATTACTAGACGGGTGAAGAGGTTCATGAACAGAACTGGAAGGAAGTTTGTAGGGAAAATGTTGGTTTTGACAAGACCAAAGTTAGGTGCTTTAACTGTCAAAGTTATGGTCATTTTGCTAGGGAATGTCAGAAACAAAAGCATGAAACTTCAAGTCAGAGTTCAAACAATAGAAATTCATCAAACAACTCTAACTCAAGAGCGTTGATCTCTACTGCACGAGAAGGTTCATATGACTGGAGTGTTCATTTGGAAAATGATGAGAATGTCACTCAAGCATTCATGGCAGAGATTGTACCCGTTGATGATGCTGAAGCTAACGTGAATGCTGAAGTTGAGAAGAAAAGTGAAGCTGAGGTAGATAAGGCTGATCAGACAACAGATGCTGAAAAAGAAAAGCCAACATCTGACCATGAAAGGGAAGATGAAGCGAAAGATGAAATCATCAAAAGAATGGAAGCTCAACTTGCTGCTCTTATGGCCAACTCAGACAAATCGACATGAGAGGTAAGTAACTCTGCTACTTTTGTTTGTTTAAAGTGTCGTGAATTACAGGGTGAAGTTGACAGGTTGTCAACTCAAAACAAAAGTCTGGTGAGCAAAATGTCTAACGTAAAAGAATCAAATTTCTTTGCTAAAAGAAATGAGTCATCATATTTGAAAAAGATAAAAGGCTATGAAGCTGAAATTGAAGTTTTAACCTGCAAACTAAACGAAAAAATTCAAGTCATAGACTTAGCTCATGACATGATGGCTGAGAAAACAAAAGAGATTTCTGAAAAATGCAAAGAGTTGTCAGATGCACAACTCAAAATTGTTGAACTGGAAAAGAAATTAGGTCAATTTAGGGATTCTACTTTTGTTATGAAACACATGATGGGTGGGTTAAAGAAGAGTAATGACAAGACCAGTGTGGGATTCAAGGGCTTTAATGAAGTCCCACCTCCTCTTGGTCATGACTATTCTTTCTTACCTGATGAAGATGAGTTCCCAGACTTTCTGTCAACATCACCAAGTAGTTTCACATCTAGTCAAGGTGATGTGTCTGCAAATAATGATGCTAAGAAGGATAATAACAGCAAACCTGTTTTGAAAAAGAAAAATTCCAATCCTATGAATAAAAATCCAACTTTTGTTAAAAAGGTTAATTTTGTTCAAGGAAGTGACATGAAAAATGAAACAGCTGTTATTGAAAATGAATCAAATGTAGAGTTTGCTAAAAACAAAAACATAGAAAATCTTGAAACTAAGCAAACTGAACCAAATCCTTCTAAGGCATCATCATCAAAACCAGAATCTAGTTCAAAGGCTTCAGCTGAGAAGTCTTCGAAAAAGAGATCATGCTTCAAATGTCACACAAAGGGACATGTAGCTAGCTGTTGTCCTAACAAAAAGATTGAAGCACAAGTTGGTGAGAAACAAAGAGGGAAATCACCAGAGAAGAAAGGTGATAATGAGGAGAAAGTCTCAAATTCTCCAAAGAAATCTGCTCCAAAGCCACAACAGGGTGTTGCAGGTGATGTAGATAAGGCTGAAAAAGGAACTCCACAAGTTCCTCGTTTTCAAAGAAATCAACCAAGATTTCAGCCTGAATCTACATCAGGCAGATATGAGAGACCAAGAAGTAGTTCACCAAGAATGAACAACCAAAATTCAAATAATTTCAGAAGTCAAGGTCAATATCAAAATCGATACCAAAATAATGGTGGTCGAACTTTTTATAACAATGGCTTTAGAAATTACAACAATCAAGGTTCTTGGAATCAAAATCAAAATTTTCAAAGGGCACATAGTCCAAACACAAATAGGTACCCTCAGGACCAGAGACCATATGGAAATCATGCCCCATTTCCATCAACAGGTCCAAGATCTAAGACTCCAGTTATGAGTGATGGATATTGGATGGATGTTCCTGTAGTTGATGAATCTGGAAGACCCAAGACCATTAAGGCTTGGGTCCCCCAATCTAACTAATATTTTGATTGGTGTGTGCAGGAGCTGCTAAGGAGGATTATCAACTTATGGTATGTTGATAGTGGCTGCTCCAGGCACATGACGGGGGATGCGAGGTTGTTTTCTGAATTTGAAGAATATGATGGTGGACATGTAAATTTTGCTGGTGCTAAAGGTGGTAGGATTACTGGATGAGGAAAAGTGACGAATGGGAAGACCACTTTGGACAAAGTGAACTATGTTAAGCAACTTAAACACAATCTGATGAGCGTGTCACAAGTCTGCGACAATGGTCACTCGGTCCACTTTACAAAGTCTGAGGCATTGGTGTTGAAACCGGGTTTGGTTATTCCGGAAGATTGGATAGTAATGCGTGCACCATGGAAAAATGATACTTATGTCATGGACATGGGTGCCAAGGATACAACTGCTGCGGTGGCGTGTTTACTGTCAAAAGCATCTGAAGCTGAATCTATGTTGTGGCACAGACGCATGGCTCATATTCACTACCACAAAATGAATTACATTATTAAAAATGAGCTAGTGAAAGGGGTTCCATTGCTGAGGTTTCAAGTGGAAGATAAATGTCTTCCATGTCAGAAGGGAAAACAACACAAGAAACCTCATAAGTCTAAAACAGTAAATTCCATTAATGCCCCTTATGAATTACTTCACATGGATTTATTCGGTCCAGTGAACGTGAGGAGCATATGTAACACCTGTGCCTTCACGGCCATCAAACAAATACCGAACCAATGAAATATTATATTTCATACTTGGGATTTGTAAAAATATGTGTATCATTTGCACATATCAATTCTTGTTCAATTTCAAACTCTAAATCGCTTTCTGGAAGGTTATACGCACACCGATGCGTAAATATATCCAGTTTAATGCAACAAACACTCTGGAATAGTGACATAGGCTTAGCATACCTTAAATAACCTTTACAAAACTTAGAAATAAGTTTTGAAGGCTTTGGTATGGTAAAATCAAGTTAAATCGCTTACAGGGACTAAAGTTGACAAACTGCGAAAGTATGCCAATTTGAACTGTAACTGAGATTCTGGAGCATGACCATAAGTTAAACATACCATAAATATCCTTTACATAGCTTAGAAATAGGCTTTGAGGGGTTCGGTGTGCTAAAATAAACTTTTGGGTCATTCAGGGACTAAAAGTGTCAAAAAGTGCACAAGTTTGCACTTTTGCCCATAACTTACGTTCTGAATACATCCGGACATCCAAAAATTTATGTAAGCATGACTACATTATATTTTAGTGTTCGCCTTAAGAAAAATCCATTTGTCGCGTCATTTGGATTGTTTTTCGCGCTTGTACGCATTCCGTCGTAATTAACCGAACATCGCGTTCGTACGGCTAAACGAACCGACATACGAGATATTTTTGAGCATGTTTTAAGTTCCCTATACTTTAACTTCATTTTAGAGCTTTGAAATGGGGTTAACGGGGCTTAAACGTGTCAAAAATGCATCGAAAACCAAGTTTAGGGGCTGCAGGGATCAAAACTGTAAATCTGCCAAAGTTGTTACCTTACGGACCTCAACATTGGCAGCTTTGAGGTCCGTAAAGCAGTCTGCAGACCAGATTCAATGTTTAAACAGCCTGTTTTCAGCAGATTTAACCACAACCACATGTTCTCAATTGCTTAGTCACTAAGATAAGGAGCATATGTAGCCACCATAAGGTTCCGACAAGTGTACGGGTTGGATTCATGGCACGTTTTCCATGGAACGATCCTAACGGTTCGGGTATTCCTATAAATACCCAATCCACACAACCTCATTTTGCACAAGAATTCTGATTTGAGAGCTCTAAGTTGAAACCATTGTTTCATACCTGAGTTCTTGGATCGGGATTAGCATTCGGGGACCCTTCGTAAGTATTCTTTCGTTCTTTCCCTTATTTTTACTGCTTTTCGAGTCAGAAAGTCAAACTTTGTTTGACTTTTAGCGTTGACCAGTAATGGTCAATGCGAAGTTCGTTTGAACTTCGCAACGTGAGTGTAATCACGTTGGTTATAGTCCCTTGGGACTATGCCCACTGATTACCACGTTGTCTAGGGTCGTAGGGTAGGCGATCTAATAAATCGCCTATACCTTCGAACCCGACCCAGTTTGGTCGATCATTAGGATCCGACCAAATACATTAGGTGACCCTAGTATAGGGCATAACCTTCCGAGGTTATACCCTATGGTCACATCGTTTAAGTAGTTGCATGATAGGTAGTTTATATGCCTTAGGTAAATTACCAGAATACCCTTTTCATGTATAATTGGTAATTAAGCATATGTAACCTAAACTTTTGTCACATAACAGATTATGTAACATGTTTAGGCATATAACACTTGTCATAGGACTAGTTAGGCGGTCCGAACGCGTTTCACGCGAACGACGCGTTAAAGTAGCATAAGCTACCTAAACGGGTCGTAATGGGTCGTATACAATTAGGTTAAGTTTCATTTAGTATGTAGGCTTTGTTAAACCAAATGACACGAGTCTCTACACTCGTTTGGTTTACAAACCCTAATGCTACCCGATCTTCCGATTTAGGTCTGGTTTATTAATGTAGTTACCTATAGTAGGTGCCGTTTGATTCCATGATCTCTAGCTTTGCTTGGTGGTTATCCTAGGACTTCTGAGCAATCTCAAGTGAGTACATAGACCCCTCTTTTACTGTTTTCCAAACTGTTTTGGGGTGGAACACATGTGCCTACTTGTTACTTTCCTGCTTTCCTGTTTTCACATCATATACCGACTATGTTTGTTAGTACATTATAGTACATGATTTCATTACTTTTCTGCTATGTATGTTGACTGATAACATGCTAAGCACATTGATTTACATGACTTTTCTGCTATGTATGTTGACTGATAACATGCTAAGCACATTGATTTACATGACTTTTCTGCTTTGTATGTTAACTTAGCATACTTAGTACATCATTTTACATTGCATCTCTGTTGCATATGTTCCAGTAACATATGGACACATTGTTTTACAACTCTACCTTGTATGTTTACTCTAGCATACTAGGTACATTATCTTCATCTCATGCTTACATTTTGGTATGACATTTGGTTTGTTTAACGGGTCTATATAACATTCATTAACATTTGCTACGCCGCTCGGTAGTAGGTAGTGGTACCATAGGACTTGACAAATCCCGTTCCGGACATCCCAGGGAAAGGGGATGAAAGGAATGACCGAATCCGAATACATATTCTCTTGATAACTCACTTTTACATAGTTATCCGGCTGTCTCAAGGCTTGAATGTTTGCGTTTAACATACTGCATAAGTGTTTGTATCAGTAAAGCATGCATTATTCTACAAAACATAACTTTGATTTAAACCAAGTTTTACTTCAATACTTTGTTTTGTTCATTTTTACTTATGGTTTAAGTAGTCTAAATTTTACTTACCATACATATCATTTTGGTTATACATTACTTGACTACTTTTGGACTATCAACATTTGACATGGTTTATACAAGGACTTTTGACTATTGGTTTAAACATAGACATTTGACATGGATATTTGACATAGACATTTGACTTGGATATTTGACATAGACATTTTGACATGATTTACATCTTGACATGAACATTTTACATTGTTTGGTTTGGTTTGATTAAGTGATTAAGTAACGAAATGTGAGTAATATGATACAAGCATGGTGGATACGCCGCTGGTACTTCCTATATATAAGTGTTTGTATGGTATTACATGTCGTCACGTTATTTGAATCATTTCAGTTTGAGACATAGAACATTTCATACAAATAACATACTTTTCACAAGACATTGATTTATAAACAACTTATCTTATACAAACACATTTTACTTGGTTATCCATTTAACCTTACATTTATTTATACTTATCATCTGATCTTATCGTTTTTCAAATGATTTAAAGACAAAGCAAATAACAAGGTTCATGACTAAACATTTTCTCAAACATAAGTCATGAATCTTATTTTCACAAAACCTATGTATCTCACAGGCATTTTTATGCTGACGTACCTATTTTCACATGTGTTTTTCAGGAGCTGTTGCATAAGATGACCAAGATACACATAGGCAGACTTGGGCTTTAGTGACAATAAAAGATGCAAGACTAGTTAATTATGTTGAAATTCCTTGTTTGTTAAGACATTGTAACACTTTTAATCAATAAAACGAAACTTTAATATCCATGGTTGTGAAACATTAATTCTGTTACAACACTCCCCGATGTTTCCGCCACGTTTTGTATGTTCTACGTGGTCGGGGTGTGACAGAAAAGATGGTATCAGAGCCAATGGTTATAGGGAATTAGGTAATTAGTAATACTTTGACCTAGTCTATAACCTTCTTAGGACCCTAACGCGAGTTTACTTGCGTTTAGTCATAAAACAATACCGTCACCTATCCTTAGGCGACGATCACAACAAGAACATAAATTTCCGAACCGCTTTGAAAACTAATCATCTGTTCTAGGATGATTGATTACTAGGTTTCGAACTCTCTGTTATATGGTTTTGAACCCCTTTGAGTTTTCAAAATCTCGACAAGGTTTTGGGTTTTAAATAATGTGAACACGTGCAAACTGGAAGGGTGAATGCCTGTATTCTGGGTTTTCTGTCTAGGCAAGCACTTCGTATACATCTCATCAGACGCGAGACCAGTTGTGCTTACCTGGGAATTCTTGGGATGAGTGTTCACTTATAGGCGAGCATGTCTTCGTGATACATTATTTTTGACCTAATTACTTTGATTAATCACCGAGGTCGTTTGTTGCTTTGTAGTAACAAACAAATGACCATTATCCTTGCTTTCATCAGATTTGTTCATCTTATTCTTTTCGTCTAATTCTCTCACTCGTTTCCTTTCATGTTTCCTCTTTTAGAATGCCTCCTCGACGCGAGAACCAGATAGAGACTGCCGAACTGGCAGAAATTATTGCGCAGCAGATGGCTGCCCAATTTCCAAATCTCTTTGCTCAATGGCAACAAGCCAACAACAACAACAATGCCCTATGCAAATACAAGGACTTTAATCAGGCTAAACCACTCAAGTTTAGTGGCTCTGAGGGAGCAACTGGGCTTCTTCAGTGGTTCGAGAGCATTGAGAATACTTTCCGCCACGTTCAGTGTCCGGATAATCGCAAGGTCGAGTTTTCTTCAAGTGTGTTCCAGAAGAGGGCTCTCACATGGTGGAACGGGGTTATGAGGGACCGAGGTGCAGAAATTGCTCTTGCGCAAACCTGGGCTGAACTTAGGGCTCTTATGATGAGGGAATTCTGTCCTCGTCATGAGCAGCGAGCTTTGGAGAAGGAATTTGATGAGTTGAAGCAAGATAGTGGTGAGCACAGGGCGTATACTGATAGGTTTGAGGAGTTGAGTCTGCTTTGCCCGACAATGGTTACCCCACTTGACATAGCTATCGAAAGGTACATCGACGGCCTACCTGACTCGGTACAAGACATCCTTACTGGTAGTAACCCTGCCACACTCCGTCAGGCAATCGAGTTATCAGCGACATTGACTGAGTCGCAGATTCGGAAGAATAAATTACACAGGAAGGGTGACAAGGGCGAGAAACAGTCGTCTGACAAGGAGGATAGCAAGAAAGGTCAGAACAAGAATGGGAAGGATTCTAGTGCATCCAAGAGGGCAAGGAAGCGTAAGGTTTCCCAAAACAATGCCATTACTGCACAGGCCCAAGCTGCATCAAATCAGCCTGCGCAACCACTAGCCAAGAAGCCTTATTTTGGCAATGCACCTTTGTGCAACAGGTGTAACGGCCATCATCAACCACACCTCCAGTGTCGTCAGTGCACCAACTGCGGAAGATCCGGTCATCTTGCTAACACCTGCCGCATCCCTGCAAATCCGAATCGGCCAGTTCAGAACCCGGCTCAACAAGTCGCTCAGCCTCTTGCTCAGCAACAGGGTCAAGCTGCACGACCACACTACCCACCTGGTGCCTGTTACAATTGTGGGGATCTGACCCACTACAGAAACCGATGCCCAAAGCTTGCTAATGCAAATCCGACCCACGGATGAGCATTCAGCTGAACAAAGGATGTTGCTGTCTTACGCTTTTGTTCTTTTGTTTCCTTGTAATGTGAAACAATCTGTTTTGTTTATAAATAAATCGTTGTTCACAAATGCTGTTATACAAGTATAGTTACATGTGTGTATGATTTTCCTATGATACCTACATCAAGGAACTATGTTCCTTACAAACTACTCTTGTGATTCTCTCTTTCAAATGATCGCTCATGATTCCTTCGAACATTTTAAGTACTCGTTTCATTCTAAGAAACAAAGTACAGAAAATAAAGTGACATTATGAGTAATCATGCTTCTGCACATCTGTGCCTTTGAAATCCTTGGTTAAATAACTAAGGGTATTTTCAAATCTCATACCCATTACGTTTATGTTTTGATTTTTCAACATACACAGTACAAGTACTTCAAAACAATCTTCATGATTTCAAAACATTTCATATAGTTTGAAAACAATTTTTCTAAATGCATTGTCTATGTTATTTCAAGAACATAGACCATGTTATCAAAACCAACCTTCCTAATTTCAAAATATTTCATATAGTCTGACGACAATATTAACACAATACATTTTCTGATCAAGTGCATGATTTCGAAAAGCATCATTCATGTCTTTCAAAAACCTTATACATAATTTCAAAATTCATATCGCATGATTTTAAAACATTTTTGTAAATATATCTACCTAATACACCTACTTTATTTCAAAACTATTATATATAAGGTTTCAAAAACGTTAAACACAATTTTCTTAAAGGAACCCCATGCATAGTATTCAAAAATATTTTCCTCATACATTGACTTAACCTTCAAATTCCGCTTCATATGTCGCCTTGACATATCAGGCATCTCAACTTCATAAGCATTTTACATCATGTTTTGACCTAAGCACATCCAGTGCAAGGTTTCAAAACATTTTCAACTTCTAAAATTCATATGGGATCTTTTTATCTTTACAATTAGATCCCTGTGGATGATTATCGTTCAAATCAGAGTCCTTAATTGGATTCTTTATGTACCTTAATTCGAACATTTCGGTTCCTAATAATCGAGATCGAATTTTCTTTTTGAATCTTTCTATCTTTATAGTTGGATTCTTGATAACGTTTAAAGTACCAAATGAAATCCACAGAATGGATTCCTAGTGTGCTTTAAATGCATGTACGCAATTTACAAGACAAATTAACAAACAATTTTGTGGTTATGTGGCTATGTGTTTTTCTTTTATGCATTTTGGGTTTTCTTCATTACATTTTGTGTTTTTGTATACTCTGGATATTCTTTATTCAAATCCTCGCAGGATCTTTCATATCTCCATATGAGGGATTCATAGTAGGATATTCAAAAGGTACTACCTTAAATCCTTAATGGGCTTCTATGTAATAGTTAAGACCCTTGGATTATATAGTACCACTCCAGACCCTTTTTAGTGGTCTAGTCAAAAGATTGATTCGCAATCTGGTTAAAGAATGACATCTAGTGATGTAGCTGGACAGACTCCTTGATAGTCTATTTAAATCATTTATGGATTTAGTCTAAAGGACTCTATGGCGGTCTAAGTCACGCTCATCACAGGATTGTTCATTTGGTTTTACCCTACACATTATAAAATAGACTGTGTGAACTGTGCAAGGAATTCTCTAATTATGGATGCGCACATAATTATGAAATTTAGTGCACAGAAATCCAGTAAGATTTATTATGTGAAGGAACCGATAGCGACGACAATAACAAAATGAGGACGATGTAATGGAGGTACGGTGGACGCACCAATGACGCTTCATATACTTGTATATAAGTATCCCTCTTACATTGCAATCATGATGTTATTAAAGTTACTAGAAGTTCAGAACCCAAACCAATGTTGTTCGATCTTTTCAACTTCATGCTTTCAAGCTCTCACAGGTTTCCTCTAAATAAATTTCGGGACGAAATTTCCTAAAGTAGGGGAGACTGTAACACCTGTGCCTTCACGGCCATCAAACAAATACCGAACCAATGAAATATTATATTTCATACTTGGGATTTGTAAAAATATGTGTATCATTTGCACATATCAATTCTTGTTCAATTTCAAACTCTAAATCGCTTTCTGGAAGGTTATACGCACACCGATGCGTAAATATAACTAGTTTAATGCAACAAACACTCCGGAATAGTGACATAGGCTTAACATACCTTAAATAACCTTTACATAACTTAGAAATAAGTTTTGAAGGCTTTGGTATGGTAAAATCAAGTTAAATCGCTTACAGGGACTAAAGTTGACAAACTGCGAAAGTATGCCAATTTGAACTGTAACTGACATTCCGGAGCATGACCATAAGTTAAACATACCATAAATATCCTTTAAATAGCTTAGAAACAGGCTTTGAGGGGTTCGGTGTGCTAAAATAAACTTTTGGGTCATTCAGGGACTAAAAGTGTCAAAAAGTGCACAAGTTTGCACTTTTGCCCATAACTTACGTTCTGAATACATCCGGACATCCAAAAATTTATGTAAGCATGACTACATTATATTTTAGTGTTCGCCTTAAGAAAAATCCATTCGTCGCGTCATTTGGATCGTTTTTCGCGCTTGTACGCATTCCGTCGTAATTAACCGAACATCGCGTTCGTACGGCTAAACGAACCGACATCCGAGATATTTTTGAGCATGTTTTAAGTTCCCTATACTTTAACTTCATTTTAGAGCTTTGAAATGGGGTTAACGGGTCTTAAACGTGTCAAAAATGCATCGAAAACCAAGTTTAGGGGCTGCAGGGATCAAAACTGTAAATCTGCCAAAGTTGTTACCTTACGGACCTCAACATTGGCAGCTTTGAGGTCCGTAAAGCAGTCTGCAGACCAGATTCAATGTTTAAACAGCCTGTTTTCAGCAGATTTAACCACAACCACATGTTCTCAATTGCTTAGTCACCATAAGGTTCCGACAAGTGTACGGGTTGGATTCATGGCACGTTTTCCATGGAACGATCCTAACGGTTCGGGTATTCCTATAAATACCCAACCCACACAACCTCATTTTGCACAAGAATTCTGATTTGAGAGCTCTAAGTTGAAACCATTGTTTCATACCTGAGTTCTTGGATCGGGATTAGCATTCGGGGACCCTTCGTAAGTATTCTTTCGTTCTTTTCCTTATTTTTACTGCTTTTCGAGTCAGAAAGTCAAACTTTGTTTGACTTTTAGCGTTGACCAGTAATGGTCAATGCGAAGTTCGTTTGAACTTCGCAACGTGAGTGTAATCACGTTGGTTATAGTCCCTTGGGACTATGCCCACTGATTACCACGTTGTCTAGGGTCGTAGGGTAGGCGATCTAATAAATCGCCTATACCTTCGAACCCGACCCAGTTTGGTCGATCATTAGGATCCGACCAAATACATTAGGTGACCCTAGTATAGGGCATAACCTTCCGAGGTTATACCCTATGGTCACATCGTTTAAGTAGTTGCATGATAGGTAGTTTATATGCCTTAGGTAAATTACCAGAATACCCTTTTCATGTATAATTGGTAATTAAGCATATGTAACCTAAACTTTTGTCACATAACAGATTATGTAACATGTTTAGGCATATAACACTTGTCATAGGACTAGTTAGGCGGTCCGAACGCGTTTCACGCGAACGACGCGTTAAAGTAGCATAAGCTACCTAAACGGGTCGTAATGGGTCGTATACAATTAGGTTAAGTTTCATTTAGTATGTAGGCTTTGTTAAACCAAATGACACGAGTCTCTACACTCGTTTGGTTTACAAACCCTAATGCTACCCGATCTTCCGATTTAGGTCTGGTTTATTAATGTAGTTACCTATAGTAGGTGCCGTTTGATTCCATGATCTCTAGCTTTGCTTGGTGGTTATCCTAGGACTTCTGAGCAATCTCAAGTGAGTACATAGACCCCTCTTTTACTGTTTTCCAAACTGTTTTGGGGTGGAACACATGTGCCTACTTGTTACTTTCCTGCTTTCCTGTTTTCACATCATATACCGACTATGTTTGTTAGTACATTATAGTACATGATTTCATTACTTTTCTGCTATGTATGTTGACTGATAACATGCTAAGCACATTGATTTACATGACTTTTCTGCTATGTATGTTGACTGATAACATGCTAAGCACATTGATTTACATGACTTTTCTGCTTTGTATGTTAACTTAGCATACTTAGTACATCATTTTACATTGCATCTCTGTTGCATATGTTCCAGTAACATATGGACACATTGTTTTACAACTCTACCTTGTATGTTTACTCTAGCATACTAGGTACATTATCTTCATCTCATGCTTACATTTTGGTATGACATTTGGTTTGTTTAACGGGTCTATATAACATTCATTAACATTTGCTACGCCGCTCGGTAGTAGGTAGTGGTACCATAGGACTTGACAAATCCCGTTCCGGACATCCCAGGGAAAGGGGATGAAAGGAATGACCGAATCCGAATACATATTCTCTTGATAACTCACTTTTACATAGTTATCCGGCTGTCTCAAGGCTTGAATGTTTGCGTTTAACATACTGCATAAGTGTTTGTATCAGTAAAGCATGCATTATTCTACAAAACATAACTTTGATTTAAACCAAGTTTTACTTCAATACTTTGTTTTGTTCATTTTTACTTATGGTTTAAGTAGTCTAAATTTTACTTACCATACATATCATTTTGGTTATACATTACTTGACTACTTTTGGACTATCAACATTTGACATGGTTTATACAAGGACTTTTGACTATTGGTTTAAACATAGACATTTGACATGGATATTTGACATAGACATTTGACTTGGATATTTGACATAGACATTTTGACATGATTTACATCTTGACATGAACATTTTACATTGTTTGGTTTGGTTTGATTAAGTGATTAAGTAACGAAATGTGAGTAATATGATACAAGCATGGTGGATACGCCGCTGGTACTTCCTATATATAAGTGTTTGTATGGTATTACATGTCGTCACGTTATTTGAATCATTTCAGTTTGAGACATAGAACATTTCATACAAATAACATACTTTTCACAAGACATTGATTTATAAACAACTTATCTTATACAAACACATTTTACTTGGTTATCCATTTAACCTTACATTTATTTATACTTATCATCTGATCTTATCGTTTTTCAAATGATTTAAAGACAAAGCAAATAACAAGGTTCATGACTAAACATTTTCTCAAACATAAGTCATGAATCTTATTTTCACAAAACCTATGTATCTCACAGGCATTTTTATGCTGACGTACCTATTTTCACATGTGTTTTTCAGGAGCTGTTGCATAAGATGACCAAGATACACATAGGCAGACTTGGGCTTTAGTGACAATAAAAGATGCAAGACTAGTTAATTATGTTGAAATTCCTTGTTTGTTAAGACATTGTAACACTTTTAATCAATAAAACGAAACTTTAATATCCATGGTTGTGAAACATTAATTCTGTTACAACACTCCCCGATGTTTCCGCCACGTTTTGTATGTTCTACGTGGTCGGGGTGTGACAGCATAGGTGGAAAGTACTACTGTCTGGTTGTCACTGATGATTACTCACGTTATTCATGGGTTTTCTTTTTAGGTACAAAGGATGAGACAGCGGAGATGCTGATAGATCTTTTTACAAAATTGGAAAATGTTCATGATGCAAGGATCAAGAGGATAAGGAGTGATAATGGTACGGAGTTCAAGAATCGGATTATGGATCTCTACTGTCTTCGAAAGGGAATAGAACATCAATATTCTGCTCCTTATACTCCTCAACAGAATGGAGTCGCTGAGAGGAAAAACAGGACGTTGATTGAAGCCGCTAGGAGTATGCTTTCAGATTCAAAGCTACCAGTTCTTTTCTAGGGAGAAGCTGTGGATACAGCTTGCTACGTCCTAAACAAAGTTTTAACCGTTAAACGTTTTAACAAAACATGTCATGAACTTATGTTTAACGAAAAACCAAACTTAACAGGCTTTGAACCATTTGGATTACCCTGCACCATTGTGCGAAACAAAGATAAACAAAAATTCGGTGAGGTGGCTGACGAAGGCTACTTTCTAGGTTACGTGCCTGGCACACCGAATAAAAGGGTTTTCAATCTAAAAACTGGTAAAATTGAGGTTGTTTTTAATGTGGAAATTACTTCCTACAAACCTCAACAATCGACGAGTGGTCCTGCTATATTATATGATTATGAAAGTGTTTTTAAATCATTTAATATTCCTGAGGTTTCTGATGCAGATGATTCTCAGCTGATTCAAACAATGATTGGTGAAGACGATGTAGGCGAGTTTATGCCTAGATCGAATGTTGATATCTCAGATGCTCCGGAAACTTCCCAAGGTGCTGCTGATCATGATTCAAGCGATAGTGACTCTGAACCTGTTCAGGGGGAGGAGTTCATTAATCCGTTTGCAAATCAGGATATTCAGGGGGAGGTTGGATCAAACCTGGGTGATAATCTAGAAGTCGATGCGGTTGCTACTACACGAGCAGATAGAGATCATCCAGTTGACATGATACTTGGAGATCCTACTGCAGGTGTTCAGACGAGAAGGAGCATAGCTGAAAATTCTGGGTTCTTTGTTTTGATTGAAAAGACTGGAATAGTGAATGAATGCTTGTATAGTTGCCTTATTTCCCAAGAGAAGCCGAAGAACATTCACATGGCTCTTAAAGACAATTCATGGGTTGAAGCTATGCAAGAGGAATTGGCCCAGTTTGCGAAGTTGAAGGTTTGGGAGTTAGTGGACCTTCCTAAAGGTGAAAGAGAGATTGGCACTAAATGGGTATTTAGGTGCAAGAAGGATGAAAGAGGGATTGTAACGCGCAACAAGGCTCGGTTGGTTGTCAAAGGTTTCAATCAGCAAGAAGGAATAGATTACAATGAAGTGTTTGCACCAGCGGCAAGGTTGGAGGCAATTCGTTTGTTTCTAGCTTACGCTTCTTTTAAGGGCTTTAAAGTTTACCAACTAGACGTGAAGAGTGCATTTCTTTATGGGAAAGTCCAAGAGGTGGTGTATGTCTCACAACCAGATGGGTTCGTAGATCCAGACTATCCAGATCGAGTGTACAAACTTGATAAGGCTTTGTATGGGTTACATCAAGCTCCCAGGGCGTGGTACGAGACACTGTCTACACATCTGATCAAGAATGGTTTTGAAAGAGGTCAGATTGACAGTACACTGTTCATAAAGAGGAAGAAAGAAGATTTTCTGCTGGTACAGGTATACCTGGATGACATCATCTTTGGGTCATCAGACGAAAACATGTGTAAAGAGTTTGAACAGGTGATGAAGAGCAAGTTTGAAATGAGTGCTATGGGTGAGTTGTCTTACTTTCTGGGATTACAAGTTGAACAAAAGGAGGATGGGATGTTTATTCATCAAACAAAGTATGTATATGACATTTTGGATCGGTTCAAAATGAATGATTGCTCTACTTTCAACACACCCATTTACGAAAATCACAATCTTGGCCCAGATCATGAAAGCACTGAAGATGTTGATCCTACTCAATACAGGGCGATGATTGGTTCTCTAATGTACTTGACTGCTTCAAGACCTGACATCATGTTTGCCGTATGCTTGTGTGCCAGATATCAGGCAAATCCGAAAGAGTCACACATGAAAGCAGTGAAGCGTATTCTTCGTTACTTGAAGGGGAAACCTAAACTTAGGTTGTGGTATCCAGCTGATAGTGATTTGAGCTTCGTTGCTTACACTGATTCAGACTTTGGAGGATGCAAATCAAACAGAAAGTCTACAACAGGTGGTTGTCAGTTCTTAGGAGGCAGGATCGTGTCTTGGAAATGCAAGAAGCAATCCTGTGTGTCTACATCTACGTGTGAAGCTGAATATATTGCTGCAGGCAGCTGTTGCTCTCAGGTTCTCTGGATTCAACAGCAGATGCGCGATTACAGTTTGGATTTCACTTGTACTCCTATTATGATAGATAATAATGCCACTATATCAATCACAAACAATCCCGTAAAGCACAGTAGAACTAAACATATTGACATACGTCATCATTTTATACGAGATTGTGCTGAAAAGCGACTAATTGAATTACATCGAGTCGACACACTAGATAACCTTGTTGATCTTTACACAAAAGCTTTTAATCGAGCTCACTTTGAACACTTAGTCAAACTCAACGGGATGAGGAATCCTGAATAACTGGTTTTTCATAAGAATTTTGTAAATATTTTACTGCTTTCTTAAAAAATCAAAAATACAAAAACATTGAAAAATCAAAAACATAAAAAAATAGAAAATAAAAAATGAGTTATCACTGTGTGAAAAGGAAGAAATGATAGTACATCAGCAAGTTAGACTGTCACACTCAGACTGAATTAAAATGCTTAAGTGTGATAGCAGCTGCATCATATGACGTACCAGTAGGCAAAAACATGAAATAATCAACTTACCAAAGTGATATAAACATAAATGCACTGAGTCTAAGTGGGGAACACATCAGTGGTGTATGGTTTAATGACCTTAAATCTTGCGTTGATAGATTGCCAAAATCTGAAGTTTTGGGTCTTTATACTGTTTATTTCATCTGGGGATATCAGGGGTGTCCTTCTGCTGCATCCAGATACATGCTGACCTAGGCACACCCAGGATATCTTAAAAGAGCTAAATTTGCCGAAACCCTGAAAATGAAGAAGCTCTCATAGAGAGTCATTCATAAAGTGCAAAATGCATAATTCGTACCAAAAAAATGGTATTTGTCTTAGCCCTCGTTAGATATTTTGGTCTCTTTGCTGTACGGAAGTACTGACCTGATCACCAATTATCTAAACGTTGAAAAACAAAATGGATGAATTCAGTATACTCACCTACTATGATGAATCTTTGTGCATACCTTGATCGTGGGGGTATATCCTGAAGTGGGACACACTAGTATATCAGTAATAAAATTACCTTAACGTATCATACGGTAATGGTACTTGAAATGTTCATGCATTTTGTTTAGGTGGACAAACATACTGGTAATCGTCTTGAACTGCTTTTCACGAAAAAATTACATAAAGAATTAACTTATGGTGTGAAACAGTTTGATTGTGCTGATATGATCTTCTTACCGGTGATTCTCACAAAAACAGAGTGTTTATTGCTTTTCGTATTTATTTGCTTTCAGAAAATACAAAAATACAAAAATAGTGTCTTTTCTGTTAAAATTCTTAATATACGGGAAACTGTTATTCTTGGAGGAATTGTTACCGATAGGGGGAGACAGTGTTAGTAAGTGGGTTTAAAATTTTTAAATCATGCAGGTTATAAGGTGTTTGTTTAAAATTTATGTGTGTTGGTGTTGAATTGGAAAGTGCTTAATCTGTTATATAGTTTAACTAATCTCTTGAATAATAATAATTTGTTTAACTCATGTGGAAAAATTCTTGTGGTTTCTCGAGATGTTTGTTTTATAGTAAATAGATTGAAGCAGTGTGTTGCTGAGAAATTGCTGTGAAGATGAGAGTTTGATTGGTTGCATGGTAGAACCTCCTTTCTACATTGCAGACAAAGTTGAAGAGTTAAAGAGTGCTATACAAATGCTGAACTGGAGTTTACTCAAAGTGCTAATGTTTTGAAGATTTGGTGATTGGATGCATCAGCTTAGGGGGAGTCTGTTGCTGACAGAAGCTGTTAAAGCTGAAGCTATCCAAAGACCAAAAGACTGCGAGATTCTGAAGACTGAAGTTACCTTTGCGAGCTATTGTCAAGGGGGAGTTTGTTGGTGCATATTTGTGACAACAACTTAGATTTGGTCTTTGGATATCTTGTAATTAGTAAAATGATAAACAATTAGCGGGTTTAGCTTTGTAATAGTTAATTAAGAGTGATTGGACCAAACCAAACCCACATAGGGGGATGGTAGGCGAAATGGGCCTAGCCCATAACCTAGCCCATGTGCAAAGCTTTGTCCTATATAAACAAAGCTTAGCATTAGGGTTTAGGTTGATCATCTAATCACCTAGTTAGCTTTTGGAGAGAATTCATGAAAGAGAAAGGCTTGGACGAATTTGGAGATCTTGATTGATTGTAATCGTTTGAAGATAATCAATAAAGATCGGGTTTAAAGTGATTTCTGTTTCTACACGTTTTCTGTGAAATCTGATCTAGGGGATTCCGCACTCTAGGTTAGATCGACGATTCTGTTACGATCCGCACGGGTTACGGGACCTACAATGTACTAGACATAATTCTATCTGAAAGTCACTACACATTTTATACCGATTAATCGTCGGGCCAATGGCAAACGAGATATTAGTTGAATAGCGCTATTAGGTTTAACAAACCTCACACCATGCCACAGAGGACGGGCGTGAACTAGTATGCCTGGGCACTAGTCAATGACGATAGACCATGATGCGAGGACTAAACATAACCACAGTTAGTTTCGGTAGGACTGCAAACGAACCAAACGTTCGACGAGCAGTTCGTGAACCGTTTGGCGGGAAGTTCGTTTGTGTTCGTTTGTTTATTAAACAAAAGAACATGAACAAGAAATTCCGTTCATTTAGTTAAATGAACAAACATGAAAAAGGGTCATGTTCGTTCGTTTATGTTCGTGAACGTTCGGTGACGCGTTCGTTTGTGTTCGATAGTTCATTAGTGGTTTTAGTTTTTATGTTTATTTAAATACTTCAAAATTCTGACAAATTAACTATCTAATGAGTGTCAGTGTATTATATATTCTGTTCATGAACGATTATTTGTTTCCATTTGTGTTCATGAACATTAGTTTGTGCTCATTTGTGTTAACGTTCGTTTTTGTTCGTTGCTTAAAATTAACAAACAAACACAAACGAACACGAACAAGTTCATTTCCTTAACAAACGAACACAAACATAAAATCTCATTTCTATAAGTGTTCATGAACGCTTCGCAAACACATATATTTTTTAACAAACGAACACGAACAAGGTCTTGTTCGTGTCCGTTCGGTTTGTTTGCAGCCCTAAGTTTCGGAATGCTAATGGGTTTAATAGCTTAAAAAGGTGGGGTAGCTCCCCATGACATATTTTATAAGAAAATAGTAATTTAACGAACTTATGTTTTTGGAACAACACTAAACAACTGTGAACTCGCCAACATTTTGTTGATACGTTACTACATGCTTTGCAGGTCGTTAGGTTATTTCCTGGAGCTTGCATGGAGGAATGGCCGTCGTGGAGATGAACCGTTGTGGGGTTCATGATAAACACTATGAGACTTTAAACTTTTACTTTCGTTTTGAATGTAATACTTCCGCTGTTAATTTAGACTTTGTTTTGAACTGTTGGACACTAATCATATTCATTGTGTGGTTTTATTTACTTTATTCAAATTGTTCAATGTGATTGCTGGCATGATCCTGGTCAGTCACACGCCTCGTGGTAATATCCGCTTGTGGATTTTGAGGGTCTGACAGATTGGTATCAGAGTCATTGGTTATAATGAAGTCGGTTTTAAAAAGGGAAAAATCTTTTTGAGAAAAACCAGACTATAACTTGCTCAGTACTCAACGATCCATACCGACACCTCGCTCCTCGTGCAAGGCTCAACACTCTAGATGGTATAATCATGTATATGCCTATTTGATATATACTTGATGTGCTACGTGTGATATGCTTAGTTCTTAGGGCGTTAGTTGCAAGATACCTGTTAACCCTATTGTGCTCTCTTAACACTCAACGGCTTACTTGGAACTTTATTTGCTTTTGTCAAAACTCTCATCTATTATTCCTCTCACACTTCTGCGTCATCGATCTCACCTTGTGTTTTGTGGATGTGAAGATCATGAGTGGACGCGGCGGAGGACGTGGTGGTAGTATCAACTTGACTCAGGACCAGTTGACGGCCCTGATCAATGCACGGGTTGCAGAAGCTCTACCAGCCCAACCAGGAGTTAAAGCCTTCCATTCTGAACTACCCTAGGATGTCTAGATCCTACCCTCGTGACATTCTGTCAATGCAAGTAGTCCACGAGTTGTGGATGTTTTTATTTCCCCTAATTAGTTTATTTCCTTATTTGTGTTTATTCTATTTCTATGCAATAGTGGGTCGGATAAAGTAGTTTAGAATGTTTACATTTTCAAGTAGTGGTCCTAGTTTTATGGTGTTATTGTTATGTTGTGATCCTTTAAAAAGGAAGTTTGAGTTTATTAATGGAGTAAACTGCAATTTTACCCCCTGAGGTTAGGGGTCATTCGCATGTCTACCCCCCTAAGGAAATAATTGCATTTTTACCCCCCACTGTTCACTGTTATGTCGCATGTTTACCCCCCTGACCATTTCAACGTTAGAGTTTAGCGATTTCTGTTAATGGTCAAAGGGCAAATAGGTAATTTCGCGTTCTTGTTGACCTGCAACCTCATTTAATCCCCTTTTCATCACTTTGAAACCCTGAACTTAACCTACCTCGAAATTAAAGAGCTCCGCACCGGCGATCAGGCATTCTTCAACAATTACAGGTGATTAGAACACTGTTACGAGCATGGATCTTCGATTGTGGAAGGTACGAGTTGAAGATCAGTATTTCAAACCGGCTGAAATGTACCGTAAGTGACATGCAAGCTCACAGGATCTGAATTACGTAAAATATTCACTTTTTTCTATGTTAATTTCTTGTTGATGTTTGTTTACAGGAGCAACCGTATCTCAATTTACCATAAAATTTCACCATGGAGGTAGGTTTGTAGAAAACCCAAATAGGAAATACTTTGGTGGGAAGATGAACTACATTGATCATGTAGATTTTAGAGTGTTGAATGTTGAAGTTGTACAGGAAACGGTTAAGAAATTAGGATACAATGATGGTTTGTTTTTCTGTGTTCATTACAAGGAACCGTACTGTTCGTTGGATTTTGGTCTTAGGACATTAAAATGTGATGTTAACTTAGAGCCGATCTTTGATCATGTGCGTCAAGGAGTCCACATGATAGACATGTATGTTGAACACCAGAGGTCAACAATATTGGAAAATACAAGCGAAGGTCCTGTGGGGGCATGTAAAGCAATTGTTCCAGCATCGTTTACAATAAATAATCAGAATCATAGTATGAATGAAGATGAGGAAGAGAGTGACGGAAGTGATCCTGATTATGAGTATGTTGAGGAAGATAATTTGGTTTATGAAATAGAGGTGGATATGCAGAGGTTCAGGGCTAATGTTGATTTTACTAGGGAAGAACTGGATGGTTCAAATGATGGGGATCATGATGATGACAGAAGCAAAGAAGGTCATGAGCCTGTTGAGCTGGAGGTTTTTGAAAGTGGGTTTGATGACAATTCAAGCCTTAGAGATAAGGTTGCTAGGAAGATAAGGAAGAGAAACAAGAGTGCTTCAAAAGGTCCAAATGATCTGCCATTCTTTGTTGGTCAGCTTATTGATAACAAGGAAAAGATGAATCAGATGGTGAAAAATTATGCTCTTAAGGCAAGGAGGGATGTGTTTATTCTAAAGAATGAATTGTTAAGGTATATGGTAGAATATTTTGGAAGCAATCTACCACTACTTGGTCCTGCAAAAAAAGGGAGAAGAGGGGCAAAATAGTAAATGCACCAAAGTAGGGCAAAAATACAAGCACCTTAAAAGGCATACCAAGCCCACCTGTCCTTGGGCAGTTCACATCTCAAGGAACACAGACAAGGATAAGTGGTGTGTGAAGACCATTCATAATCAACACAATTGTTTGACAACAAGGACCGTTTCTTTGTACACAATGAGTTCGATTGCTAAAGAGATCCAACCGATGATTGAAAGCAATCCAGACATGCCAATTCAAGCAATGAAAAGTCAACTGCTTCGGAAGCATCAACTAGAAGTATCACTACATAAGGTCTTCAGAGCCAAGAGGATAGCAACTACGAAGATCTATGGTGATTACCAAGAACCGTATGGTCTGCTAAGGTCATACTGTGATGAACTTCTAAAAGCCAATCTAGGTAGTACAATTAAAATTGATGTGGAGCCGTGTGGGAACTCAGCTAGTCCTACAATGCAGTTTCGTAGGGTTTATTTTTGTTTTGCCTCTATGATGAGAGGATTTAAGATGATTGGAAGACCATTGCTGGGTGTGGATGGTTGTTTCATTAAAGGTCCATTTCCTTGACAGATCTTGAGTGTTGTTGGTATTGATGGGAACAATAGCATATATCCAGTTTGTTATGCCCTTGTTGAGGCAGAAACAACACAAACCTGGAAATGGTTTTTGCAACTGTTGAGAGATGACCTAGGGTGTACGGCTGACTCTTGTTTCACCTTCATCAGTGACAGACAAAAGGTAATAAGTTCTTAAGTGTTAATTAATACGTTGCAAAAAAATTTGGTTGAAAATTATTGTCATTAATTGCATTTTGTATCACAGGGTCTGATTCCGGCTATGCTAGCTGTTTTTCCTAATAGTGAGCACAAATTTTGTTTGAGGTACATCCATGACAACATGAAATCCAAGTGGCGTGGAGATGTTTACAAGAATTTACTTTGGTCAGCCGGAAGAAAGACATCTATTCCAAACTTTAACAAAGCTATGGAAGAAATTAAGACAACAGAACGAGCTATGTATGACTGGCTAAATGAGATCCCACACACCGCTTGGTCAAGAGCATATTTTTCTGGAAGAGCTAAATGTGATATGTTGCTGAACAACATATGTGAGGTTTTTAATAGACAAATCGTAGGAGCAAGGGACAAGCCGATTATCACATGCCTATAATTCATTCGGTAGTACATGACCAAGAGGATAGTGAATGTCAAGAAATTGCAAGCAAAGTGTATGGGCCCACTGACACCTCATGCCACTGAGGTCTTCGATGAGATCAAGAAACAGGCTGCTGAAATGTCTGTTTTAATGGTTGATTCAGACAAGTATCAAGTAACAGGTCCGAGATCACAGTGTGTTGTGAATGTTAAACATAAAACTTGTGCATGCAGGAAGTGGGATTTGACAGGGATGCCTTGCAAACATGCAGTTGCAGCCATATGGGATATGGCAAGGAATACCATTGATGCTGGCATACCAGAAGAGTGGGTGGATGAAGTGTATTGGCTGTCAACATGGAAGAAAATATATGGCAATGTCATAGAGACAATCAACGGGCCGGAGATGTGGACTCCTTCAGAGTGTCCAACAACATTGATCCCACCAAAGCATCATACACAAGTTGGAAGGCCAAAGAAGAAAAGAAAGAAGGCATCTGGTGAAAAAGAGCTTGAGAAGGAGTTCGATAAAGGAGGTAAAATGACCAGAAATGGAACTAGCATCAAGTGTGGTAAATGTGGGAACATGGGTCACAATGTCAGGAGCTGCAAAGGACAAGGGGGTGAACAATCCACTACTTCACAGGAATCACACACTGCCACTCAAGGTGCACCAGTTTACAATCTTGATGACTGATGGATGGTTTGTTAGTTTAGACTATGTTTGTTTGTTTGTCAACTTCGTTCAAGACAATGTTTGGTTTGTAACTTTGTACTATGTTTATTTGTTTGTTTGTTCAAGAAAATGTTAGGTTTGTCAACTTTGTTCAAGACATATGTTTGGTTTGTACCTTTATGTTTGGTTTGTCAATGTTTGTTCAACACAATATGGCTACTTTAGTACAAGACATTGTTTGGTTTGGTTTGTAGTCATGGCTGCTTTATGTTTGTTCAAGACAATATGGCTGCTTTATGTTTGTTCAAGACAATATGGCTGCTAAGGTAATGTGTTCAAACAGAATTTTGGCGGAAAGTGATTCGATTACATTGTAATATTTAGTACAAATAAGAGGTCCAAAATACAAACTTACAACCAAACAAATCTAGCCAATTTCCAGTGACAATCATCCAAACAAGACCAATCCGAATCAGAACCATGCTCCCCCTCATATGGGTCAAAGTACCAATCATCCTCTTCATCCCAATATGTGTAATCCCATGCATGTTCCAGCACTTCAGGGTCATAATCCTTTGTCGGATCGCCGAATATCTTTTCATAATCACTTTCTTGCTCCATGTAAGGTCTGACTATCTCAAACTCTTGATCCTCAAAGTAGACATAAGTGTCTGGTTCTTCGGCTGCAACGACGTCTTCATCCTTACCAACATCTTTATCATTCTCAACTTTATTATTCGCCATACCTACATAATTACAATCAGGCTACAAAAACATACATATAAGAACTTGAACAAGGACCATTGCATAAAAAAGTATAATTACAAGCAGTCAAAATACACAACCAAATATAATTTCTCCACATTTAACTACTTAACCAAAAAAACAAGAACAATCAAGACCCAAGTAATCACAAAGTACATCTTCAGTTTGAGCACATCTCCATTCTTGTACCGAGCCAACTATTCTTTGCACTTAGCCAACTCATCCTTATCTTTAATGCTTTGAATTAAACCAGGCATTACCTCTCGACAAACCGGACATCCCTGTTCTTCACCTTTGCCAGCCCATCTGAGGAATCCACGTCCTCCAACCTATTATCGGACATCAAAAGCAAGAGTTTCAAACACAATTGATTTTCAAAAAGCATAAAACATAACAAACTTACACATCGAAGATACCATCGACCAGGATTAGCTGTCGATTCTGATTGTTTCACCACTGTTTTCGCACCACAAGGACATATGATGTCTGAATCTTTAGTTTTGCTCTTGAATCGAAGCACAGAGGACGAAGATGAAGACATGTTCAGGGCAATGAATTGAGGGATGAGGAAGCTTGAATTGGAGGGTCGATTGAAGATGAATTGCGTTTAGGGCAGGGTTCAACCTTTTATTGGAGAAGAAGAAGGGTACTTTCGACATTTCCATACAAACTAACGGTCACTCTAACGTTGAAATGGTCAGGGGGTAAACATGCGACATAACATTGAACAGTGGGGGGGGGGTAAAAATGCAATTATTTCCTTAGGGGGGGTAGACATGCCAATGACCCCTAACCTCAAGGGGTAAAATTGCAGTTTACTCTTATTAATGAATATGTAGAAAATTAGTCAAAAGATCTCTCTAAGTTTCATCTAGTTTTTCCCTATTTGCTTTTGGTCATCGATTAATCGGTTGGACCCCAACAAACGTTTATGTTTATTTATATATGTTTGGCAATGTTTAGTTACCATATCATTTTTACTTTATCTTTACTCTTTTATTTTACTTTTCATATATTAGTTTTTTTGTTTCATTAAATTTTTACTTTTTTAGTTTACTGATTATTATTTTTTAGTAATTTTGTTATCTTTGAATATTTGAATATATTATTTATTGTATAGAACTATCCTTTTAAGTAGCAGTTAAAATAATGTTAAAGAATTCGTCATTGTTAACGTTAAAAGAATCCGTCATCGTTTTTTGTGTTTATAGTACATTGATAGTTAAAAAAAAAGTCGACACACGACAAAACAAAATATAAGTCAGACCATCCATTTAAAACTAGTAGTAAACCCGTCCGGTGGACGGGTTTTTTAAAATTGTAATCACAACAGTTTTTATCTATAATTATACGTGTAATATGAACGGAAAGTAAAGCCTCACCTTCAAATACTATAGCCAAGAAATAAAATGACCATATTCAACAATAACATGATCATAGCCAAGAAATAAAGCACTTCTCAAGTTACGATTAGCCTTATCATACTTCGTTTGTCATCTAAATCCGAATAACAACTATAAGTACAATGTTATATTAATAATTGCATGCACTCATACTCACAGGTTGATAACAAATAAATCTGATAACTGTATCTTTGACAAGTAACTACGTACTCTCGTCTTTGGGCTTTTCTTGTACAGCTACCCATTTTGTTACATCTTCATAGACAATGGACAGTGACGACGGGCCAATGGGGAACCCCATTTTTACCCGCTTTGGGCTGCCTGCATACGGGCCCAACAGGATGCAAGCCCAACCAAAATCTAACTTGTCCGTTAAGGTTCTTCTATTACAAAATGAGCGGGAAACGAGGATTCAGAGCATGCAGGCCACCATTAATGACTGATAAGAAGAGTATCTTGGCTGGCATTGTACTTCTCCTGTCGGGACATTAAATGACATTGCCAATCTAACCGTTAGGGGTCAGACACGTGTCTGATCCCCTCAAAGACTTCCTAAAACCGTCGGATCATCTCAACAAATATCCCACATGCAAGATAAGGCCTAAGACTTATATAAGGAGAAGAAAACGGTAACAAGGGGATCAGAGGTATCATCTTCAGACTATCTCATTTACTTCACTCTCATTTACTACTCTCATATTTACTTCCGACCAACATTCTCACACATTAATCATATACACCACATTTATTGGATTCACACCTTTGAGGAAACATTCCGGTGATTATACTCATCGGAATAGGCTCCTCCACCTCTTCGGAAAGTTTACTTACTCTCACGCCGGAGCTTGGTCATGGATCCCCCTCCCGGGGCCCTCCGTGACGAGGCTAACGGATTATTCTTTTGTAGCTACAAGAAACGGGGCATCTCTATGTCAGCGAAGATCCATTGAACGTCAGCCGGGATTTGGGTATTCGACATTGGCGCCATCCGTGGGACATCAGCCTGACCGGTGTCTCTACACTGAACTTCGACGTTAAAGATAACCCGTTTCAGAAACGACGACATGGATACTACACCCGGTTCACACATCACCCAGACGGTACGGAATGACCATGACAAAGTCACGGTAGAAGACATAACTCAAGAGGACGAGAACGAGGACCAGGTGGAAATCCTGGAAAAAGAAGAGGCCATCACTCCAGATTTTGTCGCCATGCATAAGGACAAGTTAAAACGGTGTCTCGAAGATTTAGAGAGACAAGAAAGTTTAACAGCCTTAGGGCTAAACTGTCTTTCGACACACCTTCCAACCAGGATGAGATAAACCCTAAGAGCAAGAGTAGTGGTAGCGACCCACTAGAAACATTCATGACTGCCCTCAGACAGATGTCTTCAGAAGAGAGGGAAGATCTCATCACAGGAAAGAAGCTGAAGGGAAAAGGAAAAGAGAAGGAAAACCAAGGCAGTGACGGTCTGGACCAACCCTACCTCCCACGGGACTTAGCTGAAGTTTCAAAGTTCACCCGGAGGATTGCAGAAGCACCAATGCCCCCTAAGACGAAGTTACCCCCAAACTTTGACCGGTATGATGGGACAAGAGACCCTGAAGATCATCTCCATGCTTTCACGGGAGCGGGACAACTGGGGCGGTGGCCCATGCCAGTTTGGTGCCACATGTTTGTACAGACCTTGATGGAGGAGCCCCGACTCTGGTTCGACAGCCTCCCTCCCGGGGGGGATTGATAACTACGAAGAACTGAGTGAAAAGTTCCTGAGAAACTTTGATCAACAAAGAAAGGTGGTCAAGAACCCAAACGAAATTTTACACAATAGGCAAAGGGACAACGAACGGATAGACCAATACATGGAGAGGTTTGTCAAGGAAAGCATGAACATAAAGGATGTCCCGGAGGTCATGAAGATCAGCAGCTTCATAAACGGATTAAAACATGCACAACTATGCGAGAAACTGGGGGAAGAGTTCCCACACTCATTTGACAATCTCATGAACAGGGTCAGGGCCTTTGTCAGAGGCAAAGATACAGTCAGCAAGGCTAAGGAGACAGATACCCTACCCCGAAGGGTCACCCCGATCGCCAAACCTCTTGATAAAGGTACACCTTATTCCAGAAAACCTGCTTTTGATAGAATGTTGCATGACAGGGTAAGACCCTCATACTCCCCATATAGACCTCGGGGGAGAGGCCCATCCCCCTACTCTGGCAGCTTCACCCCTCTCACCAAGACCCCTAGTGAAATATTGGCCACTGAGAGGGTGAAGAACTCCTTACCAAGGCCACCACCCATAAAGCCTGGGCCAAAGGCACAACCAAGCGAATATTGTGACTTTCACAAAGGATTTGGCCATAAGACCGATGATTGCATGTACCTAAAGAGGGAAATAGAAGCCGCGGTGAAAACGGGAAAACTGGCCCACCTGGTTAAGGAGATTAAGGAAGAAGGGGCGGATCACAGAGGGAAAGATGCAAGGGAGCCTGGGAGGGCAGATGTAGATATGATTAGAAGGAGGAATGAATTTGATAACACCAGAAGCGTAAAGGCCAGAATCCTGGACTCCCCGGACTGCATGAAAGCTCCCATCCTGATGCCACACTTGGAGGAAAGTGAGGTGCATCGGCTCCCACTAAACATCTCAGCCATAATAGCTGGCCACAAAGTGGCCAGAATACACGCGGACGGGGGATCTGGAGTAGAAGTTATATACGAGTATTGTTTCCTCAGGTTTGACAGGGATGTAAGAGACAGGCTTGAGGAGGACTCCATCCTTCTAGTAGGATTCAACAACAGTGTGTCACACCCCCTGGGAAAGATCAGACTCCCATTCACGGTTGGGGTAGGAGATCGCGTTCGAACTATAAACCTAACTTTTGCAGTGGTCCGAGCACCCTCAAAATACAACGCAATCACGGAGCCTTAGTGTTCCAGACGCCAAAGGGCCTGGCTTGGGTAAAGTCCGCATACGAAGTAGTTTCTTCCGTGTCTGAGGGGGAAGCATCCGAGAAGCCCCAGAAGGATGGGGTCGAGGAATGGGTCCTTTGCGACAAGTTCCCGGAGCAGACGATTAAAGTAGGAAGTCACCTGAGCGACAAGTGCAAGAGTGCTCTTAAGGAATTGCTCCTTCTCAACATTGATGTGTTCGCATTTCAACATGGGGATATGACAGGAATCCCAAGAAGCCTAATTGAGCACCGGCTCAAAGCCAATAAAGAAGAAAAAACGGAGCATGGGCCCCAATAAAAGGAGGGCCGCCTGTGAGGAGACCAGAAAACTACTCAGAGCAGGAATAGTTAGCGAGGTAAAATACCCATCCTGGGTTGCCAACCCAGTCATGGTTCAGAAGAAAGACGGGGGATGGAGGATGTGCATTGACTTCCAAGATCTGAACAAAGCATGTCCTAAGGACTGCTACCCCCTCCCAGAAATAGACGTCCAGGTGGATTCCTTATCCCAATATCCCCTGAAATGTTTCCTAGATGCCTATAAAGGATACCATCAGATTCAAATGTCAATTGAGGACGAGGAAAAAACCGCCTTCTTCACGGACGAAGGGACATTTTGTTATACCAAGATGCCCTTCGGTCTTAAAAACGTTGGGGCCACGTATCAAAGATTTATGAACGCCCTCTTCAAGGAACAACGGGGGAGGAACTTGGAGGTATACGTTGATGACATCGTTATCAAGAGCCTGACCGAGATGGCCATGATAGATGACATAGCCGAAACCCTTCGCACTATGCAAGATGTGAATATGAAACTAAACCCCGGGAAGTATTGTTTTGGGGTAGAAGAGGGAAAATTCTTGGGGGTAGTAGTCACCAAGGGCGGAATCAAAGCTAACCCGGAGAAAACTCAAGCTGTGGCTGAAATGCGGTCTCCCAGGTCCCTGAAAGACATCCAGCAGCTGAACGGGAGGCTAATCGCATTAAATCATTTTTTGTCAAAAGTAGCTGACATGACTCTCCCCTTCATGAAGGTGCTGAAGGACTGCCTCCAAACAGATAGATTTAAATGGACCTCCGAGGCAGAGGCTGCCTTTCAAGAAATGAAAGCTTATATCTGCAAACTCCCAACATTGGCCACCCCAGTACCCGGAGAGCAACTCCTCTTATATATGTCCGCCTAAAAAACAACCATAAGTGTGGTCATGATGGTGGAACGGGAGGGAAAGCAGATACCGATATATTTCATCAGTAGAACACTTAAAGGCCCCGAAGAACGCTACATGCCTCTGGAGAAGTTAGCACTAGCCCTTGTTTTCACGTCCCGGAGACTTAGGAGGTATTTCCAAGGGCACAAGATCACCTTGATGACTGATCAACCCCTCCAAAAGGTACTCAGGAGGCCGGAGCTGTCGGGGCGGTTGGCTAAATGGGTCGTGGAATTGGGGGAACACTCCTTGGAGTTCAAACCCAGAACAGCCATGAAAGGACAAATTCTGGCCGATTTCTTAGCAGAAGTCCCCGAGGATGAGGAAAAAGAACTTCTAAAATGGGAAGCCTTGGAAAAAGAAGAAAAAGAGAAGGAAGACGAGACTATGTGGAAGCTACTCACAGATGGAGCCTCCAGTGAAGAGGGGAGCGGGGCAGGCGTTACATTTATAAGCCCTGAAGGAGTGGAGTTAACCTACGCCATAAGACTGGATTTCGAGAACACTAACAACACGGTAGAGTATGAGGCCCTCTTAGCAGGGATGAGGTTGGCACAAAGGATGAAAGCAAAACATGTGGAAGCCAGCACCGACTCACAGCTGGTGGTCAAGCAGTACCAAGGAGAATATGAGGCTAAAGACAACACCATGGCTCAATATGTGGCGAAAGTAAAGGAGACAGCTGAAGCATTTAAAACTTTCAAGCTAGAATACATCCCCCGAGGAAGAAACAGAAAACCTGATGCCCTCAGTAAGCTGGCCTCAGTAGCATTCGACCATCTAGCAAGAGAAGTCAAAGTGGAAGTCCTGACTTCTCCCTCCCTCAGCACAAAGGAGGTAGCTGCGGTTGAGAATGTACAAGAAACATGGATGACACCAATCGTAAAGTTCCTCCTGGACAGGACACTACCCGAGGGAGACTGGGCAGCTAGGAAGATAAGGGTAAAGGCCTTGCAATATGAGATGGTTGATGGAGAACTATACCGGAGGTCATACCTGGGCCCATCCCTGAAGTGTGTTGACATGGAAGAAGCTGAGTATGTGATTAGGGAAATGCATGAGGGAATTTGTGGAATGCATTCGGGGCCAAGGAAATGAATGCGGAATTCTATTGGCCTCAAATGTACGAAACAGCATCCGAAGAGATCAAGAGGTGTGACAATTGCCAGGTGCATGCACCTATGACTCATCGACACAAACGCCCTATGATACCAGTCTCAACATCATGGCCCTTCCAGAAGTGGGCCATCAACATAATCGGGCCATTTCCGGAGGGTCCATGAGGAGTCAAGTATGTGGTGGTCGCTATTGATTATTTCACCAAGTGGATCGAAGCAAGGCCCTTGGCAAAAATAATCGGGGAACAGATGAGGCGATTTGTATTACATAATATCATTTGCAGGTACAGGGTTCCAAAAGAGCTGGTAAGTGATAACGGTGTCCAGTTTACTGGAAGACCCTTCAAGCCATGGTGCGAGCAGATGCACATACATTAAGTGTTTACCTCCGTCACTCATGCCCAAAGCAATGGACTGGTAGAAAGAGCCAACCAAAGTGTTATCAAAGGGATGAAGGGAAGACTAGGGAGGAAACAAAAAGGATGGCTGGAGGAGCTACCGTTTGTACTATGGGCGTACAGGACCACCCCTAAGGACTGCAACGGGGAAACTCCTTTTAGCTTGACTTATGGGACTGAGGCAGTCATCCCAGCTGAAATAGGATCCTCGACTGCAAGGATGAGGCTCAGGGAGGCGGAGAACGAACAGGACCTCCAGATGAACCTGAACTTACTGGAAGAAAGGAGAGAAGTGGCAGCGGTCAGGGAGGCTAAGTATAAGAAGCACCTGGAAAGCTATTACAATGCCAAGATGAAGAAGCTTAACCTCGTCCTGGGAGATTTGGTCCTGAGAGTAAACGAAGCCAGCTTGCAGGAGAGCACTGGAAAGCTAGGACCCAATTGGGAAGGGCCCTATCGGGTCGTATGGGCAAACGGCAAAGGAAGCTGCAAATTGGAAACCCTCCAAGGCAAGGAGGTCCCCAGGACGTGGAACCTCATGCAACTTAGGAAGTACTACATATGAGGGGTCTATCCCCAGGAAAAACGGCCAAAAGCCACTTTTGTAATATTTAACTATTAGTCTGGGGCTCCCCCAAGAACAGATCTTTTGTAACAACTTATGCTGGGAAGTTTAATCCCCAAGAAGTAAATGAGAAACGGACAACTAACCTGTCCTCTTTTGGTAAAATAACAGGTGTTATAGCCAGGAAGACGTGCCCAGGAACACTATAAACCTAACCAATAAATGAACACATGTGTATAAGGTAAATCGAACTTACCAAAAGCCCGGCTGTGGGGCAAAATAGGGTCTGGCTAACCCAAAGAAAGCGGACAAAACAAACCAAAAACATAATCTCACATTATAAACCTGTCCAGCGATTGGCCTCGAACAGACAATCTTGGTTTCCCAAACAAACCATAAATACAACACACTTCTGTAAGCAAACTACAAAAAGAAGTCTTTCTTTATTTATTTGCAAAATAAATGTACAAAGAAAAGCCCTAATAACTTTGGCAAAAGCAAAAAGCATACAAAACAACAAACACAACAAACTTAGACCAAAGCACATCTTCTGGCAAAACACCCAAGGGTCTTCAGGGAAGCGCCAACTTGATTCCTGGCAAAAGCCCCTGCAACATGAAAAACCACAACAAGAAACAAGGGATAGACAAGAAAACAACACACAATCATAAAGTTGCATGATTCGATACCAAGGAGGCCCCCAACACAAAGGACCTCCTTCCAAACAACCAAAAAAGTTTAAGTATCCTAGGATGGGCAAGTTATCCAGATTACAACCATATCGAAAGAGATCAATGTTCGGAAATAACTGGGGATCACCCGCTGACAAAGACGGTGGAGACGAAGGGCCATCGGAGGAAAACAGAGCTTTCAACTCATCAATTGATATCATGGGATGCTCTAGGATTTTCTTGAGAATGGCTGGTGTCTTACTCCCAAACTCCTCATCCAGCTTGGATAATATTTTCTTTGCCTTGGAGTTATAAAGCGGAGTCTCCTTTCTACCCAGTCCCTGAGCAGAGTAGATATAGCCATCCTTCAGTCCAGCTTGATAGCCAACATCCCGGTACGCCCTATACACCTCCTCCAAGCCACTTTTAAACTCCTCTAACTGAGCAACGGCGGTAAGGAAGGCTCCGAAGCCCTCAGTGATTAGCCAATGTTTCTCCTTTGCCAACCACTGGTTATCATCGGAGGTTATCCCATAATCCGCATACATGGTGTTCAATTGCTCCTGGGAAACGGAGCCAACATCGTTCAGATATTTTAACTCAGCGGCCAACTCTTCCTTCTCTTCCACCAACACCGCCATCTCCTTTTCCCAGGCTCGCTCCTTCCTCTCTAACATGGCTCCAGCCCCTAGATAGGAAACATCGCAAAAAATCCAAGAAACAGTTGAAAAATAAAAAGGGGGGGGGGGGGAAGGCTATGTACCTTCTCCTCCTGCAACTTTCTCTCAGCTTCGACCACTTGACACCTAAGTTCGGCAGCAACAGACTGGGAGGTCTTAAGCTCACCCTTGAGACCCCCATTCGCCCTCCTCAAATCATCAATCCGCTGCAGCATGCCAGCACCCCTGAAAAAACTCTCACAAAGAGACATGCTATACTGATCATCGAAAAGATCGTCCCTCAAAGCAGAATTCACGAATTTATGAGAGGGAGGAACAGCATGACTCAGGAAGTCCCTAGCAGCCTCAGGAGTCCCTATCACCGAGGAGTGAGTTACCTTCCATCTGGGGACATAGGTGAAGGGGATAGCATCAGCAAACAGAGGAGCCAAAGGGGACCGATGAGCAAGGCCCTCAGGTTGAGTGGGTTTACTGGTCCCCGTAGCATGAAGAGGTGAAAGTTCAAAGGCTGAGGTAAAGTGAGCCAGGCCTACTTCCGGAGTTTTGTCCTGAACACAGGAAGAGGAGGGACCAGTAGGGATCTCTATGGGATCATGAGAACTCCCCTGCACAAAAAAGAACATCAGAAATAAAACAGAGATGGGGCAAGTAGACAAGAAGAAAAAAGAACTCACCAACAAAGGTGCACTCACAAGACTTGAAGACCTCAGGTGTTTGGACAAGGAACCCTTGACCCCAGCAGGGGGAAGTTCGGAAGCAGCCTTCGACGAAGGAGGGGGCTTCTCTCCACTGGCACTCCGGAGCCTTTGCCGGATATCACGAGGAGCAGGGGCTGGCTTAGGACTCACAGCCTTCCTCTTACGAACCAAACGAACCTCTAGATCTTCATCACCGCTTTGATCAGAATGCTTAACAGAGGCAGGATCGGGAGAACTCTCCTCCCCATCAGAGGAGGTGTCTTCACCCCCTTCTACAGCAACGGAGCCCCCTGCCTGGGTAGACCCCCCGGTAACCTGCACCATCCCACTCCGGTTGAAGCCAGGATCAACTTCACCACCAACCACAAACTTCACATCCTTATAATCCCCCTGAAGCAGTCTCCACAAAGTCAACTCTGCATAAGAAAAGATGCTAAAGATGACTGCACAGATACCGAGAAACACAAACAAATGACAGTAAAACCAGGGCAGAAGGATACTTTTTTTACCGAAAAAAGCCTTGGGACGAACAGAGTAAGAAGGGCTCAACCCCCCATAGCCAAATCCCCTCAGAAAAGGTAAAAGCCCTCGTGGGGTTTTCACACATGCGCTTCCACAAGACGGTCTCATTAGCAGACAGGGTGGGAACAGTATCTTCAATAACAGCCTCGACATCCCTGGGCAGTGGGGATTCAGGTATCATGGTAGCCGAGACAAAAATGAACCTATTCTTCCAATCCTTCGGGTAAGTAGAAGTGGGCATAAAAGTATAACAGGGTTTCGACACATTGTTCTGATGCTTGGCAAAAGTAAACCAATCTCCATCAGAGATCAGTTTATAGAACATGCAAAACAAGGGGACAGATGGCTCACCGGAAACAGCTGCACAAGACAACTCAAAGTGCACCACTCTCATAAGCCCTAAGGGGTGCAACTGAGAAAAATGAACCCCGAAATGGCGAAGCAAAGCAACCTTGAAAGGAGAAAGAGGATACCGGACTCCACAAGAAGAAAACGCCAGTGTATAAAGAGGAATCCTATCCGGTGTGAATTCTGCCGGTTCGTTAGGACCCGGCAAGGTGGGAGAAAACCGCTCATGAATGTTATATGTCTCAACAAAAGACCTTAAGTTCTTTGCCGTCAAGACAGATTTGATCACAGAACGACCGGAGCGACTCATAGTCGGAGAAAAAATGATGATCGGAGGAATTGTGACGGAAGGGAAGAAGGAACCAGAAGGTTTAAGAGGAAATTCAAAAAGTAATGAGGTATTTAAAAGAGGGCAACTGACACACAAGAAACCGTCTTGACGTTCGTCCCTTCAAAATTCAAAAAAGACGCACGTGTCTCTAGGGGATTAACTCCCGCCGTCAGCGTTCGGTGAAATGATGGCTAGAAGGAATAGCTAATTATAACTGATCAGAAGTGGGCCCATACTCAAAGCCCAAAAAAGCAAGCCTTCCTTTCGAACAATTATGATTCAGCCCCGGATCATGAGCCTCGGGTCTCAGAACCAGGGACTAAAGATGACTTGACGACGGGCCAATGGGGAACCCCATTTTTACCCGCTTTGGGCTGTCTGCATACGGGCCCAACAGGATGCAAGCCCAACCAAAATCTAACTTGTCCGTTAAGGTTCTTCTATTACAAAATGAGTGGGAAACGAGGATTCAGAGCATGCAGGCCACCATTAATGACTGATAAGAAGAGTATCTTGGCTGGCATTGTACTTCTCCTGCCGGGACATTAAATGACGCTGCCAATCTAACCGTTAGGGGTCAGACACGTGTCTGAGCCCCTCGAAGACTTCCTAAAACCGTCAGATCATCTCAACAAATATCCCACATGCAAGATAAGGGCTAAGACTTATATAAGGAGAAGAAAACGGTAACAAGGGGATTAGAGGTATCATCTTCAGACTATCTCATTTACTTCACTCTCATTTACTACTCTCATATTTACTTCCGACCAACATTCTCACACATTAATCATATACACCACATTTATTGGATTCACACCTTTGAGGAAACATTCCGGTGATTATACTCATCGGAATAGGCTCCTCCACCTCTCCGGCAAGTTTACTTACACTCACACCGGAGCTTGGTCACGGATCCCTCTCCCGGGGCCCTCCGTGACGAGACTAACGGTTTATTCTTTTGTAGCTACAAGAAACGGGGCATCTCTACGTCAGCAAAGATCCATTGAACGTCAGCCAGGATTTGGGTATTCGACAGACAGATTAACGAAAGATTGTTAATCGAGGTATACAAACAAATCCTGTTAATAAAAAAAGCAACTGTCAATAAATAAGTTAGCACATGAATATATTGCGGTTTAATATGTGTCTCAAAAGGGGTAAAGCATATAAAACAAATCAATAGAATGATTCCTGCTTCTCTCTACCTTCTCTCTATCTACTATCCCTAAATTTTGATTCTCTCAGTCTACTATCCCTAAATCAGCACCAGCTAAAACCAAGTTCAAAAATTTCTTTTCCAGTGAATAGCACCAGCCCCCTCCCTAACTCTAGTCCTTCAGTCAAATTGAAATCAGCATATGTATGATTTGATTTATAGACGACTATCAATCAAAAACACTGAAGTATAATGTGTTTAATCGAAGAAATTTATGACGATTGATAAGTAGTTGAGTACCGATGGTTAGGTGATCCGTAGTTCGTCTTCTCGTCGTACTTCTTCCATGAATAATAAAATATATTCCAGCTATGGTCAGAACCATAAAATAAAAGAAAATCACATAAAACAATCTAAAATCATGATTGGTAAGATACTTACTGAAACTCATACATAGTTATGAACCAAGTTCCATTTTGATCAAAAACTCAAAAGGTTGCATCTCTCAAACCAAAGTGTATATACATAAATTAAAGTAGTTGGCATTAAACTGCCACTTACTATACCATAAATTACTATAACTAAGCACTTAACATGTTACACCATTGTTCAAAATAATGCATAAACACAGTTGAAAGCAACCATCTTGCTCAGGTGGAACCGTTTTTCATGATATAAATATATAAAACCCATTTTAGACATGATATATCTAAAAAATTTATTGAAATATACACAATCAAAGAAAAGATTTTCAAATTAAATAGATTCTAAGTGATGTTGATTTTTAACAATTTCTAATTGCACATCCTTCACATAACTACATATGAATTTCAAACCTTTAAGTTCCAAAAGGGCTAACTACTTGTTTTAGAGATGATAATATTGTTCATAAAAGCAAGTTGTGCATCAAAGAAGAAGTTACGGTATATTTAAGGAGTTATAGCGATGATGATTCATGATAGTATGCTTAGAATAGTCATTTAATACAAAGAAATTAACAAAACAATTTCAAAATAAACTATAAGAATTTGATTGAACACCTTATAAACACAACTAAAGCAATCAAAACAATGCACGACTCAATCCGCTACTTACCTCAACTAAATGTGTAACAATACCGTAAACAGTGAATAACTGCAAGAAAGAAAAAATGCATAAATTAAATAAATAGATATTGTTGGTATTGATGAGAACATACTGCTCCTTCAAGTTCTATCCACTGACCTTTCAAACGAAACAGTTAGTGACCACTGGTAACTACATGTACATATATTCAACCATGACTTAGTCATCGATATTGCCATATCTGGACTTAATCAAAGAAAATGCAAATTCATACTTTAATCATATATTCATATTATATTTTCTTTAGGGTAGTTTTGTCTGGAAATCTGACCGGAGAGGGGTCGCCGGTGTGAGAAATAACCGCCGCCCTTTAAGCTTGTGGAATCGACACTGTCACTGCTGTAGTGGTCCGCGGCAAAACCCTAAACGCGCCGCTGGAGTTGCCTCATGCCATCATTGCCTTTAACATCAGTAATCATCCCATCCGTTGTCGTCCGACCATAGAGTTGTCGGGAGCAATTTTGATGCCTGTGGGATGAGAGAGAGCAATCACTGAATGAGTAAACAATAAATTAGGATGGCTTTGCTGGTAATTCATGCTCCTTATATAAATCATAAATAAACTGACCCATTTTTTTAGGAACTGAGTTGGTTAAACACCACGTTCATCCGAATTGGTAGGTTAAACTGATAAATTGTGGGTGTTAAACTTTAGTTGGAAGTCCTAGAATTTTGCATGAATTATAGCAAATTAGGAGAGAAGGGCTGAACTGCCATCAACTGCCTTATTTTTTTGAGTTTAAACGGATAGGATTTAAAGTTGAGAAGATCTGACGGTGGTGATACTTTCTGAGAGTGGTTACGTTTTACGCTGTCTATAATATATATAATGTTACGCATCCGTCACTGACCGGATGTACGGTAAAAAAAAAATCTATTTATGAATGTAGGTAAAAAAAATAAAAATTGGGATATCCCTGATTTTTCTTTCTAAATCCTCCACTGGTTCAATTCCAAGCAAGGAGACAATTTGGTGTAATTTAGTAGTGTGATTAGGAGTTGTGTACCATTAATCGTTCAAAAAAAATCAGTTTTGTATCATGTTATTTGATTGTATGTGCACATGTATGAACCTACTTATTTCTCTTTACAACACAATCATTTCAAAAAAAAAAATCTATTTATGAATGTAGGTAAAAAAAATAAAAATTGGGATATCCCTGATTTTTCTTTCTAAATCCTCCACTGGTTCAATTCCAAGCAAGGAGACAATTTGGTGTAATTTAGTAGTGTGATTAGGAGTTGTGTACCATTAATCGTTCAAAAAAAATCAGTTTTGTATCATGTTATTTGATTGTATGTGTATGTGCACATGTATGAACCTACTTATTTCTCTTTACAACACAATCATTTCCCTTAATTCAAACATATTTCGTATGCTCATTTCTCTGTCTTTTCCATTAACCAAGGATTCAAGGAAAGCAGAAGAAAATAAAAAACAATAGCTCCAAGCAACTTTCTTATGCACATGTTACTTGCTTCAAGTTTGCAGTTTAGTTAATTTCATAAAAAGGTTAGGTATTTGTATTGACATAAATGCCCTTTAACATAAACCTTGCATTTTCTTCACTTTAATAATTAATAAACTTGTCAAAATCTTCTTTGCTGTGAATTGACTTTATGCGTATCAAATTGTTAACAGTTTTGCATCATGTTATTTGGTTGTATGTGTATCTGCAAATGACATTAGAAGAAATAGAAAACACTCACACATGGACCAAATAGGTAGAATAACAAAACTTCAGATTCAAATAACAAACTGAAGATAGTAAAAGGAGAAGTAACATTGTTACATATCAATATCATTTCCCCTCATAAAATGCTTTTAAAAAACTGGCATACTCTGGTATTGAAAACGGGGCTATCTTTGTCTGATGAAAGTATACACCTGAGGGCCCGTTATCCGGCAACAAAGCAACCATTACCGGGCCTTTAGCACCTTCTTCCGCTGTCAAAGGTCCAGTTTGAGATGTCATATCTGTTATAACATACCCGGGATGGACACAGTTCACAAGAATATTCTCATGCTTTCTTGCCATGAGCCTTGTGTAAGCATTAAGAGCAGCTTTTGAAACTTTGTAAGCAGAGACTGTTAGTGGCCATCCATTCTCCTTCAACTTACCAGCCTTAAAATCACTCAAAAACCATTGAATTATCTCATCTATCCTTTCTTCAGTTAAGTTGTCAATATCTTGCAACTCTTCTATCAACTTTTCATTGTGAAACCACTAGAAACCAGAAAATAATAGTGTCTTAACTATATGCAAATTTTCTTTTTTTGTTATATATGCGTTAATGAGTTATACTTACGTATAAGTGTCCATAGCCAGAGGTAACATTCACAACTCTCGGGGATTTAGATAGTTTGAGAAGAGGAATAAATGATTCTGTAACCTTTTTAGTTGCATAGTAGTTTGTCTTCAGACATTTTTCTCCCAATTCGTAAGGTTCCTCGATAATGTTGGATAAAAGATGCGCCTTCTCATCAACAACTTGATCCTAACCCAGTAACAATTTATTTTATCAACGAATGTGATATATACATAGAAAGGTATCGTTAGATAGATATAAAATATGAGTGTTTATGGTCCGGTTTTGACGAAAACTATGAGGCGATAGATATAAAATATGAGTGTTTATGGTCCGGTTCTGACAAAACTATGTGGCTGAAGGGTGTGGTATAAAGCCCATAGGGGCTTTATCACGTCACATCAGATCCACATAGGTGCCACGTCATATGGGGGCTTTAAAGTCACTCCCTTTAACTTGCATGCAATGGTTTAAAACCCTCTATTAAACAAAATAAAAAAAAAGAGATTTTATTGGTTGAAAAGAGGTTGGCCCCACCTGCACACACCTTTAACGCTCGTTAGCACCATGGCGAAGAACCCATAGCGCCCCCTATTAACTTGGAGGGGATGGTGTACAACGCCCCGGGGCGCTATAAATGTTGAGGCGGCGGGGTGACGCTAAGCCACACCCTGTGGCCTAAGTGTTGAACCGGATTCATTGCAATAAATACACTTTCTTCCCGATGCAACTTAAAAATGTCTTAAACATGTACTGGACTGATGGACAAAAAAAAGGGTCCCCACTATGAATTAAATAAATGGGTACCAATTCAAACTCTAAACCACCCATGGTGGGGTGTAATGATAAGCCAATGGATAGAAGTTAAAAATGGATAGAAGTTAAAAGACTATAGTGTCGTCCATATCTATGATATTTTGGTGGATCTCACACTGCTCTTTAGCTTTCAGAAACAGTCTTGTATTTAACTATTTATTAGATTAAATAAATGAAATGACTAATAATTTGTATAAAGAAATACTTACAAACCCTCCTCCGTCTCTAAACTCTTTTACATCGAGTATAACAAGCCCAGGTTCCGCTGCATTATTGATCTGTAAACAAGTTTTAGATTTTCTAGAATTGAAATGATTTGCTTAATTACTTGTTTTAGCAATTGATATGAAAATATTTTACGGATCACAAGAATTAAAAGTTCTTGCAAATGGCCTATTATTGGTTTGGTACTTACCAAGATATCTAGCTTCCCGATTTGTGTTTGGACAAATTTAGTTAAACACCTGATACTAGATGGATCGTTGATGTCTAGTTGATGGAAAACAACGTCAGAAAGACCAGATTCACTGAGTTTCTTCACAGCTTCTTCCCCACGACTTTGATTTCTAGATGTTAATATAACCTTGACTCCATTTGTAGCAAGTTGACGGCATATTTCAAGTCCAATTCCTTTGTTTCCTCCTGTGACAACGGCATATCTAGATTTTCAAAAGAACAAAGATTAAATTGTAGGGAGTATTTTAAAGATTTTTAATATAACTACTTATGAAGTGAGAACAGGAAGTGAATTGAGATATAAGAATTTTAAAGATTATGAATATAAACATTTGGTATGTACCTTTGCTCCTCCATTGGCAAATAGGAAGTGAGAATTATGATACGAAGAAGTAAGCAAGCAGTACCTCTCCATCGACTTAAAATTAGTTGATTCATTTTTTTTTATTAGTTTATGTCTTCAAGTGTAGTTACACGTGATATCATTTCCACCACAAAATAGTTTCCGCCATGTACACATATATTGATGATTTTATTTATCTAGACTACAACTCTTTTGATAAAAATTGAAACTTAAGTGCTAATTAAAATCACTGTTCATAGGCTCTCTCAGTTCATGTATACTAGTATTTTTTTTATATTGCGCGTTGCGGCAAAACCGAGCAAATGATAATGTAAAACAAACATGTTTTGAAAATAAAATATGTTGTTTAGAAAGTCAAACCATTAGAACGATTTAGTTTATCATCGTACCATTTTAGGATACCAGATAAATACTTTATTTTGAGTACAACTTCGTTTTTAACAAAACTTATAACGGAATGTCAGAGAGAGAAATCAAGTACAATTACGTACTTAAGTTTTTATAAAAAAAGTTGTAAACGTAAATTATTAAAGAAATATCAAATTAATCGATAAATTAATATATGTTAAAAAAACCAATTATTAAAAGAAAATAAAGGAAATATATGTTTTAAAAAAAGAAAAATATGTTATTAAAAGTAAACATAATAATAAACTATAATAATATATGTAAAAAAACAATTATTAAAAAAGGTAAAGGAAATATACGTTTTAAAAAAAGAAAAATATGTTATTAAAAGTAAACCCAATAATAAACTATAATAATATATTAAATAATAAAATAATAAAAAACTATATATTATTATAAAAATATAGTTACTATTCATCAAAGTTCGTCAACAATATATATATAATATATATATAATATATATATATAATAGTAATAGTAACTAGTAACTAGTAATAGTAATATTCTTCCATGCGTTGCGGCGAGTATTAGGTCAGTATTGGTTTGATTTATTATGGTATTAGTACGGTATTCGCACTCGATATATCATGGAAATATAAAACCCAAAAAATAAAGTTATGCTATGACCAAAATGATATCGACACGTGTTTTACATCAGTTGAAAAACCATAAAAACGAATATCAATAACGGTTCTGATAGTATCGGTACCGATGTTGTTAGGAACCGACATGCCATCAATATTGCTAGATGATATCAGTTTGGTTTGTCACATACCAGCACTCTCTATAGCTTAAGGTATATAAATTTTTCTCTATATTATTACCAAAGTTGTTCACACGATATTGGTTCGGTTCGTCACAACAGATAACCAAAAAAATCAATTATATTTGACCTACCTGATTTGAAGAAAACTTTTATTGAAACGTAGTTAAAAGTAAACACGTCGTAATGGTATATTCGTAATTTTAGAAAACATAACACTGCATTCTTAGAATAGCGAAAAGGTAAAATGACGTTTATTTACAAAAAAAAAAGATACTAAAAGTAAGATGGTTTTGATAACACTTACATTTGTACTTCGATTACTTGTACGTTAACACTCAAAATTCATTTTGAATATTTTTTTGTGTCCATGTGGATAAAAATAGACATGTTTAAATTAATATATGTTCAAAAGTTACTAATATAATAAAATAAAAGTTATAATAGAAAATAAAAAATTATAAAATGTTGTATCATAGAATAAAACTAAAAGAAAAAAGTTATAATAATAAATAAATATTTAGTTGCTATTCATCATCAATCTAAATTAATATATACAAATAAATACTCTATTTTTAACATAACTTCATTTTAACAAAATTTATACCGGAATGTCGAGGAAATAAAATTAACACAACTAAGTACTTAAGTTTTTGGAAATAAATTAACGAACGTAAGTTATTAAAGAAATATCAAGTTAACTGATAAAGGAAATATGATAGAAAAAAAAGAAAAAAGAATTAATAAAAGTAAAAAATAAATGAGAAACGGATTATGATTTTAAAAACAGTAAAATATAATAATTAAAACTATAAAAATATTAAATAATAAAATATAAAAAAACTATATATTATTATAAAAATAAAGTTACTATTCATGTTCACTCGTCAATATTATATATATAATAGTGGACTTCCCCCGCGCGTTGCGGCGGGGAGTTAGTTGGTAGCGGTATGATTCAATAAAGTATCAATACCATAATCGACACTTTGTATAGCGACCGAAAGATAAACCCCAAATAATAAAGTCATGATATGACCAAAAACATATCGACACATGTTTTACATCGATCAAAAAATATAAAAATAAAGATTGATAATTTCAAAAGTATAACATTGGTACCAATGTTCATTCAAAATTGACATGGTACCAATGTTGTTCGGACAATATCAGTTTTGTTCGTCACTGACACTCGCTATAGCTTATGATATAAAAGGTACTCTATATTGCCACCAAAGGTGTTGAGATAGTTTCGATTCGCTTTGTCATAGAGATAAACAAAAAAAAATCAATTATAACTGACTTAATCCATTTTGAACAAGGCTTTTATCAAAACACGGATAAAATAAGCATGTCGCAACAATATATTCAGGGAATTATAAAGCATTATACTATATTATTAGAATAACGAAAGAAGGTAAATGGCAATAATTTATAAAACATCGTATCTTAACTGTTAAAAAAGAAAAACAGGATGTGTCTAAAATTAGAACAAAAAAATAAATAAACACTTAATAAATTATATCAAATAGATATAGTCGTGGAGTTAGATTTTTAAAATAAACTAACTAACACAACTTATTTAAAAAAATAAAATTAAATAATGAATAAAATTTAGTTAAAAGGGATTGCTAAAAATATAAATGCTAAAAAATAAAGAGTTAAATGCCATTTTAGTCCCTGTGGTTTGGGTCATTTTGTCAGTTTAGTCCAAAGGTTTCATTTTTAACATGTGGGTCCAAAAAGATTTCACAGTTGCCATTTTAGTCCACTGGATTAACTTCATCCGTTTTTTCTGTTAACAAGAAGGCCAATTCGGTCAATTTATATGGCTGAAATGCCCTTTTAGTTAACAGAATTACATACAAAATGACCAAATTGGCCTTCTCGTTAACATAAAAAATGGATGAAGTTAACCCATTGGACTAAAATGGCAACTGTGAAACTTTTTTGGACCCACAGGTTAAAAATGAAACCTTTGGACTAAACTGAAAAAATGGTCCAAACCACAGGGACTAAAATGGCATTTAACTCAAAAATAAATATAGGCTCAAAATTTAGAATAAAAAAATACTTAAAAATCTATATCATTGCTCATGATGACTTTATATTAATATATATAATAATAACCAGATTATTTGCATGCGCGTTGCGGCGGTACATTATTATGGGCATTCGATTGGTATTAATATGGTTCGTGACAGTACTGGTATGACACATGCACTCGTTATAGAAATAAACACGTGTTTTATATAGACCGAAAACTATAAAAATGAACATCGGTACTAGCACCAATATTGTTTGAATGGCATCTATTGGTTCAAATCATCACATATTGATATTAATTGATTATCGCAAACAAAGTTGTTTAAATGAATGATTATCAAAACCGGAAAGCATAAAAATGAATATAGGTATCGGTGTTCAGTAGGGTATGATAGTGATACAGTGCCAGCTTATCGAAAGCGAAAATAATAAAAATAAATACCGATGTTGTTTGGTTAGTTTCGATTTGGTTCACTATGGCAAGGGCACAAATCCATTACCAAATAGGACACAATAAAAATGAATACAGGTAAAAGTACCAATGTTGTTTGGTTCACTAAACAATACAAATAAATACCGGTACCGTTACATATATTGTTCGTGTAACACCCGTCTAATTTTACTTGAATTTAATAGTAATTCAAAACATGTTTATAAAATAAGTCTAGTTAAACATAGATTTCATAAGTAAAGTAAAATAGTAGCAAAAGCTTAGTCAACAAATGACTAAGTTAGAACATTCAAAAGTTGTTTAACAAATTGTTTACATCGATTAAACAACGTCTATTAAAGGTCAAAATATTGCGGAAGCATCAAAAGTTGTGTTCGGTTCTTCGACAATTGCTTGATCACCATCTGGAAGTTCACCAACATCACCTAATGTCAAAACCACGTTAAAAGTTAGTTTTGACTATAATAAAACACGTATAAACGAATTCTGGTATCAAAACAATTGAAAACAACAAAAAATTTCGGATCAGAGTCGCTCGCGCCCCGCGAGAGGTCTTACGCGGGCCGCGAGAAACCCTCGCGTGTCGCGGCGTGTTCCAGGTGACCTTCCGCGTGGCGCGGGGGGTCATGTTTTCCAGCAGCTCAAGTTTTGTGAGCTGCATTTGCTGCCAGCTCCGGAAAATCCAGTTTTTTTAACTTCGTTTGGCCATATCTTTTGACTCGTAAGTCCGTTTTAAGTGATTTTTCTTCCTATATGTCTGTAAATTCATTACCGACATAACTATTATAAATTTGATACCCAAAATTTAATTTACGGACCGAAAGACCATATGTCATTATGTAATTATTCGACCCATTTTAACCTTACCATTTTACTACCATTTAACTAGTAAGTATATGGCACTTTATACCCAACATCCGGGGCTTATTATCACCTGCATTTCTTTACCAATCTCATGGCTTAATGCTTTCATGATTTTCATCGCCTATTTAACTTTCTAAACACTAGTACAATAATTTTCACAACTAATCGACCCGTTTGGCTCATCTTGGGGAATTCCCCAATATGATGACTACCAAACGGTTCCTTATCATTCTTAACCTATTACCTCGAGTAACGATTCTGGTCGCTACAAACGACACCGTAACTATCCTACAATGAGAATTTGCATAATATAACAACAATTCGTTTAATGTAACGGGTCAAGTTACATACTTGCGTAACTAAACAACATCATCAACCAACAATTCTAATTAACTATTTTGACCCGTTCGTTTATCGAGTGAACTTCGTCACTTCTATGACATACCAACTCGAAATTTACACTACATTCTTATTGACATATCTACGACTATTGATTATACCTAATGTAACAAAACCGAAGTTACGTACCTTTAAAGCACACCCTTCAACCGTGTATCACCTTCGGCTTGTCCGCTTAGCAATTCGGATTCTTTACCTAAAGAGTTCCATTCACAACCATTTTAGAACCCTTTTTACATTTATTTATCATAATTCATTATGATATCCGAATCTGCGTTTTTGTCCGATTATTAACATTTTGATCCTCACTTAGGCGTTTTAACAAACACCTAGCGGGTCGGTTTTTTACATAATCCATAGTAAATTCATGACTTGTTAATTTCATCCAAATCACTTCAATTAACGAATCTATACTAAATTTTAACATCAATAATTTCAGATTCACCACATGGATTCAGATTTCACTAGAATAAGAACCATAATTCTAGTGTTTATTTAGTTTCTACAAACTCACTAATCACCTACAATGGTGATTATAAACTCCAGAAATATAATGCTAGATTTCAACAAGAAATCATCTAGGGTTTATCTCTAGACATCACTTTGCTTCTAATTTCATCAATACAACAATCATGCATGCTCAATTTTTTATTTTCTCAATTAACCTAAAACTGAACATGAATCAAAATACCAAAATTTTGCATACCTTTTGATCCCTGCAACGAGGTGATCACTAATTCGTGTTTGAAACTTGATTTAGAGCAGATTAAGGGCTCCAATTTGTGAGTTTTATGTGGAAACTAGGGTTTGGAGGACACTCCCTGGTCGCCCCTTTCTTATGTACGGTGTGTTTGGTGTTTTATTTACCAATAAAACCTCCATGTTTCAAGATTTTGCTAATTTAGTCCCTCAACTCTATTTGACTTATAGTTTAGGTGTTTTAACTTATTATATATCACCTCAAGACTCTTAACTAACTGGGTTATCGATTCCTAGTTAGCTTGTTCTTGTTTATTTCATGCTTTATATATCTGATTTAAAATTTTAGAAATTTCGGGGTGTTACAAGTCCACCCCCCTTAAAAATGGTTTCGTCCTCGAAACCGGAAATGCGTACCGAATAATGTCGGGTAGAGACGTCGCATCTCCTCTTCGGACTCCCATGTAGTGTCCGAACCCTTTTCTATGTTCTCATTTGATCTTAGCTTGATCAATTTTCTTATTTCGCAATTATTAAATCTTACGATCTGGAATCTAATGGCCTTACTACATAATTGAGGCTGTTAGCCACCTCGATATCATCATAATGGATGTAAGCCGTTTCCTCTGCTAGGCATTTTCGCAGTTGTGACACATGAAACGTGATGTGTATTTCACTCAATTCGTCCGGTAATTCAAGGCGATACACTACCTTGCCGACCCGTTCAATGATTTTTTTAATGGCCCGATAAACCTTGGGTTTTGTTTCCCTCTCTTTCTGAATTAGATAACACCCTTTCATGGGAAAAACCTTTATCATAACAATGTTACTTAACTGAAATTCAATCAGTTTTCGGCATCAGGGTTTTATTCATATTGACATGTGCGTCTTCTGGGCACATGTCCTATTGAACTTTAACCTTTTATCACTCATTTCCTATCTTTGTCGCCTTTTGACCGGGTTGTCTTTTGACCATTCCTTCACTGAGTCCGTCAGCATACTTACTTGACACTAGTCTTATATTGACAGGCGCTCTCCATAGGTCACAGTGTTATTTAGGCTACAACTTGTTTTATTGCCTAAACTAATTGGTCACTATTTACCTCATACTTCATCATTCGGGTATGCAATATTGCCGTCATCGGCCCTTTGCGTGCTTATAATTTCATATCTAGTCATTCACACTATAACGTGATTACATTCTATATTACTTTTGCGTCCGAGATCACATCCCGCCATGTTTAGTTTTACATCGACTTTTCATTCTTAAGAATCTTTCCTCTGAATGCATCATCTTACAGCTTTCGGCATTAAGACCTAAGTACTAACCATTTTCTAATTTCTCTCTCGGTATTTATAGCTGTTAGAACATCGTTTCTTTACTAAAACTGAATTTTAGTTTAATGTTTTTCTCTTTAACCATGTCGATTAATTATATCAAGGAATTGACTACAATGATTATTCTTCGGGTTTATCATTTTACGCGAGAAATCATAATTGGTTCTCCACGCTTTATATTATCGACCCGTAGGTCCCTTTTATTTGCGGCCCAATGGTCATTTTGTTCCCGTAGACCTTTACATTGTTTATAATCTGGAGGTTATGGTGATCCCATGGATCATCTTCTATTCGTTTGACCTTGACTATAGTCTAAGGCTACGCTCATTTTCTTTCGGATTATCTTTCCGACTCTATGACTTCTTATGTGTCCTTCGTGTCGGTTTATTTTATTCATACCGTTATTTGGTTTATGCCCCTATTTCATTTCAACTCGCTACTCGGGTTCTTGAACTTGTTTTTTTTTTTTTTAACACTCCGGTTTCATTGGCTTGCATTTTCCTTTTTATACTCTTTTATGACCTATCCCATAGTTTCAATAATATTTCACGCTTTCATTATCCAAGTTGCGCTTAATTGGGATATCGACTACTATACTTTATTCAACCCACCCAACATTAAAGTAGTTGAACATGACTATCGAAATTTCTGTTTTAGCAAAATTTTATCGTTTTCTAAGTCATAACTCTTAATCCGAGTTTTTTAACTTTTAATTAGCTTTCTCGAATGTTGGTTACGCATTTATCTGAAAACATAACTATCAATTGGGTATTTTACCGATATTATTTTCATAGCAACCCTTCCGGCATTCCTCAGACTTTGTTTCTCGATTTATTTGATCGTGTCAGCAAAATCCACCGCTTTTACTCAACCAAGTCTTTTATTCTTTCACTCGTCTGGTTTGACTTGTTCGTGTGAGTTCCATCTCCTATGACAGTCAACTTTATCCTTATGCCTTGACATTCTAAATTGTCGATTCCTATTTTCGTTTACTTGATTCTTATTCTAACGCTTTCATAATGTTTGTCTTACTAATTCTTTTACATATTCACCCTCATCAAGGTGATTATCGTTCTTCCTCAAGAGGAATTTATTAATAACATGTTACTTGGGTATCTACTCATACCCGAGCTTTTAAATCCAAATTTATTGGTATTCCATTATTTACAGCAACAATTAATACATATTGTCCATTTAGTTTCTTTTTCGAGGATATTTCTATCCAAATCTTAATCTCTTGATTTCTGACTTTAACCCATTGTTACAATAACAAAATCAATTCATTTCATGTTATTGTTTCATATCATTGTATGAAATTTATCCACATCGTTTGTTGACATAAACGATGTTTCTATTTGTTTCATTTAGTTTGGCTTAGTCTATAACCATGTCCGTGTCAACTTATTACTATTGTAAACTCCCAGGGTTCGGGTGTTATTACACTCCTCCCTATTATGACGCTTATCTTTCATTACATTCTCGGGTTCGAGTGTGCACGCACCCCTTCCCAAGGCAATATTTATCATGATCATTTTTACCTTGCTGCTCAACGTACAATTTCAGCACCTCTTATAAACTATAGAACTTCTATTATTACCTCTTCCTATTTTTCAAAGTCTTGGTAATTTCGTTAACACTATTGTAGAATGTTAAATAAATCGATATAAAACAAACGATTTATTTGCACTCGTAATAATTAAAAATTCATGCTGAAATTTAATTTTCAAGAGTATACCTGAAACGACATCAGGTTCAGCTTTAGCCTCCGTGGTTCTTATATAAGACAACTTTGTCCTTGATTTCTGAGCATCAGACTTTGTGTTAGTTGTGTCCTTGGTTCCAAGCCTCTCTGGACATTTTGACTTTTTATGTCTTGGCTTGCCACATGTGCCCTTGTGAATTTTTCCACAAAATCTACACTAATGTAACACACTTTTTGTAACTCTCTTCTTGGGAGCTTTATTAGATTTGGACTTCTTTACGGATCTTGGATTCATATCCAACACCCTCCTTTCTTCTATTTCTTCTAATATGCTGTCTTTCAATTCAGCCATCATATCGTTCACCACCGGCACAATTGTGGTTTGTAGTCTATCAATATACTGTGATAGACTATTTTCTAGAGCTTTTCCGACCTCCTCGGAAATCTTAGCTTTCAATTGTTCAGTCAATTGAGATGTCGAATCATCTCCGGTTACTCCAGACATTTCTTCAACTGAAACATCCATCATGATTTATCAATAATTGTTTAATTCATTTCCATCTTATTATACGGAAATTTATATCATTCTCACTCCATCATAATTAATGTGTTATTCTTTTTCGGTTTGGTCAAGTATATATCTTGCCTTACCTTTCTCACTTAGTGTATTTTCCCGGGTTCGAGCGTATTTATACACTCCCCACATACACTTTTCACATAATTCTTATCGTTTAATCTCAATTATAAGTAACTCTTACCAGATGTCTTGAAACTGAAATTTTTACATCGATTATTAAACATTGCATTTATAATATAACTTTGTTTGTTTCGGTTTAGCCAAGTTCGTAACTTGCTTTGACCGTTCTCTTTTTAGTGCACTTTCCGGGTTTGAGTATATTAACGCACTCTTCCCGTGCACATTTATTTCCATCTCTTTCACTTCCATAGGATAAGATCTACTGAAATAACTAATTAATCCTTACCGGACGATCGATCAAGCTTGAACCGAACACTTTGTTAACAACCTTGAGCTCTGATTACCAACTTGTAACACCCGTCTAATTTTACTTGAATTTAATAGTAATTCAAAACATGTTTATAAAATAAGTCTAGTTAAACATAGATTTCATAAGTAAAGTAAAATAGTAGCAAAAGCTTAGTCAACTAATGACTAAGTTAGAACATTCAAAAGTTGTTTAACAAATTGTTTACATCGATTAAACAACGTCTATTAAAGGTCAAAATATTGCGGAAGCATCAAAAGTTGTGTTCGGTTCTTCGACAATTGCTTGATCACCATCCGGAAGTTCACCAACATCACCTAATGTCAAAACCACGTTAAAAGTTAGTTTTGACTATAATAAAACACGTATAAACGAATTCTGGTATCAAAACAATTGAAAACAACAAAAAATTTCGGATCAGAGTCGCTCGCGCCCTGCGAGAGGTCTTACACGGGCCGCGAGTAACCCTCGCGTGTCGCGGCGTGTTCCAGGTGACCTTCCGCGTGGCGTGGGGGGTCATGTTTTCCAGCAGCTCAAGTTTTGTGAGTTGCATTTGCTGCCAGCTCCGGAAAATCCAGTTTTTTTAACTTCGTTTGGCCATATCTTTTGACTCGTAAGTCCGTTTTAAGTGATTTTTCTTCCTATATGTCTGTAAATTCATTACCGACATAACTATTATAAATTTGATACCTAAAATTTAATTTACGGACCGAAAGACCATATGTCATTATGTAATTATTCGACTCATTTTAACCTTACCATTTTACTACCATTTAACTAGTAAGTATATGGCACTTTATACCCAACATCCGGGGCTTATTATCACCTGCATTTCTTTACCAATCTCATGGCTTAATGCTTTCGTGATTTTCATCGCCAATTTAACTTTCTAAACACTAGTACAATAATTTTCACAACTAATCGACCCGTTTGGCTCATCTTGTGGAATTCCCCAATATGATGACTACCAAACGGTTCCTTATCATTCTTAACCTATTACCTCGAGTAATGATTCTGGTCGCTACAAACGACACCGTAACTATCCTACAATGAGAATTCGCATAATATAACAACAATTCGTTTAATGTAACGGGTCAAGTTACATACTTGGGTAACTAAACAACATCATCAACCAACAATTCTAATTAACTATTTTGACCCGTTCGTTTATCGAGTGAACTTCGTCACTTCTATGACATACCAACTCGAAATTTACACTACATTCTTGTTGACATATCTACGACTATTGATTATACCTAATGTAACGAAACCGAAGTTACGTACCTTTAAAGCACACCCTTCAACCGTGTATCACCTTCGGCTTGTCCGCTTAGCGATCCGGATTCTTTACCTAAAGAGTTCCATTCACAACCATTTTAGAACCCTTTTTACATTTATTTATCATAATTCATTATGATATCCGAATCTGCGTTTTTGTCCGATTATTAACATTTTGATCCTCACTTAGGCGTTTTAACAAACACCTAGCGGGTCGGATTTTTACATAATCCATAGTAAATTCATGACTTGTTAATTTCATCCAAATCACTTCAATTAACGAATCTATACTAAATTTTAACATCAATAATTTCATATTCACCACATGGATTCAGATTTCACTAGAATAAGAACCATAATTCTAGTGTTTATTTAGTTTCTACAAACTCACTAATCACCTACAATGGGGATTATAAACTCCACAAATATAATGCTAGATTTCAACAAGAAATCATCTAGGGTTTATCTCTAGACATCACTTTGCTTCTAATTTCATCAATACAACAATCATGCATGCTCAATTTTTTATTTTCTCAATTAACCTAAAACTGAACATGAATCAAAATACCAAAATTTTGCATACCTTTTGATCCCTGCAACGAGGTGATCACTAATTCGTGTTTGAAACTTGATTTAGAGCAGATTAAGGGCTCCAATTTGTGAGTTTTATGTGGAAACTAGGGTTTGGAGGACACTCCCTGGTCGCCCCTTTCTTCTGTACGACCCAAACACACACCTATGTGTGTGTTTGGTGTTTTATTTACCAATAAAACTTCCATGTTTCAAGATTTTGCTAATTAGTCCCTCAACTCTATTTGACTTATAGTTTAGGTGTTTTAACTTATTATATATCACCTCAAGACTCTTAACTAACTGGGTTATCGATTTCTAGTTAGCTTGTTCTTGTTTATTTCATGCTTTATATATCTGATTTAAAATTTTAGAAATTTCGGGGTGTTACAGTTCGGTTTGGTACGATAGCGGCATAATATCTGTTTTTCAATAAAATTGATATCGCAATGTTGAAAAAACACAAACATAGAACGTAAGTTATTAGAAAAAAATAATCAGATTACTGAATTACTTGAAAAAAATTAATCACTATTCATGCACACTTATATATATATATATATATATATATATATATATATATATATATATATATATATATATATATATATATATATATATATATATTATAAATATAAATATAATAATATAAATATAAATATATATATATATAGGATGTTCAAGAGTGAACACTGGTATATTTGCGAACTGAGCGAACTAATCCTGACCATACATGTGTGTAAACCAATGGTCATGATTTGATGATGAAATACACTAGTGTATTTTACGATTTGATGATGAAATCCTAGTCATACACGTGTGTAAATCAATGGTCATTATTTGTTCACTCTAGAACCCCGGTTAGGTTAACGTACAATATCCCTTATCGTAAAATATGTACGCGCTCATCTCAGCCGTCAGATCTTCATCCCACAATGAAATCGCATGTTGTATTTTTTGTAACAGTTTCCCATGTTGGTTTTTTAACATGCGATTTCATCAAAATTACCACATGTGAAATTGTTACAAAAAACCAACATGCAATTTCATCAAAATTATCACATGCGAAATTGTTACAAAAAAACATGCGATTTCATCCATGCTATTTTATAACATACGATTTCACTATATCGTACGTTAAGGGATATTGTATTTTACATTTTCACTATATATATATATAGGGGAAGGTTCTATGCAGAACACTAAATATTGCGAGAACACTAAATATGTTGGTTATGTGTAGGCTAAATTACCTACATGTATGTAGACTATGTGTAGGGGAAAATATATGATTTTTTTATGTATATATAATACACATATGAATGTAAGAAACATAAAATTTAAAAAATATGAACCTTAAATCCCAAAATTTAGTGATTTAGAGTTGTTCTTTTTGTTCTCGCAATAATTAGTGTTCTGTAATGATCCTTATCCTATATATATATACCAGTATATTCTGTTATGCTTCGCGGCACGAACCCGGTCAGTAACAGTTCGGTTCATTATAGTACCGCCACTCGCTATAGTAATCGAAAACAATAAGAATGAATATCAATACCGAAACCGATATTGTTTATTTGATATCGGTTTGGTTCGTTTGTGTTTTAGGAACTGATGCTATTTAGTTGATATCGATTTGGACTGTTTGCATTCTATGGTTGTATTTTACAACATTGCCATATAAATTTCCGAAAACGGATATTGTGTCGCTATCGTACCAAATCGAAACCGACTAAACCGAACCGCACAACATCGAAACCGGTATGTATTCATTTTTATGGTTTCTTGTATGATAATGGGTACCGTGCCACTACCATAGTGAATCGAACCGAAACCAAATGTCATTTATTTTTATTGTTTTTTCTTTCAATAAAGTGGCACAGTATCGCTACCATACTGTATCGAACAAAATTAGTAACAGTATTTGTGTTTAATTTTATGGTTTTCAGTTTCAAATTTTTTTTAATTCATACAACTCTTTCTACGACGATACTTGAATATTGGTTCTAATATCAAGAAAATCTGAAATCGATGGACACCGTTCGAACAACATCGGTGTCGGTACCGCTGTTCGTTTTTATCATTTGTGTTCGATGTAAAATACGTGTTGATTTCTATACTGAGTGCATGTATCATATCGGTACCATAACGAATCGAATCGATCCAACGCATGCAGTAACGTACAAATAATTTAGAATGTTAAAAATCATAGATACGGATTTAGAATTTATTTTTAAAATTTAACAAACGTAATTTATTATGAAAAACTCTAATCGAGTGAAAAATACGACACCTTTAAAAATCCAATAATTAAAAAATGTTATGCTACTATTCATAAAGAGATTCTATTCATATATATAATAGGGGGTTACCCGCCTAAGCATTGCGCGAGACGCCCTTGTAATCTGGCTAGTGTTCCCTGAAGTGTTGAAATGGTCTCACAACCCCTTGTAATCTGGTAGTGTTGAAATGGTCTCATTTCTCGTTTTGATGGGTCGGTACAACCCTCCACCTAAGAACCTTACACGGCCATAAATTTTTTTTGGAAAGGCAAGCGAGGATCATTTTTATTAACCACGCCTCACTCTTAGCAAGGTGCTAAGAGCGTAGATAAAACATGACACCAGATTACAATTCACTGACCATTATCTTCTTATATCATTCCACCATAGAAAAAAAACAATTCTACCCAAAATTAATCTGCCCAAATCTTTTACTCTAGTTTTTCCCATTTTAGTTGCTTCCACTTTGATCTATTTTGAATGCACCAGATAGATGTTTCTATTATGGCCTCCATCAATTTTTGTTGAGAGTTTGAGCCTCCTTCAAATATCTTTTCATTTCGGTTGTTCATTTTTGTTAAGAGAGTTTACGCCTCCAAATATCTTTTCTGTAACACCCTAACACGTTTTAACCAAATTTTGACGCAGCGGAAAATACATACTAAAAATTTCTTTATAAGTTATTCTTTCTTTCACTTAAATACATCAATCCCTTTTCATAGATTAATTAAAAACTAACATACGTATATCGAATTAAGTGACCACATACACACCCAAGTACAACCCATGTCTTGACTCGATCTTCAACCGCTTACACATCTTGAACAAACATTCATAAACCTGTACAACCTGCAGTCACCACAACCAATTACTTCATTAGCAACCAGTGACATAATATATATACTTTAAAACGTGCATAATCAAGCATCAACATCTCTTATTCGCGTTCATATAAGTCCATTCGTCCATCCATTCGGACACTCTCGTACGAATTCCGTACTTAACCTTCATTCTCCATTATTAATATACCTGTACTTTCATTTCATTCTTAACAGAAAACAATTAGCATCATTATACTTTCCTATTCACTTTCGACTTCTTTTTCCGTAAACTTACCTATTTACTTCCATTGTTTAATACTTTCACATGTATCACAATAATGATCATAGTACAATATATTTTACATCTAAAGTGTAAGTCCGGAATTTACTTACTTTACTCGTCCGTATTTGTATTCGCTTACTTGAGTCTTCTTGTCCCGTTAGCCTTCCTCTCTCCCATCCATCTTGACATGATTCCTATACTTTCATGTCATTACATTAACATCCTTATTAGCATACATGACTATTCATATGAACGATCATATCAAGTTCATATCTCACATATATATTCCATTAGCCGATTCAAACAAGCATATAGCATACTCAACATCATCATAACACAACCTTCACATATTATTGTCATTTAGACATTTCATTAAACACGTGGCGTGCGTACTACTTCCTAGGCACCATGTACAACTAGTTTATGCATAATCTTCCTAGTTCATTCATATTTCATCAAATCTTCTTACTAATCAACAAGTATCATTAGCACATAAACATCAAGCATAGCATCATCATATTTCTCCTAATTCATCTAACAAGAATTCATCATACCCACATAATACATCAATCTTTCCACAAGACTTGGACATAGATGGTGATTCTAGTCATCATCTTCACCATAACTAACGGGTTTCACCTCTAATCATCAAATTAGCACTAACCATACGTAACCGATGTTCTATACGAGGGTTCTAACTCTTGTACATGATTAATTTCATATTAACTCACGGATTAGAACATAACCCACTTCACCCATGATCACCAATCTTAAATTTAAGACATACCTTCTGATCCCCTCGTGATAGTGATCATTTATCCATGCTCGGTTATGATTTTAGACTTCATTCCACCCTTCAATTTGAAGATTTATCAAGAACTAGGGTTTGAACCCTTGTTCTTCTTCTTCCTGATCGTCTCACACACACACGAAGTGTGTGTGTGTGTGTGGGGGTTTTCCTTTATTTAATAAATCATGTTTCCTTTTTACGGTTTTGGTCCCTCAACTTCGTTTCAATTAATAAAGAGACTAACACTCATTATCTTGTTACTTATATATACATGTCACCACTCGGTAAATTATTCCTAGTCAACTTTTATTTACGGGTCACTTTTACCCCAAACGGTAATTTACCCGTTCCTTTATATTAACCGGGTTTAAATTATCAGACCCCATTTTTGGGGTGTTACATTTTCAATGCGGTTGTTCCATATCTTCCACAGCGTGCAGATTTCGGCTCCAGTTGCTTTCTTCCTGTTGTTGATTTATGTGTTGTAGTAGCCCATTTAGTCTCGAACTGAGCCGGGATAGGTAGTTGTAGCCATACACATACTTGCCACCAGATGCTTCTCGCCCTAATAAAACAACTTTATTTACAAATGTATGATTCTCAGGGAAATATCTTTTTAAGATACATGTAAATGGATGAAAAAACCACTCTGCTAAGCATGCCTTTTTTATCCAAGATATACAAAATGTTGATGTGGAAATTAGTTTAAGTGTATAGTTTATAAATGATAAAAATGTTTCTTCTAATGCTCAAAGAATAGTAAGTGGGTCCAGTCCAATTCACCTACATCGGTCAAATGAGTTTTGCTGGTTGAATAAATGAGTCATGCTTAAGTTCGCCAGTTTAATTGATGAATCCGAGCATGACCCTTAAAGACATCTACTCTAATTCAAGATACTTAAAAATTTTCATCTTTAACATGATCCACGTAACCCATTCATCTACACGGGTCAGATCGGTTTCGCGGGTTGGTTTAATGAATCATGTTCGAGTTCACGGGTTAAATTGATGAACCCGAGCATGACAAAGTGTCAAAGACATCAACTCTAATACAAAGACACTTGCACTTGTTCATCTTTAAAATGGTCCACGTAACCCATTCATCTTTAAAATGCATTGAAAACCGGGAGATTTTATGCATAAGGTAGTATATTTTGGAAGCAATCCACCACTACTTGGTCCTGTAAAAAAAAGGGGAGAATAGGGGCAAAATAGTAAATGCACCAAAGTAGGGCAAAAATACAAGCACCTTAAAAGGCATACCAAGCCCACCTGTCCTTGGACAGTTAACATCTCAAGGAACACAGACAAGGATAAGTGGTGTGTGAAGACCATTCATAATCAACACAATTGTTTGACAACAAGGACCTGTTTCTTTGTACACAATGAATTCGATTGCCAAAGAGATCCAACCGATGATTGAAAGCAATCCAGACATGCCAATTCAAGCAATCCAAAGTCAACTGCTTCGGAAGCATCAACTAGAAGTATCACTACATAAGGTCTTCAGAGCCAAGAGGATAGCAACTACGAAGATCTATGGTGATTACCAAGAACAGTATGGTCTGCTAAGGTCATACTGTGATGAACTTCTAAAAGCCAATCTAGGTAGTACAATTAAAATTGATGTGGAGCCATGTGGGAACTCAGCTAGTCCTACAAGGCAGTTTCGTAGGGTTTATTTTTGTTTGGCTCTATGATGAGAGGATTTAAGATGATTGGAAGACCATTGCTGGGTGTGGATGGTTGTTTCATGAAAGGTCCATTTCCTGGACAGATCTTGAGTGTTGTTGGTATTGATGGGAACAATAGCATATATCCAGTTTGTTATGCCCTTGTTGAGGCAGAAACAACACAAACCTAGAAATGGTTTTTGCAACTGTTGAGAGATGACCTAGGGTGTATGGCTGACTCTTGTTTCACCTTCATCACTGACAGACAAAAGGTAATAAGTTCTTAAGTGTTAATTAATACGTTGCAAAAAAATTTGGTTGAAAATTATTGTCATTAATTGCATTTTGTATCACAGGGTCTGATTCCGGCTATGCTAGCTGTTTTCCTAATAGTGAGCACAGATTTTGTTTGAGGCACATTCATGAGAACATGAAATCAAAGTGGTGTGGAGATGTTTACAAGAATTTGCTTTGGTCAGCCGGAAGAAAGACATTTATTCCATACTTTAACAAAGCTATGGAAGAAATTAAGACCACAGAACGAGTTATGTATGACTGGCTGAATGAGATCCCATACACCGCTTGGTCAAGAGCATATTTTTCTGGAAGAGCTAAATGTGATATGTTGCTGAACAACATATGTGAGGTTTTTAACAGACAAATCGTAGGAGCAAGGGACAAGCCGATTATCACATGCCTAGAATTCATTCGGGAGTACATGACCAAGAGGATAGTGAATGTCAAGAAATTGCAAGCAAAGTGTATGGGCCCAATGACACCTCATGCCATTGAGGTCTTCGATGAGATCAAGAAACAGGCTGCTGAAATGTCTGTTTTAATGGTTGATTCAGACAAGTATCAAGTAACAGGTCCGAGATCACAGTGTGTTGTGAATGTTAAACATAAAACTTATGCATGCGGGAAGTGGGATTTGACAGGGATGCCTTGCAAACATGCAGTTGCAGCCATATGGGATATGGCAAGGAATAGCATTGATGCTGGCATACCAGAATAGTGGGTGGATGAAGTGTATTGGCTGTCAACATGGAAGAAAGTATATGGCAATGTCATAGAGCCAATCAACGGGGCGGAGATGTGGACTCCTTCAGAGTGTCCAACAACATTGATCCCACCAAAGCATCATACACAAGTTGGAAGGCCAAAGAAGAAAAGAAAGAAGGCATATGGTGAAAAAGAGCTTGAGAAGGAGTTCGACAAAGGAGGTAAAATGACCAGAAATGGAACTAGCATCAAGTGTGGTAAATGTGGGAACATGGGTCACAATGTCAGGAGCTGCAAAGGACAAGGGGGTGAACAAACCACTGCTTCATAGGAATCACACACTGCCACTCAAGGTGCACCAGTTTACAATCTTGATGACTGATGGATGGTTTGTTAGTTTAGACTATGTTTGTTTGTTTGTCAACTTCGTTCAAGACAATGTTTGGTTTGTAACTTTGTACTATGTTTATTTGTTTGTTTGTTCAAGACAATGTTAGGTTTGTCAACTTTGTTCAAGACATATGTTTGGTTTGTACCTTTATGTTTGGTTTGTCAATGTTTGTTCAACACAATATGGCTGCTTTAGTACAAGACATTGTTTGGTTTGGTTTGTAGTCATGGCTACTTTATGTTTGTTCAAGACAATATGGCTGCTTTATGTTTGTTCAAGACAATATGGCTGCTAAGGTAATGTGTTCAAACAAAATTTTGGCGTAAAGTGATTCGATTACATTGTAATATTTAGTACAAATAAGAGGTCCAAAATACAAACTTACAACCAAACAAATCTAGCCTATTTCCAGTGACAATCATCCAAACAAGACCAATCCGAATCAGAACCATGCTCCCCCTCATATGGGTCAAAGTACCAATCATCCTCTTCATCCCAATATGTGTAATCCCATGCATGTTCCAGCACTTCAGGGTCATAATCCTTTGTCGGATCTCCGAATATCTTTTCATAATCACTTTCTTGCTCCATGTAAGGTCTGAGTATCTCAAACTCTTGATCCTCAAAGTAGACATAAGTGTCTGGTTCTTCGGCTGCAACGACGTCTTCATCCTTACCAACATCTTTATCATTCTCAACTTTATCATTCGCCATACCTACAGAATTACAACCAGGCTACAAAAACATACATATAAGAACTTGAACAAGGACCATTGCATAAAAAAGTATAATTACAAGCAGTCAAAATACACAACCAAATATAATTTCTCCACATTAAACTACTTAACCAAAAAAACAAGAACAATCAAGACCCAAGTAATCACAAAGTACATCTTCAGTTTGAACACATCTCCATTCTTGTACCGAGCCAACTGTTCTTTGCACTTAGCCAACTCATCCTTATCTTTAATGCTTTGAATTAAACCATGCATTACCTCTTGACAAACCGGACATCCCTGTTCTTCACCTTTGTCAGCCCATCTGAGGAATCCACATCCTCCAACCTATTATCGGACATCAAAAGCAAGAGTTTCAAACACAGTTGATTTTCAAAAAGCATAAAACATAACAAACTTACACATCGAAGATACCATCGACCAGGATTAGTTGTCGATTCTGATTGTTTCACCACTGTTTTCGCACCACAAGGACATATGATGTCTGAATCTTTAGTTTTGCCCTTGAATCGAAGCACAGAGGACGAAGATGAAGACATGTTCAGGGCAGTGAATTGAGGGATGGGGAAGCTTGAATTGGGGGGTCGATTGAAGATGAATTGCGTTTAGGGCAGGGTTCAACCTTTTATTGGAGAAGAAGAAGGGTACTTTCGACATTTCCATACAAACTAACGGCCAGTCTAACGTTGAAATGGTCAGGGGGTAAACATGCGACATAACAGTGAACAGTGGGGGGTAAAAATGCAATTATTTCCTTAGGGGGGGGGGGGGGTAGACATGCCAATGACCCTTAACCTCAGGGGGTAAAATTGCAGTTTACTCTTATTAATGAATATGTAGAAAATTAGTCAAAAGATCTCTCTACATTTCATCTAGTTTCTCCCTATTTGCTTTTGGTCATCGATTAATCGGTTGGACCCCAACAAACGTTTATGTTTATTTATATATGTTTGGCATTGTTTAGTTACCATATCACTTTTATTTTATCTTTACTCTTTTTTAACTTTTCATATATTAGTTTTTTTGTTTCATTAAATTTTTACTTTTTTAGTTTACTGATTATTATTTTTTAGTAATTTTGTTATCTTTAAATATTTGAATATATTATTTCTTGTATAGAACTATCCTTTTAAGTAGCAGTTAAAATAATGTTAAAGAATTCGTCATTGTTAATGTTAAAAGAATCCGTCATCGTTTTTTGTGTTTATAGTACATTGATAGTTAAAAAAAAGTCGACACGCGACAAAACAAAATATAAGTCAGACCATCCATTTAAAACTAGTAGTAAATCCGTCCGGTGGACGGGTTTTTTAAAATTGTAATTACAACAGTTTTTATCTATAATTATACGTGTAATATGAACAGAAAGTAAAGCCTCACCTTCAAATACTATAGCCAAGAAATAAAATGACCATATTCAACAATAACATGATCATAGCCAAGAAATAAAGCACTTCTCAAGTTACGATTAGCCTTATCATACTTCGTTTGTCATCTAAATCCGAATAACAACTATAAGTACAATGTTATATTAATAATTGCATACACTCACACTCACAGGTTGATAACAAATAAATCTGATAACTGTATCTTTGACAAGTAACTACGTACTCTCGTCTTTGGGCTTTTCTTGTACAGCTACCCATTTTGTTACATCTTCATAGACAATGGACAGATTAACGAAAGATTGTTAATCGAGGTATACAAACAAATCCTGTTAATAAAAAAAGCAACTGTCAATAAATAAGTTAGCACATGAATATATTGCGGTTTAATATGTGTCTCAAAAGGGGTAAAACAAATCAATAGAATGATTCCTGCTTCTCTCTACCTTCTCTCTATCTACTATCCCTAAATTTTGATTCTCTCTGTCTACTATCCCTAAATTAGCACCAGCTAAAGCCAAGTTCAAAAATTTCTTTTCCAGTGAATAGCACCAGCCCCCTCCCTAACTCTAGTCCTTCAGTCAAATTGAAATCAGTATATGTATGATTTGATTTATAGACGACTATCAATCAAAAACACTGAAGTATAATGTGTTTAATCGAAGTAATTTATGACGATTGATAAGTAGTTGAGTACCAATGGTTAGGTGATCCGTAGTTCGTCTTCTCGTTGTACCTCTTCCATGAATAATCGTAGGCCGGAATGCCTGGTTGTAAAATATATTCCAGCTATGGTCAGAACCATAAAATAAAAGAAAATCACATAAAACAATCTAAAATCATGATTGGTAAGATACTTACTGAAACTCATACATAGTTATGAACCAAGTTCCATTTTTATCAAAAACTCAAAAGGTTGCATCTCTCAAACCAAAGTGTATACACATAAATTAAAGTAGTTGGCATTAAACTGCCACTTACTATACCATAAATTACTATAACTAAGCACTTAACATGTTACATCATTGTTCAAAATAATGCATAAACACAGTTGAAAGAAACCATCTTGCCCAGGTGGAACCGTTTTTCATGATATAAATATATAAAACCCATTTTAGACATGATATATCTAAAAAAATTATTGAAATATACACAATCAAACAAATGATTTTCAAATTAAATAGATTCTAAGTGATGTTGATTTTTAACAATTTCTAATTGCACATCCTTCACATAACTACATATGAATTTCAAACCTTTGAGTTCCAAAAGGGCTAACTACTTGTTGTAGAGATGATAATATTGTTCATAAAAGCAAGTTGTGCATCAAAGAAGAAGTTACGGTATTTTTAAGGAGTTATAGTGATGATGATTCAAAACAATTTCAAAATAAACTATAAGAATTTGATTGAACACCTTATAAACACAACTATAAGAATACAAAGAGATTATCAAAACAATGCACGACTCAATCCGCTACTTACCTCAACTAAATGTGTAACAATACCGTAAACAGTGAATAACTGCAAGAAAGAAAAAATGCATAAATTAAATAAATAGATATTGTTGGTATTGATGAGAACATACTGCTCCTTCAAGTTCAATCCACTGACCTTTCAAACGAAACAGTTAGTGACCACTGGTAACTACATGTACATATATTCAACCATGACTTAGTCATCGATATTGCCATATCTGGACTTAATCAAAGAATATGCAAATTCATACTTTAATCATATATTCATATTATATTTTCTTTAGGGTAATTTGGACTTACCAAACAACGACTCCCTTTCCGGTTCAATCGCGCGCGGTAGTTTTGTCTGGAAATCCGACCGGAGAGGGGTCACCGGTGTGAGAAATAACCTAAACCTTGCATTTTCTTCACTTTAATAATTAATAAACTTGTCAAAATCTTCTTTGCTGTGAATTGACTTTATGCTTATCAAATTGTTAACAGTTTTGCATCATGTTATTTGGTTGTATGTGTATCTGCAAATGACATTAGAAGAAATAGAAAACACTCACACATGGACCAAATAGGTAGAATAACAAAACTTACGATTCAAAGAACAAACTGAAGATAGTAAAAGAAGTAACATTGTTACATATCAATATCATTTCCCCTCATAAAACGCTTTTACAAAACTGGCAAACTCTGGTATTGAAAACGGAGCTATCTTTGTTTGATGAAAGTATACACCTGAAGGCCCGTTATCCGGCAACAAAGCAACCATTACCGGGCCTTTAGCACCTTCTTCCGCTGTCAAAGCTCCAGTTTGAGATGTCATATCTGTTATAACATACCCGGGATGGACACAGTTCACAAGAATATTCTCATGCTTTCTTGCCATGAGCCTTGTGTAAGCATTAAGAGCAGCTTTTGAAACTTTGTAAGCAGAGACTGTTAGTGGCCATCCATTCTCCTTCAACTTACCAGCCTTAAAATCACTCAAAAACCATTGGATTATCTCATCTATCCTTTCTTCAGTTAAGTTGTCAATATCTTGCAACTCTTCTATAAACTTTTCATTGTGAAACCACTAGAAACCAGAAAATAATAGTGTCTTAACTATATGCAAATTTTCTTTTTTTGTTATATATGTGTTAATGAGTTATACTTACGTATAAGTGTCCATAGCCAGAGGTAACATTCACAACTCTCGGGGATTTAGATAGTTTGAGAAGAGGAATAAATGATTCTGTAACCTTTTTAGTTGCATAGTAGTTTGTCTTCAGACATTTTTCTCCCAATTCGTAAGGTTCCTCGATAATGTTGGATAAAAGATGCGCCTTCTCATCAATAACTTGTACCTAACCCAGTAACAGTTTATTTTATCAACGAATGTGATATATACATAGAAAGGTATCGTTAGATAGATATAAAATATGAGTGTTTATGGTCCGGTTTTGACGAAAACTATGAGGCGATAGATATAAAATATGAGTGTTTATGGTCCGGTTCTGACAAAACTATGAGGCTGAAGGGTGTGGTATAAAGCCCCTAGAGGCTTTATCACGCCACATCAGATCCACCTAGGTGCCACGTCATATGAGGGCTTTAAAACCACTTCCTTTAACTTGCATGCAATGGTTTAAAACCCTCTATTAAACAAAATAAAAAAAAAAGATTTTATTGGTTGAAAAGAGGTTGGCCCCACCTGCACACACCTTTAACGCTCGTTAGCACCATGGCGGAGAACCCATAGCGGCCCCCTATTAACTTGGAGGGGATGGTGTACAACGCCCCGGGGCGTTATAAATGTTGAGGTGGCGGGGTGACGCTAACACTATGTTCCCGAGTCATTTAACAGGGGGAGGTGAGGGAAGGGGAGGGGAAGGAAAATTTTCTCTCCTAATCTCTCTAATTTGGGAGGATGAATATTTGGTCATATTTTCTTCCCTTTTCCCTCCCCTCCCCCTGTTAAATGAAACTCGGGAACATGATTTTTCATATTTTCATCTCTTTTCCCTCTCCTAGCCACACCCTGTTGCCTAAGTGTTGAACCGGATTCATTGCAATAAATACACTTTCTTCCCGATGCAACTTAAAAATGTCTTAAATATGTACTGGACTCATGGACAAAATAAGGGTCCCCACTATGAATTAAATAAATGGGTACCAATTCAAACTATAAACCACCCATGGTGGGGTGTAATGATAAGCCAATGGATAGAAGTTAAAAGACTATAGTGTCGTCCATATCTATGATATTTTGGTGAATCTCACACTGCTCTTTAGCTTTCAGAAACAGTCTTGTATTTAACTATTTATTAGATTAAATAAATGAAATGACTAATAATTTGTATAAAGAAATACTTACAAACCCTCCTCCGTCTCTAAACTCTTTTACATCGAGTATAACAAGCCCAGGTTCCGCTGCATTATTGATCTGTAAACAAGTTTTAGATTTTCTAGAATTGAAATGATTTGCTTAATTACTTGTTTTAGCAATTGATATGAAAATATTTTACGGATCACAAGAATTAAAAGTTCTTGCAAATGGCCTATTATTGGTTTGGTACTTACCAAGATATCTAGCTTCCCGATTTGTGTTTGGACAAATTTAGTTAAACACCTGATACTAGATGGATCGTTGATGTCTAGTTGATGGAAAACAACGTCAGAAAGACCAGATTCACTGAGTTTCTTCACAGCTTCTTCCCCACGACTTTGATTTCTAGATGTTAATATAACCTTGACTCCATTTGTAGCAAGTTGACGGCATATTTCAAGTCCAATTCCTTTGTTTCCTCCTGTGACAACGGCATATCTAGATTTTCAAAAGAACAAAGATTAAATTGAAGGGAGTATTTTAAAGATTTTTAATATAACTACTTATGAAGTGAGAACAGGAAGTGAATTGAGATATAAGAATTTTAAAGATTATGAATATAAACATTTGGTATGTACCTTTGCTCCTCCATTGGCAAATAGGAAGTGAGAATTATGATACGAAGAAGTAAGCAAGCAGTACCTCTCCTCTTTATATCGACTTAAAATTAGTTGATTCATTTTTTTATTAGTTTATGTCTTCAAGTGTAGTTACACGTGATATCATTTCCACCACAAAATAGTTTCCGCCATGTACACATATATTGATGATTTTATCTAGACTACAACTCTTTTGATAAAAATTGAAACTTAAGTGCTAATTAAAATCACTGTTTATAGGCTCTCTCAGTTCATATATACTAGTGGAATTCCCCCGCGCTACGCGGCGGGAATTCAGTTTGTATCGGCTCGAATTTGTACGATACCGTCACTCGTTATACCAAGCTAAAGAGAAAACCCAAAAAATAATGTCATGGGATGACCATAAGGGTATCGTCACATCTTTTACATAAATCGAAAACCATAAAACCAAACACTGGTTCCTATTTTGATAATACACATACATGTACCGATGTTGTTGGATCATAATCGGTTCGCTTCATCACAATACCTATCTATACCAAAGAAATATTCTATTTGAATACAACAACGTTTTCAAAAAAAAAAAAACTTATACCAGAATGTCGAGAAAAAAAATAGTTTGAATAGGACTTATTCAACTTTTTTTTTTTTTGAAAAGCTTAAAAAATAGAAGTTGATAAAAAATACAATCGTTTATCAATATTAATAAAATAATATCAATAAATGTTCATAACTTAATACAATAACAAAAAAATTTGTAGCTCGAATTCAATTGGTATCGGCTCGACTTGGTACGGTATAGTCATTCGTTATACCAAACGAAAGAGAAAAACAAAAAAAAAATGAAGTCGTGGAATGACCAAAAGGATATCGTCGCATGTTTTACATAAATCGAAAATCATAAAGCCAAATGCTGGTACCGATTCCGATAATACACATACATGTACCGATGTTGGTTCATAATTGGTTCACTTCATCACAATAACTATACCAAGGAAATATTCTATTTGAATACAAACCCGTTTTAAAAAAAAATAGGAAAAAAAATTATATTAGAAAGTCATGAAAAAAAAAAAGTTTAAATACAACTACTTGTTCAACTTTTATGAAAAAACTTAAAAGAACAAAAGTTGATAAAAAAATACAACTATTTATCAATATTAAAAAATAATATCAAGAATTAATTTAATTTAATATACTAAGGGGCTGTTTGTTTACCTTATAATTAGGCTCTTAATGGTTCAGACCTCTTACTGGTTTAGCACTTAATGGTTCCGACTGCTTGTTTCGCGAGCTGATGTCTGAATGGTTCAGACATTTGCCTCTGAATGATTAAGCATTATACTGAGTCTGAATGGTTGAGATCTCTAATCTGAATTGGTCAGACATTTGTCTCTGAACGGTTAAACATTATACTGGTTCTTAATGGTTCAGAGCTCTTACTGGTTCAGCACTTAATGATTCAGACATCTTATTGGTTCAGCACCTAACCATTCAGAAGTTGCAAAAACAACCCCTAAATATTCATCACCTATGATTTTAATAATAATTATTAAATGTTTATGAATTAATTAATATAATAATAATAATAATAAATTACAAAACACTATTCATGGTAAGTTTTCTTTAATATGTATAATAATAGTAATAGTAACTAGTAATATTCTTCCATGCGTTGCGGCGAGTATTAGGTCGGTATTGGTTTGATTTATTATGGTATTAGTACGGTATTCGCACTCGATATATCATGGAAATATAAAACCCAAAAAATAAAGTTATGCTGTGACCAAAATGATATCGACACGTGTTTTACATCGGTTGAAAAACCATAAAAACGAATATCAATAACAGTTCTGATACTACCGGTACCGATGTTGTTAGGAACCGACATGCCATCAATATTGCTAGATGATATCAGTTTGGTTTGTCACATACCAGCACTCTCTATAGCTTAAGGTATATAAAATTTTCTCTATATTATTACCAAAGTTGTTCACACGATATTGGTTCGGTTCGTCACAACAGATAACCAAAAAAATCAATTATATTTGACCTACCTGATTTGAACAAAACTTTTATTGAAACGTAGTTAAAAGTAAACACGTCGTAATGGTATATTCGTAATTTTAGAAAACATAACACTACATTCTTAGAATAGCGAAAAGGTAAAATGACGTTTATTTACAAAAAAAAAAAAAAAAGATACTAAAAGTAAGATGGTTTTGATAACACTTACGTTTGTACTTCGATTACTTGTACGTTAACACTCAAAATTCATTTTGAATATTTTTTTGTGTCCATGTGGATAAAAATAGACATGTTTAAATTAATATATGTTCAAAAGTTACTAATATAATAAAATAAAAGTTATAATAGAAAATAAAAAATTATAAAATGTTGTATCATAGAATAAAACTAAAAGAAAAAAGTTATAATAATAAATAAATATTTAGTTGCTATTCATCGTCAATCTAAATTAATATATACAAATAAATACTCTATTTTTAACATAACTTCATTTTAACAAAATTTATACCGGAATGTCGAGGAAATAAAATTAACACAACTAAGTACTTAAGTTTTTGGAAATAAATTAACGAACGTAAGTTATTAAAGAAATATCAAGTTAACTGATAAAGGAAATATGATAGAAAAAAAAAGAAAAAAGAATTAATAAAAGTAAAAAATAAATGAGATACGGATTATGATTTTAAAAACAGTAAAATATAATAATTAAAACTATTAAAATATTAAATAATAAAATATAAAAAACTATATATTATTATAAAAATAAAGTTACTATTCATATTCACTCGTCAATATTATATATATAATATTATATATATAATAGTGGACTTCCCCGCGCGTTGCGGCGGGAAGTTAGTTGGTAGCGGTATGATTCAATAAAGTATCAATACCATAATCAACACTTTGTATAGCGACCGAAAGATAAACCCCAAATAATAAAGTCATGATATGACCAAAAACATATCGACACATGTTTTACATCGATCAAAAAATATAAAAATAAAGATTGATAATTTCAAAAGTATAACATTGGTACCAATGTTCATTCAAAATTGACGTGGTACCAATGTTGTTCGGAAAATATCAGTTTTGTTCGTCACTGACACTCGCTATAGCTTATGATATAAAAGGTACTCTATATTGCCACCAAAGGTGTTGAGATAGTTTCGATTCGCTTTGTCATAGAGATAAACAATAAAATCAATTATAACTGACTTAATCCAATTTGAACAAGGCTTTTATCAAAACACGGATAAAATAAGTATGTCGCAACAGTATATTCAGGGAATTATAAAGCATTATACTATATTATTAGAATAACGAAAGAAGGTAAATGACAATAATTTATAAAACATCGTATCTTAACTGTTATAAAAGAAAAACAGGATGTGTCTAAAATTAGAACAAAAAAATAAATAAACACTTAATAAATTATATCAAATAGATATAGTCATGGAGTTAGATTTTTAAAATAAACTTACTAACACAACTTATTTAAAAAAATAAAATTAAATAATGAATAAAATGTAGTTAAAAGGGATTGCTAAAAATATAAATGCTAAAAAATAAAGAGTTAAATGTCATTTTAGTCCCTGTGGTTTGGGTCATTTTGCCAGTTTAGTCCAAATGTTTCATTTTTAACCTGTGGGTCCAAAAAGGTTTCACAGTTGCCATTTTAGACCACTGGGTTAACTTCATCCATTTTTTCTGTTAACGAGAAGGCCAATTCGGTCATTTTATATGGCTGAATTGCCCTTTTAGTTAACAGAATTACATACAAAATGACCAAATTGGCCTTCTCGTTAACATAAAAAATGGATGAAGTTAACCCATTGGACTAAAATGGCAACTGTGAAACTTTTTTGAACCCACAGGTTAAAAATGAAACATTTGGACTAAACTGGAAAAATGGCCCAAACCACATGGACTAAAATGGCATTTAACTAAAAAATAAATATAGGCTCAAAATTTAGAATAAAAAAATACTTAAAAATCTATATCATTGTTCATGATGACTTTATATTAATATATATAATAACTTGATTATTTGCATGCGCGTTGCGGCGGTACACACTAGTACAGAAGTGAGCATTAGACGCGGTTAAAATAGTTTTTAGTCGCGGTTTCAAACCCCGACTTAAAATGCCGTGGCTAAAAATGTGTTGTTTATAAGACGCGGTTTGCTGAACCCTGTCTTAAAATAAACCACCGCGACTAAAAAGATGTTCATACTTTGACAAAAATATTTTTAGTCAGGATTATGAACCGCGACTTAAAATCGTTTTACAATTTTAGGAAAAGTTTTTAGTCAGTGTTGGATGAACCGCGACTTAAAGTCGTTTTACAATTTTAAGAAAGGTTTTAGTCGGTGTTGGATGAACCGCGACTTATGACCAATGTTGTAAAGATTATGCTGTCAAATTTCAAACAAACATATGTAGTAAAAAAGAGATTTAAAAATAACATAATATGCAGTAAAAAAATAATCTGCACTCCAACATAGACGTCAAATCCAACCAATCCTTTTATATATTCAACGTAGTCAAATCCGGACAAGTAAAAAGTGACCCAATACACATTCAACCCGAAAGTCTACAATATTAATTGGTAAAATAACAATTCACTACTTAATCTATTCAAAACCATAAACAAACTATATTTAAACTAAGGAATACCCAACCCGTCAAATAAAATTGGCATCAATTCCTTCAACGTCTTTTCTATATCTTCATTTGTAGCCACTTTCTTGTCGTTCCACATCTAAAAAATAAATAATATTATAATTATTAGAAATTAGTTAACATCAACGAACAAATTGTTACAAACACATAACTACTCGTATGTGTGTGTGAGCATTTTTGCGCATGTTATCTTGTATATACTTATGCACATCTAAAAATAATTAAGAAATATACTTTGGGAAATTGTTTTTGATTCACATTGACAAAGTCGAACATAGATTGAAGAAGTATATAGCCGCATTCCCATGTCTTAGCTTGTTGATTGCACTACAATAAATTAACAATTATTACTTATTCAAAAATTTTGACGATCAAATTAGGAAATAGAAAACAAACTTACGTTAACCATATCAAATGTGGGTTTTATTGGCAACAAGGCGCTTTCAATCACACTTGTAAGACGATAGTGGCTAGGATTTGTATTGCCCTTTAGTGAATCTAAAATATATACCCGTCGTACTTTTACGGCAATAATGAACAAAGTCCAATGTCCACTACAAAAAGTAAAGTTAAAGCATATTTAATGAATTGTACTAATAAAACAAAGAATGTTAATTAGATTAGACTTACTCGGCACAATAAGGTGCAAGGATGAATTCTTTATCGTCATGATAACGCACCATAGTCCTAATGTGTTCTTCAACTTCTGCTCTCACATCTCTACACATTTGACCACTGATTGTGTTCACTTTTAAGAAGGCACATCGGTTGTCTTTTTTAGCCTTCAACACTCCATGCAAGTAGCTTAAAAAAACAAAAAAAACTATGAAAAACTTAATAAATTCAGTTATATTTAAAAAAGATTATAGTGTTAAAAGAACTTACAATGTAAACCAAAATATAGTGTCGATATCAACCCACCCGTTGATATTTATTGCTAACAATGATTCAGGTTCGACATGCATTGGACCCAACTCCATAGGAAATATAGTTTCATCTACATTAAAGGTCAGCTGAGTCTTCCAATCGTCCTTGATGTGTTCTTTTAGTCGACGAACCATCACTAGTACAGAAATGATTAAATGATGCGGGTAAATTGGCTATGAGATGCGGTTCTAGACCCGCATCTTATGGCATAGCATCTTATGGCTATAAGCCAAAATGGGCAGAACCACTTGATACATGATTGATAAAAGACCGATATGAGTTAAACTTTAAACGAGCTAGAACTTAAGTTCAAGCCTTACATGAAGCTCTTTTATCTAACTAGCTTAAGCTTGATATATGCACATTATGATCATGGAGCCTAAACGGGCCGCATTAACTTCCTTTAATCTGGAAAATACTAAAGTCTATAGCCCATTGTTTTAAAACGGGCGCGTCCATGGTCTGTTACTATAGCTGCTGAAAGAAATATGAAAATGGCAATCAAGGTTCAAATAATAGCATAAGCTTAGCTTCATAATTAAAAAAACATGGAGAAGAATCAAACCATGAAACACTTCACCAAACTTTGCAAAGCATTCTTGGAGCCCTCCATCAATTGTACGTTTGCTAAAACCTGGTTAAGAACAACAAAACCTCACTAAGATGCCTATAGCAGCACTGAATGTCACTAAGATGATTATTGCAACATTAAATGACAGTTGACCAAAACAAAATAAAGCATCAAACAACCAAAAGGCATGAACTTAAACACCATAATATTTTTTTTCAATATAAATTTAACACAAGGGCAAGTCATATTCCATCACATTTTCAATCTTTAGGGCGAATATGTATTTCAAACCATAACTGAATCCATATACTTATCTGCTTGTTATAAGCTCTTTGAAGATGATTTTGGATCTGCAAGCACAAAGTAAGTCAGATGCCTTTAATATACTCAATAGAAAACTATAGAACAAGGAACCAGGTTTTACCGTGAGACCTGTCGGAACAAAACACCACCACTGCCACTGCGGCTCCGCCGCAAACGGCTTCTGGTTCTCCTCTCTCTCACCTCTAGTCTCTCTCTCTCTGCCTCTGCTTCTTGCCGTCGCTGCTCGACATCGTGAGCCACCACCCGAGGGTGGTTGTTGGTCGGTTATTCGAGAGCATGGGTTGTAGAGTGTGTGGGTTTATGACCGGAGAAACACGGCCGGCACCGACCGATGTGTCGGCCTGAACAGGAAATCGAGAAGGGGGTGGGGTGTGTGGATATGAATCTTCTTCATTTGTGGGTAAAATTATGTTACAGAGAAATGAGCTGGGAGGGGAAGAAGGAATCTGTATGCGGCTGCAACTTCACAAAAGGAAATGAGGGTTTAGAGAAGTTATGTGGTATTTATACTTAGGTTATCAAATGGGCTTGGGCCCAGAGCCCACAAGCCCGTTACTAGTGTTCTTAAGCGGCCCAATCATATTCCCGAGTCCCGCTTTCAAACTCGATCATTGTGTAATGTTGTAGAATATTATTTTAGGGTCAAATGCCCTTAAAATTACGCTGTAAGTCGTTAATAGACGCGTTCGTTCAATTAGTCGCGTTAAATCACGTAAAAGCCTCATTCGTCGTTTTTCGTTTGTTTTTCGAACCGTTTCAAACTACGGATACAAAATTTTGAAAACGAAACTAAACGTATCATAATATTTCAAATTTTTAAGTTAATACGCGCATCTGATGCTTCCGTTTCGTTTCCGGTGCGTTTCTTCAGTCGCGTTTTCGTTCACGTTTGCGTTTGTGTCGCACGGAAACCCAATAAAGTCATAAAATTAAATTTATAAAATATTCGTAGAAAATCCGCATTTGTCGGCGTTGTCAGTATTTTGCACGGTATCAGTTCGTTGTTGCAGATTCCACGCGAATCTTCATACGCGTACTGTAAAGTCGGATAGACGTCCTTGGGCACTCCAAATGCCTAATTAAGTTAATTTGCGTCTTAAACACTATTTATTGTTGTGTTAATCACGTAATTAAGAGCCGTAAATCACCGGTTGTCACAGCATGAACATTATTAGTTGATAACCTTAATTGGTCCATCAATCATCCTAATGGACCGACCATTGATCATCCTTAACGCCCTTAGCATGAACAACCCTACTTGACCATCATTGGCCCTAATTAGCCCATCAATCATCCTAATAGACCATTGATTATCTTAAACACCCTTCGTTGACAATAATGGAACATGAACAACCCTAGTTGAGCACCACTATCCCTAATTGACATATCATTCATCTTAATGGACCATTAATCGTCCTGGACGGCCTTCATTGACAAAAATGTAGCGTGAACATTGAACAACCTTAGTTGACCATTGTCGCTATATATTTAAGCTACATGCACGTGACCGTCGATATATATTTAAACCCTATTTTATTAATCATTTAACGATACGTCGATATGTACACATATACATACACTGACACATACATATATGCATACATAATACAGTTAAATAAATAAGTACATACTTGTATATACAATAAATCAAAAAATAAAAGAAAATAAATATTTGTAGTCATGAAAACAACCATAAGATGCGGTTACATAAGAACCGCATCTTTTGGCTCTTCATTTTTTTTCAAAACAACCATAAGATGCGGTTACATAAGAACCGCATCTTTTGACCCTTTTTTTTTTCAAAACAAACATAAATATTTTTTAAAACGCGTATAAGATGCGGTTACATATGGGGACCGCATCTTTTGAAAACATTGATAGCATCTTTTGCTCAATTATGTACTAGTGCATATCCCTGAACCATTTGGGTCTTACTTGGATTAATTTCAAGCCTAGCTTAACTTTTTCGTCCTACTTGTCCTGATCTGTCACTTTAGGTTGGGACTGTTTTCCATTGCCTTTGCCTTCCTTTGTTTTCCTTTTGGTTGTTTCGGGTTAGATTGTTTCCTTTTGGGCTTGTGATTGTGGATTTATTATTTTCGAATGAATCGTGTTGAAGAACGGACAAAGTTTTGTGATTGTATGTCGGATCTTTTCCGGTAACGATCCACGGATTGCAATAGGAATCATATGTGTCATCAAAACATGACAATAATGAGACTTCATACCAAGCAATTTATATTCTTTCAATGACACCAACCTTTTTATGTTTGCAGAATAGTTGGATGGAACTTTAATACAGTGTAAACATTCACAAAACATTTTTTTTATTTTGTTGACATTGTATAGCACGCCGGTGGCAGAAAAAACCCTTAGGTTGCGCAACAGGATGGAGCCCTTCATGTATTCCCATTTCTTGCATATCTTTACGGACATTGATCCCATCTTTAGTTTTCCCGGGAATGTTTAACAACAAGCCAAGCAAGCTCTCACATACATTTTTCTCGATATGCATAACATTTAAGCAATGTCTAACTTGTAAATGCTTCCAGTAAGGCAAATCCCAAAAGATATACTTTTTTTTTTCCAAATGCCTGGCTCCAAACTATATTTTCCCCAACTCGACGTTTAAATTTCTGACTTTTGAGAACGCATCAAATTATTTCCTTACTTTTCCATGCTCTGGTTTTCCATCAAACTCCAGAGCTTTGTTCCGGTAATCATGATTGATTGGAAGGAATCTTCGATGTCCCATGTATACGGTTTTTCTGCAATTATTTAACCGCATTGAACTCGTGTCATCTTCACAAACAGGACAAGCAAGTTTACCTTTGGTACTATATCCTGACAAATTACCGTATGCTGGAAAATCACATATGGTGCAAAAAATCATGGCACGCAAATCAAAATATTCTTTCTTATAAGAAGCATACACGTTGACACCTGGACTCCATAGGGTTTTAAGGTCATCTATCAATGGAGCCAAATAAACTTCAATTTCATTACCAGGTTGTTTCGGACCCTGGATCAACAACGACATCATTATGTATTTTTTTCATGCATAACCACGGTGGAAGGTTGTAGATGCAAAGAAGAACCGGCCATGTACTGTGGCGACTGCTCATGTTTCCGAAAGGGTTGATCCCGTCCGAACTAAGTCCAAACTGATTGTTAAACCTGAGGTCGTTTACACAAATGAACCAAGAACACACAACTCCAATTAATACTCTTGCTTACAGCCTTTGATCAAACAAAATAAACGTTACAGAACCAAAAGGAAACAAACCTTTTTTCTTATTCAAAACTAAACCTTGCATATTTATAAACCTAAGCTACTATCCTAATTAATTACAAACTTACTACAACTAGAAAACATGCCTTTTATCTCTATCCATATCATACTTAGAAAATTTAAATAATATATATATATCTCCATTGTATCATACTTAAAAGGGGTTTTTTAGTTATATTTTAAGTCAGGGTTTGTAAACACTGTCTAAAGCTATGTAAGCATATTTTAAGTCGGGGTTCGTATCAAAAGACGCGAATTTTATTAGTGTTCAATTATATTTTAAGTCAGGGTTTTGTAAACATCGTCTAAAGCTATGTAAGCATAGCTTAAGTCGGGGTTCATATCAAAAGACACGAATTTAATTAATGTTAAATTATATTTTAAGTCAGGGTTTGTAAAACACCGTCTAAAGCTATGTAGGCATATTTTAAGTCGGGGTTCGTATCAAAAGACGCGAATTTTATTAGTGTTTAAAGGATATTTCGTTACTATCCTGATGACATGAGATTGTGTGTGTATATTTAGACGGGGTTATGGGCATTACCGCGTCTAAAAACAAAATTGAACCCCGTCTAATGGTTACTTGTGTACTAGTGACATTATTACGGGCATTCGATTGGTATTAATATGGTTCGTGACAGTACTGGTACGACACATGCACTCGTTATAGTAATAAACACGTGTTTTATATAGACCGAAAACTATAAAAATGAACATCGGTACTAGCACCAATATTGTTTGAATGGCATCTATTGGTTCAAATCATCACATATTGGTACCGATATTAATTGATTATCGCAAACAAAGTTGTTTAAATGAAAAATTATCAAAACCGGAAAGCATAAAAATGAATATAGGTATCAGTGTTCAGTAGGGTATGATAGTGATATAGTGCCAGCTTATCGAAAGCAAAAATAATAAAAATAAATACCGATGTTGTTTGGTTAGTTTCGATTTGGTTCACTATAGCAAGGGCACAAATCCGTTACCAAACAGGACACAATAAAAATGAATACAGGTAAAAGTACCAATGTTGTTTGGTACACTAAACAATACAAATAAATACCGGTACCGTTACATATATTGTTCGGTTTGGTACGATAGCGGCATAATATCTGTTTTTCAATAAAATTAATATCGCAATGTTGAAAAAACACAAACATAGAACGTAAGTTATTAGAAAAAATAATCAGATTACTGAATTACTTGAAAAAATTAATCACTATTCATGCACACTTATATTAATATGTATAATATTATATATATATATATATATATTATAAATATAAATATAATAATAATAATATAAATATATATATATAGGATGTTCAAGAGTGAACACTAGTATATTTGCGAACTGAGCGAACTAATCCTCACCATACATGTGTGTAAACCAATGGTCATGATTTGATGATGAAATACACTAGTGTATTTTACGATTTGATGATGAAATCCTAGCCATACACGTGTGTAAATCAATGGTCACTATTTGTTTACTCAGTTCGCAAATACACTAGTGTTCACTCTAGAACCCCGGTTAGGTTAACGTACAATATCCCTTATCGTAAAATATGTACGCGCTCATCTCAGGCGTCAGATCTTCATCCCACAACGAAATCGCATGTTGTATTTTTTGTAACAATTTCGCATGTTGGTTTTTTAACAACTGATTTCATCAAAATTACCACATGTGAAATTGTTACAAAAAACCAACATGTGATTTCATCAAAATTATCGCATGCGAAATTGTTACAAAAAAACATGTGATTTCATCCATGCTATTTTATAACATACGATTTCACTATATCGTACGTATTGTACGTTAAGGGATATTGTATTTTACATTTTCACTATATATATATATATATATATATATATACACACCAGTATATTCTGTTATGCTTCGCGGCACGAACCCGGTCAGTAACAGTTCGGTTCATTATAGTACCGCCACTCGCTATAGTAATCGAAAACAATAAGAACGAATATCAATACCGAAACCGATATTGTTTATTTGATATCGGTTTGGTTCGTTTGTGTTTTAGGAACTGATGCTGTTTAGTTGATATCGATTTGGACTGTTTGCATTCTATGGTTGTATTTTACAACATTGCCATATAAATTTCCGAAAACGGATATTGTGTCACTATCGTACCAAATCGAAACCGACTAAACCGAACCGCACAACATCGAAACTGGTAAGTATTCATTTTTATGGTTTCTTGTATGATAATGGGTACCGTGCCACTACCATAGTGAATCGAACCGAAACCAAATGTCATTTATTTTTATTGTTTTTTCTTTCAATAAAGTGGCACAGTATCGCTACCATACTGTATCGAACAAAATTAGTAACAGTATTTGTGTTTAATTTTATGGTTTTCAGTTTCAATTTTTTTTAATTTATACAACTCTTTCTACGACGATACTTGAATATTGGTTCTAATATCAAGAAAATCTGAAATCGATGGACACCGTTCGAACAACATCGGTGTCGGTACCGCTGTTCGTTTTTATCATTTGTGTTCGATGTAAAATACGTGTTGATTTCTATACCGAGTGCATGTATCATATCGGTACCATAACGAATCGAATCGATCCAACGCATGCAGTAATGTACAAATAATTTAGAATGTTAAAAAAGATAGATACGGATTTAGAATTTATTTTTAAAATTTAACAAACGTAATTTATTATGAAAAATTCTAATCGAGTGAAAAATAAGATACCTTTAAAAATCCAATAATTAAAAAATGTTATGCTACTATTCATAAAGAGATTCTATTCATATATATAATAGGGGGTTACCCGCCTAAGCATTGCGCGGGACGCCCTTGTAATCTGGCTAGTGTTCCCTGAAGTGTTGAAATGGTCTCACAACCCTTGTAACATCTATCAAGGTGCTAAGAGCGTAGATAAAACATGACACCAGATTACAATTCACTGACCATTATCTTCTTATATCATTCCACCATAGAAAAAAACAATTCTACCCAAAAGTAATCTGCCCAAATCTTTTACTCTAGTTTTTCCCAGTTTAGTTGCTTCCACTTTGATCTATTTTGAATGCACCAGATAGATGTTTCTTTTATGGCTTCCATCAATTTTTGTTGAGAGTTTGAGCCTCCTTCGAATATCTTTTCATTTCAGCTGTTCATTTTTGTTAAGAGAGTTTACGCCTCCAAATATCTTTTCAATGCGGTTGTTACATATCTTCCAAAGCGTGCAGATTTCAGCTCCAGTTGCTTTCTTCCTGGCCTTGCTCAGATGTTGTTGATTTATGTGTTGTAGTAGCCCATTTAGTCTCGAACTGAGCCGGGATAGGTAGTTGTAGCCATACACATACTTGCCACCAGATGCTTCTCGCCCTAATAAAACAACTTTATTTACAAATGTATGATTCTCAGGGAAATATCTTTTTAAGATACATGTAAATGGATGAAAAAACCACTCTGCTAAGCATGCCTTTTTTATCCAAGATATACAAAATGTTGATGTGGAAATTAGTTTAAGTGTATAGTTTATAAATGATAAAAATGTTTCTTCTAATGCTCAAAGAATAGTAAGTGGGTCCAGTCCAATTCACCTGCATCGGTCAAATGAGTTTTGCTGGTTGAATAAATGAGTCATGCTTAAGTTTGCCAGTTTAATTGATGAATCCGAGCATGACCCTTAAAGACATCTACTCTAATTCAACATACTTAAAAATTTTCATCTTTAACATGATACACGTAACCCATTCATCTACACGGGTCAGATCGGTTTCGCGGGTTGGTTTAATGAATCATGCTCGAGTTCACGGGTTAAATTGATGAACCCGAGCATGACAAAGTGTCAAAGACATCAACTCTAATACAAAGACACTTCCACTTGTTCATCTTTAAAATGGTCCACGTAACCCATTCATCTTTAAAATGCATTGAAAACTGGGAGATTTTATGCATAAACATCTAAGGTATTTACCGTGATTTGTTTGTTTCTTTGTCATATGCAACAAAACCTTCTTCTATAACATCATTTTTTTTTTGGAAAAAAAAAAGAAGCAGCATTCCACTTGTTTCAGGAGACAACCCGCCAATATAAAGCTTTTTTTGTGCTTGATCACGACTACTTGTGGTACTTACTTCTTCATAAGCTAGGGTGCAAACCTCCACTCATCCCTAAAACATATAAAAAACTATTTTAGCAAACAGGAAGCCACGAACAGAATAATCCGCTACCACCAGATCAAAGAAACCAAGTGCTTCAGTGATGCGTCACTAACATAAATCATGGGTAAATTATTATTAGTAGTACTATGATTATTATTATTATTAAAATAATTAAATAACACGTTTAAACTGATGCAAAAAGATGACCCTAGATACGGGTTCATGTAAGAAACATTGAAGTCTCACTTGGTGTTTAAGCTTGATCTCATTATTGTAGCAGTAGTTGTCTCACTTAGTTGGTGTTTCGCTATTGGCTTATTCATGTGTTTCTCGCTTTCTTTTAGGAATTCCAGTAACATTTTTTGATCTCCATTTCAGTATTTTCATTTATCATCATAAAATTGACGTTAGTAAAGAGATTTATTAGGTTTTGGTGTATTTGAATACACCTGGAAGACGGGCGTAACAACTCTTGATTACCACTAGTCGATTGATCTTCAGGCGTGGCGGTTTGTTAACCACACAATGTGTACATTTTCCACTTCCAATCTGCAAAACATTAACAATAAATAAAGATATTGCCACCATATACTTTCAATAGAATTCATTTTTGAAGTACCTGTATTTATCAAACCTAAAAATTACTTCTCACGTTCTCTTGAAGAAAACCTAAAAACGTCCTCCATGCTCTGCAAGTTCATAGTTTTCTAGTAAGGATCAGCCTCCAAATCAAATTATCCCCGATATCAATTATGCCCTAATTTTAAGAACAATTAGGGTTACCAAACGGGAAAACAAATTGAAGAAGACACAAGCATCTGGATACGAAAGATAAACTGGTAGAAACATGATTAGAATAAAAAAAACCCAGAGCTATCGATTCGGAGGTCGGGTGGTATATTTTCTAGAAAGGAAGAGCTCAGGCGAGAGAATCTGGATCATCGGACCCTCCTCTGCCTTCTACTTCTCCTGATTTTAGTCTCGTCACCTCTTCCTACCGCCGTCGAGGGTCAATCGCGAAACTAACAACCACCCCCTACATCTATAACGAAAGAGAAGATCTCGACAACCATTTGCCACAGATATAGGTTACTAAAACACAGAAACCGGAACTGTAGTTAAAGAGAGAGAAAGTGATGTGGAGGAGAGAGGGTGTGAGGTGGAGGAGAGAGGGTGTAGTGATGTATGTAAGGAAAAATGAGAAAAAATAGAGGGAAGAAGGTTATGTGAGTTTGATGTAGGAGAGAGAGAGAGAGAGAGAAAGATGAGTATCGGTTGGGCAAGTGCCAACTAGGCACTAGAAAAAATATGAAAAAACACCCTTTATTGGGGATGCTCTTAGAGTTTTTTCCTAAAGTGATGTTGGAGGAAAAACTATTTACCATTTTGTTGTTCTCTAAAAACTATTTACCAAAATAGTGTTTTTATTACTCTTTATTAAATTTTTTATTAACTCCTTTATCTATTATCATAAGTAATTAAAAAAGGGCATACTTTCTTCCAATGTTTTAGTCTAATCAGTGCCCCCATTGCTAAACTGAATCGCCATCCCATTGAATCGACATCACTAATTTAAAGATCTACTTCGACCATGAAACATGTATTTTCCTTTTCATGATTGATTGAAACACTATTTTATTAAAGCCAATAAAATAGTTTGTATGTTTGAGACATCTGAATCTACCATTGATTTTTGTTCATGTATTTCAACTTTGAATAGTTTGTTTGCGAATTCACCACAATGTTGGATTCTTTTTTAACTATAATATTGCCATCCATTGACTGTATACATGGAGTTTGACTTTAAACATTTTTTTTTGTGTGATTTCACCCTGAAGTTTATATTCTATATAAACCAAGCTGTCATCTATTGCATTTTTTTTAATCCATGGACATTTTGTTTGTTTGTGACTTCACAACAGAGTTTGAGTTTTTTTAATAGAAGACCTTTAATTTTTTACAACTAGAATGCTTTCATAATTTTTTACTTTGAACAAAATGCCACAAAGTATATACTGTCACACTACGTTGATCCAGAAAAAGAAAATGAAATATAATAATCGAAAAAGAAAATGAAATATAATGAATTGCTAAGAAAAAAAAATAAAGATAAAAAGCAGTAGTACAATGCGTTGATGGAAAATAATATAAATATAAATATATATATAGGGGATGGTTCAAATGAAAACCACTTTTATTGTGAAAACTCGAAAACTAACTAAAAAAAGCCTAGAAAACACACAAAAAAAAATTTTCAATTTTTTTTATAAAAATCGCTGGATTTATATATGAAAAAAAAAACTTTTTTACAAAAAAAAAAAAATTTGTAGTACACATGTGTAGTTGTAACACCCGTTCTTATAATTCAAGGGTTTAACGTATATTTTATGAAAACAATCATGTAATTTAAGATTACATATACATCGGAAATACGGGTTTATTAAAACTTTTACAAATCATAAGTTATTCAACACAACGTGATCGAATTCGTCGTTTAAAATTTACGACGAGGCAATGTGCGGAAGCATGTATCTTTATCGTGTTCGGTTCTTCGATGAGCTTGATCGTCTTTCGGCATCCAAAATGTACCTACATTTCATAAACTTGAAATGCTTTAATCATACGGGGTTTAAAATGTGTCTAAACGAGTCCGGGAAACGAAACTGATTAAAATACATTAAATTGCAGGGTCCACCGTAATTTACGGTAGCCCCTGAATGTTGATTCTCCCACCGTAAAGCAGGGGGTTTGTGGCGTAAAGACTTTTAGGCTACCGTACGTTACAGTAGCTACCGCAACTTACGATGGGCTCTGCAGGATTTTCCAAGTTTGTCGTTTTCTAAAACGGAAACCTTCATAACTTTTAATCCGCTTGTCCGTTTTACGCGATTCTTTTTCCTACGCGTCCATAATTTAATTCTCCGTCTTGTGGAGTTAAAATCCAACATCCGGCATAATAAAATTTCAGACTTTTAAGTCTTCGGCATATTACCCTTTTTACTAATTTTTGACCCGTTCGTGATATTATCAAACAAACATGTTTATTCGATCTTTAAACCATGAAATTTATAATTTTAATATCCTCTATCATATTAATCTTAAATCACGGGTTTCTTACATAATAAAAACCCGTTTACGCTCAAGTGCTTATTTTGACCCGTTAGGGGTATTTGCGCATTTTTAAGACTTTGACTCATGAAGATCAACTCTCATCTTACTTGCTTGTCCAAAGTAATTATTTAATCTAATGACTCGTTTCTAACAACCTTTTAAAGTTGTTTGCTCAATATACCTATTGAGGGCATTTCTGTCAACTTAGCTCCGTCCTTTACCATAAAGAACTTCATTGCACTTTCTGTAATCATACAACTCGGCAATCCATTAGTCGATATTGTAAAAAGGGTAATAATTTCACCCTTTGACCCGTTTGGTCTAAATGACCGATTATATAGGCGGGATGAAGCTTATTGCTATCTCGTCCACACGACTCGCTCCGGTTTACACCGCGCGGTCATTTCAATTATAAATCTCCACTTAACGCTTTTTAACCTATTAAAGCTTACGAGAATAAGTATCTTTCAAAACCAACAATTATTGTCACAAGTGACCAAGTTACAATTTTACCCTTATTGGTTATCATGATTTTACCTTATATGGTAACCTTTTAAAGTACGTGTTTCATTCGTCATAACATGATCGAATTACCAATTTAACTCATTTTTAACCATCAACACGGTTTCTTATCCTATTTAGTTATCTTGTTCCGTACGACTACACGCCGGAACACCATAACTCAATTATGCATTTGCTTTATTCGTAATCAAAACGACAAAAGAACATTCTAAAATATATGACTAGTGTAAGTTATACTTACCTCATTTCCATATTACGCCTTTCTTCTCATACTTGATTTGTTTGACCCGCCTTCTCCCCAAGCTTCACCTAGCTTGTTAAGCGCCAACTATTATTCACCATTCACAAGGTGGTTAGTTTAATCATGGCTTAATACGATTATTCCACCTTACGCATTTCTATATCTAATTATCATTCATCACATCGTAGGTCAGTTTGACTTTCAAAAGTCAAATTGCCATAAGTGTATAAAATGCGCATCCAAGTTTATCAACTAGTTTAGACATTTTCTCTAATCACCCGGTAGGCGTTCTTTTAAGCCACCGTCTAATAAATCTTTTACCTGGTTCCTTATATTTCCAATATCTCAACTAGTTCAAGTGATTATTAAATCTAACTTATTTATTTATTTTCGCAAGAACTAAGGTTTCTCATTTATAAGTGAAAACCCGTTTTATCATATAACTAGCATCCGTCCGAACACCTAATAAAATCAAGTTCTACATATCAACTAGTACATATCAAGATTTGAAACATCCATGTTCATGAATAAAATCATCAACTTCACCATAACATAATTAACCCATTTCATGGCAACTATGAACATATACCTAAACTCATAATTTGTTCAAGTATCATTCCTAATACTACCATCCATGATGGTTTCAAACATGATTATCTCATTAGCTTCATCATATCATCAAAACCCACTTGATAATCTACTTGTTCATCATTTAGAAGTAACCTACATCAAGTATTTCATAATCTCATCATATCTAACGAAATTAGGCATTCATAAACATCTAATTTCATCTTTGGATCATAATCCATTAGTTTATTCGTAAGTAATCTACTTGTATCGAATTTCAACTTTAACCAACCTAGGTTTTGTGACATACCTTATGATCCCCATGACCCGGTGATCATTTTTATGCGTTCATGCAGTGATTTAGGGCTTGGATCGAGCTTCAATTTGATGATTTGTTGAGATTAGGGTTTGAGCTCCATGGGAGCTTCCTCCTGGCCCTCTGGTCGATCAAACACACCATTGTGTGTGTGTTTTTAATTTTTTTTTATAAATGTTTTCATTAAAACACTTTCTAATTTACCCACCTTTAGCCCCTCATGTTTTGGTTTGTTATTAAGTAGGCTACAACCTACTTATTTCTAGTAACATTCCCTCTTATTAACCAGGTTAGTTATTCCTAGTTATCTTAATGGGTTCGGGGATTTTAAGACTAAGTTTATTTTAAGTCCCGTTGACTCGGGCCTTCTATAAACTTTATTTCATCAAAGCATTTATTCTCTTTTTTATTAATTATTAGGCTTATTTATTTAGAGTAAATTACAAGTTTTGTCCTTTATGTTTGTACCAAATTGCAGGCGGTGTCCTTTGCCTTTAAAATTGATGAGTTTTGTCCTTAACGTTTCAAAATCCTGCACGTTTTGTCCTTTAACTCTAACTCAGTCAGATTTTTTTGTTAAATATGGTCATTTGCCTTGCACATAAGGGTATTCTTGTCATTTTATCTCTCCAGGGACTATTGAGTAAATAATTTATATCAAGGGACTAAATATGTAAAAAAATTAAAAATAAGATATAAATAAAAAAACCTAACTAAAAAAATTCAATCTCTCAAACGCCTCTCCACTCTCCCCTCTCTCTAAAAACCTTGCAACTCCAGCTGATAAACTCCCGGAGCTCCACCAGAAAATTTAATCACTAATCAGACAACATAAAATCTCAGAAACAGAGTATATATATATTATCAGTAACAGTTCTTATTTACGTATCGATCTTCAATTTCTATAAAATTGCAACAACCTAAACAATTAACCAATCGGCAATCGCACCTGAAAACCTTCCGGTTTAACTAGGAAATTATCTCAAAAACAGAGTAAAATATCAATAACTGTTGTTATCAACATATGAATCTTTAGTTTCAATAAAATTGTGAAATAACCTAAACAATTAAACAATAACTGACCCAAAAAGTAAAATATCTCAAAAAACAGAGATTTCTTCTCCGCCGTCTCCGGTGGCGATTGAAATACCGGCGTCTCCGGTGACGAGTGAAATACCTCCCACCACCACCATTAACTACCAAATACAAAACACACAGTTGGAGTGTATCAACTGTTGTGTGAGGCATACTTTCCTTTTCCCCTTGGGGTAGATGGTGGGAACCTATACATCTGGATTAACAACCCACCCGACACTGCCGCCCCTAAAACCCACTCGTCACCGCCGCCACTAACACCCACCGGCCACCGCCGCCCCTAACACCCACCCACCTGCCACCGCCGCCCATAACACCCACCCACCTGCAACCAAACCCACAACCATAACCCGCCACATCCACCCTTAGATCGTGTGAAATAAAGAGAGAACAGAGACATAGATGATGATTTTAGAGAGAGAGGGATTGAGTTCAGATTACAAGAGGGATAGAGAAACAGGGGATAGTTTCTTTTAATTACCCTTTAAATTATTCATCTTTTTTCTTTTTCAAAATAGTCCCTGAATATAATTTATTTACATAATAAGCCCTGAAAATATGAAATGACAAGAATGTCCTCATGTGCAAGGCACATGACCATAGTTAACCAAAAAATCTAACTGAGTTTGGCCTAAAGGATAGAACGTGCAAGATTTTGGAACATTAAGGACAAAACTCGTCAATTTTAAAGGCAAAGGACACCGCCTGCAATTTAGTACAAACATAAAGGACAAAACTTGTAATTTACTCATTTATTTAAATCCTAATAAGTTTCCGGGTTAATCTTTACCGCTAACGGTATTTTACCCGCTCTTTTGTATTAGCAGGGTTTAATTACCAAACCCGTTTTCGGGGTGTTACAAGTCTACCCCCCTTAAAGAGGTTTCGTCTCCGAAACCTTTCTCACGTACTTTACTAGATTAGATCATCCGATCCTTAGCGTCGGTGATCGCTTGAGCATTGCTCGCACATAATACTCTTACCAGGGAAGTAGGGTAATGTGCTTTTGGTTTCAAAACGTATATGCCTTTTATGTGTATGGTCTCGCAGGCCGATACTTTCATTTTGTATTTCTTATTCTTGTCATTTATTTGACCGAGTTGTCATCTGATCGCTCGGTTATATTTACTTTCCTTATGTTTACTTCAAGTTAGTCTTATTTCAACAGGCGCTTTATATAAGTGATAAGTCGTAACACTACTCCGACCTTGAAGGGTTTTACCGGCCAGACTTATTAGTCGCCGTCATTATACTCCTCGTCATTAGGGTATATCTTATTGCCATCCCGGCCTTTTATGATCTCTTCGCTTTTGCCCATTTAGTTAACTTAGCGAAACCTATCGCTTTTATACGAACTTTATCTCCCGTTATTATTTTACGCCGAAAGTTACAACCAGTTTCCTCATCTTATACTATTGAGCCGTAGGTTCTTTCACTTAGGCTCGTAGGCTATTTCTTTATATTTTCACCTTTTTACCTTTTTAAGGTGAAACCCCGACAATTTGTTTCTTTCTATTTGTGACCCAAAGGTCTTCTTGGTCCTGTAGATCTTAACACTACTTTTAACCCCGTAGATTAGGATGATCCCGTAGATCATCTTTTATTCATGTCTATATTCAAATATATATATATATATATATATATATACACACATATAGCTTCAAGGCACCCCTTGTTATATTTGGAATCATTTATTTTCGCTTTTGAGCTTTAGTTGACCTTGACCCTGGTCAAAGGCTTCATTCGTTTACTTTCGGACTAATCTTCCGACTTTATGACTCCTTACATTGTTTACACATTGGTTTATTTTACACTCACCGTTTCCCGGTTCATAATTATACTTATTTACAACCCATTAATCGGGTTCCTTTATTTTAATGTTTGCAACGCATATAATCCTTTGCCTAGGTTTATTAATATTTCTCACTTTCATTTACTCGGTTCGCGTTTACTTATTTTAGCAAGCGTTGTCCTTTATTAAATTCGTTTGACTTGTCGCGTGAAAATTCATCGCTTATGAATATCAAACTTCATTCTTTGTTCGACCCGTTCAACTTTAAAATAGTTGAACGTAAATTTGTCAAAATTTCTGTTTACTTCATCTTGTCGTCTTTTAGTCATGACTCAAAACCCGAGTCTTTTGACTTTCTATGTGAATTCCCGTTTCTCGGTCTACTTATGTGTTTAACTCCTTACCCATCAACCGGGTGTTTTACCGAATTCGTTATTATTGCAACCCTTACGGTACGCATTATGACTTCGTTTCGCTTTTATATTCCTACTTTGTTCTCAAGTTTGGCATTTTACAAAATCGGCCCGTTAAGAATCATATTTGCATTCTCCGGGTTCGAGTGTAAGCACACCCCTCCCAATGCATACCTTAATCATTTTACATTAATCTTTGTCCCTTCACTCGGGCTCATCATCCCTATGTAATACGCTTCCGTCACCCGACTGTGCGTTTACATTATTATCAAATATTTTTCTTATTTGATTCATTTGGGTACTTTTTAAGTTAGTCCCATTCACCCCGCCCTTACTAAATCGGATGTAAAGGTGTCCGCTATAAGAAACTCATGGTATCATATGCCACTACTTACTTGGCCAGAGTAAGCGATTAACACATGACATACACGACCTTTTTATAGTTTTCACATCACGCCCTATGTAAGTAACGCCTCTATTTAGTTTTCTTGGAAATAATATCCTGGATATGTATTTCTATTCAGGTTTTCCAAGTTTCTAATTTACATATGCAACAATCATTCTCTACTTGTTTATTGCATATTGCTATTTGTGCGATTATATTTAAAAGCGTGCACCTGGTAATGCTTGCCCCATCGGGCGTTCCCTGCCATTAACCTTGTTCGCGGTCGTTATGCGATTTAGCCCTTGGTGAGCATGCTCCTCTTGTCATACTTCGGACCGTTACTCTATCATATCCGTAATTTGTTCAACTCTTGTCATCTTTAAATGCAAGTGTCCTTCAATCAAGACATTTGTAAAATTAGGAATGTCAACTTTACTAAATGCTCGTATCATAATACAAGGCTTTTCTACTATATGTGTCAACGCACGAAATTTTGTTAGCTATATCTATCCTTTAATTGGGGTAACGTGTATTACACGATAACCTTATGTGTTGTTTACAACACTTTAATACGCTAAACGATTAACATACATGCACTTACCGGATTCGCGATCAAGCCTCGAACCGAACACCAATCTTTATCAAGAGCATAAGGTTTAAGTCCAAGCATAGTTTTCCCACCATACTTGAATCTCTTAAACCAAGGCTCTGATACCAACTTGTAACACCCGTTCTTATAATTCAAGGTTTAACGTATATTTTACGAAAACAATCATGTAATTTAAGATTACATATACATCGGAAATACGGGTTTATGAAAACTTTTACAAATCATAAGTTATTCAACACAATGTGATCGAATTCGCCGTTTAAAATTTACGACGAGGCAATGTGCGGAAGCATGTATCTTTATCGTGTTCGGTTCTTCAATGAGCTTGATCGTCTTTCGGCATCCAAAATGTACCTACATTTCATAAACATGAAATGCTTTAGTCATACGGGGTTTAAAATGTGTCTAAACGAGTCCGGGAAATGAAACTGATTAAAATACATTAAATTGCAGGGTCCACCGTAAATTACGGTGGCTACCGTAATTTACGGTAGCCCCTGAATGTTGATTCTCTCACCGTAAAGCAGGGGGTTTGTGGCGTAAAGACTTTTAGGCTACCGTAAGTTACGGTAGCTACCGCAACTTACGATGGCCTCTGCAGGATTTTCCAAGTTTTCCGTTTTCTAAAACGGAAACCTTCATAACTTTTAATCCGCTTGTCTGTTTTACGCGATTCTTTTTCCTACGCGTCCGTAATTTAATTCTCCATCTTGTGGAGTTAAAATCAAACATCCGGCATAATAAAATTTCAGACTTTTAAGTCTTCGGCATATTACCCTTTTTACCAATTTTTGACTCGTTCGTGATATTATCAAACAAACATGTTTATTCGATCTTTAAACTCATGAAATTTATAATTTTAATATCCTCTATCATATTAATCTTAAATCACGGGTTTCTTACATAATAAAAACCCGTTTACGCTCAAGTGCTTATTTTGACCCATTAGGGGTATTTGCGCATTTTTAAGACTTTGACTCATGAAGATCAACTCTCCTCTTACTTGCTTGTCCAAAGTAATTATTTAATCTAATGACTCGTTTCTAACAACCTTTTAAAGTTCTTTGCTCAATATACCTATCGAGGGCATTTCTGTCAACTTAGCTCCGTCCTTTACCATAAAGAACTTCATTGCACTTTCTGTAATCATACAACTCGGCAATCCATTAGTCGATATTGTAAAAAGGGTAATAATTTCACCCTTTGACCCGTTTGGTCTAAATGACCGATTATATAGGCGGGATGAAGCTTATTGCTATCTCGTCCACACGACTCGCTCCGGTTTACACCGCGCGGTCATTTCAATTATAAATCTCCACTTAACGCTTTTTAACCTATTAAGGCTTACGAGAATAAGTATCTTTCAAAACCAACAATTATTGTCACAAGTGACCAAGTTACAATTTTACCCTTATTGGTTATCATGATTTTACCTTATATGGTAACCTTTTAAAGTACGTGTTTCATTCGTCATAACATGATCGAATTACCGATTTAACTCATTTTTAACCATCAACACGGTTTCTTATCCTATTTAGTTATCTTGTTCCATATGACTACACGCCGGAACACCATAACTCAATTATGCATTTGCTTTATTCGTAATCAAAACGAAAAAACAACATTCTAAAATATAAGACTAGTGTAAGTTTTACTTACCTCATTTCCATATTACGCCTTTCTTCTCATACTTGATTTGTTTGACCCGCCTTCTCCCCAAGCTTCACCTAGCTTGTTAAGCGCCAACTATTATTCACCATTCACAAGGTGGTTAGTTTAATCATGGCTTAATACGATTATTCCACCTTACGCATTTCTATATCTAATTATCATTCATCACATCGTAGGTCAGTTTGACTTTCAAAAGTCAAATGCCCATAAGTGTATAAAATGAGCATCCAAGTTTATCAACTAGTTTAGACATTTTCTCTAATCACCCGGTAGGCGTTCTTTTAAGCCACCGTCTAATAAATCTTTTACCCGGTTCCTTATATTTCCAATATCTCAAATATTTCAAATGATTATTAAATCTAACTTATTTATTTATTTTCGCAAGAACTAAGGTTTCTCATTTATAAGTGAAAACCCGTTTTATCATATAACTAGCATCCGTCCGAACACCTAATAAAATCAAGTTCTACATATGAACTAGTAGATATCATGATTTCAAACATCCATGTTCATGAATAAAATCATCAACTTCACCATAACATAATTAACCCATTTCATGGCAACTATGAACATATACCTAAACTCATAATTTGTTCAAGTATCATTCCTAATACTACCATCTATGATGGTTTGAAACATGATTATCTCATTAGCTTCATCATATCATCAAAACCCGCTTGATAATCTACTTGTTAATCATTTAGAAGTAACCTACATCAAGTATTTCATAATCTCATCATATCTAACGAAATTAGGCATACATAAACATCTAATTTCATCTTTGGATCATAATCCATCAGTTTATTCGCAAGTAATCTACTTGTATCGAATTTCAACTTTAACCAATATAGGTTTTGTGACATACCTTATGATCCCCATGACCCGGTGATCATTTTTATGCGTTCATGTAGTTATTTAGGGCTTGGATCGAGCTTCAATTTGATGATTTGTTGAGATTAGGGTTTGAGCTCCATGGGAGCTTCCTCCTGTCCCTCTGGTCGATTAAACACACCATTGTGTGTGTGTTTTTAATTTTTTTTTTTTTATAAATGTTTTCATTAAAACACTTTCTAAATTACCCACCTTTAGCCCCTCATGTTTTGGTTTGTTATTAAGTAGGCTACAACCTACTTATTTCTAGTAACATTCTCTCTTATTAACCAGGTTAATTATTCCTAGTTATCTTAATGGGTTCGGGGATTTTATGACTAAGTTTATTTTAAGTCCCGTTGACTCGGGCCTTCTATAAACTTTATTTCATCAAAGCATTTATTCTCTTTTTTATTAATTATTAGGCTTATTTATTTAAATTCTAATAAGTTTCCGGGTTAATCTTTACCGCTAACGGTATTTTACCCGCTCTTTCGTATTAGCAGGGTTTAATTACCAAACCCGTTTTCGGGGTGTTACAGTAGTACACATACACATGTGTAGTATTACACATGTGCACTACACAAAAAAAATTTTTTTTTTTTGAAATTTTTTTTTGTATAAAAAAACCTGCGAAAATTATTATGTAAAAAAATAAAAAAAATAATTTGGTATGTTTTTTTGGCTTTTTTAATTAGTTTTCGAGTTTTCACAATAGCTAGTGGTTTTCATTTGAACCCCCCCCCCCCCCAAGCTAAAATGCTAAAAACTAAACCCCCAAAAAACTTAAAAAAATCTAAAAAAAATCTAAATTTTTTTTTTAATATTTTTTATGCTCAAATCGCTACTTTTAGTGGCCAATTTTTTTTTTTTTTTGACTTTGAAAAGTAGCGATTTTTATAAAAAAATATTACAAAAAATATTTTTTTTTGTGTGATTTTTAGCTCTTTTTAGGCATTTTTGGTTTTGTTCACATTGGTTCTCGCGGTTCTCGCAATAAGAGGTGGTTCTCGCATGATCTTCTCCCTATATATATATAGGGGACCGCTAAAATGAGAACCACCTCGAGTTGTAAGAACCGTGAGAACTACACTATACGGGGCGAGGTGGACAAATTTTTTTTTTTCATAAACGTAGATGCGTGTATTATAAACACATTTGTAAAAAAATTCAAAAAAAATGTCGTGTGTGTAGTTTTGAGCACCACAAGTTTGTGTTTACGGGTACCGTAAATTTAACCTGAAAATTTACGGTACCCGTAAACACAAACTTGTGGTGCTCAAAACTACACACACGACATTTTTTTTTTTTGAATTTTTTTTAAATGTGTTTATAATACACGCATCTACGTTTATGAAAAAAAAATTTGGTCCACCTCGCCCCGGATCAAGTAGTTCCCACGGTTCTTACAACTCGAGGTGGTTCTCATTTTAGCGGGCACATATATATATATATAGGGGAAGGTTCAAATGAAAACCACTAGTTATTGTGAAAACTCGAAAACTAATTAAAAAAGCCAAAAAAACATACCAAATTTTATATATATATATATATATATATATATATATATATATATATATATATATAGTGGATGGTTCAAACGAAAACCACTTTTATTATGAAAACTCGAAAACTAACTAAAAAAAGCCTAAAAAACACACAATTTTTTTTTCAATATTTTTTATAAAAATCGCAGGTTTTTATATATAAAAAAAAATTTCAAAAAAAAATGTATTACACATGTGTAATAATACACATGTGTAGTACACAACACATGTGCACTACACAAAAAAAATATTAATTTTTTTTGAATTTTTTTATATATAAAAACCTGCGAAAATTAGTTTGTAAAAAAATTGGTATGTTTTTTTGGCTGTTTAATTAGTTTTCGAGTTTTCACAATAAATAGTGGTTTTCATTTGAACCTTCCCCTATATATATATATATGATTAATTGAATAAAAGTACAAAATATGAACCAACGGTAAATCCAATATATATATATATATATATAGGGAAGGGTTTAAATGAGAACGCTAAATATTGTGAGAACCGTGAGAACAAATGAAAAAACCGCGAGAACTTGGTCAAAAACGAATCAAATTCAAAAAAAATTTCTACACTTATCATTATTATTCGAATACAATGTTAGAAATTTAATTTACACGTTTGAATTTACGTGAATTCGTAAATAAAGAAAATTTACACATGTGTAAGTTTGCCATTTACACATGTGTAAATGTGTTATATTTACACATGTGTAAAAAATCTAAAAAGAGTGATTTTGAAAGGAGAAATGAATTATTTGATGTTGTAAATTCTTTTTTTGATGTTGTATTTTAATTACAATAAGGTTTGTATTAAAAAAATTGGTTTTGATTGGTTTTTTCATTCGTTCTCACGGTTCTCGCAATATTTAGCGTTCTCAAGATAACCATCCCTATATATATATATATATATATATATATATATATATATATATATATATATATATATATATATATATATATATATATATAGGACAAAGATCCGTTAGGAATCACCCTTTATTGCGAGAACCACGAGAACTAGTGTGAACACAAACAGTAATTCCTAAAAAAAATCTAAAAAACCCCCCAAATTTTTTTTTACTATTTTTTTTTTGGAAAAATCGCTATATTTTGTTAATAAAAAAAATTCAATTTTTTTTTCAAGTAACAGTTATCCATGCACATGTGCATATGTATCATTTCTTTGTCAAATTCCGTAATTCATTACAAATAATAGTCAATTGCACTTTCATTTACACTACCACGTTTAATACACTACTTTTTACGTTAAAAATGTTAGAAATGCACATGTGCATCTATATGTATCAACATGAAATAAGGTGTTTTTGGTACACTACTTTCTCTTTCATCTATCATTCCATCCATAATACACAAGCATGCACATGTGCATTTTTGTCATTTCTTTGACAAATTCCATAATTCATTACACATATTAGACAATTGCACTTTCATTTACACTACCATATGTAATACACTACTTTTTACATTACCAATATTAGAAATGCACATGTGCATTTATATGTATTAACATGAAATAAGGTGTTTTGTTACACTACTTTGAATACACTTTCCCTTTCATCTGTCATACCATCCATAATACACTACCATTACCTCCTACCATCCATAATACAATACCATTATCTCCTACCATCCATAATACAATACCATTAACAATATTTTCACTTTATTACATGTATGTAAACACCATTTATACCATCCAATCAACATATTACATCAAAAACTTGACAACTATAAACAAACCATCAACCACTAGATATAACTAACCAAAAAACATGTATATGGGCCTACTTCTCCATTCAAAATCACAAATTTTTTGTACCAAAACACGTTATATCATGGTTTTACCTAATGATGCACATGTGCATTTTAAATATTGGTAATGTAAAAAATAGTGTACTACTAATGGTATTGTAAATTAAAGTGCAATTGTCTATTCCTGATAACGTATTACCGAATTTGTCGAAGTAATGATACATATGCACATGTGCATGGAAAACTGTTACTCGAAAAAAAAAAAAATTATTTTTTTTATGGTAACGAAATAGAGAGATTTTTTTTTTAAAAATATTAAAAAAAAAAATTTTGAGTGCTTTTTTTATTTTTTTTAGATTTTATTTTGTGTTCACATTGGTTCTCGCAATAAGAGTGGTTCTCGCATGAACCTTACCCTATATATATATATATTGGGGGCCGCTAAAATAGGAACCACCCCCCAGTTGTAAGAACCACAAGAAGCACTCTCAACCAACCAGAATATGCCAACCTAAAGGGTATTTTGGTCTTTTACCTCAAATGTCAAATCCCATCTCTCTTTATTTAATGCCACCAGACATTATAAAATCTCTCACCCTTTCTCTCTCTTCATAATCTCTAACCCTTTCCCTATCTTCTTAATCCCTCACCTTTCTCTCTCTTTAGGGAAAAACCCAAATTGAGTGTTACCAAGGAGTTGTACGGTGGCGTGGTTTCAGCGGCGGCATAGTTATATTATCCTAACAAAACACCGGTTACTATGATGACACGTTGATGACAAAGGTGGTGGTGTTTGGACGATGACAATATAGGTGGGGGTACGTCGGAGCTCCGATTTGGTTGGCGACGACATCAAGTTTCAGCGGCGGCATGGTTGTATTATCCTGACAAAACACCAGTCCTGATTTGGCCTCAACCAACCACCACCTCCTTTTCGTCTCCAGCACCACCCCTTTCATCCATTTATCAGGTAAAACGGCCGGCCACCACCGTTTGGTGGTGGCGTACGGCGGCGACAGAAAGAGAGATTAGGGAGAGAGAAAGAGAAAGAGGACGGAGGCGGGCCGACGGCAGCGCCGCCGTGAGCGGCGGAGGTCCTGGGCTCCTCCCGACGAGTTGATGCTCGGGTCGACTTTGGGGGTTATGGGTTTAGTTGGTTCAAGACTAGTTCATCAGATCCTTGGCATGTGTTCTTGATTTTTCTGGGTTTAGTTGATTTTTCTGGTGATTCTTGGCCTGTGTTCTTGATATGTGTTCTTGAACGATGATGATGATACCGATGGTATTTTGGTATGTTGGGTTTTTTATTTTTGTGTGTCTTTGAATCTGATGGGTTTTTTGCTATGCTGGGGGTTTTTATATGTGTTCTTTTGATCTCTGTTTTGATTTGGTATGTTGGGGAGTTTGATATGCGTGTCTTTTGAAACTGTGGGTTTTGATATGGTCGATTTGGTGGCGATGATGAAAAAAACGTAGATTTAGATGACGATGGCGCTGCAAGGACAACGGATGGTAGGTTTTTTGAACCTGCAACCCCACTTTGGCAGCCTTTTGATTATCAGATAATCTGAGCCAAACCTCGTTTTTTTTCGAGATACACTTTGTTTTGATGTTGTTGTTTTTTTATTTTTCCCCCCTAGTCGATGATGATAACGATATATCTGAGACACCTCCCGAGTGTGCGATTTCTAGGTGCGTTCGTTTTTGCGTAAAAAAGTTTTTGTAAAAAAAAAAGTTAAACCGTAAACTTTTTAACGTAAAAAGTTTTAGGTAAAACGTAAAACGTAAAACGTAAAATTTTTTAAGTAAAACGTAAAAAGTTTTACGTAAAACGTAAAAACGTAAAAAGTTTTACGTAAAACGTAAAAGTTAAAAATTTTAACGTAAAACTTAAAACGTAAAAAGTTTAACGTAAAAAGTGTAAAAAACGGCGCATTAAAAAAATGTGTAAAACACGGCGCGTTAAAAAAACGACGCTAGAAAAAACGGCGTGTAAAAAACGGCTCATAAAAACGACGCTTGAAAAAGCCCGGCGTAAAAACGGCGCGTTAAAAAAATGACGATTGAAAAAGCCTGGCGTGCAAAAACCAGCGCGTAAAACGTAAAAACGTTAACGTAAAAACGTTAACGTAAAAACGTTAACGTAAAAACGTTAACGTAAAAACGTTAACGTAAAAACGAAAAGAGTTTAACGTAAAACGTACAATGTAAAAAGTATAAAAAATCTCTTTAAAAAATTTGAATTTAAAAATGCTTTCAATAAAAAAAAATTATGTTTAAAAAATAAAAACTAATATAATAATACAAAAAAACTAATAAAAAACAATAAAGACAAAAGGATAAAATAGAGTCATTTTACTAAATTATCCTTTTGATTAAAATATTTAAAACATAATAAAACAAAAGGTATTTAATATTATTTTTAGTTACTTTTAATCTCATCCATTGATCTTGAAGATCTAATGGCTAGAAAGTGGTTCTCTCGTTTCTTACAACTAGAGATGGTTTTCATTTTAGCGGTCCCCTATATATATATAGGGAGAAGATCATGCGAGAACCACCTCTTATTGCGAGAACCGCGAGAACCAATGTGAACACACCAAAAATGCCTAAAAATAGCTAAAAGTCGCACAAAATTTTTTTTTTTGATTTTTTTAATATTTTTTAGATTTTTTTAGGTTTTTTGGGGGTTTAGTTTTTAGCATTTTAGCTTGGGGGGGGTTAGGTTTTTGGGGGGTGGGGGAGGGGGGTTTAGGCTTTTTTTTTGGGGGGGGGGGTGGGGTTAGGTTTTTTTTAGGTTTTTTTTAGCTTGGGGGGGGGGGTTTAGGTTTTTTGGGGGGGGGGGGGGGGGTTAGGTTTTTTTTTTTGGGGGGGGGGGGGGTGGGGGGTGGGGGGTTTAGGTTTTTGGGTGGGGGTGGGGGTTAGGTTTTTTTAGGGTTTTTTTAGCTATTTTAGGTTGTGTTCACATTGGTTCTCATGGTTCTCACAATAAGGGTGATTCTCGCATGAGCCCCTCCCTATATATATATATATATATATATATATAGGGGAGGGTTTAAATGAGAACGCTAAATATTGTGAGAACAGTGAGAACAAATGAAAAAACCACAAGAACTTGGTCAAAAACAATTCAAATTCAAAAAAATTTTCTACACTTATTATTATTATTCGAATACAATGTTAGAAATTTAATTTACACGTTTAAATTTACGTGAATTCGTAAATAAAGAAAGTTTACACATGTGTAAGTTTGCCATTTACACATGTGTAAATCTGTTATATTTACACATGTGTAAAAAATCTAAAAAGAGTGATTTTGAAAGGAGAAATGCATGATTTGATGTTGTAAATTCTTTTTTTGATATTGTATCTTAATTACAATGAGTTTTGTATTAAAAAAAATGGTTTTGATTGGTTTTTTCATTCGTTCTCACGGTTCTCGCAATATTTAGCGTTCTCAAGATAACCCTCCCCTATATATATATATATATATATATATATATATATATATATATATATATATATATATATATATTATTGCTTAATTGAATAAAAATGAAATATAATGAGCCTTTTTCTTTAATCCAATAAATAAATTAAACTATCAAAATGTTAATAAAAAACAATGAAAACACTATTTTGGTAAATAGTTTTTAGAGAACACCAAAATAATAAATAGTTTTTCCTTAAACACCATTTTGGGAAAAAAACTCCAAAGTGTTATATAAGTATAATATAATATGTATAGGAGTTTTTGAAATCCGCGCGTTGTGGTGGAAATATCAACCCGAACAAAAACAGACGTTGAAACGTTTAACCCCGCACATGCATTGCGGACCATTTGTAGAGAGATTAAGAATACTAGAATCTTGATCAGGAAACGGGTATTATTGATTTTTGGGAAACGAATCTAGGTGTTGTTATGCATGCTAGATGTAATGAACTTGAAAATAATGTTAATCTTGGCTAAGTAGTTAGTCATGATCTCGATTGCTAGTAGTAAAAATTTCATGCCCATAAGGTGTTCGATGTAATGCCTAGGTGAACATGGTGAATTAATGTGTTTTGATGATAGTAGAAATACCTTTCACTATTATAGTTATTAGTTATGTGAAATATTTAGCACAAGGTTTATACATGATTGTTGCTCTAGTAGCTAAGCAAATGAGTATATTGAGTTCATTAGTGCAAATTGCATATGTGATAAGCAATTTGACCTTAAAGAATCAAACCGGTCTATAATAAGGATCGTATGCGGAAAATTGTAAAGAGAGTTCATAAGTATAATAGTCATAGTATTGATGACAAATATAACTATCATGTGGATGATCGCATTATAGTTTGACGCTTAACAAGCTAGGTGGAAGCTTGGAAAGGAAGCGGGTCAAACAAATCAAGAATGGAGGAAAAGCACAATTCAGATGCAAGGTAAGTATAGCTTACACTAGTCATATATTTTAGAATGTTCTTTTGTTGTATTGATTACGAATAAGACAAATGCCTAATTGAGATATGGTGTTCCGGCGTGTAGTCGTACGGAACAAGATAACCAAATAGGATAAGAAACCGTATTGATGGTTAAAAATGAGTTAAATCCGTAATTCGATCATGTTATGACGAATGAAACATGTACTTTTAAAGGTTACTGTCACACCCCCAAAATCCACCTGCGGAATACCACCGCTCGGAGGCGTGACTGACCAGGATCCAGCCACCAATCATATTGAACAAGCATGTAAGTGATTATGAAAATCCAACCAATACAATTGGTGTCCAAACAAAACATAGTGTAAGTTGCAAGCGGAAGCATAATGTTTAAAACCATAACATAAGTTTAATTGTTTCAAAGTTTAACATGGCACACAGTTGTCCATGTCCCACAACGACTCTCTTCCATGCAAGCTCCAGCTAAGTACCTATTGACCTGCAAAGCATGTAGTAACGAGTCAACAACAAGTTGAGTGAGTTCACGGTTGGGTGTTCATTTTTAAGTTATTCCAAAAACAATTTCCTTTATCTGGCATCCTGCCGTGGGGGTTACCCCATAGTTGAAAACGTGATTTGTTTACCTATTTACTCTGGCAATACAGCCGTGGGGGCTACCCCATGTTAGTTATCGGGCATTTAGGCAGTGGGGGCTACCCCATGTATACACTAGACTCGTTACCATATCGACTGCTGACTGTAGTCATGTTTATGTGCCCTGAACTGTCAATGTCTATCATCATTGACGTGCCCAGATCCATTAGTTCACGCCCGTCCTCTGCGGCACGGTGTGAGGCTTGTCAGACCTAAATAGCGCTATCTAACTAATGACCCGCTCGCCATTGGCCCGGCGATTATGTCGATATAAAAAAGGAGGGACTTCGTGATAGAGTTTTGGTCTAGTACGAGTTATCTGTCCATGAGGACGAGGAATTACATTCCTGAACCAATACTGTCCCACCCAAGAAAGGACGAGGAATCCATGTTCCTTAACCCCATTCCCAACCCCTGGGAATCCCATGCTTTGTAGAGGGTGTGAACTCACCTCGGTTTGCTCGGCAGATACACAGAAAGGTCAATCAAGCTATATTGTGGTCAACCACGCCCTAACATAGTTGTACCATACAAGTCAGGTTCGTATTTAGGTAGTGCACGTATGTTTTCTACACACATTTGCTTACACGTATTGATCATGGCACACACACGTATAAATACTTCAGTTAATCAACAGGTCACAAACATATCCAATAGCCTCATCTATGAAAGTAAGCAAAGTCTAAGTGGGCGGCCCAAACAGTTGGGCTCGTAATGGCATGCAAGTCCAAAACAGTGTGCACAACATACGCATTCAACAGCAACACATGAAGCCCATAAGTTCGGCCCAAACACCTAAGCCCGTAGCAGTGTGCAAGTCCAAATCAGTGAGTTTGTGTACGTGGTCTCGAGTCGAGACTAGAGATCTCGAGTCGAGACTGTGCGGTCTCGAGTTATACCTACGAGTTCTCAAGTCGCAACTGTGGAGGTCTCGAGTCGCAACCGGGCCTGCAACCATGGTCTCGAGTTATGATGTTTGTGTGCTGATAATGTGTGGTCTTGAGTCAAGACTAGGGGTTCTCGACTTGCAACCTGTGTCGCAACCGTGGATCTCGAGTTGTCATCTTCATGGTCTCGAGTCGAGACCGAGGGTCTCGACTGGCACACCTGCTAATTTCCAGCGCATGTACTAACCAATAGGATTTTGATTTCATGATATGGTGTACTATCCAATGGTAAAGCACAAACATGTTCCATTGTCTAACAATTAATCGAAATGGATCAAACAACAAGTTTTTCAAATATTCAAGGCACATTCATAGCATATTCATGTTGTTCATCATACATTCAAATAGTTCATCATTAGGGTTTTTATCATATAACTTTGTGTATCAATAATCATGCATCAAATCATTCTAAATTCGGAAATAATCTTTGTACATCAATATAACACACATGTTCCTCTAGAACCGATTTATACTAGCATAATATACCTAGTTTAATGTACTATCAATCATCATCATCATCATCTAAACACATCCGAGAACATGGTAGAGCTATATTGGTACATTCTTCCATTTATTCATACATTGAGCTAGCATGATAATCAATCACTTACTCTATTTTTGTACACTATGAATTATTGTTTAGCAAATCAAGCATCATTTACTCACTAACTCATACAAGGAGACAAGCATTCATTCATCAAGCACACTTAGTACATATTAAAACATTAACTGGTTAGGTTCTCTAAATGTGAGGGTATGAAGAGTCGATGGGTGAACTTCCGAATGATGATCCCAAGCTCGATCCGAGAGTCCTAGTGTCGCCGGTTTGAATCCGAGAATGAGAGGAGAAGAATGTTGAGACTTAGGGTTTTAGTGAGAGAGAGAGAGAGTGTGTATGAGAGTAAGTGTGAGTTGCCCAAAGAAATGGCAAGATTGGTTATCATCAAGGATTATATACTTGTTCTAAATGGGTGCACCCTAATGGGCTTTCGGGTAGACTAAGGGGGTGCATGGCCCAACCGGCCCAAGTGTTGCACTGTTCACTCGAGACCGCATGGTCTCGAGTCAAGTCCTTGTGTCTCGGGTCATATAAATACACGCATACATACAAGCACAACACATAATCACCTAAATTCACTTATATCATTCATTTAACCAACAAGTCAATTAATCCCATAACGTTCAAGCATGTTACATTCAGATACAACGAAGGGTTCTAAATTACGAGTTGTCACATCATCCCTAAGTTGAAAGAAATTTCGTCCCGAAATTTGGTACGTACTCACTAAGGAAGCTAGTTAAGTTGTATGGTTTTCCCGGTTTTCTGGGGTGTCACATCCTCCCCCCGTTGATCTGGAATTTCGTCTCGAAATTCCGTAGCTTCAGCCTCAGTAGTGGTTGTACCGTTTGTGAATAATTGGGGATACTTTTGTTTCATCTGATCTTCGCGTTCCCAGGTGAACTCTGGGCCGCGACGTGAGCTCCAACGAACTCGAACGAGGGGTATTCTAGTGTTCTTGAGGACCTTAACATCCCGGTCCGTGATTTCAACTGGTTCCTCGACGAATCGTAACTGCTCGTCGATAGTGAGTTCCTTCAGAGGAACTATGTGGGTCTCATCTGACAGACACTTCTTCAGATTCGACACGTGGAAAACGTTGTGAACTGCACTGAGTTCTGCTGGTAAGTTCAGTTTGTAGTCCACCTTGCCTATTTTCTCAATGATTTCAAAAGGTCCGACGTATCGTGGGTTAAGTTTGCCTCGTTTACCAAAACGAACCACACCCTTCCAGGGTGAAACCTTGAGTAGTACCCGCTCCCCAACCTGGAGCTCTAGTGGTTTCCTGCCCTTATCGGCGTAGACTTTCTGACGGTCACGAGCTGTCGCCATGCGTGGTCGAATTTGAGCAATTCGTTCGGTTGTGTCTACCACATGTTCTGGACCAGTGATCTGACTACCTGTAACAACTCTCATCAAAATTCATAATTATTAAATTAATTAGTCCAAAAGGAAAACCTAATTGAGACACCCAAGTAATTCTGAACAAACCCTAAAATTTTCATAATTTTCAGAATCAGGATTAGGGCCCCTAAAACTCAGGGGGGGTTAAACCCTATGGACGATTATCCATTTTAAACGTTGGCAACAAGGAATTATCGAAAACTGTCAACTCAGCAAAGCTAGTGCCAATCGTGGCAACCCTAGGCCTAAAACTAGGTGTCTCGCGGGCCGCGTAAGGATGAGCTTAAAACTCACGCGGGCCGCGTAAGGGTCATATTTCACCTATAAATAGAGGACAGTGGGACTGGAACTTCTGCGTTGATTTGATGTTTAAATTCCTTTCGTACACGAAGTTATAGTGAAAATAGTCTGATAACACACACGGGTCTCGAAATTCTGCCGCAAAACAAGGTATTAGCACGATCGCTGCTACTATTCATTTTCTGATCGATCAATGTACTCAACGGGTGTTTAAGTGCTTCCCACATTAGGGTTATACTTTGTCGTTTGTCATTTATTTGACAGATCATCGTTAATTCGATGGATGAAGTATTGCACTTTATCGTTCGTCATTAATTTGATGGATCATCGTTAATTCGATGGATAAAGTATTGCACTTTGTCACTCCTTGTGATGGTTGATCTCCTGAGTTATCGTAAATGCTGTATTGACTACTAACCCAGTTTTGTGTGCATTGTTATCTAAATTAGGTTAATCAAGATAATTCATAGACTAGATTCTGTCCGTAGTAAATCAGCAATGTGAGTCATTCTCTCTTTTTATCAAATCTATTTACAAAATCATGTTTATTTTCAAAGTTATAATTACGGGGATTAAGTCTTTGTAATCACTAAATTACAGCCGGTATGTGGGATTTTGTATACATTACTTGATAATCGTCACCATTGGGGCAGCCAATTGGGGGATATGACCATAGTCACAGATTCGGTCGAGTGACAAATACCGTGGGTAGTTGGGTTGATAATAGAAACATTGTAATCGTGCTTAATACTGTAAATTATAACAAATGTGTCATTTTAGTAAATAGAATGATTCACTCAGTATTTCCCGCTGACAAAATTTTTTTCAAACATGTTTCAGGTGATCTGTTGTAATTCAGGAAAAGTGCTGGGGAGCATTTCAAGCTTAAGATAGTGGCTCATTATAAAATAAAGAAATAAGTTCTGTAATATCATGATTTCATAGTAAAAACATAATATTGTAAATTATCAGGGTTTTATCCCGAATTGTGAAATAAAATAATCGGGGAAAATTTTAGCTTTAAACGATCCTGATGAAAACTTCCGCTGTTAAACTTAATCAATGAAATACCGTAGTATTTCTGTCCCGCAGCTCCTGAAACGGGTAAAACCGTGTCGGGGGCCGTGACAGAAAAAGGTGTTATCAGAGCCACTGAGTTAAGCTAATTAAGTATTTAGAAATACTTAATTTTTCCTGATTACTATTATGTGATTATTTGTGTTATTAACTGATTATTTGATAGTTACAGTATGGGTAAGAAAAAGCTGTCAAGCATCTATCTTAAATTAGATAGATCATTCAATGAGAAGGGAAGTTCATCCCGAACCAAATCCTCGAATCAGGCTGAAATCCCTGAAGAAGGAATATTTGTGCGAAAGGCAAAATACGAGGAATCACTTTCTCCTAGAAGGAGGGAAATGATTATTAAGAAAAGTAAAGAGAAAATCCGAGAAAAGAAGATTAAACGAGAAACCCAGGAATTAATTGATAAATCACCTTGGGAAGATAAGCTAGATGAGAAATGGGCAAATTTATATATGCTAGCCACAGTAGCAGAAAATATAAATCTTTAAATAATTTAAAGTTTTAGCACCTTACCCTTACAATCTAGAAACTCTGTGCAATAAATAAAATTTGAAACCCTAAGTGTGTTTTTCAGTTATCTTTGTAATCAACTAGTACACAGTATGTAATAAATTAAAAGGTTATTTTTAAATTTTAACTTAGTATTTTATGCATTTTGCATATATGCTACATCAGCATGAGTGGGATATCTGAAGCTTTTCAGAACCTTAATCTTTACCCAGTGAATGTCGAAGCTTCCAAAGAATATACTAGCTACTTTCCCGATGTAGAACAACCGGTAGAATTCAAGGTTCCCCCTGTGAACAAGCCAAAACGAAAGAAAAGAAGTTATGTAGGATGGAGGAAAATACGTAAGAAAAAGCCAGTTACAAAACTTCCTAAAATAAGCAATCCTTTGAAAAAGGGAAAAGAAATTATAATCGGAGAAAGTTCTAACCAGCAGGAAATGGAAACCGAAAACAAGGAAGAGGTTAAGGAAATAGGAATACAGATGGAGGAAGTTACTAAAGAAATAGTAATGGAAGTTGGGCAAGGCTCTAGACCAGCTCAGATAGAAATCGGAGAGAGCTCCAATCCGAACCAGGAAAGGACTTTTCAAGATGAGATAGATTTCCTATTGGCAAGCTGTGAAACCATTCAGCCTGTCAATAACAATAATAATAATAATAATATTTTTAATTATCCTCTTGAAAACCAACTCCCTATGAATTGGGAACCAGCAATTCCAGACCCAATAGTCCACTCCCAACCCATAGGAATGGACGAATGGTGGACGAACGACTGGCAATTTCAAAATATTGTCAACGATCCTTACTCTTTTCTTCCACACTTCGATCCAGAACCCCTACCTAATCCACCCATGAGTAATGAAAACATGGCTGAACTTCGCCACTTTGGTGAAGAGTTGTTTGATACTGGAACTAGAATCAGGGAAATAGGGGGACAAATTGCTTGGAAGTACGATGAGAGGGAAATGCGTTTTTAGAACGACAAGTGACGAGAGATAGTAGGATGGTAAAACGGTGCTTGTATAATAGTAATAGTAAAGTTTGTCTGTAAATAACGAATAAAACTCTGTAAGATATTTGCGAGTAATGATGCATACTATACTAGATATAAAATGAAATCGAGAAATCGATTGTTTTGACTATACCTGTATTGTAAAATTTTCTGATTAATTGTATATAATTGTTATTTATCAGATACTAATAAAATTTATATATATATATATTATCAGATGGCAAATAGTGGTAATGAACCTATAAATGAGGTTAATCAGTCTGAACAACATTCAAGAGATCAATATATGACTCGGCAAGATATCGAAAACATTGTTGCTCAAGGGATAGCCAATGCTATTCCAACATTCGTCGCTGCTATAAAGAATCCAATCGAACCACAACAAATTGTCCCTAGTAAACAGATTACTGAAGATAACTTCAGTAATAGTGTAAATGGAGGCAATAATCATGTTAATCATAATAGGGAACCACATCAAGCTCCATTACCCAAGAAAATGAAAACTGCAACGCCTGGTTGCACTTTCAAAGAATTTCTTGCTTGTAAACCCACTGAATTTGCAGGCAATGAAGGAGCAACTGCATCACTGCGTTGGTTAGAAAAAACTGAAGCAGTCATTGCAATAAGTAAATGTGGTAAAGATGATCAGGTCATGTATGCATCCAATCTGTTCAAAGAAGGAGCACTCGATTGGTGGAACACGGTGTTACAATCAAAAGGAAGAATAATAGCTTATGCTATGACTTGGGAAGAATTTAAGGGTTTGGTGGAAAGAAAATTCTGTCCCGAGTATGAAAAGGAACAGATGGCGAATAAATTTCTAAATCATCGAATGATGGGAGTAGATTGTCGCGGTTATACCTCGACATTCTTTGAATATGGTAGAGTGGTACTAACACTGGCTTCGCCAGAACCGGTACTCATTTCTCGCTATATCTGGGGGCTAATTAGCAAAATCCGCAATATTGTTAAAGCTACGAGACCTCGCACTATTGATGATGCGGTAGAATTAGCCAATACTCTAACTGATGAACTGGTGCGCACAAGAGATGAAGATAGGAAAAAGGAACTAGCTCAGAAAATTACCCAAGGATTTCGTGTGGGTAATAATAACAGCTTCAAGAGAAAAGGAACAGGGCAATCTCCAGCTCCGTCATTCTGCAGGAAATGCAAAAAGAAGCATTATGGAAGATGCGATATCACTTGCAATTTTTGCAAAACTGTAGGACATCGTGAAGAAAACTGCAAAAAGAAAACCGTAATCTGTTTTAACTGTGGAGAAGCGGGGCATTATAAAACAGAATGTCCTAAATTGGTCAAACCAGTAGATAACAAGCCCAAGGCGACGGAAGGAACTACTAAGAAGAATGCCAGGGCATTTCAGCTGACCACTCAAGAAGCAGAACTCATTCCGGATGTGATAGCGGGTATGTTCTTAGTTCACAACGTGTACGCAAAAGTATTATTTGACTCTGGTGCAAACCAAAGTTTTATAAATACTTCATTCTGCCAAGCTCTTAGTTTACCTTTAACCAATAGTAGGCAGATTTTTACAGTCGAAACAGCAGACGGAAATTCAGTTAAAATAGATAAAGTTTTTCAAGAAGGAAACATAGAACTTTTATGACATAAATTCTCTGCAAAACTATTGGCAATGAATTTAGCTGAATTTGATGTTGTATTAGGAATGGATTGGTTAGTAGCCAACCATGCTAGAATCCTTTGTGATCAGAATGCCATAGAAATTCAATCACCCACCGGAGAAATGATTAGGATTACAGAAGATAAACCACGTAAGGCCATGAAGTTCATATCAGTAATGAAAGTTGCTAATTATGAACGAAAACAAGGAATAGTGTATATGATTTCGGTAATCATTAGCACTAAGGGAAAAGATCTTAAGGAAATACCAGTAGTCTCAGCATATCCTGATGTATTTCCAGAAGATTTACCTGGATTACCTCCAGATAGGGAAGTAGAATTTAGGATTCATCTAATTCCAGGAACTACACCGATAGCCAAGGCACCTTATCGGTTAGCACCCACAGAAATGTTAGAACTGAAAAAGCAATTAGATGAATTACTAAGTAAAGGGTTTATACAACCTAGCTCATCCCCTTGGGGAGCGCCAATGTTGTTTGTGAAGAAAAAGGATGGTTCAATGAGAATGTGTATCGATTATAGAGAATTGAATAAGGTTACAATTAAGAATCGATATCCATTACCTAGGATTGATGATCTTTTTGATCAACTGTAGGGGGCTAGATATTTTTCTAAGATAGATTTACGCTCCGGATATCATTAATTGAAGGTACAAGAAGAAGACATACCTAAAACTGCTTTCAGAACTAGGTATGGTCATTACGAGTTTACAGTCATGCCCTTCGGGTTAACAAATGCACCTGCAGCATTTATGGACATGATGAATAGGATCTGTAAACCGTACTTGGATAAATTTGTAATTGTCTTCATAGACGATATACTTATTTATTCCAAAAGTCAGACAGAGCATTGTGAACATCTTCATGCACTCTTAACTTTGTTAAGAAAAGAAAAGTTGTACGCCAAATTCTCGAAATGCGAATTTTGGCTAAAGGAAGTACAATCCTTAGGACACATGGTAAATCATGAAGGTATTCATGTAGATCCTGCTAAGATAGAAGCAATTACCAAATGGAAGGTTCCACAAACAGCAATGGAAATAAGAAGTTTTATAGGTTTAGCTGGGTATTATAGACGGTTTATTAAGGATTTTTCCAAAATAGTTGTACCATTAACTAAGCTAACCTGTAAAGCTACTAAGTTTGAATGGGGACCCAAACAAGAAGAAGCTTTTAGAATTTTGAAACAGAAATTAACCCATGCACCAATCTTAGCTTTACCAGAAGGAACTGAAGATTTTGAAGTATATTGTGATGCTTCAAAATTAGGATTTGGAGGTGTGCTTATGCAACGCAAGAAGGTAATTGCGTACGCATCAAGGCAATTGAAAAAGCACGAAGAAAACTATACGACTCATGATTTAGAATTAGGAGCCGTAATTTTTGCCCTTAAGATTTGGAGACATTATCTTTACGGAAGTAAATTTACTGTCTACACAGACCACAAAAGTTTAAGATATATATTTGGGCAAAAAGAGTTAAACATGAGGCAAAGGAGATGGATGGAAATCCTAAGTGACTACGACTGTGATATTCAATATCATGAGGGAAAGGCGAATGTAGTTGCAGATGCCTTAAGTCGTAAGTATTATGAGAAACAACGACGGGTTCGTGCTCTCAGATTAAATCTACAAATAGATTTAATGGAACAATTGAAAAATATTCAAACTACAGCAATCAAGGATGATGCTGAAGGAATGAAAGGACGAATCAAGGAATTAGAACAAGGAGTAGATGGAATTTGGAGATTCCACAAAAGTAGAATTTGGGTACCTAAGCAGGGAGACTTAAGACCTAAGATTTTAGAAGAAGCTCATAAATCTAGGTATACCATGCACCCAGGAAACAATAAGATGTACCAAGATTTAAGAAAGAACTTTTGGTGGATAGGAATGAAAAAGGATATAGCGCGATATGTTTCTAAATGTCTTACTTGTTCACAAGTTAAGGCAGAACACCAGAAACCTTCAGGTCTACTACAACAGTTAGAAATGCCGGTATGGAAATGGGAACTTATAACAATGGATTTTGTTACTAAGTTACCCAAAACCAGAAAAGGTAATGATGCTATTTGGGTAATTGTGGATCGATTAACCAAATCAGCTCACTTTTTACCGATGAAAGAAACCTTTAACATGGAAAGACTGGCTAAATTGTATGTAGATGAAGTTGTATCCTTACATGGAGTTCCACTCTCCATTGTTTCGGATAGAGATAGTCGTTTTACTTCCCATTTCTGGAAAAGTTTCCAGCAAGCTATGGGAACTCGATTAAACCTAAGCACTGCATATCATCCCCAAACAGATGGGCAAAGTGAAAGAACAATCCAAACTCTAGAAGACATGCTTCGAGCATGTGTAATAGACTTTGGTGGAAGTTGGGATGATCATTTACCATTGATTGAATTCTCCTATAACAATAGTTATCACTCAAGCATTGAAACTGCTCCATTTGAAGAACTATATGGAAGAAAGTGCAGAACTCCAGTTTGTTGGGCAGAAATAGGAGAAAGTCAATTGTCAGGTCCTGAAATAGTACAAGAAACAACTGATAAGGTTACTCAAATCAAAGAAAGGCTGAAGACGGCTCGAGATCGCCAGAAGAGTTATGCAGATAATAGAAGCAAGCCGCTAGAATTCCAAGTTGGAGACAAGGTATTATTGAAAGTTTCTCCTTGGAAAGGAGTTGTTAGATTTGGTAAGAAAGGAAAGCTAAGTCCAAGATACGTAGGACCATTTCCAGTGATCCAACGTATAGGACTAGTAGCTTATCGTTTACAGTTACCAGAAGAATTAGCTGGAGTACATGATGTATTTCATGTATCCAATCTCAAGAAATGTTTAGCAAATGAATCTTTGGTAGTACCTCTTCAAGACATAAAGGTAAACGAAAAGTTAAAATTTGTGGAGAAACCTCTTCAGATAGAAGAAAGAAAAGTGAAATTTCTCAAGCACAAACGACTAGTGTTAGTTAAAGTAAAGTGGGATTCAAGGAGAGGACCTGAGTACACTTGGGAGCTAGAATCAGAAATGAAGAAAAAGTATCCTCAATTATTCCAGTAAATCTCGAGGACGAGATTTTTCTTAAGGTGGGGAGAATGTAACAACTCTCATCAAAAGTCATAATTATTAAATTAATTAGTCCAAAAGGAAAACCTAATTGAGACACCCAAGTAATTCTGAACAAACCCTAAAATTTTCATAATTTTCGGAATCAGGATTAGGGCCCCTAAAACTCAGGGGGGGTTAAACCCTATGGACGATTATCCATTTTAAACGTTGGCAACAAGGAATTATCGAAAACTGTCAACTCAGCAAAGCTAGTGCCAATCGTGGCAACCCTAGGCCTAAAACTAGGTGTCTCGTGGGCCGCGTAAGGATGAGCTTAAAACTCACGCGGGCCGCGTAAGGGTCATATTTCACCTATAAATAGAGGACAGTGGGACTGGAACTTCTGCGTTGATTTGACGTTTAAATTCCTTTCGTACACGAAGTTATAGTGAAAATAGTCTGATAACACACACGAGTCTCGAAATTCTGCCGCAAAACAGGGTATTAGCACGATCGCTGCTACGATTCATTTTCCGATCGATCAATGTACTCAACGGGTGTTTAAGTGCTTCCCACATTAGGGTTATACTTTGTCGTTCGTCATTTATTTGACGGATCATCGTTAATTCGATGGATGAAGTATTGCACTTTATCGTTTGTCATTAATTTGATTGATCATCGTTAATTCGATGGATAAAGTATTGCACTTTGTCACTCGTTGTGATGGTTGATCTCGTGGGTTATCGTAAATGTTGTATTGATTACTAATCCAGTTTTGTGTGCATTGTTATCTAAATTAGGTTAATCAAGATAATTCATAGACTAGATTCTGTCTGTAGTAAATCAGCAATGTGAGTCATTCTCTCTTTTTATCAAATCTATTTACAAAATCATGTTTATTTTCAAAGTTATAATTACGGGGATTAAGTCTTTGTAATCACCAAATTACAGCCGGTATGTGGGGTTTTGTATACATTACTTGATAATCGTCACCATTGGGGCAGCCAATTGGGGGATATGACCATAGTCACAGATTCGGTCGAGTGACAAATACCGTGGGTAGTTGGGTTGATAATAGAAACATTGTAATCATTCTTAATACTGTAAATTATAACAAATGTGTCATTTTAGTAAATAGAATGATTCACTCAGTATTTCCTGCAGAGAAAATTTTTTTCAAACATGTTTCAGGTGATCTGTTGTAATTCAGGAAAAGTGCTGGGGAGCATTTCAAGCTTAAGATAGTGGCTCATTATAAAATAAAGAAATAAGTTTTGTAATATCACGATTTCATAGTAAAAACATAATATTGTAAATTATCAGGGTTTTATCCCGAATTGTGAAATAAAATAATCGGGGAAAATTTTAGCTTTAAACGATCCTGATGAAAACTTCCGCTGTTAAACTTAATCAATGAAATACCGCAGTATTTCTGTCCCGCAGCTCCTGAAACGGGTAAAACCGGGTCGGGGGCCGTGACACTACCCCCCACCTCTGCCCAACAAAGAGGTGACCGGCATTTACGCCCGTACAATGCCTCAAACGGGGCAGCTTTAATGCTGGTGTGGTAGCTGTTATTGTATGAAAATTCTACAAGTGGCAGATGTTTTTCCCAACCGTTGCCAAAGTCGATTACACATGCACGAAGCATGTCTTCTAGGGTTTGAATAGTGCGCTCAGACTGCCCGTCCGTCTGAGGGTGATACGCTGTGCTCATGTCTAATCGTGAGCCAAAGGATTTGTGCATTGCTTGCCACAGTTCTGAAGTAAAACGTGCATCTCGATCCGAGATAATAGAGGTGGGCACCCCGTGCCTCGAGACAACTTCTTTGAGATATTCTTCAGCTAGAGTGGAGAACTTATCCGTTTCCTTGATTGCCAAGAAGTGTGCAGACTTTGTGAGTCGATCCACGATCACCCAAATAGTATCGTTTCCGCGCTGGGATCTAGGCAGGCCAGTAACGAAATCCATGGAAATTTGCTCCCATTTCCATTGTGGTATCTCTGGTTGTTAGAGTAGGCCTGAGGGTTTCTGGTATTCAGTCTTGACTCTCTCACAAGTCAAACACTTGCTGACGTAAGTTGCTATGTGGGCCTTCATGCTAGGCCACCAATACGTAGTTTTGATATCGTGGTACATCTTATCCGAACCAGGATGTACCGAGTAGCGAGACTTGTGTGCTTCATCCATCACAAGCTCTCGCAAGTTGCCATAGTGTGGGACCCAAATGCGCCCCGTTACGTAGTAAGCACCGTCTTCCTTCTGTTCTAGGCATTGCCTCGAGCCGCGTAGGGCTTCAGCCCTGACGTTTTCTGGTTTCAATGCTTCTACCTGAGCGTCTCGTATCTGGGAAGGAAGACTAGAATGTATTGTGAGTTGCAAAGCTCGCACGCGCTTAGGCGCTGTGCCCTTTTGACTGAGGGCGTCAGCCACAACATTGGCCTTGCCCGGGTGATACCTGATCGAGCACTCGTAGTCATTCAGTAGTTCGACCCATCGTCGTTGTCGCATGTTCAGTTCCTTCTGCTTGAAGATATGCTCGAGGCTTCTGTGGTCGGTGTAGATGGCGCATTTGGTACCGTACAGGTAATGTCGCCATATCTTAAGTGCAAAAACAACAGCTCCCAGCTCTAAGTCGTGCGTAGTGTAGTTTCTTTCATGAACTTTGAGTTGGCGTGAGGCGTAGGCTATGACTTTATCTCGTTGCATCAATACACAACCAAGACCTTGAATTGATACGTCGCAGTAAACCACAAAATCGTTTGTGCCTTCTGGCAATGAAAGTATAGGTGCGCTGCAAAGTCTATCCTTTAAATGCTGAAATGCTAATTCCTGTGCATTTCCCCAGCGATAAACAACGCCCTTCTGCGTTAGTGAGGTGAGAGGCTGTGCAATCTTAGAAAAATCCTTTATGAATCTCCTGTAGTAACCTGCCAAACCCAAGAATTGGCGAATATCCGTTGGTGTACGAGGTGCAGGCCAGTTCTTAATCGAGTCTACCTTGGATGGATCAACGTGAATCCCATCCTTGTTTACCACGTGGCCTAGGATATGGACTTCACGAAGCCAGAAGTCGCATTTCGAGAATTTTGCGTAAAGTTGTTCCGTTCGAAGGAGTTCCAAAATAAGTCGTAGATGTTGCTCGTGTTCCTCCTGACTATTGGAATAGGTCAGGATGTCGTCGATGAAGACTATAACGAACTTGTCCATGTAAGGCTTGCACACTCGATTCATCAAGTCCATGAAAACCGCAGGTGCGTTTGTCAGCCCAAATGGCATGACCAAAAACTCATAGTGGCCGTATCGAGTTCTAAAGGCTGTTTTGGAGACGTCCTCTTCTCGGACTCTCAGCTGGTGATATCCCGACCTCAAATCAATCTTTGAATAGTAGCTCGACCCTTGCAGCTGGTCGAACAAGTCGTCAATGCGTGGTAGAGGATAGCGATTCTTCACGGTCACCTTGTTGAGTTCACGGTAGTCGATACACATTCTAAAGGTACCGTCTTGCTTCTTCATAAACAGCACTGGAGCTCCCCAGGGCGATGAGCTAGGACGAATAAAACCCTAATCCAAGAGTTCTTGTAGTTGCGTAGAGAGTTCTTCCAACTCTGATGGAGCTAAACGATAAGGTGCACGAGCTATTGGCGCAGCTCTGGGAGCTAGTTCAATCTGAAAATCGACTTGGCGATGAGGCGGAAGGCCGGGTAATTCCTCAGGAAATACCTCAGGATAGTCGCGTACAATCAGAAAATCTTCTAGCTTCTTCTCTTTCTTCGAGGTGTCAGTAACAAGAGCCAAGATAGCGATGTGGCCCTTTCTCAAATACTTCTGGGCCTTAAGGAGAGAGATGGCGTTCTCAACAGCACTCCTCCTGTCGCCACGAATCATGAGAGGTTCACTACCGGAACCCGGAATACGAATAATTTTCTCGTTGCAAAGAATCTCTGCTCGGTGTTGGGATAACCAATCCATCCCAATGACAACGTCGAAACTACCCAAGACGATAGTAATAAGGTCGATAGAGAAGGTCTGGTTAGCGAGAATAAGCTTACAACTCTTGACTACGTGTGTGGCCTCTAAACTCTTACCGTTTACTAGCTCTACAATGTGCTTGTTGTTCAAAGGTGTTGGAATACGCTTAAGCATTCGACTAACTTCTAGTGACATGTAGCTAGTATCGGCACCCGAATCAAATAAAACTGTAACATAAAAGTCGTCGAGAAGGAACTTACCCGCCACAACATTGGGGTCATTCCTTGCTTCACCTTGGCCAATCACGAACGCCCGCCCCTGGCTCCATTGTTGTTGTTGTTCCCATTGTTACCATTCCCCTGATTGTTGTTATTGTTGTTGTTGTTCTGGTTCCTGTTCAGTTGGGGGCAATCCCTCTTGAAATGGCCTTCAGCTCCACACTGAAAGCACCCTTTGTTATCACCTTACTGCTGCTGCTGGCGTTGGTTCTGTTGAGCTTATTGACGATTCTGATTGGCGGGATATAAGCTCCTGCAATCCTTTGCAGCGTGACCTGGCTTGTTGCACCGATGACAGTTACCCCTGGTGCATGGCCCGCTGTGGTGCAGGCTGCAGCGGTTGCATTTGGGGTGATTCCCTTTGTGCCCACCATGACTTTGACCACCAGATGATTGCTGACTAGGGCTCTTGTAGTCATCAGTCTTTCTATGCTGAGACTGGGACTGAACAGAAGTCGAACCCTTACTTGAAGCTCCATCCCATTTCCGTTTGTTGTCACCAAGGGCACCTGAAGTAGTTGCAGCACCTATGCGCTTTGGTAACCTATTCTGCTCCACCGCCTGATCCGTGAGACGGTGATCCAATTGGATAACTTGCTGGATGGTGGCAAGGTTAGCTGAAGTCACATGACTTTGGATTTCTGGCACTAAGCCCTTGAGAAATAGTTTAATTCGCTTAATTGGAGGGTCCACCATAGTAGGACACAGTAAGGCAAGCTCATTCGATCTCTTAGTATACGCCTCAATTTCTGACCCTGTCATCTTGAGGTTGTAGAACTCAACTTCCAGCTTATGAATGTCATCCCGACTGCAGTATTCTTCCTTGATCATCTCTTTAAAATTTTCCCATGGGGTGGCGTTGGCAGCAACCAACCCCAGCATTTGGACCTGAGCATTCCACCACGTGAGGGCTAAACCCTCGAGAGTACCGGTAGCATACTTCACCCTGTGCACCTCAGGGTATTCACACATTTCGAAAACTGACTCGAGCTTCTCAAACCAGTGGAGGAGACCTACAGCTCCTTCAGTGCCGCTAAAAGTAGTGGGTCGGCAGTCCATAAAAGTTTTAAAGGTGCACACCGGTGGCTGAGCATGTTAACCTATTGTGGGTGAAAGAAAAGTCAGAGTTTAACACAAAGGTTGGTTAACGAGAGTAGGATCTACAGATCCTAGAATGAGTTTGGACTGCAGGATATACCTCCTACGTGTGCAGCTACAAGTGCCGCAGCAACTCGTTCGTTAATCAGAGCCGTCAACTGGGCTTGAGTCATGTTAACGCGTCCAGACATGATCTTCATATCAAGAGGAACATGAGTGAGAGGGGTTCGTGAAAATGCGATGACAGAAGGGAGTAAGCACACACGTGTTCAAACAACAGTAGTTATACTAACCAAGCATACCATGAGCAGTGTACTACGTAACTAACAAGTAGGCAATATATACACAGATCATATCACCTAGAATGTCGAGCCTTGCATGTGGAGTGAAGCGTCGTTGTGGACCGTTGAGCACTGTACATGTTATAGTCTGGTTTTAACAAAAACGTTTTTTTTCCTTTATTAAAACCAAGTTAACTATAACCAATGGCTCTGATACTAATCTGTCACACCCCCAAAATCCACCTACGGAATACCACCGCTCGGAGGCGTGACTGACCAGGATCCAGCCACCAATCATATTGAACAAGCATGTAAGTGATTATGAAAATCCAACCAATACAATTGGTGTCCAAACAAAACATAGTTTAAGTTGCAAGCGGAAGCATAATTTTTAAAACCATACCATAAGTTTAATTGTTTCAAAGTTTAACATGGCACACAGCTGTCCATGTCCCACAACGACTCTCTTCCATGCAAGCTCCAGCTAAGTACCTATTGACCTGCAAAGCATGTAGTAACGAGTCAACAACAAGTTGAGTGAGTTCACGGTTGGGTGTTCATTTTTAAGTTATTCCAAAAACAGTTTCCTTTATCTGGCATCCTGCCGTGGGGGTTACCCCATAGTTGAAAACGTGATTTGTTTACCCATTTACGCTGGCAATACAGCCGTGGGGGCTACCCCATGTTAGTTATCGGGCATTTCGACCGTGGGGGCTACCCCATGTATACACTAGACTCGTTACCATATCGATTGCTGACTGTTGTCATGTTTATGTGCCCTGAACTGTCAATGTCTATCATCATTGACGTGCCCAGATCCATTAGTTCATGCCCGTCCTCTGCGGCATGGTGTGAGGCTTGTCAGACCTAAATAGCGCTATCTAACTAATGACCCGCTCGCCATTGGCCCGACGATTATGTCGATATAAAAAGGAGGGACTTCGTGATAGAGTTTTGGTCTAGTACGAGTTATCTGTCCATGAGGACGAGGAATTACATTCCTGAACCAATACTGTCCCACCCAAGAAAGGACGAGGAATCCATGTTTCTTAACCCCATTCCCAACCCCTGGGAATCCCATGCTTTGTACAGGGTGTGAACTCACCTCGGTTTGCTCGGCAGATACACAGAAAGGTCAATCAAGCTATATTGTGGTCAACCACGCCCTAACATAGTTGTACCATACAAGTCAGGTTCGTATTTAGGTAGTGCACGTATGTTTTCTACACACATTTGCTTACACGTATTGATCATGGCACACACACGTATAAATACTTCAGTTAATCAACAGGTCACAAACATATCCAATAGCCTCATCTACGAAAGTAAGCAAAGTCCAAGTGTGCGGCCCAAACAGTTGGGCTCGTAATGGCATGCAAGTCCAAAACAGTGTGCACAACATACGCATTAAACAGCAACACATGAAGCCCATAAGTTCGGCCCAAACACCTAAGCCCGTAGCAGTGTGCAAGTCCAAATCAGTGAGTTTGTGTACGTGGTCTCGAGTCGAGACTAGAGATCTCGAGTCGAGACTGTGCGGTCTCAAGTTATACCTACGAGTTCTCAAGTCGCAACTATGGAGGTCTCGAGTCGCAACCGGGCCCGCAACCATGGTCTCGAGTTATGATGTTTGTGTGCTGATAATGTGTGGTCTCGAGTCGAGACTAGGGGTTCTCTCCTCGCAACCTGTGTCGCAACCGTGGATCTCGAGTTGTCATCTTCATGGTCTCGAGTCGAGACCGAGGGTCTCGACTGGCACACCTGCTAATTTCCGGCGCATGTACTAACCAATAGGATTTTGATTTCATGATATGGTGTACTATCCAATGGTAAAGCACAAACATGTTCCCTTGTCTGACAATTAATCGAAATGGATCAAACAACAAGTTTTTCAAATATTCAAGGCACAGTCATAGCATATTCATGTTGTTCATCATACATTCAAATAGTTCATCATTAGGGTTTTTATCATATAACTTTGTGTATCAATAATCATGCATCAAATCATTCTAAATTCAGAAATAATCTTTGCACATCAATATAACACACATGTTCCTCTAGAACCGATTTATACTAGCATAATATACCTAGTTTAATGTACTATCAATCATCATCATCATCTAAACACATCCGAGAACATGGTAGAGCTATATTGGTACATTCTTCCATTTATTCATACAATTAGCTAGCATGATAATCAATCACTTACTCTGTTTTTGTACACTATGAATCATTGTTTAGCAAATCAAGCATCATTTACTCACTAACTCATACAAGGAGACAAGCATTCATTCATCAAGCACACTTAGTACATATTAAAACACTAACCGGTTAGGTTCTCTAAATGTGAGGGTATGAAGAGTCGATGAGTGAACTTCCGAATGATGATCCCAAGTTCGATCCGAGAGTCCTAGTGTCGCCGGTTTGAATCCGAGAATGAGAGGAGAAGAATGTTGAGACTTAGGGTTTTAGTGAGAGAGAGAGAGAGAGAGAGTGTGTGTATGAGAGTAAGTGTGAGTTGCCCAAAGAAATGGCAAGATTGGTTATCATCAAGGATTATATACTTGTTCTAAATGGGTGCACCCTAATGGGCTTTCGGGTAGACTAAGGGGGTGCATGGCCCAACCGGCCCAACTGTTGCACTGTTCACTCGAGATCGCATGGTCTCGAGTCAAGTCCTTGTGTCTCGGGTCATATAAATACACGCATACATACATGCACAACACATAATCACCTAAATTCACTTATATCATTCATTAAACCAACAAGTCAATTAATCCCATAACGTTCAAGCATGTTACATCCAGATACAACGAAGGGTTCTAAATTACGAGTTGTCACAATTACCATATAAGGTAAATCGTGATAACCAATAAGGGTAAAAATTGTAATTTGGTCACTCGTTAACAATAATTGTTGGTTTTGAAAGATACTTATTTCGTAAGCCTTAATAGGCCAAAAAGCGTCAAGAGATGATTTATAATTAAAACGACCGTGCGGTGTAAACCGGAGCGAGTCATGTAGACGAGATGACAATAAGCTTCATCTCGCCAAAATAATCGGTCATTTAAACCAAACGGGTCAAAAGGTGAAAATTTCACTCTTTGTCAATATCGACTAATGGTTTGCCGAGTTGTATGATTACAGAATTAATTATCGAGTGGATATTTACATCACTATTACTTAGCGGCTATTGAGGCAAGGTATTGAACTGGATCAATATAATGATCCGAGCCAGGTACGCATAATAGAACAACTCTCATTTAAAACGTAAGATTTAATGAGAGTTAAACGGAGTCTAAAATAGATATTGGGTTACTTTAATAGGTAAACCGAATGTTACAAATGATGCTCATTACGTTTGAAAGGCCTAATGACCTATCAAATAAAATCATAGTTAAAAAGAGGGCTTATGGGTCAAACATGTTTACAAAAGTCCCTCATCGTTCATGAAAAGCCAAAATGGATCAAAACGCCCTTATAAGTTAAACTGAGCAAACAACCCTTAAAGGTTGTTTGGAAACGAGTTTCATGATTAGATAACTACTTAGGACAAGTATACAAGTCGAAATATGTAATACGATAGTCAAATGGCCCGATTTGAGTCCTCGCCGCAAAAATTATTGCGTTGAGGGGTAAAACTCGGTTTATATAGGTTACCTTAGTAAACTCACCATAAATTCAGTAGTGGTGGAAAATTTTATGATAAGAAATGTGGTAATGTAATGCTAGAAGCAATCAAAATCAATTTTAAGCTGGAAAGTGCTTAAATACCCTTAACGGGTCAAAATAAGCACTTGAGCGTAAACGGGTTTTAAATATGTAAGAAACTCGTGACTTGAACCCAATATGATAGGAGATTTTGAAATTTTGAATTTCATAAGTTTAGGGGGGACATACAAACCTGTTTTGTTTGATTTCTACACGAACGGGTCAAAACAGCAAAACAAGATGAACATGCAGCAGCTACCATAAGTTACGGTAGCTACCGTAACTTACGGTAGCAACTAAAGTTGTTACGGTGGTATTATATTGTCTTACGGCAGCCCCTAAAAGCCCAGTGGCTATCGTAACTTACGGTGGCTACCGTAAGTTACGGTAGCGCACAGTTATTTTTGTTGAGTTTTGTTTCGCGAATCCATTTGAACAAGTTTTAAACCGCGTATGACTAAAATCATTTCATGTTTATGGAATGTAGGTTGCCTAGTAGTACTGGATGACGACTGAGTCCGACGAAGAACCGAACACACGAGATTAAATCTTCCGCGAATAGTTTCGTCGTCACGTTTTAAACGGCGAATTAAATTACAAAATGTTGGAATGTTTTATTTAGTAAAATGTTTTAACAAACTCACATTTTTAAGTGTATGTTTAATCTTAATACACTATTATAATTGAAAATTTTGGATAATTGATTAAATGGACTTAGGGTATTACAAGTTGGTATCAGAGCCCTGGTTTAAGGGATTCAAGTATGGTGGGAAAAAAACATGCTTAGACTTAAACGTTATGCTCTTGATAAAGATTGGTGTTCGGTTCGAGGCTTGATCGCAAATCCGGTAAGTGCATGTATGTTAATGGTTTAGCGTATTAAAGTGTTGTAAACAACACATAGGGTTATCGTCTAATACTCGTTACCCCAATTAAATGATAGATATAGCTAACAAAATTTCGTGCGTTGACACATATAGTAGAAAAGCCTTGTATTATGATACGGGCGTTTAGTAAAGTTGACATGGCTAACTTTTGTGAATGTCTTAATTGAAGGACACTTGCATTTAAAGATGACAAGGGTTAAACAAATTACAGCTATGATAGAGGAACGGTTCGAAGTATGACAAGAGGAGCATGCTCACCAAGGACTAAATCGCGTAACGACCGCGAACAGGGTTAATGGCAAGGAACGCCCGTCAGGGCAAGTATTACCAGTTGCGCGCTTTAAAATGTAATCGCACAAATAGAAATATGCAACAAACATGTAGAGAATGATTGTTGCATATGTAAATTAGAAACTTGGAAAAACCTGAATAGAATATCTATCCAGGATATTATTTCCAAGAAAACTAAATAGAGGCATTACTTACATAGGGCGTGATGTGAAAACTATAAAAAGGTCGTGTGTGTCATGTGTTAATCGCTTACTCTGGCCAAGTAAGTAGTGACATATGATACCATGAGCTTCTTGTAGCGGACACATTTACGTCCGATGTAGTAAGGGCGTGGTGAATGGGACTAACTTAAATGGTATCCAAATGAATCAAATAAATAAATTGTTTGATAGTAAATGTAAACGTAAACGCAAGTCGGACGACGGAAGCGTATTATGTTAAAATGACGAGCCCGAGAGAAGGGACAAAGATCGAAGTAAATGAAAATACAAACCAACTAATGAGAATGCTAAGGCATGGGGATAAAGGTTTGACTGACATGAGTGATGAAATTCACGTGGACAAGTCAAACAAATTAAATAATGAATAAAGGACTTAATTGAATAAAAGCGATGGATTTCGCTAAGACGATCAAATAAATTAAAATGACGTCTAAAACAATATAAGAATGGTTACTTGATAATGATTATGGTAGAGATACCCGATGGACGGGTAGGATTGTGGGTGAATGCGTAAACCGAGAGATGGGAACGCAAAATAGAAAGTCAAAAGACTCGGAATATGAGTCATGACTAAAAGATGACTCATATTTTCGCAAACATAAATTTTGGTAATTACGTTCAACCATTTCAAAGTTGGACGGGTCAAATAAAGAATGAAGTTTGACATTCATAAGTGATGAAAATTCACCCAAAATGAGTCAAACGACTCAATTAAGGAATAACGCTTAATATAATAGGAAAACGCAAACCGGTGAAACCGGAAAGCTAAAAACAAAAAGATAGAAGGACCCGGGTAATGGGTTGTAAAGGAGTATAAGTATGAACCGGGTAACGGTAAGCGTAGGACAAACCGACGTGTAAATGACGTTAGAAGTCGTAAAGTCGGAAAGATAGGCCGAAAGTAAACAAATGAAACCTTCGACTACGGTCAAGGTCAACTAAAGTTCAAAATCAAAATTAAATGATTCCAAACATAACAAAGGATGCTTTAAAGCTATATATGTATAAATAGACAATTGAATAAAGACACGAATAAAAGATGATCTACGGGATCATCATAACCTACGGGATTAAAGGTAGTGCTAAGGTCTACGGGACCAAGAAGACTCTTGGGTCGAAAATAGAAAGAAATGAATTGTTGAGTATCACCTTAAAAAGGTGGAAATCTAAAGAAATAGTCTACGAGACGAAGCGAAAGAACCTACGGGTTATTTGGGTTAAGCGTGGGAACTAGTTGAAATTCCCGGCATTAAAAGATAATGAAATGTAACAAATCTTTGGAAGCAATATTCCTAGAAAGACATAAGACAAAGAGAAAACGTAAACTAAAAAAATTAGCTTTTTTAGTCAAAAGCAACGTTTTAATAAACATAGGTGGTATGTGGAAGTTTAGAAAACCGTAAACGCACATAAGGCCGGAGATGGCGATATGGATATATACCCGAGCAATGGGGTATAAAGTAACTGGTGACTAACAAGTCTAACCGCCAAATTAGATAATCAATAAAGATAACGAATACGAGCTGAAGGTAACGACCAGCGAGGCCTTACACATGAAAGACGTACGCGTCAATATAAATGAAAACGTTAGATCGAAAGGAACGAATGAATGTCTTGAAAATGAAACTAATTTCGTTTAGTCTGAATTAAAAGAAATACGTAAATAAGGTTTCGGGGACGAAACCTCTTTAAGGGGGGTAGACTTGTAACACCCCAAAAACGGTTTTGGTAATCAAACCCCGTTAATACTAAAAGACGGGTAAAGTACCGTTAGTAGTAAAAATTAACCCGGTAAATATTAGGATCTAAATGAATAAACCTAATATTAAATAAAAGTTGAACAAATCCTTTTGAGGAAAACAAAGTATATAGAGGGCCCGAGTTAAAGGGACTTAAAAATAAAACGGGTTCTAATTCCCCATACCCACCAAGTTAACTAGGAATAGTTAACCTAGTTAGTGAGGTGTAAATAAGTAATAAAACATGGAGTTCAAGTCCCTAACAATTAAAACTAAACTTGAGGGACCAAAGCTGCCAAAAGGGAAACTTGTTTTATTAAAACATAAAAATCAACACATATCACACACTTAGTGTGTGTATATGTCGATCATCAGGAAAAGAAACAAGGGGAAACCCTTGTTCAACCTTAATCTATCAAATTGGAGGGCAAATCAAGACCCAAATCAATGCATGAACGTAAATAAATGATCACCAAGTCAAGGGGATCGTAAGGTATGTCAAATTTTTTATATTTATGAAGTTGGGATTCTTGATGAACTTATGAGAATCAAAATTAAAGCTTGAATGTTAGATGTTTAAATGAAACTATGATAAATTCATGGTTAGAAATGAACCCTAATCAATAATTTGATGTATTGATGTTCATACACATGAAATTGAGAATCACCCACATATGTGTTAGATGGGTTTTGTAGAGAGATTAAGAATACTAGAATCTTGATCAGGAAACGGGTGTTATTGATTTTTGTGAAACGAATCTAGGTGGTGTTATGCATGCTAGATGTAATGAACTTGAAAATAATGTTAATCTTGGCTAAGTAGTTAGTCATGAGCTCGATTGCTATTAGTAAAAATTTCATGCCCATAAGGTGTTCGATGTAATGCCTAGGTGAACATGGTGAATTAATGTGTTTTGATGATAGTAGAAATTCCTTTCACTATCATAGTTATTAATTATGTGAAATATTTAGCACATGGTTTATACATGATTGTTGCTCTAGTAGCTAAGCAAATGAGTATATTGAGTTCATTAGTGCAAATTGCATATGTGATAAGCAATTTGACCTTTAAGAGTCAAACCGGTCTATAATAAGGATCGTATGCGGTAAATTGTAAAGAGAGTTCATAAGTATAATAGTCATAGTATTGATGACTAATATAACTATCTTGTGGATGATCGCATTATAGTTTGACGCTTAACAAGCTAGGTGGAAGCTTGGAAAGGAAGCGGGTCAAACAAATCAAGAATGGAGGAAAAGCACAATTCGGATGCAAGGTAAATATAGCTTACACTAGTCATATATTTTAGAATTTTCTTTTGTTGTATTGATTACGAATAAGACAAATGCCTAATTGAGATATGGTGTTCTGGCGTGTAGTCGTACGGAACAAGATAACCAAATAGGATAAGAAACCGTATTGATGGTTAAAAATGAGTTAAATCGGTAATTCGATCATGTTATGACGAATGAAACATGTACTTTTAAAGGTTACCATATAAGGTAAATCGTGATAACCATAAGGGTAAAAATTGTAATTTGGTCACTCGTTAACAATAATTGTTGGTTTTGAAAGATACTTATTTCGTAAGCCTTAATAGGCCAAAAATCGTCAAGAGGTGATTAATAATTAAAACGACCGTGCGGTGTAAACCGGAGCGAGTCATGTAGACGAGATAACAATAAGCTTCATCTCGCCAAAATAATCGGTCATTTAAACCAAACGGGTCAAATGGTGAAAATATCACTCTTTGTCAATAACGACTAATGGTTTGCCGAGTTGTATGATTACAGAAATAATTATCGAGTGGATATTTACATCGCTATTACTTAGCGGCTATTGAGGCAAGGTATTGAACTGGGTCAATATAATGATCCGAGCCAGGTACGCATAATAGAACAACTCTCATTTAAAACGTAAGATTTAATGTGTAACACCTGTGCCTCCACGGCCATCAAACAAATACCAAACCAATGAAATATTATATTTCATACTTGGGATTTGTAAAAATATGTGTATCATTTGCACATATCAATTCTTGTTCAATTTCAAACTCTAAATCGCTTTCTGGAAGGTTATACGCGCACTGATGCGTAAATATAACCAGTTTAATGCAACAAAAACTCCGGAATAGTGACATAGGCTTAACATACCTTAAATAACCTTTACATAACTTAGATATAAGTTTTGGAAGGTTTGGTGTGGTGAAAATCAAGTTAAATCGCTTACAGGGACTAAACCTGACAAACTGCGAAAGTATGCCAATTTGAACTGTAACAGACATTCCGGAACATGACCATAAGTTAAACATAACATAAATATCCTTCACATAGCTTAGAAATAGGCTTTGAGGTGTTCGGTATGCTAAAATAAACTTTTGTGTCATTCAGGGACTAAAAGTGTCAAAAAGTGCACAAGTTTGCATTTTCGCGCATAACTTACGTTCTGAATACATCCGGACATCCAAAAATTTATGTAAGCATGAATATATTATGCTTTAGTGTTTGGCTTGCCAAAAATTCATTCGTTGCGTCATTTGGATCGTTTTTCGCGCTTATGCGCATTCCGTCGTAATTAAGCGAACATCGCGTTCGTACGACCAAACGAACCAACACCCGGCATATTTTTGAGCATGTTTCATGTACACAATGTTTAGGCATCATTTTAGGGCCTTAAAGTTGGCTTTACGGGCCTTAGAAGTGCCGGAAATGGTCTTAAACACGTGCAGGGGCTGAAACTGTCATTTCTGAAACTTGTTTTCTGATCTGAAGAGCTAGGCGGCCCGCCTCAGCCAAGCTTAAATATTAGGCGGCCCGCGTCAGTCCTTCTGACCAGATTAAATGCATTTAACCACAAGTTGCAGCTGTTTGATCCTCCACCACATGTTCTAACTTGCTTAGTCAGATGATAAGCATCAATTTTAGCTTCCATAACCTTCCAACAAGTGTACGGATGGGATCGAATCACGGTTTCCATGAAACGATCTCAACGGTGCACCGAATACTATAAATACCCCATGCCCCCATTGCATAACTTACAAGAATTCTGATTTGAGAAACTCTAAGTTGAAACCATTGTTTCATACCTGAGATTCTTGGATCGGGATTAGCATTCGGGGACCCTGGGTAAGTATTCTTTCGTTCTTTTCCTTATTTTATTGCTTTTCGAGTCCGAAAATCAAACTTTGTTTGACTTTCAGCATTGACCAGTAATGGTCAATGCGAAGTTCGTTTGAACTTCGCAACGTGAGTGTAATCACGTTGGTCATAGTCCCTTGGGACTATGCCCACTGATTACCACGTTGTCTAGAGTCGTAGGGTAGGCGATCTAATAAATCGCCTATACCTTCGAACTCGACCCATTTGGTCGATCATTAGGATCCGACCAAATACATTAGGTGACCATAGTATATAGGGAATAACCTTCCGAGGTTATACCCTATGGTCACATCGTTTAAGTAGTTGTATGATAGGTAGTTTATATGCCTTAGGTAAATTACCAGAATACCCTTTTCATGTATAATTGATAATTAAGCATATGTAACCTAAACCTTTGTCACATAACTGATTATGTAACATGTTTAGGCATATAACACTTTTCATAGGGCTAGTTAGGCGGTCCGAACGCGTTTCACGCGCACGACGCGTTAAAGTAACATATGTTACCTTAATGGGTCGCGATGGGTCGAAAGCACTTAGGTTTGGTTTCATTGTAGTATGTAGGCCTTGTTAAACCATATCATATGAGTTCCAATACTCATTTGGTTTACCAAACCTCATCCTATCCGATCTCCCGATTTAAGTCCGGTTTATTTATATAGTTTTAGATTGCCGACTGATTCCGTGCTCCCTCTAGCTTTGTTTGCTTGTTGTTCAAGACCTCTAAGCATTCTCAGGCGAGTACATTCTTCCCCTATTTTACTGTTTTCAATTGTTTTGGGGTGACTCATATGTGCTAAATGTTTTCGATGTTATAACGATGGTTTCAAAAACAATTAAGGCGATTTATACAAAACTAATAACGATTTCAATAAAGTGAACAAACTTGTTGGTTGTGTTTACATAACAAATGACATTCATTAGCAATGATCAAGCCGACCAGTATTAGGTTATGGTACCATAGGATCTGACAAATCCCGTTATTTACTACACCCGTGGTTATGTGTGGGTATGGTAAGTAGCGACTGAATCTGTAATTGTTAACTTACCCTATGGAGGTTTGTTAATACGAAAACGAGAAGCGACGAAAACGAGAAGCGACGAAAGTCAAGAAGGTTTGAATGTTATTAGCGAGACGACCATTTAAGTAGTTTCACGACCTAAAACGAATTAAACGATTTACGATTGGTTTTCACACGATGTTTTAACGATTGGGTAACGATTGGGTTTCACACGATGTTTTAACGATTGGGTAAACATTTGTACATGATTTACATTTGGTCATGCATTTCCACGAAACATAGTATTGATTTAAACCAAGTTTTACCTCAATACTTTGTTTTGTGCTTTCACCTATGGTTTAGTTGATGCATTTCACTAGCCATACATATCATTTTGGTTATACAGTACATGGTTTACATTTGTTGGTTTGGTTTGAGTAAGTGATTAAGTAACGATGCGTGTGTAATATGATACAAGCATGGTGGATACGCCGCTGGTACTTCCTATATATAAGTGTTTGTATGGTATTACATATTGTAGTGTTATTTGAATCATTTCAATTTGAGACATAGAACATTTTATACAAATAACATATTTTTCACAAGACATTGATTTACAAACAACTTAACCTATACAAACTCATTTTTACATGGTTATTCATTTAATCATGCATTATTCTCTTATTTATACATATAATCTGAACTTATTATTTTTCAAATGATTTACAAAGACAAAGCAAATTACAAGGTTCATGACTAAATATTTTCTTAAACAGAAGTCATGAATCTTATTTTCACAAAACCTATGTACTCGCCAGCATTTCTTTGCTGACCTCGTTTTTACATATGTTTCAGGTATTGTTGAAAGATATCGATTGATAGGATGCATGCTCACATAGGACTGGACAAGGCCTTAGTGACTCAATAACAATGATAGACTATGTTTAAATGTGTATTTAGATTTCCAGACGATGCAATTATTCAATGTTTAATAAAACGAAACACTTTTTGATATCCATGGTTATGAAACATTAATTCTGTTGCAACACGCCCCGATGTTTCCGCCGCGCTTTGTTGTTTACGCGGTCGGGGTGTGACAGAAAAGATGGTATCATAGCCAATGGTTATAGGGAATTAGGTTATTAGTAATGCTTTGACCTAGTCTATAACCTTTCTAGGACCCTAACGCGAGTTTATTTGCGTTTAGTCATAAAACAATACCGTCACCTATCCTTAGGCGACGATCACAACAAGAATATAAATTTCAAAACCGCTTTGAAAACTAATCATCTGTTCTAGGATGATTGATTTCTAGGTTTTGAACTCTCTATTTTAAGGTTTTGAACCCTCTGTTATATGGTTTTGAACCCCTTTGAGTTTTCAAAAATCTCGTCGAGGTTTTGGGTCTTAAATAATGTGAACACGTGCAAACTAGAAGGGTGAATGCCTGTATTCTGGGTTTTCTGTCTAGGCAAGCACTTCGTATACATCTCATCAGACGCGAGACCAGTTGTGCTTACCTGGGAATTCTTGGGATGAGTGTTCACTTATAGGCGAGCATGTCTTCGCGATACATTATTTTTGACCTATTTACTTTGATTAAATCACCGAGGTCGTTTGTTGCTTTGTAGTAACAAACAAATGACCACTATCCTTGCTTTCATCAGATTTGTTTCATCTCATTCTTTTCGTCTAATTCTCTCACTCGTTTCCTTGTCAGACAATGCCTCCTCGACGCGATACCCGAACCGATACTCGGACTTTTACTATTGAAGAACTCGCAGCCCTGATCTCTCAACAGGTGGCTGCTGTGGTTCCCGGTGTTGTAACCCAAGTCCACGAGATGTACAACAACGGCAACAACAACAACAATAATGCACCGTGTAATTTCAAGAACTTCAATTCTGCGAAGCCACTTAAGTTTTCTGGGTCTCAAGGAGCAACTGCGCTCCTGCAGTGGTTTGAGAGTATCGAGAGCACATTCAGAAATGTGCAGTGTCAGGATGCGCGTAAGGTGGAATTTGCTTCGAGTGTGTTTGAAAAGCGAGCGCTTACTTGGTGGAATGGTGTTATGCGAGATAGGGGTGCCGAAGTGGCGTTGGCACAAACATGGGCAGAGCTTCGGGCTCTCATGATGAAGGAGTTTTGTCCCCGTCACGAGATTCGAGTTTTGGAACGAGAGTTTGACGACTTAAAGCAAGATAGGGCTGAACACCGTGCGTACACGGATCGTTTTGAAGAACTCAGTCTATTGTGTCCCACCATGGTTACCCCTATGGAGAAAGCGATCGAGAGATACATAGATGGTTTACCCGATTCTATTATGGATATTTTGATCGGTGTTAATCCTACCACCCTTCGTCAAGCAATCGAGTTGTCAGCTACCCTGACTGAGTCTCGAGTCAGAAAGGGTAAACTCACCCGCAAGGGTGATAAAAAGAAGGCAACCGATTCTGGAAAGGACAAGAAGAAGGATAAGGGGAAGGGTAAGGAAGGTGAGACGTCGAAGAAATCGAAGAAGCGGAAGGGTGCCCAAAATTTTGCTGTTACAGCACAGACTGCTCAGAACCTGCAGAATCCACCGGCTCAGCCACATGCAAAGAAGGCATATGCTGGTACCGCACCACATTGTGCCCGTTGCAACGGTCATCACGTTGCACAACAAGATTGCAAGAAATGCACAACGTGTGGTAGACTAGGGCATTTGGCCAATACTTGTCGTCTGAGACAAAATCAGGCTGCTCAGGTTCAAGCTCCGGTTCAAGGGAATGCTGCGAGATTCCCACTGGGTTCATGTTTCAACTGCGGAGAGTTTGGTCATTTCCGCCCCAACTGTCCGAGACTGGTGAATGCAAATGCTAACGCAAACCCGAATGCGAACGTTCACGTCAATGTGAATCCAGCACGTGGTCGAGTGTTTAACATCAATGAGGCAATCGATGATGAAGAAGTGAACTTTTAGTATTTTGTATTTCCTCTGGTTGTTATCTTGTAACATTTAAAGACAATGCGGTTGCTATATAAATAAAAATTTGTGGTTTTTATTTTTAACTAATGCAATTGTATGAATGTTTGATCCAACCTTATGATGTTAACACAAAGACAAAACTACTCGTGTGGTTCTGTCATTTTTATGATCATTTGTGATCTCCCTAAGAACCTCAAACACTTGTTTCTTTTAAATCTAAAGTATCTTATCGTCTTGTACCGTTCGAGATGCAAGAATTATCAAAACAGCTTCAAGAGTTGTCTGATAAAGGATTCATCCGTCCGAACTTTTCACCTTGGAGAAACTCCTGTTCTCTTTGTGAAAAGAAAAATGGATCTTTTCAAATGTATATAGATTAACGTAAGCCTGGTAAGCTTACCATCAAGAATCGATATTCCCTACCTTAAATCAATGATCCGATCATCTGCAGGGTACTTCATGCTTTTCCAAAATCGATTTGCGTTCTTGGTATCATCAACTTCGTATTCTCGAAGAAGATGTTCCCAAAACGGTTTTCTGCACGAAGTATGGCCATTACGAGTTTACAGTCATACCTTTTGGTTTGACAAATGCTCCAGCCATCTTCATGGACTTAATAAATAGGGTCTGCAAGCCTTATTTGGATCAGTTCGTCATTATTTTTATTGATGACATCTTGATCTATTCAAAGTCCTGAGCCGACCACGATCAACACCTTCGTTGATTTCGGAGCCTGATTGGATTCCTTGTACACCTTAATATGTACATTACAACTCAATTAGGACAAGCCGAATTCCTTTTTAGATCTTCCTATTTTCATAGTTAGATTCTTGAAAATATTTAAAGTGCCAAGTGAAATCCACGGATTGGATTCCTAGTATGCTTTAAATACCCATGTCCAAAGATAACAAATTAAACGATTTTGCAATTAAATGATTTTGCGATTAAACGATTTTGCGATTTAACGATTTTGCGATTAAACGATTATACAATTATGCGATTATGTGTTTATGTGTTATGTGTTCTCCTCTATGTTTTTGTGTGATCCAATTTTCAAATCCTCATAGAATCTTTCGTATCTTTATATGAGGGATTCATAGTAGGATATTCAAAAGGTACTACTTTAAATCCTTAATGGGCTTCTACGTTGTAGTTAAAGACCCTTGGGATTATATGGTACCATTCCATGATTCGATGAGAGACCCTTGAGTGGTCTAGTTAAAGATTGATTCAAGATCTGGTTAAGAATAGCATGTGATGATACAGCTGAAAGGACCCTATGGTGGTCCAGTCACGCTCATCACAGGTTCATTCATATGGTTTTCCTCTACACATTATGGAATACACTGTGTCAACTATGCAAAGAATTGGGTAATTATGGACGCGTACATAATTATAAAAATTCAGTGCACGGAAACCACATTAAGATTTATCATGTGTAAGAACCGATAGTGACGACAAATAACGAAACGTGAACAATGTAATGGAGGTACGGTGGACGCACCAATGACACTTCATATACTAGTATATAAGTGTCCCTCTTACATTGCAAACATAATGTTATTAAGGTTACTAGAAGTTCAAGAACCCTAACCAATGTTGTTCGATCTTTTCAACTTCATATTTCCAAGCTCTCACAAGTTTCCTCTAAATAAATTTCGGGACGAAATTTCCTAAACTAGGGGAGACTGTAACACCTGTGCCTCCACGGCCATCAAACAAATACCAAACCAATGAAATATTATATTTCATACTTGGGATTTGTAAAAATATGTGTATCATTTGCACATATCAATTCTTGTTCAATTTCAAACTCTAAATCGCTTTCTGGAAGGTTATACGCGCACTGATGCGTAAATATAACCAGTTTAATGCAACAAACACTCCGGAATAGTGAAATAGGCTTAACATACCTTAAATAACCTTTACATAACTTAGATATAAGTTTTGGAAGGTTTGGTGTGGTGAAAATCAAGTTAAATCGCTTACAGGGACTAAACTTGACAAACTGCGAAAGTATGTCAATTTGAACTGTAACAGACATTCCGGAACATGACCATAAGTTAAACATAACATAAATATCCTTCACATAGCTTAGAAATAGGCTTTGAGGTGTTCGGTATGCTAAAATAAACTTTTGTGTCATTCAGGGACTAAAAGTGTCAAAAAGTGCACAAGTTTGCATTTTCGCGCATAACTTACGTTCTGAATACATCCGGACATCCAAAAATTTATGTAAGCATGACTATATTATGCTTTAGTGTTTGGCTTCCCAAAAATTCATTCGTTGCGTCATTTGGATCGTTTTTCGCGCTTATGCGCATTCCGTCGTAATTAAGCGAACATCGCGTTCGTACGACCAAACGAACCAACACCCGGCATATTTTTGAGCATGTTTCATGTACACAATGTTTAGGCATCATTTTAGGGCCTTAAAGTTGGCTTTACGGGCCTTAGAAGTGCCGGAAATGGTCTTAAACACGTGCAGGGGCTGGAACTGTCATTTCTGAAACTTGTTTTCTGATCTGAAGAGCTAGGCGGCCCGCCTCAGCCAAGCTTAAATATTAGGCGGCCCGCGTCAGTCCTTCTGACCAGATTAAATGCATTTAACCACAAGTTGCAGCTGTTTGATCCTCCACCACATGTTCTAACTTGCTTAGTCAGATGATAAGCATCAATTTTAGCTTCCATAACCTTCCAACAAGTGTACGGATGGGATCGAATCACGGTTTCCATGAAACGATCTCAACGGTGCACCGAATACTATAAATACCCCATGCCCCCCATTGCATAACTTACAAGAATTCTGATTTGAGAAACTCTAAGTTGAAACCATTGTTTCATACCTGAGATTCTTGGATCGGGATTAGCATTCGGGGACCCTGGGTAAGTATTCTTTCGTTCTTTTCCTTATTTTATTGCTTTTCGAGTCCGAAAGTCAAACTTTGTTTGACTTTCAGCATTGACCAGTAATGGTCAATGCGAAGTTCGTTTGAACTTCGCAACGTGAGTGTAATCACGTTGGTCATAGTCCCTTGGGACTATGCCCACTGATTACCACGTTGTCTAGAGTCGTAGGGTAGGCGATCTAATAAATCGCCTATACCTTCGAACTCGACCCATTTGGTCGATCATTAGGATCCGACCAAATACATTAGGTGACCATAGTATATAGGGAATAACCTTCCGAGGTTATACCCCATGGTCACATCGTTTAAGTAGTTGTATGATAGGTAGTTTATATGCCTTAGGTAAATTACCAGAATACCCTTTTCATGTATAATTGATAATTAAGCATATGTAACCTAAACCTTTGTCACATAACTGATTATGTAACATGTTTAGGCATATAACACTTTTCATAGGGCTAGTTAGGCGGTCCGAACGCGTTTCACGCGCACGACGCGTTAAAGTAGCATATGTTACCTTAATGGGTCGCGATGGGTCGAAAGCACTTAGGTTTGGTTTCATTGTAGTATGTAGGCCTTGTTAAACCATATCATATGAGTTCCAATACTCATTTGGTTTACCAAACCTCATCCTATCCGATCTCCCGATTTAAGTCCGGTTTATTTATATAGTTTTAGATTGCCGACTGATTCCGTGCTCCCTCTAGCTTTGTTTGGTTGTTGTTCAAGACCTCTAAGCTTTCTCAGGCGAGTACATTCTTCCCCTATTTTACTGTTTTCAATTGTTTTGGGGTGACTCATATGTGCTAAATGTTTTTGATGTTATAACGATGGTTTCAAAAACAATTAAGGCGATTTATACAAAACTAATAACGATTTCAATAAAGTGAACAAACTTGTTGGTTGTGTTTACATAACAAATGACATTCATTAGCAATGATCAAGCCGACCAGTATTAGGTTATGGTACCATAGGATCTGACAAATCCCGTTATTTACTACACCCGTGGTTATGTGTGGGTATGGTAGGTAGCGACTGAATCTGTAATTGTTAACTTACCCTATGGAGGTTTGTTAATACGAAAACGAGAAGCGACGAAAACGAGAAGCGACGAAAGTCAAGAAGGTTTGAATGTTATTAGCGAGACGACCATTTAAGTAGTTTCACGACCTAAAACGAATTAAACGATTTACGATTGGTTTTCACACGATGTTTTAACGATTGGGTAACGATTGGGTTTCACACGATGTTTTAACGATTGGGTAAACATTTGTACATGATTTACATTTGGTCATGCATTTCCACGAAACATAGTATTGATTTAAACCAAGTTTTACCTCAATACTTTGTTTTGTGCTTTCACCTATGGTTTAGTTGATGCATTTCACTAGCCATACATATCATTTTGGTTATACAGTACATGGTTTACATTTGTTGGTTTGGTTTGAGTAAGTGATTAAGTAACGATGCGTGTGTAATATGATACAAGCATGGTGGATACGCCGCTGGTACTTCCTATATATAAGTGTTTGTATGGTATTACATATTGTAGTGTTATTTGAATCATTTCAATTTGAGACATAGAACATTTTATACAAATAACATATTTTTCACAAGACATTGATTTACAAACAACTTAACCTATACAAACTCATTTTTACATGGTTATTCATTTAATCATGCATTATTCTCTTATTTATACATATAATCTGAACTTATTATTTTTCAAATGATTTACAAAGACAAAGCAAATTACAAGGTTCATGACTAAATATTTTCTTAAACAGAAGTCATGAATCTTATTTTCACAAAACCTATGTACTCGCCAGCATTTCTTTGCTGACCTCGTTTTTACATATGTTTCAGGTATTGTTGAAAGATATCGATTGATAGGATGCATGCTCACATAGGACTGGACAAGGCCTTAGTGACTCAATAACAATGATAGACTATGTTTAAATGTGTATTTAGATTTCCAGACGATGCAATTATTCAATGTTTAATAAAACGAAACACTTTTTGATATCCATGGTTATGAAACATTAATTCTGTTGCAACACGCCCCGATGTTTCCGCCGTGCTTTGTTGTTTACGCGGTCGGGGTCTGACATAATGAGAGTTAAACGGAGTCTAAAATAGATATTGGGTTACTTTAATAGGTAAACCAAATGTTACAAACGATGGTCATTACGTTTGAAAGGCCTAATGACCTATCAAACAAAATCATAGTTAAAAAGAGGGCTTACGGGTCAAACATGTTTACAAAAGTCCCTCATCGTTAATGAAAAGCCAAAATGGATCAAAACGCCCTTATAAGTTAAACTGAGCAAACAACCCTTAAAGGTTATTTGGAAACGAGTTTCATGATTAGATAACTACTTAGGATAAGTATAGAAGTCGAAAGATGTAATACGATAGTCAAATGGCCTGATTTGAGTCCTCGCCGTAAAAATTATTGAGTTGAGGGGTAAAACTCGGTTTATATAGGTTACCTTAGTAAACTCACCATAAATTCAGTAGTGGTGGAAAATTTTATGATAAGAAATGTGGTAATATAATGCTAGAAGCAATCGAAATCAATTTTAAGCTGGAAAGTGCTTAAATACCCTTAACAGGTCAAAATAAGCACTTGAGCGTAAGCGGGTTTTAAATACGTAAGAAACTCGTGACTTGAACGCAATATGATAGGAGATTTTGAAATTTTGAATTTCATAAGTTTAGGGGGGATATACAAACCTGTTTTGTTAAGTGTATGTTTAATCTTAATACACTATTATAATTGAAAATTTGGATAATAGATTAATTGGACTTAGGGTGTTACACCTGATAATTGACTTTCTCATATTTCTGCCCAACAAACTGGAGTTCGACACTTTCATCCATACAGTGCTTCAAATGGGGCAGCTTCGATGCTTGTATGATAACTATTGTTATAGGAGAATTCAATTAAAGGTAGCTGGTCATCCCAGTTTCCCCCAAAATCTATGACACACGCTCTAAGCATGTCTTCCAGGGTTTGGATCGTCCTTTCACTTTGTCCGTCTGTTTGGGGATGGTAGGTTGTACTTAAATTTAGTCGGGTCCCCATTGCTTCTTCGAAACTCGTCCAGAAATGTGAAGTGAACCGACTATCCCTATCTGATACAATGGAGAGTGGAACTCCATGTAAGGATACTATTTCGTCTACGTACAACTTTGCAAACCATTCCATGCTAAAGGTTTCTTTCATGGGTAGGAAATGGGTTGATTTGGTCAATCGATCCACAATTACCCAGATGGCATCGTTAACTTTTCTGGTCTTCGGTAACTTAGTAACAAAGTCCATGGTTATTAATTCGCATTTCCATACGGGCATTTCTAATTGTTGCAGTAGACCTGAGGGTTTCTGGTGTTCCGCCTTAACTTGTGAACAAGTTAGGCACTTAGAGACGTATCTAGCTATGCCCTCTTTCATTCCTATCCACCAGAAGTTATTCCTTAAATCTTGGTACATCTTATTATTACCAGGATGCATGGTATATCTAGATTTATGGGCTTCTTCTAAAATCTTATTTCTTAAGTCTCCTTGCTTAGGTACCCAAATCCTTTTCTTATGGAATCTCCAAATTCCATCAATTCCTTGCTATAGTTCCTTTATTCGTCCCTTCATTCCTTCAGCATTATCCTCGATTGTAGTCTCCTGAACCTTCTTCAGTTGTTCCATTAAGTCTAATTGTAAACTTAATCTAAGAGCACGAATTCATCTTTGTTTCTCATGATACTTACGACTTAGGGCATCTGCTACTACATTTGCCTTTCCTTCGTGATATTGAATATCACAGTCGTAATCACTTAGAATTTCCATCCATCTTCTTTGCCTCATGCTTAATTCCTTTTGCCCAAATATGTACCTTAAACTCTTATGACCTGTATAGATAGTAAACTTACTTCCGTACAGACAATGTCTCCAAATCTTAAGGGAAAAATTATGGCTCCTAATTCTAAGTCATGAGTCGTATAATTTTCCTCGTGCTTTTTCAATTGCCTTGAGGTATATGAAATTACCTTCTTGCGTTGCATCAGCACACATCCTAATCCTAACTTAGAAGCGTCACAATAAACTTCAAAATCTTCTGTTCCGTCTGGTAAAGCTAGAATTGGGGCATTTGTTAGTCTTTACTTTAAAATCTTAAAGGCATCTTCTTGCTTGGGTCCCCATTCAAACTTAACTGTTTTACAGGTTAGCTTAGTTAATGGCACAGCTATCTTAGAAAAATCTCTTATAACTAATTGTGGGACTTTCCATTTTAGAATTGCTTCTATCTTAGAAGGATCTACGTGTATACTTTCGTGGTTCACCATGTGTCCTAAAAATTGCACCTCTTGTAGCCAAAATTCACACTCTGAGAATTTGGCATAGAGCTTTTCTTTTCTTAACAAAGTTAAGAGTGCATGCAAGTGCTCATAATGCTCCTTCTGGCTTTTGGAATAAATAAGTATATCGTCAATGAAGACAATTACAAATTTATCCCAATACGGTTTACAGATTCTATTCATCATGTCCATGAATGCAGCAGGAGCATTGTTAGTCCAAAGGGCATGACTGTAAACTCGTAGTGACCATACCTAGTTCTGAAAGCAGTTTTAGGAATGTCTTCTTCTTGTACTTTCAGCTGATGGTATCCGGAGCACAAGTCTATTTTAGAAAAATATCTAGCTCCATGAAGTTGATCGAAAAGATCATCAATCCTAGGTAATGGGTATCGATTCTTAATTGTAACTCTATTCAGTTCCCTATAATCGATACACATCCGCATCGACCCATCTTTCTTTTTCACAAACAATACTGGTGCTCTCCACGGGGATGAACTAGGTTGTATGAATCCTTTGCTTAATAATTCATCTAACTGCTTTTTTAATTCTAACATTTCGGTGGGTGCTTACCGATAAGGTGCCTTGGCTATCGGTGTAGTTCCAGGAATCAGATGAATTCTAAATTCTACTTCCCTATCAGGTGGTAATCCAGGTAGTTCTTCTGGGAATATATCCGGTCATTCTGATACTACTGGAATTTCCTTGAGTTCATTACTTTTAGTGTTAATGATTACCGAATTCATATACACTATTCCTTGTATTCTTGAATAACTGGCCATTTTCATTACTGAAATGAATTTCATTGGATTACGTGGCTTATCTCCTGTAATCATCACTATTTCTCCTGTGGGTGTATGAATTTCTATGGAATTCTTATCACAGAGGATTCGAGCATGGTTGGCTACTAACCAATCCATTCCTAACACAACATCGAATCCAGCTAAATTCATAGGTAACAGGTTTGAAGAAAATTTATGGCCTAAGAGTTCTATCTTTCCTTCTTGCAAAATCTTATCTATGTTAACAGAATTCCCATTTGTCCTTTCTACCGTAAAAATTTGTCTAAGTTTGGTTAAGGGTAAGTTAAGAGCTTGGCAGAATGAAGTATTTATAAAACTTTGGTTTGCATCAGAGTCAAATAATACTTTTGCATAAACGTCGTGAACTAGGAACGTACCAGCTATCACATCGGAGATTAGATTTGCTTCCTGTGTAGTCAACTGGAAGGCTCTTGCATTCTTTTTGGTAGTTCCTTCTGCAAGTTTGGCCTTGTTGTCAGCTGGTTTGACCAGTTTAGGGCAGTCTGGTCTAAAATGTCCAGCTTCTCCACAGTTGAAGCAAATTGTTGATTTCTTTCTTTTGCAGTCTTCTTCTTGGTGCCTCGGAATTTTGTAGAAGTTACAGTACCCCTTACATTTTCCAAAGTGCTTTCTTTTACAGGTACTGCAAAATGGCGGGGTGGAGGATTGCCCAATTCCTTTTCTCTTGAAGTTGCTACTTGTATTACCCCCACGAAATCCTTGGGTAATTTTCTGAGCCAATTCCTTCTTCCTGTTTTCTTCTCGCGTGCGCACCAGTCCATCGGTCAAGGTGTTGGCTAATTCCACTGCATCGTCAATTGTGCGGGGTCTCGCAGCTTTGACGATATCCCGAATCTCGCTGATTAAACCCCAAATATAGCAAGAAATAAGTACCGGTTCTGGCGAAGCCAGAGTTGGTACAATTCTGGCATACTCGAAGAATGTCGAAGTGTACCCTCGGCAGTCAACATCTACCATCCGGTGGTTCAGGAACTTATTTGTCATTTGTTCCTTTTCATATTCGGGACAGAATTTTCTTTCCACCAGTCTCTTAAATTCTTCCCAGTTCACGGCATAAGCCAAATCACTTCCCTTGGCTTGTAGTACTGTGTTCCACCATTATAATGCTCCTTCTTTAAAAAGATGCGACACGTATATGGCCTTGTCTTCCTCGGCATATTTACTTATTTTAATTACTGCTTCGGTTTTCTCTAACCAACACAGTGCAGCAGTTGCCCCTTCATTGCCTGCAAATTCGATCGGTTTACAGGCAAGATATTCCTTGTAAGTGCAACCAGGTGTTGCAGCTTTCATTTTCTTAAGAAATGGGGCTTGCATCCCATCATTATTATTATTGTTATTATTGTTACCGCCCTCATTTACACAATTACTGAATTTGTCATCGCGAGTACGTTTGCTGGGAGTAGCTGGTGGAGGTTCAACTGGATTTCAGGCAGTAGCAAGGATTACTAGAATAGCATTGGCTATTCCCTGAGCAACGATATTTTCTATATCTTGCCTATTAAGAAAGTGATCCTCATTGTTTTGCTCAGATTGGTTAACTTCGTTAAGTGGCTCATTGACGGCGTGTTCCATCTGATAATTAATATATAAATATATAAATTATTGGCACAAAATAAAATAAATAATAACCCGTCACAATAAAACAATCACAAATAATCATATCAACACGTATAGCCAAAATTGTCGACTTTGCGACTTTCATATTATATATATATATATATATATATTAGTATGCATCGATACACACCCATTATATCACAAAAGTTTTATTTTAGGTTATTTTACATAATTATATTATTATTATTATACAACCACATTCATCACCACCACCACCACCACAGTTGACTAGCCCTTCAAAAACGGCGTTCCTTCTCGTCATATTTCAATGTGATTTTCTCCCCTACTTCCCGAATTCTATTTCCTGCGTTTACCACCTCCTCGCCATAGTGGCGGAGTTCAGCCAAGTTCTCTGTTCTCATAGGTGGGTTTGGTGTAGGCTCCGCGTCAAGCTAGGGAAAATAGACGTTAGGGTTATTCATGAAATTCTGAAACTGACAGTCACTTGTCCACCATTCCTCCAATTCACCGGGTAAAAGTTGGTGGCTGACAATAGGGTCTGGGATAGCAGGTTGCAGATTAACTAGAAGTTGTGATTCAGCAGGGTAATTGAAGAGGTTTTCATTGGCCGGTCCAATAAGGTCACAATTTGCCAGTTTGCGATCAAGCTCCTCCCACGGTGGCATTTCTTGGGCTTGCCCTGAACTTTCTCCGATTTCTTTTCCTTTTCCTTTGTCCTTTGGATCCTCTGTTTTTTAACTTTCTGTGCAGCTGGCTTCTTCCTACGCCCACGTTTCCAGTCCAAGATTCTCCTTCTCTTTTTCGGCTTGGGTTTCTCCTGGGCTTGAGCTTGGAATTCCATAGGTTTTTCAGTATCGGCCAGATAACCGGAAAAGCCTCTGGAAATTTCCATGCCAACAGAATAGATAGTGAGATTCTGAAGAGCTTTAGACAACTCATTCATGCTGTTAGCATATATGAAGAAACACACACAAACTTAAGTTAATATTTTATTTATCAATTTAAATTTTCACAGAATCACAAAATAACAATTTGATAAATTAAGTATTTCTAAATACTTAATTGGCTTAAATCAGTGGCTCTGATACCACATTTTTCTGTTACGGCCCCCGACCCGTTTTATCCGTTCAGGAGCCGCGGGACAGAAACCCGTGGTATTGTTTATTTTGGCAGCGGAAAGTTTAATAAGATCTTTTAAAAACTGAAAATGCCCGATTATTTTATTTCACAACTTGGGTCAAACCCCATAATTTACAATAAAGGAAATTTCATTAGGAAATCCCTATTTTTACAAAAACATGTTTATTTCTTTTATTTATTGAGCCACATTCTTCAAGCTGGGGTGCTATACGACACTTATTCCTGATTCACATTAAATCACCTGAAACATGTTTAAAAAGATTTTATCAGCGGGGAAATACTGGTGAGTTCATTCATTTTTGTACAAAACGACACATTGTTATAAATTAGAGCATAAGAGAAATTACAATGGCTACTATCTTATTTTTATATGGCGCCGTGTCACACCCTGGTGACGATGGTCATACCACTATTGGGTCCTTTCACCCAAGTAGTGATGATTGTCACTGTTAGGTTGATGAACCTAACCGTGAGAAATTAGTAATGTGCACAATACCCCACTTGCCAGTGATTCAAGATAACCAAGACTTAATCCCTGTAATTATAACTTTGAAAATAATTTGAGATTTAGTAAAGTAGTTGATAAAAAGAGAATGACTCACATTGCAAATTTAGACGGGCAGAGTTTGCCTACTGATTTTAGCCTGGTAACCTAGTTAAATAACAATGCACACGAAACTAGGTCAGTAACTTAATACAACATTTACGACAATTCACGAAATCAAAACCCTCACGACGAATGACAAAGTATAGACTGAATTCGGGCAGCACTTAAACATCCATCGGATCAGTTTCAATCGATCGGACATTGGATCGTAGCAGTGATCAAGTTAATACCCTGTACTCGTAGCAGTGCCTTGACACCTTAATACTCGTTTTTAATCAGAATATGGACGTTTTGAACTAAAATTTCGAACACAGAAGCAAGTCCCATGCACAGGCAATTTATAGCAACTTTTTGGGTTTTACGCGGCCCGCGTAAACCCTCACATATACCTTACGCGGCCCGCGAGGCCACCTATTCTATGTGTAGGGCTAGCGTGTCACGTGTAGGCCCGTCACGTGGCTGACACGTGGCCTGGAATGCGTGCCGGTCACCAGGTGTCCTGTCGCGGCCCGCGTAAGCCTAGTCTTAAGTCTTACGCAGCCCGCCAGAAATCCAAAATTCTTGTTTTCTTGGTTTTTCTTGAGCACTACAGTTTCAGGGGTCCGGGTTTTCACTTACGGGTCGTTTTTGGACATTTTTGAAGGTCCTTACACCAGCGGACACGGGGGCGTGTGGAGCTAATGTAGACAAATTTCAATTAAAGAAGAAAGAGAATGAAGATGGCCACGGGGTCGTGTCCAGCGGACACGGGGCCATGTCCGAGCTTCTGTACAGGCTATAAATAGGGGTGCTTGGCTCACTTCAAAGGCATCCCTTGGCAAACCACCTCTCTCCCACTTCACCCACACTACACCACCATCACAACACCCACATCCACCACCATCATCCATCATCCACCTAGAGTGTGTGTAGTAGTCTCGGGATCCAAGATTGATAGTAAGAGTTCTTGACAATCAAAGGCCATGTTTGCTTAAGTCTCTTACATCACTTGGTGAAGACAATCATTTAATGTAATACTTTTGATTTTTAATCTTTTCGCACTTTTTATTTGGTTTTGTAGTATTGAATTTAATAACTAGTTTCTTATGTTGAAGGTGAAACTTCCTTATCATTTGTCCGTGGTGTCTTGGCGTTATTTTACTGTCTATATAAAATAAAAGATTTTCACCATTCATATCTCTATGGTCTATATATAGATATGTTGGCTACCTAGTCGGGGGTTAAGGGAATGGTTTGGTAAGGTTCTTGCCTTGTTCAGTGTATAGATCCTGCAAGGACCTGGGTCAAGCTTACTAGGAGGTATTGGATGGCGGGGGTGCAAATGGCTTGATCCCCTCATATGTAAACTACTATTAATACATTAACCCGGCTACTTGGGATTGTATCCCTGCTGACTCAAACCACTTAGCCGAGGGTAACGTCACCTTCAAAAGAGGGGCCTACCACATTACGCATTAATAACTTAATTAATTATCTTTCAATATTTCGACCCTTTGGGATTGTATCCTTGCTGACTCAAACCACTGGGTTGAGGGTAATGTCACCTTCAAAAGAGAGGCCTACTACTATAACTAAGATAATCTCTTAAAAAGTGCAAAAGTGCGGAAATCATCAAAGGTTACATTAAAGGCGAGTCGGATCCAAGTGATTCATCTTGTCTATCTGTTTTTTTATTTTTATTTTTCAGCGTTTTAGTTTTTATTTTATTTTTTTGTGTTAAAAACCTTTTCTACAACTTTTGATTTGATTAGACGTTGAGCATAAACCGGTACTAAAAGCTCTTGTGTCCTTGGACGACCTCGGTATCTTACCAACGCTATACTACGCTCATGATGGGTACACTTGCCCATATGTGTGTTTACTGTTAGTAGAATATCGTGTTTTATAAATTTAAAACTTGACTAACGTGTTAAAAAGGGCTTAAATTGTAAAGAAAAAATATATCACACCTAACGCACATCAGTTGCTAATAAAGAAATAACATAATGGGAGGTTATTTATCTTGTTTTTTTAACCGGTCTATTTTGACACAACCTATTTTTGTGCAAAAGTTTCTGGATCTGCTAGTGCGTTACACCATCTATACTTGACTAAGCTGACGAGGTAACGAAATCACTAAGTTGAAACCTCACAAGCCGTGACACAGAGAGGGTACACACCCAAGTGGAGACACATAACCTAATGGGTAACTCTAAACCATAATGCAACCATAAAGGAAATTATAGTGCATGTCGTAAGTGATCAAGGCACAAAGCCTTCAGCTGGTCGGACAACAACATCGAGCCGAGGCACATGGTACTCGTGGGCACAACATAAACACTTAGGGGCTGTTTGGCAACATCTGAACGGTTAAGTGCTGGACCAGTAACAGGTCTGAACCATTAAGTGCTGAACCAGTAAGAGTTTTGAACCATTAAGAGCATGTATAATGCTTAACCGTTCAGAGGAAATTGTCTAACCAATTCAGATTAGAGGTCTTAACCATTCAGACTCTGTATAATGCTTAACCATTCAGAGGCAAATGTCTGAACCATTCAGACATTTGCTCGTGAAATAAACAGTTTGAACCAGTAAGTGTCGAACCAGTATGAGGTCTGAACCATTAAAAGCCTCATTAAGAGGTAAACAAAAAGCCTCTTAGAAATTATCCTTAACAACAAGGAACACATGGAGACTTTACAAATGGGCGTCTTATTGGCTACAATTTGTTAGGTCATTTGAGATCGTTGATACTTGTTCTGGATTGTTTTAGTTATGTTCTTGTAGCTTTATATAAGTCCAGGGGCTAAAATGTAATATTTTGTAAGTGGCAACTCTGACCTAGTGTAATTAAGATGCCAGCGTATTTATAAATACGCTGGAAGGTCAGATCTATATATATATATATATATATATGTTAGTAATGAAACCCTAGTCAAGCTTTTTGGCTAGTTTTTTGTGAAACCTTGTGTTGTTGCTCTTGTGATCTTGATCTTGTGCTTATTAGAATTTCCAGGTGCTTGTTAGTGTTTATGTCACGGCCCCAGCCCCGGTTTGACCCGGTCAGGAGCCGCGGGACAGGAACCCGTGGTATTTAATTGATGCTACAGCGGAAGATTTAACAGGATCTTTTAAAACTTGAAATGCCCGATTATTTTATTTCATAATTCGGGATAAACCCCGTAATTTATAATAGAGGAATTTCATAATTAAATTCCCTGATTTATAAAACATGTTTATTTATTTTAACTGAGCCACCTCTTCAAGCTAGTTAGTGCTCCGTAGCACGTTTTCCTTGATTTACAACAGGTCGCCTGAAACATGTTTTAAAAATATTTTATCAGCGGGGAAATACTGGCGAGTCACTCAATTTGATAAAATGACACATAGTTATAAATTACAGAATAAGAGCGATTACAATAGCTTCTATCTTATTTTTATCTGGCTCTGTGTCACCTGGTGACGATGGTCATACCACTATTGGGTCTTTCCCCAAGTAGTGATGATTATCACTGTTAGGATTTATTAGCCTAACAGTGAGAAATTAGTAATGTGCACAATACCCCACTAGCCAGTGATTCAAGATAACCACGACTTAATCCCTGTAATTATAACGTTTGAAAATAATTGGAGTATTGTAAAATAATTTTGATAAAAGAGAATGACTCACATTGCAGATTTATACGGGCAGAATTTAGCCCACTGATTAGCCTTGTAACCTAATTTAAATAACAATGCACACGAACTAGGTCAGTAACTGATACATCATTTACGATAACTCATGAGATTAAAACCCTCACAACGAATGACAAAGTGCTATACTTAAACATCCGTCGAATTCACGACTAATGACAAAGTATGGCCCTAATGTGGGCAGCACTTAAACGTCCATCAGATAGTTTCAATCGATCGGACATTGAATCGTAGCAGCGATCGAGTTAATACCCGGTATCGTAGCAACGCCTCGCTAATTTTGAAAGTGAATTCGACTTTTGGACAGTATACTTTGGTTTTTTGAAAGTTGATTTCGACACAGAATGAAAGCTCCTGATCCAAGCTATTTATAGCTGAAATATGGGTCTCACGCGGCCCGCGTGAACCTTCAGCCAATCCTTACGCGGCCCGCGAGGGCCTTGTAATCGTAGACTAGGGCTAGCGTGTCACACATAGGCCTGCCACGTGTGCGACGCGTGGCCCGGCGTGCTTATCCGGTCAACCCAGCTTTGACGCGGCCCGCGTAAGGCTAAGCTAACCCTTACGCGACCCGCCTTAAACTCAAAAACTTTATTTTCTTGGGTCCGGGTTTTCACTTACGGGTCGATTTGGGTCATTTTTGAGAGTCCTTACATCCTCCCCACCTTATTTAAAATCTCGTCCTCGAGATTTACTGAAATAAGTGAGGATATTTTCGTTTCATCTCTGATTCCAGCTCCCAAGTATATTCGGGTCCTCTCTTTGAATCCCATTTGACTTTGACCAGTACAAGTCTTTTATGTTTGAGAAACTTGATCTTTCTGTCTTCTATCTGAAGTGGTTTCTCCACAAATTTCAACTTTTCATTTACTTGGATGTCTTGAAGAGGGACTACTAATGATTCATCCGATAGACATTTCTTGAGATTGGATACATGAAATACTTCATGTACCCTAGCTAATTCTTCTGGTAGTTGTAAGCGATAAGCAACTGGTCCTATACGTTGGATTACTGGAAATGGTCCTACGTATCTTGGACTTAGCTTTCCTTTCTTACCAAAACGAACTACTCCTTTCCAAGGAGAGACCTTCAAGGGAACCTTGTCTCCGATTTGAAATTCTAACGGCTTACGCCTATTGTCTGCATAGCTCTTCTGGCGATCTCGAGCCGTCTTTAATCTTTCCTTAATTTGAGTGATCTTTTCAGTAGTTTCTTGCACAATCTCAGGACCTGATAATTGGCGTTCTCCTATTTCTGCCCAACAAACTGGAGTTCTGCACTTCCGCCCATACAGTGCTTCGAATGGGGCAGCTTCGATTCTTGAATGATAACTATTGTTATAGGAGAATTCAATTAAAGGTAGGTGGTCATCCCAGTTTCCACCAAAATCTATTACACATGCCCTAAGCATGTCTTCCAGGGTTTGGATCGTCCTTTCACTTTGTCCGTCTGTCTAAGGATGATATGTAGTACTTAGATTTAGTCGGGTTCCCATAGCTTCTTGGAAACTTGTCCAGAAGTGGGAAGTGAAACGACTATCCCTATCTGATACAATGGAGAGTGGAACTCCATGTAAGGATACTACTTCATCTACATAAAACTTGGCTAACCTTTCCATGCTAAAGGTTTCCTTCATGGGTAGGAAATGAGCTGATTTGGTTAATCGATCCACAATTACCCAAATCGCATCGTTACCTTTTCTGGTTTTGGGCAACTTGGTAACAAAATCCATTGTTATGAGTTCCCATTTCCATACAGGCATTTCTAGTTGTTGTAGTAGACCTGAAGGTTTCTGGTGTTCTGCCTTAATTTGTGAACAAGTTAAACACTTAGAAACATATGTAGCTATGTCCTTTTTCATTCCTATCCACCAGAAATTATTTCTTAAATCTTGGTACATCTTATTTTTACCAGGATGCATGGTATACCTAGATTTATGGGCTTCCTCTAAAATCTTATTTCTTAATTCTCCTTGCTTAGGTACCCAAATTCTTTTCTTATGGAATCTCCAAATTCCATCACTTCCTTGTTCTAATTCCTTTATTTGTCTTTTCATTCCTTCAGCATCATCCTTGATTGCTGTTTCTTGAATGTTTTTTAGTTGTTCCATTAAATCTAACTGTAGATTTAATCTAAGAGCACAAACTCGTCGTTGTTTCTCATGATACTTACGACTTAAGGCATCCGCAACTACGTTTGCTTTTCCTCCGTGATATTGAATATCACAGTCGTAGTCACTTAGGATTTCCATCCACCTCCTTTGCCTCATGTTCAATTCTTTTTGCCCAAATATGTATCTTAAGCTTTTATGGTCTGTATAGATAGTAAACTTACTTCCATACAAATAGTGTCTCTAAATCTTAAGGGCAAAAATTATGGCTCCTAACTCTAAGTCATGAGTCGTATAGTTTTCCTCGTGCTTTTTTAATTGCCTTAATGCATACGCAATTACCTTTTTACGTTGCATTAGCACACGTCCTAATCCTAACTTAAAAGCATCACAGTATACTTCAAAAATCTTCTGTTCCTTCTGGTAAGGCTAGAATTGGAGCGTTTGTTAATTTCTGTTTTAAGATCTTAAAAGCTTCTTCATGTCTAGGTCCCCATTCAAACTTAACTGCTTTACAGGTTAGCTTAGTTAATGGTACAGCTATCTTGGAAAAATCCTTGATAAAACGTCTATAGTATCCGGCTAACCCTATAAAACTTCTAATTTCCATTGCTGATTATGGGACCTTCCATTTGGTGATCGCTTCTATCTTAGCAGGATCTACGTGAATACTTTCGTGATTCACCATGTGACCTAAAAATTGCACTTCTTGAAGCCAAAACTCACACTTCGAGAATTTGGCGTAAAGTTTTTCCTTTCTTAACAAAGTTAAGAGTGCATGCAGGTGCTCACTATGCTCCTCCTGGCTTTTGGAATAAATAAGTATATCGTCAATAAAGACAATTACGAATTTATCCAGGTACGGTTTACAGATTCTATTCATCATGTCCATAAATGCTGCTGGAGCATTTGTTAATCCAAAGGGCATGACTGTAAACTCGTAATGACCATACCTAGTTCTGAAAGCAGTTTTAGGTATGTCTTCTTCTTGTACCTTCAATTGATGATATCCGGAGCGTAAATCTACTTAGAAAGGTATCTAGCTCCTTGCAGTTGATCGAAAAGATCATCAATCTTAGGCAATGGGTATCGATTCTTAATTGTAACTTTATTCAGTTCTCTATAATCGATACACATTCGCATCGAACCATCTTTCTTCTTCACAAACAACACTGGCACTCCCCACGGGGATGAACTAGGTTGTATAAATCCTTTGCTCAGTAATTCATCTAATTGCTTTTTCAATTCTAGCATTTCTGTGGGTGCTAATCGATAAGGTGCCTTGGCTATAGGTGTAGTTCCAGGAATTAGATGAATTCTAAATTCTACTTCCCTATCAGGTGGTAATCCAGGTAGTTCTTCTGGGAATACCTCTGGGTATTCTGATACTACAGGAATTTCCTTAAGTTCCTTACTCTTAGTGTTAATGATTATTGAAATCATATACACCATTTCTTGTTTTCTTGAATAACTGGCCAATTTCATTACTGAAATGAATTTCATTGGCTTTCGTGGCTTATCTCCTATAATCATCACTAATTCTCCTAAGGGTGTATGAATTTCTCTGGAATTCTTATCACAAAGAATTCGAGCATGATTGGCTACTAGCCAATCCATTCCTAATACAACATCAAATCCGGCTAAATTCATAGGTAACAGGTTTGCCGAGAATTTATGACCTAATAGTTCTATCTTTCCTTTTCGCACAACCTTATTTATTTTAACAGAATTCCCATCTGCCGTTTCGACTGTAAAAATCTGCCTAAGGTTGGTTAAGGGTAAGTTAAGAGCTTGGCAAAATGAAGTATTTATAAAACTTTGGTTTGCACCAGAGTCAAATAATACTTTTTCATAAACGTCGTGAACTAGGAACCTACCAGCTATTACGTCAGGAATTAGTTCTGCTTCCTGAGTAGTCAACTGGAAGGCTCTTGCGTTCTTCTTGGTAGCTCCTTCTGCAGGTTTGGTTTTGTTGTCTGCTGGTTTGGCCAATTTAGGGCAATTTGGCCTAAAATGTCCAGCTTCTCTGCAGTTTTAGCAGACTGATGCTTTCTTCTTCCTGCAGTCTTCTTCTTGATGCCCCGAGATTTTGAAGAAATTGCAATATCCTTTGCATTTTCCAAAATGCTTCCTTTTGCAAGCATTGCAAAATGGAACAGTGGAAGATTGCCCGGTTCCCTTTCTCTTGAAATTTCTACGATTACCCATACGGAATCCCTGCGTAATCTTTTGGGCCACTTCCTTTTTCTGGTTTTCTTCTCTTGTGCGTACCAGCCCGTCCGTTAGGGTGTTAGCTAATTCCACTGCATCGTCAATAGTGCGAGGTCTCGCAGCTTTAACGACATCATGGATTTCGCCAATCAATCCCCAAATATAACGGGAAATAAGTACCGGTTCTGGCGAATCCAGGGTTGGTACCACTCTCGCATACTCAAAGAATGTCGAAGTATACCCTCGATAGTCTACATCCACCATCCGGTGGTTCAGGAATTTATTTGTCATTTGTTCCTTTTCATATTCAGGGCATAATTTTCTTTCCACTAGCTGATGGAATTCTTCCCAACTCATGGCATAGGCCATATTTCTTCCTTTGGCTTGAAGTACAGTATTCCCCCATTCTAGCGCCCCTTCTTTAAAAAGATGTAACGCATACATCACCTTGTCTTCCTCAACACATTTACTTATCATAATTACTGCTTCGGTTTTCTCCAACCAACGTAGCACCGCAGTCGCCCCTTCATTGCCTGCAAATTCAGCTGGTTTACTGGCAAGAAATTCCTTATAAGTGCAACCAGGTGTTGCATCTTTCATTCTTTTGAGATTTGGGGCTTGCAGTACATTATCATTATTGTTATTGTTGTTGTTGCCACCTCCGTTTATACTATTACTGAAATTGTCACCATGTGTACGTTTGCTAGGAATAATTTGTTGAGGTTCAATTGGATTTCGAGCCGCAACAAGAATTGCTGGAATAGCATTGGCTATTCCCTGAGCAACGATATTCTCGATATCTTGCCTATTCAGAAATTGATCCTCATGATTTTGCTCAGATTGGTTACCCTCGTTAACTTGTTCATTACCAGCGTTTGCCATCTGGTAATTAATTTATATAGGTGATTAGTATAAAATAATTAATAACCATAAATAATTGCACATAATCACGTTAACAAGTATAGCCAAAATTGTTGATTTTTTCAACTTTCGATTATTTTATATATATCAGGCATCCGTACAAACTGGTTATCTTACAAAGTTTTATTTTTAATTATTTCACATAATTATATTTTATTATAATATTATATATTCCTATAACCATACAACCACAGTCACACCATTCTCTTCAGCTGGCATCTCAGAAACGACGTTCCCTCTCGTCGTACTTCCATGAGATTCTCTCTCCTACCTCTCGGATTCTGTTCCCTGCATCCACCAGCTCCTCGCCAAAATGGCGGAGTTCAGCCAGATTTTCCATGCTCATAGGTGGGTGTAGTGGAGGTTCTGGGTCAAATTGAGGGAAAAAGGTATCAGGGTTATTTAGGAGATTTTGGTACTGCCAGTCGGTGGTCCACCATTCTTCTAGTTCTGCTGGTAGAGGTTGGGTGTGGATAATAGGATCTGGGATTTCAGGCTCTAGGTCAACTGGAAGTTGTGCTTCCGCTGGGTAATTAAAAAGATTTTCACTGACTGGTCCGATGAGGTCACTAAGTGCCAGTTTATGATCTAACTCTTCCCAGGGTGGCATCTCCTGATTTAGCCTAGAACTTTCTCCAATCTCTATTTCCTTGCCTTTACCTTTGAGATTTTCCGTCTTGGTAACTTTCCGTGTCGCTGGTTTCCTCCTGCGCACACGCCTCCAGCCCACAATTCTTCTTCTCTTCTTGGGTTTGGGTTTCCCCGGAGGTTGGGTTTGAAATTCCATAGGTTCCACTATGTCAACACAATACCCGATTACAGAGAACTGAACAAGCTCACGATCAAGAATCGGTATCCGCTACCAAGGATTGATGACTTATTCGATCAACTGCAAGGATCAAGCTACTATTCCAAGATCGACCTTCGATCTGGATACCATCAGCTGAGAATCAAAGAGGAAAGCGTACCAAAGACTGCATTCAGAACACGATATGGGCACTACGAATTTCTTGTGATGCCATTCGGACTGACAAATGCACCAGCGGTCTTTATGGATCTGATGAACCACGTATGCAAACCATATCTCGATAAATTCGTGATTGTATTTATCGACGATATCCTGATTTACTCGCGAACGAAAGAAGAGCACGAGCAACACCTCAGGACTATCTTGGAACTACTGAAGAAAGAGAAACTTTATGCAAAGTTCTCGAAATGCGAATTATGGATTCGCGAAGTACAATTTCTTGGTCACGTGGTGAATGAGAAGGGCATTCATGTAGATCCGTCCAAGATAGAAGCAATAAAGAATTGGGAAGCTCCCAAGACCCCAACCGAAGTTCGACAATTTTTGGGCTTAGCGGGCTATTATCGGCGATTCATCGAGAATTTCTCAAAGATAGCTCAACCGCTAACGACCCTTACACAGAAAGACAAGAAGTACGACTGGGGTCACAAACAAGAAGAAGCCTTCCAGTTACTTAAAAACAAGCTCTGCGATGCACCAATACTATCATTACCCGAAGGCACTGAAGACTTCGTGGTACACTGCGACGCCTCACGACAAGGCTTGGGTTGCGTGCTCATGCAACGCCAAAAAGTCATCGCTTACGCTTCAAGGCAACTGAAGGTTCACGAGAGAAACTATACCACTCACGACCTGGAGCTGGGCGCAGTGGTATTCGCCTTGAAGATCTGGCGACACTATTTATATGGTACTCGATGTACAATTTTCACAGATCACAAAAGCTTACAACACATATTTGATCAGAAGGAATTGAATATGCGCCAGCGACGTTGGGTCGAGCTGCTGAACGATTATGACTGTGAGATTAAGTACCATCCTGGAAAGGCAAACGTTGTAGCAGACGCGTTGAGCTGAAAAGAAAGGGTTAAGACCCTAAGGGTTCGAGCATTGGAAATGACGATTCGAATGAACCTCACTGCACACATTCGGGATGCACAACAAGAAGCTCTTAAAGAAGAGAACCGTAAAACTGAATACCTACGGGGTATGCTGAAATACATGGTGCCAAACGAAGAGGGAGCCTTATACTTCAAGAAGCGTATTTGGGCTCCACTCTATGGTGGCATACGAGAAGTCATCCTTGATGAAGCCCACAAATCGAGATATTCGATCCATCCAGGATCGGACAAAATGTATCAAGACTTGAAGGAATATTACTGGTGGCCGAGACTTAAGAGCGACGTTGCTGTCTATGTTGGAAAATGCCTAACCTGTGCTAAGGTTAAGGCCGAATATCAGAAGCCGTCCAGCCTACTACAACAACCAGAGATTCCCGTGTGGAAGTGGGAACAAATCTCGATGGACTTCATAACGAAATTACCCAGGACCCCGAGAGAGCACAATATGATATGGGTAATAGTTGATCGATTAACGAAGTCTGCGCACTTCCTACCGATCCGAGAAAAAGACAGCAGTGGAAAGCTTGCTGAAATATACTTAAGAGAAATTGTGGCACGTCATGGAGTGCCAATCTCAATCATTTCAGACAGAGATGGACGCTTTGTCTCAAGAATCTGGAAATCATTTCAGGAAGCCTTTGGATCTCAGTTAGATCTAAGCACGGCATTCCATCCGCAAACAGACGGCCAGAGCGAACGGACTATACAAATGTTAGAAGATATGCTTCGCGCATGTGTCATGGATCTAGGCGGCAGCTGGGATACTCATCTACCTTTAGTTGAGTTTTCCTACAATAACAGTTATCATACGAGCATAAAAGCCGCACCGTTCGAAGCTCTGTATGGCCGCAAATGCCGATCGCCCTTATGTTGGGCAGATGCTGGAGATAAACGTATGGTTGGTCCTGAACTTGTACAAGAGACAACCGACAAGATTGCGCAGATCCGAGAGCGCATTAAGGCAGCTAGAGATCGACAAAAGAGCTACGCTGATCCGAAAAGAAAATCAGTAGAATTCAAGGTGGGAGACAAAGTGTTGTTAAAAGTCTCACCTTGGAAGGGCGTAGTCAGATTTGGAAAGCGTGGAAAGCTGAATCCACGATACATCGGACCATTCAGAATATTGAAGAGAATGGGTACCGTGGCATACAAGTTAGAGTTACCGGAAGAACTTAATGGAGTACATGATACGTTCCATGTATCCAACCTGAAGAAGAGTCCAACACAAGAAGACGTGATCATCCCGATGGATGAAGTGCATATTGATGAAGCCCTCCGATTTACAGAATAACCCGTTGAGGTTACCGACTGGAAGGTCAATAAGACCAGGAGGAGCAGTGTGAAACTTGTCAAAGTACGTTGGAGCTCTAAGCACGGACCCGAGTACACATGGGAACGTGAAGACCAGTTCAAGGAAAAGTATCCCCACCTATTCAAGAAGACTCCAACGAGAGTTAGTTCAGCCTGAATTTCGGGACGAAATTCTTTTAACGGGGGGAGACTGTGACAACTGGCACAAACCGGTAATTTCCGTACACTTTAATCATTATTTAATGATTGCAATTATGTGCTTAATTGTCAGCAATGTCTGAACACATGATTAAACAAGTGAATTCATGCACGTTGTATACTACAAAATATTGCTTTATGCATAAACGAGAGCGTTGCGTCAAAAATAATAGTAAACTCACCGGTAAGACACACTGTGTCAACAGAACTGCAGAAAACAGTCAGACATTAGAATTGGAGCCTAGGTGTAGGTCCGACAACAAGAATGCATTAAAACCCAAGAGTACATACAAGGGTTTAATATATATGCAATACGAAAGAAAATATAAGCACTAAAAAGCACCCGAAACGCACTTTAAGTGCAGAATTTTATACAATTCAGCAATAATTCAGCATTTAAACAAATGAATATTATGCAGAAATTTCGTTTTATTATCCAGAATACTTCCCTAACTGTTGGGAACTGAAAGGATACAAAAAGATGCTTAAAAGACACTAAAAAGTGTGATTTAGCACTTTAACGAACCGGTATATAACCGAAAAACCGGATATTACCCGGAACACCAAAATAATGCTAGAAGCATTGTTTTTCTTTTTCTAAGCTAGTTAGGGTCCCCGAACACCCTAACACACTATATAAAACACCATACACTTAAACACTAAGCACTATACTTAAAAGTCTAACTAGATTACCTAACTAAACATTGAAATGAAACTAATACCCCCCCCCCCAATCTTGGACGGTTGGACAAGGGTTCCCAAGGGGGATTTCTTTCAAATATTATAATAGATATGCTAGGAAATTTAGAGACATATTACCCATTATGTAAAGCCTATGTTGGTGGGTTTTTATAAAGACCATGGGACTAGCATTCTAACTCACTTTTACCATCTTCACCAACACCCCACACTCCCTTCTCCTTCCTCTTACCTACGGCTCACCACCACCATCTACCATCCACCATTTTTGTTCATCATCCATCCATTCCAAGGTGATTCTAAGGTGTCTCGAGCCTATTTAGGAAGGTTGCAAGCAACGGAACTCGAAGGACCTTCACCATTTGCTTTTATCCACTTTGTTTTCGTCTTGTTTCTTCCCTAGCCTTGAGCTAGTAGTAAGTGCTCTAAAACACCATCTTGTTCTTGTTTAAAGTGGTTAATAAGTGATTTAACGGTTAAAAATCAAGAACACACAAGATCATAACCTAAAGTCTTGAAAGTAAGATGAATATGTTGGATAAAAAGAAACTAGTGGTGTAAATCATGAAAATCTTGGTTAGTTGTTATTATTTGATGTTGTTTGTTACTAGAAGTGGGATAGATCATCATCCAACCATACTAGTTCATGTTCAAGAACATGAACTAGTAGTATGTTAAGTGTTAGAAATATAAAAGATGATGAAATCATCCACCATGAACATGAACTTGTGTAAACATAATTTTCCTTGTAAAATAAGACTCTAAACATGTAGATCTAAAGATCTACAAGTGGTTTTTCGGAAGAACCAAGCAAAAATATTAGTCTTGTTTAAAACCCGGATCTTACATGAACTAAATATATTTTTAGTAAATAAACAAGTGTGTAAACACTTGTGTAACAAGGAAGTTCAACAAAGAAATATTTTTGTGAATCTTGACTAGAAGTTGTGAAACTTCATATTCTTTAAAAATAAAGTTTTTAAGAAATTAAACTTATTTTTAAAGATAACAAGACTTACTAAATGTGCTAGTAAGTTACTACACATTTTTGTAAATATTCAAGTTCATGAAATGGAGAAATTAGTGATTATTGTTGTTGAGTATTGTTGATAATTGTTGTTGATGATTGTTGACTATTTAAAGAAAATAAACACATGTTTTGAAAACATGGGAAACCTCCATTTTTAGGGGAAACTCTGTCAAAATTTTTATAAATTTTGACACTTAGAAAAATATAAGTTTTTGAGAAACTTATTCCCTAAAAATGTATTTAAGGGTATTACCAAGGTTTCCCTAATTTTTGGTGATAAGAAATGAGGATTTCTTCAAGAATAAAAATGGATATAAGTATGTATATTTTTGAGAGAAAAATATATATTATTTTATCACCAACTTTTGTGCTAAGTGTATAAAGTATGTGTTATACGTGCTAGTGTATTAAGACTTAAAAATACACTAAATACTCATGAGGAGTATAAACATAGAAATACACATACAACATACAAGATACATAATTCGGGTGCAAAGTGCAAAACACGAGATACTTATATTAATTTTAGAGAAAATAATATAAGTAAGATACTTAGTTAAAAATACAGAATACTTTTAACACAAGAATGTATACACCAAAGAGAGTGACTGTACTTGTGCGATACAAGTCTAGTGACTAACGTTAAGAAAACGCGTATAGGTTACGACGTTAATTAAGCAAATCCGGTGAAGTTTATGACACAAGGAACGCAAAGTTGTGAGTTCATGCTCCCCCTTTTCTTTTAACTGTTTTCAGTTTTTATAACTTCGGGGGTGAAATACATGTACAAAAGTACAATATTTATAAATGGTATGATATATGTGACAACTCGAAATTTAGAACCTTTCGTGTATCTTAGTGTAACCTACTTGAAACATTATGTGACTAGCTGACGTATTGGTGTAATGATATATGTGAACATCCTATGTGATTATATGTTATGTTTATATGTATGCTTGTATGTATGAGTGTGATTATGTGAACCGAGACACAAGGACACGACTCGAGACCATGCGGTCTCGAGTGAACAATGAAACAGTGGGCCGGATGGGCCACGCACCTCATTTAACCCAACCGAAAGCCCATTAGGGTGCACTACTTGGAACAGATATATAACCTTGGTGGATAGCCATGTTTGCCATTTCTTTGGACAACACACTCGCTCTCACACACACCTTCTCCTACACACTCTCTCTCTCTAGAGAAACCTTAAACCCTAGAGAATCAAGCATCACCTCCCCTCTTCTTTACTCTCGGATCAAACCGACAACCACAAGAGCTCTCGGATTCAAGCTTAAAGATCTCCCTTGAAAACCTAACCGGTTAGTGACTTATGTTATGTGTGATATTTCGGTTGAAGATGATATGTTTCGGTTGATAGTTATGTATGATGAAGTCATATGATAATATGTTTGCTTGTTAAGTTTCATACATGATTATGGTATTGATTATGTGATAATATGCACCATGACTATTGTTTGAATATGACAAAGTTGTTTGTGGATTAATGAGTTCTTGATGGTTAGATGATACATGTTTAGTTACCACATTTATTATGAACATGACCTCTTTAATAAAGGTATAGATTTTTGTAAGATAAAAGAATGATAATGATCATCCGATTCATGAGGATTATAGAATAGATGTTTTGTTTGCAAGATGAGCTTGATATCTAGTTTAGGTATTATAACTCTTGTCCGAAAAATGCAAAATGTGTTCGAATAAGGGTTGTTTGTGTTATGAATATTTGATGAACATGATGAATATATGAAGAACAACATGAATATGATATGAAGGTGTCTTGAATATTTGAAAATACTTGTTTGATCCATTTTAGTAAATTACTAGACAAGAAAACATGTTTAAATGGGTAGTACACATTGTTGCATGAAATCAAAACTCTATTGGATAGTACACTGTGCAGAATCAGCTGATGTCCAGTCGAAACCTTCTGTCTCGACTCGAGACCATAAGCAAGACAAATCGAGAACACAAATTTGCGACACAGGTTGCGAGTTAAACCCCTAGTCTCGACTCGAGACCACACTTGATCAGCACACAAACCTCATGACTCGAGACCATGTCTGCGAGTCCAGTTGCGACTCGAGACCACTACATGCACGACCCGAGACCACCTTAGTTGCGACTCGAGATCTTGTGGGCTACAACTCGAGACCGCACAGTCTCGACTAGAGACCGCACAGTCTCGACTCGAGACCTTATACATTGTGTGCAAGCCGTTTGGACTTGCACCCTGTTACGGGCTTAGGTGTTTGGGCCGGACTTTTGGACTTTGTTTACTTATATACGTGATACTGTTCAACTCATAGGTATTATTGTAAACCGCCATGTTTATACGTATGCCATGAATAATACCTGTATGCAACTTGCTAGTATACGTGTAGAACATACGTGCACTACTTGAATACGAACCTGACTTGAATGGTATCTATGTTAGGACGTAGTTGACCACTTACAACTTGATTGACCTTTCTGTGTATCTGCCGAGCAAACCAAGGTGAGTTCACACCCTCTACAAAGCATGGGATTCCCTGGGTTGGGAATGGGGTTAAGGAACGTGGATTCCTCGTCCTCCTTGGGTAGGACAGCATTGGTTCAGGAATGTAATTCCTCGTCCTCACGGACAGATAACTCGTACTAGACCAAAACTCTATCACGAAGTCCCTCCTTTTTATATCGACTTAATCGCCGGGCCAATGGCGAGTGGGTGATTAGTTAGATAACGCTATTTAGGTTTGACAAACCTCACACCGTGCCGCAGAGGACGGGCGTGAACTAATGGACTATGGCACGTCGGTGATGATAGACACCGACGCTAAGGGCACATAAACATGACTAACGTCAGTAGTCGATATGGTAACGAGTCTAGTGTATGCATGGGGTAGCCCCCACTGCCGAAATGCCAGATAACTAACACGGGGTAGCCCCCACGGCTGGATTGCCAGAGTAACCGGGAATAAACAAGTCACGTTTTTAACTATGGGGTAACCCGCATGGCAGGACGCCAGATAAAGGAAATTGTTTTCGAAACAACTTAAAACGAACACCCAACCGTGAACTCACTCAACTTGTTGTTGACTCGTTACTACATGCTTTGCAGGACAATAGGTTCTTAGCTGGAGCTTGCATGGAAGAGAGTCGTTGTGGGACATGGACAGCTGTGGGCCATGTTAAACCTTGAAACAATTAAACTTATGATTTGGTTTTAAACGTTATGCTTCCGCTTGCAACTTAACTATGTTTTGTTTGGGCACCAATTGTATTAGTTAAACTTTTTATATCATTTAACTTGCATGTTCAATATGATTGGTGGCTGGATCCTGGTCAGTCACGCCTCCAAGCGGTGGTACTCCGCAGGTGGATTTTGGGGGTGTGACAGATTGGTATCAGAGCCATTGGTTATAGTGAACTTGGTTTTAATAAAGGAGAAACGTTTTTGTTAAAACCAGACTATAACCTGTACAGTGCTCAACGGTCCACAACGACGCTTCACTCCACATGCAAGGCTCGACATTCTAGGTGATATGATCTGTGTATATATTGCCTACTTGTTAGTTACATAGTACATTGCTCATGGTATGCTTGGTTAGTATAACTACTGTTGCTTGAACACGTGTGTACTTACTCACTTCTGTCATCGCATTTTCGCGAACCCCTCTCACTCACGTTCCTCTTGATATGAAGATCATGTATGGACGCATTAACATGACACAAGCCCAGTTGACGGCTCTGATTAACGAACAAGTTGCTGCGGCACTTGCAGCTGCACATGCAGGAGGTATATCCTGCAGTCGAAACTTACTCTAGGATCTTTAGGTCCTACTCTCGTAAACCAACACTTGTGCTTAACCTTGTCCCTTCTTACACCCACGACAGGCCAATATGCTCAGCCACCTATGAGCACTTTCAGGGCCTTTATGGATTGTCGACCTAGTACCTTCAGTGGCACCGAAGGAGCGATAGGTCTCCTACACTGGATTCGAAGGATCGAATCTGCATTCGAAGAAAGCGAAAGCCCCACCAGCAAACGAGTGGAGTACGCTGCTAGTACCTTGCGAGGGAAAGCGTATTCTTGGTGGAACACACAAGTTCAGATGCTCGGATTGGCGGATGCGAATGCCACCCCCTGGAGCGACTTCAAGGATTTGATCAAGGAGGAATTCTGTAACCCGGACGACATTCTAAAACTTGAAATAGAGTATTAGGGTTTGAAGATGAAAGGATCAGAGATCTAAGCGTACACAAAAATGTCCAACGACTTGGCTGCCCTATGTCCTAACTTGTCACAACCCATTTCTAGATGAATCGAGCTATACCTCAGAGGCTTAGCCCCGGAAATCCAAGGGTCTGTAATTGCAGCCAACCTTTCCACAATCCAGCAAGTCGTTCGTTTGGCGCACCAGCTCACTGATCAGGCAGTGGGAGAGGGGAAGTTTCCCAAGCGTAACTCTTCCAATGCAATTGCTCTTATTAACACCAAGCATATTTGGGGTGATCACCAGGGGGAGGGTCGTAGCCCTATACAACAGGACCAGCACAGGAAACTCGTACATCAAGGGCCTAACTACCAAAACCAAGGGGGATACCTTGGGAATAAGCCGGAATGCCGTAAGTGCCGTCAACACCACGCCGGGTCATGTGCGGAATCGTGTTGCCATCGGTGCATGAGGACGGGACACGAGGCGAGAGATTGCAGGAGCCCATATCCTACAAACCGAAACCAACAGCAGCATCAGGGTAGCAAAAATGGGTGTTTCCGTTGTGGGGCTGAAGGCCATCTTAAGAGGAACTGTCCGCAGATGAGGCAGAAACGCGACAACCACAACAATAATCAGAGGAATGGTAACGATGGGAACAACAGCAACAATGGTGCCAGGGGGCGGGCGTTCGTGATTGGCCAAGGTGAAGCAAGGAACGACCCCAATGTTGTGGCGGGTAAGTTCCTTCTCGACGACTTTTATGTTGCGGTTCTATTTGATTCGGGTGACGATACTAGCTACGTGTCACTAAAAGTTAGTCAAATGCTTAAGCGTATTCCAACACCTTTAAACGACAAGCACACTGTAGAGCTAGCAAATGGTAAGAGTTTAGAGGCCACACACGTAGTCAAGGGTTGTAAACTTATTCTTGCAGACCAGACCTTCTCTATCGACCTTATCCCTATCATTTTGGGTAGTTTCGACGTTGTCATTGGGATGGATTGGTTATCCCAACACCGAGCAGAGATTCTTTGCAACGAGAAGGTTGTTCGTATTCCGGGTTCCAGTAGTGAACCTCTCATGATTCGTGGCGACAAGAGGAGTGCTGTTGAGAACGTCATCTCCCTTCTTAAGGCCCAAAAGTGCTTGCGAAAGGGCCACACTGCCATTTTGGCTCTTGTTACTGACACCTCGGAGAAAGAGAAGAAGATAGAAGATTTCCCCGTTGTACGCAACTATCCCGAGGTATTTCCTGAGGAATTACCTGGTCTTCCGCCTCATCGCCAAGTCAAGTTTCAGATTGAACTAGCTCCCGGAGCTGCGCCTATAGCTCGTGTACCTTATCGCTTAGCTCAATCAGAGTTGGAAGAACTCTCTACGCAACTACAAGAACTCTTGGATAAGGGTTTTATTCGTCCTATCTCATCGCCCTAGGGAGCTCCAGTACTACTTGTGAAGAAGAAGGACGGTACCTTCAGAATGTGCATCGACTACCGAGAATTCAACAAGGTCACGGTGAAGAATCGTTATCCTCTACCGCGTATTGACGACTTGTTCGACCAGCTGCAAGGGTCGAGCTACTATTCGAAGATCGATTTGAGATCGGGTTATCACCAGGTGAGAGTCCGAGAAGAGGACGTCTCCAAAACACCCTTTAGAACTCGCTACGGGCACTATGAGTTTTTGGTCATGCCTTTTGGGCTGACAAACGCACCTGCGGTTTTCATGGACTTGATGAATCGAGTGTGCAAACCTTACCTGGACAAATTGGTTATAGTCTTCATCGACGACATCCTGATCTATTCTAAGAGTCAGGAGGAGCACGAGCAACATCTACGACTTATTCTGGAACTCCTTCGAACAGAACAGCTTTATGCAAAGTTCTCGAAATGCGACTTCTGGCTTCGGGAAGTCCATTTCCTAGGCCACGTGGTAAACAAGGATGGGATTCACGTTGATCCATCCAAGGTAGAATCAATTAAGAACTGGCCTGCACCCCGTACACCAAAGGAAATTCGCCAATTTTTGGGTTTAGCAGGTTACTACAGGAGATTCATTAAGGATTTTTCCAAAATTGCACAGCCTCTCACCTCACTAACGCAGAAAGGCGTTGTTTATCGTTGGGGAAATGCATAGGAATCAGCATTTCAGCACTTAAAGGATAGACTTTGCAGCGCACCTATCCTTTCCTTGCCGGAAGGCACAGACGACTTTGTGGTTTACTGCGACGCATCAATTCAGGGTCTTGGTTGTGTATTGATGCAAAGAGATAAAGTTATAGCCTACGCCTCACGCCAACTTAAAGTTCATGAAAAGAACTACACTACACATGATTTAGAGCTGGGAGCTGTTGTTTTTGCACTTAAGATATGGAGGCATTACCTATACGGTACCAGGTGCACGATTTACACTGACCACAGGAGCCTCGAGCACATCTTCAAAGAGAAGGAGCTAAACATACGCCAACGACGATGGGTCGAGTTATTAAACGATTACGAATGTGCAATCAAGTACCATCCTGGCAAAGCCAATGTTGTGGCTGATGCCCTTAGTCGAAAGGACACTGCGCCTAAGCGCGTGCGAGCTTTACAACTCACGATCCATTCTAGTCTTCCTTCCCAAATACGAGACGCTCAGATAGAAGCATTGAAACCAGAAAACGTCAGGGCTGAAGCCCTACGCGGCTCAAGGCAACGCATGGAACAGAAGGAAGACGGTGCTTACTACGTAACGGGGTGCATTTGGGTCCCACTCTATGGCAACCTACGAGAACTTGTGATGGATGAAGCACACAAGTCTCGCTACTCGGTACATCCTGGTTCGGATAAAATGTACCACGACATCAAAACTACATATTGGTGGCCTAGCATGAACGCCCACATAGCAACCTACGTCAGTAAGTGTTTGACTTGTGCGAGAGTCAAGTCGGAATACCAGAAACCCTCAGGCCTACTCCAACAACCGGAGATACCATAGTGGAAATAGGAGCAAATTTCCATGGATTTTGTCACTGGCCTGCCTAGATCTCAACGCGGTAACGACACTATTTGGGTGATCGTGGATCGACTCACAAAGTCTGCTCACTTCTTGGCTATCAAGGAAACGGATAAGTTCTCCACTCTAGCAGACGTATGCCTTAAGGAAGTTGTTTCGAGGCACGGGGTGCCCACCTCTATTATCTCGGATCGAGATGCGCGTTTTACCTCAGAACCGTGGCAAGCAATGCACAAATCTTCTGGCTCACGATTAGACATGAGCACAGCGTATCACCCTCAGACGGACGGGCAGTCCGAGCGCACTATTCAAACCTTAGAAGACATGCTTCGTGCATGTGTAATCGACTTTGGAAACAGCTGGGAAAAGCATCTGCCACTTGTGGAATTCTCGTACAATAACAGCTACCACACCAGCATTAAAGCTGCTCCGTTTGAGGCATTGTACGGACATAAATGCCGGTCACCTCTTTGTTGGGCAGAGGTGGGAGATAGTCAGATCACAGGTCCAGAACATGTGGTAGACACAACCGAACAAATTGCTCAAATACGAAGACGCATGGCGGCAGCTCGTGACCTTCAGAAAGTCTACACCGATAAGGGCAGGAAACCACTAGAGCTCCAGGTTGGGGAGCGGGTACTACTCAAAGTCTCACCCTGGAAGGGTGTGGTTCGTTTTGGTAAACGAGGCAAACTTAACCCACGATACGTCGGACCTTTCGAAATCATTGAGAAAATAGGCAGGGTGGCCTACAGATTGAACTTACCAGCAGAACTCGGTGCAGTTCACAACATTTTTCATGTGTCGAATCTGAAGAAGTGTCTGTCAGATGAGACCCACATAGTTCCTCTGAAGGAACTCACTATCGACGAGCAGTTACGATTCGTCGAGGAACCAGTTGAAATCACGGACCGGGATGTTAAGGTCCTCAAGAGCACTAGAATACCTCTCGTCCGAGTTCGTTGGAACTCACGTCGCGGCCCAGAGTTCACCTGGGAACGCGAAGATCGGATGAAACAAAAGTATCCCCAACTGTTCGCAAACAGTACAACCACTACTGAGGCCGAAGCTACGGAATTTCGGGACGAAATTCCAGATCAACGGGGGGTGGATGTGACACCCCAGGAAAACCGGGAAAACCATACAACTTAACTAGCTTCCTCAGTGAGTGCTTACCAAATTTCGGGACAAAATTTCTTTCAACTTGGGGATGATGTGACAACTCGAAATTTAGAACCTTTCGTGTATCTTAGTGTAACCTACCTGAAACATTATGTGACTAGCTGACGTATTGGTGTAATGATATATGTGAACATCCTATGTGATTATATGTTATGTTTATATGTATGCTTGTATGTATGAGTGTGATTATGTGAACCGAGACACAAGGACACGACTCGAGACCATGCGGTCTCGAGTGAACAATGAAACAGTGGGCCGGATGGGCCACGCACCTCATTTAACCCAACCGAAAGCCCATTAGGGTGCACTACTTGGAACGGATATATAACCTTGGTGGATAGCCATGTTTGCCATTTCTTTGGACAACACACTCGCTCTCACACACACCTTCTCCTACACACTCTCTCTCTCTAGAGAAACCTTAAACCCTAGAGAATCAAGCATCACGTCCCCTCCTCTTTACTCTCGGATCAAACCGGCAACCACAAGAGCTCTCGGATTCAAGCTTAAAGATCTCCCTTGAAAACCTAACCGGTTAGTGACTTATGTTATGTGTGATATTTCGGTTGAAGATTATATGTTTCGGTTGATAGTTATGTATGATGAAGTCATATGATAATATGTTTGCTTGTTAAGTTTCATACATGATTAGGGTATTGATTATGTGATAATATGCACCAAGGTGATTCTAAGGTGTCTCGAGCCTATTTAGGATGGTTGCAAGCAACGGAACTCGAAGGACCTTCACCATTTGCTTTTATCCACTTTGTTTTCGTCTTGTTTCTTCCCTAGCCTTGAGCTAGTAGTAAGTGCTCTAAAACACCATCTTGTTCTTGTTTAAAGTGGTTAATAAGTGATTTAACGGTTAAAAATCAAGAACACACAAGATCATAACCTAAAGTCTTGAAAGTAAGATGAATATGTTGGATAAAAAGAAACTAGTGGTGTAAATCATGAAAATCTTGGTTAGTTGTTATTATTTGATGTTGTTTGTTACTAGAAGTGGGATAGATCATCATCCAACCATACTAGTTCATGCTCAAGAACATGAACTAGTAGTATGTTAAGTGTTAGAAATATAAAAGATGATGAAATCATCCACCATGAACATGAACTTATGTAAACATAATTTTCCTTGTAAAATAAGACTCTAAACATGTAGATCTAAAGATCTACAAGTGGTTTTTCGGAAGAACCAAGCAAAATATTAGTCTTGTTTAAAACCCGGATCTTACATGAACTAAATATATTTTTAGTAAATAAACAAGTGTGTAAACACTTGTGTAACAAGGAAGTTCAACAAAGAAATATTTTTGTGAATCTTGACTAGAAGTTGTGAAACTTCATATTCTTTAAAAATAAAGTTTTTAAGAAATTAAACTTATTTTTAAAGATAACAAGACTTACTAAATGTGCTAGTAAGTTACTACACATTTTTGTAAATATTTAAGTTCATGAAATGGAGAAATTAGTGATTATTGTTGATGAGTATTGTTGATAATTGTTGTTGATGATTGTTGACGATTTAAAAGAAAATAAACACATGTTTTGAAAACATGGGAAACCTCCATTTTTAGGGGAAACTCTGTCAAAATTTTTATAAATTTTGACACTTAGAAAAATATAAGTTTTTGAGAAACTTATTCCCTAAAAATGTATTTAAGGGTATTACCAAGGTTTCCCTAATTTTTGGTGATAAGAAATGAGGATTTCTTCAAGAATAAAAATGGATATAAGTATGTATATTTTTGAGAGAAAAATATATATTATTTTATCACCAACTTTTGTGCTAAGTGTATAAAGTATGTGTTATACGTGCTAGTGTATTAAGACTTAAAAATACACTAAATACTCATGAGGAGTATAAACATAGAAATACACATACAACATACAAGATACATAATTCGGGTGCAAAGTGCAAAACACGAGATACTTATATTAATTTTAGAGAAAATAATATAAGTAAGATACGTAGTTAAAAATACAGAATATTTTTAACACAAGAATGTATACACCAAAGAGAGTGACTGTACTTGTGCGATACAAGTCTAGTGACTAACGTTAAGAAAACGCGTATAGGTTACGACGTTAATTAAGCAAATCCGGTGAAGTTTACGACGCAAGGAACGCAAAGTTGTGAGTTCATGCTCCCCCTTTTCTTTTAACTGTTTTCAGTTTTTATAACTTCGGGGGTGAAATACATGTACAAAAGTACAATATTTATAAATGGTATGATATATGTGACAACTCGAAATTTAGAACCTTTCGTGTATCTTAGTGTAACCTACTTGAAACATTATGTGACTAGCTGACGTATTGGTGTAATGATATATGTGAACATCCTATGTGATTATATGTTATGTTTATATGTATGCTTGTATGTATGAGTGTGATTATGTGAACCGAGACACAGGGACACGACTCGAGACCATGCGGTCTCGAGTGAACAATGAAACAGTGGGCCGGATGGGCCACGCACCTCATTTAACCCAACCGAAAGCCCATTAGGGTGCACTACTTGGAACGGATATATAACCTTGGTGGATAGCCATGTTTGCCATTTCTTTGGACAACACACTCGCTCTCACACACACCTTCTCCTACATACTCTCTCTCTCTAGAGAAACCTTAAACCCTAGAGAATCAAGCATCACCTCCCCTCTTCTTTACTCTTGGATCAAACCGGCAACCACAACAGCTCTCGGATTCAAGCTTAAAGATCTCCCTTGAAAACCTAACCGGTTAGTGACTTATGTTATGTGTGATATTTCGGTTGAAGATGATATGTTTCGGTTGATAGTTATGTATGACGAAGTCATATGATAATATGTTTGCTTGTTAAGTTTCATACATGATTAGGGTATTGATTATGTGATAATATGCACCATGACTATTGTTTGAATATGACAAAGTTGTTTGTGGATTAATGAGTTCTTGATGGTTAGATGATACATGTTTAGTTACCACATTTATTATGAACATGACCTCTTTAATAAAGGTATAGATTTTTGTAAGATAAAAGAATGATAATGATCATCCGATTCATGAGGATTATAGAATAGATGTTTTGTTTGCAAGATGAGCTTGATATCTAGTTTAGGTATTATAACTCTTGTCCGAAAAATGCAAAATGTGTTCGAATAAGGGTTGTTTGTGTTATGAATATTTGATGAACATGTTGAATATATGAAGAACAACATGAATATGATATGAAGGTGTCTTGAATATTTGAAAATACTTGTTTGATCCATTTTAGTAAATTACTAGACAAGAAAACATGTTTAAATGGGTAGTACACATTGTTGCATGAAATCAAAACTCTATTGGATAGTACACTGTGCAGAATCAGCTGATGTCCAGTCGAAACCTTCTGTCTCGACTCGAGACCATAAGCGAGACAACTCGAGAACACATATTTGCGACACAGGTTGCGAGTCAAACCCCAAGTCTCGACTCGAGACCACACTTGATCAGCACACAAACCTCATGACTCGAGACCATGCCTGCGAGTCCAGTTGCGACTCAAGACCACTACATGCACGACCCGAGACCACCTTAGTTGCGACTCGAGATCTTGTGGGCTACAACTCGAGACCGCACAGTCTCGACTAGAGACAGCACAGTCTCGACTCGAGACCTTATACATTGTGTGCACGCCGTTTGGACTTGCACCCTGTTACGGGCTTAGGTTTTTGGGCCGGACTTTTGGACTTTGTTTACTTGTATACGTGATACTGTTCAACTCATAGGTATTATTGTAAACCGCCATGTTTATACTTATGCCATGAATAATACCTGTATGCAACTTGCTAGTATACGTGTAGAACATACGTGCACTACTTGAATACGAACCTGACTTGAATGGTATCTATGTTAGGACGTAGTTGACCACTTACAACTTGATTGACCTTTCTGTGTATCTGCCGAGCAAACCAAGGTGAGTTCACACCTTCTACAAAGCATGGGATTCCCTGGGTTGGGAATGGGGTTAAGGAACGTGGATTCCTCGTCCTCCTTGGGTAGGACAGCATTGGTTCAGGAATGTAATTCCTCGTCCTCACGGACAGATAACTCGTACTAGACCAAAACTCTATCACGAAGTCCCTCCTTTTTATATCGACTTAATCGCCGGGCCAATGGCGAGCGGGTGATTAGTTAGATAGCGCTATTTAGGTTTGACAAACCTCACACCGTGCCGCAGAGGACGGGTGTGAACTAATGGACTATGGCACGTCGGTGATGATAGACACCGACGCTAAGGGCACATAAACATGACTAACGTCAGTAGTCGATATGGTAACGAGTCTAGTGTATGCATGGGGTAGCCCCCACGGCCGAAATGCTAGATAACTAACACGGGGTAGCCCCCACAGCTGGATTGCCAGAGTAACCGGGAATAAACAGGTCACGTTTTTAACTATGGGGTAACCCCCACGCCAGGACGCCAGATAAAGGAAACTGTTTTCGAAACAACTTAAAACGAACACCCAACCGTGAACTCACTCAACTTGTTGTTGACTCGTTACTACATGCTTTGCAGGACAATAGGTTCTTAGCTGGAGCTTGCATGGAAGAGAGTCGTTGTGGGACATGGACAGCTGTGGGCCATGTTAAACCTTGAAACAATTAAACTTATGATTTGGTTTTAAACGTTATGCTTCCGCTTGCAACTTAACTATGTTTTGTTTGGGCACCAATTGTATTGGTTAAACTTTTTATATCATTTAACTTGCATGTTCAATATGATTGGTGGCTGGATCCTGGTCAGTCACGCCTCCAAGCGGTGGTACTCCGCAGGTGGATTTTGGGGGTGTGACAATATAAATACAAGAAGTACACTTGGTGAGAACGAGAACCAAGTGTGACAAAATATTAAGATAATAAGAAACGCACTTGGTGAGGATGAGAACCAAGTTGGATGCGTTATGAGAAATGATAAAAAGAAACGCGCTTGGTGAGGACGAGAACCAAGTTGGATGCGTTATGAGAAATGATAAAAGAAACGCGCTTGGTGAGGACGAGAACCAAGTAGGATGCGTTATGAGAAATAGTGTCATGAATAGGGTACAGAAGCACCATTAATCAACAATATACTTAGACCGCAGAACAAAAGGTTAGATCTAACGGGTGCCTGGCAGCCACACTCTCGGTGAGGGCGAGAATCGAGTAGTGCTTTTGTGTCTCAGAATATACCAATTAAATGCCTTAGGTTTAGTGACTTCCTATGTCGTGTCACATGTTAATGGCTTTGCAACCCATTAACAATCCTGATATTTACAGAAATACTGTATTTAAATAAAAATTCATACCACACTAAAATTGATATATAACTTGAAGTACGTGGGGGTACTCAAGAAGATTGATATATAATTTGAAGTACGTGGGGTACTTAAGAAGATTGATATATAACTTGAAGTACGTGGGGTACTCAAGAAGATTGATATATATAACTTGAAGTACGCGGGGTACTCAAGAAAAACTTGATTTATTCACAAACTATGTTTTTATACAAAGTATACAAACGTGAAATACAAAACTGCATGAATTCACACCAACTTTATGTTGACGTTTTTCCAAAACTCACATGTATTTCAGGTAACTAGGATGGGTGGGCGCGTGGTCTTACTCATGCTCGTGGATGTCGCTTTGTTTACCTTTAAATAAAGTTGTGACTTTTAAGACAATATGTTATCTCGTGTTGTAAACACTTGACATATGTTTTCAGTAATGTAATGTTTGAAGTTATATTTGAGCATGTAGTATGTTTACTCTTCGTATGCAATGAGAACCTTTCATGATCACACCTCGTGCTTCCACCGCAGAAAGGGATGTGACAAACAAAGATTGAAGAACAAGAAAACGTGTTGTATGACTGTAATAAAACGGAAGCTATCAACGCGGGATTACGGGCATGGTGTTATTCTTTATTTAATATTTATAGAATAAAAGAAAGGGTGAGGCATTTGATGAGAGTTGTAAGGAGTCTGAGTCTTCGGTTTCATCAGCCTGTACCGAAGAAACCAAATTCGCAACAATGAGTGTGAGTCCATTGTTGTTCGTGAAAGTTTCGAATCATCATAGAAGACGTGTCGGGTTTTTCTGCTAGTGGTCGGGCTTACAATGCTCACACAGGGTGATAAACAACGCTGATATGAACACAAACCAACTACTTTATCTTGAGTCGTCGGGAAAACCTTTCCTCAGGGGAGGGTGAGTAGTATGAGTTTGAGTCCATTGTGGTTCGTGAATGTTTCGAATCATCATAGAAGACGTGTCGGGTTATTTTGGTAGCTATTCGAAATGTTTCGAATCATCATTAAAATTAACAATGCGGTCTTGATTGAAGACATAATTGCAAGACTGTTTTTCGGGCTTCCAATGCTCACACGGGGTGAAAAACAACCCTTGATGTTGAAACCGGTTTTACCTCATGAAAAGGAAAGGAACAATTTTTTTTCGAGAAGCGTTGGGATTTAAGGGTTTATGAGTCGAAGTTAACATTCAGATTCAGATTCAGATTCAGATTCAGAAAGCAGATGATTTGTACTTGGTTAATTCTCTTTAATCTATTAGAACGATCCTTGTTTTGTCACGTACATGCGTTTAATTTCCAACATACTTGTTTTGTCTCGTACATTTCGTAAGAAACTTTTCGTGCACTGAACCTTCACCTCCAATCATTTCCTGGTCAAATCACACACTATAAAGTTTAAACTTATCGTGTGTTGCCGTTTGGAAAGATGACCGAATAGAGATCTGAATAACAAACTGTGGAGAACTTGTTAGTGTTATCCACGAACAATCCGTTCATTATCTGTTGTTGTCTAAAACAATATCAATTAACGTTTAGTTGTGTACACAAATTCATCACCGGTTTCTACAGCACAAGCACATACACAGGGATAATGTTCTCGAAATTGAAGGAAAAGAAAAAATGGTTGCTGATGTTTTTCACTATCAGGATTTTGTTGGTTTGTTTGAGAACCTGCTTCCAATGTCCTACTACTACAATCCTTCCTACATTATTGAAAATTACTATATCACCCCACCAGATACATCAATTTGTCACTTTCAAAATTCAAATCAAAACTAACACGAACTATCTCGAAGGTATCTTATTCATATTAATCCACCACGAAGGAGGAGACTCAACTGTCGACATGTACCAACGGTTCTGCGAAAAAAACATCATCTGTTCATCATTGTTCTTGAAGATGAAGATGAAGAAACGAGGGTTTCTTCTCTTTAATCTATTAGAACGATCCTTGTCTTGAGAACCTGATTCCGTATACGTTGAAAGACAAGAATACAACGTTCATGTATCACAAGGAATGACCGATCTAAGGCAGAGAACCTGATTCAGATACACAAATATTCGATTTCAACAAATCTTTCAAGGTCTTAAGTGATGGGCAATTGGTTAAAAGATGTAGAAGAGTTTGTGTAGAGATCTTTACGTACAAATTTGCATTATCCTTACGGTTACAAATGAAGTATTAAAAGATGTTAGTTTCTTGACAGTATGGTTTCTCGACAAATGAAGTATTATCTGACAAAACTCAAAACAATTGTAATCTTCCCAGTAATCATCCATAACAAGGGTGAGCTCGTGTTTTTCCTTGTACTTGCTACGTCAGATATTAGCTCAGAAGTTCTATTACACAAAGTAAACCGAAGGCTTGTCCTTGCTGCCTCTTCGGTCGGTTCTATTACACAAAGATCCTTGCATTAGACACAATTTGATGGAATTTGTGGATCAACATAAATATTTGAAATAACTCGCCATTCTCTTGCACCTGTATACATTGATTGTGGATTTAACTTGCAAGAATTGTGGATTTCGGTTGGTTCAGAGATCTATATCTAGTTATATTCCTACATCTATATCTTTTGTTCACTGACAAACTATGTGACATGTGTCTGGTCCATACTCTTATACGGATCGTTCTAATAAATTAACGAGAATAAACCATTTTTTTACCAATTTTTAACCATAGTATACGGGCCGTATAGATTGTATACGGCCTGTATACAAGCTATCGTATACATTGTATACGATCGGTTAAATTTTTTCACCGTTGTATACGGCCGTATAATAGTATACGGCCCGTATTAACATGGTAAAAAATGAACTGGTAATTTTTTTTCACATGGTGTATACGGGCCGTATAATAGTATACGACCCGTATTCTTAGGGTAAAAAATGGTTTATTCTCTTTAATCTATTAGAACGATACAAAAAACGAAGAACAAAGTCAAATGTGATCAAACTTGGACATCAGACGTTAATTGGTTACAGAAACCACTAACAGACATGTCGTGCATTGTTTAAATCAGAATCAGCTTCTCAAAACAAGGATCGCTCTAATAGATTAAAAGAATAAACCCTTGTTCGGTCATCTTTCCAAACTACAACACACGATAAGTTTACACTTTATAGTGTGTGATTTGACCAGTGGATGATTTCTTATCCATACTATTCTTCATAGCCATATTACCACTCACAAGTTGTTGATCTTTGGGTGGTGATTTACTCCCCGAACAAACCATGCCCACCTTGACCAGAATAGATAAGCGTATCACTCGATCCACTTGCATTCGAATAACCTGATTCAGATACACAATGGTCTCTTTGCTTCGTCCACTGGAACTATTTGTGTATGCATTCTTTAACTTTGAGTGAAAGAGTCTGTTTAATTACAGCACAAGCACATACACCGGTTTCCAGGTAGGGGTTAGAATATTTCATTCTGCTGTGAACTTGTTCTCTATGAAATGTTTCACTTAACAAGAGACTCAACTAAAAGTTAACTAGACCCCTCAAGTTGTCATTCATAGGAGAGTTGATGCAATTTTCCAAGCATTTTAGAGAAACCTTTAAGTACGGATCCTACTGCTGCATTTGGAACAAGAAGTCAAAAAATATGAATGCACACAACGAATTTGACAACCGGTGAAATCACACACTATAAAGTGTAAACTTATCGTGTGTTGTAATTTTAATGAAGCAATGAAGATTGAATATGCAAACCGCATCCGTTTTGTATACGGAAACAATGGCTATGGGAAATACAAACCCGACACGTCTTCTGTGATGATTCGAAACATTCCGAATAACTAGCAGAAGAACCCGACACGTCTTCTGCTAGTTACTCTTTTCTTCGATTTCAACAAATCTTTCAAGGTCTTAAGTGATGGACAATTGGTTAAAAGATGTAGAAGAGTTTGTGTAGAGATCTTTACATAACTTGGTGTAAATCATTCATGTCCATGTTTTTCCTTGTTAGCTCGAAAGTTCTATTACACAAAGTAAACCGAAGGCTTGGAATATTGGTCCACTTGTACCTCCATTCCCTAGAGAGAATACTTGTCCTTGCTGCCTCTTCGGTTGGTAAAAGACATAGGATGGTTTCTAATACAAGCTCTTTTACGTCGACGTCGTCACTGGGGTTTTTTCTCTTCCGGTTACCAGGCCTATCATCTCCGTCTACGTTTGGTTTCCTCAACGAAGAACCATCAAGCTCAACTGAGATAACGGACACCCATCAAGCTCAAAAAGAAAACTTGTGTTTCCCATAGTCACAAAAGATTGCGGTTTGTATTTCGCATAGCCATTGTTTCCATAGTAAAAAACGGTTGCAGGTTTGTATTTCGCATAGCCACCGTTTCCGTAGTAAAAAACCGTTGCGGTTTGCACATTCAATCTTCAATACTTCATTAAAATACCACTAGTAGAAGAACCCGACACGACTTCATGTTACGGAGAATGTTCTAGAAATTGAAGGAAAAGGAAAAGATTTGTTGAAATCGAATTTGACAACTATGACAGTTTATTAATAGTAGCAATCACCTCCAATCATTTCCTGGTCAAATCACACAATATAAAGTTTAAAGTTATCGTGTGTTGTAGTTTGGAAAGATGACCGAATAGAGATCTGAATAACAAACTGTGGAGAACTTGTTTGTGTCATGCACTCAGTTGTGTACACAAATTCACCACCGGTTTCTATAGCACAAGCACATACACCGGTTTCCAAGTAGGGTTTAGAATGTTTGAAGGAAATGTTGGTTCAATATCAACTCATCTTTAGTAGTGTTTGTATCAGACTGTTTCAGTTATGGGTAATTGGTTAACTTGCATGATAGAAGATAAATATCGTCCGTTCAAGTTGAGCTTCCTGATGCAATTTGTTGGAATTTGTGGATTTCGGTTGGTTTAGATCTCGAAAGTACTGAACAACAGAAATACAGCTTCGGTTTCATCAACCGGCTTTGAAAACCTGACGGAATCTACGAAGAAACTGTTGGAATTTGTGGATTTCGGTTGGTTCAGAAACTTAACAAGAGAAGCAACTAAAAAAATACAACTGATTACTCGGTCGAATAATGGCCAATAATATGTTCATTATTTTCACAGTGGTGCCAATGTCCTACTACTACAATCCTTCCAACGGCGTGTTCCGGTCAATGTTTCGATCTGAATAAATTTAAGCGGCGTGTTCCGATCAATGTTGTTAAAGATGATGAAGAGTTCAGAAACCCTAGAATGATGGTGTTTTGTAAAAACTCTCATTAAAAAGTCCTAATTATTATTTTAATTGTCCAAAAGGAACCCTAATTGAGAAACCCAAGTGATTCTGAACAAACCCTAAAAATTTTCAGAACAATCGGAATCAGGATCAGGGCCCCTAAATCTCAGGGGGGGTAAACCCTAATTGGTAATATCCTTACAGTTTGCTGTAGGAATTGAATTACGTCGAAATCTGACTCACCAAAGCTATAAAAGACACGATCCTACTCTACCCTAGAAGTGACCTGTCGCGCCACGCGACAGGAACAAGAGGACCCCTCGCGTGGCGCGAGGGGGGCAATTTTCCAGCTATAAATAGTAGGCTGTGGGACTGGAACTTCTGCGTTGACTTGATGTTTAAATTCATTTCGTACACGAAGTTATAGTGAAAACAGTCCAAAACACACACACTGATCATGAAGTGCTGCCGCAATACAGGGTAATAACTCGATCGCTGATACGATTCAATGTTCGATCGATTAAACTATCCAATGGATGTTTAAGTGCTGCCCACATTAGGGTTTATGCTTTGCAATTCGTCGTTAAATCGATGGATGTTTAAGTATCACACTTTGTCATTCGTTGTGAAGGTTTTAATCTCGTGAGTTATCGTAAATGTTGTATTAAGTTACTAACCGAATTGTGTGCTTGCTATTAATTTAGGTTAAAAGGCTAATCAGTAGGCTAGGCTCTGCTCAAATTAAATCTGCAAAGTGAGTCATTCTCTTTCTATCAAAATACTTTATAAATTCTTAAATGTTTTCAAAGTTATAATTACATGGATTAAGTTTATGTAATCACCAAATTACAGCCGGTATGTGGGGTATTGTGCACATTACTGTTTTATCACTTTAGGTGGGCGAACCTAATTAATGATACTCGTTACTATTGGGTGAACGGACTCAATAGTAATATGACCACAGTCACGAAACGAGTCGATTACAAATATTGTGGGTAGTTGGTTGATATCCGAAACATTGTAATCTTCCTTAATACTGTAAATTATAACAAACATGTCATTTTAGTAACAAGAATAATTCACTCAGTATTTCCCGCTGACAAAACCTTTTTCAAACATGTTTCAGGTGATCTGTTGTGATCCAAGAAAAGTGCCGAGAAGCACTACCAGCTTAAGGAAGTGGCTCAATATAAAATAAAGAAATAGGTTTTGTAAAATAAAAGATTTCCTTGTGAAATCTCAAAGATTGTAAATTACCGGGTTTTATCCCGAGTTGTGAAATAAAATAATCGGGAAATATTTCAGTTTTTAAAAGATCCTGAAGAAACTTCCGCTGTTAAATAAATACCACGGGATTTCTGTCCCGCGGCTCCTGAAACGGGTCAAACCGGGTCGGGGGCCGTGACAGAAAAAGGTGGTATCAGAGCCACTGATTTAAGCCAATTAAGTATTTAGAAAATACTTAATTTTACTGATTGCCATTTTGTGATAATGTGATTTCTTATTTGAATATTTGTGTACAGTATGGGTAAGCAAAAGTTGTCAAACATTTGTCTTAAATTAGATAGGTCAGCCCACGAGAAGGGAAGTTCATCTCAAACCAAATCCTCAAATCACCTTGCAATTCCTGAAGAAGGAATATTTGTGCGAAAGGCACACTATGAGGAACCACTTTCTCCTAGTAAAAGAAGTCTGATTATTAGAAAAAGTAAAGAGAAAATAAAGAAAATCCGAGAAAAGAAAGTTAAACAGGAAACCCAGGAATTTAACAGTAAAACACCTTGGGAGGACAAATTAGATGAGAAATGGGCAGATCTTTATATGCTAGCTACTGTAGCAGTAAATGCAAATCTCTAAATATTTTAAAATCAAGTTTTAGCGCCTACAGTCCAGAAATCTTATCCAGTAAATAAATAAATTTACAATAAAACCTCGTGTGTTTTAAATTTTCATTTGTTTTGTATTTACTCAGTATGAAATAATATTTAAAAGATTTCCTATGAAAATTTTGTAATACATTAGTAATTGTGTGTATTTTGCATAACAGCATGAGTGACTTGTCTGACGCCCTTCAAAACCTAAATCTCTGTCCAGTAAAAATAGAGGTTTCCCGAGATTTCAATAGGTATATACCAGACATAGAAGAACCTGTTGAATTCAATGCTTCACCACCTCTAGAGAAACCTAAACCCAAGAAGAGGAGGAGATTTGTGGGATGAAGACGTGTGCGTAGGAGGAAGCCTACAACCAGGAAAATTCCTAAAATAGAAAATCCTTTAGACAAAGGAAAAGGGGTTGAAGTCAGTGAAGGTTTTAGGTCACTGGAAATGGAATTGGGAGAAGATTCTAGGCCACCAGGAATGGAATATGGAGGAAGTTCTAGGAAAATCCAGAGGGAAGTCGGAGAAAGTTCTAGACAGGTGGAGGAGTTACCTTTTCAGGAGGAATTAGATCGGGCATTGGCAACTGTGATGTTGTCAGGCCAATTAATAATAATCTGTACCCTACTATTGAAAATCAACTACCAATAAACTTAGAACCAGCAATTCCAGACCCTATAATCCATACTCAACCTCTGGGGATAGACGAATGGTGGACAAATGATTGGCAGTTTCAAAACCTAATCAATAGTCCTTATTCCTTTCTTCCTCAGTTCGACCCAGAACCATTACCAAATCCACCCATGAGTAACGAGAATTTAGCAGAACTTCGCCATTTTGGCGAAGAGTTAATGGATGCGGGAAATAGAATCCGGGAGACAGGGGGACAAATTGCCTGGAAGTATGATGAAAGGGAGCCTCAGTTTTAGGACGACAAGTGACGAGAGATAGTAGGATGGTGAAACTGTGGTTGTGTAATAGTAAAAGTAATAGTGAAATCAGTCTGTAAAATAACTACGAATAAAACTCTGTAAGATATTGGTGTGTAGTGATGCATACAATAAAAGATATAAAATGAAATCGAGAAATCGATAGTTTTGACTATATGTGTATTGTGAAAATTGTTTGATTGTTTTGTGTATAATTGTTATTTATCAGATACTAATAAAATTATATATTAATTATCAGATGGCAAACATTGGTAATGAACCAGTAAATGAGGTTAATCAGTCTGAGCACCATCCAGGGGATCAATATATGACTAGGCAAGATATCGAAAATATTGTTGCTCAAGGGATAGCCAATGCTATTCCAGCAATCGTTGCTGCTGTAAAGAATCCAATCGAACCACAACAAATCGTTCGTAGTAAACGTATTTATGAAGATAATTTTAGTAATAGTGTAAACAGAGGCGATGATCATGTTAATCATAATGAGGAACCACATCAAGCTCCATTTCCTAAGAAAATGAAAGCCGCAACACCTGGTTGCACTTTCAAAGAATTTCTTGCTTGTAAACCTTCTGAGTTTGCAGGCAATGAAGGATCGACTGCATCACTGTGTTGGTTAGAGAAAACCGAGGCAGTGATTACCATAAGTAAATGTGCTCGGGATGATCAGGTCATGTACGCTTCAAATCTTTTCAAAGAAGGGGCGCTAGAATGGTGGAACAAGGTGTTACAAGCTAAAGGAAGAAATAGGGCCTATGCCATGAAATGGGACGAATTTAAACATATTATAGAAAGAAAATTCTGTCCTGAATATGAAAAAGAACAAATGGCAAATAAGTTTCTAAACCATCAGATGACGGGAGTAGATTGTCGCGGTTATACTTCAACATTCTTTAAATATGCTAGAGTAGTACCAACACTGGCTTCGCCAGAACCGGTACTCATTTCTCGTTATATTTGGGGATTAATTGGTGAAATCCGAAATATCGTTAAAGCTGCGAGACCTCGCACTATTGACGATGCAGTGGAATTAGCTAATAACCTAACTGATGAACTGGTACGCACGCAAGATGAAAACAGGAAAAAGGAACTGGCTCAGAAAATTACCCAAGGATTTCGTACGGGTAATAATAATAGCTTCAAAAGAAGAGGAACAGGGCAATTTTCAACTTCGCCATTTTGCAAGAATTGCAAAAAGAAACATTATGGAAGATGTAATGTAACCTGCAATCTTTGCAAGGCCATAGGACATCGTGAAGAAAATTGCAGAAGGAAAACCATAGTCTGCTTCAATTGTGGAGAAAAGGGCATTTTAAAACAGAATGTCCTAAATCGGTCAAACCAGCAGACAACACAGCCAAGACAGACGATGGAGCTACTAAGAAGAATGTTCGAGCCTTCCAGCTAACCACTCAAGAAGCAGAACTTATTCCAGATGTGATAGCTGGTACGTTCCTAGTTCACAACGTATACGCAAAAGTATTATTTGACTCTGGTGCAAACCAAAGTTTTATAAATACTTCATTCTGCCAAGTTTTTAAATTACCTTTAACCCAACTTAGACAAATTTTTACAGTCGAAACGGCAGACGAAAATTCTGTTAGCATAGATAAGGTTTTGCAAAAAGAGAATATAGAACTGTTAGGTCATAAATTCTTTGCAAACCTATTACCTATGAAATTAGCTGAATTCGATGTTGTGTTAGGAATGGATTGGTTAGTAGCCAACCATGCTCAAATTCTTTGTGATAAGAATTCTGTAGAAATTCAAGCACCTACTGGTGAAATAATCACGATTACAGGAAATAAACCACGAAAACCCATGAAGTTCATATCAGTAATGAAAGTTGCCAATTATGAACGAAAACAAGGAATAGTATATATGATTTCAGTAATCATTAGTACTAAGGGTAAAGAATTTAAGGAGATTCCTGTAGTCTCAGAATACCCAGATGTATTCCCAGAAGAGTTACCAGGGTTACCACCAGATAGGGAAGTAGAATTTAGGATTCATCTAATCCCAGGAACTACACCGATAGCCAAGGCACCTTATCGGTTAGCACCCACAGAAATGTTAGAATTGAAAAAGCAATTAGATGAATTACTAAGTAAAGGTTTCATACAACCTAGTTCATCCCCGTGGGGAGCACCAGTGTTGTTTGTAAAGAAGAAGGATGGTTCAATGAGAATGTGTATTGATTATAGAGAATTGAATAAGGTTACAATTAAGAATCTATACCCATTACCTAGGATTGATGATCTTTTCGATCAACTTCAAGGGGCTAGATATTTTTCTAAAATAGACTTACGTTCTGGATATCATCAATTGAAGGTACAAGAAGAAGACATACCTAAAACTGCTTTCAGAACTAGGTATGGTCATTACGAGTTTACAGTCATGCCCTTTGGGTTAACGAATGCACCTGCTGCATTCATGGACATGATGAATAGGATCTGTAAACCATATTTGGATAAATTTGTAATTGTTTTTATAGACGATATACTTATTTATTCCAAAAGTCAGACAAAGCATTGTGAACACCTTCATGCACTCTTAACTTTGTTAAGAAAAGAAAAGCTTTATGCCAAATTCTCGAAGTGTGAATTTTGGCTAAAGGAAGTGCAATTTTTAGGCCACATGGTAAATCATGAAAGTATTCATGTAGATCCTGCCAAGATAGAGGCGATTACTAATTGGAAGATTCCACAAACTGCAATGGAAATTAGAAGTTTTATAGGTTTAGCTGGCTACTATAGACGGTTTATTAAGGATTTTTCCAAGATAGCTGTACCATTAACTAAGCTAACCTGTAAAGCAGTTAAGTTTGATTGGGGACCTAAACAAGAAGAAGCCTTTAGAATATTAAAGCAGAAATTAACAAATGCTCCAATCCTAGCTTTACCAGAAGGGACTGAAGATTTTGAAGTTTATTGTGATGCTTCAAAACTAGGATTAGGATGTGTGCTAATGCAACGCAAGAAAGTAATTGCGTATGCTTCAAGGCAATTGAAAAAGCACGAAGAAAATTATACGACTCATGATTTAGAATTAGGAGCCGTAATTTTTTCCCTTAAGATTTGGAGACATTATCTGTATGGAAGTAAATTTACTGTTTATACAGATCATAAAAGTTTAAGATATATATTTGGGCAAAAAGAGTTAAACATGAGGCAAAGGAGATGGATGGAAATCCTAAGTGATTACGACTGTGATATTCAGTATCACGAAGGAAAGGCAAATGTAGTTGCAGATGCCTTAAGTCGTAAGTATCATGAAAAACAACAACGAGTTCATGCTCTTAGGTTAAATCTACAATTAGATTTAATGGAACAAATAAAGAACATTCAGGAAACAGCAATCAAGGAAGATGCTGAAGGAATGAAAGAAAGAATAAAAGAATTAGAACAGGGAGTTGATGGAATTTGGAAATTCCATAAAAGCAGAATTTGGGTACCAAAACAGGGAGAATTAAGAAATAAGATCTTAGAGGAAGCTCATAAATCTAGGTATACCATATACCCTGGAAACAATAAAATGTACCAAGATTTAAGAAAAATTTCTGGTGGATAGGCATGAAAAAGGATATAGCTAGATATGTTTCTAAGTGTCTTACTTGTTCACGAGTTAAGGCAGAACATCAGAAACCTTCAGGTCTACTCCAACAATTAGAAATGCCGGTATGGAAATAGGAACTCATAACAATGGATTTTGTTACTAAGTTACCCAAAACCAGAAAAGGTAATGATGCGATTTGGTTAGTTGTGGATCGATTAACCAAATCTGCTCACTTTCTACCAATGAAAGAAACCTTTAGTATGGAAAGGTTGGCAAAATTGTATGTAGATGAAGTTGTATCCTTACATGGAGTTCCACTCTCCATTGTTTCGGATAGGGATAGTCGTTTTACTTCTCATTTCTTGAAAAGCTTCCAGCAAGCTATGGGAACTAGACTAAATCTGAGTACTGCATATCATCCACAAACAGACGGACAAAGTGAAAGAACAATCCAAACTCTAGAAGACATGCTCAGAGCATGTGTAATAGATTTTGGTGGAAATTGGGACGATCACTTACCATTAATTGAAATCTCCTATAACAATAGTTATCATTCAAGTATTGAAACTGCCCCATTTGAAGCACTGTACGGAAGAAAGTGCAGAACTCCAGTTTGTTGGGCAGAAATAGGAGAAAGTCAATTGTCAGGTCCTGAAATAGTGCAAGAGACGACTGATAAGATTACTCAAATCAAGGAAAGACTTAAGACGGCTCGCGATCGTCAGAAGAGTTATGCAGATAATCGGCTCAAGCCACTTGAATTCCAAGTGGGAGACAAAGTATTGTTGAAAGTTTCTCCTTGGAAAGGAGTAGTTAGATTTGGTAAGAAAGGAAAGCTAAGTCCTAGATACGTAGGACCATTTCCAGTAATCCAACGTATAGGACCAGTTGCTTATCGTTTACAACTACCAGAAGAACTAGCTGGAGTACATGATGTATTTCATGTATCCAATCTCAAGAAATGCTTATCAGACGAATCACTGGTAGTACCTCTTCGAGATATAGAGGTAAACGAAAAGCTGAAATTTGTTGGGAAACCTCTTCAAATTGAGGATCGAAAGATCAAATTTCTCAAACACAAACGACTAGTTTTAGTCAAAGTCAGATGGGTTTCATAGAGAGGAGCTGAATATATTTGGGAGCTGGAATCAGAAATGAAGCGAAAGTATCCTCATTTATTCCAGTAAATCTCGAGGACGAGATTTTTATTAAGGTGGGGAGAATGTAACAACTCTCATTAAAAAGTCCTAATTATTATTTTAATTGTCCAAAAGGAAACCCTAATTGAGAAACCCAAGTGATTCTGAACAAACCCTAAAAATTTTCAGAACAATCGGAATCAGGATCAGGGCCCCTAAAACTCAGGGGGGGGGGGGGGGGGTAAACCCTAATTGGTAATATCCTTACAGTTTGCTGTAGGAATTGAATTACGTCGAAATCTGACTCACCAAAGCTATAAAAGACACGAGCCTACTCTACCCTAGAAGTGCCTGTCGCGCCACGCGACAGGAACAAGAGGACCCCTCGCGTGGCGCGAGGGGGGTGATTTTCCAGCTATAAATAGTAGGTTGTGGGACTGGAACTTCTGGGTTGATTTGACGTTTAAATTCATTTCGTACACGAAGTATAGTGAAAACAGTCCAAAACACACACACTGATCACGAAGTGCTGCCGCAATACAGGGCAATAACTCGATCGCTGATACGATTCAATGTCCGATCGATTAAACTATCCAATGGATGTTTAAGTGCTGCCCACATTAGGGTTTATGCTTTGTCATTCGTCGTTAAATCGATGGATGTTTAAGTATCGCACTTTGTCATTCGTTGTGAAGGTTTTAATCTCGTGAGTTATCGTAAATGCTGTATTAAGTTACTAACCGAATTGTGTGATTGCTATTAATTTAGGTTAAAAGGCTAATCAGTAGGCTAGGCTCTACTCAAATTAAATCTGCAAAGTGAGTCATTCTCTTTCTATCAAAATACTTTATAAATTCTTGAATGTTTTCAAAGTTATAATTACAGGGATTAAGTTTATGTAATCACCAAATTACAGCCGGTATGTGGGGTATTGTGCACATTACTGTTTTTATCACTTTAGGTGGGCGAACCTAATTAATGATACTCGTTACTATTGGGTGAACGGACTCAATAGTAATATGACCACAGTCACGAAACGAGTCGATGACAAATAATGTGGGTAGTTGGTTGATATCTGAAACATTGTAATCTTCCTTAATACTGTAAATTATAACAAACGTGTCATTTTAGTAACAAGAATGATTCACTTAGTATTTCCCGCTGACAAAACCTTTTTCAAACATGTTTCAGGTGATCTGTTGTGATCCAAGAAAAGTGTCGAGAAGCACTACCAGCTTAAGGAAGTGGCTCAATATAAAATAAAGAAAGAGGTTTTGTAAAATAAAAGATTTCCTTGTGAAATCTCAAAGATTGTAAATTACCGGGTTTTATCCCGAGTTGTGAAATAAAATAATCGGGAAATATTTCAGTTTTTAAAAGATCCTGAAGAAACTTCCGCTGTTAAAAAAATACCACGGGATTTCTGTCCCGCGGCTCCTGAAACGGGTCAAATCGGGTCGGGGGCCGTGACATGTTTTTACTGGAAAAAACGTGATACTTGAAAAAACATCCTTATATACGGGCCGTATACAGTTATACGGCCCGTATACATTTGGTAACATCAAAAACCTACCAAAATAATTCCCTTGAGCCGTATACGTTTTACAAATCGTATAAACATGTATACGGCTCGTATAACTATATACGGGCCGTATATAGTAAAATAAAAAAAAAACATTCTCTGCGCATTTTCCTATTAAAAAACATTCTATACGGGCCGTATATTTTGTATACGGGCCGTATACACTAGGGATGTGAAAATAAGATATAGGGGGTGTGGGAACAAGGGGAGCCTTTTTTTAACTTACAATGATAAATGTAAAGGATTAGGATCAAATATAAAGCCTCCTAATTGTAAGAATGATACAAAGGCTTTTAAAAAAAACTCACTACAAAAAAAAACCTAAACACCCACCACCACCCAAAAACCTAAACCCCCACCCTCACTCACCCCATTCCCCCATCACCCACCCCAAATTTTTTTTTTTCGCCGAGGAGGGGGGAGGGTTAGGTTTTTGGGTGGTGGTGGGGTGTTCATATTTTTTTTTAGGTTTTTTTTTTGGGGGGGGGGGGGTGAGGGGTTAGATGTTTTAGGGTTTTGGGGGGTGGAGGGTTAGGTTTTTGGAGGGTGGGAGGGTTAGATTTTTTTTTTTTTTTTTTTTTTTTTTTTTTGCAGAGGGGTCAAAGGTTTTTGCAAATAGCCTTTTGTTGGTTTTGGTCAAAGTTTAGACCCAAATCTATTATATAATGATCTAAAAGTTCAAGATTTCAAACTATTTAACTATATGTCTACTTATAACCTAAAGGTACAGTGATATGGTGTTTGCCTACACAAAAGTAACATAAATTTAAATCCTTACCGGTGCAAGGTTAGGTGCAATAATGTTGTTAAAAAACATTACAAGGATATGTCTTTGCTTACAAAGATTTCTAGCTTCCCAAACTGTGTTTGAACAAATTTGGCCAAACACGCAATACTAGACGAGTCTTTGATGTCTAGTTGATGAAAAACAACATTAGAAAGGTCAAAAACGTTTAGTTTCCCCATAGCTTCTTCCCCGTTACTTTGATTTATGGATGTTAATATGACCAAAACTCCATTTGAAGCAAGTTAACGACATATTTCAAGTCCGATTCCTTTGTTTCCTCCAGTGACAACCGCACATCTGGATTTTAAAAAAACAAACATATATATATATATATATATATATATATATATATATATATATGGATTAGGTTCAAGAGTGAACACTAATGTATTTGCGAACTGAGCGAACTAATTCTGGCCATACACGTGTGTAAACCAATGGCCAGGATTTGGTGATGAAGTACACTAGTGTATTTTATGATTTGATGATGAAATCCTAGCCATACACGTGTGTAAATTAATGGCTAGGATTTGTTGACTCAGTTCGCAAATACACTAGTGTTCACTCTAGAACTTATTAATATAAAATACATATGAAACTGAAGGGGTATGGTCCCAGATCTCGCGTCAGCACGACCGCGAGTGACCATTACCCTTATCAAAAACCTCCACCAGCAAGAACCTATCAGTGTCCGCACGGGCACGCGCGAACACAATGGTTGAAACCAATCTGTTCATTGATGAGAAGACTTACCTTAAGTACGAAAACGGATGTTACGCATAGCGATGCGGCCTGGAACCGCATCCTATGAACATTTTCGTCACGACAAGGGATCTGGACAACAGTAACAATCACCAAGTGGCGATGCGGCATGGCACCGCATCCCGCAAAGCATCTTGGCTAGAAAAAAGAACGCAGGAACAACATCAGTTACCGCAAGCAGCGATGCGGCCTGGCACCGCATCCTGCCTACAAGGAAAGTGGGTCTGATACCACAGTGCAAGTGGCACTGTGAACAGTCGCCTATCAACCCACATGTGTGCAACAGTCTGACACCACAGCAGGACATGGCATCACTACCGTAACCGACAGGTCTGACACACCTGCAAGAGACTGTGCGATGTCAGACTAGCTACTCAACTACCCTCCTTCACTCCCCGGCTATAAATACCCATCCCAAACCAAGTTTGAGGTATCTCTTCTCAACTCTCTCACTACTAGTACTATCACACTTTGCTTCCCAAGCAAATTACTGATTCTCACGCCGGAGAGTGGTAACAAGGAACACCTCCCACCCCATACTCCTTGTTACGAGTCACGGATTGTTTCCTTGTGCAGGAAACCAACCAGCGGACGATCCAGCCAGCGATCCTCGGAAAGAAGGGATTAACCCTACTTGACGAGACCAGTGATTTAACCCCACCCGGTTAACCATTGTTTCATCATTGGCGCCCACCGCTACTCTTAGCACTTTTTTCCACCATCCCTTTCTCTCCAAAGATTATGTCTGATCGTCTAAACAACACTACCGGGGATAACCTAAACCCCGCAAACCAAGGGCCTACGGGGACCACTCCCCTAGCCCCAAATGCTGAACACATTGGCACGTCGACGCAAGGGGGTGCTTCCTTTACGTTTGGACACGATCTTTCACAGTAAGCTGTTGTGATACCTCCAGGCATGAACCTTCATACCTGGTACGACCAGCAACAAGCTCTGTTGGCCGCAACATACAACAGAGCTTGCGCAGAAGCGCAAGTACCTGTGGGACCTACCCCGGTGCCGCATACACCTGCGGGTCGTATTTTACAATACGACGGCAGGGCTCCCACACATCCAGCCTCCCGGAGTAGGCATGAAGACCGCGGTTCCTCTTACTGCGACGTCCGCACACTCGATGAGGACGATTCCTCATACGGGTCCCACCGCAGGGGCCCTATACATAGCCGATTAGGCCCCCATGGCGAAACTAGGCGGCAGTCTACAGCCCACCACTGCCCCGACATCCATAGCCGGCTGGGACCTCAATCCCACCATGAAGGGCAGGGTCGTACCAACCCGGACGACGGTACATATTGCGGGGAGTCGCATGCTACTAGCAGTAGACCGGGAGGACACAATTATGTTCCTCCCACTCAACCTCGCACCACATACATCCGCGCTGCAAAGCGCCACCAGAGCCAACCCTATAGGCCGAAATCGGCGGCCGAAAACTCCAAGTTTGTCCCGGAGATTGCGAACGCCGATGTCACCACCACCAAATTCCCATTAAACATTGGGAAATACAACGGTTCGACCGACCCAGATGACCACATGAACATCTTCGTCGGCGCCGGGTGCAACGGCAGGTGGGACGAACCCACTTGGTGTCAATTTTTCCCGTAGACCCTAACAGGTCTGGCCAGGGCTTGGTTCGATTCTTTGCCAGTGGGGTCACTGACCTCATTCGAGGACTTGCAAGCAAAGTTCCTCGCACATTTTTGCTAGCAGCGACGTCATGAACGTGATTCTATGGACGTCATGAACATCTGGCGCAGAGACAACGAATCGCTTGAGGCGTTCGTTGTCCGTTACAATAAAGAGTGCCTGGAGATAGGCGATGTTGCAGACCAAATGGCACGTAACCATTTCATTGTTGTCGTTAAAGACGAACAAATGGTTATGACTATCTCCGGCAAGGAAGGCTTGCCGAAAAAATAGGAAGATGTCATGGCTGCGGTCAAGACATACACCCGGAATCAGCGGTCCCTCAAACCGCACGTATCAAAGGCACATCCCCAAATGGAAGGCCAGTCCTCCCACCAAGAACACAAGCGCAACCGGGACACATGGAATCGCGGCAGCCATCCCAAACCATATGTCCCGCGGAACAACCAGCCCGATGCAAGGGCTACAATCAATGCCCAACGTGAAAACCGGGCTTCGAAGAAGGAGTCTCGGGACCGTAGCTGGACCGAGATCAACCAGTCGCCAAGCGACGTCCTCCTTACGGACGCGCAATTCTTGCGACCGGCCGAACCGATGAAGTCCAAGAAGAACCAGGATCCCGCACTCAATTGCGAGTATCACAAGGACTCGGGCCACACAACAAACAACTGCATCAGTCTCCGACTGGAGATTGAGCGAGCCCTAAAAGAGGGGAAACTTCAACACCTGTTGCCAGGCGCACAAAAACCTACCAAGCGCATCACCCCCCACAATGAGGGCCCCTCCATGGGTAAAAGGGCCATGTACATGGCCTCAACCCACATGATCAATGGAAGGCGAGGAAGGCCGCGCAAGGCGGCAAGAAGACCGGACAATGACTGGAAAGACGAGCAAGTTGTCTTTCCAAAAGTCTGAGTCGGACCGCGCGACAGGCGCGCCGTAGTTATCACAGGCCACCTGGCTCACTACTGCACCGAGCGATTATTCATCGACCCGGGCAGTACATCTGATATTATATACGAGAAGTGCTTCAACCAATTCGATCAAGAAGACAAAGATCGGTTGCAGCCGGTGGACTACCAGTTGGCCGGGTTTGCTAGGGAAACCGTATTCCCCCTGGGCCAGATTACTTTCCCTGTGTGCCTCACCAACGGAAGGCACACAAGAACGGAGGAGGTAAATTTCATGGTTTTACCTCACACCTCCAAATACGATGTACTTCTCGGGAGGGAGTCCCAGGGCGACTTCAACATGATAACATCCGTCCCCCACTCTGCCATTGGTTTCCCAACCGAGACGGGGATCGCGATAATATACGCCCAAAGAGAAGTTATGTCTACGGACGAGCTGCGTCCGGCCAAGGTAGCAAGGCCTACCCCCAACACTCAACCAGAAAAATGGGTTCTTAACGCAAGACACCCAGAGCAAACAGTTACGTTGGGCCACGCCTTGTCCCCTACTATCAAAGCGCACCTGAAGCAGCTCCTCTTCAGGAACCAGGATATTTTTGCGTGGACACCCGCAGATATGACAGGGGTACCACGTGAAATCGCGCAACACTTCTTGAATACCATGCCAGGTATCAAGCCAGTGATCCAAGGCCAACGCCACCTTGGATCAGCAAAGAACGAGGCGATGCATGAGCAGGTCCAAGAGCTGCTCTCCGCAGGCATCCTGCGGGAAGTCAAATACCAGACTTGGTTGTCAAACCCAATCATGGTAGAAAAACCATCTGGGGGCTGGCGCATGTGCGTCGATTATAAAGATCTCAACAAAGCCTGCCCCAAGGATTGTTACGCACTTCCGGAGATCGACGAGAAGGTCGATAACCTCGTACCATTTCGATGGTAATGTTTCCTCGATTGTTACAAAGGCTACCAGCAGGTGCAGACGACAATCGAGGAGAAGATAAAACGACATTCTGCACTCCTACCGGGAACTACTGTTACACAAAAATGCCATTCGGGTTGCGCAACACGGGCGCAACCTATCAAAAGTTGATGAACGACACTTTTCGCGGTCAAATCAGCAAAAGTGTCGAAATCTATATGGACGACCTAGTCGTCATGACAATGGAGGAAGACACCATGCTCAACGATATTGAAAGAACATTCCAAACTCTGCGAAGCATCAACATGAAGCTCAACCCAGGGAAATGCTCGTTTGGAATGGAGGAAGGCAAGTTCCTTGGATTCATCGTAACCAAAGATGGATTCAAGGTGAACACGGAAAAAGTCCTGGCGATCGAGCGCATGCCATCGCCTTCCACGATGAAAGAAATGCAACGACTAGCTGGCAGGCTAGCCGCACTGAATAGATTCTTAGCCAACCATGCAGCTAAGTCTTACCCTTTCATCAAGACCCTACGGAGCTGCTTAAAAAAGGAGCAATTCCAATGGACCGCAGAAGCCAAGAAAGTGTTCCGGGAAATGAAAGAGTGTTTGATTCAACTCCCAACTCTAACCGCACCACGCAAAGATGAACCACTTATCTTGTACTTATCTGCCGCGGACAATGCGGTATGCGCGGTACTCATAGTGGAGCGAGAAGGACTTCAAACACCCATCTACTATATCAGCAAAATGCTCAACGACCCAGAGACGAGATACTCCATCATGGAGAAGTTGTTATTGGCACTAGTACACGCGTCAAGACGGTTGCGATGATACTTTGCAAACCACGTCATCACGGTGTTAACCAACTACAGGATCGGCCCGATCCTATCAAAACCCGACATCTCTGGTAGATTAGCAAAATGGGCAACTGAGCTGGGCGCACTTTCACTGAACTATAAGCCACGCCCCGCAATCAAAGGCCAGGTCTTGGCTGATTTCGTTGCTGAAGTGCCAGCAAATCGCATTCAAGAATGCGAAGAAGAGCAAACCCCTGCATCGCACCATCCTCCGCAGAAACCTGGGCACTATATACAGATGGTGCATCCAACGAAGATGGTGCAAGTGCAGGTCTGCGACTCGTCAGCCCCGATGGCCAAGAGCTTACCTATGCAATCCACCTCGATTTCAAAAGCACGAATAACGAGGCAGAATATGAGGCTCTACTGGCAGGGCTTCGTCTAGCAGTCAAACTCGGCGTCCAACATTTGGAAGCACTCGTCGACTCGCTATTAGTTGCAGGACAGATGCGCGACGACTATGCCGCAAAAGGGGATATCATGATCCTCTACCTCGAGCAAGCCTTGCAACTGAGATCAAAAATTCACTTCCTTCAATATCCGCCATATCAACAGAAGTGAAAACAAACCCGCGGATGCACTGTCAAAACTCGCATCCACCAGCTTCCAACACCTGGCAAAGGAGGTACGCATCGAAATTCTGCAAAATCCCTCGGTACCCCTGTGCCAAGTCAATGTCATCCAATACGGTACAACATCCTGGATGACGCCAATAATTGCATACTTGCAATCAGGTGTTACTCCTGAAAGCAAGGCAGAGGCATGTAAGTTGCAATACAAAGCGTGTCATTACCAAATGGGAGACGGTATCTTATACCGTAAATCATACCTGGGGCCACTCCTACGATGCGTCGACCCCCAAGATGCCACATACCTTATCAGAGAAATACACGAGGGAATATGTGGCATACACGCAGGCCCACGCATGGTGGTGGCCAAAATCATGAACGCCGGGTACTACTGGCCCGGCATGCACCTAGATGCAGTCAAAGTCTTGCGCAAGTGTTTCAATTGCCAGCGGCATGCTCCCAAGACCTTACGCCCCAAGAATAACCTGATCCCCGTCACCACTGCGTGGCCATTCCAAAAATGGGCAATCGATGTGGTGGGACCATTTCCAGACGCACCAGGTGCAATGAAGTTTATCATAATGGTTGTTGATTACTTTACAAAATGGGTAGAGGCAAAACCGCTTGCCTCAACCACCGCTAATGTAACAAGGAAATTCATCTGGGAACATATCATCTGCCGTTTCGGTCTACCAATGTGCATCGTTACCGATAACGGTACCAACTTCGCTGCCGATGACTTTCAAAAATGGCTAAAGGAGCTAAACATTGAACACATATTCTCCTCAGTGGCGCATCCACAAGGGAATGGCCAAGTCGAGAGTATCAATAAAAGTTTAGTCGAAGGCATCAAAGCACGGTTGGGAACAGCCAGACGCGGCTGGGTTGATAAACTCCCAAGTATCTTATGGGCCCACAGGACAAGCCCAAAGACAAGTAATGGTGAGACACCCTTCAGCCTGGTCTATGGCACTGAAGCGGTGATCCCCGCGGAAGTAGGCCTCCCCTCACCTAGAATGTTGGCTATCAACAAGATAGACAACAATGAGGAACGCAGGGTTGCCTTGGACCTCCTGGAAGAAAGGCGTGAGAACGCTGCAATCAATGAGGCCAAATACAAAACCGAACTTGAAAAGTACTACAATGCACGCGTCCGCATTTGTACCTTCAACCCGGGAGACTACGTCCTTCGTGACAATGAAGCATCTAACGTGTAACGCCCAGGGAAACTCGCCCCCAAGTGGGAAGGACCCTACCTCATCCAAGAGGTCCTGGGCAAAGGCGCGTATAAACTGCAAACATTAGAGGGCGAAACTATCGCACGCACATGGAATGCACAACATCTTCGACATTGTTACATGTAAGCCGTGTTTTTTACATTCACCATGTAACCTATCGGGCCGCAGGCCATTTGCAAACAAATAAATAAACGATTCAATGCAATATTGTTTATTTACTTCTATTACAAATGCGTGTTCCACTCTGCGGTATCTACAAAAACAGATTGGCAAAATCTTCATTCGCGATACCCACACAGAGTGGTGACCACACGCAACTATTGTAATAGGCCAGCAATGGCAAAACATCAACTGTCTATCCGGCTGGATATGCGAATACAGTTTTCACAAAGCCTACACAATTCCTAAACCCTAACGGGATAAAAACAGGAATTGACTAATACTCATACGACAAAGGTATAGAGTATACTTAACCGTGCTTTACAGCGGGTAGAGTTCTCCATACTTGCATATCACCAAGATATGCAAAAGGCAAATACAGACTGTTATATACAATAACATCAATTCATACAAGTTCACACATGCAAGTAATAAAAACACTTGTACAACATGAACAAAACGATTCTTTATATTCAAAAAATTTCTACACCTACGCGGTGCCCAAGAGATTTACATAAGGTTCCTAACATTTACAATGAGGAAACAAAAAAGGGCACGCAGGCCATCCTAGTCTTTCTTTGTACCGCTGGAACCCGCACCACCCTTGCTATCACCAGCAGTTTCTTCCTCATCTTCCTCATCAGCATATAATAACCGCAAGCGGTCTACATAGTCTTCTGCGTCCAGGCATTCGTCAAGTTTCTTAAGGGCAGAAATGGACGTATCGTTGTACGCCACAAGAGCGGCAGCAAGAAGCGCTTCAGTGTCCACACCATGAAACCAAGACCTTTCATCAGTATATTTGCCCTGGGCCAAAACATTCGTATGAGAAATGCAACGGTTATAGCCAGCTTTAAAACCAGCATCCCGGGCGCGCAACCTAATCTCATTAACACCTGCCACATTCTCAGGTGTTCTCAGGTGCGTCAAGGATAGACGTAACAATCTACGAAAAACAAGTAGTACGGTTATCAAAGGCAAACCTAAAAAAGATAGCAAAGGCAACGGATACTTACATGCCCGATACCGTGCATACGCATCCATTCACGATCGTCCTTGAGCTGATCAAGTGAAGAAGCAAGGCTATCTCTAGCCTCTGCAACCTCCCTCGCCCGCGCTTCAGCATCGGCAGCACCGGCACTGACCTCCTCAATAGTGACCACCCGACTCCGCACTTCAGCCTTTTTACAATGAAAACACAAGTATACAAAGATAATCAATCATACTTGTGGAATATATATACAAATTCAAGAGCAAAAGAGACTCATACCTGGAGGCCCTTAATAGTTTTGGTTAAGTTGGTGCGGTCAGCATTTGCCCCTTCAAGAGCCTTCGCAGCACGACCCTCCACCTCCTTGGCCGCTTCAAGAGCCTTGGCAAGGCGAGCTTCTGCCTCCTGGGGCTCTTTGGCAACCGCATCACCTGCGGCTTTCTCCTTAACCAAAGCAGCATTCGCTGCCTTGGCGTTGGTAAGCTCCTGAAGAACACGAAAGAGAGTTTCATTCTGTTTGGCCCAAGATTCTTTCCAAGTCTTGCACTCATCAGAAAGTGTCTTACGCTCATTAGAAAGAGATTCTTTCTAACTCTTGCGCTCATCAGAAAGCAGTTTTGCAAGGGTACGAACCTGTTTAAGCTCAGCAGTTGCAGCCCACTCCTCAGTCTGCTTATGCTTCTCAAAAGCAGCCTTCTGCCTTTCAAGCTGCTCTGCACCCTCACGAGCAGCCTTCACCAACTCTTCAGCCTCAGCCCGCAAGCACGCGTTTTTCTCCTCCTTGCGCCCCAACACCTTGTAGTTTTCCATAATGGCATTTGCCATTATGGAACTCCCCACAAGCATGGAGGTGAGTTGATTAATCTGGAGCTCACTTGGCAAAGAACATGCCCGATTGACTTCAAAAGGGGTGCCCAAACCACCCAAAATCTCCTTACACGCGGAGGGGTCAGCAGAAATATCATCCCCTTGCATTACATTCCATGGGGGGCGGTGATAGGTCATGGCCCGGTCTTCAGTATAGGTGCGGTAATAGAACTCCAATTCAGACTCTTCAGGCTGAATAGGAGTCCCTTTAAAACCCGCACCCCCAGAAGCGGAACCAGAAGCTTTCTCAGCTGCGGGAGATTTCTTCCTCTCAGTATAAGCAAACTTCAAGTTCAAATCATTAGTGTCTTGCGGGGAGATCAGATTATCATGGGAGTCCACCGTGTCATAGATCTGAGCCGCAGGCCCTTTCCCAGTATCCTCCGCCCGCACAGACGGCTCATGCACCACTTTAATCGAAGGGCTTCTGGTAAATTCTTTATTAACCCCCGCATCCGCAGTTGTGTCATGCGGGGGAGAATGAGGAGCATCAAACATAGAAAACCCTTCATCTTGCGGTTCTGTGAACAAAGCAACAACACTTTAACAACTACAAGTACAAAGACAAAATACTTTTAAAAGTTATGAATCACTTACCAGAAGCAACCACAGGTTTCACAGGCTTCACAACAGCTGTCCGTTTGGTCTGTATCTTCGGACGCTTCTTCTCATCGGCATCAGCAGCTTTCTCTGCCTTTCTCTTCTTCTTCTTCTTCTTCTTCTTCTCATCAGCAGGTTTGGAACCCGCAGAGGATCCACTTGCCGCCGCACTACCACCTGGAACACCCAAACCCTCAAGGGTGTCAGATACTACCACATAATCGGTATATCTGCGGAAACGAGAAGGACAGATACCTGCGGCACCAAAGGTGGAACAACAGGAGCTTCAGGATTTTTCTTGCCGCGACCCCGCACAACTTTCTCTACATGCTTCTTCTCCGCATGCTTCTTGGGGGCACCTTTCACCTCAAATTTACCCAGGACCCCAAGAGTACCTGCGTATAGATCATCAAACAAGAGGATCAGCAAGGTGAACCTTATAAGGCAAGTAAGAAGGTTATGGATTATACCTTTGCCTTGCGGCAGGGGTGCGTTCAGTGCCTCGCATTTAGGAACGCGGAAGTTGTTGACAATGGTCAAGTTAAAACCTTCACCTTCCGCGCACGAAAGTAACTCAACCTTGCCTGTGAAGTTCGAATCAAATATCCTCCACAGCGCAGCATCCTCTGATAGTAAACTCACAAATCAGTAAGAAATAAGGAAGTAAGGAAATCGCAAAAGAGTAGCAATACTTACCACCACTCTTTTCCCGCACAACGGGTCTTGCCCTCCTATCAGGCCTGGTCAACATCATCCGCAGCACCCACAACTGATTGTTGTCCAGCTGCTTATGCTCAATAGTCCTCAACCTTGGGATCCACTCCACAGTCTCCGCACTAGGACAAGCAATATCCTCCACAGGGATGGTCTCATTAACATTCCGCAAGGTCATGTTAGCAACAACCGCGGCAGCCTTAATATAGAAGAACTTGAATTTCCACTTTGAAATACCCTTCGGAGGGGTCATCAGCTTGGTGCTCCCGTACCGTTGGCCAAAAGAAAAGAACCCGGTGTTCACCGTCAACTGGTAGAACCGCCGGAAATTTTCAACGGTAATCGGCAAACCAAGAGCACGAAAAGTGTACTCAAAGTTTCTAATACGAATCATCCCGAACGGACTCATCTGGGAGATATGGAGTTTGTAATACTCCAAAACCTCAGCAATAAAAACAGTTAACGGTAAACAAAGGTTACCATCAATGAAAGAATCAGCCCACATGGTGACATAACCGGTCGGAGCATCGGCACCGGTGTCACCCTCATGGGGATAAACAGCCCCAAACTCCTGGGGCATCTGGATGCTGGTCATCAGTTGGTTAAACGACACCTTCGACCACTTCAAAACTGGTAGGCCACCGCCGGGGGCACTACCACCGTCTTCCTCCTCTTCAGCCACCACCGGCGAAGAATGCTCAGGATTTTCATCCTCAGCAGTGTGTGGATTAGATGGTTCAGCCATCAAGAAATGTAATAAAGAAGATAGAACAATGAGTTTCAGAAACTTGACCGGAATTTCAGACAAAGCTTATCGGAGAGGACAAAGAGAGCACACTCTTTCACCGGAAAAATTTCGGAAATTTTGAACAAGTGAGAAAAACACAAACGGTTTCCCCTTATATACTCATCGCAATTAATGCGATGCAGTAAACCGACTCATCACGTTCAAAATGGGCCCATTACGGGACGCCACGTGTTCAGCGACGTTTCCGCTGAAGGTTACCACGCGCGCGTGGCCGTCCACGCGCCTGACAAAAGAGACTTTTTTCACTCCTTGCTACAGTGCATTTATGACCTCGGGCAGTGCAAACGTCCTTTCATTTCAGCACATGACAGAATCCTACCAACTTTCACCAACCCATACGTGCGATCGTGACGTATGCCGCAGAAAGCGACAACATTATCCAAACATAAGCGGCATGCGGTTTCTCTAGTTTACCGCACCATAACCCATACCGCATGTCGTTTTTTACATACCCCTCAAAAAAGGCAAAAGTAAATATCTCTACATTATGTAAATGGGTATAACCAATATCCGCATATACCCACGAGCACACGTGAAATATGCAGAGATGACACACACGAACCCGCACAGGTGTGTCAGATACTCAGAACCAGCGTTGTTCTTTGGACTGCGAAAACTGCATTCCATACAACCTTCTTCAAGGTTCAAATCCCTCGTGTCCGGTTCACAACCACAAAGGGAACACAAACACCTTCTCCTTAGGATAAAGGACAGGAATACGGAGCAACCGCACATCAGCAACCTTGACTCCTGATCCTTCAAGAGCCACATCCAAGCTTCAAACTCTCTAGAAGCGAGTTCTTTGATGCAAACCGCAGACACTCACGAGTAGCTGCGGCGGAATATAATTACCCTAACGGTAGCTACGGAAGAGCCACGACTAAACCGCCACGCGGTTGATTATAGCTACTTCAAGGAAAACTACTTTCCACCAAAGCGTGAAGGAAAGTAGCTCCAGAACAGTGCTAACAAGTCTGCTTATGACTGGTTGCCCACCTATGGACCGCATAGAATAAACAATGGTGGGCACAACCATGCCTATGACCATGTTTATTTGCCCATCGTCCAGATTCAAATTGTTCGACCAAACACGGCCAACAAAGACGCAAGTACCTCACGAGGCTCGACTACACATGGCCAACAATGTGCAGCAACGAGGTAACCGAAAAGGACGTGCGATTACTTGAGAGCTAAACCATAGAGGACGTGCGGTTACTAGAGAGCTAACTGGAGAACACGAACACCCCACAAAACAGGGATCATCGTTGAATGTCCAGTGGCTGAACATAGAGCTTGAGCAAAGTACTTACAACATTGCATCAGCTGACACAGAGGTTACAACTAGAGTGGCGGAGATGGACATCTTCCGTCACCATCTCAAAGGTTGGTTCGAACCCTACTAACATCTTCAGTCGCCGTCTCAAAGGTTGGTTCGAAACACCAACAGGTGGCTGATGACATCAGAAAAAGGTAGACCACATCACCGGTTCAAATACTTGGCTGAGAATTCCGCATCAGACGAAACTTGCTCACCGGTACGGAAGAGACGTCACCGGACCCGCAACTTGATTTATTGATAGAAGGAGTCATCCGCATGCACCATATTCTACCTTCTAGACACCATAGTCCAGTATCCCTCCCAAATGCAACTTGCATAAGGAAGGAACACTAGACTGGGGGACTTGAAGGGGTATGGTCCCAGATCTCGCGTCAGCACGACCGCGAGTGACCATTACCCTTATCAAAAACCCCCACCAGCAAGAACCTATCTGTGTCCGCACGGGCACGTGCGAACACAGCGGTTGAAACCAATCTGTCCATTGATGAGAATACTTACCTTAAATACGAAAATGGATGTTACGCATAGCGATGCGGTCTGGCACTGCATCCTATGAACATTTTCGTCACGCCAAGGGATCTGGAAAACAGTAACAGTCACCAAGTGGCGATGCGGCATGGCACCGCATCCCGCAAAGCATCTTGGCTAGAACAAAGAACGCGGGAACAACATCAGTTAACGCAAGCAGCGATGCGGCCTGGCACCGCATTCTGCCTACAAGGCAAGTGGGTCTGATACCACAGTGCAAGTGGCACTGTGAACAGTCTCGCCTATCAACCCAAATGTGTGCAACAGTCTGACACCACAGTAGGACGTGGCATCACCACCGTAACCGACAGGTCTGACACACCTGCAAGAGACCGTGCGATGTCAGACTAGCTACTCAACTACCCTCCTTCACTCCTCGGCTATAAATACTCATCCCAAACCAGGTTTGAGGTATCTCTTCTCAACTCTCTCACTACTACTACTATCACACTTTGCTTCCCAAGCAAATTACTGATTCTCACGCCGGAGAGTGGTAACAAGGAACACCCACCACCCCATCCTCCTTGTTACGAGTCACGGCTTGTTTCCTTGTGCAGGATACCAACCAGCGGACGATCCAGCCAGCGATCCTCGGAAAGAAGGGATTAACCCTACTTGACGAGACCAGTGAGTTAATCCTACCCGGTTAACCATTGTTTCATCAGAAACTTGGATAAACGTTTGATGCTGATGAATGATGATGTACCTTTGTTCCTCCATTGACATACAGGAAGAAAACTTGGATTCCTTTGTTTTCACGTAGTTGTTACATGTGAAACACTCCAACCACAATACCAATTTAAACGTTTTGTTTGTGCTAAAAACATGATGTCTACACAAATTTGTCTAGGATAAGACTTATAACATTGGTTATTATAAAGTACAAAATATATATAGTTTCACTCAAATATAATCCTAATGTTCGACACATTGTTCAATTTTATCGAGTTTTAAGTTGCTTGAGTTTTCATCTTTATTTATGTCAAATTGATCTATAATTATGCTTAAGCAAAACGACGATCTAGACAAGAAAAAAAAAACGTAAAACAAAAACACGAATTTCTAACGCCAAATGACTTACGTAACGTAAAACGTAGGAGAAATTTATACCGACAACTTTATCAAACTTTAAGTTATTAAAGTTTAGGGGTAGAAAAGTAATTTGGTTAAATAAAAAGGAAAAAATAGAATGAGCTAACTACAAAGTAGTGTAAATGAAAGTTTACGCTAAATGACGAAATAGACTAAATAATGAAATGTCACTATTCATCTCGATATTCTAAATTGGATCTTATCATAGATTGTGACAAAAATGTAAAAATCTTTTTGATAAGAAAGAAAAAATGAATACGTTATTGACTAACATCATTGCTAGAGAAAAAAAAAACTTGCTACATTATTGACTAACAACAGTATATAGTATATGTAGAAAAATTGAATCATTTATCAAATAAATAACTAGAAAAATATTTAAATACAAAGAGTCCTTACCTTACACAGTATAGAAAGGGTTATGAATCCTTAGCCTATGCGATATGGTGAGAACGATCTGCCAAGTAAGCGTCACGTACATCGGGTGTGAGATGGGGCAAAAAGATGGAGGTAATGAAATGGGGGATAGGCATAAAATATATGTATATATTGTATGTATACGAGTTGGCGTTGACCCGCACGTTGCTGCGAAATGTTGATTATAATTTCTCATTTGCTAACCCTGAACCAATAAGCCTTTTGTGTAAGCTGGAATATAATTTATTAAAATCCAATTTAAAAAGATTGTTAATTCAAATACTTAATTCAATTTAGACAATTTAGGCACACACTCCAAATTAAACAACATTATTTTACATAATTTTTGACATAAGACAGATGCTAAGGGGGTGGGAGTGGTCACTAGTGATAGAATTCCATCACTCACAAGCACCCAATCAAGTTCCGCCATGTCATCAACCATTTTTCCATCACTCACAACCTTTCTAGTGGCATTGGACATCACTCACAACACCCACAATAAACCCTCACACCCCCTCACATGTTCCATCACTCAATGTCCATAACGCGTGATATCTTTAACGGAAATTGTTCTTCACGCGTGGAACTAACATGGTGGCGGTGGTTTGTTGCATCTCACCACGCGTTATACTTGTCCCATCACGCGTTATACTTTGCCGCCCCCAGTCCCATAATACATAAAGTCTGTATGCCTGTGACATCTATTTATACATCAAGTATAATCCTATGTAAAGTTAATCAAATCAGGATACTACGTAAAGTTAATCATTCAGAATGACGATGGTGCCTTATTGCTTATTGTCCTTTCTAATATATCTGATGAAAGAAGAGAAAAAACTTAATTCAATGTACAATAGAACTGCTCTATTTTGCTTTCAAATCTGTATTCAAAGCATATAAAATATGATAGTTAATAGTGTAGGTTTGTGAACTTACGTCTTTTTCGTACGGTGTTGGCAACGACCAAGAATCTTCCAGTCACGAAATTCTGAAAGGCTGCACTTTGAATCATGCTTCAAAAGCTATGCACCATAAAGCACTCATGAGAATCTTCCGAACCCCATGCAAACCCACTCAGAATATCGGACAGCCCCTGAAGTTCCTGCACTTCATTACCAGATGTTGGTTGCCTAGCCCTAAGAAAATTCAGCATCCTCACCCCATTTACCAGCTTACATCTCTTATCCACCGTCACCCATGTGTTCACAACTAAAATTAATCGACGTGATAAAACCACTTCACACCTTTCTTGAATAAACTGAATTGATGCATATTTTACGAACCAACGCAGAGTTTGACATAATAGAATAAAGAGCAAACAAAAAGCAAGAAAAACGTAACTGATTTAATGACAACAAAAACTCAATCTAATTGCAATATGCATACTTACATAGAAAACATCGGAAATATACGATTTGCAAAGGGTCATTAATACACTCAAAAGTTCAATTTCTTTGGAGTAAAGCATGATAAAACAAAAATGAATTAATCTTCTAACTTCCTTTATAAAAATTCGTTAAGAAATTGAAGTTTGAGAACCGAAATCATGGTTACCGTGAAAACATAGTGTTTGGTATCAAACAAAAACCGGTTAATCATCATTCTTCACGTCAGAATAAAAATATCAAACAAATGTGTTAAACCTGTAAAACTAAGAATATCAAATACACCGGACGGAATGATATGACATTTATTTTTTGATTTCTTAAATATGGTTGAGAAGACAATACAATAAATTTCCCTTTCTTTATCACATTTTGTGTATCAAAAGTGAATGATGTTCTTAGTTCTTTAACACGTAATATAACATCAAATAAAACATGTGTTTGATTTTGAGTAACATATAAGATTTAAGCCTATTGAATAAAAAGAAACAAAAGGTGATGAAAACTGATGAAAAAATTTATTTATACCTATGATATAAAAATAGGGGGTGATGAATATTAATGGAAAAATGGATTAAGAGATTCAGATCTTAATATCACTATATTATTCCATCGTCAACACACTCAAGATTCCAAACAACGGTCATTACAAAGATGAAAATAAAACGCATACAATAACAAATTAACAAATTGGAACCTAATTTCACTATCTATCATCATAATTCTTTCAAATTAGTAATACAATCGTGTATTATTCAAATATCACGTCGAAACAAACAATTCTAACAACTGTTACGGGTTTTTAACTGCATTACGATAATAAATAGACTGAAATCGGAGCCTAATTTCACTATTTTGTAGCATCATCAGCGTATTCATGATTCTGAATAACCGTAATGTCTACAACGAAACTCAGAACAACTACAAACTAACGAAATCGGACAGTAATTTCTTTATTAATCATCACAATCCTTACAAATTCATAATCAGATCATGTGTTTGAACATTTACGTTTGAAGGATACATAAACAGATTGTAAAACATGGGTGTAGAAATACATACCGGAATTAGCCGAAGGAAAATTTGAAAGGGATTTGGGGATTGTAGGATTTGATGAATAAAATCGAATAAAGCATTTCAACTCGAAAGAATGAAGAAGAATGTGAACGTGAAAATGGCGTGGTGAAGTTGTGGATTCGAAAGAATGAAGAAGAATGTGAATGTGAACGTGAAAATGGCGTGGTGAAGTTGTGGATGGCGGTTACGAAACTGTCGATGGTGCGAAAATGAAGTATAACACCTCGTAAATTTATGTCCAATAATGTATCGACACGTGGCATGAGCTTTAAACGTGTAAAAGATCACCTATGAAGGACTAAAGTTGACAAACAAAGAAAGTATGTGAAAATAAGGGTTCAAAGTGTCAACAATGGATAAATATACCTTACAATAGCCCTACACGATGTTTATACCATTAAACGAATGAATTATGGATCATACGAAGCTAATTGTGGAAGATAGTGAGAAATCGCAAACTACATGGGTTAAATGTGTCAACATGTTGAAAGTATACCTCTGAGTGACCTTTTAGCGAACCCGAAGCTTTGTAACGATAAATTATACTCACTAGAATGTGTGGTAAAAATTTCACCAAGTTTCGTTATCGTATGAGAAAGTTATGACAATATTCGTATACGAGGGGGTTAAAAGCGTCAACGTTGAAATCTATGGCCTTACGGGTGATCACAAAGTTAACCAAGGACTTAATGGTGTTTGATAATCCCTTGGAACCCTTAAAAGTAAGGTTAGAGGGCCAAAAATGCAAGAACAAGACTTAAAACCACGTTAGAAAGGACATAGGACCAAAAGTGCAAAACTTAAAACTTGTTTGGCTGGTTCTGGAAGGCCAGGCGGCCCGCGTAAGAGTGTCCCATGGGTCTACACGGCCCGCGTGGGCATGCCAGCGACAGAAAACACATGCAGGTGTCTGTCCAGCCCGTTGCACCGCCTTAAAACTTTGTTTTCTTATACCAGGGACTCCCCCACTGGTATTTCATGCAATAGGGACAGATGGGACCATCTTGTAACATTTATAGACCTATTTGTCATGATCTAATGGCATCAAAATGAGTATATAAGGAGCTTCTTGTTGCAACACTTTGTTCATTCATTTGCAAACTTCACAAATTCACTTCTGGAGGTTCCTGGAGTTCAAGCACACTTCCTAGTGATCTTTAGTCGTGCATAGGACCCTTGTACGTGTCCTTAACCCTCTTTAATTTAGTTTTGCCTAGTTAATTAGCCTAATGTCAAACCGTCGTAATTAGAGTTTGACTTCGTGATTAATTAATATTTGTCCAGTCAAATTTCAAATTTAAAGAACCTATGAGTTGGTAACTATGTGGGCAACAAACCCTTAAAAGGGCACCCTCTGATTCCCACTCTAACTAGGTCAATTGTCGGGTCAAAGCTAATCTTAAAAAGTCAACATAAAACTTTTTTTCAAATTAGTGCATAATTAGCAATGTAGGACCCATGCAACCTGTTTTATCACTAATATAACTTGGTAATTAATTTAAGAACATGTCTAAACATGTTTAACCCGACAATTTTCAGTTTAGGCTCGGTTCGGAACCGAAAGTCGCATAATTTGACTTTTGCTTTGACTTTCAGTTCTGACCCATTGTAGCATGTTTTAGAAATGCCTTAGAGTCTTATTTGGACCAGGTTTCATGTTAGTATAACCCTCTGTGATTATACAACTTGGTTCATTAGTCATCTGATTCATATGCATGTTTCCGTTAAATGCTTAAATGGTGACTATTATGCCCATATGACCTTTAAACGTGATTTTTGAAAGTGTAAAAGAATAGAAACCTTAGTTACTGATTATTAGACTTGTCCCTAAAATTTGACATCAGTTTAGGGTCTAGATTAGGAGCTATGCTCATTAGCGTAATTAGAAAGCTTTTTATAAATTAAACGACGTAATTAGCATATAGCCTATCCAAACCCAATTTTTAAAACCAAACTTTTTACCTACTGATATAAAATAATATTTTGGGTTTGTTGAAGATTTTTATTTAATTTTAGGCTGAGCATAACATAGAGTTCTAAGCTTGATTCGGTAATTGCCGGTTTTGCCCTTTTGGGCTATAAAATGAGTTTTACAAATTATTTTGATACCAAAATTTTTCTACTGATCTAATATGAGAAATAAAACATTTTGAGCCTTCTAGAATAATAAAAATATCAGCTTTCCTTTAAAAACCCGGAAATAGGTCAAAATCGCCTTTTTAAGCATTTTTAACGCTTAGTATGTATCAAAACTATTTAAAACATATAAGGTTTGATGCCTACTGATAATTTCAGTAAAGTTTTATATTTTAACAGTAAGCAAAAGTTTTAAACTCAGATTTTCAGTTTTGACCTTTTAAGCCTATGTGAAATTACCAAAACGCCCCTAAGGTGCATAGTTTGGTTATAAATGATAAATTTCACATATATGTAATACCCTACTGTTATAACTTATTAAATTAAGTATTTTACTGATTATATCTGACCTGTAACTCAGATTATTATTTAAACTCTTTTATAACCTTTAAAATGACCAAAATGCCCCTACGGGGCATAGTTTGAGTTTAAATTCGTTTTTGGCATAATAGAAGATATCTTACTGATGTCACAACATATTTAAGGCATATTAACTTAGGAAACCCGTATATGACTCACATGGTTACCCGTTACGCATCTTGCGCGTTCGGTTCGGTTTATGTAACTAGTTTGCATAAATTGACCGAAACGGGTCAAACCTTATCATTTTTGCCTCAAAATCCAGAATGTGTTTAGTTTACCCATATTATACATGTCTTCAAACTTGTCGGGTTTAAACACATTCTATTTCGGTCTTCGCTTAATCGTGCGATTGAACCGTATCTTCTTTTAAAACTAACCGGTCTAAGTTTAGGCTTAATTAAAGACCCGTTAGGAATCTAATAGGTTATTAAAAACCTTTGTTCCAGATTAGGAGACTCGGTAAAAGCTATTTGCACTTGCTATTTGTGAATTATACTTACTCAGGTAAATACTTTTAACTTATTTTCCCTATACGGGCTTGGGGTACGGTATATAAAATACCGCTTGGTCGGGCATTGAATTTTTAATTGTATGAAGGTTAAATTATTGAAATGTCTCGTTTAAATTGTTTTGTTTGCTTAAAGCCTTTGGGGGGTTAATGACCATGTCCCGGATATCCTTGGCATCATTTTAAGAAATGGCCACGACCTAAGCACGGGGTGTAGGCGTACACCCGACAGTGCATACATAAATAATAAGGTATAACCGCCGGTTACGGGAATAACCCGCCGCGGGACTATATCATGTGGTGTGTCTATTAATCTTTAACCCGGCGTCAATCCGGGCTACTGAACGTATAACAAACATGTAATTCTTTTGCAAGTTTATATATAAATAATTATCCCAAGTTATTAAATGTTTTGTGCCTTGTGCATTCAAATCAATTTTTCTAAACCTTTTCAAAACGAGTCAGTTAATTGTATTTACCAGTGTAAACTGACATATTTTCCCAAAAAGGTACTACTCGAAATAGGCTGGCCTCTCCTTTATGTTTGTATCAGATTGCAATGGATAGCCTTTAGCTTCAATAATTATAGTCACAGTCCTTTTATTGTAAAACCCATTACACATTACGTCGTTTACCACTAACTTGGTTAAAATTTTCAGTTAAATCCAATCACATAAGGGTAGTTTAGTCTTTTTACTAATTTAATTAAATTAAAATTTAGAAAAAAGCTTTAATATTTACCCTCACCCCCTCCCTCTCTCTCTCAACTCACACTCTCCCCCTCAACCCACTTTAAATCCTCTACAAATAAAACCACCGCCCCTGACCACCAAAACCATCGCCTCTGACCACCACTAGTGTCACACCCCAACCGATGACGGAAACATCGGAGTGAGATGAAATAGATTGCTCGAGACATCATAACACTAATATTTGTGACAAGCATTTAAATAATAATTTTCATTCCATTTCTAAAGAGTTAATTACAAGGAATTGAAACAATTACAACAACATGAATAATGAAATAGAATACAATAAAAGTACAAAATTTAAAGTGTGTATCTAAGCATCATCACTACTTCAATTTCAAAGCGTCGTCATCCTCAACCGGTAACATGTTTAAAACAACATTCAATGCAAAAGCAAATGCGAGTATACAAGTTTAATATATACATAGCATAAAAATGAGTTTAAACAATTCCACATGGCAAGCTATTGATACAAGATAAATAGTAAAATCGGCATGTGTTTAACAAATCAAACCAATGATGAAACGCAATAAGCTCATGACATAACCCAAAATCTACAGGCGGTGCGTTAATCCTATAGCGCTATATATGTCAAGGATAGGCTCGTACGAAGTTAATGAAAAGTCTAACACAAGATGAAATTAACCCAAGTTTAATGTATCAAGTAATCAAGTATGCGAGCATGTATACGGAATGTTTATGCATTACGGAATAAGTTTAAGTGTAAGTTAATAGATAACATGTTACACCCCAAAAAGGACCCAGTCTGTGCCACACTCTAAACCACCATCTAGAACTCACACCGCTCACAAAAGTGATTCTCATAACTCAACGAACCAGAGGAGTGTTCCATCTAAGAGAGTTGTGTTAAACCAAGAACCACGTGCTAAAGGTTGCACTTATAAATACTTTGTTTCCTGCAAACCCAGGGATTTCACCGGGGAAAAGGGAGCAGTTGATTGCATATCATGGTTAGAAGAGATGGACACTGTGGTAGATATCAGTGGATGCGTTGATAAGGATGTAGTAAAGTTTGTATCCCAGTCGTTCAAAGGTGAGGCACTAGCCTGGTGGAGGTCGTTGATCCAAGCCACTAGGAAAATCCCATTGTATAATCTATCTTGGGAACAGTTTGTGACATTGATTAAGGAGAATTACTGCCCTCAGCATGAGGTTGAAAAGATTGAAGCTGATTTCTTGTCGCTGGTTAGGAAAAATCAAGATTGTCAAGCCTACCCTACGAGCTACAACACTATGTCAAGACTAGTTCCGTATCTGGTAACTCCGGAACCCAAGAGGATAGCTCGTTTCATTGGGGGTTTGGCCCCAGAAATCAAGGCCAGTGTGAAGGCCTCCAGACCCGCTACTTTTAGATCTGCAGCTGATATATCATTGTCTCTTACTTTGGACGCGGTCCGACAGAGATCGCTCAGAAGCACCGATGCTGAGAAAAGAAAGCGTGAGAATGACAGCTCACGAAGGTCAGACAAGAAGCATAAAGGAAACAATGGCCACAAAAAGGGTTCTGGAAGTAAAAAGGATGGTTATCAGTCAGGCGATAAACCCAAGTGTAAAATCTGTAAGAAGCGCCATTTCGGGAAATGCAGATATGAATCAAAATCCCAGTCACAGCCGAGAGTTTGTGGGATTTGTAAATCTTCTGAGCACAAGACATTGGACTGTAAGAAAATCAAGGATGCGACGTGCTATAGCTGCAATGAAAAAGGGCATATCAAATCCAATTGCCCAAAGTTTGCAAAGAAGGCTGAAGATGGGAAAAAGACCAATGCTAGGGTCTTCCAGATGAACGCGCAAGAGGCAATCCAGAATGATAATGTCATAACCGGTACCTTCCTTATTAATGATGTTTATGCAAGGGTGTTATTTGATTCTGGAGCAGATAAGTCATTTGTTGATGATAAGTTTTGTAAGTTGTTAAACCTACCTGTTAGAACCCTAAGCATAAAATATGAGGTTGAATTAGCCGATATCACCATAGAAACCGCATCAACCGTGTTAGATGGATGTTTCATATCCATTAGGAACCACTCTTTTCCATTGTCCTTACTTCCTTTGAAGTTAGCCGGTTTTGATATAGTTATAGTGTCACACCCTGATATTTCCACATATTACCGGTGGGCCCGGCGGGGAGTATCGTGACGTAGTTGATATCATCATAGTCCACACACACAATATAATAGCACAGCGGAAGGCTTGGTGAATAAACTATTACAAATCATAATGTCTGAGTGTTCGAGTGACAGAATATACAGACTGGAATGTAATAAGATCCACAGGCGGATCATAAATAAATACAAAGAAACAAAATAACAGACTTCAGGTATCTACGGATTTGCAAGATCCTCTTATGACACCTAATAGCTCCAGCCTATTACGAGAGGTACCTGTTAAATCAGTCTTTAAGAAAATACGTCAGTTTACACTGGTAAATACAATTAACTGACTCTTTTGAAAACATTTATGAAAATTGATTTAAGTGCACAAGGCACAAACCATTTATAACTTGGGACAATCTTTAATAAAATCTTGTACATAGTATTACATGTTTGTCATACATATGGGGCCGGTTTCGAAGCCGGTCGTGATTAACCGACTCACCACTTACAAAACCCACGAAAGAGTTATCCCCAACGTGTGGGTTATTTATATTTTAGCATTTGCATCTGTCGGGTGTATGCCTACACCTCGTGCATAGGTCGTGGCCATTTTTAACTTTAATGAGCTGAGGATATCCAGGACACGGTCGTATTAACCCCCAATGCTTATGTTATCAAACAAGACAGACTAAAACGGGTTATGCAGATTTATTAAATCACAATCCGATTAAATGATCTCATACCCGACCAAGTGGTATTATTATAATACCATATCCCAAGCCCGTATAAGGGAAAATAAGTTAAAAGTATTTACCTGATGCTAGCAGTAAGATCCTAAAGCTTTTTGAAGGCACCTTCTACCAGAAGCTATTTAATATGTATAGCAGGTTTATTAACCTATTAGGATGCTAACGGGTCTTTAATTTAGTCAAGGACTTAGACCGGCTAGCTAGAAGGAAATCTAACGGTTCTAAACGCTCGATTAAGCGGAGACCGGAATAGAATGTGATTTAGACCCGACAAGCTTGGATACTTGTATAATATGGGTAAACCAAACACATTCTGGAAATTGAGGATTTAATGATAAGGTTTGACCCGTTTCGGCTATTTTATGTAAACTAGTCACATAGGCCGATCCGAACGCGTAACCGCGTAATGGGTGACCAAATAAATTATATACAGGTCTTAATCGTTATTATGTTCAAAATATGTTAATACATCTGTAAGATGTTAACATATATGCCCAAAAAGTAATTTAAACCAAATTAAGTCCCATAAGGGCATTTTGGTAATTTTAACGCCCATAAAAGAGTTTAAATATTTAAACTGAATTTTAGGTCTGATCTAATCAGTAAAAATATGTATTTTTTTATAAGTTATATCAGTAGGGTATTTTATATATGTGAAATTTATCTTATATATCCAAACTATGTACCGTAGGGGCATTTCGGTAATTTTACATAGGCTTTAAAGGTCAAAATAGACTTCTGAGTTTAAAAACTTTGGTTTACTGTATAATTATATATATTAGCTTAAAACATCAGTAGGTAATAAGTTTTATATGTCAAGAATAGTTTTGACCCAAACTAGGTGCTAAAAATGCTTAAAAATCTGTTTAAAGGGGTATTCGGGTTAAAATAGGAAATCTGATTTTTTGATCAGTTTAAAAGGTTCAAAATATTTTATTTATCATATAAAACCAGTAGCAAAAGGTTTGGCATTGAAAAGTTATGTAAAACTCATTTTATGCATGAAAAGGGTAAAACCGACAATGACCGAAATCAAGCTATAAACCTATGTTATGCTCAGCCTAAAAATAAATAAAAATCTTCAAAAATCCCAAAATATTATTTTACATCAGTAGGTAAAGAGTTTGGTACAAAAAAATTGGGTTTAGATAGGCTTTATGTTAATTACGCCATTTAAATAATAAGAAGATCCTTAATTACGCTATTGAGCATAACTCCTATTCTAGACCTCAAATTGATGTTAGATTTTCAGGACATGTCTAAATATCAGTAGCAAAGGTGTTTGTCCAATCACATTGTTAAAAATCTCAGTTGTATATAAAAAGGGCGTTTATGGCATTATTAAGCATAATTACAATCAAGTGCATATAATTCAAACCACTAGGCACCATGTAATATAACTTCAGAGGGTTATACTACTAACTAATTTGGTCCTAATGGAAGCTTAAAACATGGTTGAATTAAGCTTAAATGGGTCAGAACTGAAAGTCAAAGCAAAAGTCAAGCTTTTGCGACTTTCGGTTATAAACTGACTTTAGACTATTAATTGCCGGGTTAGGATTGATAAAACATGTTTTAATATTAATTACCAAGTCATTAGAATGTTAAAATATAATTTAGAACCTCTGGTTTATTAATTTTAATCATTTTCAAACATTTTGTCCAGTTTGACTTTTTGTCAAACTACTTTGACCCGACAATTGACCAGTCAAACGAGATAATTAGGAGGTGCCCTTTTAAGGGTTAATCACCTACACTAATGCGGTTCTATAACCACTTTCAATTTGATCAGTGGTTAAACTATATATAATTAAAACGAAAGTCAAACTAAATTTACGATAAGTTTGACTTTAGAGTAATTAAGCTAATTAAAACGACTAAACAAGAAATTAGAGGCTTACTAAAGGTCCTAGCAGTCTTTTCTACACTTGATAATCTTCTCCTACTGATGTAAGGTCCAGAAACAAGTCCTTTTGAACTTGCAAGTGAAATGTGCATATGAACACATGAACTAAGGTTCTTTATATAGCCTATTGCAAGATCATAGATCATCTCCAAGTGTTATGGAAGGCCCTAGGATCACCCCAAGTTTCCTAGTGGTTTATAAAAACCGTCTAATAGTCCATGGTTTTGAAACAAGTAAGCTTAAGTCGGTTTGGAGCTGATAACCTGCATCTGTCCAAACTGCTGCCTAGCGACAAGCTTACGGACCATATGCTGATATCCTAGCGGTCCGTATTCAGCACTTACGGACCGTAAGGCCATGTGGTTGCGGTCCGTAACCGTACCTAAAACTCATCGCCCAGTTACCTGCTTGCGGACCGTAAGCCTAGGGCCATACGGTCCGTAACCGATGACCAGAGGACAAAAATTTTAGGATTTCCAAATACTTGACCATGCATTTCCAAACTCGAATCTTTAGAAATGAATCAGTAGGATAGTCCATATTATCTGTCCTGCATTGTTCAGGATGTGATGCCATGCATTTGTGTCTTCCTTGGAGTCTTATAAAAATGTCCTTTGCATGAGAAATTGTCGGTTTATGGCACATGAGTTTTATTCAACCGATTGTTCGTGAATTCTTTCTCAATATTCAAAAGGGTATAGATTATATTTTATAAAGCTTTTGGGAATGTACAAAGGTCACTCAGAGGTAGAATTAACATGTTGACACTTTTAGTCCAATTGCAGACATAATTTCACCATTCGTCAAATAACTTTAGTGCGAATAAAAACGGCACCCAACTCCAAATCGTGGGTGGTGTAATTCTTCTCATGCACTTTTAATCGTCGTGATGCATAGGCAATCACTTTGCCTCGTTGCATAAGCACACAACCCATACCGGTGTGTGAAGCATCACAGTATACGACAAACTCTTCAATTCCATCAGGTAAGGTTAGCACCGGAGCATTGCTTAATTTCTTCTTAAGAATCTCAAAGGATTCTTGTTGTTTCGGACCCCAATCAAACTTAACATTCTTACGGTTCAAAGAAGTTAATGGTGCAGCTATTCTTGAGAAGTTCTCAATGAATCTTCTATAATATCCAGCTATGTATTTCGGTTGGAGTCTTGGGTGCTTCCCAATTCATTACGGCTTCTACCTTAGCGGGATCTACTTGGATACCTCACTCACTGACAACATGTCCAAGGAATTGGACTTCACGAAGCCAGAATTCACATTTGGAGAATTTAGCATACAACTTCTCCTGTTGAAGCAATCCTAAGATACATCGAAGGTGCTTCTCATGATCTTCTTGATTACAAGAATAGATAAGTATGTCATCTATGAAGACGATGATAAACTTATCTAAGTATGGTTTGCAGACTCTATTCATGAGGTCCATGAATGCTGCTGGTGCATTAGTGAGCCCTAAAGGCATCACTAAAAACTCGTAATGTCCATATCTTGTTCTGAATGCCGTCTTAGGCACATCTTCAATTCTTACTTTAAGTTGATGATACCCAGATCTCAAGTCAATCTTTGAGAAATAGCTCGCTCCTTGGAGTTGGTCAAATAAGTCGTCGATCCTGGGTAAAGGATAACGATTCTTGATCGTCACCTTATTTAATTCACGATAATCAATGCATAAGCGCATTGATCCATCCTTCTTTTTCACAAATAATATTGGAGTTCCCCAAGGCGAAGAGCTAGGTTGTATAAAACCTTTTTCCAATAAATCATCTAATTGAGTCCTGAGTTCTTTCATTTCAGTAGGTGCTTGACGATAAGGAGCTCGTGCAATAGGTGTAGCTCCTGGAAGAATGTCTATCCTGAACTCTACTTGCCTCTCAGGAGGTAACCCAAGTAACTCATCAGGAAAGACATCAGGATACTCAGAGATGATTGGGATGTTTTCAATCTTAGGTTTCAGATCATTCACAGTCACTTATGCCATGTAAATGACACATCCGTTCTTTAAACACTGCGATACCTTGAGAATAGACACATTGCTAGCAACCCGTATTGTGTAACTCCGTGAATAGTGACAGATTCACTAGAAAGGGTTTTGATAATAACTAGCTTTTATCACAGGCAATTTGGGCTTGGTTATGCGATAACCAATCCATGCCCAAAACTATATCAAACCCAGCCAACTTCATTGGCAAGAGGGACAGCGGGATAGAATGATTCTTGATGGATATAAAACATCCATCAAGAAGAGTTGAAGCTGTTTCTAGGGTACCATCGGCAAGTTCTACCTCATATGTTATGTCTAGAGTCTTAATAGGCAGGTTCAATAACTTACATAACTTTTGGTCTACAAAAGACTTATCAGCACCTGAATCAAATAAGACTCTAGCATAATTGTTATTAATGAGGAAGGTACCTGTTATGAAGTTCTCGTCGTTCACCGCTTCCCTAGCGTTCATTTGGAAAACCCTTGCATTGGTTTTCTTTGCCTCCTCGGGCTTTTTAGCATTCTTGGGGCAATTGGTTTTGATGTGCCCCTTTTCATTGCAACTGTAACAAGTTGCATCCTTAATATTCCGGCACTCTACAGATTTGTGCCCTTTCTTTATGCAGATCCCACAAGGTTTGGCTTGTGGGTCCTGGTTGCACTTCCCAAAGTGCCTCTTATTGCAGGTTTTGCATCTGGGCTTATCACTTGACTGCCCCTTCTTGGAATTAAAGTTCCCTTTTCCTTTCTTGTTCGATTGAGGAGACTTATCTTCCTCTCTCTTCCTCTTCCCATCATCAGTGGTTTTCTTTGCCCTACTCCTTACAACATCCAAAATGAGGGACAAAGATAGATCCACAGCAGATCTATAAGTGGTTGGCTTAGAGGCCTTAACATTCCCTTTTACTTCAGGAGCCAAACCACCGATGAAACACGCAATGCGTTTGGGTTCAGGAGTGACTAAATAAGGTACCAGCCTTGACATTGAATTGAAGCTAGTCACATAGGATCTACAATCCAGATCCTTCATCACTAAAGTGAGGAAATAAGTCTCTATCCACTCGACTTCATGCTGAGGGCAACAGGTTTCCTTAACCAAATTAACAAACTTGTTCCATGACAGATTGTACAAAGGAACCTTCCCGGTGGCTTGCACTAATGCTTTCCACCAAGTGAGGGCATCGCCCTTAAAGGATTGTGATGCAAACTTCACTATATCCTCTTTAGCACATCCGCTAATGTCTATCACAGTCTCCATCTCATCTAACCATTTCATGCAATCGATTGCACCTTTTTCTCCTGTAAAATCTCTCGGTTTACAGGAGACAAAATACTCGTAGGTACAACCCTTGGTTTATAGGGGAGTCGGCTCGAGGACAACCTGCCTCTTTGGCTCACTACCCTGATTAGATGAGTGCTGGGACTCACCTTTCTTATGAGTATGGGGTTGAGAATGGGATCTCGAATGAGTTTGAGACCTAACAATACTAGGCTCTTTAAACTTAGCATCCACAGCCTGAGCGACTACTGCGGTTATCATTTCTTGCAGCTCGGCGCCAGTGATATTAATCCCGGTGTTGTCTCCTTCTGTGGGATGACTGTTTGCTTCATCCGAGCCAGCCATTTTTGGATACTATAACAAACAGTAATGATATATTTAAATTATGTAATAAAGCATCATATTGATGACTAGATGGTCATGGTATTATTTAAACCATATAGACCATTATAAAATAATAATAATCAAAGAGATATGATTCTTTATATTTTTATTAGACAGAGGAATATAAATCATACTGTCAATGTCATGAAGACATATTCATATTACACAAAGCTCGTCTCGAAGGACATTTAGATGGCACAAAGCCTTGTCACAAGGACGATTATAATCTTTGATTTCTTTAAGGGTCGAACAAAGTTCATCGCCTTTTTGATAAGAAGTGTATTAAAACTTTCATTGTCATTAGTACACCTTTGCTTGTAAGCATACATTTCTAATGATTGTTGTTGTGTATACATCATATTGATGTTTATTAGCCATGATTTATGATGATCATATAGGCTAAAAATAGTGGCTTGGAAAAATCCAAGTACATTAGAAAGATTGTGTGGTTTCTCGTACCACACAATTCAGGATTGTTAACATGTTTTCAGATGTTAATAGAGAGTCATTATCTTAAAAAGGTTGTACCATCATAGCCATTTAGTATTTTGGCTAGGTTATACCTTTAAGAAATTTGTTGGCCGATCAAATAAATTTTGAATTGATAATGTAATAAAATACATATTTAAAATCAAAATAACTTCATTAAACTACAGAACGAGTACAACATTGCCCAAAAAGGGACTTGAGAAAAATAACACAAACTTCCCGCGAAGGGGCTACTGAAAGCACTGCCCACGTAGGGGCTACTGAAACAGAAAGTAAGTCCACGCTGGGACTTGGTACATGAAAACAAAAATAAACGTCCTCGCAGGGACTTATTGAAATACAACATGAAACAACAGTCTCCTATTTCTTCTTGCCCTTAAGAAGGTTCAGAAGACCCTTGACAAAACCATTGTGCTTCTTCTTAGTCTCATGGGCTTCATGTTCAACCCTGTCTAACCTCTCAAGAATTTCTTGAGTTTGCTGATGCTGAAAAGGAGGAGGTTGCTGGTATGGCGGGTATTGATAATCCTGCGCTGGGTATCCAGTTGGATAAACCGGAGGGTAAGAAGAAGGGTAAAGATGTTGGTATTGTGCAGCTGTAAGGTTCGGATCATGAGTCCCATAGTCAGATGGGTATCCAGACGGGTTATACCCGGATGAACCTGGGTATGTCGGAATTGGGTTGTCAAAACCCAATAGTGGCTGCAATGGTGCATGAGAGACTGGTGGAAGGTTAACTTCCGGTACCGTGTGTGAGGGTCCGCCCATATGTGGGTCCTCTGGGATAGGAGGGTAAGAACTTGAGCCACGAGGAGATGCAAACCGTGGTCCCCCACGTACGGACATTCTAGCATTCCTCCTTCGCCTTGGAGGCTCGGGAGGCTGTTGAGGTGGTTCCTCAACTGGTAACGGTGGTGGGGTAACAGCTTGAAGTTGGGGATCAACCAAGGGAGGTTGGGCTGGGGAGTTATGGTATGAAGGTGTAAAGAACCAATCATACTGAGCCATCCTCTCTTGATATGAGTTGGGCCCATTGTACGGTGATCCCTGAAATGGGGAACCGCTTGAGACGCTTATTGGGTGGCCTGGTGTTCCTGTTTGCAAATCTGGGCCCGGGTCATCATCCATCTCCATTTCCTAAGAAAAGTGATCCTCAGGCCCCAAAGGGTTGTAGCCCAAAAAGTTGTTAACATAATCATTCGGATTAAATTGTGCGGGTGAGTAGGTAGAATCTGAATGATGAAAAGGATGAGATTGAAAATAGTGGTGTGATTGGTTTGAGTGATGAGTTCCCTGCGAAAGAGGGGAATGATGGGGTTCGATAGGAATGGGCAACCCAAAATAAGGAGGGTCAGATGGTGAGGACCCCAGCGAGACAGAATGTCTTGCTGGTTCAAAGCTATGGCTCCAATTATCCTTTGAGTCGGAGCCGGAAAGTGAGTCGGATGGTGTACGTCTGTGGGAGGGTCCCGTGCTGCTAGACGGTCCTCCACGCATCGGTCCTTTACCTTTTCCCCTTACTCTTGGTGGCATTCTTCCGAGTGATAACCTGTCAAGACAAGTAATTATAATAAAACAATAAAAAGGAAGGTTAACAGTAAAATCCTAGGTCATTTTCCTAGACTCGAGAGTCTAAGGAATGTGCTTATTGTGTCATTGAGATTAAACACAAAAGGTTAGTGTTTAATTCACTCAATGTTGGCTCTGATACCAACCTGTCACACCCCGATATTTCCACATATTACCGGTGGGCCCGGCGGGGAGTATCGTGACGTAGTTGATATCATCATAGTCCACACACACAATATAATAGCACAGCGGAAGGCTTGGTGAATAAACTATTACAAACCATAATGTCTGAGTGTTCGAGTGACAGAATATACAGACTGGAATGTAATAAGATCCACAGGCGGATCATAAATAAATACAAAGAAACAAAATAACAGACTTCAGGTATCTACGGATTTGCAAGATCCTCTTATGACACCTAATAGCTCCAGCCTATTACAAGAGGTACCTGTCAAATCAGTCTTTAAGAAAATACGTCAGTTTACACTGGTAAATACAATTAACTGACTCTTTTGAAAACATTTATGAAAATTGATTTAAGTGCACAAGGCACAAACCATTTATAACTTGGGACAATCTTTAATAAAATCTTGTATATAGTATTACATGTTTGTCATACATATGGGGCCGGTTTGGAAGCCGGTCGTGATTAACCGACTCACCACTTACAAAACCCACGAAAGAGTTATCCCCAACGTGTGGGTTATTTATATTTTAGCATTTGCATCTGTCAGGTGTATGCCTGCACCCCGTGCATAGGTCGTGGCCATTTTTAACTTTAATGAGCCGAGGATATCCAGGACACGATCGTATTAACCCCCAATGCTTATGTTATCAAACAAGACAGATTAAAACGGGTTATGCAGATTTATTAAATCACAATCCGATTAAATGATCTCATACCCGACCAAGTGGTATTATTATAATACCATATCCCAAGCCCGTATAAGGGAAAATAAGTTAAAAGTATTTACCTGATGCTAGCAGTAAGATCCTAAAGCTTTTTGAAGGCACCTTCTACCGGAAGCTATTTAATATGTATAGCAGGTTTATTAACCTATTAGGATGCTAACGGGTCTTTAATTTAGTCAAGGACTTAGACCGGCTAGCTAGAAGGAAATCTAACGGTTCTAAATGCTCGATTAAGCGGAGACCGGAATAGAATGTGATTTAGACCCGACAAGCTTGGATACTTGTATAATATGGGTAAACCAAACACATTCTGGAAATCGAGGATTTAATGATAAGGTTTGACCCGTTTCGGCTATTTTATGTAAACTAGTCACATAGGCTGATCCGAACGCGTAACCGCGTAACGGGTGACCAAATAAATTATATACAGGTCTTAATCGTTATTATGCTTAAAATATGTTAATACATCAGTAAGATGTTAACATATATGCCCAAAAAGTAATTTAAACCAAATTAAGTCCCATAAGGGCATTTTGGTAATTTTAACGCCCATAAAAGATTTTAAATATTTAAATTAAACTTTAGGTCTGATCTAATCAGTAAAAATATGTATTTTTTTTATAAGTTATATCAGTAGGGTATTTTATATATGTGAAATTTATCTTATATATCCAAACTATGTACCGTTGGGGCATTTCGGTAATTTTACATAGGCTTTAAAGGTCAAAATAGACTTCTCAGTTTAAAAACTTTGGTTTACTGTATAATTATATAAATTAGCTTAAAACATCAGTAGGTACTAAGTTTTATATGTCAACAATAGTTTTGACCCAAACTAGGTGCTAAAAATGCTTAAAAATATGTTTAAAGGGGTATTCGGGTTAAAATAGGAAATCTGTGTTTTTGATCAGTTTAAAAGGTTCAAAATATTTTATTTATCATATAAAACCAGTAGCAAAAGGTTTGGCATTGAAAAGTTATGCAAAACTCATTTTATGCATGAAAAGGGTAAAACCGACAATGACCGAAATCAAGCTATAAACCTATGTTATGCTCAGCCTAAAAATAAATAAAAATCTTAAAAAATCCCAAAATATTATTTTACATCAGTAGGTAAAGAGTTTGGTATAAAAAAATTGGGTTTAGATAGGCTTTATGTTAATTACGCCATTTAAATAATAAGAAGGCCCTTAATTACGCTATTGAGCATAACTCCTATTCTAGACCTCAAATTGATGTCAGATTTTCAGGACATGTCTAAATATCAGTTGCAAAGGTGTTAGTCCAATCACAATGTTAAAAATCTCAGTTGTATATAAAAAGGGCGTTTATAGCATTATTAAGCATAATTACGATCAAGTGCATATAATTCAAACCACTAGGCACCATGTAATATAACTTCATAGGGTTATACTACTAAGTAATGTGGTCCTAATGGAAGCTTAAAATATGGGTGAATTAAGCTTAAATGGGTCAGAACTGAAAGTCAAAGCAAAAGTCAAGCTTTTGCGACTTTCGGTTATAAACTGACTTTAGACTATTAATTGCCGGGTTAGGATTGATAAAACATGTTTTAATATTAATTACCAAGTCATTAGAATGTTAAAATATAATTTAGAACCTCTGGTTTATTAATTTTAATCATTTTCAAACATTCTGTCTAGTTTGACTTTTTGTCAAACTACTTTGACCCGACAATTGACCACTCAAACGAGATAATTAGGAGGTGCCCTTTTAAGGGTTAATCACCTACACTAATGTGGTTCTATAACCACTTTCAATTTGATCAGTGGTTAAACTATATATAATTAAAACGAAAGTCAAACTAAATTTACGATAAGTTTGACTTTAGAGTAATTAAGCTAATTAAAACGACTAAACAAGAAATTAGAGGCTTACTAAAGGTCCTAGCAGTCTTTTCTACACTTGATAATCTTCTCCTACTGATGTAAGCTCCAGAAACAAGTCCTTTTGAAGTTGCAAGTGAAATGTGCATATGAACACATGAACTAAGGTTCTTTATATAGCCCATTGCAAGATCATAGATCATCTCCAGGTGTTATGGAAGGCCCTAGGATCACCCCAAGTGTCCTAGTGGTTTATAAAAACCGTCTAATAGTCCATGGTTTCGAAACAAGTAAGCTTAAGTCGGTTTGGAGCTGATAACCTGCATCTGTCCAAACTGCTGCCCAGCGACAAGCTTACGGACCGTATGCTGATATCCTTGCGGTCCGTATTCAGCACTTACGGACCGTAAGGCCATGTGGTTGCGGTCTGTAATAGAACCTGAAACTCATCGCCCAGTTACCTGCTTGCGGATCGTAAGCCTAGGGCCATACGGTCCGTAACCGATGACCAGAGGACAAAATTTTTAGGATTTCCAAATACTTGACCATGCATTTCCAAACCCGAATCTTTAGAAATGAATCAGTAGGATAGTCCATATTATCAGCCCTGCATGGTTCAGGATGTGATGCCATGCATTTGTTTCTTCCTTGGAGTCTTATAAAAATGTCCTTTGCATGAGAAATTGTCGGTTTATGGCACATGAGTTTTATTCAACCGATTGTTCATGAATTCTTTCTCAATATTCAAAAGGGTATAGATTATATTTTATAAAGCTTTTGGGAATGTACAAAGGTCACTCAGAGGTAGAATTAACATGTTGACACTTTTAGTCCAATTGCAGACATAATTTCACCATTCGTTAAATTTAGTCCTTCAGACTCAGTCTTTCACATAATTAGAGTATAGGACTCGTGTCTTATACTTGAATGGACACGTTTTTACGTGGTGTTACATATAGGAATGGACTGGTTATCTCATAACCAGGCCTAGATTGTTTGCAACAAAAAGCAAGTGGTGATCAAGACTCCGTCTGGTGAGTCCTTACCATTCAGGGAGATACCTAGTATGGACTGCCTGAGCAAGTGTCCATGCTCAAGGCATCTAGGTGTTTGAAGAAGGGTTGTGTCATTTATATGGCACAGGTAACTATTGATGAGCAGAAGCCTAAGATTGAAGATATTCCTGTTATTTCTGAATACCCAGAAGTTTTTCCGGAAGAACTACCTGGTTTGCCACCAGATAGGCAAGTAGAATTCAGAATTGACATTATTCCAGGAGCAGCACCTGTTGCAAGGGCACCTTACAGGTTGGCACCAACTGAGATGAAAGAGTTGAGGACTCAGGTAGACGATTTATTGGCGAAAGGGTTCATTCGTCCTAGTTTATCTCCTTGGGGAGCACCAATCCTGTTTGTGAAGAAGAAGGATGGATCGATGCGACTATGCATCGATTATCGCGAGCTTAATAAGGTCACTATCAAGAATAGATATCCATTGCCTAGGATCGACGACCTGTTCGATCAACTTCAAGGGGTGAGTTACTTCTCCAAGATCGACTTGAGATCAGGCTACCATCAACTGAAGGTTAAAGATGAAGATGTACACAAGACTACATTTAGGACTCGTTATGGTCATTACGAGTTCCTAGTGATGCCTTTTGGGCTCACTAATGCACCTGCCGCATTCATGGATCTCATGAATCGCGTCTGCAAGCCCTACCTGGATAAATTCGTCATCGTCTTCATCGATGACATTCTCATTTACTCGAAGAGCCAAGCTGACCAAGAGAAGCATCTTCGATGCATTCTGAAACTGCTTCATCAAGAAAAGCTCTATGCCAAGTTTTTGAAGTGTGAATTCTGGCTTCGTGAAGTCCAATTCCTTGGACATGTTGTTAGTGAGCGTGGTATCCAAGTAGATCCCGCTAAAGTTGAAGCTGTCATGAATTGGCAAGAGCCAAAGACGCCTACAGAGATTCGTAGCTTTCTAGGTTTAGCATGATATTATAGGCGATTTATAGAAAACTTCTCAAGGATTGTTGCACCCCTAACTTCGTTGACACGCAAGAATATTAAGTTTGACTGGGGTCCTAAGCAGCAGGAATCCTTTGACATCCTTAAGCAAAAGTTGAGAAATGCTCCAATATTGACATTGACTGATGGAATTGATGAATTTGTGGTATATTGTGATGAATCGCACACAGGTATGGGATGTGTGCTTATGCAGAAAGGCAAAGTTATTGCCTACGCTTCTCGACAATTGAAAGTGCATGAGAAGAATTACACCACCCATGATTTGGAGTTGGGTGCACTAAAACTATGGAGACATTACTTGTATAGAACCAAGTGTGTGATCTATTCTGATCACAAGAGCCTCCAACACTTGTTCAATTAGAAGGATTTGAACATGAGGCAATGACGATGGATGGAAACTCTTAATGATTATGACTGTGAGATAAGATACCATCCAGGCAAGGCAAATGTGGTTGCCGACGCCTTAAGTAGAAAGGAAAGGGTGAAGCCCATAAGAATCAATGCCAAAAGCATTGAATTAAAGAATAGTTTGAATGAAAGGTTGTTAGCTGCACAGAAGGAAGTTGTACTAGAAGCTAACTATCCTAATGAGAAGCTAGGAATAACTGCTGAACAGTTATCCTATGGCAAGGACGGAATCCTGAGATTAAATGGATGAATATGGGTTCCAGTGTATGGAGGACTTCGGGATGTCATCCTCCAGGAAGCCCATAGTTCTAAGTACTCCGTTCATCCTGGAGCTGATAAGATGTACCAGGATCTGAAGGCAAATTTTTGGTGGATAGGCTTAAAGAAGTCTATAGCTACCTATGTAGCCAAATGTTTGACATGCGCACAAGTCAAAGCTGAACACCAAAAGCCGTCAGGTTTACTACAACAACCTGAACTTCCCACCTGGAAGTGGGAAATGGTGACAATGGATTTTATCACCAAGTTACCCAAGACAAAGAAAGGAAACAATACTATTTGGGTGATAGTGGATAGACTGGCTAAGTCAGCTCACTTCCTACCTATTAAGGAAACACATAGTTCAGATAAGTTAGCTCAGCTGTACGTGGACGAGATTGTATCTCTCCACAGAGTGCCAGTGTCTATCATTTCTGATAGGGATACAAGGGATACGTCGCACTTTTGGAAAAGTTTTCAGCAATCCCTAGGCACTTGATTGAACTTCCGCACGACATATCATCCGCAAACGGATGGTCAAAGTTAGCGAACGATTCAAACACTGGAAGATATGTTAAGGGCTTGTGTTATTGACCTAGGTGGAAGTTGGGATGAACATCTTCCATTAATCGAGTTTTCATACAATAATAGCTATCACTCAAGTATCCAAGCTGCACCATTTGAAGCTTTGTATGCAAGTAAGTACAGAACGCCCGTTTGCTGGGCAGAAGTTGGAGATGTCCAACTAACAGGACCTGATATAGTCCTGGAGACGACAGACAAGATTGTGCTGATAAGTGATCGTCTCAAAGCTGCCAGGGATAGGCAGAAAAGCTATGTAGATTTAAGACGTAAACCTCTAAAGTTTGAGGTTGGTGATAAGGTCTTATTGAAAGTGTCACCCTGGAAGGGAGTGATGCAGTTTGGTAAGAAAGGTAAGTTAAGCCCCAGATACATAGGACCATTCGAAATCATCGAATGTGTCGGATCAGTAGCTTACAAGTTAAACTTGCCTGAAGAGCTTAGTGGTATTCATAATGTATTCCACATCTGCAATCTGAAGAAATGTCTAGCTGATGAATCGCTAGTCATACCACATACAGATGTGTATATAGATGAGAGTTTGAAATTTGTTGAAAAACCTTTGTCGATCGAGGATCGACAGGTTAAGAAGCTTCGAAGGAAGCATGTGCCAATTGTAAAGGTTAAATGGGATGCCCGCAGAGGTCCCGAGTACACCTGGGAGGTAGAGTCCACAATGAAAGAAAAATACCCTCATTTGTTTCCGTAAATCTCGAGGTCAAGATTTCTTTTAAGGGGGTGAGGATGTAACACCTCGTAAATTTATGTCCAATAATGTATCGACACGTGGCATGAGCTTTAAACGTGTAAAAGATCACCTATGAAGGACTAAAGTTGACAAACAAAGAAAGTATGTGAATATAAGGGTTCAAAGTGTCAACAATGGATAAATATACCTTACAATAGCCCTACACGACGTTTATACCCTTAAACGAATGAATTATGGATCATACGAAGATAATTGTGGAAGATAGTGAGAAATCGCAAACTACAGGGGTTAAATGTGTCAACATGTTGAAAGTATACCCCTGAGTGACCTTTTAGCGAACCCGAAGCTTTGTAACGATAAATTATACTCACTAGAATATGTGGTAAAAATTTCACCAAGTTTTGTTATCGTATGAGAAAGTTATGACAATATTCGTATACGAGGGGTTAAAAGCGTCAACGTTGAAATCTAAGGCCTTACGGGTGATCACAAAGTTAACCAAGGACTTAATGGTGTTTAATAATCCCTTGGAACCCTTAAAAGTAAGTTTAGAGGGCCAAAAATGCAAGAATAAGACTTAAAACCACGTTAGAAAGGACCAAGGACCAAAAGTGCAAAACTTAAAACTTGTTTGGCTGGTTCTGGAAGGCCAGGCGGCCCGCGTAAGAGTGTCCCATGGGTCTACGCGGCCCGCGTGGGCATGCCAGCGACAGAAAACACCTGCAGGTGTCTGTCCAGCCCATTACACCGCCTTAAAACCTTGTTTTCTTATACCAGGGACTCCCCCACTGGTATTTCATGCAATAGGGACAGATGGGACCATCTTGTAACATTTATAGACCTATTTGTCATGATCTAATGGCATCAAAATGAGTATATAAGGAGCTTCTTGTTGCAACACTTTGTTCATTCATTTGCAAACTTCACAACTTCACTTCTGGAGGTTCCTAAAGTTTAAGCACACTTCCTAGTGATCTTTAGTCGTGCATAGGACCCTTGTAAGTGTCCTTAACCCTCTTTAATTCAGTTTTGCCTAGTTAATTAGCCTAAAGTCAAACCGTCGTAATTAGAGTTTGACTTCGTGATTAATTAATATTTGTCCAGTCAAATTTCAAATTTAAAGTACCTATGAGTTGGTAACTATGTGGGCAACAAACCTTTAAAAAAGGCACCCTCTGATTCCCACTCTAACTAGGTCAATTGTCGGGTCAAAGCTAATCTTAAAAAGTCAACAGAAAGCTTATTTTCAAATTAATGCATAATTAGCAATGTAGGACCCATGCAATCTGTTTTATCACTAATATAACTTGGTAATTAATGTAAGAACATGTCTAAACATGTTCAACCCGACAATTTTCAGTTTAGGCTCGGTTCGGAACCGAAAGTCGCATAATTTGACTTTTGCTTTGACTTTCAGTTCTGACCCATTGTAGCATGTTTTAGAAATGCCTTAGAGTCTTATTTGGACCAAGTTTCATGTTAGTATAACCCTCTGTGATTATACAACTTGGTTCATTAGTCATCCGATTCATATGCATGTTTCCGTTAAATGCTTAAATGTTGACTATTATACCCATATGACCTTAAAACGTGATTTTTGAAAATGTAAAAGAATAGAAACCTTAGTTACTGATTATTAGACTTGTCCCTAAAATTTGACATCAGTTTGGGGTCTAGATTAGGAGTTATGCTCATTAGCGTAATTAGAAAGCTTTTTATAAATTAAACGACGTAATTAGCATATAGCCTATCCAAACCCAATTTTTAATACCAAACTTTTTACCTACTGATATAAAATAATATTTTGGGATTTTTGAAGATTTTTATTTAATTTTAGGCTGAGCATAGCATAGAGTTCTAAGCTTGATTCCAAAATTTTGGGCTATAAAATGAGTTTTACAAATTATTTTGATACCAAAATTTTTCTGCTGATCTAATATGAGAAATAAAACATTATGAGCCTTCTGGAATAATAAAAATATCAGCTTTCCTTTAAAAACCCGGAAATAGCTCAAAATCGTCTTTTTAAGCATTTTTAACGCATAGTATGTATCAAAACTATTTTAAACATATAAGGTTTGATGCCTACTGATATTTTCAGTAAAGTTTTATATTTTAACAGTAAGCAAAAGTTTTAAACTCAGATTTTCAGTTTTGACCTTTTAAGCCTATGTGAAATTACCAAAATGCCCCTAAGGTGCATAGTTTGGTTATAAATGATAAATTTCACATATATGTAATACCCTACTGTTATAACTTATTAAATTAAGTATTTTACTGATTATATCTGACCTGTAACTCAGATTATTATTTAAACTCTTTTATAACCTTTAAAATGACCAAAATGCCCCTACGGGGCATAGTTTGAGTTTAAATTCGTTTTGGGCATAATAGAAGATATCTTACTGATGTCACAACATATTTAAGGCATATTAACTTAGGAAACCCGTATATGACTCATATGGTTACCCGTTACGCATCTTGCGCGTTCGGTTCGGTTTATGTAACTAGTTTGCATAAATTGACCGAAACGGGTCAAACCTTATCATTTTTGCCTCAAAATCCAGAATGTGTTTAGTTTACCCATATTATACAAGTCTTCAAACTTGTCGGGTCTAAAATACATTCTATTCCGGTCTTCGCTTAATCGTGCGGTTGAACCATATCTTCTTTTAAAACTAACCGGTCTAAGTTTAGGCTTAATTAAAGACCCGTTAGGAATCTAATAGGTTATTAAAAACCTTTGTTCCAGATTAGGAGACTCGGTAAAATCTATTTGCACTTGCTATTTGTGAATTATACTTACTCAGGTAAATATTTTTAACTTATTTTCCCTATACGGGCTTGGGTACGGTATATAAAATACCGCTTGGTCAGGCATTGAATTTTTAATTGTATGAAGGTTAAATTATTGAAATGTCCCATTTAAATTGTTTTGTTTGCTTAAAGCCTTTGGGGGGTTAATGACCATGTCCCAGATATCCTTGGCATCATTTTAAGAAATGGCCACGACCTAAGCACGGGGTGTAGGCGTACACCCGACAGTGCATATATAAATAATAAGGTATAACCGCCGGTTACGGGAATAACCCGCCGCGGGACTATATCATGTGGTGTGTCTATTAATCTTTAACCCAGCGTCAATCCGGGCTACTGAACGTATAACGAACATGTAATTCTTTTACAAGTTTATATATAAATAATTATCTCATGTTATAAAATGTTTTGTGCCTTGTGCATTCAAATCAATTTTTCTAAACCTTTTCAAAATGAGTCAGTTAATTGTATTTACCAGTGTAAACTGACGTATTTTCCCAAAAAGGGTAAGTGTAGGTACTACTCGAAATAGGATGGCCTCTCCTAGCATCAATAAGAGTCTCGCAAGCTTTGATGCATTTTAAGTCTGATGAACTATGTTTCCTTTTTATTTGATCCGCATGTGGATCTGTTTCAACTATTTTGTGATACTTAATATTACAATTTATTCGGTTGAAATAAATCTATCTTTTGCTTCCGTTGTGCATTTAAAATTGTGTTGTTTGACTATGATCATATCAGCTACGTCACGATACTCCCCATCGGGCCCACCGGTAATACGTGGAAATATCGGGGTGTGACATAAAGATATTGGCTATTGTATATTTGAAACGGTGGAAGGACAGCGAAACGTCAGAAAGCGTCGGTTGAATGTAAAGGGCATCCCAAGTTGCTATTTGTATTATATAGTAATATGTGTGTGTGAGGGGGTGTGGGGCATTATGTTAAAGCGTAAATTACACTTTTCATCCTTTATGTTTGTATCAGATTGCAATGGATAGACTTTAACTTCAATAATTACAGTCACAGCCATTTTATTGTAAAACCCATTACACATTACATCCTTTACCACTAACTTGGTTAAAATTTTCAGTTAAATCCAATCACATTAGGGTAGTTTAGTCTTTTTACTAATTTAATTAAATTAAAATTTAGAAAAAAGCTTTAATATTTACCCTTACCCCCTCCCTCCCCCTCTCTCTCTCTCAACTCACACTCTCCCCCCAACCCACTTTAAATCCTCTACAAATAAAACCACCGCCCTTGACCACCAAAACCATCGCCTCGGACCACCACTAGTGTCACACCCCAACCGATGGCGGAAACATCGGAGTGAGATGAAAGAGATTGCTCGAGACATCATAACACTAATATTTGTGACAAGCATTTAAATAATAATTTTCATTCCATTTCTAAAGAGTCAATTACAAGGAATTGAAACAATTACAACAACATGAATAATGAAATAGAATACAATAAAAGTAAAAAATTTAAAGTGTGTATCTAAGCATCATCACTACTTCAATTTCAAAGTGTCGTCATCCTCAACCGGTAATATGTTTAAAACAACATTCAATGCAAAAGCAAAGGCGAGTATACAAGTTTAATACATACATAACATAAAAATGAGTTTAAACAATTCCACATGGCAAGCTATTGATACAAGATAAATAGTAAAATCGGCATGTGTTTAACAAATCAAACCAATGATGAAACGCAATAAGCTCATGACATAACCCAAAATCTACAGGCGGTGCTTTAATCCTATAGCGCTATATATGTCAAGGACAGGCTCGTACGAAGTTAATGAAAAGTCTAACACAAGATGAAATTAACCAAAGTTTAAAGTATCAAGTAATCAAGTATGCGAGCATGTATACGGGATGTTTATGCATTACGAAATAAGTTTAAGTGTAAGTTAATAGATAACATGTTACACCCCAAAAGGCAGTAAAACGAAAAGGGGATTCAAGTATACTCACTGAATTGCTAAGTCTTCCGATTATCCAAGTGTTGAAGAGTGTATGAGATTAGGAGGAATGAACACCGAAGTCACCCTATACGGGCAAATGATGACGAAATTACGGTGGAGGATTTGAATTGGGAATTTCGAGTATGACTAGTTGATATATATATATATACACATATATATTTCATAAAGTTTATGTAAAAAGTTCTAAATTAAGTCTAACACAAGAGTATTGTCGAAAGGTTGTCAAAAATAAATAGACATTTATAACTATTTTATAAAAATTAATCGAATTTGATAGTTTTCATGTTATAAATTTAACACGCTTCGTTTTACCGATTTTTACGAAAAACGGGTAGAGTTTCCTCTGTTTTTGGACGATCCCGACAACACAAGTTGTCAATTTATTTGGCAAAACTCAACAATCAACGAAACATTATATATTTATACGAGTTATATAACGAAAATATGTGTATTTATGCAAGTTTCAAAGACACGTTAAATGAACAAGTTCAAGTAACTAGTGTTTCATGATTAAAATAGTAACTAAATATATAAACAATAATAATAAAATTTGCGTCGTTTAGGATTATACCAATCTCGAAGGTGCCACTGACCCGTTAGTTGACCGGTTGACTACTGTTGACTTGTGTTGACTGAACCGAAACTGACCAGAACCATAGCGAACTCGAACCATAACGAACTTGAACCAACCAAATCTGACTATGTGTGTCGTTTGAGCAGTTTGACCGGGTTGGACTTGGAGTTGACCCGAGCCAAGATATGAGATTTGATGTGACCTGAACCAACTGAACTGAACCGTGTTAAACCGTTCATGAAACCAGAACTGAAATAACCATCACCGTTACTGTAGTCGAAGCCGGAAATCAACAAGTCCCGAGACCGACGTGAACCGAAACCGGAAACACACTCAAACCAGATCGGAACAAACTCAAACCAGAAAACTCGAGCCCGGAATCCCAACGCCGCCGCAGATGACGGCGCCACAGCTGTCGTCGCTCTTCGTCTCTGATCTCTCTGATCTCGTCGCTCTCTCTCTCTCCTCGATCTCTCTGTCTCTCTCTTCGTTCTCGCTGTCTCTCTCTCTCTCTTTGATCTTATCGTCGCCACCACCGTAGTGGTCGGCCTGCCAAACGACGAGGAAGGGGAGGGGGTTGCAGGTGTCTGTGAGAGTGTGAGACAGAGGAGTGGTCGGGTGAGTGAAGGTAGAATGGCTAGGGTTTGTAAGTGGGTGGTTGTCGGAGAACAAGACAGCGGCCAGTGGCCGACCGGAGCTTCTCCGGTCACCGGAGATGCAGAACGAGAGGACAGAGAGATCATGTATGTGCGGCTGAAGTGGGGATTAGGGTTTAGTTGTTTTTTTATACATTCAATATATACACAAATAGTCCCTCAACTTTAAGGAGTCAATTAAATAGCTAGATTAACTTAACTTGGTTTGAGTTTGATTTCCTATAACTAACTAGGTTATCTACATAACCTTTAAGTTAATTAAATTAATTAATTAATTACTTTATTGATTTTTTTTACAAAATGAACAATTAATTAAACAGGTCATTAACCATATAAAATCTTTCGACGGTTATTTAATTCGCGAAGAATTTCCGTGGTTTCAAAGGTTAGGATTCAGATATTTCAAAATGAGTCAGATTTTGGGAATCCATTTTGACGGATGTTACAGTCTCCCCTACTTTAGGAGATTTCGTCCTCGAAATATAAGAGGAAGACTTCTAAAGATTCAAAAAAGAGAATAGACGAGACTTGATCATGATGCTTGTTTAAGGAAATTGTTTTTACTTGAATGAAGAACAGAAAGGTAGTTTTAAAAGTAATGAGGTAGATTAGGATTCGTACGTTTAAACAAGCTTGATTGCGAACGGGGTTCGTAAAAAGGCAAAGAATAAGGGAGAATAATGGGAGTATAAAAGTGAACGAACAAATACGAGTATAAGAATGGCATAAGTATCGGATGGATGGAAGTAGTGCGTTAAGAATGAGGTCTCGTCATGGATAATCGGATATAATGCGGTTGTGAGTTGTTTAAAGTTTGTAATAGGTCCAAAAAGGTCTGCAAAACACCGAATTTCTCATGGCACGTTTTAAGAAAGTTTGGTAACATGGTGAAAACACTTATATATAGGAAGTACCAGCGGCGTATCCACCATGTTTTGACAATATTATGTATGTCTCGTGTTTGGTGTCATCTTACGTTCCGTGTCTCACCATACGCAGTAGTACACTCTATGATTCTCATGCGTCCATCTCTATAATCCCGTGTGCACCCGCGATTATACCGATCGTCGCATGATCCGCATAGCTTGTACTAGTTGCGTATGAATTAAGGTGTTCATAAATTCTAGAAAAATAAGATTGCGTTGAAAGAATGTAGTTTATAAGTATATTCGCGTTCCAAATAGTATAAGACCAACGTAAGCGAATCCCTCGGGTTTCGCTCACGTACCGGTGCGAAACGTATAATTTTTTTAGTATGAATAAAAGCATGAGCATAGTATAAGTTTAAAAACGAATACACATGTGAGCATAAACCGAAAACGCATGACAAGAGTATGAGTAAAAGTATAAGCATGATGTGTATGAAAAATGAGTATAAATATGAGCACAAATTCGAGCATAAATGAATGAATGCGAGTATAAACATAAATCGTATAAATGTGGGCATGTATATGAGTATGAGTATAACATAAATTGTATAAATGCGAGTATCACTATGTTCATAAGTGTAAGCACGATTGTATTTGTATGAATAAAATGTATGTGTGTGAATACAAGTTTAAGTATAGTTGAATAATTATGAGTATAAGTAGGATGTAAGAGTGTAAACATGAATATGAATATTAGTGTAAACGTAATTGCATAAATGTGAGTGTAAGTATAATTCTAAGAATATGAACATAAATTTGAATATAAGTGTAACATATGAGTATAACGTAAAATGTATGAATCATGAATATTAGTGTATGAGATAACGATTTTGTATACAGTATTAATCGTAATATATATAATTTTAAATACGTAAAAGATCAAGAGGTTTTGAGTATAAAAGAAAACGAAGATGAGTAGTATACGTGAAATTGTCGTGAGGTATAAACTAGAACACGTAAAATGATATGCATGTAAAGTTGTTTGCGCAAAACGTGAAGTTAAAATAGATTGAGTTGTCACGAAATATAGACTCTAGTTTGTGAATGTAAGAGAGTATAAAACGCCTATTGGTTATGTGAAAAGGTACTTTGTAAAGGAATGGAAATGCCACTGCGGTTTTTAAAGAATTGTTATGGTTGACAATTGTCGGTTCCTTTAACGTTTCCTTGCCCATGTGTTTTAAATTTATTTGATGTATTGGGTGATTTTTGAAAAGGTTCCTTAAGTTAGTAAGTTTGCGTTGTTTTAAACGACCTCGCAATAAAGGAGATATTCAAAGTTTAGAGTTTCTTGCGAAAATTGTTGATCCTTAGAAAAAGAAATTTGGTATATGAACTTAGTGATTATTGAAAAGTGTTCTTACTAAAATATTTGATTGATCTTGAAAAGAGTTTTGACAAACGATCGAATAATATTTGTAATATTTTGTATGAAAAGTTGGTTTGATTATTAATTGAAAAATAACAATGTTCAGTATAATGATGCGAGATGAGTGCGTTTTAGAAATTACGTGGTATATGAAATTTTTTGGGCAATGGATTTATTAGACCGACTAAGTTGGTGCGTAGCATTTCGTGAAGTTTAGAATGTCGAGAAATAAGCGTTTACGGAAATGTTACGAATTTTGTGTGTGTGAGCTATATGAAAATAGATTGTAAGATAGAGGTTCGTTTATATCAGTGTTTACATAATATAGTGTATTAAAAGGAAGTATTGGTAACGATCACCTAGGTAAGGGAATCACCCCTAATCCGTTGGTGAGGTCGTTGTAAGATGAGAAAAGAAACGGAGTTTGTCGTCAAGGTAAGGAAATCACTCCTATCTTGATGATATGTCTCTATTTTTGTTACAAGGAATATAAATAAAGTTATATTGTATAATCGTATGAAAAGTATTAGTATAATGCATATGTAAAAGTGAAATCTCAAAAATAGTTCGAAATTGAAAAGAGAGGATTGTATCATAAAAGATCGAAATCAAAAAAACGTGAGTTCAATTAAAACTTGGATGGTTCCAAAATGGAACGTTGACTAACCAAAGTGGTGGAAAAGTCTTTCGAATTTGAGGAGCATGCTTTGGCCTAATAGGTGAAATACTCTCGCTGACAAGTCGGTTAACGGTATTTACCCTTCCGGTTAATACATGTCCCAAATCAATTGAAATTTCGAGACTTGGCGAGATTTACGAGAAAATCAAGGAGTGGAACTAGTCGACAGGTGCGGGTTTCAGCCCTAACTTGACGATTTCGTATCCTAAGTGTGGTTGGTACTCGTCGAGTCGAAATTTAATCTCAACACTTTGACGAGGGTCCACTAGAATTTGAAATTTGAATTTCTCCATCAAGGTGAGGATTTCACTCCTAACTTGATGGTGAATTTCATGTAAAAAAGAAAAAAAAGTAGATTGACTAAGAGTTGTTCACCAAATTGTGGGTTTCACGCCTATTTTGGTGAAGTCGTCTCGTTTATGTATTATAAGTGGTTTCGATTTTAGTATAAACGTGTAAAAAGACGTATGTTCGAAACAATAATAACAAGTATAAGCACATAAAGCATTTCAAGAAAATAACACGTAAAAGATATTTCAAAAATAACACATAAAGATGTTTCATAAAAGTAGCATGTGAAGCAAGTATGGTCGAATTTGGTTCTTAACTATAGACTAGGTCAAAAGCATGGCATTTTTTCCTAATTCCCTATAGTTATGGCTCTGATACCAATCTGTCACACCCCAACCGATGGCGGAAACATCGGAGTGAGAGGAAATAGATTGCTCGAGACATCATCACACTAATATTTGTGACAAGTATTTAAATAATAATTTTCATTCCATTTCTAAAGAGTCAATTACAAGGAATTGAAACAATTACAACAACATGAATAATGAAATACAATACAATAAAAGTACAAAATTTAAAGTGTGTATCTAAGCATCATCACTACTTCAATTTCAAAGCGTCATCATCCTCAACCTGTAACATGTTTAAAACAACATTCAATGCAAAAGCAAAAGCGAGTATACAAGTTTGATACATACATAACATAAAAATGAGTTTAAACAATTCCACACGGCAAGCTATTGATACAAGATAAACAGTAAAATCGGCATGTGTTTAACTAATCAAACCAATGATGAAACGCAATAAGCTCATAACATAACCCAAAGTCTACAGGCGGTTCGTTAATCCTATAGCGCTATATATGTCAAGAATAGGCTCGTACGAAGTTAATGAAGAGTCTAACACAAGATGAAATTAACCCAAGTTTAAAGTATCAAGTAATCAAGTATGCGAGCATGTATACCGAATGTTTGTGCATTACGAAATAAGTTTAAGTGTAAGTTAATAGATAACATGTTACACCCCAAAAAGTAGTAAAACGAAAAGGGGGTTCATGTATACTCACTGAATTGCTAAGTCTTCCGATTATCCAAGTGTTGACGAGTGTATATGGAACACCGAAGTCACCCTATACGGGAAAACGATGACGAAATTACGACGGAGGATTTGAATTGGGAATTTCTAGTATGACCAGTGGATATAAATATATCTATACTACTTTATAAAGCATATAGGAGGGACTTCTTAAAGTCATAAAATTTTCCTTAAAACACCCCTAATGCATGATGTACAAGTCTTTTAAGCACCAGAAAACTTCACTTTCCACTTATACCCTTTTACTAAAATAAACACTTATTAAGATCTACACCGTCCATTTTCAAAGAAACACATCACACGGATTGGGATCTGCACCGTCCATTCAACTTTCAATTCCCGCTCATCCTAATTCCCCATACACCCCCGTCCATTCAACTTTTAGATCCCATCTGCTTTCTCTCTCTTTCTCCCTGGCGATTCAAAAAGACGAAGGCGATTCAAGTCGATTGGTGAATATTTCACCAAATCAATGAAGAATCTAACCTCTCACCAGGTATACAAGTTTGATTTTTAGATCTGTGATGTTTTATTTTTAGATCTGTTTATTGTTCTTTATTATCAACTTTTCTCTCTCGCTCTAGAACCCTAGCTTTCTCCATCGCTCTTCAATTGAACGACGAAGAACCAGAGATGAAGGAACCTGTTCTGAAATCGAAAAATTTGTCAAGATTTCCGTTCTGAAATCGTTGTTAGGGGGCTACAGTTGAACGGTAAAGGCACTGAGAGGTCTAGGTTTTATCATAATCGAAAAAAGGGTGAAGTGATGTGAAGAACTGGGTTTCGATCTGAGTTTCAAATGTAAGTTTTTAAGTTTTTTTGCTTATCATATCTATTATTGAAGCCCTAATTCACGACTGGTGTTTGTTACAGGTTCTGTTTCTGATTTTAGTTAGGGTTTACACTCTATTTATCACTTTCTGTAACCTAATTTTGTTCACCGATTGATTTGTTTGTGTTAATTAGGTCATTTGTGCTTCAATTGAGCTGTTTAAGTCCGATTGTTGTTGATTTAGGTCATTTATGCTTCAATTGATCTGTTTAAGTTCGATTGTTGTTGATTTAGATTCGGATCTGATCCGTTTCGTTACGTTACGAACTTGTGTCTCAGTTCAGTTTCGTTTAGGTTTTCGAGGAGTTGATTTGTTGATCTGGATTTACGATCGATGATTCGTTGATTTCGATCGGTTTGTAGTGTCGGTTTTGATGATTTGATCTGATTTTGTTTGTTTAGTGATAGATAGATCATAGATATGAACTTGATTCTATTTTTGATTTTGTGAAGGATGTACAGTTTCAGATCTGTGTAACGTTGAATGGAAAAAAAAGAAACAATGAATGAAGCTGAGAAAGAATTCAAGAAGTTGACTGAGCGTATAAGTGAAACTCATGATACAATGCAGGTAGTTTTTAAGTTTTATGCATCAGTATCTGGTCTGTTCTCTTCAGGACTTCGAAAGTTTCATATTCATGAGAAAACAATCTTTTTTAGGCATCATATATGGAGCTGATGGCAGAAACACAAGCCAACACTAATCGTGGTAAGTTTCTACGACTTAACTTGCAGGAAAGTGTGAATGGTTTGTATTGGTAATCAGGGCAGGATTAACCATGTACCAGTTTATATAATTACAAGTTTACAACTTACAAGCAAGAAACAACCTTTTGTCGCAACTTGTTAAAGTTTAATGTGATTAAGCAGTGTCTTTGTTAATTTCAGTATGCAAAACAACCATCCCTGAACTTCTGCAGTCTGTGGATAAAGCCATTGACACTCTGAGGGCGTGTTGCGGAATTGCTTAAACTCCATGGTAGCTTTACCTTAATAAGTTGGAGCTTCCCATTGAGGTTATTAATGATTATTCTCTAAAAAAAATTCAGTAACTATCTAATCAAATTAAATCTCATACTAATTGTTTAGTTTCTGTCTTACTCTTTTTTCTTCTGTTTTCAGTCTGATATAGCTGGAGAAGTTATTAAGATACTTCGTGAGGATGGTGGTAAGCACAGTTTATTCTAATAATTTGGTCAATACGGGGTTGAAAATCAGATCCTGTAGTTACTTTGTATACAATATAATACCTTACTTGTTTGGTTATTGTAAACAGATCCGGTGGGATATGCCGACGCTCTAATTGCAATTCTGCCCTCTTTTCCCGGGACATAAGGTGTCTGGTACAACTGTTAAGGCTGCAGAAAATGGCATTTCACAGCATGCAACTTATGCTCCTTCAGTCTCTCATGTCCAGTCTCTTATATGTGACGTTCATAATCGTTAATGAAGCGTAACAGAAAGCTTCTATTTGAATTTTAGGAAGCAATATTGACCGAGCTGTTTGACGAGTCACAAAAACATGGGAATGGATATGAAGGTTTCTGAAAGCTTCGTGATTGGATTTGTTGATTCGGGTATTTTCCCACATCATCCGAGTTTCGGGAATCGTAATATCGAACCATATGGGCCTATTCCGAAATTCAGAGGAAAATGTGAAGTTCATTCGGGTATAAAAAAAAGTTTTTGCAATGGAAAGATTGTTGGAGCACAACATTTTGCGAAAGCGGCTATTGCAGCCGGTGCGTTTAATCCCTCGGTTGATCACGCTTTGCCTATGGATGGTGATGGACATGGAGGGTTAGTAGTGCCAGTGATTTAACAAACTTGAAAACAAATTTAGTTGTTGATTTGCGGTTTGACTTTGGAAGTCAAACCTATTATTTTTTACTCAGGAGTTTATTACATATACATCACTTACATAAATTCTTTGTACATGTAATGCTTATTATAGAACTAGACGTTGAATTCATGTAAATGCTATAGTCAAAGTGTTTGAAAAATGTACAGTTTGACTTTATGGTCAAACCTTGTAAATTTGAAATCCCAAAAACACAGTTATGAATTTTTTTTTCTTTTGAGTCCATGGTTATTTTGAACTTGAAATGAATCAATTTGGCCGTAAAAGTCAACATGTTCCGAAAGAGGTATCACAGAATATCAAGGTCAAAACTAATCAAACTACACGTAACAGTCAAAATTCGATTCAATGTTACAAGCAAATTTGTATAGCAATAGGTTGAAAAAAAAAGACTTGACAAAATACTTTGTTTATAGAAACATTAAATAAGGTTCACAATTACATTACATACTTCAAAATCATAGCAAATCAAATAATATTGTTTTTGCAAAGAAAGTCTAACAAGAAGATAAAGAAGAGGATCAAGCTTGTCATATGCCTGTAAACGCTTTCTTCCTACCGCTAGAAGATCCAGTTGGAATCACCTTCAACACGTTGAACCTCACTGTCTTGGATAGTCTAAACAAACAAAGACAAGTTTAAACCAGCAGAGCACATATAACTAGAGGTGCACAAACCGGTAAATTTTAATAACCGGTTCGGTTAACCAGTCATACCGGTTAATTTGACTTTTTGACTTTAACCGGTTAATGCTTTAACCGGTTATTACTTTAACCGGTTATTTTTTTAACTGGTTATTTTCGGTTATTAACCGGTTTTTCTGCCTTTTTTTTTGAATTTTTCGGTTAACCAGTCTATCGGTTAAAAAACCGGTTTAAAAAAACCGGTTAATAACCGGTTATTATACTAAACACTTATAACCAGTTACTAACCTACGGTTAAAAATAACCACTAACCAGTTATTCCTAAATCGGTTATTAACCGGTTACGGTTTCGGTTAATAACCGGTTACGGTTAATTAACCGGTTATTTTGTGCACCTCTACATATAACTATAACTAAAAAAATGCACAGGTAAAACAAACCTGCACTTCAGTTTGAACTGTTAGCTATTTTTGAACCAAACCGACATGAAAACTCATCATTTTAGATTACAAAAGTAATAATAATACAGCGTGACTTAGTTTAAACTCTTAGCTTGTTAAGAAAAACAAGTTAGCGGAAGGTTTTGGCTTGTTAAGAACAACTTTGGTTTTTCCGAGTTGAGTTGGACGTTTTAGCTTGTTAAGAAACATAAGTTGGGTTGAACGTTTTAGCTTGTTAGGAAAAACAATCCAAGGCGGATTGGTTTGATCAGTTTTGAGCTTATGGTTGTGCTTTTGTTGGCTTGGCGCAGTTCGGTTTGTTTACATCCTTTTAAAACTCTTTAAATCCCCATGACCGGTTTTGAAGTCCCTTAACCGAAAATTTAGATTTTAGTTATGACCTAACTGAACCTTCTCATGCACACCATTAGAATTACTAACAAGTGTTGTGTTTTCCGTTGCATCGCGAATTTGGTTTTGGTTATGGCTCAAAACCGAACCTCCTCGTACATAGCCCTAAACTCACCAACCTAAGTGAAATGTTTCCCGCCGCATCGCGCGGGTAAATGACTAGTATATATATATATAAATATATATATGAGTAAAATGCACGGATAGTCCCTGTGGTTTGCCAAAGTAACAGGTTTAGTCCCCAACTTTTGAAAATTACATTGGTGCTCCCTGTGGTTTGCTCGGTTGTTACTCGAATAGTCCCTATAATGGATGTCCGTTAAGTTTTCCAGTTAAGTTGCTATGAAATGACTAAAATACCCTTTATATTTAAAAATAATAAATAAAATACTAAAAGAAATAAAAAATAAATATGTGGGACCCACCTTACCCTCCTTTTCTACCTCTTCTCTCTCAGATGACAGATCTCAAACTCACACCATCACAGGTCTTCTTCCTCATAGTTTCCCATCGTCGACAGCACCCTTCATCACCATTTTCAAGTTGTTTCAAACACATCCACCAACCAAAGCCCTAATTTCAGCTTGTTGACTTGTTTTGATGCGTGGTTTTGATGGGTTTCTCGAAAAAAATAGAGGATTTACTGAAAATTAGGGTTTCAAGAGATAAGTGGATGGTGGTGGTTATGGTTGAAGGTCGATTACTCACGGGAATGGTGTGACGTCGGGGGGAGGCGATAGCGATGGCGGCTAAGATTGACGGAGTGAATGACGGCGACTGTGGGTAAGTTCGATGGCAATGGCGGTGTTATCGGTGGCTACAGAAATGACGATGGCTTTGGTGGTTTCTCTTTGTAAATCTCCTTCTCTCTCTGTTTGTTTCTCTCTCTAGATACATCTCTTTCTCTTTCTACAGGTGGGTGGTCTTAATGGTTGCATATGGGTAGCATTAACAGTGGAGGTGAGTGGTGTTATGGATGAAATAGGTGAGGATGGCATCGGAGGTGATTCCGGCAATGAGAAAACATCATCGGAGAAGAGGAGGACAATGAGTGTGGGTTTGGTGCAGGTTTATTTATTTTTTTTAAATATAAAGGGTAGTTTAGTCATTTCATAGCAACTTAACTGGAAAACTTAACGAACATCCATTATAGGGACTATCCGAGTAACAACCGAGCAAACCACAGGGAGCACCAATGTAATTTCCAAAAGTTGGGGACTAAACCTGTTACTTTGGCAAACCACAGGGACTATTCGTGCATTTTACTCTATATATATATATACATATATATTTCATAAAGTTTATGTAAAAAGTTATAAATTAAGTCTAACACAAGAGTATTGTCTGAAGGTTGTCAAAAATAAATATACATTTATATCTATTTTATAAAAATTAATCGAATTTGATAGGTTTCGTGTTATAAATTTAAAACGCTTCGTTTTACCAATTTTTACGAAAAACGGGCAGAGTTTCCTCTGTTTTTGGACGATCCCGACAACACAAGTTGTCGATTTATTTGTCAAAACTCAACAATCAATGAAACATTATATATTTATACGAGTTATATAACGAAAATATGTGTATTTATACAAGTTTCAAAGACACGTTAAATGAACAAGTTCAAGTAACTAGTGTTTCATGATTAAAACCGTAACTAAATATATAAACAATAATAATAAAATTTGCGTCGTTTAGGATTATACCAATCTCGAACGAGCTGCTGACCCGTTAGTTGACCGGTTGACTACTGTTGACTTGTGTTGACTGAACCGAAACTGACCCGAACCATAGCGAAGTCGATCCATAACGAACTTGAACCAACCAAATCTGACTATGTGTGTCGTTTGACTAGTTTGACCAGGATTGACCTGGTGTTGACCCGAGCGAAGATCTGAGATTTGACGTGACCCGAACCAACTGAACTAAACCGTGTTACACCGTTCACGAAACCTGAACCGAAATAACCATCACCGTTACTGTAGTCGAAGCCGGAAACAAACCAGTCCCAAGACCGACGTGAACCGAAACCGGAAACACACTTAAACCAGATCGGAACAAACTCAAACCAGAAAACTTGAGCCCGGAATCCCAACGCCACCGCGGACGACGGCGCCACAGCCGTCGTCGCTCTTCGTCTCTGATCTCTCTCATCTCGTTGCTCTCTCTCTCTCCTTGATCTCTCTCTCTCTCTCTCTTCGTTCTCGCTGTCTTTCTCTCTCTTTCTTCTTGTCTCCGCCACCACCGTAGTGGCCGGCCTGCCAAACGACGAGGAAGGGGGGTTTGCAGGTGTCTGTGAGAGTGTGAGACAGAGGAGTGGTCGGGTGAGTGAAGGTAGAATTGCTAGGGTTTGTAAGTGGGTGGTTGTCGGAGAACAAGATAGCGGCCAGTGGCCGACCAGAGCTTCTCCGGTCACCAGGGATGCAGAACGAGAGGACAGAGAGATCGTGTATGTGCGGCTGAAGAGGGGATTTGGGTTTAGTTGTTTTTTTATACATTCAATATATACACAAATAGTCCCTCAACTTTAAGGTGTCAATTAAATAGCTAGATTTACTTAACTTGGTTTGAGTTTGATTTCCTATAACTAACTAGGTTATCTACATAACCTTTAAGTTAATTAAGTTAATTAATTACTTTAATGATTTTTTTTTACAAAATAAACAATTAATTAAACAAGTCATTAACCATATAAAATCTTTCGACGGTTATTTAATTCGCGAAGAATTTCCGTGGTTTCAAAGGTTAGGATTCGGATCTTTCAAAACGAGTCGGATTTTGGGAATCCATTTTGACGGATGTTACAACTAGCCACCACCAAATCTAGCTGACATATCCAAAACCGACAACCACTACCAAACACCACCAAATTTAGCTCAAATCCGATAACCACCGTCTGTAACCACCACCACCAGACACCCCTATTTTGATATTCTAGTTCATCGATTCATGGTTCTAGTAAGTCAAATACATCTATAGTGGTGCAAAACTGAACTACACAACCATGAATCATTTCATCCTTTGTGCAAAATCAGAATCTTAAAGTTGACTAACATTCGTTCAAACATTTTAATTGTGCTCACAAATGCAAGTTCAAATCACAACACACCGATACAAAATCAGATCCATTGTATACATTCATCAAGATATAAGCTACAGTTTCAATGTGAAATTGGGCCCAACAATCATGAACTAAAAATAACAAAAAAGAAACTTAAAGCCCTAATTTAATCTACTTATTGATCACCTCATGATTCCAATGACTCAGATTCAGCATTAACTATAAAAATCACATCTTCAAACGTCATATTTCCCAAAAAAAAAACTGCAACAAATGAAACCGAAACCCTAATTTTATCTACTTGTTTATCAACGGACGGTTACAATGACTCAAATTCATCATTAACTAACATAATCATATCTCCAAACAACTTATTCCACAAAAAAGCACACATACGCAATCAAAATCCTAATTTGACAATGACATTATGCTTTTTCATAACATTAGGGTTCAATGTAAAAAAAACAATACCGTGAAACGTAACGTGACGGTGAATGGTGTCGGACTCGAGGCGGTCGTCAGAAGGGCAGGAGAGGATCTTGCCGCCGTGACTGCACAGAAACAGTGGTTGTAGAATTTGAGCTAAATTTGGTGGTGTTTGGTAGTGGTTTTCGGTTTTGGATATGTCAGCTATATTTGGTGGTGGCTAGTGGTGGTCAGAGGCGATGGTTTATGTGGTCAGGGGCGGTGGTTTTATTTGCAAAGGATTTAAAGAGGGTTAAGGGGGAGAGTGTGAGTTGAGAGAGGGAGGGAGTGGGTGAGGGTAAATATTAAAGCTTTTTTTCTAAATTTGAATTTAATTAAATTGGTAAAAAGACTAAACTACCCTTATGTGATAGGATTTAACTGGAAATTTTAACCAAGTTAGTGGTAAAGGACGTAGGGTGTAATGAGTTTTACAAAAAAAAAGGATTGTGACTGTAATTATTGAAGTCAAAGACTATCCATTGCAATCTGATACAAACATAAAGAACGGAAAATGAAATTTACCCAATGTTAAATGAGATGTAATATAATTAAATAAAACAAAACAACCCTTTAATCTTCCTAAAATCCATTCATTTTACGAACCACATCGGTTATCCATTTTCCCAGTATGAATAACGTTCTCCCTCCTTCATACTCCAGTCACTAATGAATATAAAGTACCAAAAAACCACGCACGGCATACAGTTCCGCCAGTAGCCACCAACAATGTTTCCCACCGATTCTCCTGATTTGACACAATAGCACAATATAAAGTGCCTTAATTTTCCGCTGTTACCAATCTTCACTTCGGTCCACCCCTGATTTGACACAATAGCACAATATTATTCATTTTCTCATCCGAAGTTCCGATTCCGGTATGTTTTCACTGTTTATCAATCGTTTTATATATTCGCTTTTGATTACTTCGGTTTAGATTTTCGATTCCTGATTCATCAATTGTTTTATTTTTTTACTGTTGATTATATTTGGCTGGGCTGGGGGGAAACATACTTGTGTGGACCTCACGGGAGTCTCCCCTTTGGTTGGGTTAAGGGAAAACGGGTTTGTAGCTGGACAAGCAGCAAGAAAGGCAGAATCAAAGAAAGTGGATAAACACGCTAAAGCTTGCGCAGAGAATCAACATGTCTTTGTCCCTTTTGCCTTTGATACATTTGGCTCCCTAGCGCCAGAAGCTATCCGCTTTTTGACCAGGGTCCAACGGGTTATCCACAGCAATTGTTCAACCCCAGGGGGGCAGGGGTTTGTCTTTGGAAGGTTAGGGTTTGCAATTCAGAAAGGGGTGGCGGCGCAGCTTGTTGCCCGTCTACCTTCTATTTTGATGTAAATTGGCATGTTTTTTGGTTCGGTTTGAAAAAAAAAATCTATACTCATCGGAAAAAAAAAATTATTTTGGTTCGTTTTTTATTACTTCCGTTCTTTGTATGATATGAACGGATGTGAATTTTTGTTTGTAGATTCTGAAAGAAAAATAGAGATTGAACTCACAATCATAAAACTTTAATCAAATTCTCTCAGACCTTTAAGGAAAAGTTCGGCAAGAGACTACGATCCCGGTTCCGATGAACACTTAGTCTAAATTCTCGGAGTTTAATAAAATGATTGGATTTTATTAAATATTGAAAGCATTTGTTTTTTGCAATGATTTCATATCAGGTAATCGGTTAGATCTCGCCACATGTTTATTGATTCGCATGCCTCTTCATATACACTTATGTTATTTTGTTTTAATCGATGAAATTCCGATTGAAACCTTACAATATCTACAAAATCATGGAAAATTTTGAGTTAATTATTAGGGATGATCTTTGTTTTGGTAAAAATTACTGAAGCAATTTAGTGATCAAATTAGTTAAGTGAGGTAGTGTGCTAGAAATATGTATGAAAAATATATTAACCAAGTTGATTATAAAAACAGTTTAAGGATACGGCTTAGGATATAGAGCTGTATCTGTGATCAAACAATGAGCAAAAAGGTAAAAGTTGACACGTAATATACGAGGAAAGCCCTTGATCAATCTAGATCGCCGGCACAAAACCTCGGGAGCTGACAATCGCAGCTGCCTTGTTCTTCTATTGCTTTAAATACCAGGATACAGTGCAGGATGTGGTGCGGATCAGCTATGTGTTACAACGTAATTCGAATACAAGTGTTGTGTGTAGTGTTTGCAGTGAGCTAGAGCAAAAGTGTTTGAAAGTGTGAAAGTTGCGTGCCTTAATCTGATCCGCCCTCATCTATTTATAGTAAAAGAAGTGTAACAAACTATCCTAATTAACCGGGATCCGGTGAATATTCCCCACTCGAACATTGTAGACCTGGTCTTTCGGGTTCAACGTCTCTCCTATAACAAACACGCCCGAGTCTTGAGGAGAAGAAGTCCATTTGACCGTTAGTAACCCCCAGCCTTTAACCTGCACGTGGTTAATTCAATCAACCTCAGGATATCGCCCAGGATGTTAGCAATATCCCAGTCCATTATCCTGGTCACAAATAAACAATTAAAAGCAGGATATTAGTCAAGATAGATACGCTCAGAAAATGACCCATAACGATTGTCCCCAAATATATCTGTTGGTATACCAATCCAACGGATATATTTTAAAAATTTTATCTCGTAAATTAAGGCAATTAAATCGAGACGACGATCAAGATCTCATCATAACTTCCGACACGCTTTTAACTCGATGAAGATCCACAATGCTCCTATATCTTCTCTCTTCTTGTTTGAAAAGCAAATATCTCAAACGAAGTCTCCAGGTAATTCCCTACTTTTCGTTCATCTTTTATCATTTTTTCTTTCCTCACCTGCAATGGCCGCCAGAACTCATTCCCAAACCGGTGAATCATCCGAGATCTTTATTCAGCAGAATCTTCTCAAAAATCCTGAGAAGGAAGTCTGTGCCTTTGATAACGTAGACATTGCGGCTTTGAGAGCTTCCGGTGCTTTCACAGATAACACTGTCTTTAGACCATTCGATCGGTCAATTCGATCGGTCAATTCAATCGGATATTTCTTCTACTGATTGGGTTTGCTTTCCAGCATACCCTTTCTCGCTAGGTCTCCGATACCCTTTTCCTGAATTTATGATGCAATTTTTCCGGACCACGGGTATTTCTTTTGCTCAGACCATGCCCATGGTCTGGAGGGTATTAATTGTTCTAAACCAAATTAAAAACCTTCACTGTCCTGACCTTTGTATTGAAGATCTGCCCATTGCTTACCGCCTTCGATCTCATGGTTCTAGCCGTTTTTTGCTTTTTTCGACTTCCAACAAACCCCTTATTCTTAAAGCCACCAAAAACGAAGATGGATGGCAACGCAAGTTCTTTTTCGTCAAACGAGACTCCATTGCTGAGGGTGTTAGCCTTCCGGTGGAGTGGTTAACCACCGGTAGGGTTATGAATACTCCCATGTACCTTTAGATTTTTATCTTTTGCTAATATCCTTCTTTTTGATTCCTTTACAGTAAATTTCAAGGAAGTAGCTCCTCCTACTGCGGAATCAGAGAAAAGAATCAAGACTGTTTACCAACTACCTACAATAGACATGAGTTTTACCACACATATCCCGAGTTCCAGTCAATACTCCTCATCTGAAATGTCTGGTAAGGATTACTCTCAAAATAATTAGTTAACACAATTAAATGAAGAGTAATAAAGATGTAGAATTTTTCCCTTTATGCAGCACCAGCCAAGATCCCTGAAGTTTTTGACCTCGACGAGTTGGACAGCTATTCTGATCAAGTTCAAATTAAGAAGGAGCCAAGTCCCAAGGCCACAGCCTCATCCGAACCCAGTGGTTCCAAAGCCATTGTCATTACCAAACCTTCGCCAGCTACCAATCCCCGGAGTTCAAGCTCCCGTAAAAGGAAAGAACCTGATTCCCCCGTTATTTCTGACACATTTCCCTATGAGAATTATGGGTTCATCGAAGCAAGCAGGTTTATGACCTCCTTTCTCAACCAGGTTAGTATTCTCAAACCATATCCTGCAGCTTATTCCATTCACATGGATTTATCAAAATCAATACCTTTCTTCTTATTTTTGCAGGGTCTTGAACGTCTGGTTCATCTGTATCAAGAATCCTGCGGGCTCAACAAGATGCTTGAATCCAAGTTAAAGAAAGCTGAAGTCACGATCTCCGACCAAGGCATGATTGCAGCCGCTAAATCTCGTCATTATGAGGAGAAGTTCAAGGCTATGACTCAAGAACATCAGACTACTCTCAACAAAGCTACTCTCCAAGCCCAAGCTGATCTTGACGCTGCCCATGCGCAAGATGAACGGGATATGGTCAGCTATCGGGAAAGCCTTAAGAGTTCCGTCGTCACTTCTCTCCTCCAGGCCAGGTTGAAAATGGCCCATGAAGCCAAAGCACTAGGCTTTGAATGCCCTTCTTGGGACGTCGGTGCCTGGGAAACAAAGCTAAAGAACCTCAGCGACACTTTTTCCAAACCAGCTGCCGAAGGATCTTCCAAAGCAGTTGAAAATGCCTCTGATGCCGAGAAGAATGCTGAGGCAGATCCCGAGACAAATGCTGCTGAAATTACCACGAACGAAGAAGGAGCTGCCCCCTAAAACTTATTTCCTTTTGTTTGAACAATTTTATGTCTTATGAACAATTTTTATTTCTGCATCAAAACAATTTGATAGCCGAAGGTGGATGGGTCCTGGGTTTCAGGATGAAGCCTTCGGTTATCAACTAGTACCGTTTATTTCAAATAATTTCATTTTTCATTTTTCTTGCTATTACTTTCTGTCTTTCTTATTACAGACCTTAGTTTTGCAAAATATACTCGGTGATATATTACGAAAACTTTAAATAAAACTTCAAAAAATTCAATCAATCTTCATAGGAAAGACAGTCCACTTTCCAAAACCTGTTTTGACAATACTTGTTTGATCAAAGTTTCAAACTAGTATCAGTTTCAAATATTTTAATCAAATATCCTGAAAAGTATTTTGAAAATATATTTTGAGAATATATCCCGAGAATTTATCCTAATCAGGATGTTTAACCTTTTGCCAAACATAGTATTGTCAAAAACTTAGATAACATTTACAAAGGAAAGATCATACCAGGAATAGGGTATAACCCTATTCTCAAACTTCAATCCCTTTGCAACTCTTCCAATGAAGATGTCCCCTGTCTGAGACACTTAGTGTATTAGGTCCGAGCCTTATCCTTTGAGCTTTACACCATTGCCTCAGTAGGAATGCCCCCTGTACAATGTCCTCAAATACTTAGAAATCTTCTGGATATCAGTTCCAATTGTATAGACAATTTTTCATGTTACAGGGGTAAAACCCAAGAATGTACTGGAGATAAATCCCTTGTATTCTGGGGGAAATCCCAAATTTTCGTGCGCTACAGGCGGGAGTGTATAAACTCCAAGACTTAGAAATGTGAAAACCTTTAAACCTTAGAGAGTATGAAAATACCCTTTCGTGAGAGAGGGTGATCAATCCTCATATACCTTTAGGATTCAGGACATAGCCAACAGTAACGAAATTGTTAGCCACTTTTACATGGACTGGTCCCGCCACCTTGAACTATTCCCGAATAACTTGCGCTCCAGGCGGGGTGTTTAAACCTAATTCGGAATAAAGGTGAATACCTTTAAACCTATGAAGGAATCAGTATCCCTTATACGTGAGAGAGGGGGCCAATCCTCTAATCTTCCGAAGGATCCTGAGTGTGTATCCCGGAGCTATATCCCGAAGCATATACTGCAAAATATCTTCAAACTAAGGTGGGTGTTGGCTTGGCTAACACCCCTCCGATGCTTAAGTCAGATTGGGTTTCAAAGAGTAAATTAAACCATACATATTTAAAAGAGATAGAATTCATACCATCCTGAGTTAGAAATTAAATTCTAAACTCACTTGAAATAAAGCTTAAGGTGTATAGCATTCCAAGATCTCGGCAGCATATCCCCCTCCATATTCTTGAGTCGGTATGCACCTTTTCCTGATTCTGATTCAACCTCATATGGTCCTTCCCATTTTGGAGCCAGCTTTCCATCAGCAGGATTAGTAGTATTTTGAAAAGCCTTTCTTAACACCCAGTCACCAACTTTGAACCTTCTGGTCCTTATATTCTTGTTATATGCTCTGGATATCCTTTGTTGATACGCTGCCATCCTTAACTTTGCTGCATCTCTTGTCTCATCGATAGTATCCAACTCCTGGCATAGGACTTCAGGATTTTGTTCAGGATTCCTGAGGCTGGATATTGCTGTAGGTATCACCAAATACTAAGGAAAACGGGGTTTGACCAGTTGCATTTTTTACCGTCGTTCTATCAGCCCACAAAACAAAGGGTAACTCTTCTGCCTATCTTCCTTTCTTGGCCCCTAATCTCTTCTTTAAGTTGTTGACAATTATCTTGTTTGAGGATTCAGCTTGTCCGTTTGCTTGAGGATGTACCGGGGTGGATGTAATCATTTTGATTCCCCAACTCTTGCAGAAGTCAGTAGTCCTTTTACTTATAAATTGAGATCCGTTGTCACAAATTATCTCAGCTGGTATTCCAAACCTAGTCAGGATATTCCTTTTTATGAAGGATACTATTGTGGGCTAATTTCTGAGCTCATATCCTGAGAAATATCTTGGCTTATATCTTGATTAAATAATATCTGTTCATATCCGGGGTGCAGATTCAGGGTATTGGTAATATCCTGAATGGTATCCTCAGGATCACTAACGGATTATGTGCAGGTACGTGGGCTGGAAGCTAGCAACGTTCACAAAGACTTATTATGCGGAAGACTCGGTCAAAACCGTTCAAAGAAAGACGTTGAAGCCTTATTACTCGGTCTACAACGTTCGTGATGGAATATTCGGAGCATCCCATATTTATAGGGATATTTGTTTGTATTTCGTTACTATAAATAGGAGGAACACCAGATCGAATAGGACACAACAATTTCACTGCAATCACACTCACTACACACTAACACTTGTTCTTTCGCAATCTGTACTCTCACACGAGTTCATTGTAACACTTAGCGATCTGGTTGATATCCTGCACTGTATCCTGAAGTTTAAAGCAATAAGAAGAACAAGGCAGCTGCGATTGTCAGTTCCCGAGGTTTTATGCCGGCGATCTAGATTGATCAAGGGCTTTCCTCGTACATCTCGTGTCGTTTCCTTTACTTTTTGCTTATTATTTGCTCACTGTTTGATCATAGATACAGCTCAGTATCCTGAGCCGTATCCTGAATACTGATTTTCTAAATAACTCAACAAGCATATTTTCTATAAACTTTCTAGCACACTACCTCACATTACTAATTTGATCACTAAATTGCTTCGGTAATTTTTGACCAAAACAATTTGGCGCCCACCGTGGGGCAAGTGGTGCTCTCTTTACTAAAAATTTCTGCTAAATCGCTAATCGGTTTTTTATTTTCAAAACTTTTTGCCACATTGTCCACAATGGCCTCACGATCAAACATGAGTTCCTCTACTATGTCTGCTACGACTTCTGCTACTACAGGTTCGGTGCTTCCACCACCTCCTCCAAGAATGCCAGCCTCTACACGACCTCAGGATATTATCCCTACTCGCACTGTTCAAGAATCTGCCCCTGTTTTAGCATCTAACGACGAAATTTTAACCTTGTTTGGAAGTGTGCAGGAACAAATGAGGCAGCAGCAGGAAACAAACCAAATGCTTTTAAGGGAAATACAACTCCTGAAGTCTGGCTCGAGCAGATCCGCTGAGGATATTGTCACTCCATTACAACCCAGAGCTTTGAACTTCAGTTCAGCCGTGTATACAGAGGATAACAGGGGGAATATTGTGCCCAGCCTTCCTCAGAATCATACTCCTGAAATACCCTCCTCGGTCAGGAAATCGACCATAAGGAGCTCAGGATATGCTTCAGGATATGGGCAGAATCCTCCAACGAGTAACATATTAAATAATAATAATACTCATGCTACTAACAATAGTGGATCCTTGCAGGATACAGGTGTGACGTCAGCACTTACCAGGGAACTTCAAAAGTTGAAGGACATGATATCGAGTGTACCCGGGGTGATCCAGATATCTCGCTTTGCATATCCTATCTGTGATGCTGAGATTCCAAAGAGGTTCCAAACCCCCAACATGAAGCTTTACGACGGAACGACGGATCCTGAGGAGCATATTGCTCAGTATAGGGAGAGGATGGAGATCAACCCTATCCCTCCGGATCTCAAGGAAGCATGCTTGTGCAAGGGTTTTGGTTCAACCTTGACAGGATCAGCTTTGAAGTGGCTCTTGAATGTTCCCCCACATTCAATTACATCTTTTGCTCATTTAGTAAATTTATTTAATAGTCAGATTTCTTGTAGTAGGAGCTTTGAAAAATTAACAAGTGATCTCTACAGGATAACGCAGGGGCCTCAGGAATCCCTTAGGGATTATGTGAACAAGTTTAGCCGAGAATCGCTAGACATTCCTCATCTTGATGTTGCAACAGCTGTGCAAGCTTTCAAGATGGGGTTGCAAAAAGATTCTCAATTTTACCAAGACCTTGTAATGAACCCATGCAGGAACCTGGATGAAGCTCGGAACAGGGCCCTAAGATACATTCGGTTGGAAGATGACAGAAAGATGCAAGAAAGGATGAACTCATCCAACACTTATGAGTCAACTAACAGGAAGTCAGAATCCTCATTCAAGTCGTATCGGCCTAAGCCATATGGCAGAAATGAGAACAAGAGAGTGAATGCTGTCGAAGATGAGGATCCTGAAGAGTATCCTGAATTATCAGAATATTGCTTTTCTGTTAACATTCCTGAATTGATGTATGCCATGCAGGGTCTAGGGGACAAGCCAAGATGGCCTCGAAAGAATCAACAAAAAGCGGATTGGAAAGACAAATCAAAATGGTGTGCTTTCCACGAAGATTTCGGGCATATGACCGAGGATTGCATTGCTTTGAGGAAAGAGATAAGCTATCTTCTAAGCAAGGGATATTTGAAAGATCTCTTAGGAAGAAAGAAGAATAAGGGTCAGGATACTGAGAAGGATCCTGAGCGAGCAGCCTCACCTCCCGCGGATGCCAAGATAATCAACTTCATTTCGGGAGGATCCGACATTTGTGGGACTTCGTATTCGGCAGCAAAGAGACATGCAAAAGAAGCTAAGGCCGAAAGGGGAGACAAACCTGTCAGGATGACTACACTCACAACTGACAAAGTGATCACATTTGATGCTGATGACAGGGATACTGTCCAGGATCCTCACCATGATGCTCTGGTAATAACGTTATATGTGGCTAACCATTTTGTACGCAGGATATTGGTTGATAATGGCAGCTCCGTAAACATAATCCAACTAGAGACACTTAAAAAGATGAATGTATCTCCAATGGATATCACTTCGAAGTCCACCGTGCTTGTTGGGTTCAGTGGAGAGGCCAGAAACACAGTTGGAGAGATAAAGTTGCCGGTGTACGTTGAAGGAGTCAACTCGATACAACGTTTCTGTGTGATGGACTCTCTATCCTGCTATAACATTATACTGGGAAGACCGTGGATTCATGATATGAAGGCCGTGCCATCAACATATCACCAATGCATCAAGATACCTACCCCTTGGGGAGTTGTTAAAGTTGATAGCGATCAGCAAGAGGCGAAAGAATGCTACTCATCCTCGATGAAATCCTCAACCAAACCTAGTGCAGCATAGCAATTAAAGACGCGGGCCCAGGATATCGTGGAGGATCCGGAGCAGGATGTGAAGAAAATTGTCCTGGATCAGGATAATCCTGATATTTCGGTGCTCGTGGGAACCAATATCCCTCAGGATATTGAAGAGCAATTAATTAACTTTTTAAGATGCAGGATGTCAACGTTTGCATGGAAGCATGAGGATATGACAGGCATATCCAAAGATATTATCACTCACAAGCTTGGAATTGATAAATCATTCAAGCCGGTGCAACAAAAAAGAAGGAAGTTTGCTCCTGAACGCAATACAATTATTCAAGAAGAAGTTGAAAGATTGTTGAAGTCCAAAATGATTAGAGAAGTCAAATTCCCAAGGTGGCTAGCAAATGTGGTTGTGGTACAGAAGAAAAATGGAAAATGGAGAGTCTGTGTGGATTACACAGACTTGAATAAAGCTTGTCCTAAAGACCCATTTCTTCTCCCCCATATTGATGCAATGGTAGATGCCACTGCTGGTCATGAAATGCTGACTTTCATGGATGCATCCTCAGGATTTCAACAGATCCAAATGGAGCCTTCTGACCAGGAGGATACTGCTTTCATGACACCAACAGGTATTTATTGTTATACAGCTATGCCTATCGGTTTGAAAAATGCAGGTGCAACATACCAAAGATTGGTAAACATGATGTTCAAAGACAAACTGGGGGACACCATGGAAGTGTACATTGACGATATGGTAGTAAAGTCAAAGAAAGCTCAGGATCACCTCCAGGATATTAAAGGAGCGTTTGATATCCTGGATCAGTATAATATGAAGCTGAATCCTGCTAAGTGCCATTTTGGAGTGGGGGCAGGAAAATTCCTAGGATATATGGTGACCAAAAGAGGAATAGAAGCAAGCCCGGAGCAGATTAAAGCCATCTTGGATATTAAATCACCCTCAAATATGAAAGATGTTCAACGATTAACGGGGCGAGTGGCAGCATTAAACAGATTTATCTCAAGATCCTCAGAGAAATGCAAAGATTTTTATGATATCCTGAAGAAGAACAAAAAATTCGAGTGGGGTGAGAAGCATGAAGCGGCCCTACAGGAGTTAAAGCAATATCTTTCAACCGCACCTTTACTGATGAAGCCTGAGAATGGTGAACCATTATCCCTATACCTCGCGGTATCAGGGAACGCTGTAAGTGCCGTCCTTGTAAAGGACCATGAAGGTCAGCAATATCCTGTTTATTATGTTAGCAAAAGTTTGTTAGATGCTGAAACTAGGTATTCTCACTTAGAAAAATTAATACTAGCATTGGTCATGGCATCAACAAGACTTAGACATTATTTTGAGACTCATAGGATTCATGTTAAAACAAATTATCCTGTCAAGAATGTGCTTAGGAAACCAGAGATGTCAGGCAGGATGGCTAAGTGGTCCGTAAAGTTGAGTGCTTATGATTTAGTATATGAACCTAGGAATGCCATAAAATCTCAGGCTTTAGCTGACTTTGTGGCTGATTTTAGTAGTGACATCCAGGATGAGGTAGACCTAGAAGTTCAACAATTAGGAGAATCCTCAGGATCCTGGACATTATATACTGATGGTGCATCTAATATAAGAGGAGTAGGATTGGGAATACTACTAAAATCGCCACAAGGGGGACATATTACCCCAGGCTATTAGGTGTGAATTTCCTGCTACCAATAATGAAGCAGAGTATGAGGCTTTAATTGCAGGATTAGAACTAGCTAAAAGTATGAATATCAAGAATTTGCAAGTATATGTTGACTCCTTGTTAATTACTAATCATTTTAATGGATCCTATGCAGTTAAGGGTGAGAAGTTAATCGAATACCTCGATATTCTCAAAAAATTAGCAGAATATTTCGATGTTTTTACACTTGAACAGGTACCAAGAGAGGATAATGCTGAAGCGGATGCCTTAGCAAATCTGGGATCATCAGTCAGGATACCGGAAGGGACCCAAATACCAATAATACATGTTTTATATCCTGCAACGAATCCTCAGGATAAAGAAGTAGCGGATATTCGGGATCCTGGAGTGGAATATCCTGAACAGGATCCTGAATCCTGGACAACTCCAATTCTGAAATATCTTAAAGATGGACACATCCCCGAAAATGAAAATCCTAAGGCATTTAGGATGAAGGTATCACGATTCACTATTATAAATAATATTCTATACAAGAAATCTCTTGCAGGACCATATTTAAGGTGCTTGGAGGATCATGAAGCCAAAGAAGTACTTCAGGATATACATGAAGGGGACTGTGGTAATCACACTAGGGGCAGATCATTATTCTCGAAAGTATTGAGGACAGGATACTTTTGGCCAACAATGAGAAAAGATGCTGCAGAATATGCTCGAAGATGTGATGCATGTCAAAGGCATAGTAACATACTACATCAACCAGCTGAACCACTATATCCTGTAGTTTCCCCTTGGCCATTCATGAAGTGGGGGATGGATATAGTAGGGAAGTTACCAAAGGCTCCGGGAGGAAAAGTATTTATGTTAGCAATTGTTTTGGTCAAAAATTACCGAAGCAATTTAGTGATCAAATTAGTAATGTGAGGTAGTGTGCTAAAAAGTTTAAGGAAAATATGCTTGTTGAGTTATTTAGAAAATCAGTATTCAGGATACAGCTCAGGATATTGAGCTGTATCTACGATCAAACAGTGAGTAAATAATAAGTAAAAAGTAAGGAAGACGACACGAGATGTACGAGGAAAGCCCTTGATCAATCTAGATCGCCGGCATAAAACCTCGGGAGCTGACAATCGCAGCTGCCTTGTTCTTCTTATTGCTTTAAACTTCAAGATACAGTGCAGGATATCAACCAGATCTCTAAGTGTTACAATGAATTCGTGTGAGAGTACAATTTGCGAGAGAGCAAGTGTTGGTGTGTAGTGAGTGTGATTGCAGTGAAATTGTTGTGTCCTATTCGATCTGGTGTTCCTCCTATTTATAGTAACGAAATACAAACAAATATCCCTATAAATATGGGATGCTCCGAATATTCCATCACGAACGTTGTAGACCGAGTAATAAGGCTTCAACGTCTTTCTTTGAACGGTTTGGACCGAGTCTTCCACAGAACAAGTCTTTGTGAACGTTGCTAGCTTCCAGCCCACGTACCTGCTGTAGGTCCGGCTAGGGGAGGATCTAGTCGCCTACTCCTTGTGTACGAACCAACCCGGTTGTGCGGAATCCAACCGGAGATGGCAAACCGAGAACGAGATGAACAAGAACGCGAGATACACGACACGTATACCGTTTAACACAAACGTATATTCAAACCGATCGAGTTTTTGTTACAGAAAGATGATACAAGAACTACAAATAAACTCTCGGTTCTCTCCGGTTCACACTTGTGCGATCGGACTTGTCTGTCTTGTTCTCCGTCTGTCTCACTCATGAAAACACTGATTTGAGCATGTATATATATGTTCTGACTTGTGCGATTGGGCTTAGATGACTTGTGCGATTGGTTTGGAGTTCGGCCCAATGTTGGTGGCCCAAACAATATGATTGGTCCAAGATTCATGTACATGCACGTACATGAATTCTTATTTCCACATTTGCCAAGTTTAGTAATGTTTGGTCAACTGATGACATCATCATGACATCATCATGATGATGTCATGATGATGTGGCAAGCGGGAAACGTTCTCGGCTCTCCGTGCTTCGCGTGTCGAGCTCTGGGACGCACGACGGAGGAATGTCGTGACGTCGGGCTTGAGCCGAACCTGACCGGGTCGAACCGAACCAAGTCGCGTCGAGTCGCGTCCACATATATGTATCAACAAACTCCCCCTTGGACGCTACTCGCGAGTTTCGCCTTTCTTGTCTTCTATGTCGGAGAATCTTCAAAGTCTTCACGTATTGAAAGCAGAAAGTGTATCAACAAACTCCCTTTTCATTTAGGAAGTGTGTTGACAAACTCCCCCTTAACATAAGCTCCCCCTTGAGTTATGCTCGTGAATGTCTTGATCTTTACAACTTGAGATCCTTGTGGTGTTGATGATGGCCAGCAGCAACTCGATCATCTTCATCATTTGAGTGCCTTCACGTCATGTCTTCATTCCAAAGCTTGTCATCGACCATGTTCTCCTTGCCTTTAGAATCTGCACATGCAAGAAATCTAAACGCGTAATGAGAACAACTGCTTGGAGTATAGTTTAACATAAACAAATAACACACATGTGACCATATTTCAATCAACTACCGTCCGACAGTTTGAAAGTTTAACAAATTTATCAAATTAGATTTTTAACTTTCAAAACTTGCAAATTTCGACCGTTTATGAAGATTTAGTCGTTTTGGTTTTCGTTCAGGTTTCAGGCAACGAAGACTCAAGATCCAACATCGTACGATCGAAAATAGAATAGAAATAAAATCTTTTTGGCTTTTAGAAAGTTTATATTAAAACACACCTAAAATCTTTTTGGTATTTTTGAATATTTCAAATGTAAAGACAGAAAGCAGTAAATAAATATATACAAAGATGCAGAAACTAAAAGCATTAAATAAATATTTACAGACATTCTTTTTGCGAGTTTCGAGGGTAAGAGAATCATATCAGTGTACGGTCACGCCAAAACGCTCTTTTTGTTCAATTAGTTAACATTTAGATAAGCATCCTATAACAATTATCGGTATTGTTGTCCACATAAGCTCAACTTATCAGATGTAATCATGGCGAGGGGATACGTTAAGGTATGATTTATACTTACCGACCGGTGTTCATCCACATCACGACACATTCCCGTATCAAGGTATGTACGAGGGTTCATCTTACCGGTGAGTATACCGATTATCATCTGTTTGACCGTATATGATGTGAGATTCTCACTTATTTGGATTGAAAACAAGCCCTATGTGATAGAATCACTTATTGATGAGGAACTTGATTTTCAGATGCATGAGGGCACAGGAGCAAGTCCGTGAACAGGTCAGTACTTTTGTACAGCAGAGAGACGAACTTGACTCCCGGATGAATGTGATATATTATCACTTATTTTGGACATGTGATTGTTGATCACTTATTGAGGTCGAATGCAATATGTACACGTATGTATAGTATCATGGAAGATCTAGACTTGCGTCCCCGTTATTTTTCGGTAAAAGATACAACCATGAAACCCAGATGATAAGCAGCATAAAGACCGAATATCTCAGAACCTCGGCAATCTCTCAAACGAAATTTCGGTACCAAGACCATATGCCAATGAGTGGTTCCCACCTGGTCTTCAGTCGATTAAGTTTATATCACCCTGCACACTTTAAAATGATTGTGAGCCTACCGATACATCTTATATAGAGCTGCTTATCGTTTTTCAGTTTAGGTTTAAAGAGGTTTGGACAGACCACTGATGTACTATCATTTTCTCTTTTGCTCGCCAGGAAACTCATTTTTGATTTTCTATTGTTTTTGTGTTTTTGAAATTTTTCAATGTTTTTGGATTTTCAAATTTGGATTTACTCCCCCTAAAATCAATAAACTAAGACAAATTTAAAACACAAAGGTATTTACAAAAATGATTTTCCGATGTTGGTTTTACTCTTGCTTGACCTTAATGCCGTTTACCAGTAATAAAAAGTCAAATCTTGATTTGTCAAATGCTTTGGTAAAAAGGTCGGCACGTTGGTCATCGGTGCGGACCATGACAACATTGATGAGTTTCATAATGAAACAATCACGTGTGAGGTGATATTTGAGATCAACGTGTCAGGTCAAAGAGTGCTGTATGAGATGATAATAATTCATAAAGCAGCTTAAATATCGACAAGTATAGGAGAGATTAGAAATTTAAAACCGTATCCTGCAACTGCTTCGTGCATTGCAAGGAATCTGAGCGTTCTCCCAAACTGGATATCCACCCGGTGTGGATTTCAAAGTCGATTTTTGTAGCTACTGAAATCCCTTCACAGCAACAAGATCAAAAACCTCTGGGTCCGGCTGGTCTTCCACATTGTACCAGCGAAGGGCTTTGTTTTTCTCTTTGAGAGGAAGTGTGCGGTTGTTCAATCCACGCCAAGGCATCCGCACACCCGGTGTAGTTTGATCAACCAACACATTTTCTTCAATCACACCGTAGAGAAAAGTACCCTACACGTTTATCTTATGGACTTTGAACTTCTTGTGGAAGAAAAATCCATGAGTCTTCAAAAAGCTTCAGACGTGCTACAGGCGCGTACTTTTCATTGGAATCTTTCCTGAGGACCCGATCAAAAACCATAACAACCAAATTTTGGAACATATTTCAACTGGTCGAATTTTTCAACTTCATTCCTTTTTCCTTCATCAGACATTTTTGTCTTCTTTTCTCCTCTCTCCATCAAAGGCAACAACATTCTCCTAGATTAACAATATTTCGGAGCCTTATGTCGCCGATCTTGTGCATGGACGCTCCACTATCAACAATCCTAAGACTATCAATAGTTCCTCCTGGAACATCCTGCACACTCATTCAGAGATTAGTTGGAGAGGGGGACCCAAGCCTTCACAGACTTGGGTCGTCCGTCATCATCGAGGATTGTGACATCCATTTCCCGATGATTCGGAATTGATGTAGCTCCCCCTGAAATAGTTACTGGTTTTGGTTTCCAAATCTGTTTTTGTTTTTCATTTTTAACTTCTAACTTAACAGATTGCGTTTGGACAACCTCTGGTTTTAAAACCTTTTCAACTTCTTGTCGTTGTTTCTTTTTCTGTTTCATTTCCCGTTGTTTAAGAAGACGAGGGTCCTGTCTTGGTGAAACAGGTCTTTTATGGTAATTGTTACCATGGGGGACATCAACTTTGGCTTTTTGTTTATGAAGATATGGACAATTTCGAATGATATGTCCAATTGTGCCACATTCAAAACATGATCTTCGTTCAACAAACCCCGAAGTATCATGTGATCGTCTTGCCGATGATGATGAACTTTGTGATCTCGAGGTACTAGGTTTCGAACAGTTTGGTTCATTTCTTTTCAACACTGTTGCTTGTTTAACAAAATCTAAGTTAGATTTGTTTTCAAACATTTCAATTTTGTCCGTTCCCTTTGATTTCACAAAGTTCACATTCTTGTTCTTCTTCTGATTTGGCTTCCTTTGACTTTGAGTCGGTGTCTTTTCTTTTGGTTTGTTATGATTTTGCTGTCTTTTCACTGTTGGTAATTTTCGATTGCCATATTGTTTTCGAACTTCGGCCTTTGGGATAGGAGGGCACTGTGTTACCACAACGTGTGATCCTGTCTTTCCCAAAAACTTAGTTGTCGAATTTTCAAAGACTTTACTGATTAAAGATTGATTAACATTCTTAATAGGAAAATCTTTGTCAGAATAAATTTTCTCATCACCAACAAGAGTGTACAGCAAATCCACACTCTCCGACTCTTGTGCAGATGAGGACTCGATTGCAACAGTCTTAGCGGGTTTTGCAGGAGGATCACATAGAATATGATTCTCAAGAGGTATGTCCTCTTCTTTGATTGCCGCATCAGACTTTGCTGAATCAGTATCATCAGATTCATCATCAGAAGAATCAGCATCCTCAATCACAACTGGCGGATCCTGATTCTGTTCAGCAGTTACAAATGTATCTGCTGACACATCCGAATCTGATGATACTTCCTTCTTGTATCCTAGTCCTGCTGCAAATTCCTCAACGTCCAAAGGAACAGATGGTTTAAAGTGAGTTCTATACTCCTCATCAGGCAGAGCATCATAATTGTTTCTCACGGGTGGTGGACATTTCTTATATCCAATGCATGTGACATCCCTTTTCTCTTTCTGAACATCAATGATGTGATCCAACACATAGCTAGAGCTTAAATAGCTGTCTAACTTGAGTCGGATCGCCTCACTTTCAGTTTTAACACAAGCCATCTCTTTTTGCATTATCTCAAGACGTGTGATATACAAATTTATGTCAGTTTGTTTTCTGGAAACCATTTTTATCAGCTCTGTTTTATCTTTCTTTAATGTTTCAATCATCGATTTAAATTCCTTTTCATGGTTTTCATAAAACATGTTGGCTTCTGTGCACTTAGAAAGATCCACGGTCAACTTTTGATTGTGGATGAATGTCACATCATATTTCTCTTGCAAAGCCTCGTGTTTGCTTTGCAATTCACACCACTTATCATTCAACGAAACATGTTTGTCTTGCAAGTCAAACAAACTAGCTTGTAAAGCATCATGTTTGCCTTGCAACTCAGACATGTTTGCATCCAAATCAGCACATTTAACGTGCAATCTATCACAATTATCACAAATAACAGCAGTGGGTTCATCGACACATACCTGACATGATGAACTGTCGACATTAGCCATAATGGCTGAATGGAGAGAAGAAGAAGAATAAGCAGCTTGATCCACCAATATAGATCTCCTATGATTTTCTGCTGCAGTGTCTCCCAATACCTCATCAACTTCTGCTTCAACTGACGCACTTGACGTGTCATCCAAATGATCATTGCCTGAAGTTGAGGATTCTTCATCTGAGCTTCTACTGTAACCAGAAGAGTCTTCATCCTCCGAAGATTCATCACCATTGGTGGAAGATTCTCCACCACTGGCGTGATTTAAAATCTTGACAACCTCAGCAAAACAAGCGGTTACAGTAGATGGCCGATAGACTTGCTGTTGTGGAGCTGGTTGTAGAGGATTTCCATGCAAGTCTGTTGTTGGAGCTGGCTTTACTGGAACTTGTATCGGATTGCCATATAAATCTGTTGTCACAGGAGGCCTTTGGGTTTGCTGTTGAGGCACTGGTTGAGGAACTGGTTGAAGCGGATTTCCATACATGTCTGTTGGTACGGTAGATTGAGGAGGAAGTGGATTCCCATACATGTTTGTTGGTCCGGTAGATTGAACAGGTAATGGATTTCCGAACATATCAGTTGCTATGATAGGTCGTCGGCTTTGCGAAGATACCGGTGCGGGAGACGGAGTACCAAAATACATCTCAGTATTTACCGGAGTACCCCATCTAGGATTCATTTTTGAATGCTTGATTATGAATACCTGGTTAACACACTTGAAACAAACAATTAAAATCACTTATACAAACCTTCGGTTTTTTTTTATGAATTTTGACAATGTTTAACAAAGTCCCACGAAACAAAGGTGATCGTTGAAGTCGACGAAACAATTTAAAGACGAAACCGATGTTGAATATCGATGAAATCGGAGCCCAAACATAAGCCCAAATCAATGTTGTGCGAGCCCAAACTTCTTGTACGACTACCAAGAACTTGTGCGAGTAAACAAGTCTTGTGCGACCAGACAAGACTTGTGCGACTGATATCAGAAGTCCAAATAGAATAAAAATGCTGGTCCGATGTAATCAAAGGCCCAAATAATCAGAAGCCCAAATCAAAGCCTGGTTCTTGTGCGAGCCAATCATGTTGTGTGATTGAATATTGTTGTGTGACCACTTGTGCGATTCAATATCAGACAATTTGACTTTGTAACCTCCTGACACAACAACTTTCGGCTAAAACCATTCCCAATTCTACCAACCAATGATGATGTCCTTTATACAATTTCCAAGACACAAACACCTCTAATATTCAAATTTCAAAGATTAAAAAAGTGAAAAATACCAAAGAACACTTTGAAGGTTTCTTGAATATGTGAAGAACACAAACCAGAAATATGAATTTTCCGGCAAACCGACAACTTTCCGAAACTCGATTTTTGCTTAAAACTTCACTAAAAACCCACTTTTAACATGTGAAAATGATAAACAACAAGGTTTTTATCAGAATTTCCAGCAAAACAACAGAATTTTCGAGGATATGAGCAGAATTTTCAGAAAAATATGAACTTCAAAAACCCGAAAGCAACCCGAAAACACTCGGTTTTAACAAGGAGAAGAGCCAAGGCTCTGATACCACTTGTAGGTCCGGCTAGGGGAGGATCTAGTCGCCTACTCCTTGTGTACGAACCAACCCGGTTGTGCGGAATCCAACCGGAGATGGCAAACCGAGAACGAGATGAACAAGAACGCGAGATACACGACACGTATACCGTTTAACACAAACGTATATTCAAACCGATCGAGTTTTTGTTACAGAAAGATGATACAAGAACTACAAATAAACTCTCGGTTCTCTCCGGTTCACACTTGTGCGATCGGACTTGTCTGTCTTGTTCTCCGTCTGTCTCACTCATGAAAACACTGATTTGAGCATGTATATATATGTTCTTACTTGTGCGATTGGGCTTAGATGACTTGTGCGATTGGTTTGGAGTTCGGCCCAATGTTGGTGGCCCAAACAATATGATTGGTCCAAGATTCATGTACATGCACGTACATGAATTCTTATTTCCACATTTGCCAAGTTTAGTAATGTTTGGTCAACTGATGACATCATCATGACATCATCATGATGATGTCATGATGATGTGGCAAGCGGGAAACGTTCTCGGCTCTCCGTGCTTCGCGTGTCGAGCTCTGGGACGCACGACGGAGGAATGTCGTGACGTCGGGCTTGAGCCGAACCTGACCGGGTCGAACCGAACCAAGTCGCGTCGAGTCGCGTCCACATATATGTATCAACACCTGCACATAATCCGTTAGTGATCCTGAGGATACCATTCAGGATATTACCAGTACCCTGAATCCACACCCCGGATATAAACAGATATTATTTAATCAAGATATAAGCCAAGATATTTCTCAGGATATGAGCTCAGAAATTAGCCCACAACAATTGTCCCCAAAAATGTTACCGTTTAGTATCCTCATTACTAACGGTTACATTTTTTACGCAAACCGAGGCAATTAAGAGATAAGACCTGTGATGTGACCGTTTGCAACTACCCAGCCTATATCTACTCATCATACCCTATATCTTCTCATCCTCATCTTCTTTTTTAATAATCATCGACAAGGAAAAAGGTACATTTTCTCTCTATCTTTCTTACTTTCCTTCATCTTTTCTCTCCGGCGAAAAATCCAACCGATCAAATGCCGCGTCAAACAAGATCCAGTTCAGGTGAGTCGGCCCCTACGTTCTACCAACAAAACCTTCTCCAAGAACCGGAGAAGGAAGCCTGTACCTTTGATAGTGCCCACTTGTCTGCCTTAAAATCCTCCGGTATCTTCCCGGAAGGAACCATATTTAGACCGTTTGACCGTGAAATCCGGTCAGATATGGTCTCCAACGAGTGGATTTGCTTTAGTGCTTTTCCTTTTACCCTAGGGCTTCGATTCCCCTTTCCGGATTTCATCACCGAGTTCTTTAATATCACAAAAATCTCTTTTAGCCAAACAATGCCAATGCTCTGGCGTGTCTTAACTGTTCTTGATCAGATCAAGAGAAACCACATTCCTGAGCTTTCCATCCATGATCTCCCCCTGGCTTACAAGCTTAGATGTCACGGATCATGTAGATTTCTGTTTTATTCTACTTCCGGTGACCCATTGATACTTCGTGCCACCAAGAACGAGGATGGTTGGCAATCCAAGTTTTTCTTCGTAAAAAGGGACTCAATCCCTGGTGGGACGGAATATCCGTTACAGTGGTTGAGAAAGGGTAGGATTTAGGGTTTAAGAATGATCCTGTCGCTTATCCTGTTCCATATCCTGAACTAACTTATCTTCTTTATTATGCAGCTGATTTCAGGAAGATTGCTCCTCCTCTTGCCAATTCTCAAGAAAGAATAGACGCCATTAGACTTCTCCCAGAGGCAGAAAGAAGTTTCAATCCTTCTCCACCAACTCCAAGTCCTCTTTCAAGTGCCAACATGTCTGGTAAGAATCCTGCAAGATATCCTGCACACATATGCTTCTTATCTGTTATTTATAGGAGGTATTAGAATTTACTCCCTGTGTGCAGACTCCAGCAAAGTCCCAATCTATCTAGACCTGGATGAACTTGACAGCTATCCAACTCCAGCCATAGTCAAGAAGGAAACTCCTGCTACCACCAGCTCCAAGCCACTCCCGGCTCCCAAGACTAATCCAAGAACCCGTGCTTCCGCAGCGAAAAAGAGAAAGGGCCTTGAGGTCAGCACTCCAGGCTCTGAAGGGTTCTCCTATGATGAGCTCAGCTTCTCCGACTCCTTAGAGCCAATGACATCCTTCCTCAATAAGGTAATATCCTGCCACATATCCTCCATGTATATCCTGCACATATATCCTGCACATACATCCCAACAGGATATCCTGGTAGGACATCTTAGTTAGCATATATTCTAACCTCATACCTGTGATCAATGTGCAGGGCCTCCAGCATTTGCTCCACTTGTACAATGACGCTTGTGGTACTGTGGCACTTCATGAAGCCAGGATCAAGCAGCTCGAGAGCGCCGTTGCTGACCAAGGCGCTATCGCCGAAGCAAAGAGCCGACACTATGAAAGCTTGCTAAAGAAGGTCACCCAAGATGCTGAGGTCAAACTTGCCAGCGTTCAAATGGACCACGATCAGGCCTTGATCAGCTTTCGAGAGGGAATCAAGGCTTCTGCTATCGTCTCCCTGCTACAAGCACGCATCAAGATGGCCTATGAGGCCAAGGAGACGGGCCTTGTTTGTCCATCTTGGCCAGTTGAATCTTGGGTGGCTAAATTGAAGGAGCTCGGAGGCAAAGCTGTGCCCCTTCCTACTGAAGCTGGCGAGTCTTCTAAGTCAGCAGAGGTGGTGGTCCAGGCTGGAGAGAAGAAGGATGTTGGAGCTGATGCTGAGATGGACGTTGGCAAGGATGCTGCGCAGGATGCTGGTCAGGATGCTGGTGCTGAGAAGCCTGAGAAGGTTGGAGGTGATGCCGCTGTGTGAGGGCATTCAGGTGGGCGATGACGGATATACGTGCCAAGGCCAGAGCCCACCTTTTTGAATTTGAATGTTGGTCTGTAGTCCCATAAACAATTTACTTTTCTGCACTTTAATTTCCCGTACCTGAACAATTTACATTTCCTGCATGCTTTTTGAACAATACAACAGTTGAAGGTGGATGGGTCTCGGTTTGAGATGAATCCTTCAACTGTTGGGTAAATATGGTTATGAACTACTAGTGCTCTTAGTGGATGGGCCTTGTTTTGAGGTGAAACTAAGAGCACATCTTTTGGTATGTTAATAATATAACTACTCTTTTGACTTTATTATTGTTGTTATTAGCGCACAAATTTTACTTATGAAAACTGTTTTGTTTAAACATTTTTGGGAATATTGTGGTAAAATATCCTGACTAGTATTCTACGAGATATCCTGGTCAGGATATTGTCATATAACTTAGAAGACTTAAATCATTTGAAAAAGGAGAGATCATACCAAAGACTTTTAGGGAATCAATTTCAATCTTCCACCTTAGGTATGTCCCCAGTGCACACTTACAAACTTGGATCCAACCTTTGAATAGTATAATGTATGTCCCCTGTGTATGACACAGAAATGCAAATGTATTCACACTTTGGTTTGAATAAATTTCAAACACTCCGAAGCAAAAATCTCGATATCCTGAAATGAATCATTAGCATACTGGGGATAAACCCTTAATATCCTGGGGATAAACCCTGAGTTTCATGCGCTACAGGCGAGAGTGTATAAACTCCTAGACTTAGAAAGGTGAAAACCTTTAAACCTTTGAGAGTATGAAAATACTCTTTCGTGAGAGAGGGTGATCAATCCTCATATACCTTTAGAATCCAGGATATAGCCAACAGTAACGAAATTGTCAGCCACTTTTACATGAACTGGTCCCGCTACCTTGAACTACACCTAGATAACTTGCGCTCCAGGCGAGGTGTTTAAACCCAATTCGTGAGAAAGGTGAATACCTTTAAACCTGTGAAGGGATCAGGATCCCTTAAACGTGAGAGAGGGGGCCAATCCTCTAATCTTTCGAAGTATCCTGAGTGCATATCCTGGAGCTATATCCCGAGGCATATACTGCAAAACAACCTTAAACTAAAGTGGGTGTTAGCCTGGCTAGCACCTCTCCGATGCTTAAGTCAGTATTGGGTTCAAATAAAATAGAATTATATTTAAAAGAGATAGAATTCATACCATCCCGAGTTAGAAATTAAATTCTAAACTCACTTGAAATAGGCTTTGAGATGTATAGCATTCCAGGATCTTGGTAGTATATCCCCCTCCATATTCTTAAGCCGGTATGCTCCTTTTCCGGATTCCGATTCAATCTCATAAGGTCCTTCCCACTTAGGAGCTAACTTTCCATTAGCAGGATTAATAGTATTCTGAAAAGCCTTCCTTAGTACCCAATTTCTAACTTGAAACATTCTAGTCCTTAGATTCTTGTTATATGCTCTGGGTATCCTCTGTTGATATGTTGCCATCCTTAGCTTCGCTGCATCTCTTGTTTCACCCACAGTGTCTAACTCTTGGCACAGAGCTTCAGGATTCTGCTCAGGATCCCGGAGGTTAGATCTTGCTGTAGGTATTATCATCTCTGTTGGGTTTACTGCCTCTGCTCCAAATACTAAGGAGAAAGGGGTTTGGCCAGTTGCACTCTTTATTTTTGTTCTATCAGCCCACAAAACAAAAGGTAGTTCTTCTGCCCATCTTCCGTTTTTAGCTCCTAGTCTCTTTTTCAGGTTGTTGACTATTATCTTGTTTGAGGATTCTGCTTGCCCATTTGCTTGAGGATGCACCGGAGTATATGTGATCATTTTGATTCCCCAACTCTTGCAAAAGTCAGTAGTCCTCTTACTTATGAACTGAGAACCATTGTCATAGATTATCTCAGCTGGTACTCCAAACCTGGTCAGGATATTTCTCTTTATGAAGGATACTACTTCTTGGTCTCTAACTTGAACAAATGCTTCAACTTCAACCCATTTAGAAAAATAGTCAGTCATTGCTAGCATAAAAACTCTTCCTCCCGGAGCTTTCGACAACTTTCCTACTATGTCCATTCCCCATTTCATGAATGGCTAAGGGGAAGCTATAATGGTTCAGCCGGTTGGTGCAATATGTTGCTATGCCTCTGACATGCATCACATCTTCGAGCATATTCTGCAACATCTTTCTTCATTGTCGGCCAATAGTATCCTGTTCTCAATACTTTCGAGAATAAAGATCTGCCCCTAGTATGATTACCACAATCCCCTTCATGTATATCCTGAAGTACTTCTTTGGCTTCAGGATCCTCCAAGCACCTCAAATACGGTCCTGCAAGAGATTTCTTATATAAAATATTATTTATAATAGTGAATCGTGATACCTTCATCCTAAATGCCTTAGGATTTTGATCTCCGGGGATGTGTCCTTCCTTGAGATATCTTATGATTGGAGCCGTCTAGGATATAGGATCCAGTTCAGGATATTCTGCTCCAGGATCCTGAATACCCACTACTTCTTTATCCTGAGGATCCGTTGCAGGATATAAGATATGTAATATCGGTATTTGGGTCCCTTCTGGTATCCTGATCGATGATTCCAGATTTGCTAAGGCATCTGCTTCAGCATTATCCTCCCTTGGTACCTGTTCAAGTGTAAAAACATCGAAATATCCTGCTAGTTTTTGAGAATATCGAGGTATTCGATTAACTTCTCACCTTTAACTGCATAGGACCCATTAAAATGGTTAGTAATTAACAAAGAGTCAACATATACTTGCAAATTTTTAATACTCATGCTCTTAGCCAATTCTAATCCTGCAATTAAAGCCTCATATTCTGCTTCATTATTAGTAGCAGGGAACTCACACCTAATAGCCTGGGGTAATATGTCCCCCTGTGGCGATTTTAGTAGTATTCCCAATCCTACTCCTCTAATATTAGATGCACCGTCAGTATATAATGTCCAGAATCCTGAGGATTCTCCTAATTGTTGGACTTCTAGGTCTACCTCATCCTGAATGTCACTACTGAAATCAGCCACAAAGTCAGCTAAAGCCTGAGATTTTATGGCATTTCTAGGTTCATATACTAAATCATAGGCACTTAATTTTACTGACCACTTAGCCATCCTGCCTGACATCTCTGGTTTCCTAAGCACATTTCTAACAGGATAATTTGTCTTAACATGAATCCTATGTGTCTCAAAGTAATGTCTAAGCTTCATTAATGCCATAACTAATGCTAGTATCAATTTTTCTAAATGAGAATACCTAGTTTCAGCATTTAACAAACTTTTACTAACATAATAAACAGGATATTGCTGACCTTCATGGTCCTTAACAAGGACGGCACTTACAGCATTCCCTGATACCGCGAGGTATAGGGATAGTGGTTCACCATTCTCAGGCTTCATCAGTAGAGGTGCACTTGAAAGATATTTCTCCAAATCCTGCAAGGCTACTTCATGCTTCTCACCCCATTCGAATTTCTTGTTCTTCTTCAGGATATCATAAAACTCCTTGCATTTCTCTGAGGATCTTGAAATAAATCTGTTCAATGCTGCCACTCGCCCTGTTAAGCGTTGAACATCCTTCATATTCGAAGGTGATTTGATATCCAAGATGGCTTTAATCTGCTCCGGGCTCGCCTCTATCCCTCTTTTGGTCACCATATATCCTAGAAACTTTCCTGCCCCCACTCCGAAATGACATTTAGCAGGATTTAGCTTCATGTTATACTGATCCAGGATATCAAATGCTCCTTTAATATCCTGGAGGTGATCCTCAGCTTTTCTTGATTTTACCACCATATCATCAATGTATACCTCCATAGTGTCCCCCAGTTTGTCTTTGAACATCATGTTTACCAATCTTTGGCATGTTGCACCTGCATTTTTCAAACCAAAAGGCATAGCTGTATAACAATAAATACATGTTGGTGTCATGAAGGCAGTATCCTCCTGGTCAGAAGGTTCCATTTGGATCTGCTGAAATCCTGTCATGCAAACGTGGATATCCTGCATTTCAAAAAGTTAGTAAGTTGTTCCTCAATATTCTGAGGGATATTGGTTCCACCAAGATATCTGGATTATCCTGGTCCAGGATAATTTTCTTAACATCCTGCTCTGAACACTCCGCGATATCCTGGGCTGGTATCTTTAATTGCTATGTTGCATTGGGCTTGGTTGAGGATTTCATCGAGGATGAGTAACACTCCTTCGCCTCCTGCTGATCACTATCAGCTTTGACAACCCCCCAAGGGGTAGGGATCTTGATGCACTGATGATAAGTCGATGGCACAGCCTTCATGTCATGGATCCATGGCCTACCCAATATAATATTGTAGCAGGATAAGGAGTCCATGACACAGAAGCGTTGCATTGAGTTGACCCCTTCAACATACACATGCAACTTTATTTCTCCCACGGTACTCCTGGCTTCTCTACTGAACCCAACAAGCACAGTGGATTTCGATGTAATATCCATCGGGGATACATTTATCCTCCTCAGTGTTTCCAGCTGAATTATGTTGGCGGAGCTGCCATTATTCACCAGTATCCTGCGCACAAAATCATTAGCAACATATAAAGTTATTACCAGAGCGTCATGGTGAGGATCCTGGACAGTATCCCTGTCATCAGCATCAAATGTGATCACTTTGTCAGTTGTGAGTGTAGTCATCCTGACAGGTTTGTCTCCCCTTTCGGCTTTAGCTTCTTTTGCATGCCTCTTTGCTGCCGAATATGAAGTCCCACAAATGTCGGATCCCCCCGAAATGAAGTTGATTATTTTGGCATCCGGGGGAGGTGAGGCTGCTCGTTCAGGATCCTTCTCAGTATCCTGACCCTTATTCTTCTTTCTTCCTAAGAGATCTTTCAAATATCCCTTGCTTAGAAGATAGCTTATCTCTTTCCTCAAAGCAATGCAGTCCTCGGTCATATGTCCGAAATCTTCGTGGAAAGCACACCATTTTGATTTGTCTTTCCAATCCGCTTTTTGTTGATTCTTTCGAGGCCATCTTGCCTTGTCCCCTAGACCCTGCATGGCATACATCAATTCAGGAATGTTAACAGAAAAGCAATATTCTGATAATTCAGGATACTCTTCAGGATCCTCATCTTCGACAGCATTCACTCTCTTATTCTCATTTCTGCCATATGGCTTAGGCCGATACGACTTGAATGAGGATTCTGATTTCCTGTTAGTTGACTCATAAGTGTTAGATGAGTTCATCCTTTCTTGCATCTTTCTGTCATCTTCCAACCGAATGTATCTTAGGGCCCTGTTCCGAGCTTCATCCAGGTTCCTGCATGGGTTCATTACAAGGTCTTGGTAAAATTGAGAATCTTTTTGCAACCCCATCTTGAAAGCTTGCACAGCTGTTGCAACATCAAGATGAGGAATGTCCAGTGATTCTCGGCTAAACTTGTTCACATAATCCCTAAGGGATTCCTGAGGCCCTTGTGTTATCCTGTAGAGATCACTTGTTAGTTTTTCAAAGCTCCTACTACAAGAAAACTGACTATTAAATAAATTTACTAAATGAGCAAAAGATGTGATTGAATGCGGAGGAACATTCAAGAGCCACTTCAAAGCTGATCCTGTCAAGGTTGAACCAAAACCCTTGCACAAGCATGCTTCTTTGAGATCCGGAGGGATAGGGTTGATCTCCATCCTCTCCCTATACTGAGCAATATGCTCCTCAGGATCCGTCGTTCCGTCGTAAAGCTTCATATTGGGGGTTTGGAACCTCTTTGGAATCTCAGCATCACAGATAGGATATGCAAAGCGAGATATCTTATGGCTATCTTGAGACACTTCCGGGATTGGCTGGACCACCCCGGGTACACTTGATATCATGTCCTTCAATTTTTGAAGTTCCCTGGTAAGTGCTGACGTCACACCCGTATCCTGCAAGGATCCACTATTGTTAGTAGCATGAGTATTATTATTATTATTTAATATGTTACTCGTTGGAGGATTCTGCCCATATCCTGAGGCATATCCTGAGCTCCTTATGGTCGATATCCTGACCGAGGAGGGTATTTCAGGAGTATGATTCTGAGGAAGACTGGGCACAATATTCCCCCTGTTATTCTCTGTATACACGGCTGAACTGAAGTTCAAAGCTCTGGGTTGTAATGGAGTGACAATATCCTCAGCGGATCTGCTCGAGCCAGACTTCAGGAGTTGTATTTCCCTTAAAAGCATTTGGTTTGTTTCTTGCTGCTGCCTCATTTGTTCCTGCACACTTCCAAACAAGGTTAAAATTTCATCGTTAGATGCTAAAACAGGGGCAGACTCTTGAACAGTGCGAGTAGGGATAATATCCTGAGGTCGTGTAGAAGCTGGCATTCTTGGAGGAGGTGGTGGAAGCACCGAACCTGTAGTAACAGAAGTCGTAGCAGACATAGTAGAGGAACTCATGTTTGATCGTGAGGCCATTGTGGACAATGTGGCAAAAAGTTTTGAAAATAAAAAACCGATTAGCGACTTAACAAAAAATTTTAGTAGAGATAGCACCACTTGCCCCACGGTGGGCGCCAAATTGTTTTGGTCAAAAATTACCGAAGCAATTTAGTGATCAAATTAGTAATGTGAGGTAGTGTGCTAAAAAGTTTAAGGAAAATATGCTTGTTGAGTTATTTAGAAAATCAGTATTCAGGATACAGCTCAGGATATTGAGCTGTATCTACGATCAAACAGTGAGTAAATAATAAGTAAAAAGTAAGGAAGACGACACGAGATGTACGAGGAAAGCCCTTGATCAATCTAGATCGCCGGCATAAAACCTCGGGAGCTGACAATCGCAGCTGCCTTGTTCTTCTTATTGCTTTAAACTTCAAGATACAGTGCAGGATATCAACCAGATCTCTAAGTGTTACAATGAATTCGTGTGAGAGTACAATTTGCGAGAGAGCAAGTGTTGGTGTGTAGTGAGTGTGATTGCAGTGAAATTGTTGTGTCCTATTCGATCTGGTGTTCCTCCTATTTATAGTAACGAAATACAAACAAATATCCCTATAAATATGGGATGCTCCGAATATTCCATCACGAACGTTGTAGACCGAGTAATAAGGCTTCAACGTCTTTCTTTGAACGGTTTGGACCGAGTCTTCCGCAGAACAAGTCTTTGTGAACGTTGCTAGCTTCCAGCCCACGTACCTGCACATAATCCGTTAGTGATCCTGAGGATACCATTCAGGATATTACCAGTACCCTGAATCCACACCCCGGATATAAACAGATATTATTTAATCAAGATATAAGCCAAGATATTTCTCAGGATATGAGCTCAGAAATTAGCCCACAACAGCAATGACGGATTATTTCTCTAAGTGGGTCGAGGCTGAAGCATTCGTTCAAGTAAGAGACCAAGAAGTAGTATCCTTCATAAAGAGGAATATCCTGACTAGGTTTGGAGTACCAGCTGAGATCATTTGTGATAATGGGGCCCAGTTTATAAGCAAAAGGACTACTGACTTTTGCAAGAGTTGGGGAATCAAAATGATCACATCTACTCCGGTACATCCTCAAGCGAATGGACAAGCCGAATCCTCGAACAAGATAATAGTCAATAACTTAAAGAAGAGACTTGGAGCCAAAAAAGGAAGATGGGCGGAAGAGTTACCCTTTGTTTTGTGGGCTGATAGGACAACGGTGAAGAATGCAACTGGCCAAACCCCGTTTTCCTTGGTATTTGGAGCAGAGGCAATGATTCCAACAGAAATGACGATACCTACTGCAAGATCTATGCTACAGGATCCTGAACAGAATCCTGAAGTCTTATGTCAGGATCTGGATACTATAGATGAAAAAAGAGATGCAGCAAGGCTGAGGATAGCAGCATATCAACAAAGAATATCCAGAGCATATAATAAGAACATAAGGACTAGAAGATTTCGAGTTGGTGATTGGGTGCTGAGAAAGGCTTTTCAAAATACCACTAATCCTGCCGATGGCAAGCTAGCTCCGAAATGGGAAGGACCTTATGAAGTCGAGTCAGAAGCAGGGAAAGGAGCATATCGACTCAGGAATGTGGAAGGAGATATGCTACCAAGATCTTGGAATGCAATACATTTAAAGCTCTATTTCAAGTAAGAGTAGAATTTATTTTCTATCTCGGAATGGTATGTGTTCTATCTCTTTAAAATATATTTGTTTATTATCTTGAACCCAATACTGACTTAAGCATCGGAGGGGTGTTAGCCAAGCTAACACCCACCTTAGTTTACAATTGTTTTGCAGGATATGTTTCAGGATATAGCTCCAGGATATATACTCAGGATAAATCGAAAGATTAGAGGATTGGCCCCCTCTCTCACGTTTAAGGGATCCTGATCCCTTCAAAGGTTTAAAGGTATTCACCTTTCTTTCGAATTGGGTTTAAACACCTCGCCTGGAGCGCAAGTTATCTAGGTGTAGTTCAAGGTAGCGGGACCAGTTCATGTAAAAGTGGCTGACAATTTCGTTACTGTTGGCTATATCCTGGATCCTAAAGGTATATGAGGATTGATCACCCTCTCTCACGAAAGAGTATTTTCATACTCTCAAAGGTTTAAAGGTTTTCACCTTTCTAAGTCTAGGAGTTTATACACTCTCGCCTGTAGCGCATGAAATTCAGGGTTTATCCCCAGATATCAGGGTTTATCCCCAATATGCTAAGGATTCTTCTCAGGATATCAGGGGTTCTGCCCTTGGGCATTCGGAATTCATTCGAGCCAAAAGGTAAACACATTTGTGTCTTTGTCAAACGCAGGGGACACACATCATCCTAATCCAAAGGATGGATCCAAGTTTATAAGTATTCACTGGGGACAAATTTATGATAAAGGATTGGAACTGATTCTCTAAGAATCTCTGGTATGATCTCTCCTTTTTATTTGGACAATTTATGGGTTATATTTCAATATCCTTTTCAAGATATCTTTCAGGATATCCCCCAGGATACATTTATGATATATGTTCCTAAGAATGTTCAAACCAAACAATTTTCACAAGTAAAATTTGTATGTTAATGTCAACAATAATAAAGTCAAAAGGGTAGTCATATTATTAACATGTCAAAAGGTGTGCTCTTAGTTTCACCTCAAAACAGGGCCCATCCACTAAGAGCACTAAAGTTTGTTACCATATTTACCCAACAGTTGAAGGATTCATCTCAAACCGAGACCCATCCACCTTCAACTATTGTATTGTTCAAAAAGCATGCAGGAAATGTAAATTGTTCAGGTGCAGGAAAGTAAAGTGCGGAAAAGTAAATTGTTTTTGGGACTACAAACCAACATTCAAATTCAAAAAGGTGGGCTCTGGCCTTGGCACGTATATCCGTCATCGCCCACCTAAATGCCCTCACACAACGGCATCACCTCCAACCTTCTCAGACTTCTCTGCTCCAACATTTTTACCAGCATCCTGCGCAGCATCCTGACCAATGTCCATCTCAGCATCACCTCCAGCGTCCTTCTTTTCTCCAGCTTGGACCACCACCTCTGTTGGCTTGGAAGACTCACCGGCTTCAGCGGGAAGTGGCACAGCTTTGCCTCCGAGCTCCTTCAACTTGGCCACCCAGGATTCAACTGGCCAAGATGGACAAACAAGGCCCGTCTCCTTGGCCTCGTAGGCCATCTTGATGCGTGCTTGTAGCAAGGAAACGATAGCAGAAGCCTTGACTCCCTCTCGAAAGCTGATCAAGGCCTGATCATGGTCCATTTGAACGCTGGCAAGTTTGACCTCAGCATCTTGGGTGACCTTCTTTAGCAAGCTTTCATAGTGCCGGCTCTTTGCTTCGGCAATGGCACCTTGGTCAGCAACGGTACTCTCGAGCTGCTTGATCCTGGCTTCATGAAGTGCCACAGTACCACAAGCGTCATTGTACAAGTGGAGCAAATGCTGGAGGCCCTATACATTGATCACAGGTATGGGGGTTAGAATATATGCTGACTAAGACATCCTACCAGGATACCCTGTTAGGATATACGTGCAGGATATATGTGCAGGATATATATGAAGGATATGCGGCAGGATATTACCTTGTTGAGGAAGGATGTCATTGGCTCTAAGGAGTCGGAGAAGCTGAGCTCATCATAGGAGAACCCTTCAGAGCCGGGAGTACTGACCTCAAGGCCCTTTCTCTTTTTCGCTGCGGAAGCACGGGTTCTTGGATTGGTCTTGGGAGCCGGGAGTGGCTTGGAGCTGGTGGTAGCAGGAGTCTCCTTCTTGACTATGGCTGGAGTTGGATAGCTGTCAAGTTCATCCAGGTCTAGATAGACTGGGACTTTGCTGGAATCTGCACACAGGGAGTAAATTCTAAATCCCTCCTATAAATAACAGATAAGAAGCATACGTGTGCAGGATATCTTGCAGGATCCTTACCAGACATGTTGGCACTTGAAAGAGGACTTGGAGTTGGTGGAGAAGGGTTGAAACTTCTTTCTGCCTCTGGGAGAAGTCTAATGGCGTCTATTCTTTCTTGAGAATTGGCAAGAGGAGGAGCAATCTTCCTGAAATCAGCTGCACAATAAAGAAGATAAGTTAGTTCAGGATATGGAACAGGATAAGCGACAGGATCATTCTTAAACCCTAAATCCTACCCTTTTTCAACCATTGTAACGGATATTCCGTCCCACCAGGGATTGAGTCCCTTTTTACAAAGAAAAACTTGGATTGCCAACCATCCTCGTTCTTGGTGGCACGAAGTATCAATGGGTCACCGGAAGTAGAATAAAACAGAAATCTACATGATCCGTGGCATCTAAGCTTGTAAGCCAGGGGGAGATCACGGATGGAAAGATCAGGAATGTGATTTCTCTTGATCTGGTCAAGAACAGTTAAGACACGCCAGAGCATTGGCATTGTTTGGCTAAAGGAGATTTTTGTGATGTTAAAGAACTCGGTGATGAAGTCCGGAAAGGGGAATTGTAGCCCTAGGGTAAAAGGGAAAGCACTAAAGCAAATCCACTCGTTGGAGACCATATCTGACCGGATTTCACGGTCAAACGGTCTAAATATAGTTCCTTCCGGGAAGATACCGGAGGATTTTAAGGCAGACAGGTGGGCACTATCAAAGGTACAGGCTTCCTTCTCCGGTTCTTGGAGAAGGTTTTGTTGGTAGAACGTAGGGGCCGAGTCACCTGAACTAGATCTTGTTTGGCGCGGCATTTGATCGCCTGAATTTTTCGCCGGAGAGAAAAGATGAAGATAAGTAAGAAAGATAGAGAGAAAATGTACCTTTTTCCTTGTCGATTATGATTAAAAAAGGGATGAGGATGAGAAGATATAGGGCATGATGAGTAGATATAGGCTGGGTAGTTGCAAACGGTCACATCACAGGTCTTATCTCTTAATTGCCTCGGTTTGCGTAAAAAATGTAACCGTTAGTAATGAGGATACTAAACGGTAACATTTTTGGGGACAATTGTTGTGGGCTAATTTCTGAGCTCATATCCTGAGAAATATCTTGGCTTATATCTTGATTAAATAATATTTGTTCATATCCGGGGTGCAGATTCAGGGTATTGGTAATATCCTGAATGGTATCCTCAGGATCACTAACGGATTATGTGCAGGTACGTGGGCTGGAAGCTAGCAACGTTCACAAAGACTTATTATGCGGAAGACTCGGTCAAAACCGTTCAAAGAAAGACGTTGAAGCCTTATTACTCGGTCTACAACGTTCGTGATGGAATATTCGGAGCATCCCATATTTATAGGGATATTTGTTTGTATTTCGTTACTATAAATAGGAGGAACACCAGATCGAATAGGACACAACAATTTCACTGCAATCACACTCACTACACACTAACACTTGTTCTTTCGCAATCTGTACTCTCACACGAGTTCATTGTAACACTTAGCGATCTGGTTGATATCCTGCACTGTATCCTGAAGTTTAAAGCAATAAGAAGAACAAGGCAGCTGCGATTGTCAGCTCCCGAGGTTTTATGCCGGCGATCTAGATTGATCAAGGGCTTTCCTCGTACATCTCGTGTCGTTTCCTTTACTTTTTTCTTATTATTTGCTCACTGTTTGATCGTAGATACAGCTCAATATCCTGAGCCGTATCCTGAATACTGATTTTCTAAATAACTCAACAAGCATATTTTCTATAAACTTTCTAGCACACTACCTCACATTACTAATTTGATCACTAAATTGCTTCGGTAATTTTTGACCAAAACAGATACCACTTCCAGATCTCTAACTTGAACAAATGGTTCTGCTTCAACCCACTTGGAGAAATAATCCGTCATTGCTAACATAAAAACCTTTCCTCCTGGAGCCTTTGGAAGCTTTCCCACTATATCCATACCCCACTTCATAAATGGCCAAGGGGAAACAATAGGATACAATGGTTCAGCAGGCTGATGTAGTATGTTACTATGTCTTTGACAGGCGTCACATCTTCGAACATATTCTGTGGCATCTCTCCTTATTGTCGGCCAATAATATCCTGTCCTTAATACTTTTGAGAATAATGACCTGCCCCCAGTATGGTTACCACAATCCCTTTCGTGTATATCCTGAAGTACTTCTTTGGTTTCAAGATCCTCCAAGCACCTCAGATATGGTCCTGCAAGAGATTTCTTATACAAAACATCATTTATAATAGTGAATCGTGATACCTTCATCCTAAAGGCTTTAGGATTCTCATTCTTTGGGATGTATCCTTCCTTTAGATATCTCATGATTGGAGCTGTCGAGGACTTAGGATCCTCCTCAAGATAGTCATCATCAGGATCCTGAACACTTATTACTTCCTTATCCTGAGGATTCGTCGCAGGATATAGGATATGTAATATTGGTATCCGGGTTCCTTCCGGTATCCTGACCGATGATCCCAGATTTGCCAAGGCATCAGCTTCAGCATTATCTTCTCTTGGTACCTGTTCAAGTGTAAATATATCGAAATATCCTGCTAATTTTTTGAGAATTTCGAGATACTCAATTAACTTCTCTCCCTTAACTGCATAGGATCCATTAAAATGATTAGTGATTAACAAGGAGTCAACATATACTTGCAAATTTTTAATATTCATATTTTTAGCCAACTCTAATCCTGCAATTAATGCCTCATATTCTGCCTCATTATTAGTAGAAGGAAATTCACACCTAATAGCCTGGGGTAATATGTCCCCCTGTGGCGATTTTAGTAGTATACCTAAACCTACACCTCTTACGTTAGATGCACCATCAGTATATAATGTCTAGCATTCTAAGTTTTCTCCTAGCTGCTGTACTTCTAAATCTACTTCGTTCTGAATGTCACTACTAAAATCAGCCACAAAGTCAGCTAAAGCCTGAGACTTTATGGCATTTCTAGGTTCATATACTAAGTCATAATTACTCAATTTCACTGACCACTTGGCCATCCTACCTGACATCTTTGGTTTCCTAAGCACGTTTTTAATAGGATAATTGGTTTTAACATGAATCCTATGTGTCTCAAAGTAATGTCTAAGCTTCGTTGATGCCATAACTAATGCTAGTATCAACTTTTCTGAATGAGAATATCTAGTTTCAGCATCTAATAGACTTTAACTAACATAATAGACAGGATATTGCTGACCTTCGTGGTCCTTTATAAGAACGGCACTTACAGCATTCCCTGATACAGCGAGGTATAGGGATAGTGGTTCACCATTTTCAGGCTTCATCAATAGAGGTGCAGTTGAGAGATATCGCTTCAAATCCTGCAAGGCTGCTTCATGCTTTGCTCCCCATTCGAACTTCTTGTTCCTTTTGAGGATATCATAAAATTCCTTGCATTTTTCCGAGGATCTTGAAATAAATCTGTTCAACGCTGCTACTCGGCCTGTTAGTCGTTGAACATCCTTCATATTTGAAGGTGATTTGATATCCAGGATGGCTTTAATCTGCTCCGGGCTTGCCTCTATTCCTCTTTTAGTCAGCATATATCCTAGAAACTTTCCTGCTTCCACTCCGAAATGGCACTTAGCAGGATTTAGCTTCATGTTGTATTGATCCAGGATATCAAATGCTCCCTTGATATCCTGGAGGTGATCCTCAACCTTTCTATATTTCACCACCATATCGTCAATATATACCTCCATGGTGTCCCCCAACTTATCTTTGAACATCATATTCACCAATCTCTGGTATGTTGCACCTGCATTTTTCAAACCGAAAGGCATAGCAGTATAGCAATCAATACCTGTTGGTGTCATGAAGGCAGTATCCTCCTGGTCCGAAGGTTCCATTTGAATCTGCTGAAATCCTGAGGATGCGTCCATGAACGTTAACATCTCATGCCCAGCAGTAGCATCCACCATTGCATCGATATGAGGAAGAGGGAATGGGTCTTTAGGACAAGCCTTATCCAAGTCTGTGTAATCTACACAGACCCTCCATTTCCCATTTTTCTTCTGTACTACGACCACATTTGCCAGCCATCTCGGAAACTTGACTTCTCTGATCATTTTGGACTTTAACAATCTTTCAACTTCCTCTTGGATAATTATATTTCGTTCAGGAGCAAACATCCTTCTTTTTTGCTGAACAGGCTTGAACGACCCGCCAATTCCAAGCTTGTGAGTAATAACGTCTTTGGATATGCCTGTCATATCCTCATGCTTCCATGCAAATGTCGACATCCTGCACTTCAAAAAGTTAGTTAATTGTTCTTCAATATCCTGAGGGATATTGGTTCCTACGAGCACCGAGATATCAGGATTATCCTGATCCAGGATAACTTTCTTCATATCCTGCTCTGAAGCCTCCACAATATCCCGGGCTCGCATCTTTAATTGCTATGCTGGATTGGGCTTGGTTAAGTATTTCATTGAGGATGAGTAGCATTCCTTCGCCTCCTGCTGATCACTATCAACCTTGACAACCCCCCAAGGGGTAGGGATCTTGATGCACTGATGATAAGTCGATGGTACAACCTTCATATCATGGATCCATGGCCTGCCTAATATGATATTATACCAGGACAGGGAGTCCATCACACAGAAACGTTGTATCGAGTTGACCCCTTCAACATATACTGGTAACTTTATCTCCCCTACGGTATTCCTAGCTTCTCCACTGAAACCAACGAGCACAGTGGACTTCAAAATGGTTAGCAACATATAATGTTATTACGAGAGCATCATGGTGAGGATCCTGAACAGTATCCATGTCATCACTATCGAAAGTGATCACTTTATCGATTGTAAGGGTAGTCATCCTGGCCGGTTTGTCTCCCCTTTCAGTCTTTGCTTCCTTTGCATGTCTCTTGGCCGCAGAATACGAAGTCCCACAAATGTCGGATCCCCCGAAATAAAGTTAATTATTTTGGTATCTGCTGGGGGTGATGCTGCTCTTTCAGGATCCTGCCCTTTATTCTTTTTTCTTCCCAGCAAATCCTTCAGGTATCCCTTGCTTAACAGGTAACTTATTTCTTTCCTTAGAGCAATGCAATCCTCTGTCACATGTCTGAAATCTTCATGGAAGGCACACCACTTGGATTTATCCTTCCAATCAGCTTTCTGCTGGTTCTTTCGAGGCCACCTAGCTTTGTCTCCTAAACCCTGCATAGCATACATTAACTCAGGTATATTAACAGAAAAGCAGTATTCAGATAATTCAGGATATTCTTCAGGATCCTCGTCTTCAACAACATTCACTTTCTTGTTATCATTTCTACCATCTGGCTTGGAGCGATATGGTCTATACGAGGATTCTGATTTCATGTTGGTCGATTCGTAGGTTGAGGTAGAATTCATCCTCTCTTGCATCTTTTTGTCATCTTCCAAGCGGATATATCTCAAAGCCCTGTTACGAGCTTCGTCGAGATTCCTGCAGGAATTCATTACAAGATCCTAATAAAACTGAGAATCCTTTTGTAACCCCATCTTGAAAGCTTGCACAACTGTTGCAACATCAAGATGTGGGATATCCAAGGATTCTCTACTGAACTTATTCACATAATCCCTCAAGGATTCCTGAGGTCCTTGAGTTATCCTGTAAAGGTCACTGGTTAGTTTCTCAAAACTCTGACTACAAGAAAATTGACTGTTAAATAAATTAACCAAATGAGAAAACGAAGTAATTGAGTGAGGAGGAACATTCAACAGCCATTTTAAGGCTGATCCTGTAAAGGTAGAACCGAAACCCTTGCATAAGCATGCTTCCTTGAGATCTGGAGGGATAGGATTGATTTCCATCCTCTCCCTATACTGGGCAATATGCTCTTCAGGATCCGTAGTCCCATCATACAGTTTCATGTTGGGGGTCTGAAATCTTTTTGGGATTTCATCATCACAGATAGGATATGCAAAGCGGGATATCATGTGGCTATCTTGAGATACTTCCGGAATTGGCTGGACCACTCCAGGTACACTGGATATCATGTCCTTCAATTTCTGGAGCTCCCTGGTAAATGTTGACGTCATACCAGCATCCTGCAAAGACCCATTGTTGTTAGTAGCAAGAATATTATTATTTGACACATTACCGGTCTGAGGATTCTGGCCATATCCTGGAGCATATCCTAAACTCCTCATAGTTGACATCCTGACCGAGGAGGGTATCTCAGGGGTATGATTCTGAGAATGGCTTGGGACGATATTCCCCCTGTTATCCTCAGTGTAAACTGCGGAACTGAAGTTCAAAGCCCTAGGCTGTATAGGAGTGACAATTTCTTCAGCAGGTCTACTTGGGCCAGATTTCAAGAGTTGTATTTCTCTCATCAGCATCCGATTAGTTTCCTGCTGCTGCCTCATCTGTTCCTGTACACTACCAAACAAATTCAGAATTTCATCATTAGATGCCAAAACAGGACCGGATCCCTGGGTACTGGGAGCAGGGATCACATCCCGAGCTACATGACTTTCAGCTCCGTGTAATGAAGCTTGCATTCTCGGAGGAGGAGGCGGAAGCACCGAACCAATTGTTGCAGAGGTTGTAGCAGACATGGTGGAAGAGCTCATGTTTGATCTCGAGGCCAATGAAAACAATTTAGAAAAAAGTTTTGATAATAGAAAACCGAGTAATGATTTTACTAAAGTTTTTAGCAAAAATAGCACCACTTGCCCCACGGTGGGCGCCAAATTGTTTTGGTCAAAAATTACCGAAGCAATTTAGTGATCAAATTAGTTAAGTGAGGTAGTGTGCTAGAAATATGTATGAAAAATATATTAACCAAGTTGATTATAAAAACAGTTTCAGGATACAGCTCAGGATATAGAGCTGTATCTGTGATCAAACAATGAGTAAAAAGGTAAAAGTTGACACGTGATGTACGAGGAAAGCCCTTGATCAATCTAGATCGCCGGCACAAAACCTCGGGAGCTGAAAATCGCAGCTGCCTTATTCTTCTATTGCTTTAAATACCAGGATACAGTGCAGGATGTGGTGCGGATCAGCTATGTGTTACAACGTAATTCGAATACAAGTGTTGTGTGTAGTGTTTGTAGTGAGCTAGAGCAAAAGTGTTTGAAAGTGTGAAAGTTGGGTGCCTTAATCTGATCCGCCCTCATCTATTTATAGTAAAAGAAGTGTAACAAACTATCCTAATTAACCGGGATCCGGCGAATATTCCCCACTCGAACGTTGTAGACCTGGTCTTTCGGGTTCAACGTCTCTCCCATAACAAACACGCCCGAGTCTTGAGGAGAAGAAGTCCATCTGACTGTTAGTAACCCCCAGCCTTTAACCTGCACGTGGTTAATTCAATCAACCTCAGGATATCGCTCAGGATGTTAGCAATATCCCAGTCTAGTATCCTGGTCACAAATAAACAATTAAAAGCAGGATATTAGTCAAGATATATACGCTCAGAAAATGACCCATAACAATCTTATGATGTTTATACAACTGTTTGATCAATTGGTTTTTAATATTTTATAAGCAATTGTTATCAAAATCCTTTTTTTATTAAAATTTCTAATCCATTTGTTTAGTACAAAGCCAGAAAGTTTTGGGGCGAACCATGATCTCGGTTTTAATCACGTAAGTGTTGTTTTGGTGAAGAAGAGGATTAAATTTGATCAAATTGAGTTCAAATTGTTCATCAACAGGAAGATATTAAAACCAGATTGACTTTTGTAAAGTTAAAGTTTATTTGTTTCCTTGTGTGTGTTCATTCAATTTTCGATTTAAATACTTCTTTGATTATTGATGATTTAATTCGTGAAATTTTAGAATCGGTTGTACAAGCCCGTAGGTGTTATACTTCAACCTTCACATCCTGTTACAACTATCAAATCTATCTTTTCTATAAAAGGAGAAAACTAAGTGACATAAGAAAAGCTGAGGTGGCAGCCATAGAGGCTGTCCAACAAGGCTTTTCTTATGTCATTACTGCATCATAAACCTTAATATATAAAATCACTTTAATTTTCAAATATCGGGCCCAAATCAATACTTTCAAAGGTCTGTTCGTTATCAAAATTTTAAACCTCTGCCCACATACAAAAGGGTAGCTGTTTATACACACTTCAAACCTCTACCCATAACTTCTACCCATATTCAAAATTTAAAATCCTGGCTCCAAATTCAAAATTCAAACTACATATGAATATGGCTCCCAATAAATAACATATATGTATTTGGCTCCACATTCAAATTTCAATTTATCTCTCTCACTCATATTTGCGATCATATCTCTCTCACTTAAATGCATAGCTCTCATGATTGAGCCGATTAATCTCCGATTACAGTTCTTTGTTCGAACATTTGTTGACTCTGTTTACACATTATCCTTCCAGTATCATTGTTCCGATATCATTGTTTCAACATCGTTGTTTCGTTGAAGCTCTGTTCCACACATTGATGTGTGTAAAATGCAACATACAAATTACATCAAATGAGGCATAAAACTAACCCTTTATTAGTACTAATGTTGGAAAAAGTGTGCTTTTGTCTTCCTTTTGTATTTTCAGGACCAAATAAGCTTAATTGAACAAAAAAAAACAAATATGCAGCCAAATCTAACATAAATACAAAGAAAAGTAATAAACGTGGCATGCCCGACCCATCGACAACATCTTCCCAAGCAAAAACACAGAAACAGAAGGTTGACCATGGCCCCGTGCCCAGCGGACACGGGGGAGTGGCTAGGTGTCTGTAGAAAAGACAAAGTTATAGAAGCCTCTATTCCCGACACGGGGGCGTGCCCAGCTCAACACGGGCTGTGGTCAACGCTAAAATTCGCAGAATCCAAGCAAATCTTGATAGTACAGATACGCTTCTGCACAAGGGGTCGTGCCCAGCGAACACGGGGGCGTGTGGAGCTAATGCAGACAAATGCAATTAATGAAGAAAGAGAAAAGGGATGGACACGGGGCCGTGCCCAATGAACACGGGGCCGTGTCCTGGCTTCTGTGCAGGCTATAAATAGGGGTTCTTGGTTCACTTCAAAGGCATCCCCTGTCAAACCACCTCTCTCCCACTTCACCCACACTCCACCACCACTACAACACCCACATCCACCACCATCATCCATCATCCACCTTAGAGTGTGTGTAGTAGTCTCGAGATCCAAGATTGATAGTAAGAGTTCTTGACAATCAAAGGCCATGTTTGCCTAAGTCTCTTACATCACTTGGTGAAGACAAACATTTAATGTAATACTTTTGATTTTTAATCTTTTCACACTTTTTATTTGATTTTGTATTAATGACTTTAATAACTAGTTTCTTATGTTGAAGATGAAACTTCCTTATCATTTGTCTGTGGTGACTTGGCGTTATTTTACTGTCTATATAAAATAAAAGATTTACACCATTCATATCTCTACGGTCTATATAGAGATATGTTGGCTACCTGGTCGGGGGTTAAAGGAATGGTTTGGTAAGGTTCTTGCCTTGTTCAGTGTATAGATCCTGCAAGGACCGTGGTCAAGCTTACTAGGACCTCCTTCAATACCCACTGGTTTTGGATGGCAGGGTGCGAATGGCTTGATCCCCTCATATGTAAACTACTATTAATACATTAACCCGACTACTTGGGATTGTATCCCTGCTGACTCAAACCATTTAGCCGAGGGTAACGTCACCTTCAAAAGAGGGGCCTACTACATTATGCATTAATAACATAATTAATTATCTTTCAATATTCCAACCCTTTAGGATTGTATCCTTGTTGACTCAAACTACTGGGTTGAGGGTAACGCCACCTTCAAAAGAGAGGCCTACTACTATAACTAAGATAATCTCTTAAAAAGTGCAAAAGTGCGGAAATCATCAAAGGTTACATTAAAGGCGAGTTGGATCCAAGTGATTCATCTTGTCTATCTATTTTATTTTATTTTTCAGCATTTTTAGTTTTTATTTTCATGTTTAAAACCTTTTTTAAAACTTTTGATTTGATTAGACGTTGAGGATAAACCGGTACTAAAAGCTCTTGTGTCCTTGGACGACCTCAGTATCTTACCAATGCTATACTACACTCATGATGGGTGCACTTGCCCATATGTGTGTTTAATGTTAGTAGAATATCGTGTTTTATAAATTTAAAACTTGACTAAATTGTTAAAAAGGGCTTAAAATATAAATAAAATATATAACGCTACACACGCATCAAGTTTTTTTGGTGCCGCTGCCGGGGACACAAGGATTTTAAGAAAGTTAAGAATCAATGGCCTAATCGTTTTTTCTTATTTTTCTGTTTTTTAAGGATTTTTCTTAATTTTTCAGCTTCTGTAGACTGTAGCACGGGGTCGTGCCCGCTGAACACGCCCCCATGCCCAATCTTTGGTACTGGCAATCCTGTTTTAAGTCAGACAGTAGCTGAACACGAGGCCGTGCCCACTGAACACGCCCCCGTGCCCAAGCATTAGATACTGAAAAAAGAACCGTAAGATCCCAACGGTTGGTAATTTCTGACACAAACATGAGTGATGCTGATCATTTTTACTTTCGCTCCTCTTATGGTACGTGGTGTCAAATTTGTGGCAGATCTCATGAAGATTTAAAATGTTATTTTTTAAACTACATTCCCCACTATATAGACCCATTATTTTCCTTTAGCCTTAAGATGAGCTAAAGTAAAAACAATCCCTATCTCTCCCTCGAATGCTCTCAATCATCCCTTCTAGATGAAACGATTCTTGAAGAGTTATTTCAAATGGAAGAACTAATTCTCCAATTGATAAAAGAACTTGAGATGGAAATAACTAATTCATCTCAAGATGACGATCAAGAAGAAATATCGAGATCGCATTCGGACATTAACAACATCGTTGCTCCCGATATCACCTCTAACTCTTGTGAGAAATTGAGCGATAGTCGTCCCTGTGTCGATTGTGCCGTGAAGGACACCCCATCGGATTCCGCCGATGCATACATAGACCTAAGCGATTCGACATATACCTTCTTTAACGAGAGCCCGAATAAGGGAAATAAAGGTTGGTCTTGCCCACCGGTATTTAGTTTAGGATTCACCCTTTCCGATAACCTCTTGCGTTCTTGTCTTAAACTAGGGCAATTAAGGTACCTCAGGCACTTCGGTGTTGTTCCATCTAGTAAGGAACCATCTGATCAGGATAAATTCCTTAAAATAAGACATAAATTCATAAAAACCTGTAGCCACAGGGCCGTGTCCAGGTCAGCACGCCCCCGTGTCCGCCCAAAGATTCCAGTCTGACTTTTGGTTAGAATACGGACAAAAAGTGTCAGAATCTTGCCTGCACACGGGGCCGTGCCCAGCCTACACGAGGCCGTGTCTAGCGTGTTGTCATTTTCTATAAATACAGCCAGATTCCTACACACTTGGACTCATTCCAAAGACAAGGATCTGGTGGGATCTTCACATATACCCTACAAGGTATATTCTAAAGAAGGTTCCTAACTACCATCTTCTCTTTACTACTTTTGTCTATTGCCTTCTTCTCCATTCTCCACTCAAAACCTCCATTAAAACTTGAAATCTCCATGATTTCAATCTTTATTGTTATGATTGTTAGGTTTTTATTCAAGGAATCTTATCAAGAATAAGTTTTACAACACTGTTTTAAGTTATTTCTGCTTGAAAATGGTTCAAAATCCAGAGAAATAATTTAAAACCATAAGATTCCTTGTCTCAAAAACCCGCAGAGAGGTGGCCACGGGGTCGTGCTCAGCGAGCACTAGGCCGTAGCCGGAGTACTATTTCATTGATTTGAAATTTTTCGGATTATTTTCTTAGAATGTCCAGCCATAATAGCGAAACCTCTTCAGCACATTCAAGGAACAGCCGCAGGGAACGAAGGCCTTCGATCGAAGCAACCCTAGTACATTATGTGATGGCACTACGAAAAGCTCTCAACAAAATGACATCCGTAGAAGAAGTCCTAATCGACCATATCAACTATCTAACGGTGGGGCTAGAAAATAGCTTCCAAAAAATCAACCTTTTGCACCGAAGGTTGAATATTCTTGCAATACCTCCTATGGAACCAATCTTTCCCCAAGAAGATTAGAACTTGGCACAAGAAGTCATTAACCCCACCGGGTGGGATGACCCCCTCAAAATGAGGACGCCAATGAGCCAGCCTTCCTTCTCCCTCGGGAGATAGAAGAGTGGCTTAATGATTTGTGAGGGGCCCTTTCCAAAAAAGAAGTTCTTCAAGCCTCCTTCAACCGAAAAAATTATCTTTTTCAGAAATTTTGCTCTTAAAATAAAATTATATAAGCTAGGACTTCTTTGTGGTTTGAGATTTCTTGTATTTGATGACCTACTTGTCCAGATTTAGTTTATGGGATATTATGTAATTCGCTCCTGAATGAATGATGGTTTTTTATTAAATGGTGTTTGGATGATGTTGTAATGGTTAAAACACACTCGAAATGGTGGAGGTTACTGAGGGAAACTTGAACCCACACCCCATGCACAAAAACAGAGCTTCCCGACAATTTTTCTTCATTACAGCAAGTTCAGCACGGGGCCGTGCTCAGCCCAACACGCCCCCGTGCCCAAGGATCTGCAGAAAACACCCAGTTCAGGTAACTGGACACGGAGCCGTGTTCACTGAACACGCCCCCGTTCCCAGCCTTCTATTAAATATGATACTGGCGATCTGAACACGGGGCCGTGCCCGGACCAACTCGGGCCCATGTCCAGACGCCCAGTAACATAAAATTTTGTTTTTAAACACCTTTTTACACATTCAATCAACCTAAAAACCTATTTTTTGGACACATTGACGACACTGTGTAATTTAAGTGTGGGGGGATGCTAAACCTTGAATTTTGCAAATCCTAATAACAAGCCTTACACAAAACTCTATTGGAACCGCTAATCACCCCAAATTTTTTTTAAAAACTTTTCGTTTTTTTACTTGTCTTGGTTTAATTTGGAAATAACGAGTTCTAAAAAGGTTATATTTTTACAAATTTACAACCGATAGCGTTGTGATGAAAAGAACCAACATAAGAAAATTATGAAACGGCATGACAAATCTAGTTAAAATTTGATTATATATACTTGATCACATTATAAACCCATTACCACAAAAGTGAGTTTTTGAGCCTTTATTAAGCATACAAGTATACATCTTTTAAATAAAATGCTCATTTTTCGTTTCTTGTGTGAATAGCCGCTTGCTTTCTTACGACTCTAGAACTTGCCACGACGATGCATTCCCGGTCCTTACCAACTTAAACCCAAGTAAGTAAATGATGGAGGCATTAGGACTAACCCATTTTCTTTTCAACACGATCATTTTTCTTTTACTTTCAACCTACCTAAAAAAATCCCTCTAGATAACCCATTTGAGCCTAAACCTTTTCATTTCTAAACCCACAAAACAAACACCCTTCACAACCCTTTATTTTAGTAAAAAGCTTGGTTTTCTTGTGACGTTCATTAAAATAAATATTTGAAGTCTAGCAATAAACAAACAAGTTCCTTAAAGAAACTTTGTTTGAAAGCGTTTAGTTTGAATAAAAGTCACAAAAACAAAAAGTTTTACGATGACCGACGCTTTTTACCCTTCTAGCCCTTTTTACTAACCACTAACCCAAAACCACCTACCTTTAACCCAAGTCTAACCCTTCCCCAAAGTCCTCTTGATATTTACAAAGGTTTATAGTTAAAAATGGGGAAGATTGATTGCTTGGCAAGCATATGGTAGAAGTAACTTCCATGCCGGTCTCGAGTGTTTCACAAAAAATACATCTTCGGCCGAGTGTTGAGTGATCTCCCGTGAGGTATGTGAACTTGTATATAAATGAAATTTTAAAGGGGCATGTTACGCCCAAATAAGTAATTTCTCTTATGAAACGTTCTAAATAAATCATAATGAATAGGATTGTAAATAGCATAAAAATAAAACCTAATAAAGATCTTGGACTCCCGACACTCAAGACAAGCCCAAAACTTCTCTTCTACCCATTTCATTTGGGTGTGTAAAGCCACATTATAAAAAGTTTTGCTTGAGGACAAGCAAAGATTCAAGTGTGGGGGTATTTGGTGTGTAAAATGCAACATATAAATTACATCAAATGAGGCATAAAACTAACCCTTTTTTAGTACTAATTTTGGAAAAAAGTGTGCTTTTGTCATCCTTTTGTATTTTCAGGACCTAATGAGTTTAATTGAACAAAAGGAACAAATATGCAGCTAAATCTAACATAAATACAAAGAAAATGAATAAACGTGGCATGCCCGACCCCTCAACAACATCTTCCCAAGCAAAAACAAAGAAACAGAAGGCTGACCACAGCCCCGTGCCTAGCGGACACGGGGGCGTGGCCAGGTGTCTCCAGAAAAGACAAAGTCATAGAAGCTTCTATTCCCGACACGGGGGCGTGCCCAGCTCAACACGAGTCGTGGTCAACGCTAAGATTCGCAGAATCCAAGCAAATCTTGATAGTACAGATACGCTTCTGCACACGGGGTCGTGCCCAGCGAACACAGGGGCGTGTGGAGCTAATGCAGACAAATACAATTAATGAAGAAAGAGAAAAAGGATGGACACGGGGCCATGCCCAATGAACACGGGGCCGTGTCCGAGCTTTTATGCAGGCTATAAATAGGGGTTCTTTGTTCACTTCAAGGGCATCCCTTGGCAAACCACCTCTCTCCTACTTCACCCAAACTCCACCACCACTACAACACCCACATCCACCACCATCATCCATCATCCACCTTAGAGTGTGTGTAGTAGTCTCGGGATCCAAGATTGATAGTAAGAGTTCTTGACAATCAAAGGCCATGTTTGCCTAAGTCTCTTACATCACTTGGTGAAGACAAACATTTAATGTAATACTTTTGATTTTTAATCTTTTCACACTTTTTATTTGATTTTGTATTAATGACTTTAATAACTAGTTTCTTATCTTGAAGATGAAACTTCCTTATCATTTGTCTGTGGTGACTTGGCGTTATTTTACTGTCTATATAAAATAAAAGATTTACACCATTCATATCTCTATGGTCTATATAGAGATATGTTGGCTACCTGGTCGGGGGTTAAGGGAATGGTTTGGTAAGGTTCTTGCCTTGTTCAGTGTATAGATCCTGCAAGGACCGTGGTCAAGCTTACTAGGACCTCCTTCAATACCCACTGGTATTGGATGGCGGGAGTGCGAATTGCTTGATCCCCTCATATGTAAACTACTATTAATACATTAACCCGGCTACTTGGGAAGGTATCCCTGCTGACTCAAACCACTTAGCCGAGGGTAACGTCAACTTCAAAAGAGAGGCCTACCACATTACGCATTAATAACTTAATTAATTATTTTCAATATTCCAACCCTTTAGGATTGTATCCTTGCTGACTCAAACTACTGGGTTGAGGGTAACATCACCTTCAAAAGAGGGGCCTACTACTATAACTAAGATAATCTCAAGTGCAAAAGTGCGGAAATCATCAAAGGTTACATTAAAGGCGAGTCAGATCCAAGTGATTCATCTTGTCTTTCTGTTTTATTTTATTTTATTTTTCAGCATTTTTAGTTTTTATTTTCATGTTTAAAAACTTTTCTAAAACTTTTGATTTGATTAGACGTTGAGGATAAACCGGTACTAAAAGCTCTTGTGTCCTTGGACGACCTCGGTATCTTACCAACGCTATACTAGGCTCACGAAGGGTGCACTTGCCCATATGTGTGTTTAGTGTTTGTAGAATATCGTGTTTTATAAATTTAAAACTTGACTAAAGTGTGAAAAAGGGCTTAAAATATAAATAAAAAGATATAACGCTACACATGCATCACACATGAATGTTTCACCTCAGCTTTTCTTATGTCACTTGGTTTTCTCTTTTTATAGAAAGTATAGATAGATTATTGCAGAATGCAAAATTTCCATATTCAGACTGTTCATCTTCGATTACAGCTTTTTGTACTTTACATAATTTTTCCAATATCATTGTTGCAACATCGTTGAGAGTATGTTTTTTTCTGTAATTTTGAATCTTCAATTTTGAACTGATCTATTCTAATTCTCGCTTCATATTTCAGCCTAATCAGAGTTGTTTAAATTTCAAACAATCAGTTGCGGGTTATTTTAGGTTTGTGGATTCTTTTAAACTGTTGATATATGTTGATAATTTTTATTTTAAAGTGTTGATATATTTCAGCTTTGTTTTTTTCAAGCGAGCAGTGGGAAATTCTTCTGCACTGTTCTTGAAGTCTGATGTAGCAGAGTGGAGGACTTCGTGAAGCAATCTGATGCTGCTCCAGGTTTTCTTGTATTTATTATCACTGATGATGTCGATTTTATATATCAGTTCTTCATTATGCCAGTTGTGTTCCAACTTTGTTTTTTGGGAGGACAGATTTAAATGAAGAAGTTAATGGTAATTATGATAACCTGTTTTTTTTTTTTTTTGTTATTTCGGTTTCTTGATATTTAACTTTTTAGTTTTCCCATGAAAACTTATTTTTGAAATGTTTTGCATTAAATGGCTAATATTTCGAAATATATGTATTTATATGTTTATTTATTAAATTGTACACGTTTTTGCCTCCTAGATTAGTTTAATAATTTAAAATGTACACGTTTTTGCCTCCTAGATTAGTTTAATGGTGCGGTGAAATTAAATAAGACCTTTGGGCTGTTAGCTGTTTCACTATATAATATGATTGTCAGTTCACCTGTTTTTCATCACGCTTTACTACCATAATATCCTTTTTTTTACATCAGACTTGAAGAAATATACAAGTTAAAATGTCATCATACCCTTCTGCAGACTCTGATGATTTAAAGTATCGCTTTATCTAGCAAGTTGAGGATCAAGTATATGAGGATAGGGCTACTCTTCAAAAGCTGAAGAGGTGTTTTGATGGATTGCATCTTGGTATGTTTACGAGAGATCAGGTGTCCAGAAACCTGATGGTGATGCCTTCAACTGTCGTACGTGGCCTTTGTGTTGTTAGTAATATAGAGTGCGGTGATAGAGACTTGGAGTTCATGGCGATGCTCAAAGATATCCATAGAGAAATTCAGTACTCGAGGGAGTTGAAGCTAAAATTTCTTAATTTTTGCTGTTAGATGCATAAATTTCGTTGTTCAGTACTCGTTGTAATTGTTGATCTATCCTCATATGTCATAGATAAATTTTAATTCTGTTAAGAGTAAATTACAAAACTCGTCCTTTATGTATGTATGTTATTGCAAATCATGTCCTTTGTCTTCAATAATTACATTGATCATCAGGTTTCTATCTTATCAAGTTTGAAAGTTCATCAAATCAATCCGAAACTCATCAAGATTTTTGTCACACCCCGACCGCGTAAAACAACAAATCGCGGCGGAAACATCGGGGCGTATCGTAACAGAATTAATTGTTTCATAACCATGGCATACAAAGTTGTATTTTATTTATTAAACAAGAGTTTCATTGTCTTAAACAGGAAATACAGAGTTTATAACATAATTAAACAAAGTCTATCATCGTTTTTAGTCTCTAAGGCACAGGTCCGCCCTAGTGTCAAGATCGTCATCCTATGGAAAAGCACCTGAAAACACATGTGAAAATAGGTACGTCAGCATAAAAATGCCTGTGAGATACATAGGTTTATGAAAATAAGGTTCATGACTTATGTTTAGTCATGAACCCTGTACTTTGCTTTGTCTTGTAAATCATTTAAAAAAACGATAAGATCAGATGATATATATAAATAATGTAAGGTTAAATGAATAACCATTTAAAATGAGTTGTATAAAATAAACTGTTTTGTAAAACAATGTCTTGAGAAAAGTATGTTATTTGTATAAAATGTAATATGTCTATACTGAAATGAATTAAATAACGTTACGCTATGTAATATTATACAAACACTTATATATAGGAAGTACCAGCGGCGTATCCACCATGTTTGTATCATATTACACACGCATCGTTACTCAGATCACTTACCCAAACAACCACGAATGTAACTTGTTCATGTATAAATCAATTGTCAAGTGTTATTGTGTAAACAATATCAAAATGTCTATATCCAATGTAATCCACCAAATGTGTATATCAATGTCAAAATGTTTATGTTCAATGTAAATCATGTGATGTGTAACCAAAATGTCATGTATGGTAAGTGAAATGTATCAACTAAACCATATGTAAAATGCACAAAAACAAGGTATTGAAGTAAAGCATAGTTTAAATCAAAGTTATGTTTTGTGTAACAAATGCATGCTATACTGATACAAACATCTATGCGGTATTGTTATAATGCATACATCCAAGCCTTGAGACTGTGGCGATAAACCCTTAAACAAATTAAAGGTTCATCTGAGTTATGTATATCGAATTCGGTCATTCCTTTCATCCCCATACCCAGGATGTCCGGAACGGGAGTTTTCAATTCCTATGGTACCACTACCTACTAACGAATGGCGTAATTAATGTTAATGAATGTATTGTTCCATTGTAAACAAACCAAATGTCATAACAAAATGTAAGCATGTGAAAACGATGCACTAAGTATGTAATCAAATGAACATACATAGCGTGAAATGTAATGTAAAACGATGTACTAAGTAATGCACACAATGGGCACACCTAGCATGAAATGTAATGTAAAACGATGTACTAAGTAATGCACACAATGGGCACACCTAGCATGAAATGTAATGTAAAACGATGTACTAAGTAATGCACACAATGGGCACACCTATCATAAGATGTAATGAAATCATGTACTATAATGTACTAACGAACATAGCATGTATATGATGTGAAAACAGGAAAGCATGAAAGTAACAAGTAGGCACATGTGTTCCACCCCAAAACATTTGGAAAACAGTAAAAGAGGGGTCTATGTACTCACTTGAGATTGCTCAGATGTCTAAAGATAACCACCAAGTAATGCTAGAGATCTCGGAATCAAACGACACCTAATATAGGTAACTATGTTAATAAACCGGACCTAAATCGGAAGATCGGATAGAATGAGGTTTCGTAAACCAAACGAGTATAGGAACTCGTGTCATTTGGTTTAACAAAGCCTACATACTAAATGAAACTTAACATAATCGTTTATGACCCATTACGACCCGTTTAGGAAGATTATGCTACTTTAACGCGTCGTTCGCGTGAAACGCGTTCAGACCGCCTAACTAGCCCTATGACAAGTGTTATATGCCTAAACATGTTACATAATCAGTTATGTGACAAAGGTTTAGGTTACATATGCTTAATTACCAATTATACATGAAAAGGGTATTCTGGTAATTTACCTAAGGCATATAAACTACCTATCATACAACTACTCAAACGATGTGACCATAGGGTATAACCTCGGAAGGTTAGTCCCTACCTACTATGGTCACCTAATGGGTTTGGTCGAATCCTAATGATCGACCAAATGCGTCGGGTTCGAGGTATAAGCGATTTATTAGATCGCTTACCCTACGACCCTAGACAACGTGGTAATCAGTAGGCGTAGTCCCAAGGGACTATAACCAACGTGATTACACTCACGTTGCGAAGTTCAAACGAACTTCGCATTGACCATTACTGGTCAACGCTGAAAGTCAAACAAAGTTTGACTTTCTGACTCGAAAAGCAATAAAATAAGGAAAAGAACGAAAGAATACTTACGAAGGGTCCCCGAATGCTAACTTCGATTCAAAAATCTCAGGTATGAAACAATAGTTTCAACTTAGAGTTTCTCAAATCAAAGTTCTTGTAAGTTTAGAAATGGGGGGCATGGGGTATTTATAGTTTTCGGTCCACCGTTAAGATCGTTTCATGGAAAACGTGCCTTAATCCCACCCGTACAAGTGTCGGGACCTTATGGTAGCTCAAATACATCCTTATCAGCTGACTAAGCATCTTAGAATGTGTGGTGGTGGATCAAACAGCTGATAACAGGCTGTTAAGTACTCTGCATCTGGTCTGCAGACCCCATACGCATCGTAGGGCAAAAACACATACGCATCGTAGGGGCACAAGTTTGGCAGATTTACACTTTTGGTCCCTGTTATGCAATAAGGTCATTTTTAACACGTTTAAGGCCCGTTAACCCCATTTCAAAGCTCTAAAATGAAGTTAAAGTATAGGGAACTTAAAACATGCTCAAAAATATCTCGGATTTCGGTTCGTTTAGCCGTACGGTTGCGATGTTCGCTTAATTACGACGGAATGCGCACAAGCGCGAAAAACGATCCAAATGACGCGACGAATGGATTTTTCTTATGGCGAACACTAAAATATAATGTAGTCATGCTTACATAAATTTTTGGATGTCCAGATGTATTCAGAACGTAAGTTATGCGCGAAAATGCAAACTTGTGCACTTTTTGACACTTTTAGTCCCTGAATGACCCAAAAGTTTATTTTAGCATACCGAACCCCTCAAAGCCTATTTCTAAGCTATGTAAAGGATATTTAAGGTATGTTTAATTTATGGTCATGTTCCGGAATGTTCGTTACAGTCCAAATTGGCATACTTTCGCAGTTTGTCAAGTTTAGTCCCTGTAGGCGAATTAACTTGTTTTTGCCATACCAAAGCCTTTAAAACTTATTTCTAAGTTATGTAAAGGTTATTTAAGGTATGTTAAGTATATGTTGATGTTCCGGAGTATTTGTCGCGTTAAACTGAGTATGTTTACGCATCAGTTTGCGTATAACTCTCCAGAAAGTGATGTAGTGTTTGAAATTGGATAAAAGTCAAAACATGAAAAAATGTAAAACACAACCAAACAAACATTTTTATCAAATAACTTTGTTTTATTGATAATAGAACTGTTCATAGTGATTACAAGCACAGTTGTTACAGTCTCCCCTACTTGTGGAAATTTCGTCCCGAAATTTATTTAGAGGAAACTCGTGGAAAAAGATGTGGATATTTCACCTTAATTTGATCTTCGCGTTCCCAAGTAAACTCAGGTCCACGTTTAGCTTCCCATCGAACTTTAACCAAAGGAATGCGCTTGCATTTGAGCCACTTGACTTCACGTTCCATGATTTCCACTGGCTTCTCAACAAATTTCAGTGTTTTGCCAACACGAATTTCGTCGAGAGGTATGTGGAGGTTCTCATCAGTTAAACACCTCTTGAGATTGGATACGTGAAAAGTTGGATGAACATTTCCAAGTTCAGGAGGTAACTCAAGTCTATAGGCTACCTTTCCGATTCTGTCGACGATCTTGAATGGTCCAACGTATCTAGGTGCAAGTTTTCCTTTCTTTCCAAATCTGATCACACCTTTCCAAGGTGAGACCTTAAGTAATACTCGATCACCGACTTGAAATTCCAAGGGTTTGCGTTTTGGATCCGCGTAACTCTTCTGACGGCTCATAGCTGTCTGAAGGTTATCGCGAACTTTCTTGACCTTGTCAGTTGTCTCTAAAATGAGGGCAGGTCCAGTAAGTTGTGCCTCGCCAATCTCATTCCAGCAGACTGGTGAACGACATTTTCGACCATAGAGAGCCTCAAAAGGAGCCATTTTGATGCTGGTGTGATAACTGTTGTTGTAGGAGAATTCAATCAACTTAAGATGTGAATCCCAACTTCCACCAAAATCGATCACACAAGCTCTAAGCATATCTTCCAGAGTCTGGATTGTTCTCTCAGATTGACCATCCGTTTGCGGATGATAAGCTGTGCTCAGATTAAGTTGGGTCCCCATAGCAGATTGCATGCTTCTCCAAAAATGAGAAGTGAAACGAGCATCTCTGTCAGAAATGATGTTCAACGGAACACCATGTCGAGCTACAATTTCATCCACATAGATTTGAGCAAGTCTGTCAGCAGAAAAATCCTCACGGATTGGCAAGAAATGTGCTGACTTTGTAAGACGATCAACGACTACCCAGATGGCATCATGACCTTTCTTTGTGCGCGGGAGTTTGGTAACAAGATCCATAGTAATGTTTTCCCATTTCCAAACTGGGATCTCTGGTTGCACCAATAAACCCGAAGGACGCTGATGTTCAGCTTTAACCTTAAGACAAGTAAGGCATTTTAATACGTATAAGGCAATGTCTTTCTTCATACCAGGCCACCAATAGTGAATACGAAGATCCTTATACATTTTATCTGAGCCCGGATGAATAGAATAACGCGACTTATGGGCTTCATCCATAAGCAAGGTACGAAGATCATCCTGGCTTGGGACCCACAAACGGTCCATGAAGTAATATGATCCATTGTCCTTCAGTTCCAGAGCAGGTGTTATGTGATAGCGAAATTCCTTATCCATCAAACCTTGTGAAACACAAGATTGTTGAGCCTGAGAAATGCGTGCTTGGATATCAGATCGAGCTTGAGTAACAGATTGAACACGTACACAATGAAGCTTAGTACGTTCCTTACGACTCAATGCATCAGCTACGACATTCGCCTTACCAGGATGGTAGCGAATTTCGCAGTCATAGTCGTTTAAAAGCTCAACCCAACGTCGCTGTCTCATGTTGAGTTCTTTCTGATTGAAGATATGCTGAAGACTTCTGTGGTCCGTGAAAACCACACATTTTGTACCGTACAAATAGTGTCTCCAGATCTTTAGAGCAAAAACAACTGCACCCAACTCAAGATCATGAGTGGTGTAGTTCTTCTCATGTATCTTCAACTGCCTCGATGCATAGGCTATGACTTTGTTCCTTTGCATCAGAACACAGCCAAGACCCAATTTAGATGCATCGCAATACACGACAAAATCATCATCACCCTCAGGCAATGATAGAACAGGCGCATCGCAAAGCTTCTGCTTCAAGTGTTGAAAAGCTTTCTCTTGTTTGAATCCCCAATCAAAGGGCTTGTTCTTCTGAGTTAGAGCAGTTAAAGGAACTGCAATCTTTGAGAAGTTTTCAATGAAGCGGCGATAATAACCCGCTAGACCAAGAAAAGAACGAACTTCAGTAGGAGTAGAAGGTGTATCCCAATCCTTAATCGCACTGATCTTGGAGGGATCCACATGAATACCCCGTTCGTTGATAATATGCCCCAAAAATTGAACTTCTTTAAGCCAAAATTCGCACTTGGAGAATTTGGCGAAAAGTTGCTCTTTCTTTAGGAGTTCTAGGGTAAGACGAAGATGTTGCTCGTGATCAGCACGCGTCTTAGAGTAAATCAAGATGTCGTCAATGAAAACAATGACGAACTGATCCAAATAAGGTTTGCAGACCCTATTCATTAAGTCCATGAATACAGCAGGAGCATTAGTCAAACCGAATGGCATGACTGTGAATTCATAATGCCCATAACGAGTGCGGAATGCTGTATTGGGAATATCTTCTTCTTGCACGCGAAGTTGATGATATCCAGATCGCAGATCAATCTTCGAGAAATAAGAAGCGCCCTGTAACTGATCAAAGAGGTCGTCTATGCGAGGTAGGGGATATCGATTTTTGATGGTAAGCTTGTTAAGCTCACGATAATCGATACACATCCTAAAGGATCCATCCTTCTTCTTGACAAAAAGAACGGGAGCACCCCAAGGTGAAAAACTGGGACGGATAAAGCCTTTGTCAGAGAGCTCCTGAAGCTGCTTAGACAACTCTTGCATCTCAGACGGTGCAAGACGATATGGAGCTCTGGCAACGGGATTTGCACCAGGTACGAGATCAATGCGAAACTCGACTTGGCGTGCTGGAGGTAGACCAGGTAAATCTTCAGGGAACACTTCAGAATAATCCCGAACGACAGGAATATCTGAAATAGACTTACCCTTGCCTTTATCTTCTGTAACATGTGCTAAGAAAGCCACATAATTCTTCTGCAGATATTTCCGAGCTTTAAAACAAGACATGAGTTTGAGACCACCGGTAGGCTTCTCACCTTGAACCTGCAGGATCTCGCCTGTCGAAAGCGGCACACGAACAATCTTCTCAGAACAAACTATCTCTGCGTGATGCTTGGATAACCAATCCATTCCCACAATAACGTCGAAGCTTCCAAGTTGCATAGGCGCGAGGTCAATAGGAAAAAGATGGTCATTAAAGTTCAACTGGCAGTTGCGAAGAACAGAATCAAGAATAATGGGTTCACCACTAGCAACTTCTACTGTCAAAGGTTTTCCTAGTTTCGTTCTAGACACGCGAAGCATTTGCTCAAAAGACAATGACACGAAACTCTTATCGGCACCCGAATCAAAAAGAACAGATGCAGGCTGATTATTAATAAAGAACGTACCGTTCACCACATTATCGTCAGCCTGTGCCTCTTAGGCATTCATGTTAAAGGCTCGGCCTCGAGCCGGAGCCTGAACCTGATTCTGGTTAGCTAGCCTTGGGCATCGGTTTCTGTAGTGGGTCAGATCCCCACAATTGTAACAAGCACCTGGTGGGTATTGTAGTCGTGCAGCTTGACCCTGTTGCTGAGCAGGAGGCTGTGCAACTTGTTGAGCCGGGTTTTGAAATGCGCGATTCTGAGCAAACCGACAAACATCGGCAAGATGACCCGACTTTCCACAGCTAGTACAGAAACGGCACTGATGTTGCGGCTGATGGTGACTGTTGCATCTATTGCACAAAGGTGCATTCCCTGAATAGGGTTTCTTTGCTGGAAGCTGTGCAGGTTGGTTGAGAGCTGCCTGATTAGCTTGGGCAGTGACAGCAAAATTTTGGGAAGCCTTACGCTTCCTTGACCTCTTCGAAGAACCAGAGTCCTTTCCATTCCTGTTTTGACCTTTCTTGCTATCTTCCTTGTCAGCCGACTGCTTCTTGCCCTTGTCACCCTTCCTGTGTAGCTTTTCCTTTCTAATCTGCGACTCAGTCAATGTCGCTGATAACTCGATCGCCTGACGGAGTGTGGCAGGTTCACTACCAGTAAGAATGTCTTGTACCGAGTCAGGTAGGTCGTCGATGTATCTTTCGATAGCCTTATCAAGTGGGGTAACCATTGTCGGGCAAAGCAAACTCAACTCTTCAAACCGATCAGTAAAAGCCCTGTGCTCACCACTATCTTGCTTCAAAACATCAAACTCTTTCTCCAACGCCCGCTGTTCATGGCGAGGACAGAATTCCCTCATCATAAGGGCTCTCAGTTCAGCCCATGTCTGTGCGAGAGCAACTTCCGCACCTCGGTCTCTCATTACCCCATTCCACCATGTAAGAGCCCTCTTCTGAAACACGCTCGAGGAGAACTCGACCTTGCGATTATCCGGGCACTGCACGTGGCGAAAAGTATTCTCAATGCTTTCGAACCATTGAAGAAGCCCAGTTGCTCCTTCAGAACCACTAAACTTGAGTGGTTTAGCCTGGTTAAAATCCTTGTATTTGCATGGAACATTGTTGTTGTTGTTGGCCTGGTTCCATTGAGCAAAGAGATTTGGAAATTGAGCAGCCATCTGCTGCGCAATGATTTCTGCCAGTTCGGCAGTTGCTATCTGATTTTCGCGTCGAGGAGGCATTCTAAAAGAGGAAAACATGAAAGGAAACGAGTGAGATGATTGGATGAAGAGAATGAGATGAAACAAAATCAACAAAAGTAAGGATGGTGATCATTCGTCCGCATTACCAAGCAAACAAACGAATCACAGTGACTAATCAAAGTAAATGGGTCAAAAATAATGTATAATGAAGACATGCTCGCCTATAAGTGAACACTCATCCCAAGAATTCCCAGGTAAGCACAACTGGTCTCGCGTCTGATGAGATGTATACGAAGTGCTTGCCTAGACAGAAAACCCAGAATACAGGCATTCACCATTCCAGTTTGCACGTGTTCACATTATTTAAAACCCAAAACGTTTGACGGGATTTTGAAAATTTGAAGGCACAAGGCCAAAAAACCAAACTGAAAAGGGTTCAAAACCATATAACAGAGGGTTCAAAACCTTACAATAGAGGGTTCAAAACCTTGTAATAAATCATTCAAAAACAGATGATTGTTTTTCAAAAAATCGTTTCGGAAAATTTGGTTCTTGTTTTGATAATCACCTAAGGATAGGTGATGTATATGTTTTAAGATCTAAACACAAGATAACTTGTGTTAGGGTCCTAGAAAAGTTATAGTCTAGGTCAACGCATTACTAATAACCTAATTCCCTATAACCATTGGCTCTGATACCAACTCTTCTGTCACACCCCGACCGCGTAAAACAACAAATCGCGGCGGAAACATCGGGGCGTGTCGTAACAGAATTAATTGTTTCATAACCATGGCATACAAAGTTGTATTTTATTTATTAAACAAGAGTTTCATTGTCTTAAACATGAAATACAGAGTTTATAACATAATTAAACAAAGTCTATCATCGTTTTTAGTCTCTAAGGCACAGGTCCGCCCTAGTGTCAAGATCGTCATCCTATGGAAAAGCACCTGAAAACACATGTGAAAATAGGTACGTCAGCATAAAAATGCCTGTGAGATACATAGGTTTATGAAAATAAGGTTCATGACTTATGTTTGAGAAAATGTTTAGTCATGAACCCTGTACTTTGCTTTGTCTTGTAAATCATTTAAAAAAAACGATAAGATCAGATGATATATATAAATAATGTAAGGTTAAATGAATAACCATTTAAAATGAGTTGTATAAAATAAACTGTTTTGAAAAACAATGTCTTGAGAAAAGTATGTTATTTGTATAAAATGTAATATGTCTATACTGAAATGATTTAAATAACGTTACGCTATGTAATATTATACAAACACTTATATATAGGAAGTACCAGCGGCGTATCCACCATGTTTGTATCATATTACACACGCATCGTTACTCAGATCACTTACCCAAACAACCACCAATGTAACTTGTTCATGTATAAATCAATTGTCAAGTGTTATTGTGTAAACAATATCAAAATGTCTATATCCAATGTAATCCACCAAATGTGTATATCAATGTCAAAATGTTTATGTTCAATGTAAATCATGTGATGTGTAACCAAAATGTCATGTATGGTAAGTGAAATGTATCAACTAAACCATATGTAAAATGCACAAAAACAAGGTATTGAAGTAAAGCATAGTTTAAATCAAAGTTATGTTTTGTGTAACAAATGCATGCTATACTGATACAAACATCTATGCGGTATTGTTATAATGCATACATCCAAGCCTTGAGACTGTGGCGATAAACCCTTAAACAAATTAAAGGTTCATCTGAGTTATGTATATCGAATTCGGTCATTCCTTTCATCCCCATACCCAGGATGTCCGGAACGGGAGTTGTCAATTCCTATGGTACCACTACCTACTAACGAATGGCGTAATTAATGTTAATGAATGTATTGTTCCATTGTAAACAAACCAAATGTCATAACAAAATGTAAGCATGTGAAAACGATGCACTAAGTATGTAATCAAATGAACATACATAGCGTGAAATGTAATGTAAAAACGATGTACTAAGTAATGCACACAATGGGCACACCTAGCATGAAATGTAATGTAAAACGATGTACTAAGTAATGCACACAATGGGCACACCTAGCATGAAATGTAATGTAAAACGATGTACTAAGTAATGCACATAATGGGCACACCTAGCATAAGATGTAATGAAATCATGTACTATAATGTACTAACGAACATAGCATGTATATGATGTGAAAACAGGAAAGCATGAAAGTAACAAGTAGGCACATGTGTTCCACCCCAAAACGTTTGGAAAACAGTAAAAGAGAGGTCTATGTACTCACTTGAGATTGCTCAGATGTCTAAAGATAACCACCAAGTAATGCTAGAGATCTCGGAATCAAACGGCACCTAATATAGGTAACTATGTTAATAAACCGGACCTAAATCGGAAGATCGGATAGAATGAGGTTTCGTAAACCAAACGAGTATAGGAACTCGTGTCATTTGGTTTAACAAAGCCTACATACTAAATGAAACTTAACATAATCGTTTATGACCCATTACGACCCGTTTAGGAAGATTATACTACTTTAACACGTCGTTCGCGTGAAACGCGTTCGGACCGCCTAACTAGCCCTATGACAAGTGTTATATGCCTAAACATGTTACATAATCAGTTATGTGACAAAGGTTTAGGTTACATATGCTTAATTACCAATTATACATGAAAAGGGTATTCTGGTAATTTACCTAAGGCATATAAACTACCTATCATACAACTACTCAAACGATGTGACCATAGGGTATAACCTCGGAAGGTTAGTCCCTACCTACTATGGTCACCTAATGTGTTTGGTCGGATCCTAATGATCGACCAAATGGGTCGGGTTCGAGGTATAAGCGATTTATTAGATCGCTTACCCTACGACCCTAGACAACGTGGTAATCAGTAGGCATAGTCCCAAGGGACTATAACCAACGTGATTACACTCACGTTGCGAAGTTCAAACGAACTTCGCATTGACCATTACTGGTCAACGCTGAAAGTCAAACAAAGTTTGACTTTCTGACTCGAAAAGCAATAAAATAAGGAAAAGAACGAAAGAATACTTACGAAGGGTCCCCGAATGCTAACTTCGATTCAAAAATCTCAGGTATGAAACAATAGTTTCAACTTAGAGTTTCTCAAATCAAAGTTCTTGTAAGTTTAGCAATGGGGGGCATGGGGTATTTATAGTTTTCGGTCCACCGTTAAGATCGTTTCATGGAAAACGTGCCTTAATCCCACCCGTACAAGTGTCGGGACCTTATGGTAGCTCAAATACATCCTTATCAGCTGACTAAGCATCTTAGAATGTGTGGTGGTGGATCAAACAGCTGATAACAGGCTGTTAAGTACTCTGCATCTGGTCTGCAGACCCCATACGCATCGTAGGGCAAAAACACATACGCATCGTAGGGGCACAAGTTTGGCAGATTTACACTTTTGGTCCCTGTTATGCAATAAGGTCATTTTTGACACGTTTAAGGCCCGTTAACCCCATTTCAAAGCTCTAAAATGAATTTAAAGTATAGGGAACTTAAAACATGTTCAAAAATATCTCGGATGTCGGTTCGTTTAGCCGTACGGTTGCGATGTTCGCTTAATTACGACGGAATGCGCACAAGCGCGAAAAACGATCCAAATGACGCGACGAATGGATTTTTCTTATGGCGAACACTAAAATATAATATAGTCATGCTTACATAAATTTTTGGATGTCCAGATGTATTCAGAACGTAAGTTATGCGCGAAAATGCAAACTTGTGCACTTTTTGACACTTTTAGTCCCTGAATGACCCAAAAGTTTATTTTAGCAAACCGAACCCCTCAAAGCCTATTTCTAAGCTATGTAAAGGATATTTAAGGTATGTTTAACTTATGGTCATGTTCCGGAATGTTCGTTACAGTCCAAATTGGCATACTTTCGTAGTTTGTCAAGTTTAGTCCCTGTAAGCGAATTAACTTGTTTTTGCCATACCAAAGCCTTTAAAACTTATTTCTAAGTTATGTAAAGGTTATTTAAGGTATGTTAAGTATATGTTGATGTTCCGGAGTATTTGTCGCGTTAAACTGAGTACGTTTACGCATCAGTTTACGTATAACTCTCTAGAAAGTGATGTAGAGTTTGAAATAGGATAAAAGTCAAAACATGAAAAAATGTAAAACACAACCAAACAAACATTTTATCAAATAACTTTGTTTTATTGATAATAGAACTGTTCATAGTGATTACAAGCACAGTTGTTACAATTTTGAGATGTTATTCATGTTGTTTCTAATCTGAGTTTAAGATCTGCAGGATTAAAACTTATTTTTGTAGAATGTTGTTTAGGGGAATGAATGAGGGGCGATTAGGGTTATTGGGGGTTTCAAATGGGGGAGAAAGAGATGGTAGGTGAAAGGACATCAATGCCCTCACGTGGGCCCCACGTGACTAAACTTAACTAAGAATTTTAACTTGGTTTGGGGTAAATGATATATCATGTTAGGATTTGTCAACACTAGGTATGATTAATGTAATTATTGAAGACAAAGGACATGATTTGCAATAACATAGATACATAAAGGACGAGTTTTGTAATTTACCCTTCTATTAATCTTTGTGGAGCATTTTATTTTTACTAATTTTAGCATCAACAGTTGTTAGAGTTTATATTTGCTATTGTAAAGGTCTGTTAAAATTAATTTTTTGCCAAAAGAGAAGAACTGCTTGGAATCATCGTCTGTTGATGATTAAAGCATTATAATGTCTATAGAACATCAAAAGCCCATTCTTAAAAAAATATATATTTTTAAAAAAATTGTCAAAAATCTTTAAAAGTCTGTTGAAAACAACTGTTTTTAAAACATCTGCTTGGCTAAAGATTCAGCCACTGCTGAAAGGTATTGTCTGTTCTCATAATTTCTGTTTTATGTAACGACTGTTGAGTTGCTACTATTGCCAACATTTGTTATTGCCAACAGCGGTTTCCAAAGAATTATCAACCATTAACACAATAGAAGTTCTGAACATCTGTTATTGCCCTACAGATCTTTGTAAAATGTCTTCAGAACATCAAAACTCCATTCTTAAAAAATAGTTATTTTTTTAAATATTTTTAAAAACTCTTAAAAGTTTGTGGAAAACAACTGTAGGGTAAGCCTCTGTTTCTCTAAAAATTGCAGTGACATAAAAAAAGTTGATGTGGCAGCCAGTATTTTCATAGTATTTGTTGATGTTTTGAATCAACTTCTGTTTGGATAAAAATTCATCCACTGCTGAAAGGTATTGTCTGTTTTAATAAGTTCTATTTATCCTAGCTACTGTTGATTTACCACTGTTTACAACATTTGTGTCCGATGAAGTGGTAGAAGCCTGTGTTTGCCATGTAGAGTATTATTGGTGTTTAAATGAAGAGTTTTTTTTAAAAAAAATTATGCCAGAGGTTTAAAGATTGTCCTTTCGGTTTCTTGACATTTGATTTTATGGTTTTCCCATGAAATTTTATTTTTGAAAAGTTTTGCATTAAATGGCCGCTGATATTTAATATGAATTCATTTGTTTATATTAAAAGTCTGTTGAAAACAACTGTTTTCCAAACCTCTGTCTGACTAAAAATTCAACAGACTGCTGAAGGGTATTGTCTGTTCTCATAGGTTCTGTTTAATATAAGGACTGCTGACTTACCATTGTTGCCTAACATCTGTTGTTTTGTAACAGTGGTTTCCAAACACTGCTGAAGGGTATTGTATGTTCTCATAGGTTCTGTTTAATCTAAGGACTGCTGACTTACCATTGTTGCCTAACATCTGTTGTTTCCCAACAGTGGTTTCTAAACAACTGTCATCCATTATCATAGCAGAGGTTCTGACGTGGACAAATGTTAGCCATCAGATCTTTGTAACTTCTAACATGTCAGCATTCACTTTTTCACTTTATAAAACCCTGTTTCATCCCTAAACAGCGGTTTTACTGTAGTCTCAAATTTAAAATTCATCAAAGCGGTTTCCACCTTCTTCTTCAACACTTCTTCATCAACCTCTCGCAAGTTTCAATTCCGATCATGGCTCTGATAATGAAAAAGCATCATAACTACTTGTCTATTTTTTAGAAAACCGAGAACAATACTCTCTATCATTCAATAATTGATGTTCTTACATCATCAAAATATAAAGGCATTCTTACCGCCGATGCACCTATTTACTAAGAAACAATCTGCGATTTCTAGGCAAATGCGAATATTGAAGAACAAAACAATGTGGCATTCAGTATAACTTCAAAAGTCGGAGGTGAATCGGTTGCTATTACCCCCACTTCCATATCAACAACATTTGGGGTAAACGAGTTGGCATGTAAGACATCTTTCCCGAAAAATGAGATTCAAACAGAGTTGATTGAGAGGGGATATGATGGACAGTTGAATAAGGAAACTATGTTTAAAGGTAATTTTCCACCACCAATGAAATTCCTGTTCCATACTCTCTTAATCTGTCTCTCAAATAAAACTACTTCTTTTAATGAAATACCTTTGAAAATTCAGTCATTGGGGTATGCAATTTGACAAATACTGATTTTAACTACTCCCAGGCACTGTTTGCTGATTTGGTTGCAAATTTAAAAAACATTAAAAAGGGGAAAACTGCTGCTTTTCTTATGTTTCCTAGACTATTAAGCTACTACCTACAAAAACATGTTTCTCAAAAAGCTTTTGAAAAAGGTAAAACTTTTAAAATGAATAGTCTAACATCTGAAACTTTTACTTGCCTTATGGCTAAAGAGTCAGATGTTTCCAAAACTGAAGCAGAGGGGAATGAGGAAATTTTAGATGAGTCCACAACTGCTCCTCAAACCTCTGTTGCTGAGCCCACTGCTTTTGGTGATCACAGCACTACAACCACTGCTGTGAAACCCCCACCAACAAAACCTAAAAAGACCAAAACAAAATCAAAAAAGCCCACCGAAACCACAAAAACGGGTCCTCTGGAAGATGAGATCCCAAAGGTTAACCATGTGACAACACAGATGTCACTACAAACCACTGTTGCTACTTCCTCACAACATGTGGAAAGATCTCAACCCTTAAACCAAACTCCTCATGATTCCTCACAAAAAGGAACATGTTGTATTCACAGGGACACCACAATATGATGTCATACCCTCATATGAGAGTATGCTTAAAAGCCCTTCTCTTGGGGCAATGTCTCTTTCGACAACAATCCCTTCATCTTCTATTCCACCAAAGTTTGTAACACTGCTTCAGGCTATTGACATTCAGACTCATAGCAGTCCCTCCCATGAACACTTTACTAAGAGTTTAACTTCAACAATAGCTGTGTCTGAATCTGTTCAATTAGCTAACCTAGAAACAGTTGAGGAGGCTACACCTCTTGAATTTCACGAAATTCTTGATGGTATTTCAAGTGGAGTGGCTACTACAAATGTCAAATCCACTGATTTACATTTGGACAGTAGTTTCATCAGTCAGACTCCCTTGAAGGCAACCACTGCTGTGTCTACCAAGTTATCCACTGTTGAGTTCAAGTTAACCACTGGTGAGATCACTAAGGTAAGCACTAATGTAGAGGGAAGTCCCCAGAACTAAGAGCAAGGGGCATCTGCTAATGAAAATTTTTAGATACCTCATCTTTCAAAAGCAGATACAACCACCTCTGGTGGGAATTCATATGATCCTATTAAGTTAGGTGATGGATTAAAATACCAGGATTTGACGGAGAGGATATCCAACTTGGAAACAACTGTTGCTGATATGAAAGATCAATTGAAGCAGTTGGTGGATGCTTTCAAAAGTCGACCTTCTCATCAGCGGTTATGCCAAGAGCTTTGGAATTCAGTACACCCCATTCTTGCAGCTCAAAGGGAACTGGCTGAGATTCAACTTAATTCCCACATGAAGCTAACTAGAGTTATGGTTGAAGCAAGATACAAAGACACACAGGTTGACATCAAAGGCATAAAAGCATTGCAAAGTTAACTGGTACTACCCCTGCACCTGTGTTTGAAAAAGACGATGAAAATGATGCTGAAAAGGGGGAGAAGGTTTCCATGAAAAACTTTGGCAAACCAACACCAAGGAATCAGCCAAAACAAAATCCAAAGCCTTCCAAGCAAACTTCTGCAAAATCTTCTGGAAAAACTGATGCTGGTAAGAAAAAGGGATTTGATGATACCCTTAACAAACAGACATATAAGGAGATTGAAGCAAAGCAGAAGAGGAAGGATACAAAAGAATGTAGAACATATGTGTTGAGGCAGGAGTTATTGAAAAAAGCGAAGAAAGAAAACGAAATGCTCAACTTTGGAACCTCAAATAGAAGAAAAGCATACAAACACACTATTGTCATATTTCCTAAACCAATATCACCACCAGAAAAACCAACCACTGCTGCGAAACTTAAAACCACTGCTGAACCTAAGAAGCCGGATTCTGATACACCTAAACCAAAACTCTCACTAGAAAAACCACCCGTCAAAAAGCAGAATACAAAATCCTCATCACCACTACCAACCTCCACTGAAACAATTGTTGATGCAACAAATGCTTCAACAGATGTTAAGACAATAGCGGTTATGACACTAGTTGTTTCAACAATTGTTAGTCAATCCACTTATTCTACCCAATTTCAATTCCCATCACAATCAACCCTTACACTCATAGCACGTTCTTCTTCCCAAACTCCTCCTTCTCCAAAATCTGTTTACACATAAAGAGAAAATTCATAGTGCATGAAGAAGAGAAGGAAGAAAAAGATATACCCGCACCAATTCCGTTATCATCTGCTCCATTCATTCAAACTTCACCCAAACCATTCATTCCACCTCCATCACCAAAAATCAACCCATTGGCAGTAAATTTCCCTCTGGAACTGCTTGCAGTTCAAGATGAAATGATTCAATTTTACACAGAGGATGATCCATCCAAAAGAACCTTCCCATCTCTTCATGGATTCGGAACTCCAAAGAATATTGATGAATATCTGAAGCTAAAGGGAAAGCAAGTAGAATATCAGGCAAAAGAAGAGAGTAAAGGGATAGGAGACACCAACTTATTAGGTCGCATGCAACATTGGCTTAGTCAAGTCAAGAAGTTAGAAGATTTTGCAAGAGACCTGAGTAAGAAAATGTCAAATCTGTCACCAAATGCGGAGCTACAAAAGACATTAAGGAATGATTTCTTGAACATTATCATGGATACAAAGCCCTACGAAGCCTACAGGTCTGATTTCAAAGACTGGCCCTTGAAGCTCTTAAAGAGGAAGTTAATAGAACTGAAAAGATGAATAAAGATCCTCAAATGCAAAAATCTGCTCCCAACTGGAAACAATACAGAAAGGTTGAAGTGGATGAAGTGTTGAAGTACAAGAGAATGAGGGCATAATTTGTAGCAGCTAAGTATGGGACTGCTAGAGAAATTAGAAAATGGTTTAGGCAGTATATTGATCAAGCTTACAATAAGCTAGAAGAGCAAAGAAACACAGATCCATCCCTTCCTAAATGGATAGTATATAAAGATGAAACCACTGTTAGACGTCGGCAGACCATTACATCTAAAAAGCTCTTTTCATCAGCAGATGTATCCATCACTGCCTTGAACCAAAGAAAAAGACAACAACTGATTGATGAGGAAGTTGAAATGAGAGAAGCTGAAATCAGAAAAGCGTCTATCAGAAATCAGTTACAATATGGATCGAATGATGCTTCGTTGCAATTACAAGCTCAAATTGCTCAAACACTTTAGAAGTTGGAAAGCAGGCTTCAATCGCCAAACTCCTCTCAAATAAAACTTCTCCCAAGAAACCCATTAGACCCAAAAATACTAAAGTGGAAGTCTGAAAAACAGACCCATGAATTGACTTTGATCAAGTGTGATGGTAGTATTGAAAAGATATCAAGGGAGAATGCACTTGGTCTGAATCCAGTTGACCTCCAAGATCTTTTTAACCTTCAGCTTGATAGGGATGAAGATGATACGGATTCCTTGGTTTTTGAGCTCCAATTCAAAGGGCAAATCCGGGAAAGGTTGATGAGAGAGTAAAGCTCTGCTGATTTCTAAAGTCTGCTGATTCCTTGATTTAGCTTTGCTGAAAGTTGTTGAGGCAGGTGATTGTGTGTTTGTAGTTAATGTTTGTTGAAACTTAAGTTGTATTCAAATTCTGTTAAGTTTTGTTAGACTTCTTTTATATGTACTTATGTCTATAAACAGTTTATATTGTCTTTTGGGGTAAACAGTTTACATTGTCAATGGGTGGATATGCGCTTTTTTGGATAAGAGAATGGAAATAATCATATGTAATTCATATATTAACTGATATTCTATGTTTATAGTTGTCTTTTAGCAATAATAGATAATACGTTTTGATACAATATCTATATACCTATCTATACTTTCTATCAAAATGTGTTATGCATGGTTTTCTAAAAGCCACTCGTGTTTGTACACGGGTCTTACCGCTAGTACCTTTTTGTAAGACCCTAATTCGTATTTGACCAAAAGTCGCAGCGGAAATTCGTACTATAAAATTTCTTTCGTTATAAACATTTTGACTTACTAGAAAGTTCATTTTCGAAAATAATTCTTTTACATAAGTTCATCAATCGACTCATTTATAAATAAAACATAACTTATGTTTACTATATTACATACACCAACGTTCCTGTACAACCTATCCTATCACTCGATCTTCGATCTCTACTCCTCGTGATGATCCTCCGTGATTCGCACTACCTGCACTCACCACATACATTCGCAACATTAGCATAAATTATAAACATGATCAAGACTCAACCTCGTTTTACGTTTCATTCCTTTAATCTCTTTACAATTAAGCATTCCATCTGAGTATATGATCCCTGGTGAGACTTCCTTAATGTACCTGCGTTACACTTATTCGCAAGGCACACTTATTAATAACGTCAATACTGTATAGTATTGAAAACTTTCAAAAATCCATGCATACCTGATTACATACGTGCACACTCACATATTTACATATGTACATACCTTCATGCACGACTACATACTTGCATACGCTCATATATACCTACTTGCATAAATACATACATACATACATACGTACCTACATACGTACATACGTTCATACATGTCTACATACGTGCATACGCCCATATGTTCGTATTTGCGTAAATACATACACACATACATACCTACCTTTCCTAAAACATGAAATAAATCAATCATACTTAGTATATAAGCGTTTAAAAATGGTCTAAACGGGTTCGCATTGCATATACAATTAAAATATATTTTTTCTAAAATCTGGAGCCGGTGGCGTCGCACGATGGCCTAATGCCTTTGCCGTCGCGTCGCGCCACCACCCATTATGATCAGAATGTTTGCAGTTGTTGCTGCATATTCCCAGCATAACTCAGATTTACGGAAACGAGCATAACTTTCTCGTTTTTGATCCGTTTTACCCGATTCTTTTTCCTACGTGATCGTAATTTAATTCTCCATCACATGGAGTCAACATCCGACATCCAGATTAACAAAATTCTAGACTTTTAAGCTATCGACTTATCACCTTTTTACTAAGTTTTGACCCATTCATGCATTTATCAAAATAATCTGTTTATTTGACATCAATTTCTCATGAGCCTTATAGTTTCAACGTTGTTTATCATAAAAGATTAAATTCTTGGATGTCTTGCATCCTCTTAACCCATTTCCGCTAAAAAGCCTATTTTGACCCGTTATGGGTATTTACGCATTAAATGGTCTATGATATGCAAAACCATACTCTTCGCTTTCACACATGACCAAATCATTACTCTAATTGATTAGCTTGTTTCCAAATGACTTTTAAGGTCGTTTGCCCGATATACCTATCAAGGGCGTTTTGGTCAACTTTGCTCCATCCTTTACAACAAAAGACCTCATTGCATATTTAATCCATCCTACTACTTAACTATAACTCTAATCACACATACCTTGCTCGAGTCAAAGCTATGACCCGTTTTAATACTTCATCCACTAAGTTGCTAGTTGATAACAACGCAAGTCCTTTCGCTATTCACCATGTGAATTCATAATACTTGACAATAAAATCATTAGTCGACATCGTCAAATGGAGATATCTTCAACGTTTGACCGGTTTGGTCTAAAAGACCGTTTCATCCTTATGGGATGGTAATTATTCATTATCCCATCCATGTACCGTATTCTATCGTTAGCTCGTAATCAAAATTACCATAATACCCTTTGTACCCCCTTTCACCCACAACTTAGTTTCTTATCATAGACACATGTTCCGACCCGTATCGAAACTTGCCGAAACATCATTCTTCATATATTTAACTTATCATACTCTTAATTTATACAATGAATAAATATCCTACAAAAGGGGTGTAAGCTGTACTTACCTTGCATCCGAGTACGCTTCCCGTGCACATAAGTTCCATTTAACCCTCTTTCTTTCCCAAGCTTCCACGCCGCTTATCAAGCATCAAACTATCATGTATCATTCTCAAGATAGTTAGCTCATTCATCATTCATCAAGACCCTTTCATCACACGGATCTTATATTAAAATCATCACTCGACCTCATAACATGCTAATCTATCAAATCTTATCCGATTTCTTCAAACATTCAAACACATATATAATTTCAAACATTATTAACATAAGCAACTCATCGTTTTCATCATGTTATACAAAACCCACTTCATCATTACTTTGCTAATCACTTACAATTGATCTAATCTCAATCACCTCATAATTTCATCATACATTTGATATATATACTACCTTGTAAGCATAATGTACAACTAAGTCTTGCATATTTTTCTAACCTCATACATAATTCATCAAATTCCTCCTTCTAATCAACATGAATCATTCATATATAAACATTAAACATACTATCATCATATTTCTTTCAATTCCTCTAACAAGAATCCATATTACTCACATAATACATCACCATTCAACAAGAATTAGACATGGATCATGATTTAATTCATCATTCTCACCATAACTAATGGGTTTCACCTCTAAGCATCAAATTAACCTAAATCATGCATAACCCATGTTCTATATGATGATTCTAACACATACCCATACCCAATTTCATACAAATTCGCGAATTACAACATAACCCACTTCGTGCAAGATCACCAATCTAGGTTTTTAGACATACCTTATGATCCCCTTGAGTAGGTGATCATTAAATCGTATTCCTTCCTGAATTTGAGCTTAGATTCACCCTTCAATTTGGTGATTTGTTTGAGTTTGGGTTTTGGGCTCTTGAGAGCCCCTGCTCGTTCTAGAAAACACACGAATGTGTGTTTGTGTGTGTTGTTCTTTTCTTTTAATAACTCAACTTTCATTCTATACCACTCTAGTCCCTCGTGTTTGTCTCTAAAAACATATTTGGCACAACTTTCCTCCTATAATAGTTCTTATCATACACTTAACTACGTTAAATAACCTAGTTACTTATTTCATGATATGTCCCATAGGAACATACGTCAATATAAACATTCGGGTTTTGGGGTGTTACAAGTCTACCCCCCTTAAATGAGGTTCCGTCCCCGAAACCTTTCTCATTTCCATCATACACTTATTATCCTTTCCCCCTGCATCATCAACACGACCACTAGCCCACGTTAGTGTCAGTCTTCTATTTTCAGAACCCGTCCAGGAGTTCTTATTAGTGTTGCTTTCACTAATAGCGCTAGCTTCTAACGTACTTCTTAGCTAATGGTTCATTCATCATTCTATTACTTGTATATCATGTGCAATATACATCATTTTGTTTTCTTGAAACAATTCCAGCGTCCTATTAATAACATTCCTTTTTGTTCATTTCCAATATTCATATTATTTTTATCGACGTTACGCTCTTACTTCGAAATTTATAAATACATCATAATACTAAGTAACTATCCGTTCCCGCTTCATGACTATTCATATGATTGACTTCTTTCTAATAGGTCCATACTTTTCATACTTTATTTCTACTTAACATTCTCATTTCTTTTGCCCGTTTGTAGTGGGTCAATATACATACTTCCTTACACTTATTATCGTACTTACATTCGTATGATCCGTTATAACAGATCTAATACCTTCATCCCACCTCTTAGATTATATTCTATACATATATCATATAACATTCAGTTCTTGTTTTGTTATCACAACAAAACTATTAATTCATAGTCACCTATACACGCTTTAACTACAAAGTTAACATCATTTTATGTTTCTATAGTTACTTGTATCATGCGTACCTTTACGTTACCTTCAAATTATCCCATTCATCTTACGTTACTATTACTCTAAATTCCTACATTACTTAATCTACCTAAGTAAACATGTCGTGCAAATTCATCATACGAAAGTTTAATAAATACTCAAAATTTCTCACTCTAACTTTTGAAATTTACTTTTTAATGACATACTTTCTTCTTATGTCAATTGTTAAAAATTAAACATTCCATACCATACCATACATATCCTATCAGTCATTTCGTAGGTCTTTCTCAACCTACCAATTCATACCTATCCAACATGAATTACACATTTTACTAACCTCGATTTCTTTGCATAATTCAACGGTCCGCAAACCAGATCTATCCGCTTCTTCACTAGTACTAGCCATACCAGGCCAGATTTCCTTCATCCGTGTAGTGTGCTTTCGCTCATGCACATCCTTCCACCAATTCAATTGGTTTCATCACACTAAGAATTCTAACATCACCACCTACAAAATTGGCGGTTAGCACATCTCATTCAAATACTGAGTCTACTAGGTGATTAGTCACCTATAATTCTTTTGCATATTTCCTACGTACATGCTATAACATATCTTACATTCCATTTCTTACACACAATTCCTGCATTCTATTAGTCATTTCGCCAACTTGCCGCAGTTTGACTTTTCAAGGTCAAATGGCACTTCTTACTTATCGTAATGTATTGAAGTACATGCTCTTACTTCTTTCCTTTCATGCTTACTTGCAAGGACTTTATTACATCGTTTTAATATTTCTTACCAAACCTACCTTTCCCGTCCATACTTAAGTTATTGTCCGGGTCATATCCCGTCATCCATCCTGACTCTCAAGAGTCGATTACTAACACATTTAGCACATAGCTTATACAAAACTTCTTTTATTATACTGTCACCTTCTAACTTTTACTTGCTTATATGACCTGTTCAACTCAATCATGGTCAAACCATCGACTTCTTCTTATGTAGACTAGTTTCATCTTTTGTATCTTAAATCCGTTTCGCGGATTCGAACACATCATTCATAATTTTCGTCCCTTCTATGTTTTGAATCCGTCTCGCAGATTCAAACATTTCATTCATACCTTTCATCCCTTGAATCCGTCTCGCGGATTCGAACATTGCATTCACATCTTTCATTCTTTGAATCTGTCTCACGGATTCAAACATTTCATTCATACCTTTCATTCCTTGAATCCGTCTTACGGATTCAAACATTGCATTCACATTTTTCATTCTTTGAATCCGTCTCACGGATTTCAAACATTTCATTCATACCTTTCATTCCTTGAATCCGTCTTGCGGATTCAAACATTGCATTCACATCTTTCATTCTTTGAATCCGTCTCGCGGATTCAAACAGTTCATTCATATATTGTTGATCCGTACTTTCTTACGGATTCAACATTCTTCATTCTTATCACTCATACCTTTCACTCTTACGTAGTACTCTCAATTTCCCGAGAGTCTTACTACCCATTTCACCCGCACGCCCACGTGCTACCTAGTTCTACCGGACACACCAGCGATAATTACCACGGTCTCACGAACGTCATATGCTTCTTGCGTACTGGCCAGGTGCGCAATCCACATACTAGTTTCGTGCCTTCGTGTAATCATCGCCTTATGTCCGAGAAATGGGTTTCAGTTTCGTGCACATCTCTAAATTTTCCCCAAGACCATATCATTGCCTTTCCTTTAATAATTACCCTCCCAAGGAGATTTCTTCATTTTTCTTTTAACATTGGTACCCATACATATTAATAGTGTGTACCTGGGGTTCATTCGCTTATTTACATCTTTGCCAGCCTTAGTATTCATCCTATTATGCATCCACTGTCACGGCCCCCGTCCCGGTTTTACCCGTTTCTGGAGCCGCGGGACAGAAACTCGTGGTAACTAATAAGTTGGCAGCGGAAAATTTAACAGGATCTTTTAAAACTTGAAATGCCCCATTAATCTTATTTCATAATTTGGGGATAACACCCATAATTTACAATAAAGGTGATTTCTCACGGAAATCCCCTGTTTTACAAAAACATGTTTCTTTATTTTATTGAGCCACTTCTTCAAGCTTGTAGTGCTACGCGGCACTTTTTCCTTGATCAAAGCAGATCACCTGAAACATGTTTTAAAAAGGTTTTATCAGCAGGGAAATACTGGCGAGTCACTCAAGTTGCACAAAACGACACATTGTTATAATATACAGTATTAAGGGTGATTATATTGTTTCTATCTGCCAATTACCCCAAATCGGTATTTGTCACTCGACAGTATCTGTGAGTATGGTCAGATCACCCATTGGCTAACCCGTTGTCCAATGGTGACGAGTATTAAGTAATGTATACAAAACCCCACATACCGACAGTAATTGAAGATTACAAAGACTTAATCCCTGTAATTATAACTTTGAAAATAAATAGGGTTTTGGAAACAATTTGATAAAAAGAGAACGACTCACATTGCAGATTTAGACGGGCAGCGTTTACCCTAATGATTTTTAGCCTGGTTAACCTAATATAAATAACAATGCACACGAAAACTAGGTCAGTAACGTAATACAACTTTTACCATAACTCACGAGATTAAAACCCTCACGACTAATGACAAAGTATAGCCCAATTACGGGCAGCACTTAAACATCCATCGGATTGGTTTTTATCGATCGGAGATTAAATCGTAGCAGTGATCGAGTTATTACCCTGTTATCGCGGCAGAATTTCGTGCTGTGTGTGTGTTTTGAAGTAAACAGACGATATCCCAATGTACGAAACGAGTTTTTACGTCGAACCAACGCCAAAATTCAAGTGTCAAAGCCCTGAATTTATACTGAAAAATTGGCTCCCTCGCGTGGCGCGAGAGCCTGGCGCGAGGGCACCCCCTCTGGCATAGGGTTGCCTCGTGTCTAACTAGCTTGGGTGAGTCGACGGTTCAATAAAATTCGATTTCTACAGCGAACTGTTTAGATAATACCAATTAGGGAATACCCCCCTGAGTTTTAGGGGGCCCTAATTCTGATTCCAACTGTTCTGAAAATTTTAGGGGCCATGCAATATTACTTGGGGGTCTCAATTAGGGTTTCCTATTGGGCAAATTAAAATAAGAAATAGTAATTTTAATGAGAGTTGTTACATCCTCCACACCTTATTAAAATCTCATCCTCGAGATTCACTGGAACAAGTAGGGATACTTTCGTTTCATCTCTGATTCCAGCTCCCAAGTGTACTCCGGTCCTCTCTTTGAATTCCACTTGACTTTGACAGGTACTAGCCTTTTGTGCTTGAGAATCTTGACCTTTCTGTCTTCTATCTGCAATGGTTTTTCCACAAATTTTAACTTCTCATTTACCTCTATATCTTGAAGAGATACTACCAGGGATTCGTCAGATAGACATTTCTTGAGGTTGGATACATGAAATATGTCATGTACCCCAGCTAATTCTTCTGGTAGTTGTAAGCGATAAGCAACTGGTCCTATTTGCTAGATTATTGGGAATGGTCCTACGTATCTTGGACTTAGCTTTCCCTTTTTACCGAACCGGACTACTCCTTTCCAAGGAGAAACTTTCAAGAGAACCTTGTGTTGGGATTGAACCCTATCAGAGGAACAGATAATTAAAGCCAAAACTGGGTCAGAGCAGTGGATCCAGAAGAAGCAGATATTTCATACAAGTCTCTCCTCTTGAAAGTGGTTTCAACATCTGCTGACCTCCTATCTACTGATCGTACAAGCCATTGACCGTCAATCTGCTGCTCTAGTAAAGGCTGATGGAAGACTAAAGCTCTGCTGCTCAATCTACTGCCTTGAGTCAAGTACTGTTGATCCGGACAAGCACTGCCGGGTTCACAGCAGTGGAAGGATACAGCAGTTGTTTAAATATGTAATGAAATGTAATAGCAGTAGATAGTATAGCAGTGTTTGTATAGATCAAAGGTTAGAGTTTGTTAGGAGGTTAGATGTCACTTTCATGGTGACGTCAGCTTAGATGCTCAGTGGTTTGCTAGTGCCTATAAATAGAACAGTGCTCTGTACAGTTCTATTAGCTCTTGGCAACAATCGTCTTCTCTACACGAACAAACACTGAGCTCTGGCTGAGGGGGAGTTTGCATCAAGCATTACATTGTAATCGTTGTTGAAATTAAATTCAATCTTTCGGTTCCTTGTGAAAAGTGTTTTGATCAAAGCAATACTCTCCTTTGATTGTATGCAAAGTTTGTTTCCATCTTAATTCCGTTGCATAACTCATTCATTTCCATCTTAATTTCAAACGTAAAATACAATCAAAACCTAACTCAGATGCAACAATTGGTATAAGAGCTTGGACAGTCAAATTTGATTTAACAATCATTTTGACATAAATAGTTCAGCTCAAAATCGTTGATATCGATAGTTTGTTCGTTTTTGTTGAAAAACAGAGCAAGGTTTAATCACCATTAAAGTTGATTAATCAGTGTCTGTAAAACAACCAGGATGACGTCACAATCACTAGATGATAAGAATAATGTTGGCTCGCTTTTTAAACCACCCATGCTTAAACGTAATGAATACAACATCTGGGAGAGAAGGATGGGACACATCATTGCTCAACAGAACACTGGATGTTGGAGGTCTGTTGTTTTTGGTCCCCATGTTCCTACGGTACCAAGTGCTGAGGATCCAAAAAAGTTCGTACCAAAACCTTATGAAAACTATACTGAAACTGATTTTCAAAAATTCGAACTCGATGCCAAAGCATTTAGCATCATAGCATCTGCATTACCAAATGAGATCTATGATGGACTGTTACATTGTAACAGTGCCAAAGAGCTATGGGATGCTTTGAAGGAACAGTTTGGGGGAACCGAAGAAGTTATTGAAAACAATAGGGAAATTCTGAATCAGCAGTATGAAACCTTCTGTCACATTAAGGGTGAAACATTGACCCAACAATTTGAATGTTTTAGCTGTCTCATCAGTGAGCTAAGGATTGTTAAGGTTGAATTTCCAAAATCAACTCAAAATAGCAGGTTTCTTAGATCGCTACCTGATAAATGGGACACAATTGCATTTGTGACTAGAAACTCTGTTGAGTTCAAAGATCTGACCCTGACCCAACTTCATGGTAGACTCCTGACCTATGAAAGGGAGTTGAACCAGAAAAAGAAGTTGCAAGAGTCTGGAAAAGCCACTGATGATTATTCATTCGGTAGCACAGCTCTTCTGGGTCAGGAAGAATCTGGTAGCAGTAGTAAGGAACAGGGTTATGATCATTTCATTAATATAACAGTTGGTGGTAACTTTACCAACCCTGATCCTCACTCTGTAAATTATGCTTTTACTGCAAACACTGAAAACTAGATGTCAGATAATTTGTGCTTTGAACTCAATGATTTGCAACATTTTGATCCTACTGACTTAGAGGAAATGGACATTTTGCATCAGTTGGCATTGCTTAGTGTGAGAACAAGCAAATTCTACCAAAGAACTGGGAGAAAGTTCCCAGGGTTACATGGGAATCTAAGGGTTGGGTTAGATAAATCGAAAATCAAGTGTTACAAGTGCAATAGGCTAGGTCATTTCGCTAGGGATTGCAGGAGTCAAACTACCGGTCCTATAATCACTCATCCTAGCTCAAACCCTAGACCTCAAAATCAAAGCACTTTGCACTATACCTAGTATAACCCTGCAGCTCATGTTAACACTGCTCATTATGCTGCTGCCCTTGTGCCTGTGCATTATGTCCATACCACTGTTCCACAGATTCAATATGTTCAAACCCCTGTCCCCCAGGCACAAGTGCAACCTGCACCTCAAACAACTGTTCCAGTAGTGGTACAACCAGATCAGTAAAGCTTTTTCACTCAAGGCTTTGTTGACTGGAGCAGCATGCCTGATGAACTTAGTGATGAAAATTTTGCACTCTACGCTTCTAATGAACCTTCTAATGATGAATTTTGTTTGATGCATTAGAGTCAATACCAGAGGGGGTTGAAACTGAAGGTGAACAGCTAAGTGATGAAACAGTGGATGAGGTGACTGAAGCAGTTGTAAATGCAGTTGCTGGTGAACTACTACTGGGAGAAAATTCAGAAACCCTGATTGAACCACTGACAAACCCATGGTCCAAAGAGGACAAAGAAGAAGAGGAAGAAAAGAGAGCAGGTGAGAAGGAAGTAAGGGCTGGTGATGAAGAAAATCATCAATGTGATTGTGCAATGATGGCTGCTGCCAAGGTATCTCCTCAAGTTCTTGAAAAACTGTGTTCTGACAATTGCATTATTGGTTTTGCTAACATCAAAGAGGTAAATGAAAACCTTCGAAATAAAATCTTAACTGATGAAGTCAAATTTGAAAGTTCTGTAAAAGAACTTAAAAACAAATTGACTGAAAAAGAGAAAGAGATTAGCAGTCTTAAAGAAGAGCAAAGCATAACCAAAACTCAACTCCAAACTATGGTAGAAAAATACCAAGGCTGCAAAAAGGAGTTGGAGTCCACCCAGATCACCTGTGAAAAATGGGTGGAATCATGCAAAGGGTATGAGGTTATGCTTGAAAAACAGATTAAAAGCAATGTAAAATTTGGTGTTGGTTATAGAAAACATGATGATGAAAACACAGCTTTTGAAAAATCTGTTCAAACCACTGATGTAACAACTGAGCTCATCCCCATAAACAAGAATGGCCAAGAAGTGAAAATCACTGATAAACTTGGTAACAAAATCACACTTGACAGACCAATGGGATCCTCTACTTTTGAGGAGCTTGAAAATTATCAGTTTAAACCAAAATGGTCTGATGAGTGTGATATTCTTGAAAATTTCAAGCCCATGGACTTTACATCAACTGATGGTGTTAAAGCTCCAAAAGCTAAAGTCATTCCATTCAAGGACATCCCAACAGAGGTTAAAACCTCTGCTGCAAAGGAGTCCGAAAAGAGAAAGAAGAAAGAAAAGATCAATAACCTGTTTTGTGAATTCTGTGAGAAAAGGAATCATCTAACAAAAGACTTTTTCCATTTAAAAGCTTATGATTTGAACAAAAAAAGTGTCATTGTTCCAGCTGAAAGCTGCATTGTCTGTGGTAAAACAAACCACAAAACTCAAGCATGTGTGTATCTCAAAAACTTTGATGTGAAAAAGAATGAGTACATTGCTAAAACATCTTTGAGTCCATCAACACCATCTGTCAAATTCACCAAGAACCAACCACTGTTTGTGCCAGTTCAAACAGCTGAACCAAACATCTGTCAAAAGAGATGTTCAGGTTACTGATGCACCCACTGCCAATCAGTTCAGAAAAGGCAAGGAAAAACAGTCTTACCAAAGGATTCCACACGTTTATGAGGCCTACAAAAGGCCCTCTAAACCTAAAGTGAACAGGCATCCTTTTGGGTACCAACAGGTGATTGGTCAAGACCCCCAACAGTGGTTAGCAAGAAACAGTACTAAAACTGTCCAAACCCCTGACCTAACCACTGTCCATCAATGTGCATCCATCCCAGACACTGTTGAGACCCCATCCAAAGCCTTATTGGCTTCGGAAACCCTAATGAAATAATCCTTTTACTTCATGTGCAGGGAGCTTCTGCCTGTTTAGATAGCCTTTGGTATGTTGATAGTGGAGGCTCCAGGCACATGACTGGATGTAAAGCCCTACTCAAAGATTTCAAAATTCATGGAGGGGGTGATATATCCTTTGGGAATAACAGTAAAGGAAAAGTTCTGGGGTCTGGTACAGTACAGTCTGGAAATGTAAAATTTGAAAATGTCAATCTGATAGACAGTCTGAAATTCAACCTCCTGAGTGTTTCACAAATGAGTGACAAGGGGTATGGGTCATTCTTCACAAAGGAGTGTTGTAGGATTGTTGGACCAGAAATGGTCCAAAAGATTGAAGCAATAATAAAAACTGGTCAAACAAAACTTGTTGCTCAAAGAAGTGGCAATGTTTATGTTGTTGATATGTCAAAAGAGTGTCCCAGAGCTGATGCCTGTCTGTTCTCAGCTGCCTCTAACAAAGAGACAGAACTTTGGCACAGGAGACTGGGGCACACAAATCTTAAGACAATCACTGAAATTTCAAAAAATGGTTTGGTAAGAGGCCTGCCACAAAAATTGTTTTCATGTCCTGAACATTGCATTTCCTGTTTAAAAGGAAAACAACACAAAAGTTCTCATAAATCCATTGAAGAGTCCAAAACAACCCAGTGTCTACAAATGCTACACATGGATTTGTTTGGCCCAGTTCAAGTCATGAGTCTCAAAAAGAAAAGATATTGTTTGGTTATTGTTGATGACTTCTCTAGGTTTACATGGACTTTCTTTTTACACTCAAAAGATGAGACTGCAGGCATTTTGCAAGACTTTGTAACACAGGTTGAAAAGCAATTTGACCTTCCACTGAAAAGCTTCAGGAGTGACAATGGCACAGAATTTAAAAATAAGGAGTTGGATGCCTTCTGTGTGAAGAAAGGGATTGTAAGGCAGTACAACATCCCTAGAACACCAGAGCAAAATGGGGTAGTTGAAAGAAAGAACAGAACTTTGATTGAGGCTGCCAGAACCATGCTTGCTGATTCAGGTTTGCCATTAACTTTCTGGGCAGAGGCAGTAAACACTGCTTGCTATGTCCAGAACAGAGTTTTAATAAACCCCAGGCACAAAAAGACTGCTTATGAATTTATGTATAAAATCAAACCACTGATCTCATACTTCAAGGTGTTTGGCTACCCATGCTTCATTTTGAACTTAAAAGATTTCATTTCAAAATTTGCAGCCAAAATTGATTGTGGTTATCATCTGGGATACTCAACCACTGCCAAGGCCTACAAAGTGTTTAATACACGGACCAAGGCAGTGGAGGAGACTTTGAATGTAAAGTTCAATGAACTTTCATCAATGAAAATTCCAGCAAATCCTGCAGATCTGTTTGATCTTAATAAATTCACTTTTGAAAATACTGCTGTCAAGACTAACAGTGCAGGTCCATCAGAGGATTCAACACCAGACTATGGGTATGAAATCATCATCCCTCAAAGGTATGCTAAAATGGGAAGAGCATCAGATGTTCAAAACAGCTGTCAAAGCTCAACCACTGCTACCTCAACAGTTGTTGACCAAAGTAGCCCATCAACCACTGCTTCCACATCCTCAAACATTGCTGACAAAAGTCCCCAAACAGTGGATAAAAGTCAGCATGTGTCCACTCCATTACCTCCCATTCCACCACCTTTTGAAGCCACTGCTGGATCATCAAAGTCCCCAGCAGTGGTTAGCTCAGATGATACACATCTGCAGCCCACACCAACAAATGCCATCATACCAAACCAAGGAGATTTAATCTTCTTGAGATCTCATCCACCTGATCAAATCATTGGCAACATAAATGAAGGGGTGCTCACAAGAAGCCAAACCCAAAACATTTGTCTTTTTACTGGTTTTCTATCACTCCATCAGCCAGTCAAGTACCAAGAGGCACTGAAAGACAACAGCAGGGTAGAAGCCATGCAAGAAGAGCTCCAACAGTTTAAAAGACAACAAGTATGGGATCTTGTACCACTGCCAGAAGAGGTTAGTCCTATTGGCACAAAGTGGGTCTTCAAGAACAAAACTGATGAAAGGGGTATTGTTGTCAAGAATAAAGCCAGGCTTGTGGTTCAAGGTTACAGACAGGAAGAGGGGATTGATTATGATGAAACATTCGCCCCTGTTGCAAGATTGGAAGCCATTAGACTGTCCCTGGCCTTTGCTGTCAACCACAATATGAAGGTGTTTCAAATGGATATCAAAAGTGCTTTCCTCTATGGTACAATTCAAGAAGAGGTGTATGTCTATCAACCTCCAGGTTTTGAGGATCCATTTTATCCAGATCATGTCTATAGGCTGAACAAAGCCCTGTATGGCCTGAAACAAGCACCAAGGGCCTGGTATGAAACTCTTTCCACCTTTCTTCTCTCAAATGGTTTAAAAAGAGGTACCATTGATAAAACACTGTTTCTAAAATGGAGAGGAAAGGATTTAATGATTGTCCAAATTTATGTGGATGACATTATTTTTGGAAGCACATGCAACAAAATGTGTGAAGAGTTTAGGGAACTCATGACAGCTGAGTTTGAAATGAGTGCAATGGGTAAGCTGCAATGCTTTCTTGGTCTCCTAGTTCAGCAAATACAAAATGGAACTTTCATTCATCAAAGCAAATATGCAAAAGAACTTTTAAACAAATTTGATATGAATGATTGTAAACCATGCAACACACCCATGGCAACAAATAAGCTTGTCATGTCTGATGAAAAGGATGAGCTGATTGACCAAACTTTATATAGAAGCATGATTGGGTCTTTATTGTACCTAACTGCATCTAGGCCAGACATCATGTTTGCAACATGTGTTTGTGCAAGAAGTCAATCAGCCCCTAGAAAATCCAATCTTATTGCAGTAAAAAGGATCTTCAGATACATAAAAAGTGCTCCCACACTTGGTATCTGGTATCCAGCTAATGGGAATATCAAGCTTTTAGGATTTTCAGACAGTGACTTTGCTGGATGTAACACCACAAGGAAGTCCACATCAGGAGGGTGCCAGTTTCTAGGTGATTGCTTAGTTTCTTGGCAAAGAAAAAAGCAAGCAGCTGTTTCAACATCCACTGCTGAAAATGAATACATTGCTGCTACAAGCTGTACAACCCAACTCCTGTGGCTTCAAAATCAGTTGCTGGATTTTGGTATCACTGCCTTAAAGACACCACTCATGTTGGATAGTCAGGCAGCAGAAAATATCATCAAAAATCCAGTTTCCCATTCAACCACCAAACACATCGACATCAGACATCACTTTGTGAGGGATTGCAATGAAAAAGGTTTGATTTCTCTGCATCATGTTCCAACTAAAGACCAGCTGGCAGATGTGCTCACAAAAGCATTGGATACTGCCACCTTTGAAAGCTTGATCTCTAGAATTGGCATGCTAAACATGGAATAACAAGCAAAATCTTGTTTTTCTGTGAATAAAGGCAGTAAAATGTTTTCAGAAAATCAAAAATCCATCCTTAAAAATAGCTAAAAATGAAATTTTCATTAAAATTCTTAAAAGTCTGCCATAACCACTGATTGTTCAAAAGTCTGCTCTACTTCAAAGTCTGTCCACTGCTGAAAGCCATCCTCTGTCCACTTCTTTCCTTAATAAACTCTGTTGTTCAAAAGCAGTGTCCTATCCACTGATATGCTATCCACTGATAGTGAAAATCATCCACTGATTTCATTATACCATTGTAACCACTGCCTTCATCAGTAACTTTCATAAAAGTATTGTCCTTCATTTCTTCAGAGTTTGGCATGTGGGCAGTACATAGTAGTCAGACCTTTTGTAACCGCTGCCACGTCAGCCTTCACTTTTTCCTCTATAAAACCCCCACTTCACACCAAAAACAGGGTTTTACTGTCGAATTGAATTCTCAAAAAAATTCTTTTCTCAAAGCAGTTTTTCTTCACATTCCTTCACAAATTTCTTCGATCATCATCTCCAAAATGACAAAATCGAAGCCATCTGCAAAACCCACTTCCAAATCATCGTCGAAAGCGGCCTATCAAAAGGTCAATACCACTGAAATCCCACACAAACCGTCTCACAATCTTCTGGGTCTTCTCACAAAACCCGGAACCACAGATACTTTCGACTCCATCATCGCCAAAATGGCTAAATCAAAGTACAAAACTTTGTTAACAGCCGATGCACCAATATACTTGACAACCCAAAGAGAGTTCTGGACAAATGCAACCCTTGAAAAACAAGGAGACACTGTAATAGCCATCAACTCTTCCCTAAAGGGTAAAGACGTCAAGATCACATCACAATCAATTTCAGAAGTCTTTCAACTCGATGATCAGGAAGGTAAAATTTCTTTCCCTAAAAACGAGTTAAAAATTGACTTCATTGAGAGAGGGTATGCAGACACAATGATGAAGAAAGCTACCTTACAAAAAGGTTTCTTTCCTTCTGCAACAAGGTTTTTATTCCATACCCTCCTAATGTGTGTTTCAAACAAAACCACTTCTTTTAATGAAATACCATTAAAGATTCAAAATCTGGGATATGCTATTCTTCAAGAAGAAAACTTTAATTTTTCTCGGGAAATCTTTAATGATCTGGTTAACAATGTTGAAACAAAATCATTCTTACTATTTCCAAGGTTTTTAAGTTATTATTTTGAAAAGAAATTAAGTAAGGATGATATTGCTGCAATAAACCAAGGTGAATATTTTCAAATAAACAGCTTAACTGTTGAAACTTTTACAAGAATGTTAACACCTTGCAAAACACAAGCAGAGGTGCCTGAGCAGAATTTAGCAGCTACCACTGCTCCTCAGGTATCTGCTGTTGAGCCCACTACTCAAAGTGATCAAAGTGGCACAACAACTACTTTGAAACCCACACCTAAAATCACCAAAAAGCCAACAAAAAGAAAAGCACAAAACCCCCCAAACCCATCAAAAAGGCATCTCTGGAGGATGAGATACCAGAGCTGCTGCCAGTGACAACACAAAAGTCACAAGAAACCACTGCTGCTACTTCCTCACAGCAGTTGGTACAAATATCTCAACCCATAGCCGAAACCCCTCCTGCTTCTTCACAAAAAGAACAGGTTGTACAAATTGGGACACCACATCATGATGCTCTGGAAGCACTTGTTTCCATCATCCACAGCCCACTTCCCAGGGCAAATCCTTTTTCTACACCAACCATCACATCCACAATCCCCACACCCACTAAACTTCTGTTGGATGCAATTGATTTGAACCAGGCACAAACAGTCCTTCTCAATCACCCATTAATGAGAATATACCTCAACAAATGACTGGGTCTGATGTATCAATCCTTGCTAACCCACCAACACAACCTGAGGAGGTTACACCCCTTGAGTTACAAGTAACTCTTGGTGGTTTTCCAAGTGAAGTAGCCACTACAAGTGCTGAACCTATAGGTTAGCATTTGGACAGTGGTTACATTAATAAGACTTCCTTGGAGGAAATTCCTTACATAGCACCTCTGCCAACCACCAGTGGGTTTATTTTTCCCACTGGCAACATCAAACGGTTGTCAAGTGTTGAAGGAAGAAGACCCCAGTACCAAGACAAAGGGGCATCAGTGGTTAGTGTTTGGAGTACACTCCCTACCTCAACCACTGATAAAACCACTGTTAGTGGGAAATCAGATGATCCCATTAAATTGGGTGATGATTTAAAATATCAGGATTTGACGGAACGAATTGAAAAGTTGGATACATCTGTTGCATATCTTAAAAATATGCTACAACAGCTGTTGAAAACACAAAAGATGCAATCCACTGTTATTCAACCTCAAGCACCTGCTCCATCACAAGCATCTGCTACAAATGAGCTCTGGAATCTCTTCAAACCTTTTCTCCAACAACAAAAAGAAATGGCTGATCAGCAACATGAACTGCATGTCGAAAAGCTGAGAAACATAATGGAGTCTGGGTACAAGAACACTCAAGCAGATATTAAGGCAATCAAGGCCCATTTATTGGAAACCACTGGCACTGCTCCTCCAACCGTACTTTTCATTGATCAACTCCCAGAAGATAATGCCAAAAAGGGGGAGAAAATTCAGGAGTGAAAGAAGAAAGGAATAGATGATGGTATGTACATTGAACCTGAAAAGGATGCTATGACCAGAAAAATTCATGTGCCAGATGGTAGTAAAAAGGTTGATGCTACTCAAGATGCACTTGATGAAGGAGTAGCAAGTGTAAAAAGAGATAGAATGGCAAAGGATATTTCAAGGTGGAATGAGGAGAAAAGAGCCTTCATGGAGCTGTATGAGCAGGGTTGTTCTGGGTCAAAGGATTCTAAAAATCCTAAGACAAAAAGGAAACCTAAGTCCATCCCATCCAGAATTCAAAAGCATATTCCAAAACCACCATCCAAAAGCCATCAGCATCAAACCTCCACCAAAACAGCTGTTGTAACTCCTGCTGTATCAACTACTGTTGGTACTTCAGAGGTTTCAATATCTGTTGTCACTTCAACACACACCACAACCACTGTTTTACCACCACCACCATCACTACCAAAAACAATTTCACCACCACTTTCTCCTGCCAAAAAGCAGAAGACAACAGATGTTATAACATCTGCTGTAATGACAACAGTGGTTGAAACACCAGTTGTTTCAACAGCTGTTAGTCAATCACAAACCACTGCCACTCAATCTACCACCACTGTTCCACCCAAAACATCATCAGCCCCTTCTGAACCAAAAAGGAGAAGGCTAATCCTCAAAGATGATGACTATTCACCACCACCAACATCTTCAAAATCCCTGTCACTTATCACCATTCCAAAATCCATACCTCTCTCTTCAGCTCAAATTCTAAAACCATTACCTCCTGCTGGTGTCTCATTTCCTCTAGAACTCATTGCAGTCAGGGAAGAAATCAAATCCTTTTATTATGAGGATGACCCAGCTAAAAGGAGTTTGCCATCAGTTGAAGAATATCCCATGCCTAACAATATTGAAGAATACTTGAAACTCAAGGCCAAGCAAGCAGAGGATATTGCAATCAAAAATAAACAAGGGAAATCTGATAGGGAATTTCAGCAAAACTATCAGTTTCTACTCACACAGGTCAGAGCTATGGAGCAATTTGCCAAAAATGTATGTCAGCAAATCTCAGAAAGGGCAGATGAGTCCTTGAGAAAAGACTACATTGAGAACATCATGACCTACAAGAAATACAAGGGGGAGAAACACATGTACAAAAACTGGACCATTCCTGAGCTTGAAAAAGAGGCAGCCAGGATTCAAGAAATGATCAAATATAAGGTCAAACAGACTCCTCCGAAAAAGTTCAAACAATTTGAAGTTGATAAGGCATTAGAGTTGAAGAGAATGAAAGAGGAGCTGATAGGAGCTGATTATGGGTCAAAGAATTCAGTGACAAAGTGGGGAGAAGATAGGGTCAGGGCTACCTACAAAAGGTTAGAGGAACTCAGAAAGAAAGATCCAACAGTTCCACAAAAGCCTGACTACTCCAAAGCAGCGGTTTCAAAAAGACCACCAAAGCTGCAAACCAAAAGAACCACTGCTCCAGCTGGTGCTGCCATCTACAAAAGAAGGAGTCAAAACCAGTCAGGTGCTGAAACAATTCAAGATCTAAAAGCTGGAAATGCTATTGTAAAAGAAGGCATTAAATTAATGATAAAAGAAGATCTTGAATTGGAACAATCTGTAAGTACTGCTCAGTCAGTCATGAATAGGCCAGCCTCACCAAACACCTCTGCAAATAAAAATCTCCCAAAAAACCCACCAGGCTCAAAAATACAAAAGTGGGAAACTGACAAACAGACCTACGTATTGACATTGTTCAGGTCTGGTGGAGAAGTGAAGAAAATATCAAGGGAATAAGCTCTTGGCCTGACACTTGAAGATTTGCAGGATCTCCTTGATCTTCCACTTAGCAGGGATGATGATGACACAGATGCCCTAGACATTGAACTACAATTTAAAGGTCAGATAAGGGAACTGCTGATGAGGCAATAAAAAAATTCCACAATAATGAAGAGTTTTGGCATTATCTGTTCCAGGGGGAGATTGTTGGGATTGAACCCTATTAGAGGAACAGATAATTAAAGCCAAAACTGGGTCAGAGCAGTGGATCCAGAATAAGCAGATGTTTCATACAAGTCTCTCCTCTTGAAAGTGGTTTCAACATCTGCGGACCTCCTATCTACTGATCGTACAAGCCATTGACTGTCAATCTGCTGCTCTAGTAAAGGCTGATGGAAGACTAAAGCTCTGCTGCTCAATCTATTTCCTTGAGTCATGTACCGTTGATCCGGACAAGCACTGCCGGGTTCACAGCAGTGGAAGGATACATCAGTTGTTTAAATATGTAATGAAATGTAATAGCAGTAGATAGTATAGCAGTGTTTGTATAGATCATAGGTTAGAGTTTGTTAGGAGGTTAGATGTCACTTTCATGGTGACGTCAGCTTAGATGCTCAGTGGTTTGCTAGTGCCAATAAATAGAACAATGCTCTGTACTGTTCTATTAGCTCTTTGCAACAATCGTCTTCTGTGCACGAACAAACACTGAGCTCTGGCTAAGGGGGAGTTTGTATCAAGCATTACATTGTAATCGTTGTTGAAATTAAATTCAATCTTTCGGTTCCTTGTGAAAAGTGTTTTGATCAAAGCAATACTCTCGTTTGATTGTATGCAAAGTTTGTTTCCATCTTAATTCCGCTGCACAACTCATTCATTTCCATCTTAATTTCAAACGTAAAACACAATCAAAACCAAACTCAGATCCAACACCTTGTCTCCAATTTGAAATTCTAGTGGCTTGCGTCTATTGTCTCCATAAGTCTTCTGACGATCACGAGCCATTTTCAGTCTTTCCTTGATTTGAGTGATCTTGTCAGTGGTTTCTTGAACAATCACGGGACCTGATAATTGGCTTTCTCCTATTTCTGCCCAACAAACTGGAGTTCTGCACTTTCGTCCATACAGTGCTTCGAATGGGGCAGCTTCAATGCTTGCATGATAACTATTATTATAGGAGAATTCAATTAAGGGTAGATGGTCATCCCAGTTTCCACCAAAATCTATTACACATGCCCTGAGCATATCTTCCAGGGTTTGGATTGTCCTTTCACTTTGTCCGTCTGTTTGAGGATGGTAAGTTGTACTTAAATTTAATCGCGTCCCCATGGCTTCTTGGAAACTCGTCCTGAAATGCGAAGTGAAACGACTATCTCTATCTGATACAATAGAGAGTGGAACTCCATGTAAGGATACTACTTCGTCTACGTACAATTTTGCTAACCTTTCCATGCTAAAGGTTTCTTTCATGGGTAGAAAATGACCTGATTTGGTTAATCGATCCACAATTACCCAAATTGCGTCGTTACCTTTTCTGGTCTTGGGCAACTTAGTAACAAAATCCATGGTTATTAGTTCCCATTTCCAAACAGGCATTTCTAATTGTTGTAATAATCCAGAAGGTTTCTGGTGTTCTGCCTTAACTTGTGAACAAGTTAGACACTTAGATACATATCTAGCTATGTCCTTTTTCATTCCTATCCACCAGAAATTATTCCTTAAATCTTGGTACATCTTATTATTACCAGGATGCATAGTATACCTAGATTTATGAGCTTATTCTAAAATCTTATTACTTAAATTTCCTTGCTTAGGTACCCAAATTCTTCTTTTGTGGAATCTCCAAATTCCATTAGCTCCTTTCTCTAATTCCTTTATTCTTCCTTTCATTCCTTCAGCATCATCCTTGATTGCTGCTTCTTGAATATTTTTCAGTTGTTCCATTAAGTCTAATTGTAAACTTAATCTAAGAGCACGAACTCGCTTTTGCTTTTCGTGATACTTACGACTTAAGGCATCCGCTACTACATTTTCCTTTCATTCGTGATATTGAATATCACATTCGTAGTCACTTAGAATTTCCATCCATCTTCTTTGCCTCATATTCAATTCTTTTTGCCCAAATATGTACTTTAAGCTTTTATGATCTGTATAAACAGTAAACTTACTTCCATACAGATAGTGTCTCCAAATCTCAAGGGCAAAAATTATCGACCCTAATTCTAAGTCATGTGTCGTATAGTTTTCCACGTGCTTCTTTAATTGTCTTGATGCATACGCAATTACCTTCTTGCGTTGCATTAGCATACATCCTAATCCTAGCTTAGAAGCATCACAGTAAATTTCAAAATCTTCTGTCCCTTCTAGTAAGGCAAGAATTGGGGTGTTTGTTAACCTTTGTTTTAAAATCCTAAAAGCCTCTTCTTGCCTAGGCCCCCATTCAAACTTAACTGTTTTACAGGTTAGAATAGTTAATGGCACAACTATCTTAGAGAAATCCTTAATAAAGCGCCTATAGTATCCAGCTAATCCTAGAAAACTTCTAACTTTCGTTGCTGATTGCGGGACTTTCCATTTGGTGATTGCTTCTATCTTAGCAGGATCTACGTGAATACCTTCATGATTCACCATGTGACCTAAGAATTGCACCTCCTGTAGCCAAAATTCACACTTCGAGAATTTGGCGTAGAGTTTCTCTTTTCTTAACAAAGTTAAGAGTGCATGTAAATGCTCACAATGCTCGTCCTGACTTTTGGAATAAATAAGTATATCGTCGATAAAGACAATTACAAATTTATCCAAATACGGTTTACAGATTCTATTCATCATGTCCATAAATGCTGCAGGAGCATTTGTTAACCCAAAGGGCATGACTGTAAACTCGTAGTGACCATACCTAGTTCTGAAAGCAGTTTTAGGTATGTCTTCTTCTTGTACTTTCAACTGATGATATCCGGAGCGCAAGTCGATCTTAGAAAAATATCTAGCCCCTTGAAGTTGATCGAAAAGATCATCAATCCTAGGTAATGGGTATCAATTCTTGATTGTAACCTTATTTAATTCCCTATAATCGATACATATTCGCATAGAAACATCCTTTTTCTTTACGAACAATACTGGTGCTCCCCAAGGGAATGAACTAGGTTGTATGAATCCTTTACTGAGCAATTCATCTAACTGCTTTTTCAGTTCTAACATTTCAGTGGGTGCTAATCGGTAGGGTACCTTTGCTATGGGTGTAGTTCCAGGAATCAAATGAATTCGAAATTCTACCTCCCTATCTAGTGGTAATCCTGGTAATTCTTCTGGGAATACATCCGAGTATTCTGATACTACATAAATTTCCTTAAGTTCCTTACCCTTAGTGCTAATGATTACTGAATTCATATACATTATTCCTTGCTTTCGTTCATAACTAGCAACTTTCATTACCGAAATGAACTTCATTGGTTTATGCGGCTTATCCCCTATAATCATAATTACTTCTCCTGTGGGTGCACGAATTTCTATGGAATTCTTATCACAGAGGATTCGAGCATGGTTGGCTACTAACCAATCCATTCCTAATACGACATCGAATCCAGCTAAATTCATGGGTAATAGGTTTGCAGAAAATTTATGACTTGAAAAACCGTATCTATGTTAATAGAGTTCCCGTCTGCCGTTTCTACTATAAAAACTTGCCTAAGTTTGATTAAAGGTTGCTTAAGAGCCTGGTAGAAGGAAGCATTTATAAAACTTTGGTTTGCACCAGAGTCAAATAATACTTTCGCATAAACGTTGTGAACTAAAAACGTACCAGCTATTACGTCAGGAATCAATTCGGCTTCCTGAGTGGTCAATTGGAAGGCTCTTGCATTCTTCTTGTTAGTCCCTTCAGCATGTTTGGCCTTGTTATCTGCTGGTTTGACCAATTTAGGGCATTCTGGTCTGAAATGCCCAGCTTCTCCGCAGTTATAGCAGATCTTTGTTTTCCTTCTGCAATCTTCTTCACGATGTCCTATAGCTTTGCAGATGGTGCATGTTTCATTACATTTTCCAAAATGTTTCTTTTTACAATTTCTGCAGAATGGCGGGGTGGAAGATTGCCATGTTCCCTTCCTCTTAAAGTTGCTACTATAACCCACACGGAATCCTTGGGTAATCTTTTGAGCCAATTCCTTCTTCCTGTTTTCTTCTCGCGTACGCACCAGTCCGTCAGTCAAAGTGTTGGCTAATTCCACCGCATCATCGATCGTGCGAGGTCTCGCAGCTTTGACAATATCACGGATCTCGCTAATTAAACCCCAAATGTAGCGAGAAATAAGTACCGGTTCTGGTGAAGCCAGAGTAGGCACAATTCGAGCATATTCGAAAAACTTCGAAGTATACCCTCGGCAGTCAACGTACACCATTCGGTGGCTCAAGAATTTATTCGCCATTTGTTCTTTTTCATATTCAGGATAGAATTTCCTTTCTACCAGACGCTTAAATTCTTCCCAACTCATGGCATAGGCCATGTCACTTTCCTTAGCTTGTAATACCGTATTCCACCATTCTAATGCTTCTTCCTTGAAAAGATGAGAAGCATACATGACTTTATCCTCCTCGGCACATTTACTTATTTTAATTACTGCCTCGGTTTTCTCCAACCAACGTAGTGCTGCAGTCGCCCCTTCATTGCCTGCAAATTCAACAGGTTTACAGGCAAGAAATTCCTTGTAAGTGCAACCAGGCGTTGCAGCTTTCATTCTCTTAAGAATTGGGGCTTGCATTACATCGTTATCATTATTATTAATGTTGCCGCCTCCATTTACACTATTACTGAAGTTGTCTTCATGAGTACGTTTGCTAGGAATAATTGGTTGAGGTTCAACTGGATTTCGGGCAGCAGCAAGAATTGCTGGAATAGCATTGGCTATTCCTTGAGCAACGATGTTTTCTATGTCTTGTCTATTCAGAAAATGGTCCTCATTGTTTTGCTCGGATTGGTTAACCTCGTTAACTGGTTCATTACAAGCGGGTTCCATCTGGTAATTAATATATATTACTTATTAGCACAAAAATAAATAACAACCAAGCATAATAAACAATCGCACATAATCACGTCAACACATATAGCCAAAATTGTCGATTTTTCGACTTCCATATTTTATATATATTAATATGCATCCGTACATTACCAGATATGTTACAATGTTTTATTTTTAGTTATTTTACATGATTATATTTTTATTATTATATTATTATTAAACACATATCCGCACAACCACATACGATCCCGTCAGCTGGCACTTCAGAAACGACGTTCCCTCTCGTCGTATTTCCACGATATCCTCTCTCCCACATCTCGGATTCTATTTCCTGCGTCCACCAGCTCCTCGTCATAGTGGCGAAGTTCAGCCAAGTTCTCGGTGCTCATTGGTGGGTGTAGTGGAGGCTCAGGGTCAAATTAAGGGAAAAAGGTATTAGGGTTATTCAAGAGATTCTGAAATTGCCAGTCGGTTGTCCACCATTCTTCTAGCTCTTCTGGTAGAGGTCGGGGGTGGATAATAGGATCTGGGATAGCAGGTTCCAGATTCACTGGAAGTAGTACTTCAGCTGGGTAATTGAAGAGGTTTTCATCGGCAGGTCCGATGAGGTCACTAAGTGCCAGTTTACGATCCAGCTCCTCCCATGATGACATTTCCTGGGCTTGCCCTGAACTTTCCCCGATCTCCTTTCCTTTGCCTTTATCATTTGGATCCTCAGTCTTTATAATTTTCCGTGTTGCTGGTTTCTTCCTATGCACACGCCTCCAACCCACGAATCTTCTTCTCTTTTTCGGTTTGGGTTTCTCCTGGGGTTGGGCTTGGAATTCCATAGGTTCCTCAGTGTCGGCCCAATAACCGGAAAAGCCCTCGGAAACTTCCATGTCAGCAGAATGGATAGTGATATTCTGAAGAGCTTCAGACATCTCATTCATGCTGTTAGCATATATGAAGAAACATACAAAATTCTAAGTTAAAATTTTGAAAATTAAATTTTCACAGAATTACAGAATGGCAATAAAAAATTAAGTATTTCTAAATACTTAATTGGCTTAAATCAATGGCTCTGATACCACCTTTTTCTGTCACGGCCCCCGTCCTGGTTTTACCCATTTCCGGAGCCGCGGGACAGAAACCCGTGGTAATTTATAAGTTGGCAGTGGAAAATTTAACAGGATCTTTTAAAACTTGAAATGCCCCATTTATCTTATTTCATAATTTGGGGATAACACCCATAATTTACAATAAAGGTGATTTCTCACGGAAATCCCCTGTTTTACAAAAACATGTTTCTTTATTTTATTGAGCCATTTCTTCAAGCTTGTAGTGCTACGCGGCACTTTTTCCTTGATCACAGCAGATCACCTGAAACATGTTTTAAAAAGGTTTTATCAGTAGGGAAATACTGGCGAGTCACTCAAGTTGCACAAAACGACACATTGTTATAATATACAGTATTAAGGGTGATTATATTGTTTCTATCTACCAATTACCCCAAATCGGTATTTGTCACTCGACAGTATCTGTGACTATGGTCAGATCACCCATTGGCTAACCCGTTGTCCAATGGTGACGGGTATCAAGTAATGTATACAAAACCCCATATACCGGCAGTAATTGAAGATTACAAAGACTTAATCCCTGTAATTATAACTTTGAAAATAAATAGGGTTTTGGAAACAATTTGATAAAAAGAGAACGACTCACATTGCAGATTTAGACGGGCAGCGTTTACCCTAATGATTTTTAGCCTGGTTAACCTAATATAAATAACAATGCACACGAAAACTAGGTCAGTAACTTAATACAACTTTTACCATAACTCACGAGATTAAAACCCTCATGACGAATGACAAAGTATAGCCCAATTACGGGCAGCACTTAAACATCCATCGGATTGGTTTTTATCGATCGGACATTAAATCGTAGCAGTGATCGAGTTATTACCCTGTTATCGCTGCAGAATTTCTGTGACAACCCTCAAAATTACATGTATCCGTACGATTAATTAATGTTAATTAAAGTGCTTGATGACTGTGTTGAACTACTTAACTGCTTTCTGACTACTGTGTCATACTTACATGTGCTTGTTAACATACTAGTCTTGTGTAGAAAATTTGACTAAATAATCATGTATGCTTTCTTAAGTGTTAGGAATTAAAAGTGTTACAAAAAAAATACATAAAAGACACTATACGGAATAACTTAGCACTTTAACGAACCGGTATCTAACCGAACAACCGGACATTACCCGGAACACTAAAATATTGCAAGAAACATTGTTTCACTTTTTCTGAGCTAGTTATGGTCCCCAAACACTTAAACATTCTACATAATGTATGTAACACATTAGACACTAAACGTTGCAAGTAACCCTCCACTAATTGCCTTTTACCATATCAACTTACACTCTAACCCCCTCACCCCTCACATGACCGTCCCCTATGGGACCCCACACCCAAGATTTGCTCAAATCTTCTAAATCCTCCAATATCTTCTTCTTGGAACTTGTTTGATTATGTATTTACTATAAGAAACATTGTGACCATTGGGTATTAGAGAATGAGATTTATAAGGACTACATACATCTTCATCTTCACAACAAAAATTTCTTCTCTCCCTCCATCTACATACCTTCGGATGAACACCCCACCATACATATCACCCATCTTCAATTTTGATTCAAGCATTCCAAGTGTACTTCAAGGTGCACAAAGGTGATTAACGAAGCTTGGTGTTCTCGGAAGTTGAAGGACCTCTTCCTAGTCCTATTAACCACTCATTTTCCATCTTGTTTCTTCCCTAACTTCAAAGCTAGTAGTAAGTCTCTTGAATCTTCATTTACTTCATGTTTAGAGTGGTTAATAGTTAAATCATGATGAGACCTTAAGAACACTAAAAATCATAAAGATAGGTCTTGAACATAAAGCTAACTTAGATGAAATATTGATAAAATGAAGAAGTAATGATATGAATGATGTTGTCTTGTATTGTTGATGATTTCTTGTTGCTTGTTTGTTGATTACTAGAGATATGATGTTAAACATCATGGTTGAAACTTGTTAAAGTAAGATTAAAAGCTTAAGTTAACAAGTTAGGAGGTGATTAGTGTTTTCCATAAAAGAATCACCTCCATGTTTAAGCATGAACTTGGTAACAATATGTTTTCTTGAAAAATTAGTAAACAAAGTAAGTTGGTGATCGTATGGATCCGAGGTTTACAAATGGTTTTCCTAAATAAACCAAGAGTAGAAGATGAGTTTTGAAAGGTTATGACTTTTGTTAAACCTACACTATTTAGGTAACAAAATAAGCGTATAAATATTTTTAGAACAAGAAGATCCAATAAATACACATTTTTGCAAAATGTGTTTACAAGTTGCAAACATCTAAAAATCCCGAGAATGAGATTTTAACAAAAGTATACACACGTTGGAGGATAACTAAACCCACTAAACACCCCACTAAGTTACTACGCGTTTTTATGAAAAACCAAGTTCATGTTGTTATGTAAATGTGCATTGCTTTTGCACTTGGTTAGTGTATGCTGTTTAATAATTTGTGGTTGATTGATTGAATGAATTTTTGAAAAGAAAATGATATGCTAATAAGCATGGACACCTCCGTTTACAGAGGAAACTCTGGCGAAATTTTCTAAAATATCAACACTTAGAAAATATTTTTTCTAAACAAGCGTTACAAGTATATTTTATAACTTGCATTTCGAATATAAACTTCGTCATCATATTTTTGAAAAAAATACAAAGTGTCGGAGGTTGATTTTATAAATAAAATGGTTAAATATATTTAGAATATATATTTTATACTAGAACACTTGTGTGGATACGTGTTTATTTTGTGAGATAGTTATATTATTTAGGGTAAAATAATGTAACTTAACAAAGTACCTTGACAATAGAATTGTGTGGTATGTGATAGAAGTAACGAGTAGATAAACCGTACGTAGGATACGTGTTATGCATAAGAAACTGATTGTTATCTGTACCTCATTAGGACGTGCTTGATTTCCTGATTATTTGAGTAATTAATCTAACCGGGCAAACCAAGGTGAGTTCACACACTATCTAAGGCATGGGAATCCCGGTGGTTTGGAATGGGTTAATGAATTAAAACAGAACCTACATATCCTCCTTGAGTAGGATATGTACGGCCATCCTCCATAGGTAGGATGCCAATATTAATTCTGCGTATTCTCCTTGAGTAGAATACGTACGTTCATCCTCCTTGGGTAGGACAACCCCCTTAAAACTTAATAGACAAAACTCTATCATGAAGTGCCTCATTTTATATCGACTTAATCGCCGAGGCCAATGGCGAGCGGGTCATTAGTTAATAGCGCTATTAGGTTTAACAAACCTCACACCGTGCCGTTCGAACAGGCGTGTACTAATGGACTATGGCAAACTGTCAGTGATGATAGACACTGATGTAGGGCACAACTATTGTTCGTCAGTTGTCGATATCTTAACGGTCTAGTAGTTCACATGGGGAAGCCCCCACTGATTATGGATATGGTTTGGGTAATAAAAGGAATTGGTTAAACATACTTTCAACTATGGGGTAACCCCCATGACAAATAAGCCAACGAAATTCAAACCATGTTTTTCAGAAACAACTTAAAACTAAACAAACCAAACGTGAACTCACTCAACTTTGTTGTTGACTCGTTGTTATATGCCTTACAGGTCGCTAGATGCTTATGGAGCTTGCACGAGGAGGAGGTTGTTGTGGGATGCGGACTGTTATGTCCCATGCTTATTAATTAAACTTTATAAACCTATGAAACTTATGTTTTGGGTCTTAAAACTTATGAACTACGAACTTATGTTTTGAACTTACGTTTTATGCTTCCGCTGTTTAAATCTGAACTTGGTTAACTTAAAGTTGGTTACCGTCTTATGGTCACCATTTGTATTGAGGTTGGTCTTACTTACTTAATTACGTTGTTCAATATGATTGGTGGCTCGATCCTGGTGGATTTTGGGGGTGTGACAGATTGGTATCAGAGCCATTGGTGGATTTTGGGGGTGTGACAGATTGGTATCAGAGCCATTGGTTATAGTGAACTTGGTTTTAAAAAGGGAAAAGCTTTTTGATGAAACCAGACTATAACCTGTACAGTGCTCAACGATCCACAACGACGCTTCGTTCCACGTGCAAGACTCGACACAATAGGTGGTATGATTTATGTTATATTGTCGGTTAGATAGTTCACACTGTGCATTAATTAACGTGATAATTGCTATTTGAATCTTGTGTGCTTACTCTCTACTGTCGTCCCACACTTGCGCACTTTCGCGACACTTTTCTCACTTACGTTTCTTCGTTGTGAAGATCATGAACGGACGCGGAGGACGTATCAACCTAACTCAAGCCCAGTTGACGGCTTTGATCAATGAACGAGTTACTGAGACACTCGTAGTTGTCCCTGCTGGAGGTATAACCCGCCATATCAACCCATTTTAGGACGTTTAGACCCTACCCTCGCGAACCAACCCTCGTGCTTAACCTTGTCTTTTATTCTCGCACCACAGGTCAACATGCTCCGCCTCCCGTATGTACGTTCAAAATGTTCATGGACTGTTGACCCAGTACTTTCAGCGGCACAGAAGGAGCTGTAGGTCTTCTTCACTGGTTCGAGAAGCTGGAGTCTGTCTTTGAGATGTGTGAATGCCCTGAAGATCGTAGGGTGAAATATGCTACTGGAACACTCAAAGGTGCTGCGTTAACCTGGTGGAAAGCATAGGTTCAACTACTAGGGCTGACGGTTGCTAATGCCACCCCATGGAACGGTTTCAAAGAACTGATCAAAGAAGAGTACTGGAGTCGTGACGACATCCACAAGCTGGAGGTGGAATTTTTCAATTTGAAGATGACGGGGTCTGAAATTGAGGCGTATACGAAGAGGTCAAATGAACTGGCCATCTTGAGTCCTACTATGGTAGACCCTCCCATCAAACGTATTGAGCAGTACCTCAAGGGTATTGTACCAGAGATTCAGAGTCACGTGACATCAGCTAACCTGGGTACCATTCAGCAAATCATTAAGTTGGCCCATCGTCTCACCGATCAAGCAGTTGAACAGAACAAACTACCCAAGCGTATTAGTGCTACTACTACTGACGCTCCCAATAATAACAAGCAAAAATGGGATGGGAATTCCAGTAAGGGTTCTACTTCAGTTCAGTCTCAGCAGCGAAAGACTGATGACTACCAGAGTCCTAGTCAGCAATCTTTCGGTAGTAAAGGAGAGGGTGGATACCGAAGGAACCACCCAAAGTGCAACCGGTGCCACAAGCATCATAGCGGGCAGTGCAACAAGGGTCGTTGTCTGAGGTGTAACAAGTTTGGCCATGAAGCAAAGGATTGCAGGGGCGCACGACCAGCAAATCAGAATCGCCAACAACAACAACAAGCTCCACAGAACCACCAGCAGCAGCAACAGCAGGGCAATAAAGGATGCTTTCAGTGTGGCACTGAAGGCCACTTTAAGAGGAACTATCCTCAGCTGAACCAGAATCAGAACAACAACAACCAAGGAAACGGGAACAACAATGGAGGCAACAATGGAGGCAACAACGGGGGTAACAATAATGGCAATGGAGCCAGGGGACGTGTTTTCGTGCTAGGTCAGGGTGATGCAAGGAACGATCCCAACGTGGTGATGGGTAAGTTTCTTCTGGATGATTTCTTTGTTACTGTTTTATTCGATTCGGGTGCCAATACTAGTTATGTGTCCTTAAAAGTTAGTCAAATGCTTAAGCGCACTCCAACACTTTTGACCACCAAACACACGGTAGAGCTAGCAAACGGTAAAAGTCTCGAGGCCACACACATATTTAAGGGTTGTAACCTCGTCTTAGCTGGTCAAACCTTCCCTATCGATCTTATTCCTATCGTTCTGGGTAGTTTCGACGTTGTTTTTGGGATGGATTGGTTATCTCATCAACAAGCAGAAATTCTTTGCAACGAGAAGATTGTCCGCATCCCTCGCTCTGGTGAAGAACCTCTCATGATTCATGGCGACAAGAGTGGTGCTGTCGTAGGCATTATCTCTTTCCTTAAGGCCCAGAAGTGTTTGAAAAAGGGCCACACCGCCATTCTAGCGCTCGTTACTGACGCATCAATGGAAGAGAAAAGAATTGAAGACATCCCTATTGTGCGCGATTTTCCTGAGGTATTTCCTGAGGAATTACCTTGTCTTTCGCCTCATCGACAAGTTTCAAATCGAGCTAGCTCCTGGAGCAACGCCCATAGCTCGAGCACCTTATCGACTAGCTCCTTCAGAACTTGAAGAACTGTCCACGCAATTACAAGAACTCTTGGAAAAGGGTTTTATACGTCCTAGCTCTTCGCCCTGGGGAGCTCCAGTCTTGTTTGTAAAGAAGAAAGATGGTACTTTCAGAATGTGTATTGACTATCGCGAACTTAACAAGGTGACCGTGAAGAATTGTTATCCTCTTCCACGTATTGACGACTTGTTCGACCAGCTGCAAGGATCGAGCTTTTACTCTAAGATTGATTTGAGATCAGGATACCATCAGCTGAGAGTCCGAGAGGAGGACGTCTCCAAAACAGCATTCAGAACTCGTTACGGCCATTATGAGTTTCTGGTTATGCCTTTCGGATTAACGAATGCAACTACGGTCTTCATGGATCTCATGAATCGAGTGTGCAAACCTTACCTGGATAAGTTCGTTATTGTTTTCATCGATGACATCCTGATCTATTCGAAGAGTCAGGAAGAACACGAGCAACACCTGAGGCTTATTTTGGAACTTCTTCGAACAGAGCAGTTGTATGCCAAATTTTCGAAATGTGACTTCTGGCTTCGCGAAGTCCACTTTCTAGGCCATGTGGTAAACAAGGATGGAATTCATGTTGATCCATCCAAGGTCGACTCGATCAAGAACTGGCCAGCACCCCGTACACCAACAGAAATCCGCCAATTCTTGGGTTTGGTAGGATATTATAGAAGGTTTATAAAGGATTTCTCAAAGATTGCGCAACCTCTCACTTCGTTGACTCAGAAGGGTGTCACTTATCGTTGGGGTGATGCACAGGAGTCCGCATTTCAGCACTTAAAAGATAGACTTTGTAGCGCGCCTATTCTCTCATTGCCTGAAGGCACAGATGATTTCGTGGTTTATTGCGATGCTTCCATCCAAGGACTTGGTTGCGTGTTGATGCAACGTGACAAGGTCATTGCCTACGCATCGCGCCAACTTAAAGTTCACGAAAGGAACTACACTACGCACGACTTGGAGCTGGGAGCAGTTGTTTTCGCGCTTAAGATATGGAGGCATTACCTGTACGGTACCAAGTGCACCATTTACACCGATCACAGGAGTCTCGAGCATATATTCAAGCAAAAGGAATTAAAAATGCGACAACGTCGATGGGTCGAGCTCTTGAATGATTATGAATGTGCGATCAAGTACCATCCAGGCAAAGCCAATGTTGTGGCCGACGCCCTCAGTCGAAAGGATACTATACCTAAGCGTGTGCGTGTGTTACAGCTTACCATTCACTCTAGCCTACCCTCTCAAATGTGAGATACTCAGGTTGAAGCATTGAAAGCAGAAAACATCAGGGCTGAGTCCCTGCGAGGGTTGAGGCAGCGGTTAGAACAAAAGGAAGACGGCGCCTACTATGTAAACGGGCGCATCTGGGTTCCACTTTATGGAAACTTACGCGAGCTTGTGATGGATGAAGCACATAAGTCTCGTTACTCAGTACATCCTGGTTCGGATAAGATGTACCACGACTTAAGAACTACATACTGGTGGCCTAGCATGAAAGCCTACATAGCAACCTACGTTAGCAAATGTTTGACTTGTGCGAGAGTCAAGACCGAATATCAGAAACCATCAGGCCTACTACAACAACCAGAGATCCCAAAATGGAAATGGGAGAAAATTTCCATGGATTTCGTTACTGGCCTGCCCAGATCTCAACGCGGAAACGATAACATTTGGGTGATCGTGGATCGAATGACCAAGTCTGCACATTTTCTAGCTATCAAGGAAACCGACAAGTTTTCTACTCTAGCAGACATCTACCTAAAGGAAGTAGTATCAAGGCACGAAGTGCCAACCTCCATCATCTCTGATCGTGACTCACGTTTTACTTCTAAACTGTGGCAAGCTATGCACAAGTCTTTCGGCTCACATTTAGATATGAGCACCGCTTATCATCCACAGACGGTTGGGCAGTCTGAACGCACCATCCAAACCCTTGAAGACATGCTTAGGGCATGTGTGATTGATTTTGGCAATGGTTGGGAAAAGCACCTCCCTTTGGTGGAGTTTTCATATAATGTCACACCCCCAAAATCCACATGCGGAGTATCACCGCTTGGAGGCGTGACTGACCAGGATCAAGCCACCAATCATATTGAACATAATAGTAAATAATATAAGTCATTCATCAATACGAAAGGTGTTTTCAAAACCAAACATCAACAAGTGTGTAGCGGAAGCATAAGTATGTAAACCCAATGTAAATCGTAAATTCAAACGTTTAGATAATTAACATGGCATCATCGATCCATGTTCCACAACGACCTGCTCCTCCCTGTGCAAGCTCCATATGTACCTAAGGTCCTGCAAGGCATGCAGCAGAGAGTCAACAACTAGTTGAGCGAGTTCACAGATAACAGTTCAGTAATAGTATAGCGTGAGTAGTAGTATGTTCGTTCGTTACGTTATGTATCGTATTAGTTTCCATCGCGGCCTCCCAGGCAGGTATGCGAAGATATTAGGGGATGTTTTTCCCAAGTATTCTAGACTAGGTTTATTTGTATCGCGGCCTCCCAGGCAGGTGTGCGAAGATTTGTAAATTTAGTTCGCGGCCTTCCTATGGCAGGTGTGCGAAGTCAGTCATAATATCGCGGCCAACCCTTGGCAGGTGTGCGAAGATCAGTTCAATAAGTGTTACTATTCTAGTCGTATCTTATCGTTAGGTTCTGTCGTCTGAGTATACACAATAATTCATCAAATCCCATTCCCACCCGGGAACCCCATGCCTTGGCTGTATGAACTCACCTTGGTTTGCTCGGTATGCTAGGTTATGTGCTCGCAAATAAATCAATCACGTCCGAGATGAACGGAATAATAGCTAGATCGATTACGGGGAGATTCGCGGACACGTAATTGCCGTCACAGAGAGAAGGGAGCTCTAGGGTTTCGGTTGTGGTGATGAGTGCCACGAATGAAACAGTTTTGTGATATAAAACTCACGTAACAAGGTTGGGCCCATAACTGGGCTTCGGCGGATCTGGGCTCGGCGAAACAGCCTGTTTCGTCGAGAAGGTTGTTGGCGAAACAGATTCAGTTTCGTCGGAATTGGTTATGGCGAAACACATTCTGTGTTAAGTCGAGTAGCTCAAATCGTAAACAGTTTACAAGTATTCATGCAGTCAAGTAATCATCTCAACTTATAATTTAGCGTGCACAATTACCAGGTAAATAACAAACATCCAAACAGTCAAGGTCAACGTGCAATAAATGCGAATAAAGAATGTCGGAAATTCGAGTTGTCACATTATCCCCAACTTGAAAGAAATTTCGTCCCAAAATTTAGCATGCAGTTACTGAGGAAGCTAGTGGTGTGACGTTGTTTACCTGTATCGTATCGCGGCTCCCCGAGCAGGTTTGCGAAGATTACTAGTTTTCCTGGGGTGTCACATCATCCCCCCGTTGATGTGGAATTTCGTCCCGAAATTCTGTAGTGGTAGCTTCAGCCTCAGTAGTAGTTGCATTGGTTCCGAATAACTGGGGATATTTGAGTTCCATTTGCTCTTCACGCTCCCAGGTGAACTCTGGGCCGCGGCGGGAGTTCCAACGAACTCGTACAAGAGGGATTCTCGTGTTCTTGAGGACCTTAACATCCCGGTCCGTGATTTCAACTGGCTCCTCGACGAAGTGCAACCGCTCGTCGATAGTGAGTTCCTTCAAGGGAACTATGTGGGTCTCATCTGACGTACACTTCTTCAGATTCGACACGTGAAAGACGTTGTGAACTGCACTGAGTTCAGCTGGTAAGTTCAATCTGTAGGCTACCCTGCCTATCTTCTCAATAACTTCAAAAGGTCCGACGTATCGTGGATTGAGTTTGCCGCGTTTGCCAAAACGAACCACACCCTTCCAGGGAGAAACTTTGAGTAGCGCTCGATCCCCAACTTGGAATTCGAGTAGTTTTCTATCTTTATCGGCGTATACTTTCTGACGGTCACGAGCTGCCGCCATGCGTTGTCGTATTTGAGCAATCTTTTCAGTAGTATCAACTACCATTTCTGGACCTGTGATTTGACTATCTCCCACCTCTGCCCAACAGAGAGGTGACCGGCATTTACGCCCGTACAATGCCTCGAATGGAGCAGCTTTAATGCTGGTGTGGTAGCTGTTATTGTATGAAAATTCCACAAGTGGCAGATGTTTTTTTTTTCCCAACCATTGCCAAAGTCAATTACGCACGCCCGAAGCATGTCTTCTAGAGTTTGAATAGTGCGCTCAGACTGCCCATCTGTCTGAGGGTGATAAGCTGTGCTCATGTCTAATCGAGAGCCAAAAGATTTGTGCATTGCTTGCCATAGTTCTGAAGTAAATCGTGCGTCTCGATCAGAGATGATAGAGGTTGGCACCCCGTGCCTGGAGACCACTTCTTTCAAGTAGATGTCTGCTAGTGTAGAGAACTTGTCTGTTTCTTTGATGGCCAAGAAGTGAGCAGACTTTGTGAGTCGATCCACGATCACCCAAATAGTATCATTTCCGCGTTGAGATCTAGGTAAGCCAGTAACAAAATCCATGGAAATTTGTTCCCATTTCCATTGTGGTATCTCTGGTTGTTGGAGTGGACCTGGAGGTTTCTGATATTCCGCCTTGACTCTCGCACAAGTCAAACATTTGCTAACGTATGTTGCTATGTGGGCCTTCATGCTAGGCCACCAGTATGTAGTTTTGATATCGTGGTACATTTTATCCGAACCTGGATGTACCGAGTAGCGAGACTTATGAGCTTCATCCATTACAAGCTCGCGTAAGTTACCATAGAGTAGGACCCAGATGCGTCCTGTTACGTAATAAGCACCATATTCCTTCTGTTCTAAGCGTTGCCTTGAGCCGCGTAGGGCTTCAGCCCTGACGTTTTCTGGTTTCAATGCTTCTACTTGAGCATCTCGTATCTGAGAAGGAAGGCTAGACTGGATAGTAAGTTGCAATGCTCGTACACGCCTAGGCGTAGTATCCTTTCGACTGAGGGCGTCGGCCACCACATCGGCTTTGCCCGGATGGTACTTTATAGCACATTCGTAATCGTTCAGTAGTTCGACCCATCTACGTTGTCGCATGTTCAATTTCTTCTGCTTGAAAATATGTTCGAGACTCCTGTGATCAGTGTATATAGTGCACTTGGTACCGTACAGGTAATGGCGCCATATCTTGAGTGCAAAAACAACCGCTCCCAGCTCTAAATCGTGTGTTGTGTAATTCTGTTCGTGAATCTTAAGTTGGCGCAAAGCATAAGCAATAACTTTATCCCGTTGCATCAATACACATCCAAGACCTTGGATAGATGCATCGCAGTAGACTACAAAAGCATCCGTGCCTTCCGGCAATGAGAGGATAGGTGCGCTACAGAGTCTATCCTTTAAGTGCTGAAACGCTGATTCCTGTGTATTACCCCAACGGTAAACCACACCTTTCTGCGTCAGTAGCGTAAGCGGCTGTGCAATCTTCGAGAAGTCTTTGATGAACCTTCTGTAATAACCCGCCAAACCCAAGAATTGGCGTATTTCTGTTGGTGTGCGAGGTGCAGGCCAGTTCTTGATCGAATCCACCTTGGATGGATCGACATGAATCCCATCCTTGTTTACCACGTGGCCTAAGAAGTGGACTTCACGAAGCCAGAAGTCTCATTTTGAAAACTTAGCGTATAGCTGTTCCGTTCGAAGAAGTTCCAAAATAAGTCGTAAGTGATGCTCGTGTTTCCTCCTGACTCTTCGAGTAGATCAGGATGTCGTCGATGAAAACAATGACGAACTTGTCGAGATAAGGCTTACACACCCTGTTCATAAGATCCATGAAAACCGCAGGCGCGTTCGTTAGCCCGAATGGCATGACCAAAAATTCGTAGTGACCGTAGCGCGTTCTAAATGCTGTTTTGGAGACGTCCTCATCCCGGACTCTCAGTTGATGATACCCCGACCTTAGATCAATCTTCGAGTAATAGCTCGACCCTTGCAACTGGTCGAATAAATCGTCAATGCGTGGAAGAGGATAACGATTCTTCACAGTCACCTTGTTCAATTCGCGATAGTCTATACACATGCGGAAGGTACCGTCCTTCTTCTTTACAATTAGTACTGGAGCTCCCCAAGGCGAAGAGCTAGGACGTATGAAACCCTTTTCCAAGAGTTCTTGCAGTTGCTTAGACAGTTCTTCCAGTTCGGTTGGAGCTAAGCGATAAGGTGCTCGAGCTATGGGTGCTGCTCCTGGAGCGAGCTCGATCTGAAATTCAACCTGACGATGAGGCGGTAACCCAGGTAACTCTTCTGGAAACACTTGAGGAAAGTCGCGTACCACAGGAATATCCTCAATCTTTTTCTCTTTCTTCGATGTATCAGTAACGAGTGCTAAAACAGCTGTGTGGCCCTTTCGTAAACACTTCTGAGCCTTCATGAAAGAAATGATGCCACTCACGACACTACTCTTGTAGCCTTGAACTTCGAGAGGTTCTTTACCAGAACGTGGAATACGAATGATCTTCTCCTTGCATAGGATATCTGCTTGTTGTTGAGATAACCAATCCATACCGATGACGATGTCGGAACCATCGCAACGCTGGGGTCATTCCTAGTATCACCCTGACCAATCACGAACACTCGACCCCTGGCACCATTGCCGTCGTTATTACCCCCGTTGTTGTCTTCCCTAGTTCCCATTTCCTTGGTTGTGGTTCTGATTCTGGTTCTGGTTCAACCGTGGGCAGTGTCTCTTGAAGTGACCTTCAGCACCACACTGATAACATCCCTTGTTACCCTGCTGTTGCTGCTGATTCTATAGATCTTGTGGCTGTTTGTTGTTGGTTCTGGTTTGCAGGACGTGAATTTCTACCATCTTTGGCTCCATGATGTTGGTGCACTACATCTGTCGACTTCGTCTTGTATCGAGTCTTACTTTAGATAGATTAGATCAGGGCGCGTAGAACGAGAAAATGTGAAAGAATTAGAAGATTTCGCTTGGAAGTGTGTAATGTATTTGAGTTTTCGCTTGAAGCCTCAAGCGAAATCATCATATCAGATTTCGCTTGAGTGATGCTGAAGCGAAATCTCATAGTCTATATATAGAGGTTAGTGTCAAGCGAAATCATAAGTGGTCAGAAGTGGTTTTATGAAAGATTTCCATACCGAGGTGCTGCCGGTGTGAGAACTGATTGTAATTGTGTTCATATCAATACAAATCAGTGTTAAAGTGAAGATTCAGCTGTTTTAAGTCAAATACTTGTTTTCCGCACCTGTATTTGATAGAATTCCTCTGAACCGACTCATTTAGGTCGCGAACACGATCCTTACAATTGGTATCAGAGCTCAGGAGGAGGAGTTCTGCAAAATTCAGCCGAAATCGATCAAAATTTCTTACTTCTACACCTTCTTTCATCAGTTCAGAAATTTTTCACGGTCAATATTGATTCAATTTCTCACGGATTGTTTAAAAGTACTAGATAACAAACCCTTGAAAGTTTCACAGCAAAATTCGACCTAAAAGTGATCAAAATCGACATTTAAATGGAGTTCGCTTGAACAGCTCAGTATTATTGGACGATTTCGCTTGAAACTTCAAGCGACACTTAACATTTCGCTTCAAACAGAGTTTGTTTTCGCTTCAAGGTGTTCGCTTCAGGGTTCTTTTTCAGGATCGCTTCAAAGTATTTCGCTTCAAGAATTTCGCTTGAGAGTTGTTCAGTTTAATTGTTTCGCTTGAAGGGTACCGCTTGAAAGATTATTTCGCTTGAAGAAAATTCAGTTGACCAGTTCGCTTGAAAGCTACAAATTGACTATTTCGCTTGAAAGAATCTGTTATTGAAACATGGATAACGATTTTCACAACGCATTTGCAACATCACCTAGTTCATCTTCCATTGCTCAGAACATGAATTCAGAAAACGAAACGAGGACGACTCAGAAACCCCCGAAGCTTATGGGAATTGAGGAATACTACGGATGGAAAGATAGATTCGAAAACTGGGTGCAAGCAAATCATCTAAGATCATGGGAATGTATTCTGACAAAGTATACTCCACCACAAACCGAAATGCAGACTGAAAAACAGCTTTCAGATTTTAGTAAGGAAGAACGGGAAATATACCGAGCTGAAAAGATGATGATCAGTTTACTTCAACAGGCCATCAAAGAAGACATCTTCATACTACTTCAACATGACAAAACATCACAATCAATATGGGATGCTCTAAAAATCAAGGTTGAAGGCAGTACGAGTATGATTAAAAGCAAGAAGGCATTGCTTAAAAAGGAATTTGATTTGTTCACAAGTTTGCCCGGAGAAGATACGAAGAAACTCATTGAACGATATTGTCACTTAGTGAGAACAATGTCAATGATGAACATTAAAAAAGAAAATGAGGAATGGGTGGATAAACTTGCTGATGCGTTACCTCAGAAAGAGTGGGGAACTTATTTGATGATATTGAAGAATACCGGAGTTTATGATAGGTTATCGATCTCTCAGTTCATTGAAAAGATTGAAAGTCAGGATTTGGAACAGCAGAAGATTGCAAGGATGAATAATCCAAGTGGTCAACAAGATGTAAAGATGTATTACAAGGGTAGTGTTCCAACTTCAGAAGCTGAGAGAAGTCCGAAAATTCAGACTGCTTATAGTGTTGGAGATTCTACAGAAAAGACTGATCAAAACTCAAACAAAAGCAACAGTGGTTTCTCATTGTATCCGAGTGTTAATCTGAAAAGCTCATCAGAAAGTTTTCAATCTCAAAGCACAAAGATGGGAAATGGTTGTGTGATTCAATGCAACATAGCTCTAAATCTTCCAGAAGGTCAAAGTTTTTCTGAAGACATTGCAAAAGATCATATGGCATTACTTGGTTCCGTGCTTATCTCATATGAAGGTTTAGTGGCTGGTCGAATTGGAAATCCTATGCTTACTAAAGAGGATTACGACCAAATAGATGCAGAAGAGATGGAACTAATGGATATCAAATGGTGTCTTGCAAGTGTTCTTAGACGTGCTGAAAAGTTCAAAACAATTACCGGGAGAAATGACTTTCTTGATGCTTGTGTTTCTACTTTAGGTTTTGATAAATCTAAAGTTACGTGTTTCAGGTGCAGGGAAAAAGGTCATTTTAAACGGGAATGCAAAAACAGAGAAGTTAGTGGTGCTCAGAATCCTTTTGGAAAAGATGACTATTACCAGAAAGCCATTTATCAGCAAGTTGGTCAGACACAAGAATTACAGACAGCTCATGGTAGAAAGATTGAAGATTCAAAGAAAGGATGTTTGGTAGATTTCAACTGGAGCAACTACATTTCTTCTAACAGCACAGCATGTATAGTGGATCAAAATGATGAACAACTACCTGAAGGATTCAGTTGGGATATGTTTGTTGATGAAAAGGGGGATTTCAAAGCTTTCATTGCAAAGATTGTTAGAGAACCAGATTTGTTTGCTAATTGGATGAGATCAATTGGTGAAACAGTGAAAGATCAATCGAGTACATCTGAAGAAAGTTCAGAAATTGCTGATTCTGAATCATTAAGTACAGATGAGAGTGTGAAAAATGAGGATACTTCAGAAAAAGAAGTTGTTTTTGATCAAACACCCTCTGATTCTGGTGTTTCAGATGCTGAGTCTGAAAAATCTGTAGAGTTTGATCAAACACCGATGGAGAGTAGCAGTGATGATGATGAAGTGAAACATATTAATATTGCTAAAAAACATCTTTCTCCTGAAAGTTTTCATTTTTATTTTGCAGATCGCATGGAGAAACTGAATGAGAAACAAGCTGCTAAAGAACAACAACAGAATGAGGAAGTCAAAGTAGTTGTTGAAGAAAAGGTGACTGAAGCTGAGAAGGTAAATGATGAAGAAAAGGTGATTGAAGTGGTAAAAACAATCGAGATTGAAAAGATTGTTGAAATTGAAAAGCCTTGCAAGAAGTGTTTGGAAGTTTGCAAAAGTTGTGAAGAAAAAGATGTGATTCTGTTTGATAGAGAAAGACTGATAGAAAAGCAACTATCTGACATCAGCTATGTGAAAGAATCGTATAGCGTGTTAAACAGAACTGTAACAGGTCTTCAAACAACAAACTCTGAAAGAGAAAAAGCTTTAACAATGACGAATTCTACGTTAATGGCAAAGCAAAAGGAAATTAATCATTACATCGAAGAAAATGCTAATCTAAAGCAAGAGTTGGAGAAAGAAAAGATTGAGAATGAAAGGATCAGAAGGTTATTACTGAGTTATTCTTGTTCTGATTATGTTATTGATCGAGTTTATCCTACTGTTGCAGGTTTTGAAGCATTCCAGGATGAAAAGACAAAGAATGAGACTGGTAAGAAATCGACTGTTAAATATAACAAGTGTCCGCCTCCTATCTGGGAAGGGTATTCTCCTAGAAAACCAAATGAGGAGCAAGTCGAAAAAGTAGTCAATATAAAGTTAAAATCCGAGACAACTGACGTTTTACCAGATAACATTGATATCACGTTTACCTCGTCTGATACTGATCATGAGTCTGAGTTAATCAAAAAGGTGGTCGATCAGGTGTTGGATACTGAGGAGGTGTCTGAGTCAAAGTTTGAATCTGGGGGTTCAAGTTCGTCAGTCAACAGTTCAAAGTCATCGGAAAAACGGTCTTACAGTAAAGAATTTTTGCTATCAAAGGCAAATTTGGATGATGAAATATTTGAAGTTGCATATACTTTAAATGATTCGGACAAATTATACTCTGACAAAGAGTTTCCGATTAGAAGTGTTCGTTTTGACATGATTAAAAAGGTTTTCAAAATGACGGAAATTAATTTTTCTGAAATTAAGGATCTAAATCTACTGAAAAACCTAAAAAATACACTTCTAGAGTTCAACAAAGGTTAAACAAGAAAAAAGGGAAAAAGAATTACAATTCTGATTCTAGTTTTCAAAAGAAAACAAATCAAAATTGTAGTTACAAAAAGAAAGGTCTTGGTTTTACTCCACCTGAAAATCGTAAAAATGAAAAATATGTTAGAGATTTTAAATCAAAAATGACATATGTTGCAGGTAAAAGCTATGAAGAGGAGTCAAATAGCTCATTCTTGAAAAATTCAAATCAAGAGTTCCTTGCTGAAAGAAAAAGAACAGGAACTGGAGTTTTTCATCAAATTGGAGTTTTTCAACTAAAAGATACAAGAACTTGTTTTCAATGTCAAGTTGTTGGACACATCGCTCACAATTGTCCAAACAAAGTCAACAGAAAACAGGGAGTCTCTGAAAAACTTAAAGAAAAAGTGGTTGAAAAGAATGATTCACCAACTACAAACTTTAAAAATTTTGAAAATTCAAAGAATGAAGTTGGTGAAAATTCTAAAAGATTGTACAAAAAGAGTGCAAAAGACAATCAAAAATGGATTGTTAAAAAATCAGATGTACAATCTGGAGATGATTCTGATTCCTCAAAATCAGAAGAGTCACAAGATGAGATCAAAGATTTGATGAATGATGTTGACATTAAATCACTGAGTGTGGAAGAGATTAAACAAATGGTTGATAAAGTAGAAAGCTCAGATTTTGATATTGAAAAAACATTTAATGAAAATGTTAAGAAAATTTTCAAGAAAATGATTGATGGGAAAGTAAAGGGGGTTAAAGATTTTTATGCAACTAAAAAGGCAACTTGCAACCCTACTGCTCAGGAATTGGAAGCCACCAAGTCAAATAAGACTTGGGTGGAAGTTTGCTTTCCTTAAAGTCTTAGGACTTGCCGGAGATCCCAAGTTTATATCGTGGATCAGGAATCGGCATCTGTCTAATGTTTGAAGTTTTTTTATTGAAAATTTTTGATAGTATTTGGATGTTTACAGGTTGTATGACTACGCCGGAGCTTCCAGGTTGGTAAGTGTGAAGCAGGAATCGGCATTTTGATTGGTAAAATGGTGATGTAGATGTAACATTCCTACAAGTGATATTGTGTTCTACATGTGGTAATTTTTACAATTGATATAGATGGTGCATACTTGCAAGTGGTAAATCAAGGACATTAATTTGTACTTGATCTGCTACAAATGGTTAAGAATAGACAATGTGATGAACCACACCCCGAATCTACAAATGATTATATCATAAAAACTTATTTTCCGGAAAAATCATTTTGATTAAAACAAACTTAAGTGTTTTGAAATCTAAATGAGAAAATAGTTTTGTGATAGGGAGAGTTCTGATTGTTTATGCAAAGTGAATGGCGATTTGATGTGATTCGATATCAGTTGTCAATTTATTGTACAGTTTTTTTTCAAATTTCCTAAAATGTGTTTGCATTTTAGGGGGAGTATAATTTCTGAAAAATACAAAAACATTTGAAAAATTGAAAAAGACAAAAACATGATAAAATTTAAAAATGAGTTTTTGATGCATATAGAGGAAATGATAGTACATCAGTGGACTATCACAACATGCTAAAGAAATGTAAAGATAAAAATGTGATAAACAATCTTACTGCGGATATGTCAGTAGGTTTTTGCACATTTAGTAGATTGTGACGAGATATAAACCTAAATTTCAAACTTGCTTGTTTTGTGGGTTAACACAAACTTGGATATATAGGTAACCCCTGAAATCTTGTTTGAAAGGTCCCTTATTCTGAGATACTAGGTCTTTATGCTCAGTGATATCTGGGGTATTATCCCGGGACTTCTGATTTTGCGGAAGCAATGGCCTAGTCCCCGGAGAATACTTTCTGCTTGCTTGAAAAATAGCATCACCCTCAGCTAAAAATGATAAAACATTGAAAAATGCTAATCATGGCTGTTGTAATACAAAAGATCCTCTAAAGGGGACACACCTAAAAGTCAACTAGGCTCTCTGCTGAACGGAAGTTCTGACCTGAGCTATCACGGTTGCATAATTTATTCCCCTGACAGATATCATCTGTGGTATACTCACCTGTAAGACTGAATATTGGGATCTGGATACGGGAGTATATTCAAGTAGTGGGACACACGAATAAGTTCAAGTGCTTAAAACATTAATATCGTATCTCGGATCAATTGAACTTTGTGTGAAAATTTAAGTGGACAAACATACTGACAATCTAGGTAAATTGTTTAGAACTTAATATGAAATGAAGCTTAACGGTGTTAGTGATCTGTCTCAGAAACTGATATGATCCTCTTGCACAAACTCACAAAAATATTGTTTGTAAATATTTCTTTATTGCATTCCTTTACAATCAAAAATTACAAAAAGATTTTTAGTGTGTTTTAGCATAAAATTTTGAAAAATTCAAAAAGATTTTCAACAACTGATATTGGAAAGCTGATTGTCAAAATTTCAAATGCTAAACATGATGACTTGGTTGTGAGGGGGAGTGAATCTTAAAATGGCAAAAGGTTTGTTAAAATCCTTACATTTGGTATTTTTAAAACCTACATTTGGTTCATCATTGATTTGTGATATGGGAGAGAGTTATCTGATTATATCAGATTGTTGGTGCATTTTAAATTGTTAAATTTAGAAAATTTATTTCTGGGTTAAGATTGTTACAGGTGAGCCAGGTTAATTCATTCAAAGCTTACAAAAGTCAGACTCTGATCATGAATCTAAAGTTTGCTAGTTGCTGATGCTGATGAACTTAAGGAATCAAGAGATCTGATCAAGAGAATTAGATAAAAGCCAGGCAATGATCTTGTAAACAACATTTGAGTCAGACATCGATCCTAAAGCAGATGTTGCTGAAGAACAAATGAATACCAGCAAATCGTGAAGGGGAGTCTGATAGAGCAAGGTGATTTTGGAGAAGAAGATAGAGAGAGAAAAGCCCAGAGACTGATCAAGAATGAAGATGTGAAGACACAGCATTGGTGTGACTCGATAGTCGACTCGTCAACATCTGAGGGGGAGTCTGTTGGTGCACTACATCTGTCGACTTCGTCTTGTATCGAGTCTTACTTTAGATAGATTAGATCAGGGCGCGTAGAACGAGAAAATGTGAAAGAATTAGAAGATTTTGCTTGGAAGTGTGTAATGTATTTGAGTTTTCGCTTGAAGCCTCAAGCGAAATCATCATATCAGATTTCGCTTGAGTGATGCTGAAGCGAAATCTCATAGTCTATATATAGAGGTTAGTGTCAAGCGAAATCATAAGTGGTCAGAAGTGGTTTTATGAAAGATTTCCATACCGAGGTGCTGCCGGTGTGAGAACTGATTGTAATTGTGTTCATATCAATACAAATCAGTGTTAAAGTGAAGATTCAGCTGTTTTAAGTCAAATACTTGTTTTCCGCACCTGTATTTGATAGAATTCCTCTGAACCGACTCATTTAGGTCGCGAACACGATCCTTACACATGACCAAGCTTGTTGCATCAATGACCATGATTTCGGTTGCACGGCCCGCTGTGGTGCAAGTTACATCGTTTGCACTTAGGGTGGTTTCCCCTGTATCCACCCTGCCCTTGACTACTAAAAAAGGTTGCTGACCTGGACCTTGGTTGTCATCGATCTTTCACTGCTGTGCCTGGGACGGAATCGTAGTCGAACCCTTGCTAGAGGTTCCATCCCACTTTCATTTGTTGTCACTGGGAATAGCAGAAGTAGTAGTAGTAGCACCAATACGTCTAGGCAGCTTGTTCTGTTCCGCTGCCTGGTCTGCGAGACGATGAGCAAGATGAGTAACATCTTGAATAGTAGCAAGATTAGCAGTCATCACATGGCTTTGAATTTCTGGTACTAAGCCTTTGAGGTACCGCTCAATGCTCTTGATGGGAGGATCCACCATAGTTGGGCACAAAATTGCCAGTTTGTTGGATCGTTTCGTGTACGCTTCTATCTCTGACCCCGTCATCTTCATGTTAAAGGACTCCGCTTCCAACTTGTGGATGGCATCATAACTACTGTATTCACGTTTGATCAGTTCCTTAAAATCATTCCATGGGGTGGCATTAGCAGCCGCCAGCCCCAGCATCTGAACTTGCGCGTTCCACCAAGTTAACGCAGTGCCTTCGAGAGTATCAGTGGCATATTTCACCTTACGAGCCTCGGGTCATTCACACACTCGAAGACCGATTCGAGTTCCTCGAACTAATGGAGGAGTCCAACAGCTCCTTCAGTGTCGTTGAAAGTAGTAGGACGACAGTCCATAAAAGTCTTGTATGTGCATACAGGTGACTGAGCGTGTTGACTTGTCGTGTGCGTAAGAGTAATCAAAATTAAGCACCAGTGTTGAGTTACGAGAGTAGGATCTACAGATCCTAGAGTAAGTGGTGATGGCAGGTTACACCTCCTGCTTGGGCAGTTGCGAGTGCTGCAGTAACTTGTTCAGTGATCGAAGCCGCCAACTGGGCTTGAGTTAGGTTAGCACGTCCACTCATGATCTTGACATCAAGGAGAACATGTGGGTGAGAGGTTCGCGAATAGTGCAAAGAGAGTGAGCACACAAGTATTCTCGAGCAATAACATATAGTAGGTTCTGTAATCTGAGCATACCACGAGCAAAGTTCTATGTAATTCTAGCAAGTAGGTAAAGTAACATGAATAGTCGTACCTATGATGTTGAGCCTTGCACGTGGAGCGAAGCGTCGTTGTGGATCGTTGAGCACTGTTCTGGTTATAGTCTGGTTTTAACAAAATCGTTTTCCCCTTATTAAAACCGAGTTCTCTATAACCAATGGCTCTGATACCAATCTGTCACACCCCCAAAATCCACATGCGGAGTATCACCGCTTGGAGGCGTGACTGACCAGGATCAAGCCACCAATCATATTGAACATAATAGTAAATAATATAAGTCATTCATCAATACGAAAGGTGTTTTCAAAACCAAACATCAACAAGTGTGTAGCGGAAGCATAAGTATGTAAACCCAATGTAAATCGTAAATTCAAACGTTTAGATAATTAACATGGCATCATCGATCCATGTTCCACAACGACCTGCTCCTCCCTGTGCAAGCTCCATATGTACCTAAGGTCCTGCAAGGCATGCAGCAGAGAGTCAACAACTAGTTGAGCGAGTTCACAGATAACAGTTCAGTAATAGTATAGCGTGAGTAGTAGTATGTTCGTTCGTTACGTTATGTATCGTATTAGTTTCCATCGCGGCCTCCCAGGCAGGTATGCGAAGATATTAGGGGATGTTTTTCCCAAGTATTCTAGACTAGGTTTATTTGTATCGCGGCCTCCCAAGCAGGTGTGCGAAGATTTGTAAATTTAGTTCGCGGCCTTCCTATGGCAGGTGTGCGAAGTCAGTCATAATATCGCGGCCAACCCTTGGCAGGTGTGCGAAGATCAGTTCAATAAGTGTTACTAGTCTAGTCGTATCTTATCGTTAGGTTCTATCGTCTGAGTATACACAATAATTCATCAAATCCCATTCCCACCCGGGAACCCCATGCCTTGGCTGTATGAACTCACCTTGGTTTGCTCGGTATGCTAGGTTATGTGCTCGTAAATAAATCAATCACGTCCGAGATGAACGGAATAATAGCTAGATCGATTACGGGGAGATTCGCGGACACGTAATTGCCGTCACAGAGAGAAGGGAGCTCTAGGGTTTCGGTTGTGGTGATGAGTGCCACGAATGAAACAGTTTTGTGATATAAAACTCACGTAACAAGGTTGGGCCCATAACTGGGCTTCGGCGGATCTGGGCTCGGCGAAACAGCCTGTTTCGTCGAGAAGGTTGTTGGCGAAACAGATTCAGTTTCGTCGGAATTGGTTATGGCGAAACACATTCTGTGTTAAGTCGAGTAGCTCAAATCGTAAACAGTTTACAAGTATTCATGCAGTCAAGTAATCATCTCAACTTATAATTTAGCGTGCACAATTACCAGGTAAATAACAAACATCCAAACAGTCAAGGTCAACGTGCAATAAATGCGAATAAAGAATGTCGGAAATTCGAGTTGTCACATATAACAACAGTTACCACACTAGTATCCAGGTCGCTCCGTTTGAGGCATTGTACGGACGTAAATGCCGATCACCTCTTTGTTGGGCAGTAGTTGGCGACAGTCAAATCACAGGCCCAGAACTTGTAGTGGACAAAACCGAAAGGATTGCTCAGATACGACAACGAATGGCGGCAGCTCGTGACCATCAGAAAAGCTATGCGGATAAGCGAAGGAAACCACTCGAGTTCCAGGTTGGGGATCGAGTGCTACTTAAAGTCTCACCGTGGAAGGGTGTAGTTCGTTTTGGTAAACGAGGCAAACTCAATCCGCGCTATGTCGGACCTTTCGAAATCATTGAGAAAATTGGCAAGGTCGCTTACAAGTTGAATCTACCGGCAGAACTCAGCGGAGTTCACAATGTTTTCCATGTGTCGAATCTGAAGAAGTGTCTGTCAGATGAGACCCTCATAGTTCCTCTCAAGGAACTCACTATCGACGACCTGCTGCGATTCGTCGAGGAACCAGTAGAGATTACTGATCGAGATGTTAAGGTTCTCAAGCATACCAGGATACCTCTTGCTCGAGTTCGTTGGGATTCCCGTCATGGCCCAGAGTATACCTAGGAACGAGAGGACCAAATGAAACTCAAGTACCCCCAGCTGTTTAAGAAAAGTACAACCACTACTGAGGCTGAAGCTACTGCAGAATTTCGGGACGAAATTCCAAATCAACGGGGGGATGATGTGACACCCCAGGAAAACCTGGAAACCAACGCAACTTAACTAGCTTCCTTAGTAACAACGTGCTAAATTTCGGGACGAAATTCTCTTAACAGGAGGAGAATGAGACAACCCTCAAAATTACATGTATTCGTACGATTAATTATTGTTAAGTAAAGTGCTTGATGACTGTGTTGAACTACTTAACTGCTTTCTGACTATTGTGTCATACTTACATGTGCTTGTTAACATACTAGTCTTGTGTAGAAAATTTGACTAAATAATCCTGTATGCTTTCTTATGTGTTAGGAATTAAAAGTGTCACAAAAAATACATAAAAGACACTATACGGAATAACTTAGCACTTTAACGAACCGGTATCTAACCGAACAACCGGACATTACCCGGAACACTAAAATATTGCAAGAAACATTGTTTCACTTTTTCTGAGCTAGTTATGGTCCCCAAACACTTAAACATTCTACATAATGTATGTAACACATTAGACACTAAACGTTGCAAGTAACCCTCCACTAATTGCCTTTTACCATATCAACTTACACTCTAACCCCCTCCCCCCTCACATGACCGTCCCCTATGGGACCCCACACCCAAGATTTGCTCAAATCTTCTAAATCCTCCAATATCTTCTTCTTGGAACTTGTTTGATTATGTATTTACTATAAGAAACATTGTGACCATTGGGTATTAAAGAATGAGATTTATAAGGACTACATACATCTTCATCTTCACAACAAAAATTTCTTCTCTCCCTCCCTCTACATACCTTCGGATGAACACCCCACCATACATATCACCCATCTTCAATTTTGATTCAAGCATTCCAAGTGTACTTCAAGGTGCACAAAGGTGATTAACGAAGCTTGGTGTTCTCGGAAGTTGAAGGACCTCTTGCTAGTGCTATTAACCAATCATTTTCCATCTTGTTTCTTCCCTAGCTTCAAAGCTAGTAGTAAGTCTCTTGAATCTTCATTTACTTCATGTTTAGAGTGGTTAATAGTTAAATCATGATGAGACCTTAAGAACACTAAAAATCATAAAGATAGGTCTTGAACATAAAGCTAACTTAATGATGAAATATTGATAAAATGAAGAAGTAATGATATGAATGATGTTGTCTTGTATTGTTGATGATTTCTTGTTGCTTGTTTGTTGATTACTAGAGATATGATGTTAAACATCGTGGTTGAAACTTGTTAAAGTAAGATTAAAAGCTTAAGTTAACAAGTTAGGATGTGATTAGTGATTTCTATAAAAGAATCACCTCCATGTTTAAGCATGAACTTGGTAACAGTATGTTTTCTTGAAAAATTAGTAAACAAAGTAAGTTGGTGATCGTATGGATCCGAGGTTTACAAATGGTTTTCCTAAATAAACCAAGAGTAGAAGATGATTTTTGAAAGGTTATGACTTTTGTTAAACCTACACTATTTTAGTAACAAAATAAGCGTATAAATATTTTTAGAACAAGAAGATCCAATAAATACACATTTTTGCAAAATGAGTTTACAAGTTGCAAACATCTAAAAATCCTGAGAATGAGATTTTAACAAAAGTAAACACACTTTGGAGGATAACTAAACCCACTAAACACCCCACTAAGTTACTACGCGTTTTTATGAAAAACCAAGTTCACGTTGTTATGTAAAAGTGCATTGGTTTTATACTTGGTTAGTGTATGCTGTTTAATAATTTGTGGTTGATTGATTGAATGAATTTTTGAAAAGAAAATGATATGCTAATAAGTATGGACACCTCCGTTTACAAAGGAAACTCTGGCGAAATTTTCTAAAATATCAACACTTAGAAAATATTTTTCTAAACAAGCATTACAAGTATATTTTATAACTTGCATTTCGAATATAAACTTCGCCATCATATTTGTGACAAAAATACAAAGTGTCGGAGGTTGATTTTATAAATAAAATGGTTAAATATATTTAGAATATATATTTTATACTAGAACACTTGTGTGGATACGTGTTTATTTTGTGAGATAGTTATATTATTTAGGGTAAAATAATGTAACTTAACAAAGTACCTTGACAATAGAATTGCGTGGTATGTGATAGAAGTAACGAGTAGATAAACCGTACGTAGGATACGTGTTATGCATAAGAAACTGATTGTTATCTGTACCTCATTAGGACGTGCTTGATTTCCTGATTATTTGAGTAATTAATCTAACCTAGCAAACCAAGGTGAGTTCACACACTATCTAAGGCATGGGAATCCCGGTGGTTTATACTGAAAAATTGGCTCCCTCGCGTGACGATATCTCAATGTACGAAACGAGTTTTTACGTCGAACCAACGCCAAAATTCAAGTGCGAAAGCCCTGAATTTATACTGAAAAATTGGCTCCCTCGCGTGGCGCGAGAGCCTGGCGCGTGGCGCGAGGGCACCCCCTCTAGCATAGGGTTGCCTCGTGTCTAACTTGCTTGGGTGAGTCGACGGTTCGATAAAATTCGATTTCTACAGCGAACTGTTTAGATAATACCAATGAGGGAATACCCCCCCCCCCCCCTGAGTTTTAGGGGGCCCTGATCCTGATTCCAACTGTTCTGAAAATTTTAGGGGCCATGCAATATTACTTGGGGGTCTCAATTAGGGTTTCCTATTGGGCAAATTAAAATAAGAAATAGTAATTTTAATGAGAGTTGTTACATCCACGGACCATCCTCTTCAAACACTTATGCTTACCTTGCACATACAAAATTGTTAGTTTTTTATATGAATGTATACATACATGCTTTCATTCCATTTCTACCTTTAGATCTTGATCGAGTCAAGGATTGTATGGGTTCCTTATCACAAGAGCACACTGGTTTGAGTTCAAGTATTTATCTTCTCGTACTTGATTCGCTCAAACTAGGGCTCTGATACCAACTTGTAAGACCCTAATTCGTATTTGACCAAAAGTCGCAGCGGAAATTCGTACTATAAAATTTCTTTCGTTATAAACGTTTTGACTTACTAGAAAGTTCATTTTCGAAAATAATTCTTTTACATAAGTTCATCAATCGACTCATTTACTAAATAAAACATAACTTATGTTTACTATATTACATACACCAACGTTCCCGTACAACCTATCCTATCACTCGATCTTCGATCTCTACTCCTCGTGATGATCCTCCGTGATTCGCACTACCTGCACTCACCACATACATTCGCAACATTAGCATACATTATAAACATGATCAAGACTCAACCTCGTTTTACGTTTCATTCCTTTAATCTCTTTATAATTAAGCATTTCATCTGAGTATATGATCCCTGGTGAGACTTCCTTAATGTACCTGCGTTACACTTGTTCGCAAGGCACACTTGTTAATAACGTCAATACTGTATAGTATTGAAAACTTGCAAAAATCCATGCATACCTGATTACATACGTGCACACTCACATATTTACATATGTACATACCTTCATACACGACTACATACTTGCATACGCTCATATATACCTACTTGCGTAAATACATACATACATACGTACCTACATACGTACATACGTTCATACATGTCTACATACGTGCATACGCCCTCATGTTCCTATTTGCGTAAATACATACACACATACATACCTACCTTTCCTAAAACATGAAATAAATCAATCATACTTAGTATATAAGCGTTTAAAAACGGTCTAAACGGGTTCGCATTGCATATACAATTAAAATATATTTTTTTCTAAAATCTGGAGCCGGTGGCGTCGCGCGACGGCCTAATGCCTTTGCCGTCGCGTCGCGCCACCACCCATTATGATCAGAATGTTTGCAGTTGTTGCTGCATATTCCCAGCATAACTCAGTTTTACGGAAACGAGCATAACTTTCTCGTTTTTGATCCGTTTTACCCGATTCTTTTTCCTACGTGATCGTAATTTAATTCTCCATCACATGGAGTTAACATCCGACATCCGGATTAACAAAATTCTAGACTTTTAAGCTATCGACTTATCACCTTTTTATTAAGTTTTGACCCATTCATGCATTTATCAAAATAATCTGTTTATTTGACCTCAATTTCTCATGAGCCTTATAGTTTCAACGTTTTTTATCATAAAAGATTAAATTCTTGGATATCTTGCATCCTCTTAACCGATTTCCGCTAAAAAGCCTATTTTGACCCGTTATGGGTATTTACGCATTAAATGGTCTATGATATGCAAAACCATACTCTTCGCTTTCACACATGACCAAATCATTACTCTAATCGAATAGCTTGTTTCCAAATGACTTTTAAGGTCGTTTGCCCGATATACCTATCAAGGGCGTTTTTGTCAACTTTGCTCCATCCTTTACAACAAAAGACCTCATTGCATATTTAACCCATCCTACTACTTAACTATAACTCTAATCACACATACCTTGCTCGAGTCAAAGCTATGACCCGTTTTAATACTTCATCCACTAAGTTGCCAGTTGATAACAGCGCAAATCCTTTCGCTATTCACTCTGTGAATTCATAATACTTGACAATAAAATCATTAGTCGACATCGTCAAATGGTGATATCTTCAACGTTTGACCGGTTTGGTCTAAAAGACTGTTTCATCCTTATGGGATGGTAATTATTCATTATCCCATCCATGTACCGTATTCTATCGTTAGCTCGTAATCAAAATTACCATAATACCCTTTGTACCCCCTTTCACCCACAACTTAGTTTCTTATCATAGATACATGTTCCGACCCGTACCGAAACTTGCCGAAACATCATTCTTCATATATTTAACTTATCATACTCTTAATTTATACAATGAATAAATATCCTACAAAAGGGGTGTAAGCTTTACTTACCTTGCATCCAAGTACGTTTCCCGTGCACATAAGTTCCATTTAACGCGCTTTCTTTCCCAAGCTTCCACGCCGCTTATCAAGCATCAAACTATCATGTATCATTCTCAAGATAGTTAGCTCATTCATCATTCATCACGACCCTTTCATCACACGGATCTTATATTAAAATCATCACTCGACCTCATAACATGCTAATCTATCAAATCTTATCCGATTTCTTCAAACATTCACACACATATATAATTTCAAACATTATTAACATAAGCAACTCATCGTTTTCATCATGTTATACAAAACCCACTTCATCATTACTTTGCTAATCACTTACAATTTATCTAATCTCAATCACCTCATAATTTCATCATGCATTTGATGTGTATACTACCTTCTAAGCATAATGTACAACTAATTCATGCATATTCTTTTAACCTCATACATAATTCATCAAATTCCTCCTTCTAATCAACATGAATCATTCATATATAAACATCAAACATACTATCATCATATTTCTTTCAATTCCTCTAACAAGAATCCATATTACTCACATAATACATCACCATTCAACAAGAATTAGACATGGATCATGATTTAAGTCATCATTCTCACCATAACTAATGGGTTTCACCTCTAAGCATCAAATTAACCTAAATCATGCATAACCCATGTTCTATATGATGATTCTAACACATACCCATACCCAATTTCATACAAATTCGCGAATTACAACATAACCCACTTCGTGCAAGATCACCAATCTAGGTTTTTAGACATACCTTATGATCCCCTTGAGTAGGTGATCATTAATTTGTATTCCTTCCTGAATTTGAGCTTAGATTCACCCTTCAATTTGGTGATTTGTTTGAGTTAGGGTTTTGGGCTCTTGAGAGCCCCTGCTCGTTCTAGAACACACACGAATGTGTGTTTGTGTGTGTTGTTCTTTTCTTTTAATAACTCAACTTTCATTCTATACCACTCTAGTCCCTCGTGTTTGTCTCTAAAAACATATTTGGCACAACTTTCCTCCTTTAATAGTTCTTATCATACACTTAACTAGGTTAAATAACCTAGTTACTTATTTCATGATATGTCCCATAGAAACATACGTCAATATAAACATTCGAGTTTTGGGATGTTACACTTTTAAAAGAGCATGTATGTGATTACTGTGTTTTTTTATAAAGATGAAGAAGTAAGAGGGCCTTTGTTTGGTTGGTGTAGTTTATGTGATGACTGATGGTCGTGTGTGTTTTTAATCATAGGAAAATATTAACAAAATCTTTGAAAACATTCATATAGATGGAATTTCATTTGAGAAAATTTGAATTTTGTTTCAATTGTACGAATTGGGAATTGTGAATTGGGAATTGTGAATTGTGAAGTTTGTTTCAATGATTTTCTATCACATAATTGGTTAGATCTCGTCGCATTTTCACATTTCACATAGTGACTTGCATACATAATCAGGTTCCCACCGCAATGCGCGGGTTAGCTTCAACTTGTTGTAACCAAGATACAACATAAAAAAAGATTTACAATATCAAATAATTCATTTTTCCTCTCAAAACCGCTATTATTAGAATTTTTACACATGTGTAAACACAACAAATTTACACATGTGTAAATGGCAAACTTACACATGTGTAAATTTTCTTTATTTACGAATTCACATAAATTTAAACATGTAAATTAAATTTCTAACGTTGTATTCGAATAATAATTATAAGTGTAAAAAAAATTGAATTTGAATTGTTTTTGACCAAGTTCTCATGGTTTTTTCATTCGTTCTCATATTTCTCGCAATATTTAGCGTTCTCATTTAAATCTTCCCCTATATATATATATAATAGTAATGTGCCCGCGCGATGCGGCGGGGCGACACTTTGCATTGCGACACTTGTTTGTGATAGTTTTCTTATTCGTATAATATTTATGATTACATTATTGTGGTGAATATATGTCATAAGTGTTACACATATGTAAAGTTTTGTTTTTTTATAAAAAATAATAATCAAAAGACAAAAGAATATTGTTTTTTTTTATAAAAATTAATAATCAAAAGACAAAAAATAAAAGATAAGTTGTTATAATTGTAAAGTATGTTTATTTTATTGGTCAAATTATAAAGTATAATTTTATTCTTTAAAGTTCATAACTTTTTTAAATATCCACGTACTCATCCAATAAGTTTTAAGTATAAAATTTTCATTTTTATAAAAATAATAGATAATAGTATTTGACTTGTAAGTACATTTTAGACTTTAATTTGAATTGTTCATTTTTGTTTTTTTACACATATAAAAATTTTATATTTTTATACAATTTCAAGAACCGTTTTTATAAAAAAAAAATAGGATGTTAAAAGTTTGTATCTTTATTAACTTTATATCATACTAAGTTCTGATTTTTAGTTCCTAACTAATCTTGTCTATACGAGTCTACTTTTAACTTATAATCCCTAAAAATATGTAACACAATCTACTATGTATCTAGTCAAGTTGGTAAAGAATTCTTTTGAAACTGACTAATATTATCTATAACAATATAGTTGAACTTATAATTTCTAAAAATTTGCAACACAATTTAGTATTTATCTAGTAAAGATTGTAAATTTCTGGAGTATTTTATTTATATATTACTTGTTACAAAAATGATTATAAAAGAATTATTTTTTTTATAAAAACAAAATGTTTTGTTTATAAATAAAGTAAAAAAATTGTTTTACACATAAAAAGTTTCGTATTTTAATAAAAGATAATAATCAAATGATAAAAAATAAAAGATAAGTTGTTATAGTTGTAAAGTAAGTTTATTTTGTTGGTTATATAATAAAGTTTATAATTTTATTCTATAAAGTTCATAACTTTTTTTAAATATCCACATGGTACTCATCCAATAAACTTTAAGTATAAAATTTTGTTTTTATAAAAATAAAAAATAGTAGTTGACTCGTAAGTACGTTTTACACCTTTAACTTTAATTGTTAAATTTCGTTTTTAGATATAAAAATTTATATTTTTATAAAATTTTAAAAACAGTTTTTATAAAAGAACAAGATGTCAAGAGTTTATATCTTTATTAACTTTATATCATAGTAAGTTTAGTTTTTAGTTTAGCTTTAAAGTTTATTACTTTATTAGTTTTTAATTAAGAAATACAAATTATTAGATTAATATCCAAGAATAAGTGCAATATTTTATAATTTCAGCTTGACTATATGTAACTGCAATATATATTTATTACAACTTTGGGATATTAGAATAGTAACCAAGTTTTAAAACTGTTCTAATTAGGTCACTCGTATCATTTGTGTCTCAATTAGATAACTTAATATTCAAATCAAGTCATGTCCTTTTTTCCATGTGAAAAAAATGGAGCATAAGATACCGTGTTCGGATTATTTTAATATATGAAATTAAATTTATTAAAAATAAAAACACTTTAATTACATTAAAAATTAAAAAAACAACAAGTTACAATCCACGTCATCACTCGACGTTAGCATCAAATAAAAGAGAAAAAAGAAACAAAAATCCGCATCACCACGGTTACCTATGAAATGGATGAAAAACCCCTTAATTTTAATGAAAAATGAATGTTGAGTGACCTAAGTGGAACACATTTGAAACTAGAGTGAGCTAATTAGAACACTTTAAAAACTTGGTTACTATTCTACAAAGTTACCCTTATTAACTTATATAAGTTAAGCTGACTTGTAAATTTAGGATACTAACTTTATTTTGAACTTTGTTAATATGGTCAATAACTGCATTATATTAACACCAAAAATAAAGTTCAAATATAAAATAAACTTTATTCATACGTCTTGACCAAAAATAATAACTGAAGATGAAAAAAAAACATACAAACACTTGATAGATTTCATATTAGACTGCATGAAATCTGTTCCACTTCTGAATTGACACTCAAGGTTTTTTTAATCGGGTTTTCTGGTTTGTGCTTGAATCGACAGTATCTTCTAATTCCTCTTCTTTGTCATTGTCCTCAGAATCGTTTAAATTAAGAACCTCATTCCATTCCCATTTAGATAGTCTCTTGGATCTCTTCATTTGAGTCTCAAACTTCCGATCCTTAAAAAAGATAAAAATTGAATACAAAAGTTAAAAAAAGATTAAACAAACCTTAAAATTACATCTTCACTAAATTCACGTTGAAGATTAGACTTGTATGGACTAAACATTGCACCATAAGAAATAATATCAACACTTTTATCACCATCATCCTGCAATAAAACACACATATAATAACATAACGAACATGTTAATATGAAAGATATACGCAAAAATAATACTTATAAACCATCAAAATCAATACATTAGAAGCTTGTTCGACAACTGGGTTGTTTAAATTGGCATGTTCATCATGCAACTGAATCTGAAAAATCAAATAAGTTAACATTCACATAAAAGTAAATAAAAGAAAACAATTATTCACTGTTGCGCATATAACAGAACTGACCTTAGAATTTTCAATCTCGCATGCTTGGTTTTTCGCAACAATTGAATTCACAATTGGATCCATTTTTTAACTTTGTTTAGCAATAGATATAGAGGTGTCTTGCTATGCATTTATAGTAGTAACTATAGAAGTACATTAGGGTTTAATTTTAGATTTGTCACCCCTTTATTTAGGAAGTTTGTTGTAGTTAGTTTTAAGTTTTTTTATAAGATATATCTGAGTATAGATATTAAGCAGTTTTAATAAAATAAAATGTGACACATAAAATCTTCATTTTTGGTACGATACTTTTAATTCTTTTTGTTTTTGTTTGCATAGATGGAGCCCATCTTTGTCGATCAGGCGCATTAGATCACAAGTATTAATTAGTTGTACATTAAAGCATTATCGACTTGTACCTTTTAATCCGTGCGTCGATATTGAATAGTAACTATAGAAGTGCATTAGCGTTAGATTTGCCACCCATTTATTTAGGAAGCTTGTTGTGATTAGTTTTAAGTTTTTATAAGATATATCTAAGTATAGATATTAGGCAGTTTTAATAAAATAAAATGTGACACATAATATCTTCATTTTATGTTACAGTACTTTTAATTCTTTTTGTTTTTGTTTGCATAGATGGAGCCCATCTTTGTAAATTAGGCGCATTAGATCACATGTATTAATTACTTGTACATTAAAGAATTATCGACTTGTACATTTTAATCCGTGCGTCGATATTGAACAAGACAACTACCGAAACGTCGACAAAAATGTGTAGGCCGTCATGCTATCTTTGGATTTTTTTAAACAGTATAGTTTATAAGATATGTCAAAAATACATAAAAAAATTATAAGTTTGTTGTGGAGGGGTGAATTGTAACTAATTATCTATAATTTTGTTAAAACTTTGGGGATTTAAGTTTAATAAGTTTAGGGGCTAAAAAATAAATAGTGTTTAAAAGACCAAACTACCCTCATTTTAAGGGTCTTTTTATAAATAAAGGGGGAAAAAGTTCTTATAATTGAATATCTTAAAATACCCCTTCCTCATGCATTATAATATAGTAAGTTAGTATATATATATATATATATATATATATATATATATATATAGGGTAAGGTTCATGCGAGAACCACCTTTATTGCGAGAACCGCAAGAACCAATGTGAACACAACCTAAAATACCTAAAAAAACCTAACCTCCCCCCCCCCCCCCCCCAAGCTAAAATGCTAAAAACTAAACCCTCAAAAACCCTAAAAATATCTAAAAAAAAAAAAATTTCTAATATTTTTTATGTTAAAATCGCTACTTTTAGTAGCAAAAAAAAAAAAAAAAAAATTTAATTTTTTTTTTGCTACTAAAAGTAGCGATTTTTGTATAAAAAATATTAAAAAAATAAAATAAAATTTTGTGTGTTTTTTAGCTATTTTTAGCCATTTTTTGTTGTGTTCACATTGGTTCTCGCGGTTCTCGCAATAAGGGGTGGTTCCTAACGGATCTTTGTCCTCTATATATATATATATATATGAATAATCAGCTAACTTATTAAATCTTCTTTGTTACAAATTGACTTTATGCTTGTAGAATTGTTTAACCATTATATGTCATGTTATTTATAGTTGTATGTGCATGTGTACATGACATGAGAGTGTGTGATATAGTCAATCTTTAATTTATTTATTATTTATCAATAAATAAAATCCTCCACATGGACAATATAGAGTAACAAAATTTAAGGTTCAAAGAAGAATCTGAAATAATTAAAGCAGAAGCAACGTTGCTACATATGATATCATTTCCTGTAATAGAATGCTTTATAAAAATGGTATACTCGTTGATGAAAACGGAGCAATTTGTGTTTGATCAAAGTATACACCAGAAGGCCCATTATCCGGCAACAAAGCAACCATCACTGGACCTTTAGCACCTTCATCCACCGTAATAACTCCAGTCTGAGACATATCTGTTATAACATACCCAGGATTCACACAGTTCACAAGAATATTCTCATGCTTTCTCGCCATGAGTCTTGTGTAAGCATTAAGAGCAGCTTTTGACAGTTTGTAAGCAGAGACTGTTAGTGGCCATCCATGTTCCTTCAACTTACCCTCTTTAAAATCACTTAAAAACCATTGGATTATCTCATCTATCCTTTCTTCAGTTAAGTTGTCAATATCTAGCAACTCTTCTTTCAACTTTTCATTGTGGAACCACTAAAAACAAGAAGAAATTAATACATGAATTATATGCAAGTTTTGTTAATATTTTTATATGCGTGAATGAGTTGATTACTTACGTATAGGTCTCCGTAGACAGAGCTAACATTCACGATTCTTGGAGATTTAGAGAGTTGGAGAAGAGGAATAAGCGCTTCTGTAACCGTTTTTGTCGCGTAGAAATTTGTTTTCAGGCACTTTTCTCCCAATTCATAAGGCTCTTCCATAATGTTGGCGAAAAGATGCGCCTTTTCATCGACGACTTGTAACTATTTCAGTAATACATAACTAACGTCATGTTTATATTATAAGGTGATATATACACACAAGGATGTTGTTAGATACATCCAAGGTGATAATCTCGTTCGACCGGCTTTGATAAAAAAACGGACCGAACAATTAACTATTAGAAAAAGGCAAGGGTTGACATGGGATTTTTTTTAATTCAAATTTGTTAGTTTGTTATTAGAAATTGGTAAAGATTGTCCATGAATATTATAAAGTTAAATGATTGGTTTGGTTTATACGCCCGTTTAAAGCTCAAAACCATGAGTCGAATTGTTATACACGTTTTTAAACAATATACCATAACCAAATTGTGTTATTTTTAAACCGACAAACCAACCGATTTGTTTCAATGTAAACAGCTTGCTCGGTTTGAATTTTTTTCTTTTTGTTTTTTGAAGAACCCTAAATTATATAGTTAGCTTCAACCCAAATTTTCTAGAATGCATGTCTGAGTCTTAATAGAATTGTTTGCTATAGTACGTTGATGTTATTTAAAGCAATGAAAAGATTTTTGCAATGAAAAATTGGAATAAAAGTATCACGCATCAAGTATTTTAGATGACACCTAGAGGAAATATTAATTAGAAATTTGATTTTTCTTAATTCTGTTTAAATTTAGAAAAAAAATATTTGAATTAATAGATATTATTTGTATGGTAATGTTATTGTACAAATAGATCTTAACATACTCAACATGAGACGTGAAGGAAAACTTTTTACTTTTTTTTTTTTTTTTTTTTCGCATCTAGTTAAACATGTATTTTAGTCGTAGAATCTAAAAAAATTAAAAATTATATAATTAGAGTAATTGTATAACCACTCTAGAGTAATTGCATATAATTACTCTACCAAAATAACTACATAATTTTTTTTTCAATTGAAAATTGTGCTTAATTAGATGGAAAAAAAAAAAGCTTCTTTAAGTTTAGTATGTTTAAACCCATTTAAATTTGATCTTTATCTATTAATTATATACCAAATTTATTTCATCTTTCTATAGGAATTAGAGTTCTTTGGTGACAAAAAGTGGGATCCACCCTGAAAGAAACCATATGGATGGGATCTCACACCATATCCACACAACCCACTACTACAAAACAGAGCTTTAGACGGGGTAATATGGGTTTTAAGACGGTGTTTTCAACACCGTCTTAAAGTACACCGGTTTAAAATCAAGTCTTATTAGACGGTGTCCAAATTGAACACCGGCTTAAACTTGATGAACACCGTCTTTTGGTGTTCAATTTGATCCCCATATTAAACTTGATGAACACCGTCTTTTGATATTATGAAATTATTGCATCAAATAATCAACACAGGTGGAGAAATAATAGCAGATTGTAAAGGGCAGTAAACATAGCAGCATTAAGATGTGCAGAACAGAATTTTAACAGTATGTTAATCGTTAATATAACTAGCGCAGTATGTTAGTATGTCAGAGTTCTTTTCTGTGCGAGTACTGTCATATTCAGTTAAGTGTAAGAATAGGAGTTTCCGTTATATGTGTTACTGAACTGTGAAACCGTGAAAACACAAAGGACATCTTTTGCAGCATATCTTTGATGATGAGAGGTTCCAGCTGCCATTTTCTGATACTTCTGATATTATCATCTGCTATTTATGTAAAACAGAGTTAGAAGGAAAATGAATCGAACTGTTAAACCAGATTTTTAAACCGATAACTGAATTGTATGAATCAACGGGTTTCAATGGTTTTCTACTACAATACTTATCATAGATTGTAGTGTAAAATCAAAGAAGCGGTACACAAGCTTTAGCTTTAAGAAAAGTTTGTTCTACTAGGGGCGGTTTGGCCAATTTTGACAAAAATTCTAGGTCAAACGGTTAACTATTGTTTCAGAAAAAAATAGGGGTGTTCAATATTCAGTTCAAACCGATTTTCGGTTTCAACTTTTCCAATTCAGTTCAAACCGAAAAACCCGTATCATACATATATAATATGCAATATATGTAAACCCATTGCCAAGGTTTATTCAGTTGAAAACCAAAAACCGAACCAAATTATAATTCGGTTTCAACCTGGCTGAATTCGGTTCAGTTCATTTCCACTCAAAAAGACTGTCAAACCGACAACCCGAACCGATTAACCTGTAAACCGAACTAATGAATACCCCTAAAACAATACAAACCAAACCGGTCGAGTTAGTTGAACACAGACCAGGCAAAACGGTTCGGTTTTGATAAGGATTCATCTTAAACTAAGAAAAAGAAACCTAATTTCTAACCCTACCAACAAATTCAAACCTCAAATCATCCAACAAAAAACTCAAAATCAACACAATTATAATCATCAAACCACATGAACAATTTGATTCATAATTAAACAAAACAAGCATCACACAGTACCTAATTTTACACATAAATATAAAAAAAACAGAAATCAACAAATTTATTTATTATTATCATAATCAACGATCTCATTAACAGTAACAGACCTCGAGTGCTGAACCAGAAGAGTTTGCCCTGTTTGAGAACGAACCAGTGGCGACGCCAGGTTTTGATGTACTCGCCTTGTTTGGTGAGCCAGCCGGTGCGCTCTGGGTTGGACCAGTACTCGATGTTGTTGTAGTCATCTGGGTTGGGTGGTGTGTCGCCCATCATGGCTCGCCATGGAGAGATGGTGGTGTTTGGGCGGAGATGGTGGTGGAACAAAGGTGGGTTTTGGGGACTCCAGTGAGTATGTTAGGGTTTCATGTTTCTTAAGTTCCGTGTTTTCTTGAATATTTTAATCGAAGTGTATGATATATATAAGACGGTGTTCAAGAAAACACCGTCTAAAGGTTGCATAAAATAGTATAAGACGGTGTTTAAGCATTAGACGGGGTTTTTTTGAATTTTCTTGAATATTTTAATCAAAACACCACAATGGTCTTGATTTTAAGACGGTGTTATTGCTTTAACCCCGTCTAAAATAAAACTTCAACACCGTCTAATACTCCATTTTGTAGTAGTGACCACTGGTGTCATCGTATGATAGGTATGGTACCCAAAACAGGGAAAATTGGTACCGGTACCGAATATACCGTTTCAGTGTCGCTTTTTACCGCTGTTTTACCCATAAATACCGGTACTGAAAAACGGTTCAATACCGGTACCAAATGCTCATCCCTAAGATAGAGTGTTTTCTCCTCTACAGATACAAGATACATATGAATCAAGTCTGGTCAGCGGTAGCATACTTACTGTTCGTTTGCAATGTTGTAAGTTTTTTTTTTTTTTTTTACTTTTAAAAAATAATAAATTAGAAAATAATGGTATTTAAAACTTGATTTAGCATGATGTGATTATATTACGAACAAAGTTTGCTTAAATCTTTTAAAACATTTATAATGAATATACTTATTTTTAATAACTAAAATACTATGGACATGACTAAGAACTTGTATAGAGATATACTTACAAACGCTCCACCGTCTCTAAATTCTTTATCGGCATGTATGATAAGTCCAAATTCCGCTGCATTATTGATCTGTAGACAAATTTAGATCTCCTTGAATAAAATCATTCACTTGTTTTTTTTTTTTTTTTAACTTACAATCATAAATGTTAACTGAGAGAACAAAGGAATAATCATAGTGTTTGAGAAAACACAAATATGTTGCTCATCAACAATCAAATGAAAGCTTAGGCTGCACGGTGTGGGGAGCAGCCTTAGAGCGTCCCCCACCGGTGCCGCACCTCCAGCCATTTCGCCCCCCTTGCCGGCGTCCTCCCCGGCTTCTCCAGGCCGCTCAAGCCGTCCCACTAGAGGACAAAACCTCCTCACACACACATATATACATACAACATATACATATATTTTAGGTCTATCCCCCATTTCCATACCTCTATCCTCTTTGCCCCATCCTCACACCCGATCTACGTGGCGCGGCGGACCATTCCCCAAGGGAGGACCATCACCACACCGTGCAACCTTAGAAGGACCAAAGGTTTTTGCAAATGACCTTTTGTTGGTTTTGGTCAAAGTTTAGACACAAATCTATTATATAATGATCTAAAAGTTCAAGATTTCAAACTATTTAACGATATGTCTACTTATAACCTAAAGGTATAGTGGTATGGTGTTTGCCTCCACAAAAGTAACGTAAGTTTAAATCCTTACAAGTGCAAGGTTAGGTGTAATAATGTTGTTTGAATACATTACAAGGATGTGTCTTTGCGTACCAAGATATCTAGCTTCCCAAACTGCGTTTGAATAAATTTGGCCAAACACGCAATACTAGACGTGTCGTTGATGTCTAGTTGATGAAAAACAACATTAGAAAGGCCAAAAACGTTTAGTTTCCCCACAGCTTCTTCCCCGTTACTTTGATTTCTGGATGTTAATATGACCAAAACTCCATTTGAAGCAAGTTGACGACATATTTCAAGTCCGATTCCTCTGTTTCCTCCAGTGACAACCGCACATCTGGATTTTCAAAAAATTATATATATATATATATATATAGGGGAGGGTTATCTTGAGAACGCTAAATATTGCGAGAACCGTGAGAACGAATGAAAAAACCAATCAAAACCAATTTTTTTTAATACAAAACTTATTGTAATTAAGATACAACATCAAAAAAATAATTTACAACATCAAATAATTCATTTCTCATTTCAAAATCACTCTTTTTAGATTTTTTACACATGTGTAAATATAACAGATTTACACATGTGTAAATGCCAAACTTACACATGTGTAAATTTTATTTATTTACGAATTCACGTAAATTTATACGTGTAAATTAAATTTCTAACATTGTATTCGAATAATAATGATAAGTGTAGAAAAAATTTTGAATTTGAATTGTTTTTGACCAAGTTGTTGAGATTTTTTCATTTGTTCTCACGGTTCTCACAATATTTAGCGTTCTCATTTAAACCTTCCCTTATATATATATATATATTAATATAAAATACATATGAAACTTGGATAAACGTTTGATGCTGATGAATGATGATATACCTTTGCTCTTCCATTGGCAAATAGGAAGTGAATATTGAGATATGGAGAAGAAGTAAGCTCTCTCTCCTTATATATCGAATTAAAGTTATGTAATTTATGTTTTCACGTAGTTGTTACATGTGAAATACTCCAACCACAATACCATTTTTAACGTTTTGTTTGTGCTAAAAACATGATGTACGAGTATATTGAGGATTTATTTTTATTGGAAATTATACTCATATCAGTCACTTACTACTATACACACGTATAATGAAAAATATATACACAAATTTGTCTAGGATAAGACTGGTATTTATATATATTATCAATTAATAACATAACCGAACAATAGTATTTTAACGGTAACGGCCGTTAGCAAGTTAAAACCAAAACCCTACATGAACCGCCGCACACCCACTCTAATGGACCTACTCTGTTTCCTCATTCTTCATTCTCTCTCTCTCAAAGGGCTGGATCTACTCTCTTAACGCTTCAAATTTCTTTGGAGATTAATCGGAAGACGATGATGCCGTTTAATCTTCCGTCGCAGGTCACCATCACCATCGCGGAACTTATGGAATGTGGCAAAACCTTTTTCAAAGTCGCGAAACATCAAAAAAGTTGGAGAGATTAGGATGTGAGGTACAATAGAGACCATGGAGATGGGAATAAGATTGATAGAAGCCGATTTGGATTTTGTGTTCTATAAAACCTTAATTCTAGCAGACATGGGATATACTCGGTGGTCATTAGCAGCGGGTGGACTCGAAACCGGTGACTTGTAGGTATGGGTGTCGATTTTCTGAACCCTAAATAGGCGTTGCGGGTTTTTTTAATTTATTGTCAAATTCATCTCAATTTATGGTTGTTTGATTTTTTAAGTTTTATGGGTTCTTGATTAAGGATCAATCACTTTTGAATCAATTGATTCAGACCTAAAAAACAAAAAGAACATGACCAGAGGTCTCCGAGCGGGTTTAAGTGGGGTGTCGGTGGCCACTGAGCCAAGACCTAGTGGTTATTTTGAAGTTAATAAAGTCACTGTTAGAATCAAAAAGTTGCCAAACACCATGATATTGAGTGTAAAATTAAGTCTCTCTGAACATCAGTTTTGTTTCGATAGGTTAATGAAATTTGTATTGATATTAAATTGCTGATCCATTCATAATATTCTGTTACTTTACTTCACCAGGTAGAAAAGGTGAAGGGTTTGAGCTACCATACGTTCATATATATGTATGTTATAGCTTCCACATTAGATGCAAAATGCACATGGTTTCATTTTTTACCTGGTCCATTTTTCTTTGTGATGTTTTATTTTTTAGCAAAAGTTTCACACAATTTTTACCTGGTCCATTTTTCTTTGTGGTCCTTTTTTACCTGTTTCTCATTAGTGCCACTTTGGTGGCCACCGACACCCGCTTTAAAGCCGGACCGAGGACACTCGAGGTCTCGGGTTCGAAACATGTTTCTTACCCCTCTTTGATGGCTATGGGTATTTGCCGCAAGGGATCCTTGTCGGGTGGTGAACTGGGAAGGGAGATCCCTTCCGCGGTCAGGGTACCGTGCAACTACCCTTTTTTAATCTATAATCAGGTCAATTGCAATTTTTTTTGATGGTTTTATTATTACGTTTAACAAGGCCACATTTAAATGATTTATGATATGGTTTCACTTTTGCTAAACAATTTTTTTTCTTTATGTTGCAGTTCACAAAGTCGGGTCACACAAAACTGTAGAGTTTTTTTATCATCCTACCTTTATTTTATTCATTTTTAACATACATAGATGATAAAGCACCACCTGTTTGGTGAAATGCTCCACTGTTTTCAAGTTTTACAAGTCAAAACCATATCTTTCTTCATTTTCTCTTGAAGGACTTGATCTTCCAAATATTTTAACTTATGATGAATTTGTATTCAGGTTGCAACGAGCAAGCAAATTTGAGAAGTAGTCGTCATCTCCGGTTTGATCCGCTAGCAGCAAATAAACATGTAAATACTCTATGAGCACCGGAGTGATTTTGTTTTGTTTATTGGATTCTTGGTTTTAAAAAGCGAGAGGCGCACAAAAGCACGAGGTCTAAAATTGGGATTTTCTCAGCTGGGATTTGCTTGAACTCGTGCGTGCCCGCACGTCCTGCGGACACGACTGCAGCTCTGAAAGCCCGCGTGCGGCAGTTTTTGCACCATTTAATTAAGCTTTTTTTTCCTGCTGTTGGTTTTTTATTACATGTACAAGTCAAAACAGCCAAGGTATACCATTTTTATGCAGTAAAATGCTTAGGGTCCATGAGGCGCTTCCTGTAAAAACACAAGGCGAGAGAGCGAAAAGCCCCAAGACATGCGCCTTATGTCGCCTTGCGCCTAGGCGCGCCTAAGGCGCGCTTTTTAAAACCAAGATTGGATTCAGGTTAGCTAACGAACTAAAAAGTTCAGTCTTTAAACATGTTCACATTATTATTTGTCTAAGATCTTAAATACCTTATTACCTGTAATTGTTTATTGAAGGTGGAGATGGTTAATTGAAATACTGGTTTGGTACTTTGGAATTTTTTTTTATAGAATAGGAAACCCAGAAGTAGTTAAAAACTGGAATTGGGGGGAGAATATAATGGGTGGGATTGGGGGGAGGACGTGACGGCTTTTTAGGTTGCCATGGTTTTGGTCGTCATTCAGTTTCTACTTAGCACGGTTTACGCCCCCCGCCCCGCAACGCGGGGGCTCAACACTAGTTAATTATAAAGTACAAAATATATAGTTTCACTCAAATATAATCCTAATGTTCGACACATTGTTCATTTTTATCGAGTTTTAAGTTGCTTGGGTTTTCATCTTTATTTATGTCAAATTGATCTATAAATATGCTTAAGCCAAACGACGCTCTAAACCAGAAAAAAACGTAAAACAAAAACACGAATTTCTATTGCCAAATGACTTACGTGACGTAAAACGTAGGCGAAATTTATACCAACAACTTTATCAAAGTTTAAGGGTTGTATGATAAGTTTATTAAAGTTTAGGGATAGAAAAGTAATTTGATTAAATAAAAAAGAAAAAAAATAGAATTAGCTAACTACAAAGGAGTGTAAATGAAAGTTTACGGTAAATGACGAAATAAACTAAATAACGAAATGCCTGTATTCATCTCGATATTCTAAATTAGATCTTATCATAGATTGTTACAAAAATATAAGGCCGTCCGGGGCGGTGCGTTAAACTATCACGGCCACCAACAATAACGCGTTATATCCCACCCCGCCTCCAAACGTCCACGCGTTATATTTTCAACGAAATCGATTTTCGTTATTTTCTTCACGCGTGATGGAAATTGTTTTGTGAGTGTAATTGTTGGTTGGGGGTAAATTGTTGGGTGTGGTGGTGAGTGATGACCACCCCCACTAAAAAAGGTTGTGAGTGATGAAAAAATGGTTGATGACATGACGGAACTTGATTGATGCTTGTGAGTGATATAATTCTATCACTAGTAAACCACCCCGCCTGCCCTAAAAATCTTTTTGATAGAAAGAAAAAAAGAATACGTTATTGACTAGCATCATTGCTAGAGAAAAAAAAACTTGATACTTTTTTGACTAACGACAGTATGTAGAAAAATTGGATCATTTATCAAATTAATAACTAGAAAAATATTTAAATACAAAGGCTATGTGGTACGGTGATGGTCTATCCTTGAAGAATGACCGTCATGTAAACGTCCGGGAGAAGTCGGGGAGGACGCCGCTGGGTGGAGGGGGCGAAATGGGCGGAAGATCGGTGCCGGTGGGGGACGATCCAAGGCTGATCCCCACACCGTGCAACCTTAGGATCGGAAATTAATGATTGAGATTATGGAGACTGCCAAGTTATCATCCTTTAAGCAATAAGACTAGAGGGTATGGTGAGGCCCATCCCCATAAGGATGGGCCGTCACGTAGGCGCCACATCACCGGCTCATGGGGGATGGGCCTCCTTCACTTTTGAGGGGGGTGGAGGATGGGGCTACCCCACCTTAATATTTTATAATTTTCTAAGTTTTTTTATTAACTTAATAAAAACTTTATAAAACTTAAAAAATACAACATAAATAAATTCATTTCATAACATAAAAAAAAATTACATTTCCTAAAAATAAAAAAATAAAAAAAGATTTCCGAAAAATAAAAAAACAATTACATTTCCTAAAAAAAAAAAAAAACCTACGACGTCCATTTTTTCTTCACATATTCCTTCATCCTCCGATACACCTCTCGTTCATCCTCCGGAACCGAGTCGAGATCCAACATCATTATCCTAAAATCCTCCGCTCGAGCATAGTCGGCCGACACGTTTTTCTTGTGACTATATTTTTCGGCCGCAAAGTCTTTAAACGAACGGAATTCGGAAATCAACTCGTCCATTTTCGAAGACGCCTTCCCGCCACCTCCACCCGAGCCGCCCCCTCCATTCGAGCCGGCCCCTTTGCGCTTTCCGGCCGCCTCTTTTTTGGCTTTGTCCCTTCCGCCGGGACGTTCGATCTCGTGAGCGGGCACCGCATCCTCGTCATATTCCGGTTCGTCGTTTATGTCGATTTGACAACGAGCGGTGGAGCCTCCCGCACTATAACTTCCGGACTCGGAAGTTTTAGTCCGTTTGGCGGTTGCGACCTCATTTGGAACCGGCGCCCATTTAGGTTCTTTCCTTAAAATGTTCCATGCTCGGAGGTGCGGGAAAGGCGGATTTTTTGCTTCCCATTTAGCCATCGCAAGGTTAAGAACGTCCTCGTCGCTACTCCCACTAGGACGATTGATGTAAAGTGGGTTATAAATCCCGATAAAATCATTCACGCACTTGTTCATTTTCCGCCACTTGCCCGATACGGAATCGAGATCACGGGTCGGGCCTTGCCCCATAAACTCGTTAAATCTATCCGTACATGTCTTCCAAAAACCAAAACCAGTTTGATTGTTCCCTAAAATAAAAAAAATTGCATTAGTAAAACTAAAAAATAATTCTTTTTAAATTTAAATTAAAAAAAAAATTAACTTTGGTTCATACCGACAATCGGGCAACTTGAGGCCTTAACATACGCAATTGCTAGCGCCTCCTCCTCTACTTTTGTCCACTGACTCGCCTTTGCTCTCGAACCGCTTTTTTTGTGGTGTCGGGTTCGGTTTCAACCGGCTTCCCCTTCCCCGTGTTTTTTTTTGCGCTTGAGTTCTTTAGGTGGCGATTCGGGGACGACTTCATCATCATCGTCAAGCTCCACCGAGGGTTGCGGTTGGGAAGTCGGCGGTTGTGATTGGAATTTTTCAAGTTGAACCGAGTTGCGTTGCATGAATTGTTGGAGTGCTTGGTATTGTTGCATTTGTTGAAGTTGGGACATTTGGGAAAAGGCGTTAGGTGATTGTTGGAAACCCGAAAACGTAAATTGTGGATTCCCCCACGAAGGATCCATAGCCGGAGTGTAAGCGGGACTCGAAAAAAAGTTAGGATTGTTCGGGTTGGGATTGTTCGTGTTGGGATTGTTCGGGTTGAGGTTGTTTGGGTTGAAGGGATTCATGATTGTATAAAAAATGAGATTGTTTTTAATAAAAAAGGATGAGAGAATGGGAGAAGAATGGAAGAAATGGATGAGAATGATATAAAAAAGGGTTGAAAGTGGTATATATTTAAAGTGAAAAGGGTATTTTTTTTATTTAAACTATCCGTTAGCAACGGATATAATTTTGAAATCTGGGCCGTCGACTTCGGCTGTGGGCTGCCGGTCAAGCCGGGACGGAACATGGGGGGCGGTGTGGGGGACCGGCGCCGGGCCTCACCGGGCCTAAGCCAGCCCCATACCGCTTATTCTAAAAGAGCTGAATGGATAAAGCTGGTATAACCTACTATTGTTGACTTTTGTAAAGTTTATTTTTTCAACATTCATACTTTTTTGAACAAGATTATATTTTTGGAAATACACGATAAACTAGGGCTAACAATAGATATATGTATAAGATAAGATCAGACCTGTTTACTAAAAAAATACACAACGTAATATAATCCTAATGTTCGACACATTGTTCATTTTTATCGAGTTTTAAGTTGCTTGGGTTTTCATCTTTATTTATGTCAAATTGATCTATAATTATGCTTAAGCCAAACGACGATCTAAACCAGGAAAAAAAACGTAAAACAAAAACACGAATTTCTAACGTCAAATGACTTATGTGACGTAAAACGTAGGTGAAATTTATACCGACAACTTTATCAAAGTTAAAGGGTTGTATGATAAGTTTATTAAAGTTTAGGGATAGAAAATAATTTGATTAAATAAAAAAGAAAAAAAATAGAATGAGCTAACTACAAAGGAGTGTAAATGAAAGTTTACAGATGACGAAATAGACTAAATAACGAAATGCCTGTATTCATCTCGATATTCTAAATTAGATCTTATCATAGATTGTTACAAAAATATAAGGCCGTCCGGGGCGGTGCGTTAAACTATCACGGCCACCAACAATAACGCGTTATATCCCACCCCGCCTCCAAACGTCCACGCGTTATATTTTCAACGAAATCGATTTTCGTTATTTTCTTCACGCGTGATGGAAATTGTTTTGTGAGTGTAATTGTAGGTTGGGGGGAAATTGTTGGGTGTGGTGGTGAGTGATGATCACCCCACTAAAAAAGGTTGTGAGTTATGAAAAAAATGGTTGATGACATGACGGAACTTGATTGGTGCTTGTGAGTGACAGAATTCTATCACTAGTAAACAACCCCGCCTGCCCTAAAAATCTTTTTGATAGAAAGAAAAAAAGAATACGTTATTGACTAACATCATTGCTAGAGAAAAAAAACTTGATACTTTTTTGACTAACGACAGTATGTAGAAAAATTGGATCATTTATCAAATTAATAACTAGAAAAATATTTAAATACAAAGGGTCCTTAGCTTACACAGAATGGAAATAGTTATGAATTCTTATGCTATGTGGTACGGTGATGGTCTATCCTTGAAGAATGACCCGTCACGTAAACGTCCGGGAGAAGTCGGGGAGGACGCCGCTGGGTGGAGGGGGCGAAATGGGCGGAGGATCGGTGTCGGTGGGGGACGATCCAAGGCTGATCCCCACACCGTGCAACCTTAGGATCGGAAATTAATGATTGAGATTATGGAGACTGCCAAGTTATCAACTTTTAAGCAATAAGACTAGAGGGTATGGTGAGGCCCATCCCCATGAGGATGGGCCGTCATGTAGGCGCCACATCACCGGCTCATGGGGGATGGGCCTCCTTCACTTTTGAGGGGGGTGGAGGATGGGGCTACCCCACCTTAATATTTTATAATTTTCTAAGTTTTTTTTATTAACTTAATAAAAAGTTTATAAAACTTAAAAAATACAACATAAATAAATTCATTTCATAACATAAAAAAATTACATTTCCTAAAAATAAAAAAATAAAAAAACATTTCCGAAAAATAAAAAAAAAACAATTACATTTCCTAAAAAAAACCTACGACGTCCATTTTTTCTTCACCGCTTCCTTCATCCTCCGATACACCTCTCGTTCATCCTCCAGAACCGAGTCGAGATCCAACCTCATTATCCTAAAATCCTCCGCTCGAGCATAGTCGGCCGACACGTTTTTCTTGTGACTATATTTTTCGGCCGCAAAGTCTTTAAACGAACGGAATTCGGAAATCAACTCGTCCATTTTCGAAGACGCCTTCCCGCCACCTCCACCCGAGCCGCCCCCTCCACTCGAGCCGGCCCCTTTGCGCTTTCCGGCCGCCTCTTTTTTTGCTTTGTCTCTTCCGCCGGGACGTTCGATCTCGTGAGCGGGCACCGCATCCTCGTCATATTCCGGTTCGTCGTTTATGTCGATTTGACAACGAGCGGTGGAGCCTCCCGCACTATAACTTCCGGACTCGGAAGTTTTAGTCCGTTTGGCGGTTGCGACCTCATTTGGAACTGGCGCCCGTTTAGGTTCTTTCTTTAAAATGTTCCATGCTCGGAGGTGCGGGAAAGGCGGATTTTTTGCTTCCCATTTAGCCATCGCAAGGTTAAGAACGTCCTCGTCGCTACTCCCACTAGGACGATTGATGTAAAGTGGGTTATAAATCCCGATAAAATCATTCACGCACTTGTTCATTTTCCGCCACTTGCCCGATACGGAATCGAGATCACGGGCCGGGCCTTGCCCCATAAGCTCGTTAAATCTATCCGTACATGCCTTCCAAAAACAAGAACCAGTTTGATTGTTCCCTAAAATTAAAAAAAATTTGCATTAGTAAAACTAAAAAATTATTCTTTTTAAATTTAAATTAAAAAAAAATTAACTTTGGTTCATACCGACAATCGGGCAAGTTGAGGCCTTAACATACGCAATTGCTAGCGCCTCCTCCTCTACTTTTGTCCACTGACTCGCCTTTGCTCTCGAACCGCTTTTTTTGTGGTGTCGGGTTCGGTTTTAACCGGCTTCCCCTTCCCCGTGTTTTTTTTGCGCTTGAGTTCTTTAGGTGGCGATTCGGGGACGACTTCATCATCATCGTCAAGCTCCACCGAGGGTTGGCGGTTGCGATTGGAATTGATCAAGTTGAACCGAGTTGCGTTGCATGAATTGTTGGAGTGCTTGGTATTGTTGCATTTGTTGAAGTTGGGACATTTGGGAAAAGGCGTTAGGTGATTGTTGGAAACCCGAAAACGTAAATTGTGGATTCCCCCACGAAGGATCCATAGCCGGAGTGTAAGCAGGACTCGAAAAAAAGTTAGGATTGTTCGGGTTGGGATTGTTCGTGTTGGGATTGTTCGGGTTGAGGTTGTTTGGGTTGAAGGGATTCATGATTGTATAAAAAATGAGATTGTTTTTTTATAAAAAAGGATGAGAGAATGGGAGAAGAATGGAAGAAATGGATGAGAACGGTATAAAAAAGGGTTGAAAGTGGTATATATTTAAAGTGAAAACGGTATTTTTTTTTATTTAAACTATCCGTTAGCAACGGATATAATTTTGAAATCTGGGCCGTCGACTTCGGTTGTGGGCTGCCGGTCAAGCCAGGACGGAACATGGGGGGCGGTGTGGGGGACCGGCGCCGGGCCTCGCCGGGCCTAAGCCAGCCCCATACCGCTTATTCTAAAAGAGCTGAATGGATAAAGCTGGTATAACCTACTATTGTTGACTTTTGTAAAGTTTCTTTTTTCAACATTCCTACTTTTTTGAACAAGATTATATTTTTGGAAATACACGATAAACTAGGGCTAACAATAGATATCTGTATAAGATAAGATCAGGCCTGTTTACTAAAAAAATATACAACGTAATTTTTTTTCCTTTTTAAAAATAAGAGTAAACTGCCATTTTGGTCCCTGTGGTTTGGTCACTATTGCCACTTTAGTCCAAAACTCAAACTTTATGCATCTGGGTTCCTGTGGTTTCAGTTTTATTTCCATTTTGGTCCAAAAATGAAATCATGTCATATTTGTCTTATAAAATCCTGCTATTTTGTCATTTTCCGCAGGTGCAAAATGATCATTTTTTTTATAAATAAATACCATATTTTATAAGACAAATATGACCTGATTTGCCCCTGAGGAAAATAATAAAATTGCAGGATTTTATAAGACAAATATGACCTGGTTTATTTTTGGACCAAAATGGCAATAAAACTGAAACCACAGGGACCCAGATGCAAAAAGTTTGAGTTTTGGACTAAAGTGACAAAAGTGACCAAATCATAGGGACCAAAATGGCAGTTTACTCTAAAAATAAATATAATTACGAGGTTAGGATCCATCATTTCTTCTTCTTAGTATATAAAACATAAAACTGTGTTATAAACATGAGATATAAAGTAGTTAAATGAGTTGTATTCAAGTTTAATACTTGTGCTACGCGCGTTATTAGAGACCTGTTAAACCCTATAAGACACGATTTGCCAATCCTACGATACTCTCAAGCATTTTTTTTTAATTTGAGTATGGTACTGCCATACTTAAAATAAATCGACTTAAAAAACGTCGAAGTGCAATGGGGATAAATTTTGTATAATTGTCATATAAGTTGTGAAATTATTTATATAAGTTGCGTAATTATTTATATATTTATGTGTATATGTAATATATAATTGCACAACTTATATGACATCTTTTGTTTCTACATATAACATCTTTTGAATTGACGGGGCATCCCACGTTCTCTATATTATCATGCCGTAAAGGTTGGCCTAAGTGTAAGCGCCCATTCCTATAAGGCCAGGGTATAACAACCCTCCTAAATTTTTGACACTCCTAAATTATTTAAAACATCCCTATACTTTCTAAAATACACTCCGTATACGTATAATGGGCCTAAATACCTCTATTTTTATAAAAAAATAAAAAATAAAATAAAGATTTAATGGCCGCTAGCGGGCCGCGAAGACTTAGTCTTCGGCTTACGATGGCCGCGACAGCTAGGCCACAAGGCCGCACCCTGAGCTGCCATGTGGCTGCCTCGTGTCAAACCTAGTTCGACGAATCAGCAAGGCTAAAGCCTACACCCCAATGTCGCGGGGCGCGAAGGCCCCTTATGAATCCTTCGCGGGCCGCGAGGAACTGGCTGAACAACCCTATAAATAGGAACGATTGGCTGTCATTTGGAAATCGTTCAGAATTCTCAACACTCTCTCAATTTCTTATAGTAGACATAATACTCGGGCATCATACCCACTAAAATAACGAAGTCTTGCCTCGTTGTAAGTATCATAACCCCCGGTTACGTATTAGATACGTTGCCCGATTGATCTAGTGCTCCGTAACGGCTGTCGAGGTTCTGCCCGACGTAGTCGTTGGAGTTCTGTCTTGGGGAGGGTATAACTAATGTGAATATTGAGTTATTACACTAACGCGTGTGCATTGTTTAATTTATTAGATTATAACCAGGAAACCACAGGAACAAGTCTAAAGTAGCAATGTGAGTAATCTCCTTTTTGTTAAACCTTTTTGTAAACTGTTTTTACAAAACCTCAATTGTTTTACATTAAAATTAACAGTATTGAGTATTTGTAATTCTACAATTATCGTCGGTATGTTGGGGTTATTTATACAAAATTTGTTACTACACTGTGAGTAGTAACATAACCACAAGTCGGGTTGACAGTACCGTGGGTGTTAATTAAAGTAGAATGGTAAACAAATGTAATTGCTGGATTGCCCTCAATACTATACAAGCATAAAACCTATCTTGATTTAATTGGGATTCACTCAGCAGTATTTCCCACTGACAAAATGTTTTTAAACGTGTTTTAGGTAACAAAATGTGAAAGTCAAATAGAAGCTAGCTGGACAGCACTGAAGGCTTGAAAAAGTGGCTATAAAAGTTACCTAAATAAAGAAGATGTTTTATTCAATAAAATATGATTTATTCCTATAACCATGTTTGTAATGAAAACTTGGGTTTTATCCCAATAAGTTTATAATTATAAAAAAATATGGTGTTTTACTCTGATAAAATATTTCCTAACTACGGTCCTGATGAAAATTCCGCTGCCAAATAATGATAAACACCGATACCACCATCTCTGAGTAGGCCGCGGCCGCCCTCCTCCCGAGGCAGGGGTCGGGGGTTGCGACAGAAGGTGGTATCAGAGCTACAGCTACTGATTTAACCCAAAGAAGTGTTCTGCTGACATTGAAAGTGTCAATTTTGTTAGAAAATAATCAATGAGACTATGTGCATACGTGTAGATTATTATTTTCTGTTATTTGACAATTAATTAGTTTACAGTATGAGTGATCAAGGACCTTCGGACGCTTACCGTCAATTGTCCAGCTCTCTTAGGGATGAAGGAACTTCTTCCCAGCCTACCCACTCGTGGTATTCGGCTGACACCGAAGAAGGGATTTTCGTATTCAAAGCACAATCTGAAGAGCCATTCCCTTCCAAGAAGAGATGATGGTTCAGTAGAGGAGCTCATGAACGTAGAAAAAGAATGAGAAAGTTGCAACAGCAGCGGGCCTTAGCAGCGGCCTATAGAGAAATGAATGTTCAAACCCAGGATATACTCAATAGGAGATTTGTCGCAACCCCCGTCCCCTAACTACTTGGGAACGGGCGGCTGCGGCCAGTTTCGGTGGTATCGGTATTTATCATTTTGGCAGCGGAACTTTCATCAGCATCGTAGTTAGGAAATATTTTATCATAGTAAAATACCATGCTTTTATAATATTAACCACATGGGTAAATCTCAAGTTTCAAGTACACACTTTTCCATAGGGATAAACCTTATTTTATTTAAATAAAACATCTCTTTGTTTTAGGTAACTTTATAGCCACTTTTTCAAGCCTTCAATGTTGTCCAGCTGGCTTCTATTTGGCTTTCACATTTTGTTACCTGAAACGCGTTTAAAAACATTTTGTCAGTGGAAAATACTGTTGAGTGAATCCCAATTTAATCAAGACTTATAAAAACCATTGTACAGTATTGAGGGCGGTCGCGCAATTACATTTGTTTCCATCTACTTTAATTACCACCCACGGTACTGTCAACCCGACTTGTGGTCATGTTACTACTCACAATGTAGTAACAAATTTTGAATACAAAACCCCAACATACCGACGATAATTGTAGAATACAAATACTCAAACACTGTTTAATAAATTATTAATTAAGTGAGGTTTTGTAAAAACAGTTTACAAAAAGAAGATTACTCACATTGCTGTCTTAGGGTTTTCCTTAAGGACTTCCTGGTGATTATCTATTAATTACACAAATGCACACGCGTTAGTATAATAACCCAATATTTATATTAATGATACCCTCCCCGAGACGGCATTCCAATGACTACGTCGGGCAGAACCACGACAGCCGTTACGGAACCCTGGATCAATCGGGCAGCGTATCTAATACGTAACCGGGGTTATAATACTTACAACGAGGTAGAACTTCGTTATTTGGGGGGGGGGGGGGTATTATGCCCGAGAATAGCTTTAACTATGTGAAAATTCGAGAGATAAAAGAATGTGTGAGCGGTTTGGGACTGAAGCCGATCCCTCCTATTTATAGGGCTGATTTCGCAGTTTCTCACGGCCTGCGAAGACTCAAGGGTCGTCTTACGCGGCCCGCGACATAGGGTGAGTAGGCCCTAGCTGATCCAGGTTATCACACTAGGCTTGACACGATTGTGCCACGTGTCAGCACCGGGTGTCTCCTGGTGGCCTATCTGTCGCGCCCCGCGAAGCCTGAAGGCAAGTCCTTCGCGGCCCGCGAGCGTCCCTAAAACTTGATTTTATTTTTATTTTTAATTGTATATGGTATTTTGGGCTCGGTTTTCATATAAGGGGTATGTTTTAAGACGTATAGGGGCATTTTAAATATATTAGGGGTGTCGAAAAATTATTTAGGAGGGTTGTTATATCCTCCCCACCTTGTTTTAGAACTCGTCCTCGAGGTCTTACTGGAATAGGTGTGGATATTTCTTCTGCATCTCTGATTCGAGCTCCCATGTGTACTCGGGTCCTCTTTTGGAGTCCCATTTTACTTTGACCAGAACTAATCTCTTGTGTTTGAGATTCTTGACTTTCCTGTCTTCAATTTGTAGAGGTCTTTCTACAAATTTTAACTGTTCATTTACCTCTATATCCTTAAGAGGCACTACGAGTGATTCATCAGCTAAGCATTTCTTGAGATTTGATACATGAAATACATCATGTATTCCTGCCATTTCCTCTGGCAGTTGCAGCTGATAGGCTACAGGTCCTATTCTTATAATAATTTCAAAAGTTCCAGCATACCTGGGGCTTAGCTTTCCCCTTTTGATGAATCTTACTACTCCTTTCCAAGGAGAGACTTTCAATAACACTTTGTCTCCTACCTAAAATTGCAATGGCTTTCGTCTGTTATCTGCATAATTCTTCTGTCGATCACGTGCTGCTTTCAATCGTTCCTTAACTTGAATGATCATGTCGGTTGTTTCTTGTACTATCTCAGGTCCGGATAGTTGCTTTTCTCCAATTTCTGCCGAACAGACTGGCGTTCGGCACTTTCGTCCATAAAGTGCTTCAATTGGTGCAGCATTGATACTTGTGTGATAACTGTTATTGTAAGAAAATTCGATTAATGGTAGATGAACGCCCAAATTACCTCCGAAATCAATTACACATGCTCTAAGCATGTCCTCCATTGTCTGAATTGTCCTTTCGCTTTATCCGTCCGTTTGAGGATGATAGGTTGTGCTTTGATTCAGCTTGGTTCCCATTTATTTTTGGAAACTTGTCCAGAAATGAGAGGTAAAACGACTATCTCTATCAGAAATAATTGATAAAGGAATTCTATGTAATGAAACTATTTCATTTACATATAATTTAGCTAACTGTTCCATACTGAAAGTTTCTTTCATTGGTAGGAAATGAGCTGACTTAGTTAGCCTGTCTACAATCACCCAGATTGTATCATTACCTTTTCTTGTTTTGGGTAATTTGGTAACAAAATCCATTGTTATCAATTCCCAGTTCCACACTGGCAGTTCTAGCTGTTGCAATAGTCCTGAGGGTTTCTGATGTTAAGCTTTGAATTGTGAACAGGTTAGACACTTGGCAACATAAGTTGCTATATCCTTTTTCATTCCTATCCACCAAAAATTCTTTCTTAAGTCTTGATACATCTTATCATTTCCAGGATGCATCGTATACTTAGACTTATGGGCTTCTTCTAATATACGGTGGCGTAGGTTTCCTAATTTGGGTATCCACATTCTTTTCTTATGGAATCTCCAAATTCCATATGTTCCTTGTTCTAGTTCCTTAATCTTTCCTTTCAATTTTTCAGTATCTTCCTTGATTACTGATTCTTGTGCTTTTCTAATTTGTTCATTTAAATCTACTTGTAGATTTAATTTAAGAGAACGTACTCTTTTTGGCTTTTCATGATACTTTCGACTGAGAGCATCAGCAACTATATTTGCTTTTCCTGCATGATACTGGATATTACAATCATAATCACTAAGAATTTCCATCCAGCGTCTTTGTCTCATATTCAACTCCTTTTGTCCGAAAACATACCTTAAACTCTTATGATATGTGAAAATGGTAAACTTACAACTGTAAAGATAATGTCTCCAAATCTTAAGGGCAAAAATTATAGCTCAAAATTCTAGATCATGTGTTGAATAATTCTCTTCATGATTCTTAAGTTTTCTAGATGCGTAAGCTATAACCTTTTGACGTTGCATTAACACACATCCATAGCCTAACTTAGAGGCGTCACAATAGACTATAAACTTTTCAGTTCCTTTTGGTAACGCTAATATGGGTGCATTGGTTAGTCTTTGCTTAAGAATTCTAAAGGCTTCTTCTTGTTTTGGTCCCCATTCAAACTTAACGGATTTACAGGTTAACTTAGTTAAGGGAATGGCTATTCTAGAAAAATCTTGAATAAATTTTCTATAATAACCAGCCAATCCTAAGAAACTTCTAACCTCGGTTGGTGACTCAGGGGTTTTCCATTTAGTAATTGCCTCGATCTTGGTGGGATCCACATGAATTCCTTCATGATTGACTAAATGCCCAAGAAACTGTACCTGTTCTAACCAAAACTCGCACTTTGAAAACTTAACATAAAGCTTTTCTTTTCTCAATAAACTTATAAGTGCTTGCAAATGCTTTGCATGCTCCTCTTTACTCTTAGAGTAAATGAGAATATCATCTATAAAGACAATTATGAATTTATCCAAATATGGCTTACATATTCGATTCATCATGTCCATAAATGCAGCTAGGCATTGGTTAAACCAAATGGCATAACAGTAAATTCATAATGGTCATGCCTTGTTCTAAATGCGGTCTTAGGAATATCCTCATCCTGTACCTGTACCTTTAATTGATGATATCCTGATCGTAAATCGATTTTTGAGAAAAATCAAGTTCCTTGCAATTGATCAAATAAATCATAGATTCTCGGTAATGGATACCGATTTTTAATCGTGACTTTGTTCAATTCGCGGTAATCAATGCACATACGCATTGACCCGTCTTTCTTCTTGACGAATAAGATTGGCGCTCCCCATGGCGATGAACTTGTATGTATGAATCCTTTTGCCAATAACTCGTCTAATTGTTTCTTCAGTTCCTGCATTTCTGCTGGTGCCAAGCGGTAGTGTGCTTTGACAATTGGTGTTGTTCCTGGTAGCAGGTGGATTCTGAATTCAACTTCCCTGTCTGGAGGAAATCATGGTAATTCTTCTGGAAACTGAGACACTATTGGGATATCTTTTAATTCCTTTCCTTTAGTGTTAGTGATTATGGAAATCAAATATACTAATGATCCTTTTCTTATATAACTTGTGGTTTTCATCACAGAGATGAATTTTGTAGATCTAGATGGCTTATCTCCTTTAATTGTGATCTTTTCACCCCTTGGTGAATTTATTTGAATTGACTTTTGATCACATAAAATACTGGCTTTATTGGCTATTAACCAATCCATTCCTAATACAACATCAAATCCTGCCAGATTCATTGGATAAAGGTTTGCAATAAACTTTTGATTTAAAAATTCTATTCTTGCTCCCTGCAAGATTTCAGAAATCTTAATGGTTTCCCCATCTGCTGTCTCTACTAGACATTCTTGTGGGAGTTTAGTTAATGATTGACTGAGAAGTTTGCAAAACGAAGTATTAATAAAACTTTAGTTTGCACCATAGTCAAATAATATCATTAACTAAAAACGTAACGGCTATCACGTCCGGGATCATCTTTGCTTCTTCTGCGGTCAGAACAAATGCCCTAGCATTTTTAGTATTCTTGTTGTTGGCGGCTGGAGCTAGCTTCGGACAGTTCGGCTTGATGTGACCTTTTTCCCCACAGTTGAAGCACATTCCATTATTAGGTTTCTTCCTGCAATCTTCTTCCTTGTGTCCTGGTATCTTGCAGAAATTGCAGTAAGTGGGCCATTTTCCTGAATGCTTCTTCTTGCAGGCTTTGCAGTAAGGTGCAGAGGTAGAACCTACATTTTTCCCACGGTTGGAATTTCCATAACGGAATTCTTGGGTAAGCCTTTGAGCTAAGTTTCTCCTCTGGTCCTCTTCTCGTGTACGTACTAATTCATCATTTAAGGTGTTTGCTAGTTCTACAGTTTCTTCTTTAGTTTGAGGTCTAGCCGCCTTGACTACATGCCTAATCTCACTAATTAATCCCCAGATGTAACGGGAGATTAATACTGGTTCAGGTGATGCATGGGTCGGCACTATTCTAGCATATTCAAAGAATAATGTAGTGTATCCCTTACTATCCACTCCAGTCATCATAAGGTTTAGGAACTTATTTGCTATCCGTTCTTTTTTCATTGGGAGGGCAAAATTTCCTTTCTATCATGTTCTTAAATTCCTCTCATTCCATATTGTAAATCCTGTCACTTCCCCTAGACTGGAGGATAGTGTTCCACCATTCTAAGGCTGAGTTCTTAAACAGATTGGAAGCAAACATTATCTTATCTTCTTCCGCACATTTGCTTATTTTTAAGACTGCCTCAGTCTTTTCTATCCAGTATAGAGCTGCAATGGCCCCTTCATTGCCCGAGAATTCCATTGGTTTACAAGACCAGAATTCTTTATAAGAACAACCATAAGACATGGTTCTTCTTCTTTTGGGAATGGGCGCTTGAAGTATAGGTCCATTGTTTACACTGTTTTCCGGTTCAGTGGGTCGTTTACTATCATGGTTACTTTTATTATCAGCTTCCCTACCTGTTTGGATAATATATGGCATCGCATCTATTATTCCTTGTGCCACTATGTGTTGAATGACACTGTTATCCACTAGGTTTCCATTGTTATCATTGTTTGGGTTATCATTATTCGGGTTATTGTCGTTTTGGTTTTCCTGGTTCACTTCGTTGTCCATCTGAATTTTAAACATTTACCAACTATTAATATCACAAGATAATATCTTAATACAATCAATCACATAACACGCATATTGATAAAAAACGTCGAACATTGCGACTTACTCTTTCTTATATATTATGCATCTAATACAAACCAGAACTGGAATATAAAATTACAATACTATTAGGCATCAGTAGATATTGTCTAGTTTTTTTTCAAACATACACACATACTATATATATATATATATATATATATATTATTTTATTATTATTATTATTATTACTACTCTTACCATTACTGATATGGGTTCATCCAGAACTCCATATTACGCTCGTCATACTTCCAGACGAGTCGTTCTCCAACCTGCCTCATCTTCTCGCTACTTTCTAAAATCTTTTCACCGAAGGTTCGGAGTTCTTGCACATTTTCTGCACTCATTGGGGGTGCAGGTGCTGGGACTGGTTGGAAACTGGGGCATGGGTTCTTGTAAGGATAAGGATTCTCTAGAATCTCCCTGATGTATGGGTCATTATCGTAGTAGGGATCTAGAGGGTCCAAATCTGGGTAGGTTGCGAGGTTTGGCATAGGTGTGTCTTCTGGTATTGGGTAGCGTTGCTGGTAATCCCTATGGTCATCAAACCACGGATCGTAGTCTGGGTCTAAGGGATTGGGTTCTGGTACCCTAGGTATCTCTTCTGGGTTAAAATCAGGTATTTGGATTCGATTTTCTGGGTTGTTCTCAATTTCCATTGGCTGTGTGGGGAATAGTGGTAATGGTTGGGGTGCTATGAGTTGCTCTAGGTTAGGGTCTACAACTGTGGTTGCTAGGATATGGAAATTTGCTAAACTCCTATTGAGCATATCCTGGGTGTGAGCATTTGTTTCTCTCTTAACGGCTGCTAAAGCACGCTGGTGTTGTAGCTTTTTCATTCTTTTCCTACGTTCAAGCGCTCCTCTACTGAACCATCCTCTCTTTTTAGTAGGGAATGGCTCTTCAGACTGAGCCTTAAACACGAATATCCCATCTTCATTGTCAGCTGAACACCCTGAGAGGGCAGGTTGTGAAGAGGTGCCTTCGCTTCAAGGTGAGCTGGACAACTGACGGTAGGCATCGGAAGGTACTTGGTCGCTCATACTATAAACTAACAAATAGTCAAATAACACCTAACAATAAAATACAGATATGCACGTATTTCCGTAATTTATTTCCTAACATCTGGAATAATATCTTGGTGTCAGCAGAACACTTATGTGGCTGAATCAATGGCTTATCTCTGATACCACCTTCTGTCGCAACCCCCGTCCCCTAACTACCCGGGAACGGACGACCGCGGCCAGTTTCGGTGGTATCAGTATTTATCATTTTGGCAGCGGAACTTTCATCAGGATCGTAGTTAGGAAATATTTTATCAGAGTAAAATACCACACTTTTATAATATTAACCACATGGGTAAATCCCAAGTTTCAAATACACACTTTTTCATAGGAATAAACCATATTTTATTTAAATAAAACATCTCTTTGTTTTAGGTAACTTTATAGCTCCTTTTACAAGCCTTCAGTGTTGTCCAGCTAGCTTCTATTTGGCTTTCACATTTTGTAACCTGAAACGCGTTTAAAAACATTTTGTCAGTGGGAAATACTGGTGAGTGAATCCCAATTTAATCAAAACTTATAAAAACCATTGTACAGTATTGAGGGCGGTCGCGCAATTACATTTGTTTCCATCTACTTTAATTACCACCCACGGTACTGTCAACCCGACTTGTGGTCATGTTACTACTCACAATGTAGTAACAAACTTTGTATACAAAACCCCAACATACCGACGATAATTTTAGAATACAAATACTCAATCACTGTTTAATAAATTATTAATTAAGTGAGGTTTTGTAAAAACAGTTTACAAAAAGGAGATTACTCACATTGCTATCTTTGGGGTTCCCTTAAGGATTTCCAGGTGATTATCTATTAATTACACAAATGCACACACGTTAGTATAATAACCCAATATTTATATTAATGATACCCTCCCCGAGACGGCATTCCAATGACTACGTCGGGCAGAACCACGACTGCCGTTACGGAACCCTGGATCAATCGGGCAGCGTATCTAATACGTAACCGGGGTTATGATACTTACAACGAGGCAGAACTTCGTTATTTAGGGGGGTATTATGCTCGAGAATAACTTTAACTATGTGAAAATTCGAGAGAGAAAAGAATGTGTGAGCGGTTTGGGACTGAAGTCGATCCCTCCTATTTATAGGGCTGATTTCGTAGTTTCTCGCGGCCCGCGAAGACTCAAGGGTCATCTTACACGGCCCGCGACATAGGGTGGGTAGGCCCTAGCTGATCCGGGTCATCACACTAGGCTTGACACGATTGTGCCACGTGTCAGCACCGGGTGTCTCCTGGTGGCCTATCCGTGAAGCCTGAAGGCAAGTCCTTCGCGGCCCGCGAGCGTCCCTAAAACTTGATTTTTATTTTATTTTTAATTGTATATGGTATTTTGGGCTCGGTTATCACATAAGGGGTATGTTTTAAGACGTATAGGGGCATTTTAAATATATTAGGGGTGTCGAAAAATTATTTAGGAGGGTTGTTATAAGATTAGCTAATTTTCACATATTAGCTAACATAGCTGCAGACCCGAATCCAGAACAACTCATAGCACCACAGCCACTGCCGTTGTTCCCAACACAATCCATGGAGGTAGAAATTGTCCCAGCTGACCAGATCCCACTACCTGCCTTAGACCCAGCTGAAATCCCTAGAGTACCAGCACCACATCCTCTAGACTATAACCCATGGTTTGACAACCATAGGGTTTACCAACAACGCTATCCACTAGAGGAGCCCATGCCAGACCCAATAGCACCCTATCCAAACCTTGACCCTCTAGACCCATATTTTGATAATGACCAATATATCAGGGAAATTCTAGAGAACCTCTACCCACATGAGGAACCGATGCCACAGTTTCCTGACCCAATACCAGCACCAGCCCCACCCATGAGTACTGAGAACATACAAGAACTCCGCACCTTTGGTGAGGAAATTTTAGAATGAAGTGAGAGAATGAGACAGATAGGGGAAAGACTCGTCTGGAAATATGACTAGCGCAACATGCAATATTGGATGAACCCTTATCAGTAGTAATAGTAATAATATATATATATATATATATATATGTGTGTGTGTGTGTGTGTGAGTTAAAAAAAATCTTATAACTACTGATGCATACGATTATTGTATTTTAATTCCCAGTTGTGGTTTGTAATAGACGCATAATATATAAAATAGAGTAAATGTCACAATGTACGACGATTTTGATCAATGTGTTGATGTGTGACTATTGGCATTAAATATTGCTCTAAAATATTAATAATTGGAAATTGTTTGTAAATTCAAATGGCTAACGACGCAAATCGGGAAAACTAGAATAATGATAACCAGATAAATAACAGTGCCATTCGACACATAATAACCCAAGGAATTAGAGATGCTATGCCAGCTATCATCCAAAATGTTAGGGTGTAGGATCGTATTCTGACCCAAACGAGTCGTTCAGAAGAGTTTTTGCTCGATACGAGAGGTGGAAACAAACATATCAAGTTGATTTAGCTTCAGATTCACTTTAAATGTCTTTTTGATTGATATAACAACGAGTTACAGCGAGTAGACACTTCGGCAGCAGTTCGGCACTGAAACCGGAAAGTTACAAATGACAAGGCACATCAGGTATTTATAGGCTAGCCTATTTCGCACGAAACAGTTGGTACGAAATCAGTTTCACACGAAATAGTTATTTCGTGCGAAATAGCCAACTAATTTCGTACGAAATAGCCAACTAATTTCGTACGAAATAGTTGTTTCCTATTTCGTGCGAAATACCCCTAACTCCTAATTTCTCGTAAAACGTGCCCTGATCTAGCCAATCTAATACAAGACTCGATACAAGACAAAGTCGACAGACGTATGCACCAACAGACTCCCCCTCGGATGTTGACGAAGTCTTCGGTGTCGAGTCTTCAATCTTCAGTCTTTATCAGTCTTCTCGTTCTCTCCCGAAGTATCTAACAGTGTAAATATCCTCAATCAATCTCTTTCTCTTTCTTCCAGGATCTCAACCAGACTTTATATTCTCTTGATCAGATTTCTTGATTCCTTAAGTTCATCAGTATCAGCAGATTGCGTGAACCTCAGGACTTGAATTTGACTCTTTGGATTTCAAACTCTTTCTTGGCCGTCTTCAGACTCCCCCTTTCGATAAGCTGGGACCGCAGTTTGGAATAATCCTGTCACAGGCTTTGAATCGAACACCTGGCTCTTATCACTTTCACAGACTCTATGATCGTAACTTAGCTCTTCCCATATTTCAAACGTGCACATTCTCTACCTCACAATAAATTTCACAAATTTAAAATTTGTCAAATTTTTATCACTTGCAGAAATAGAATGATTTATCATTTAAAAGTTTCTTATGACCACTTGTAGGCAAACATTCAAAATTTATTTATTCTCTGAAAACCACTTGTAAGTATTTCTTCACACAAACTCTCCCAAACCTGTTCATCATGTTTAGCACCTGGAATTTCGAATATCAGCTCTTCAACATCAGTTGTCAAAAAACTTTTTGTATTTTTTTTCAAAATTTTATGCTAAAACACACTGAAAATCTTTTTAGACTTTTTGAACTTGAAAAAAAAATACAGTAAAGAAATATTTACAGACAATATTTTTGTGAGTTTGTGTAAGAGGATCATATCAGTTTCTGAGACAAATCACTAACACCGTTAAGCTTTAAACATTTTAAGTTCTAAATGATTCACTTAGATTGTCAGTATACTGATCCACTTTAATTTTCACACAAAGTTCAACTGTTTCGAGATACGAGATTAATGTTTTAGAGACTTAAACTTATACGCGTGTCCCACCTCAGAATATACTCCTGTATCCAGATCCCAATATTCAGTCTTACAGGTGAGTATACCTAGATGATATCTGTAAAGGATTAAATGCGAGGGCCATGAGAGCTTAGGCTATTGCTTCTGCAAAATCAGAGAGATGATGGCTTCGACTTTAGGTGTGTTCCCTTTAGAGAATATTTTCTTCAACAGCACATGATTAGCATTTTGCAATGTTTCATCATTTTTTATGCTGAGGGGGGTGCTATATTTCAAGCAAGCGAAAAATATTATACGGGGACTAGGCCATTGCTTCCGCAAAATCAGAAGTCCCGGAATAATACCCCAGATACCACTAAGTATAAAGACCTAGTATCTCAGAAAGAGGGACCTTTCAAACAAGATTTCGGGGGTTACCCATATATCCGAGAGATGTTCCCCATGAGATAAGTAAGTTTGAAATTTATGTTTATATCTCGACACAATCTACTAAATGTGCAAAAACCTACTGGCACATCATTAGTGAGACCGTTTATCACATTTTATCTTTCCAATTCTTTAGCATGCCGTGAATGTCCACTGATGTACTATCATTTCCTCTTTTTCACAACAAAACTCATTTTTGATTTTATCATGTTTTTGGATTTTCAAATTTTCTAATGTTTTTGGATTTTCTGAAATTTCTTACTCCCCCTAAAATTCAAAACCATTTAAAGAAAAAATTGAAAACAAACTATACAAATAAAGTGACAACTGATTTGAAATGCTTCAATTCACCATCCACTTGGCATAAACAATCAGAACTCCCCCTGATAACAAACTATTTTCCCATTATGATTTCAAAACACTTAAGTTTTTTTTAATCAAAATGGTTTTTCTGGAAAATAAGTTTTGCTGATTTCATAAAACCACTTGTAGGTTAGGGGATCAATTCATCACCTTGTTCTTTCATCTTCAACATATGGAAAAATATAACAGTTTTAAGTTTAATCTACAAATAACACTTGTAGGAAATCAAGTACAACTTAATGTCCCTGATTCACCACTTGTAGGTCGAAATATCACAAATGTGAATTTCTCAAGAAAGATGCCGATTCCTGCTCCACGATTACCAACTTGGGAGCTCCGGCTAGTCCAGAGTTTAACCATAATAGGTTCTATCCCAGTTACCAACATGGGATGACCCATTTTTACCTGATTTCTTCGTTTTCTTCTCATAGAATTCCTTTACCCCTTTGACTTTTCCATCAACCATTTTTCCAAAAATATTTTGAACTTTGGGGCTAAAAGCTTTTTCCACATCACATTCTTCCTTTTCAGAAAAAAATTGATTTGAAATCTCAACTTTTCCAAATTTTTGTTTAAAATTTTCAGCCCTCAATGGTGGAAAATTTGCATCATCCATTGGTAGAACTGATTTTTCAATTTTTGGTTCAACTTGTGACTCCTCTGACTTTGTGGAATCAGATTCATAGCCAGAAAATAGCTCCTCTGATTTTAACGAATCAGAATCATTGCTAGAACTATCATCAGATTTTTTTACAACCCACTTTTGGTTGTCAAGATTTGCTTTTCTTTTGTTAAAACCTTTTGAACATTCACCAACCTCAAATTTTGAGTTTTTGAAAACTGTAAAAAGTTTGATTGGTGGTTCATTTTCAACCATCTTTTCTTTGAGTTTATCAAAAACTCCCTATTGTGTGTTAGTTGCCTTTGAACAGTTTCGAGCAATATGACCAACAACTTTGCATTTATAACAGGTTCTTGTCTCTTTCCTCTGTTGAGCAATATTTTTCTTCATTTCCTCTTGCTTCTTTGCAAGGAATTCTTTGTTTGTTTGCTTTCTGAACAATTTCTCTTTTTCTTCTTCAGATGATGTTCCTGAAACAAAAACAGTTTTTGTTTTATAAGTTTTCTCATTTTTATGATTTTTCGGTGGAATAAATCCAAGACCTTTTCTTTTGAAATTACCGTTATGGTTTGGTTTCTTTGAAAACCAGAACCAGAACTGTAACCCTTTTTCTTGTTTAACCTTTGTTGTACTCTTGAGGTGTATTTTTTAGGTTTTACAGAAAGATTTACATCTTTTATTTCAGAAATATTAATTTCTGTTAGTTTGAAAACCTTTTTGATCATTTCAGTTTTAACACCTCTTATTGGAAATTCATCATCAGAATATAATTTGTCAGAATCATTCAAAGTATATGCAACTTTGAATATTTCATCATTCAAATTAGATTTTGATAACAAAAATTCTTTATTGTACACCCATTTGTCCTTTTTGACGGTTTAACTTGACGTCTCAGACTTTGACTCTGAGTTTGACTCCAACTTTGACTCCTCGACCTCATCTTTATCCAACACCTGATCGACCACTTTCTTTATTAACTCAGACTCATGATCAGTATCGGACGAAGTAAAAGTGACATCAATGTTGTCTGGCAAATTATCTGAAGACTCAGATTCCCACTGTAAATTGGTTGCCTTTAAGACTCTTTCTGAATTTGGATTTCGTGGAGAATATCCATTTTCAAGTGGAGGTGGACACTTGTTGTAACTGGCACCTTGTTTCTTACCAGAAATCTTCATTTCAGTATCCTTCTTCTTTTCAGAACTCTTGTCTTCAGATACTTCCTCTTCATTAAATGCCTTCATGCCTTCAACGGTTGGATAAATCCTGTCAATAACATAAGAAGTACATGAGTAACTTTTTAATAATCTATTAACTCTCTTTGTTTCAATCCTCTGGGTTTCCAGTTTCTGTTCCAGCACAGCACACTTCTCAATGTAATTGTTTACAATTTTCTACTTTGTCATAAAAGCTCCTTGAAGCGTCTTCATAGCTGTTGCTTATTCACTGTTTGATTGATTATACTGACTCATTGCTTTGTTTAGAACATCATAGGATTCTTTCAATCTGTTCATGTTATGAATCAAAGTACTGTTTTGCTTTTTCACTGCTTCACAGTTTTCACATTTCACAGGAATCTTTTGTGCATCAGCTTCTACTTCAACCATGAAAGCTGGAACTTCTTTTACCTTTTTCTTTATCACAGGAACTTCTTCATCATCACTGCTGACATGTTTCTTAACTTTCTTCTTTTTCTTTCGAACTTTTCCATCATCACTATCACTCTCTTCTAGCATTCTCAAATACTCTTTCATTCTGTTTGCATAATAATCATTATCATTATCACTGTCTTCAGCAACTCGAGCCACAAAAGCTTTATGATCTGAAGTTTTTTTAGGATCATAGTCATCCCTACTAAAACCTTTTGGAAGTCTTTCATCATCTTGATTTATCATTTTGTTTGTCAGATAAGCTTCACTCTCTGCTGAAATATATTTATTCCAACTGACTCCTTTAGAGGAATTTTTATCATCTTGATTCACCATATAAGCTTCCTTTGATTCTTCAATCTCCTTCCTAGCATGAGCAGTTTGTGGTTGTTGTTGAGGTGGTTGTTGAGCAACTTGATGATAAATTGCTTTCCGATAATAATCATTGTTGTTGAACGGATTTTTAGCTCCACTTGCTTCGCGATTAGTGCATTCTCTCTTGAAATGCCCTTTTTCCCTGCAACGAAAACAAGTAACTTTAGATTTATCAAATCCTAAAGTAGAAACATTTGCATCACGAAAAACATCTCTTCCCGTAATTTGTTTAAACTTCTCAGCTCTTCTCAACACACTCGCCATACACCATTTTATATCCATCAACTCCATCTCTTCAGCATCAATCTGATCGTAATCCTCTTTAGTCAACATCGGATTCCCGATCCTTCCTGCTACTAAACTCCCATATGACTCTAACACAGTCACCAACAAAGACATGTGACTTTTTGCAACTTCTTCCGAGTAGTTTTGGTCATTCTCAAGATTTAATGCAATGTTGCATTAAAGAACTTTGCCACTCTTGGTTGCTGAAAAATTTAGATCAAATGACGGATATGAAGAGGAACTCATTTTGCCGTTTGATCCTTTAGATGACCCTCCAGATGAATTTTTAACATTGAATGCAGTTTCAATCTTTGGTGACATGTTGGTCTTATCACTGATACCTCCTTTGTAATACAAACCAATTACTTGTTCACCATCAAAATCTTTCATTCTTGAGATTTTTTGTTGTTCCATTTCTTGAGCTTCAAGTTTTTCAATTAACTTGCCCAATGTTAAATTCCCAAAATCTTTCTTATTTCTCAACATCATAAGATATGTGCCCCAAGTTTCATGTGGTAATGCATCAGCCAGCTTTTCAATCAATTCTTCATTATCTTTTGTAATGCTCACCCTCTTCATGTTGACTAACAGATTGCAATATCTTTCGATGATCTGCTTAGTACTTTCAGTTCTCAAACCACGAAATAAATCAAACTCTTTTTTCAAAAGTGATTTTTTGTTCTTAATCATCTCTTTGCTTCCAACAAACTTCGATTTTAATGCTTTCCAGATAGAATATGCAGTTCCATTGTGTTGCAATAAAACCAAGATATCCTCTTTCACAGCTTGATGCAATAAACTTGTCATCATTTTTTCATCTTTGTATTTCTTTTTCTCTTCAGCACTTAGATCTTTAATTGCAATTACCTCTTCGTCATCATTCACCGGTCTAACATATTTTGTTTCAACACATTCCCAAGCATCCAAATAATTTTCTTGTACCCAATTTTCAAATCTTTCTTCCCATCCCTTATACTCCTCAATGTTCATGAGCTTTGGCGGTTTTTCCATGATTCGATTTTAAAATTTCACAAATTTAATCTTTCAAACGAAATAGCACAATTCAAACGAAATAACCAATCTGATACGAAATAGCTGCTTTCGTGAACTTTCAAGCGAAATAGGTGATTTCGTGCGAAATAGTCAAACGAAATGCCAACTTGGTGCGAAATGAGCTGATTTCGTACGAAATGAGATGATTTCATGCGAAATGAATGAATCTGATGTGATTTCGTGTGAATTAAGTGTGGTATTTCGTACGAAATAGATGAAACCAATACTATTCCGTGCGAAATGCTGTTGATATCCTCAATTCGGCCATGTTTTTGTCAAATTGAATAGGTTTTAGTCCGATTTTAGATCTAATTCTTTCAAGGTTTTGTTAAAACACAGTTTCGCATATAATGTGAAAAATTTAAGTCATTTTAACCGTGAAATCAAGTTTAATTTTGAAAAGAAGGTGTAGAAAACAGATTTTTTAGTTGAATCGGTAAGAACTCTTCCTCCTGAGCTCTGATACCACTTGTAGGATCGTATTCTGACCCAAACGAGTCGTTCAGAAGAGTTTTTGCTTGATACGAGAGGCGGAAACAAACATATCAAGTTGATTCAGCTTGAGATTCACTTTAAATGTCTTTTTGATTGATATAACAACGATTTACAGCGAGTAGACACTTCGGCAGCAGTTCGGCATTGAAACCGGAAAGTTACAAATGATAAGGCACATCAGGTATTTATAGGCTAGCCTATTTCGCACGAAACAGTTGGTACAAAATCAGTTTTACACGAAATAGTTATTTCGTGCGAAATAGCCAACTGATTTCGTACGAAATAGTTGTTTCCTATTTCATGCAAAATACCCATAACTCCTAATTTCTCGTAAAACGTGCCCTGATCTAGCCAATCTAATACAAGACTCGATACAAGACAAAGTCGACAGACGTATGCACCAACATAGGGAAGCAGAAAATAATAACAGTAATAGTGGAAGTAAGCGATCACGTACTGAACCCAGTCACAGCGTGAACAATGGACCATTACTTCAGTTGCCAATTCCAAAAAGAAGAAGAACCATGTCTTATGATTGTTCTTACAAAGAAATCTGGTCTTGTAAACCAATAGAATTCTCGGGCAATGAAAGAGCCATTGCAGCTCTACGCTGGTTAGAAAAGACTGAGCCAGTCTTAAAAATAAGCAAGTGTGAAGAAGAAAACAAAATCATGTTTGCTTCCAATTTATTTAAGAATGCAGCTATGGAATGGTGGAACACTATTCTCCAGACTAGGGAAAGTGACAGGGTCTATAGTATGGAATGGAATGAGTTTAAGAATATGGTTGAAAGAAAATTTTGTACTCCTAATGAAAATGAGCAGATAGCTAATAAATTCTTAAACCTCAGAATGACTAGAGTAGATAGCAAAGGTTACACTACTACATTCTTTGAATATGCTAGAATAGTGCCAACCCTAGCATCACCAGAACCAGTGCTAATCTCCCATTACATCTGGGGATTAATCAATGAAATTAGACATGTAGTCAAGGCAGCTAGACCACAAACCATACAAGAAGCTGTAGAACTAGCAAATACTTTGACTGATGAACTAGTACGTACACAAGAAGAAAACCAAAGAAATAACCTAGCTCAAAGGCTTGCCTAGGAATTTCGCTACGGTAATTCCAACCGTGGGAAAAATATAGGTTCTACCTCTACACCTTACTGTAAAGCCTGTAAGAAGAAGCATTTAGGAAGATGCTCCACCTACTGCAACTACTGCAAAATACCAGGACACAAAGAAGAAGATTGTAGGAAGAAACCCAGTAATGGAGTATGCTTCAACTGTGGAGAAAAAGGGCATATTAAACCGAATTGTCTGAAACTAGCTCTAGCCATGAACAACAAGACTACAAAGAATGCTAGGGTATTTGTTCTGACAGCCGAAGAAGAAAAGATGATTCCGGACGTGATTGCCCGTACGTTTTTAGTTAATGATGTTTTTGCTAAAGTATTATTTGACTCTGGTGCGAACCAAAGTTTTATTAATACTTCATTTTGCAAACTTCTCAACCAACCATTAACTAAACTTCAACAAGAATGTCTAGTAGAAACAGCAAATGGAGAATCCATTAAGATTACTGAAATGTTGCAGGGAGCAAGAACAGAATTTTTAAATCAAAAGTTTATTGCAAATCTTTATCCAATGAATCTAGCAGGATTCGATGTTGTATTAGGAATGGATTGGTTAGTAGCCAATAAAGCCAGTATTCTATGTGATCAAAAGTCAATACAAGTAAATTCACCAAAACGTGAAAATATCAAAATTAAAGGAGATAAGCCAACTAGACCCACGAAATTCATCTCTGTGATGAGAACTGTAAGCTGTGCAAGAAAAGGATCAATAGTGTATATGATTTCCATAATCATTCACACTAACAGAAAAGAATTAAAAGATATTCTCGTAGTATCTCAATTTTTAGATGTATTCCCAGAAAAATTACCATGACTACCGCCAGACAGAGAAGTCGAATTCAGAATTCATCTCCTACCAGGATAGCACCAATTGCCAAGGCACCTTACCGTTTGGCACCCGCAGAAATGCAAGAGCTAAAGAAGCAGCTAGACGAACTATTGGAAAAAGGATTCATACAGTCAAGTTCATCTCCGCGGGGAGCACCGATCTTGTTTGTCAAAAAGAAAGATGGATCAATGTGTATGTGCATTGATTACCAAGAATTGAACAATGTCATGATTAAAAATCGGTACCCATTACCGAGAATCGATGATCTGTTTGATCAATTGCAAGGAGCTCGATTCTTTTCTAAAATCGATTTACACTTAGGATATCATCAATTAAAGATACAGGAAGAAGACCTTCCTAAGACCGCTTTCAGAACAAGGTATGGCCATTATGAATTTATTGTCATGCCATTTGGTTTAACCAATGCCCCAGCCGCATTTATGGACATGATGAACCGAATATGTAAGCCATATTTGGATAAATTCATAACTGTCTTTATAGATGATATTCTCATTTACTCTAAAAGTAAAGAGGAACATGCAGCGCATCTGCATGCACTCCTAAATTTGCTGAGAAAAGAAAAGCTTTACGCTACATTTTCGAAATGTGAATTCTGGTTAGAAGAAGTGCAATTTCTTGGACATTTAGTTAACCATGAAGGAATTCATGTGGATCCCACAAAAGATTGAGGCAATTACTAAATGGAAAGTCCCCGAGTCGCCAACAGAGGTTAGAAGTTTTCTAGGATTGGCCGGTTATTATAGACGATTTATCCGAGATTTTTCCAGATTAGCCGTTCCCTTAACTAAGCTAACCTGTAAATCTGTTAAGTTTGAATGGGACCAAAACAGGAAGAAGCCTTTAGAATTCTTAAGCAAAGATTAACCAACGCACCCATACTAGCGTTACCAGAAGGAACTGAATACTTTGTAGTCTATTGTGACGCTTCTAAGTTAGGTTATGGATGTGTGTTGATGCAAAGTCAAAAGGTTATAGCCTATGCTTCTAGACAACTTAAGAATCATGAAGAGAACTATACAACACATGATTTAGAATTAGGAGCCATAATTTTTTCCCTAAAATTTTGGAGACATTATCTTTACGGTAGTAAGTTTACCATTTTCACCGATCATAAGAGTTTAAGATATGTTTTTGGGCAAAAAGAGTTGAATATGAGACAAAGACACTGGATGGAAATTCTTAGTGATTATGATTGTAGTATCCAGTATCATGCAGGAAAGGCTAACGTAGTAGCCGATGCTTTAAGTCGAAAATATCATGAAAAACCAAAAAGAGTACATTCTCTTAAATTGAATATGCAAATAGATTTAAATGAGCAAATTAGAGAAGTACAAGAATCAGTAATCAATGATGATACTGAAAAATTAAAAGGAATGATTAAGGAATTAGAACAAGCAACAGATGGAATTTGGAGATTTCATAAGAAAAGAATGTGGATACCCAAATTAGGAAACCTACGCCACCGAATATTAGAAGAAGCCCATAAGTCTAAATATACGATACATCTTGGAAGTGACAAAATGTATCAAGACTTAAGAAAGAATTTCTGGTGGATAGGAATGAAAAAGGATATAGCAGCTTATGTTGCCAAGTGTCTAACCTGTTCACAGGTCAAAGCCGAACATCAGAAACCCTCAGCTTTGTTGCAGCAATTGGAAATGCCTGTATGGAAATGAGAATTAATAACAATGGATTTTGTTACCAAATTACCCAAGTCACGAAAAGATAATGATACAATCTGGGTAATTGCAGATAGGTTAACTAAATCTGCTCATTTCTTACCAATGAAGGAAACTTTCAGTATGGAACAACTAGCCAAGTTATATGTAAATGAAATAGTTTCATTACACGGAATTCATTTATCTATTGTTTCTGATAGAGATAGCCGTTTTACCTCTCATTTTTGGACTAGTTTCCAAAAAGCAATGGGAACCAAGCTAAACCTAAGTATCGCTTACCATCCTCAAACAGATGGACAAAGCGAAAGGACAATTCAGACAATGGAAGATATACTTAGAGCTTGTGTAATTGATTTCGGAGGAAATTGGGATGATCATTTACCATTAATAGAATTTTCTTACAATAACATCAATCATACTAGTATCAATGCTACACCATTCGAAGCACTTTATGGACGAAAGCGCCGAACCCTAGTCTGTTGGGCAGAAATTGGAGAAAAGCAACTATCTGGACCCGAGAGAGTACAAGAGACAACATACAAGATTATTTAAGTCAAAGAAAGACTAAAAGCAGCACGCGATCGACAAAAGAGTTATGCTGATAACATGTAACGCCCGACTTAATTAATCAAGATTTTAATAATAAAATACACATTTTAATGCTAAAATGTGTCTTTACAAAAACTTTTCATACTAACATTCCCACATGTTTACAACATTTCAAAAACATATTTATAAGTGTTTACATAATTCATTTATAACTAAACAATCAAGATTTGACGCGGAAGCTTCATTTAACGAGTGTTCGGTTCTTACTCGTCGCTTGATCTTCATCCGGGCACTCTTGGCGATCACCTATGATCAAAACCAACTTAAAAGTTAGTTTTGATAGTTAAATAATAAGTTTAAACAAGTTACATGGGTCAAACAAACAAAATTTAACAATTTTCGGATTCAGGGGGGGCTAGACGCCCCACCTAGCCCCCTTTTTGACAGCAAGTTCTTATTATGTTGCTGCATATTCCCAGCATAACCCGATTTCACGGAAACGAGCATAACTCTCTTGTTTTTAATTCGTTTTACCCGATTCTTTTTCCTACGCGTCCGTAATTCAATTCTCCATCTTATGAAGTTGAAATCCAACATCCGGCATAACAAAATTTCAGACCTTTAAGTCTTCGACTTAATACCTTTTTACAAAGTTTTGACCCGTTCATGCGTTTATCAAACAAACATGTTTGTTTGATCCCAAATTCACATGAATCTTATAATTTCAATGTTGTCTATCATATTAGGTTCATTTCACGAGTTTATGTATATTCTTAAACCCGTTTGTACTTAAAAGCTTATTTTGACCCGTTAAGGGTATTTGAGCACTTTTCCGCATAATTCATACTCGTTTATTTCTAGCATCTTATTTTCGCAATATTTATCAAATGATCTTCCACCACAACTATTTTTATGGTGGATTTAGCATAACTAAATGAAGTTATGTTGTTTCCTATGATTACAACACTCAACAAGCAATTGTCAAATGAAGTTGTCAAATGGTGTTAACAACACCATTTGACCCATTTAGCCTAATTGACCATTTATCCGTATGAGATGGTATTTAGTTACCATTTCATCCCTTTAAACCTATCCTGGTTTTCCCTTAAACTCGTTTTACTCAAAACCATTTTTATTTGTTCGTCATTACATGACTAATTTACCTTTTTACCCCTTTTACCATAGTTCATGATTTCCTACCTTTTTATTCATTCCGACTTGCATTGTATCATGCAGGATCATCGTATTTCAATTACTTAACATTATTCACGATCAATTTTCGCTAGTAAGTGTATAGTAATTAAAAAGGGGGTGTAAGTTTAACTTACCTCGCATCCGAACTACGCTTTTCCTTTCCTTTCTTGTTTCGTTTGACCCGCTTCCTCCCATTTATATGAACCAAAATCACTAGTTTCATCATAATTTATTAAACCCTTTTCATGAAAGTATAATCATGTACCCAATTTCATGGTTTAATCGAACACCTTCCATTCATTATCATGCATGATGATTCTAAACATAATCTTATCATCAATTTCATCATAACAATAAAACCCACTTAGCTAGGTGTGGTGATTCAACCAAACACCTAAATCATAGCAATTTATTCTAAATCTTCACTTAGGGTTTGTTCCTAAGCAATCATACATCTCAAATTCAGCCATAACTTCTATGATTCATACATAGATCGCATCATGCAAGATTAACTAATTTTCACAACTTCATGAATGTTAGAAATTCGACATACCTTAGGATCCCCTTGACTTGGTGATCGTTTATTCACGTTTGATTATGAATTTAAGCTTCATTTTGACCTTCAATTTGATGATTATGTTAGATGTTAGGGTTTGGCTCCTTGGGAGCTCTCCTGAACTCGATCCAGAACACACACTTGTGTGTGTGTGTTTTGTTTAGTTATTAATAAATAATCTTTCAAGTTATCCCGCTTTAACCCCTCGTGTTTGGTTCGTTATTAAGTAGGCGACAACCTACTTATTTCCAACAACGTACCCATTTATTAACTAGGTTAAACATTCCTAGTTAACTTAGTGGGTTTGGGGAAATCATGACTGAGTTTATTTTTAAGTCCCGTTGCTCGGGCCTCCTATAAACTTTATTTCAACAAAAGCCTTTATACTACTTTTATTTAATATTATGTTTATTAATTTAAAATCCTAACATTCACCGGGTTAATTTTACCACTTACGGTACCCACCCGTCTTTTAGCATTAATGGGGTTTGATTACCAAACCCGTTTTTGGGGTGTTACAAGTCTACCCCCCTTAAAGAGGTTTCATCCTCGAAACCTTTCTTACATAGTCCCTTTGGTTTAATTCCATGGACTTAGTTTCGGTAATCACTTGAGCGTTACTCATATTTAATAATTTTACCAGGATAGTATGGTAATATCTTTTTGGTTGCCAAACATATGTGCCTTTCATGTGTAAGGCCTCGTAGGCCGTTACTTCCTGCTTGTATCTTCAATCTTTATTTATTATTTATTTTGACGGTTAGACTTGTTAGTAACCGATTATCTTATATCCCATCTTTCGGGTGTATTCACCTTGCCTTCCCGAGGCGTATATGGGTTTATGAGTTCCTATCCTGTATCTCATGTTACAACGTGATCATTTTCTATATTGCTTTTCTTGACCGTGAACGCGTCACGTCACGTTTAAATTTACCTCGACTTTTCTTTATCATACTTCTTCTTTTCGAATGTATCGTTTCGCACCTATCGGTGTTAAGACCTATATTTTTTGATATTAATCATTTCCGAATTCGTCTCATAGTATTCACATTTGTTAAAACGTTGTTTCTTACTAAAACTGAATTTTAGTTTAATGTTTTTCTCTTTAACTTCGTTAATTACTCATATCAAGGAAATTGGCAACCCATAATTTAATCCTTTTTCCGTTCTCGTTTTACGCGGGGAATCGTAACCAGTTCCCTTGCTTTACGCTATTGACCCGTAGGTATTTTCACTATTTTAAGTTTAGAATTGTTCATTTTTATTCTTAAATTTTATGGACCTTGACCGTGGTCTAAGGCTACCTTTGTTTCCACTTGGATTAACTTTCCGACTCTATGACTTCTTACGTCGTCCACAGGTCGGTTTGTTCTACATTTACCATTGCCCGGTTCAAACCTATACTTCTTCACAACCCGTTCCCAGGGTTCTCTTGTCTTTAATGTTTTAACGCTTATAACCCCTTGCATAGGTTTATTAATAATTTGCGTTTTTATTTATTCAATTCGCACTTACTTACATTAGCAAGCGTTGTTCTTTATTTAACTCATTTGACTTGTTCATGTGAAATTTCATTACCTATAGATGTCAAACTTCATTCTTTATTCTACTCGTTCAATTTTAAAATAGCGGAACGAAATTTTCAAAATTCTTGTTTACAAAATCTTGTCGACTTTTAATCATGACCCGAAACCCGAGTCTTTTGACTTTCTAACCGCGTTCCCGCTTCTCGGTCTACGCATGTGTTTAAATTCTTACCCATCAACCGGGTGTTTTACCGAAGTCATTATCATTGCAACCCTCCCGGTGTGCATTAAGACTTCGCTTTGATTTATTTGGTTGTCTTAGCGAAATCCATCGCTTTTATTCAACCGTGTCTTTTATTCTTTATATGACCGTCCTTGACGCCCTTATAGATTATGAGTGACGATTATCATCATCATCCTTTCCTTGCTACAACCAAAATTAACAACCTTGATTATCCTTTCATGTGGGCAATACCTTCGTTTTTATGACCCGGCGGGTCACCTATACTATGGTTTTACTTGCCCCTTTTTGGTCCACCATGGCTCTTTCATCCATGATGACTTATTTTCGCGAAATTTCCTTAGGTCGTTCATTTATATTTTCATTTACATTAATATTTGTCCCTTCTCTCGGGTTCATTATTCTAATGTAATACGCTTCCGTCACCCGGCTGTGCGTTTACATTATTGTCAACTATTTTGTTCATTTGTTTCATTTGGGTACTTTTTAATTTGTCCCATTCACCCCTTCCTTACTACATCGGATATAAGCATGTCCATCATAAAAAGTTCATGGTACCACGTGCTCACCACTTACTTGGCCAGAGTAAGCGATCAATACCTGGTATACATGACCCTTTTATAATTTTCACATTACACCCCATGTAAGTAATGCCTCTATTTGTTTCTCTTGGAAGCAATATCCCGAATAGATTTTCTATTCGGGTTTTTCCAAGTTTTTAATCTACGTGTGCAACTTTCAATCTCTACGTATTTGTTGCATATTACTATTTGTGCAATTAAATTTAAAGTGTGCACCTGGTAATGCTTGCCCTAACGGGCTTCTCTTGCCATTAACCTTGTTCGCGGTCGTTACGCGATTTAGTCCTTGGTGAGCATGCTCCTCTTGTCATACTTCGGACCGTTCCTCTATCATATCCGCAATTCGTTCAACTCTTGTCATCTTCAGACGCGAGTGTCCTTAAATTAAAACATTAACAAAAGTTAGTAGTGTCACCTTCAATAATTGCCCGTATTATAATACAAGGCTTTTTCTACTATACTCGTCAACGCGCGAAATTTCGTCAACTACTTCAATCATTTGATTGGGGTAACGTGTATTACACGATAACCCTATGTGTTGTTTACAACACCTTAATACGCTAAACCATTAACATACATGTACTTACCGGATTTGCGATCAAGCCTCGAACCGAACACTTTACCCTTCAACCTTGGGCTCTGATTACCAACTTGTAACGCCCGACTTAATTAATCAAGATTTTAATAATAAAATACACATTTTAATGCTAAAATGTGTCTTTACAAAAACTTTTCATACTAACATTCCCACGTGTTTACAACATTTCAAAAACATATTTATAAGTGTTTACATAATTCATTTATAACTAAACAATCAAGATTTGACGCGGAAGCTTCATTTAACGAGTGTTCGGTTCTTGCTCGTCGCTTGATCTTCATCCGGGCACTCTTGGCGATCACCTATGATCAAAACCAACTTAAAAGTTAGTTTTGATAGTTAAATAATAAGTTTAAACAAGTTACATGGGTCAAACAAACAAAATTTAACAATTTTCGGATTCAGGGGGGGCTAGACGCCCCACCTAGCCCCCTTTTTTGACCGCAAGTTCTTATTATGTTGCTGCATATTCCCAGCATAACCCGATTTCACGGAAACGAGCATAACTCTCTTGTTTTTAATCCGTTTTACCCGATTCTTTTTCCTACGCGTCTGTAATTCAATTCTCCATCTTATGAACTTGAAATCCAACATCCGGCATAACAAAATTTCAGACCTTTAAGTCTTCGACTTAATACCTTTTTACAAAGTTTTGACCCGTTCATGCGTTTATCAAACAAACATGTTTGTTTGATCCCAAATTCACATGAATCTTATAATTTCAATGTTGTCTATCATATTAGGTTCATTTCACGAGTTTATGTATATTCTTAAACCCGTTTGTACTTAAAAGCTTATTTTGACCCGTTAAGGGTATTTGAGCACTTTTCCGCATAATTCATACTCGTTTATTTCTAGCATCTTATTTTCGCAATATTTATCAAATGATCTTCCACCACAACTATTTTTTTATGGTGGATTTATCATAACTAACCTATTATCCCAAAATTTACCCATCGGTTGGTCATTTTACGCAAATAACCATTTTTATGCATTTGACCCTTGAATGTGTATTCCTGTAACTTTTATTCATATCTAATGATTCCATAATCTTGATGCAAGTTCCTAAACAACCCCTATGGGTCACTTACCCAATATTCCCTTCAAGGGTGTTTTGGTCCACTTTAGTCCCTCACTTTACGACAAAGACTTTCGTTAAATATTTGACCATAAATTATATGTTTAACTAAAAGCTTATTTATGCGTACCTGGCTCGGGTCAAGGTATTGACCCGTTTACATAACTTTTTTCTTTAAATCTTTCTAGTTAAAGCAACCTACGTTTATGTTGTTTCCTATGATTACAACACTCAACAAGCAATTGTCAAATGAAGTTGTCAAATGGTGTTAACAACACCATTTGACCCATTTAGCCTAATTGACCATTTATCCGCATGAGATGGTATTTAGTTACCATTTCATCCCTTTAAACCTATCCCGGTTTTCCCTTAAACTTGTTTTACTCAAAACCATTTTTATTTGTTCATCATTACATGACTAATTTACCTTTTTACCCCTTTTACCATAATTCATGATTTCCTACCTTTTTATTCATTCCGACTTGCATTGTATCATGCAGGATCATCGTATTTCAATTACTTAACATTATTCATGATCAATTTTCGCTAGTAAGTGTATAGTAATTAAAAAGGGGGTGTAAGTTTAACTTACCTCGCATCCGAACAACGCTTTTCCTTTCCTTTCTTGTTTCGTTTGACCCGCTTCCTCCCATTTATATGAACCAAAATCACTTGTTTCATCATAATTTATTAAACCCCTTTCATGAAAGTATAATCATGTACCCAATTTCATGGTTTAATCAAACACCTTCCATTCATTATCATGCATGATGATTCTAAACATAGTCTTATCATCAATTTCATCATAACAATAAAACCCACTCAGCTAGGTGTGGTGATTCAACCAAACACCTAAATCATAGCAATTTATTCTAAATCTTCACTTAGGGTTTGTTCCTAAGCAATCATACACCTCAAATTCAGCCATAACTTCTATGATTCATACAAAGATCGCATCATGCAAGATTAACTAATTTTCACAACTTCATGAATGTTAGAAATTCGACATACCTTACGATCCCCTTGATTTGGTGATCGTTTATTCACGTTTGATTGTGAATTTGAGCTTCATTTTGACCTTCAATTTGATGATTATGTTAGATGTTAGGGTTTGGCTCCTTGGGAGCTCTCCTGAACTCGATCCAGAACACACACTTGTGTGTGTGTGTTTTGTTTAGTTATTAATAAATAATCTTTCAAGTTATCCCGCTTTAACCCCTCGTGTTTGGTTCGTTATTAAGTAGGCGACAACCTACTTATTTCCAACAACGTTCCCATTTATTAACTAGGTTAAACATTCCTAGTTAACTTAGTGGGTTTGGGGAAATTATGACTGAGTTTATTTTTAAGTCCCGTTGCTCGGGCCTCCTATAAACTTTATTTCAACAAAAGCCTTTATACTACTTTTATTTAATATTATGTTTATTAATTTAAAATCCTAACATTCACCGGGTTAATTTTACCACTTACGGTACCCACCCGTCTTTTATCATTAATGGGTTTGATTACCAAACCCGTTTTTGGGGTGTTACATAACAGGCGAAAGCCATTGGAGTTTCAAGTAGGAGACAAGGTGTTATTAAAAGTTTCTCCTTAGAAAGGAGTGGTAAGATTCATCAAAAGAGGAAAGCTAAGCCTCAGGTATGTTGGACCCTGTGAGATTATTAGAAGAATAGGACCTGTAGCTTATCAGCTACAACTGACAGAGGAAATGGAAGGAATACATGATGTATTTCATGTATTTAATCTCAAAAAGTGTTTAGCCGATGAATCATTAGTAGTACCTCTTAAGGATATAGAGGTAAATGAAAAGCTAAATTTGTAGAAAAGCCACTACAGATTGAAGACAGGAAAGTCAAGAATCTCAAGCACAAGAGATTAGTTCTAGTCAAAGTGAAATAGGATTCTAAGAGAGGACCGGAATACACTTGGGAGCTTGAATCTGAAATGCAGAGGAAATATCCACACCTGTTCCAGTAGACCTCAAGAACGAGTTCTAAAAAGGTGGGGAGGATATAACAACCCTCTTAAATTTCCGACACTCCTAAATTATTTAAAACATCACTATACGTTCTAAAATACACCCCGTATACGTATAATGGCCCTAAATACCTCTATTTTTATAAAAATTAAATAAAATAAAGATTTAATGGGCGTTCGCGGGCCGCGAAGACTTAGTCTTCAGCTTACGCGGGCCGCGACAGCTAGGCCACAAGGCCGCACCCTGAGCTACCACGTGGCAGGCTAAAGCCTACACCCCTATGTCGCGGGGCGCGAAGGCCCTTTATGAATCCTTCGCGGGCCGCGAGGAAGTGGCTGAACAGCCCTATAAATAGGAACGATCCATGGCCGGCCCTTAGAATTCATGTACCCTGTTCGAGCTCGAAAAAAAGTGCCCTTAGATCTTAACTAAATAAAAAATTTAAACTAGTTCGAGCTCGAAAAAACGTGCCCTTAGGAGCCATTAACGCCTAAATAATCGACAAAGTTTATATCAAATTAAGTTAACGCATAAATAATGATCGACAACATAAGTTAACTGAATTTGACATAAGTTAACTGAAATCGACATAAGTTAATTGAATTCAACATAATAACCGAAATCGTAAATCATAAGTTCACTGTGAATCCTAAATCATAAGTTAACTGAATTCGACAATTGATGTTTACCTGCTAACTGTGAACTGATCCGTGATCGAAGGTTGTGACTGTGAAATCGAAGGCATGCTGTTGCTGTGAACTGTGGGTTGATGAGTGAAATCGAAGGCTGTTGCTGTGAACTGCAGAATGTTGATCACTGTCTGTGAAATCGAAGGCCTGCTCCTCTGATCTCTCCGACTCCTATCCAGTGACGTTTCAATACCCGCAGAGGTAATAAGTTGCCGCCCAACAATGGATTTCTTTTTTTTTTTATTAGTTTTTAGAATTTTTTGGGTATTGGGCTCACTAACCTAATAGGCTAAATAGTTTAAATACTATGATTTTTTTAAGTGGGCCTATGTTAATATTTGTTTGGCTATACTCTATTAATTTTTTTACATATATAATATTGGATTTTTTTTTAAAAAAAATTACGTGCCCTACGAAATCACAGGCCCTGGCCGGTTGTCCTCCCCGCCCTCCTTCAGGGCCGACCCTGGAACGATCGGCTGCCATTTGGAAATCGTTCAGAATTCTCAACACTCTCTCAATTTCTTATAGTAGACATAATACCCGGGCATTATACCCACTAAAATAACGAAGTGCTGCCTCGTTGTAAGTATCATAACCCCCGGTTACGTATTAGATACGCTGCCCGATTGATCTAGTGCTTCGTAACGGCTGTCGAGGTTCTTTCCGACGTAGTCGTTGGAGTTCTGTCTCGGGGAGTGTATAACTAATGTAAATATTGGGTTATTATACTAACGCGTGTGCATTGTTTAATTTATTAGATTATAACCAGGAAACCACAATACTATGATTTTTTTAAGTGGGCCTATGTTAATATTTGTTTGGCTATACTCTATTAATTTTTTTACATATATAATATTGGATTTTTTAAAAAAAAATTACGTGCCCTACGAAATCACAGGCCATGGCCGGTTGTCCTCCTCGCCCTCCTTCAGGGCCGACCCTGGAACGATCGGCTGCCATTTGGAAATCGTTCAGAATTCTCAACACTCTCTCAATTTCTTATAGTAGACATAATACCCGGGCATTATACCCACTAAAATAACGAAGTGCTGCCTCATTGTAAGTATCATAACCCCCGGTTACGTATTAGATACGCTGCCCGATTGATCTAGTGCTTCGTAACGGCTGTCGAGGTTCTGTCCGACGTAGTCGTTGGAGTTCTGTCTCGGGGAGTGTATAACTAATGTAAATATTGGGTTATTATACTAACGCGTGTGCATTGTTTAATTTATTAGATTAAAACCAGGAAACCACAGGAAAAAGTCTAAACTAGCAATGTGAGTAATCTCCCTTTTGTTAAACCATTTTGTAAACTGTTTTTACAAAACCTCAATTGTTTTACATTAAAATTAACAGTGATTGAGTATTTGTAATTCTACAATTATCGTCGGTATGTTCGGGTTTTGTATACAAAATTTGTTACTACACTGTGAGTAGTAACATGATCACAAGTCGGGTTGACAGTACCGTGGGTGGTAATTAAAGTAGAATGGTAAACAAATGTAATTGCTGGATTGCCCTCAATACTGTACAAGGATAAAACCTGTCTTGATTAAATTGGGATTCACTCAGCAGTATTTCCCACTGACAAAATGTTTTTAAACACGTTTCAAGTAACAAAATGTGAAAGCCAAATAAAAGCCAGCTGGACAGCACTGAAGGCTTGGAAAAGTGGCTATAAAAGTTACCTAAATAAAGAAGATGTTTCATTCAATAAAATAGGATTTATTCCTATAACCATGTTTGTAATGAAAACTTGGGTTTTATCCCAATAAGTTTATAATTATAAAATAAATGTGGTGTTTTACTCTGATAAAATATTTCTTAACTACGGTCCTAATGAAAATTCCGCTGCCAAATAATGATAAACACCGATACCACCATCTCTGAGTAGGTCGCGGCCGCCCGCCTCCCGAGGCAGGGGTCGGGGGTTGCGACACAGGGGGTTTGGTATACCACCCCTGGCAAAATCATCATTGAGTGGGCCAACACATTAACGCGCGCTATTAAGTATGCATGTGGGACCAATTCCTTTTCCACTAATCAGATTTCCTTCTTTTTTGATTTCCTTTGTCTTTTTCTTTTTTTATATTGTTTAAAAGGGGCTTTAAACCATTGCAAGGATGTTAAAGGAAGGGGCTTTAAAGCCCCCCGTATGAGGTGGCGTCTACGTGGCGCTGATATGACATGATAAAACCCCTAAGGGCTTTATACCACACTCTACAGCCTAATATCTTGGAAAATGTATGGGCTTTCCAACTCAATTCAAGTCTTCTGTGGGATTCAGTAGAGGCGGACCTAGAGGTGTACAAATCGGTTTTTTTTCACAAACCGGTTTCGGTTATTAACCGAACCGGTTTTTTTTCCTCCAAAATGAAAACCGGTTTTTTTGTAACCGGTTTCGGTTACTAATCGGTTTTTAAGTCCAAAACAATAACCGGTGTAACCGGTTGGGATCGGTTTTTAACCGGTTTTTGCCAAAAAATCGGTTTTTAACAAAAAAAAACCCCCCGGTTTTTAACAAAAAAAAACGGTTTTTAACCGGTTTTTAACAAAAAAAACGGTTTTTAACCGGTTTTTTTTTTAAACCAGTTTCGGTTATTAACCGGTTTTTCATATCAAGAATCCTAACCGGTCTATAACCGGCGGTTCGGTTCTAAAACCGGTTATAAAAAAACCGGTAAAAAAAAACGGTTTCGGTTTTTTTTCCCGGTTTCAGTTCTAAAACCGGTTTTTTTTGTACACCTCTAAGCGGACCTACCTCTTTGGTAGGGGTAACCCCCACTACCCCTTAACTTTTCGGCCGAACTGCAAAAATTATATGTTTTTTTTGACATTTTTTGTATTTCGTTATCCCTAAAATAATATTATGCTACCACTTCACAACTTTTTTGTTGGTGATTAACTCTTACCTAGTGTTTTTGTGAAGAGATGAATACCTGCGACTTTCGTTTTGAAGTTAAGTGTTGTATGAAGGAGAAGGAGAAGGAGAAGGAGACCTATTAATAATCATATATATATTCCCAATGAAAATTGTAAAAGTAAAATACATAAAAAGGGTAAAAAGTATGTTAATAAAAATGAAGATATCAAGGCAGAGAGAGTTAGTGCGTCAACCTTAATCACTCAATTTAGTTTAATGTTTTTTGTTTTATATTATTTTTATTTTAATTTTTGGATTTGTGTGGTCTATTTATACTATTGTTTATTTATTTAATTTTTTAAGAGGCTGATATTATATTATATTATATTATATTATATTATATTATATTATATTATATTATATTATATTATATTATATTATATTATATTATATTATATTATATTATATTATATTATATTATATTATGGGTGTACAGTGATTCTCTTCTCTTCGATTGGCCATATGGCCACAATGCTTGCCTTGTCTTTTTTAGCTTTACTATATGATATATATTTGAGTTAATTGAAAAAATCGTCACTGAGGTTTGTTTGTCATTTTCATCCAAAATGACACTTTTGTATCATTTTGCCCCCCACGTCTGTAACTTTTTGCCATTTTCATCCAAACCACTAACGTAGTTTATTTTTTCTGTTAAGTTGAAGGATATTTGGAAGAAACTGACAAATATAAACCACAGGGCCGATTTTGGCAATTTACTCAAACTCTTTTTAATTTCTTTTATTTAATTAATTTTGTCACATATATAATGAAAAAGAATATATATGCAATTTTGTTGGTGCATATGTCTGTCGACTTCGTCTTGTATCGAGTCTTGTATATGTTTAGATAGATCAAGGCACGAAAAACAAGGAACTGTGTTAGAAGCTTATTTCGCACGAAATAGATAAGCTATTTCGCACGAAATGACTTTGTAAAGTCATTTCGTGCGAAATAGACCTAGCTATTTCGCTTGGGCTGTTTCGCACGAAATAGGCATGCCTATAAATACTAATGTCTTGGATCTCATTTGTAACTTTCCGGTTTCAGAGTCGATATGCTGCCGAAGTGTCTACTCGCTGTAAAACGTTGTTATATCAATCAAAAGACAGTTAAAAGTGTATATCTAGCTGAATCGAACTCGATACGTTTGTTTCCGCCTCTCGTATTGAGAAGAACACTTCTGAACGACTCGTTTCGGTCGTGAAAACGATCCTACAAGTGGTATCAGAGCTCAGGAGGAGGAGGAGTTCTTACCTAATTCCGCTTGATTTCATCTATTTTCTGACTTCTACACTTTCTTTTCCAAATTAAACAAGATTTGACGGATAAAATGGCTTGATTTTCACACATTATAAGCGAAACATTGTTTTAACAAAGCCTTAAAAGTTTCAGACCTAAAATTGGACTAAAACCTGATCAATTGGACAAAAATTTGATCAACATGATAACTTCAGCAGTATTTCGCACGGAATAAGATCCTTTATTTCGCACAAAATCAACATATAGTGTGAGCTATTTCGTACGAAATCACTATTTCGTACCAAAGTGTCCTCATTTCGTGTGAAAGTTTGCTATTTCGCACGAAATCAGCTGTATTTTGGTTCATTTCGCATGAAATACCTTATTCCGTGTGAAAGTATTTCATTTCGTACGAAAGCATCTCATTTCGTGTGAATTCATTTCGTTTGAAGTTGTCTTGCAGGTCATTTCGTTTGAACAGGGTATTTCGCTTGAAAAGACCATTTCGTGTGAAAGTTGATTTCGTTTGAAAGTGTCTGATTTTGAGAAACTTGTTATCAAATCATGGAAGAGGAATTTTATAACGCGTTTGCTACTGCCCCGACTACTCCGGCTACCATTGCTCAAAGCATGAACATGGAAAATGAAACTAGAACTTTGCAAAAACCCCCGAAGCTAATGGGCATTGAAGAATACTATGGTTGGAAAGACCAGTTTGAAAATTGGATACAAGCTAATCATTTGCGGTCTTGGGAGTGTGTTGAGAAAAAATATGTACTACCACGTACAGATTTGGGAGTTGAAAAAAAGATTTTTGAATTTACGGATAAAGAACGAGACATGTACAAAGCATAAAAGATGATGATTAGTTTACTCCAGCAAGCTATTAAAGAAGACATTTTCATATTGCTTCAACATGATAAGACTTCACGTTCAATTTGAGAAGCACTTCGAATTAAGTTTGAGGGAAGTGAGAAGATGATCAAGAGTAAAAAATCATTGTTAAAGAAAGAATTTGATTTATTTACAAGTTTGTCGAGAGAAGATACAAAGAAATTGATTGAAAGATATTGTCACTTAGTACGGTCAATTTCATTGTTAGATATCAACAAAGATCATGAGGAATGGGTTGACAAATTAGCTGATGCTTTACCTCAGAAAGAATGGGGTACATTTTTGATGATATTAAAGAATACTGGAGAATATGATGGTTTGACAATTTTTCAGTTCATCGAAAAGATTGAAGGACAAGATCTTGAGCAACAAAAGATTGCTAGAATGAGCAATCCAAGTACACAACAAGATGTTAAGATGTATTTCAAAGGGAGTGTTCAGGATGTCGAAGCAAGTCCGAAAATCCAAACTGCTTTCAGTGCAGAAAACTCATTTGGATCAATCAATCAAAGTCCAAACAGCAGCAGTGGATTTTCCTTATACCCAAGTGTTAATCCGAAGGGATCAACCTCAGGTCATCAGTTCCAAAGTTCAAACAGGAGTAATGGTCAAATTTTACACTGCAACATTGCATTGCATCTTCAGAACGGTCAAATTTTCTCTAAAGAGGTTGCTAAAAGTCATATGGCGTTACTTGCAACTATGTTGGAATCATATGAAGGTTTGGTTGCAGGAAGGATCGGAAATCCTATGTTGACAAAAGAGGATTACGATCAAATCGATGCTGAGGAAATGGAGCTGATGGATATCAAGTGGTGTTTAGCGAGTGTTTTGAGAAGAGCCGAAAAATTCAAGATGATTACAGGAAGAGATGATTTCCTGGATGCAAATGTTTCTACTTTGGGTTTTGATAAATCTAAAGTTACTTGTTTTCGATGCAGGGAAAAAGGACATTTCAAGAGGGAATGTACCAATCGAGAAGCAAGTGGAGCAAAGAATCCGTTCGGTAGTAATGATTATTATCGAAAAGCTACATATCAACAAGTTGCTCAACAACCGTATCAATCACAAGATTCAAAGACTGCACATGCTAGGAAGGCAATCGAAGAATCAAATAAGAAAGCTTATTTTGGTATAATTGATCAAGATGATGAAAAAGTGGCAGAAGGTTTTAGTTGGGACAAATATATTCCACCTGATTCAAAAACAGTTGCATTAATTGCACAGATAGTTCAAGAACCAGATTTGATGAAAGAATGGATGAAAGTGTTTGCTGATGATGAGAAGAATCAAGATGATGAAACTAGTTCTTCAGATGATAGTTCAGAACAGACACAAGTGTTTCATCAATCATCAACTGATGACAGTGATGATGAGGAAGAAATGCATATTAATATTGCAAAAACTCATTTATCTCCTGAAAGTTTTCAATTTTATTTTGCAGATCGTTTGGAAAAGCTAAAGGAAAAACGTGCAGGAAAGAATCAGAAACAGGTAAAAAGCGAGATTGTTGCACAGGAAGAGAAGTCTGAACAGAGTAAAGGATTTGAAGTTGCTGAAAAAGTAGTTGAAGTTGAAAAGATAATTGAAGTTGAAAAGATTATCGAAGTGGAAAAGATTGTTGAAGTCACAAAACCTTGCTTAAATTGTTTGGATTCATGCAAGCAGTGTGAAGAGAAAGATGAGAAATTGAGTGAGCAAGATAAAATGAAAGAAAAATTACTGTTCGATCTCAATTATGTGAAAGAATCGTATGATGTGTTGAATAGAACAGTGAATGGTCTACAAAAGACAAATTCTGAAAGAGAAGACGCATTAACGATGATGAATGCAGTAATGATGTCAAAGCAAAATGCTATTAATTACTACATTGAAGAATGTGCAAAGCTGAAGCAAGAGTTGGAAACTGAAAAGATAGAGAATGAAAGAATCAGACCATTACTGCAAAGTTATTCTAGTTCTGATTATTTGATTGACAGAATTTATCCAACTTTTGCAGGTTTAGAAGCTTTTCAAGATGAGAAGACGAAAGAGAAGGATACTGGTAAGAAACAAAGTGCAAATTATAAAAAGTGTCCGCCTCCGATCTAGGAAGGTTATTCTCACTGAAAACCAAATGAGCAGCAAGTCAAAAAGGCTGTCAATATAGAGTTAAAGTCTGAAACAACTGATGATTTACCAGAAAACATTGACGTCACGTTCACATCGTCTGACACTGATCATGAGTCTGAGTTAATAAAGAAAGTGGTCGATCAGGTGTTGGATAAAGATGAGGAATCAGAGTCAAAGTCCGAATCCGAGAGTTCGAGTTCATCAGTTAACAGTCCAAAGTCGTCGGTCAAAAGGGTTTACAATAAAGAATTCATGTTATCAAAATCTAATTTGAATGACGAAACAATCAAAGTGGCATATACTTTGAATGATTCAGACAAATTATATTCTGATGAAGAATTTCCAATAAGAGGTGTTAAACCAGAAATGATAAAAAAGGTTTTCAAACTAACATAAATCAATATTTCTGAAATAAAAGATGTAAATCTTACTGAAAAACCTAAAACTTACACCTCAAGAGATCAATAAAGGTTAAACAAGAAAAAGGGTTACAGTTCTGGTTCAGGTTGTCAAAAGAAACCAAACCATAACAGTAATTTCAAAAAGAAGGGATTAGGTTTTATTTCACCTAAAAATCATAAAAATGAGAAAACTTATAAACCAAAAACTATATTTGTTTCAGCAGCAAGTTCTGTGGAAGAAGAAAAGAGCTCATTCTGGAAGCAGTCAAACAAAGAGTTCTTTGCTGAAAAACAAAAATTTGAGAAGAATGGAGCTTATCAGAGAAAGGAGACAAGAACCTGTTACAGATGTCAAGAAGTTGGTCACATTGCCTGGAATTTTCCAATGGCTACCAACACAAAACAGGATGTTGTTTCTAAACTCAAAGAAAAAGTTGTTGATAAAACTGAACCACCAACTAAAAAATTCAAAGTGTTTAAAAACTCAACATATGAGGTTGGTGAATGTTCGAAAAGATTTTACAAGAGAAGAGTGAATCTTGACAACCAAAAGTGGGTTGTTAAGAAATCAGATGTGAAATCTGGCGATGAATCTGACTCGTCAAAGTCAGAGGAGCCCCATGTTGAGCTAAAAATAGAAACACCAGTACCGCCAATGGATGATGTCAATTTTCCACCATTGCGGGTTGAAAATTTTAAACAAAAAGTTGGTAAAGTGGAAATATCGAATCAATTCTATTCTGAAAAGAAATATTTTGATGTCGAAAAGGTTTTTAATGTGAATGTTAAAAAGATTTTTGGGAAAATGGTCGAGGGAAAGGCCAAAGGGGTAAAAGATTTTTATGAATCAAAGAAGGCAACTTACACCCCGAGTGAAACTAAAGAGGTCACATCCAAGTTTGGTCAGGCTTGGATGTCTGTTTTTCATATGTGAATAGTATGACTTGCCGGAGCTTCCAGGTTGGTAAATGTGGAGCAGGTATCAGCATCTTTCTTGAATTTTGTGTGTTTGTGAAAATCTACAACTGGTGAGTCAGGGACATTAAGTTGTACTTGATTTCCTACAAGTGGTATTTGTTGATTAATCTTAAAACTGTTATATTTTTCAAAAGGTTGAAGATGAAAGAACAAGGTGATGAATTGATCCCCTAACCTACAAGTGGTTTTATGTTTCCAATAAAACTAATTTTTCGGGAAAACCATTTGATTAAAACAAACTTAAGTCTTTTGAAATCATAATGGGAAAATAGTTTGTTGTAAGGGGGAGTTCTGATTGTTTATGCCAAGTGGATGGCGAATTGAAACAATTCACAACAGTTGTCATGTTTTTTGTATAGTTTGTTTTCAATTTTTCTTTAAATGGTTTTGAATTTTAGGGGGAGTAACAAATTTCAGAAAATCCAAAAACATTTGAAAATTTGAAAAAGGCAAAAACATTGAAAATTTAAAAATGAGTTTTGTTGTGAAAAAGAGGAAATGATAGTACATCAGTGGACTATCACAGCTTGCTAAAGAATTGGAAAGTTAAAATGTGATAAACGATCTCACTGATGATGTGCCAGTAGGTTTTTGCACATTTAGTAGTTTGTGTCGAGATATAAACCTAAATTTCAAACTTACTTTTCTCGTGGGGAACATCTCTCGGATATATGGGTAACCCCCGAAATCTTGTTTGAAAGATCCCTCTTTCTGAGATACTAGGTCTTTATGCTTAGTGATATCTAGGGTATTATCCCGAGACTTCTGATTTTGCAGAAGCAATGGCCTAGTCCCCGTATAATATTTTTCGCTTGCTTGAAATATTAGCAACCCCCTCAGCATAAAAAATGATGAAACATTGCAAAATGCTAATCATGTGCTGTTGAAGAAAAGATTCTCTAAAGGGAACACACCTAAAGTTGAAGCCATCATCTATCTGATTTTGCGGAAGCAATAGCCTGAGCTCTCATGGCCCTCGCATTTAACCCTTTACAGATATTATCTAGGTATACTCACCTGTAAGACTGAATATTGGGATCTGGATACGGGAGTATATTCAAGTGGTGGGACACGCGAATAAGTTTAAGTCTCTAAAACATTAATCTCGTATCTCGAAACAGTTGAACTTTGTGTGAAAATTTAAGTGGATCAGTATACTGACAATCTAAGTGAATCGTTTAGAACTTAAAATGTTTAAAGCTTAACGGTGTTGGTGATGTGTTTCAAAAACTGATATGATCCTCTTACACAAACTCACAAAAATATTGTCTGTAAATATTTTTTTACTGCAATTCTTTATCTTCAAAATCCAAAAAAGATTTTCAGTGTGTTTTAGCATAAATTTTTGAAAATTCAAAAAGATTTTCGACAACTGATGTTGGAGAGCTGATTTTCAAAATTCCAAGTGCTAAACATGATGAACAGGTTTGGGAGAGTGTGTTTGAAATAGTTATTTTTACAAGTGATACATCAGAGATTAAAAATGTTAAATCATTTTGTACAATACTTGCAAATGATGTTTTAAGTTTGTGTATACAAGTGGTAAGCAGAAAATAAATTTGTGAAATTTTAAATTTTAAATTTGTGAAATTTATTGTGAGGTAGAGATGTGTGCAGGTTAGCCAGGTTCCTGATCCTGAGCAGAATGTGAGCAAGGTTACGATCTTGGTACTGCTGATGCTGATGAACTTAAGGAATCAAGAGATCTGATCAAGAGAATTAGAAAGATAGATCAACATCCAAGGGGGAGATTAGTTGATAGAAAGAAGAGAGAGGATTGAGGATGCTTACAATGTTAGATACTTCGGGAGAGAACGAGAAGACTGATAAAGACTGAAGATTGAAGACTCGACACTGAAGACTTCGTCAACATCCAAGGGGGAGTCTGTTGGTGCATATGTCTGTCGACTTCGTCTTGTATCGAGTCTTGTATATGTTTAGATAGATCAGGGCACGAAAAACAAGGAACTATGTTAGAAGCTTATTTCGCACGAAATAGATAAGCTATTTTGCACGAAATGACTTTGTCATTTCGTACGAAATAGACCTAGCTATTTCGCTTGGGCTGTTTCGCACGAAATAGGCATGCCTATAAATACTAGTGTCTTGGATCTCATTTGTAACTTTCCGGTTTCAGAGTCGAACTGCTGCCGAAGTGTCTACTCGCTGTAAAACGTTGTTATATCAATCAAAAGACAGTTTAAAGTGTATATCTAGCTGAATCGAACTCGATACGTTTGTTTCCGCCTCTCGTATTGAGAAGAACACCTCTGAACGACTCGTTTCGGTCGTGAAAACGATCCTACAAATTTTTATATGAAAAAAAATAATAGTTTTGTCACATATTTTTTATAAATTTTCATCCAACCACTAACTAAGTTATTCTTTTCTATTAAGGCGAAGGATGTTTTAAATTTTATAAATTAATACATAAATTAATTTCCAACTAGGTTTATCACCCTAGCCGCGTTGCGGCGAACTTCTTTTGTTATTTATTATGTGTTTACATGTGTTTTGAAATCACTACGAGCGTGTTGCACACAGAACCACTAACAAGATTAAAAAGAAAATGTAAAAAAACATTAAAAAATAATCTAAAGAAAATCAACAAAAAAAGTTGTATGTTAATGATGTTGTTCGTATGAAACACTTGGTCAGAGATGAGCAAATAATACTAGGTACTGGTACCGAATTTCCCGAACCAAAGGATCCTAAGTACCAATTCGGTACCGACTTTTGGAGTTCCTAGTACCGGTTCGCTACCGATTTTTACCTTCATATACCGATTTTTACCTTCATGTACCCATAATAAACCGGACCGTACTGGTATTTTCGATACCAGTATTGGTTGACAACAAGTCCAACTTAGAAAGTAAAGAAAATTATTATTATTATTATTATTATTATTATTATCATATTAATTTGTTATTATAATATATTAAAATCATTGTTCATTTCATTTGGTTTATTCATATATAGTAATTGTTTATATAGATCAGTTTTACAAAAATAAATCTATTTAAACCTCTAATTTTTATAAAACTAAAATGTTGATGACGTTATAGAAAAATGTTAAATAAACAAATATTATCATATGTACCAAGTTTGTAACTCATCTTCTACTCTTTTAAATTCGCTCCTAACGAAAAACAAAAGCCAGTGCCCCCCATCAAACAACAACGTACCATTACCAAAACTTAAAATTACCCACCAACTAGTAAGTATAATACTATAATGCCATGAACCAAAAATTTCTTTACTCAAACCACTAAGAATAAATATTAGTTAGTTCCCCTCATAATCTTAATTAAATAAATATTTTATTTCTGCCAAACATATTTTCTAAGTGCTCAACACATTTAAAAAATATGTAACGTTTTACAATTTTTTTATATCTTTACAATTGATTAAATACTAAAAGTTGTAATCGATTGTTTTGTGTTGCACGCCAATGATATTTATTTTATATATTGTTTTCTCTTAATAAAATTGATTTATATAAAGAAACTACAAATTAATTTTTGTCTTAATTTCTAAAATTTAAAACATCATTCACCTTAACAGAAAAAATAAACTGAGTTAGTGATTTGGAAGAAAATTTATAAAAATTATGTGACAAAACTATTAATTTTTTTCTCTCTAAAAACTGCATGTATATTCAATTATATATATATATAGGGGATGGATCAAATGAAAACCACTTTTATCGTGAAAACTCGAAAACTAACTAAAAAAGCCTAAAAACACACCAATTTTTTTTTACAGTTTTTATTAAAAATCGCTTGTTTTTTATATAATTTTTTTTTTCATTTTTTTGTAGTACACATGTGCACTACATTTTTTTTTTGAAAAAAAGTTTTTTTTAGAGTAAATTAATTTTTGAGTCCTTGTGTTTTAGTGGTTTTAACTATTTGAGTTCAAAATCAAAATATTTAACGCTCTGAGTCCCTAGACGCTTTTTTTATAACCATTTGAGTCACTTTGAGTCCAAATTTTAACCTTTTGAGTCCATTTTTTTTAACAAAATTGGACTTAAAACGTTATAAAATCAATGGTTAGGGACTCAATGCATTAAACTTTTAAATTTTGGACTCAAGTGGTTAATACCACTAAAACACAGGGATTCAAAAAGTAATTTACTCTTTTTTTATATATTTAAAATAGCGAAAATTGGTATGTAAAAAATATTGGTATGTTTTTTATGCTTTTTTAGTTAGTTTTTGAGTTTTCGCGTTAACTAGTGGTTTTCATTTGAACCTTCCCATATATATATATATATATATATATATATATATTTATATAGGACAAAGATCCGTTAGGAACCACCTCTTATTGCGAGAACCGCGAGAACCAATGTGAACACAACAAAAAATGCCTAAAAATAGCTAAAAATCACACAAATTTTTTTTAATATCTTTTATAAAAAAATCGCTACTTTTCGAAGCCAAAAAAAAATTAAAAATTTTTTTTTGGCTACTAAAAGTAGCGATTTTAACATAAAAAATATGAAAAAAAAAATTTTAATTTTTTTTTTTGATTTTTTAAGATTTTTTTAGGTTTTTTGGGGGTTTAGTTTTTAGCATTTTAGCTTGAGGGGGGGGGGGGGGTGGGGAGGGGGGTTTAGGTTTTTTTTTTGGGGGGGGGGGGGGTAGGTTTTTTTTAGCTATTTTAGGTTGTATTCACATTGGTTCTCACGGTTCTCGCAATAAGGGTGGTTCTCGCATGAACCTTACCCTATATATATATATATATATATATATATATATATATATATATATATATATATATATATATATATATAAATATATATATATAGTGGGGATCCTACGGAAAGTGTGTTTTTTCCTAAAAAGTGTAAAAAGTAATAAAACACAATAATTTCAGGCATAAAACACACCTAAAACTCACAAATAATAGAATGAATATTACTAAAACACCATATTCAAACTCTAATAGTCCATAAAAACTTAAAACGCACCATCGTAGAACTATGAATATAAAACACAAAATGCTAAACAACATAAAACACAATAATATTTGTCATTCCATAATCAGAGCCTTAACATCTAAAACACAACACAAAACCCACATACATGATGTTTTAGTGATCTTCATCATATTATTTGTGGGTTTTTGGTGTGTTTTATGGTTGACATTATGGTGTTTTATGACTTTTTACACTTTTTAGGAAATTTAGACTTTCTGGCCAACTCCTAACCTATATATATATATATATATAGGTAGAGGATCCTGTACATTAATTCAGAAGTGTGAGAAGTGTATTATAACACTATATATAACACTATATAGTGTTACATAGTGTTATATGGTGTTACATAGTATTATACGGTGTTTATATGGTTATATATAATTTTATAATACACTTCTCACATTTCTGAATTAATATACACTATCCCTACCATATATATATATATATATATATATATATATATTCTGTACTCAGGCATGCCCTGGACATAAAGTAGGACCACCAAGAATAAATAGCAAACATGGTGGATCCCACACCCCATACCCATAGAGCCTCTAACCTATTCGTATAATAAGCCAACGCATAGAAAATATCTGAACTTTAGATAAAGTCATGTTCATGGTTGCAAAAGTTGTTAGATGCTCTCTAGTCGGTTGGAGTACTCAGACATGTTAAATTATAAAGAAATTAGTTTTTAAAAATTAAATACATGCCAAATAACATAATTTACTAATATCTATAACAAAATACGTGAAAATAATATTCATTCTTCAATATGATAGGCATAAAAATTATGTTTTGTTATTTTTTTAAGTCAAACTCGTCCCAAGTTGACCTACTAGATAGGATTTTGGCCGAGGTTGACCGCGTTTGACCGATTCCCAGTAATTAGGCGGAGTTAAAGAAAGTCGACTCGGCAGCCTACCTTGTAGCGACTACTCGGAGAGTACTCGGCCTTGGAAACCTTGTTTTACAACTATGCTAATATTATAATTACTAATTGGTTTATTAGATTTTAATAATCCTAAGTTTCACCTGTTGGCCGATAATAATTCCAACTTTAAAAATTCCCTCTAATAATCCAAACTTGTAAAAGTTTAGCCGCCATTGATCCTTTTCTAACATATAAAAATTTGGTCTCATCAATAGATTCAATTACACCTAGAGACTCCTTAATTGATTTAAGTGCACCTATGTTAGAAAAGGATTAATGGCGGCTAAACTTTTATAAGTTGGGATTATTAGAGAGAATTGTTAAAGTTGGGATTATTATCGGCCAACAGGTGAAATTTAAGATTATTAAAATCCAATAACCCTTACTAATTTACTACTTATACAAACATAAGATGGGAGAATGCCTAGCACTAGCTGCCTGACACTCCCCTATTGGTCCAATTAATTTACACTTTTATCTTTTATTTAAAATTACGATTTCGTCCTCAGTTCAAAATTACGTTTTTGCCCTCAGCTCAAAATAAAATTAAGCTTTTGCCCCGAGCTAAAAATTAAGATTTTGTCCTCGATTCAAAATTACGATTTGATCCCCATTTTAAAATTACAGTTTTGCCCACAGTTCAAAATAAAATTATACTTTTGGCCCTAGCTAATAATTACTATTTTGCCCTTCACAATTATAATTTTGCCCCTAATTCAAAATAAAATTATGGTTTTGCCTCCAACATAATATTACGATTTTGCCCTTAGTAAAAATATGATTTTGCCCCCGTTTCAGAAATTATGATTTCACTCTCAGTTCAAAATTACGTTTTTGCCCAAGTTCAAAATAAAATTATGCTTTTACCCTAACTTAAAATTGTGATTTTGCATTCAGTTCAAAATTTTGATTTTTCCCCCCTTCAAAATTACGAATTATGGTTTTGCCACCGGCTTAAAATTACAATTTTGCCCTTAATTCAAATTTATATTACGATTTTACCCCAAGTTCAAAATTACGAATTTGCCCTTGTGTAAATTTACTATTTTGCCTCTGGTTCAAATTTACAGTATTGCCATCACTTAAGCTTTTGCCAAATTACGATTTTACCCCAGTCAAAAAATACAACTTTGCCCTTAGTTCAAAATTACAATATTGTCATCGTTTTAGTTCTTTTAGCAAAACTGTAAAAATGTTTTTAATTGATTGACTCGATTTAATTTTTTTCGTGTTAAGGAGCTGCCTAACACTCGCTCATCAGTCCTGAAAAATTACAGTTTTGCCCTGAGCTCAATATTACGGTTTTGTCATCATTTTAGTTTTTTTCTAGGAAAATTATAGTAGTGTTTTTTAATTGGTTGAGAATTATTCGGCCCCGCAACGCGGGCGGGGCATCAACTAGTATTATACAAAGACAACAAATTTATAAATGAAACAACAAATCTTGGGTATAAATAAATCTTTAACGACTTGTGATTTTTTCATAGTCATTTTTTAGTTCATGTAATTAATTATAATCTTTACATAAGTAATGGAACGTTTCTTTTATTTCAAAGTTTATGTGAACACCGATGATTATATAATTTACTTTGCGTAACTCGTGTAGTATATGAGGACCTAAACTAGTATACTATATAGGGACTATAAAATAATAATGTCTAAATCTAACAGTACAGGTTTCACACCCCCAAAATACCACACGCGGAATCCCCTCGAGGAGTGTGACGCGCCAGGATCCAAGCCACCAATCAAATTGAACTCATAGATATATTTGAATAAAACTTTCATTGATTAACCCTAAGTGTTACAACGTTACAAATAATTCACAGTGTACAGCGAAAGCATAATTCATTTGTTAAGTTTTTATAAACCACATGTAAAAACCTTTAGTCTTGTGTTGCAATTCCATGTATCCTGACCCATGACCACTCCAACCTTCAAGACAGCAAGTTCCAATGTTACAACCCTATAGACCTGCAAGCATGCAGACAAGTGTGTCAGACGACGCTGGTGAGTTCAAAGTTTTGTTAACGTGTTTAGATACCAGTTACCAGATTAAACGTTGCACAGTTTCGATGATTTGATTTGATGTTGTTATTAACTCGATTACCGCAGATGGCTACAAGATGTATTTGCCCAACCCCAATGTCTCTATCAAAACATTGGTCATGCTTTAAGGAAATTAGTTCACGCCCGTCCTCCCCGGTACGGTGTGAGGGTGCCAAACCTAAAAGCGCTATCAACTAATAACCTCGTTGCCTCCCTGGCAACTATCGGCAGATGTAAGGGGTCTTATGTGATAGACAATGAGTGTAATAACAAACATCCCATTAACCTGACGTTCCTCCCCGGAACGTTACCCGATATCCCTCCCCGGGATGCATGCTTGGAAAAAGAGCAGTGAACTCACCTTAGATTTGCTCGGTATGTTATGTTACCCGTACCATGCTGGTCAACCAAATCCTAATGTGTTTATCACTAATAGTCAGTTCCGTATGCAATGAAACTACATGTTCTACACGTGCAATAAACAAGTATCGTACAAGTATGTATACCCATCTTTTCACATGTTATAACAGTAATTCACGTATTCATAGCATTCATCACATACACGTAATAACATACGAAAAACACACATGTTCTATGAATCACAACAGTTTATCATGCAACATGTCAGCCGGTTATCATCAGGAAATCTCATAATAGGTAGTTGGTTCACTTACGAGTTCACATTTCACAAGACACGTAATAGTTAACATTCCGTTTCATTATTCATAACGTGTGCAACTTAAAGAAGTTAGCGGCTCACTCGAGATAGTGCGATCCAAGAACCTAATATGCAATTTGTATCAGTTGTGGCCCATTCATTAATACCCAAAGTCAACCGAGTTCACACTTGCGCCGATGCGTGACCCATTTTAGTTTGTTCCGCTCATTTCTACACCTCGGCCCAGATTCAGTATGTGGCCCAAATGTAACATGTGACCAGTGATTACCATGCGGCCCATATATGAAGTGGCACAATATAGATGTGTGACTAATTACGCCTGTGCAATCCAAAGTGTAATAGGCCCAATACAACCAAGACCTGTGCGATTACCATAACAGTGTATAACCAATCAAATCAATTTCCCTAATCTCTACATGATCGTCCCCCTAATCTAAGTTCAAACAGTTTACACAATTATCTATATTATCAACATTATCATATGGCCTACTATTCAACTCGTTCCCTTTCCTGGCGAATTACCTCTATGCGACGAAACATCTAGGCGACGAAACACCTATTTTTTGTCGGGATTACCCGTGACGTAACATGTATCTTTCGTCGAGACCCATGTTTCGTCGAGCTAAGGGAGTGACGAAAGTCCTTATATTTCAATGAGATCAGTTACACAATTCCAATCAAAACAATTTCAATTTCGATTATTATGAATCTTGATCGTTCAACACATATCCAATGGATTCCCATTCAATAGTTTTATCAATAGCGGCCCAATTAGAATTTGATTAGAATCAGAGATGTCGGCCATCATTCAATTGAGATATCATTTAATTATTGTCAGAGAACTACTTGATTCAGCCCATGTGTTGATTTTGAAGGGTCCAATAGTAATGTGAATTAGTGGGTTTGGGACAGAATGTCATTCTTGGTTCAATCAAAGACAATTACTGATTTCACATGGCAATTTTTGTTTAATCAAGAAGTGGTCAGATTCCTTATTGTTTCATGTGACCCAAACCATCTAGTTGAGACTCACATCCCAAATCAGTTTAATGCTAAGACTCTAAATCACACATCGATCACATATACTAGTATCAATTAATAAACATCATCAAATAATAACATGATCAATCAGATTCAACGACTGAACTATGGAGGAAACACTAACCAGATTCAACGTAAAACAATGAGACTCGAGAGGGAATGGGGGCTTGCCATCGACTTCCAAGAAGTGGGAGAGGGTGTTTAGGGTTTGCTATAATTCCAAATCATAGTTTACGTATATTTCTAAAGCCACTAAAACATCCCGTATAACCCTCATGAATAAGAAAAGCATGGAAATTAGGCTTTGGGTTTCAGCCAGTTGGATTTAAATAGAATGTATGTGTGTATGGGCCGAATAAGATGTATGAGTGTGTGGGCCGACTATGCATGATCCGAGTGTGTGCAACCAATTAATGCAAAGCCTAAACATGTTACTACGAAACATTTAACAACTCAATTATAAGCGTAGACATAATAAATATTTCAATCATTCACATAACGCACTCAAGATGCGACATAAAACGAATTGTGACAGCAAGTTCTACATAGAAAAGGACCTTGAGATTTCGGGTCGTCACATCATCCCCAACCTGAAAGAAATTTCGTCCCAAAATTTGATAAGTAAACACAGAGGAATGAAGTGATAAATCAAGATTGCTGCAGATTTTCCTCAGGTGCCACATCATCCCCAACTTGAAATGGAATTTCGTCCCGAAATTCACCAGTTACACCAGAATTAGGTTGGTCAGTCGGGAAGAGTTGAGGATATTTGAGTTTCATCTGATCCTCGCGTTCCTACGTGAACTCCGGTTCACGTCTTGAAGTCTAACAAACTTTCGCGATTGAAATCCAACTGTGGTAACGAATCTCGACTTCCTGGTTCATGCTTTCAATAGATACCTTGACAACTGCAACTTGTCGTTAACCTTAGGCGCTAGTAGGGGCGTCACAAGGGTTTCATCGAACAACACTTCTTAGATTCGAGACATAAATGACATGGTGAACATTACTCGATTCGTCAGGTAACTCGAGTTTGTAGGCCACGTGACCGATTCTTTCCAGAATTCTGAATGACTCATCGTAACGTAAATTAAGCTTGCCACGCTTCCCAAGCGTACCACACCCTCCCACGGTGAGAATTTCAACATGATACGATTGCCTACAGCGAACTCCCAGTATTTCCTAAGCTTATCAACTTTCCTGACGGCCACGCGTTGCCGCCAAACGATTTTCGAACCAAGCAATCTTCCCAAGAGTTTCTAGTACAAGTCCTGGACCTGTGATTAGGTTGTCACCCATTTTAATCCAACAAGGAGATTAGCGTTACTGTCCATGCAATGCCTCAAACAGAGTTGTCTGAATACTAGAATGGTAACTGTTGCAGTAAAACTCAACCAAAGGTAAATGTCCTTCTAACCCTTACTGAAGTCGATTACATACATGCTCGCAGCATGTCTCCAAGTGTCAGGATGGTTCATTTACTCAGACCGGTTGTCCTACGGTGATAAGCAATGCTCATGGCTAGACATGAGTCGAGGGTGTTGTGTTTTGCCGCCATAAATCAGATATAGTTCAAAAATCGGTGGTAACAGTAGTTGGCACCTCGTGCCTAAAAACCGCCTGTCCCATAGGAATATACACAAGCTCTGATGACTCGCCAGTGTCCTTGATTGCAGTAAAGTGCGCTGGTTATGTAAGACAATCAACGATCACCCAGGTGATATTGTTTCTGTTTCGATGCTTCTGGTTGCTGATACTCCACCTTGACTTTCCCACAAGTCAAACATCATTCGCATACATTGCCAAGTGGGCCTTCTTGCCCGACCACCAGTACAAGATTTATAGATCCTAATATCTCTTATCAAAGCCCAGACAACTAAAATATCGAGGCCGGTGTGCTTTGCTCAACACAATTTCCCTAAAGTTACCGTATAATAAGATCCACATTCGTTCCATTAGGTAGCGAATACCATTCGACCTACAAGTGGTTGCCTTTCCCATGCCCCGCATGGGTTCAACTATAAAATCCTCTTCCTTCAGTTCTCCAGTTTGAATAGAGCGAGTTTGGTCAGGTAAGTTAGAGTCGATAGTGAGCTGCAAAGCCCGTGAACATTCAAGTTCACGGTCGTGATCATCCAAAAGTTTCATGCAGCGATGCCATCAACTGATTTAGCTTTTTCGATACCAGGGTACACGGGAGGCCCTTGTGATCGGTCTAAGTAGTGCATTCGGTACCGTCCAAGTAATGCCTCTAACTTAAATCCAAAGGCCACGATTTCCACCGTAGGTTATGTGTCGTGCAGTTCCTCTTTGTAACTCCATTACGTAAATAATCACTCTCTCGTGTCGCATCGGTGTGTAAATGGGACTCCGATTCGGAGCATCATGGTATACCACTAGATCATCCATACCCTCAGGTAGAGACGATGCTCAGTGCATTGCAGAGCTGGGATTCGAAAGCTGAAGAGACGTCTTCCTGTTTTGTCTTCCCCGAACACAGCACCCTGCTGTGCTAAAGAAATTTAAGTTGCGCGATCTTCGAAAATCCGGTGATGAATCTGCGATAGTATCGAGTGAGACCAAGAAATTGTTGTATCCTCGAAAGGATCTTTGGTGTCGATCAGTTTCTAACAAAATGGATCCTAGCGAGATCCACGTGTATTCCCACTTCGTTGTTTATATGCCCAAAAATGTATCTCTCGAATCCAGAAGTTGCCTTTAGCAAGACTTCGCGCGGAGTGGCTCCTCCCTCAGGAGCTCTAAAATAGGGTGCATATGCCACCCATGTTGTTCCTTTCTCCTGGTAAGGACCCCAAAACGTCATCAATAAACACGGTCGATTATTGTGGTCCATAAGCTGCTGGTGTGTTGATTATCTCGATGGTCATGGTGTACAAAGTCGCACTGGCCGCATTGCGTTTGATATGCCGTTCTAAGAGTATTTTCCCATTGGACTTCCATCTGATGATAGTTCGTTCGTTAGCCAATCCTTGAATGAGAGCTTGATCCTCGCTACTGGTTGACATGTTAGCAATACATAGTTGAGGCAATGGTTCTTGATTGTCACCTTGGTGAGTTCTCGATAATCAGTACACATATCCAACGCTAACTGGGCTCCCCAAAGCGAAAATTATATCCAACCAAACTTCTGCCCAACAATTCCTGTAGTTGATTAGGCAGTTCTTGCAACCATCCTGGTGCAAGACGGCACGAAGTACGAGTAGTCAGGGCTGCCTCTGGCGTGCGATCAAACTGAGATTCTGCCTAACAGTTGTGGAAGTAAGCCCGGAAGTTCCTAGGGTAGCACACCGAGGGAAATCACGAACAATTGGTGGATCCTCGATCCTCTTTTTCCTTAGCCGTAACATCAATAACGGTTGCTAACATAGCGGAGTAATCCCTCCGTAGACGCTTCTGGGCCTTCATTGCTGATATGATGCTAACCTTTACACCACTCTGACACTTCAAAGTATATAGTGACGCAAAATTTCCTTCCCACAAGGTATACCTACGCGATATCCAGTTAACCAATCTACACTACTACTGCATCGAGGCCATCAAGGATAGCAAAAGGAAGATCGATGTCGAACACTTGTCCCACAAGGTCGATTTTGCATCCCAACGAACATACAAGGCTTCAATTGACTTGCCATCAGCCGGTTCCACAACAGGTTTGGTTTCGAGGAGCATCAGGGTTAAGCAGAATAGAGACGAAGCGATTAGCTACCCACACAAGCTATCGTGTTGCTATTATGCCTGGCATCGCCTATGCCAATCCTTAATGTCCTTCCATGAGCGTCATCCCCAGTTGTTGTCACCTTGACTTAACAACAGTCAATCCTTTTCGAAGTCACCTTTGTTTCCATGCTGTAGGCTACGATTACGAGTACCTTGATGTTGCCGCGACTGTTGCCTCTAATGTTGTTGCCTGTAACGGTGTCCTGCGTCCTAAGGCACTACTCATGGCGCGGGCGGTTGCACATCCCGCTCGATAGTCCATTGTCATCGTTCATGTCCCGCTTGATTCGTAAGAGTTGACTCCCATAAGTCGCTGTCTAGGGTAAGGATTCGATTGAAGTCAGTCCGCTGGTGTTCGTTGCCAAAAACCAAGGTCGTTCTAATACTGAAGTCGGTGAGATACTACGATCATCCTCTTGCCCCTCGATCTTGCAAGTTGGTCGAGTAATATACAGTACGTTGCTAAGGTGTTGCAGAAACGATCGCACTTACGGAATCTAAGGCATCAATACACAGAGTTCCAACCAATGAAGAGGAGTGTAAAGGTATCGACCAATCATTTGACGCTGCAACATCCAACTCAGGGACGTTCGTACAAGCACCTAACATTCTACACAGTTTGCTAGGCGTTCAAATGGGTGTTCAGGTAATACTCGATGGCATCAAGATTCGTAAGGATTCAGAGAGGAGCGAAAAGATCACGTTCAAGTAAGAGGCAATCACTGCTATGACTCTTATAGACTGTTGTGTTTCACATCGATCAAACAACGGAACGGAACCCATTTTTCACTTGTTAAGCCTCACTGGGACTCGCATGCACCCCCACATTATTATTATGTGTGCACCCATAATAATATTGTGATTTGCATGTTCATCTCAGCTCCTCCTAACTCATGTCAAATGGTTCCTCAAACTCGAGTAGCAAGCAAAGAACATCACAGAACGCGAGTCATGAATGTCTAAGGAAACACCATACTACCAATCACATAACACATGCAAGTAATGTATTCATACTGTTGTGCTAAACGTGCAATCACATGCAATATCATATGTAAGTGTTCACTAGTTATGCAGTACAATGAGTAAACGAGGGATGGACCTTGCAGTCTGGAGCTGAGTGTCATGGTCGTATTCAGAACTTGTTCGGTTATAGTCTGGTTTTATAAAAAAAAAACGTTTTAAAACCAAGTTCACTATAACCAGTGGCTCTGATACCAAACTGTCACACTGATGTGGGGTAAAATACACATATTTGTACCGTGTAAAGTATGTAATTTTTGTATAAGTTTTATTTGTTTTTATTTAGTTTTAGTGCTATATTATATTATTTTGTGTTTTGGCAGGTCCTGATGCAAATGGAGCGAAAAAGAATAATAAATAAATAACCAGCTAGTTGAGTAGATTAGACCGCCAAGGACCGAAGTAAAAGTGATGCTATTTTTCTCAAGTAGACCGAGCCGGCTATCTCTATGTTATCTGTTAAGGGCCGCGATAGAGTTGTATTTCGGCAGTTTACATGAAAGGTGGATGTGGGCCTTTTAGCAAAGTATAAATACATTATTCATAATTAAACCCAATGAGACAATTAGAATCTTAAGTGGGATGTGAAAGATTTCGTGAAAGATTACAAGTCCAATAGAAATCATGAAAGACATGATTTTAGTTTTCTAAATGATGATATATGTTATATTATTAACATATCTAAATTGGACAATACATCAGACTTGGAACAAAAAGGGATCTTGGGCCATATTTTATTATTGTGGCAATAAGTTTTGGGCTGCCATGTTTGAAGAGAACAGGAATTGGGTCGACAGAAGGCATAGGGCTGCGCAAGATTTTAGAGGGGATATCATATTTTATAATTGGATATTATTATTCAAAGAAAAAAGAGGCCATAACATTATTACTATTATTTTAGTGGGGATACATGACATCAGATGAAAAGATATATACATATTGGGATCTGACATATATTTGGAGGGATATAACTAGGAAGAAAATAATTAAAAGAGGGATTTCCTTGTACGCCAATTTTCTGGGAGGCGGGTATACTGATTGGGCCGAAGCCCATTTGTTTGGGGCATAATTGGCTGCTGCCATACGCATATGGGACGAAAATTATAAAAGCAACATCAGACGCCACTTTCGGGGGAGTAGTCGTACAACAGAGGCACGAAGATCAAGAGACGAGGGCAAAAACACAACAGCATTGAGACGAATTTTGGAGATCTTTGAAGGTGTTTTTGAAGGTTTGGAGTCAAGGAATCATCGTGGAAGGCTAGGGAACACTCGGGTTTGAAGATTTTCGGGTTTTATCTTCTCGTTTATTCTTCTTGTTCAATTGTTCTTTGTTTATTCATGATGAATTCTGAATTATTGATGATTAGTGTGTCTTTTGATACTATGATTGTTGGCTAAAACCGTTAACTACCTAGGCATGACAATAGTTTAAATAAAGTTTGGATTTTTATTCGGTTTTTGATGTGGTTTATGGATTTTCTTGTATTGTAACGGCTATGGAATTTTAACTTGGTGTATATGCATGCTTGATAGTGTTTTATTGTTGTTTATTGCTTCGTATAATCCTTGGTGACGGTCTATATCACATAATAGGGTTGTGCTAGGGTTCTTGATTTAGGTGAGTGTCTATATCACATAATAAGTCATTAATCCTTTAGGGTGAAAATCACGTGAAGTAACCTTAGAAGTAATATTCGGTAATTTAATAAAATCAAGTGTTCTACTAATCTTGTCGCTGTGAGGCTCGAGGTTATTAATAGGTCTCAGTTTGGTTTATAGCTAGGTCTAAGAAATCGGTCTAGTCCTTAAACATTCTCGTGTCTATTAAACCAAGATTAAAATCCATAGTTGGCTTAGACTTTCGCGCTGTGAGGTAGATTGTCTTATTTAGGTACTTTCAAGAAACTAGAGGACTGTGAGGAAATCTAGAAAACCGGTAAGCGTAACAGCCTAGGTAGTGCCATAAGAATCGCCTTGAGAGTGTTTAAGGGGCTTAGTGGTGTCTTAATAGGTTTAGTATCCAAAGATCCCCGTTCCATACCACAAAACTATCGAATAGAAATCCATTCTGAGTTTAGCTTGCATCTAGCCTAGGTAGTCTTCATCATCTCTGGTCAAAGTCTTCGTTCGAGTTCGTGTTAGTTATTTAGCTAATCTAATTACTCGTTATTTGCATTCTTAGGATTTTTAGAAACCCCCCAATCATTTAAACAAATAGTTTGAGTCGTGTCAGTCTTTATAGAGTCTTAGCGTAATCCTTAGAGTCTCGTGGGTTCGATACTCGGACTTACTGTAGCTATACTACATTGATCGGTACACTTGCCGGTTGTGTGGTTTAGTTTTAGATCGAGTCTAAGTTTATAAATTTAAAGCTTAGAGTGTTTAGATTTAGGGTAATTTTAGTTGTTTTTAATTAACCACTCCGTGCACATCACACACCCCCAAAATACCACACGCGGAATCCCCTACGAGGAGTGTGACGCGCCAGCATCCAAGCCACCAATCACATTGAAATCATAGATATATTTGAATAAAACTTTCAACCCTAAGTGTTACAACGTTACAAATAATTCACAGTGTACAGCGGAAGCATAATTCATTTGTTAAGTGTTTATAAACCACATGTAAAAACCTTTAGTCTTGTGTTGCAATTCCATGTATCCCGACCCATGACCACTCCAGCCTTCCAGACAGCAAGTTCCAATGTTACAACCCTATAGACCTGCAAGCATGCAGACAAGTGTGTCAGACGACGCTGGTGAGTTCAAAGTTTTGTTAACGTGTTTAGATACCAGTTACCAGATTAAAACGTTGCACAGTTTCGACGATTTGATTTGATGTTGTTATTAACTCGATTACCGCAAATGGCTAAAAGATGTATTTGCCCAACCCCAATGTCTCTATCAAAACATTGGTCATGCTTTAAGGAAATTAGTTCAGGCCCGTCCTCCCCGGTACGGTGTGAGGGTGCCAAACATAATAGCGCTATCAACTAATAACCTCGTTGCCTCCCCGACAACTATCGGTAGATGTAAGGGGTCTTATGTGATAGACAATGAGTGTAATAACAAACATTCCATTAACCTGATGTTCCTCCCCGGAACGTTACCCGATATCCCTCCCCTGGATGTATGCTTGGAAAAAGAGCAGTGAACTCACCTTAGATTTGCTCGGTATGTTATGTTACCCGTACCATGCTGGTCAACCAAATCCTAATGTGTTTATCACTAATAGTCAGTTCCGTATGCAATGAAACCACACGTTCTACACGTGCAATAAACAAGTATCGTACAAGTATGTATACCCATCTTTTCACATGTTATAACAGTAATTCACGTATTCATAGCATTCATCACATACGAAAAACACACATGTTCTATGAATCACAACATTTTATCATGCAACATGTCAGCCGGTTATCATCAGGAAATCTCATAATAGGTAGTTGGTTCACTTACGAGTTCACATTTCACAAGACACGTGTAGAACATGTGGTTTCATTGCATATAACCAAGACCTGTGCGATTACAATACAACCAGGAAATCTCATAATAGGTAGTTGGTTCACTTACGAGCCCAATATAGATGTGTGACTAATTACGCCTGTGCAATCCAAAGTGTAATAGGCCCAATACAACCAAGACCTGTGCGATTACCATAACAATGTATAACCAATCAAATCAACTTCCCTAATCTCTACATGACCGTCCGCCTAATCTAAGTTCAAACAGTTTACACAATTATCTATATTATCAACATTATCATATGGCCTACTATTCAACTCGTTCCCTTTCCTGGCGAATTACCTCTATGCGACGAAACATCTAGGCGACGAAACACCTAATTTTTGTCGGGATTACCCATGACGTAACATGTATCTTTCGTCGAGACCCATGTTTCGTCGAGCTAAGGGAGTGACGAAAGTCCTTATATTTCAACGAGATCAGTTACACAATTCTAATCAAAACAATTTCAATTTCGATTATTATGAATCTTGATCGTTCAACACATATCCAATGGATTCCCATTCAATAGTTTGATCAATAGCGGCCCAATTAGAATTTGATTAGAATCAGAGATGTCGGCTATCATTCATTTGAGATATCATTTAATTGTTGTCAGAGAACTACTTGATTCAGCCCATGTGTTGATTTTGAAGGGTCCAATAGTAATGTGAATTAGTGGGTTTGGGTCAGAATGCCATTCTTGGTTCAATCAAAGACAATTACTGATTTCACATGGCAATTTTTGTTTAATCAAGAGGTGGTCAGATTCCTTATTGTTTCATGTGACCCAAACCATCTAGTTGAGGCTCACATCCTAAATCAGTTTAATGCTAAGACTCTAAATCACACATCGATCACATATTCTAGTATCAATCAATAAACATCATCAAATAATAACATGATCAATCAGATTCAACGACTGAACTATGGAGGAAACACTAACCAGATTCAACGTAAAACAATGAGACTTCGAGAGGGAATGGGGGCCTGCCGTCGACTTCCAAGAAGTGGGAGAGGGTGTTTAGGGTTTGCTATAATTCCAAATCATAGTTTACGTATATTTCTAAAGCCACTAAAACATCTCGTGTAACCCTCGTGAATAAGTAAAGCATGGAAATTGGGCTTTGGGTTTCGGCCAGTTGGATTTAAGTAGAATGTATGTGTGTATGGGCCGAATAAGATGTATGAGTGTGTGGGCCGACTATGCATGATCCGAGTGTGTGCAACCAATTAATGCAAAGCCTAAACATGTTACTACTAAACATTTAACAACTCAATTATAAGCCTAGACATAATAAATATTTCAATCATTCACATAACGCACTCAAGTTACAACATAAAACGAATTGTGACAGGAAGTTCTACATAGAAAAGGACCTTGAGATTTCGGGTCGTCACAACAGGAGTGAAACCTCTAAAACCTACTAATCACCCATCTCCGTTGTTGACACCTCATTTCCCCTATTTGAACTTTGCGGAACCCGCATCTACTTGCGCCGGTGTTCCCGAGCTACCCCCATCCAATGGTAAAACAACACCCAAACTCATCACCTGGATCTGTGAGTACTACCTTCCACCCCTACGCGACCACCCAACTCACGATCCCGACGCCAGTGTTCCCAATATACCCAAGCTACCAGCGAGCCTCATCCAATGTACGCCCCAGGACCCTAAGGTAACATAATATGATAATGTTATAAACAAAGTTTTATTATTTATGTTTTCTTTTTCTTTTTTCCTTTCTTTTTTATTATTTTAGTAAAAGACGTTTGAAGTTTGGGAGTGGCTCGATAACCACTCAACTTTTACACCAAAGTGGATTTTTTACGTTTTATATATTACGTTATCCTTGAAATGAATTTTACATTACTCCTAAAATTATTTTAGGCTACCCCTCAAATAATTTTATTGGGCTTTAGTTGAAAGCCCACCATTAACTGATAATTAAAATTCTTATAATAAAAAAAAGAGTTAAATGCCATTTTAGTCCCTATGGTTTTAGTCATTTTACCAGTTTAGTCCAAAGGTTTGATTTTTAACCTGTGGATCCAAAAAGGTTTCACCGTTGCCATTTTAGTCCACTGGGTTAACTTCATCCATTTTTTCTGTTAACCAGAAGGGCAATTCGATCATTTTATATGTAATTCTGTTAACTAGAAAGGCAATTCGGCCATACAAAATGACTGAATCGCCCTTCTCGTTAACATAAATAATGAATGAAGTTAACCCAGTGGACTAAAATAGCAACAGTGAAACCTTTTTGGACCCACAGGTTAAAAATGAAACATTTGGACTAAACTGACAAAATGACCCAAACCACAGAGACTAAAATGGCATTTAACTCTAAAAAAAACCTTACAAGTTAAAAGCATACGTGAATTAAAAAGCTAAAAGCCTGAAATCTATTACAAAACTCAAAGCCTTCGATAAAAAAACCTTACAAGTTAAAAGCATCTGTGAATTAAAAGGCTAAAATCCTGAAATCTATTAAAAAACTCAAAGCCTTCTAATTTTATGAGTTGTGGTATATCAATTCTGGGTTGTGGTCCTTTCACCCAAAAAATGATGATATTAGTCTAAAGTTCAAGTCCAAATGTTGCTAATAATGATATACAAGAGAATGAGGATTTTGATCCACTTCAAGTACAAGTATTGCACATAACGATATAAAAGAGAATGATGATATTGGTCCAAATATTTCTTCGCCTTCAATACCAAATAAAATCAATTTGAATTATCTTCTTTCGTATCCCCCGAAAGATCATTTATTATTAGTTATCACCCTAATCAAATAGATGACATAAAAAAGCATATCTTGTTAAAAAGACTTTTGAACCACGAGGGAATCAATTTAAATAATGGTCGGAGACGTTTTAATGTAAAATGGTTTGATATATGTGATTAATTAAAGTATAGCACTAAACAAGAAAAAGCATATTGCTTATGTTGTTACTTGTTTAATGAAAGTGTTGGCAATCAAGGTGGAAGATACTTTTGCAAGTGAAGGCTTTTATAATTGGACTAAATCGGGTTTCTTAAAAGATCATGTTGGGTTACATAACATTTTTTCATAACAAGACGGTGCAATGACAATCTCTTGAACCAAAATCGATCCTATGATGCGAATGTCACTAAGCATAATAAGGAAGAAAAGATTGCAAATCGATATCGATCAACGTGTTCTGTTCGTAGTGCTGGATTCGTGTTAGAAAACTCTTTACCATCTTATGGTCATGATGAATCATAGGATCACTTTCTAAGTTTGACATATCTAAGACAGTGACATTTTCTTAGATGTATCTGACTGATTTTAGTAAAGAAGAAAGAGGGTGTCTTTTGGGTGATCTTATGGTCTTTTATCACACTTTAAAGGAAGATGGTACATTTGCAAAATTATATGGAACGTGTAACCTTGCTCATGTAATGGTAGAAACCGGAAAAAATTATACTTTTCCTTTGGTTTATCAGATATTCAAGCTAGCGTTGGTGTCACGACCCCCGACCACACCCTGGACGGGAGCCATGAGCAGTCAAGTGGTACCGGTGGTTATTTTAAAAATGTTGCAGCAGAAATTTCATCAGGACCGTGAGTTAGGAAAAATATCAGAGTTTAGAAAACACCGGATTTAATTTATTAAATAGAGGGGATAAAATCATGTTTTGAAAGGTAGCTTTAATATGGGATATACCCGAATACGTAAAACAACGTTTAATTTAATTTAATTTATTTGATAAAATAAGCCACTCCTTTAAGCCTTTTGGCGACGTCTCGCCACTCTTGTTTCAATCTACTGTAATTACCTGAAACACGTTTTAAAAACATTTTGGTCAACAGGAAATACCGGTGAGTTCATTCATTTTATACAAAACGACACAGTGTTATAATCTACAGGATTAAGAGCGATTACAATTGCCACTATCTAACAATTATCTGGTCTAGTGTCACACCCTGGTGACTATGGTCATACCACCATTGGGTCCTTTCACCCAATAGTGATGATTATCATTGTTTAGGTTCGTCCACCTAAAAGTGAGAAAACAGTAGTAATGTGCACAATACCCCACTTACTGCCAGTAATTTAAGATAACAAAGACTTATCCCCTGTAAAATATAACTGGAAAACATTTAGGTATTGTAAAACACTTTTGATGAAAAGAGAATGACTCACCTTGTTAGCATATAGTCTTGATTTAACAAGCCTTCGGATTCTATGCCTTTTGATAACTAAGCATCTACTTTCTTTAGAGTTCTGAATCTTCTGATGATTAAATATTTTGTTTGGTAGTAAGTGTATAGTTTGGTGTTTTCTGATAGTTGAACATTTAGTTTAACAGAGTGGAATACGTTTTAGTGTAAAACCATATCAAACCAAACGATGGTCACGAGATCAGAACCTTAACGAAATTCAAACAAAGTATAGTCTTATTCAGACAGTACGTTGGCATTCGTTAGTTGGTTCCCGAATCGATCAGAAAGAATATCGTATGGGTGATTATTGGTTAGAACAGCAACGTATAGAGAGAAGAATAGAAGGAATGATCAAAGAAAAATGAATCCTAAGCTTTCTATTTATAGTAAGAGGATAAGTCTTACCCCTATATAGAATTTTCCTAGATAAGTGTTCCCCAGATAAAGTCTTCCCCAGATAAATCCTTCTCTAGATAATATTTTCCTTAGATAATATCTACCCCATATATACCTATTTTCATGTATATCTATTTTCATGTATATCTATTTAGGTGTTTAATTAACTTTAGTTAATTAATCTTACTTAGCTTAAATAAATCTTGCTTAACTGATTAATTAATCTTACTTAACTTAATTAATCTTACTTAGCTGATTAATTAATCTCACTTAACTTAATTAATCTTATTTAACTGATTAATTAATCTTATTTAACTTAATTAATCTTGCTAAATTAATCTTACTTAATCTTACTTAGCTATTTAACTGGTTAATCTTCCTGAACTGTTTAATTAAGTGATTTACTTAACTAAATTAATTAATTAGCCTGCTTAACTGCTCAGTTTCCTTTCCTGTTAAGTTTCCTTAGTTATTAAGTTTTCTTAATTCCTAAGTTTTACATAACCATTAAATTTACTTAACCATTAAGTTTACTTAATTACTAAGTTTACTTTACTGGTAAGTTATTTGAACTACTATGTTTACTTAATCGCTAAGCATTATGGTTTAACAGCTCCCTAGTGACGAATTCTAATTTTCTAGATACAATGGAACTCGTATTAGTGTATTAACTCATTTCAACTTTAAAGATAATCACGAGGTCGAAACCCTCACAACGAATGACAAAGTATAGCCAGATATTGGCAGCACTTAAACATCCATTGGATCAGTTTTAATTAATCGGATACAGTATCGTGTCAGTGATTAGAGTTATTATCCTAATAACAAGCAGAGTTTCGGGGTTTAGATTATAATACCGGGCTACTATTTTGCTATAGTGGAAGCTAAGAGAAAGAAACGAATTGCACGATTTCAACTGAAGCTCGAAGACCTTATTTATAGGGCTGGAAATGGGGCTCGTCGCGGCCCGCGAAGCCTATCGGCTTCTCCTTCGCGTCCCGCGAGGGAGTCTGGGTCGGCTGAGTCATCAATAGTCTTGATATGTGTAACGACACGTGTCCCATATACTTATCCGGAGATTCCAAGGCTGTCGCGTCCCGCGTAAGCTCTGCTTACTCTTACGCGGCCCGCGAGAGATGGATAAATTTGGATTTTCTTGATTTTTCACAAGGAGTAGGTTTTTAGGGGTCCGGGTTTCCACTTACGGAGTATTGTGGGAGTTTTTCATGCAGTTCCTTACATCCTCCCCACCTTAATAAAAATCTCGTCCTCGAGATTTACTGGAACAAGTATGGTTACTTCCGTCTTATCTTCGATACCCAAGTATGTTCTTGTCCACGCTTTAAGTCCTATTTCACCCTGAACAGAACTAATCTTGTATGTTTTTGGAATTCTCATAATTGACTAATAAGGTCTTTCAATTAAAATTGCATTTACTTCTATATCTTGAAGAGATACTATTAAGAATTTGTCAGCTAAGCATTTCATTAAATTTTCATACATGAAACACATCATGTATACCTGTTACTTCTTCTAGAAATTTTAGCTGATAGGTTACTGGTCCACTTTGCTTAGTTACTTTAATGGTTTGACATTCCTTGGACTTAACTTTCCTTTCTTACCGAATCAGTCTATTCTTTTCTATGGAGAACTTATTGTATCATTCTTTTTCTGATTTTGAAATTCTAACAGTTTGTCGATCTAATGGCCTGATAGCTGATTTTCTCTTATTTCTGTCCAACTTACTGGATGGTACCTTCATCCATAAGGTGCTTCAAACGGGTAACACTAATATTTGTAGCCCAATTATTGAAAAATATTATAAGTGATAGATGATAGTCCTACTTTCATTAATATTTATCGCACATGTATTTAGCATGTCTTTCTATGTTTGTAGTGTTCCTTCACTCTTCTCAAAATAAGTCGGGTTAAAACTTTCCCAAAAATGAGAAGTGAAATGACTATCTTGATTTAATACAATAGCTAACGGGATTCTATGTAATGAGACCATTTGATCCTTACATAACTTAACTAAGCATTTTATACTAAAGGGTTTCCTTCATTGGTAGGGATTAAGCAGACTTGGTTAATCGATCCACAATCTCCCAGATTGTGTTGTTACATTTTCTTATGTTGGGTAATTTGGTAACAATATCCATTTGTTATCAATCCCTTTTCCATACTGACACTTCTAATCATTGAAGTCAACCTAAAGGTTTCTAATGTTCAGTTTTAACTTGCTAACAGATTAAATACTTAGAGATATAACTTGCTATCTATCAGTAATTCTTATAAAACTCTTGATACCTCATGTCACTTACACGATGCAACAAATACTTAGTTCTATGAGCTCCTTCGAGAATTCCTTCTTATAGGTTTCCTTGATTAGTACCTAAATTCTTTTCTTATGGAATCTCCAAATTCCATTAGTTCCTTTTTCTGATTCCTTTATTATTCCTTTAAAATCCTTCAGCATCATTCTTGATTGCTGTGTTCTTTGGTACTATTTAATTGTTTCATTAAATCTATTCGTACTTTAATCTAAGAGCACGTACTTGTTTCGGCTTCTTATGAAACTTATGTCTTAAAACATCAACTACTTCCTCAGTCTTAACTTTGTGATATAACAAGCGGTGTTGTTCCTAGTCTCAGACGAATTCTGAGTTTCTCCTCACGATCGGGTGATAGTCTAAGTAGATCCTATGGGAAAACGTCGGAGTATTCCGATATTACCGGAATTTCTTTCAGTTCAATGCCTCTAGTGTTAATGAACTACGAGACCATATACGCTATGTCTTACTTCCATGCATAACTCGTAGCTTTCATCACAGAGATGAAATTTGTCGGCTGGTCTGTCTTGTCTCCTTGTGGTCACTTCTCCGGTTGGCTTGCAAATCTAAACCTAAGTCAGCAATCACTTCAGGAATCATTGTTGCCGTTTTATTCCTTTTTATGAAGCAGATAGGATTTCCTTTATGTCAGTTCTTTCCATTTCATGGCATACGTCGTGATCATGTGTTTCGAAGATCGGGTCTCACTATCTTAATGTCTAAAATTTGAAGCATACATTACTTCATTCTTCTTAACATATATACTAATGGTTATGACACTTCAGTCCTTTAAGCCCATGTATTGTTGTAGCAATTCTTTTATTACTGGTAATCCTAGTAGGATTATAGGTGAAGAGTCTTTGTAAGTGCATCTAGTCGTGGTTACTTTTATCTTTGCAAGAGTTCTTAAAGAAAGTAGAATTAATCTTATTAGCGTAAATTTTGAGATGCTTTGTGCCTAGCACAATTTTAGCTACATGTTTCCTAATGCGTTAATAATCTAAAGTAGCGCAAAGGGAATTCTTATACTTTCGATGGCATCCCAACATAAGGGGTTCATATACATCTTGTCGCATGAGTTACGAGACGGATGATCAATTGAAATAATTTTCAACATCGGAGTTATAGATGTATACGAGAGATTCCTAATAAGGAGATCTAAAAATTATGCTCGTGATTTATTCTAAATTGTCAATTCTTATGGTTTTTGGATTTCCTTATAGATATACATATCTATATAATCATATTTTTCACATACTGTAATATACATCCCATTCATAAGGTCAATGTATTTAACAGATTCATATTGCCAAAAACAAGTCAGACATCAGGTCATGATACTATTTATGGAATTCTGTCACTTGTTTGACATATCCTATACCCCATCTTACCCGGTTCTCGCCGGAGAGGTAACCCCATCTTACCCGGTTCTCGCCGGAGAGGTAATTTGAATTTCCCATAAATAGATCTTTCTTAAATCATGAATTTGAAAGTGCATCTTTTATTATGACTTGCATCAAGAAGCAAGGAAATTAGTATTCTCATGATGGATCATATTCTAGAACCAAGTAGTACCAATAAACAAGAAATAACAGTGGCCAAGTGTTATTGCTTATTTACCATACTTGCAACGTTCTAGTCATCATCCCCACGGCATACCAATAGCCATCACACTTTATTTATGCAAGTAATTAGCTTATCTCGAGGCTAATACTATCCTAGTTGCTACCAAATAATAATTTCCTAACTCTTTCGTTTAAGCTTAGGTATTATTACAACACCTAATTGCTTAAATCAGTGGCTTGGCTCTGATACCACCTTCTGTCACGACCCCTGACCACACCTTGGACGGGAGCCGTGAGCAGTCAAGTGGTACCGGTGGTTATTTTAAAAATGTTGCAACAGAAATTTCATCAGGACCGTGAGTTAGGAAAAATATCAGAGTTTAGAAAACACCGGATTTTATTTATTAAATAGATGGGATAAAATCATGTTTTGAAAGGTAGCTTTAATATAGGATATACCCGAATACGTAAAACAATGTTTAATTTAATTTAATTTATTTGATAAAATAAGCCACTCCATTAAGCCTTTTGGTGCCGTCTCGCCACTCTTGTTTCAATCTACTGTAATTACCTGAAAGGCGTTTTAAAAACATTTTGGTCAGCAGGAAATACTAGTGAGTTCATTCATTTTGTACAAAACGACACAGTGTTATAATCTATAGGATTAAGAGCGATTACAATTGCCACTGTCTTACAATTATCTGGTCTAGTGTCATACCCTGGTGACTATGGTCATACCACCATTAGGTCCTTTCACCCAATAGTGATGATTATCACTGTTTAGGTTCGTCCACCCAAAAGTGAGAAAACATTAGTAATGTGAACAATACCCCACTTACTGCTAGTAATTTAAGATAACAAAGACTTACCCCCTGTAAAATATAACTGGAAAACATTTAGGTATTGTAAAAAACTTTTGATGAAAAGAGAATGACTCACCTTCTTAGCATATAGTCTTGATTTAATAAGCCTTCAGATTCTATGCCTTTTGATAACTAAGCATCTACTTTCTTTAGAGTTCTGAATCTTCTGATGATTAAATATTTTGTTTGGTAGTAAGTGTATAGTTTGGAGTTTTCTGATAGTTAAACATATAGTTTAACAGAGTGGAATACGTTTTAGTGTAAAACCATATCAAACCTAACGATGGTCACGAGATCAGAACCTTAACGAAATTCAAACAAAGTATAGTCTTATTCAGACAGCACGTTGGCATTCGTTAGTTGGTTCCCCAATCGATCGGAAGGAATATCGTATCGGTGATTATTGGTTAGAACACCAACGCATAGAGAGAAGAATAGAAGGAATGAGCAAAGAAAAATGAATCCCAAGCTTTCTATTTATAGGTAAGAGGATAAGTGTTACCCCTATATAGAATTTCCCTAGATAAGCGTTCCCCAGATAAAGCCTTCTCTAGATAATATTTTCCTTAGATAATATCTACCCCATATATACCTATTTTCATGTATATCTATTTAGATGTTTAATTAACTTTAGTTAATTAATCTTACTTAGCTTAAATAAATCTTGCTTAACTGATTAATTAATCTTACTTAACTTAATTAATCTTACTTAGCTGATTAATTAATCTCACTTAACTTAATTAATCTTATTTAACTGATTAATTAATCTTATTTAACTTAATTAATCTTGCTAAATTAATCTTACTTAATCTTACTTAGCTGTTTAACTGGTTAATCTTCCTGAACTGTTTAATTAAGTGATTTACTTAACTAAATTAATTAATTAGCCTGCTTAACTGCTCAGTTTCCTTTCCTGTTAAGTTTCCTTAGTTATTAAGTTTTCCTAATTGCTAAGTTTTACATAACCATTAAATTTACTTAACCATTAAGTTTACTTAATTACTAAGTTTACTTAACTGGTAAGTTATTTTAACTACTATGTTTTCTTAATCGCTAAGTATTCTGGTTTAATAGCTCCCTAGTGACGAATTCTAATTTTCTAGATACAATGGAACTCGTATTAGTGTATTAACTCATTTCAACTTTAACGATAATCACGAGATCGAAACCCTCACAACGAATGACAAAGTATAGCCAGATATTGGCAGCACTTAAACATCCATTGGATCAGTTTTAATCAATCGGATACAGTATCGTGTTAGTGATTAGAGTTATTACCCTAGTAATGAGCAGATTTTCGGGGTTTAGAATATAATACCAGGCTACTCTTTTGCTATAGTAGAAGCTAAGAAAAAGAAAAGAATTAAACGATTTCAACTGACGCTCGAAGAACTTATTTATAGGGCTGGAAATGGGGTGCATCGCGGCCCGCGAGGGAGTCTGGGTCGGCTGAGTCATCAATAGTCTTGACACGTGTAATGACACGTGTCCCATATACTTATCCGGAGATGCCAAGGCTGTCGCGCCCCGTGTAAGCTCTGCTTAACTCTTACGCGGCCCGCGAGAGATGGATAAATTTGGATTTTTTTGATTTTTCACAAGGAGTAGGGTTTTAGGGGTCCGGGTTTCCACTTACGGAGTATTGTGGGACTTTTTCGTGCAGTTCCTTACAGTTGGTTTTACTAGTTGTAACCGCTATCGTTGAAAGAAATTTTTCTAAAATGAAGTTTATCAAGAACTAGCCGAATAATGGTAAAAGGCTGAGGAAGAACACTTACAAGCATTCAAGGGAAGTTTATAACTTTAGGAAGGAGGCCTTTATGAAGAGAAGCATCTCCAAAGTAATAGAGATTAAAAAAATGAATGGTGTGAATGGAATATGAAATCTTGAAGCCTATTTATACTAATCATCAAGAATGTGCCAAGTGTCCCCTTATGTGCTTAGGAGTTGATTAGTGGTAGGACACTTGTTAGCATGAGGATTAAGGTAGAAATTTGCAAGCTAGGTGGCAAGAATTGCTGCAAGCTGCTGCCAGCCAAACTTCTACTGTCAGCGTACCCCTTAGAGACCGTAAGGGGTGCCATACAGCCCGTAAGGGACCTGGCACGCAGAATGTTTTTGAAGACCCCTTATGGATGGCAAGGGGTTATGGTTACCGTCCGTAAGGACCTTCAAAAACCCAAAAATTTGGTTTTTGATAGATTTTGCCCCTCTACTTCGAATCTATATTATTTTTATGATTTTTAACCCTTTTTTATTATTATAACCACTCTCCTTCAACATATCTAAATCATATGGAGAGTTCTAGACAAGTATCACTATAGGATTCGATCTAAAATATCGGGGGTACTTTTGTCTTATTTCATTTAACTTAAAAGAAATCTCGTCCTTGATATTTTATTTTAATAATTGGGGGTACTTTTGTCTTATTTCATTTAACTTCCTAAGTGTTCTTATTGACAACTCTGGGATTTCCATTCGACATTCACATTAGGGATTATTTTATTACGGAGTCTTTTAACCTATCGATCCTCAATCGATAAAGGTTTCTCAATGAACCTCAGGTTTTCATCGATCTGCACATCATGGTGCTGCATAGCTAGCGACATATCTGCTAAACATTTCTTCAAATTTTGAAATATGGAATACATCATGGGTTCCACTGAGTTCCTCAGGTAGCTTAAGCCTATAAACTACGGAACCGAAACATTCGATTATCTCAAACGGTCCATATATATCTTGGGCTCAATTTTCCCTTCTTTCCAAATCTCATGACACCTTTCCAAGGTGATACTTTCAATAATACTTTGTCCCCGATTTGGAACTTAAGATGTTTTCGCCTCTTGTCAGCATAGCTCTTCTGCCTATCACGTGCAGCTTTGAGCCTATCACGGATTTATATAATCTTATCAGTGGTTTCAAGGACTATCTCAGGTCCAAACATATGGCTTTCTCCATATAAGGTTTCAAATGGTGCAGCATTGATACTTGTATTGCAACTTTTGTTATAGGAGAATTCTATCAGTGGTAGGTGATCATCCCAGCTACCACCTAGATCAATGACACATGCTTTCAGCATGTCTTCGAAAGTTTGGATTGTACGCTCACTTGACCATCTGTCTGTGGATGGTAAGCCGTACTGAAATTTAATCGTGTGCCTATAGCTTGTTGGAAACTTTTCCAAAAATGGGATGTATATCTGGTATCTCTATCGGATACTATGGATACTGGCACATCATGAAGGGACACTATATGATCCACATATAATTTGGCCAATTTGTTTGAACTAAAGTTTCCTTAATTGGTAGAAAGTGGGCTGACTTAGTCAATCTATCGACCATCACCCAAAACGTGTCATTGCCATGTTTTGTCTTTGGTAACTTGGTAATTAAACCTATTGTTACCATTACTCATTCCCATGTAGGTATTTCAAGTTGTTGTAGCAAAGCTTACAGTTTCTGATGTTCGGTCTTAACTTGCTAACACATTAGACAATTAGCTACATAGGTGGCTATGGGCTTCTTCATGCTCATCCACCAATAATTCTTGTTCAAATCCTGGTACATTATATCTCCTCCAGGATGTACTGAAAATTTGGAATTGTGTGATTTCTGGAGAATCGGATCTTTGAGTCCTCCGAAAATGGGAACCCATATTCTATCATTAAATCTTAAGATTCCATCATTTCCTGGTGTTAACTGATCAATAGTTCCACCTAATCCTTCATTAGAAGCATTTGCTTCTAATAAGGCTTGCTTCTGAACCTCAAGTAGTTACTCATTTAAACTGGTTCGTAGCTCAATTCTCTTAGCATGAACCCTAATTGGTTCAATTCTATCCTTAAGGGGTGCCATACAACCCGTAAGGGACCTGGCACGCAGAATGTTTTTGAAGACCCCTTATGGACCGCAAGGGGTTATGGTTAGCGTCTTCTCCAAGACACGACCTCCAAATTGTAGTAAAGCATGAGCTCGTGCTCCGCAACGAACGGAATGAGACCGCAAGGCGTGAATGGTTGTGACAACTCATTTTTACAAGGCCTTTTCTGTACATTAGCTTCTTCCACGCTTGGTGTTACGCTGTAAATTAATTGTACGTATGATAAAAAGTAATAAACATGTTTTTGTTTAGATGTTATAAGTGGATATGTGTTTTGTTAACTTAATTGCACAAGACTTTCAAGTCGCACACTCACCTCCACGACCACACACTCCTTCGTCGGTGTGGACTTGATCTTGGCCCAAAAACCCTTCTCGATCCACAGCCCACATGGAGCACAAAGCCGGGCCCGACTCGCATACACACAAGGGTATGTGTGTGTGTTTCCCATAATTATCAAAGCACAAACATAACACAATATAGCAAACCCTAAACTCTCTTCTTCCCTCATTCGAAGTCGACGACGGTCCCCTCACATTCGAAGCTTCATCTCCTTTGTTCGGTTACTCTCCTTCAATTCCGTATCTCGGTAAGTGAACTTATTCAGAGATTGATTTGGATTCAAAATGTAATCGCCTGTGAATATGTTGTTGCTATATTTGTTTGTATGATCTCATGTTGTGGTGTTCGATTATGTTGTTGCATGTTGATGGATGAGGAATGTTATGACCTAGGGTTTTTGATAAACAACATGGTTGATTATGGTTTAAATCAAATGTTTAATACCTAATGAATCAGGTTGTATGATAGGGATGTGTTCATGATGAATAACTAGAAAACTAGGATTTGCATGATAAAAGATTTCGATGTTTTGCTGGATATGAGTGCTTTGATGTTCATAAATATGTGTAAATGATTGATTGTTATCGATGGCTTGCTAATGATGATGAATGAATAAACCGGTTGATTAAGAATTATTGAAATAATCATGTTAATTGATTTCATTTGAATATGGTTAAATGGCATAATGGTCTAGGGTTCATACGGACTAATGTAAAATGGTAATTGTTTGAAGTGATTGTGCAAACATAAGTGTATAACCGATTTCCATAAGTTACGGCATAACATAACTGACCGCACACTAAATTGTCACACACTAGGGTGTAGTACAATCTAAATTGCATGTTGTACAACCATCTGATGTACTTACGCTGACCGCACACTCGACGCTCGCAAGCCGGTAAAATGTACACACTGGACTACATAAGGTACAACTAATAGATGCATAACCGCACACAATGGTGGAGTCGCACACTCTCATGAGTGTTGTACACCTTAGTTGGCCACACACTCACGTAAACACTTAGAGTCTTGGGCCGCACACTCTTTTACAGTGGGCTAATCACTGAGATTGGGCCACACACACAAAATGGACCGCACATTTGGTGGGTCGCATAATCAGGGTAAATCGTACACTTCAATTGGAACTGCACACTCAACTGTAATAGGCTGTGTACAATTGGGCCGCATATAAGTTGGACTCGTACACTTATACGAGGGTCGCACACTTGTGACGGCCCTTATGTTGGGCCATACACTTAAACCGTACATTTTTGGACCTTCGATATGGTTTCGTATTTGACTGTTATGATATACGAGTTATGCTATGATCATTGTTTGTATGCAACGTGTTAGAATACGTGTAGAACAATACGTGTTTTACATGAATATGAGCCTGACTTGTATGGTAACCATAATAGGACGTGGTTGACCACATTAGCTCAAGTGACCTTTATCTGCCGAGCTAAACTAAGGTGAGTTCACACTTTTTATAAAAGCATGTATTCCCATTGGATTGGGAACGGAACAAACAGCAACTATCCCCTTGTGTGGGATACAACTACATATTCTCCTTGGGTAGGATACGGGACACCCTGTCTCCTTGTGTGGGACAACATGTTAATTTACTATTATACTACATGTCTTAAGTGTACTAGATGAAATTCTATCTGAAAGTCCCTCCACATTTATACCGATTAATCGCCAGTTCAATGGCGAACGAGATATTAGTTGAATAGCGCTATTAGGTTTAACAAACCTCACACCATGCCGCAGAGGACGGGCGTGAACTAGTATGCCTGGGCACTAGTCAATGACGATAGACATTGACGCGGGGCACTAAACATAACCACAATTATTTTCGGTATGGAAACGGGTTTAATAGCTTAAAAATGTGGGGTAGCTCCCCATGACATGTTTTATAAGAACAGAGTAATTTAACTAACTTATGTTTTTGGAACAAAACTAAACAACTATGAACTCGCCAACATTTTGTTGATACTACTACATGCTTTGCAGGTCGTTAGGTTATTTGCTGGAGCTTGCATGGAGGAATGGTCGTTGTGGAGATGAACCGTTGTGGGGTTCATGATAAACACTATGAGACTTTAAACTTTTACTTTGGTTTTGAACGTAATGCTTCAGCTGTTAATTTAGACTTTGTTTTGAACTGTTGGACACTAATCATATTGATTATGTGGTTTTATTTACTTTATTCAAATTATTCAATGTGATTGGTGGCATGATCCTGGTCAGTCACACGCCTCGCGGTAGTACTCCACATGTGGATTTTGGGGTGTGACAGATTGGTATCAGAGCCATTGGTTATAGTGAAGTCGGTTTTAAAAAGGGAAAACTCTTTTTGAGAAAAACCAGACTATAACCTGATCAGTACTCAACGACCCACAATGACACCTCGCTCCTCGTGCAAGGCTCAATACTCTAGATGGTATAATCATGTATATGCTTAGTTCTTAGGGCATTAGTTGCAAGATACCTGTTAACCCTAGTGTGCTCTCTTAACACTCAACGGCTTACTTGGAACTTTATGTGCTTTTATCAAAACTCTCCTCTGTTATTCCTCTCACACTTCCGCGTCATCGATCTCACCTTGTGTTTTGTGGATGTGAAGATCATGAGTGGACGCGGTAGAGGACGTGGTGGTGGTATCAACTTGACTCAGGACCAGTTCATAGCCCTGATCAATGCACGGGTTACATAAGCTCTAGCAACCCAACCAGGAGTTAAAGCCTACCATTCAGAACTACCCTAGGATGTCTAGATCCTACCCTCGTGACATTCTGTCATTCTTAACCATACTTCTTTCTTCCTACGCGACAGGTCAACCTGCTCAACCTCGAGCATGCACATTCAAGACCTTTATGGATTGCAGACCTAGCTCTTTTAACTGTTCTAAGGGAGCCATGTGTCTTCTACACTGGTTTGAGAAGATTGAGTCCGTCTTTGAGATGTATGAATGCCCTGTCAACAACTGGGTTAAGTATGCTACTGGAACACTCGAAGGAAGTGTGCTCCCCTGGTGAAACGCACAGGTGCAGATGCTGGGTTTGGCGGCTGCCAATGCCACTCCCAGGAACGAGTTTAAAGAGCTGATAAAGGAAGAGTATTGTTATAGAGATGATATTCACAAGCTTGAGGTGGAATTCTACAATCTGAAGATGGTGGGGTCTGAGTTAGAATCATATATGAAGAGATCAAATGACCTAGCTGCACTTTGTCCCAACATGGCTGATCCCGCTTACAAGCGCATCGAGCTCTATATCAAGGGTTTAGTACCATAGATACAAAGCATGGTAACCTCATCAAACCTTCCAACGATTCAAGGTGTTATCCTACTGGCACACCGTCTCACTGACCAGGCGATCGAACAGAACAAGCTACCCAAGCGGATTAGTGCTACTACTGATGCTCCAAGAGACAACAAACGCAAGTGGGATAGAAACTCCAGCAAGGGTTCTAGCTCCTCTCAACCCCAGTCACAGCAAAGAAAGACAGAAGACAACAAGAGCCCCAATCAATAAGTTGCGACTAATCAAAACCAAGGTGGGTACAAGGGGAACCACCCTAAGTGCAATCGTTGTAACTTGCACCACAGTGGACCATGTGATAAGAATCGTTGTCAGAGGTGCAACAAGCCAGGGCATGCAGCAAAGGATTGTAGGAGTCTGTATCCTGCAAGGCAGAATCAGCAACAACAACAAGCCCCACAGAACCAGCAGCAGCAACAGGGTAACAACAGGTAATGCTACCAATGTGGAGCAGAAGGGCACTTCAAGAGAAATTGCCCTTAGTTAAATCAGAACCGCAACAATAACAACAACAACCAGGGCAATGGGAATAACAACAGGAACAACAATGAAGACATTGGCGCTAGGGGATGAGCATTTGTACTTGGAACTAGAGAAGCGAGGAACGACCCCAACGTTGTGATGGGTAAGTTCCTACTAGACGACCACTTTGTTTCTGTATTGTTTGATTCTTGAGCCGATATTAGTTATGTGTCCTTATGGGACAATAAGATGCTTAAACCTACCCCAACTCCCCTGAACCCCAAGCATGTTGTCGAACTAGCTAATGGTAAAAGCCTTGAGGCTACACACATTGTCAAGGATTGTAAACTCGTTCTATCTAGTCACCGACTTTTTTCATCAATCTCATCCCCATTATTCTTGGTAGTTTTGATGTCATCATCGGGATGGATTGGTTATCCGAGCACCAAGCGGAGATACTCTGTAAGGAAAAGATTGTCCGCATTCCTCGTTCTAGCGGTGAACCCCTCACGATTCATGGTGACAAGAGTGGTGCTGTTGTAGGCATCATTTCGTTTCTAAAGGACCAAAAGTGGGGTCAAACTGCCATTCTAGCCATCATCACCAACACCCAAGCCAAAGAGAAGAAGATTGAAGATATTTCTGTTGTTCGTGACTTTCCTGAGGAATTACCCGGTTTCCCACCACATCGTCAAGTCGAGTTTCAAATCGAGCTAACTCCTGGAGCGGCACCTATAGCTCGTGCACCCTATCGGTTAGCCCCAGCTAAATTGGAGGAGCTGTCCACACAATTACAAGAGCTATTGGATAAGGGTTTCATTTGTCCTAGCTCGTCGCTCGGGGGAGCCCCCGTATTGTTTGTTAAGAAGAAAGACGGTACCTTCCGTATGTGCAAAGACTAGCGTGAACTCAACAAGGTGACCGTGAAGAATCGTTACCCACTTCCATGCATCGACGATCTGTTCGACTAGTTGCAACGATCGAGCTTCTATTCCAAGATTGATTTGAGATCGGACTATCATCAACTGATAGTCCGAGACGAAGATATCTCCAAAACAGCATTCAGGACTAGGGATGAGCAAATGGTACCCAGTACCGGTACCAAATTTACCGAACCAGATACATTTTCTGTACCGACTTTTGACATTTTTGATACCGGTTCGGTACCGGTATTTACCTGTTTTTACCCTCAAATACCGGTACCGTACCGGTACCAGTACCGAACCGTACCATACCTGGTATATTCGGTACCGGTACCGGTACCTACTTTTGGGGATTTTCGGTACCAGTACTTTTGGTTTCGTTACCGATTCGGTACCGAGCTCATCCCTATTCAGGACTCGTTACGGACACTACGAGTTTCTTGTTATGCCATTTGGGTTGACGAACGCACCTGCGATTTTCATGGATCTCATGAACCGAGTGTGCAAACCTTATCTTGACAAGTTTGTTATTGTTTACATCGATGACATCTTGATTTACTCCAAGAGTCAGGAGGAACACGAGTAGCATTTACGCCTTATCCTGGAGCTTCTACGAAACAAGTAACTCTACGCCAAGTTCTCGAAATGCGACTTTTGGCTTCGAGAAGTCCATTTCCTTGGTCATGTGGTTAATGAAGATGTGATTCATGTCGATCCAGCTAAGATTGACTCGATCAAGAACTGGCCAGCACCCCGAACACCAACTGAAATCCGTCAATTTTTGGGATTGGCGGGATATTACCGAAGATTCATCCAAGATTTCTCGAATATTGCGCAACCTCTTACCACTTTAATTCAGAAGGGTGTTACCTACCGATGGGGTGGTGCTCAAGAATCTGTGTTTCAGCAACTGAAGGTGAAACTTTGTAGTGCACCTATTCACTCGTTACCCAAAAGCACAGACGACTTTGTTTTCTACTATGATGCTTCCATCCAAGGGCTTGGTTGTGTGTTAATGCAACACGAGAAAGTCATTGCTTATGCGTCATGCCAACTCAAGGTTCATGAAAAGAACTACACTACCCACGATTTGGAGCAGGGAGCTGTAGTATTCGCACTCAAGATATGGAGACATTACCTGTACGGTACCAAGTGCACCATCTACACCGATCACAAGAGTCTTCAGCATATCTTCGATCAAAAGGAGTTGAACATGCGACAGCGTTGATGGGTCGAACTTCTGAATGATTATGAGTGCGCGATCAGATATCACCCAGGCAAGGCTAACGTTGGAGCTGATGCCCTCAGCTGAAAGGAAACAAAACCTAAGCGTGTACGTGCGTTACAACTTACTATTCACTTCAATCTTCCTACTTAAATACGAAATGCTCAGGTTGAAGCATTGAAGGAAGAAAACCTCCTCGCTGAATCCCTACGGGGCATGGAGAAACAACTTGAATGCAAGGAAGACGACACTTACTACTTCCTGGAACATGTATGGATTCCAGTCTATGGAAACCTACGAGAGCTTGTGATGGACGAAGCACACAAGTCCCGCTACCCAGTACATCCTGGTTCTGATAAGATGTATCATTACCTCAAAACCTTATACTGGTGGCCTAGAATAAAAGCTAGCATTGCCAAGTATGTAGGCAAATGCCTGACCTACACAAGGGTCAAGCTCGAATATCAGAAGCCATCAGGGTTACCAATGTTGGTGCATGCGTCTGTCGACTTCGTCTTGTATCGATTCTTGTATTGTATTAGTTAGTTCAAGGCACGAAAAACGAGAAATGTGTTTTTATACGTATTTTGCTTGAAATGACACAAGGTCATTTCATGCGAAATCAAGTGGGTAATTCCGCTTGAAATTAACACGATTTCGTTTGAACTAATTTCGTGCAGAATTAGATTCCGTTTGAACCATTTCAAACGAAATAACCCAGCCTATAAATACCTGATGTGCATTGACATTTGTAACAATTCTGATTCCAGTAGCGAAGCTTTGCCGAAGTGTCTACAGCATGGTAATTGATCTGTTATTAATCAAAAGACAGTTTAAAGTGATATTCTAGCTGAATTAAACTTGATACGTCTGTTTCTGCCTTTCGTATTGAGAAAAATTCTTCTGATCGACTCGTTTGGGTCTGAAAACGATCCTACAACTCTTCTGCCGGAGCTTCTAGGTTGGTAAGAGTGGAGCAGGAATCGGCATCTTTCTTGAGAAATTCACGTTTGTGATATTTCGACTTATAAGTGGTAAATCAGGGACATTAAGTTGTACTTTATTTTCTACAAGTGATATTTGGTGTTTGAACTTAAAATTGTTACATTTTTTAAGCGGTTGATAGAACAAAGTGATGAATTGAACCTCTAACCCACAAGTGGTTTAAGAAATCAACAAATTTTTTTCCGGAAAAACCATTTGATTAAAACAAACTTAAGTATTTTGAAATCATAATGGGAAAATTTTTTGTTGTGAGGGGGAGTTCTGATTGTTTATGCCAAGTGGATGGTGAATTGAAGCGATTCACAACAGTTGTCACGTTTCTTGTACAGTTTGTTTTCAAATTTCTTCTAAATGATTTTGCATTTTAGGGGGAGTAAGAATTTTCAGAAAATCCAAAAACATTAGAAAATTTGAAAAAGTCAAAAACATGATAAAATCAAAAATGAGTTTTGTTGTGAAAAAGAGGAAATGATAGTACATCAGCGGACATTCACGGCATGCTAAAGAATTGGAAAGTCAAAATGTAATAAACGGTCTCACTGATGATGTGCCAGTAGGTTTTTACACATTTAGTAGATTGTGACAAGATATAAACCTAAATTTCAAACTTACTTATATCGTGGGGAACATCTCTCGGATATATGGGTAACCCCCGAAATCTTGTTTGAAAGGTCCCTCTTTCTGAGATACTAGGTCTTTATACTCAGTGATATCTGGGGTATTATACTGGGACTTTTGATTTTGCGGAAGCAATGGCCTAGTCCCCGGAGAATACTTTACGCTTGCTTGAAATATAGCACCCCCCTCAGCATAAAAAATGATGAAACATTGAAAAATGCTAATCATGTGCTGTTGAAGAAAAGATCCTCTAAAGGGGACACACCGAAAAGTCGAAGCCGTTATCTCTCTGATTTTGCGGAAGCAATAGCCTGAGCTATCATGGCCTCGCAATTAACCCTTTACAGATATCATCTAGGTATATTCACATGTAAGACTGAATATTGGGATCTGGATACGGGAGTATATTCTGAGGTGGGACACGCAAATAAGTTTAAGTCTCTAAAACATTAATCTCATATCTCGAAGCAGTTGAACTTTGTGTGAAAACTTTAGTGGATCAGTATACTGACAATCTAAGTGAATCGTTTAGAACTTAAAATGTTTAAAGCTTAACGGTTTTGATGATTTGTCTCAAAAACTGATATGATCCTCTTACACAAACTCGCAAAAATATTGTTTGTAAATATTTCTGTATTGTATTTTTACACACTGAAAATCTTAGAAAAACCAAAAAAGATTGTGTTTTAGCATAAATTTTTGAAAAATTCAAAAAGATTTTTGACAACTAATGTTGAAGAGCTGATTTTCAAAATTCCGAGTGCTATACATGATGAACAGGTTTGGGAGAGTTTGTGTGAAGAAATTATTACAAGTGTTTTTCAAAGAATAAAAGTTTTATATGTGTACATACAAGTGATCATCAGAAACTTTTAAATGTTAAATCATTTTATTTTTGAATTTGGTAAATATATTTGTCAAATTTTAAATTTGTGAAATTTATTGTGAGGTAGAGGATGTGCAGGTAAGCCAGGTTTAAATCTTGAACCTGTGGAAGCCAGTCTAAGCACATTTTAAGGGGGAGTCTGTAGTTGAATAGAGCCAGATTCTGATCCTGGAACTGATGTTCATGCAAGCTGATGATGCTGATGAACTTAAGGAATCAAGAGAATTAGAGAGAGATTAGAGCCAGATCGAGATTCTGGAGAAGAGAAGAGAAGAGAGAGATTTGAATATGCTTTACATTGTTAGATACTTCAAAAGAGGTCAAGAAGACTGATAAAGACTGAAGATTGAAGACTCGACACTGAAGACTTCGTCAACATTCGAGGGGGAGTATGTTGGTGCATGCGTCTGTCGACTTCGTCTTGTATCGAATCTTGTATTGTATTAGTTAGATCAAGGCACGAAAAACGAGAAATGTGTTTTTATAGGTATTTCGCTTGAAATGACACAAGGTCATTTCATGCGAAATCAAGTGGGTAATTCTGCTTGAAATTAACATGATGATTTCGTTTGAACTAATTCCGTGCGGAATGAGATTCCGTTTGAACCATTTCAAACGAAATCACCCAGCCTATAAATACCTGATGTGCATTGACATTTGTAACGATTCTGATTCTGGTAGCGAAGCTCTGCCGAAGTGTCTACAACATTGTAATTGATCTGTTATTAATCAAAAGACAGTTTAAAGTGATATTCTAGCTGAATTGAACTTGATACGTCTGTTTCCGCCTTTCGTATTGAGAAAAACTCTTCTGATCGACTCGTTTGGGTCTGAAAACGATCCTACAACCAACATGGAAATGGGAGCAGATTTTCATGGATTTCGTCACTGGTTTACCTAGATCTGAACAAGGGAACGACACCATTTGGGTGATCGTAGACCGACTGACTAAATCTGCACATTTCCTAGCGATCAAGGAAACCGACAAGTTTTCGACACTCGCAGATATCTATTTGAAAGAAGTAGTCGCTAGGCACGGAGTGCCAATTTCAATCATCTCTGATCGTGATCCGCGCTTTGCATCCGAATTGTGGCAAGCGATGCACAAATACTTTCGCTCACGTCTAAACATGACCACTGCTTATCACCCACAAACGGATGGTCAAACTGAACGTACCATCCAAACTCTCGAAGACATGCTGCGAGCGTGTGTTATTGATTTTGGTAACGGCTGGGAAAGACATCTGCCTTTGGTGGAATTCTCGTACAATAATAGTTACCATACCAACATTAAGGCTGCTCCGTTCGAGGCTTTGTATGGACGGAAATGTCGATCACCTTTATGCTGGGCTGAAGTGGACGACAGCCAAATCATTGGTCCAGAACTTATTATCGACACAACGGAAAAGATTGCCCAAATCAGACAACGAATGACGGCAGCTCATGATCGTTAGAAAAGCTACGCTGACAAGCGTAGGAAACCCCTAGAATTCTAGGCCGGGGACCGGGTTCTACTAAAAGTTTCACCTTGGAAAGGTGTGGTTAGCTTTGGCAAACGGGGTAACCTTAATCCGTGATATGTAGGACCTTTCAAAATCACTGAGAGAATCGACACAGTGGCGTATAAACTGAACTTGCTAGAAGAACTCAGTGGTGTGCACAACGTTTTTCACATGTCAAATCTGAAGAAGTTTCTGTCAGATGAGACCCTCATAGTTCCTTTCAAGGAACTTACTATCGATAACCAACTACGTTTCGTCAAGGAACTGATCGAAATCATGGACCCGGTAATCAAAACTCTTAAGCGTAGCAAGATACCTATAGTCCGAGTTTGTTGGAACTCACGTCGTGGCCCAGAGTTTACCTGGGAACGGAGTATCCTCAGTTGTTTAAGAAAGATGAGTCCAGTACTGACGCTACTACTAAATTTCGGGACGAAATTCTAAACCAAGAGGGGGATGATGTGACACCCCACGAAAATGCTCAACAAAACTAGCTTCCTCAGTGACTGTGTGCTAAATTTCGGGACGAATTTCTTTCAACTTGGGGACGATGTTACAACTCGTTTTTACAAGGCATTTTTTGTACATTAGCTTCTTCCACGCTTGGTGTTACATTGTAAATTAATTGTACGTATGATGAAAAGTAATAAACATGTTTGAATTTGTGTAGATGTTACAAGTGGATATGTGTTTTGTTAACTTAATCGCACAAGACTTTCGAGTCGCACACACACCTCCACGACCGCACATTCCCTCGTCGGTGTGGACTTGATCTCGGCCCAAAAACCCTTCTCGATCCACAGCCCACATGGAGCCCAAAGCTGCGCCCGACTCGCATACACACAAGGGTATGTGTGTGTGTTTCCCATAATTATCAAAAAAAAAAAACAAACATAACACAATATAGTAAACCCTAAACTCTCTTCTTCCTTCCTTCGAAGTCGGCGGCGGTTCCTCCCATTCGGAGCTTCATCTCCTTTGTTCGGTTACTCTCCTTCAATTCCGTATCTCGGTTGGTGAACTTATTCTTAGATTGGTTTGGATTCTAAATGTAATTGGCTGTGAATATGTTGTTGCTATATTTGTTTGTATGATCTCATATTGTGGTGTTTGATTATGTTGTTGCATGTTGATGGATGAGGAATGTTATGACCTAGGGTTTTTGATAAACAACATGGTTGATTATGGTTTAAATCAAACGTTTAATACCTAATGAATCGGGTTGTATGGTAGGGATGTGTTCATGATGATTAACTAGAAAACTAGGATTTGCATGATAATAGATTTCGATGTTTTGCTGGATATGAGTGATGATATGAGTGCTTTGATGTTCATGAATATGTGTAAATGATTAATTGTTATCGATGGCTTACTAATGATGATGAATGAATAAACCAGTTGATTAAGAATTATTGAAATAATCATGTTAATTGATTTGATTTGAATATGGTTAAATGCCATAATGATCTAGGGTTCATACGGATTAATGTAAAATGGTAATTGTTTGAATTGATTGTGCAAACATAAGTGTGTAACCGATTTCCATAAGTTATGACATAACAACTGACCGCACACTAAATTGTCACACACTAGGGTGTAGTACAATCTAAATTGCATGTTGTACAACCATCTGATGTACTTACGTTGATCGCACACTCGACACTCGCACACCGGTAAAATGTACACACTGGACTACATAAGGTACAACTCATAGACGCATAACCGCACACTATGGTGGAGTCGCGCACTCTCATGAGTGTCTTACACCATAGTGGGCCACACACTCACGTAAATAGTTAGAGTCTTGGTGTAACACCCCAAAAACGGGTTTGGTAATCAAACCACGTTAATACTAATGACTTGGTAAAATACCGTTAGTGGTAAAAGTAACCCGGTAAATATTAGGATTTAATTAAATAAACCTAATATTAAATAAAAAGTGAACAAATCCTTTTGAGGAAATTAAAATGGATAAAAAGGCCCGAGTTAACGGGACTCAAGATAAACTTAGTCATAGATGCCCCGAACCCACTAATTTAATTAGGAATGCTTAACCTAGTTAATAAGTGGGGAACATTATTAGAAATAAGTGGGTTGTACCCTACCTAACTAACTAACCAAACTTGAGGGGCCAAAAGAGCAAGATTGAAACTTAATATTTATTTTAATTAAAAACACTACACACAAACTAGTGTGTGAGTGTGTGTGTGTGTGTGTGTGTGCGTGAAAGAGGTCAGGGGAAGCAAGGAGAAGCCAAAACCCTAACTCAAGCTAATTCACCAAATTGAAGGTCAAAACTAGCTCAAATCAAATAAACGATCACCAAGTCAAGGGGATCGTGAGGTATGTCAAATTTTATAATTTGGTAATGTTTTGGAATCTATGATGAACACTCAAAATCAGAATTCGTAAGTGAATGTTGAGTTTATGAGTGATATGGTATGAAATTCATGTTTAGAAATGAACCCTAGTTGAAAACTTGATGAATTAGCACTAGAAACAAATGATTTGATGATGACCCTTGTATGTGCTAAGTGGGTTTTGATTTAATAATGAAGATGATGATAACCTTGTGTCTAAAAACCATTATAATTGATAATAGAAACAAGGTACTTGAACAAATTACCTGATTGGGTATTTGTTCATACAAGATTGAGATGGGTTTTTATGATATGATGATGTTAGTGTCAAACTTGTGATTAGGATCATCATATTAGTGAGTAAAGACAAAGTACTTGAACAATTTAGGTGTTTGGGTACATAAATCATATTTACCATGAAATGGGTTTTTGAATAATAAGATGAAATGGTGAATTTCATGAGTTTAAAGAGAAAAATAGTCAAAGAATCATAAGGTGTGAAAATCATGATTTGGAATGACTAATCTAACAACCTTGTGAATAATGAATGATAGTTGGCGCTTAACAAGCTAGGGGAAGCTTGATGAGTGAGCGGGTCAAACGAAGCAAGTAAGGAAAGAAAAGTGTGGCGTGGATGCGAGGTAAGTGTAATTTACACACTTATGTAGAATACCCGTTTATTCAATACGTTGTAAACGTGATAACGATAATATTGGAAATATGGAAATTTGTCAACTGTCGACTAATATAAATCAAGGTTAAAAGGATACCCATGGCGTAAGCCGAAATGGGTTGAATTTGTAAGAAAAGAGTGTAAAAGAAAATGGGTATGGTTATAAAATCCGGGATGGGATGGATGTATGAATTGGAAATCAAAAATGAAGTTTTTGATTAAATAGATAATGTTGGGCATATAGTCCAAACGGGTCGAATGGTGGTGATAACACCATTTGACAATATCGACTAATGTGGTTGTCAAGTCTTATGTTAACAGGACCGATTAGCAAATCGGATAATTGCGTCACCATTGATGGTGTGATAATGAAAACGAGGTATAAATCAGGTCTACTTGTTGATCCGGGCCAGGTACGCATAATTATGTTGTAGTTAAAAGTGCTATTTTGGTCGAATAATTTGAGAGAGAGTCCTTCGTCATAAAAGGACTAAAAAAAATCGACCAAAACGCCCTTGTAGGCTAAATGGAACAAACAACCCTTAAAGGTTGTTTGGAAACGAATTTCATGATTAGACAAATACTTAGAATAAGTATACAAAAGCGAAACAAGGGAATCCTTAGTCTTTTGACTCTATAATAGTCTTTGCTGTTAAATAATGATTCGAGAGGTAAAATTTGGTTTATATTGATCACCACATTAAACCCATCATAAGTGCAGTTGTGGTGGAAGATTATAGGTTGAGAAATGTGGTGATGGAATGCTAGAAGCAATCGAAAGTGATTTTAGGCTTGAAAGTGCTTAAATACCCTTAACGGGTCAAAATAAGCACTTTAGCGTAAACGGGTTTTTAGTATGTAAGAAACCCTTGATTTGAGATTAACATGATAGGAGACATTGAAACTAGGAATTTCATAAGTTTAAAGATCAAATAAACATGTTTGATGATGAAATCATGAATGAGTCAAAATTTGGTAAAAAGGGTAATAAGCCGAAGAGTTAAAAGTCTGAAATTTTATTACGTCGGATGTTAGATTTTAACTCCATATGATGGAGAATTAAATTACGGACGCGTAGAAAAAAGAATCGGGTAAAACGGATTAAAAACGAGAGAGTCATGCTCGTTTCCGTGAAATCGGGTCATGCTGGGAATCTGCAGCACCAGCAAACAACATTCTGTCGAAAACAGGTGCTAGCGTAGCGCGAGCATGTGCTAGCGCTACCCGAGCATGTGTCAGTTTCGCGAAAATTGTTTATTTTAACCGTTGATGCATTGCGAACCCGTTTAAATACGTTCTAAGTTACGTATGACTAATCCAACTCATGTTTTATGAGTTTCAGGTAAAATTTTAGCACCGGAGGACGATCAAGCACAATGAAGAACCGAACACGATCAAGAAATAAGCTTCCACACGCCGTTTCGTTGTTACATTTAAATGACGACTTAATTACATTATGTTCTAAACTTCTAACTTTTGTAAGAGGTTTTTAATAAGCCGTATTTCCGATGTATATGTAATCTTAATTACATGATTGTTATTCGTAAATTATACGTTAAACCGTTAAATAATAATAATAAGGGTTTTACAAGTTGGTAATCAGAGCTCAAGGTTGTTGACAAATGTGTTCGGTTCGAGGCTTGATCGCAAATCCGGTAAGTACATGTATACCAATGGTTTAGTATGATTAAAGTGTTGAGAACAACACATATGGTTATCGTGTAATACACGTTACACCAATAAAAACGATATAGAATAGATATAGTCAACGAAATTACACGCGTTGATGCGTATAGTAGAAAAGCCTTGTATTATAATACGGGCATCCTTTAATGTTGAAATTACTAATTGTTGTATATGTTTTAGTTGAAGGACACTCGCATATGAGGATAGCGAGAGTTTAACAAATCGCAGATTTGACAGAGGAACGGTCCAAAGAGTATGCTCATCAAGGACCTACATTGCGTAACGGTCGCGAACAAGGCTAATGGCAAGAGAAGCCCGTTAGGGCAAACATTAACAGGTGCACATTTTAAATTTAATTGCATAAATAGTAATATGCAACAAATATGTAGAAATTGAAAGTTTCATATGTAGATTAAAAACTTGGAAAAACCCGAATAGAAAATGTATTCGGGATATTGTTTCCAAGAGAAACAAATAGAGGCATTACTTACATGGGGTGTAATGTGAAAATTATAAAAAGGTCATGTATACCAGGTGTTGATCGCTTACTCTGGCCAACTAAGTAGTGAACACGTGGTACCATGAACTTCTTATGATGGACACATTTATGTCTGATGTAGTAAGGGTGGGGTGAATGGGACTAACTTAAATGGTACCCAAATGAATCAAATAAGTAAGATATTTGATAGTAAACGTAAACGTAAGTCGGATGACGGAAGCGTATTACGTAAGGATAACGAGCCCGAGAGAAGGGACAAGGATCAAGTAAAAAGAAAAATACAAACCGACCAATAGGAATGCTAAGGCATAGGGATAAAAGTTTGACTGTCACAAGTGATGAAATTCACATGGACAAGTCAAACGAATTGAATAAAGAATAAAGGATTAATTAGAATAAAAGCGATGGATCTCGCTAAGACGACCAAATAAATTAAAATAACGTCTAAAACCATATAAGAATGGTTACTTGAAAATGATTACGGTAAAGATACCCAATGAATGGGTAGGATTTGGAAAGAATGCGTAAACCGAGAGACGGGAACGCGAAATAGAAAGTCAAAAGACTCGGAATATGAGTCATGACTAAAAGACAATTAGAATTTGCAAACAGAAATGTTAGTAACTACGCTCAACTATTTTAAAGTTGAACGGGTCGAGTAAAGAATGGAGTTTGATGTTCACAAGTGATGAAATTTCACACGAACAAGTCAAACGAGATAAATAAGGTATAAAAACTTGGTAGTGCAAGTAAGCGCAAACTGAATAATGGAAGCGCGAAACATTAATGAACCTACGTGATGGGTCATAAAGGAATATGTATAGGAAAAACGCAAACTAGTGAAACAAAAATGTTAAAAACACTAAGATAAAGAACCCGGGTAATGGGTCCTAAAGAAGTATAGGTAAGAACCGGGTAACGGTAAGTGTAGGACAAACCGACGTATAAATGACGTTAGAAGTCATAAAGTCAGAAAGATAATTCGAAAGAGAACTAATGTAGCCTTAGACTACGGTCAAGGTCAAATGAAATCCAAAAAGCAAGAGTAAATAGTTCTAGACATAAAAGGGGTGCCTTGACACCATATATATATGTATAAATAGACAATTGAATAAAGACTAGAATAAAAAATGATTTACGAGATCATCATAACCTACGGGAACTCGAATGGAAGTTAAAAGACTCGGGTTTTGAGTCATAACTAGAAGACGACAAGATAAAGTAAATAGAAATTTGAAATAAATTATGTTCAACTATTTTAAAGTTGAACGGGTTGAATATAATATCATGTCGAACGACATGAGTAAACGCAAGCGGGATAAAGGTAGCGTTAAATGCAAAAGAGTAATGAGCCCGGTAATGGTACATAACCAAATAAGAATATATGTAAACTGGATAATGGTGAGCATAAGATAAACCGACGCATAAATGACGTGAGAAGTCATAAAGTCGGAAAATTTTCTGAAAGGAAACGAATGCAGCCTTAGACTACGGTCAAGGTCAAAGAAAATACCAAGGAGAAAATAAATGATTCTCCAAACAAAAACAGAGTTCCTTGACACCAAACATGTATTTTAAAGAATGACATGAGTTAAGAATGATCTACGGGATCAACATAACCTTTGTGGTTATAAACAATGGAAAGGTCTACGAGACTAAAACGACCCACGAGTCATGACTAGAAAGAAATAGATTAAAAGGACCTCGCCTTAAAGAGGTGAAAGTTTAATAAAATAGCCTATAGACTAAGTGATAAAACCTACGGGTTAGTTAGACAAAGTGAGGGAATAAATGGAGAATCCTCGCATAAAACAAGGACTGAAAGAGAATAAATTTTGGACTGTCAATATCCCGGTATGGATAATTGACAAAGGTTAAAGAGAAGACGCTAAACTAAAACTTCGGTTTTGGTAAGAAATAACGTTTCTACAAAAATGAATTATGATAGACGTATAAACGGTAAACATGAAAGATATAAGTCTTGACACGAATAGGTGCAAGACGATATATCCGAGAAGTGATACTTCTAAAAATAGAAAGTTGAAGTAAAATTTGGCATGACGTGACATGATCACGGTCAAGAAGTGTAATGTGAAATATAATCACATTAGAGCCGAGTGATGAATATTGCTAAGTTAATTAAACTAGTGGAAATAACAAGATTACGTTATTTTAAGTCGCATTAGGTCATGTAAGATACGTATATGATTAATAACCAAAAGGATATTACCATACTTTTCTGGTAATACTAACAATCGGTTAAAGTATGAGAAATGCTCAATTGATTATCGAGAGCAAATGCATGGAGTTAAACTCGACAAGTTATGTAAGAAAAGGTTTCGGGGACGAAACCTCTTTAAGGGGGGTAGACTTGTAACACCCCAAAAACGGGTTTGGTAATCAAACCACGTTAATACTAATGACTTGGTAAAATACCGTTAGTGGTAAAAGTAACCCGGTAAATATTAGGATTTAATTAAATAAACCTAATATTAAATAAAAAGTGAACAAATCATTTTGAGGAAATTAAAATGGATAAAAAGGCCAGAGTTAACGGGACTCAAGATAAACTTAGTCATAGATGCCCCGAACCCACTAATTTAATTAGGAATGCTTAACCTAGTTAATAAGTGGGGAACATTATTAGAAATAAGTGGGTTGTACCCTACCTAACTAACTAACCAAACTTGAGGGGCCAAAAGTGGAAGATTGAAACTTAATATTTATTTTAATTAAAAACACTACACACAAACTAGTGTGTGAGTGTGTGTGTGTGCGTGAAAGAGGTCAGGGGAAGCAAGGAGAAGCCAAAACCCTAACTCAAGCTAATTCACCAAATTGAAGGTCAAAACTAGCTCAAATCAAATGCATGATCACTTATAAACGATCACCAAGTCAAGGGGATCGTGAGATATGTCAAATTTTATAATTTGGTAATGTTTTGGAATCTATGATGAACACTCAAAATCAGAATTCGTAAATGAATGTTGAGTTTATGAGTGATATGGTATGAAATTCATGTTTAGAAATGAACCCTAGATGAAAACTTGATGAATTAGCACTAGAAACAAATGATTTGATGATGACCCTTGTATGTGCTAAGTGGGTTTTGATTTAATAATGAAGATGATGATAACCTTGTGTCTAAAAACCATTATAATTGATAATAGAAACAAGGTACTTGAACAAATTACATGATTGGGTATTTGTTCATACAAGATTGAGATGGGTTTTTATGATATGATGATGTTAGTGTCAAACTTATGATTAGGATCATCATATTAGTGAGTAAAGACAAAGTACTTGAACAATTTAGGTGTTTTGGGTACATAAATCATATTTACCATGAAATGGGTTTTTGAATAATAAGATGAAATGATGAATTTCATGAGTTTAAAGAGAAAAATAGTCAAAGAATCATAAGGTGTGAAAGTCATGATTTGGAATGACTAATCTAACAACCTTGTGAATAATGAATGATAGTTGGCGCTTAACAAGCTAGGGGAAGCTTGATGAGTGAGCGGGTCAAACGAAGCAAGTAAGGAAAGAAAAGTGTGGCGTGGATGCGAGGTAAGTGTAATTTACACACTTATGTAGAATACCCGTTTATTCGATACGTTGTAAACGTGATAACGATAATATTGGAAATATGGAAATTTGTCAACTGTCGACTAATGTAAATCAAGGTTAAAAGGATACCTATGGCGTAAGCCGAAATGGGTTGAATTTGTAAGAAAATAGTGTAAAAGAAAATGGGTATGGTTATAAAATCCGGGATGGGATGGATGTATGAATTGGAAATCAAAAACAAAGTTTTTGATTAAATAGATAATGTTGGGCATATAGTCCAAACGGGTCGAATGGTGGTGATAACACCATTTGACAATATCGACTAATGTGGTTGTCAAGTCTTATGTTAACAGGACCGATTAGCAAATCAGATAATTGCGTCACTATTGATGGTGTGATAATGAAAACGAGGTATAAATCGGGTCTACTTGTTGATCCGGGCCAGGTACACATAATTATGTTGTAGTTAAAAGTGCTATTTTGGTCGAATAATTTGAGAGAGAGTCCTTCGTCATAAAAGGACTAAAAAAAATCGACCAAAACGACCTTGTAGGCTAAATGGAACAAACAACCACCCTTAAAGGTTGTTTGGAAACGAATTTCATGATTAGACAAATACTTAGAATAAGTATACAAAAGCGAAACATGTGAATCCTTAGTCATTTGACTCTATAATAGTCTTTGCCGTAAAATAATGATTCGAGAGGTAAAATTTGGTTTATATTGATCACCACATTAAACCCACCATAAGTGCAGTTGTGGTGGAAGATTATAGGATGAGAAATGTGGTGATGGAATGCTAGAAGCAATCGAAAGTGATTTTAGCCTTGAAAGTGCTTAAATACCCTTAACGAGTCAAAATAAGCACTTGAGCATAAACGGGTTTTTAGTATGTAAGAAACCCGTGATTTGAGATTAACATGATAGGAGACATTGAAACTAGGAATTTCATAAGTTTAAAGATCAAATAAACATGTTTGATGATGAAATCATGAACGGGTCAAAATTTGGTAAAAAGGGTAATAAGCCGAAGAGTTAAAAGTCTGAAATTTTATTACGTCGGATGTTAGATTTTAACTCCATATGATGGAGAATTAAATTACGGACGCGTAGGAAAAAGAATCGGGTAAAACGGATTAAAAACGAGAGAGTTATGCTCGTTTCCGTGAAATCGGGTCATGCTGGGAATCTGCAGCACCAGCAAACAACATTCTGTCGAAAACAGGTGCTAGCGTAGCGCGAGCATGTGCTAGCGCTACGCGAGCATGTGTCAGTTTCGCGAAAATCGTTTATTTTAACCGTTGATGCATTGCGAACCCGTTTAAATACGTTCTAAGTTATGTATGACTAATCCAACTCATGTTTTATGAGTTTCAGGTAAAATTTTAGTACCGGAGGACGATCAAGCACAATGAAGAACCGAACACGATCAAGAAATAAGCTTCTGCACGACGTTTCGTTGTTACATTTAAATGACGACTTAATTACATTATGTTCTAAACTTCTAACTTTTGTAAGAGGTTTTTAATAAGTCGTATTTCCGATGTATATGTAATCTTAATTACATGATTGTTATTCGTAAATTATACGTTAAACCGTTAAATAATAATAAGGGTGTTACACTTGGGCCACACACTCTTTTACAGTGGGCTAATCACTGAGATTGGGTCACACACACAAAATGGACTGCACATTTGGTGGGTCACACACTCAGGGTAAATCGTACACTTCAATTGGAACCGCACACTCAACTGTAATAGGTTGTGTACAATTGGGCTGCATATAAGTTGGACTCGTACACTTGTATGAGGGTCGCACACTTATGACGGGCCCTTATGTTGGGCCATACACTTAAACCGTACATTTTTGGACCTTCGATATGGTTTCATATTTGACTGTTATGATACACGAGTTATGCTATGATCATTGTTTGTATGCAATGTGTTAGAATACGTGTAGAACAATACGTGTTTTATATGAATATGAGCCTGACTTGTATGGTAACCATAATAGGACGTGGTTGACCACATTAGCTCAAGTGACCTTTACCTGCCAAGCTAAACTAAGGTGAGTTCACACTTTTTATAAAATCATGTATTCCCGGTGGATTGGGAACGGAACTAACAACAACTATCCCTTTGTGTGGGATACAACTACATATTCTCCTTGGGTAGGATACGGGAAACCTTGTCTCCTTGTGTGGGACAACATGTTAATTTACTATTATACTACATGTCTTAAGCGCACTAGACAGAATTCTATCTGAAAGTCACTACACATTTTATACCGATTAATCGCCGGGCCAATGGCAAACGAGATATTAGTTGAATAGCGCTATTAGGTTTAACAAACCTCACACCATGCCACAGAGGACGGGCGTGAACTAGTATGCCTGGGCACTAGTCAATGACGATAGACCTTGATGCGGGGCACTAAACATAACCACAGTTAGTTTCGGTAGGGCTGCAAACGAACCAAACGTTCGACGAACAGTTCGTGAACCGTTTGGCGGGAAGTTCGTTTGTGTTCGTTTGTTTATTAAACAAAAGAACATGAACAAGAAATTCCGTTCGTTTAGTTAAATGAACAAACATGAAAAAGGGTCATGTTCGTTCGTTTATGTTCGTGAACGTTCGGTAACGTGTTCGTTTGTGTTCGATAGTTCATTAGTGTTTTTAGTTTTTATGTTTATTTAAATACTTCAAAATTCTGACAAATTAAATATCTAATAAGTGTCAGTATATTATATATTCTGTTCATGAACGATTATTTGTTTCCATTTGTGTTCATGAACATTAGTTTGTGCTCATTTGTGTTAACGTTCATTTTTGTTCGTTGCCTAAAATTAACAAACAAACACAAACGAACACGAACAAGTTCATTTCCTTAACAAACGAACACAAACATAAAATCTCATTTCTATAAGTGTTCGTGAACGCTTCACAAACACATATATTTTTTAACAAACGAACACGAACAAGGTCTTGTTCGTGTCCGTTCGTTTCGTTTGCAGCCCTAAGTTTCGGTATGGCAATGGGTTTAATAGCTTAAAAATGTGGGGTAGCTCCCCATGACATGTTTTATAAGAAAATAGTAATTTAACGAACTTATGTTTTTGGAACAACACTAAACAACTGTGAACTCACCAACATTTTGTTGATACGTTACTACATGCTTTGCAGGTCGTTAGGTTATTTGCTGGAGCTTGCATGGAGGAATGGCCGTTGTGGAGATGAACCGTTGTGGGGTTCATGATAAACACTATGAGACTTTAAACTTTTACTTTGGTTTTGAATGTAATGCTTCCGCTGTTAATTTAGACTTTGTTTTGAACTGTTGGACACTAATCATATTGATTGTGTGGTTTTATTTACTTTATTCAAATTGTTCAATGTGATTGCTGGCATGATCCTGGTCAGTCACACGCCTCGTGGTAATATCCGCTTGTGGATTTTGAGGGTCTGACAGATTGGTATCAGAGTCATTGGTTATAATGAAGTCGGTTTTAAAAAGGGAAAAATCTTTTTGAGAAAAAAACAGACTATAACCTGCTCAGTACTCAACGATCCACAACGACACCTCGCTCCTCGTGCAAGGCTCAACACTCTAGATGGTATAATCATGTATATGCCTATTTGATATATACTTGATGTGCTACGTGTGATATGCTTAGTTCTTAGGGCATTAGTTGCAAGATACCTATTAACCCTATTGTGCTCTCTTAACACTCAATGGCTTACTTGGAACTTTATTTGCTTTTGTCAAAACTCTCATCTGTTATTCCTCTCACACTTCTGCGTCATCGATCTCACCTTGTGTTTTGTGGATGTGAAGATCATGAGTGGACGTGGCGGAGGACGTGGTGGTAGTATCAACTTGACTCAGGACCAGTTGACGGCCCTGATCAATGCACGGGTTGCAGAAGCTTTAGCAGCCCAACCAGGAGTTAAAGCCTACCATTCTGAACTACCCTAGGATGTCTAGATCCTACCCTCGTGACATTCTGTCAATGCAAGTAGTCCACGAGTTGTGGATGTTTTTATTTCCTCTAATTAGTTTATTTCCTTATTTGTGTTTATTCTATTTCTATGCAATAGTGTGTCGGATAAAGTAGTTTAGAATGTTTACATTTTCAAGTAGTGGTCCTAGTTTTATGGAGTTATTGTTAGGTTGTGATCCTTTAAAAAGGAAGTTTGAGTTTATTAATGAATATGTAGAAAATTAGTCAAAAGATCTCTCTAAATTTCATCTAGTTTCTCCCTATTTGCTTTTGGTCATCGATTAATCGGTTGGACCCCAACAAACGTTTATGTTTATTTATATATGTTTGGCATTGTTTAGTTACCATATCACTTTTACTTTATCTTTATTCTTTTTTAACTGTTTATATATTAGTTTTTTTGTTTCATTAAATTTTTACTTTTTTAGTTTACTGATTATTATTTTTTAGTAATTTTGTTATCTTTGAATATTTGAATATATTATTTATTGTATAGAACTATCCTTTTAAGTAGCAGTTAAAATAATGTTAAAGAATTCGGTCATTGTTAATGTTAAAAGAATCCGTCATCGTTTTTTGTGTTTATAGTACATTGATAGTTAAAAAAAAGTCGACACACGACAAAACAAAATATAAGTCAGACCATCCATTTAAAACTAGTAGTGAACCCGTCCGGTGGACGGGTTTTTTAAAATTGTAATTACAACAGTTTTTATATATAATTATACGTGTAATATGAACGGAAAGTAAAGCCTCACCTTCAAATACTGTAGCCAAGAAATAAAATGAACATGATCATAGCCAAGAAATAAAGCACTTCTCAAGTTACGATTAGCCTTATCATACTTCGTTTGTCATCTAAATCCGAATAACAACTATAAGTACAATGTTATATTAATAATTGCATACACTCACACTCACAGGTTGATAACAAATAAATCTGATAACTGTATCTTTGACAAGTAACTACGTACTCTCGTCTTTGGGCTTTTCTTGTACAGCTACCCATTTTGTTACATCTTCATAGACAATGGACAGATTAACGAAAGATTGTTAATCGAGGTATACAAACAAATCCTGTTAATAAAAAAAGCAACTGTCAATAAATAAGTTAGCACATAAAACAAATCAATAGAATGATTCCTGCTTCTCTCTACCTTCTCTCTATCTACTATCCCTAAATTTTGATTCTCTCTGTCTACTATCCCTAAATCAGCACCAGCTAAAACCAAGTTCAAAAATTTCTTTTCCAGTGAATAGCACCAGCCCCCTAACTCTAGTCCTTCAGTCAAATTGAAATCAGTATATGTATGATTTGATTTATAGACGACTATCAATCAAAAACACTGAAGTATAATGTGTTTAATCGAAGTAATTTATGACGATTGATAAGTAGTTGAGTACAGATGGTTAGGTGATCCGTAGTTCGTCTTCTCGTCGTACTTCTTCCATGAATAATCGTAGGCCGGAATGCCTGTTTGTAAAATATATTCCAGCTATGGTCAGAACCATAAAATAAAAGAATATCACATAAAACAATCTAAAATCATGATTGGTAAGATACTTACTGAAACTCATACATAGTTATGAACCAAGTTCCATTTTGATCAAAAACTCAAAAGGTTGCATCTCTCAAACCAAAGTGTATATACATAAATTAAAGTAGTTGGCATTAAACTGCCACTTACTATACCATAAATTACTATAACTAAGCACTTAACATGTTACACCATTGTTCAAAATAATGATATAAATATATAAAACCCATTTTAGACATGATATATCTAAAAAAATTATTGAAATATACACAATCAAACAAATGATTTTCAAATTAAATAGATTCTAAGTGATGTTGATTTTTAACAATTTCTAATTGCACATCCTTCTTCACATAACTACATATGAATTTCAAACCTTTAAGTTCCAAAAGGGCTAACTACTTGTTTTAGAGATGATAATATTGTTCATAAAAGCAAGTTGTGCATCAAAGAAGAAGTTACGGTATTTTTAAGGAGTTATAGTGATGATGATTCATGATAGTATGCTTAGAATAGTCATTTAATACAAAGAAATTAACAAAACAATTTCAAAATAAACTATAAGAATTTGATTGAACACCTTATAAACATAACTAAAGCAATCAAAACAATGCACGACTCAATCCGCTACTTACCTCAACTAAATGTGTAACAATACCGTAAACAGTGAATAACTGCATGAAAGAAAAAATGCATAAATTAAATAAATAGATATTGTTTGTTGGTGTTGATGAGAACATACTGCTCCTTCAAGTTCAATCCACTGACCTTTCAAACGAAACAGTTAGTGACCACTGGTAACTACGTGTACATATATTCAACCATGACTTAGTCATCGATATTGCCATATCTGGACTTAATCAAAGAAAATGCAAATTCATACTTTAATCATATATTCATATTATATTTTCTTTAGGGTAGTTTTTTCTGGAAATCCGACCGGAGAGGGGTCACCGGTGTGAGAAATAACCGCCGCCCTTTAAGCTTGTGGAATCGACGCTGTCACCGCTGTAGTGGTCCGCGGCAAAACCCTAAACGCGCCGCTGGAGTTGCCTCATGCCATCATTGCCTTTAACATCAGTAATCATCCCATCCGTTGTCGTCCGACCATAGAGTTGTCGGGAGCAATTTTGATGCCTGTGGAGAGGGAATTAGAAGACATATAAGAGGAAGAGGAATAATAGGTGTGGGATGAGAGAGAGCAATCACTGCATGAGTAAACCATAAATTAGGATGGCTTTGCTGGTAATTCATGCTCCTTAGGCTGATCGGTATGGTGGCGTCGTCCACCCCGTCTCCGCCCGGCGCCGGCGTCACCCCATCCCACCCCCCTCCCATCGAGCTCCGTCCCCGTCTTCAACGTCGGAATATCGACGTTGAGGACGATCCGAATGGTGGGCCCCCTTTCTTCTCTCTCCGACGTCCTCTCCGTCACCCCATCCCGCCCCCTCCGTCTTCATCCCGTCCCGTCTTCATCTCCGTCACCATACCGATCAGCCTTATATAAATCATAAATAAACTGACCCATTTTTTTAGGAACTGAGTTGGTTAAACACCACCGAATTGGTAGGTTAAACTGATAAATTGTGGGTGTTAAATTTTAGTTGGAAGTCCTAGAATTTTGCATGAATTATAGCAAATTAGGAGAGAAGGGCTGAACTGCCATCAACTGCCCAATTTACGGTTATTTTTTTGAGTTTAAACGGATAGGATTTAAAGTTGAGAAGATCTGACGGTGGTGATACTTTCTGAGAGTGGTTACGTTTTACGCTGTCTATAATATATATAATGTTACGCATCCGTCACTGACCGGATGTACGGTAAAAAAAAAATAATCTATTTATGAATGTAGGTAAAAAAAATTGGGATATCCCTGATTTTTCTTTCTAAATCCGCCACTGGTTCAATTCCAAGCAAGGAGACAACAACAACAACAACAACCATACCCAGTAAATCCCACAAATAGCAAAGCTACTCATAGGGTCTGGGGAGGGTGGGATGTAGACAGACCTTGCCTCTATCCCTAGGGATAGAGAGGCTGCTTCCAGAAGAGACCCTCGGCTCCAAAACGAACAACAAACCAGCACATCAAGTCAAAGAATAATAGCATACAACATCATTCAGGCATATACACAAGAAGTCAATCACCGGTAAAGTCATTTAGAGAATAAGAAAATCATACTTCCCTAAAATACACCTAGGACCTTACTGCAATATCTTCTAGAAGTCCTTAACCCTAATCCTACGCCTCCACGAAGTCCTATCTTGGACCATGTCCTCAGAAAGATGCAACTCAAGTAAGTCATGCCTAATCTGCTCTTCCCATGTCAGTTTGGGTCCGCCTCTTCCTCTTCTCCCTTCCACAGTAAGGGTTTCCACTACTCTAACTGGTGTTGTCGTTTGCCTCCGCTTCACATGCCCAAACCATCTCAAGCAAGGAGACAATTTGGTGTAATTTAGTAGTGTGATTAGGAGTTGTGTACCATTAATCGTTCAAAAAAATCAGTTTTGTATCATGTTATTTGATTGTATGTGTATGTGCACATGTATGAACCTCCTTATTTCTCTTTACAACACAATCATTTCCCTTAATTCAAACATATTTCGTATGCTCATTTCTCTGTCTTTTCAATTAACCAAGGATTCAAGGAAAGCAGAAGAAAATAAAAAACAATAGCTCCAAGCAACTTTCTTATGCTCATGTTACTTGCTTCAAGTTTGCAGTTTAGTTAATTTCATAAAAAGGTTAGGTATTTGTATTGACATAAATGCCCTTTAACATAAACCTTGCATTTTCTTCACTTTAATAATTAATAAACTTGTCAAAATCTTCTTTGCTGTGAATTGACTTTATGCTTATCAAATTGTTAACAGTTTTGCATCATGTTATTTGGTTGTATGTGTATCTGCAAATGACATTAGAAGAAATAGAAAACACTCACACATGGACCAAATAGGTAGAATAACAAAACTTTAGATTCAAACAACAAATTGAAGATAGTAAAAGGAGAAGTAACATTGTTACATATCAATATCATATCCCCTCATAAAATGCTTTTAAAAAACTGGCGGCATACTCTGGTATTGAAAACGGGGCTATCTTTGTTTGATGAAAGTATACACCTGAGGGCCCGTTATCCGGCAACAAAGCAACCAGTACCGGGCCTTTAGCACCTTCTTCCGTTGTCAAAGCTCCAGTTTGAGATGTCATATCTGTTATAACATACCCGGGATGGACACAGTTCACAAGAATATTCTCATGCTTTCTTGCCATGAGCCTTGTGTAAGCATTAAGAGCAGCTTTTGAAACTTTGTAAGCAGAGACTGTTAGTGGCCATCCATTCTCCTTCAACTTACCAGCCTTAAAATCACTCAAAAACCATTGGATTATCTCATCTATCCTTTCTTCAGTTAAGTTGTCAATATCTTGCAACTCTTCTATAAACTTTTCATTGTGAAACCACTAGAAACCAGAAAATAATAGTGTCTTAACTATATGCAAATTTTCTTTTTTTTGTTATATATGCGTTAATGAGTTATACTTACGTATAAGTGTCCATAGCCAGAGGTAACATTCACAACTCTCGGGGATTTAGATAGTTTGAGAAGAGGAATAAATGATTCTGTAACCTTTTTAGTTGCATAGTAGTTTGTCTTCAGACATTTTTCTCCCAATTCGTAAGGTTCCTCGATAATGTTGGATAAAAGATGCGCCTTCTCATCCACAACTTGTACCTAACCCAGTAACAATTTATTTTATCAACGAATGTGATATATACATAGAAAGGTATCGTTAGATAGATATAAAATATGAGTGTTTATGGTCCGGTTTTGACGAAAACTATGAGGCGATAGATATAAAATATGAGTGTTTATGGTCCGGTTCTGACAAAACTACGAGGCTGAAGGGTGTGGTATAAAGCCCCTAGGGGCTTTATCACGCCACATCAGATCCACCTAGGTGCCACGTCATATGGGGGCTTTAAAGCCACTCTCTTTAACTTGCATGCAATGGTTTAAAACCCTCTATTAAACAAAATAAATAAATAAAAAGATTTTATTGGTTGAAAAGAGGTTGGCCCCACCTGCACACACCTTTAACGCTCGTTAGCAACATGGCGGAGAACCCATAGCGCCCCCCTATTAACTTGGAGGGGATGGTGTACAATGCCCCGGGGCGCTATAAATGTTGAGGTGGCGGGGTGACGCTAAGCCACACCCTGTGGCCTAAGTGTTGAACCGGATTCATTGCAATAAATACACTTTCTTCCCGATGCAACTTAAAAATGTCTTAAACATGTACTGGACTCATGGACAAAAAAAGGGTCCCCACTATGAATTAAATAAATGGGTACCAATTCAAACTCTAAACCACCCATGGTGGGGTGTAATGATAAGCCAATGGATAGAAGTTAAAAGACTATAGTGTCGTCCATATATATCTATGATATTTTGGTGGATCTCACACTGCTCTTTAGCTTTCAGAAACAGTCTTGTATTTAACTATTATTAGATTAAATAAATGAAATGACTAATAATTTGTATAAAGAAATACTTACAAACCCTCCTCCGTCTCTAAACTCTTTTACATCGAGTATAACAAGCCCATGTTCCGCTGCATTATTGATCTGTAAACAAGTTTTAGATTTTCTAGAATTGAAATGATTTGCTTAATTACTTGTTTTAGCAATTGATATGAAAATATTTTACGGATCACAAGAATTAAATGTTCTTGCAAATGGCCTTTTATTGGTTTGGTACTTACCAAGATATCTAGCTTCCCGATTTGTGTTTGGACAAATTTAGCTAAACACGTGATACTAGATGGATCGTTGATGTCTAGTTGATGGAAAACAACGTCAGAAAGACCAGATTCACTGAGTTTCTTCACAGCTTCTTCCCCACGACTTTGATTTCTAGATGTTAATATAACCTTGACTCCATTTGTAGCAAGTTGACGGCATATTTCAAGTCCAATTCCTTTGTTTCCTCCTGTGACAACGGCATATCTAGATTTTCAAAAGAACAAAGATTAAATTGTAGGGAGTATTTTAAAGATTTTTAATATAATTACTTATGAAGTGAGAACAGGAAGTGAATTGAGATATAAGAATTTTAAAGATTATGAATATAAACATTTGGTATGTACCTTTGCTCCTCCATTGACAAATAGGAAGTGAGAATTATGATACGAAGAAGTAAGCAAGCAGTACCTCTCCTCTTTATATTGCATTAAAATTAGTTGATTCATTTTTTTTTATTAGTTTATGTCTTCAAGTGTAGTTACACGTGATATCATTTCCACCACAAAATAGTTTCCGCCATGTACACATATATTGATGATTTTATCTAGACTACAACTCTTTTGATAAAAATTGAAACTTAAGTGCTAATTAAAATCACTGTTTATAGGCTCTCTCAGTTCATATATATAGTAATAGTAACTAGTAACTAGTAATAGTAATATTCTTCTTGTGGCGAGTATTAGGTCGGTATTGGTTTGATTTATTATGGTATTAGTACGATATTTGCACTCGATATATGATGGAAATATAAAACCCAAAAAATAAAGTTATGCTATGACCAAAATGATATCGACACGTGTTTGAAAAACCATAAAAACGAATATCAATAACGGTTCTGATAGTACCGGTACCGATGTTGTTAGGAACCGACATGCCATCAATATTGCTAGATGATATCAGTTTGGTTTGTCACATACCAGCACTCTGTATAGCTTAAGGTATATAAAATTTTCTCTATATTGTTACCAAAGTTGTTCAAACGATATTGGTTCGGTTCGTCACAATAGATAACCAAAAAAAATCAATTATATTTGACCTACCTGATTTGAACAAAACTTTTATTAAAACGTAGTTAAAAGTAAACACGCCGTAATGGTATATTCGTAATTTTAGAAAATATAGCACTACATTCTTAGAATAGCGAAAAGGTAAAATGACGTTTATTTACAAAAAAAAAAGATACTAAAAGTAAGATGGTTTTGATAACACTTACGTTTGTACTTCGATTACTTGTACGTTAACACTTAAAATTCATTTTGAATATATTTTTTGTCCATGTGGATAAAAATAGACATGTTTAAATTAATATATGTTCAAAATTTACTAATATAATAAAATGAAAGTTATAATAGAAACTAAAAAATTATAAAATACTGTATCATAGAATAAAACTAAAAGAAAAAAGTTATAATAATAAATAAATATTTAGTTGCTATTCATCGTCAGTCTAAATTAATATATACAAATAAATACTCTATTTTTAACATAACCTCATTTTAACAAAATTTATACCGGAATGCCGAGGAAATAAAATTAACACAACTAAGTACTTAAGTTTTTGGAAATAAATTAACAAACGTAAGTTATTAAAGAAATATCAAGTTAACTGATAAAGGAAATATGATAGAAAAAAAAGAAAAAAGAATTAATAAAAGTAAAAAATAAATGGGAAACGGATTATGATTTTAAAAACAGTAAAATATAATAATTAAAACTATAAAAATATTAAATAATAAAACATAAAAAACTATATATTATTATAAAAATAAAGTTACTATTCATGTTCACTCGTCAACATTATATATATAATAGTGGACTTCCCTCGCGCGTTGCGGCGGGAAGTTAGTTGGTAGCGGTTTGATTCAATAAAGTATCAATACCATAATCGACACTTTGTATAACGACCGGAAGATAAACCCCAAATAATAAAGTCATGATATGACCAAAAACATATCGTCACATGTTTTACATCGATCAAAAAATATAAAAATAAAGATCATAAAGGTTTCAAAAGTATAACATCGGTACCAATGTTCATTCAAAATAGACGTGGTACCAATGTTATATCAGTTTTGTTCGTCACCGACGCTCGCTATAGCTTATGATATAAAAGGTACTCTATATTGCCACCAAAGGTGTTGAGATAGTTTCGATTCGCTTTGTCATAGTGATAAACAAAAAAATCAATTATAACTGACTTAATCAATTTTGAACAAGGCTTTTATCAAAACACGGATAAAATAAGCATGTCGCAACAGTATATTCAGGGAATTATAAAGCATTATACTATATTATTAGAATAACGAAAGAAGATAAACGACAATAATTTATAAAACATCGTATCTGTTATAAAAGAAAAACAGGATGTGTCTAAAATTAGAACAAAAAAAATAAATAAACACTTAATAAATTATATCAAATAGATATAGTCGTGGAGTTAGATTTTTAAAATAAACTAACCAACACAACTTATTTAAAAAATAAAATTAAATAATGAATAAAATTTAATTAAAAGGAATTGCTAAAAATATAAATGCTAAAAAATAAATATAGGCTCAAAATTTAGAATAAAAAAATACTTAAAAATCTATATAACTGTTCATGATGACTTTATATTAATATATATATATATATATATATATATATATAATAACTAGATTATTTGCATGCGCGTTGCGGCGGTACATTATTATGGGCATTCGATTGGAATTAATATGGTTCGGACAATACTGGTACGACACATGCACTCGTTATAGAAATAAACACGTGTTTTATATCGATCGAAAACTATAAAAATGAACATCATTACTAGCACCAATATTGTTTGAATGGCATCTATTGGTTCAAATCATCACATATTGGTACCGATATTAATTTATTATCGCAAACAAAGTTGTTTAAATGAAAAATTATCAAAACCGGAAAGCATAAAAATGAATATAGGTATCGGTGTTCAGTAGGGTATGATAGTGATACAGTGCCAGCTTATCGAAAGCAAAAATAATAAAAATAAATACTGATGTTGTTTGGTTAGTTTCGATTTGGTTCACTATGGCAAGGGCACAAATCCGTTACCAAACAGGACACAATAAAAATGAATACAGGTACAAGTACCAATGTTGTATGGTACACTAAACAATACAAATAAATACCGATACCGTTACATATATTGTTCGGTTTGGTACGATAACGGCATAATATATGTTTTTCAATAAAATTAATATCGCAATGTTGAAAAAACACAAACATAGAACGTAAGTTATTAGAAAAAATAATCAGATTACTGAATTACTTGAAAAAAATAATCACTATTCATGCACATTTATATTAATACGTATAATATTATATATATATATATATATATACATATATATAGGATGTTCAAGAGTGAACACTAGTATATTTGCGAACTGAGCGAACTAATCCTGACCATACACGTGTGTAAACCAATGGTCATGATGATTTGATGATGAAATACACTAGTGTATTTTACGATTTGATGATGAAATCCTAGCCATACACGTGTGTAAATCAATGGTCACTATTTGTTCACTCAGTTCGCAAATACACTAGTGTTCACTCTAGAACCCCGTTTAGGTTAACGTACAATATCCCTTATCGTACAATATGTACGCGCTCATCTCAGCCGTCAGATCTTCATCCCACAATGAAAGCGCATGTTGGTTTTTTGTAACAATTTCGCATGTTGGTTTTTTAACATGCGATTTCATCAAAATTACCACATGCGAAATTGTTACAAAAAACCAACATGCGATTTCATCAAAATTATCACATGCGATTTCATCCATGCTATTTTATAACATGTGATTTCACTATATCATACGTATTGTACGTTAAGGGATATTGTATTCTACACTTTCAATATATATATATATATACCAATAAATTCCCTTGTACTTCGCGGCACGAACCCGATCAGTAACAGTTCGGTTCATTATAGTACCGCCACTCGCTATAGTAATCGAAAACAATAAGAACGAATATCAATACCGAAACCGATATTGTTTATTTGATATCGGTTTGGTTCGTTTGCGTTTCAGGAGGTACTGATGCTGTTTAGTTGATATCGATTTGGACTGTTTGCACTCTATGGTTGTATTTTACAACATTGCCATATAAATTTCTGAAAACGGATATTGTGTCGCTATCGTACCAAATCGAAACCGACTAAACCGAACCGCACAACATCGAAACCGGTAAGTATTCATTTTTATGGTTTCTTGTATGATAATGGGTATCGTGCCACTACCATAGTGAATCGAACTGAAACCAAATGTCATTTATTTTTGTTGTTTTTTCTTTCAATAAAGTGGCACATTATCGCTACCATACTGTATCGAACAAAATTAGTAACAGTATTTGTGTTTAATTTTATGGTTATCAGTTTCGAAATTTTTTTAATTCATACAACTATTTCTACGACGATACTTGAATATTGGTTCTAATATCAAGAAAATCTGAAATCGATGGACACCGTTCGAACAACATCGGTGTCGGTACCGCTATTCGTTTTTATCATTTGTGTTTGATGTAAAATACGTGTTGATTTCTATACCAAGTGCATGTATCATATCGGTACCATAACGAATCGAATTGATCCAACGCATGCAGTAACATACAAATAATTTAGAATGTTAAAAAACATAGATACGGATTTAGAATTTATTTTTAAAATTTAACAAACGTAATTTATTATGAAAAATTCAAATCGAATGAAAAATAAGATACCTTTAAAAATCCAATAATTAAAAAATGTTATGCTACTATTCATAAAGAGATTCTATTCATATGTATAATGTATAATAGGGGGTTACCCACCTATGCATTGCGCGGGACGCCCTTGTAATCTGGCTAGTGTTCCCTGAAGTGTTGAAATGGTCTCACAACCCCTTGTAATCCGGTAGTGTTGAAATGGTCTCATTTCTCGCTTTGATGGGTCGGTACAACCCTCCACCTAAGAACCTTACACGGCCATAATTTTTTTTTTTTGGAAAGGCAAGCGAGGATCATTTTATTAACCACACCTCACTCTTAGCAAGGTGCTAAGGGCGTAGATAAAACATGAAACCAGATTACAATTCACTGACCATTATCTTCTTATATCATTCCACGGTTCCACCATAGAAAAAAACAATTCTACCCAAAAGTAATTTGCCCAAATCTTTGACTCTAGTTTTTCCCAGTTTAGTTGCTTCCACTTTGATCTATTTTGAATGCACCAGATAGATTTTTCTTTTATGGCCTCCATCCATTTTTCATTGCGGTTGTTCATTTTTGTTAAGAGAGTTTACGCCTCCAAATATCTTTTCAATGCGGTTGTTCCATATCTTCCACAGCGTGCAGATTTCGGCTCCAGTTGCTTTCTTCCTGGCCTTGCTCAGATGTTGTTGATCTATGTGTTATAGTAGCCCATTTAGTCTCGAACTGAGCCGGGATAGGTAGTTGTAGCCATACTCATACTTGCCACCAGATGCTTCTCTCCCTAATAAAATAACTTTATTTACAAATGTATGATTCTCAGGAAAATATCTTTTTAAGATACATGTAAATGGATGAAAAAACCACTCTGCTAAGCATGCCTTTTTTTATCCAAGATATACAAAATGTTGATGTGGAAATTAGTTTAAGTGTATAGTTTATAAATGATAAAAATGTTTCTTCTAATGCTCAAAGAATAGTAAGTGGGTCCAGTCCAATTCACCTACATCGGTCAAATGAGTTTCGTTGGTTGAATAAATGAGTCATGCTTAAGTTCGCCAGTTTAATTGATGAATCCGAGCATGACCCTTAAAGACATCTACTCTAATTCAAGATACTTAAAAATTTTCATCTTTAACATGATCCACGTAACCCATTCATCTACACGGGTCAGATCGGTTTCGCGGGTTGGTTTAATGAATCATGCTCGAGTTGACGGGTTAAATTGATGAACCCGAGCATGCCACTTTAATTGTGTCAAAGACATCAACTCTAATCCAAAGACACTTGCACTTGTTCATTTTTAAAATGGTCCACGTAACCCATTCATCTTTAAAATGCATTGAAAACTGGGAGATTTTATGCATAAACATCAAAGGTATTTTCCGTGACTTGTTTGTTTCTTTGTCATATGCAACAAAACCTTCTTCTATATCCGCATGTTTTTTTTTGGAAAAAAAGAAGCAGCATTCCACTTGTTTCAGGAGACAACCCGCCAATATAAAGCTTTTTTTTGTGCTTGATCACGACTACTTGTGGTACTTACTTCTTCATAAGCTAGGGTGCAAACCTCCACTCATCCCTATAACATATAAAAAATTATTTTAGCAAACAGGAAGCCACGAACAGAATAATCCGCTACCACCAGATCAACGAAACCAAGTGCTTCAGTGATGCGTCACTAACATAAATCATGGGTAAATTATTATTAGTAGTACCTATGATTATTATTATTAAAATAATTAAATAACACGTTTAAACTGATGCAAAAAGATGACCCTAGATACGGGTTCATGTAAGAAACATTGAAGTCTCACTTAGTGTTTGAGCTTGTGCTCATTACTGTAGCAGTAGTTGTCTCACTTAGTTGGTGTTTCGCTATTGGCTTATTCATGTGTTTCTCGCTTTCTTTTAGGAATTCCAGTAACATTTTTTTATCTCCATTTTAGTATTTTCATTTATCATCATAAAATTGACGTTAGTAAAGAGATATATTAGGCTTTGGTGTATTTGAATACACCTGGAAGACGGGCAGAACAACTCTTGATTACCAGTAGTCGATTGATCTTCAGGCGTGGCGGTTTGTTAACCACACAATGTGTACATTTTCCACTTCCAATCTACAAAACATTAACAATAAATAAAGATATTGCCACCATATACTTTCAATAGAATTCTTTTTTGAAGTACCTGTATTTATCAAACCTAAAAATTACTTCTCACGTTCTCTTGAAGAAAACCTAAAAACGTCCTCCATGTTCTGCAAGTTCATAATTTTCTAGTAAGGATTAGCCTCCAAATCAAATTATCCCCGATATCAATTATGCCCTAATTTTAAGAACAATTAGGGTTACCAAACGGGAAAACAAATTGAAGAAGACACAAGCATCTGGATACGAAAGATAAACTGGTAGAAACATGATTAGAATACAAACCCAGAGCTATCGATTCAGAGCTCGGGCGGTATATTTTCTAGAAAAGGAAGAGCTCAGGCGAGAGAATCTGGATCATCGGACCCTCCTCTGCCTTCTACTACTCCTGATTTTAGTCTCGTCACCTCTTCCTACCGCCGTCGAGGGTCAATGGCGAAACTAACAACCACCCCCTGCATCTAAAACGAAAGAGAAGATCAGACATAGCACGCACGGTACCTTACCACCGGTTCAATCTTGACAACCATATGCCGCAGATATAGGTTACTAAAACATAGAAACAGGAACTGTAGTTAACAGGCTATGCAAATTGTTAGAGCATCCACAATAGAGAAGTTTTTTGATGTTTTTAAAGAGAGAGAAAGTGATGTGGAGGAGAGAGGGTGTGGTGATGTATGTGAGGAAAAATGAGAAAAAATAGAGGGAAGAAGGTTATGTGAGTGTGCTGTAGGAGAGAGGAAAGAGAAGAGATTAACTACTTTATCTATTATCATAAGTAATTAAAAAAGGGCATACTTCCTGCCCATGTTTTAGTCTAATCAGTTCCCCCATTGCTAAACTAAATCGCCATCCCATTGAATCAACATCACTAATTTAAAGATCTACTTCGATCATGAAACAGATATTTTCCTTTCCATGATTGATTGAAACACTATTTTATTAAAGCCAATAAAATAGTTTGTATGTTTGAGACATCTGAATCTACCATCGATTTTTGTTCATATATTTCAACTTTGAATAGTTTGTTTGCGAATTCACCACAATGTTGGATTCTTTTTTGACTATAATATTGCCATCCATTGACTGTATACATCGAGTTTGACTTTAAACATTTTTTTGTGTGATTTCTGACGGGTAGTCCGTAGGACAACCCTTAAGTGGTATAACCGATATTAAAATCCTACATTTAATCGGGTAATTGTCAAGAAGTAGATAACTACGGTTGTTTGTGTTTCAGGTACAAATGGAGCGTAAAATGGAAGGAATACGGAGAATAAATGAAAAAAAAATCAATTATTGGAATTGAAGAATTAAGATGATGACATGATAGAGGATGAAATTATGAGAACGTGGGCGAAAACGTCGAAGAAAACGGAGTTGAAACGAGAAAGTTATGAAGAAAACAAAATCGCTTGCTGAAGCCTAGCATAATTTACGGTAGCTAGCGTAATTTACGGTAGCCCCTGAATGTTCCCATTTTCCACCATAAACCAGTAGCTTTGCACCATAACAACTTGAAGCCAGCGTAAATTACGGTACCTATCGTAATTTATGCTAGGCCCTGACGCAAAAAGTGTAACTGCCCTCTTTTAAGCCGTTTTCATGTGCCTTTTCATATCTCTCATCATTGGGGGCGTTTCTCTGGAGTTTTTGGGCGAAAATTAGCTTGTGCAAGTGATTGGGAACATTTCTAAACATTTCAGTTTGTATTTCGATTCGTATGAACTTTGATTTTGTTGGAATGATGATTCACCAAACTATGTTAGGCTAAACTTTTGGTGATCATCTTAGGTGAAGGTTTCTTTATGACTTTTGTGCTTTGAATCTTATTTCTAGAATAATGAACTTGGTTTGTTTGCTATGTTTGTTATGGTGCATGAATGTTTGATTGTAACTTGTTAATTGGTGTTTGATCCTAGTCTAAATCGTACGTTCTTGGTGTCGTTGACAATCGAGATATCACGGGAAGGGTTAGGGTTGAATATTGATTGATTGATCATCGGGTAACAACCTCTCGTTTATATAATCCGAGTACTTCGTTCCCTTTTATCACAACAAACGTTTATGCATGTGTTATGTCTATGTAACTCTTTCTAGTTGGATTTAGGCACAATTGTTAATGGAAACCGGAACCTAAGATGGTCATTCTCTCATAATCTGATTAACAATCCAATTTTGATTTACAATTAGTTAATAGTTTTGTTCTTAAAACCAACAATCCAAACTCTTGAATTTTAATTTCTGCAAATTAGTTTACTTGTAGTTAATTCACAAAGCTATATAATCAACACACTTTCCACAAACTCCCTGTGTTCGATACCCACTTGCAGCTATCTATTAGTTGTAATTGGATTAAATTTGTGTGTGACTACGACAACACGTCAAATTTTGGCGCCACTGCCGGGGAGTAGTGCGCAACGTGTGTTAGTAGTTTTGTTTGTTATTTTAGGGTTTACGCTGGTTGTGTTTAGTGTGCAGGTACTACAGTTGTATGCATACTAGGGGTTCTCACAAGTCATCACAACTATCGTTTGATCCAGAAATTGAAAGAACATTGAGGCAAAACCGAGTTTTGGTACGAGAAAACAAGATCATTGGTTCACCCACTTCACCCATTACACCTAGAAACATCATGGAAGAAACCCAAGTACCACCCACTACAGGTCAAACAACATCAACTTTCATTCTTACATCAACACAACCTTCACCAAATACCACCATGCCTAATTCCACTACCAGTCCTACTCCACCACATGATGTCACACCAACCAACACCACACCACTTATTACTACCCAAGTTAAACCTACTCTTACTTATAACCCCTCTACCACAATTCCACCACTATCACATTTTTTCCCAACTACGGGCTAGTCATCTTCTACCCACCCACTACTACAAAGCTCAACCGTCATTCATGCTACTTTTACATATCGACCACCGAATCAATCGGGCATCCACTATTCATCTCTTCTATTCATGCAATCTTCGGGTATAGGAGGAGATAGTTATGATGATGGGTATGGAGAAGATTTTAGGGGATACGAAGAAGAAGGTTTTTACTATGAGGGTGAAGGAGGAAATTTGGGACCTCAAGGCGGAGCGGGTCAACAAAGTCAACCTTTACAACAAATTCAAGACATGGGTAGGCTATCGGTTAGGGTGCAAGATATTCGGCCACAAGGGCCACAATTTCAACGTCCTACGCCTTTACATCAAGTTCGTCCACAAAATACACAACCTCAATTCCAAAGGCCGATGCAACAACCACCAATGCAACAATACCAATTTCAGTCACCATTTGCACCTCAAGGGCCTATGCAAGGGCAAATGGGTCAACCAAGAGCCCCATTGGGGACCCCTCGAAGACATCACCGGGAGGTAATTCGGGGAATCGAAGCTCATTTCCGACCCATTATCACCAATAATCCTTCTTCGGTAGTGATTCCTCATCATGCGGATGGAAGGACTTTTGAGGTTAGAACAACCGCATTCCAAAGTTTGCCAAAATTTAAGGGGTTAGCAACGGAAGAACCTTACTTTCATTTGGAGACATATGACTCCATATGCAACACTATTGGAGGTCAAGGGTTTTCATCGGACGATGTCAAGTTGGTTCTATTTCAATTTTCTTTGGAAGACAAAGCAAAAAGATGGTTTCACACTTTGCCCTCCGCATTGATTTTTACATGGGCCGACATGCAACAAATTTTCTTAGACGAGTTCTACACTTCTCAAAAGACAAATGATGCAAGGAGAGGTTTGAGAAGCTTCCAACAACAACCGGGGGAAATGTTTCATAAGGCTTTTGAAAGGTTCAACATGATGTTAGGGAATTGCCCTCATCATGGTATCCAACTTTGGGACTTGTTAAATGGTTTTCATGAGGGGTTGAGTTCGGAGGATGCTCGTGACTTAATGTCAATCACTAATGGAACGTTCGGTACAAATTTTGAGCATGATGATTGGCAATTTATAGAGCAAATGGCGATTACTTCAAAAAGGAAGGCTCAATCTTCGAGGCGGGCAAGTCATGTTATTACAAGGCTACAAGTTCATGTGGTAGATGATGGTAATGTTCAAACTTCGAATCAAATTTATGTTATTTCTGCGCTTTCTAATGAGTTGGGGCATGCGGCTGAAAATTGCCAAGGAGGTGGAGGGCAATATGAAGAAGTGAATGTTATTGAAAGTCAAGGTGGGGCTGGTAGAAATTATAATCTGAACTCGAACACATATCACCCCGGGTTACGAAACCACCCAAATTTTAGATATGGGAACTCGTCAAATCAACTTAACCCGAACTTTCAAGGAAACCAAGGAAATTATGCTCCTCGCCAACAATTTAATAATCAAGGTTTCCAAAAGCAATTCCAACAACCAGGTAATGAACAAAGTGGGTTTTCAGGTCAAGGTTCCTCGGGTGGAAATGAGGTCATGGAGATGTTGAAAGCGAGGCAAATGGAGATGCAACGAAGAAATCAGCTTGATGAGGTTCGTATGCAAAAAGATGAAACCGTGAAAAAGCTATTCAATCGTTGACCACTCAAATGGGTCAACTTGCGAGTGAAGTGGCGGTATTGAAGAAAGCAAAAGGCCAGCTACTGAGTGACACGGTGATAAATCCCAAAAACATAAAAAGTGTTAATATCAATGTGGTAAGCACCGTTCCTAGTACCAAATTTAATGAAAAAATTCTAACCTCTTCGTGTCAAATAAATACAGGTATAGGGAAGGACGCCGATGGTAAGAATGATAAAGAACATGGAGCACCAATCGTGCCTATCCGTGTGGGAAAATTAAAAATCCCTCACGCATTGTTGGACTACGGGGCGAGCATGAGCGTGTTACCAGGTGATCTATATGACATGTATGATTTTGGTCCACTCGAAGATATAGACACCATGGTGAGTTTGGCGGATGAGAGTTGGAGACGTCCACGAGGAGTGGTTAGGAATGTCATGATTCGGTTGGGAGAATTCAACTATCCGGTGGATTTTCTTGTCTTAGATTATGCCTCTACCAAATTGGCATCACAACAAAGGGTAATTTTAGGTCAACCGTTTCTTTATATAGCAAATGCTCAAATCAACTGTAGAGACGGGGTTATTACTATGACCGAAAAGAACCGTAAGTTGTACTTTGATGTTCATACTAGGGAGATTAGTTATGAATCTATTGAAGAGAAGGGTAGAGAGTCTAATGACCATATGAAAAGTATGCATCAAAGAATAAAAACAAACAAACCACCGGGGTGTGAAAAGAAGTAGGAGAGTTCGAGCAGGTATGTAGTTGACTATCCACCAAATGGACATTTGATGGATGCATTTCAACCAATGACAAGCTACAATGGGGGAGGTCAAAGGAACCGATTCTTTGAGTCACCATAAATGGGGGTGGCATGGTCTGGCCGAAGACTCGAAACTTAGCGCTGCTTGGGAGGCAACCCGGGGTTTTATATTGATCTTGTTGTTTTTATCTTTCTATGTTTCAGGGCCATGGTGATATTCAAGTGTGGGGAAGATGTGCGGATATTTGTGTGAAGGTGGTGATAGGAAGTCGGATTATCTACAACATCTGTTGTGTCAAACTTCATCAGGTCAATGTACTCTTTCCTTAGTCTTGTTATGTTCTTTAGCTTTGAAATATTGGTAGTTAGTTCGTTTGCTTTTAGATTAAATAAATAAATAAATAAATAAAGAGTTTGGTGTGTTTGGAGCGATCTTTCCCTTCAAAGCCATACATTGGGGTCAATGTATCCCAAGTGTGGGGATGGGGGGGAATTTAAAAAAAAAATTGTAATCAAGCGAAAATTGGTCTAAATTTGAAAACTTAAAGTATTGAAACCGCATAACACACCGGCAACCCCGTATACTTTTTTTTTCTTGATGAGAGTTTGAGCCACTTATTTGAATTGTTATAAATATTTTCTTTGATGAGAGTGGCAATGAGTGGGGGTACATTAGAACTTGTGCTTAAATGCGATTTGAGGCCTTAGCTTGATATGCATGTGAAAAGGATAAGGGCAACTAGGTAGCTTCGTCATGGTGTGTGCGAGTGTGGGATTTGGGGGGTTGGACCTCATAAACTATATATATGAGCATGGTAGCGAAAGGGGCGGGGGTTTGGACTTTTAGAAGCCAATTTTGAGCTTTAAGCCGATCGTTTGTTAACCAGTGCCTAATTCCTCAAAAATTCACCTGTATTCGACCCAGTCTAGTAGTATTAGCATTTTATATTAGTATATTTGTTATGTGATGTTTCAATTATTTGTTAAAAAAAAAATGAAACGAAAAAAATGAGAAAAAAAAAAACAAGAGAAAAAACAATGAAAAAAAAAGAGAAAAAGAGATTGATGTATTGTATATAGTTATTTATGTTTTGCATTGTTAGAAATAAATGTAACACCCCGAAAACGGGTTTGGTAATCAAACCACGTTAATACTAAAGGACGGGTAAAATACAGTTAGTGGTAAAACTTACCCGGTAAATTTTAGGATTTTAAATAAATAAATCTAATATTTATTAAAAGGATGGGAAATACTTTGAGAAAGCAAAGTATATAAAAGGCCCGAGATTTAACGGGACTTAAAATAAAACGGGTTTTGAACAAGATAAATAACTAGGAAATAAATAACCTAGTACAAGTCTTGTAATTAAGTGAAAGAACAAAATATTCAAGTTATAAACCAAACAAAAGTTGAGGGGCCTATGTTGTTAAATTTGAAACTTAATAACATAAAACAAAATTTAAAACACACCAAACACCCACTTTGGGGATGTCTGGTCGACCGAGAAGCATGGGGCGACAAGGGGGTTCTTCACCCAACCCTAATTCTCATAAAAACCACAAATTGAGGGTTTAAATCAAGTCCAAATCGATTTTCAAGCACAAATTAATGATCACCTAGTTGAAGGGGTCATAAGGTATGTAAAATCTTGATGTTTTGATCCATCTTAAATTCTAGGTTATTTGTAAGAAACTGAAATTGAGCTTGATTATGTCATGTATGAATGAATCTTGAAGTAATATGATGTCTAGGAGTAAACCCTAGTCAATAACATGTTGGATTATTGGATAATCTATGAAATTCATGATGATCCATTGATAAGTTAAATGGGTTTTGTAAAATTGAGATGAACACAAAAATCATGACTACCAAAAGTGGTGTTACTTGATTACTATGAAATGATTTTTGAGATTAGTATGCATGTTTGACATAATGAAATCGATATGTATGTTTATATTGGGAAAAATATCAAGTTATGAACTTGGTTTTAAAGATGTAAAATTATACCCATTAAGTGTTCGTTAAAATGCCTAAATGAAAGATAAATGTTGAAAATCGGACAAAAACGCATGCTTGATGGATATGGCAAATTATGTGTTAAGACTTATAAAAACGGATTGTGAATTGAACTCTCTGGGCAAGGAATCCGGATCGTCAAGTGGACAAGCCGGTGGAAATACGCGTTTGAAAAGGATGCTTAAAAGGTACGTAACTACGATCTCGTTACGTTATGCTTGATTTCGTATTTTCGCTAGTAGACCTTAAATTAGCATAATACATGAAATTTACATTTAGTTGAAGTGACGAAGATCACTAGGTAAATAAACGGGTCAAAAGGTGAAATTATCACCCTTTGACAATATCGACTAATGGTTTGTCGAGTTACATGTTTATAGGAATAAATATCAAATGGATACGTACATCGCTATTGCTTAACAGCTACTAAGGCAAGGTATCGAAATGGGTCAATATATTGATCCGAGGCAGGTATGTATAATGATTCAACTCTTCATGTAGAACCTAAGATTCTATAAGAGTTAGACAAGGTTAAAATATAGTTATTCGGTTATCTTTTAGGTAAACCGAATAAATTGAGTTATGGTTATGGTGTTTTAGAAGCACATGGGTTTATAAACAAGGTTATAGTTAAAAGGTCGGATTTTGGGTCAAACAAGTATTTAAAAGTTCCTTGTAGTATAAGAAGGATGAAAATTGACCAAATTGCCCTTATAGGCTAATTCGAACGAACGACACTTAAAAGGGGTTCGGAAACGAGTTTTATGATTAAATAAATGCTTAGAATAAGAAAAGATAGTGAAAGATGTAAATTCTTGGGTCGAATGACTTTATATAGGTCTTTGCCGTAAAATGATAATCCGAGGGGTAAAACTCGGAACATATAGATATTCCCATTAAATCCAACACACATATAGTTGTGGTGGAAGATTACTTGGTAAGAAATGTAGGAATAAGATGCTAGTAATGTATGAAAGCGAGTTCAAGTTCTAAAGTGCTTAAATACCCTTAACGGGTCAAAATAAGCATACGAGCGAAAACGTATTTAATTTGTGTAAGGAACTGGTGATTAGAACCTAACATGGAAGGTAACATTAAATTGAAGACGTACATGTGAAATAAGGATTTAACAAATATGTTTGTTTGATAAAATGCATAAACGGGTTAAAATTCGGTAAAACGGCAAGGAGTCGAAGGTTTAGAAGTCTCAAAATTTATTAGGTGGGATGTTGGATTTTAACTCCATATGATGGAGGATTAAATTTCAATCACGTAGGAAGAAACGGTAGGTCAAACGGACAGGCGGATTGAAAGATACGAAAGTTTTCGTGTCAAAAACGGCAAAATGGAAGGATCTGTTACAGGGGCTACCGTAACTTACGGTGGGCACCGTAAGTTATGGTGGGGGCTGAATTGTTACGGCAAATACCTCCTGCCTTACGGTAGAGGTAGTTTAAACCAAGGGCCACCGTAACTTACGGTGCCCACCGTAACTTACTGTGGAGGCCAGTTTCAAGTTCTTGATTTTAGGATCAAGAGATCAATGTTGGGATTTCCTGATTTCTTTGTTTAATTTGATTATTCGACCCATCTTCTTTGTAGTACTAGTTATTTACTTATCAAAACTGACTTTTAAGTTGGTTTTGATCATAGGAGAATGTCGAGAGTCCCGGATGAAGATTAAGCGTCGAGCAAGAACCGAACACACGTTACACGAAGCTTCCGCAATGATGTTTCTTCGTTATTCTAAAACGGCGAATTAAACCACATTATGTTGTATCACTTTAATTTGTAAAAGTTTTTAATAAACCAATATTTTAGCGTGAATGTTTATATATAAATACTCAGTAATTGTGATTATTTATGGAAATCGCTAGATAAATTTACAGTTGTTACAATAAAAGACCGGGTTGAATTGTTAGCTACTTTGCATATATATTTCCATTTCCTACCCATTTGCCTAGCCACGTTACAAACTCTAAGTCCCTTTGATTCACGTGCATGTTTAGCAAATTATTTAGGCGAAGGACCGATTTGAATACAAGCATACTATTGTTCACCTACCCGTTTGCCTTGACTGGGATCTAGCCTATCTTTGCTAGTAAATGAGGACATTTGGTTGCTTGGTTTGTGTGTGATCGCTTGAGTAAATTGTGGTTTGTTTAAATGAGTTGCTTGGGGGCAAACAACGATTAAGTGTGGGGATGTGATGGGTAGTCCGTAGGACAACCCTTAAGTGGTATAAACGATATTAAAATCCTACATTTAATCGGGTAATTGTCAAGAATTAGATAACTACGGTTGTTTATGTTTCAGGTACAAATGGAGCTTAAAATGTAAGGAATACAGAGAATAAATGAAAAAAATCAATTATTGGAATTGAAGAATTAAGATGATCACATGATAGAGGATGAAATTACGAGAACGTGGGCGAAAACGTCGAAGAAATCGGAGTTGAAACGAGAAAGTTATGAAGAAAACAAAATTGCTTGCTGAAGCCTAGCATAATTTACGGTAGCTAGAGTAATTTACGGTAGCCCCTGAATGTTCCCATTTTCCATCGTAAACTAGTAGCTTTGCACCGTAACAACTTGAAGTCAGCGTAAATTACGGTACCTACCGTAATTTACGCTAGGCCCTGACGCAAAAAGTGTAACTGCCATCTTTTAAGCCGTTTTCATGTGCCTTTTCATATCTATCATCATTGGGGACGTTTCTCTGGAGTTTTTGGGCAAAAATTAGCTTGTGCAAGTGATTGGGAACATTTCTAAACATTTCGGTTTGTATTTCGATTCGTATGAACTTTGATTTTGTTGGAATGATGATTCACCAAACTATGTTAGGCTAAACTTTCGGTGATCATCACGCACTAAAACCTTCACGCACTTGCCAATATATTTTCCGTGCCGTTTAGTTGCTTTCGGCTACAATGAATTCAGTAGGGGTGAGAATTTCTAACATGACCCGACACATGAGACGAATTCATGAAGAGACGGGTCGTGTTTGGGTTGACATGTGTAACCCGTTTAAGCAAACAGATCGACATGACGACATGCCATCTAACGGATTCTAAATCGAGCTTCAACGCTCTAGAACATGATTCTCGAGGCCGGTTTTTCGATTGATAATAGCCAAGAACCTGAAAAAAGTATTTAAAAATAAATAAAAATTGGTTATACAAAATGTAAAATAATGAAGATTCTTGATTCTTGCTGACCTGTATCCAGGGTGCACCTTTGCTGACATCGTTAAGAGAAAACTCAGAGTCGCATTATCAAACCACAAAACTACATCACAACTGCAGATATTAGCTGAATTCATGAAGAGACAATCGTAATTGTTCAGTTTATCTTAAAGCATACCTTTAAGTTTGCGATAAAGATAGAACAACAGCCAGAAATGACCAGAAATAAAAAACAAAATTGACCCAGGTATTAAACTCGCTCATGTAATTAAACATGTATAAAATCGGAATATGATAAATCAGACCACTAACCTGAAATCAAAATCCCCTATAAACATACCAGATCTAAAAGTTTTACCGTATTAGGGTTTGGGGATTGCAGATCTAAAAGTCTCAGTTGCACCTCTTCTCCGTTGCAACTCTTCTCCGTCGATCTGTGGAGAACACATGTTTAATCATCAAATCTTCAAAGGAAATAACAACAATCAACAACAAATCATACGAGGAATACGAAATCATACAAGGAATATGGATATTGCTCTTCGTAAGAAGGAAGACGAAAGGGAAGAGAAATTAGGGATGAAATAAAGCCAATAAAAGCCAGAAATCGGAACCAGGAGGTCAGAATCTTCATCGATCTCTTGAAACTTCATAGATCTGGTGAAATCGCGAGAGAGAGAGAGAGAGAGAGAGAGAGAGAGGAGGGGAGCGGCGATATGTTTTGAAATGTTTTGAAATAAATGAATGGAAACCCTAGATATGGTGAAGATCACCCGTGTCCTTTTTTTTAGTGAAAGGGTATAAGTGGAAAGTGAAGTTTTCTGGTGCTTAAAAGACTTGTACATCATGCTTTAGGGATGTTTTAAGGAAATTTTAATGACCTTAAGAAGTCCTTTGGATATGTATATTATATATAGTATAGATATATATATAATTGCTTAATTGAATAAAAATAAAATATAATGAGCCTTTTTCTTTAATCCAATAAATAAATTTAACTATGAAAAAGTTAATAAAAAACAATGAAAACACTATTTTAGTAAATAGTTTTTAGAGAAAACCAAAATGGTAAATAGTTTTTCCTTAAACACCACTTTGGGAAAAAGAACTCCAAATTGTTATATAATATAACATAATATGTATAGGAGTTTTTGAAACTCGTGCGTTGTGGCAGAAATATCAAACTGAACAAAACAAACGTTGAAACGTTTAACCCCGCACATGCGTTGCGGACCATTATGTAAACGAAACGCTATTTTTTATGCCCAAAAGTATTTGCATAAATCGTGAACAATAAAAATGAATATCGTTACCGTTGTTATGAATATATTTATTATTAATGTGGTTATCAACACCAAAAATAGATTAGCTTTCTCTCCAAGTTTTGTATACCTATATATACCACTATTGTATCTTATTGTAAATATACATATTAATGAAAGAGCAATCTTTTTCTCCCTACATCTCTTTCTCTTATTGTTTACTATTAGGCTAGTAGGTCGTTGTTTCACAACACGTTATCAGCACGATCGTACTTGATATATTTTATTTTGGTTAGAGTAACCAACGTACCATCAGATGACAGAGTTGTTGCTGTGCAATAGAGTTGACACCAAGATCAAATATCCACGATGAACTACTCCAACCAACCAAGTTATTCGTCTCATGTATGTTTCTTTTTACTTGGCATTGAAGGTAATAATTTCTGATCCTTTCTAACTAAATATGTTACGTACAAGTATGCTAAAAGAAATTGATGAAATTTACATAGGTAGAAAAGCGCATCAGTAACTTGCATATCCGGCTAAACTTTAATTCTTTTTGCTTGTCCATGATTTCACCGGAAATTTTGGATAGTTAATAATCTAAATTTAATCGGCAAAAAAAACGGACAACAAGAAAATATCATAACTTTTGATTTAATCTTATCTTACAATTGAAATTGTCAAGCTTTGTTTTACCTAATTTTTCTATGGGCCTGATTGGAGTCATCCATAATATATTTACGAATTTTAATTTAGAGTATTTGGGATAAGCATCCAAAGTATCAAGTTTCGGTATACTTGTTACAAATTTTATTTTATTTTTTTTTAAGTTTTCTAGATTGACTTTTAATATATTTCTTCTCATATTATCTTTACACGGTATAAGATAGTGTAATGATGCCCCAATTTTAGATTCAGCTAAGTTGTTTATTGGCATAATATGCTTATCACCCTACATCTCATTGTTTAAGGTTAAAAAATTTTAATTAATTTCGTTATCAGTTATTTAATTTTACATGTGATAATTAATAAAGGGTGGAATATATTTTTATCTTTAACTTAATTGATTTGCTATCTTTCTTTTATATCACAGTTATTAATTTAGTTGATTTATTATCTTTCTGTTTTATCACAGTTATTTAGAAAAAAAAAATGTTTTTTTTATCAACATATTTTTATCTCTACCAATAATTTTATTATTTGATGGATTTAATGGGCATGCTTGTTATTGGTGTGTTTTTATTGTATGGTGAATGATGATATAACATATGTGTTTACATATTAGCTTTATTAAATTAAATAAGAATAGTATAAGATTCGAAGGTATGAATGTTTATCTGGTTAAAAATATATACTTGCAAATGAAATTTGAATTGAGATTATAAAAATTTGTTACTATAAAATTAAAACCACACCTATTTGTAAGCAATACAAGAGTCATATGTTATTAAACCATCACTGAAACACGGAAGTGATACTTGTTTATGTTTAAAACTAAAGTGTCAAATAATTGTATGTAAGTGATACTTGTGATTGGTTATATCTTTTGCACCCTATGAAAAAGAACATCTTATATCATTTAATTTTTATAATAACTCGTTTTATATGTTGATATATTATAATCTTGTGTATTGTATGATGTGGCTTTATGGTGTACATTATATATGTCATTAATCTATAATTTATTTTTACGGGTTGTAACAAATAGTACAACTAAACTAAAGTTATGGTTTATTGTCACTTTCATGAGAAAGTATAAATATGTTCATGATACGACACTTGAAGTGTCACACTCTCTAAATCTCATTATCAAGTTATAAAAGGTCGTACAATGTAAGACCGATAAATGTTATTAGACTCGGACATTTATTTACTTATCAATTGGTGTATTGCCAAGAGGATATTATTTATGAGGAAAATGTTGATAAAAAAAATTTTTCATTTGTCACAAGTGAGATATGTTCCTATATTGTAATATCATTAATAGAATATGAAAAGATTGAAATGATTTCATGCCCTTGTGACTGAGTAAAATGAAAATCTATGAAAGTTTTCATATTCTATCTGATTCTCTAAAGTTAATGTGATAGCGTATTGATCATTGTAGAGGTAGTGATCATATACATAATTGAGCAAATTGTTATGATGAGATCGATCCTTTAGAATTATAATGATGGTCATATTAATAATGAGATGGACCACTAAAAGTGGCAAACTAAGGAGTGATTATATAACATGATGGTCAACTTTAAAGTTACAAGACATTCTTTCGTATCTAATATTTCGTATTACATAAGTGCAAGTAATACATATACGATCATAAACTATAAGTTTATGGATCATAATTATTTATTTAGTTGGCATGACTGGTTAGACCACACCGAGTCAATGATGATGTGAAACATATTGAAGAACTAGAAGATTCTTCAAGTTGGTAATTAGCATGCAATATTTGCTCTTAGGGGAAATTCATTATTTACCAACCAAAGTAGGGTGAGAATCCCTAAATATTCTGGAAATGATTAAAGGATATAAATATCCATCCTGATACCATTTAGTGTTTTAAATCGATGCATCATCTAAATGGTTATCAAGTTCGCAATTTAAAGTTTGCGTGATGTATGGCTTAGCTAATAATATAGCAAGCATATTATTCCAGATTGACATGTTTATTTTGGTAATAACAGTAAATTTAATTGCCAATTATTAATGATCATTGGAATAAGTGTTGAACTTCATATAGTTTATGTTCATACACGAATTGATTTTTGTTGAGACGATCACTAGCGCCTACAATTAATTGCAAAGCTAATGATCATGAGAGCAAAAGTTTATGTTTGTATTTGGATACATGTGAGTTTACATATATAACACAAGTTCACATCAAGCCAACAAGTTATAATACTTTATCCCCATTATAGTTGGTTTCGGTCAGGAACCATATATGTCCCTTTTAGATTTTTGGTTGTGCGCTATATGAAACTGATCCACCACTACGCACAAAGATGGGACCTTAAAAGATGGTTGGGAATATATGATAACGAATAAAGCCTTTCACAAGATTTTATTTACGACTCAGTTAATTGATATCCATCTCAATGGATTAACATTCCCAATATCAGGGGGAGATAAAAAAACAGTTGGAAAAGAAATGAGTTGGTATGAATTATCAATGATCCTCAAAACTAAAGGTGTGAATCAGAAGTTCAATGAATAACTCATTTACAAAGATTAGCGAATCTATTACCAGAAACATTCATTGACCTTTAAAAGGTGACTATGTCACATATACCAACTGCTGATGCTCCAATTAAGATGAGTGTCCCAGTAGGACAACCACATATTTGTGATGGGTCTATTGCACGTCTAATGCGTGGTAGACTAATCGATTCCAATAATAAAATTCCTCGAAAGTTGGAGCAGGTAATTAAGATGGTCAAGTCGGGGTTATATTAATAGGGTCTCCTGAAGAGACATTAGACATGATGGTTCAAGAAGAACCTCAGGTACCTGAAAATAAAGAGATCTCGATAAGTTGTATCATGTCTAAGATATGTATGGAATCGAAATAAAAATCGACGTCGTTATACTTTTGTATATAAAATAGCGCTTGAAATGATAAAATGATGAGGATCAAAATTTAAGATCTGCCTATGAGAAATGATTGGCCAAAAGCGAAAAAACGTGAATAAGGCAGAGTTGAATTCTCTAATGAAATGGAAAGTTTTCGAACCAACAATCCATGCAACTGAAGTTGTAAATCATGTTGGAAACAAACAGGTCTTTTATGCGAATTATGAATTGAAAATCAAATCAAGTAATATAAGGCAAAATTGGTGGCACAAGAATTTTCGCAAAGACCTATGATTAATTATGAGGAGAAGTATTCTCCAGTGGTGGATGCATTAACTTTCCAATATCTTATTAGTCTGGTAACATAAAGAGAGAATTGATATGCGTATCATGAATGTTATGTATCACTTGATACTGAAAATTTACATGAAAGTCTTGAAGGATTAAATTATGTAAGTCATGTAAAGTAAGTTCTCGAGAACAATGTGATCATTGTATACATATTCGGATTTGAATAGGTTATGATTTTTTTTTTACATGTTGGATATAATTGAAACTCCTCATGAGTATCCTAAAGCAATTGAGTGCTTAGAAGGTTAACTGAAACATCTTATGGATGTAATTCTTGTGCACCAATAAACATACATAGAAAACTTGTATTCAGTGATTGTGATGTCTTAATAAATAGTGTACACGCATCGTACAATATGGATTTTGGAGATAAAAGTAAGTGTTCATGACATTTTGCATATGATATAGATAGCTATGTGTTATATGGGTAAGTTTGTGTAGCAAAACTCATGAAGAGTGAATGCACATGCATTGTTGGATAAGATGGGCAGAATTCCCTCATGGATTGATAATGTCAGAAGCATTGATATGAAAACCTCAAGAATGTACTATATGAAGATGGCAAAATACATATGGCTAAAATAGTTGAGTCGAGTGTTGTACATATCGAGATATTCGCATAAAGAGGGATATAAGTTTGATTAAATTAGCCATGTTTTATCAAAATTTTACTTTTAAAAGTTCACTATAATCGCAGTTTACAGTGATGATGTTTACACATCGTCGAGAGAAACTGTTAAGCTTTTAGAGGGAGATTTTTTTTAATGACCTTGGCACAATCTAATTATTACTCGAACTGCAGTTCGAGTATATATGTAATTATATTTTATCAATCCCTAAAGTACATCTCGAAGATGATGTTGGGATATTTTAGTATGGACATAGTTGAACCTTAAAAGTACGTTAAAGGTTGTTAAGTCATTTGTTATAAGAAATGCCTATTATCATCTCCTACCAAAGTAGAGATTCTCATTCTATAAGTACCATCATTAAATGCATGTGTGCACTAAAATGTTTTGCTAGCATGTATGGTTATAATATCTTTCACTTGAGCATATTGTCATGATATAACATTTGTTAAACGAAGAGACATTGGAATGAGTTCAACGAAATATTTCAGGTATAAACAATATTTGATTATATTCTACTAACCCATCAAAACAAGTTTGGTTAGTCGTGTAGATGCATGAATGTAACTAAACACAGTCGTGGACATATGGTATTTTTTTGGAATGAGGCACCTAAAGTCTTGTTAGAAGATTATACAACATTTCTCAACATAAAGGATTGCACATATAGGGATCAAGCGACAAATCATTGATTACAAAAACTTTGATCAACTTTCAAGGAAGATGGACACACGTCAATTAAAGGATACATGTTAAAATGAGGGGGAGACTTATTTAAGTTGCACTCTTTTTCCCTTAACTAAGTTTTGTCCCATTGGGTTTTCTTAGTAAGGTTTTTAATGAGGCAACATACCTGATTTAGAAGTATCATGGGGAACTAATGCGCATTACACGCTGCACTCTTTTTCCCTTAGCTATGGTTTTGTCCCACCGGGTTTTCCTAGCAAGGTTTTTAACGAGGCAGCATCAAGCGTATTATGTTGATAACCAAGGGGGAGTGTTATGAATATATTTATTATTAATGTGGTTATCAACACCAAAAATAGATTAGCTTTCTCTCCAAGTTTTGTATACCTATATATACCACTATTGTATCTTATTGTAAATATACATATTAATGAAAGAGCAATCTTTTTCTCCCTACATCTCTTTCTCTTATTGTTTACTATTAGGCTAGTAGGTCGTTGTTTCACAACAACCGTAAAGATGTTAAGCAATATTTGAATAACATATTCGGATTCGTGTTTCGAATATTTGGATTTGATAATGAGGTTTGAATGGAACACTGTATTTTCAACTTTCATTAACTTATTACACTAAAAATAACAAATATGAGTGTAAATTATAAGTTTTATATTCATATATTTAAAAGGCGTGTCTAAATACATCATTCTATTACTTGTTATACCCTTCTTGTGAGAGGATAGATGGTGGGTCACACACTCAAGTTTGAGAGAAAATGGGGTATACCTTATAAAAAGTAAATAGGGGGTGAATTTGGTATCACACATATTTAAAAGTTTGTTGACACATGTTAATAAAATGAAATTTTCATATTTTTTTATTATACCTTAGAAAACACGGGAATAATGTGTTCGATTTAGCTTCTTTAATAATTAAAAATTTTTGAGACCATAAATAAATTTAGAATTATTCCTAGCATTCAACAAAACAAAATGTTTAGGTTGAATTATACTAAACTAGATTTTGCCCCGCCCGCGTTGCGGGGCACTAAGCCGAATATTTCTCTCATAACATGTACGTCGGTGTTTCGGTTACTTGTACATACGACTCATAACACGATCTCAAAAAAATTACATTGAATCAACCAATTAAATTAAAACACTAACATACTTTTGCTTAAGAAAACAAAAATGATAGAAAAACAATAATTTTAAACTCGGGGCAAAATTGTAATTTTTTAGAATAAATGAGCGTGTGCCAGTCGTCTGGCACGAATAAAAATTACACCGAGACAAACAATTAAAACAAAGCATTACTATAGTTTTGTAAAAAAAAACTAAAATGATGGCATGATTGTAATTTTACATTGGGAAAGCAAAGGAAAACGATGGCAAAGATGTACATTTAAGTTGAGGGCAAAATCTTATTTTGGCTGATTGGGGAAAAAACAAAACTAATGACAAAACTGTAAATTTAAACGGGTCAAAATCGTAATTTTTAGTTGGGGGGTAAAAGCATAATCTTATTTTGAACTGGGTAAAAACGTAATTTTGAACTGATAGCAAAATCGTAATTTTAAAGCGGAGATAAAATCTTAAATTGGTTGGGCCAATGGGGGAGTTCCAGGTAGCTTCCTGGCACTATTCCCCCATCTTGTGTCTGTAGGTATACACTGGGGATAAAATCGTAATTTTAGTGGGAAAGCAAACAAAAATGATGGCAAAAATGTAAATTTAAATTAAGGAAAAAATCGTAATTTAGCTGGGAGGAACAAAACAAAACTAATTTCAAAACTGTAAATTTAAACGGGCTAAAATCGTAATTTTTAACCGAGGTCAAAATTGAAATTTTTAACTGGGGGCAAAAGCATAATTTTATTTTGAACTGGAGATAAAAACTTAATTTTAAACTGATGGCAAAATCGTAATTTTAAAGCGGGGACAAAATCGTAAATTGATTTGGCCCAAAGCAGGTGAACCTATGTGGTGTGCATGCGCTACACAGCGGGGCTTTAATCGATACCAGTCTAGTTTGGTGTGACATTGACCCTCGGTATGGTAGTAGGCGCAAGAAATGTCAAGAAAATATCTATATGTTTTTTACATCGATCAAAACTACATAAAGAAATTTACACGGGGTGGTAAAGCGAAAGAAATAACATTTTCATTAAAATTAAATAATAAATTAATTATTGTATTGATATGTGTCTACTTTCAACGATTTTAAGTGTTCCAAGTGTTTCATTAGATTTAAACATAACGGTACATGATGAAAAGTATGAAGTTAAAAAGTTCTAAATTAAAATTTACCTAAATTCAAGGGTTATTTAAGATTATTCTACAAACCATTGAAACTTGGCTAAATGAGGACAATACCACGTATCCATTCATTAATTACAAAACTATGGGTAAGAACTAAGAAGCCTTCTCTAGGTAGTAAAGTATAGCAAGTGCACTCACCGATCTATATTCCTTATTTTAGTCTCAAAACCATCTATCATCCACCGTTCTAACAGCCGCAAATATCCCAGCGACCATCTATCATCCACTATTCAACATGTTAACAGTTGGGCTAGGCCGCTAGGGTATGACGATGGTGAATCGGTTTACAGGCGTCTTCATGTCGCCTATTTTGTCAGATCGAACTTCATGGTGCTCCACGGCTTGTGATTTTGACGGAGATTAAGTGATGACTGAAACAATGGAGCCCCAATCTGTCATGCAGTTATAGATCGGAGATGGTTGGGTTCGATTATCGCCGCTGCCGGTGGCGGCATGTCTTCTAACGACTCAGCAGATTCACACAACGTATGTGGACGCGATAAGTTTGCAAAGAAAAAGTGCTGCTAAAACGGTGGTGGGAGAGCCGGCTGGTGGTATGCGAATATTCAAACAACCACTCCTGAAACATCTTATGCGAAATCGATAATTTTCTTAAAAAAAAGTGTTGGTTTTGTAATGACAATGGTGATAAAGCTGTCGGTGGTAGATGGATGGTTTGGAAAAAAAAATCCTTGGGGCTGCCTGGTTAAAAAAGAAAAAATTTCCTTGGCGAATAGCGAGCTGCCATGGCAATAGAGTTAATTTACCCTGATGGTTTGTCTGTTCATCTCACGGGGACAGCGATCTTTTAGCTCTGAAATAACAAATTGTCAGAAAAGAAAACAAAGAGGTGATGGGTCTGGTTGAAATCTTCTAAGGGACCAAAGTTGTAAAATCAGAAGTCTCTGTGGTCATTGTCAAAGATGCCGAAACTTCACAGAGCACCAAAGTCAAACACCGTTACCGTTAATGAACTGTTCCTCGGTTATGTTTGAAATTAATACATATATATGAATTTGTCTTTTCTTTTTATCTTCAAACAAATTAGATAATACAGCTAACTATTATACTCTATTTCATTGAACTGCATCTATACCGTCTATATAAAAATAATATATAATAAAATCAATTGGAAAATTTACACGTTATGTCTTTTCTCTTGATACCCTTTTACAGGCGGTGTTATTTTCAACGAATTTTTGACAGGTTTTACCCTTTATAGGGAATATTGTTACACGTATTGTCTTTTATTATTATTATTATTATTATTATTATTATTATTATTATTATTTGTTAAATTTGTGTTAAAGGTGTGTCTAAATACATCCTCCTATTACTTGTTATACCCTTCTTGTGAGAGGATAGATGGTGGGTCACACACTCAAGTTTGTGAGTAAAGGAGGTATAACTTGTAAGAAGTAAATTGGGAGTGTATTTGGTATCACACATATTTAAAAGTTTGTTGACACATGTTAATAATATGAAATTTTCATATCTTTTTCTTATACCTTAGAAAACACGGGAATAATATGTTCAATTTAGCTTCTTTAATAATTAAAATTTTTTGAGACCGTAAATAAATTTAGAATTATTCCTAGCATTCAACAAAACAAAATGTTTAGGTTGAATTATACTAAATTTGTCTTTTCTTTTTATCTTCAAACAAATAAGATAATACAGCTGACTGTTATACTTTATTTCATTGAACTGCATCTAGACTGTCTATATAAAAATAATATATAATAAAATCAATTGGAAAAATTACACGTTTTGTCTTTTCTCTTGATACCCTTTTACAGGCGGTGTCATTTTCAACGATTTTTGACAGGTTTTACCCTTTATAGGGAATTTTGTTAAACGTGTTGTCCTTTATTATTATTATTATTATTATTATTATTATTATTATTTTGTTAATTTTTTGTTAAAGGTGTGTCTAAATACATTCTCCTATTACTTGTTATACCCTTCTTGTGAGAGGATAGATGGTGGTTCACACACTCAAGTTTGTGAGTAAAGGGGGTATAACTTAGGGTCATGCTAGCTGCACACGCCCAAAATTATTTTCACACCCCAAAGCGCCGCGCTATGGCCAAAGCGCGGCGCTTCGATCGACAACACGTGCTTCGATTGACGTTTGAAACATTCGTTACTGTTTGACAGACATAAAGCTAATCATGATGTTTTGTCGTTAACCCTAAGCGCCGCGCTGTGGCCATAGCGCGGCGCTTCGACCCCAAATTTCACCATTTTCCCCTTTTAAAAGCAACCTGTGAGACATACATTTCCATCACACACTGTCCGTTTTGCCAACTTGAGGTTGTGTTTCCATCTTCGACATACATTTCCATCACACATTTCCATCTTCGATATACATTTTGCCTTCATTTCAGATCCGTTGTGTTTCTTCTCAAAATAACGCGCGGAAACAAAATTCATATTTGATGATCCGGAAACAACTTATAAAGGAGTTACGTAGGAACGAATCGCTTTGGAGGCAGTTTTTCGATCCGGAAAACATAGGACATTATGATGCGCTGCTTAGACGGATCAATTTCAAGGGGGTGGGACGAGCAGATATCGAAAATTACATGACGATGCCTGACACGGGGTTTCTTATTGCCCAACGATACGGTGTGATTGTTCACACCTTCGACATGCGTGGGAGCTGTACAATTTTCCCTCTGCTGGGCGGGCCAAACGAAGCTGAGCAACCTCACCTGGTGGTTGCGGTTGTGTTCGTCGACCATGGGCATTTCATACATGTAGATCTTGGAGGTTGTTATCCAATGCCTCCCCCACACCCACTCTGGACAGCGAACAGAACAGAGCGCGCAGCAGCCTGGCATACATTGTACCGGGATCAGATCAACGTGTACGAAATGCTTATGTATCGTGCCCCTGACCTTAATGTAACCCCATATGTTCACGATAGCGCGTGAGGTGGCTCGGGACTTCGACCGGCGCCTGAGACGCCAGGCCGCACGCCAGGACTGGATCATCGAGACGCTCGTTTCTCTACGAGAGGCCGCTGGGTTGCCTCCACTTCCCCTCCCACCGTCCCCACCGCACGAGGATTAGTACCTTAGTTTGTTTGTATAGTGTTTTGTTATGTATTATGTAGTCAGTTGTACCTTTTTGTTTTGTATGTACAAACTGATATATATTTACATCCCGTTGGTTTTGGATTGTTTACGTTTAATTCTTATGGCTTTCTGTACAATTTATTTAACGTGTTCGTTTAATTTAACAAAATAAACTAGGTTAACAGTTTATAAAGACGCACTTATATTATATACGTTCTATAAAAATAATGACGTAAAAAAACGTAATTATAAAACAACGTATTATAAAACTCAAATACAATTTTTCCTCCAAAAAACACTACCAAACTAACCCACATCCCACCTATTTCAAAAAAAAAACAACACAAATTACAGCCAACACTTTTTGTCTTTTTGCACACTCGAAGCGCCCCGCTTTGGCCATAGCGGGGCGCTTTGGCCAAAATCAACAGACAAGGACTGACAAAGTCAGTCCTTGTCTGTTGACCTTGTCCAAAGCGCCCCGCTATGGCCAAAGCGGGGCGCTTCGAGTGTGCAAAAAGACTAATGCCGTGTGCGAATAGACCAGGCCATAACTTATAAGAAGTAAATAGGGGGTGTATTTGGTGTCACACATATTTAAAAGTTTGTTGACACATGTTAATAAAATGAAATTTTCATATTTTTTATTATACCTTAGAAAACACGGGAATAATGTGTTCGATTTAGCTTCTTTAATAATTAAAAATTTTTGAGACCGTAAATAAATTTAGAATTATTCCTAGCATTCAACAAAACAAAATGTTTAGGTTGAATTATACTAAATTTGTCTTTTCTTTTTATATTAAAAAAATAAATATTACAGCTAAGTATTATACTCAATTTTATTGAACTGCATCTATACCCTCTATATAAAACTAAAATATAATAAAATCAATTGGAAAAATTATACGTTTTGTCTTTTCTCTTGATACCCTTTTACAGGCGGTGTCATTTTCAACGAATTTTGACAGGTTTTACCCTTTATTGGGAATTTTGTTACACGTATTGTCCTTTATTATTATTTTTTTTTTAATTTTTGTTAAAGGTGTGTCTAAATACATCCTCCTATTACTTGTTATACCCTTCTTGTGAGAGGATAGATGGTGGGTCACACACTCAAGTTTGTGAGAAAAGGGGGTATAACTTATAAGAAGTAAATATGGGGTGTATTTGGTATCACACATATTTAAAAGTTTGTTGACACATGTTAATAATATGAAATTTTCATATATTTTTATTATACCTTTGAAAACACGGGAATAATGTGTTCGATTTAGCTTCTTTAATAATTAAAAAATTTTGAGACCGTAAATAAATTTAGATTTATTCCTAGCATTCAACAAAACAAAATGTTTAGGTTGAATTATACTAAATTTGTCTTTTCTTTTTATCTTCAAACAAATTAGATAATACAACTAACTATTATACTCCATTTCATTGAACTGCCTCTATACCGTCTATATAAAAATAATATATAATAAAATCAATTGGAAAAATTACACGTTTTGTCTTTTCTCTTGATACCCTTTTACAGGCGGTGTCATTTTCAACGTTTGACAGGTTTTACCCTTTATAGGGAATTTTGTTACATGTATTGTCCTTTATTATTATTATTATTATTATTTTTTTGTTAAATTTTTGTTAAATGTGTGTCTAAATACATCCTCCTATTACTTGTTATACCCTTCTTGTGAGAGGATAGATGGTAGGTCACACTCTCAAGTTTGTGAGAAAAAGGGGTATTACTAATAAGAGGTAAAGAGGGGGTGTATTTGGTATCACGCATATTTAAAAGTTTGTTGACACATGTTAATAAAATGAAATTTTCATATTTTTTTATTATACCTTAGAAAACACGGGAATAATGTGTTCGATTTAGCTTCTTTAATAATTAAAAAAAATTTAGACCGTAAATAAATTTAGAATTATTCCTAGCATTCAACAAAACAAAATGTTTAGGTTGAATTATACTAAATTTGTCTTTTCTTTTTATCTTCAAACAAATTAGATATTACAGCTAACTATTATACTCTATTTCATTGAACTGCATCTATACCGTGTATATAAAAATAATATATAATAAAATCAATTGGAAAAATTACACGATTTGTCTTTTCTCTTGATACCCTTTTACAGGCGGTCGTCATTTTCAACGAATTTTGACATGTTTTACCTTTTATAGGGAATTTTGTTACACGTATTGTCCTTTAACCCTAACCTAGTTAGGTTTTTTTTGTTAAATCTGGTTACCCAAGGGTATTTTAGTCTTTTTACCCCTTTATTTAATATAATTTAAAAAATAAAACAAGGATTGGGATTATGGGTGTTCATCGAATCGAATATCGAATTTTCGAATTATTCGAATAATTTTTATTTTCCCTTGAATTCGTATTTGATTCGAATTCGATTAAAACTTACCGAATTCGATTCGAATTCGTATTCGAATAAAAAATCCAATTCGTATTCGATTCGTATTCGATTAAAAATTCGAATTCGAATCGAATTTGAATAAATTCGATTTAATTCAGATTCTTTAAAAAGATGTAAAAAACTATCAAAATGAAACATAAATTTGAAAGCAGCTATAAAGCGGGATATCACATTAAAAAGTTCCAAATAAAGTACCATAAGTCTAAAATTCAAAACGAGAAGTCGGGAATAACTACTCCACATTACAAGTTAATATTTTTAGGGTTATAAATTTATTGATTGATTTGTTACTTAGGTTTTAGTTTTGAGCCATGTAGTAAGTTTGGTAATGCGTAATTTTAATACTTGGAGAAAAATTGAAAATAATTCATAGTATAGCTTAATAAAAGTAATATATCCATTATATATAAAAATAATAAATAAAAATGTATAATTTTTATTCGAATTTCGAATCGAATCGAATTTGAAATTATAAATTCTTATTCGATTCGTATTCGATTTACTTGACTCGAATTGAATCGAATTCAAATTCGAATTCTTTTAATCGAAACGAATTCTTGATAATCGAATCGAATTTAAACGAATTTCGAATTTAAACGAATTTCGAATTTTTCGAATTCGAAACGAATTCTGAACACCCCTGATTGGGATCAAATACAAACACTTTTTTTTTAATAACCGTAAGAACCAACACATAATTGATAAGTGTCCCTCAATAAAAAAATAGTTTAGGGGTAATTTAGACATTTTCACCATATTTATTTATAACTAATTAAAAATAATTATTAAAACATCCCTAAATCCATGCAAGTTTAATTCAAATCAAAATTTGAATTTTTTAACATATCCATGATCTAGTAACTCTCCATGATCGAACCAACCTGTAGGAACCATCACAAAAGATATAATCAGCACAACACTATATAATTCGCATAACATCCTTAATCGTTCTCCATTATCAGCACATCGTCCTCAATCGTACTCCATTATCAACATAAACGACATTAGCACAACATCCTCGATCGTTCTCCATTATCAGCACATCAGATGTGCTGATTGTATCTACTTTTGGTGTTTGTTTGTATTATATTTTAATTAACACATAATCAGCACATTATCAACACAATTATAAAACAACTTTTGGTAACTTTTTTAAAAGTTACTTTTATAAATAAAAAAAGGTATAACAATATGGTACTCATATTAAAGATAAAAAAATACTTGATTTTATGGTATATTTTTTTTTAAAAAAATAATAGGGTATATAAAAGTTATTTTACTTTAAAAAACCTTGGTGGAATTTGTATTTAATTGAAAATGATCAAATGACTAGCAATTTTGCGAAATTACCCATAACTTGTTAGTACTAATTTTTAATTACAAGGGTTTTATTTATAATCAACCCCAACCCTTGATTTAAATTATCAATGGTTCACATCTATTCTTACGGTTCTTACAGTTAGCACTGTTTGTACAGTATCTCAACCCAATAAAACAAAACATTTTTAAAATTGTTATTATATATATATATATATAAAGTCTCTTTCTCTCTATTTACACAAACTCTCTCTCTCTACCAGACACTCTCTCTCTCACACACATATTCAGATCCTACCACCCCCTCTCACCACTATCAACCGACCACCATCATTAACCCACCGACCACGACCACCGCCACCACCATCAGCCCACCAACACCAAAAAGTGGGATGAACCGAAGCATAGCCGTTATCTATCCATCGACTCACCAGAAATCAAAATCAGTCAACCAACTAAATCTTCTCATAATCCATCACTTTCACTCAATTTCAATCTGCAATCTTCCCCTTTCGATTCAACCCTTTTTCACATGTTTTCCCCAAGTCGATTTCTATGGTTTTGTTTCAAGATTTTCAAGAATTTGCCACCATGGTTTACTATTCGATCGCTAACGTTTTGATCCCAAATGTTGCATCAAACGCTAAGGATTTTGGAAAGAAGAAGAGTGTATGTGTCAAGTTTTAAACTTGATTTGTGGGTTATCAAGAAACGTGTTTGTTTATACTTCTTGTTTCTACATAAATTTTGGTGTTTTTGGTTTGTGTGAAGGTGAATAGGACTACTAAATTGAAGCAGGGCAAGCTTGATGTTCGTAGAGAACAGTGGCTTTCACAAGGGGATTGTTATTTGTCACGACCCCCGACCCACCCTGGACGGAATCGGAAGCCGTGAACATTCCAGTGGTACCGGTGATTATTTTTATAAAACATTGCAGCGGAAATTTCATCAGGACCGTGAGTTAGGAAAAATATCAGAGTTTAGAAACACCGGAATAGATGGGATAAACCCATGTTTTATAAAGGTAGCTTTAATAAGATAAACTTGTTTACATAAAACAATATTTCTTAATTTTGATTTAATTAATAAAATAAGCCACTTCTTGAAGCCTTTCAGTGTCGTATCCAGCTCTTATTCCAATCTACTGTAATTACCTGAAAAATGTTTTAAAAAGGTTTTGTCAGCGAAAATACTGAGTGAATTCATTCCATTTTTATAAAATATATTGTTATACCTTACAGTATTAAGGTTTTTATATCTATTTATATTTATCTAACTCAATCAGTATTTATCACATAGCGGCAGTTCCAATATGACATTAATCATATCACCCATTGGCTCACGTTAGTCCAATAGTGAATTTATCAAGTAATTATATTTTACTATTATTCAATTTATCTGTCACTAGGCGATTCCTGTGACTATAATCATCTTATTTTCAATTACTGCTTCTGGTCATATCACTGTTGATCATTCTTTCAACTAGTGATTCTATAACACTGTTGATCATTCTTTCAACTAGTGCTTTTGGTCATGTCACTGTTGATCATTCTTTCAATTAGTGACTCAGATTATATTACTGTTGATCATTCTCTCAACTAGTAATTTCTATTCATAACACTGTTGATCATTCTCTCAACTAGTGTCTTTGGACATGTCACTGTTGATCATTCTCTCAACTAGTGACTCTTTAATTGTGTCCTGTGACATTTCTTTGTCAAATATATTACTTATGGCATAAAACCATTTAATCCAGAAAATGACATATATCATGTTATGTCAAACTATAATAACTTTATCAAATATAATTTGTCAATTAAATAATTGTAATATCATTATTTAATATATTAACGTGACTAAGACTAAAATATAATCTTAGTAGAATGCATAATTTCCATTGTTATTGTAGTCATGCTAATATTGACTATCTTTCTGGCAAATAATAACGAGAATCAATTAATATATAAAATCTTTTATACCCTCAGTTAATATAAAAACTTTAATCACTGTAAGTATAACTAGTAAATATTTATGATTCTGGAAAACCTTTGTAAATATAAGTGTATCACAAAAAGGTGATAAAACTGTGAAAATAGAGTGGACTCACAAACTGTGAGAAAAGAGAAATGAACTCACATTGCAGATTGCTACGGGCAAAGCTTAGTCTACAGATAATCCTTGATATATAGCAGATTTAATTTGAGCAGAGCTAAGCCTATTTCTTAGCCTTGTAACCTAGTGCATACAAACTAGGTAATTAACTAATATAGCATTTACGATAACTCACGAGATCAACCCTCACAACGAATGACAAAGTGCTATGCTTAAACATCCATCGGATTCACAACGAATGACAGAGTATCGTCCGAGTTCGAACAACACTCAAACATTCAAGTCGAAATCACGATTAATGACAAAGCATCACCCTAATGTGGGCAGCACTTAAACATCCATTGAGTACATTGATCGATCGGACAACGAATCGTAGCAGCGATCGAGTTAATACCCTGTTTAACAGCACCCCGCTATACTAATTAGTGATTTGTGTGTGTTAATTGAAAGTATTTGGACGATATCTCCGCGCCTGAGTTGAATTTTATCGTCGAACGAACGCACAGAAGCAAGTCCCAACTCCTGCTATTTATACACCAATTTGCCATTTGTTACGGACCGTAACAAATATACCTTACGGTCCGTAAGGGATACATTTTCTCCATAGGGTCGCCACGTGTGGGAGTAGGCTTGCTGAGTCGACGATTTAATTAAATTCGAATTTTATAATAAGTTATAAGGATAATCATCAAGTAGAGAATGCCCCCCCTGAGTTTTAGGGGCCCTGATCCTGATTCTAATTGTTTTGAAATTTGTAGGGTTTGTGCAGAATCACTTGGGTCTCTCAATTAGGGTTTCCTATTGAATAAAATAATAATATAAATAGGACTTTTAATGAGGGTTGTTACATTATTTGTATGTTTATTTGCATGTTTGATTGGTTAGGTTTGTTTGGTTAGTTTGCAGATAAGGTGTTTGTGAAAATGCTTGACTGGCCAATTTGTTGATTTGCAGTGAAGAACTGGGGGTTAGGGTTCAAGGAAGAAACAAAGGTTAGTGGTGGTGTGGAAAGGGCCGATGCGGAGGCGCATGTGGTTAACGAGAGAGAGCTTTCGATGGTGAAATTGGAAGTTATTGTTGGTAAGGAAGAGAACGATCTGTAATTTGATTTCAAATTGATCTATAATTTGATTTGATCTGTGATTAATTTTCTGGTGGCTGGTGCCGGCAGTCACAATGGCAGGATGGTGTTTGGTGGTGGAGAGTTATTTACATATTTAGTTCTTTCAGTGAAATGATAAAAACACCCTCACATGCAAGTCACATGATCAGATTTAACAAAAAAAATAACTAGGTTAGGGTTAAAGGACAAAACGTGTAACAAAATTCACTACAAAGGGCAAAACCTTAAACCTGTCAAAATTCGTTGAAAAGGACACCGCCTGTAAAAGGGTATCAAGATAAAGGACAAAAAGTGTAATTTTTCCAAATCAATTTTAAAACATGGTTTTCAAAAACCATATGTCACACCCCAACCGATGGCGGAAACATCGGAGGGATACGAAAACAAGATTGCTCGAGACTTCATAAGACTAAATGTGACAAGTATTTAATAAATAGTTTTATTTCATTGCTAAAATCAAGTACAATTTTTGGAAATATAAAATACAACAAGTTTAAATCAAAATAAAGTACAACAAGTATTAAAGTTTAAAGTGCGTTTCTAGGCATCCTACTAGATTACGCGCATCGTCGTCATCATCAAAATCTTGCAACAAGTTTTAAATTATAGTTCAATACAAAAATATTGACGAGCATACAAGTTTGAGTACTAGCATATGTGTATAAAAGTTTGAACAATCCACATGACAAAATTGTTATCAAGAATTAATATATAACTGGCATGCGATTATACAAGTCAATCCTCTGATTACCGCAAGTTTAAAAGACTTAATATGACCACAAGACTATGGGTGGTGCATTACTCCTATAGTGCTATATATGTTAAGGGGAAGCTCGTACGAAGGTAATGACAAGTTTATCACATAAGAATGTTCCAATGTATACGAACTCAAGTATAACGTATTAAGCATGTATGTTGGATTGTTTGTTTGTGAATTAAGTATAAGGTATAACTGATTGCGTGTGTTTAATAGTATAAACGTATTGCACCCAAAGGTGTAAAAAGTAAAAAGGGTGATGTATACTCACAATTTTGCAAAAGCTTTCCGATTATCCGTGGATTGACGATTTGTTGAGATTGGAGAAACGAAGGTGTATGGTCGTTCGGAGCTTATGGAGTGGTTGGATTTGAAATTTCAAAGTACGATAGTATATACTATGAAAGTATATTATGTCCAGGCACTTGTCACGACACTGAGTTTCTGTGTGTTTTACGGTTCCTGGTTTGCCCGTCATAATCAGTAACAAGGAACACTGATATAGAATAACGAAACCCGAAAAACACAAAATGTTCATGCGAAAAGGGTTACCTTTCGTGCGACAGGAGCCTGTTAGTGCAACCGAACTTCGTTCGAACGTTTTAACCATTAAACGACTATGTCTGTGAGTTCTGTTAAGTTATTTAGTTATAGATATAGTATAATAACAGTCCAGAATGTCAAAGGGTTCATAGAAGCCATGCATGGAGGTATTTACCTCGTTATAGTTCTCCAAAGCACAAGTTAGTTAACAAAGTCAACTAACCAGTTGGTCATGAATAACAGAACTATAAATAACCGGAATGAAATAACCAAACAACCGAACAAGAACTGTTGGTGCATTTGTCTGTTGACTTCGTCTTAAATCGAGTCTTGGATTCGTTGCGTTTCTGAACAAAAATGATGTCATCATCTTTGATGATGACATCATAAAGATGACATCACAATATGACATCATGTTATTGCATCATTACACAAAACTTGAATCAGTAGGTTAGATATTCACGTAATAGGATTTTTATATTAGTTTTGTGAGAGTTCGCTTGAATTGATTCATGTGAGTTCGCTTGAACCGTCAAGTGGTAGTTTCAAGCGAAAGATGTAAGCCTATAAATAGGTTGTTCTAGCTTCTCATTTGTAAGAGTTCCCATCAGAAGTGTAATGTTACTCTGCCGGTTTGTCAAGTCAATATATGAATGAGAAAGCTGTTTTAAAGTAAAATCAATATGCTTCTACTCATTTCTTTCTGATTCAAAACAGTTTGATTGTTTCCGCCACTCAAACTGTCGTGTATTGACTCAAATTGACTCACTCGGTCGTCAAAAACGATCCTACAATTGGTATCAGAGCCAGTTATGAGCCAATATACCTGAATCAGAGCATTTTTCTTACACTTTTTGGATTTCTGGACGTTTGAACGGACAAAATGGACTGATTTTTGAACATTGTGTGCGTAACTGAGTTTTAACAAACCCTTGAGTATATCAGCTTAAAATTCAAAGAAAATCGTGTAAAAATGACCTAAAAACAGGCTTTCGCTTGAACGAACAGCTGGCTTTCGCTTGGAAACACAGGCTTTCGCTTGAATATTAAGGCTTTCGCTTGAATATTCTGAGGTTTCGCTTGAATTTTTGCTGTACTTTCGCTTGAAAAACACCTGTGTCTGTGTCTGCTTGAAAAAACCGTTAGAGGTTACTGAATTCACGTGTTTTGTGTCAGTGTTTATATGAACATTAATTGAATAAATCAGAATTCACGTGAAAAGTGCATCAAGTTTCGTGAAAGTTCAGTTCGTTTAATATTCATGTGATTTGCATCGGTTTGATCATTTAGTCAACTTTATCAGAAGTGTCAAGTGAATCATAGGTGTATGCGTGCCTGTGATCATTAAGTGTATTGTCGGACTTATAAACAATAGCATTAAAGTTGATTGTTGTTTGTCGGTTATTGCATGTGAAGAAATTGATTGTGTATCAGTTTGTGATGTGAGTATCTAAATTCAAGAATTGCATGTGATTATGTGACAGTAGATTCGGTCCATTTAGAAATTGTTGTGAATAATTGTTGTCGGCCATTAAGTTTGCATTTGAATCAAATAAATAACTTGACTGTTTGCATGAAATCACTAGTCCATGTTGATAAGTTTGCTTTGTCAGCCCATGTGAACTCAAATTAAGCGGCCCAATCAGAGTATAAGGTTGTTAGATAACTTCATTTAAGGATTTGATAAAGTCAATTGCATGTGGAGTATTAATTGTTATGTGCAGCCCATGTGATGATATCTCGATTCATGTGATTCATTAAATCAAAAGTTTGTGTGTTTGAATTGATTTGTGGTTTGTGTCAGTAGTCATCATGTGTGTTTATGAAATTTGCATGAGATTCATTTTTGTCGTGTAGTACTATTAGTCAAGTGGTGGGTCAGAAAGTTGATTTTGTTTAGCTCACTTATCGGATCACAATTTGATTCAAAGCATTTTGTGTGTTCAAGTTTAAAGTGCAACAAATCGAGCGGTAATACAAACGAGTTGTCACTCGATTCTAATCAGTTCTACTTGTTTGTGTTTCAGGTGATTTGTCAAGCATCGGATACTCGCACGAGCGAATTCCCACCTGATTTGTTGTCATCGGATTTTTTGTCACTCAATCGGATATTCATCTGATTCAGTGGTTTGATAAAGTGATTGAACTGATATTTGATTGTTTGAATTTTTTCGTATTGTTTGAAAATCTGTCTTTGAAAATCTTTCAATAACGAAACATGGATTGTGAGTCGTATCGTGTTCAGAATCCAGCAGATATTGCACAGAAGAAATTTGATAGTTTTACGGGCATCAAGGGAGAGTCTATAAAAGAATTGATTGACCGGTATTGCCATCTAGTTTTGGAGATGGGGAGATTGAAGATAACCAAGACTAATGAGGAATGGGTTGACAAGTTGGCAAATGTTTTACCGGGTGATATGTGGGGAACGTATTTGTTAACTTTGAGAAAAATATATTTAGACTTGAATTTGAGCTTGTTTATCGAGAAGATCGAAGCTCAAGAACTTGAATCCCAAAAGATTAGAAAAATTAAGTCTGTTGATGAAAAATTCGAACCTGAGAAAAATGTTCAAGTGGTAGAGGAGCAGGTTAAAGAAATTTCAGCTATCAAGGTTGAGAAGAAAGCTGAAGCTGAAATGATGTCCGAGAAATGCTTAAACTGTGGAAAATCTGAATCAGACAATGTCAAACTCTTAAAAGATTTGGAGAATTTGACATTGGAAATCAAAAATTTGAAGGATGAGAAGAAATTTGATGATAAACAGATTCTTGAAATACAGGAAAATTTTGAGAATTTGAAATCTGAAAATGTCAAACTGTTGAGTGGTTTGGACAGTTTGACATTGGAAAACAAAATTTTGAAAGAAAAGGAAAAAGATTTTGAAAATGAAAAATTAAAATTTGAGAAAGATTTTCAAAGTCAAATTAAAATTTTAGAAGATGAGAGAGATTTGGTTGGTAAAAACAATCTTGAAAAACAAATTGCAATCAATTCTCATCTTGAAAAGATTATTCGACTTGAAAAGGAAGTAGAGTGTGCTCAAAAGAAAATCAAAGAATGGGAAGAAAAGTTGAAGGTGTTTGTGAATACTTCAACTATTCCCTGTCCAAAACCTATTAATTCTGTTCCAATAAGTGACAATGTCACAAATTTTGACAAAGTCAAAATTGAAGATTGCGATGACAAAGCTGATGATGAAAAAGAAAAAGAAAAGAAAAGAAAAATATTTTTAGAATTACAAGAAAAATTTCAAAATACTGTTTTGCATTCTACTGAAGTAGGTGAATGCTCAAAGCAAAAACATGTTAAGAAGATTGTAGAACAGAAACAAAAAGTTAAAAATTTTAAAAATTTTAAAAATGAAAATAAAAGCTCATCAGTTCAGTCATCCAATCATTATGAAAAACCACAAAAATTTAAAAAACAAAACTTACAAAAAGTTGGTAATCAGTGGTGCAGGTTTGACCACAGTGCTCAAATGCCAAATCAAGGATACAAGAGGAGACATGAGTACCACAAGGCAAATCAATGCTATGATCTGAGCGTTTGGTATGATGGTGGTGAATGGTACGATAACAGGGTGTGCTACACTTGTGGAGTGAGAGGACGCATCGCTGTTAATTGTCAGAGCTGGCGTTATGAGACGAGAAGATGCTTTGAATGCAATATCAAAGGTCACATTGCCAGAGATTGCCCAATGAGATCAAAGGGAAGATTGAGGGCTGAATCTCAGAAAATGGCAAAGAAACCAGTCAGTGTCAAGCCCAAGGAACAGAAAGTTCAAGAACCAAAAGTTCAAGAACAGAAAGTTCAAGAAAAGAAAATTAAGCTTTCACAAGGGCAAAAAGACAGACTGAGGAAGAAAAGAAAGAAGGCAAGAGAATACTTGGAGAAAATTTTATCCTCGGGTATAACAAATAAGAGTGCTGATGAATCGCTTCACTCGACAACAAAGTCAAGTAAACCGAATTCGTCAGATGCAAATCAGAGGACAAAAGAGGAGATAAAGAAGGTTGAAGTGGTTAGCGATGAATTTGTTTCTTCGGAAACAAAGGAGCTACGTGTTGGCGATGATTTTGATTCATCAAAATCAGAGGAGCCACAAGTTGAGCTCAAAAGTGAAAATTCAGTTCCGCTAATGGATGACGCAAACTTTCCACCATTGCGAGCTGAAAATTTTAAACAAAAAGTCGATAAAGTTGAGATTTCAAATCAATTCTTTTCTGAAAAGAAAGAATTTGATGTTGAAAAAGATTTTAACTCTAAAGTGAAAAATATGTTTGGAAAGATGGTTGAGGGAAAGGTAAAAGGGGTAAAAGAATTTTATGAAGCAAAAAGGAGTGATCAAACCCCAAGTGTAACTGAAAAGGTCACACCCAAGGCTGGTCAGGCTTGGGTGCCTACATTCTTTGCTTAAAATCCTGAGTTGCCGGAACTCCCAGGTTGGTAATTGGGGAGTAGGAATCGGCATCTTTCTTGAGAAATTCACAGGTTGGTAACTGTGATATTTCCACTTACAAGTGGTTAATCAAGGACATTAAGTTGTACTTGATTTAACTATCTTACAAGTGATATGAAAACAGTGTGATGAATTAAACCCCATGTTTGTGAAATGGCAAACAAAACTAATTTTCCGGAAAAACCATTTTGATTAAAACAAACTTAAGTGTTTTGAAATCTTAATGGGAAAATAGTTTGTTGTCAGGGGGAGTTCTGACTGTTTAAGCCAAGTGGATGGCGAATTGAGGGAATTCTCATCATTTTGTCACTTTGTTTGTATAGTTTACTGCTTTATTTTTCAAATTTTCCCAGAAAATCAAAATTTGAAATATAATTTTGATTTTAGGGGGAGAAAAATTTTAAAAAAATTAGAAAATTTGAAAATGCCAAAAACATTAAAAAAAATTCAAAATGAGTTTTGTTGTGAAAAAGAGGAAATGATAGTAAATCAGTTGGACTATCACAGCATGCTAAAGAAATGAAATGTCAAATGTGATAAATGGTCTCACTAAAGATGTGACGATAGGCTCAACTAAACTAGTAGATTCGCGATAACGATACAAACTTAAATGAAAAAGCCTAGTTCTAGTGGGAAACATGGTCAAAAGCATAGTACTTAGTTTTGTCCTTCTTGATTGTGTGCCTACTCAGTAATCGCTGATTGTCGAAAGACATAAAACTGGTTAAGTCTGTGAACTTTCACAACTTTGCTAAAAAGTCGCTGTGATTGTGTATTTCATTTTGCAAAGATTAAAACGTGTCTTATTTCTTTATTTTGTTTAAGCATTGGACATCCTCTGCGTATACGTGAGTATCGACCTGGATGTTATTGCCTAAACGTTCTGCTTTATTTTCTTTGGTGTTTCATTTAAGCTTTGGACCTCCTCTGCGTATACGGGAGTATCGACTTGGTGGTTAAAGCCTAAACAACTTCAACTTGTTTTTATTTCTTATTTTGTTTAAACATTGGACTTTCTCTGCGTATACAGAAGTATCGACCTGATTGTTAATGTTTAAACGTTCTGCTTTGTTTTCGCACAAATCACAGTTGATAAAAGTTTAAAGACATTACTTGAGTTAGTGTATTGCATGATGAGGGGATATGCTGAGATCATGGGGTCCATAAGAACTTAGTGCAAAATTAATATACCTTAACGTATCGGTAAGCATTTCGAAAGTTTTTTTAATTGAGTTTAAGTGGACAACAATATCGTCAATCTATGTGAATCGTTTAGAACTTAAAATGTTTAAAGCTTAACGGTGCTAGTGATTTGTCTCTAAAACTGATATGATCCTCTTACACAAACTCACAAAAATTATTGTCTGTAAATATTTCTTTACTGCATTTCAATATTGTTCTTTCTAGATGGTTAGCTTTTATTTGAAAATCCAAAAAGATTTTCGACAACTGATGTTGGAGAGCTGATATTCAAAATTCCGAGTGCTAAACATGATGAACAAATGGTTTGGGAGAGTTTATTTGAGATAAGAAATGTTTTTGAAATGTTTAAATGGTTCATTAATTTGAATTAAAATTTGTTTTGAGTGTTACGAATACAAGAGGTTAAGTAGAGTTTATTCATGATAAAAATGTTTATCTTACAAAGTGGTAGAGAGTGTGCAGGTTAAAGCCAGGTTTCTGATCCTGTTGCTACGGAAAGCCAGGAGACATTTCAGATCCTGTGAAAATGCTATGACAGATTGCGATCCCGGAACAACTTAAGGGGGAGTCTGTTAGCAAAGGGGAGTTTGAAAAGTGAAAGAGCCAGACTCAGAGTCTAAAGATTAGCTGATGATGGTGATTGAAGAGAAAGAGAGAGTTTGAAGGATGCTTAGCGTCAAATATTTTGGAGAGTGTTAAGACTGAAGTTTTGACATACTAACGTCTCGTACTGAAGACTCCGTCAACATCCAAGGGGGAGACTGTTGGTGCATTTGTCTGTTGACTTCGTCTTAAATCGAGTCTTGGATTCGTTGCATTTCTGAACAAAAATGATGTCATCATCTTTGATGATGACATCATAAAGATAACATCACAATATGACATCATGTTATTGCATCATTACACAAAACGTGAATCAGTAGGTTAGATATTCACGTAATAGGATTTTTATATTAGTTTTGTGAGAGTTCGCTTGAATTGATTCATGTGAGTTCGCTTGAACCGTCAAGTGGTAGTTTCAAGCGAAAGATGTAAGCCTATAAATAGGTTGTTCTAGCTTCTCATTTGTAAGAGTTCCCATCAGAAGTGTAATGTTACCCTGCCGGTTTGCAAGTCAATATATGAATGAGAAAGCTGTTTTAAAGTAAAATCAATCTACTTCTACTCATTTCTTTCTGATTCAAAACAGTTTGATTGTTTCCGCCACTCAAACTGTCGTGTATTGACTCAAATTGACTCACTCGGTCGTCAAAAACGATCCTACAAGAACGACACGAGTGTTCCGTCCAAACATGGAAAGAATGAATTAAGTTTTGGAGGCTGACGTGGTTAACTTATTCTAGGTCTAGGAGATTGTTTGGGTGTTTGTTTTACAAGTTCAAGTGAGATGGTGGAACTGGATTAGAAGCCAAGGCTTCCACGGTTCACACACTGTTACATTAGAATCATTCATATCGAAAATGAGGACCTTACGGATATATAAAACTTAGAAAATGTCGGAACAGGATGAAGTAAGAGCCTTTCGTGCGAGAGGAAGGCTCATATCGCGCGACAGGGTTAATTTTTCGTGCGAGAGGGCTGCCTTTCGAGCGACAGGCACTGTTTTGAGACAAAATCAGCTTGGTTTTGGTTGAACTGTTCAGCTTCTCGGCCGGAATCGACTCTAACACTAACCTACAACTATGGCTTGTGAGCTCAGAGGGTCTCTGATGTGACAACTGGCACAAAACCGGTAATTTTCGTACTATTTTAATAATTATTTATTTCCTGCATTTATGTGTTTAAACGTCAACATTGTATGCTTGCATGATACACATTTGAAATCATGCATGTTACATATTTCATTTATGGCATTGTGCAATACATTAAGCGTTGCATCGAAACGATTAGTAAACTCACCGGTTAGACAAATTATGTCAGTACAACTTTAGTATTCAGTTAAATGATAGACTTAGGACTTAGACGTAGCTCCAACATTAAAAATACATTAAAACCCAAGTGGGTGAACAAGGGTTTACAATAACACTTTTCGGAAGCTAAAATAAGGACTAAAAACTGTCTGAAACACACTTTAAACGTCGAATTATGCATTTTTCAGCAAAATTCAGCACTTAAACACTAGAATAACCTGCAGAAATAATGATTAAGCATCTAGAATAACTTGTAAAGTGTCAGGAATAAAAAATGTCACAAAAGGTACTTCATACCTTGTAAATTTCACAACTTAGCACTTTAACGAACCGACAACCGAACGATTAACCGGACACTACCCAAAACACCAAAAATAAACTAGAAACATAGTTTTAGTATTTAAAGCTAGTTATGATCAAAGAACACATTAAAAACCATAAAAAAACACTTAAACACACTTAACTTCACATTAAACCTTCTAGTTTACCTCCTTAACCCCTCATCTTCCAAAATTAGCACTTTACCCCCCCCCCCCCCCGATCTAGGCCAGCCCCATGTGGCCCCATATCTTTCTCACTTGACCAATGCTCTTGTTGGTCAAAGATGCTAAGACATAAGAATCTATGGTTAACGATATTTTGAAGGATTGTATGTATGAACCATGGGATGAAGAACATTATCATTTCACCCAACTTTCAAACTCATTCCTCCTCTCCTCGCTCCCTTTGCTCTCGGCCACACCCACATCCCACAAGACCACCATTTTTCCTTCATATTCAAGAAGATCCATGGATGCTCAAAGGTGCTAGAAGGTGTTCAAGGAAGGTTTCAAGCAATAGAAGTGGAAGGACCTTTCTAGGGAGCTTTTAACCATCACTTCTTCATCAATCTTCTTCTTCATCTTGTTCTTGCCACATCCCTAGCCACAAGAGCTAGTGGTAAGCTTCATAAACTCACTTTTACTTCATGTTAGTGATATGTACAAGTTACACCATCTAAAAATCTAAACTTTAAAAGATTAAGACATGAAGATCTAACATAATCTAAGGAAAAACAAGGGATTTTAGTGTTGTTTGATGTATGATATGAAGTTGTTGTTGTTGATCTTGTGTTTTTAGTTAGATCCATCATGTGTAAGCTTGTTAGAGCTTAGATCTAACAAGTTTAAGCATGGATCTTGAAAGATCCGTGAAGAAACTTGATGATGAACTTGAAGATCTTCAAAGTAAGCTTTAAAATGGTTTTAAAATAGATTTTGCATGATCTTGAAACCTCTAAACATATGGATGATTTATTTGTGAAATAAAATTTCATAAAAGTTTATAAAACTTTACCAAGAAGCTTGAATTTAAGAATATCTAAGTGTTTAATGCATGGATTTAAAAGACTGCACATTTTTATAAATATCCAAGTTCATCACATGAAGAAACATGATGATTTTAGTAGACTTTTGATGTGTGCAAAATGCAACATATAAATTACATTAAATGAGGCATAAAACTAACCCTTTTTAAGTACTAATGTTCGAAAAAAGTGTGCTTTTGTCTTCCTTTTGTATTTTCAGGACCAAATGAGCTTAAATGAACAAAAGGAACAAATATGCAGCAAAAACTAACATAAATACAAAGAAAAGGAATAAACATGGCATGCCCAGCCCTTCGACAACATCTTCCCAAGCAAAAACAAGAAACACAAGGCTGACCACGGCCCCGTGCCCACTGAGCACGGGGGCGTGGCCTGATGCCTGCAGAAAAGACAAAGTTGTGGAAGCTTCTATTGCTCACCACGGGGGCATGCCCACTGAGCACGGGGAGTGGTCAATGCTAAGATTCGCAAAATCTAGCAAATCTTGGTAGTACAGATACGCTTCTGCACAAAGGGTCGTGCACAGCGAACACGGGGCCGTGTAGAGCCTAATGCAGACAAAAGCAATTAATGAAGGAAGAGAAAGTAGCGGGGGCGTGTCCAGCGTACATGGGGCCGTGGCCGGGCTTCTGTTCAGGATATAAATAAGGGTGCTTGGTTCACTTCAAAGGCATCCCTTGGCAAACCACTTCTCTCCCACTTCACCACCACTCCACCACCACTACAACACCCACATCCACCACCATCATCCATCATCCACCTTAGAGTGTGTGTAGTAGTCTGTGGATCCAAGATTGATCATAAGAGTTCTTGTCAATCAAAGGCCAAGTTTGGCTAAGTCTCTTACATCACTTGGTGAAGACAAGTCTTTAATGTAATACTTTTGATTTTTAATCTTTTCGCAGTTTATATTTGGTTTTGTGTTAATGACTTTAATAACTAGTTTCTTATGTTGAAGGTGAAACTTGTAACACCCCGTGTTTCTGAAGTCAAAGTCAAAGTCAAGATTGAAGTCAAAGAAAGAAAAGATTGCTAATTGCGATCTGTCTCTTCTAGCTCAATTCCTGTTTTGACTTCTTTGACTTGTAATTAGCCTATTTTATTTTCGCTTTAGTTGTATTATGTGGAGTAAGTGTCAATAATGACAATAATCGACATGTATTAATCGCTATTTAATCGACATACGACTGTAAACTATAGGAAGTAACACTGCGATAAAGTCAACAAAACGCTAATCAATCCAGCTTAATCAACATCCAATCGCAATCGCACTCGCAACTCGAATTACGCTTTTGGCTTAAATTGATATACGTGTGTGCGTGCCTTATGTGTTACTTGTGCATGTTTAAATTATGTTATGTGTGGTAATCAATCAAATTGCAATCGAAACTCAAACGCAATCGAACTCAATCGCAATCGAAAAGGTATGATGATTAGTGGAGAAGGGATAGTGCAAGATATGAGTAGTTGGGATTAAAAGTAATTTGACTAGGAAAAATCTATCGCATCGCAACGCTCGCAATCACAATCGAAACAACAAAAATCGTCGCACCGAACACTCGAATCAGGCATGTGACAATCCGAAGTTTCAAGGTTAGTGCCTTCGGTTTTGTGATTTTCCCCGTTCTTGTTTTAGTCAATCTGTTCAACCCGTGACTGTGATAAACGTGCTAATGTATATTGTGGTTGAGTAGTGTGGGTGCATAATGGGTCAATATCTATGTCGTGTACATGATTGGGCCGCGATGTGTGTATGTGTGTGTGTTTGTTTGAAACCATCAATAGAATGGAACTTGGCCCAAACTTGTATTCATGAGACATGTCCTCAGCCCAAAAAGAAGTCCAACATGACCGATCGGTTCCCCTGCCCATGTTCACGCATGTTATGTGTTTTAAATACTCATTATTTAACAAACACCACACAAAAGAAAAACCCTAACAAGTCCCTTCTCCTGTGCGATCATCGGTAGCTACCCCATCTCACCCGAAGCACCTTCACCTCTCGATTTAGGCACGTCATAATCTGGTTAGTAAATCTTAACTGTTAAAGTTATTGTTAATCATTAGTGTTGATGATTTTCATGTATAACCTGATTGTTAGAATTATTGATACGTGTTGTAAACATCTAACTATTGCATGAGTAATAGATAAGATGGTATTCTAATATTTGGATGATGATGTGGTAATCGTATGTATCATGTGCATGTGTTGTGAATTTATATTATACATACTATTAAAAGGCTATGTCGGTGATAGCCTTTATTTAATTTTTTTTTTCTTTTTTTTTTTTTTTGTCTTTTTCTACCGCCATTTGATTTTTCTTTTTTTTTTTCTTAATTTACGTTTTCGGCCCTTATGCTTTGTGTGTTGTTTCTTAAATACTAACTTCTTTTGCAATTTACAGTTTTCATCTACTTTTTAACTTTACGTTTCATCTTTCAAACTTTGCCAGCACCAACCCTCTACTTTGGTTTTCCACCATTACCCCTTAGCTCTTACACAGTTACGCCACCAACCCTCTTTTTTATATTTCCACCAACACCCCTCATCTTTTACACATTTTCGCCACCACCCCTATACTTTTACACTGTCATTTTTAGACTTTGTTTTTTTACCTCTTGCACTATTACTCCATTTTTACACCCGCCCAACTTTAAAAAAATTGCAACTGTAAACCCTAGACTACAACTCCTACTTTTCCAAATGCCAATGCATTGTGTTTTACGAAATATATTAGGCATTGTGTTTTACACTTTATGTCTACCTTTGTGTTTTACACATTTTTTTTGTAATTGTCTTTCACTCACTTCGTTTTACGAATCGTGTTTTGTCTTACTATATGTTTTCACCCGTCGCGCGCCGCCGCAACGCGCGGCGGGCAAAATACTAGTTTATATTATGAATGATATATGAGTCATAATAAATTTAGATGTAACAGTACATTATCGGTTCAATAGAATAGTATAAAATGATTTGATAAAGAGGATAACCATGAACAAGGAATTGGCGGCCCATGTGTGTGTTTATAGTCTTGATATAATCAACCCATGTGCATCTCATTAATGTGTCAGTATAGTCAAAGATAGTAATAGGTTGTGAATTAATTTAACTAGTAATTAGACCCGCGCGCGTTGCGGCGCGGGTACTTCGCAAATATCGAACGGATTAGTCCAAACGTTATGTGATGTGTTAACCATATGAAAACGAACGTTTTAACGTATTCGATTGAACTCAATGTATCATATAGTTGCATTGTGATTGGATCAAGGCAAAAACTCTCGATGGAGTCAAAGTGGTATTTACAAAGTTCAAAAAAAGTTAAGTGGTTCAAAATTGCATGCGTAAGCTTAAGGGTTAAGAAATGGTCAAGATAAAATTTGATAAAGTTTTGGGGTAAGAAGTATACTATAACAAAGTTAGGGCTAAAAATGAAACTACCACAAATTTGGGGTGTCAAAAGCAAAGTATTTGTAAAACGGAGTAGTTTTTTTATTATTATTATTATTATATTGGAAAAAAGTGAACATTTTCATCATTATAATATTAAGCGTTTTAAAGTTCGGAATATACCGTTTGGATGTGTTTATCTTATTTATGTTTCATTAAAAGTTTGGATCAAAATTAAACGGGTCAAGTATAATTGATTTTTTTCTTTATTGCGACGAACTAACAATAATGGTACCGGTACCAATATCCGTTTCTATAGTTTTCTCGATGTTTCAGTATAAATTTCGTTAAAAAACGGACTTGTATTTGCAATAGAGTATGTTTGGATAGCATAGATTATATCATGTGTAAATTGATATAAAACACGTGCCTATCACTATACCAAATGCTAATATTATACCAATAATGTAAGGAAATAAACCGATACCACCTGAAAACCCGTCCCGTAGCATAGAGACACCGTCAATTCTTCATGATATAACAATAGTCAAGTAACTTATAATTCACATATTTGTTAAAAAGGTATTTAGTAAAATCGAAATATATTAGGAAAGTTGATACACAAACATAAGATTAAAAAAAAAAGGGAAATGATAAGCATTCCCATCACCTAAAACATTAGTATGACATATTGTACATCATGAACAAAAACTTGTAACATTATCTGGAACATCAAGACCTATAAAAAGTATCCAGTCAGAACACTTGATGAAAGAGAGATAGAAAAGGAGATAGAGTCGGTTAGAAGATGAAACAAACAAATTGATGTTCAAGAAACACACAATCCGGGTCATCAAATCTCCGTCCACAGATCCGTTAAGTTTTCGTCACTTATCAAATCTCCGGCCACAAATCCGTTAGGTTACCGTTCGTTATCAAATCTCCGACCAAAGATCCGTTAATTTTCCGTTTCTTATCCAATCTCGAGCCACCAGATCCGCTCGGTTTTTTATATTTATCAAATCTCCGACCACCAGATCGGTTAGGTTTTCGATTAAATTGCCGGCGGCTACCAGATCTGTTAGTTTCCGATATGGAAGACGATGACGAAACTCACTCACATCAATCCGTCGGATCCGGATCTGAAGACTCGCAGCGATCTAATCCACAGATCTCCGTCACGTTGCCGTCCGACGCACCGCTGCAGATGACGTTGACCTTAGTGCTACCGATTCGGTATATCTGAATTGTTTTTGATTTCAGATCAGGCATAATTTGAGAATTGATTTTGTTGAGAATTGCTGCGTTTGACCACGTTTTTACTTTTTAGTCTTCACATTATAATTTGAGAATTGATTTTGTTGAGAATTCTTGTTGAGAATTGATTTTGTTGATTTCGTTGAGAATTAATTTGAGAAATGATTTTGTTGAGAATTACTTCTACAAATCAGATGACATGCATGTAAGACAAAAAACAGAGAAGTTGTCGGTGGCCGAAGCCACCGACTTTGTGTTTTAAGATAGTATATAATAAGAGGTTGGAATCGATGTGCATGTGGGGGGTTATAGAATTTGTTCTGTATACAATGATCTAGGAACCTAGTTAACATGTGGATAGTTTCTGATGAGGTTAATTATTATATGAATTGCTTGTTGGTGTGATTACATGAATAGCTTAATTGATTAAATGAGTTGTATAGGGACCTGTATATGAGCGGAGCAAATGAAAACCAATAATAGTTAGTGGGCTTCAAAACTAGATTAAATTACACCATCTCTTTTGGGCCATGTAATGAAGTTTGGGCCGGGCATTTGTGAAGGAAATGACTTCAGGAACTGGCTGATGTACCACACAAATTATCTGGGCTGCATGCTAATCGTATGGGCTTTACATGTACTGGACTAGTCTAGCAATTTAATCACATGTGTCGCTGGTCTGGGCCGCGCAACGTAGGACCTCCAGTAGGGGCTGTCAAGTTATGGCGAGTCTTAAACAACGTTAATACAAGATTTTGTAACTAAATACATATTGGGGGATATGAATTATTGTTGTTATTTGCATGATCAATTGAATAGGGATTGGACTGTTATTATGTGTTGTTGTGATATATGATCCTGTAACATGGAAATACATATGACCCGAATGCTTGTTGTGACTTGTGTTATAATACGTGCCATACTTGCTTACCACTTGCGGAATTTGTGCAAAGAATATGTGTTTTACGTGTCAGCGAAACTAACTGTTACTTGAAATGATATTAGGGGTCGAATGATCAACTGTAAACACGTAACTAAAACATACCGAGCAAACCAAGGTGAGTTCACTACATTCGAGCATGCGTCCCAGTGGTTGGGGACAGTCAGTGGTCTGGGTTATAACGGGTATATTGGTTAATATTCTCACCTATCATTTTTGTAAGTCCCTTATTATGTTACCTGGAGGGTAACGGGTATTAGTTGGTAGCGCTACTTAGGTTTGGCACCCTCACACCGCTCCTAGATAGGACGGATGTGAACTAATGACCCAGTCGGGGCCCAGTACTAGATAGGAGTACGTGGGAAGGGCAGTCATGTATTTCAGGAGCCGTCTTGTTCGGAATTGAGATATTAACAATATTACTTGCATTGGTTATTGAACTGTTTTACATACAACTGGTAACAAACGTTTTCTAAAACTGTGAACTCGCCAGCTTTGTCTGATACACTTGTTACATGCTCGCAGGTCGTTAGGTACTTGGGAACAGGAACTTGCTGGCTGGAGGGCGAGAGTGGTCATGGTGGCATTGATGGGTTTATTTATCAAACATTTATTTACTATGGTTGTTGGAAAGTATTTACATTATGTTACGTTAACGCTTCCGCTGAACTTGATGGTTTTCGAATTACTTATGTTTGGATTTTATTACTATTAAACGATGAAACTTTATTTCAAACTTATGGATTCAATGTAATTGGTGGCTCATTACTAGTAGTCACACGCCTAACAGGGACACTCCCTAAGTGGTAATTTGAGGGTGTGACAGTTTGGTATCAGAGCCACTGGTTATAGTGAACTTGGTTTTAAAATGTTTTTATAAAACCAGACTATAACCGAACAAGTTCTGAACGCGACCATGACACTCAGCTCCATACTGCAAGGTTCGTCTCTTGTTTACTTATTGCATTGCATAACTAGTGAACACTTACATATGAAATTGCTTGGGATTACACGTTTAGCGCAACAGTATGAATTCATGTACTACTTGCATGTGCTATGTGATTGATAGTGTGGTATTTCCCTAGACATTCATGAATTCATGTTTTGCGATGTTCTTTGTTTGCTACTTGAGTTTGAGGAACCATTTGACATGAGTTAGGAGGAGCTGAGATGAGCATGCAAATCACAATATTATTGTGGGTGCACACATAATAATAATGTGGGGTGCATGCGAGTCCCAGTGAGTCTTAACAAGTGAAAAAGGGGTTCTGTTCCGTTATTCGAACAGTGTGAAGCGTAACAAATCTATAGGAGTTCTAGCAGTGCTTGCCTCCTACTTGAACGTGATCTTTTCACTCTTTTCTGAACCCTTACGAATCTCGATGCTATTGAGTATTACCTGAACACCTATCTGAACGCCTAGCAAACTGGGTAGATTGTTAGGTGCTTGTACGAACGTCCTTGAGTTGGATGTCGCAGCGTCGAATGATTGGTTCATACCTTTCACACTTGTCTTCATTTGCTGGAACTCAACGTGTTAACGCCTTAGATTCCGAAGTGCGATCACTTCTGCAACACTCTAGCAACATGCCGTGTATTACTCAATCAACTTGCAAGATAGATGGACAAGAGGATGAGCGTGGTACCTTACCGATCCCAGTATTAGGACGACTCTGATTGCCGGTAACGAGCACCAGTAAATTGACTTCAATCAAATTCTTAACCCCAGTCAGCGACTTATGGGAGTCAACTCTTACGAATCAATCGGGACATAAGCGATGACAACAGATTATATTGTGGAATGTGTGACTACCAGCACAGTGTGTAGCGCGATAGGACACAGCACAGAATGTGAAAAGATGGACTTAGTTGGTGAAAGATCGTAGGGCCACGTTTCAAGAAACGACGTTAGAGACAATAGTCACGGCGACATCAAGGTATTTGTAACCATGGCCTACAGTATGGAAATGAAGGTGCCTACGGCATGGATAGGCCGATGATAAATCAAAATATCAACAACCAAGGGAACGATGACAGTATTGGGAATCCACGTGACCGTAACAACGCTGGTAGTGGAGCTTGCGGAAGGGCATTCAGGCTTTGTGTAGGTGACGCCAAACAAAATTTCATCATGGTAGCTTGTATGGGTAGCTAATCGCTTTGTCACTGTTCTATTTAACCTTAATGCTTCTTGAAACCGAACCTGTTGTGGAAACGGCTGATGGCAAGATAAACAAAACCTCATATGTTTGTTAGGATGCAAACTCGACCTTATGGGGAAAGTATTTGACATCGACCATCCTACTACTACCATTGATGGTTTTAATGCAGTAGTTAGTGTGGATTGGTTATCGAGAGATCGCGCACATATACCTTGTGAGAAGAAAACTTTGAGTGTCCTTCTCCCTTGTGGCAATCGTCATCTGTTCCAAAGGATCAGAGTGGTGTAAAGGTTAGCATCCAATCCGCAATGAAAGCCCAGAAGTGTCTACGGAGGGATTACCCCGCAATGTTAGCACTCGTTACTGATGTCAAGGCTGAAGAAAGGAGGATCGGGGATCCGCTAATTGTTCATGACTTCTCCATATATGTTACAAGGAGAACTACCAGGTTTACTTTCACATCGTCAGGTGGAATATCAGACCGATATCATGTCAGAAGCAGGCTTGATCACTAGTACTCCTTGTTGTCACACATCAGGAAGGTTGCAGGAACTGCTTCAGGACCTATCGGACAGGAGTTCTACCGGACCTAGTTTTCTCTTTGGGGAGCCCAGTTATATCAGTAGAGATAAACCTTTCCGTATGTGTACTGACTACTTTAAACTTAACAAGGTAGCAGTTAAGAACCACTTGCCTCAACCAGTTGCGAGGGACAAGCTTCCATTAGAGGATTGACTAGCGAACGAACTATTATCAGATGGAAGTCCAAGGGGAGAAGGTTCTTAAAAACGGCATATCGAATGCAATACGGCCATTGCGACGCGGTACTCCATGACCTATGGGTTAATCAACACACCAGTAGCTTTATGGATCACATGAGTCAACCGCGTTCATTGATGACGTTTTGAATCATTTCTAGGAGAAAGGAACACCATGGGCGGCACATGTATATTATTGTAGAGCTCCTAAGGGAGGAGCAACTCCATGTGAAATCTACCTAAGTGTGACTTCAGGATTCGAGAAGTACACTTTCTTGGTCGAGTAGTCAATGAAGTGGGGATACACCTGGATCTCGCTAAGAACCATTTTAGTGGAACTGGTAAGCACTTAGGAGCCCTTCGGGGTTACAAAAATTCCTTGGTTTCGCTAGATACTATCGCGGATTTATCATGGGATTTTCGAAGATTGCGCAACTTTGACCTCTTTAGCACAGCGGGGTGTTGTGAATTCATGGGAGACAAAACAGGAGAACGTCTTTTCAGCTTCCGAATTCCAACTCTGCAACGCACTGAGCATTGCCTTTACCCGAGGGTACGGGCGATCTAGTGGTATACCATGATGGTCCGAATAAGAATCTCAGTTACACACCGATGCAACACGAGAGGGTGATGGCTCATGGGGTGGATTAACAGGAAGAGTTGCACGACTCAAAACCTGGAGTGGAGGCGACGATCTCGGAATTGAGCTGGAGGCATTACTTGGATGGTACCAAATGCACTACTTAGACTGATCACAAGGGCCTCCCATGTACCTTTGTTTCGAAAGAGCTAAAACATGTAATGACATCGTTGGATGGAACCTTTGAATGATTGCGACTGTGAAACCTGAGCGTGCAAGAGCTTTGTAACTCACTATCGACTCTAACTTACCTGATCAGACTCGCTCTGTTCAAACTGGAGAACTGAAGGAAGAGAATTTGCAAATTAAACCCATGCGGGGCATGGAGAAACAACCGTTGGTAGGTCGGATGATATTCGCTACCTCATGGAACCAATGTGGGTCTCATTATACGACAACTGTAGGGAACTCGTGTGAAGCAAAGCACACCGGCCTCGATATTCTAGTCGTCTGGGTTTTGATGAGAGATATTAAGATCTATAAAAATCTTGTACTAGTGATCGGGCATGAAGGCCCACCTAGCTATGTATGCGAATGATGGTTGACTCGTGGGAAAGACAAGGTGAAGTATCAGCAACCAGAAACACCCATATGTAAATGAGAAGAGACCACCATGGATTCTGTCACTGGTCTACTTACGACTCGAAATGGAAACATTATCACCTGGGTGATCTTTGATGGACCCAAGTTACCAGCACACTTTCTTGCTATCAAGAAAACTGACGAGTCTTCACAGTTGTGAATGTTCCTCTGAGAGAGGTGGCTTTTAGGCACGTGGTGCCAACTCCTGTTACCTCTGAATTTGATCTACACATGATTTATGTCAGGCGATACACAACACCCTTGGCTCACGTCAGGACCAGAGCATTGCTTATCGCCGTTGGGCAAACGATAAGAGAAAACAAACTCTCCTGACACTCGAAGACATGCCGCGTGCATGTGTGTGATTGACTTAGTGAAAAATTGGAAGGACGCATACCCTTGGCTGAGTTCTACTGTAGCAGTTAACATTCTAGTATTCGACAGCTCTGTTTGAGGCATTGCATGAGCAGTAACGTTAATCTCCTTCTTGGATTAGGGTGGGTGACAACCTAATCACAGGTCTAGGACTTGTACTCGAAACTCTTGGGAAGATTACTTGGTTTGGAAATCGTTTGGCGGCAACGACTGACCGTCAGGAAAGATGATAAGCTGACGTAACACTGGGAGTCCGTTGTAGGCGGTCGTATTGGGTTGAAAATCTCACCCGGGGAGGGTGTGATACGATTGGGAGGCGTGGCAAGCTTGATTTACGTTACGTTGAGTTATTCAAAATTTTGGAAAGAATTAGTCACGTCGCCTACAAACTCAAGATACCCGGCGAATAGGGTAACGTGCACAATGCCCTTTATGTCTCGAATCAAAGGCAGTGCTTGATGAAACATTTGTGACGCCTTTATTAGACAAGTTGCAGTTGTCGAGGAGCCAATCAAAGACATAGACGAGGAGGTAAGGTTTGTTAGCATAGTCCAATTTCCAATCATGAGAGTTCGTTGGAACTCAAGACGTGGACCAGAGTTCACATGGGAGCGCGAGGATCAAATGAAGCTCAAGTATCCTCAACTTTTTCCTGCTGACAAGTCTAATTCTGGTACTACTGGTGAATTTCGGGACGAAATTCCTCTTCAAGTTGGGGATGATGTGGCAACCGAGGAGAATCCGCAACAATCTTGATTTCTCACTTCACTCCTTTGTGCTTACTTGCCAAATTTCAGGACGAAATTTCTTTCAAGTTGGGGATGATGTGACAATCCGAAGTTTCAAGGTTAGTGCCTTCGGTTTTGTGATTTTCCCCGTTCTTGTTTTAGTCAATCTGTTCAACCCGTGACTATGATAAATGTGCTAATGTATATTGTGGTTGAGTAGTGTGGGTGCATAACGGGTCAATATCTATGTCGTGTACATGATTGGGCCGCGATGTGTGTATGTGTGTGTGTTTGTTTGAAACCATCAATAGAATGGAACTTGGCCCAAACTTGTATTCATGAGACATGTCCTCGGCCTAAAAAGAAGTCCAACATGACCGATCGGTTTCCCTGCCCATGTTCACGCATGTTATGTGTTTTAAATACTCATTATTTAACAAACACCACACAAAAGAAAAACCCTAACAAGTCCCTTCTCCTGTGCGATCATCGGTAGCTACCCCATCTCACCCGAAGCACCTTCACCTCTCGATTTAGGCACGTCATAATCTGGTTAGTAAATCTTAACTGTTAAAGTTATTGTTAATCATTAGTGTTGACGATTTTCATGTATAACCTGATTGTTAGAATTATTGATACGTGTTGTAAACATCTAACTATTGCATGAGTAATAGATAAGATGGTATTCTAATATTTGGATGATGATGTGGTAATCGTATCTATCATGTGCATGCGTTGTGAATTTATATTTATATTATGAATGATATATGAGTCATAATTAATTTAGATGTAACAGTACATTATCGGTTCAATAGAATAGTATATAATGATTTGATAAAGAGGATAACCATGAACAAGGAATTGGTGGCCCGTGTGCATCTCATTAATGTGTCAGTATAGTCAAAGATAGTAATAGGTTGTGAATTAATTTAATAAGAGGTTGGAATCGATGTGCATGTGGGGGGTTATAGAATTTGTTCTGTATACAATGATCTAGGAACCTAGTTAACATGTGGATAGTTTCTGATGAGGTTAATTATTATATGAATTGCTTGTTGGGGTGATTACATGAATAGCTTAATTGATTAAATGAGTTGTATAGGGACCTGTATATGAGCGGAGCAAATGAAAACCAATAATAGTTAGTGGGCTTCAAAACTAGATTAAATTACACCATCTCTTTTGGGCCATGTAATGAAGTTTGGGCCGGGCATTTGTGAAGGAAATGACTTCAGGAACTGGCTGATGTACCACACAAATTATCTGGGCTGCATGCTAATCGTATGGGCTTTACATGTACTGGACTAGTCTAGCAATTTAATCACACGTGTCGCTGGTCTGGGCCGCGCAACGTAGGACTTCCAGTAGGGGCTGTCAAGTTATGGCGAGTCTTAAACAACGTTAATACAAGATTTTGTAACTAAATACATATTGGGGGATATGAATTATTGTTGTTATTTGCATGATCAATTGAATAGGGATTGGACTGTTATTATGTGTTGTTGTGATATATGATCCTGTAACATGGAAATACATATGACCCGAATGCTTGTTGTGACTTGTGTTATAATACGTGCCATACTTGCTTACCACTTACGGAATTTGTGCAAAGAATATGTGTTTTACGTGTCAGCGAAACTAACTGTTACTTGAAATGATATTAGGGGTCGAATGATCAACTGCTAACAAGTAACTAAAACATACCGAGCAAACCAAGGTGAGTTCACTACATTTGAGCATGCGTCCCAGTGGTTGGGGACAGTCAGTGGTCTGGGTAATAACGGGTATATTGGTTAATATTCTCACCTATCATTTTTGTAAGTCCCTTATTATGTTACCTGGAGGGTAACGGGTATTAGTTGGTAGCGCTACTTAGGTTTGGCACCCTCACACCGCTCCTAGATAGGACGGATGTGAACTAATGACCCAGTCGGGGCCCAGTACTAGATAGGAGTACGTGGGAAGGGCAGTCATGTATTTCAGGAGCCGTCTTGTTCGGAATTGAGATATTAACAATATTACTTGCATTGGTTATTGAACTGTTTTACATACAACTGGTAACAAACGTTTTCTAAAACTGTGAACTCGCCAGCTTTGTCTGATACACTTGTTACATGCTCGCAGGTCGTTAGGTACTTGGGAACAGGAACTTGCTGGCTGGAGGGCGAGAGTGGTTATGGTGGCATTGATGGGTTTATTTATCAAACATTTATTTACTATGGTTGTTGGAAAGTATTTACATTATGTTACGTTAACGCTTCCGCTGAACTTGATGGTTTTCGAATTACTTATGTTTGGATTTTATTACTATTAAACGATGAAACTTTATTTCAAACTTATGGATTCAATGTAATTGGTGGCTCATTACTAGTAGTCACACGCCTAACAGGGACACTCCCTAAGTGGTAATTTGAGGGTGTGACAAGGCAACCGATCGATCAGGCAACCAGCCAATCGACCAGCCGGCCGCTCGGACTGCTGTCTGATCAGACAGGCTGACCGATCGAGCTGCCTGGCCGATCGGCCAGCCCTTTCCTCTTTGGGTAACTCTATAAATACCCTTGTCACTCTCAAACTTTCTACTTTTGGCAACTGATGTCCGACCAGCTCTTTTTCCTCACTTTTCTTCCGATTTCTCGCGATTTCGGTAAGATCTTGTCCTAAATCTTGTACTTCCTTAATCTACACGCACTCCTACACCTTTCTATCTTTTGAATCTTAACTTTTAACTGTGAAATCATCAATTCAAGGTGTTCTAGGATGACGTCATCATGTGTTCTTGAAGAACTTCATGTTTTGGCCTCAATCCACCAAGAACAACTTAGATCTAACCGATTTCCACATAAACAAACAAAGATCTTTCATAGATCTAAACATATTCGCAAGAAAAAGGATTGAAAGATGGTTTTCCAACTTTCTTTCAACTCTTTTACACTCAACGCACTCAAAACCTATAGAATCGGAACTGGTGCCGACTTACTACTCATTACGGTAGTTGTGTCAGTTCAAGATCCGCATTCTATCCACGAGATTATCGATTTCGGGTTAAACATGGAACGTCGTCTCGAACCGTCCACTGATCGGGTTTGGGTGATTCCTGTCCGATCAGGAACACCAAGTATTGACGAGGTTTCTGTTGCGTAACACGTTATCAAAATACCTCGATAAAATGACAAACTATCAAAACAACCAAGTGTAAGATGAACCGGTTAACCAGGACGGGGTGCCGTCCGAACGAACAGCCCAACCGAACGACTTGCACCTTGGTCCCACACAACCATTTTGCTAACACTTGAAGTCTGAATGTTGAACGAATTGCTGATCGATCGGACTACCAACCGATCGGACTACCAACCGATCGAACTGCCATCCGAATCATGAGACATTTTCAACATGTTCAATGCACAAAGGATGCCACCCGAACGAACAACCGTCCGATCGAGTGACACCGTACTGTGAACCTGTTCTCACTGAAGTGCCAACCGAACGGATTGCCGTCCAATCAAACGACCGTCCGATCGACCGACCTGAAAGGTAGAGATACTTCTATGTTTTCTAAATACTACAACGAAAACTTCAAAAGTCAAGCCAACATACACAAACACATCCTTCCTAAAGGAAGAAACAATCCACTCGAACGACCATCCGATCGGACAGCCGTCCGAATGGATTGTCACTCGCACGACCAGCTGTCCGATCGGACTACCAACCGATCGACCAGCTGTTCGGTCCACTAACACTTATTCTCGTCTTACGCGTCACTTATCGTTATGCTATCGAACGATTCAGGCTAACCTTACTCTCAAGCGCTCCCTTCAATCCATCATCGCTGTGAGTATACTCGATCCCTTTTTGCTTTATGCACTTTTGGGTGTTACATACGTTACTTATTCTAAATCACATCGAACACACTACGCAATACTTTTAACGCTAACTGTTACCACATGTTATACATGACTTAATGAATGCTTGTTTGTTATGTTTACACATGGAATGTTGTCTACCTGCCTTAGCAACGATAGTACTATAGTTTGGACTCAGCACCCGCTCACGCGGGGGTTGTTGAGGACAATTATTTGCATGGATTACCGTGGTGATCATGTATTACGAACTGCCTTAGGCAGTCAACCCGTAGTCATTGGTATCGATAGCTCTATGTCGATAACTAACATGCCTCATTTCACTCTGTGTGCGTGCTGGTTATGCGTAACGCTTTCGAACTCTATATGCTATTACCAAACTTGTATGCTCACATGTACACTATGTGTATTGACTTTTATTTTATAGTATGTGACAGGTGCTTAGGATGCTTATCTACTAGGATATCGAGGCTAGAATAAGGTCTTAGAGGCCAACAAATAGTTGTCTGTACAAATGAAATCAAGGGTCTCTAGAAGCAGATAAACAATTGGGCTATTTGAAATCTGAGTTGTCGGAACAGAACTATTTGTCTAGATTTTTGTCTGTAAGAATTTGTTTATCTTTTGAGACATGGTATGGGACATGTTACTTTAAATTAATTGGTAATGATAATTGTTATGGAAACTTCTAGACAATCTGTTTCGCTCAGTGCCATGCCCCAATGTTTCCGCCATCGGTTGGGGGGTGACAGATTGGTATCAGAGCCATAACTATAGGGAATTAGGCAAGACTCGACCTAGTCCGGATCGAAGTCTTAGAGACCTAGTCTATAGTTAGGAACCAACAGACCGACTCGTGCATGTCCAGTAGGGATTATGCATGAGCTTACAACTATTTCTCGCCATTCTCGCCTATGCTACACTATCACTGCACTTGAATTTTCATATATGAATGAGCAATTAAGTTGAGATTAGGTGTGAAAACCGCAAACTCTCGATTAAATTGCTTGTTCAACCTGTATTTTATCTATAAACACGAGAACTTGCGTTGAACCAGGAGTGAAATCCATACTTTGATGCACAATTATCTTCGATTTCATCAAAAACAAGAACGAAGTTGTTAAGCCAGGGGTGAAACCCTAACCTTGACGACTTGTTCCGACTTTTAATTAGGTTTTACAAAACTCTCACCAAAGTCTCGACGGACTCCAATGACCTGAAGTCACGATATGACTAATGGGATGTGTGCCAAATGCCCAAGAATCGAGGCAGAAGCACAGTCCTGAAGGTCAAAATGTGTACAACAAGTCCTTGAGAATTGTCGAACCACTTTGGTTAGTCGAAGTCTAATAGCCGCAGACGATCTATTCCGATTCTGAGCCCGCAACTGCTGACTCTGATGATTCATTGATTTTATGTGTTTATTTGTGTATTTACCTGTTTATGTGTTTAAATTCTGGAGATTTATTCAATTTTGATTCCACTTCGATCAACACGCACGAATCGCACTGCATTGCTATCCCAAAACGCTAGCAAATCACTAAACTATGGACGACCTTATACTATGATATACGATTACACTACTATACTACTCGACAAGTTATTCACGATTGCTAACCTCGAGCGCCCATGAACTTTGCATGATAGGTTTCTGTATTCTGACTGCATCTTGTGACTACATGCTTATGTGCTTCTGTGCTCTACGTGATTACGTGTTTCTGTGCTTATGTGAATCTGTGATTATATGATACATGTGTTCATTGTGTTCCTGAGCTTTAGTAGTAATAGGATTGAGAGGTGAGATTCGAATATGTCATGTTGAGTCCTGTGGCGATGTCTGTTGCAGACAATGTCGTCATCTGGATCTCGCGCTTCCCGTGATGCTCGCCGAAAGCAAGCTGACAAACGTCTCGCCGCTATGATTACTAAACAAATGGCGAAAGTGGTTCCCCAAGTCGTCAGCGAGATATACGAAAACATGAGCAAATCATCTGAGGAATCCCGAACTGAGACTCCCAAAGCTACTTTCAGCTTCAAACAATTCAAGGCATGTGGACTAAAAGAGTTCACAGGAGAAGAAGGCCCCACAACTTTGTTTCAATGGTTTGACTCCATCGAGGTCACACTACGACAGAGTGGTTGCCCAGATGACCTACGCACTCTCAACGCAACTGGCGTCTTCTAGTCCCGTGCTTTAGACTGGTGGACGGCTGAGAGGAACAAACGTGGGAATGATGCAGTGTCACACCCTGATATTTCCACGTATTACCGGTGGGCCCGGTGGGGAGTATCGTGACGTAGTTGATATCATCATAGTCAAATAATCACAGTTCAATGCACAGCGGAAGTCTAAAGTAAAATATATTACAAACCGAGAGAAAGTAACATAAGTATTACAAACGGAATGTAAGAGGATCCACAGGCGGATCTTAAAACGGAAACATAAACAATGTTCAACAGACTTTAGGCATCTAGAACTTGGAAGATTCCCTATTAACCCCTGAGCTCCCATCCAATTACGTATAGTACCTGTCACTTAACCTTTTTGGAAAATACGTCAGTTTACACTGGTAAATACAATTAACTGACTCATTTTGAAAATGTTTAAGAAAATTGATTTGAATGCACCAGGCACAAAAATTCTTTTATAACTTGGTACAATTATATTAATAACAATCTTGTATCAGATTTACATGTTTGTCCAACATTTAGGGCCAGTGATTATACAAACCGATCAAGATTAATCGACACACCACAAATATAACTCACAAGAAGTTACCCTTACGAGTGAGAATATCTTTTACATATGCAACAGGAGGTGTTATGCCTACACCTTGTGCTTAAGTTGTGGCCATTCACTTTTTAAATGAGCCAAGGATATCCAGGACACGGTCATTAATCCCCAATGTTATTTGTTATCAAGCAATAATGATTAAAACGGGATTATGCAATCTAATCATCTCCGATTAAAAGGTTTCTACACTCGACCAAGCGGTAATAATTTACCGTATCCCAAGCCCGTATAAGGGAAAATAAGGAGTTAATTGCCAAAATCGTCCCTGAGGTTTGGGCACGTTTGCCATTTTCGTCCAAAATGACACTTTTGTACCAAATTGCCCCCAACGTTTGTAACTTTTTGCCATTTTCATCCAAACCACTAACTTAGTTTATTTTTTCTGTTAAGTTGAGGATATTTGGATGAAACTGGCAAATATAAAACCATAGGGACGATTTTGGCAATTTACTCAAACGCTTTTTAATTTCTTTTATTTAATTATTTTTGTTACATATATAATAAAAAAGAATATATATGGAGTTTTTAGAAGAAAAAAATTAATAGTTTTGTCACATAATTTTTATAAATTTTCATCAAATCACTAACTCAGTTTATTTTTTCTGTTAAGGTGAATGGTGTTTTAAATTTTATAAATTAAGACAGAAATTAATTTACAGCTTTTTTATATAAATCAGTTTTATAAAGAGAAAACGTCATTGGTGTACAACACATAACAAACGATTACAACTTTTAGTATTTATTAGTTGTCGAGATAGAAAAAAATTGTAAAACGTTACATATTTTTTAAATGTGTTGAGCACCTAGGAAATATGTTGGTAGAAATAAATTATTTATTTAATTAAGATTATGAGGGTAACTAACTAATACTTATTCTAAGTGGCTTGAGTAAAGAAACTTTTGGTTCATAGCATTATAATTACAATTTGGTGGGTAATTTTAAGGTTTGGTAACGATACGTTGTTTGATAGAAGGGGGGAGGGGGGCACTAGCTTCTGCTTTTCCTTAAGAGCGAATTTAAAAGAATAGAAGATGAATTAAAAACTTGGTACATAACATAAGATTTTTTTATTTGACCCTTTTCATAAAATTGATCTATATAAAAATTAGAAATTAATTTCTGTCTTAGTTTATAAATATCGTTCGCCTTAATAGAAAAATTAACTTAGTTAGTGGTTGGATGAAAATTTATAAAAATTATGTGACAAAGCTATTATTTTTTTATATAAAAATTGCATGTATATTCTTTTTTATTATATATGTAACAAAATTAATTAAATAAAAGAAATTTAAAAGAGTTTGAGTAAATTGCTAAAATCGTCCCTGTGGTTTTATATTTGCCAGTTTCATCCAAATATTCTCAACTTAACAGAAAAAATAAACTAAGTTAGTGGTTTGGATGAAAATGGCAAAAAGTTACAAACGTTGGGGGCAATTTGATACAAAAGTGTCATTTTGGACGAAAATGGCAAACCTGCCCAAACCTCAGGGACGATTTTGGCAATTAACTCGGAAAATAAGTTAAAAGTATTTACCTGAGCTTAAAAATGCAATTTATACCCAGCCGTATATTCTAATCAGCAAGCACAAGTACCTCTACTGGGGCTCTCAATCTGGAACGAAGGTTTTATTAAACTATTAGATTCCTAACGGGTCTTATTTAAGTTGAAACTAAGACTGGTTAGTTTTCAGGAAAGGTTTACGGTTCAAAACGCAAGATTAAGCGAAGACCGGATTAGAATGTGATTTAGACCCGACAAGTACGAAGACTTGTATAATATGGGTAAACTAAACACATTCTGGATTTTGAAGTGAAAATGATAAGGTTTGACCCGTTTTGGTTAATTTATGCAAACTAGTTACATAAACCGTACCGAACACGAAAAATGCATAACAGGTAACCAAATAAGTCATGAACATGTTCCACAAGTTAATATGCCTTAAATATGTGGTGATATCAGTAGGATACCTTCCATTATGCCCAAAATGAATTTAAAATCAATTTAAACCCCGAAGGGGTATTTTGGTCATTTTAAAGATTATAAAAGAGGTTAAATAATAATCTGAGGTTCTGGTCTAAAATGATCAGTAAAAATATTTATTTTATCAAGTTATATCAGTAAGATATCTCACATTTGTGAAATTTATCCTTTATGACCAAACTATGCACCGAATGGGCATTTTGGTCATTTCACATATGCTTTAAGGGTAAATTTTTGGAAATATGAGTTTAAAGCTTTTATTTACTGTTAAAGTATAAAAACTTATTCATAACAACAGTAGGTATCAGGCTTTAGGTGCCTAACATGGTTTTAAACCATACTATGCGCCTAAATCGCATAAAAGTCGGCATTTGACGATATTCGGTTTAAATAGGGAAATCTGATATTTTGACCATCCTTTACAGTTTAAAATAACTTATTTATCATATAAAATTAGTAGAAAAAGGTTTGACATGTAAAGGATGTATCAAACTCATTTTATTAGCAAAAAGGGCGTTATCGTCAATTACCGAGCCTATACGAGAACTCCATGTTACGATTATCTTAAAATTTAATAAAAATTTCCAAAAATCCCAAAGTAGTGTATTACATCAGTAGGTAAAAAGGTTTGATGTCAAAATTTGGGTTTAAATAGGCTTTATGCTGAAAATGTCGTTTAATTAATAAAGAAGCTTTCAATTTACGCTATTGCGCATAACTCCCATTTTAGACTAGCAACTGATGTGAAATTTTATGGACAAGTTTATAAATCAGTAATAAAGGTGTTTTTCCTTTCACATTTTCAAAAATCTTGTTTTAATATCAAAAGGGCATTATGGTCAACATTTAGGAATTATGGAAACATGCAATGAACTCTAATTCTAAAGGACCAAGTAGTATAACTTCAGGGGGTTATACTAACATATAATATGGCCACAAAGTTCGTTTGGTAGTACGGTCACGTTGTTCGGCTAATTACGACGAAACACGGACGGACGCGAAAAACGAACCAAATTACGCGACGAATAGAATTTTATCAAGCCAATCACTAAAATAAAATATTTTAATGATTACATAAATTTTTGGATGTCCAGATATATTCAGAACGTGAGATATGCGTGTAAATGCAAACTTATGCACTTTTTGACGCTTTTAGTCCCTGTTGATCAAATAAGTTTATTTTTGCGCACCAAATACCTCAAAGCCTATTTCTAAGCTATATAAAGGATATTTAGGGCATGTTTAACTTATGATCATATTCCGGAAGGTTCGATACCATACGAATCGGTATACTTTTGCAGTTTGACGCAATTAGTCCCTTTAATGCGGAAACTTGAGTATATCATCGTTAAATAGTATTGAAGCCTTATCTAATCCATATTAGGCATTCTTGAGAGTATTATAAAACATCATAATGCATCGGGTTCACTAAAAGGTCATTCAGAGGTATAATTAAACATATTGTCACTTTTAGTCCCTCTAACTTGCAAAGTTGCGCGTAACTTCACTTATAGGCATAAAAGCCCTTAATGGCCAATATTAAGAATTCCCGAGAGTATAATAAAATATCATGAAGCTCCTGGTTTGTTAAAAGGTCACTCAGGGGTAAGAATTAACATGTTGACGCTTTTAACCCTTTATTGCGCAAACTTTCAATTAATTACGCAAACAGCTACACTTGATCAACAAGTGGCTCATTTGTGAATATAAAACCGTAAAAGGTTATTCAGAAACTTATTTTAAGTATGTTAATACTTCCCGTCCTTTCATAATCAAAGTTTTCGATTTTTTCGAAAATTTAGTCCCTTAAATTCAAGTTTTGACTTTATTAGGGTTTATTACACATGTCAATACATCATTGGACGTGATTTTACGAGGTGTTACATCCTCACCCCCTTAAAAGAAATCTCAACCTCGATATTTGTTAAAATGATGGAAGTACTTTTTGTCGTATAATGGACTTAACTTCTATAGCATATATGGGGCCTCTCCAAGCACCCAAGTTGACCTCTATAATAGGTACATGTATCCTTTTGGAGCTTCTTAACCTGCCGATCCTTAATCGATACGGGTTTCTTATCATATCATGAATCTGCATATCATTATACGATAATGCTTTGAGACTTATTGGCGAAACATATCCTTAAATCATTAGTGTGGAATGCATTGCGAGCTTCACCAAGTTCCTTAAATAGGTTTTAGCTTATAAGCTATTGACCTTTGTTGCATTCGATTTCCCGAATGTTCCTCTATATCCAGGGCTTAACTTACCCTGAAAAAATTAAAATTTAGTACACCCTTCTTAGGGCGACACCTTCGATTGAACCTTATTCCTTATTAAGGACTTAAGAGGGTTGTGACTTTCATCAATCCTTAATTTTCTGCCGATTACTGGCAACTTTTAGATGATTACGAATTCGAATGATCTTATTTGTTGTTTCCAAGGTACTTTCAGATCCTGCTAATTGGACTTACCAATCTCCTGTCTAACAATAGATGTTCAACATCCCATCTATACAAGGTCCCCAAAGGAGCAGCCTTGATACTTATATAACAGCTATTATAGAAAAGCTTATTTAAGGTGAGATAGTTATTCCAACCACTGCTTAAAACTAATCTTAAGGAATAGCTAATCCTTACAGCTAGTCGAACAAATCGACGATCCTGGCAGCTAATGGCGATTCTTAATTGTTGCCTAAATAGGGTTGCGGTAATCAATGCATAAGAAAAATGAACCGTCTTTCTTAATTAACAATACCGAACTCTTAGAATATTGAGTTAGGCTACATGAACCTAAGCGGGTTATGAATCTTAACTCTACTTGCCTCTTAGGAGGTAAACAGGGTAGTCCTTGGAGAAGATAATTAAGACACAATGAGGTTACAGAGATTTTCCAAATCTCAGGCTCCAGTTCATCTATCATTGCCTGTGTCAGATAAGTAGCACATTTCGAGTCCATGGATTCCTAAATCAGAGATATTCATTTGGACAATTCCATTCTGGATATCTTCTTTGAATACCATTAGCTGACTTTAATACCGTATGATCATTGGAATATCTTTGTGGTTCCATGCATTAAACCTCCATACTGATCAGGCATGGAAGCAATCGATGGAACATATTACGATACACCAATCCTCATATGGTGCTTTTGTCATACCATCTGGTATTCGCAATCGATCGAGATCCAAGATATATCAACCACATATGCTGACGCACTTCATCTGGAGAGAGGGTACACTAGAATTTTATGACTGAAGATTTTGTCAGGAACAGAAGAAATGGTTCCTATGATTTTCGCCTGTAAGTTTTTACCTTACACCTAATATCTAGGGTTCTTATGGAAGATTTTAAAAGTTTGCTAAACTTATAATTTATGAAGGATTTATTGGAATCCGAATTCAAATAGAACTCTAGCATTTATATTACTGATAAATGATAAGGAATGTACCTGGTGTCATTATTGATATGAACTAATTCAGGCATTTTAAGCGTTTTCATTCTTAGGCTTTCCATCCTTAGCCGCACTTCCCTTGGCATATTTTGGGCACGTAGTCTTGATGTGGCCTCTCTCGTTACAGCCGTAGCAGACTGCATCCTTTATGTCCTTGCAATCCAACGTTTTGTGTCCCTTAGACTTGCAGATCCCACAATATAGAAGTTGAGATTCAAATCTGCATTTCCCGAAGTGGCGCTTCTTGCAGGTCTTGCATACAAGTTTCTGGTTGGATTCTTGCTTACCCTTTTTCTTAGAATTCTGGGAGTTATCTTCCTTCCTTTTCCTTTTTAGTTCATCCTTTGTAGTCGAGGCATGAACAAGATCCTTCTCGTGAGTAAGGAAAATGTGACAACCCTCACTAAACCAGGTATCCGTACGACTTAATTAATAATTAATTACTGCTTAATTACTGTGCTTGCTTAATCTTGTGGATAAACTGCTACTTGAATATTGATACATGCATATACATGCTTCATACTTTACTTACCGTCACTACATTATTTACATGCTGAACCTTAGTGACAAACATGATGCACAAAAAGCACAGTAGCACTATAAACGGATAACCTATTGAACATGCTGATAAAGCCAGCATCAGGCAGACACTGCCTCTAAGGCCTGTAAGAGCCTGAGATAGTTTACTACACTAGTGGTGAGTGTAGGGATATAAGGGTTGTAGAACTGCGTCTCTAGGAATAAGTTACAATGACTGGATGTGCCTAAAATGTACTCTAAGTACAAAATTCAGCACTTTACATAATAATTCAGCATTAAGCTACCTAATAAAGTGCCAAAACATGAGGAAAATATTCCCGACACTTTGGAGGAATAAGTTGTGTCACTAAAAATGGTATTAACGACACTTTAAAGCTTGTTTAACGCTTTAACGAATTACTATCCAACCGAACAACCGGACTATACCCGGAACATGAAAAGATTGTTAATAACATTATTTATCTTTTTCTGAGCCAGTTAGGGTCCCTGAATACCCTAACACCCACTGTAATGCACAACACACTACTAACCGGGTTAATCACTTAACTAACTAAGGCTTAACTATTTAGTTGGATTTGAACCAAGACCCCCCCCCCTCTCAACCAAACCGTCCCCAAGAGGGGACACCTCTTGTCCTTTGTTGATTAGTTTATTCACTTATGCTTAATATCTATTGGACATAAAATCCTTTGGATAATGATCTTGAGTTTGCCTATAAGTTCCAAGTTTAACCCACCATTACACACACTTAATAAACATCACAACACACACACACTCTCTCCCTCTCTACTACTCACGGCCGAACACCCCTCTACATCCATCAAATTTTCGAGTTTAGTTCAAGCCATTCCAAGTATCTACAAGTGTTAAGGATCACCTACAAGGAGGCTTGGTGCATTCGGAACTCAAAGGACCTCACTCTATTGCTTTTATCCTCTCATTTTGCGCTTAGATTCTTCCCTAGCCTCGAGCTAGTAGTAAGTTGTTATAATCACCCTCTCGAACTATTTTGAAGTGGTTAATATGATTTGTAACGGTTAAAACTCGTAATCTTACAAAATGACACACAAAAGTTTACTAAAAATGCTTGTAATGATGGTTAAAAGCTCATATGTTGTGTAAATCTTGTAGTAATTGATTTGTGTGATTATTTGGACCCGATCTATGTTGTGGTAGCTCGGATCATCGTTTAACCCGTATTGGTCATGATCTTGGATCATGACATAAGGTTGTTTTGGAAGTAACAATGGTCAAAGGATGAAACTCTACCACACACGAATCATGAACTTGTGTAAAAGCGATTTTGCTTGTGAAATAGTGTTTAAAACTAGTAGATCTACGTATCTACAAGCGGTATTTTCAAAGAACCAAGTATCAAAGAAATCATGTTTTCTAAAGACGGATCTTACACTAACACGAATGATTTTTAGAACACACAAGTGTGTAAACACTTGTGTAGCACACACTTTCGACAAAATAACTATTTTTGAAAAAGATGACGAGAAGTTGTAAAGACGGAATTTCCCTAAAAACGAGGTTTTTACGAAATCGGATTGCTTTATATAAAGATCCGCTAAAAATATTGGGGTTTACATCATAGTGTTGGAAAAACTACAAGTTCATGAGATTCTTGCGAATTACATGTTTATTAACTAGTTTGATGCGTTGAATATTGTTTTGGTTAAATAAGAAAAATGGTTGATTTGATTTATAAAAGAAAATGATACGCTTGAAAGTGTGGCCACCTCCAGTTACAGAGGAAACTCTGGCGAAATTTTTCCAAAAACCTAACACTTAGAAATATTTTCACTATAAGTGTTAGAAATACTTTTCGACTTGTTTTCAAATTATAGATTTCGCCACGACTTATTTACAAAATATCGGAGGTGGGATTTCACAAAATAAAACTTGGTAAATATATATTTAGTATATATTTTTCATAAAGTCACTTGATGTGTGTTTATGATTATTTTGTGAAAATACTAGTATTATTTTTAGGGTAAAAATAATACTATCGAATGTTAACGAATCCAAAATAATACGAACGTCTCTACGATAAATATATAAGTTACACCGGTAATTATTATTACCACTCGATCATTAAAACGTAACTTACACATTTTAAGGAAATATTCATGAACGCGTATTTTTGTTAAAGTATTATTTTGGGAAAATTATGTGTAATAGAAAATATAATATTTTTGAGAAGAATATTTATATTTGGGAATAGAAATAAAGTATATTTTAAGTGAGACTTAATAATATATTTCGAAATTATACGAACACACATGTATTAAATCCCCCATCCTTGGGAAGGAAAATGATTACCAAGTATACAGAATGTAAACATGAAATAGTTGTCTAACTATTTCCCGAAAACTTAAACCTTAAAGCTAGGGGTGAGCAAAAACCGAACCGAAAACCGAAACCGCACCAAAAACCGTAAAAACCGAAACCGCAAAACCGCAACCGACACAAAAACCGTAAAAACCGAAACCGCAAAAACCGAAACCGCAAAGGTATGGTGCGGTTCGGTTTTAGCTTTAAGAACCGCACCAAAAAACCGAAACCGCACCGCAAAATTATTATATATATATATATATATATTATATATACATATATAGAGTAGGGTTCCTGCGGAAAGTGTGTTTTTCCTAGAAAATCTAGGAAGCAATAAGAACGCGACATGTGGCATTGAAGGATTTTAACTAAAAGGGCAATTGTGTAATTTGAATATTATTTTAATTATGGATTATTTTATTAGGATAACTAACTAACCAGAAAATTATGGAAACTAAATATTCCATTTAAATCAAATTGACAGTTTCAATTTAAATCATACAAGACGTTGTGTTTCTTGACAATGTGTTTTAACAGCAAGCAGATTTCTTAACGCTGTGTTTTAACAGCAAGCAAATTTCTTGACACCGTGTTTTAACAGCAAAGCAGATTGCTAGAGGATTTTTGACAATGTGTTTTAACAGCAAGCAGATTTCTTGACGCTGTGTTTTAACAGCAAGCAAATTGCTGGAGGATTTTTGACAGTGTGTTTTAACAGCAAGCAGATTTCTTGACGCTGTGTTTTAACAGCAAGCAGATTGCTGGAGGATTCTTGACACTGTGTTTTAACAGCAAGCAGATTGCTGGAGGATTCTTGACACTGTGTTTTAACAGCAAGCAGATTTCTTGACATTGTGTTTTAACAGCGAGCAGATTTCCTTGACACTGTGTTTTAACAGCAAGCAGATTGCTGGAGGATTCTTGACAATGTGTTTGATAACCTGTACAATTCATCAAACAATTCGAAGTAAACAACAGTCAAAGCATTACGATCGATTACGACTCAAAAACCGACTAATACGCAGCGTTCAGATCTTAAAACCTCTCACAGATTAAGCCTATGCGCATACATTTCAATAACCGATTGCATTAATTGAACTGAAACGATTAAACGTACCTGATGAACATACGAAACCTATGCCGATTCGGTTAATCTGATCGAGTTCCGAAGGTTGAATTGTTGTTGTTTAGGGTTTGAGATGAGTTTGGAGTTAGTTGAGGCGGAAAGAGGGGCGGAGGACGGTGGTAGAGGTAGAGAGAGAAAGAGGGGAAATCCCATGATTTTAGGGATGTTATTGATATGGCAGTTTCTTGATTGATTTAAAACACTTCCAATTACCAAAATACCCTCACTATATTAAAAGTCTCTAATTATATAATTCAGATATTACGAAAATGCCATCCATTTGATCTAAGCCATTAAAAACACCAATCGGAGGGCCTAGATCGCTTCCTAGACTTTCTAGGAAAAACACACTTTCCGCAGAACTCCTACTCTATATAAAATTCCCTATATATTATATAATCTGTGTTTGTTAAAAAAAATACAGACTTGACTTTGTTAAGTTAACTATTGTTTGCTCCTAGTTAAAACAGTTAAAAAAGTGGCCCAAAATTAAGAATTTAGCCCAAATTCCTTATATTCCTTATACAGTTATACACTTATACGGTTAACTCAGCTCATCAGATCGTTGCCCTAACTCCCTAAATCATCAGCGACATCAGGCGACTTGGCGACAGCTGCGACCGAGCTTTCTGGCGGCGCTGCTTCTCCGGCGGACCTGCTCTGCTTCCTTCTCCGGCTCCTGCTTCTTCGCCGGCGACAGGTAATCCTTTCTTAAACCAAGAAACAATCTCGAAAAAAATCAGGCTATTGATTGATGTAGGGTTCTTACTTCTTAGCCATTGTGTTACTTGGCCTTAGATGATATGTTAAATTACTTGTTCTTTGTTGTTGACAGTGATTTTACTATTTTAGGCATTTAGGGCCCTAATGGCTAATACAGTAATACTATGTGTTTTTAGATGTAGGAATTCGAATTTTTTGTTGAATTAAGTGCTTATAATGATGATCTCAGTTATCTGATTCAATACTTATAATGATGATCTCAGCTCTGCTTCCTTCTAATTTAGTGAACGCACTTGTGAAAGTTGTACTGAATTGATGATTTTTTTGGTGTAGACGTGTTGTTTAGTTATGGCATCTATGGAATCAACCAGTAGTAAAGTTCTTAAAAGAAAATCTAACGATATTGGATGGGAATACGGAAGTTTGGTTTGTTTGATTTTAGTTCTTTTATGTTTTCAGAATGGCTACTAATGAAACTGTAATTGATGTGGATGATCAAAATGATGATGAGGTTGAAGTACCCGGAGAAGAAAATAAGCCAAAGTTGAAGTCCGTTGTTTGGCAACATTTTCCGTATAAGAAAGGCGCTAAATCGACAAAATGCAAGCATTGTAAAAAGGTTTTAGCTTGTGGCACTAGACTTAATGGTACCTCCGGATTACTCAATCATCTAAGAAATACTTGTGTAAGATCACCCCTTTATAAAGCAAAAAAGAATAATCCAAAAAATCAGTCAACCTTAAACTTCAAGCCAAAAGATACGCAGGGGGTGGGTCATTGACTAAGCATTCATTTAGCCAGGAAAAGTGTAGACTAGGCCTCGCTAAAATGTGCATTAAAGACAATAGACCTTTTGGTATTGTCGATGATGAAGGATTTAAGGAGTACTCGTGGGAATTGAATCCCGAGTTTATTATGCCATCTAGATGGACGGTTGCTAGAGATTGTATAACTATTTTTGAACAAGAAGCAGAAAAGGTCAAACATTTGTTGAAAGGCCAAACAGTGTGCCTCACTACCGACACATGGTAAATGATAGTTGGAAACATTGAAAGTTGGAAAGATTGAAAGTTGGAAACAAGAATGAGTTGGAAACAATATTACGTTTTTATTTGGATACGACTATGTGATTAAGCTTTCACCGTTTCACATAGCAACTATTATTCTAGACATGTTTCTAGTACAAACTCTTGTTTTGATTGATGTCCTCTAGCCCATACATATGCTCTTCACATTGCTCTTGCAAAAATTATATTCTAATTACCATCAAGTATTAGATGTATTCCAGTATTAAAACCGAGAGTTTTTTTAGATGTATTCAAGTATTGCTGAGAGATTTTTTTTAGATGTATTCAACTATTAAAACCGAAACCGCACCGAAACCGAACCGCAACCGCAAATAAACCGCAAAAACCGTACCGCAAAAAAACCGCAACATGTGGTTTTAAAAAAATAAAAACCGCACCTCGCGGTATGAGTTGCGGTTTTATGCTAAAACCGCACCAAACCGCACCATGCTCACCCCTACTTAAAGCTAAGGCACGGCCGTCCGTCTAATAGAGTTAGTACGTGTAGGTCGTCACACAGCTGCTTGATTTGGAGGTATACTTGGTAGAGACGCACCACTGTGAGTTCATGTCCCCCTTTTCTCTTAACTGTTTTCAGTTTTCTAAACTATGGGGGTGAAATACATGTTACTTTGATTACAAGTACTTTATACATGGTATGGTTAGCGTAAGGAGGTTTACTACTTAGATCATGTGAGTGGGTAGGAGCAACATGAGGCCATTAGTCCTCATGGTAGGACCGAGGGACAGGAGCGGTAGATCTATCTGGGTGTAGCGAGCCCAGCCCCAGGCCAAACTAGAAACGGACCTCGGGGTGACTTCGTGCCCAACGCATAAATCCGCTAGGTTTGAGTCTCCCTACTTGCACTTCACACATATCAGTGGCCTTGCAAACCATTGGTGATCTCAATTCCCTTATTTGCTACATACCAGGATTTTTATACTTACAAAGGTTTATTTACTCACTTACACATGAACTCGCTCAACATTATTGTTGATTTTTCAACTTACATGTATTTCAGGGAATTAAAGGATCTGGCGCGGTATGACACGTTTTCCCGCTGCACTAGTTACGAGGTCATCCGGGTTTAGGGAATGTGACTCTTTCCTGGACAAGTCACAGTCCTTAAACTATGCTTATGTTATGTTGTGTTTGTTGAACAATGTTTATGTCGTTAGGATGTGTTTCCGTTAAGACAGTGTTATTGTATTTGGTTTTTAAAACTTAATCGAATGGATGATCTTGCATGGTTTTATTTCATATAGCTTTGTTATGGTTAAGTTATGGTATTAAGAAGTCACACCAAATTAACCACGCTTCCGCAAAGCCAGGGTGTGACAGCTTGGTATCAGAGCTCTGATCATAGCGAACTAGGATTCTTTCTCGAGTCTAGACTATGATCACTAGGGCTCTCACGAAAACATTTTTACACTGCATACCACTTAAGTCCAGATCCAAAACTTTTTACAAACAAATGTTGAGCACATTTTATTTATTATTTATAGGCTCAGTCTGGAAAGGCTGAGGCTCGGTCTGGGAGGCCGAGGCTCGGTCTGGGAGACCGAGGTAGTTGTCTAGTGGGACTAGGAGAATTTGGCTAGTGGGACTGGGAGGAGTCAATCTGAGAGGCTGGGAGAAATTGGCTAGTGGGACTAGGAAGAGCAGTCTGAGAGGCTGGGAGAATTTGGCTAGTGGGACTAGGAAGAGCAGTCTGAGAGGCTAGGAGGCTAGTGGGACTAGGAGAATTATTTGAATGCTTACTTGGTGACTTATGTGATTACTTGATTGTATGATTGACTGTTTGTGCATGTTTGTGTTTATGTTACAGACACCATGGACACCTCTGGCACAGGTGACTCAGACACCACAGGACCTAGACCTATAGTATCAGATGACCTAGAGTCTTCAGAGCACGAGGTCCACACATCCGACGTTACTAGCACGGACGAGGACGACTTTCAGCCCTTTGCTTTACCTGATGGTGCTGATGAGCTCGCTGATGACCCTTTGGCCGGGGACCTACCGTTAGTGGAGATCCCTGCTCCCATACCCTTAGCTGTTTATCCTGCTTACGATTTGCTTCTCGACGCCGACGATGATGGCGACGTCGATCTGTATGATGATGAGCCCTTAGAGGAGGATGTTCAGGGCGAGGCCCTTCTTGCTGCTGGTGATCTCTTGATGATTGCAGATGCTCCCGCCGAGGAGTCACCCGCTCACTCTCCGGTCCCAGACTCTTTCGAGTCTGTGGCCTCCGCACCTTCACACACCCAGAGTGCGCAGCACTTCTCACATGGATCAGATCCCGACCAGGCATCCTCTGTTGCCCCTATTCCTAGTTTTGCTTTCGACCACGATGATGTGGAGGATTCCGATCCTGTCTTTCCCCCAGGATTCAACCCAGATCAGGATATAGAGTTTATACCCATGGATCAGCCTATGGAGGATCCAGTCGACCCAGTAGACCCAGTTGATCCCATCGATCCCGAGTTTGATTTTGGGATGGCCTTTGATGACCCCGAGCCTGCCATGGCCCCTGAGCAGGTAGCCGCTCTAGACCCTGCGTTTGAGCACGACCCAGTTCATGCTGACGCACCTATTATTGAGCCTGTCATTGCTGACCCACCTATTGATGATCACCCAGTGGATGCTCCGTTGTTAGAGGGCGATCATGTCATTGCTGCTGATCATGTTGATCCCCCACTTATTGCTGATGCACCTGTTGACCCTCTTGTTGCACCTCACCATGATCCTATGCCAGTTCAGTTTGATCTTGCACATTTTGAGGCACAGATGGACCCACGAGATGAGCACGCCCAGCATGGGTGGATTCCTGATGATGACGAGGTCCCACCTATTCCCCCTCAGATCACTGATACCCGTCACATTGATACCTCCTTTTCATTTCCTCGGTTTACACCTCCAGCGCGACCTGGAGAGGGTTCTTCGGCTCACCCTTTTGGACATGTACCGGTATCTATCCCTGCTATACCACCGTCTGCTACTTTTCCCCCTGTTTCTCCATTTCATGTGGCACCTTTTGATCCCACCAGTGAGCCGTTTCTCTGGTCATCACCACCTGCCATGACACCGACCGACCCTTACCATCGTTTCCATATGGGATATTCCATTGAGGATGTTTTGATTGATTATTTATGTTTTATAACATGGGATGTTGTGTGATTGATATGATTATAACGTGAGATGTTATGTACTATTACTATCATAATAAAGCGTACGCATTATAACATGGGATCTTTATTATGGCCTGACCGACGTAAACCCATCTTTTAGAAGATGCCGCCGAGACGTCAAACGCCGATGCCTACCAATGAGGCAGAACTCCAGCAAATTATCGCTGCTGCCATCGCACAATACGCCGCCTCTCAAGGAGGGACTAGTGGAAGCAACTCTGGCAACACTGGCAACAACAACAACCCGCCTCATGGTAATACTTAGTCATTTAGACATACCATGACCTAATGGGATATCTATAGCAAAGATGCTAATGCCATTCACATGTTACAATGTGTGTGCAGGGTGCACCTACAAGCAGTTTCTAGACTGCAAACCGGTCAACTTTGATGGCACAGGAGGTGCTGTCGCCTTTGTTTGTTGGGCTGAGAAAACTTAATCCGTTCTTCGCATGAGCAAATGCGCACTAGATCAGCAAGTCACCTATATCTCGGGGCTATTCTTGGATGGAGCCCTCTCTTGGTGGAATTTGCAAGTACAGACACTTGGTGAAGCTGCTTCCTACGCGCTAACCTGGACCGAACTGAAGGAACTTATGCGCAAAAAGTACTGCTCTCGCGCGGAAATCCAAAGATTGGAAACCGAGTTCTGGCATTTGAAAATGGGAGGTCCAAAGATCGTAGAATACGTTCAAAGGTTCCATGACTTATCGCATGTGGTACCCTACATGGTCACTCCGGAGTTCAAGCGGATTGAACGTTTCATTTGGGGATTAGCTCCTCAAATCATAAGCATGGTGACCTCATCCAAGCTTGCGATAATTACTGAGGCAATTGATCTGAGCGTGGCTCTCACAGAGGAGGCTATTCGCCTGAACAAGTTCGATGATGCTGAGCCTAAGAAGAAAGAGACTCACGTCGAGTCATCAGGAGGTAACAAACGGAAGTTCTCGAACTTCAACCAGGGCGCCAGTGTGGTGGTTAAGAAAGGAGGATCAGGCACGCCAGCTCAGGTTACAGCTGGTAGTGGAAAGAAAGGAAAAGGATATATGGGCACCCAGCCCAAGTGTAATACCTCCCAACGCCACCATTCTGGCCATTGTAGTGTGAAAGTATGCGAAGCATGTGGAAAGCCGGGCCACTTGAAGGACACTTGTTGGGCCACTGCTGGCCAGGGAGGCCAAGGAGGATTCGGAAACAGAAATAACAACCAGGGTGGGAATGGAAATCGCCCACAAGGAAACAATGGAAGTAATGGGAATCGAGGAAACAATGCTAATCAAGCGGGCGCCGTGAATCATAACCAAAGGAATAATCAAGCTGGTGGAAACAGGCAGAGACCCGGATGCTTTAACTGTGGTGATATCGGGCACTTTAAGAGGAACTGCCCAGAGTTAAACCAAGCCCGTGGAAGAGTGTTTAATATTGAAGCGAGGGAGGTGCGCCAGGATCCCAATGTTGTCACTGGTACGTTCCCTGTAAACCAACGCTATGCATCCATTTTATTTGATACTGGCGCCGATTATAGCTTCGTGTCATTAGAGTTTAAGAATATGCTTGGTTTGGCCGCTAGTAAATTAGATATTCCGTACTCAATCGAATTGGCTAATGGGAAGTTAGTAGAAGCCAATGAAGTTATCAGAGGTTGTGTGATCAAATTGGGAGAGCGTGAGTTTGCTTTGGATCTACTACCAGTCCAGTTGGGAAGCTTCGACGTGGTGGTAGGAATGGATTGGTTATCAGGAAACAAGGCTGAAATAGTTTGTCACGAAAAGGTCGTTCGTATCCCGACCGAAGATGGCGGAACAATTGTGGTTCACGGGGAGAAGCGCGATACGCCTTTAAGAATCATCAGCTGCCTGAAAGCACGAAAGTGTTTGCAGAAGGGATGTGTTGCCTTCCTGGCACACATTGTGGATAAGAAGGCTGCTGAGCCGAGAATAAAAGACATCCCTGTCGTGAGGGAATATCCAGAAGTCTTCCCAGAGGAGTTACCTGGACTGCCACCTCAGAGACAAGTAGAGTTCCGCATTGACTTAGTTCCAGGCGCCGCGCATGTGGCTAAGGCACCTTATAGACTTGCTCCGTCTGAGATGCAGGAACTGTCGACACAACTTCAAGAGTTGTTAGACAAGGGATTTATCCGACCAAGCTTCTCGCCTTGGGGAGCTCCAGTTTTGTTTGTCAAGAAGAAGGACGGTAGTTTTCGTATGTGTATTGACTACCGGGAGTTGAACAAGCTGACGATCAAGAATATATACCCTCTGCCAAGGATTGATGATCTGTTTGACCAACTGCAAGGCTCAAGCTTTTATTCAAAGATCGATCTTCGATCTGGATACCATCAGTTAAGGATACAAGAGGAGAGTATCCCAAAGACAGCCTTCAGAACTCGTTATGGGCACTACGAGTTCCTAGTTATGCCGTTTGGGTTAACAAACGCACCTGCAGTGTTCATGGATTTGATGAATAGAGTTTGCAAGCCGTACTTGGATAAGTTCGTGATAGTGTTTATCGACGACATCTTGATTTATTCAAGGACAAAGGCTGAGCACGAACAGCATCTAAGAGCTATTTTGGAGCTGCTGAATAAGGAACAGTTGTATGCCAAGTTCTCTAAGTGCGAGTTTTGGCTACGTGAAGTACAATTCCTTGGGCACGTGGTAAACGGAGATGGAATCCATGTGGATCCAACCAAGATCGAAGCGATTAAGAATTGGGAAACGCCAAAGACGCCAACCGAGATTCGACAATTCTTGGGTTTGGCTGGCTATTATCGAAGATTCATTGAGGATTTTTCAAAAATCGCTCAACCATTGACGCTCCTCACGTAGAAAGATACGAAGTTTGATTGGGGAATCAAACAGGAAGAAGCGTTCCAGATATTGAAGGATAAGCTCTGCAATGCGCCAATCTTAGCACTACCAGAAGGTACAGATGGTTTTGTGGTATACTGCGACGCTTCGCGTCAAGGATTGGGTTGTGTGTTGATGCAACGCCAAAAGGTTATTACTTACGCATCACGTCAATTGAAAGTGCACGAAAAGAACTATACCACACATGATTTGGAACTTGGTGCAGTGGTATTTGCATTAAAGATCTGGAGACACTACCTTTATGGTACAAAGTGTACAATTTTTACAGATCACAAGAGCCTACAACACATATTCAACCAGAAGGAGCTGAATATGAGGCAAAGACATTGGGTTGAGTTGCTGAACGATTACGACTGCGAGATAAAGTATCATCCAGGGAAGGCGAATGTGGTCGCCGATGCCCTAAGTCGAAAGGAGAGGATCAAGCCCATAAGGGTTAGGGCTTTAGAAATGATTATCCGAACCGATCTTTCATTGCGCATTCGTGCCGTGCAGAAAGAAGCTCTCAAAGAAGGAAACCTTGAAGAAGAATATCTCCATGGGATGGAGAAGCTACTGGTACCAAACGAGGAAGGAACTTTATGTTTTGAGAAAAGGATTTGGGTTCCTTTGTTTGGACGTTTAAGGAAGGTTATTTTCGATGAAGCTCACAAGTCGTGGTACTCTATCCACCCTAGAGCGGATAAGATGTACCAGGATCTCAAAGATTATTATTGGTGGCCTAGGATGAAAGGCGATGTTGCTGTTTATGTGAGCAAATGTTTAGCATGCGCTAAGGTTAAAGCCGAATATCAGAAGCCTTCAGGACTTCCGCAACAACCCGAGATTCCCAAGTGGAAATGGGAACAAATCTCCATGGATTTTATTACAAAGTTGCCAAGAACGCCAAGAGGCCATGACACTATTTGGGTAATAGTGGATCGATTAACGAAGTCAGCACACTTCTTACCTATCAGAGAGAAGGATAATACGAGGAAGTTGGCCGAAATATACATGAGAGAGATCGCCGCACGTCATGGAGTGCCTCTCTCGATCATCTCTGATAGAGACGGAAGGTTTGTGTCAAGGATATGGCAATCCTTCCAAGAAGCTTTTGGCTCGCAATTGAATATGAGCACCGCATTTCACCCGCAGACCGACGGGCAAAGCGAGCGGACGATACAGACTTTGGAAGACATGCTGAGAGCGTGTGCTATGGATTTGGGCGGTAGCTGGGATAAGCATTTGCCTTTGGTCGAATTTTCATACAACAACAGCTACCACACCAGTATTGGTGCCGCGCCATTCGAAGCTCTTTACGGGCGCAAGTGTCGATCACCCCTATGTTGGGCTGACGCAGGTGATAGACAGCTTGTTGGTCCCGAAATCGTCCAAGGGACGACAGACAAGATTGCGCAGATCCGAAAACGCATCGAAGCAGCTCGTGAAAGACAGAAAGCCTATGCAGATCCACACCGGAAACACTTGGAATTCCAAGTTGGAGATATGGTTTTATTGAAAGTTTCACCCTGGAAGGGTGTGGCACGCTTCGGAAAGCGTGGAAAGTTAAATCCGCGCTACATTGGTCCTTTCAGAATTTTGGAAAGAATAGGGCTAGTAGCATACAAGCTGGACTTACCTACTGAACTCCATTCAGTTCACAATACATTTCATGTATCCAACCTGAAGAAAAGTCCAACTCAAGATACCATTGCGATTCCCATCGACAAGATTCATGTTGACGACACGCTCCATTTCGTTGAAGAACCAGTTGAGGTTACGGATTGGAAAGTAAACAAGACCCGCCGGAGCAGTGTCAACCTCGTCAAAGTTCATTGGAATGCCAGACATGGTCCTGAATACACCTGGGAGCGTGAGGACCGGATGAAAGAGAAATACCCCCACCTATTTCCTAAGAACCCTGCATCTACAAGCAGAACTTAAAATTTCGGGACGAAATTTTTCTAACGGGGGGAGAATGTGACAACCCTCACTAAACCAGGTATCCGTACGACTTAATTAATAATTAATTACTGCTTAATTACTGTGCTTGCTTAATCTTGTGGATAAACTGCTACTTGAATATTGATACATGCATATACCTGCATCATACTTTACTTACCGTCACTACATTATTTACATGTTGAACCTTAGTGACAAACATGATGCACAAAAAGCATAGTAGCACTATAAACGGATAACCTATTGAACATGCTGATAAAGCCAGCATCAGGCAGACACTGCCTCTAAGGCCTGTAAGAGCCTGAGATAGTTTGCTACACTAGTGGTGAGTGTAGGGATATAAGGGTTGTAGAACTGCGTCTCTAGGAATAAGTTACAATGACTGGATGTGCCTAAAACGTACTCTAAGTACAAAATTCAGCACTTTACATAGAGTTAACTGCCATTTTCATCCCTGTGGTTTGGTCACTTTGGCCATTTCAGTCCATTTTTCAAAAATGCGCCATTTTCCTCCCCGACGTTCTGGAAAGGTGCCATTTCAGTCCAAAAATCATAACCCAGTTAAGTCGGTTAGTAAATAAGGACTGATTGTGTAAATTTGTAACATAAAGGACTGATTGTGTAAATTTGTAACACCACCACCACTAGCCCTGCCACCACCACCACTCCGCTGCCACCACCACCACCACCACCACCACCACTCCGCTGCCGCCACCACCACCACTCCGCTGCCTCCACCACCACCACCCCCACCGTCGCCGGTTCTCTCTCCCGCCTCCTTCTCTCTCTCTCTCTCTCTCTCGTCGTTATCTCTCTCTCTCTCCGACTGTGATGATGATTGATGAAGATGAGTTGCAGGTTGTCGGTTTTACAGCGGTGAACGGAGGTGATGACAGAGGTGAACGGTGGTTTACGGTGAAGTGGTGGTGGGTTATGGTGATGGTGCAGCGGTGAGGAGTAATTATCTCATGTAAACTTCCCACCACTTCAAAGAATTTACCTTCCCAATCAGATACATCTCCTTCCTAACAGAATTTACCTTCCCAAAAATTCCGTAAACTACAAGAAACAGATAGTTAATTACTCAAGTGGAGCTTATCAAACTTGTTAACTTCAAAGAGCCTCAATGAAGTCAGAAGTCCACATGCTTCTAATTATCTCATGTTTGGTTAATAAAATTGACTTTAACTATTGTCAAAACATACTTCGGTATAAAGGAGAATTAATCGCATTAATAGTATATGTAGTTGACCAGTTCGTTTCTTATTCTGAAACAGTTTCCATCCTAGACTAAACTAGAAATTATTCATTCTCAGGATTTCGATTTAGATCCAATAAGGTTCAAGTCTCTGATACAATTTTCAACAGAAAATTCCAAAAATTATATAAGAAGTTGAGCCACAACCAGATATGATTCTGTTCACCGATTTCATATTCTCTAACTAAATAGTGTAAATTATAAGCTTAGCAATTATCATTTCATACTTTTAGTTTGGTCAATAAGTATATCAGAAGCTTACATTTAACTACAGCAGGCAAATAGCATGTTAGTTACGGAATTGAAAGCAGCATAAACTCATTAAATGTAAACTAAATGAAATTCAGAATTAAGTCTACCGGATAGGATGAAGATCTTCTAACTCGTTCTCATATCTCGGACCAGTTATAGTCAAACGTCGCGTTACTGAGTTAGGCACTGTTGCGATTACTCCATTCCTCCTCATGTGGTGGGCTAGGTCTCCTCTGTCATCACCTCCGTTCACCGCTGCACCATCACCATAACCCACCACCACTTCACCGTAAACCACCGTTCACCTCTGTCATCACCTCCGTTCACCGCTGTAAAACCGACAACCTGCAACTCATCTTCATCAATCATCATCACAGTCGGAGAGAGAGAGAGATAACGACGAGAGAGGGAGAGAGAAGGAGGCGGGAGAGAGAGCCGGCGACGGTGGGGGTGGTGGCAGCGGAGTGGTGGTGGTGGCAAGGCTAATGGTGGTGGTGTTACAAATTTACACAATCAGTCCTTTATGTTACAAATTTACACAATCAGTCCTTATTTACTAACCGACTTAACTGGGTTATGATTTTTGGACTGAAATGGCACCTTTCCAGAACGTCGGGGATGAAAATGGCGCATTTTTGAAAAATGGACTGAAATGGCCAAAGTGACCAAACCATAGGGACGAAAATGGCAGTTAACTCCTTTACATAATAATTCAGCATTAAGCTACCTAATAAAGTGCCAAAACATGAGGAAAATATTCCCGACACTTTGGAGGAATAAGTTGTGTCACTAAAAATGGTATTAACGACACTTTAAAGCTTGTTTAACGCTTTAACGGATTACTATCCAACCGAACAACCGGACTATACCCGGAACATGAAAATATTGTTAATAACATTATTTATCTTTTTCTGAGCCAGTTAGGGTCCCTGAATACCCTAACACCCACTGTAATGCACAACACACTACTAACCGGGTTAATCACTTAACTAACTAAGGCTTAACTATTTAGTTGGATTTGAACCAAGACCCCCCCCCCCCCCCTCAACCAAACCGTCCCCAAGAGGGGACACCTCTTGTCCTTTGTTGATTAGTTTATTCACTTATGCTTAATATCTATTGGACATAAAATCCTTTGGATAATGATCTTGAGTTTGCCTATAAGTTCCAAGTTTAACCCACCATTACACACACTTAATAAACATCACAACACACACACTCTCTCCCTCTCTACTACTCACGGCCGAACACCCCTCTACATCCATCAAATTTTCGAGTTTAGTTCAAGCCATTCCAAGTATCTACAAGTGTTAAGGATCACCTACAAGGAGGCTTGGTGCATTCGGAACTCAAAGGACATCACTCTATTGCTTTTATCCTCTCATTTTGCGCTTAGATTCTTCCCTAGCCTCGAGCTAGTAGTAAGTTGCTATAATCACCCTCTCGAACTATTTTGAAGTGGTTAATATGATTTGTAACGGTTAAAACTCGTAATCTTACAAAATAACACACAAAAGTTTACTAAAAATGCTTGTAATGATGGTTAAAAGCTCATATGTTGTGTAAATCTTGTAGTAATTGATTTGTGTGATTATTTGGACCCGATCTATGTTGTGGTAGCTCGGATCATCGTTTAACCCGGATTGGTCATGATCTTGGATCATGACATAAGGTTGTTTTGGAAGTAACAAGGGTCAAAGGATGAAACTCTACCACACACGAATCATGAACTTGTGTAAAAGCGATTTTGCTTGTGAAATAGTGTTTAAAACTAGTAGATCTACGTATCTACAAGCGGTATTTTCAAAGAACCAAGTATCAAAGAAATCATGTTTTCTAAAGATGGATCTTACACTAACACGAATGATTTTTAGAACACACAAGTGTGTAAACACTTGTGTAGCACACACTTTCGACAAAATAACTATTTTTGAAAAAGATGACGAGAAGTTGTAAAGACGGAATTTCCCTAAAAACGAGGTTTTTACGAAATCGGATTGCTTTATATAAAGATCCGCTAAAAATATTGGGGTTTACATCATAGTGTTGGAAAAACTACAAGTTCATGAGATTCTTGCGAATTACATGTTTATTAACTAGTTTGATGCGTTGAATATTGTTTTGGTTAAATAAGAAAAATGGTTGATTTGATTTATAAAAGAAAATGATACGCTTGAAAGTGTGGCCACCTCCAGTTACAGAGGAAACTCTGGCGAAATTTTTCCAAAAACCTAACACTTAGAAATATTTTCACTATAAGTGTTAGAAATACTTTTCGACTTGTTTTCAAATTATAGATTTCGCCACGACTTATTTACAAAACATCGGAGGTGGGATTTCACAAAATAAAACTTGGTAAATATATATTTAGTATATATTTTTCATAAAGTCACTTGATGTGTGTTTATGATTATTTTGTGAAAATACTAGTATTATTTTTAGGGTAAAAATAATACTATCGAATGTTAACGAATCCAAAATAATACGAACGTCTCTACGATAAATATATAAGTTACACCGGTAATTATTATTACCACTCGATCATTAAAACGTAACTTACACATTTTAAGGAAATATTCATGAACGCGTATTTTTGTTAAAGTATTATTTTGGGAAAATTATGTGTAATAGAAAATATAATATTTTTGAGAAGAATATTTATATTTGGGAATAGAAATAAAGTATATTTTAAGTGAGACTTAATAATATATTTCGAAATTATACGAACACACATGTATTAAATCCCCCATCCTTGGGAAGGAAAATGATTACCAAGTATACAGAATGTAAACACGAAATAGTTGTCTAACTATTTCCCGAAAACTTAAACCTTAAAGCTAAGGCACGACCGTCCGTCTAATAGAGTTAGTACGTGTAGGTCGTCACACAGCTGCTTGATTTGGAGGTATACTTGGTAGAGACGCACCACTGTGAGTTCATGTCCCCCTTTTCTCTTAACTGTTTTCAGTTTTCTAAACTACGGGGGTGAAATACATGTTACTTTGATTACAAGTACTTTATACATGGTATGGTTAGCGTAAGGAGGTTTACTACTTAGATCATGTGAGTGGGTAGGAGCAACATGAGGCCATTAGTCCTCATGGTAGGACCGAGGGACAGGAGCGGTAGATCTATCTGGGTGTAGCGAGCCCAGCCCCAGGCCAAACTAGAAACGGACCTCGGGGTGACTTCGTGCCCAACGCATAAATCCACTAGGTTTGAGTCTCCCTACTTGCACTTCACACATATCAGTGGCCTTGCAAACCATTGGTGATCTCAATTCCCTTATTTGCTACATACCAGGATTTTTATACTTACAAAGGTTTATTTACTCACTTACACATGAACTCGCTCAACATTATTGTTGATTTTTCAACTTACATGTATTTCAGGGAATTAAAGGATCTGGCGCGGTATGACACGTTTTCCCGCTGCACTAGTTACGAGGTCATCCGGGTTTAGGGAATGTGACTCTTTCCTGGACAAGTCACAGTCCTTAAACTATGCTTATGTTATGTTGTGTTTGTTGAACAATGTTTATGTCGTTAGGATGTGTTTCCGTTAAGACAATGTTATTGTATTTGGTTTTTAAAACTTAATCGAATGGATGATCTTGCATGGTTTTATTTCATATAGCTTTGTTATGGTTAAGCTATGGTATTAAGAAGTCACACCAAATTAACCACGCTTCCGCAAAGCCAGGGTGTGACAGAAAAGTGGTTTCTGATGGGATTTGGAGCAAGTAGCATTGGGCTCCTTGAACTTTTTCACAGCTTTCTTCATAGCTTTTCCAATAGCTGCGTCAATCATAGCTTGGAGAACATCCTTGTCAATTTTGAGGTTCACAATTGTAGAATCATTAGCATGCGTCGCATCATCAATGGCGCGATTGACTGTTGTCTTATCCGAGATTGTCATCCTCAAGATTTGGTTCCTAATACTAAATGAAACAATTACTTAGTTGCAATCCAACAACCGCTATTCATCATCCTGATGGCCTTAACACATACTAACCATGGTTTCATTAAACCATACAGGTTAATATAGTACTAACATTCTTAATGAACGTTATTTAGATATATATATATATATCAATTATACTTAGCCTAGGCCATAAAAGACCATCAATGGAATTTAAGGTTTGGACCTATTCCATCACCTTTTTGACAGGGGATCAAAATGTCACATCTGTCTTTATTATATTGAAGAATTTGGATAGCTTGAAAGTTTGCCATAAGGATATCAGAAGAGAGCGATTCCTAATAGATATAAAATATCTATCTAAGATTTGTTGAAGCAGTCTCTAAAGTATCATCGGCCAATTTCTACCTCGCGTTATATGACCAGAGTCCTAATCAGGCGGAGACAACAGTTTACAACATTTATTGTTCATAATAACCTTATCTGTGCCAGAATCAAATAAATTTCTGCATAAACCTCTTGATAAGGAAAGGTACCTGCTATATTGTCATCATTCTGCACCATCTCCTGGGCGTTCCTCTGGAAGACTCATGCGTTTGTTTCCTTGGCCTCTCCAGGCTTCCGTACAAGTTTTGGGCAGTTGGTTTTGATGTGCCCTTCCTCGTTACAGTTGTAACAAGTCGCGTTCCTCAACTCCTTGCAATCTAAGGTCTTGTGACCCTTGGTTTTGCAAATTCCACACAGTTTAGCACGTGGATCAATCGTACATTTTCCAGAATGTTGCTTTCTGCAGTTACTGCATTTGGGTCTGTTATTAAACTGACTCGAGTTTTTCCTAAACTCATAATCTTTCTTGTGCTCAAAACTTCCCTTTTTCTTCTTGTCAGATCGATGAAAGTTCTCCTCCTCTCTTTCCCTTTTTCCCTCGCCAATAGCCTTAACAGACTTATTCCTGATTGCATCTAAGGTGAGAGATAAGGATAAGTCCACCACGTACCTATATGTGGTAGGCCTTGATGCCTTGACATTTCCTTTAATTTCTGGTGCTAGGCCTCCAATAAAATGCGCTATGCGTTTAGGTTCAGGGGTGACTAAATAGGGAACTAGGCGGGACATAGTGTTGAAACTTGTCACGTATGCCTGGCAATCTAAATCTTTCATGACCTGAGTCAAGAAGTATGTTCCTATCTTTTCTACCTCATGCTGAGGACAATAGTTTTCCTTGATTAATGCAACGAATTGATCCCAAGATAGGTTATAAAGTAGGATCTTCCCCGTGGCTTGGATCAATGATCTCCACCATGCCAACGCTTCTCCTTTGAATGATTGTGAAACAAATTTCACAACATCTTGCTCTGCACAACCGCTGATGTCTACTACTGTGTCCATCTCATCCAGCCATGTCATACAATCGATGGCTCCTTTCTCTCCTGTAAAGTCCCTTGGTTTGCAAGAGACAAAGTATTTATAAGAGCAGGTCTTATCATGTGGCTCCTGATTGAGCACAATTTGTCTGGATGGAACACTCCCCTGATTTGAAGGATGATGAGAATCATTCTTATAAGACGTATGCATCTTAGAAGGTGGTTTTGTGTGAGGCACAGATCTGGTCCCACTATGAGCATCACTTGAATCTTCAAACCGCCTGTCAATGGCTTGAGTGACAGCTTTATCTATCATAGTCTGTAACTCTGCAGCCGTTACATTCATCCTTGCATTGTCATCTCTCATATTGGGATGACTGTTGCCTTCATCTGATTCAGACATGCTAAAGCTTGTTTTCTATAAAACAATCGCCAATAATTTTGCTTAGGAGTCTATTTTGGAATCATCATCTTTGATGATTCATTAACCATGGTATTAATAGACCATATTTGGTTAATTTGATAATCAAGTTTATTTTAAATTTTTATTAGAATTAATCCAGCTATAAGCCATTAAGGATATCGAAATGGCACAAAGGCCTTGTTACGAGGACAGTTTTGAATTTATAAGCCATGATCTTATAGGATCGAGGCATTAAGGTTTGAACATAGTTCATTACCTTTCTTGACAGAGAGTCAAAGACAACAACTGTCTTTTGTCTTTTAGGACAATAGATATAGCCCGTAGGCATTTCATTACTAAGGAATGTTTATCATATGATCATCTTATCAGATGATTTTAGTCAAGATCGTATTGATCACACAGACTATTATGCTTGGACGTAGTCCAACATCTTTAGACAGGGGTCAAAGACCACCACTGTCGTTGTCTTATCGGACAATAGGTTTAGCCCGTAGGCACTTCATCACTAATGGATGTTTATAATATGATCATCTTTATTTGATGATTTAAGCCATGATTTCTAAATCACTAGAGTAGATAAGGAAATTGGAAGTATCCAATATAAGGATGACTGTTGCGATTTTCTCGAATCACAATTGTCAAGAGTGGTAACACGTTCTTAGGTGTTAGCGAGGATCTGTTATCTTAAAAAGGCTTTACCATTTTAGCTATGTCGAAAATGACATATAGGCTAGGTTATACCTTAAAGATTTTCTTTGATATATTATGGCAGAGCAATCATAAATTGAAATGACGTTCTGATATAGGATATATTACATACGTATATTATTTAATACCAAAGTAAATTTTAAATTAGGAAAATTTTCATAGAAAGTCTCATAAAACACAATAATTGCCCTAAACGGGTCTTACACCAAGAAATTCGCCCACGTGGGGACTTAAAAGATATATATGTCCTTATTGGGACTTATAGAAATGTAACATAACAAGGAAGTTTCTTCTTCATTCTATTTCTGAAAGTTTTCTCCTTGGTTCCCAGAGTGCGGTATGGATACAGAAGGTTCTTGTGGGTAATTGAAATCTTCCATATTAGAAATCTTTGCAAAAGTGGAATCCAAGGATTTTATGGTTAATCAACAATATGGATCATGAATAAGATCAGGATAGGTATATTCCAAGTCTGGGATTCCAAGATTTGGAGGTTAGAAATACGAGTCCTTTGATTCCATAGGTATTACCTTTGGAGCGGAATCTTCAGGGACAACATGTATGAACTCCTCCGTTGCTTACTTCTTACTTGAAGTTTCAAAGGTCTTGGGTACAAAATTTAAAATTTGGTTAATGGGTTTAAAAAAAATCACTCCTCCATACTGGTTGTATTCTAATTCAAGCTGTAGTACAAAGCTCTGCATTCCTATACTTCGGGTCAGGAGAGCTTTCATCAATGGCAGCTTCACTCGGCGACACGATCCTGGGATGCATAAATATCGAAAACAATGTATACATATAATAGGGATGAGGTCATTCCTAGTTCAAGTCTAGACTCAGAAGTTAAGGAATGTGCTACTGTGTCATTGAGATTAAACACAAAAGGCTAGTGTTCAATTCACTCAATGTTGGCTCTGATACCAACTTGTCACACCCCAATATTTCCACGTATTACCGGTGGGCCCGATGGGGAGTATCGTGACGTAGTTGATATCATCATAGTCAAATAATCACAGTTCAATGCACAGCGGAACTCTAAAGTAAAATATATTACAAACCTAGAGAAAGTAACATAAGTATTACAAAAGGAATGTAAGAGGATCCACAGGCGGATCTTAAAAAGGAAACATAAACACTATTCAACAGACTTTATGCATCTAGAACTTGCAAGATTCCTTATTAACGCCCTGAGCTCCCAGCCAATTACGTACAGTACCTGTCACTTAACCTTTTTGGAAAATACGTCAGTTTACACTGGTAAATACAATTAACTGACTCATTTTGAAAATGTTTAAGAAAATTGATTTGAATGCACCAGGCACAAAAATTCTTTTATAACTTGGGACAATTATATTAATAACAATCTTGTATCAGATTTACATGTTTGTCCAACATTTAGGGTAGGTGATTATACAAACCGATCAAGATTAATCGACACACCACAAATATAACTCACAAGAAGTTACCCTTACGAGTGAGAATATCTTTTACATACGCAACAAGAGGTGTTATGCCTACACCTTGTGCTTAAGTTGTGGCCATTCACTTTTAAAATGAGCCACGGATATCCAAGACACGGTCATTAATCCCCAATGTTATTTGTTATCAAGCAATACTGATTAAAATGGGATTATGCAATCTAATCATCTCCGATTAAAAGGTTTCTACACCCGACCAAGCGGTAATAATTTACCGTATCCCAAGCCCGTATAAAGGAAAATAAGTTAAAAGTATTTACCTGAGCTTAAAAATGAAATTTATACCCAGCCGTATATTCTAATCAGGAAGCACAAGTACCTATACTGGGGCTCTCAATCTGGAACGAAGGTTTTATTAACCTATTAGATTCCCAACGGGTCTTATTTAAGTTGAAACTTAGACCGGTTAGTTTTCAGGAAAGGTTTACGGTTCAAAACGCAAGATTAAGCGAAGACCGGATTAGAATGTGATTTAGACCCGACAAGTACAAAGACTTGTATAATATGGGTAAACTAAACACATTCTGGATTTTGAAGTGAAAATGATAAGGTTTGACCCGTTTCGGTTAATTTATGCAAACTAGTTACATAAACCATACCGAAAGCGAAAAATGCATAACGGGTAACCAAATAAGTCATGAACATGTTCCACAAGTTAATATGCCTTAAATATGTGGTGATATCAGTAGGATACCTTCCATTATGCCCAAAATGAATTTAAAATCAATTTAAGCCCCGAAGGGGTATTTTGGTCATTTTAAAGATTATAAAAGAGGTTAAATAATAATCTGAGGTTCTGGTCTAAAATAATCAATAAAAATATTTATTTTATCAAGTTATATCAGTAAGATATCTCACATATGTGAAATTTATCCTTTATGACCAAACTATGCACCGAAGGGGCATTTTGGTTATTTCACATATGCTTTAAGGGTAAATTTTTGGAAATTTGAGTTTAAAGCTTTTATTTACTATTAAAGTATAAAAACTTATTCATAACATCAGTAGGTATCAGGCTTTAGGTGCCTAACATGGTTTTAAACCATACTATGCGCCTAAATCGCATAAAAGTCAGCATTTGACGATATTTGGTTTAAATAGGGAAATCTGATATTTTGACCATCCTTTACAGTTTAAAATAACTTATTTATCATATAAAATTAGTAGAAAAAGGTTTTACATGTAAAGGATGTATCAAACTCATTTTATTAGCAAAAAGGGCGTTATCGTCAATTACCGAGCCTATGCGAGAACTCTATGTTACGATTATCTTAAAATTTAATAAAAATTTCCAAAAATCCCAAAATATTATATTACATCAGTAGATAAAAGATTTGATGTCAAAATTTGGGTTTAAATAGGCTTTATGCCGAAAATGTCGTTTAATTAATAAAGAAGCTTTCAATTTACGCTATTGCGCATAACTCCCATTTTAGACCACGAACTGATGTGAAATTTTATGGACATGTTTATAAATCAGTAATAAAGGTTTTTGTCCTTTCACATTTTGAAAAATCTTGTTTTAATATCAAAAGGGCATTATGGTCAACATTTAGGCATTATGGAAACATGCAATGAACTCTAATTCTAAAGGACCAAGTAGTATAACTTCAGGGGGTTATACTAACATATAATATGGTCACAAAGGGACCCTAAGGCATAATCAAACTAAGCTAATTTGGGTCAGAACTGAAAGTCAAAGCAAAAGTCTACTTTTGCGACTGTCGGTTCCGAACCATGCCTAAACTTGAAATTGTCGGGTTGAACATGCTTAGACATGTTCTTACATTAATTACCAAGTTATACAAGTGTTAAAACAAGTTTCATGGCTTCTACTATGTTAATTATGAATTTATTTGAAAAATAGTCTTCTGTTGACTTTTTATAATTATATTTGACTCGACATTTGACCAAGTTAGGGTGATAATTAGTAGGTGCCCTCTTAGGGGTTTATTACCTACCTAATTACCAACTTATAGCTACTTCTAATTTGACTAGTGACTGGACCATTAGTGATTAATCACTAAGTCAAACCTTAATTACGATAAGTTTGACTTTTGGCCATTAAACTAATGAAAACTTAAATTAGGAGGTTAAGGACACTTACAAATGGTCCTTAGTACTGAAAAGAACTCCAAGGAAGTTCCAACTGCTCAGGATCCTCCAGAAATGAGAAGATAGCAAGATTGGAATGAAATGGTGAGCTTGAACAATGAAACCCACCTTCTATTTATAGTTTTTGGAGGATCATAGGATGATGACAAGTGTTATGGAGGGATAACAAGATCATAACAGGTGTAAACCATTTTTCCAAACCATCAAAGGATCCATATAATCAGATATGTGAGACAAGGAAGCAAAACCAAAGCTGGTTTTCAATTTTCTGATACTGGGCATCCTTTACGGACCGTAAGGGTCTGTATACGGTCCGTAAGGACCATGCCAGCTCACAACAACTTTCAATTGTTGACATATTTGGCCCCTACACTTCCAAATGTCATTTCCGACACATCTAAGGCCCGTTAAACCATTTTTAAGGCTCTACAATGATGCCTAAGCATAGGGAACATGAAACATGCTCAAAAACATGCCGGATGTCGGTTCGTTTGGTCGTACGGTCACGTTGTTCGGCTAATTACAACGAAACACGGACAGACGCGAAAAACGAACCAAATTACGCGACGAATGGAATTTTATCAAGCCAATCACTAAAATAAAATATTTTAATGATTACATAAATTTTTGGATGTCCGGATATATTCAGAACATGAGATATGCGTGTAAATGCAAACTTATGCACTTTTTGACGCTTTTAGTCCATGTTGATCAAATAAGTTTATTTTTGCGCACCAAACACCTCAAAGCCTATTTCTAAGCTATATAAAGGATATTTAGGGCATGTTTTACTTATGATCATATTCCGGAAGGTTCGATACCATACGAATCGGTATACTTTTGCAGTTTGACGCAATTAGTCCATTTAATGCGGAAACTTGAGTATATCATCGTTAAATAGTATCGAAGCCTTATCTAATCCATATTAGGCATTCTTGAGAGTATTATAAAACATCATAATGCTTTGGGTTCGCTAAAAGGTCATTCAGAGGTATAATTAAACATATTGACACTTTTAGTCCCACTAACTTGCAAAGTTGCGCGTAACTTCACTTATAGGCATAAAAGCCCTTAATGGCCAATCGCGGTCAGGGGTACCGTGCATTACCCTTTTTTAGGCATTCCCGAGAGTATAATCAAATATCATGAAGCTCCTGGTTTGTTAAAAGGTCACTCAGAGGTAAGAATTAACATGTTGACGCTTTTAACCCTTTATTGCACCAAGTCACCGCCACACCAACTGCTGAAACCGCCACCGCTCAATCGTCAAAATCCTCAAGCCGCGAGAAGAAGAACAACAACAATAGCTCCAGCAACAAGAACTGTGTTGTCACTACCACTGCTGCTCCACTTAAAGTCGTACCGTCCTAGCAGTAGCCGCATCACCGACCATCACCAGCTACTTATGCACCGCCAGCAAAGCGCGCATACACAGGCCCCTACCCAGCTTGCCCAACATGCTCTTATCATCGCCCGGTGGGTCTCGCCTGTCGTTTCTGCCCTCACTGCAACATGTACGGCCACTTCACTGCCAACTGCCGTACTGGTCCCCGTCAAGCCCCAGCTCAAACCACTGCTCATCAAGCTCTGCTCCCAGCCCCGCAAGGCCAACAAGCGGCTCCGGCACCCGCGATCAACGCCAGAGTCTGCTTCGCATGTGGTGATCCCAACCACTTTGCGAACATGTGCCCGAACAGGGTGGTGAAACAAGAGCCCCAGCAGCAGCAGCCTCACCAGCACCAACAGCAGCAGCAGCAACAACAAGCCGCACGCGCCAGAACCTTCAACATCAATGTGCGCCAAGCCCAGGCTGACAACAATGTGGTCAATGGTACGTTCCTTGTGAATGGTATTTATGCATCGTGTTTGTTTGATACTGGAGCCGATAATTGCTTTGTGTCGTTCGAATTTGAGAAACTCCTTAGTCGTAAGCGCTCCCATCTCCCCTCGACGTTCGATGTTGAAGTTGCCACTGGAAGAACTGTCACCGTTAACTCTGTTCTCTGTGATTGTACTCTCGAGCTCAACAATCACATCTTTCCAATCGACCTAATTCCAATGCAACTCGGAAGTTTCTTCGCGAAAACCATGCTGAAGTTGTGTGTTTCGATAAGATGATTCGATTCTCGCTCGCGAATGGTGATGTATTGTGTGTTTATGGCGAAACTGCTTCGAAAGGTCTCAAACTCATGTCCTGTGTCCAAGCTAGCAAGTATCTCCGCAAGGAATACAGAGCTTTCTTGGCTAACATCATAGTAGCGGAGAAGGAAAAGAAAGGGAGTCCTGGTGTACACGATGTTCCAGTGGTCCGAGAATTTCCTAACGTTTTCCCTAGGATCTTCCCGGACTACCGCCAAGTCATGATATCGACTGTCGTATCGACCTCATTCCTGGAGCCAACACTGTTGCCAAAGCTCCTTATCGACCCGCACCGTCAGAAATGCGTGAACTCTCAAACCAGGTTCAGGAATTACTTAAGAAAGGCTTCATTCGCCCGAACACCTCTCCTTGGGGGGCGCCAGTCCTTTTCATCAAAAAGAAGGATGGGTCGTTCAGGATGTGCATCGACTACCGGGAATTGAATAAGTGAACTATCAAGAACCGCTATCCCCTGCCTCGCATCGATGATTTGTTTGACCAGCTACAAGGCGCTACGTGTTTCTCGAAGATCGATCTACGCTCAGGCTATCATCAACTACGCATTCAGGATGAGGATATACCCAAAACCGCTATTCGCACTCGTTACGGTTATTACGAATTCGTTGTTATGCCTTTTGGTTTAACAAACGCGCCTGCAGTTTACATGGATCTGATGAATCGCGTGTGTAAACCTTATCTCGACCGGTTCGTCATCATGTTCATCGATGATGTCTTGATCTATTCCAAGTCAAAAGCCGAACACGCGCAACATCTACATTTGGTTCTCGAGCTACTCCAGGGGAATCGACTCTATGCCAAGTTCTCCAAATGCGAATTTTGGCTGGAGGAAATTCAGTTTCTGGCTCACATCATAAATAGTCAAGGTATTCACGTCGATCCTGCGAAGATTGAAGCAGTTAAGAGTTGGATTACACCTAAGAACCCGTCTGAAGTCCGTTCTTTTCTCGGACTAGCGGGCTATTATCGACGATTTATCGAAGGATTCTCAAAGATCGCTTTGCCGCTTACCGCTCTCACGCATAAAGACAAGCCTTTTGTTTGGGGAACTGAACAAGAGTCTGCTTTCCAAACTCTCAAGAACATGCTTTTCAATGCTCCTGTTCTCACATTGCCCGCCGAAAATGACGACTTCATTGTCTATTGTGATGCTTCCAACCTTGGTCTTGGTTGTGTCCTTATGCAACGAGACAAGGTTATAGCTTATGCATCTCGTCAGCTCAAAATCCACGAGAAGAACTATACAACCCATGATCTCGAGCTAGGTGCGGTTGCTTTTGCGTTAAAGATTTGGCGACACTACCTGTATGGTACAAAGTGCATGATCTTCACCGATCATAGGGGCCTACAACATATCTTTAATCAGAAGGAACTTAATATGCGTCAACGCCGATGGGTAGAACTTCTCAACGATTACGACTGTGAGATTCGTTATCACCCAGGCAAAGCAAATGTTGTTGCCGACGCTCTCAGCAGACGGAGTTATTTGCTCAGCATTCGCAATGTTCAAGCCCAATACGATCTCGAAACCCTCATCCACGAAGGGCAGCATGCCTGTTTTAATGAACGTACTTTGAAGAAGGAACGAATCTATCACGATGGAGCTCAACTTGTGAACAAACCGAATGGGATATTCCAGTTTCTGGACCGGATTTGGATCCCTAAGCGGACCGATTTGCGACAGATTCTGATGGAGGAAGTCCATAAATCCCGGTATTCTATTCATCCCGATGCCGACAAAATGTACCAGGATCTTCGCTACAAGTACTGGTGGCCTGGCATGAAAAGGGATATTCCTCTCTACGTTGGAAAATGCCTGAATTGTGCAAGGGTCAAGGCTGAACATCAAAGACCCTCTGGCTTACTCGACCAACCGCCAATCCCTATGTGGAAGTGGGAGAGTATAGCTATGGACTTCATAACAAAGCTTCCGCATACGTCATCAGGTCACGACAGCATCTGGGTTGTTGTAGACCGTCTGACCAAATCCTCTCACTTCTTACCAATACGAGAAGACTACAAGGTAGAACGATTAGCCCGAATCTACACCAACGAGATCATTTGTAATCATGGGACGCCTCGTGACATCATCTCTGACCGTGATGCTCGGTTTACCTCGCGACTGTGGGAAACGTTTCAAACAGCTCTCGATACATCGCTTAATCTAAGTACTGCTTTCCACCCTCAAACCGATGGACAGACTGAAAGAACGATCCGTACTCTTGAAGACATGCTCCGTTCGTGTGTCATAGACTTCGGTGGTAATTGGGATACATACCTGCCGTTAGTCGAATTCTCGTATAACAACAGTTATCATTCCAGCATACAAATGGCACCATTTGAGGCTCTATATGGAAGAAGGTGTCGATCGCCTATTGTGTGGCACGAGATTGGACATTCGCAATTAACCGGTCCCGAGCTATTGCAAGAAACGACAGACAAAATTTTCAAAATTCGAGACAATCTAACGAAAGCTCGGAATCGTCAGAAAAGTTACGCCGATAGACGACGCAAGCCCCTTGAATTTGACGTTGGTGACTACGTACTCCTAAAGGTTTCACCTTGGAAGGGTGTGGTCCGATTCGGCAAGAAAGGAAAGCTCGCGCCTCGATACGTTGGACCATTTAAGATTCTGGAAAGGATCGGCAAGTAGCTTACAGACTCGAACTACCGGAGGAACTAAGCAACGTTCACCCGACTTTCCACGTCTCAAACCTCAGGAAGTGCCTAGCTGAGCCCTATTTACAAGTTCCATTAGAGGATCTGCAAATGAACGAAACATTACACTTCGTGGAAAAGCCTGTCAAGATCATGGATCGCCAAACAAAGCAGCTCAGGCGCTCATGCATTCCCATTGTGAAAGTCCGATGGGAAGGCAAGCGAGGCGCGGAGTTCACTTGGGAACTCGAAAGCGACATGAAGGCGAAGTACCCGCAATTGTTTGTTACAGCTTCGGCCTAATTTCGGGACGAAATTCCCTGAACTAGGGGAGGCTGTAACACCCCGTGTTTCTGAAGTCAAAGTCAAAGTCAAGATTGAAGTCAAAGAAAGAAAAGATTGCTAATTGCTATCTGTCTCTTCTAGCTCAATTCCTGTTTTGACTTCTTTGACTTGTAATTAGTCTATTTTATTTTCGCCTTAGTTATATTATGTGGAGTAAGTGTCAATAAGCATAATAATCGACATGTGTTAATCGCTATTTAATGGACGTACGACTGTAAACTATAGGAAGTAACAATGCGATAAAGTCAACTAAACGCTAATCAATCTAGCTTAATCAACATCCAATCGCACTCGCACTCGCAACTCGAATTACGCTTTTGGCTTAAATTGATATACGTGTGTGTGTGCCTTATGTGTTACTTGTGCATGTTTAAATTATGTTATGTGTGGTAATCAATCAAATCTCAATCGAAACTCAAACGCAATCGAACTCAATCGCAATCGAAAAGGTATGATGATTAGTGGAGAAGGGATAGTGCAAGATATGAGTAGTTGGGATTAAAAGTAATTTGACTAGGAAAAATCTATCGCATCGCAAAGCTCGCAATCGCAATCGAAACAGCAAAAATCGTCGCACCGAACACTCGAATCAGGCAACCGATCGATCAGGCAACCAGCCAATCGACCGGCCGGCCGCTCGGACTGCTGTCCGATCAGATAGGCTGACCGATCGAGCTGCCTGGCCGATCGGCCAGCCCTTTCCTCTTTGGGTAACTCTATAAATACCCTTGTCACTCTCAAACTTTCTACTTTTGGTAACTAACGTCCGACCAGCTCGTTTTCCTCACTTTTCTTCAGATTTCTCGCGATTTCGGTAAGATCTTGTCCTAAATCTTGTACTTCCTTAATCTACACGCACTCCTACACCTTTCTATCTTTTGAATCTAAACTTTTAACCGTGAAATCAACAAGATTCAAGGTGTTCTAGGATGACGTCATCATGTGTTCTTGAAGAACTTCATGTTTTGGCCTCAATCCACCAAGAACAACTTATATCTAACCGATTTCCACATAAACAAACAAAGATCTTTCATAGATCTAAACATATTCGCAAGAAAAAGGATTGAAAGATGGTTTTCCAACTTTCTTTTAACTCTTTTACACTCAATGCACTCAAAACCTATAGAATCGGAACTGGTACCTACTTACTACTCATTACGGTAGTTGTGTCAGTTCAAGATTCGCATTCTATCCGTGAGATTTTCGATTTCGGGTTAAACATTGAACGTCGTCTCGAACCATCCACTGATCGGGTTTGGGTGATTCCTGTCCGATCAGGAACACCAAGTATTGACGAGGTTTCTGTTGCGTAACATGTTATCAAAATACCTCGATAAAACGACAAACTATCAAAACAACCAAGTGTAAGACGAACCGGTTAACCAGGACGGAGTGCCGTCCGAACGGACTGCTGTCCGAATGGACAGCCCAACCGAACGACTGGCCAACCGAACGACTTGCATCTTGGTCCCACACAACCATTTTGCTAACACTTGAAGTCTGAATGTTGAATGAATTGCTGACCGATCGGACTACCAACCGATCGAACTGCCATCCGAATCATGAGACATTTGAACTTCAACACTTAAACAATTTTCAACATGTTCAATGCACAAAGGATGCCACCCGAACGAACAACCATCCAATCGAGTGACACCGTACTGTGAACCTGTTCTCACTGAAGTGCCAACCGAACGGGTTGTCGTCCTATCGAACGACCGTTCGATCGACCGACCTGAAAGGTAGAGATACTTCTATGTTTTCTAAATGCTACAATGAAAACTTCAAAAGTCAAGTCATCATACACAAACACATCCTTACTAAAGGAAGAAACAATCCACTCGAACGGCCATCCGATCGGACAGCCGTCCGAACGGATTGTCACTCGCACGACCAGCTGTCCGATCGGACTACCAACCGATCGATCAGCTGTTCGACCCACCAACACTTATTCTCGTCTTACGTGTCACTTATCGTTATGCTATCGAACTATTCAGGCTAACCTTACTCTCAAGCGCTCCCTTCAATCCATCATCGATGTGAGTATACTCGATCCCTTTTTGCTTTATGCACTTTTGGATGTTACATACATTACTTATTCTAAATCACATCGAACACACTACGCAATACTTTTAACGCTAACCGTTACCGCATGTTATACGTGACTTAATGAATGCTTGTTTGTTATGTTTACACATGGAATGCTGTCTACTTGCCTTAGCAACGATAGTACTATAGTTTGGACTCAGCACCCGCTCACGCGTGGGTTGTTAAGGACAATTATTTGCATGGATTACCGTGGTGATCATGTATTACGAACTGCCTTGGGCAGCCAACCCGCAGTCATTGGTATCGATATGTCTATATCGATAACTAACATGCCTCATTTCACTCTGTGTACGTGCTGGTTATGCGTAACGCTTTCGAACTCTATACGCTATTACCAAACTTGTATGCTCACCTGTACACTATGTGTATTGACTTTTATTTTAATGTATGTGACATGTGCTTAGGATGCTTATCTGCTAGGATATCGAGGCTAGAATAAGGTCTTAGAGGCCAACAAATAGTTGTCTGTACAAATGAAATCAAGGGTCTCTAGAAGCAGATAAACAATTGGGCTATTTGAAATCTGAGTTGTCGAAACAGAACTATTTGCCTAGATTTTTTTCTATAATAATTTGTTTATCTTTTGAGACATGGTATGGGACATGTTACTTTAAATTAATTGGTAATGATAATTGTTATGGAAACTTCTGGACAATCTGTTTCGCTCAGAGCCATGCCCTGATGTTTTCGCCATCGGTTGGGGTGTGATAAAACTTATTTATCATTTGTCTGTGGTGTCTTGGCATTACTTTACTGTCTATATAAAGTAAAATATTTTCACCATTCATATCTCTATGGTGTATATAGAGATATGTTGGCTACCTGGTCGGGGGTTAAGGGAATGGTTTGGTAAGGTTCTTGACTTGTTCAGTGTATAGATCCTGCAAGGACCTGGGTCAAGCTTACTAGGACCTCCTTCAATACCCACTGGTATTGGATGGCGGGGGTGCGAATGGATTGATCCCCTCATATGTAAACTACTATTAATAAATTAAACCGGCTACTTGGGATTATATCCCTGCTGACTCAAACCACTTAGCCGAGGGTAACGTCGCCTTCAAAAGAGGGGCCTACCACTTTACGCATTAATAACTTAATTAATTATCTTTCAATATTCCGACCCTTTGGGATTGTATCCTTGCTGACTTAAACCACTGGGTTGAGGGTAACGTCACCTTCAAAAGAGGGGCCTACTACTATAACTAAGATAATCTCTTAAAAAGTGCAAAAGTGCGAGAATCATCAAAGGTAAAATTAAAGGCGAGTCGGATCCAAGTGATTCATCTTGTCTATCTGTTTTTATTTTATTTTTATTTTTCAGCATTTTTAGTTTTTATTTTCATGTTTAAACCCTTTTCTAAAAACTTTGATTTGATTAGACGTTGAGGATAAACCGGTACTAAAAGCTCTTGTGTCCTTGGACGACCTCGGTATCTTACCGACACTATACTACGCTCACGATGGGTGCACTTGCCCATGTGTGTGTTTAGTGTTAGTAGAATATCGTGTTTTATAATTTTAAAACTTGACTAATGTGTTAAAAAGGGCTTAAAATATTAATAAAAACATATCACACCCAACACACACCAAGTTTTTGGCGCCATTTCCGGGGACACAAGGATTTTAAGAAAGCTTAAAATCAACGGCCTAATGGTTTTTCAAAACCTTTTTAGAACTGTGCGCACATGTTTTCATTTTTAACTAGTTTTTGCATTATAGTAGACTGAACACGGGGCCGTGTTCACTGAACACGGGGCCGTGCTGCATAATTTTTACAAAACATCCAGATATAGAGTCTGAACACGGGGTTGTGTTCGCTGAACACACCCCCATGCTGAGTAAAACCAGTCACATTTTCAAAACGCCCGGATACAGAACCTGAACACGGCGCCGTGCTCACTGAACACGGGGTCGTGCTCAGCCTCTGTTTCCGATTTTATTTTTGTTTTCTGGTCCCGAGACTCTGTTATGGTCTGCTGAGTGATTCTTATGGATCAATACTCAGGAGGTTACAACTACCACTATGAGGAGGATGATTATAAAGAAGAGTATTGTACCATTTGTGGCAATCCTCATTCGGTGCAATATTGTGACCTCTTTGAACCATCCCCTTCATACGCATACCATGAGGAGCCCAGGTACGAGCCATCCACTTCATACAAATACTATGAAGAGCCAAGGTATGAACCTTCTCCCTCATACTCATATCTTGATGAACCAAGGTATGAGCCTTCATACTCATACTTTAAGGAGCCAAGTTATGAGCCTTCACCTTCATATACTTACTATGAGGAACCATGGCATGAACAACCCACCTCATATGAGTATTATGAAGAACCAAGTTATGACCCTTATTCATCATATACTTACAATGAGGAGCAATGGTATGAACCATCTACTTCATATGAATATTATGAGGAACCAAGGATCGAACTTCCGAACTCAAGCTTTGAGGATCCTTATTCTATCTCCCCCATTGCCGAAAAGATAATTGAACACCTTAAAACTATCGAGCGCTATATGAAAGAAGCCCGCGCAAGAGAAGAAGAATCCCGCGCAAGGGAAGAGGTAACTTGTACCAAAGAAGTGATAGTTGAAGAGGTAAAAATGGAAGAACAAGTAAGTGAAAAACAGACACATGAGTTAAACAACGAAAAAGGTGAGCTCGACAACGTTAAAATTTAAGAAGAGTCTAATTTTCAAGAAATTAATCTCTTGTCACCTTCTTTCGAAAATCATTGTTTAGTACCTATTCATGCTAAGTTTTTAAAAGAGTTAAACACTAACACTAAAATTGACGAAATGGTAAGCATTAAGTTAACAAATGATCAAACAACGCTAATAAAAGATGATCCAATTGAAATTAACATTACACCAGTTCCATGTTTCATTCAAAATTCCTTTATTAGTAATATTACAATTGATAAAGATCTTTGTGTTAATATAATGCCAAATTACATTTTCGAAAAATTAAGTATTGGTGATTTTTCTCCACTTCAAATACCCATTTTTCTATCTAATCGGAAAACAATAAAATCAATAGGAGTAGTTGAGGATGTTTTAGACCAAACAAATCAAATGGTAATCCCAACCGACTTCGTCATCCTTGATGACGCTCCACTAGTGTTGGGACGACCTTTTGTAAAAACCCATGAAGCTTTGAAAAATCGGAAGAAAAACAATCTACCCATTCAATTAGGGGCATTCAAACGAAGTGTCGATCTTGAGCGTTCAATGAAATATCCAATCGGCAATGATGACCCCATAATTGAAGATGAAGCTGAGCCACCCGATACGGAAAAAGAAATTGACCACTTTGTCGAAGAAGAGGTCTCCATTGAACAAACCTTTTTGGTTCTTGAGCAAAATGAGCAACCGAATATGGAGTCTCCAAAAGACCCACTGCTTGAGCTCAAAGAACTTCCAAAAGGTTTGGAATATGCTTTTCTTGATAAGGATGGTAAGTTACCTGTAATTATTTCATCAAAATTAACTAGTGTAGAAAAAGAAAAATTGGTCACACTTTTGAAAAAACACAAAAACGCGATCGCATAGAAGCTACTAGATATTAAAGGAAGAATCCCTTCCATGTGTACGCACATAATTTTAATGAATGATGACTATAAATCGGTAATACAACCACAATATAGAGTAAATCCAAACGTCCAAGAAGTGGTTAAAAATGAAGTCATCAAATTACTTGACGCCGGACTCATTTACCCAATTTCCGATAGTCCTTGGGTAAATCCCGTCCAAGTAGTTCCTAAGAAAGGAGGTATGACGGTGGTCACTAATGAAAATAATGAATTAATACCAACGAGAACCGTCACAGGATGGAGAGTATGTATAGATTATTGTAGATTAAATGAGGAAACAAGGAAATACCACTTTCTCTTACCTTTTATTGATCAAATGTTAGAAAGATTATCCGGTCACAAATTTTATTGTTTCTTAGATGGTTTTTCAGGTTACTTTCACCCGAAGACCAAGAAAAGACAACATTCACATGTCCCTATGGAACTTTTTCTTATCGACGCATGCCTTTTGGTCTTTGTAATGCCCCCCGCAACTTTCCAACGTTGCATGGTGGCAATCTTCCATGACATGATAAAAAAGACTATGGAAGTCTTCATGGACGACTTTTCTATATTTGGAGATTCGTATGACCAATGCCTCGATAATCTTGAACGAATGCTATCCGGATGTAAGGAAACTAACGTCGCCCTTAATTGGGAAAAATTCCATTTCATGGTAACGGAGGGAATAATACTCGGTCATAAAATCTAAAGCGAAGGAATGGAGGTTGATTGGGCCAAAATAGACATTATTTCCCGATTACCCACCCCATCCTCCATTAGAGCCATCAGGAGTTTCCTAGGACATGCTGGATTTTATAGACGATTTATTAAAGACTTTTCTAAAATTTCAAGACCTTTAACAAAATTACTTGAAAAAGATGCTCCTTTCATCTTTGACAAGGATTGCAACCAAGCATTTCTAACGCTAAAAGAAATGCTAGTCAATGCACCTATCATGATAGTGCCTTATTAGAAACTACCTTTTGAAATCATGTGTAATGCAAGTGACTTTGCAGTTGGAGCCGTCTTGGGACAAAGAAAAGATAAGCATTTTCACCCAATATATTACGCTAGTAAAACACTTAACGATGCACAAGAAAATTACACAACAACTGAAAAAGAATTACTAGCTGTAGTATTTGCTTTTGATAAATTTCATTCTTATCTTGTTCTTTCTAAAACGATAGTTTATACAGACCATGCAGCCATTCGTTATCTCTTTAAGAAACAGGATGCTAAACCATGTTTAATCAGATGGATTCCACTCCTCCAAGAATTCGACATTGAAATAGAAGACAAAAGAGGAGCAGAAAACACCACTGCAGATCATCTTTCTCGCTTAGAAGATCCAGGTTTGGAGGCAACTAGGGATGAGCTAATCAATGAAAAATTCCCAACGGACTCCTTAGAAATGGTGGAGTACCGAGAAGAGCCATGGTACGCCGACTATGCTAATTATTTAGCTAGAGGAATAGTCGCAAAAGGATGGTCACATCATCAAAGAAAAAAATTATTTGCCGGTGTAAAGCATTATTTTTGGGAAAATCCTTATCTTTTCAAAATGTGTGCCGACCAACTTATCCGACGATGCGTACATGGTAGTGAAGTAAGAAGAATTCTCCGTCATTGTCATGAAGGTCTATACGGAGGACATCATGGTTCCGCTAGTACCGCACGAAAGGTATTTGATTCAGGATTTTATTGGCTAACCATTTACAAAAGAAGGCAAAAGTCTTGTCAAGACTTGTGATGCATGCCAACGATCAGGTAATATTTCTTCAAAAAACAAAATGCCACAAAATGGCATTCTTGTTTGTGAAATTTTTGATGTGTTGGGACTCGACTTTATGGGACCTTACCCACCATCGAAAGGAAACAAATATATACTTGTGCCAGTGGATTACTTGTCAAAATGGGCCGAAGCCCTTCCAACAAATGATGGAAGAGTTGTGGTAAGATTCCTGAAATGATTATTTTCTCGTTTTGGTACTCCAAAAGTGTTAATAAGTGATAGGAGTACCCATTTTTGTAATCATCAACTTGAAATTTTTTTAACAAGGTATGGGGTATATCACCGGATCTCAACAGCATATCACCCTCAAACAAACGGGCAAGCCGAAGTGACTAATCAAGGTTGAAAAAGAATACTTGAGAAAACCGTAGGGTTAAATAAAAAGGAATGGGATGATAAATTAGATGACGCTTTATGGGCTTTTCGAACCGCATATAAAACAACAATAGGTACCACTCCATATAAGCTTGTGTATGGAAAAAGTTGTCATTTGCCAATAGAAATAGCACACAAAGCCTATTGGGCAATTAAAAACGTAAACTTAGACATACAAATTGCCAGTAAAATTCGATTTTGTCAATTAAATGAATTAAACGAATTAAGAAATCACGCATACTCTAACTCCGAAATTTATAAGGAAAGAATGAAAATTTTGCATGATAAACATATTAAACCTAAAGAATTTCGAGTAGGAGATCAAGTTCTATTGTTTAATTCACGACTTCGATTATTTCCCGGTAAATTAAAGTCTAGGTGGTCGGGACCTTATTCTATCACCCGTATTTTTCCACACGGTGCAATTGAAATTAAATCTCGGAATGGAATTCCATTCAAATTCAATGGCCAACGGCTAAAGCTTTATAAAGGATTCATTGAGGATGAAGATGAGGAGATGGATTGAGGCGAGGAGTCGGAGATGGTGTGACACGGTGGAAGCTTTAACAGGTTAACCCCTTACTCTCAAAAACAATTATCTGGCCTGCGAGCCAAAGTTAAACAATTTACTTTCCGTTAACACTTTTACTTTTCTGCATTTTCTGTTTTTAGTTTGTGTTGTGGATGATGAATTTTGGTATGTTAGGATGTTTGTTATTTGTGTGGTGTGGTATTTTAAGCAAAACAGGTACCTAGGAAGCTTGGAGGCACTAAATATTAGTGCTACACAAGCCCGGAAACCCAAACCGAAAGCCAAAAACCTGTTTGATCTGATTGCAGACTGTCACCACGGGGCCGTGCCCAGCGAGCACACCCCTGTGTCCACCACCCTGTACCTGTTGATTAGTCTGAAATCTGCCTGCTACGGGGTCGTGTCCACCCAGCACGCCCCCGTGGCCACCTTCTGTAAGTTGCTGTTACTGGCACTCTGACCACGGGGCCGTGCTCACCCAGCACGTGGCCATGACCAGATGCCCAGTAACACCAAAACCTTTTTATCACCTTTTTACACATTCAATCAACCTAAAACTTATTTTTGGTACACATAGAGGACAATGTGTAATTTAATTGTGGGGGGATGCTAAAACCTTGAATTTTGCAAGTTCTAATAACAAGCCTTACACAAAACTCTATTGCAACCGCTAATCACCCCAAATTTTTTTCAAACTTTTCTTTTTTTTTACTTATCTTGGTTTAATTTGGGAATAACAAGTTCCAAAAGGTTATATTTTTACAAATGTACAACCGATAGCGTCGTGATAAAAAGAACCAACATAAGAAAATTATGAAACGGCATAACAAGTCTAGTTAAAATTTGATTATATATACTTGATCACATTATAAACCCATTCCCACAACAAGTGAGTTTTGAGCCTTTATTGAGCATATAAGCATATATCTTTAAATTAAATGCTCATTTTTCATTTCTTGTGTGAATAGCCGCTTGGTTCTTACGACTCTAGAACTTTCCCGACAATACATTCCCGGTCCTTACCAACTTAAATCCAAGTAAGTAAATGATGGAGGCATTAGGACTAACCCATTTTCTTTTCAACAACATTATTTTTCATTTTATTTATCACCTACCCAAAATCCCCCTAGTTAACCCCTTTGAGTCTAAACCTTTTCATTTCTAAACCCACAAAACAAACACCCTTTACCCACCAAAACCTTTTTCTTTTCAACCCTTTATTTTAGTAAAAAGCTCGGTTGTCTTGTGACGTTTCTTTATCATAAAAAAGTGAAGTCTAGCAATAAACAAACAAAGTTCACTTATTGGTTGTGATTTAGTATAGTTTATGATTGTCTCGGTGATTACATTGTGTTTATCGGTGTCACTTTCCTTGATTAAGTGAAGTTAGAAAACTCCTAATGGATGACTAACTTTTCTTTAGGGGATTTTCATAGACATTTGTCAATTAGGCGTTAAAGAACAATTTTAGGTGGTTAAAGTGTGCTTATCGTTTTAGCTTTCCAAAGAGTTGTCATGTTAGGATCCCGAAAGGGATACTAATTGTCTTAAAAATGGAAAATTGGCCAAGTGTTTTAAGTGACAAAACCGACTTAGTTCACATACTTTGGTTGTGCATAAAGCAGGGCTATATATTTATTTTCATATTTGGAGTCTATTATGTTTATGAAAGTTTATGTTTTAGTCTTATTTTTAGTTTAAACAAATTACCCACTTATCTTTCTACCGGTAATTTAATGACAAAAGGTTTAGTATTATTTCTCCGCCCACATCCTTGGATCGACACTTGGTTCTTACCGATGCTTTACTACATATATGACGGGGTACACTTGCCCGTTCGTGTGTGTTTTAATGTTGAAGTATAAATCATTTTTATAAATTTAAAACTGAATCGTGTGTAAAATTCATTGTAAAAACATGTATATATACGCACACATCAAAAAGGGTTCGTTGAATGTAGCAGCTGACCATCTTTCTCGATTGGAGTATGGAGACATCAAGGACACACGTTGGGATCCAATAAATGACAATTTCCCACACGAGTCCCTGATGAGTGTCGAGGTATGCGATGAGTCGCCCTAGTTCGCCGATTTTGCGAACTATCTTGCTTGCGGGTTCCTCATTAAAGGATTGACGCACCAACAAAGGAGAAAATTCTTTGCGGACCTCAAGCACTACATTTGGGACGACCCTTTCTTGTTTAGAGTTGGAGCTGATCAGGTGATTAGGAGATGTGTGTCGGGAAAGGAAGCGACTGACATTCTGCGCCACTGTCATGAGGGATCTACCGGAGGTCACCATAGAGCCAATTTTACCGCTAAGAAGGTGTTTGATTCAGGGTTTTATTGGCCGACAATATTTCGTGACGCGCAGAAGTGGGTCAGTGCGTGCGATGCCTGCCAGAGGACAGCAAATATATCGGTACCAATAGATTGCATGACAAATGCTTGAAGGACCATAAACAATTCCAAGGGGGAGATCTTGTCCTACTCTACAACTCGAGGTTGCGTTTATTTCCAGGCAAGTTGCACTTGCGTTGGACGGGGCCGTATACGGTAAAGGAGGTGTTTCCGTATGGGACCGTCGCGATTGAGAACGCGGATGGTGTAACTTTCAAGGTGAATGGGCATGGTTTAAAGCTCTATGTGGCCGGGCCGATTGAGTCGGCGGTGGAGGTTATCAAACTCCACACCCCGCATGCATCATAAGTGTGGGGAGGAGAGTCTACGATACTGACTCGAGGATCAAAAATCTAGCAAGAGCGTCTCATGCGCTTATTGGTAAAATTGTCCAAATTTTTGTTTTTGTCGTTTTTCCGTGTTTTTGGTGTGTTTGGTGGCTTTTCGTAGGACCGTTCATTTTTCGATCATGTCGGACGAGGAATCTAAGTTAGAATATTGTTAAATCAGTTTGCGTATTGCAAAAATGGCGGAAATTGGTCAGAACAGCCTTTAAAACTGGGTTCTGTGGAAAACAGACTGATCTGTAGGTCTCGCACGACCGTGCCATAATCGGCACGTCCATGCCGATTCAAGCCAGCACACCGATCTGCACTCCCGTGCATTCCGAGATCAGCGTGCCAGGATCAGTTGTCGTCGGATATGCACGACAGTGCATCAGGTCGCACGACCGTGCGGATGGCCAGGGGCAGTTTGGTCCAGTCACTATATAAAGGCCTTTTTTACACTCCCCTCTTCAAAACTCGCGAACCCTATTCGCACAAGCGTTCCAGACCAGTTTCCTCTCCAAAATCCCACCATTTTTTGCAAGATTTCTCAGATTCTTCGAACAAGTTATGTCATTCTTCTTGATTTTCTATTCTAATCTCATTCTAGGCCTAGGTATTTCAGATTTCTTCAAGGATTTTAGGGTTCTCTTCATAAATACAAACGAAACCCTAATCCTTGCAAGAATGATGTGAATCATGAACACCTAGTTGTTTTCCTAACCCCCATTCACCAAAAATTTGATGATTTTTGGAGAAATTTGACTGTTCTGTGATGGGGGATAAAAACTGCAGAAAATCAAGTCGCACGGTAGTGCCGTTGGTGGCACGATCGTGCCGATGCGGTTGTTCATTTGCTGTGATATCGGAGTTGCACGTCCGTGCAGTTCCGATCTATTGCGAGCACCACCACTGTTCTCGGTGACGCACGACCGTGCGTCAGGTCGCACGCCTGTGCGGTTTGCCCAGATCAGTTTCACAGGTTCTTCATAACAGTGTGCTAGGCTGCCCCTTTCGGTGTTTTTCTTTTCCTCTTTGTCTAACAATAATTTCTTATGCAGATGGACCATTATTTCCTGTACTTTGATCAAAACAATGTGCGGTACCATCCTTGTCTTACCAAACTAAATTAACTTTGGCAAAAGCAGGATCAAATTGGTATCCCAAGGAGATTGAGTTGGGATGTCATGGAAGAGCTGAACCAGTCAGACCGCCTGGAAGATATGTTATCACTTCCGTTTCCCGATTGGTCAACATTAACCGCCCCATTTACCTAGAGCTCACTTTGGAATTCTTTGCAACATACTCCTACGAGAAACCAAAGGCGAGCCAAAACCCGGATTTCCGACACAAGAAACGGGTTAATTTCAGATTGGGTGGTCATTGGCATAGTTGGACCGTCGGGAGGTTGGGAAGAAGACTCGGAATCTACACGGTGGATGAGATAGATTCCGAGTTTTTCACTGATCAGTTTACTTTTCCCAGTGAGCAGGAGCGGATTGATTTTTGGGCATGGATTGATGTTGGCCCACCGTATGATCCTCGAGTGGCAAAAGCATCGCGACTGAGAGACCCTCTACTTAGGGTCATGCATCATATTTCCTGCCATACTATTGCAGGGCGCATGGACAGTTTAGGAAACTATCCCACACCTGATGTCATCTTTTTATACGCGCTCGCGGTGGGGGTTCATATAAACCTCGCCATGCATATGGCTGAGTATTTCATGCACAGTTCAGGCAGGACCCCTAGCAGCCAAATCCACGGGGGCCAGTATGTCACTCAGATCGCTTACGCATTGGGGATCATGACAGATGAAGTGGTGGCAGGTTTGACTTTGGTTAATGAGGGAACGTATATGGACATCCGCTCATTAAAGGCTATGGGGCTAATCTTAGATATCGATCATGGTGAAAGGTTAAAAGTGTTAAACAACGAGGTCTGGGACCCGTTACCGCCAGAGCCGACTGACGAGGAGGATGAGGTTATGCACGAGCACGAGGACGATGAGCACGAGCAGTCACCACAATCACCACAGCACCAGGAGCCCCCGCAGTACCATTATTGGCAGGTCGGCATCCCGTATTATCCTGAGTTTTATGGGCAATTTCAGCAGATGTAGATTAACAAGGAGTAGCTGCGAGTTAACCAAGAGCAGCTGAGGACTAACCAGGAGCAGATGCGGGCAAATCAGAAGTTCATGCGCCAAGAGGTGTATGCCGGGTTTTCATATATCTTTGGGGGTCTTCAGAACGCTTACCCCAACTACTTTGGTGAGCCCCCACAGTTCCCATTCGGGAACCCCAGACTATGGTGAGGCGGGGCCATCGGGCACAGGTGGAGGTGCCGATGACGAGTAGTGGAGGAGTTCTGAGTTGGTGTTTATTTCAGTACTTTAGTAGTTTATTTTGGGGTGTCATTTTGGTTTTTATTGTAAACACCGGCGGACATGTTTTTTGTTTTTCAGACATTATCGTTTATTTGCTTAGTTTATATATGGATACTTAGTAATTTTATTATTTATTTAGATTATGGTTTATGTTGCGACTAGATTCTCCTTTGTGTTGTGTTTTGCTTTGCTTTGTGACATCTATGCAGATCTTTGAAGCACATTTTGGACCGAAAAGAAACAACAGAATTAGCTTTGGAGTCTCGTTTCATCTTCAATCATCTTCAGGGGAGTGTTATTCTTCTTTTTCTCTTTTTTCAGGGTTTCGCATTGGGGACAATGCGAAGTTCAAGTGTGGGGAGGGGGTTTAACATTTTGACTTTGTTTGTTGTTGTTTTAGAAAAGTATATATTTTAGTGAATAAACCGGTTAGTTGTTGTTTTAGAAAGCTTCAGATATGATAAAAATCTGACAAGCCAAATAAAATTTTAAAAGATAACTAAAAAATGTGACAAACAAAGAAAGACTTGCATGATAATTTTCACACTTTTACCCATTCCTTCCGTTAATCAGCATGCTTGAGCCTTAAATTCGTTATATGTTTGTTCATTTCGGAGTAGGAGTGAGCCGGATGTTACGTGTAGTTTAAAACTTGTCACTAGCATGCTTTTTAAGACCATAAACGTGTGAAATTGTGTAGAAGTGATAGAGGCACTTAGAAAACCCTTTGTTATTCGCCTTTTTCTTTGTTTTATCTTTCCCTAAACCCTACACTACCCACTAGGATTAACCATGTCGAGCCTTTTCCGTGTTTTTCTTTCTTTTACCCAACCAATTAACCCACTTAGCCAAATTTAGCCTTTTTTTATTTTTAACCCTTTTGTCTTAAAACTCAGTTAAAATTATCATTTAACTAGCGTTCCTTGTAATTAGTTGTTTGTTGTACATAGCCATTAGAATATATAATGCAAAAAAAAAAGAAAATAAAAAGCCCTAAAATAGGGTGAAGTCGACTAAATTCGAGCAATTTTAAGTGCTAAAATGATGAAGTTTCGTTGATGAGCTCGATAACACAAAAAAGTCGTCTTTTTAAGTCATTAGTATATGTAGTTTAGTTGTATTACGCTTGTTAAACGTGGTTACCGAGTTTTAACCATTTAGTCACTTTAAAATTTCCATTCCACACCCTTCACCCAAACCTTTCGTTACAACCCGTAAAGACCTCTTGATTTACACTTTTTCGCATGTTAGTTGGTGGAGATAAGATCTTGTGACAAGCTTATGATATTACACGTTTCATTGTCGAGGCATTGAGTGTTTACACATACACATTTTATGTATGTTTCACAAATATAACCGAGTGTGTGTGAACATTGTGAGGTGTGTGAAAATTAGTGTGCTAAGTCAATCGGAAGTGAAATCACGGCTTTATGGTTATCTCTACATATATTTGCATGTGCTTGTTTGGTTTGAATCATTTGAAGTTGCATTTCGAAAAACCGGCTAACCGTATGTATGTATATTAGTAGGTATTTTGTAAATTATTTTTGTCGCTAGAAACTATCTTTTATTACATTTTAATTTTAGCTTCCTTGAGGACAAGCAAGGTTCAAGTGTGGGGAGGTTTGATATTCACCAAAATACATATATTTTATTCCCCCATTTTACCCCCATTTTACGCGTGTTTGGTAGTAAAACCGAGAATTGGATACTTAATCGGGTGTATTTTTGTTTACAGGCCTGAAACAGTGTGCCAAACAAGAAGATGATGAAAACAAAGATTTTCTGGGCGAAACGACTGAGTTACAAAGATTCTGTGAAGAAAACTGATCTGGGCGAGTTGCACGACCTGCCACAATCGGCACGCCCGTGCCGATCCGATGAAATATTTCGGCCCGGCAGTGCACGCCAGTGCGATCGGGAGTGCAAGGGATATTCGGGAACGCATGACCGTGCGGCTGGAGGAACGACCGTGCATGGTCTGTGATCTCGGATGCACTGGCAGTGCAGTTGGTCGTGCCAACCTCATCTCGGAAATGAACGACCGTGCAACTCGTGGAACGCCCGTGCCGATTTGAAGACCGGTCCAAGATTCGCTGATGTCACACGGTATGGTGAACAGTACAATAATGTGCACGACCGTGCACCTCAATCGCACGACTGTGCGATCTAAAAATGTAAAAAAAAAACAGAAGGGAGCAATCAGTTCGCAACTCTGGACTTTTGGGAGCTTTTCTAGCGAATTATCACGTTCCGGAGGCTTTGCTTTCACCCGGAATCAAGCCCTCATCGTGCCAATTAGCTCCGTTATCATCCGGATTCTCAATCTAGTGCTTGCTTATGGTTTGATTCTTGAATCTTTCCATGTTTTTGTTTATTATTCAAGCATTTTGGTTGATGATTATGTATTATTGTAAGCCTAAGGGCAAAAACATTAGTAATCCTTGCTTAACAACAACCATTAGTATGTTAACTATGTTTGTAATGACACTTGAAGCCTTTTCTATGTTAATCCTTGATGATTAGTTTGCAACCTTGTTTATTGATGTTGAATTCTTGATTATAGTTAATTATCTTGGATGATTAGTATGTGGTTAGTTGAGATATTTGCAAAAAGAAGCTTAATTAATCATGTATTAGTAGACTTTGAACTTGTTTAACTAGTAATACTTGTTTAAAATGTTTGCACTATGATACTAGAAATGGTTAGTGGTTTAATAAGGGGTAATTAATGTTAATCAAGTAGGCTTTCCCTCCCGGAAGGACCTTAACGGGTTAAATGGTGTTGTTATGAATTCTTGACATAAGTTGTTAAATTAGTTAGTAGTTTAGGCCAAAATTGCTTGCTTGGTGAATTTATGTTCAAGATTTGTAAAATGAACTCGGTTGTGATTTAATCTAGTTTATGCTTGTCTCGGTGGTTACATTGTGTTTATCGGTGTCACTTTCCTTGATTAAGTGAAGTTAGAAAACTTCTAACGGATGACTAATTTTCTTTAGGGGATTTTCATAGACATTTGTCAATTGGGCGTTAAAGAACAATTTTAGGTGGTTAAAGTGTGTTTATCGTTTTAGCTTTCCAAAGAGTTGTCATGTTAGGATTCCCGAAAGGGATACTAATTATCTTGAAAAAATGGAAAATTGACCAAGTGTTTTAAATGACAAAACCGACTTAGTTCACATACTTTGGTTGTGCATAAAGCAAGGCTATATATTTATTTTCATATTTGGAGTCTATTATGTTTATGAAAGTTTATGTTTTAGTCTTATTTTTAGTTTAAACAAATTACCCACTTATCTTTCTACCGGTAATTTAATGACAAAAGGTTTAGTATTATTCTTCCGCCCACATCCTTGGATCGACACTTGGTTCTTACCGTTACTTTACTACATATATGACGGGGTACACTTGCCCGTTCGTGTGTGTTTTAATGTTGATGTATAAATCATTTTTATAAATTTAAAACCGGATCGTGTGTAAAATTCATTGTAAAAACATGTATATATACGCACACGTCAGTTTTTGGTGCCGCTACCGGGGACGTGGCGAGCTTTAGGAACGACCCGAGTCAATATCTTATCGGTGTACATACTTGTAAATACTCGTAAATATTTTCTTGATTATTTATTTGTTTATTTTTTTGTTAATATTTCTTATTTTTAATTTAATTCATTCGTTTTCAAGCTTATTTTAAACACTTGTAAATTTTTATTTCATTTATTTGTTCGAATTCGAACTAACTATTCGTTTATTCTTTGAGTTTTCGGCTCCGAAAATTTATTTTTATACTAGCTGATTTGATTATTTTATTTGTCTTACTTTTTATAAAATTCCGGGCCTACTTTTGAAGTTTTATAAAAATTTTCAGCCCTTTTTACAGAAAATCTGTTTTATTACAGCAAAAAAAAACAGCTTTATTATAATAATAAAATATTCACGTGTGTCAATTTTTTTGTTTGCAGGTAGATGTCCTCAACCCCCGCTCCCGACGCTATTGAGCCTTCGGACGAACCCGAGCGTGATTTGAGGAGACGTCTTCGTGAGAGATCCCACGCGGTTGCGCTGCAACTCGCAGCAGCTGCGGACGAGCAGGTGGTACCCACTGAAGCCGAGGGCTCAGGGGACGTAGGAAACATAATCATGGCGGACGACGAACGACCTCTGAACCAGTCAAATCCGCCCGGAGGTGCATGCCTGAAACCAAGCATAGCCCGACCTACGGTAGTCGCACCTGCTTTTGAAATTAAATCTAGTATTATAAATATGGTGCAGAATTTGGTGCAGTTTGACGGGCGTGAGCATGAGGATCCCGAACGACATATAGCTGCTTTTCTTGAAGTATGTTCAACTTTCAAGATTAGGGATGTTTTAGATGACGCTATTCGGCTACGATTGTTTCCGTTTTCGCTTCGTGACAAAGCTATAGCATGGCTTATGTCACTTCCTGCAGGGTCTATCAGGACCTGGGATGAGCTGGCAGAATTATTCATGCAGAAATACTTCCCGCCTGAGAGAACAACCAAGTTAAGAAACCGGATTGTGACTTTTCATCAGGACGAAGGAGAGTCGTTGCACGCAGCCTGGGAGCGATTTAAGGATTTGTTCCTTGATGTTCCACACCATGGTTTCTCCAAAAGACAGTTGGTTTTGACGTTTTACCAAGTGCTTAGTTATGACACGCAGGAGAGATTAGATGTACACGCAGGAGGCGATTTGGGGACGAAGACGCCATATGAAGCTTATGCTATCATCGAAAAAGTTGTGTTAAAGTCGAGCTCGCGTTGAAATGGACAGAGTCCGGACATCATCATCATATTGCCCAGGGGTTCATGCTGTGGATGACTACACAGCCATCACTGCACAGATCTCGGCACTTTCGGCAAAGTTTAATAGGTCCCAGATGGCTGCACAGGCCAGTTTTGGGTGTGACTAGTGCGGAGTGTTGCATGAGCCGGGTGCATGTTTTCAGGGGGTTATGTATGAGGGCCATGAAGAAGTAGACTTTGTAAGCAATCAAGTGAGGCCGCAGAATAATCCCTACAGCAATACATACAACCCGGGATGGAGGAATCATCCGAATGTTGGATGGCGAGCAAATGTGGGTAATCAAAACCCATTAGGATTTGCTCAGCGGGCTCCAGTACTGCAGCAGGCTCATGGTCAGCAATACCAACCTTACAATCAATCTTTCCAGCTACAACCATACTCGTATCAGAATCAGGGCGCCGGGAGTAGTTCCCAGCAACAAGCCCCTCAATCAAGTTCCAAACTGGAAGAAATGATGGCTCAACTTCTAAGTAGCTCCACTAGTGCAAATCAGTTAGCTGAGAAACGATATCAATAAAGCGAAGATCGTTTCTTAGCCCACGAGGGAGAAATGCGGAGTCAGAAAGCCTCGATTCAGAATATTAAGAACCAGGTTGGTCAGCTGGCTAAGATGATGTCAGAGAGACCCCCAGGTGGTCTTCCAGGCAACACAGAGCCAAATCCGCGAGGGCATGTAAATGCCGTTATGACCAGGAGTGGTAGAACTACCGGGCCTGACATATCGGACTCACCACCGATCACTGAAGCGGTCCCGACTGATGTTCCGGACGAGGTGCACGCTAGGCGAGGCCCAACAAGTACAACAGAGTTCAAGGAGGCAGTCAAAGATTACACCCCTCCAGTTCCGTACCCGGGCAGGCTGAAGAAACAAAAAAAATGAAGAACAGTATGGTAAGTTTCATGAAATGTTTAAACAACTAAACATAAACATACCATTTGTTGAAGCCCTGGCCCAGAAACCGAAGTACGCGAAATTCTTAAAGGACATCCTCTCGAATAAGCAGAAGCTCGAGGATATGTCCTGTGTGGTGATGAATGAATGCTGCTCTGCCATTCTTCAAAATTGTCTGCCCACGAAGATGGGAGATCCGGGCAGTTTCACGCTTCCTTGCCTGATTAAAAATATGTCTGTTGGCCATGCATTGGCTGATTTGGGAGCGAGTATCAACCTTATGCCTTATAAGGTTTTTACTAAGTTGGATCTAGGTGAGCCGTCACCTACAAGGATGAGCATTCGATTAGTTGATCGTTCTATCAAGTATCCACGTGGGTTTGTTGAGGTTAAGATTGACAAGTTTGTGTTTCCCATGGACTTTGTTATCCTGGATATGGATGAGGATTCTAGGGTGCCTTTGATACTCGGACGTCCATTCTTGAATTCCTCCTGGACCATTGTAGATGTAGCTGCGGGCCAGATTAGACACCTAGTGAATGATGACCATGTGACCTTTGACATCAAGCGGTCAATGCAGCACCCACGGAGTCAGGATGATGCGCTCTACTATGTTGACATTGTCGAAACTTATGTGAGCACACATTTCCAGGGCACGATTGAGGAGATTGATTCGGACACACATCTGTTGTATGGGGACCAAGATGGCATTACGCAGGAGGGCCACGATTTCAAGCATCCAGTCTATCAGATTGGTGATGATGGTTCCCAGAGTCCGGATCGATTTACAGAGATTGATCGTGAGGATGAAGAAAAGTCGAAGCCTTCAGTTGAAGATCCCCCGTCCTTGGAGCTTAAGGAGCTTCCGCCCCATTTGGAGTACGTATTTCTAGACGAGGAGCACCGTCTGCCGGTTATTATCTCATCATCTTTATCGGACGAGGAAAAGAGCAGACTTCTCAGTGTTTTACGACTTCATAAGAAAGAAATCGCTAGAAGATAATCGATATTAAAGGGATCAACCCCTCCTTCTGTACTGATAAAATTCTCATAGAGGACCATTACAAGCCGTGTGCACAACCACAGAGATGATTGAACCCGAATATGCAAGAAGTTGTCAAAAAGGAGGTGATAAAGTTGCTTGATGCATGCTTGATCTACCCCATATCCGACTCAGTCTGGGTTAGTCTTGTTCAGGTAGTACCCAAAAATGGAGGCATGACTGTAGTTACAAATGATAGGAATGAGCTTATTCCAGCCCGGACGGTCACAGGATGGCGTGTTTGCATCGATTATCGCAAACTGAATGATGCCACCTGTAACACCTGTGTCACTGCGACCATCAAACAAATTCCAAACCAATGAAATATTGTATTTCATACTTGGGATTTGTAAAAATATGTGTATCGTTTGCACATATCAACTCTTGTTCGATTTCAAGCTCTAAATCGCTTTCTGGAAGGTTACACGCACACTGATGCGTAAATATAACCAGTTTAATGCAACGAACACTCCGGAATAGTGAAATAGGCTTAACATACCTTAAATAACCTTTACATAACTTAGATATAAGTTTTGGAAGGTTTGGTGTGGTGAAATCAAAGTTAAATCGCTTACAGGGACTAAAGTTGACAAACTGCGAAAGTATGCCAATTTGAACTGTAACAGACTTTCCGGAACATGACCATAAGTTAAACATACCATAAATATCCCTTACATAGCATAGAAATAGGCTTTGAGGTGTTCGGTATGCTAAAATAAACTTTTGTGTCATTCAGGGACTAAAAGTGTCAAAAAGTGCACAAGTTTGCATTTTCGCGCATAACTTACGTTCTGAATACATCCGGACATCCAAAAATTTATGTAAGCATGACTATATTATGCTTTAGTGTTTGGCTTGCCAAAAATCCATTCGTCGCGTCATTTGGATCGTTTTTCGCGCTTGTGCGCATTCCGTCGTAATTAAGCGAACATCGCGTTCGTACGACCAAACGAGCCATCATCCGGCATATTTTTGAGCATGTTTTGAGTTCCCTATACTTTGAATTCATTTTAGAGCCTTGAAATGAGGTTAACGGGGTTCAAACGCATCGAAAAAGGCCTTAAACACGTGCAGGGACCATTTCTGCCACTTTTGAAACATTTCTGAAACAGGGGGGTGCTAGCGTAGCGCGACTGCATAATGCCTTTGCACTAGCGCTACGTGACTGCCTAACCAGACCAGATTAAGTGTATTTAACATCAGATTGCAGCTGTTTAATCCTCAACCACACACTCACACTTGTCTAGTCAGCTGATAAGAACCCATTTTTAGTCACCACAACTTTGCAACACATGTACGGGTAGGATTCGAGCACGGTTTTCCATGAAACGATCCTAACGGTTCGGGTATTCCTATAAATACCCATCCACCCCATTGCTAAACTTACAAGAACTTTGATTTGAGAAACTCTAAGTTGAAACTATTGTTTCATACCTGAGATTTTTGAATCAAGGTTAGCATTCGGGGACCCTTCGTAAGTATTCTTTCGTTCTTTTCTTTATTTTATTGCTTTTCGAGTCAGAAAGTCAAACTTTGTTTGACTTTCAGCGTTGACCAGCTTATGGTCAATGCGAAGTTCGTTTGAACTTCGCAACGTGAGTGTAATCACGTTGGTTATAGTCCCTTGGGACTATGCCTACTGATTACCACGTTGTCTAGGGTCGTAGGGTAAGCGATCTAATAAATCGCTTATACCTCGAACCCGACCCAGTTTGGTCGATCATTAGGATCCGACCAAATACATTAGGTGACCCTAGTATAGGGCATAACCTTCCGAGGTTATACCCTATGGTCACATCGTTTAAGTAGTTGTATGATAGGTAGTTTATATGCCTTAGGTAAATTACCAGAATACCCTTTTCATGTATAATTGGTAATTAAGCATATGTAACCTAAACTTTTGTCACATAACTGATTATGTAACATGTTTAGGCATATAACACTTGTCATAGGACTAGTTAGGCGGTCCGAACGCGTTTCACGCGAACGACGCGTTAAAGTAGCATAAGCTACCTAAACGGGTCGTAATGGGTCGTAAACACTTAGGTTAAGTTTCATTTAGTATGTAGGCTTTGTTAAACCAAATGACACGAGTCTCTACACTCGTTTGGTTTACAAACCCTAATGCTACCCGATCTTCCGATCTAGGTCCGGTTAATTAACATAGTTATCTATATTAGGTGCCGTTTGATTTCCGTGATCTCTAGCATTGCTTGGTGGTTATCCTAGGACTTCTGAGCAATCTCAAGTGAGTACATAGACCCCTCTTTTACTGTTTTCCAAACTGTTTTGGGGTGAAACACATGTGCCTACTTATTACATTCATGCTTTCCCGTTTTTCACATCATATACCTGCTATGTTCGTTAGTACATTATAGTACATGATTTCATTACCTTTTATGCTATGTATGTACATTGTGTGCATACTTAGTACATTGTTTTACATTACATTTTGTTGCATATGCTCATCCAGTATATGAACACATTATATTACATTTTGAACCGTTTATAACTACTTGACTATGTGAACCGTTGTAATCATTTGTATCTGTGAACCGTTTGTATCTGTGAACCGTTTGTATCTGTGAACCGTTTATATCTGTGAACCGTTTGTATCTGTGAACCGTTTGTATCTGTGAACCGTTTGTATCTGTGAACCGTTTGTATCTGTGAACCGTTTGTATCTGTGAACCGTTTGTATCTGTGAACCGTATTTGACCATACATAAACATTTCTTCTATCGTTAAACATTACTTTGGTGGTTTGGTTTGATTAAATGATTAAGTAACGATACGTGTGTAATATGATACAAGCATGGTGGATACGCCGCTGGTACTTCCTATATATAAGTGTTTGTATGGTATTACATATTGTAGCGTTATTTGAATCATTTCAGTTTGATACATATAACATTTTATACAAATAACATACTTTTTACAATACATTGTTTTACAAACAACTTATCTTATACAAACTCATTTAATTTGGTTATTCATTTAACCATACATTATTCTCTTATTTATACATATCATCTGATCTTATCATTTTTCAAATGATTTACAAAACAAAGCAAATTACAAGGTTCATGACTAAACATTTTCTCAAACATAAGTCATGAAACCTATTTTCACAAAACCTATGTATCTCACAGGCATTTTTATGCTGACGTACCTATTTTCACATGTGTTTTTCAGGAGCTGTTGCATAAGATGATCAAGATACACATAGGCAGACTTGGGCTTTAGTGACAATAAAAGATGCAAGACTAGTTAATTATGTTGTATTTCTTTGTTTGTTAAGACATTGTAACACCTTTAATCAATAAAACAAAACTTCATTTGCCATGGATTTGAGACAATTAATTCTGTTACAACACTCCCCGATGTTTCCGCCACGTTTTGTATGTTCTACGTGGTCGGGGTGTGACACCACCCGCAAGGACCACTTCCCGCTTCCATTCATCGACCAGATGTTGGAATGTCTGTCGGGGAAGTCTTATTACTATTTTATGGATGGGTTTTCCGGCTACTTTCAGATTCCTATTGCTCCTGAGGATCAGGAGAAGACTACCTTTACATGCCCCTTTGGCATATTCGCCTACCGGCGTATGCCTTTCGGGTTGTGTAATGCACCGGCTACCTTCCAGCGATGCATGGTTTCAATTTTCCATGACATGATCGAGGATTCTATGGAAGTATTAATGGATGACTTTTCAGTATTTGTAGACTCCTTCGATCAGTGTCTAGAAAATTTGAAGAAAATGTTAAAGAGGTGCGAAGAAACGAATCTTGTCCTAAACTGGGAAAAATGCCACTTCATGGTGAGAGAGGGCATAGTTCTGGGAGATAAGATTTCGCAAGCTGGTAAGGAGGTCGACCCAGCTAATGTTGACATAATTTCACAACTTCCACCTCCCACCTCTGTGAGAGCGATACGGAGCTTCCTCGGTCATGTGGGGTTCTACTGGCGATTCATCAGGGATTTTTCAAAAATCGCTAGTCCCATGACCCGTCTGTTGGAAAAGGACACTCCGTTTATCTTTGGAGATGATTGCTTGAAGGCTTTTGACCTTCTCAAGCAAAAACTGATTGAGGCCCCTATTTTAGTCGCACCTGACTGGAGTCTGCCGTTTGAAATTATGTGCGACACGAGTGATTTCGCTATAGGGGTCGTTCTGGGACAAAGGAAGGAAAAGCACTTTCACCCGATCTACTACGCGAGCAAGACTCTTCACGACTCACAGGAGAATTACACTACGATAAAAAAAAGAGCTCTTGGCGGTAGTTTTTGCATTTGACAAATTCAGATCGTATTTGGTGCTTTCAATAACAATTGTGTATACTGATCACGCAGCCATTAGATACCTGTTCAGCAAGCTAGACGCTAAACCGCGTCTTATTAGGTGTATCTTATTGCTGCAGGAGTTTGATATCAAAATTCAGGACAAAAAGGGTTCGTTGAATGTAGCGGCTGACCATCTTTCTCGATTGGAGCATGGAGACATCAAGGACACACGTTGGGATCTCCAATAAATGACAATTTCCCACACGAGTCCCTGATGAGTGTCCAGGTATGCGATGAGTCGCCCTGGTTCGCCGATTTTGCGAACTATCTTGCTTGTGGGATCCTCATTAAAGGATTGGCACACCAACAAAAGAGAAAATTCTTTGCGGACCTTAAGCACTACATTTGGGACGACCCTTTCTTGTTTAGAGTTACAGCTGATCAGGTGATTAGGAGATGTCTGTCGGGAAAGGAGACGACTGACATTCAGCGCCACTGTCACGAGGGACCTACCGGAGGTCAGCATGGAGCCAATTTCACCACTAAGAAGGTGCTTGATTCAGGGTTTTATTGGCCGACAATATTTCATGACGCGCAGAAGTGGGTCAGTGCGTGCGATGCCTGCCAGAGGGCAGCAAATATATCAGCATGCGATGAAATGCCTCAAAATTGGATACAAGTGTGTGAAGTCTTTGATATCTGGGGGATAGACTTCATGGGACCATTTCCCCCCTCACGAGGAAACAAATATATCCTGGTTGCTGTTGATTATGTATTTAAGTGGGCTGAGGCACGACCTTACCCACCAATGATGCCAGGGTAGTCGTGAGGTTTCTAAAGCGTTTGTTTGCCTGGTTTGGTGCACCAAAGGCACTGATCAGTGACAGAGGGATACACTTTTGCAATACTCAGCTTGAGAGAGCTCTGTCCCGTTATGGTGTGCACCACATATTATCCATGCCCTATAATCCACAAACAAGTGGGCAAGTAGAGGTCACGAACTTGGGATTGAAGAGAATCCTTGAGCGGTTGGTGGGTGCAAACCGCAAGGATAGGTCGGAAAAATTAGATGAAGCACTTTGGGCTTTTCGTACGGCGTACAAGACGCCTATTGGGACTACTCCCTTTAGGCTTGTTTACGGAAAAGCATGCCATTTGCCCGTGGAGTTGGAGCTCAAGGCGATTTGGGCTCTTAAAACTGCAAATCTGGATCTCAAAACCGGAGGTGAAGCCCGGTTCCTTCAGATTCACGAATTAGAAGAGCTATGACAACACGCCTATGAAAGCTCTGTGTTATACAAAGAACGCACCAAGAGATTGCATGACAAACTGGAGATCTTATCCTACTCTATAACTCGAGGTGGCGTTTATTTCCAGGCAAGCTGCACTCACGTTGGACGGGGCCGTATACGGTAAAGAAGGTGTTTCCGTATGGGACCGTCGCTATTGAGAACGTGGATGGTGTAACTTTCAAGGTGAATGGGCATCGTTTAAAGCTCTATGTGGCCGGGCCGATTGAGTCGGTGGTGGAGGTTATCGAACTCCACACCCTGCATGCATCATAACTGTGGGGAGGAGAGTCTACGATACTGACTCGAGGATAAAAATGTAGCAAGAGCGTCTCATGCGCTTACGGGTAAAATTGTCCAAATTTTTGTTTTTGTCGTTATTCCGTGTTTTTGGTGTGTTTGGTAGCTTTTCGTAAGACCGTTCAGTTTTCGATCATGCCTAACGAGGAATCTAAGTTAGAATATTGTTAAATCAGTTTGTGTATTGCAAAAATGGTGGAAATTGGTCGGAACAGCCTTTAAAACTGGGTTCTATGGAAAACAGACTGATCAGCAGGTCACACACGACCGTGCTATAATCGGCACGTCCGTGCCGATTCAAGCCAGCACACTGATCTGCACTCCCGTGCATTCCGAGATCAGCGTGCCAGGATCAGTTGTCGTCGGATATGCACGACCGTGCATCAGGTCACACGACCGTGCGGATGGCCAGGGGCAGTTTTGTCCAGTCACTATATAATGGCCTTTTCTACACTCCCCTCTTCAAAACTCGCGAACCTTAGTCACACAAGCGTTCCAGACCAGTTTCCTCTCCAAAATCCCACCATTTTTTGCAAGATTTCTCAGATTCTTCGAACAAGTTATGTCATTCTTCTTGATTTTCTGTTCTAATCTCGTTCTAGGCCTAGGTATTTTAGATTTCTTCAAGGATTTTAAGGTTCTCTTCATAAATATAAACGAAACCCTAATCCTTGCAAGAATGATGCGAATCATGAACACCCAGTTGTTTTCCTAACCCCCATTCACCAAAAATTTGATGATTTTCAGAGAAATTTGACTGTTCTGTGACGGGGGTTGAAAAAATGCAGAAAATCAAGTCGCACGGTAATGTCGTTGGTGGCATGATCGTGCCGATGCGGGTGTTCGTTTGCTGTGATGTCGGAGTCGCACGTCCGTGCAGTTCCGATCTATTGCGAGCACCACTACTGTTCTCGGTGACGCACGACCGTGCGTCAGGTCGCACGCCCGTGCGGTTTGCCCATATCAGTTTCACAGGTTCTTCTTAACAGTGTGCTAGGCTGCCCCGTTCGATGTTTTTCTTTTCCTCTTTGTCTAACAATAATTTCTCGTGCAGATGGACCATTCTTTCCTCTACTCTGATCAAAACAATGCGCGGTACCATCCTTGCCTTACTAAACTAAATGAACTTTGGCAGAGGCAGGATCAAATTGGTATCCCAAGGAGATTGAGTTGGGATGCCATGGAAGAGCTGGACCAGTCAGACCGCCTGGAAGATATGTTATCACTTCCGTTTTCCCGATTGGTCAACATTAACCGCCCCATTTACCTAGAGCTCACTTTGGAATTCTTTGCAACATACTCCTATGAGAAACCAAAGGTGAGCCAAAACCCGAATTTCCGACACAAGAAACGGGTTAGTTTCAGATTGGGTGGTCATTGGCATAGTTGGACCGTCGGGAGGTTTGGAAGAAGACTCGGAATCTACACGGTGGATGAGATAGATTCCGAGTTTTTCACTGATCAGTTTACTTTTCCTAGTGAGCAGGAGCGGATTGATTTTTGGGCACGGATTGCTGTTGGCCCACCATATGATCCTCGAGTGGCAAAAGCATCGCGACTAAGAGACCCTCTACTTAGAGTCATGCATCATATTTTCAGCCATACTACTGCAGGGCGCATGGACAGTTTGGGAAACTGTCCCACACCTGATGTTATCTTTTAATACGCGATCGCGGAGGGGGTTCATATCAACCTCACCGCGCGTATGGCTAAGTATTTCGTGCACAGTTCAGGCAGGACCCCTAGCAGCCAAATCCACGGGGGCCAGTATGTCACTCGGATCGCTTACGCATTGGGGATCATGACAGATGAAGTGGTGGCAGGTCTGACTTTGGTTAATGAGGGAACGTATGTGGACATCCGCTCATTAAAGGCTACGTGGCTAATCATGGATACCGATCATGGTGAAAGGTTAAAAGGGATAAACAACGAGGTCTGGGGCCTGTTACAGCCAGAGTCGGCTGACAAGGAGGATGAGGTTATGCACGAGCACGAGGAGCACGACAGCCACCACACTCACCACAGCACCAGGAGCCCCCGCAGTACCCGCATTGGCCGCCCGGCATCCCTTCTTATCCTGAGCTTTATGGGCAATTTCAGCAGATGCAGATTAACAAGGAGCAGCTGCGAGTTAACCAAGAGCAGCTGAGGGCTAACCAGGAGCAGATGCGGGTGAATCAGGAATTCATGAGCCAAGAGGTGCATGCCGGGTTTTCAAATATCTTTGGGGGCCTTTAGAACGCTTACCCCCAACTACTTTGGTGAGCCCCCACAGTTCCCATTCGGGAACCCCAGTGACTATGGCGGGGCGGGCCCATCGGGCACAAGTGGAGGTGTCGATGACGAGTAGTGGAGGAGTTCTGAGCTGGTGTTTATTTCAATACTTTAGTAGTTTGTTTTGGGGTGTCATTTTGGTTTTTATTGTAAACACCGGCGGACATGTTTTTAGTTTTTCAGACATTATCGTTTATTTGCTTAGTTTATGTATGGATACTTAGTACTTTTATTATTAATTTAGCTTATGGTTTATGTTGCGACTAGATTATCCTTTGTGCTGTGTTTTGCTTTGCTTTGTGACATCTATGCAGATCTTTGAAGCACATTTTGGACCGAAAAGACACAACAGAATCAGCTTTGGAGTCTCTATTCATCTTCAATCATCTTCAGGAGAGTGTTATTCTCCTTATTCTCTTTTTTTCAGGGTTTCGCATTGGGGACAATGCGAAGTTCAAGTGTGGGGAGGGGGTTTAACATTTTGACTTTGTTTGTCCCAAAAAAATAATCAGAGCAATTGTATATATTTTTAGTAAATAAACTGGTTAGTTGTTGTTTTAGAAAGCTTCAGATATGATAAAAATCCGACAAGCCAAATAAATTTTGAAAAAGATAACTAAAAATGTGACAAACAAAGAAAGACTTGCATGATAATTTTCACACTTTTACCCATTCCTTCCGTTATATGAGCATGCTTGAGCCTTAAATTCGTTATATGTTTGTTCATTTCAGAGTAGGAGTGAGCCGGATGTTACGTGTAGTTTAGAACTTGTCAATAGCATGCTTTTTAAGACCATAAACGTGTGAAATTATGTAGAAGTGATAGCGGCACTTAGAAAACCCTTTGTTATTAGCCTTTTTCTTTGTTTTATCTTTCCCTAAACCCTACACTACCCACTAGGATTAACCATGTCGAGCCTTTTCTGTGTGTTTTCTTTCTTTTACCCAACCAATTAACCCACTTAGCCAAATTTAGCCTTTTTTTATTTTTAACCAATTTGTCTTAAAACTCGGTAAAAATTATCGTTTAACTAGCGTTCCTTGTAATTAGTTGTTTGTTGTACATAGCCATTAGAATATATAATGCAAAACAAACGCCCTAAAATAGGGTGAAGTCGACTAAATTCGAGCAATTTTAAGTGCTAAAATGATGAAGTTTCGTTGATGAGCTTGATAACACAAAAAAGTCGTCTTTTTAAGTCATTAGTATATGTAGTTTAATTGTATTACGCTTGTTAAACGTGATTACCGAGTTTTAACCATTTAGTCACTTTAAAATTTCCATTCCACACCCTTCACCCAAGCCTTTCGTTTCAACCCGTAAAGACCTCTTGATTTACACTTTTTCGCATGTTAGTTGGTGGAGATAAGATCTTGTGACAAGCTTATGATATTACACGTTTCATTGTCGACGCATTGAGTGTTTACACATACACATTTTATGTATGTTTCACAAATATAACCGAGTGTGTATGAGCATTGTGAGGTGTGTGAAAATTAGCGTTCTGAGTCAATCGGAAGTGAAATCACGGCTTTATGGTTATCTCTACATATATTTGCATGTGCTTGTTTGGTTTGAATCATTTGAGGTTGCATTTCGAAAAATCGGCTAACTGTATGTATGTATGTATATTAGTAGGTATTTTGTAAATTCTTTTTCTCGCTAGAAACTATCTTTTATTACATTTTAATTTTAGCTTCCTTGAGGACAAGCAAGGTTCAAGTGTGGGGAGGTTTGATATTCACCAAAATACATATATTTTATTCCCATATTTTACCCACATTTTACGCGTTTTTGGCCGAAAAACCGAGAATCGTATACTTAATCGGGTGTATTTTTGTTTACAGGACTAAAACAGCGTGCCAAACAAGAAGATGATGGAAAAGAGGATTTTCCGGGCGAAACGACTGAGTTACAAAGATTCTGTGAAGAAAACTGATCCGGGCGAGTTGCACGACCGTGCCACAATCGGCACGCCCTTGCCGATCCGATGAAATATTTCAGCCCGGCAGTGCACACCAGTGCGATCAGGAGTGCAAGGGATATTCGGGAACGCACGACTGTGCGGCTAGAGGAATGACCGTGCATGGTATGTGATCTCGGATGCACTGGAAGTGCAGTTGGTCGTGCCAACCTCTTCTCGGAAATGAACGACCGTGCAACCTGTGGAACGCCCGTGCCGATCTGAAGACCGGTCCAAGATTCGCTGATGTCACAAGGTATGGTGAACAGTACAATAAAGTGCACGACCGTGCACTTTAATCACACCACCGTGCAATCTGAAAATGTTATAAAAAAACAGAAGGGAGCAATCAGTTCGCAACTCTAGACTTTTGGAAGCTTTTCTGGCGAATTATCTGGCTCCGGAGGCTTTGCTTTCACCCGAAATCAAGCTCTCATCGTGCCGATTAGCTCTGTTATCATCCGGATTCTCAATCTAGTACTTGTTTATGGTTTGATTCTTAAATCTTTCCATGTTTTGGTTTATTATTCAAGCATTTTGGTTGATGATTATGTATTATTGTAAGCCTAAGGGCAAAAACATTAGTAATCCTTGCTTAACAACAACCATTAGTATGTTAACTATGTTTGTAATGACACTTGAAGCATTTTCTATGTTAATCCTTGATGATTAGTTTGCAACCTTGTTTATTGATGTTGAATTCTTGATTATAGTTAATTATCTTGGATGATTAGTATGTGGTTAGTTGAGATATTTGCAAAAAGAAGCTTAATTAATCATGTATTAGTAGACTTTGAACTTGTTTAACTAGTGATACTTGTTTAAAATGTTTGCACCATGATACTAGAAATGGTTAGTGGTTTAATAAGGGGTAATTAATGTTAATCAAGAAGGCTTTCCCTCACGGAAGGACCTTAACGGGTTAAATGGTGTTGTTATGCTTTCCCTCACGGAAGGACCTTAACGGGTAATTAATGTTAATCAAGAAGGCTTTCCCTCACAAAATTGCTTGCTTTGTGAATTTATGTTCAAGATTTGTAAAATGAACTCGGTTGTGATTTAATCTAGTTTATGCTTGTCTCGGTGGTTACATTGTGTTTATCGGTGTCACTTTCCTTGATTAAGTGAAGTTAGAAAACTCCTAACGGATGACTAACTTTTCTTTGTCACTTTTCATAGACATTTGTCAATTGGGCGTTAAAGAATAATTTTAGGTGGTTAAAGTGTGTTTATCGTTTTAGCTTTCCAAAGAGTTGTCATGTTAGGATTCCCGAAAGGGATACTAATTGTCTTGAAAAAAATGGAAAATTGACCAAGTGTTTTAAGTGAAAAAACCGACTTAGTTCACATACTTTGGTTGTGCATAAAGCAAGGCTATACATTTATTTTCATATTTGGAGTCTATTATGTTTATGAAAGTTTATGTTTTAGTCTTATTTTTAGTTTAAACAAATTACCTACTTATCTCTCTACCGGTAATTTAATGGCAAAAGGTTTAGTATTATTCCTCCGCCCACATCCTTGGATCGACACTTGGTTCTTACCGATACTTTACTACATATATGACGGGGTACACTTGCCCGTTCGTGTGTGTTTTAATGTTGAAGTATAAATCATTTTTATAAATTTAAAACCGAATCGTGTGTAAAATTCATTGTAAAAACATGTATATATACCCACACGTCAAATACATATACAAAAATTACCCATAAATGGGTATATGGACAAATACCAAAATATATGTTTATATAAATATATTCCTTACAAATTCATGGACTTGGACAACATTTGGACAATATTGGACAAATATATATAATTACTACCATTTAATGGAAATTATACAAAATTGGACAAGTGACAAAAATAAATATATATATTTAATGTCGGGTACTAATTATTTTTTGTTGCAAAATCAGGTATTAACGTTCTAATTACTAAGGTAAACATTGTCACGACGTTGAGTACTAAGACCAAACTTTATTAACTTTTTCGTTAAGTTTTACTAAAATGACTAAAATGCCCTTTAATAGTTAAAGTTTTTAGTCATTTTGTAAAACTTAGAAACTGCATGGACTATATGTTAAATGAGTAAACTTGTTAAATCAAACAAAAAGAAAACCCGCCTTTTAGGGGGTCTTCTCCGGCAGAGTCGTCGGTTCCGGCAATATCAGATCCGTAAAATTTGCTCGTTTAACTTGTTTTTTTTCATTAATGTTTATCACTATCATAATCAAAACTATCAACTCATTTGTTTCACGTATAAATTGCAAATTATGCTTATCCGCTAACCCGTTTAACTCCGAAATTCTCATCATTCTCTCAATCTGTTATATCTTTAATTCGAGTTTAAATAAACGCCTCTTGACCCGATGCGACCTCATTCCCACACGATTTCACTACCAATTTCAATTCTACAACTGCTATTTGTTCGTTATATCATACAGAACCAAAGCCCCATAATTATTTCAACTTACAAAACTAATATATTCCTAGATCAGATATTTGTTTTAGTCATTTTTATAAATCTTGACTTGGTTTATTATTTAGATTAACTTAAAAAATTTATTTTACTAGTATATTATTTTTAAACTTTAAGTTTATAAATAATAAACTTCAAATCCATTTAATTTTATAAAAAAAATATAAATAAAACGAAGACATTACTTTAAATTATTTTAGTCAAATATACTTCATTAAAAAATAGCCCCTCTAGTTATCAAATGGCATGTTAGTCAATTTAGTAAGACTTAACAAAAAATTTAACAAGGTTTAGCCATAATACTCAACATTGTGACAAGGTTTGGCCTTCGTACTCAACATTGTGACAAATTAGAACGTTAATACCTGATTTTGCAACAAAAAAGATTAGTACCCGACATTGAAATTTGACAGAAACCACAAGGACCAATGGTGTAATTTTTTCAATATATTATTTTTTTAAAATATAATTTCGGAAAGTATTAAAAATCAAAAGAATTGATTTTTGGCAATTAATGTAAAATACACAAGTATTTACACCTAAATACAAGTATACTTTCCTAAGTATACGTATACTAAAATAATATTGAAAATATTATTTAACAAATTACTAATATTTATTTGAAAAATAATATAAGTATCATATATTTGGATAAGTTAAAAATATATATTATTTTTAACATATATCGTTTTCAAATACTACATATAAAAATATATATTTTGGTGAATAAAATATATATATATAATCACAAGTGAAAAATAAAATTTAGATTAACAATAATGCGACGAATGGGCAAGACCCGACCATCATGGGCACGACCCACACATGTGACGAACATATACGATTAAAACAAAACAAATACATAACTCAAGATGATAAATTGTACTTAGTGAGTTACAAGTTTAGGTGATTAACATACGTAGAACATTTATAGGTCACGTCGCATACAAGACAGACACCGGTGGAGTTTAGACGCTGAAGACGCAAAACAGTAAGTTCATGTCCCCACTTTTAAACATTTTCTTGTTTTCAAAACTTTGGGGAAAATACATGTACAATGGTATGTCAAAACAAAACTAAGGAAGGATTCATAGATCATGTTACGAATATGGTGAAACTTAAGCACCATTAATATAACAACCCTCAAAAAGGCCCTAACACACTCCGTAATCAAAAAACCGAACTAGCGTAACATTATTTCATTTGAAAAATGAAAAACATAATAATTTTATGTCTGTCGTGGGTCGCGACAGACTAAGAGAGACCTTTCGCGGGGCGCGAGAGGCATGTAACTTTCCGGTCACGTTTGATGACACGTGTCGTCCACGTGTCACACCTACATTGATAACTGATCAACCCTAAAACCTAGCTAAGGGTCTCGCGGGCCACGAGAGTGTTAGTCTGAGGCTGTCGCGGGGCGCGAGAAAGTCAGATTTCAGCTATAAATAGAGCCTTCGGTCTACAGTTAAAAATCATCCATTCTCTTTTCTTTCTCTCTACATATTACTCGAAAATAATAGCCTCAATACCCCTAATTACATGAAGCTCTGCCCCGTTGTAAGTGTTTTAACCCCTGAGCAGTGATTCGATGCCCTGTCTGATCGATATTGAACCCAGTAACGGATGCCAAAGCTCTGCCTGACAGAGGCTATGCTTTATAAACTATGTTGGGGTTCTGATCTCGTGATGTATTGATAAAGTTGAATTGTGTCATTATACTAACACGTTGCATTGTATATTTTTAATAGGAACTCAGGAAAATCACCAGAAAATATCATTAGGAAGCTTATAGTAAAACCTAAGTTTACAAAGTGAGTCATTCTTCTTTTTCTCACATTATTGTGAGTCATTCTCCTTTTTGTTACCTTATTGTGATACCTTTTTTATTTAGAATGCTTTACAAAAACCCTAAATGTTTATCAGTTATACTTACAGTGATGAAGTTTTCGTATTCTACAATTTCTGCCAGTATGTGGGGTTTTGTATACACTACTATTCAAGCGTTGCTATTGGACAAAGAGTTAGCCAATAGTAATATAACCACCGTCATTGTAACTGCCAACGTGACAAATACTGAATAAGTTATTGGTAGATATAAACAAATGTAAAAACCCTTGATGCTGTAAAGTTATAACAATGTGTCTTTTTACAAAATGGAATGTACTCGTCAGTATTTCTTGCTGATAAAATATTTTTAAAATGCGTTTCAGGTAACTTAATGTGAAGCTATTAGAAGCCAGCCATGGAGCACTGAAGACTTAAATAAAGTGGCTATAAGTTAACTAAATAAAAGAAGAGGTTTATATTTTCAGCAATTAGCGTTTATCCCTATAAATACATTATAAATGAATTATGGTTTTTTAGCTCATTTGTTTAATATATAAAGTTTGGTATTTTACAAACTCTGAAATTATTTCCTAACTACAATCCTGATGATTTATATTCCGCTGCAAATTTAATAAACACCGATACCACCAGTCAGGCTCGTAGCACCCGCTCCCAGGGTGGGGTCGGGGCTGCGACAATTAATCATGTACGCACCTAGACCGTGGAGCGAAATGTTAGATCTAGCAGGTTTTGGGCAGCCTCACTCTTGGCCCCTACATTTGCCCATGAGTGCTTTTGGGTCCCAGTTGTAAAACGATAGAAAAATTGCCTAGGATTGGATGCTTCCTATGTCGTCACACATGTTAATGTCCTCATGAAATTGCTATCTCGATTTTGTCCTTACATTTACATAATACATTTTACAATTACATACCATGTTTCTACAATTACAACACATACGTCTTATACAAGCTGCATGAATTCACACCAACTTTTGTTAATGATAACTTACATCTATTTCAGGAAATTAGTGGATGCTCGCGGCCCTTTTGTTCAAGAAGTTAGTTCATGTCAAGATGTTATGTGTCTACACCCATTGCCACCTTTTGATGGATTTGTTTGCTATATCCCGCCTCCTTGCAGAGATATAGGAAACAAAACCTTGATCATTAATTTGAAATGATGTTGTAAACTTATTAAACAATTGTCTTTTGTTGAGATGTAAACTCTAAACTTAACTTGTATTTTGGATGTTTAAACTTTGAATGGCAAATTGGAGTTTGTTTTTATATCATGTAGTATGTTTACTTATCGTATGCAATGAGAATCGATCACAATCACACCTCGTGTTTCCGCCTCTGAAAGGGGTGTGACATCTGATTAGGCCAAGTTTAGTAACATAAAGTTATTTTTATAAAAAGTTTGCAAATTAAACTCCAAATCTTGGCTTGGTCCTCAACATAGTGAGAGTTGTTATCAGATTGCCAAGATCTGATGTACCTGTTGTTTGGATATGAAGTTCTTGTAAAAAGATAGAAAAAAAAAGTAGAAGATTAGAGAAGAAATCAAGGTGTTTGTTAGTTGGAAACTTACTTAGAAAGTTGCTGGAAGTAGTTGAGCTCAAGTATGCGAAGTCAGAAATTTAAAGAGAATTTTCAGAGTTGTGGAAGTGGAAAAATTAAGGAGTGGGTTGGTATTTATAGGCTGAATGTAACACCTCGCAAAATAATACCCAATAAAGTCAAGACACTTGTCGTGAACCCTAGACGGGTAATAAAAATTTACTTTGAAAGAATGAAAGTGTCAACATGCAAATCCTTGCCTCTGAGTGACCATTTATCAGATTCGGAACTTTATTATATTGATAACACGTTCTCGAAAACGACTGATGAAAGTTATAAAATATGTATGATCATATATATATATATAGGGGGAGGTTCATTTGAGAAGAAAATTAAATTAAGAAGAAAAAGAATAAAAGGGTACAATTGTAAAACATTAAATAGTTTTTCTCTCATCTCATTTATTATTATTTTTGACTAATTAATTAGTCATAAAGAGTATCATCCTACACACTAAAATTTTTGCCTAGACACATAAAAATTTATCCTACACGTTTTTTAAATTTATCCTACACATACTGAAATTTATCCTACACAACTCGTAATTCATCCTACACACCTCATAATTTATCCTACACTTTAAATTAATTTTTTTCTTCTTTGAATTTTTTTTTTTAAATTAAGTTACAAATTTAATTTAGTTAGCTATTAAAAAGGAAGACTAACAATTAATGATCTATCTAATTTTACCAATATACCCTTACACCCATATTAAATACAAAAATTAAATGAAGTAAAATGAAGCATTATTATTGGTTGAAGTTTGTTCTTTTTTATTCTTACAAAAAATTTCTTTTCATTTGAACCCTCCACTATATATATATATATATATAGGTTTCATGTTTTTGTCCTCTGACCAAAGCTTACAGACCGTAAAAGGCTTAGCTTACGGTCCGTAAGGACTATAACTGGGCGATGAAAATTAAAAGCGGTTACGGCCCGTAAGGGCTCAGTCTTACGGTCCGTAAAGACTGTATCTGGGCAGAGAAATGGACAGTTGCAGGTTTGTCACCTTCTACAGCCATAATTCAAAACCAGGGGCTGTTGTTTGTTTTTGGACACGTCTTTGGACACTTGTTGAGCTCTCACGACATCTGGTGGCAACATAAGAGCTTCCCTTGCTCTATAAATAGCTCAATGGGCTTCCATTTCAACTTGCACCAATTCAAAATATCACTTATCTCTCTAAAGCTTTGTTCTCTGGGAGTCCTGGTCAAGAAGAAAGCCCTCCTCAGTTCAAGATTCGTGCTAGGACCCTTTGTAAGTGTCCTTGGCCTCCTTAGTTCGGTTTTTGTATGTTTTAAAGCCGAAAGTCAAAGTTGTCGTAATAACGCTTTGACTATCGGTTTAGACTTAAACGGTCCAGCCATTGTTCGTGGCGAATGTGGCTACGTGATCGTAATAAGTAGGTGTTAATCCCTCAAAAGGGCACCTCCTAATTACCACGTTTACTTAGTTAATTGTCGGGTCAAAGTAATTAACATAAAAGTCAAACGGGTCAGTTTTTAAATAAAATCAAATCTTATAATGTAGAGGACATAAAAGATGTTTTATCACTTTAATAAATTGGTAAATATTATTCGAACATGTTTAGACATGTTCAACCCGACAATTCTGAGTTTATGCTCGGTTCGCAACCGAAAGTCGCAAGAGTTGACTTTTGCTTTGACTTTGACTTTTAGTTCTGACCCAAATTAGCTTAGTTTCTTTATGAATTGAGGCTTCTTTGTGAACATATTATATAGTAGTATAACCCTCTGAGGTTATATTACATGGTCCCTTAGTAATCTGAGTTTATTTACTTGATTCCGTTATTATGCTTAATTTTGACTAATATGCCCTTTTACTCAAAAATAAGATTTTTAATAAACACAAACATGCAAATGAATTATATACTGATTAGTAAATTTAATTAACATATTTTGGCAATTATATCCTAGTCATAAATTGAACTTACATAATAAATTGCAAAACATGATTCAAAAAGGACTAAAATACCCTTACGCATACAAATAAGGTTTAAATATAATTTTTACATCAAGACTCATTATTCACTAATATGATATCATATTTAGGACTAATTGAGATTCTAAGTCAGACTACATACTGAGTTTATGCCTAAGTTTTCATATTAAATTAATAAATGACGATTATGCCCTTTTTACGCATAAATTGAGATTTAAATAAGATTTTCATACAAAAACCTTTTGTTACTGATATGTTATAAATATATATATTATTTTGACCATTCAAGGCTAGTCATAACTTCAGAATTCTTTAAACATCAAAATAATCGTCTTTTATCGATTTTTACGACATTAAGGTGCATAGTATGGTTCTAAAACATACTTAGCACCTAAGACTTGTTACCTACTGATTTTATAAACCATTTGAGTTAATTACTATTTTCGTCCCTGTGGTTTGTCAAAATTCACTATTTCAGTCCATTAGTTTAAAAATTGCGATTTCAGCCCTGTGGTTTCACTTTCGTAACCATTTCAGTCCACCTCCGTTAACCCCATCCATTAATTATGTTAAGTACACGTGAATTGACCATAATGCCCTTATTAATAAAAAACAAAAAGATATCTAAATGAGTTAATTACTGTTTTCGTCCCTATGGTTTGTCAAAAATCACTATTTCAGTCCCTGTGGTTTCACTTTCGTAACCATTTCAGTCCAGTCTCCTAACACCGTCTATTTTACCGTTAAGTTTTTAATGAAATACCTAAATTACCCTTGTGTTAATTAAATAAAAAACCATGGAAATTTAAAAGATTGTATTGTAGGACCCACTTGTTAAAACACAACCTCACGCTACCCCACCCCACTCAATCCTTTCTCTCATTTCTGGCAAAAGTTTCCGGTCATCTTCTCTGGCATCACAGCCCCACCCTCTTATGTCCGGCGACCCATTAACCCACCCCAATTAATATCTTCCTTACAGCTTCAGTTAACATAATAACTTTGAAAAATAATGCTTACCTGGACATTTTCTCATTCTAAAATCCAAAATTAAAATTTTGGAACCGTATATGTAAAAATAGTGACAGACTTCTACTTCTACCGAAGCCATGGTGGGTCGAACCCTACAATCCAATTTAAGTCCATATGTCATACAACAATAAAATCATATAAATCCGATAATAAAATCATATAAGTCCATATTTAATTAACACAAGGGTAATTTAGGTATTTTATTAAAAACTTAACGGTAAAATAGACGGTATTAGGAGACTGGATTGAAATGGTTACGAAAGTGAAATCACAGGGACTGAAATCCCAAATTTTAAACTAATTGACTGAAATAGTGATTTTTGACAAACCACGGGGACGAAAACAGTAATTAACTCATTTAGATATCTTTTTGTTTTTTTATTAATAAGGGCATTATGGTCAATTCACATGTACTTAACAGAATAAATGGATGGGAGGTGGACTGAAATGGTTACGAAAGTGAAACCACAGGGACTGAAATCGCAATTTTTAAACTAATGGAGTGAAATAGTGATTTTTGACAAACCACAGGGACGAAAATAGTAATTAACTCAAACCATTTTAATAATTTTTACAGTAGGTATAAGTCATGAACTCAGAATCTCAAATAAATCCTTATAACTATGTGTGAAATGACCAAACTTCCCCTACGACGCATAGTTTGGTCATAAATGGTAAACCACACATATATATGATATCCTACTATTATTATAACATAAATTAAATACTTTTACAGAAGGTTTATGACCAGAACCTCAGTTTGCATGTAAACCGCTTTTTAAATCATAAAATGACCAAAATACCCTTATGAGGCTTAATTCGGTTTTAAAAATCTTTTTGGGCATATTTGTGGATATCCTACTGATATCATAGAATATTTAAAACATAATAACTTATGGAACTTGTACATGACTCATCCGGCTACCCGGTATGCATATACGCGTTCGGTGCGGTTTATGTAACTAGTTTACATAAATTAGCCAAAACGGATCAAAACTTATCATTTTAACTTCAAAATCCAAAATGTATTTAGTTTACCCATATTATACAAGTCTCCATACTTGTTGGGCCTAAATCACATTCATATCCAGTCATCGCTTAATCTAGCGTTTTATACCGTAAATCCTTCTTTAAACTAACTGGTCTAAGTTTACAACTTAAATAAGACCCGTTAGTAATCTAATTGGTTAATAAAACCTTCGCTCCAGATTAGGAGCCCCGGTAAAAGCTACTTGCACTAGTTTGAGTACATTATACGGCTGAGTAGATAAATCTTGCATTTAAAAGCTCAGGTAAATACTTTTAACTTATTTTCCCTTATATGGGCTTGGGATACTATAAATTATTACCGCTTGGTCGGATTGGGACCAACAAATCCACATAACCCTTTTTTAATCTGTATTGTTTGATAACATAAACATTTGGGGGTTAATATGACCGTGTCCAGGATATCCTCGGCTCATTTCATTAGTAAATGGCCACAAGTTAAGCACGGAGTGTAGGCATACACCTGACAGTTGCGTATGTAAAAAGATATACCCACTTGTTGGGGATAACTCCTTGTGGGTTTATATTAGTGGTGTGTCTATTAATCATGTCTCGGCTTCTATCCTGTGCGCCCTGAACGTACGACAAACATGTAAATCTGTAGACAAGATTATTTTTATATAATTGTCCCAAGTTATAAAAGATTATTTGTGCCTTGTGCATCTAAACCAATTTTCATAAATGTTTTCAAAAGAGTCAGTTAATTGTATTTACCAGTGAAAACTGACGTCTTTTCAAAAGACTAGTGACTGGTACTACTCGTAATAGACTGGGAGCTACCGGGCGTTAAATAGAGAATCTTGCAAGTTCATAATGCGTTAAGTCTGTTGAATATGTTTTTTTTTTCTTGTATTATATTTAGGTCTGACTGTGGATCCTTCCTTTACAACCGTCTGTATATTCTTTTATTAGTACTTTACACTTTCGGATTGTAATAGTAATTTCTACCAAGACTTCCGTTGTGCTATAAACTGTGTATATTTGACTATGATGATATCAACTATGTCATGTTACTCCCCACCGGGCCCACCGGTTTGTGGTAAAATATCGGGGTGTGACACTGACGCGGAGTTTGGGACGAGAGGGAATATGGACGAGGGGGCCACTCGTGTGAGAGGGCCTTTCGCACGAGAGGGATCTTTCCCTTTTGTTTGAAATTCAAGTTCGTTGATCTCGCGTATTTTTCTGGTTTTAAGCGTTTTAAACGTATGAGTGTAATGCAAGAGTGTAATGTATGAATAAATGAATGAATTCGTATGTATAATAGTATGAGGTTGCATAAAAATGTATTTAAATGATCGATTGAACGAGTAACAAGTATGTATAAAATATGAATTTCGTTAGATCAAGCTTTCAAATCACGAAATTGGTCATGTATGCTTGCATCATTATGCATAATATGATCATAGAGGATGATGGAAAACCGATATGCCAAAACTATTTTCCGGAAGATGTAGTTGAATGAACCCAAGTGTCACACCCCAACTGATGACGGAAACATCGGGATGAGACGAAAACGAGATTGCAAGAGACTTCATAACACTATGTGACAATATAGATTAATTTAAATTTCATTTCAAAACTAATTGTCATACAAGATCCCAATACAGAGAACAACATTGTCTCAAAAACAAACATAACATCAAATGATAAACTAATCTAGGTGTGTATCTAAGTCCACCTAAATTGCATTTCTTCTTGTAACATCATTTCATCAATCAACCTGCAACATGTATTAAAATAGAGTTCAATGCAAAAGCAAAGGCGAGTATACAAGTTTTTGTTACATAGCATAATATAGCATAAAATAGTTTAAGTGCACATATCCAACATGAATCATAATTTCCAAGTTTACTAGCATGCCGAAACGGTGTACTTATATGTTCAAACCCAAGTTTCCAACGCGTTAAAATAGTCTATCCCAAATAGAATAACAGGAGGTTAACATGTTTAACTTAACAATAACCCAAGTTTCATGGGCGGTGCGTTAATCCTATAGCGCTATAATTGTTAAGGTAGGCTAGCGAAGTTAATGAATCATATATCGACACAAATTGTTTACATTAGCATACAAGTCTAAACAAGCATCATATAGTTTCATGTTAAGCATGGATAGGGTTTAAAATAGTTTCATGTGAAGTGTAATTTTGTATAATGTACATGTTTCACCCCAAAAGTGATAGAAAGGAAAACGGGATCGAGTATACTCACGGTTTTGCAAACTTTCCTACTTGAAATCCCGCGAATGATGTTGGTTGATGGATTAGTTTGGAGCACATTGACCTTCTACACGAAGAAAACATAGGTGTGTGAGTTTGGGGAAATCAGAAGATTATAGATTCGGAATTTAAATAACATGAAAATAAACATAAGAAAATAATCATCTTGTACACGTAACACTTGTCCTTGACACTATTGAAACTCAAAGGAGTTGGCGTGTATTCATAGATTCAAAGACCCATTAGAATCGAAACAAGTGTATGGTCATAGATGATGTAACATATTCTTGACAAGTAACTACTAAGTTATCATCAAGGTCTAGTTACTTAGGTGTATATGTATGGTTTATATAGATAATATAGGGGTATTACATAAATATAACAATGTCATATGGATCAAGCATGAGGTAGGAGATTAAAGTCCCCATTTAGGCACATCTTAGTGTCATATAATTCATACATGAGGTAGGAAGAATCAAGTCTTCCATTTAGGTACCTCTATTGTTCACCACTACACTTGTTGTTATGAACAACAAGGAGGGTCATGAACTTACAAGTAAATAGAAAAATAAGAACAACTAATCTATGGAAAAACATCAAGAAGTGAGTGGATTCTTATGAAAGATAGCCCAAGCTAGTCTAACAATCACACATACATCAAGCTTCAAGCTTGAACACTTCTTATGGGTATAACCCTTTCTAAAACAGAATGTTTGTGAGGTTTTAACCGGTAATTTAACGTGTCTCAACCTTGTTTTCAAGCCCAACTAACCATTCAATTGATTATGAGCATTAGGACATAGGTTTGAGATGAGAGGACTCAAGTTTAGCTAAGTTTAACAAAGTTTAAGTGAAAACAGAAAGTAAAAGTACACTTTGGAGCCTTTTTGGTGACATTCCAGAGTTTGGTTTTCCATGGAAAACCCATGAAAATGTTCCTAAGGTTGTTCCAAGCAAGTGGGAAAAAGAATCAAGTGAAAAGACTAAGCATTGAGTAAGTTATGCTCACTTTAGTGAAGTATGATTATTCTGCTCGAACTTCTGATTAACAGTTGATTATGGACTGATTTGAGAGTGTTGTGGATGATTTACAAAGTGTGAAATGCTTGGAGAATGATGGGTTCTTATAGGGAAGTGTTTAGGGTTGAGGTTGGTGGGTAATTAATGCTAGAAATGAGTTTAAAAACCAAATAAAATACCAAATCCCGCTCCAAATCGCGTCTGATCACCAATTTGCGAACTGGGCTACTCTCGCGGGTCGCGTAAGCTCTGGCCCATGTGGTTCGTGGGCCGCCACTCTCCCCAGGGTGGTCAGATTTGATTTTTGTCACAACAGCCCCTATAGTTTCAAGTTTTGACGTTTTAAGGTGTAATTAGGATGTTTTAAGCACGACTAGCATATTTCAAAGCATGCGATGTAAATAGACCATAATCTAAACATAAAACAAGTATAATAATGTTTATTTGTTGAGAAATAGAAAGGAATTCGCGTAATTTAGCATATAGATCAATAGTTTGCAAGTTTGACGTTTTTAGCATAAAGTATGAATAAAGTGTCACATGAAGGATGTTTTTGAATGTATAACATGTATAAGACGTATATAACACAAATGTAACGAAAACACGAATTTCATTATGATTAAAGTCTCGGATTTTACATCGATTACAACGAACGAACGACTACAAGAATACAAAGTTTCCAAAAATAGAATTACAAACAAAGGTTTCCAAATATAGAAAGTATGAAATAGTAGCGCGTTACACCAAGCAACAATGGAAGAGAGAATCTTGAATGCTCAACTATTGCGATCTAAGGATAAACATAACACGTTAAAGGCGGATTTCGTCGAGCATGCTTGGGCGATTCGCCCAATTCGACACGATAGTGACATCGAAGAAGATTCCGAGGAAGAAGAGGTTGAGGAATTCGAGGCCGAGAACTTTGCAGACCGAGGTTTGGATGATGGAGAAAACGAAGAGGAAGAAGGAGAGAACGACGATGAAGACAAAGAATAAAGAGTTAATTGCTAAATTCGTCCCTGAGGTTTGACTCAAATTGCTAGATCAGTCCAAAATCAAGTTTTGTTGCTAAAACAGTCCCTGAGCCTAGTTTCTGTTGCTATTTCAGTCCAATTAATTGACGCCGTTAGAACCTTCCGTTAATGAATGGGTAAAATTGCTAAATTCGTTCCGGAGGTTTGACTCAAGTTGCTAGATCAGTCCAAAATCAAGTTTTGTTGCTAACAGTCCAGGTAATTTTTTGAATTTGTTAATTATAAACTTATTTAGGTGTATAATTTTTCTAGACTTGCATTAATTTTTTGAATTTGTTAATTATAAAATTATTTAGATTATAAACTTATTTAGGTATATAATTTTTCTAGACTTGCATTAGTACAATATTTAAATATAATAGTATGTACAGTTGTATGTTAAAATAAGTGAAAAAACAAACCTATATACTAAACAAAAAACAAACATAGTGCCTGTTTGGCTAAGCTTATTTTGGGGTACTTATAACTTATTTGCTGAATTCAAAAGCAAATAAGTAAAAAATGTGTTTGGGTGGAGTAATAAGTGCTTTTAAAAGGTCTTTTAGAAATAGCAAATAAGTAGGTTTTGAAAAGTCATAAGAGTGGGACTTTTCATTTCTACTTATAACTTCTCAGATCCAAATTACCCAAATACCCTAACCTAAGCCCTTTCTTCTCCACAGGCACATAGCCCTTTCTTCTCCACAACCACAACCGCTAACCACACACCTCCCTCAACAACGTTCGGTCGCCGCCACCCCCTTACGCCGCCGACCTTCTAGCAGCGCCGCCCCCTCACTCCGGTTCGCTTACGCCGCCGCCCCCGTCACCAGGTAAGGTTGTTCTATTTTTTTCAATTTCTTGATTGTTTGTTTGTTTGATTTGTTCAATATCATGATTGTTTTGATTGTTAATCAGAAATTGTTGGTCAGAAATTGTTTATTTATATTTGAATGTTGATTTGGTATGTTTTAGATTAGGTCAGAAATTGTTGGTCAGAATGTTGTTTGTTCAATATGATGATTATTACTTTTGAAGCTTGTGCATTATATGATGCAAAAGTGCCATGTCTCATGATTTTTAGTTGATTTCTACTTGTCATTTTATTTATGATCACACATTCATCATCCACAGTTGTTCTGTGTGATATTTTGGTTTGGTATTTTACATTCACTTTGAAGCATGTTGTACATTGAATGAGGCTTTGTTAACAATCAATGCTTTGTTGGTAAACATGTTTGTTTTTAACTACCGATGCTATGTTGTCAAGTAACTGCACGATTTTTTTCTATATTTTTGCTTATAGTCATCAATGTTTCAAGTTCTGTTTTGAAGGTTATTTGGTGCCTATTGCTTTTGTGACTAACGAATGTGTTTAGATTAGAATGTTGATTGTATGTTTTAGATTAGGAATGTATATTCCGTTACAGTTTTTAAACGACAACAATCCGAGCGATGTTCGAATTGAGGAAAACATGGAGGGCAAAGGAGACAGCGATGAAATGAATTTAGGTGATGATGATTTGATTACCAGTTTCGTTGAAAGTAGTTCAAGTAAAAGGAAGAAGGATGTTGCCAACAAACGTTCAACCAAGAGTAAAGCTTCATCGTTTGAGGAAAAGCTAGATGTTGTACTAGATGCCTTATCAACAAAAAGCACGCAAACTTTTCCACCAAATGATCCCTCGGCTACAATAGCGGATTGCATGAACATTGTCATCACTTTTCTCGACTTTGAAGAAGGTTCAAAAAAGTATTCACAAGCCTTGCGTGTCTTCATCAAAAAGCAAAACCGTGGAAAGCTAGGTGGGCGTTATTGAGAGATATGCATGTTGGTTTCACGTACAACCACCAAGTGAGTATTGTGATAGCATCGATGGCGCTCCATAATTTTATTAGGAGGGCCGGTGGGTTTGATGACTTATTTGATATGGCACAACAAGAATCTTACAATCCCAGAGGAGTTGGTACTAGTGACGAAGTTCACGCAGAAGTTCAGGCTACAAGTCGTACACATGGTGATGAACTGCATATGTCAGCGATCCGAGATATCATTGCGCAAGACATAATGGCATTGCGGGGATGAACATGCAATCGTTTTTATTGTAGGGATGAATGTACTATAAGAACTATGGTGGTATTATTGTGCTTTTGGGTTTGTTTGTTTGTTTGTTTGTCGGTTTTTTTTTTTTTTTGTGAAAGACATATAATTTATCGTTTCTATTGTAGGGAACTATGGTGGTATTATTGTGCTTTTGGGTTTGTTTGTTTATTTATTATTATTATTATTTTTTTTTTTTGTAAAAGACATAATTTTTATTTTGTAAGGTTTTATGTTAATGAACATTTTATTAGGAAGGGGAGAGAAACAAAAAAGCTAAGCCAAACACTTTTTAAAATATAACTTAGTGACTTATTAAAAGAATGCCCTTTTTGGTAATTTTACATGAATAAGCTAAGCCAAACACTTTTAACAAAACAACTTATTGACTTATTTACTTTTCCCACCCAATAAGCTTATCCAAACACTTTTTTAAAAACTCCTTCTCAAAAAGTCATAAGTAAATAAGTGCTTTTCACAAAAAGTGCTTTTTGAGTTTAATAAGCTTAGCCAAACAGGCCCATACTTGTTTATATCAAATTACATACTTAGTTGTATCAATTCAAACCTGTAATAGAACAGTGTGCATCATTTAATTAACTGCAAAGAGTCATTATAAAATATAAACGTATAATTAGATAGTTTACCTATGATATATAATTTTGTTTGGATTTAGATATTAACAACTGAATCTCCACTTTTGTACCTGCATTGTTTATCATGTGATCAACTTATAAAATTTTAAAAAATAATAATATTCAGTTAGCAAAATATTAGGTATTTTTACCATGTTTGCAACTGCTAATTTAAATTCCCACCAGTTTTCAGTTGATAGACGAAGAAACTATCATGTAGTGGATAAGTGGGGTACGTTGAAACTCCCAATTACAGCCTCTATATAAGAAGCACCACAATTAATTTTTCTATAATAAAATAGGTAATCAAAGTTTAAGCAAATGGAGCAGATACATATGAAAGCAACAGATCTAAATTCCAAGGTATTTTAACTACTCAAATGTTTTAATACACGTACCTTCTAATTTGAAAGTTTCGTTTCACGCTAGGTTGAGCCAGAGAAGGGCCTTGCAACTAACGAGACTGTTCAGACCCACCCCCGTTTTCCAGTCGTTTGACATCCGATATACACCGTGACCTAAAGTGGAGGTTAATATATTTAAAATTGTATAATTAACAAATTCAAAAAATTAATGCAAGTCTAGAAAAATTATATACCTAAATAAGTTTATAATTAACAAATTCAAAAAATTACCTGGACTGTTTTAGCAACAAAACTTGATTTTGGACTGATCTAGCAACTTGAGTCAAACCTTAGGGACGAATTTAGCAATTTTACTCATTCATTAACGGAAGGTTCTAACGGCGTCAATTAATTGGACTGAAATAGCAACAGAAACTAGGTTTGGGGACTGTTTTAGCAACAAAACTTGATTTTGGACTAATCTAGCAATTTGAGTCAAATCTCAGAGGGACGAATTTAGCAATTGACTCAAGAATAAATGTATTTCTTTTTTATTGTAATGTTTTTTTTAATTTAATAAAATTGTTTTTTATATAATTTAGAGATTAAATGAAAAAAAATAGAAAAGTATTTTTTAAATAATTAATAAAAATGAAAATTAATGATTAGGTAATTATGGGTAAGGGTTTTATGACTACACGCTCTAGTGATATAACGCCCTATAAAGCCCCTCTATGACGTGGCATGCCACTTGTCGGATAACGCCCTCAAAGGGGCTTTATGACTATACGTGGCCTTAGTAGATAGAGATTTTAGATTATGAATGAAAACATTATGAATTGAGTCTAATTTTTTCTAAAAGTTTTTTTTTCGGTTTTTTATCTATTTTCTTTGGATCAATTGGTTAATGATTCTCTTATCATTCTTTATCGAATATATTATTAATTCTTTCATTTTATTTTTTAGTATTCAATTAACTTATTATTACTTTTAACTAATATATTATTAATTTATTTCTTTTTATATATTATCCAATTAACTTATTATAACTTTTTTCTTCACCAATCTATCATAACAAACCAAACAAAGTAATGTTTCTCTCTGTGGGTATAGGGTATATATGTGTGGTTTCAAGGATGACTCAGTTCTGATAAATGAGGGCATGTGTCTACGTCCCAGCAAAAAAAAAAACCCCAATAAATAGTGCTAGATGTGGCAGGCACTATTCATTACGTTTCCTTATTAATAGATAGAGATTAGCCTTTTCTCTTTTTTTTTACCAACTTGTTAATTCTTTTTATTTAATCAAATCATGTTAATACAATTAGAATAATCATCTAAATAAACTTAAAATAATAAAGTTTGGACAAATTTAGCTAAACACGCGATACTAGATGGATCGTTGGTGTCTAGTTGATGGAAAACAACGTCAGAAAGACCAGATTCGTTGAGTTTCTTCACAGCTTCTTCCCCACGATTTTGATTTCTAGATGTTAATATCACCTTAACTCCATTTGTAGCAAGTTGACGACATATTTCAAGTCCGATTCCTCGGTTTCCTCCTGTGACAACTGCATATCTAGATTTTCAAAAGAACAAAGATTAAATTGTAGGGAGTATTTTAAAGATTATTAATATAACTACTTATGAAGTGAGAACAGGAAGTGAATTGAGATATAAGAATTTTAAAGATTATGAATATAAACATTTGGTATGTACCTTTGCTCCTCCATTGGCAAATAGGAAGTGATAATTATGATACGAAGAAGATGAAGTAAGCAACCTCTCCTCTTTTATATAGCATTAAAATTAGTTGATTCATTTTTTATAATTTTATATTTTCATGTGATAGTTACACGTGATATCATTTCCACCACAAATAATAATTTCAACGATGTACGCTATATTGATGATTTTAATTGGAGATTATATTCATCTCACTTATTATTATATAATGCTATAAGGACGAGTCTTTGTTTACCAAGATATCAAGCTTCCTGAAGTGTGTTTGGACAAAATTGGTCAATCACACGATGCTAGATGGATCGTTGATATCTAGTTGGTGAAAAGCGACGTTAGAAAGGCTAGAAACGTACGTCCTATTTCTCATAACTTTGATTTCTAGATGTTAAATGATCTCAACTCTATTTGAAGCAAGTTGACGAAATATTTCAAGTCCAATTCCTTTATTTCCACTAGTCACAATTGCATATCAGGAGTTTTAAAAAAAAACCAACATGATATTCTAGGGAGTACTTAAAAAAATGAATATAAACATGCTGATGAAGCAGATATGAATATAAACAATTGATGAAGCAGATATGAATTGAAGTGGTAAGCGACAAACAAACGATTTTCAATTTCATTAACGTTAGAAAAGTGTGGTGATAGGTCACCTTGTCAAAAACCTCTTGTCCATTCTAACAACAATGTAATTTACTTTACGGATGCAGCATGGTTTAAAAAAATTGACACATGTTATTATTTATTGTACTCAATATAAAGTAAAAGTTGTGAACTTCATGCATGTTATTTTTCCGGTTGTGTTTATATTGGTGTTTTGTTGACTTGGATTTTTATATCTTACTATTTATATTATATTTTTATCTCACTAAGACCATGCGTAGTGGTTAGGTGAATAATGTCCCACCCTTGGGCGTTGTCCGTCACGTGTCATCCTAGTTAGTAAATGGGTGTTTTTCTAAATGGGTGTAGTGGGAATGTGGGTATTATGTTAATAGAGGTGTATGAGAATTAAATAAATAAAAAAAACCATGAAAAAAAATTGATTGGAAAAAAAATAGGAAGTTGAAGGGTGATTGGACAAACAAATGGGGGCAAGGGCGTGGAAAATAGCACGCCTCAACTGATTTGGACCAAAAAAACGCCCACAGGGGCGGAGGTGGTGACGTGCTCCGGCGTTGTTGGGCAAAAAAACGCCCGAAATATACACCACTACGGGTGGTCTAAGGCTAAAGGGTGTGGGGGTCATGGTTGAGACATGATTCGCCACGTAGGAACATGAATGGAAGGCTATATCATCCTCTTCCCTAATCCACTATGGTTTGCATGGATTAAACCATGGCAATTATGGTCCTCCTTTCCATTTTTCAAGTAATCATTTCCTTTCTTTAGACAAAGATAAATTAAAATAGATAAGGGATAGTGGTTTGGGTCATGACCACACCCTTAGGATAGTGGTTTTGGATTGCGGATTAAAGGTGGGTGACATGACACTGACGTAAAGGATCATGGTGGTCGTGAGAGTCATGACCACACCTTATAGCCTAAGAAAAAAGGTAAACGAGGATGTAAAAAATAAGGTTTTTAAGCCTTCAAACACAATGTTGATGAGAGGATAAGAATTAGATACAATACCAAAAAGATCTATTATAATGAAAAAATATTTATCAAATTGGTGTTATTAAAAAATTATTTAGCAAAATAGTGTTTTCTTCAACAACTTGCTTGTTTCTCTCCAAATCTCACTGGATAACTTATAAGTTCACTAAAAGAAATATATTTTGGAAAGAGAAAATATAAGAAATTCAAAACACTAATGTTTTTAACTATTTGGATAGATCAGCCTTATTTCGTGAGGTCAGGATAAGGTGCCCTTCTATTTCTTTGTGGGTAGAATTTCTATACGGGTAACCAACAAGATTGTATGTTGAAAATGGGCACATTTGGTCTACCACGGGAGTTCAGTAAGGGGAACCATTAGGACCACTTGTTTTCGCTCTTGTTTTGCACCCCCCTTGTGCATCAGATCAGAGACAAATGCAAGCTTCTCCTTCATGTTTGGTATTTTGATGATGGGACTGTCAATGGAGGTTCAGAAGAGGTGGCTAGAGTGTTGGATATCATTAAGGTGACGGGTCCAACATTAGGTCTTGAACTTAATATTAAGAAAACTTAGCTATTTTGGCTTTCTTGTGATTGTAGCAAGTTTCGTGAAGGGTTATTTCATATAGACATCGGGAGGCCATTAGTAGGGGTGAAGCTTCTTGGGGGCCGTTAGTAGAGACGCAAGCTTTATTAGTGGGTTGGCGAAGAAACGAGCTGCTAAGGCGGTAGATTTGATGCGTCTTCAACCCAAATTAGGTGACCCGCAGAGTGAACTACTCTTGCTTCGATCCTGTATGGGCATTGCCAAACTTTTCTTTGGCTTGAGGACATGCCAACCTGTATACATGGAAGATGCAGTGTTGTTCTTTCACAAAGGTTTGCGTGAGGCGATTGAGGAATTGGTGGTTTGTGGAGGTCCTTTCTTTGGAGACTTTCAGTGGCGACTTGCTTCCTTACCTATTAGGTTTGGGGGTTTGGGGATGTATTCGGCTGTAGAGGCTTCATCCTATGCTTTTGTGACCTCGAGGGCCCAATCGTGGGTGCTACAAGACCACATCTTAAGAGACAGTGGCATATGTGGTATGGATTCTGATTATGTTTGTGCTTTGGCTTGTCTTCGTGATACGATTCCAAGCTTTGACTTTAGCAGTTTCACTAATAAGGACACTGCCCCCTAAAGGCCAACACGCATTGGCAAGTGCTCTTTTTAGTAAAATTGTCCACGACATCGAAGTACATTTTGACTTGACCGTTAGACAAAAAGCCATTTTTGAGTTGTCTACGAGCACCACATGCACAAGATTTTCTTCTTGCTGTATCTATAGATGGGTAAGACCAGCATATGTTGCAGGTGGAGTATCGTACTATCCTTAAGTATCGTCTCATGATTCCTTTATTCCCAGTTGATTGATGAGATATGCCTTGTTTATAATAAGGCGTGTTTGGATTCTTTTGGGGGCATGCAGTTCATTATAGAGAGCTCCCGGGGTTCAAATACCGACATGATTTGGTTAGAGATGTCCTTTTTGACGTATTCAGACGCGATGGTATTTCTGCTAAGAAAGAGGCACCCGTTAATTTCTTAACTGACCAGTTGGAAGGGAGATCTACCCTTCGACCAGCCGACATTCTAATCTTTGGATGGGTAGAGGAAAACATGCCTATGTGGATCTAACAGGGGTTTCCCCGCTTGTCGGCTTAGGGGGTAGTGCTTTCACGGTGGGTCAGACTACTTTAAAGGTTGTTTCGGGTAAAGTGACCAAACACGAGAAAGCGTACCTTGACAACCAGCACGTGTTTATCTCATTTGCTTTTGATACTTTTGGTTTTCTGGCGTCAGAGGCTGTGAAGCTACTTAGTCGAGTTCAAAGGGTCATGCATAGTAATGTTATGACCCAGAGATCTATGGACGTAGTTTTTAAAAGACTTAGTTTCGCTATTCAAAAAGAGGTAGCGGCACAGCTTGTTGACCGTTTACCAACTATCTCGATGTAAATTAATGTTTTGATCGTTTGAAATTTTTTTTGGTTTGTTTATTTTAAATTTGGATTTTTATTTGTTTCCAATGAACTGATCGTATGTTTTTTGTTGATGCACTTTTTTAATTTTACTTTACAATATGTATTCCATTTCTTTAACATTTTATTTTTAAATTTCAAAGTTTAATTGAACTTCATTTTTGTCTTGGTGTATTTTGTTTTATTTCTTACAAACGAATATAAATGAACGAATGTGAAATGTGTCCATGTAAACAAACGAATATAGATGAACATATACTCATTTGAAGCTCAAATTTTAAAGTTTGAAATTAGTTTGCGAGTAGTTTTTCAGTCTTAAGCTTCACTACAAGAAAACTAGGCAATAGCATCCAAAATTTGCTACCATAAAAAAAGTAGCAAACTAGCTAGCGATTTCCACCTAAATCTAATGTAAGCGTAATTATAGAAAATTACTATGATATGGTGACTAAATGGTCACAAATTTTGCGACCTGTTTATTTTCCATAGCAAATTTGTGAGAAATATAAAACTACGTGAGAATTGCCACCACCATTCTTAGCTGTAGCAATAATGAATTTTAAACAAGCGCCGGTTAGCTACGGATTTCCTACCTAAAAGCGGTAATAAATTTTTTGACCCTTTATATTCGGTAGCAAAATCATGTGAAATCTAAAACCACTGAATTGTCACCATTCTTAGGTAGCAATAATGTTTTAAGCACTAAGGCTATACGGGGCGCATGCGGGGAGTGGTGCGGTGAAGAGGTTTGTTGCGGGGGGCACACCGCCGCCATCGATATTCACAACACGGAGGTTTTTTTTATATTAAAACTATATAAACCCAACCCCTTTTAAACAAATTCACACCAACCCATTCCTTCATTTCTCCTAAAACTAAAAATCTCTACCCCTATTCTAATTAAAAAATGGCAAAGGAAATATAATTGTTTTTCCCACCCGATAGCAGTGATTCCTCCGATAGTAGCATATATTTTTTTCCAAAATCTCATCGATGAAGCCGAACTACAAGACACAGGCACATCTAGTAAGAAATGTTTTGTTCGTCGTGATCGTGAGAGTGGCCACGAAACCCATATGGCGGATTTATTTTATCGAGGACCCCAAATACAACGAAGATATTTTCCGTCATAGATTCAGTATGTCAAAACAATTGTCTCTAAAAATTGTGTGCGACGTGGAAGCTAATAACCCGTGGTTTGAAGAGGGTGTAGATGAGAGAATGAAGAAAAGTTTTACACTGTTGCAAAAAGTTACATCGGCTATTAAACAACTTGCAACCAGTAACACTCCAGACGAGAACGTCAAGTATTTAAATATGACCAAAGGACTTCACGCAAGTGTCTAGAATATTTTTGCCAAACCGAATCGATAACCATACGATTCAATGAAAGTGATGTTAACTCGATTAGGAACATTAACTATAATTGTCTAATCGGATTCATTGTCGGGATGGGTATTAAATCTTGGAATCGACTAAATTTCTGAGAGACTAAAAGGGTGTGTGTGTGTGTGTGTGTGTATTATGAACTCGTGTTAGTCGGCTCGAGTAGTAGTACGTGTTTGTGACGAATATTTATATGAAATTAATACATTGTAAACTCGTATAATGTATCGCGTATCGTATATATTTATCAAAATAATTATATATGGTTGCATGCTTGTTATAATCTACCTCGTTGGTTTGTTATCATATAACTCGGTTAATAATATATGTGATAATTGTTCGGTAATATATCGTATGCCGTTTAGGCGTTTAAAATAAATATATTTATTTTATAAAATTTTTGAGTTGTGGACATTTAAAATCAATACAAATAATAATTATATTTATTTTATATAATCGTCGATTACTATACGTTTGAAATGTCAATGTTTATATTTATTGTATAAAAGATTTTCGAGTTCCAGAAGTTTGAAATAAATATTAATAATTATATTTATTTTATAAAAGATTTCCGAGTTTTTGACATTTGAAATAAATATAAATAATTATATTTATTTTATAAAAGATCTCCGAGTTTTTGACATTTGAAATAAATATAAATAATCAATTTTATTTTTATAAAAGATTTCCGAGTTTTAGATGTTCGAAATAAATATAAATAATTATATTTATTTTATAAAAGATTTCCGAGTTTCGTTATCTAGTAATCACGCTCGTTGAAATGTTATCGACCCGTTTTTGTGAGTTATAAAGTGTCGTCAAAATAAATATACATTTATATTTATTTTGATATTAATTATTTGAATTCGATAGGTTTCGTTTTTATAATAAAACACGTTTCGTATTATGGATTTTTACGAAAAACGAGCAGAGTTTCCTCTGTTTTTAGACGATCCCGACTATGCAAGTTGTCGCTAAAATTTCAAAACGCAATAACTACGTAACCACAATATATATAACTTCCCGTCGTGTTCAGAACATCAATTCTGTCGCGTATAAGCCTATCACCTAAATATATAATTTTGTAATGAAACATCGGTTCGTTTTTAAGTAACATAAGCACAATTTTATATACAAATTCCATTGCACAAGTTCAAAAAGTATTTATCATTTACTAGTCGTGTCGGTTCGAACTCGGTTTGCGTTAAAATAATAATAATTATATAAAACAAAATAACCAAATTTCGTATCGTTATTAATTTACCCACACTACAACAAAAATGGCATTTTAGGACCTTTTCTGTGTGACGCTTGTAAAAGAAGGTCCTAAAAAACTATATAATAAGACTAATGAACTTTTGGGGTCCTTTTATAATATACTCTACTAAACCGGTGTCCTAAAAAACTATTTAATAGGATGGATGATTTTTTGGGGTCCTATTATCATATAATTTAATAGGACACTTAAAATGTAGATTATAATAAAGTACTTTATAAGACATTTAATTGTTAGTGTCCCATTATGTGGTACTGTATTAGGACACTTGATCATCTAGGGTTCTATTATAACATAACTTAATAGGACACGTTGTAGTTAAGTCATAAATGTTCAGTGTTATATGACCCTTTCTAGTCGAAGTCATATTAGAACTTAACTCAATAGGACACTTGACACTTGGGTCTTATAACTTTAAACTTTATAGGACGCTTAACCATTGTGGTGTTATTATAATACATCGTAATAGGACACTTGATATTTGAGTCATAAAACATTAGTTTTATAGGATGCTTATTCGCTAGAGTTTTATTATAATATAACTTAAAAAGACACTTAACACTTGGCTCTTATAAATTTAACCTTTATAGGACGCTTAATCATTGTGGTGTTATTATAATACACTGTAATAGGACACATGATATTTAAGTCATAAAACATCAGTTTTATAGGAGGCTTCACTACAAATAAAAAGCCATTTAGCGGTACACACTTTTAATGACATTTAACCTTTGTGCCACTAATTTAGGTTTTTAGTGGCACTTTATGTAGATGATATTTTCTTAGCATGTACTTTTAGTAGCATTTAACTTTTATATCAGTATATCACTAATATAGGTTTACTATGGCACTTTGTGTGTCAGTAAAAATTTCAAACACTTATAACTTCCCTCTTTCCCTCCTTAAAACACTTTACTAAAACAATCTCATACTAAATTTTCTATGCTATACTAATTCTTCTTCCCTCCCGACACCAAATTCGTCCTTGAACTAACTAATAATTAGTACAAGTTTTATAAAGTTTAAAAAATATTACATTTATACATTGTTGTATATAATAAGTACACTTTTTATAAAATTACATATAAAAAGTAAAAAATATTTACTTTTTGGGTTATTGGATTTTATCACCCATAGCTATTGGCCGCTGTCACCCCCAACTATTACTTTGATGTCCGGCACCTCCAACTTAACATTTAGTGTGTTCTGTCACCACGTCGTTAACTGATTACTAACTTTTGATCTTGTTACTATACTTTTGGGGGTGTCATAGTAGGACACCCCAAATGTATAGTAACATGATCAAAAGTTAGTAATTAGTTAACAATGTGGTGATAGAACACACTACGTATTAAGTTGGGGGTGACGGGCGTCAAAGTGATAGTTGGGGGTGGCAGCGGCCAATAGCCAATAGTTAGAGGTGATAAAATCCAATAACCCTTACTTTTTTACGATTCTATATTTCTAATCTTGTATTTTTTTTATTTTATAAGTATGTTTTTACTTGTTAAAACCTAAACATTAAACATTTATAATAGATTTAATTTTCACCCAAAATTTTTAGTTTCCCTCCGTGCTCTCTAAATCCCCCCCACTTTTTTTTTCAAAATTTTCACGCAAAAACAAATTAACCGCTTGATATCGAGTCTAAACCTATTCCTGTCATTCCCTTCCTATCAAAATCCCAAAACACTTGTGGAGTAGAGGCTGCGTGCTAGGGGCTGCAGTGTGTGGCGATTCACGGTGTTGCTTCGACATTTGAAGTCGACGACGACCTTACATTCAAATAGGTCCGCTTTGTCTACCCTCCATTTGAAGTCGTCAATCCCCAATTCCTAATTTTGAAGGTATTTCATTCCATTAACCATTTACATGTTATTTATTTATTGTTTTCTTTTTTTTTTTTTTTTTGACAAATGTGCACATTTTACTTATATATAAGGCCAAACAAATTACACCAAGATAGCCGGTAAGCGGGCAACAAATTAAATATGTGTTGGTTATAGACTTTTGTAAACTGATTAGAGTTTTGGTTTGAATAGATAGGGTTTTGGAGTGATGATTTTTGTTATGTAGGGTTGGTTCTTCTCTGTAGCAAGGTAAAGCCCTAGCTTGGGGCAATTAGATTTCAATGGCCGCTGAATTTGCAGTGAATAGTGTTTCGCAGATCAATTATTTTGTATAGATAGAAGCACAAATGAACGATGCCATGGAACTGAACTAAAACCACCCGTTGACTGCTGTTGACCGAACCAAGTTGCTTGTGCTTGACCCGGTGTTAACCAGGTTTGACTGAGATTGACTTAAAGACCTAAACCCGAGTCGAGACCTGGACCCGTAACTGAACCGAGCTTGGCATGGTATCTATTATTCCTTGAGCTATTATGTGTTCTATTGCACTTTTATCCACTTGGTTCTCGTTATCGTTATTATTCTGAACTTCCTGACTTACTTCGTTTGACATCTGAGTTGCAAACATTATCAAGTGTTAATATCACAAAATAATTTAAACAACAGATATTCAAGCACATTTAACCAAAATCGTCGAACATTGCGACGTTCTACTCTTTTTATATATATTATGCATCAATACAAACTACAACTGAAATTCTAAACATTAATACTTCTATGCGTCGATACATATATATAAGTGATACATGTATATATTATTAGTATGGATTTTATATCTTTTTTATCAAATTAAAGTAAAAGTATATATATAGTATAGTATATTGGGTTTGTGGTTTCTCAGAACTGCATTTCTCTCTCGTCGTATTTCTAGACGAGATTTTTTCCTATGCGGCGTATCCTATTTCCTTCATCAATCAGTTCTTCGCCATAATGGCGAAGTTCAACTACGTTTTCATGACTCATAGGTGGGAGTATGGCTGGTATGGGTTCGTTGTAAGCTGGTATGGGTTCTCTATATGGCATGTAGGGACGTGGATCGTTGATCAGGTTTTGGAAGGCCCAGTCGTTGGTCCACCACTGTTCCAGTGGGTCCAGTGCTCGTAACCTGGGTATTTCCTTGGGGTTGAACATTGGTATTGGTAGTGGGTTTTCTTGTATTGGTTCTGGGTGCATTGGTATCGGTGCTATAGGTTGTTCTAGATATAAGGGTAACAGCTGGGGGTTCTGGTTCTGCTAAGAGATTAAGGTTTTCTTGTTGCTTCTTTGTTTTTCCTTTTTCTTCTCTTTTACCTTTTTTTCCTTATTAAACCATCCCCTCTTTTTGGGTGGAAAGGCTTCCTCTGATTTTGTCTTAAAGACAAAAGATTCTTCGGTATCAGCCTCGTATCCGAATGCCATCCCGGATGGTCCTTCATCCATTTCAGAATAGGATATGTAACGATAGGCGTCAGATGTATTTGGTCACTCATACTATGAATGTGACAACCCGAACTTTCAAGGTCGGTGACGTTCTATTTTGCGACCCTTACTTCCTTACTTCTCGTTATCTTACTCTATGTGTTAAAACGTTCTGTTTGTATAACTCCGATAAACTTATTCGTATGATAACGTATTAGTTAATGTTTTGGCTTTTGGGCCGCACATCTTCTGGGCCGCATCTTCACATTTTAAAACCCGACAATGTATCGGCCCACAGCATGGATCGCCCAAGCCCATTGCACACTTCGCACAATCCTCACTCTTGTATAATTAGATCTCGGCCCACCCAGTTATCGTAGCCCAAAAACACCTCTTGACCGGCCCATTTGTTATTGTTTTTGGTAAAATAATGTGAGGTTACGTAACCCTCTTTGCATTTATCATATTATCTCAATACCAAGTTGCAACAAGAAACCCTACCCTCTCAACATATTGCGACGGCAGAACCCACCCCCCTCCTTCGAGGCTCCTCTCTATCATTCTAAACATCTTGCTTCATCTCACAATCTTCTGGTTAGTATGCTTCTTTAATTACGTTTTTTCGTTGTTCTTGACTATGGATTATGAATGTTTTATGATGTGCAACTCATGATTTTCTAATTGTAGGGTATTGTGTAATCCTTGGAATAATTGAGCACTTAATTAGATTGATTGAATATGAAAGATGATCTCTTGGAAATTGATATAACAGTATGCATGCTATGGTGGTCATGAGCTTTGTTAATCTTGGTGGGTAATGATTATATAAAATAAGGGTGATATGATTAGTTGGTTGACTATTGTGTGCTTGATGACATATACATGTGGGTTTTCAATTTGCTAAGGTCAGAAGCATGTGCATGTGCATGTGCATGAATATTAGGGATTGCATAGTAAATTTTAGTATTGATTCGATGATATCAGTATGATATTATATTCGCATGATTCGTTGAGGTAGTGTATAAAGGATTCGTATAAATGGTGATTTTAAATGTTAAACTTTACTAATGCTAGTTGACCGTATGATGTTTAAGCCGTGATTAATGATGGTGTAATGTTGGGAAACTGAACCATGATTGTGTGAGGATATTGATTGTTATTGAGGGTTAGGAGTTGTATGAGTTTAGGAAACGGTTATGATATCATTGGGCCGGACCACACACAAACTGACCATTCATGTATTCGTATATGCAATCTGTTGAATTGAGGATCCATTTATGTAAGGTGCAAATTATTATTATTATTTTATGGATTGGTAATTTTAGAACATGAAACTGTGGGGTTTGGGAATGGGAGTAAATCCTTCCGTTGTGATTGTGTATTTGATGGCAGAAATGTTTTAGCAGATATAAAGATATATTATTACGTGAGTGCTATTATATGACAGCTTGTTAACCTGGTTCACTTAAACCTTGAGTTGTTTGGAAACACTAGGATACTACATGACCCTTCATACGTGTACTTACATGTACTATACATTAGGTCGCGTGTAACGGACTTAACATTTAAAGTGTAGAAGTACATAATCACAAACCGAGCAAAACTAAGGTGAGTTCACTGCTCTTTTCCAAGCATGCATCCCGGGAAGGGATATCGGGTAACGTTCCAGGGAGGAATGCAGGTTAATGGGATGTTTGTTATTACTTAGTTTGTATTATGTAAGACCCCCTACATCTACCGATTATTGCCGGGAAGGCAACGAGGTATTTAGTTGATAGCGCTATTAGGATTGGCACCCTCACACCGTGCCGAAAGGACGGGCGTGAACTAATTACCTTGACCACTTGACCAATGCCTAGATAGAGGCATTGGGGTTGGGCATTCACATCGTGTTTATATAAGACCCCTTACATCTACTCGAGGTTGTTAGTTGAACTAATTACCTTGACCACTTGACCAATGCCTAGATAGAGGCATTGGGGTTGGGCATTCACATCTAGTAGCCACATACGGTAATCGAGTTAATAACATCATCAAATCAAACTGTTGAACTGTTTTATACACACATCTGGTAACTAAACGCGTTAACAAAACTTTGAACTCACCAGCGTCGTCTGACACACTTGTCTGCATGCTTGCAGGTCTATAGGGTTATATCTTGTGGAACTTGTTGTCTGGAAGGCTGGAGTGGTCATGGGTCGTTATACTTGGAATCTCAATACGAGCTTAACGGTTTATGATACACTTAACAAATGAGATATGCTTCCGCTGTATATGATGAATGATATGTAACGTTTGTAACTCTTTATATTAATGAATGAAAGTTTTATTTAAACCTATCTAAGAGTTCAATGTGATTGGTGGCTTGGATCCTGGTACGTCACACGCCTCGCGGATGTTTCCGCGTGTGGTATTTTGGGGGTGTGACAGTTTGGTATCAGAGCCACTGGTTATAGTGAACTTGGTTTTAAAACGTTTTCATAAAACCAGACTATAATCGAACAGTTCCGAAATCGACCATGACACTCAGCTCCAGACTGCAAGGTTCGTTTCTCGTTTACTATTGCATAGTATATCTAGTGTTTGCTTATGAATAACATCACACGTGAATGCACACTTAGCACAGCAATATGAACTTCTATGTTACCAACCCATGTTACGTGTTTTAAGAGTGCGACTCTTCTTGAACTTTCATGATCTATGTTGTGGCGTCATCTGTCTTATTGCTTGAATTCGGGGAACCTTTTAGCGCGAGTTAAGAGGCACTGAGATAAGCATGCAAATTTCCTTATTATTATGGGTGCACACATAATAATAATGTGGAGTGCATGTGAGTCCCAGTGAGGCTTAACGAGTGTGAGAGGGGTTCTGCTCTGTTAATTGATGTTATATTAGAACTCAGCAGTCTATAGGAGTCATAGCAGTGATTGTCTCCTACTCGAACATGATCTTTTCACCCCTTTCTGAATCCTTACGAATCTCGATGCTATCGAGTATCACCTGATCACACATCCGAACGCCTAGCGAACTGTGTAGAATATTAGGTACTAGTACGAACGTCCCTGAGTTGGATGGCTCAACGTCAAATGATTGGACTATACTTTCCTCACTTATCTTTGCATGCTCTAACTTATCGTGTTGACGCCTTAGATCCCGAAGTGCGATCACTTCTGCAACACTCTCGCGACATACCGTGTATTACTCAGTCAACTTGCAAGAACGATGGACAAGAGGGTAAACGTAGTACCTTACCGACTTCAGCATTTGAACGACCCTAGTTACCGGAAATGAACAACAGCGATTTGACTCCAATCGAATCCTTAACCCCAGCCAGCGACTCATAGGAGTCGACTCTTACGAACCAATCGGGACAAAATCGATGACGATTGACTGTAGAGCGGACTGTGTAACCACCCGCACCATGAGTAGTTCCTTAGGACGTGGCACGGAATGTGAAAAGATGGACCTTGTTGGTGAAAGGACGCAGGACACTATTACAGGCAACAATATTAGAGGCAACAGTCGCGGCAACATCAAGGTACTCGTGATTGAAGCTTACAGTATGGAAACGAAGGTGACGACAACCAAGGGAACGAGGGCAGTACTAGAAATTCTCGTGACGGAAACAACACTGGAAATGAAGCTCATGGAAGGACATTTAGCATGGCATAGGCTATACCAGGCGTAATAGCAACACGATAGCTTGGATGGGTAGCTATTCGCTTCGTCTCTGTTCTGTTTAACCCTGATGCTTCTTGAAACCGAACCTGTTGTGGAGTCGGCTGATGCAAGTCAATTGAAGCCTTATATGTTCGCAAGGATGCAAACTCGACCTTGGGGGACAGGTGTTCGACATCGACCTTCCTTCTACTACCCCTGATGGTTGCAATGCAGTAGTTAGTGTAGATTGGTTATTCAGAAATCACGCAGACATACCTTGTGAGGAGAAAATTTTGTGTGGAGAATCGTTATTTGTATAACATAAAAATCATAATATAATTATTAAATTTATTTACACAGAATAACACATAAGTTATTATATAAATTTCCTAACATAATTGTTTAAGTGTTAGGCATTACAAGAACACCTAAATGGCTTAAACTAGTGGCTCTGATACCACCTTCTGTCGCAGCCCCTGACCCCACCCTGGGAGCGGGTACCACGAGCCAGTCAGATGGTATCAGTGTTTATTAAATTTGCAGCGGAATAATTCATCAGGATCGTAGTTAGGAAATAATTTCAGAGTTTGTAAAACACAAACTTTTTATATTAAACAAATGGGCTAAAACCCATATTACATTTCAAATTCATTTATAGGGATAAACCCTAATTGCTGAAAACATAGATTTCTTCTTTTATTCAGGTAACTATAGCCACTTTATTTGAGCCTTCAGTGCTCCATAGCTGGCTTCTATTACCTTCACAGCAAGTTACCTGAAACGCGTTTTGAAAATATTTTATCAGCAAGAAATACTGGAGAGTTCATTCCATTTTATAAAAAGACACATTGCTATATATAACTTTAAAGTATCAAGGGGAATTACAATGTTTATATCTAACAAAAACTCCAAAGTATTTGTCACTCGATGAATCTGTGACTATGGTCATATCACTCATTGGCTAACCCATTGTCCAACGGTGAAGGTTATCAAGTAATGTATACAAAACCCCATATATCGGCAGTAATTGTAGAATACAAAGACTTAATCACTGTAATTATAACCGAAAACATTTAGGGTTTTGCAAAGCATTTTAAATAAAAATGTATCATAATAATGTGATAAAAAGAAGAATGACTCACAATAATGTGAGAACAAGAAGAATGACTCACGTTGCAAACTTATGATTATACTATAAGCTTCCTGATAATATTTTCTGGTGAATTTCCTGAGTTCCTAATAAAATATACAATGCACACGTGTTAGTATAATAACCCAATTCAACATTATCGATACATCACGAGATCAAAACCCCAACGTAGTTAGAAAAGTGTAGCCTTATTCAGGCAGCACCTTAACATCCGTTGCTGGGTTTAGCATCAATCTAGCAGGGTATCGAGTAGTGATTAGGGGCTAAAACACTTACAACGCGGCAAAGCTTCACTAATTAGGGGTGTAATATTTGAAAGAAACGGAGACAGAGAAGCAGAGATTCGTCAAAAGTTGATCAAATTTGTGTGAACGCTTATATCCCAAGCCAGGCTTTATATAGCCACACTGGACCGCTCCCGCGCGTCGCGCATGGGACAAGGTGTCCCTGTTGTGTGTCGCGGCCGAGACCTAGTTCACCTAGGGTAGCCTTGTTGTGTTTTATAGCCTGTGGTTCAATCTTATCTGAATTTACACGTATAGGTAAGCTATCGCGCGTTGCGGGAGATTTAGGGGTACCCCCCCCCCCCCCCCATGTGTCTCCGGAGCCCCTGTTTCCTAGTTTTTCATTTCGGGCAGCGCCGTACATGTTTGGGGTCTTTATTAGGGTTCCTTATAAGGTGTTTTTGAGTGTTGTTACAGCTTGGTATTTCCAATCTAGTTCCACTCCTTCACTTGTGTATAAACACTCAAGTGACTTCCTAGTATCAAAGTAACATAGCCCCGCCTAGCCTCTGACACTTAGGATTACATTTCCATGTTGTGTTGGCTCACCCGGGTTAGGATTTACTTGGTCACTTGTGAATGTATTAGTTAGTTTATTTGTTGTTATACATGACCCTCCGAATCATCCTCGTGATGGTTTGTGTAGTGGTGAATCATACAATGAGGTTAAAACCTCCATACTTGACTTACATGATAATCTATGATATCTATGATGGACTTAGCTTAGGTTAATATTATAACTATATAAATATATATATATATATATATATACAAGAACGTGGCTGAATTTATGATGATAATCGGACCATGATTATTCGTCATAAACTTAGACTACTTTATCTACAATCTAAGTCTCTTTTTAACGATTCCAATGGGCAAACTAGGACCCATGAAACCACATACAACATAGTGTAAAAAATGAGTACTTAGAACTAGATAATATTTTTTGTAAATACATACTTTTTGTACTTTAAATTCCAAATCCGAATCTTCCATATTAATCTGTTAACTCACACACCTTCGTTTACCCTTGTAGGGTGACCTCGGTGTTCCAATCTCTAACTTACAACTCTTCACGGGATTCAAAGCAAAGCTTTGCAAAACCGTGAGTATACTCGAATACCCCTTTTACGTTTTACACATTTTGGGTGCAATATGTTTAACTTAATTAAAATCACAAACACTTATACTTTATGCACAAACAATCCAATACATGCATGCATACGTTATACTTGATTCGTTAATCTAGGTTTGTTCGTTAGGCACAAAAAATCCAATACATGCATGCATAGGTTATAAGATTTATCACGACATGCGTACGTCTTATTGGTGGCCTGGAATGAAGAAAGATATCGCCACCTTTGTCTCGAAGTGTCTCACTTATTTGAAGGTTAAGGCTGAACATCAACGTCCCTCTGGCTTGCTTGAACAACAAGAAATTTTTTTCTAGAAATGGGAGAGTATTGAGATGGGCTTCATCACTAAACTTCCTCGTACTTCATCTGGTCATTACAGTATTTGGGTGATCATTGATCGATTGACCTAATCTGCGCACTTTCTCTCCATTCGTGAAGATTACAAAGTCGAGAAATTGACTAGTATCTACACGGATGAAGTCATTTGTCATCATGGTATCCCCATTGACATCATTCAGATCGCGATGGTCGCTTCACTTATCTTGTTTGGAAAACATTTCAATCCGCAATGGGTACTCATCTCAACCTTAGCACTGATTTTCATAATCCGATGGTCAAACCGAGCGTACTATCCAAACTCTAGAGGATATGCTTCGTTCATGCGCAATCAATTTTGGTGGCAACTGGGATATGCACTTGCCTTTGATCAAATTCTCGTACAATAACAATTACCACGCGAGTATTCAAATGGCACCATTTGAGGCATTGTATGGTCGTAAGTGTCGTTCGCCTATTTGTTGGCACGAGATCGGAGAAGCTCAAATCACCGGTCTCAAGCTTATACATGAGACGACAGACAAGATTTTACAGATTCGAGACAACCTGCTTAAAGCCAGGAGTCAACAAAAGAGTTACACTGACAAGCGTCGCAAACCTTTGGAATTCAACGTTGATGACTTTGTACTTCCCAAGGTATCCCCTTGTAAGGGCATAGTTCGATTTGGTAAGAAAGGGAAACTCACACCTCGCTACTAGGTTCTTTCGTGGGACTTCTTATAAGGTTCCGTCGAAGAGCGCACACCAAGCCACAACCGACACTACCACCGTTGAACCCTCCCCCTCGCAATCATCCAAGAAAAAACAAAGGCAAGAAGCGTAAGGCTTCAAGAAAAATTGTGCGGTCATCACTCCGCAAAACCCTACACCCATTTAATCTGTTGCTGTAACTCCTCACCCTGAACCACAACGCAAAGCCAACACTGGGACTCAACCCAAGTGTAACACTTGCCTCTACCACCATCCAACCAACGTACCATGTCGATTGTGTTCGAACTGCAATCTTTGAACTCAGCAGAGTTTCTAGTTACAAAGGAAATTGTATCCCATTTTTCAGGTAGTGATCTAAGGAACCTACTATTTTGTGTAGAATTAGCAAATACAACCTTAACAAGCCTTAACTCCCTAATGAGACAACTGAATCGCTCAAACTGTTGAGTCAATGATTCACCCTTGATGTGACAAAAGGTTTCATACTCACACCTTCGTTTACCCATTGTAGGGTGACCTTGGTGTGCCTACTCACAACTAATCAGCTTACGGTTTTCGTGGGAACCTACGCAAAATTATGAGTATACTCGATCCCTTTTTCATTTTATTCACTTTGGGTGTAACATGTACAATTATACAAAAACACGCAACACTATTAAACTTGTTAAATCACACTCTATCCACTATTAAACATGAGACTTGTTGATACTTATTAATCTCGTATGCTATGTTTACACGTGTCTATATGCTCATTAACTTTGAAAGCCTACCTTAACAATTATAGCGATATAGGACTAACGCCCTGCCCGTATTCTAGTGGTATTGTTAAGTAAAACACCATTACACCTTCTTCGTTTCGACGATGTTGGGTAATCACGATATGAGCACCATTAAATATTTTCATAATTATGCTATGTTATCAAACTTGTATACTCGCCAACATTTTTGTTGATCATATTTTAATACACGTTGCAGGTCGCCAGTTGATGATTTGAAGAAACGCGATTAGGGTGGACTTAGATACACACCTTAATAATAAGCAATTACTCATGTTTCATGTTTTATGTTGCTACAATTTGATCGTATTTGGTTTTTGAACAATGTATGCCATTTAGTATTTATGAAATTTTGATTAATTAATTATTGTCACAATTAGCATTATGATGTCTCGATGTTGTCGTCTCACCAGAGGCGGACCTACCTCTTTAGTAGGGGTAACCCTCGCTGCCCCTTAACTTTTCAGGCGAAGTGCAAAATATATACATATTTTGACTTTTTTGTATTCCGCTACCCTTGAAATAATATTATGTTACCCTAGTCAAGAACAAAAGAATGAATAAAAGAAGATGGCGGAGCAGAGCGACAGAGGGTTATATTTAGTGGCAACGAAGTTAAGCTTCGACAACTACTGGTTGAAGAATGAATAGAAGAAGGGGGCGTACATAACTGTGGTGATTTAAGTTTAGGGCAACTTCAATATTAAATCTAGCTTGGTGGGCTATAACTAGGCCTCACCTTCCACTTCTAATTTCGTAAATCAACTATGTGGGCTACTTGAAATTTTTTCATGGCTAATAATAGTTACTAGAAATAATTATTAAATTTAATATAAATATTATTTCAATTGGACCAAAACTTTTAATAGTCACAACAAAAATTTATTAAGTTTATCGTAAATATTATTTCAATATTAACTATTTTTTACATGATCTGATCCAACCAAAACGAAAAAAATATAATATAGCAATAGACAAATGAGCTATAAAATATTTCACCGGTGTGTATACATTGTGTATATATATATATATATATATATATATATATATATTTTATAATTATATTAATATTTATACATTTTACTTAAATGGTCCTTTATGTTACAAATTTACACAATCAGTCCTTATTTACAAACCGACTTAACTGGGTTATGATTTTTGGACTGAAATGGCACCTTTCCAGAACGTCGGGGAGGAAAATGGCGCATTTTTGAAAAATGGACTGAAATGGCCAAAGTGACCAAACCACAGGGACGAAAATGGCAGTCAACTCTTTTTTTAATTTGTTATAATAAAATGTTAAAAGACCATTTTGTCCTTCGTTAAATTGGAAGAAAAAGACAAAAAAATAGATGTTAACTGAAAAATCTGACCATGTTTTTATTTTGGATGAAAATGGCAACAAAATTGAAACCATAGGGACCCAGATTCAAAAGGTTTGAGTCTTAGACTAAAGTGGCAAAAGTGGCCAAATCTCAGGGACCATTTTGGTAGTTTACTCTAAAAAAATATGAAGGCTGTTAAAAATTGTGACGGTATATATCAAAAGGAGTAAATTGCCATTTTAGTCCCTAAGTTTTGTCCAAATTTGCCATTTTGATCCAAATAGTTTTTTTTTCGCCTGTGGGTCCCTGACTTTTCCATTTTGTTGCCATTTTGATCATTTTGTCTAACTCCATCCAACTCCATCCAATTTTGTCTAACTCCATCCAAAAACCCAGTTTGTACATAGTCACTAATGTTTTCAGTTGCCATTTTGATCCAATTCCAAAAAATCAAAAAAATTCCAAAAAATCTAAAAATCAAAAAAATTCAAAAAAATCATAAAAATTCTAAAAAATTCAAAAAAATCTAAAAATCAAAAAAATTCTAAAAAATCATAAAAATTCTAAAAAATCCAAAAAATCATTAAATGTTTCGGCACGAACCGTTTCGAACCGTACCGTTTCGAACCGAACCGTTTCGACTCGTACCGGTACGGGTCGAAACCGAACGGTACGGGTCGAAACGGTACGGGTCGAAACGGTTCGGTTCGATACGGTACGGGTCGAAACGGTACGGGTCGAAACGGTACGGGTCGAAACGGTTCGGTTCGATACGGTACGGGTCGAAACGGTACCGGTCGAAACGGTTCGGTTCGATACGGTACGGGTCGAAACGGTACGGTTCGATACGGTACGGCGTCGAAACGGTTCGGTTCGATACGGTACGGTTCGAAACGGTTCGGTTCGATACGGTACGGGTCGAAACGGTTCGGTTCGAAACGGTTCGTGCCGAAACATTTAATGATTTTTTGGATTTTTTAGAATTTTTATGATTTTTTAGAATTTTTTTTATTTTTAGATTTTTTTGAATTTTTTAGAATTTTTATGATTTTTTTGAATTTTTTTATTTTTAGATTTTTTGGAATTTTTTTGATTTTTTGGAATTGGATCAAAATGGCAACTGAAAACATTAGTGACTATGTACAAACTGGGTTTTTGGATGGAGTTAGACAAAATTGGATGGAGTTAGACAAAATGATCAAAATGGCAACAAAATGGAAAAGTCAGGGACCCACAGGCGAAAAAAAAACTATTTGGATCAAAATGGCAAATTTGGACAAAACTCAGGGACTAAAATGGCAATTTACTCTATCAAAAGCTTGAATATTTTTATGAGAATACATAATAATCTGTTAACTTCATTACAAGAACCTGATGAATATTATATAGTACAGTAAGTTGATTGCTTATTTTCCAAAACATGCTAGTTCTGATTCTGATAATCCCTCTTGATTTGTTCCACTTTTTAAAAGAATGTTTATCTGGTGAAGATCAAACTCCATATAATTTTCTAGGTAGCTTTTTTGAACAACACAATCAAACTCCATTTTTAAAAAGAACGTTTATCTTGCGAATGTAGGGCTACCTCACTCGGTAGAGGCTCTTGCCTCTTAGTGAGAGGGCATGTGTTTAATTCCAAGATGATAATTTGGTGTAATATAGTAGTATGATTAGGAGTTGTGTACAATTAGCTGAACGTTCGGTTCGTTTACAGCCCTGCATAATAGGGTTTTGTATTTCTATTGACATAAATGCCCTTCAACCTAAACCTTTCATTTTCTTCACTTTAATAATTAATAAACTTGTCAAAATCTTCTTTGCGGTGAATTGACTTTATTGTTATAAATTGTTAACAGTTTTGCATCATGTTATTTGGTTGTATGTGTATCTGCAAATGACATTAAAAGAATAGAAAACCCCACACATGGACCAAATAGGTAGAATAACAAAACTTAGGATTCGAAGAACAAACTGAAAACAGTAAAAGAAAAAGGAGTAACATTGTTACATATCAATATCATTTCCCCTCATAAAATGCTTTTACAAAACTGGCATACTCTGGTATTGAAAACGAAGCTATCTTTGTTTGATGAAAGTATACACCAGAAGGCCCGTTATCCGGCAACAAAGCAACCATTACCGGGCCTTTAGCACCTTCTTCCGCTGTCAAAGCTCCAGTTTGAGATGTCATATCTGTTACTACATACCCGGGATGCGCACAGTTCACAAGAATATCGTCATGTTTTCTTGCCATGAGCCTTGTGTAAGCATTAAGAGCAGCTTTTGAAACTTTGTAAGCAGAGACTGTTAGTGGCCATCCATTCTCCTTCAACTTACCAGCCTTAAAATCACTCAAAAACCATTGGATTATCTCATCTATCCTTTCTTCAGTTAGGTTGTCAATATCTTGCAACTCTTCTATCAACTTTTCATTGTGAAACCACTAAAAACAAGAAAATGATAGCATCTTAACTATATGCAAATTTCCTTCGTTTATATATGCGTAAATGAGTTTTACTTACGTATAAGTGTCCATAGCCAGAGGTAACATTCACAACTCTCGGGGATTTAGATAGTTTGAGAAGAGGAATAAATGATTCTGTAACCTTTTTAGTTGCATAGTAATTTGTCTTCAGACACTTTTCTCCCAATTCGTAAGGTTCCTCAATAATGTTGGATAAAAGATGCGCCTTCTCATCCACGACTTGTAGCTAACCCGGCCAGTAACATTTTATATTATCAACAAAGTGATTTATAAATAGAAAGGCATCGTTAGATAGATATAAGATATGAGTGTTCATAGTCCGGTTTTGACGAAAACTATGGCTTAACAGTTCACAATTTAAAAAAAAATAGCAAACTAAGCTGGTTGATTGAGTCTGCCTGACCGCGCCAACATGGAAAATTGTTGAAACGGATTCATTGCAATAGATACACTTTTCTCCCTATGCAACTTTAATTGAACAACAAATTTGGATCACTAACGGACCACTGGAGTATAATCGTGCCACCAGCGGAACCACACGATCATATCCATCTCCACTAGGCAATAATGCCTATACACCAATTCCAGAGGAACCCAATAAATCAGAGAAAAAACCCCCTTGGAATTGAATCCAAGACCTAATAGTCTCAAAGTCTTATCCCACCCCTAAGATGTTACTGACACATGGACAAAAAAGGGGTCCCACTAAGAATTAAATAAATCAGACATGGTAGATCTGAGACCATACTAATTTAAACTCTAAACCAGCCATAGTGGGGTGTCACGATAAGCCAATGGATAGATAGGGGAAGGTTCAAATGAAAATCACTTTTAACGTGATAAGCCAATGGATAGTGGGGTCTTGAAAACTGTTAAGGACCCAAAAGAGAAACTTAAAGGGAGTGGCTTTTTTGATGTGTCGAAAAATATTTTTGGAAAAGATTCGGGCCTAAGTGTAAACACAAAAAATAGTTTTGGTACACTACATGATGAGGAGGATTGTTTTGACACGGATCTTGGGATGTGGGAGCATGAGATTAATATGATTAAAAAGTTTGTGGAAACTAGCACCCGCCCGAAAATCGAGGATTATAGTGTTTGGTCCGAGAATATGAGGAAATATTATGATAGTTTGACAAATATGAATGAGAATGAAGCTGAGGTGGAATCCGAGACCGATGAGATGGCAAGGTTTATGAAGATGGGCTCAAAATTCTAGTTTTTTGTTTGTTTTTCAATGTATGTTTTCTTTTTAGTGTCTTGTTGCTTTGGCAAGTCGCCTTAGCTTAACAATGCACTTAGTTTGTATTCTACTTTTAAATATTAATAAAATGTTTACCCGGGGGGTGCCCCGTTTCCCAAAAAAACTCGAAAACTAACTAAAAAAAACCTAAAAACACACCAAATTTTTTTTTTCAATTTTTTTATAAAAATCGCATGTTTTTTTATATGAAAAAAAAATTCAAAAAAATAAAAATTTGTAGTACACATGTGTAGTACACATACACATCACATGTGTATTATTACACATGTGCACTACAAATTTTTATTTTATTTTTTTTTTTAATTTTTTTATATATAAAAAATGGCGAAAATTGGTATGCAAAAAAAAATTGGTGTGTTTTTTAGACTTTTTTTAATTAGTTTTCGAGTTTTCACAATAACTAATGGTTTTCATTTGAACCTTCCCCATAAAGAATAAATTGTCGTCCATATCTATGGATAATTGGTGTTGCTCTTTAGCTTTCAGAATCAGTCTTACATTTAACTATTTGTTAGATTATATAAATAAAATTATTAATAATTTGTATAGAGAAATACTTACAAACCCTCCTCCGTCTCTAAATTCTTTTTCATCGAGTATAACAAGCCCAACTTCCGCTGCATTATTGATCTGTAGACAAGTTTTAGATTTTCTAGAATTGAAATATTTTGCTTAATTAATTTTTTTTAGCAATTGATATGAAAATATTTTACGGAGCTTATGAGTAGTCGAATAAAAGGTTAGAAGAATTAAATGTTCTTGCAAATGGCCTTTTATTGGTTTGGTCTGACTTTAGACCAAAACAAAATCTATTATATCTTGCTCTAAAAGTCCAAGATTTCAAAATATCTAAGGATCTATCTCTGCATACATACCAAGATATCTAGCTTCCCGAATTGTGTTTGGACAAATTTAGCTAAACACGCGATACTAGATGGATCGTTGGTGTCTAGTTGATGGAAAACAATGTCAGAAAGACCAGATTCGTTGAGTTTCTTCACAGCTTCTTCACCACGACTTTGATTTCTAGATGTTAATATAACCTTAACTCCATTTGTAGCAAGTTGACGACATATTTCAAGTCCGATTCCTCGGTTTCCTCCTGTGACAACTGCATATCTAGATTTTCAAAAGAAAAAAACATTAAATTCTAGGGAGTATTTTAAAGATTTTTTATATAACTACTTATGAAGTGAGAACAGGAAGTGAATTGAGATATAAGAATTTTAAAGATTATGAATATAAACATTTGGTATGTACCTTTGCTCCTCCATTGACAAATAGGAAGTGAGACTTATGATACGAAGAAGTAAGCACCTCTCCTCTTTATATCACATTAAATTATAGTTGATTCATTTTTTATTAATTTATGTTTTCATGTGATAGTTACACGTGATATCATTTCCACCACAAATAATAATTTCAACGATGTACGCTATATTGATGTTTTAACCGGAGATTATATTTATATTCATCTCACTTATTATTATATAATGCTATAAGGACGAGTCTTTGTTTACCAAGATATCAAGCTTCCCTAAGTGTGTTTGGACAAAATTGGTCAATCACACGATACTAGATGGATCGTTGATATCTGGTTGGTTAAAAGCGACGTTAGAAAGGCTAGAAACGTCCTATTTCTCATAAATTTGATTTCTAGATGTTGAATGATCTCAACTCTATTTGAAGCAAGTTGACGAAATATTTCAAGTCCAATTCCTCTATTTCCTCTAGTCACAATTGCATATCAGGAGTTAAAAAAAAAAACATGATATTCTAGGAATACTTAAAAAATGAATATAAACATGTTGATGAAGCAGACATAAATATAAACAATTGATGAAGCAGATATGAATTGAAGTGGTAAGCGAGAAAGAAACGATTTTCAATTTCATTATTAATTTTTGAGTTAAATGCTTGGTTGGTCCCTGTGGTTTGCAAAAATTGCACACTTGGTCCCAAAACTTTACTAATTACACTCGTGGTCCCTGAACTTGTCAAAAGTGCACTCGGTTGGTCCCTAGCCCTAACATCAGTTAAATTTATCAGTTAAGTCCATGTTAAATGACCAAAATACCCTTGCCTTTTAGCTATAAAAGGGTAGTGAACCCTGTCTCATTCATCAGACCTTGAACCCCAAACCCTGTCTCATCACCACCGCCACCACTTCACCACCGCCATCATCACCACCACCGTCACCACCTCCGCCTTCATCTCTTCCAAGCTGACTGCTTCGACTTGCTGTTGACTACGTTTGACCGGACTGAAAGCTGACCCGAACAGAACCAAGCTGACTTTGTTGACCGATCTTGACCCAAAACTAAAACGAAAACAACCCGGACCAAGATTCTGAACCAAAGCTCATCAAACATGAACCGAACCGAAACCCGCGACTGATGTTGAGCTGAACCTGAGTCGAAACTGACTGTGAACGCGAAACGGGAGAGGATCCGAAACAAACCCGAATCGAACATAGCTGAAACCCGAATTAAGACTGAAGTAAGACCCGAATCAAACTCGAACTGAACATAAAATCTGATACTCGTAACTGAACCGATGTGCACCCGAACTTGAACCGACTTGAACCCGAGCTAAGACTGACCAAATCTGAATCAGGAGTGAACCTGAAACTGAGGTGTTGTTGACGGAAATCGAGCCAAACGCGGTGCTTGACAGCCGCCGCCGCTGCCCTCATTCTCCGATCTCTCTCTCTCCGTCTCTCTCTCTCTCTCCGTTCTCGCTGTGTCCGCCGCCGCAAGCCACCACCAAGATGGTGGTGGCCGGTCGTCCCTTCGAACAGAGGTGAGTGATTGGGTGAGGAAGGAGAAGGATAGGGGTACCAGAACTCGAACCGAGAAGAAGAGAGAGGAGCAGGGGGTCTCGCTTGTCGAAGAGACCAGAACCGTCATCACCGCCGGAGTTGATGGTGGTTGAACAGATCGGAGTTGATGGTGGTTGAACAGATCGGAGATGATTGCGGAGATCGAAGATGATGGTGGTTGAACAGATCAGAGAGATTGGAGACCGATCGGTGGTGGTTGAACAGATCGGAGATGATGGCGGAGATCGGTGATGATGGCGGAGATGATGGCGGTGGTGTGAAGGCGGAGGTGGTGCGGCGGTGGTGGTCTGCATATTGTAGAGAGAGAGTAGAGAGAGAGAGTTGAGGCAGAGATTGAGGCAGAGATGGTTTTTATAAAGAGGGTAAATAAGGCAAGGGTATTTTGGTCATTTAACATAGACTTAACTGAGAAATTTAACTGATGTTAGGGCTAGGGACCAACCGAGTGCACTTTTGACAAGTTCAGGGACCACGAGTGTAATTAGTAAAGTTTTGGGACCAAGTGTGCAATTTTTGCAAACCACAGGGACCAACCAAGCATTTAACTCTTAATTTTTCTTATTGATTCTATACCCTACCCAAATCTTTAGAAAAGTGTGGTGATAGGTCACCTTGTCAAAAACCTCTTGTCCATTTTACCACTAACACTGTAATGTACTTTACGGATGCATGGTTTAAAAAAATTGACACATGTTATTATTTTTATAATATTTATTGTACTCAAAATAAAGTAAGGAGATGGTTCAAATGAAAACCACTTTTATTGTGAAAACTCGAAAACTAACTAAAAAAAAGCCTAAAAAACACACCAAATTTTTTTTTCAATTTTTTTTATAAAAAATCGCAGGTTTTTTTATATAAAAAAAACTTTTTGCAAAAAAAAAAAATTATATCTACACATGTGTAGTATTACACATGTGCACTACAAAAAAAAATTTTGAATTTTTTTTTATATACTAAAAGTAGCGAAAATTATTATGCAAAAAAAAAAATTGGTATGTTTTTTTGACATTTTTAATTAGTTTTCGAGTTTTCACAATAACTATTGGTTTTTATTTGAACCTTCCCCTAAAGTAAAAGTTGTGAACTTCATGCATGTTATTTTTCCGGTTGTGTTTATATTGGTGTTTTGTTGACTTGGATTTTTATATCTTACTATTTATATAATCTTTTCATCCCACTAAGCAGGTCTGCATGTATTAGTGGTAAGTTTCTGTGAGATAACTAAGTATAAACATAACTGTTGGTAACAGATTATACATATCAGCAAGAAAATCCAATCTTTTCCTCTTCCTGATTTTGAAAATCCAATTCCATTGCGTTTGCAATTTCTAAAATTTGGTCAAATGTTCTGGAAGTCACCCAAAGGGTGTTCTGTAAGAATAAAATTCCCAAATCCTTCCAACTGGGACACCCAAACGGTACTGGTCGAAACAGTTTAGGTCGAGACGGTTCGCGTCGAAACGGTTCGATTCGAAACAGTACTGGTCGAAACGGTACGGGTCAAAACGGTTCGCGTCAAAACGGTACGAAACTCGTCTCGTGCGGAAACTCGTGTCGACCCAAAACCCGTTGCGATCCAAAACCCATCCCGTGCAGAAACCCGTGTCGGCCCGAAACCCGACCCCGTTGCGATCCAAAACCCGTACCGTGCAGAAACCCGTGTCGGCCCGAAACCCGACCCCGTTCCGATCCAAAACCCGTCCCGTGCAGAAACCCGTGTCGACCCGAACCGACCCCGTTCCGATCCAAAACCTGCGTCGTGCCGAAACCCGTCTCGGCCCGAAACTCAATTTGAACTGAACTCATTCCGATCCGAAACCTGCCCCGTTTATTTAAGACACTAACCCACATTGACCCATTTAGGTATGAAAAAGACAACAGAATTTAATTTCTTCCACAACTTTGAAACTTTATTAGGATTGTTACGTTTTACTAAAACTATTTTTAATCTGCAAATTTACCCATTATAAATTAACAGCTTTAGATTAAAATTGTAATTATATTAAACTTTTTTGAAAACTTCCCTTAATCAAAGGATACAGCTCCTCTATGCATCACAATATTGATTTTGGTTTGTTACTTTTAATCCTAAAGCTTTCTATCTTTGTCAATTTAACCTCATAATTTTTTTACTTTCAACTTTGGTACCCTATGCTCTTCATATTTCGCAAAAAAAATCAGTTTTACGTTTTGTTCTAAATTTTGCGATTTAACACAACGCAACATTCATGTGTGGTTCAACTTTTTACGTTTGTTAACATTACGCAGCGTGCATGTGTGGTTCAACATTTTTATGATCGTATATTTTTTTTCCATTTGATAGATTTATCGTGATGCATGGGTCTTAAATCAACTGTTATTATTTTCTATGTTTTTTGTTTCGGTCTAATTTCTTCGCATTAACACGTCGCAAGTTCAGTGTTGGCGGTACTGTGTTGTCACGGTTTTACGCCCCCACCGCAACGCGCGCGTGCGCGGGGGGAGGAGATGATTAATATACTGGTATAAATAAAAGAAAATAAAATAAAATAAAATAAATTGTCTTAAATAAATAATTTAAGTCGTTTACTTTTAATAAGCAATCCCAAATAACCACCACAAATTAATTAAATCACTTCTACACTTGGTAACATCAACAAAATGTTACAAGACAGAAAAAATGTGCAAAGGGAATCTAAAAAAAAACAAACCACACGGTAAATATATAGAACAAATAAACACATGTGTTCCAAAAAAACATATATATCCAACATGATATCTGGACATATATCTACTACTTTCTTTTTCCAATGGGATATTTATCAAGAAACTAAGGGCAAATAACAATCAGTATGGGTTCAAATGTACAAAGATTTGATCACTTGATCATGAATCAATCTTGAGGAGGGAATTGAGTGATGTACTGTTGAACTTTTGAGCAAACCCGCGAATCACTAGCACAATCACATCTCTTAAGTGTCGGGTTTGAACCATTAAGTCTACTTCATTATCACTATCCACAACAATCCGCAACCGGTGTTGATCGTTCCCAAAAGTTTCCACCTACACAAGTTCATGACATAAAAGTGACTTTATAAACTTGAAACCTACCTGATAATTTAGATTATTACTAAATAGTAAATATTGAATGAAATCACATACATGGAATGGAGGGGTATAGCTTCCACGAATCTCGGTTGTCGGGAATGATGTTTTGGAACCTGGTTTCACAACTTTAACTCGTTTTCTGTTAACTTCCAATATTCTTCTTTCAAGACCACCCGCCCCGGAAACCTTCAATAATAAATGGAAATTGAAGTAAGAATACTTGTAAAATGACAATTTTACCCCTTCCCTGTCCTTTGCATGTGTTAATAAATATTATTACCTTCTTTGAGGATTTATCCTTGTCATATAACGCCTGGTGAAAATGACAAAAAAAATGTTATGATTTTATAAAGTATGCATTTTTTTAAATAGATGAGGTTAACAGATTCACACCTCAAACTTAACAGACCCAAGATCAAGCTTCTGTTTTACTTCTTTAAGAACATCAGGTTCTGCAATTAGATACAGTAAAAATAAACTAAATCAGAAATTAAATAGATGCTTAAATAAACTGAAACACAACTTAACAAAGAAATTATATGTGAAAAAGATAAAACAAAGTTCCAGGAAAATGGGCTTACCAACAGTTATCGGTTCAGTTGAAGCGGAAACAGGATGGCCCTCAAAGCCGTCTTCTCTTATCGGAGTATAAATAGCAACCAAACGGTAGCCCACATCATCAACATTTGCTTCATACATCCTTCCTGTCTCACCTGCAATAATAAATAAAACAAATAAATATATATATATATATAGGGTAAATTACACTTTTCGTCCTTTATGTTTATAGCTAGTTGCAATGGACGACCTTTACCTTTAATAATTACAGCCACAGTCCTTTATTTGGAAAACTTAGTACGTCTTTCGTCCTTTAGCACTAACTTGGTTAAAATTTTCAGTTAAATTTATTTAACTAAGGGCAATTTGGTCTTTTTAGCAATCCAATTAAAATATATTATAAATAAAACAAAAAACAAAATAAAAAACTTATAAATACAGGATCACAAACCCTATTTTGAGTCTGTATCTACATCATCTTCACCCAGCAGTTTCCTCCTCCTCACAACCGCCGCCGCCGCTCCGGCCACTGACGACCACCCTACGCCGTCATATTGTCGCGATTGCTCCTCCTCCACGTCATCATCATCATCATCCTCATTGGAGTCCGTGACAAATCAAGATCTACACAGAGACATCGCATAGATAAATCAAGTATAAAACCCAGATCCGTCACATCGCAACCTTTTGGGGCGTTTTTGTGTGGCCGTTGATTTGTCGTCGGAGTTTCAGATCTACCTGCACCGTCGGATATGAACAACCCTCCATCTCGACTTAGGTTTTCGATAGGATGATGATGAATATTCTATGGTAATTTCCGGTGACAGTTGACGACAGGTGTACACAAATCGGAGTTTATTTCATTTGAATTCAGGGTTTTGTTTTATTAGTAATGCTAGGTAAAGTGCTATTCAGTTTTCTCACTGGAAAATTCTAAATCTCAAAGATAGTGATACTGGTGAAACAAATTTTTTTGTTTAGATTTTTAAAAAATGGGTTTTGGTTTTGGTGGCTGTTTGTTTAATTTGTAATGGTGTAGTTGATGATATGAACATTGGGAATGGATTGAAGTTAGGGTTTTGGTTAATTTGGGGATTAATGTTAGGTTTTAGGTTGATTAATTTGGGGGATTAATTGAACGGGGACTTGACTATTGTTTCGTTCGTATATGAACAAGAAAAAATTATTGGATCAAACAGATGGAAGTGGGCTTTTTGGATTACCTTAATATTGTGACAGTCGTAAGCATACATTTGTTTTGAGTAAAGTTTTTGGATGATGGAGGTGGGGCTGCAATGGTGAAACAGATCCGGTGGTGTGGACAACAAACGGTCGTGATGTTTTGAGTTTAGAGAGAGCAGGAGGTGGTGAGTGGTGGTGCTTTCGGAGATGATGGTGCGTTGGTTGCTGGAGGTGGTAGACTGGTGGCAGGAGGTGATGGCGGCGGCGGCGGCGGTGGTTGAAAACAGGGATAAGCTTCAGACCTAGCGGTGGTGGTTGTTGGTGGGTGATGGTTGGTTTAGTGGTGGTGACTACTGGTTGTTTAGAGAGAGAAAGGTGTGTGTGAGAGAGAGAAGAGAGATAATTGTATTTGTTTTTATAAGATTTTAAATGTTATTTTTTTATTTATACTATAAATAACTAAGTAAAAAGACTAAACTGCCCTTAAGTGAATAAACTTAACTGGATATTTTAACTTGGTTAGCGTTAAAGGACGAAAAGTGTAACGAGTTTTCCAAATAAAGGACTGTGGCTGTAATTATTAAAGGTAAAGGTCTTCCATTGCAACTAGCTATAAACATAAAGGACGAAAAGTGTAATTTTTCCATATATATATACAGGGAAATGGTAAAATGAGAACCACCTTGAGTTGTGAGAACCGTGAGGCCTATATATATATATAGCGTTAGGGTAAAATGAAAACTTTACGAGTTGTAAGAACTTAGAGAACTCGGCCTCTTACAAAAGGTTTTTTCAAAAAGAAAATTCCCTTGGATCCTAAAAAATCAACTTTTTCAAAAAAAAAATTAGTTTTTGTTGATTTACACCACCGTAAAAAAACCCTTACAAAGGGTGTAAATGCTGATGTCCGCCGCTTTTTACAGCAGCGAAAAAAGGCTGAAACACCGCTCCAGGATTTTTTTACAACTGTTTTTGTAACATTTTAATCAACATGTGTGCAAAAAATGGGGGCAAAACTTGCACGGGAAGTTGGAGTTCTCTATGTTCTCAACTTCAGGGGGGTTTTCACTCTCTCTCTCTCTCTCTCTATATATATATATATACCTATATAGGGTAAGGATAGTGTAAAAAGGGCCTAAAGTGTGAGAAGTGTGAGAAGTGTATTATAACACTATATATAATACTATATAACACCATATAAACACCGTATAACAATATGTAACACCATATAATACCATATAACACTATGTAACACTATATAACATTATATAACAAATATAACACTATACATCTATCATAGACATGCTATCAGACAACCTATAGTGTTATATTTGTTATATAATGATATATAGTGTTACATGGTGTTATATGGTATTATATGGTGTTACATATTGTTATACGGTGTTTATATGGGGTTATATAGTATTTATATAGTGTTATAATACACTTCTCACACTTTGAGCACTTTTTACAGGATCCTCTACCTATATATATAATAAAAATAAAATAAAAAAAACAATTTTACTGCCCATTGAAAAATGCTAGATAGAAGATACCTGGAATAGAAATTAGATCTGGACTGCCAACCATTGATCTCAGCCATTGGATCTTACTCTTTCCTTCCTTTCCTCCGCTATAATTACCACGAACCGAGTATAAATTGGTATGGAACCCTCTACCTTCAATTTCCATCTTTTCTATTCTAGGAATTCCTAAAAAGAAAAAAAGAATAATTCCAGAAATGTGATCCTGGAGAATAATGTGAACGTATAAAGAGAAATAAAAGAAAGTTCTAAAAGACCTGGGGAAACAGGGGCAGTTTCTGAATACGCTGGTTCACTGGATCTTCCAAATGAATCTATCACGACACACTCGCATTTGAAGCGACAACCAATGTCGTTAAATTGAAGCTTATATGAGCAAGAACATTGTGATTGTATCGGCTCAAAGTGAGTGCTTCCAGTTTCAGATGAAATATACCTGTTATATACCATATGATGATATCATACACACTCTTTATTGCAGATTTTAAAATAATATATAAAACAGAGCATACAAAACAAAACAAAAAACATACCACTGGTATCTGACATGCTTTTTGTATTTTTGCCAAACATTTTGTTGAGCATCACTTTTAGGGATAACTTCGATAGCAGTTAGTACTTCACCCTCAACTGCCTTACCAGTAAGAGCAAGCATCTCGATTCTCGGAAGTTCTGGATGCCAAATTAACAAAATTGACGATTTAAAGAAAAACGATAAAATACAGATATAACTTAATAAAAAAAAATAATGTAACATTAAAAAGGTACCTGGGAGAATGACATCAGTTGGCTCAGACATCTTCAGCTCTCCAACAACTGAATCGGAACGAACTGGTGTATACCTTCAAAAAGCACAAAACAATTATTAAATACATGCAAAAATACATGTAACAAAGGTGGAGAAATTACCCAAAAATTAATCTGCAATTGTAATCTTCATCGGTAACTTCATATATATTAGAGTTAGCACCGTTAATAGGAACAATTGTTCCGTCCATATTTTCTCTAAACCAACTAAAGATGCTTGATCCTTCATAGCCACCAAAGTATATTCCTTCACCAGAATAACTATATAACGATAACGCCTTCACGCTGACTCTAGAAGCTACAGGGAAACCTGCCAGAATAGTTGGCATGAATATTTTGAATAAACAGATACAAATTAACAAATATGAGTCTACCTGGAGCTACTGGATTGTTGCAAATGGACACCACTGGTTGACCAGATTTTCCATCTGCACGGGTCGGGACCCAATACAATGCCAAATAAGCACCCACATCTTCCAGTGAGGGAGTGTATGTTCTGCCAAGATATCTCTCAATAAACCAATGGAAATAATAATTAATAAATAATATGTGGAACAACATTCACAACACTTACAATGTTTGCGCGCATGTAGTTACATCTTCACAAGAATCTGATATATCCATGAGAGCGGATGCGTCAATCTTGGAGAGACATTTATACCAAATATACTTTCCATCCCCTTCTTCTCCACCAAAGTACGTTTTATGAGGAATTACGATCTTGTCCTCGCAGCAATCCGGAATTACAAGTTCCACACCCATAGGGTCAGCTGGAAGAATTGGGTCAGATACAATGCTCTTTGGGCACCCTTTAAGCCCATCTTCACGCACAGGCGTATAAACAAGCTCCACACATCCCCCCACATCTTCTAAAGTCAAATCCAAATGCTCTGCTAAGATTTTACATTACTTGTTAAGCAAGTAATCAGGGTAGCCAACTGTACTTTTTAAGTTACGCAAAAATATTATCTAAAACCTCACCATCAGAATGTTGTTTCTCCTTGCTACCATTATCCTTCACTCTAAACCATTCAAAGAAGCAAGCTCCTTTCCCCCTAAAAGAAATATAATACATATTTAGATATTTTTTATGATATATGAATATATGATAAAAAGGAAATTTTGTGTTACCCTCCACTATAAGATGCAGTAAAGGTTAAACGTCCTCCTTCCACGAATGACCCATGAAACTCAAGTGACTGGCAAGTCGGTGGTCCTGAAAAATAAAACAATCAAGAATTTTTACAACAGTTGATGACTATAGTCTATAGGCATGACATCATTCAAGATTGTTCAGTAATAAAAGGTTTTGGTAATTTCTTGTTCAAGATTGCTCAGTAGTGATTATCTGTTAATTACTTGATTTATAAGGTTTTGTACAAAAATGAATACAAAAGATTCTGCAGAATACCTGGTATTATTGGTCCAATCTGTTCAGATAATACAATTGGCCCACGGGCTCGATCCCTTCTCACAGGTTCACATGACACGGATACAAAAAAGCCAATATCATCAGCTGAAAGCAAGTATGATGATGTGGCAGCATCTGGAACTTCCTTTTGCATGCCATCTGAGCTTGTCTGCACATTGATTTAACTATTGATATACTATAAGAACTGACAATAATACAAATTGTAAATAACTTAAACCCTAATTATTAAACAGGCTTAAAACAAAACCATATAAAAGAAACTATTACGACATAAATACGAGCTTTAAGTGCCAAATTATCAGCCATACTCTGAACCAGCGAAAAACAGATTCTCCCTCTTCACCACCCCAATATTGTTTGTTAACATGTATTGTTGTGCCTTCAACTGCAGTCCCAACCACTTGTAGAGACAGCAATCTAGGGTTTCCTGATAAAAACTCATTATGACGAAAACCAACATTAGAATCAACATTATTTGATAGTTTTTTTACAACATAAACACATGACAAAAGAGTTTTCAGAGGTATGTAGAAACAATTTAGAGAATGTGAAAATATTATTAACTACCTGGCTGAATACGTTCTTGACCCATGCAAGTTCTTGATTCCCCCATAATCCCATCATCACGCAAGGGAGTACATCTAAATGAGATAAATTTACCTATAGCGTCTTTTGTGACATTGTACTGAAGACAACCCGAAACCTCAGGTATCAAAATACCAGGGTCAGTTTCAACCTGCAGATAACCCAAGCGACATGAATGATAAAAGATTTGGTGACGATAAATACTATGACATTATTAAAAAAATGAACGCAGAAATACCTCATGAAGATACCAATTGTAAATACTCTTTCCTTCATGACCTCCTATGTACCCGTAAGATGCTGTCAGTATACCACCTTCAGTGTAGTCGCCAGTTATGGATAAGAAGTTTAAATTCGGCGGAAGAGCTGCAAAGGTTTAATAATAATGTTGAAGAACCATTTGCTACCAAAAGAGATTGAATTATTGAAAAAATTTTAATTTAACGCACTTTCAACTGCTCTATCGGATATAACGTATGCTGGTTCACCAGATTCACCATCTGTGTTCACAGGAGTGAATTTTGCAACAATGTAGTATCCAACAGCTCCTAAAGGTACACGGAATGCCTGACGTGAAACATAAATTTTTTTTAATAAGAATAGCGTGCTAACAAAATGTATTAAGGCCAATCACTTATAATTAGACAACCAACCTTGGCCAATTTGGAAGTGCTTAGTGCGTCAAGACCATTTTCACCATCAAGAACGGAGGAAAATGTTTTGAACCATTGAACTCTGCTGGATCCTTCTGTAGCTCCAGTTACATTCGCGGTTACTGTAATCTTACTACCCTCTTTTAAATCACCGATTATCTTCAGATTTGTTACTTTTGGTGGCGCTGAAATTTAAGTAAAAAAAAACATGGATGAATTGAATTATTCTTGCGTGATCTTTAGAAACAACCGTTAATTCCTAAGTGACATGAGTACCTCGTTTGACTATTGGAGACAGTGCTGAAGCAGATTTCCCTTCCTGGCCTATAAGTTTGATAAATTATTGTAATAAAGATTAAATAATCATTTAGAAAATATGTAGTTAAGGTAGGCTTATAACTAGTTTAACTTTTTTTTAAAACAAAGCTATGTAGACTAACCCTCAAAATTTACAGGAAGATATACAAAAGCCAAACGCAAACCAACGTCTTCCTTGGACAAAATATACTCATTCGTGCCGGTTAGCACCAAGACAAAGTCTCTGTCAAGATAGCATAATTGCAGAATATACTAAAAACGCATGGTAAAAAATATAATATAACGATGCTAGTAGAAACTATAATAGTTTAAATAAGGTGCAAAGTGCAAACCCTGTGTCTTTATTCTCACGCAACCATTCAAATTTGCTTGGTCCTTCTTTTCCACCAAAGTACACACCTACCCCACTAATGGTATTTCCTTCTATAATATCTCCAACTATTTGGACGTTATTAACAGACGGTGGAGCTGCCAACAAGAAACAATTAAGCCACTTGAGAATCATTCATATGATTCTTCGGTGAGTAAATAAAAATAACATAATTAATTAAAAACCACAGAGAACACACCAGGTTTTATATATTCGGTGATTGCATATTGAGGTTCTCCTTTGGTTCCTTCGTCTGTTACAGGAGTGTACATATAAACTAGACATGAATCAACGTCTTCTAGAGTCAATTGATATTCTTCATTTTCTGCACCGACAATTACCACAGGACTACTATTCCATCTTCTCCTTAACCAACTGGAAATTAAGAAATCGTAATGAGTTTCTTAACAAAAACTAAATAAACAAAACAAAATTTACTGCAGTATATGATAATTGTCACCTGGAAATGCCTTTTGCTGGGGTCCCACCACACCATGCAATTTCTGGGTGGCCTGTAAGTATATTTCCCTCTACTAATTCTCCACACACATCAAGCTTAAGAACCTTTGGGCATCCGGTTCCTATGCAAAAAGTTAAAACCAAATGTTAAAGCCTTAAAGGTTAAACATTAGTGAACTACATATTTTTTATATGTGACAAATATGTACCTCGAGAAACGTGTGATGATATAGCAAAAATAGAGGAATAACTAGTATCTCCCAGTACAGGTGTACACTCAACCCTTAAAATCTTGCCCACATCATCATGTTTTGGCCAATATACCTTGAAAAATTATCGGTTCACAACATGAAATATAATCACATAAGGAAACTTCTATTAATGATAATTAAAATACTTGTTACCTCAGCAGTAGCATCCGGAATTGGGGTGAAATTTGAAAGACTTGTGCTTCCAATGAACCATTGATAATTCAAGACTAATTCTGAATCTTCATTTAGAGTTTTATCTTTGGTAAAAAGAAAGTGGCAGTTACAAGCATCTTCTTCAAATGGTTGATCAACAGAAGCTTCCATGAGCATGTAGCCAGGAGGAAAATGGTCTTTCCACTGTTCCACCAGGAAATTAAAAGTTGACTCTGGTCAAGTAGTAAACAGGTCATTATTAGATGAAGGAATTTTTAAATGAATTATTAAACAAGCAAAAAAAATGATATTTACCTAGGGCTTGTTTAGAGCTGCAAAACTCCCAACCTCCTGCAATGCAAACTGCTGTATGTGCAGGATAATTTTTTGCAATTGCAATTTCTTTGGGAGAAAGATCTAGCAAAATTTGTCATTCCAGATGCATGTTAGATGACAATTAAGCTAAAAATTGATAGTTAAGATGGTACCGCAAACCTTCAACACTGCTTGAATAATTGTAAAAAAAAAAAAACAAATACTTCAAGAAAACGATACATAACACGAAATTGTTAAAGAATAAATACAAATTGTGTATGTGAAGCAACAAAAAAGAGAGATTTATAAGATTGCAGGTTACACTATTTTGAAGAAAGGGGATGTTATTCTTAACTAAAATAATCGTTAGATAAATGCTAAGTAATATTGTGAATAACTACCAGAGTGAATATGCTAGTAGTACTTTATAATAGATATAATACACCCATCATATTGTAAATATAACTTAAAACAGTGTAAATTCTAATCAAGCAGTTATGAGGTTGCCAACATCTTTTAATTAGTAAAACTGGAATAAGAATCAGAATAAATTATAAAAACAATTATAAATTAAGGGCAATTAAATTTCATATCAGAGAGATCATCATACCTCGATCATTGAACTTTTTCAGGCTTGGGCCAACAAGCAAAATAGAAGCTGCTTCTATATGTGCCATCTCAAGTATAGGATTCTCCTCTAACCGTAAATGCTGCACCATATACCAGTGGCAGATATATCAAATAAACCTACATATTAACTGATTTCATAGTTCATACTCAACAAAAAAAAGTTACAACAGAAAAATATATTAAAAGTTAACTATATCTGAAATATCCACAATATGGTACTATATGTCACTACATAAAAAAAAACGGTGATGATAATAACTTGTAAAAGTACTGCTCGATTAAGCAATAAGCATCCTGAGATCATAGGGCTTGTATGTTGTACCACCACCTTTGTACCATATCATTCGTTTTATGTTGTGTGATACCATTCCATAGTGTATTACACGCTGTCATAGTATTATGTAACATTTTGAACTATTATATACTCTTTGTTTTGTTTAAAACTCTCATGTACGGCTTGTTTTGATTTATACAGTATGATATTCTGTAACATGACATATCACACATAATAAAATATCCTATTTTTATACAGTTTAAAATATTGAAAAACTGTGATGTTCTTGGAAAAGAAGAATAACAAACAACTAAATAAGTTATGACCCCAATTATTGTCAGTCAAATGGGCCCCAAATTCTTATAATTTACGCAGATGAATGTGAATTATAAAGTGAGCTTGCCTCAAGTGATGGTAAACACGGAAACCCCTTCAGTGTTGAAACTTTATTCTTGCTAGCAGCTAATACCTGTATAGAACTAAAAGGTCAAAGATAACATAAACAAAGCCATATACAAAAAACTAACAAGAAATGAAAAAGAACCTGTAACCGTGGCTGACTTGCCATTGAAAGAGACTTTAACTTATTTTGTGCAACCGATAGGAACTGGAACAAGAAAGAAATTTGCAAGCACATGAATGTTGGCAACGCGAATTTTTGCTATACATCATACATGGATACAAGCAGGCAAATGTTGGCAAATGCTTTACCTCTAAATTTGGGAGTGCAGGAAGAGACTTGAGTGATGTGATTTGATTTCCAGCAAGATAGAGTTGCTACATGAGTTTAAAGAGAACTTATAGTGTTAATTTAAAATCATTCATTACTTACGACCATTTAGGAGACAAAGAAAAGGTGTGGAACTAACCTGCAAGGATTTACAGGCTTCAAGTGGTTCAAACCCAGGCCCTTTGAATTCATTAAAGCTCAAATCAAGAACCTACAAATAGGCCTCAATAGTCAATACATTTACCAAGCTTGAGGGAAGCCTTAAACAGCAGCAATACTCGGTTTCTCTATTACTTATAGAAGATTTTTTTACATTATATAAGCTTTAAATACTTATGATCAAATATAAAAAACTGAAAATTGTATAAATCCAATCGTTTAGGGGGCACAAACCTTCACCCGGTTCAGTATTTCAATGCCTTCTAAAGATGATAGCAGGTTGTCTCTGAGATAAACAAACTGTCACAAATAAGCATTAGTCAGACATTTCTCATTATTTTTTACCATATAGTATGGTAGTTGAAATAACACATGTGCACAAGAGAATAAATAAAAAGTCTTAAATATAAAATACACCATGTATAAAAGAATTTCACCTTATTATATGAAAAAATATAGGGTTGCAAGCCGAAAATGAATATAATCGAAAGGATAACAATTCATATTGTACATGTCAACATACCTCCAAATTAGGAGACAAGTTCAGACCACTAGCTTTCAGACTACGGATTCTGTGACCCCTAAGATCCAACCTCTGACATCACAAGAGGAAAGGGTGAGATCAACATGACAACAGAATTTAAAACAAAATAGGCAGCAAAAATAAAATCAATTACCACATCGTCGCCAGCTTTGGTCTCAACTTGTGGAAGCATGATCAAACGAGAAACCTTAAATGCAGGAGTTACTGCTTTCCTGAGACTCGATGCAGTCGACATTCTTTCTCGGGAGGATGATAAAGATCCGGATCTTGATCCAGTAGAAATTGTTGTTGAAGAGAGGTTTGACTTTGACTTTGACTTCTTCTCTGTGCTACTCTCAATGCTGTCAATAGATGCTGTAGGAACTCTTGATGATGAAGAAGGTGAGGAAGACAATTTGACATTACTGCCCATGGTTCCAGGAGTTCTAACAACAGGAGAAGAAGGACCCGAAGCTTTGCCAGCTGGCGAAGGTAGTGAGCTCCTACGGGGCTCAGGAAGAGACCGTCTTAATGGCTCTTTTGTGGCCGAACTAGCACTGCTGGTCTGTTTCTTAACTGAATTTTGTTTTTCTTGTGAACTCCCGGTGCTATTCCTTCTAATCGCAGAAGCATCATTAGAAGTAGCAAGACTATGATCCGTGGTTGGTTTTCTCGGATTCAGTTTGACCACATTAGAAACATTCTTGGGTTCAATCCTCTTTCGGGTGGGTCCAGAACTAGACCCGGAAGACTTCAAAGATGATGAAACGGTTGGTTTAATAACACTTGTTGTTGCTTTGACATTCTCAGAAGTCGGGACCTTGCCTAAAGATCCCTCTTTCTCTTCCATTTCACTCATGAATTAACAAACTTGACACCGCCAATCAGGTCCAGATCAGTTACCTAACGTCAAGAAACATCAAATGAACAACAACTTACACTTTAAGTCTTCCACATTGTGAATAAGATCATATATACCATACACTTTAATGCAGGGCTGATACATGTATTTCTAAAGGGCCATTGGGAGTATTAATTGCAAGTACAAACACACCTGCTAAACTAAAGGGGCAGTGTGAGTGCAAATACAGTCTACATAAACAGTAAAAAGTCACAACACTTACCACTAAACATAAACCACAATCTAGAAGCTAACTATGCTAACTCTTGGACATATAAAAATAAAAAATAATAAGTGTCCGGTACCTGCATACCTAAACGGACAGTGCGAGTACAAACCGCAAGTAAAACACAATCTATATACATAAAAAAAATATTAAACCACAACAATTACCACTACAACTATACCTAAATGGCCAGCAGGAGCACAAATTGCAAGTAAAAACCTACTTCCATAAGCATAAAACATAACAAATTACACAAACAACGATCCATATCAACAATTACGCTAACTCTTCAGAACAAAAGGTAAACAGTGAAGTAAATTAGCTTCGTAAATACCTAAAAGTGAAAGTAAGAGTACAAATTTCAACTAACCACACGAATCGTACACATAAACAGTCAAAACTACACAAACTACTGCTAGAATGAACATACAGAAGGATCGACGACGAAAACGATGCGAATTGTTGAGCAAAAACACAAAAAGAGAATGCTAAATGCAGGTTGTACCAAATGTCAGCAGAGATCTGAAGAAGAAGAAGAAGAAGAAGAAGACAGAATGAGTAAGTAGAGTTGAGCAGACATTTGAGGATTGCTGTAGAAGAAATAGTTAAATTAGGGCATAATATAATTATTATTATTAAGGCATAAAATTGAATAAAAAAAGAGGGATGATTGAGGAAAGTGAAAGTGATGTTTGGCCTTGAGTTGAAGGGGGAAAGTGGCCAAATTTTCCAATAAGTTTATTTTCGCGCGCGGTGTATATTATTGGTATTCTTAATTTTGTGTTTTGCTATTAATTAAGTTTTGTCAGTGTGAGATTAGCCTATTTGGTAGTGGCGTATGTTTTTTTAGAGGGGAAATGTAAAAAACTAAAAACGGATAACGAGGTAATTTTAGTATAACTTGTGTAAAGTATGAATGCTATTTGTCGTTAAAATTTAAACTAATTAACTACTCGGATACATAAACGATTTTAAGTAGATAGTTGTGAGAAAAACTGTATAACGTTGGGTGTAGTGGGTTAACGACTTGACGCCCATGTAAACATCAGCCTCGTTGGGCGCTAACCGTCGTTAAGTGGGACGCCAAGGAGGTCTTCGCCAAGGCTTTTTAACGGGCTTGAAGGAGGTATGGGAGATGAGGTCCACCTAGTGTAACCAATCACTTCATTTTATTTTTCTCTTATTATTTTTTTTATTCGATTTCTTTTGTTAAATCACTACACACTTTGTAAAATGATGAGTTAGTTAAAGTGTCGTAGCATAGCATATGTTAAAATGCATAAACTCCACCTATAAGCTAACGAGTGCACATTTTGTTTTATTATTGATAACGGATAATAGATATATCCATTACGTTATCGTTTTAAAATTAATAAATAGTTAGATAACTTGCTCACTAATTTACAAACTAATCATCAACATTTATCACTTTAGATGTATTTAAATCATGACGTAAAGTTCAAAATATTTGCTTAAATAAAGTTGAGCATTCAGTTTCTCATTTATGTCAATCTACTTAGCTTAATGTGATTTTTTTTATTTTTTTTTGAACGGCCAACAAATCAATCCCGAGCACTCTCGGGGCACCCACTGGACAAACGGAGTACTCCGAGAGTAACCCGAGTGATTTATTAAAAAGTGATTTTTAAGTTTTTAATAGATAAAATGAAAAGTATAAACCTTAGGCAAACATCTTGTTTTTATGTTTTACATCATAATTCCACATATTTCATTTTTCCTTCAAAATCACCTTTCACATGAAAAATATCATTATTATTATTATTACTATTATTGTTTGTCATAAGCTTTTATCACAACAATTATAGCATATTAAATATTATAGATTATTGTAATAAGTAACGGGTAACGATATTATTATTAAAATTAGTATCAGCAATAAACGTTTGGTACAACCATAACTTAAATTAAATATCACGGTTAGTAAATTATTAAAAAAGAGTTTACAAATCAATAAATTATTTGCACACCTTCGATGGAAATAATTGTTTAGAGCTAATTGTCTTTATATAAATTTAGTATGTAATCATCAAATTCCACCAACTTTTTCCTCATCATTGAAATAACTTTGAAAACTCCTTAAAAACTCATAAAAAAACTCATATGTATGTATTAAAGTATTTTTCGAATTGTTAATATGTTATTTAAAGCTTAATAATACAATTTAAAAACCTATTCATGACCGGAGATGGAACCACTTGTTTGTTGAGATCAGTGGCGGACCCAGGAATTTTTCAATAGAGGTGCGGAACATTTTTAAAAATTTTAGGCCCCTAGGTATATAAGTAAAAAAATCGGGTCGGGGCATGTAAAACAAACGAACATCAAACTAAATTTATATAATCATCAAAAACATGTCAAACCTTGTTACAAACATAATTAAAACGTCGACGCCCTACGGGTTTTCATTTTTTAAAATCTATCCAAAACATCATCTAAAGCTAATTTCTTAAGCAATTCTTTCTCTATATAACATAAGTTCATCGCTCCATAACATAATGTTTCAATTTTAATTTTCAACTATTCAAGCCCTAGAAATCATAACGTAAGTTGTAATCACCCTAAAAATATATAAAAAACATAATCACCCTAAAAATCATCTAAACAACCATAAACAACGACAAAACACACAAAATTTCAAACCTATTTAACAACTTTATTACCTTTTTTTCTCCTATAATATCAACCAAAATCATCAAAATAACAAAGAAACTTACCCGTGTTCGGATTTCGGTTAGATTTGGTGTCGAACGACGGTGGTATGGTGGCTGATTACGGTGGTCGCCGGTGCTGGACTGTTGTCGCTGGGTGATGTTGTTCGTTGGCAGTGCAGGGACACAAGAGAGAGAGAGAGCGGGATAAAAATTCTAAAGGTTTTGGGTTTTAATTATTTTATGGGCTAAGACTTAGTGGGCTAGCTAGTTAGGAATTATAAGTGGGTAAAGGTATGGGTATTTGGGTTTAGTTGGTTAGGTATTAAAAGTTATATAATTTAGGTAGTATATTTTTTTTTTAAAATAAGAGTTTACTAAAAAAATTTAAAATATAAATTGATAACACTTTTTACCTAAGGGGTGCGGACGAAAATTTCAAAGGGTGCGGTCGAAAATTCCAACGGGTGTGGACGGGATTTTCGACGGAATTTAGCCCTAATTTTTTTTCCCCGGGGGTGCGCCGGGGCTTGAGTCCGCCCCTGGTTGAGATCATCCATAGTTGGTGGAGGATTATGAACCTTCACATCATTCTCGGTCTCTTCTAAAATTGCTCTCTCTTCTCTCCCATGAACTGCATGTCCTTTCTTTCTCCTCCCTCCTACATAAAACGATCGATGCCCTTTCGAAGAAGGTATCTTCAAAGTAATAAATGATTAACACTAAACAAGTAAAACCAAAAAAAAAAAATTATTGTATTTGTTTTACTTAATTGTAAATGGTATCATTATTAGACTAAACTAGTTGATTTTATGTCCGCGCGTTGCGGCGGGGACCCAATGACTGCAAAACGCGTGTCAGCAATGGTAAGCAATTACCGAATATCAAAAAATAAATAAAAATGACATGGTAAGGATAGTCATTCCGTTCTAAAAAAGGATTTTAAATAACCTAATATATAATAATAGGACCCCACACTTCCTACACGTTGGAAATTCGGTTGTTTTCAGTTCAGTTATTTCGGTGCTAACACGTTAAAATATGGATGAGCTCGGTACCGGTAACGGCACCGAAAGTACCGATCCGGAAAATCATCGAAATAAGGTACCTGCACCGAAAATGCTCGGTACAATACGGTATGGTATTTGAAGGTAAAAATCAATAAATACAGGTATGGTGTTAGACCGGTGTTGAACCGAAAGCAACGATTCTGAAAACGCCAAAAGGTGGGTACCAAATTGGTGCCGAAAATGATTTGGTATAGTAAATTTGGTACCGATACGATACCGGTTTGATTACAGGATTTGATACGATTTGCTCATCAATAATCTAAATATCCAAGTTAATTTTACATGCTATAATTCATTCATTACAGAAAAAGACAAAAAAGGAAGCGAAATAAGTTGTTGTGTATATAAAACCTCATTCAAATGAAATACAATTTACTTACTGTGTGTATGAAAAGTAATCTAAACGGTGCAATTACTTGCATTGTTACGTTGCTACATGATTTGATGAGCTCGGTACAAACCGGTACCGAAAATACCGTTACCGAAATCCCCAAAAGTGGGTACCGGTACTGAATATAACTGGTACGGTACGGTTCGGTACCGGTCGATACTGGTACGACACCGGTATTTGAGGGTAAAAACTGGTGAATACCGGTGCCGAACCGGTACCGAAAATACAACCGGTTTGCTAAATTTGATATCGGTACCGGTACCCGATACCATTTGCTCATCACTTAGTGATGTTACTATTGATTATTTCTATTTTTAATATATAGGCCCAAAAGTGGGTACCTATATCAAATATACCTGGTACGGTACGGTTTGGTAACGGTCGGTACTGGTACAACACCGGTAATTGAGGGTAAAAACCGGTGAATATCGGTGTCGAACAGGTACCGAAAATACACCCGATTGGGTAAATTTGATACCGATACCGGTACTCGATACCATTTGCTCATAATTATTATTATTATTGTATTAATATTATAAAATCACTATTTATTCATTTCTATTATTATCATATATGAATTTAAGAAAAAGTACAATAATCATTTTTATTAAGTTGCGAATTTACTTAATAAAAAAGTTTATATAGTGAAATTTTCCTAATTAACGCAAAACAATGTATTCGTGAGTTTATATACTATATAATTGTGGTGTTTTTCTCAAAATTAACCTAAGAATACGTGTCATTCACAAAAAATACACGTAACTGTCTCGCTATATCCACTGATAAATATACTACATGATTTTTGCCTTGGTTATGAAAATTTTTACCGCATAAGGTAATCCTTATCTTCTAAATTTGGCCAACAAAATTTCAATTTTTATAGTTAACTAGGTTTTAATGTCGCGCGCCGTGTTGCGGCGCGACAAAACTAAGTCATTGTAAAACTATTTATTGCGACTAAATACTTGGTTGTTATTAAAGCTGTGCTATTTAGTGTCTTATTTTTAAGTTGACAAGTGGAGTTTTCATACAACAGAGCCGTTGGCAGCAAGCGAGTTAGTAACTGCTGGCGATGGCGACTATTGCGATGTCTAAGAATCCACTAACCCAACAAATAAGGAATAAGAATTGTATAAATACAATCAGAAAAACGTGTGAAAGATGAGAAAAAGGAAAATGGCGTGAAGTTATGTAAGCATAAAATGGAAAAAAAAAAAAAAGACCCCATTATTTGAACTTGAGTCTCTTTAAAACACATAAAACAGAGATGTGTATAAAACCCCCTTGTTTTATTAACTGAATCACATTATTAATATGTGTGTATAGAGTAAGTAATAAGTATTTTAATACTTAAGTATTTATAAAAAAAAACAAATTTTAAGTGTTATTCAAAAGTCAACAATTTCGGCGAAGGGAGGGTGTTTCGGGTGGGTATTTCGGGTGGGTAGTGTTTCGGGTGGGTATTTTAATATTTAAGTATTTATAAAAAAATAATTTTTAAGTGTTATTAAAAAGTCAACAATTTCGGGCAAGGGAGGGTGTTTCGGGTGGGTAGTGTTTCGGGTGGGTAGGGGTGTTTGGCAAAAATTCCACTTTATTATTTATTAACTTTGTCACGTGTCTATATGTTATATGTGAGTGGATGTACGTGAACCAATAAGGAAAGTTTACTATTGATTATGATGTGACAAGTACTATTCATTAGCTTTGTTTTTTAACTTTAATAATTAATTAATTAATAATTAATAATAATAATAATAATAATTATTATTATTATATATATTTATTATTATATTATTATTATTATTCATTAACTTTGTCACGTGTCTATATGTTATATGTGAGTGGATGTACGTGAACCAAGGAAAGTTTACTATTGATTATGATGTGACAAGTACTATTCATTAGCTTTGTTTTTTAATATATAGGATAATATTATATATACATATTAATTGAAACTTATGATGAATAGTAAATAACATTTTTTAAGTATTTATTTGTTATTTTTAGTTATCAATACTAACCAATAAGATTTTTTAGTGTTTACTTTTATTGCTTATTTAATATGAGTTTTTAGTGTTAACTTTTTTATAAAATCCGGATCTATGTTTATTAATTTTTTTTAACATTCCAAGTTATTTGCTTGCGCGTTGTGATGGTACGTTATTGCGCGCATTAGATCGGTATCATTTCGATTCTTTACAATACCGGTATGATACATAGAAATCAACACATGTTTTACATAACCGAAAAAGATAAAAACGAACACAGTACTAGCACCAATGTTGTTCGTACGGCCCCGACCGGTTCAGAGTGTCACAGTACTGGTAACGTTATTCATTTTTCATCATAGATAGAGATGTATAAATGATTTTTTTTTTCAAAAACAAGGCCATAAAAATGATTGTAGCTAGGTACCGGTATCAATGTTCATGTTCGGTATGGCATGGTACCACTAAGATGTCAGTTTATCAAAAGAAAACACAATATAATCAAACTCATGTACCGAAAATGATGTTGTTCGGTACGATATGGTAGCGATACGGTGTCAATTTATTGAAAGAAAACAATAAAAAAATAATACCAGTACCGATACAGATGTTGTTCAGTCGGTTTCGGTTCAGTTTGGTATGATAGCACACGACACAATATTCGTTATCAATAAAATTTATGTCGCAATGTCGAAAAAAAATAAACACGGAATGCAAACCAACTGAACCAATATTACTGAACAACATCAGTACCGGTATCAATATTCGTTTTTATTGAAGTACCGGTATCGATATCTGTTTTTATTGTTTTCGATCGATATAAGGTTTTCTCTTCCGATTACTATAGGCTATTGGGGGTACCAGTACTGTAACGAAACAAACATATACCGACAGAATTCCCGTGAATTCCCGCCGCGAAGCGCAGGGGGAATCTAGCTAGTTATTAATAAAAAGAAAGCATTCCACGAAGACCTTTATGCTATAGGCTTTTATGTTTTATCATTAGAAATATTACTCTACTTTAGAAACGTCAATAGAATCCACCTTTTCTTAAAAAAGGAGAATAATGAGAAAAGATGGTGGGTATCCGATGACACAAATTGAGATTTTTTTTTGTTTCTTGGATGGTATTTAAAAAAAATACTTTAATAATTGATTAATATTTTACAAAAGAAAAAGTAAACGCCATTTTTAATAATATGTGCAGTCAACATGATTATTCTCCTAATTTTCCAAAAGGGAAAATTCATCCAACAAATAATTTATTTGGTATGTTATACTTGTAGGGAGAGGATCATGAGAAAACTACATCTAAATGAGAAAACTAACTAAAAAAACCTAAAAAAAAAGACATAAAACATACCAAAATTTTTTTTTACAATTTTTTATAAAAAAAATCACTACTTTTTATAAATAAAAAAATTTCAAAAAAAAAAAATGTTGTATTGCACATGTGCATTATATGTACTACACATGTGCACTATATCCGTAATAGTGCACATGTGTAATACAACAACAAAAAAATTATTTTTTTTTTGAAATTTTTTTTCCATGTATAAAAACTAGCGATTTTTTATAAAAAAAAAAAAATTGGTATGTTTTTTAGGTTTTTTTAGTTAGTTTTTTTGTTTTCTCATTTAAACTAGTTTTCTCATGATTTATCCCCTATACTTGTATATATCATATTTTATATTGTTGTGTTGTAAAAATTAAAGCTACAAACTTATACTTGTTGTGTATATACTAACAAAGACAAAAATATGGTATATTTACTAAATTGTTAATAACTATTGAATTAACCCTTGATTCTAAACATAAATTTTTATCGGGTGTTAGACGACTTTCCAAGATTAGAAAAGCCAATTTTGTAAAAGGGACATGTTAAGGGCTCAAGAGAAGCTCCGCTCTTTGGAAGTAGCATGTGTGACAATGTAAAGGTGCGTTAATCCTCTGGCTCATCAGACATTAGTTTCTTATTTATAAGGAAATAGCATCTAGAGGGTGGTCAAGGTGTTTTGCCATAATGCCTTCCTCCCGAGGGGCCTATGTTGGTTTCCAACAAATGTATGCCATTAAATGGGAAGAACGCCATTGTTCTAGAATTCGAACTCGCCACCAAGCGTTAAAAGGAAAAAAAACGAAATAGCATATGGGTTGATTATTGACTCCCACCTAAATTTTATATCAAAGGTTATTGACCCTCAGATACCAGATTCCACCAAAATGTATACAATTCTTCTATTTCAAACACACTACTTTTAGCAAAGATATCCCATTCATTTAACAACACTTTGAACACTTTTTGGTTCGTCATGAAGCTCTCATCATGGAGATCACAACCAAGTTAAACAATAATCATATGACTATCGAATAAAAACCACATTTTTCCGATTTTTCAGACATATAAAGCATTAATTGCACAAAAACATTGGCATTCAAGGGTTAGTCCAAACATTTTGTTTTTTTAACAGTTTAAATTACATTAAATCCGTCTTCGATGAGGCTCAACCTTTTATCTCAAGAGAAGCAACACCTTAACACCAATGATTTTTCTGTAAGATTAAATATATTATGGTTTAATATTTAATCATATAGCCATTATAATCATTTACATAATATAGATCAAAATATATAATAACCTATTAAATAATTAGTTGATAATTGTTGATGGACCATATTACCCTTATTAACTAATTAGGTTTCCTCCTGGGTGCTTATATAAGGAGAATTATGTAGAGGTCATTATGTTACATACTTAATCAGATAACCCAATCATAACATCATCATCATCGACCTCCTCTCCCATAACCGATTCCCTTGTCGGTTTTCTTAGTCACCATCATTAGTCAGCACCCTAAGGAGGAACCCGATCACACTGACAATTATGTCGAACACGATGGGATCATCTCTGACTGGATTCTCCACTGTACTGTCTGCTGTAACAGGTATGTTTTCATGTTTTCCCTCATGTGTAAACAGAACTGAACCAACATGTGGTATCAGAGCATATGTTGATTAGTTAGTTTTGTTTTGTATCCGAAAATCTGGATTAAATATGGAAAACAGACTTGAAAACCATAACATAATCCGTTTTCTGTCATCCGAAATATCATTCCGGATGCATCACGGATGAGGTTTTTCATATTACTGCATCCGAGATGCCATTCCGGATCAGACATTCATCCTTTATAACTGTACCGAAATCAAAAGTTCTGATTTCGGATGAATGTTTGAATTTTCTGATTTAGGGTTCATCATGAGTTCTTAATTAAATTCGAAAAAATCCTTTAGTTTTGGAATGAATTCGGATTATTGGGTGTTTTTGTTCCTGTTTGATCCATTTTATCTACTTAAATTTTCGAAAATATGTTTTTCTATTAATGGATATAATTTTCGAAATAAACAGATAAATATAATTAATATTTAAACAGGAAACTTAATCCCATAATCCCTAAGATTTCGGATTTAAATCTTATCATTATTAACTGCCTAAATTAAGGATGTGACAACTTGAGGAACACATTACGGATGATCATTTCGGATCTCATTTCGGACTAAGCGTCTATCACGGATCAACAACTAACTGTTCATTCCGGATGAACATTCCGGATGAGCATCTGTTTTGTCCATTACGGATCAATATCTGCCTGATCATTACGGACCATCACAGATCATTTCGGACTAAGCATTATCATCCGAAATCATCCGAAATGATCCGACTTACGCGTCTTGAACACATCCGAAATCATTCGAAATCACTCATCTCGGACAATCCGAGATCATTCGAAATCATTCATTTCGGATGCATACAAGACATAAACCATCCGAAATCATGAGTGTTCATAAAATTTCAAGACTTATTTGAAATCCTATTACTTTATTAAGCAGTTCGATCCGCGCTAACGGGTGGTTTGCTATTAAATAATTGGTTTTTTGCAATTACTTAATTAGTTAATCAGAATCAGATAATGCTTTACAAAACCAAAATGGCTTAACTTGAATGAGCTTCTGATGTATCATTTCTGGCCAAAGCTGATTTGATACATCTACTTGTCATTCAAGTATTACGAAAGCTATGTTAAGTGTGCATCATAAACATGAATGTCTTAATATCTGGCCAAAGCTCATTTAATTCTTTCATAGATGGCATACTTAACAAGTGCATAACTAAAGTGATTGTCTCAATTTCTGGCCAAAGCTGATTTGTTACAACCATTTTGCACATATGCTTAAATGATTACACTTCTGGCCAAAGCTGATTTGTCTTCTTTTAAGTAGAATTTTTAACTAAGTCTATTATTTTGATGTTAGTAATAGACAATATCACAGCTTCATAATGTAAACTGGTCATTATTTATGCCTGCCTTAGTTTAACATGCCCTTAGATCACATTAGAACTTCTTCCTAAGTATCATAACTTGCTCATCTTATTTCCACTATCAGCACCAAATCAGGGGATTCCACCTTTGACTGGTGATAACTTTGCTGCATGGAAGGATGCCCTCATGCTTACACTTAGATTGCTGGACTTTGATTATACTCGAAGAGAGAATAAGCCAGCGGACCTTACCACTCAGAGTACTGCTGCTGAGCAGATAGTTCATGAAAAATGGACTAGGTGTAACCGCATGTCTCTCATGTTCATGAAGCAATCCATCAGTAATGCAATCAGAGGAGCCATTCCTGATTCTGAAGATGCTAAAACCTACTTGGAACATGTGGAGGCGCAGTTCAAAGGGACGTCTAAAGCACACGCTAGTACCCTTATCCTCAAGCCGGTGACAACTAAGTATGATGGGAGGAGCGGCATTCGCGAGCACATCATGATGATGAATGACATGGCCAATAAGCTGAAGGGGCTGGAAATGGAGATCAGTGATGGTTTCCTTGTTCATTTTATCATCACTTCGCTTCCTTCATCCTTTGAAGCATTCAAGATCAATTACAACACTCAGAAGGACAAATGGACGATGAGTGAGCTGGTCGATATGTGCGTACAGGAGGAAGAGCGTATGAGGATGGATCGCCCTATTGATGTTGCAAACTTCACCACCTCCAACTCTAAGAAAAGGAAGAACAATCATCAGAGAAAGGATGCTTCAAAAGTCCAAAGGCCTAATCCTAATACAAGTGCACCCTACAGCTCTAAGAACTCCTTAGGCAGAATCCGCCGCAAGTTCTATAAAAAGGCAGGACATATGCAGAAGGAATGCCCTGACTTTAAGGAGTGGCTGGCTAAGAAAGGTAACGATTATTTTATGATACTTGAGTCCTATAATTTAAGTGTTCCTGCTAATTCTTGGTGGTTTGATTCTGGTTCTATGGTTCATGTTACCAATTCAACTCAGGGATTCCTTTCAATCCAGAAGCTGGAAAGAAACCAAAGAACGCTTAAGGTTGGGGATGATCGAGAATTAGAAGTGAAGGCCATTGGAACATTACAATTAGTTATGAAAACTGATTTATGTATTAAACTTTATGATACCTTATATGTTCCTGAGGTAACTCGGAATCTTGTATCAGGACCAAAGTTAGACATGGACGGTTTTATTGTTTCCCATGGTCATCGCAAACTCTCTATCCTCTATGATTCTGTTCTTTATGGTACTGGTATTCTGGATGGTGGTCTCTATAGATTAGAACTAGATGATGGCTTTTTAAAATCTTTGTTGTCATATAACATTAATGAATCACTCATAAAGATGAAAGAGAAACGAGACTTAGAGACTTCATCCATGTTGTGGCATCAGCGTTTAGGCCACATTTCAAAAGAACGATTAAATCGTCTTGTAAAGAATGAAGTCTTACCTCCTCTCGATTTCTCTGATTGTGGAACATGTGTCAAATGTCTTAAATGTAAAATGACATTAGCGAATAAGAAAGGTGTCACTAGGAGTCCTAATTTATTAGAACTCATTCACACTGACATTAGTGGTCCCTACCAAATCGTTGGCATAACAGGACATACTTCATTTATCACTTTCATTGATGATTATTCTCGTTACATGTACTTGTATCTAATTAAGGAGAAATATGAATCTCTTACAACTTTTAAAGATTATAAGGCTGAAGTTGAAAAGCAATTGGATCGTCAGATTAAAGTTGTGAGATCAGATAGAGGCGGTGAATATTATTGTAACAACCCTCGGTAAAACCAACACTCTCATAATATTTCGACACCCCATTATATTGTAAAATGTTCCCATATATCTTATATTACACCCCGTATGTGAAAACCGAGCCCGAAATAGGTTATAATATATAAAATAAATTAAAAATCTGAAAGTGTAAGTTGAGGCGGGCCGCGTAGGACCTCACCTCAAGATTACACGGGCCGCGCGGACTCATAAAAAGCGGATACATCCAGTGCTGACACGTGTCGACATCGTGTCAAGCCTAGTGGTGATCCGGACTAGCTATAGGTTGACCGTGTGTTGACGCGGGCCGCGTAAGGCTTAGCCTTACCTTACGCGGGCCGCCTGGAAGTCTGATATCACAACTATAAATAGCAGGCATCAGTTTTCGATTTCCGTCACTCATTCACACTTCTCAATCTCGAATTCTGAAAGTATTAAGCATTATAGTCGGGTACTATACCCCTAATTAGCGAGGTTCTGGTCCATTGTAAGTATTATAACCCCAGTTTCATAATAGTTACGCTGCCCGATTGATTTAGGGTTCCGTAACAACTGTCGTGGTTCTGCCCGACGTAGTTGTTGGAATGCCGTCTCGGGGAGGGTATTATTAATATTTTCAAAGGGTTATGATACTAACCAATGTACATTTGTATAAATTATAGATTATACCCAGGAAACCCTTACGAAAAGCCTAAGACAGCAATGTGAGTAATCTCCTTTTTATTAATAGTTTTTACAAAACCTTAATTATTTTACAATGCAATTAAGCAGTGATTGAGTCTTTGTAGTTCTTCAATTACTGCCGGTATTTGGGGTTTTGTATACAAAATTTATTACTTGCGAGTAGTAAGTCGGAACGACAGTACGTTACCATTGGACGACGAGTAGCCAATGTGTAATATGACCCACAAGTCAAGGATTGACAGTCTTGATTGAGTAATTGGGTAGAAATAAACAATGTGATCGCTCTCAATACTGTGTTAATTGATAAAATGTTTCTTGATTAAACTGGGATTCACTCACCAGTATTTCCCGCTGACAAAATATTTTTAAAACATGTTTCAGGAAACACAATGTGAAAGCCAATTGGGAAAAAGCCAGCTCGAGAGCACTGACAGCTTGGAAAATAAGTGCCTATAAAAGTTATCTAAGAAACAATGTTTTAATTTAAATAAAATAGGGTTTGTCCCTATAAATGTATTGTAATAAGAAACTTGGGTTTTGCCCATGTTATTATTAATATCAAATATGGTGGTTTTACTCTGATAAACATTTCCTAACTACGGTCCTGATGTAAATTCCGCTGCGAGATTAAACAAACTGATACCACCAAACTCTGAGCTCGCGTCCGCCCGTTCCCGGGAATCAGGGATCGGGGGTTGCGACTGAAGGTGGTATCAGAGCCTAGCCACTGGTCTGAGCCAAAGAAGTGTTCTGCTGACACTTAAATTTTATATTTTGAGTTAGGAAATAAATTACGGAAATACGTGCATAACTGTATTTATTTGTTATGTGTTATTTGACTATTTGTTAGTTTTCAGTATGAGTGATCAAGGACCATCAGATGTGAATCGTCAGTTAGATGATTCACCTAGGAGTGAAGGTACATCATCACAGCCTGCCCTTTCGGGGTATTCTGCTGATCAGGAAGAGGGAATATTTGCTTTTAGAGCTCAATCTGAAGAACCATTTCCTACTAAGAAACGAGGATGGTTCAGTAAAGAATCTTTTGCTCGTAGGAAGAGAATGCGAAAACTACAACAGCAAAGGGCTTTAGCAGCCATTAAGCGAGAAACAGATGCCCATACTCAGGATATGCTTAATAGAAGCCTAGCTAATTTCCATATTCTAGCTACAACTGCTGCTGACCCAGGTCTGGAACAATTAGTAGCCCCACAACCACAAAACCCAGAACAACCCATGGAAATAGAAAATTAGGAAAACCAAGTGGAGATGCACGACTTTAACCCAGAAGAAATCCCAAGGGTGCCTGCACCGAATCCCCTAGACCCGAATTATGACCCCTGGTGGGACAACAATAGGGACTTTGTGCAACGTTACCCTATTCAGGATTATCCACCCATACAAAACATAGAAGCTTACCCAGGTATGGACCCTTTAGATCCCTATTACCAAAATGATTATATTAGGGAGATATTAGAGGATCCTTACCAATTTCAGGAACTGTCACCCCCATATCAGGAAAATGTACCCCAGATTCCAAACCCAGTCCGAGAACCTGCACCCCCAATGAGTGCAGAAAACGTTCAAGAACTTAGGACTTTCGGGGAGGAAATTTTAGAAAGCAGTGAGAGAATACGTCAGGTGGGAGAGCGTCTCGTATGGAAATACGATGAACGTAATATGGATTTTTGGATAAATCCATATCCGTGAATGAGATGGTGAAACGATGGTAGTAATAATAATATAATAAAAATAAAATAAAATATGTGTGTACGGATGCATATTACTATTTTATTTATGTTGGTAGTGTAATCTTTATTTCTGTACTAGTGTGTAATAGACGCATAGTATATGAAAAAGAGTATAGTCGCAATGATCGACGGTTTTGGTTAAATTGCGTGTCATGTGATTAATTATATTACCTATTATTTGTGATATTAATATTGGATAAATGTTTAAAATTCAGATGGCCGACGAAGGAAATCAAGGAAATCTGAATAACGATAACCAAAGTAACATTAACGTGGTTAATGAGAATCCAAGCATCAATAACAATAACAATCAAGTGGACAATAGTGCTATCCAACATACAGTGGCACAGGGAATTATAGATGCTATGCCATTTATTCTTCAAACTGTTAAGGATGCTGATAATAAAAGTAAACATAGCAGTAAGCGACCGATTGAACCAGAAAACAGCGTGAACAATGGACCTATACTTCAAATGCCTATTCCTAAAAGAAGAAGAACCGTGCCTAACGGTTGTTCTTATAAAGAATTTTGGTCTTGTAAACCAATGGAATTCTTGGGCAATGAAGGGGCCATTGCAACTCTACGGTGGATAGAAAAGACTGAGGCAGTCTTAAGGATAAGCAAGTGTGCTGAAGAAGACAAAATACTGTTTGCTTCTAATCTGTTTAAGAATGCAGCACTAGAATGGTGGAACACTATCCTCCAGACAAGAGGAAGTAATAGGACTTACAATATGGAATGGGAAGAATTTAAAAACAAAGTAGAAAGGAAATTCTGCCCACCCAATGAGAAAAAACAGATAGCAAACAAATTCCTAAACCTTAGGATGACTGGTGTGGATAGTAAGGGATACACTAAAATATTCTTTGAATATGCTAGAATAGTGCCAACTCTTGCTTCCCCAGAACCAGTGTTAATCTCCCGTTATATTTTGGGATTAATTGGAGAAATAAGACATGTAATCAAGGCAGCTAGACCCCAAACCATAGAAGAAGCTGTAGAATTAGCCAATACCTTGACTGATGAATTAGTCCGTACCCGAGAAGAGGATCAAAAGAGAAACCTAACCCAGAAATTGACTCAAGAATTCCGTTCTGGAAATTTTAACTGTGGGAGAAATGTAGGTTCTACCTCTGCACCCTACTGTAGGAATTGCAAAAGAAAGCATTCAAGAAGATGCTCTGTGTACTGTAACTTTTGCAAAATATCGGGACACAAGGAGGAAGATTGCAGGAAGAAAAACAACAAGATATGCTACAACTGTAGAGAACAAGGTCACATCAAGCCAAACTGCCCAAAATTAGCCCCAGCTACAGATAACAAGAATACTAAAAATGCTAGAGCATTTGTTCTGACTGCAGATGAGGCCAAATTGATTCCAGATGTCATAGCTGGTACGTTTTTAGTTAATGATGTTTTTGCTAATGTATTATTTGACTCTGGTGCAAACCAAAGTTTTATTAATACATTGTTTTGCAAATTTCTAAATCAGTCATTAACTAAACTTCCACTAGAATGCTTAGTAGAGACAGCTAATGGAGAAACCGTTAGGATTTCTGAAATCTTGCAGGGAGCAAGAATAGAAATTTCAAATCAGAAATTTATTGCAAATCTTTATCCCATGAATCTAGCAGGATTTGATGTTGTTTTAGGAATGGATTGGTTAATGGCCAATAAAGCCAATATTTTATGTGATCAAAAGTTAGTTCAAGTAAATTCACCAAAAGGTAAAACGATCACAATTAAAGGAGATAAACTTTCTAGGTTCACTAAGTTCATCTCTGCAATGAAAACTGCAAGTTGTATAAGAAAAGGTTCTATAGTGTATTTGATTTCTATAATCACTAACATTAAAGGAAAAGAACTAAAATATATTCCAGTAGTATCTCAGTTTTCAGATATATTTCCAGAAGAATTGCCAGGGCAACCTCCAGACAGAGAAGTTGAATTCAGAATCCATTTAATACCAGGAACATCACCAATTGCCAAAACACCTTATCGTTTAGCACCTGCAGAAATGCAAGAATTAAAGAAACAACTAGATGAATTGTTAGAAAAAGGATTTATACGGCCAAGTTCGTCGCCATGGGGAGCGCCGATGTTGTTTGTTAAAAAGAAGGATGGATCAATGCGTATGTGCATTGATTACCATGAATTAAACAAAGTCACGATTAAGAATCGGTACCCATTACCGAGAATCGATGATTTGTTTGATCAGCTACAAGGAGCTCGATTTTTCTCTAAGATCGATTTAAGGTCAGGATATCATCAATTAAAGGTACAGGAAGATGATATTCCTAAAACCGCATTTAGAACAAGGTATGGTCATTATGAATTTACTGTCATGCCATTTGGTTTAACCAATGCCCCAGCTGCATTTATGGACATGATGAACCGAATATGTAAGCCATATTTGGATAAATTCATAATTGTATTTATAGATGATATTCTAATTTACTCTAAGAGTAAAGAAGATCATGCAAGGCATTTACACGCACTTTTAAGTTTGTTAAGAAAGGAAAAGCTTTATGCTAAGTTTTCTAAGTGCGAATTTTGGTTAGAACAGGTACAATTCCTTGGACACCTAGTCAATCATGAAGGAATTCATGTAGATCCAACAAAGATTGAGGCAATTACTAAATGGAAAACTCCTGAATCACCAACCGAGGTTAGAAGTTTCTTAGGATTAGCCGGTTATTATAGAAGATTTATTAAAGATTTTTCTAGAATAGTCATTCCCTTAACCAAGTTAACTTGTAAATCTGTTAAGTTTGAATGGGGATTAAAACAAGAAGAAGCATTTAGAATTCTTAAGCAAAGATTAACCCATACACCCATATTAGCATTACCAGAAGGAAATGAAGACTTTGTAGTCTATTGTGATGCTTTTAGATTAGGTTATGGATGTGTATTGATGCAACGTCATAAGGTTATAGCTTACGCATCTAGACAACTTAAGAATCATGAAGAGAATTATTCAACTCATGATTTAGAGTTAGGAGCTATAAGTTTTGCTCTTAAGATTTGGAGACATTACCTTTATGGTAGTAAGTTTACCATATTTACTGATCACAAAAGTTTAAGGTATGTTTTCGGGCAGAAAGAGTTGAATATGAGACAAAGACATTGGATGGAATTTCTTAGTGACTACGACTGTGATATCCAGTATCATGAAGGAAAAGCAAATGTAGTGGCAGATGCTTTAAGCCGAAAGTATCATGAAAAGCCAAAAAGGATACGTTCTCTTAAATTAAATCTACAGATAGATTTAAATAATCAAATAAGAGAAGCACAAGAATCAGTAATCAAGGAAGATACTGAAAAGCTAAAAGGTATGCTAAACGAATTGAAACAAGGAACAAATGGAATTTGGAGATTTCATGAAAAGAGAATGTGGATACCTAAATTAGGAAACCTACGTAATCGTATATTAGAAGAAGCCCATAAATCTAAATATACAATGCATCCAGGAAGTGATAAAATGTACCAGGATTTAAGGAAAAATTTCTGGTGGATAGGAATGAAAAAGGACATAGCAGTCTATGTTTCTAAATGTTTAACTTGCTCACAAGTTAAAGCTGAACATCAGAAACCTTCAGGTTTGTTACCGCAATTAGAAATGCCAATATGGAAATGGGAATTTATAACAATGGATTTTGTTACTAAATTACCCAAAACTAGGAAAGGAAATAATACAATCTGGGTGATTGTAGATAGGCTAACCAAGTCAGCTCGTTTTCTACCAATGAAAGAAACAATTAGTATGGAACAATTAGCTAAGTTATATGTAAATGAAATTGTTTCTTTACATAGCATTCCTTTATCAATTGTTTCTGATAGGGATAGTCGATTTACCTCTCATTTTTTGTCAAGTTTCCAAAAGGCAATGGGAACCAAGTTAAGATTAAGCACAGCCTATCACCCACAAACGGATGGAAAGTGAAAGAACAATTCAGACAATGGAAGATATGCTTAGAGCTTGTGTAATTGATTTTGGAGGTAATTGGGACGATCACTTACCTTTAATAGAAATTTCTTATAATAATAGTTATCACACAAGTATCAATGCTGCACCATTCGAAGCACTTTATGGAAGAAAGTGTCGAACCCCAGTCTGTTGGGCATAAATTGGGGAAAAGCAACTATCTGGACCTGAGATAGTACAAGAAACAACTGACAAGATTATTCAAGTCAAGGAACGAATGAAAGCAGCACATGATAGACAAAAGAGTTATGCTAATAACCGACGTAAGCCGTTGGAATTTCAAGTAGGAGATAAAGTATTGTTGAAAGTCTCTCCTTGGAAAGGAGTAGTAAGATTCATAAAAAGGGGAAAGCTAAGTCCCAGGTATGTTGGACCTTTTAAAATTATTAGAAGAATAGGACCTGTAGCCTATCAGCTAAAACTGCCAGAGGAAATGGCAGGAATACATGATGTGTTTCATGTATCAAACCTCAAAAAGTGTTTAGCTGATCAATCACTGATAGTACCTCTTAAGGATATAGAGGTAAATGAACAACTCAAGTTTATAGAAAGACCTCTACAGATTGAAGACAGAAAAGTCAAGAATCTCAAACACAACAGGCTTGTTCTAGTCAAAGTAAAGTGGGATTCCAAAAGAGGACCTGAGTATACATGGGAACTCGAGTCAGAAATGCAAAAGAAATATCCGCATTTATTTCAGTAGATCTCGAGGACGAGCTCTAAATTAAGGTGGGGAGAATGTAACAACCCTCGGTAAAACCAACACTCTCATAATATTTCGACACCCCATTATATTGTAAAATGTTCCCATATATCTTATATTATACCCCGTATGTGAAAACCGAGCCCGAAATAGGTTATAATATATAAAATAAATTAAAAATCTGAAAGTGTAAGTTGAGGCGGGCCGCGTAGGACCTCACCTCAAGCTTACGCGGGCCGCGCGGACTCATAAAACGCGGATACATCCAGTGCTGACATGTGTCGACATCGTGTCAAGCCTAGTGGTGATCCGGACTAGCTATAGGTTGACCGTGTGTTGACGCGGGCCGCGTAAGGCTTAGCCTTACCTTACGCGGGCCGCCTGGAAGTCTGATATCACAACTATAAATAGCAGGCATCAGTTTTTGATTTCCGTCGCTCATTCACACTTCTCAATCTCGAATTCTGAAAGTATTAAGCATTATAGTCGGGTACTATACCCCTAATTAGCGAGGTTCTGCTCCATTGTAAATATTATAACCCCAGTTTCGTAATAGTTACGCTGCCCGGTTGATTTAGAGTTCCGTAACAACTGTCGTGGTTCTGCCCGACGTAGTTGTTGGAATGCCGTCTCGGGGAGGGTATTATTAATATTTTCAAAGGGTTATGATACTAACCAATGTACATTTGTATAAATTATAGATTATACCCAGGAAACCCTTACGAAAAGCCTAAGACAGCAATGTGAGTAATCTCCTTTTTATTAATAGTTTTTACAAAACCTTAATTATTTTACAATGCAATTAAGCAGTGATTGAGTCTTTGTAGTTCTTCAATTACTGCCGGTATTTGGGGTTTTGTATACAAAATTTATTACTTGCGAGTAGTAAGTCGGAACGACAGTACGTTACCATTGGACGACGAGTAGCCAATGTGTAATATGACCCACAAGTCAAGGATTGACAATACTGATTGAGTAATTGGGTAGAAATTGTAACACCCCAAAACCCGAATGTTATGTTCGTTAAATGTTATGCTATGGTACATTAAGAAATATATGACTAGGTTATTTACCTAATAAAGTGTATGATAAAAACTATTTAGAAGATGAAAGTTGTGCCAAACATGAGTAAGTAATAAACATGAGGGGCCAAAGTTGAAAAAGGGGAAAGTTATGTTTTAAAAACAAAACAAACACACACACAACACACACATCGTGTGTGTTCTAGATCGATCAGGGGAACACCCCCATGAACCAAACCCTAGTTCTAACATAGTCATCAAATTGAGGAGTCAAACGAAGCTCAAATTCATAACCAAACACGGATTAATGATCACCTTCACAAGGGGATCGTAAGGTATGTCTTAGATTCGAGATTGGTGATGATGCACGAAATGGGTTATGTTGTAAATCTCGAATTTGTATGAAATTGAGCATGAGTATGTGTTAGATTCATCATTTGGAACATGGATTATGCATGAATTAGGTTAATTTGATGTTTAAGGGTGAAACCCATTAGTTATGGTAAGAATGATGATTTGAATCATCATCCATGTCTAATTCTTGTGGAATGTTGATGTATTTTTATTTGTATGATGGATTCTTGTTAGAGGAATTAAAAGAAATGTGATACTAGTATGTTTGATGTTCATGCATGTATGATCCATGTTGGTTAGAAGGAAGAAATTGATGAATTATGTATAAGATTAGAAGAATATGCATAAATTAGTTGTACATGGTGCTAAGATAGTGGTACGCACACCAAGTGTTTGATGAAATGCCTAGGTGAGCTTAATAGATGAAATTGTATGTAAGTAAAAGATGATATGTATATAGTGATGTCCGTATAGTCGATTATAATGTTACGGGTATATAATGAAAAGTCAAAAGTTAAAGTAAATGGACCGTTGACTTCTAAAAGTCAACTGTCATGTGGTCATAATTGTAAGACTAAAGTAAGTTATATGATGCGTGTTAGACGTATGTGTGTCTAATGCGATGACATTACGGACTCCACGAGTTGGAAATGATATGAATTTGGTTACATGTATTATGCTTGTTAGTTGTGACTAAAGAAAGTCAAATGTGAAATATGCGATTACTATGATCGTTAACATGTACAATTGTGTATGCTAATGTGAATATGATTTGGTGACATGAAAGTATAGGAATCATGTCGAGAAGGACTCAAGCATGAAAGGCTAACGGGTCAAAAGGAGGCAAGATAACGGACACGAACTCGGACGCACGAGGTAAGTGATTTCTGTAATCACTTCGTAGTACAAGTAAGTAATGAAGTGTTGTAATGAATTAAACCTGATGTTCGAGGTCAAATATGTGTTTAAGGTCTTTCGTCGTAAATGATGGGTTAATGTTGACCAAAATGCCCTTGATGGGTATTTTGGGGTAAACGATCTTAAAAGTAGCTTAGAAACAAGTTTTCGATTAGTGTAACGTTTTGGACAAGTATGGTAGTAGGGATGATGGTTTGGTTAGTCATAGACCAAATTAATGCGTGAATACCCTTAACGGGTCGAAATGAGCATATGAATGATAATGTATTAAAAGGATGCAAGATATCCAAGAGTTCAGTAATTTATGATAGACGTCATGGATATCATTATGTGTATAAGAGGATATGGTAAAACGAACAAGTTACGTTGACGAATGCATGAACGGGTCAAGGTTGGGAAAAAGGGTAATAAGCCGAAGAGATAAAAGTCTGAGATTTTGTTAATCCGGATGTCGGTCCTTAACTCCAAAAGATGGAGAATTAAATTACGGACGCGTAGGAAAAAGAATCGGGTAAAACGGACCAATAAAGAAGAAGTTATGACCGTTTCCGTGAAACGCGGACGTGCTGAAATCTGCAGCACTGCAGCAACAAACATTCTGTTTGTTTGATGGCGTCGCGCTACGCGACGGGGTGGCTATTTGTCGAAAGTTGCTTGTTAGCTCCGTTTTGTATCGGGAACTCGTTTAAACGCGTTTTAAGTCGCGTATAACTAGTTTAACTCATGTTTTATGACCATTAGGGTAAGCGTATGTGTGAATGTGTAAAGGTGGGATGACATGATCGTGCGTGACGATATAGGTATGTTGGTTCCCCTTGGGATCCCATAGCCCAGGTAAGAATCCCACCTTAGGTTCCATTTAGGAACCTTAAAGCGGGATCCCATAGCCCAGGTAAGAATCCCACCTTAGGTTCCATTTATGAACCTTAAAGCGGGATCCCATAGCCCAGGTAAGAATCCCACCTTAGGTTCCATTTATGAACCTTAAAGCGGGATCCCATAGCCCAGGTAAGAATCCCACCTTAGGTTCCATTTATGAACCTTAAAGTGGGATCCCGTACCCCAGGTAAGAATTATTAATTTAACTCTCATTGGCAAATATGCAATGATGTGGGAAAGGTTTGTATGCATGTAGATGTGTATGTATGTATGTGTAAAGATATGTACGAGGGTATGTATGTATGCAATGATGTGGGAAAGGTTTGTATGCATGTAGATGTGTATGTATGTATGCGTAAAGATATGTACGAGGGTATGTATGTATGCAATGATGTGGGAAAGGTTTGTATGCATGTAGATGTGTATGTATGTATGTGTAAAGATATGTACGAGGGTATGTATGTATGCAATGATGTGGGAAAGGTTTGTATGCATGTAGATGTGTATGTATGTATGCGTAAAGATATGTACGAGGGTATGTATGTATGCAATGATGTGGGAAAGGTTTGTATGCATGTAGATGTGTATGTATGTATGTGTAAAGATATGTACGAGGGTATGTATGTGTGTAATGATGTAGGAAAGGTTTGTATGTATGTATGTATAAAGGCATGTATGAGTGTATGCACGTATGTAAAGTTGTAGGGAAAAGATGTACGTATGTAGATATGTATGTGAGTACGTATGTAAGCATGATTTAGAGACGATGAGGGTTAACGTTATTAATGGTGTACCTCGAGAATGAAAAGTAATGCAGGTACATTATTGAAGCCTTACCAGGAAATGGATATGCAGATGAAATGCTTAAAGCTTAAAAGATGACGAAGTGTGAAGTGTACGCGAATGAACTTTGTTTCTTTAATGCGTGCTAATGTTATGAATGCATGTGGTGAATGCAGGTTGTACGGATAATGAGCGATTATCAGAAGGATTAGGGATTGAAGACCGAGCCACTAGAGAGATTGTACAGGGACGTTGAATGTAAAATGTAGTAAACGTAAGCTATGTTTTTAATTAGTAAATAAGAGGATGACAGATTTATGAATAAGAATTATGTCAAAGTTAAATTTTAAATAAGTTGAGGTATTTATAATGAAAGAAATTTTATGGTTCGTGTTTCCGCTGCGACTTTTGCCATGTAGTATTTAGGGTGTAACAGAAATAAACAATGTGATCACTCTCAATACTGTGTTAATTGATAAAATGTTTCTTGATTAAACTGGGATTCACTCACCAGTATTTCCCGCTGACAAAATATTTTTAAAACATGTTTCAGGTAACACAATGTGAAAGCCAACTGGGAAAAAGCCAGCTCGAGAGCACTGACGGCTTGAAAAATAAGTGGCTATAAAAGTTATCTAAGAAACAATGTTTTAATTTAAATAAAATAGGGTTTGTCCCTATAAATGTATTGTAATAAGAAACTTGGGTTTTGCCCATGTTATTATTAATATCAAATATGGTGGTTTTACTCTGATAAACATTTCCTAACTACAGTCCTGATGTAAATTCCGCTGCGAGATTAAACAAACTGATACCACCAAACTCTGAGCTCGCGTCCGTCCGTTCCTGGGAATCAGGGATCGGGGGTTGCGACAATTATGGAAGACATACTGATGTGGGTCAAGCACCTGGTCCATTTTATGAGTTTTGTAAGGGCCAGGGGATAGTGAACCAATACACCATACCTGGTACACCTCAGCAGAACGGTGTCGCTGAAAGAAGAAACCGTACCCTTATGAACATGGTGCGCAGTATGCTAGCCAACACTAATTTACCATTATTTCTCTGGACTGAAGCATTAAAAGCAGCTGTTCATATACTCAATAGAGTTCCTTCTAAGTCTGTCCCTAAAACTCCTTATGAACTTTGGACAGGTAGGAAACCGAGTCTTAAATATATGAAAGCATGGGGTTGTATTGCTGAAGCAAAACTTTACAATCCTTTCCTAAGGAAACTTAACCCTAAAACAGTTACCTGTTTCTTTATTGGGTATCCTGAAAACTCAAAGGGTTATCGTTTCTATTGTCCTTCTCATGTCACCCGTATTGTTGAAACCAAGCGTGATGCGTTCCTGGAGGATTTCAAGGTCAGTGGGAGCAGTACCAACCCTTACGAAGAATTGCAAGAAGTACAAGACGCGGGGGTGAGAGACTCGTCGCTTACCATTACTCCGATTACTCCTCTTGTACCCAATGCAACTACTGTACCTGAAGCTACTGCACCAACTGCAAATTTACCTCTACAATCAGAACCCATTATACCTAATGACGAAGGCACATCAAACGCTCATAACCAAGACAACTCTGAACCCGATAATCCACTCAGGAGGTCATCTAGGCAAAGAAGGCCTACTAATTGGGATGATTATGTTACCTACCTGACTGAAATGGATCCCGGAAAGCTCAATGATCCTATCTCTTACAATGAAGCCATTAGCAGTGATCAGTCTTCTGAATGGAATAAAGCAATGATTGAAGAGCTTGAATCCATGAAGAAAAATGACGTTTGGGATTTGGTAGAATTACCCAACGGTGTGAAACCCGTATGATGTAAATGGGTGTTCAAAACAAAACTGGATCCGAATGGTAACGTTGAACGCTACAAAGCGAGATTAGTTGCAAAGGGCTACACTCAGAAATAGGGAATTGATTATCAAGAGACGTTTTCACCTGTCTCTCGTAAAGATTCATTAAGGATCGTCATGGCCCTAGTAGCTCATTTTGATTTAGAGTTACATCAGATGGACGTTAAAACCGCTTTCCTTAACGGAGACTTGGACGAAGATGTTTACATGAAACAACCTGAAGGCTTTAAACCTGAAGGTCAGGAGCATCTAGTCTGTAAGTTGAAGAAATCCATTTACGGGTTAAAACAAGCATCACGTCAGTGGTACCTCAAGTTTGATGAAGTCATGAAGAAACAAGGTTTTATGAAGAATCAAGTGGATCAATGCACCTACCTCAAGATGAGTGGGAGCAACTTTACTATACTTGTCCTTTACGTAGATGATATTCTATTGGCAAGTAATAGTTTAGACATGTTGCATGAGTCGAAGCGGTTACTCTCGCATAACTTCGACATGAAGGATCTCGGAGATGCTTCTTACGTCATTGGCATCGAAATTCACCGAGATAGACACAAAGGGATCTTAGGATTGTCCCAAAAGGCTTATATAGATCGTGTCCTTACACGTTACAACATGCAACAGTGCAAACCCTCCGTCGCTCCAGTAGTTAAAGGAGATGTTTTCGGTTCATTCCAGTGTCCGACAACAGAGGTTGAGAAGGAGCAAATGAGCCAGATACCTTACGCGTCAGTAGTCGGGAGCTTGATGTATGCTCAAGTCTGTACTCGCCCAGATATCGCTTATATTGCTGGAATGCTAGGCCGTTATCAGACTAATCCTGGCCTAGATCACTGGAAAGCAGCTAAGAAGGTACTTCGATATCTGCAAGGGACGAAAGACTATAAACTGACTTATAGAAGAAGTGATCATTTAGAAGTGGTGGGCTATTCTGATTCTGACTTTGCAAAATGCAAAGATGACAAGAAATCCACTTCGGGCTATATCTTTATGTTAGCAGGCGGCCCTATCTCATGGAAGAGTCATAAACAACAGTTGACCACAACTTCCACAATGATGGCATAGTACATTGTTGTTTATAACGCAACCTGTCATGGAATGTTGCTTAGAAATCTGATCACTGGACTCAAAATCGTTAATTCCATTTCTAGACCATTGAAGCTTTATTGTGATAATTCAGCTGCCGTTAGTTTCTCGAACAGTAACAGTTCGATTGGAGCTGGTTTATATCTCGATACAAAATATATGTTCGTACGAGAATGAGTTGAGGAAAATAATCTTTGTATTGAGTATATTAGTACTAAAGATATGCTTGCGGATCCGATGACTAAAGGTCTCCCTCCTAAGGTTTACGAAGAACATGTTCGGAATATGGGATTTAGTAAAGACCTTATTTGAGCATATTGTACTAGCTTATGTTTTATGTTAATGAAATTTCCCCAGTTTGATTTTGTATGTCTCTTAGAATATGTTCAACCGGTATAATGGCATATAGACAAATGAAGTTACAAATCAAACAAAGGGCTTATTCGTATTTTGATCATGACGATTAGGTTTTAAATTAAGGCTATAGTATGACTAATGGGGGTCCTGAGTCGCATAATGATTCAACGGCTGTATTTCTCTGCTATAGTACTTGTTTAAGGCTAAAATGAGTGTTAACTCCTGATCAGGCTTATCTAATACTCATGGTAAATGATTACTCGGCTAAGTGGGAAAATGTAAGATTAAATATATTATGGTTTAATATTTAATCATATAGCCATTATAATCATTTACATAAGAGTTAACTGCCATTTTCGTCCCTGTGGTTTGGTCACTTTGGCCATTTCAGTCCATTTTTAAAAAATGCGCCATTTTCCTCCCCGACGTTCTGGAAAGGTATTTCAGTCCAAAAATCATAACCCAGTTAAGTCAGTTTGTAAATAAGGACTGATTGTGTAAATTTGTAACATAAAGGACCATTTAAGGAAAATGGCGCATTTTTGAAAAATGGACTGAAATGGCCAAAGTGACCAAACCACAGGGACGAAAATGGTACCAGTTCGTCTCTCTATCTAAACCACCACCACCACCATCACCTTCACCTCCACCGCCGTCGCACCAGTTCCCACCACCGCCACCACCTGTTCTATCTCTACTCTCTCCACCACCTGCATCACTAGTTCCCACCTTACCTGCATACTCACCACCGCCGCCGGAACCGGAGCTCCGGTGGTCACCACCGCCGCCGCCGGAACCTTCATCACCACTGCCGCCGCCTGCAACTCACCGGAAAAACGGCACCCCCACCGTCGCCGGTTCTCTCTCACGTTGATGGTGGTGCAGCCGCCACATTCATTCCCCAACATTCTCTTGCTGACCATGCGTGACATCATCAATCATCATCCCATCGTTCCCAGCTTCAAAGTTTAAAGCCGGAATTGATTCCGACGAACATTTAACCGGAGAACTTTACTTCCGATAACAAAACAACCACTGCTACCATCTCCGATCAATCTCCCCCGCCGCGTAACAGTGTCACCGCCACCAATACACCTCCGACACTCTCCATCACCGGCGACTGTACCATCTTCCTTCTCCGTTCAGTCATTGTCGGACCACCACTATAGCTTCCAACAACAGAAACCTGCAACTTCATTCAGTCATCATTAAACTTTCTCATCCGAGATCGATCATCAGCAAGCATCATCATATCAACAGATCCGAAACATAAAATCATATCCATACTCCATTCGAAACACCATCTTCACAGTTCTTCATCTTCAACCCGTCACCGTACAACCGTATAACAGACAACCTTCCGTTGCACGAGTTCATCTTCTCCATTCTCCGACCTTCTGCCTCCGCCCAGAACCACCGTCAACCACCCTACTCCGCCACCGTACACCTAGCGTCACAAAACGGTGGTCGACCGGAGGCCATGGCCGCACCTACTACTCCATCGATGACCCAATCTTTCGGATTTCTCTCTCTCTCTCTACTCAGTTTCTCTCTCTACAAACCACATCGGATAACTTTTTGCAGATGAAGGTTCCGGCGGCGGCGGTGGTGACCACCGGAGCTCCGGTTCCGGCGGCGGTGTGTATACATTATATATATTATATATTTTATAATTATATTAATATTTATACATATTACTTAAATGGTCCTTTATGTTACAAATTTACACAATCCGTCCTTATTTACAAACCGACTTAACTGGGTTATGATTTTTGGACTGAAATGACATCTTTCCAGAACGTCGGGGAGGAAAATGGCGCATTTTTGAAAAATGGACTGAAATGGCCAAAGTGACCAAACCACAGGGACAGAAATGGCAGTTAACTCTTTACATAATATAGATCAAAATATACAATAACCTATTAAATAATTAGTTGGTAATTGTTGATGGACCATATTACCCTTATTAACTAATTAGGTTTCCTCCGGTGCTTATATAAGGAGAATTATGTAGAGGTCATTATGTTACACACTTAATCAGATAACCTAATCATAACATCATCATCATCATCGACCTCCTCTCCCATAACCGATTCCCTTGTCGGTTTTCTTAGTCACCATCATTAGTCAGCACCCTAAGGAGGAACCAGATCACACTGACAATTATGTCGAACACGATGGGATCATCTCTGACTGGATTCTCCACTGCACTGTCTGCTGTAACAGGTATGTTTTCATGTTTTCCCTCATGTATAAACAGAACTGAACCAACATTTTCCAATTTAACCCAACCACCCACCCAAAAGTTTTAATCCAAACTAATTAAACAAGTTAACAAAAGCAATTTTAATGATTTGACTGATTCTCGATTACTTGGCCAGGTTGGAAAATTATTAAAACTAGCCGTATGCAGTTGGGTTGCGATGAAAATGTCAAAACAAACGACTTTACAAAAGCGATGTTTTATATTATAAAATTTAAATATTTTAATCTATAAATGTATGACATAACATGCAAGAAGACTGACATGTTTCAACGTTATTTATATGTGGTTTGTCTGATTCTAAAATTGTGAACTTAAATGTCAACAATAGCCAATGATCCTTTGGTGGAGTGGTGGAAAAGACTTAGGCCTTGTGAGAGGTCTCAAGTTCAATCCCCACTCCAAGCAAAGAGGAGGTGAGAGGGTTTACCCGCTTCGGTGGGGTTCCCGCTCGGGGGGGCTGGAGTTTCGACCGGTACGGAAGGCGCTTAACTGCGGGCCGTGCAGGACTCGAACCCAGGTAGGCTGGCAACTCGCCAGCCGTGCTCGACCAATTGGTCTGCAACCGTTCAAAAAAAAAAAAATAAATAAATAAAAAATGTCAACAATAATAATTGAAATGGGTCATAGGTGCAACAAAAATAATATAATTTCTCATGGCTTTTTATCACGAAATAGATTTTTGAAACGGGTCATAGATGGAACAAAAATAGTATCATTTTTTCGACTTTTATCACAAAAATAGATTATTGAAAATGACAAGTGATGCGGATGAATTTATGTCATTTGATTTTGGGACAGGCAGATAGTATATGAAAACTAGGGGTGAGCATGGTGCGGTTTGGTGCGGTTTTAGCATAAAACCGCAACTCATACCGCGAGGTGCGGTTTTTATTTTTTTAAAACCACATGTTGCGGTTTTTTTGCGGTACGGTTTTTGCGGTTTATTTGCGGTTGCGGTTCGGTTTCGGTGCGGTTTCGGTTTTAATAGTTGAATACATCTAAAAAAAACTCTCAGCAATACTTGAATACATCTAAAAAAAACTCTCGGTTTTAATACTGGAATACATCTAATACTTGATGGTAATTAGAATATAATTTTTGCAAGAGCAATGTGAAGAGCATATGTATGGGCTAGAGGACATCAATCAAAACAAGAGTTTGTACTAGAAACATGTCTAGAATAATAGTTGCTATGTGAAACGGTGAAAGCTTAATCACATAGTCGTATCCAAATAAAAACGTAATATTGTTTCCAACTCATTCTTGTTTCCAACTTTCAATCTTTCCAACTTTCAATGTTTCCAACTATCATTTGCCATTAGTGTTTCCTAGATAGAAAAAAAAAACAAAAAATATATGTTAGTAGGTATTTGAAATATAAACTCACACATGTAAAGAAAACCTTACCAATTTTTAAACCCGCCATCTTCTTATTAAATTCATCTATGTCTTTATTCTTCATAGAACATCCGAGCTCAAGATCAACCCTTGTACACCTTATCCAATCTTGTGCACAAATCAAAGCTTCCGCAGTTTCGGTGTTAAGTGAACTTCTATACTTGTCGATAACTCTACCACTCGTACTAAACGCCGATTCTGATGCAACTGTCGAGATCGGCATTGCCAAAACATGTCTAGCTATTTTGGATAGTATAGGAAATTTGGTTGAATTTGCTTTCCACATATTATATAATATATAGGGAATTTTATATTTAAATCTTTAAGTATATTATATATATAATATATATATATATATAATAATTTTGCGGTGCGGTTTCGGTTTTTGGTGCGGTTTTTAAAGCTAAAACCGAACCGCACCATACCTTTGCGGTTTCGGTTTTTACGGTTTTTGTGTCGGTTGCGGTTTTGCGGTTTCGGTTTTTACGGTTTTTGGTGCGGTTTCGGTTTTCGGTTCGGTTTTTGCTCACCCCTAATGAAAACCAAGTATCAAATACCATATAACATAAATATAGTACTTTTCACTGGTGTTACCATGCGGGTCCACCCCTGTGGGCATATAAAAACGTGAAAAAAAAAAAACAAATTACATAAAATATCAAAATTGGGCTTAATTTATAATGTCAATCCTAAATATCAAGTTGCTTCCTCTTTAGAGATAATTTAGTTTGGTTTTGAAAACCTGTGCTCTCATCAACAAACTGAGCAGCGGTTCGAGCCCGCAACTCTTCTAAACTCTCTCCTTCCTTTGCTCTCTCCAAAACCTGCAAAATAACTCGGTCAGTCGCACACTAGACCAAAATGGGCACGCCGGACCGGTTTGGGTAACGTTTAAAAAAAGCCCGGGTCAAATTGGGCCTGAAACAGCTTGCCCAATAATTTCTGGATTCTTTTTGGTACACTTTGGGCAACCATCTACATGTTCCAGCTATTTGAGTGATTTGACCCGATTCATTTTTACCTATTTTTACCCATTCATACGCAAATGGGATGAAATCGCTGCCTCTGGTTTTAAAGTGTAGATCTTTTTAAGAGGATTATGACTCGTTCTAGCTTCTAAGTACTCGTCCATTCAGTAACAAACTAACGTTTAACTTTGTCCACGGTTTAAAAACTTGTGTTTTTGTAATATGATAATAGAAGATAAATGGGTAAAATTTAAATTAAAATTTTCCCCGAAAAGCATACCAGATGACGCCCATATAAGTGAGTGTTTGATAGAGCTTGCAAGGCGTTTTTCGTCTCTTGTTTTGTTACATACTCGACAAAAGCAAATCCTCTATGCTTCCCGAACCTTGTTGGAAGCCTTAAACTCTTTACCTGTAATAGCATAAAATTGTTTAAAATCACATGTAACAAAAGTATATAGCCTATTATTCTAACTTCAGTGTGACAAAATCAAACATGAAAAATCAAAACATTTATATAGCAATACGAATTTTAAACCTGATCTTGCATTATTCATGCACAAATGCTAGTTTTAATAGTTATAACAGGATATGAAGCTTTCAAGGTAGAAGTTTTTTAATTTGCAGACTTGTTAAAAGAGAATATTACAAAATATTACCTGACCAAAAGGGCTAAACAATTGGCGCAACTCTTTCTCGGTAGCTTCAAAAGCTACATTTCTCACAATTAACTTTGTTGAACTTTGATCTTCGCCCACCTTTTCTTTTACTCTATCATTGTTCTTAACATGGCACAACTGTAATATAAGGGCATGTCCATCCAAAACCGTTCCCTGAAAACAAAAACATGTTAACATCACATCCAATTAATCTGAATACAGCACGATACATCATACCTGTAAATCCCTGCAGACATGTACAGCAGTATCCACAGTATCAAACTCCAAAAACCCAAAACCCATTGAAACGTTTTTCCCATTCTTCATGTGCTTTTTTATCTGCAAAAAAACAAAAAAAAAATATAAATGAAGATAAGCAATTAAGAGCAAAATGTTCAAGGCGGGAGAGTGAAGGCCGAAAACTATACCCTGACACTTCGTAGTTTTCCTTCCTTTATGTGCTCAACAAAATGTTTCTTCAAACTCTCGTCGGTGGTTTTAAAATTCAGATTCTTGACAAAGAGTGACCGCGACTGACAAGATCATGAAGAACAGAAAAGAATACTAAAATTATATAAAAAATGCTTCAAAACAGAGAATATATTTTCTTCTGAACTGTTCATTTACTGGTCAAATGGTTCAAAACGGGTCAGTGTGGTTTGACTTTTAGCACTTTATGACCAAATTCATAAATTTGTTTATAAAATATCAGTGTCATAAATGATTTGAAAAATTAAATTATCCCAAATAATAACAAATGCGTTTTGAATAAAATGATTTATAGAAGGTTCTGTGCAAATAAAAAGTGGGGCCACTTTCGATCGATTTCCTTTTAAGCTACTTCTTTGCTATTCCACCCGTTTGACCCATTGGTGATAAACATAACCCAAATTGACCAATTTATAAGTAAACGGGCCGAAATTGCCACCTCAACTCGTTCTGTATCAATATCAGCATCCTCTGTTCCTTCTAATTGTTGCTCCAGTAATGCTCGTTTGGTCTGCTGTTCTCCCACAATAGGAGTTTCTTTTTCATCAGTTACATCCACTTGATCCCCACTCAAAATGTCATCAGGGGCCCACTCCAAATACAAAGGAGCATCTCTATAAAATAAAATATAATATATAAATATTGAATAGCTATAATGTACAGAAAAGATGTTCAAAAGCTCATTGACAATAAAGTAAATAGATAACAGACTTTTCAATTGACAATAAGTATGAACTTACTTGTACCGCTTGTACGCCAAACCTTTAAATGCTGCACGAGCATCACCAGGTTCAAGAAAAACAACCTGATGGTTTACGACATCAACTAATGAGTAATTTTTATTAACATAAAAGCTCATTGAATATATAATCAAACAGATAATGAAGTTATAAAAACCCTAATAACATACCAAGCCTAGCGTTTTTGTTGAAGGGAGAATAACTTTGTCGATGCTTCCAAATTTTCCAAACATGGTAGCAAGTTCACTTTCAGAAGAACCATAGGGAAGATTTTTTACTAGTATAACATGGTTACTTCTTTTTCCGGACTCTGTTTTTTTACTGGCAAAATTCTCTAAAGAAGTCACATTAACACCAGCATTTGCAAGAGCCTTTTTTGTCTTTGCAACCACTTGTGTTTCTGCTAATGCAATACGTACAGCTACATCAGAGGCTTCTCGGTCTAGTAATTCACTTTTACTTGTACCAAATTCCCTAGCGATATTCTCAACAACCTAGTACAAAATGAAAAATTACAAGTGATGTCGCATGTCACAGAGAAAATATTATATAATAAAAAACATCATACTGTATCTGGTCTCATAAATAAACTGTTCCAAGCTCTTGTATCTCCGGAAATTTCAGATTTCTTCCTCTTTTCTTCTCTTTGTTGCTTAAACGTCTTCGCTTGATGATCAAACTCGCTGATCAAATAATTCATATATCATTGACTTGTAAAATATCAGTACACTAAATTTGAGAATTTCAGTAGATGTGCTTATTAAAAAAGGCTTACTCTTTCTTCACAGGAACAACTTTTTGCTTTGCTGGCATAATGTGCAGGAGTCTGCCTTGAAAAATCGAATTGTCAAGCTCTTCTAGTGCCCTGTACAGATCAGCTTTATATTACAAATGATGTCATGAAACTTATAGGCATGGCATATAAGCACAATTTCATGCTTTTGAAACAAGAAACCCGCATTTAAAAAACGTACAAACCTAGCTGCAGATTCTGGAAGTGCATAGAGAATATAAGCAATCCCCTTTGATCGTTTTGTATCTCTATCAACCACCAGATGAACCTCAGAGACACTGCCAAACTTGCTGAAATGCTCCCGCAAATCGTCTTCCCTGTTTTCATTTTAAATCAACATGATTAATCATCACAAAATCTAAAAATTTGATAATAACAACAATAAGAAGAAGAAACCTACGAAGCAGTATATGGAAGATTTCTAACAAAAAGACGGCCAGTTTGTAGAACATCATCTTCATCTTCTAAACTTGATGATGGTTCATCTGCATCATCGGTTTCATTAGGGTTTTCAGGATTCATGTCATCTATTTTCTCGATTTCATCATCATCGTCATCATTCTCAGCCTCCTCTACATCATCAGCATCTGAATCTGACCAATCTTTTTTTACCCTGCTTTTAAAGTAATCCATATCTGACAAAGATTTATCACCGATTTCGTTCACCTTGTCAGATTCCGAATTCAGTTTCGGTTTGCCTTCTTTTACTTGAACTTTCTTGTTGCCATCTTTTTCTTGGGTGGCTTCCAACATATCATTTGACCACAACTTTGACTTTGTACGGGGTTGCATGACCTGAAGAAACTCCTGGAACTGAAGGTCACCATTCTCAGAGTCATTCTTCGGCTCTGATGCAACTTTTTTACTTGATTTAACAGATTCCTTTTTCTCCATGGTTGGCTTTTCTTGTTTCTTAAGAGAATGTCGGCTCCATGGACGTGGCATTTCTGAATCACCCACTTGGCGTGCAACCTGTATAAAAAATACACCCATTTTAAAATAATGTTAATTAAGGTTGGCTATTTTCAGAATTGTCGTAAATCATTGAAGAACAATCAGCACATATTTTGATTGAATATAAACATTATAAAGGGCTTTTTTACTAGTTTTTTTAAACATAACAATTTGTTTTAATCATTAATATGATAGAAGATCGATAATCACACCTCACAAGTAAGCCTGTAAGTATCCATGAAAGAACCATGAAAAAACTTTAAAGCTTCTGCAGCTTCTTTCTCAGTCCGGAAACCAACAAAACCAAATTGTCTGCTTTTACCATCTCTGAAAGAATATTAAATCCAATAATTATAATACTGTAAGAACTAACAATATGCAGACACCAAGCATATGAAGAAGAAATAACTATAATGACCATTTCTGTAACTGAAAGCTAGATACGAGAAAATACCTGGTCCGCATGAGCTTGGCATCAGTTACTTCTCCTTTTTGAGAAAAATAATCTCGTATGCGTTCCTCAGTTGCATGCTTTGGCAAATTTTTAACACATATTCGAGACCTTCACAAACAAATAACGTCATAAATACAGTAGTTATGAAATCAATGACTTGAAATAAGTGTTTGTACGGTAACAAACTATAACAGTTAGATAAAAACTTAAACAAATTTTATACTAGGCAGTCTTTTTAGCAATTAAGCAGAGAAAGGGTTAACTCATATATGTCCTGGCAACACTTAAAATCGAATTAAACATATATCTAAACAAAACAATAAAATAACAGAATCTCACATAGATATTAAGTTGCCGTTGTAGTAAACTCAGAGGAAATGATCGAAAACTGGAATAGTTATAGAAAAGGCGCAATCGATGATTCTCCAGCTTACGTCGATTTCTTCACCATAATCAACGATAGAGGTTTCAATTTAATGTTTGATTGAACAGATTCTAATGTGTGAATTGGTTTACTGTGTGATGTTATCTATAAAGATGAAGTGATTGAGACTGAGATTAACATTGAAACCCTAGGGGGAAGACTTTGACAGAAACGAAGACTTAGTTTAACTTTTTCGCCCATCTCAACTCTTCAATTTTAGTCTTGAGCAGATACTAAACCTAATAGATTTAAGTTTCCACTACTTTTTTAGCTCATCTCAACTCTTCAATTTTAAACTTTAAAGTATAAACTAATTTTGTATACACAGATCCAATATAATATTTGTAAAAGTCTTACCGAAAATGTCTAACATAGTACCTTTTATATACTAAATATATTAAAGAAATTGTCAAATAAGGTCTTTTTTATGGTAAGTTTAAGAAGAATTTTGAACATTTGAAGTGGTGAAAATGTGTAAATCAGTTATAGGATAAAATTAATATAAAAGAAATAAATTTGGTATAGATTAAATAAAGGGAAAAGTAGGTGATGAGGTGGATGCTGAGGTGGGGATTTGGAAGGGTTTGTTGTTGGAGGAAAAATGATGGTTTTTTGAGATTGGTTTGAAATCTGATGTGGCATGCTGCGGTGACGGTTTTTGTTGGTCTGAAATGTTTGCCACCGGAGATGCTCTTAGGCATGGTTTAAAAAAACGGCTGAGGCGTGCACCTCGAGGCGTGCACCTCGAGTCGAGGCTCCTAAAAACGAGTCTGAGGCGGCACCTCAGAGGGGTTATTTAGTACATGCGCCTCATATGGCTGAGGCGCCTCAGGTGTTTTTGACGTGTGTTTTTTTATATTTTTTACTCTTCATGTTTATATGTGTGTTTTTGATGAATCTGATGATGAAAATAGTTAGTATTTTATTTTTTATAGGATATATGATTTTTATAATTATTTTTTTAGTTCCGCCTCAGACTTATGCCTTGGTTCGCCTCGAGACGTACGCCTCGAGACGTACGCCTCGAGGCACGATTCCGTTTAAACCTTGCTCTTAGGTTGGGTGTTATGCTTTCGTGAAGGGTGCCCGGGGAGATGAAATGGAGGGTCGGGGAGTGGGGAACATTGTGCCGCCTCCCCCTTTCCCAAACTCTCTCTCTCCTACTTAACGTAGGTTCACGGATGGAGGTGAGGGATGAGAGGATATGGTGATGTGGCACTAGAATGGCAGCAAGGGATCAGGAAAGAGTATAACGCATAGCCTTATAACGTATTCCACTTAAAAAAGTAGAAGACAATGAGAAAAATGGCATCAGCTTATTTATGATTCCGTTTTCCGACCAAGCCAGTTCTATTTACAAGTAATAAACATACATACACTAAAATAACCATTACAAGAAAACAGTTCAAATAGTCTAAGTATGAAACTATGTTATTTCTGCTATAACACATGGCAATTTTCCTAGCAACTGTAAGAATTTTACTAATAGCATGCTAACATAATATATTAGTGCAATCTTACTATTAAAAATTACAGAAAACTGTTCTTCGTAATCAAACACTGCTACTAATCTTCAATTAAAATAGAATTAATATGAATTAAGCATATACTTACATGATTGCAGATTGAATCAAAACTATATCAAGATTAAGATATATGTTACGGTCCAGTAGCGAGTAACCTGAAACGAAAACAAAAACAAAAACTTATTTTAGCTAACTAAAAAATATTAAGCCACAAATAATCAACATACCTGCAAACGTGAAGGACGGTGGCAGTGTAGAGGAGGCGGCGCTGTTGAGGAGCAGAGGAGGAGGAGGCGGCGCTGTGGAGGAGCAGAGGAGGAGATGGCGGCGCTGTGGCGGAGCAGTGGAGGAGACGGTGGCGCTGTGGAGGAGATGGGAGGAGAAAGATGAGAACGTGATGTTGATGGAGGCGCTGTATGTTTGTTAGGGCAAGAGGGCATTTATGTCAAATGCTTCGCGTTTTATTTCTTTTTTAAACGGCAAGTAAAGACGTGTCAACCACGGTAACACCGGGCGCTGTGGTCAAGGTCGACTACTTTAATGACGCCAGCCCCCTTGCTCTTCCAGATGCGCGGAAACCCGACCTACACCTGCCCGAAAGCACGACAATGGAATAATCGGTAAAACCTCGCCTCTCATCCAAGATGAACCGACGCCACCCATATTCGCTCTTCACTTTGATGCCGAAGAAAAATAATGGAGAAAGGAGTCGAACCTGGGCCACAAGGAACACCAAGTCTTTCCCCAACCACTCCACCACTACCTCATTGGTCATTCAGCATTTTATTAGCTGAACTATTCAGATCTTAATGAAACCATTAAGAGATGGTGTTTTGGTGAACCAAACACATGTACCTCAGACCGATTCAGAAGGAACCTTTTAATGGACATTCATATGTAAACAAACAGCCCCTTAGATTTTAATTACTGGTATTATTTTTTTCTTAAAGTTAACTAGTTTTTAGCCGGCGCGTGTTGCCGCGCCCTTTTTTCATATGGGTTTTACATTTTCCATTATCCATTTGGTTCATTACGGTATTGTGACAGTACATGCTCTCTGTTTAACAACTTAGTTTATGAAATCATTGAACGAAGGAAAGAATTATGACAGAACATGCTCTTAGTTTAACAACTTAGTTTATGAAATCATTGAACAAAGGAAAAAAAACAAAAGGAGAAAAATATATTATTAGAGTTTGGACATTGTATGAAGAAATCAAAGGGAAAGAGGAAATAAATCAACTTTAATGACTATATAGTAAATTTTAAAGAACCCGGGTCTGAAAGTTTAAAAGCCATTGAATTATCAACCAGACCACTTTGATTGTTTGTGTTATAATTTGTTTCGAAATCTATGTATAATTTGTTTTGAAATCTATGTATGCTAAAGTTGCTGGTAGAAAAACAAAAAAAATACTTAGCTGGATGTCATGCAGCATCCATCGATTGGTGGTCGCCTTCCTCCACCAATTGCGAGCTAGAACTATTCTCGGTCATGTGGTTTAAATATATAGGTAATTTTAATCATCATTTCTCATTTACTTACGGACAAAGTTGTCATATATTATTTTTAACTGTGTTAAAAAAACTCATGTATTACATGGGTTGAATACCGGAAGTATTAAATAGTTTGGTAATAAAGATTTAAAAATTATAAAAACGATATAGATAAAATATGATTTAGGATTTAACTTTCTTTAAATTAGAAAAGAAAAAAAAATACAAAAGGTGAAATAAGAGAAGTAGACCATAATAATCTTATGGTCACAAAATAGTGACACGTGACGCAACTAGTTATTTAGTTATTAATTTGGCCCGTTACCCGATCCATCCGTGATCCGCCCCACCCATAACCGATAGAAAAGTGCTCGACGAACAACTTTTAGGTTCGGTTGAATTATTGTTCTTAATAAGAACATACGCTGCTTTTTGTTTTATACTTTAAAATTGATCTCAGATCATTTTAAATTAAAATCAGAATACGAAGGAAGGGCTAGAAATAGATTATTAACGACTTTTCTTCATCCATCCAAGCACTCAAAAGTGCTCATCTGCTTTTAAGGCTAGACAGTATGGGGAGTGTCCCCCACCTGTCCAGGCCCAGCGACAGAGCAACATCATGCCGCCCCCTCCGTCCTCGTCCTCACTGTCGAGCAAATGACGTTTAAGACGGTCCAGATGAAGACAAAAAAAGTGATGGGTCCCATGCCTTTTGACCATTAAAAAAAATTAATTTCAAATTCCCAATCTCAATTCAAACGACTATTTTTAAAAAAATTACCAAATTCCAACATTTTAGTATAAATATTCACCACTTTTACACCATTTTCACACCTTTTAACCCACTACAATCTCATATCTCTATCACATTTTATAAACACTCTTCCCTTTTTATACAAACTCAACCTTTTTATACCATTTTTTACCATGTTTTCACCTTCTTCCATTTCTTCATCTTCTTCGTCGACGTGGTATTCATCATCTTCGGAAGAGAATGATGCATTTTTCGAAAACAAGATTATGTACGCGGCTCAGATCTTCATGGCGGATGATGAAGCGTCGGCCCAACGACTAACTAGACGAGCAAAATTAAACCGAGACAAAGAAGGTACTTTACTTTTTTTTTCCGTATGTTTATTTAATTTTAAAAATGTATTTTATAATGAATTTGATATATTTTTCTTTTTAAATATATAGCCGCCCACGAAAACTAGTGGCCGATTATTTTGCCGACGAACCCGTGTACACAGACGAGATGTTTCGACGTCGGTTCCGAATGAGTCGTCGACTTTTTTTACGTATCGCATACGACATGGCCCAGTCTGATACGTTTTTTACAATGCGATACGAAACTAGGGGGCAAAGGGGTTTCACTAATTTACAAAAATGTACGTCGGCCATTCGTCAACTGGCATATTTACGCACCCGATGCATTAGACGAGTATTTAAGGATGTCCGAAAGAACCGCACGTCTATGTTTGCACAGGTTTTGCGAATGGGTTGTCAAATTATATAGCAAGAGATACCAAAGAGGTTACGACACATTATGTACGCTTGTATCATCCTTCATAACATGGTCATTGAAGACGAAGGTAGAGTGATATGCGAGTATGACGAAAATGCGTCTACTGGAAATTATGTTCCAGTTAGTTTGGAACAACAAGATTTGAACATGTATCTCTACGTAACGAGTACACACATCATAACCTACAAGCGGACTTGGTGGAGTACATTTGGAGTAGGGGTGTTCATGAGCCGAACCGAACCGAACGGAGGTCTGCTCGTGCTCGGTTCGGTTTGAAACCGAGCCGCTCGGTTCGGTTCGCTTTTGCTCAGTTTTATTTAGCATTCCTACACAGCCATTCATTCACCAACTTATATGTCTCACACACACTTTAACAATTTAACAAAATACAAACATAAAAAGTCCCACAAAAATAAACACAAAATGTCATCCAAATGTTTAATGTTTAAGAACATCTAAAATGCAAAATAACTTCAAAAACACGCGTTGAAGTCATTCCGGACATCTTCAATCAAAAATTGAATTCAAAACATAAAATTTGATACAGGAACATCAATTCAAACCCATAAAACACCCCTCTTTTTTTTTAACTGAAGAGTTAAGAGAGATTAGGGTTTTTTTTTTTTTTTGAACTGAAGATATGAGGATTCTAGGGGCTGGATATGTTACATGTTTATTATATTTAATAATATATATAATAATAAAAATAAATCCGATCGAAACCGAACGAGCGACGAGCGAGCGTACCTTTGCTCGTGCTCGGTTCGTTTTTAAACCGAACCGAGCTGCTCGGCTCGGTTTTAACCGAGCAAGGAATCGAACGAGCAAATTTCCGAGCTTTTTCGAACGATCTTCGAGCGCCGAGCAGTTTGGACACCCCTAATTTGGAGCAACGCTCAAAATGAACCAGACGACCACATGCAGGACGAAGACTAGTAGGTTTTTTTAATATTTTTTTAATCCTTCGGATTTTTTAAGTTTATGTTTTTTTTAATTTATTAGGATTTTTTTTAACGTTTATGTTTTTTTTTTCTAAGTTTATGTAATGTTGTTTAATATTAATGAAAATATTTTCTTATTTTATTTGTTAAATGTTAAAAAAAGTGGAAGATTTAAAAAAAAATAAAGTGGTGGGGTAGGATCATCCTCCCATTTCCACTAATTTTGTGGGATGGACCATCCTCCCAAGGATGGTGATGTGACGCCTAGGTGGTGGATCATCCTCTAAGACCGTGGGGTATGGTGGGGCGGGGGTTGGGGCATTTGGTGACACGTGGCTTGGGAGCAGACATGGGGCGACTCACATTTAAACAGGGTATAGTGGGGCGGGGGTTTGGGGCGTGGGTTTGGTGGGTTCGCTGGGCTGACCGGTGGGCTGTTTGTAAACAACAAATTTAATTTTTTTTTAATATTTTTAATTAAAGAAAATTACATAAAAACCAATTCCTAATGTTTATATTTGTTTTTTATCTCTTCTCTCATCTCCAACACTATTTGTAACTCGTCACCTTGTAGGTGATCAATCGGCTGGGATATCAATTTCAAATCCTCATGTCTTTGTCTCAGGGCATCTCTAGCGGCATCTCTAGCTTCTTTGCTCTTTCGTTGTTCGGCCCTTTGTTGTTGGAAGACGTTGAATGTATCTAACTTGGCTGAAATGTCATCCAACTGGTCGCTGTATATAATCCCCTACGCAAGCCCGAACTCCCAGCTGAAGGCGATGCCGTATCAGTTCTTGATTTTTGAGCACGCCTTTTTGAGGCATCTCTTCCATACTCAGGCCGGTTTGGGCTTGGCGAATCATCCAAAAGGTCCTCAAACTCTTGATCTCGTGCATCAGATTGGGCTTGGGACGAGGCCCTTGACCTTTTGGAAGACGTGTTACTTTCGCTACCACTGGGGATATTCGACCACTTTGGATGGAACTTACAAATCTCCCAACAATGCATGAAACGGAAGTCGGTCCCCACATTTGTCTTAAATTGAACCAATGCATTCATCACAATGTCGGCTTCGGGTTCACCACTTTTTGGGTTTTGTTTTGCTTTATTTAAAAAACCACTACATTTTGTAAGTTGGCCGCTTATCTCGGTCCACTTCGAGGATAAGCTGTCGTTTTCACGATAAACCTCTCTTCCCAATTCTTTATGGAATACTCTACTAACCCCTTGCCACAAATGTGTTCGATGTTGAGAATTTCCTATTTTTATAAAAACAAAATTTAATATATTACAAAGTTGTATTAAAAAAAACCATTAATATAAACAAAGTTTAAGAATACCTAAAGTTGCATGTTGAGATTGTTCAAACCAACCCCTCGCCAATGCAAGTTCTTCAGGAACGATCCATTTTAGTTGTTTTCGCTTAGCGGTTTCAAGTGCTTTATCCCCCTCGGTTTTTTTCTTATGGCTTCTCTTTTTGATGGGTTTCGATGCGGAAGGACCATCGTTGGGTGGTTGAGTTTCGGGGACGGTTTCGTTTTGTGAAAGGTCGATGGAGTTTGGTGAAAGGTTGATGGGCGTTTGTGTAAACGGGGTAGGTATCGCATCATCGGTGTGTGGGAAGTTAGTAAACAAACAATTCCCAAGATACGATGCATAACTCGCTTCTTGGGGCATAGAAGAGTGTATCAAAAATGGACGAGGCATTGGACGAATGGGTGGTGGGCTAGGATTATTTTCTTGGAATGCATACGGGTTGGTCGGGTCAAAAGGACGGTTATGAGGATGCATTTTTTCGTTTTGTAGAAGGAGAATTGAAGATGATTATAGAAGATGTGGTTGAATGTGGTAAAAAATGGAAGAAAAATGTGAGTTTTATAGTGGAAAAATATTTTTTTTTAAGATAGTCGTTGGCCAACGGCTAGCCCAACGGTTACTTTGGTTTGTCCAGTGAGAGCCCGCCATGTCATCTTGGCCAGACCGCCCCACGCCCGACTTGAAACCCAAGCCCCAAGGGCCACGCCCAAACCCAAGCCCACCCGGGGTGGTGTCTTGGGCGTTTTCCCCCAACCCACGCCCAAACCCCCGCCCCATACCCCACGGTCTAAGACCATGTGTAGTGGAAGGGGAAGATAAAGCCCCCACCCTAGGGCATTTTACGCCATGTGGCGGTCCAGTCAGCAAAGGGGCATTATTGGGCGTTTTCTAAAATGTGTGTAGTGGGGATGGGGCATTATTGGGCATTATTGTGGCATTAAATAAAATAAAGAAAAAACACAGAAAAAATCTTATTGGATAAGGAGAAGGGGGCTGAAAGATGATTGGACAAGGGAGAAGGGGGAAGGTGTGATTCAAAAAAACGCCAAGGGGGCTTTTTTTATTTTTATTTTTTTAAAAACACCCCATGTAATGGTTTGGGGGCGTTTTTAGGCGTTTTTTTTTTTTGAATTTTTTTTACAAAAACCGCCCCACTACGGGTGGTCTAAGGGAGGATCATCCCCATACCATACCATGTAGCCTAAGAAACAATAAGCAGAATATAACTGTTTAAAAAGGAATCCCAAACATACACCCCTTTTAAGTGTTCACTCCACTCAATTGTCTAAGATACCCTTGACAAAATAGGAGCAACCTTGTGAAACAAAACCAGCACATCAATAACAAACAATGATGACGATGGGCAACACAGGTAACTTTAGCCTGCAGAATAATATTGCATTTTCAAACAAAATGTTGCCAAAAGTAAAACACCATACTACCGATTTTCATTATTATAGACTTCAGCTTTTACAACTATATATATAATGGTATATGTATAAGTGAAGAATTGAGGTCAAACTATTCACACAGGCTGGGCCCCTAATCAGAGTTTTTCTATGAGGGCCCGCTAAGACAGCTGTAGGACCATATAACAAATCTCATGCATTCTCATTCAATGAGTTTTCTTGAGTTAACTGATTGTTCAAGTTGACCTAGTGCATTGGCAGTCTCATAACCTTCTAATCGCCTGGAATGGTGATGGGCCAGCTCACCAGCGCCGTTTGTGTTCGCGGGTGTGGGTGGCCTTTTGCCATTGGGCTTTTGTTGGTCGTTTAAAAAAATGATGGTTCAAGGTGACATAGAGTGCTTGAATGTTTAATATCTATCTGTTAATAACCTAACGCATAGCACAATGAGCAAAATTACCACCCCAACAAGCCAAAAGAAAACATGAATTCAAACTAAACAACTTGACAAATCTAATAGCAGAAACATACTTTTGCCTTTTCAAGTGGATCACTGCATATGCAAGTCTAATAGCAGAATAGAAAAATTAAAGTAGTTCTCTCCATAAGCAAAAGTTCGGTTATGAAACTAATTATTGACCTTTCATCCTTTCATTTTTTTAGAAATCATTCACTCTGCATTTAAATACTTGCACTACATGGATAAACCAACTAACCAAGTATGTTCTTTTTTTTCAAGACTACTAGAAATCACCTTAATTTTGAAGACTTCATTAACTATCAATTACTTATCACAACATAGAGAGCGCTTACCATTTTTTACGCATAAAAAGACTAAGTACCTTTCTGTGTGTCTAAGCCTGCAGGTACATTTGCAAGATCCAGAACACATGGTCTAAAGCAAAAGAACATTGACTGTGAATGACAATAATCAACTTTATTTCCAAAATCTCTCAGAAATGTAACATATATCCGAATAAAAAAATGCTCATACAAACAAAATTGGATAGAGAAAAACATCACTTTGGAGTCCAGGTTGCATCTATAATCTGACCAGAAACTTTTAGTTTTTTCTATTTGTATTGTTCCTATTACCAATAATCACCACAAGAGCATTCTCCATTCCTGAAATGATGAAAACGAATGCGATCCCTAATTAATATCTCTCGTTGGTAGACACCCGAAATATGTTTCATGAAAGAATGGCAATCCTCACAAGATCTTAGGTTCTTTACAATCCTAATTATGGTCCCAGGCTCGGTTTTTATAAGTCCATATGAAACCGCAAGCTTCTCACTGTGATGAAGTAATTGTGACGCTTTCTCTTCATCATCAATTTCAAGCAACACCTCTGATAACTTTGGATCATAACCATTAACCCTTAAAGTCCCCTCTATTTCCTCCAACTTCTTATAGATACTTTCGGCCTCAACGTGACAAGTACTTCCGGCTGTAAATTCATAAATATCGCCATCGATTTCAATCCGGCTATGCCCTGATGGCTTTACAAGCCCTTTTTGATTCATTAACTTCCTCACGTTTGCTTTATTCTTCCATTTCCCGTTAGATGCATACACGTTACCAAGCAGCACATAAGTTCCACAGTCATAGCAAGAATCCATCTTTGCGCCTTCAAGATGTTTGATCAAATGCTCCACTCGCTCAGTATCCCCGTGAGCTTTACAACCCCATATAAACGATCTCCACAGAACAGCATCCGGTTCGATGGGCATGGTTTCGATGAACTTTTGAGCATCATCTAGTCGTCCGGCTCTAGCAAGCAAATCCACTACACACCCGTAATGTTGTACCGTTGGTCTTAGTTTATAGACTTTCTTGATGTTGTTAAAATATGTTAAACCTTTATCAACCCACCCCATATTCCTGCAAGCCGATAATACCGCAGTCATCGTCTTCTCATCCGGCTTCAAACCAATGCTTTCCATCTGCTGAAACAATTCAACGGCTTCCTTGCAGCGCCCATGGCTAGCAAGACCCGCTATCATCGTCGTCCAAACATACACATCTTTATTAACAGCCTCATCAAAAACCCGCATGGCACTGTCTAAACACCCGCATTTCGAATACATGTCAATAAACGCAGTAACAACCTTCTTTTTCAACTTAACCCCTCTACCATTAACAAACTCATCCAACTTTATTCCAACACTCAACGCTCCGGTTTCCGCACAAGCTCTAAGCACCGAGATCACCGTAACATCATTCGGCTCAAAACCCTCCATCTCCATCCTCTTAAACAACCGTAAACCGTCCATCGGCCTCTTATTATCAACAAGCCCATTAATCACAGAAGTCCACGAAACCACATCTCTCTCAGGCATTTTATCAAACACCTTATACGCATACCCCATTTGATCACAACCCGAGTAAAAATGAATCAAGGCATTCTGAATATACATATCCGAATGAAACCCGGACTTGTAAACCAACCCGTGGAGCTGTTTACCGAATCTTTTTTGTTTCAATTTGGAGCATGCTTTGAGAACAAACGGGTAAGTAAACCGGTCAGGCGAAGGGAAAACCGGGTCTTGAGAGTTATGCCAATGGAGGAAGAAGGAGATGGAATGAAAGGGGTCGGGGGAGTCGGAGTAAGCGCGGATCATGGTGTTGTGGAAATAGGAGTTAAGTGGGGTATTGAGTGAGTTGAGAATGAGGCGTGCGTAAGTGAGGTTGCCGGAGGGTGAAAGAGCGGTGAAGTTGAAGATTTTGATGAGGTTTTGGGTGTCGGGTTGTGGGTTTTTTAGCAGTTGTGCGTGGAGTTGTGTAGCGTGTGCCATTGTTGTGATTTCCATTGTGGTGGAGCAAGAAATTGAAGGGGTTTGGATAGGGTTTATAGTTTTGGGTCACGGTTATTGAAAACTAACAGCTCCAAATGTAATGACTGATTTCACAGTGTTGAATGAAGATGTTGTAGCTATTGTGCAATTGGAATTTAAATACGCTCTGTTTCAACGAAATAGAAAACAGCAAAAACGCATGTTGATTTGGAGGATAATTCGTGATTGCGAAAGAGCATATCTGATTGATCAAGACGAAAGGGGTGATCCGTGATTAAACAAAAAAAGAAAAAGAAAAAAAACGAACGCGTAGACGGAAGAAGTGAAGAACCCTAATATGTTGTGTTAATTAAGGGCTACACACTGGTGCATACTTACAAAACATATTCGTTAGCTTTTAATTACGGCCTGTTAATCTGATTATGACCAAGCCCAGGTCCCCAAGATAGAATTGACCAAAAAGAGATTTTAATTATTATTTTTCTCTTCTTAAATTAATTTTTTTTGAACGGTTAACAAATCAATCCCGAGCACTCTCGGGGCACCCACTGGACAAACGGAGTACTCCGAGAATAACCCGAGTCCATCACCAATTCCGGGGAAAACCCGGTAACCCACCCGCCCGTAGGCACGGCAGTGAAATTACCGGTAAAACCCGTTTGGCTCAAGGATCCAACCCAGGTTTCCCTGTGTCTCCTATCATTGCCCACCAATGCCTCACTCTGCACCAAGTGTGAGTCGAACCTGCATCTCTCAAGAGAAATGCAAGTCCTCCACCACTTGATCAAGAGATCATTTTTCATGTAATTACAAACATACTCGTCGTGTCTTATCATTATATATAATATTAAAACAAAGAAGTTCTACAGTTGCCTTCTATAGTGATTTACTTTTTCTATCGGGGCGACCATTCCCCCTGAGACGCGTGTTTTCCTTACCACTCTTTAATGCATCAAAAGAAGAGAGGGGCAATGGTTGTGTGCAGAATCGACAGAGTGAGAGAGATGGGAGCAGCTCCCTCGCCACCACGGCGGCCGATTCGTCATTCGATGACCCCTGCAGAGGGGAGGATGCGGTGTGCAGGTAGAGAGATAGAGAGCTCTTTGGGTGAAGTGACGTCGTCCCTGGTGGAGGAGCCATGACGGCGGCCAGGTGCATTTCGGTGCATTAGGTTCTCTCTTATGCTCTCTCACTCTCATTCATATCATGTTGTGGGCAGGGGGTTTTTTCGCCATTTGCTGACACCTTAGAAGGCCACATGACCTGTGGTATGGTTTCCAACCACCGCTACTGATGGCGGACGGTGGTGATGGTTTTGGGTGGGTATATCATTTAGGGTTTTTTTTTACCTCTTTGTCCTTAATTTTCTTACGGGTTTTGGTTTCTTGGCGGTAATCTTTTTGTGAGCCAGCTGTATTGATGTTTTACTATCTATTTAAACTACATGCCAATGAATAGTAAAAAATGGCAGGTTCTATTTAGGGCTTTTGGTTGCCTAAGATCTATATGTGAGCTTACTGAATCGATGTTTTTTAGCAGTTTTGTTGTCTAATTACTATATTTTGTTGCAATTTTGTTGGTTAGCTGTTGTAATGGGTTCTGTGTGACACCTGGGTCACTGCGACCATCAAACAAATACCAAGCCAATGAAATATTGTATTTCATACTTGGGATCTGTATAAATATGTGTATCTTTTGCACATATCAATGTTTGTTCGAATTTCAAGCTTTAAATCACTTTCTGGAAGGTTATACGCGCACTGATGCGTAAATATAACCATTTTAATACAGCGAACACTCCGGAATAGTGAAAATAGGCTTAACATGCCTTAAATAACCTTTACATAACTTAGAAATAAGTTTCGAAGGCTTTGGTATGGCAAAAATCAAGTTAAATCGCTTACAGGGATTAAAGTTGACAAACTGCTAAAGTATGCCAATTTGAACTGTAACAGACATTCCGGAACATGACCATAAGTTAAACATACCCTAAATATCCTTTACATAGCTTAAAAATAGGCTTTGAGGGGTTCGGTGTGCTAAAATAAACTTTTGGGTCATTCAGGGACTAAAAGCGTCAAAAAGTGCATAAGTTTGCATTTTCGCGCATAACTTACGTTCTGTATACATCCGGACATCCAAAAATTTATTTAAGCATTAAAATATTTTATTTTAGTGTTTGGCATGAGAAAAATCCGTTCGTCACGCATTTTGGATCGTTTTTCGTGCTTACGCGCATTCCGTTGTAATTAAGCGAACATCGCAACCGTACGGCCAAACGAACCGACATCCGAGATGTTTTCAAACATATTTCATGTTCCCTATGTCTTAACATCATTGTGGAGCTTGAAATTGGGATTGACGGGTGTTAGAAGTGCCGTTACGCAACGAAACAAGGTGCAGGGACTGAAACTGTAACTCTGGCAAAGTTAATGGCTTACGGACCGTAAGCCATCACCCTTACGGTCCGTAAGGGATCTCCAGAACCTCAGAAACTTCCAGCCAGCTATTTACAGCTGTTACCCACTCCCTATCTCAATTCCACTTGTTGATCTCTGATGGTGGGGGGCCAACTTGGGTTCCATAACATTCCAACAAGTGTATGGATGAGATTGAAGCACGTTATTCGATAAACGATCCTAACGGTTCTACCACATCTATAAATACCCACCAACATCACTTGCAAAAACCCACAAATCTGATCTAAAAGCTCTAAGTTGAAGCCATTACTTCATACCTGAGCTATTCGATCAAGATTTACTAGCGGGGACCCTTTGTAAGTGTTCCTTCGTTCTTTTATCGCTTTTCGAGTCCGAAAGTCAAATTATGTTTGACTTTCTGCGTTGACCAGTTTATGGTCAACACGAAATTCGGTTGAACTTCATAACGTGAGCGTAATCACGATGGTTATAGTCTCTTGTGACTATACCTACTGATTACCACGTTATCTAGGCTCAGTGACGAGTCGTAGTTTCGGCCAAAATGCGCATTTACGCGTATTTTGTAACCAAACTACTCTTGGGTATCAAAACTGTTTGTTTTGATACCAAACCTGTTTTCTAAACTTAGTTAAGCATGTTTTAACATGCTTAGCTCGTCACTTTTATTTTAGTGCTTATATAGGGTCATAAGGTAAGCGATCTAAACAATCACTTATACTTTCGAACCCGACCCGTTTGGTTGATCATTAGGATCCGACCAAACACATTAGGTGACCATAGTTGTATAGGGAATAACCTTCCGAGGTTATACCTTATGGTTACATCGTTAGAGTAGTTGTATGATAGGTAGTATATATGCCTTAGGTAAATTACCAAAATACCCTTTTCACGCCAAAATTCATTTTAAGCATATGTAACGTAACTTTTGGTATCTAAACTAATTTGGTAACAATATTAGACATGTTAAGGCATATTTTACTTATCATAGGACTAGTTAGGCATTCCGAACGCGTTTCACGCGAACGACGCGTTAAAGTAGCATAAGCTACCTAAACGGGTCGTAATGGGTCGTAAGCACTTAGGTTAGGTTTCATTGTAGTATGTAGGCTTAGTTAAACCATGTTACATGAGTTCCCATACTCATTTGGTTTACGAGCCCTCATTCTATCCGATCCTCCGATTTAGGTCCGTTTATTAACATAGTTACCTATATTAGGTGCCGTTTGATATTCGTGACCTTCTAGCTTTGCTTGGTGGATATCTAAAGTTTATTGAGCAATCTCAAGTGAGTACATAGACCCCTATTTTACCGTTTTCAAAATGTTTTGGGGTGAAACACATGTGCCTACTTGTTACTTTCATGCTTTCCATGTTTTCACATCTACTTGCTATGTTCATTAGTACATTTATAGTACATGATTTACATTACATTTCATGCTATGTATGTCCATTGTGTGCATACTTAGTACATCGTTTTACATTACATTTCATGCTATGTATGTTCATTATGTGCATACTTAGTACATCGTTTTACATTACATTTCATGCTATGTATGTCCATTATGTGCATACTTAGTACATTGTTTTACATTACATTTCATGCTATGTATGTCCATTGTGTGCATACTTAGTACATAGTTTTACATTACATTTCATGCTATGTATGTCCATTGTGTGCATACTTAGTACATTGTTTTACATTACAATTTGTTGCATATGCTCATCCAGCATATGAACACATTATATTACATTATGTGAACCATTTGTATCTATTGAACCATGTGAACCATTTGACAATAGACATTAGACTATACATAAACATTTCTACAATTGTTAAACATTACATCTTGGTGGTTTGGTTTGAGTAAGTGACTTAGGTAACGAGGCGTGTGTAATATGATACAAGCATGGTGGATACGCCGCTGGTACTTCCTATATATAAGTGCTTGTATGGTATTACATATCGTAGCATTATTTGAATCATTTCAATTTAAGACATATAACATTTTATACAAATAACATACTTTTCACAAGACATTGTTTTACAAACAAACTCATCTTACATGGTTATTCATTTAACCTTACATTTATTTATACATATCATCTGATCTTATTGTTTTTCAAACGATTTACAAAACAAATCAATTTACAAGGTTCATGACTAAACTTTATTAAACATTTTCTTAAACTTACAAGTCATGAATCATATTTTCACAAAACCTATCTATTTCACAGGCATTTTTATGCTGACGTACCTATTTTCACATGTGTTTTCAGGAGTTGATGCATAGGACTTATCGAGACATACTTAGGCGGACCTGTGCCTTAGTGACTTAAAACGAGACAAGAACTAGTTAATTTTTGTTATGTACTCTTTGTTTCTTGTTTAAAACAATGTAACTCTCTTGTTTGAATAATAAAACGAAACTTTAATTGCCATGGATTTGAAACAATTAATTCTGTTACAACACTCCCCGACGTTTCCGCCACGTTTCGTTGTCTCACGTGGTCGGGGTGTGACATTCTGTCACTTGGTTAACTGTGACAACCCTCATAATTCCTTGTATCCATACAATTTATTAATGATAAATAAATTGCTTGATGACTGTGCTGAATCACTTAACTGCTTTCTGATTACTGTGTTATACTTACGTGTGCTTGTTAACATACTAGTAGTATACAGAAAAGTTACTAAATAGTCCTGTGTGCTTTCCTAAGTGTTGAGAATTAAAAGTGTTACAAAAATATATATATAGGACACGTTACGGATTAATTAAGCACTTTAACGGAACAACACCGAACCGAACAACCGGACTTTACCCGGAACACAAAAATAATGTAAAACACATTGTTCTTATTTTTCTGAGCTAGTTAGGACCCCCGAACACCCTAACACACTATATATTATATAACACACCTTAATGCACTAACTAAATATTGAAATCTAACTAGTTAGTAACTATACCATTGGAAACCAACCCCATACCCCCCCCTTCGAAACCGGTTGGGAAAGTGGGACACACCCACTTAATTTCTTGATTAGTTTATTAGAAATGCATGGTACTAGGGGAACATGTTAACTAATGGACCATAGTTGTTGAAGACTTCTATTTAAACCACTAGGTAATGATCATTCTAACACTCCATTCACAATCAACCAACAACACTCTCTCCTTCTCTCTTCTTGCTCGGCCGAGAGCACCACCACCATTATCACCATCATCACGTTCCATTCCAAGCAATCTCTAGTGATCCAAGGGTGCTAGAGACCATACAACGAAGCTCGGTGTGTTCGGAAGTTGAAGGACCACTCTCATATTCTTTTATCCACCACTTTTCTACACTTGAACTCCCCTAGCCTTGAGCTAGTGGTAAGAACTTAGATCCTTGCATTTTACATATTGTTTTAGTGGTTAATAGATGTATTATGAAGAAAACATATGAACACCCTAAGATCTTACACTTAAAACTTGAACATAAGCTTAAACAAGATGATACATGAAGAAATGATGTTAGAATGGTGTTGTTTGGTGTATGATGATTATGTGCTGATATGAAGGACTTATAATCTGCTGTAAGTATCGTTGTTTATCGCTAAACATGTTAACGAAATCAATCGAGCGCGCTTTAGAATGTTAGAAACTGAAAACAGAAGGCTGTTTGGTGATTACAGCCAACTAGTTGGCTGTAACAGGACCTTAATAAAACGAAAAATGTATTTTCTGAAGTCTAGATTTATGTATTATGAAATACGGTTCTAATGGCACTGGAATCATAATTTTTGGACTTCGTTTGCTATTTTTAAAGGGTCGATTTGTAACAACAGCTAAAGCTGAGTTTTTACAGCAGTAAATGGGTGTTATATTTTTAGTCATAACTTGAAACCTGAATAGAACTAAGTCATGAAACTTGTACTGTAAATGACCACTGATGTATTTGTAATCCTCCCACTGGAATTTCGTAAATCGGACTTACGATGAATTTTAAATAAATTATTCCGTGGACTGCAGTCAGAAAAAGATAAATCTGAGTGCAGTCCGGAAAATGATTTTTTATAAAATATTGGTGATGAATTGGATCCCTAGATTTTTACACAATAATATTTGGATCGTTTAAGACATTCTGTAAAAATTTGGGAATTTTTGGAATAAGTTAACTATTTTATTAAAATGTCCGAAAACAACCCGGTTTTGAATATTAAAGCTGAAACGACATAAGTAGTAATTTGCGTGTCTAAATGGCGAGTATGTTATCTGAGGATGATCTAACATGTTATATGTCAATGAAAGTAATATGTGCAATATCGTATGCTTGTTCTTGAGTAGCTATAGGTGGAATGTTTATATGAGCGTGAACTATTAAAGTGGATGCATGTTATGTAGTAGATACGTGTAGGAACTTTGTGCTCTATTTGAAACCACTAAATGACTAACTGGTAATCATATTAGGACGTGATTGACCAACCTTGACTGTTAGCTATATTTGAGAATCTAACCGAGCAAACCGAGGTGAGTTCACACACTTTCTAAGGCATGGGATTTTCCCGGTGGTTGGGAATGGGTTAAAGAAATTAAAACGGAATCTACATATCCTCCTTGGGTAGGTTATGTACGGCCATCCTCCATAGGTAGGATGACAATATTAATCCTGCGTATTCTCCTTGGGTAGAATACGTACGTTCGTCCTCCTTGGGTAGGACAACAACCTTAAAACTTACTAGACAAAACTCTATCATGAAGTCCCTCAATTTATATCGACTTAATCGCCGAGGCCAATGGCGAGCGGGTCATTAGTTAATAGCGCTATTAGGTTTAACAAACCTCACACCGTGTCAGTCAGACGGGCGTGTACTAATGGACTATGGCAAACTGTCAGTGATGATAGACACTGATGTAGGGCACAACTTATTTGCGTTAGTAGTCGATATGGTACGGTCTAGTGGTTCACATGGGGAAGCCCCCACTGATTATGGATATGGTTTGGGTAATAAAAGGAACTGGTTAAACATACTTTCAACTACGGGGTAACCCCCACGACAAATAAGCCAACGAAAGTCAAACCACGTTTTCAGAAACAACTTAAAACTAATCAACCAACCGTGAACTCACTTAACTTTGTTGTTGACTCGTTGTTACATGCCTTACAGGTCGCTAGATGCTTTTGGAGCTTGCACGAGGAGAAGGTTGTTGTGGGATATGGATTGTTATGTCCCGTGCTTAATATTTAATCAATATGAATCTATTAAACTTACGTTTTGAACTTTAAACTTATGAACTATGGAACTTATGTTTTGGTTTCACGTTTTATGCTTCCGCTGTTTAAATCTGAACTTGGTTAACTTAAAGTCGGTTTACTTTCTTTTGGTCACCAATCGTATTATGGTTGGTTTTATTTACTTAATTGTGTTGTTCAATATGATTGGTGGCTCGATCCTGGTCATATCACGCCTCCAAGCGGTGATACTCCGCATGGTGGATTTTGGGGGTGTGACATTAGCTGTGGTAAACCTGGTACATATGAACAAGTAACAAATGTATCGGTTTCAATCTAAAATTTGTGTTTTTTTAATTATTTCTCATACGAATGTATAAAAAAAATTAATACCAATGGAATTAAATAAGAAAACTTGTTGGGAAAGATGCTAACTTATTTCTATTAAGACCCTTCAGCTAAAAACTCATGGTTCCGTCACTGAAAGCAGAGAAGCGGCTCTGCATATCTTCATTGGTCTGAACAAATACTATGATTTTGTCAACAGTTAAATAAATAAAAACTAGTTTTCATTTATACATTTCGTTAAGGTCTAAGGGAGTATTTTTTCGAGCTCGAACAAGGTATACAAATTCTCAGAGCCATCCCAACTTGTCTTCCCCTTGCTTCGTTTAAGAACAACCATAAAAGAACCCCTGTATTCACTCCTCATTTATGACTCTCACTCTCTACTATCGTTTTTTTAGCGGAGGATAAGTTAAAAAAAAACCTAACTCAAAATGAATTAGTTTATTTTTGTTTTTTTTGAACGGCTAATTTCTTTAATCTTTTGTCGTCTGTGGGACTTGAACCCAATATCTTTCCTTTCTCAACCTAGGTGTTTTTAAAGGCTTTGCCTTTGCCAATGGACTATCCATTGCTAATTAGTTTATTTTCGTGAAGTCAAAAATTTTGTTAATCACATCGGACTTGGCTTTAATTAAATTAAATTTCACATTCTTAAACTGACATCCGAAGAAACATGACTGGGTAAGCAATTTGTCGCATAGTGGAGTGGTAAAAGCATGGGCATTACAGTCATTTCACACACATACAACGGCTACATGATCGCCGACCCTGTTAAAGCAAGCAGCCTCCTCTCTCTCTCTCTCTCTCTCTCAAGTAGAAGAAGAAGAAGAGTAACCCCAGTTAGTTTCAGATCTGCTCATCATCCAGCCATGAACATCTTCAAGAAGAAGACTTCCCCCAAAGGTTCTTCCATTTTCTCTTTTACTTTTTCAAAATGTACCCTAAATCTTCCAACTTTCACAAGGGTTTAGGGTTAATGTTGTTGTAACTGTGATTTCTTAGATGGGTGTTGCCTAATTTAGTTGCTTTATGACGAATGTTCGCTTTTATCGGCAACTTTTACCCCCTTTTAGCCTTCAGTCAGTTAACTTTTTTTTACCCCACTTATTGCCAGGAAGGACTAGGACTATGTTGTCTTAACCGGCCCACGCCTGGCCGAGTGTGGCTTGGCTATCCCCGAGAAAATTGTTGCCTGATTATTATTTTTATACTAATTGGTGTTGTTTTAACTGTTTATCTCTCATTACTTGTTAGCAAACTTTGGTTTTTAAATTTAGCTCGAGATTAGGAGAAGCAAATGGGTAGTTAGAACTTAGAACTAATATAATGTAATTGTTAGAATTGAAGAGTTGATGAAAGGATTCAAAAGCAGAAGTTAATAGTTAAGAGGAAATGTTAAAAATCAAACTATTTAACTTTGAATTTAACATGTTTATCCTAAAAATCTAAATATTATTAACTTTTAAAAAAAACCTTAAATGGGTTAAATGGTCAACTCACTTGTTAATAAACAGGTCGTGTCAGCCGACCCAAAACCTGTTTTTCTAGTTTACCTGGTTGAAGTTTTGGGTCAGAATGAGTCTGTTATAAATGGTCAGATAGTTTTTAGTGGTCAATCTTAAGTTCAAACTGCTGTGAATGAAATGGAGGGTGTCTATCTTTTGATTTTGTCGCATTTATGACTAATTGTTACATTTTGTATCCAATTTACAGATGCATTGAGGGAGAGCAAAAGAGAAATGGCCGTCGCCACACGCGGTAAAGTTGATGTCTTCATGTACTTTGTAGCTTTCATATACTTTGTAGCTGCAAGTTCTATTACAAAATGTGTTTTAACAGTACAAATACAATGTTGTTCTCTTCGTTAAAGTGGCAACCCATTTTCAATATGGGTTGACACGTGACAGACCACGTATTTTCTTCATTTATTATTTTTTTTAATCTACAAATGAGTAATGCCTTATGTATGATCACAGAAACATGATTGTTCTAATGAAAATCTAAATCTTTGAACAAGAAAGTATGCATTGAAAATAGAGTTTGGAACGCCGAACGCCTGTTTGACCCTTTTTGTGAACCATTTCCCTTTAAGCAATTTTTTCATTTAGCATGTGAGATGTAACACAACCCAATATATAAATGTTTGAAGATGATTATTAGCTTTATATCCTAATTTGATTCCAGTTTTTCAAATTTTGTAACATTATATATTCAAACATATTTTTTTTTCTCTTGATCCAAGTTTTGATATGGTGCATTTGCAGGTATTGAACGTGAAATCGCATCTTTACAAATGGAGGTATAATATAATATCCGAGGTTATGTTATGCTACGTATGGTTTTTACTATGTTCATTAAGTTCACACACAAATTGGATTTCAGGAGAAGAAATTAGTCGCGGAGATTAAAAAAACAGCTAAAATTGGGAACGAGGTTAGTGCATTGTCTTGGTTCGCCAGCTAAAATATGTATATTTACAAGCAGTGTATATTATTGTGCAAAGGATGTTATATCAATATATAACATGATTTTTTAGTTAAAGAACAAGTTTACAATTGTGATACTTTTTATATGATCAGGCTGCCACCAAGATATTAGCTCGCCAGCTTGTTCGTCTTCGACAACAAATAACAAATTTGCAGGGGAGCCGTGCACAGATTAGAGGTGTAGCAACTCATACACAGGTATTATATAAAAATAATATTTGCCAATGTCATCAGCCACTGTTTAAAATATACACTAAACTATACTATACTTTTTTGCTTAAGGGTTGTTTGGATCTGTGTTTTGAAACTGATTATCTTAACAGTCGGTTTTTAATGTTTGGATAAACAAATTCTGCTTCTGGTTATCTGATTATTTAGGGGTCAAATATTTGATTTCATACTGGTTGCAATAGAACTAGTTGTCGGCTAAAATGGTAAACGTAATTACATATTTTTACCCCTACTGGTTGTAGGGTAAAATGGCATAACTTTTCTCTTCTTTTTCTTTCTCAAGAATATCCGTTTTGGTCATTTTATCTTTTAGGTTCTTAAATGATTAAAAAATTATCAAATACTCAAACATGGTTATTACAACTTCAAACAACATATTTAGATCCAAATACTATCAGGTTTTATCACAGTTTATCATCTGATTCTGATTATTCAGTATTACTTAATCGCTTTCACATCACTAATCTAACCACACCTTTGAAACACTATCAAAATAAGGTTTGATCTAAACAACTTCTTCATCTCAAACTATCAAGATATTTGTTAATTATATTCCCGTTTGATTTTCAATATTCACAAGCACATTTATCACATTCATTTGTATATACTTACTGAGTTTTGAGTTGTTTTTGTTCTTTTTGTGCAGGCTCTTTATGCCAACACATCTATCTCTACTGGAATGAAAGGTGCAACAAAAGCAATGGTTGCCATGAACAAGGTACAAATAGAAACTTATAACTTGCGATTTAACCACCAGAAAGTAGCTTTAAACGGTTCAGCCTGTTTACTTTCTTATCAATAGAATACAACCAAGTTAAATCTTTTATCCAACATGGTATTTGTGTTTTTCTTAAATGATCTGTAATTTTCTTTCCAGGAAATGGCCCCAGCAAAACAAGCTAAAGTGATCAAGAATTTCCAGAAGGAGTCAGCTCAGTTGGACATGACGGTAAGTTTCATTAAATTTTTGCGATGAATATCTGATTATTGCAACTTTGAAGTCTCATTAATCAGGTGGTGTTTTTTTTTTTTTTTTTTTTTTTTTTAATTTTAACTTTTGGCATTTTGGATAAACAATGGCTGTACTAGCATATCCGACAACATAATTTGCAACTTATTGTTGACAGATCGAGATGATGTCTGAGTCAATTGATGAAACCCTAGACAAAGATGAGGCTGAAGAGGAAACAGAGGAGCTTACAAACCAGGTAGAAATTATTATGCAACGATGTTGTCAGTTTTCTAGCATCCCTGGATAAAATATATAACATTTTTGGCCCATTTGTTGTGTAGGTGCTTGATGAGATTGGTGTAGGCATCGCTTCACAGGTGAGTTTTGTATATGACTTGTTATGTACTCTTGGAAATAGAGATTTGTGGTAATTTTGGTTAAGTTTTGTAAAATAAACTGTATATTTAGCATACAACTTTTCTACACATGACTTGTGTTTTTTCAAGAAAATGGACTATGTACAACTTTCTATAACTCGTTTACCCATCCTGCTCGAAAGAATGACTGTACAACTTTCTAATAACTTTTGTTTGTTTTTTTATAGTTATCTTCTGCACCAAAAGGTCGACTCGGACCCAAGAAGGTTGACAATACTGTCCCCAGGTATGTCAATTAGTAGCTATAATGAAAGTCATTAACTTTTTTACCATATCTGATCATTGTAACTTTGAAGTCTCATTAATCAGTTTTTTTAACTTTTGGCATTTTGGATAAACTGCATTTTGGATAACACAATAAAATGAGATCGTAACGAAAGAAAACATTAATTGGCTGAACTGCATATATTGTCATGAGAGCATATTCATTTTTAAAGATTTCATTTTACTTGGTTATTTCACATTTTTTTTTTTTTGTAAATAACTTTTCTGTGCAGCTCTGTGCCAAATGATGTTGATGATCTTGAAAAGAGACTTGCTTCTCTTCGACGCATTTGATATGTGAGACGTTGCATCCAGGCGAGGACCAGAAGTCTTTTGTGTATAGTCTTGTATCGTCTTTATAAATGTTAGTATATTGAACACTGAAAATTATTTGTTTTTCCTTTTCTAAGCATCGATAATATGTAATCAAACCAAAATTAAGACCCATGAAACAAATTATAAACTGTTAGTGGATTTATAGTGTTTTTCTTTTCTAAGATTACGTTTTGGCTTGTCATGTGTTTATATAAAGTTGTTTAATGTTTAATCTATAAATCTATATCTATATATGTATTTTTTTACTTAATAAAATAAAACATTGGGGACACTTGTCATCATTCTAGGTCATCTATTTTTTGAATTTCTTGGCTCTCTCTCATATTTAATTATTGGATAGTTATTTTATTTTTTTGAACGATAAATCTGGATCACTGACAGACCACTGGAGTATCATCGTGCCACTAGCGGAATCACCCGATCATATCCATCTCCACTAGGCAATAATGCATATACACCAATTCAATAGGAAACCAAATAAATATGGGAAAAACCCCTTTGTGGGAATTGAACCAGGACTTATTGGTCTCAAATCCTTATCCCACCCCAAGATGCCAGTAGGCTATAAAGCCATGAAAAATTATGGATAGTTATTATATTTAAGTCCCAAAACCCCTTGCGAGTAGGCTATAAAGCCATGAAAAATTATGGATAGTTATTATATTTAAGTCCCAAAACCCCTTTGTGGGAATTGAACCAGGACCTATTTATTGATAGTTTTTATATTCATGAATTTCATATGAAATTAAATTATAAATTTTCTAAATAATTTTTTTATTAAAAAACTTACATTTAAGTCTTCAAATAACACCAAATTCAAAATTATGTTTGTTATGTGGTTAGATGGTTTGAATCGTAAAAATATGTCAAATAAAATAAAAAACAGGTGGTATTAAGAGTTCACATTTTAGTCCTTGTATGTATATTTATAATTGTAATTTAACTTAACTTAACTGTGTTAAAATGATATGTAAATGAGTAACTAAGCTTAAGGGGCTGTTTGGTAGCCTCTGAATGGTCATTAAGAGACAACCTCTTAATGGAACCATTAAGAATTTTACCAATGAGAAGGTAGAAGAATGTGACATGTGATGATTTACCATTCAGAGGTTACCTCTTAACCATTCAGACTTGAGGTTACCTCTTATTCATTCAGAGGTTTTAAACCATTAAGAGGTAGCATCTGAATGGTCATTAAGAGGCTACCAAACAGCCCCTAAGTTGAATTAACATTTATCAATTATATAAAAAAATAAATACACAGTTGAAAAAAATGTTTTAAAAATTAAGTTAACGTAGTTTATTAATGTCCAGTTAAAGTTTAATTTTTTAAAAACATATTTGATGACTTTATGTTTAATTTTGGAAGTTCAATTAATTATAAATTTATAAATAAACTTTTTTTACGTAAAATCTTACATTTAAGTCCCAAAATAACATCAAACTCAAAATTGTGTTCGTTAAAATATTATAAAACGAAAGAATTGTTATAATATAAGAAGAATTAACACAAGATTAGTGATAAAACTTTAAGAACTTTAGAAATATTACAAGAGAAAGAAGAAGAGAATTGTATAACTTATGAAAGTGTATTAATGAGGTGCATTTTTTCTTCTATCTTGAGCTAGTATTTATACTACAAAAAGATTAACTATTTGGTAGACAAGGTTAACTATTTGGTAGATAAGGCTATCCATAAGTTTGACAAAGAGTTCATCCACTTGCTTGGTAAATCTAGAGGTAGATCTTGATCTTCATGGTAAATCATTTGTAATATTATAACACTCCCCCTTGGATGACACTTTGCAAACTTCAGGGTCTTTATGTACTGCCTCATTAAAAACCTTGCTAAAGAAAAACCCAGTGGGAAAAAACCTTAGCTAAGGGAAAAAGAGTGCAGTCTATAGCTCCCCCTCAAGTTTGCAATTTGTAAGGAATCACATTCTCCGTACATGACGCATGCCAATGTCATGAACATGTTTCCTGAAAGTTGCTGTAGGTAGTGCTTTTGTGAAAAGATCGGCTGAATTGTTGCTGGATTGGACATATCTCATCTCGACCTGATTGTCTTTAATAAGGTCCCGAGTATATGCAAAGAATCTTGGTGGTATATGTTTTGTTTTGTCACTTTTGATATACCCTTCTTTCATCTGAGAGACACAAGCGGCATTATCTTCATGGATAGGAGTTGGACTTCGATCTTTCTCTAGCCCACAAGAAGTCACTATGTGTTGTGACATAGATCTTAGCCACACACATTCTCTTGAAGTTTCATGTAGTGCAATGACTTCAGCATGATTTGAGGATGTTGTGACAAGTGTTTGTTTCTGAGAACGCCATGAAATCGCAGTTCCACCATTCATAAATACATATACAGTTTGAGATTTTGCTTTATGAGGATCAGATAAATAACCTGCATCTGCATAACCAACTAACCCTTCTTTTGAATCGTTGGGATAAAACAAGCCTAAATCAACAGTACCTCGAAGATATCGAAAAATATGTTTAATCCCATTCCAGTGCCTTTTAGTAGGAGCTGAACTAAATCTTGCCAACAAGTTCACTGCAAAAGAAATGTCAAGTCTCGTACAATTGGCAAGATACATAAGTGCTCCAATTGCACTGAGGTATGGTACTTCTGGACCAAGAACTTCTTCGTTGTCATCACAAGGATAAAATGGATCATTTTCGACATTAAGTGATCTAACGACCATTGAAGTGCTTAAAGGATTTGCTTTGTCCATATTGAAACGTTTCAACAGCTTTTCAGTATAATTCGTTTGATGCACAAGTATTCCATTGCTCATATGTTCAATTTGTAAACCAAGACAATATTTGGTTTTTCCAAGGTCTTTCATTTCAAATTCTTTCTTTAAAAGAATAATTGCTTCATGAATTTCTTTTTGCGTCCCAATTATATTTAGGTCATTAACATATACAGCTATGATCACATATCCTGATGTTGTCTTCTTAATAAAGACACATGGACAGATAAGATTATTTGTATAGCCTTTACTTGTCAAATAGTCGCTCATACGATTGTACCACATCCTTCCCGATTGTTTCAACCCATATAAAGATCTTTGTAATTTGATCGAATACATTTCTTTAGGTTTTGAACTTAACGCATCAAGGAGTTTAAATCCTTCAGGAACTTTCATATAGATGTCACTATTAAGTGATCCATACAAGTAAGCTGTAACAACATCCATAAGACGCATTTCTAACTTTTTAGAAACTGCTAAGCTGATTAAGTATCTAAAGGTTATTGCATCCATAACGGGAGAATATGTTTCTTCATAGTCAATCCCTGGCCTTTGTGAAAATCCTTGAGCTACAAGTCTTGCTTTATATCTTGTAACCTCATTTTTCTCATTTCGTTTTTGTACAAAAACCCATTTATACCCTACAGGCTTTACAGCCTTAGGTGTAACAACAATAGACCCAAAAACCTTTCGTTTGTTGAGTGAATCTAATTCAGCTTGCACAGCGCCTTTCCATTTATCCCAGTCATGTCTATTTTGACAATCATTGACAGATTTTGGTTCAGGATCATCATCTCCACCCATGATGTCACTTGCTATAGAATAAGAAAATATCTCATCAATATTTTCCATTTCATATCGGTTCCATATGGTATGTGTATGACCATAGTTGATTGATATCTCTTTGTTAGTATCATCAACATCTTCCTCATGAGAGGTTTCGGTATTTACTGTTTTATCAAAATCATTTTCTTTGTGGTCAATTTCCTTTACAAGTGCTTTTCTTTTTCGAGGATTCTTATCCTTTGAACCTATTGGCCTTCCACGTTTTAAACGTTTTTGAGATTCATGAGCTATCTTATTATCTATTGCCTTACTTGGGATCTCAACTCGAGCTGGAGCATTAGCAGCTGGTATATGAGATTTAGTAACTCTGTTTGTATCAGTAAAAGCATCAGGCAATTGATTTGCAATGTCTTGCAAGTGTATTATCTTTTGAACCCCTGCCTCACATTGTTTTGTTCTTGGATCAAGATGAGACAATGAAGGCACACACCATGAGACATCATTTTCTCGTTCTTTATTTTCTCCCCCTAATGCTGGGAACATTGCCTCGTTAAAATGGCAGTCATCAAAACGTGCTTTAAATATGTCACCCGTTAAAGGTTCAAGATATCGTATGATGGAGGCTGTTTCATATTCAACATATATTCCCAACCTTCTTTGAGGTCTCATTTTTGTGCGTTGTGGTGGTGCAATAAGAACATACACTGCACACCCAAAAATTTTAAGGTGGGAAATGTCTGGCTCATGGCCAGAAACAAGTTGTAGTGGGGAGTAGTTATGATTTGCACTTGGTCTCACACGAATCAGTGATCCAGCATGTAAAATTGCATGACCCCAAACCGACACAGGAAGTTTTGTTCTCATTAATAATGGTCTAGCGATTAGCTGTAAACGTTTGATCAATGATTCAGCTAAGCCATTTTGTGTGTGTACATGAGCAACAGGGTGTTCGACAACAATTCCCACAGACATGCAATAATCATTAAAAACATGTGATGTAAATTCACCAGCATTATCAAGTCTCACCCTTTTAATAGTGTAATTAGGGGAATGTGCTCGTAGTTTGATAATTTGAGCAAGAAATTTTGAAAAGGCAACCTTACGAGTTGATAATAAAGAGACACGAGACCATCTGCTGGATGCGTCTATCAAGACCATGAAATATCTAAACGGTCCACATGATGGATGAATTGGTCCACATATATCACCTTGAATTCTTTCAAGAAACATTGGTGATTCTTTGTCAACTTTTAAGGACGAAGGCCTTGTAATTAGTTTCCAAGTGAACAAGAGGTACATAGAGGCATTTTATCTGATTGGGGGATCTTCTGATATTTCAATGGATGTCCATGTGTGTTTTCAATAATTCTTTTCATCATTGTAGATCCTGGATGACCTAGTCTGTCATGCCATAAGTTAAATGTCTCAGGATCACAAAAACTTTCTTTTACTGCCATATGTGCTTGAGGCACATTAATGTGTGTATAATGCAAACCAGAGTGGAGCATTGCCAGTTTTTCCAGTATATGATCTTTGCTCTTGATGTGCAAATATTTTTTTATTATCAACAGTCCTTGACTGAGTATCATATCCATTATGATATATGTTTTTGAAACTCAACAAGTTTCTTGTTTATTTTGGGGAAAATAAAACATTCTCTATTAAGAGCTTTGTACCATTTGGTAATATTAAATTAGCTTTTCCCACTCCTTCTATCAAGTTTGTAGGACCTGATATTGTATCAATGGTTCCTTTTGTTGGTTTCAACTCATAAAAATATTTCTTAGATTTAAGTATAATGTGTGTGGCTCCACTATCCGCTATACATATATCTGCATCATTTGTCTGCTCTTGTGCTCCAATGGTATTAACCTCTTATTAATAAGCAAACGAAATGAATATTGTCAACAATCTGGCACAAACTTATTGGGCCACATATAAACAAATGTGTGGCCAGTGATGCTTATGACACGTTTCTTCACAGACACGTGTTGAGGGGCTTCTTCCCCAAATTGCTCACCTCTTACTCACATTTTCCATATTCCAGAAGATACCGACAGAACCGGAGGAGAGAGAGGGTGGGGGAGATCGGAGAAGAGATGGGAGAGAGAGACGGGGTAGGCTACTGCCACGCCTCCAGCGGCAGCGAGGGTGGTTAAACCATCGGAATCAGGGTCCACTGCACATGGTGGCGGGTTTTATGGATTTCAGCAATCAAGCGACGTTAGGGTGTGGGTCACCAGCGACGACATGGGGTTCCGGCGATGAACCAGGAGCTCCGGTTAAGACTGTGAGGTGCGATTTCAGGTAACTTGAGTTCTTTTTTTGGGTTTAACCGCAGATTGATGTTGTTGTTTTTCAGCCTGAATTTTACTTGTAGATATGTTCTTTTTATATACAGACTGATATATGGTGGAATGGTTTTCTTTGGTTCTGTGAGTTTCTACTTCACTGTAGATTAAACATGTGCATGTAGTATGCATAGGCTACTAAGATTTGATTGGCGATGGTTAATTGAGATCGAAACCGCGATTGTGTTGTTGAACACCAAAAAGGAAAAAACCCTAAATGAAAGGGGGAGAAGAGATCGAGGTGGTTGCCACGTGGTTGGAAGAACGATGGGGCAGATGATGGCGTTTGCAGCCTATGAGTTCATCTAAGGTTCCGGCGAAGTTCTGGTAAGTCGATCCGTCGTAATTTTAAATGCTTTTGTTTGTATTTCTGTAGTTTTCATTAATTTTTTGTTTTAATTTTGGTTACGGACAGGGTTTTAATTCTGACAGAAGGGTTAAAGCCTTATGAGTCATATAATATTCAGATTAGTGTGTTATATTTGTACAGATTTGTTCTATCATTATAAGCTAATTACCAGCAACAACACCTTTTAAATTCTGGATACTTGCCCAGTCAACACACATATTTGTTCTATTATTTATTGAACTTATCTTGCACATTACTTAAAATTTTGGTCATTTTTTCATGTGTTTTGCTAAGTTGTGTGCTTTTAAATATGATTAGAAACTTATATTGTTAAAATAATACTATACACAGTTAACAAACTTCAATACATTGTGGTTTAAGCCACTCAACCTTCAATTTAATATATATTAGTTGTAAAAATATGGTTTGTTGTCTCTTTCTTTCATATATATGTTTGGAAAAATTAGCCAACTTTACTTCAACTACTAAATGCTTGCTCTATTCTTTTAACTTATGCCTGAAATTAGGCAACTGATCTAAACTGTAGAACTGTAGGTGGAAGAACGAAGCATTGTTAATAGGTATGTGTATTGCCTTTGCTTGCATTTATTTTTGTTCAACCAGGCAACTTCTATTTCTATATTTTATCCAATGGGTTTTGTGTTAGGCTAGACTCGCCTTAGCTCAATTTCTTAGATTTATTTATACATTTTCTTTGACGTTCAGCCATTAATCATTTGCCTGAGCCTTGAGCTCGGGGCGAATTCCAAATCGAGCCGAGTATTTGAGCTAGGGCTCTGGTTTGTTCATTTATACATTTTCTTTCGAACTTCAACCGTTAATCATTTGCTTGACCCATTGTCAGTTTAAGCTCGGATCGAATTTAACCCGAGATGGGTTGACATGGCTAGAAATTCTGAACCAAGCTCGAGGCAGCTTCAGCTCGAAATCAGCTCTTAAACCAATTCTGAACTAGGCTGAATATTTGAGATGCGGCTAGGCTCCCTTACAAACCAAGCCAACTCGGTTGGGCTGGTTACCTTAGCTCGAGTGCCCAGGTTCATTTATACATTTTCTTATAAATTCAACCATTAATTATATATTTGAAAAAAAAAAATAGAATGGGAATTCAGTTATATATTTGTAGCTACTTGATTTCAAAATAGATTTATGATTCAAATCACAATGTGGTGTTTTGATCTGTGTTTTTACTTATGTAGTTCACTATGTGGGATGTTTGCCTGATGGAACTCGGTTTGATTCGAGCTATGATTGGGAGACGCCGTTTAAGTTCAAGCCTGGGCTCTGTAGATAAATATTTTATATCAGATTGTTTTTATAATCACTTGTGAATTGTGTTCTTGATAGCATGGTTTTTTGTCAATTTTTTATATAATTTTGTTATAGATTCTTATTATCATAATCAGTTTAGGTTGTTTATGATAATATGACATGTGTCGTAAACAAAGCACATTGTGTTTATAATTTTGTCAATTTTTTATATAATTTTGTTATAAATTCTTATACCTACCTTTGTTTCCACATTCATCATTTGCCTGGTAAAGCCTAATTAATTTGGGTTTAATGATGTTAGTTAATTACAAAACAAACGGCGTTTGGTTCAAGCTCAAAATAGGAACATATTGCAAATTGCGTGCTTCAAGATCAAAATATAAAGGTATTGTAAATCGCGCAACGCACATTGATGAATAACACTAGTTCATTTTAATCTTGAAATATAAAGAGAAATAATAATAAGTGTATAACGAAGGCATTATGATTTATTTTTTAATAAGAAGTTTATTTATTAGCTAAAAACGTTACATGAAAAGAAAGACTAATGAAACATAATAAAGGTAGTTATAATAAAGGAAATTACATAATTGTTGCATATAATTATTATGGTTTAGCAACATTGGTTTCAGATTTCCATCTCATTGGTATAGTCGGCGACATTCAGTTCGACGTTGATATCATTAAAATTATCCACATGGTTCATCTCCTTTTCTTTTCTTTTGAGAGAGGCTTGGTAAAGTTCACATAAATGTGAAGGTGTACGACAAGCCTTTGACCAATGGTTTGTACTTCCACATCTGAAACAAGAAGTGCCATTGTTTTCGGACCTACCAGCTTCATTCCTTTTGTTATACTGGTTGGAATTGATATCTTGTGGAGTGTGGTAATTGGGGGTTCTTTGATTTCGACCAAGACCACGACCACGTCCACGACCATGGGAATTACCTCGGAAATTATTATTTCTTTTGAAGGAATAGTTGCGACCATTACCTTTACCAAAATGGCCACGGCCACGGCCTCGTCCCCATTTTCTTTCAGAGTCTTTAGTATCATCATTAATAACAACATTTGCTTCTGGAATAGCTAATGATCCAGTGGGACGAGCTTGATGATTTTTCATTAGTAGCTCATTGTTTTTCTCTGCTACGAGGAGAAATGAATTTAGATCAGAATATCTTTGAAACCTTTGCAACCGATATTGTTGTTGCAAGTTTATATTTGATGCATGAAATGTGGAGAAAGTTTTCTCCAACATATCTTCCTCCGTAACAGTTTGCCCACAGAATCGGAGCGTTGAGCATATCCTGAACAAAGGAGAGGTGTATTCATTCACCTTTTTAAAATATTGGAACCTGAGATTGTTCCATTCATCTCTAGCAGTGGGAAGTAAAACTTCCCTTTGTATATCAAATCTGCTTTTTAAATCTTCCCACAAAATGTATGGATCCTCAAAATTTGAATATTCAAATTGCAACATCTCATCAATGTGTTTATGGAGGAAGACATCGGCTTTTGCCTTGTCTTGATCGCTACAATTATTCCACTCCGCTGTTATCGTTTCCAAAACACCCATTGACTTGAGATGTCTCTTAACATGTGCTGTCCATGGCATATAATTTTCTCCGGTGATATTAAGAGCCGGGAATTCAATTTTTGCGATGTTTGCCATTTTGTTGCTAAACATAAATAAGATATATATTAAAATCTAAATACTCATTAAAAATGAGATAACGTACAAAGGTACAGCTATAAACAAATAAATGAATACATAAGTACCAAAAAGATGAGGTGGAAGCTCATATATTAAGGTCGGCAACAATATTAATATTATGCCGGCGAATATTAAAACCGGGTGAATCATCTTCGAAATTTTTTCTTGAATAACCTTGAGAAGAAGAGTGTTTGTTGCGAAAAAATGAGATTGATAATTGGTAATTTATCATGGTAAATTATAACCGTTTTGTAACGGTTATATTACAGTTTTATAGCCGTTATATAACGGTTATATATATATATATATGTATTTATAATAGATGATGAATTACAGAAATGTTATTTTATAAGATATAAAATTAGGATGCATAATAATAAGAATAAAAATATTAGTATACATAAATAAACGTAAACTCTAAATGAAATGTGAGCGTGTGTGTATAAATAAAAGTTAATTGCGATAAAAGTAAAAGTTAGATGCATAATTAAATGTTAGAATGTTAGTAATCCCGTAGTTATGAAATATGTATATTAAAATGTTCTTTTGTACTTAATTTTTTTTCAAAGTAAATTATAAAGTTAATGATGTGCTTACATTGCTTGTGATGGATATCTTTGAGCTTAAAGTCTTCTTTGATTAGGATATAAGCGACTCGTGCTGATAACGTGTTATAATATAACAAGAATTAACACAAGATTAGTGATAAAACTTTATGAACTTTAGAAATGTTATAAGAGAAAGAAGAAGAGAATTGTATAACTTATGAAAGTGTATACATGAGGTGCATTTTTTCTTCTATCTTGAGCTAGAATTTATACTACAAAAAGATTAACTATTTGGTAGACAAGGTTAACTATTTGGTAGATAAGGCTATTGTAACACCTCGGAAAACCCGTCCAATATAATAAAGACACGTGTTATGGACCTTAAACGTGTTTTAAACCCGGATCATGATAAAAGATAACCGGAGGAATTAAAAGTGTCAACATGTTAATTTATACCTCTGAGTGACCTTTTAACGTTACCAATTCTCGGTAAAACAATATTATCCTTTCAAGAAATGTCTGTTAAAGAATTCCAAGGTATCTGAATTAAACCTTGTGAGAAATAATTCAATTGTCAAGTAAATGATCATGTGCCAATAATGACAATTTTACATTCATTATCCTTTCCAAAAGACTACAAGACAACACCATTGCAAGGCAACACTTTCAAGATTGACCAGACCTGATCAAGTGGACCCATTGTGTTGATAATGACTAAAGATACGAGTTATAAAAGATTGCATGGTCAAATGTTAGAAGTTCACAAGATTTTTGTCTTCTGACAAGGCTTACGGACCGCAAAGTGTATGCCTTACGGACCGTAAGGTGGCAGATCTGGGCGATAAAGATTAAAAAGCGGATACGGACCGTAAGGCCCTAAGCTTACGGTCCGTAAGACCTGTAACTGAGCAGAAAACATGGACAGCTACCTGTTCAGCCTGTTCCACCGCCTTAGATGAATGGTTTCCGAATTCAGGGGCTACACCAGTGGTATTTCATGCATAGGGGACACCTGGGATGATCAGGGAACATGTGTAGACCTTGTTGGATTGATCTTGTTGCATCTAAATCACTATATATAGAGCTCTTGTTGCAACACATGAATTTGCTCATTTCAAAAAATTTCTAAACCTTCTCTGGAGCTCTCTAGACTTCAAGCAAGATTTCTTAAGCTTCTATTTCGTGCTAAGGACCATTGTGAGTGTTCTTAGCCTTCCTAATTCATGTTTTATTAGTTTAATGACCGAAAGTCAAAGCCGTCGTAATTAAGCTTTGACTTAGTGATTAATCACTAATGGTCCAGTCATTTTTCGAATTGAAAGTGGCTACGAGTTGGTAATTATGTGGGCAATAAACCCTTAAAAGGGCACCCTCTGATTTCCACTCTAACTTGGTCAATTGTCGGGTCAAACTTAATTATAAAAAGTCAACATAAAGCTATTTTGCAAATAAACACATAATTAACATTGTAGAAGCCATGAAACCTGTTTTAACACTTATATAACGTGGTAATTAATGTAAGAACAGGTCTAAGCATGTTCAACCTGACAATTTTGAGTTTAGGCTCGGTTCGGAACCGAAAGTCGCAAAAGTAGACTTTTGCTTTGACTTTCAGTTCTGACCCGATTTAGCTTAGTTTAGATATGCCTTAGAGTTCCATTAGGACCAGGTTATAGGTTAGTGTAACCCTCTAAGGTTATATAACTTGGTTCCTAATTATTCCGATTCATTTGCATGTTTCCGTTAATTGCTTAAATGTTGACCATTATGCCCTTTTCACCTTAAAACGAGATTTTTTGAAAATGTGAGAGGACAAAAACCTTTTTTACTGATTTATAAACATGTCCTAAAAAATTTGACATCAGTTTGAGGTCTAAATTAGGAGTTATGCTCAATAGCGTAATTTGAAAGTTTTTTATTAATTAAACAGCATAATTAGCATAAAGCCTATCTAAACCCAAATTTTTACACCAAACCTTTTACCCACTGATGTAATATAATATTTTGGGATTTTTGAAGATTTTTATTTATTTTTAAACTGATCATGGCATAGGGTTCTTGCCTTGATTCGGTAATTGTCGGTTATACCCTTTTTGCTAATAAAATGAGTTTTACATAACATATTGATACCAAATCTTTTGCTACTGATTTTATATGATAAATAAAATATTTTAAGCCTTCTGGGCTGATAAAAATCTCAGCTTTCATTATATAACCCGAAAATCGCTTAAAACCGACTTTTACGCGTTTTAAGCGCATAGTGTGGGTTAAAACTATTTTTGGCATATAAAACGTAATACCTACTGATGTTTTAAGTAAATTTTTATAACTTAACAGTAAACAAAAGTTTTGAACTCATATTTCCAAATTTGACCTTTAAAGCTTATGTGAAATTACCAAAATGCCCCAACGGTGCATAGTTTGGTTATAAAAGATAAATTTCACATATATGCAAAACCTTACTGATATAACTTATTAAATTAAATATTTTTACTGATTAATTTAGACCAGAACCTCAGATTATTATTTAACCTCTTTTATAACCTTTAAAATGACCAAAATACCCCTACGAGGCTTAATTTGAGTTTAAATTCGTTTTGGGCATAATGGAAGGTATCCTACTGATATCACAACATATTTAAGGCATATTAGCTTAGGAAACCTGTTTGTCACACCCCCAAAATCCACCATGCGGAGTATCACCGCTTGGAGGCGTGACATGACCAGGATCGAGCCACCAATCATATTGAACAACATAATTAAGTAAATAAAACCAACCACAATATAATTGGTGACCTAAAGAAGGTAACCGACTTTAAGTTAATAGAGGAAGCATAAAACGTAAGTCCAAAACATAAGTTCCATAGTTCATAAGTTTAAAGTCCAAAACGTAAGTTTAATAAGTTCATAAGGATTAAATGTTTAGCACGGGACTCGATAGTCCATGTCCCACAGCGACCTCCTCCTCGTGCAAGCTCCATAAGCATCTAACGACCTGTAAGGCATGTAACAACGAGTCAACAACAAAGTTGATTGAGTTCACGGTTGGGTGTTCATTTTAAGTTGTTTCAAAAAAACATAGTTTTTTTTAGTTGGCTTACTTGCCGTGGGGGTTACCCCATAGTTGAAAATATGTTTAACCAATTTCTCTTTTCCCAAATCATATTTAGTGGGGGGGGGGGGGGGTTCCGCATGTGAACCACTAGACCGTTAAGATATCGACAACTGACAAACAATAGTTGTGCCCTACGTCAATGTCTATCATCAATGACAGTTTGCCATAGTCCATTAGTACACGCCCGTCCGAATGGCACGGTGTGAGGTTTGTTAAACCTAATAGCGCTATTAACTAATGACCCGCTCGCCATCGGCCTCGGAGATTAAGTCAATATAAAATGAGGGACTTAATGATAGAGTTTTGTCTAGTAAGTTTTAAGGTTGTTGTCCTACCCAAGGAGGACGAACGTACGTATTCTACCCAAGGAGAATACGCAGGATTAATATTGGCATCCTACCTATGGAGGATGGCCGTACATATCCCACCCAAGGAGGATATGTAGGTTCCGTTTTAATTCTTTAACCCATTCCCAACCACCGGGAATCCCATGCCTTAGAAAGTGTGTGAACTCACCTTGGTTTGCTCGGTTAGATTAGTTACTCTAATAATCAGAAAATCAAGCACGTCCTAATAAGGTACGGATAACAATCAGTTTCTCATGCATAACGCGTATCCTATGTACGGTTTATTTACTCATTACTTCTATCACATACCACACAATTCAAATGTCAAGTTATATTGTTAAGTTACATTATTTTACCCTAAAATAATATAACTATCTCACAAAATAAACAAGTATCCACACAAGTGTTCTAATATAAAATATATATTCTAAATATATATTTATCCATTTTACTTGTAAAAGTCAACCTCCGATACTTTGTATTTTGTAACAAAACCTTTGGCGAAGTTTATTTCGAAAACAAAGCTGAAAATATACTTGTAACACTTGTTTTAGAAAATTTCGCCAGAGTTTCCTTTGTAAATGGAGGTATCCATGCTTATTAGCATATCATTTTCTTTTCGGAAATCACTCAATCAATCAACAACAAGTTACCAAACAACATTACACTAGTCAAGTGCAAAAACAATGCACTTTACATAACTACATGAACTTGGTTTTTCATAAAAACGCGTAGTAACTTAGTGGGGTGTTTAGTGGGTTTAGTTACCCTCCAAAGTGTGTTTATTTTTGTTAAAATCTCTTTCTCGGGATTTTTAGATGTTCACAACTTGTGAATATATTTTACAAAAATATTTATTTACCACATTTTCATGTTTCACTAGCATCCTTATACTCCTTTTAATTCCAAAAATAATGTATATGCAAGAAGAAGTTATGATCCTTCAAAACCCGTCTTTTAACTTGGTTTGTTTAGGAAATCATCCTCAAGGCTTGGATTTACTAGTTTACTTGGTTTATTATTTTTCAAGAAAAATCATCCTACTTTCAAGTTCATGTTTTCACTAGGGGATGATTATTTCATATACACATAATCATCCCTAACTTGTTAAGCCATGTTTTTAATCATAACTTAACAAGTCTCATATGATGACTAACCATCATATCACTAGTAACCATCAAGAAATCATCAACACATTCAAACAACATCATACTACCATTATTTCATCTTGTTTCTTCATCTTTAAGCTTATGTTACAAGACTTATGTTTATGATCTTTTAGTGTTCTTGAGACTTCATCATAACCTAACTATTAACCACTAAAAACATGAAGTATCTAAGGATTAACAAGGAGCTTACTACTAGCTTCAAGCTAGGGAAGAACTATGATGAAGATTGAGTGGATAAAAGCACACAAGAGAGGTCCTTCAAGTTCCGTGAGCCCCGAGCTTCGTTAGACACCTTGTGACACCTTGTGAGGACCTTGGATTGCTTGAACTTGGAACTAAAATAATGGTGGTGGTGAGGGGGTAGTTCGGCCGAGATGTAGGGAGGAGGAAGAAGGAGTTGTGGTGGTGAGTGTGTTGATGGTTAAAGTCCTTCTTATAATTCCTAATTCCTATTATCCATTGGATCCCTTGTCTTCCTTAGTACAAACAACATCAAAATCAAATCCTAATGCAAGATATGGAGTTTTTAGGAAGATTTTGGGTAATCTTGTGGTGGGGCCAAAAATTAGCATGGGGGAGGGGTTAAAATGTAAGTTGTTGGCACATGATGATAATTAGTAGGGTGTTACGTGTTATGTCTAGTGTTTAGTGTGTTACATGCTTTATGAAATATGTTAGTGTGCTCGGGAACCATAACTAGCACAGAAAAATAAAAACAATGTTTCTTGCAATATTTTAGTGTTCCGGGTAATGTCCGATTATTCGGTTAGATACCGTTCTGTTAAAGCGCTAAGTTATTCCGTATAGTGTCTTTTATGTACCTTTTTGTAACACTTTTAATTCTCAACACTTAGGAAAGCATACATGACTATTTAGTCAATTTTCTGCACAAGACTAGTATGTTGAAAAGCACATGTAAGTATGACGCAGTAATCAGAAAGCAGTTAAGTAATTCAGCACAGTCATTAAGCACTTTAATTATCATTAATAAATCGTACGGATACATGTAATTATGAGGGTTGTCACATTCTCCCCCTGTTAAGAAAATTTCATCCCGAAATTTAGCACGTGGTTACTGAGGAAGCTAGTTAAGTTGCGTGGTTTCCTGGTTTTCCTGGGGTGTCACGTCATCCCCCCGTTGATTTGGAATTTCGTCCCGAAATTCTGCAGTAGCTTCAGCCTCAGTAGTGGTTGCACTTTTCTTAAACAACTGGGGATACTTGAGTTTCATTTGGTCTTCTCGTTCCCAGGTATACTCTGGGCCACGACGGGAATTCCAACGAACTCGGACAAGAGGTATTCTGGTACGCTTGAGAATCTTAACATCTCGTTCAGTAATCTCTACTGGTTCCTCGACGAATCGCAGCTGGTCGTCGATAGTGAGCTCCTTGAGAGGAACTACGAGGGTCTCATCTGACAGACACTTCTTCAGATTCGACACATGGAAAACGTCGTGAACTCCGCTGAGTTCTGCCGGTAGATTCAGCTTTTAGGCCACCTTGCCAATTTTCTCAATGATTTCGAAGGGTCCAACATATCGCGGGTTGAGTTTGCCTCGTTTGCCAAAACGAACTACACCTCTCCAAGGTGAGAATCTGAGTGGCAATCGATCCCCAACCTGGAACTCGAGTGGTTTCCTTCGCTTATCAGCATAGCTTTTCTGACGGTCACGAGCTGCCGCCATTCGTTGTCGTATCTGAGCAATTCTTTCGGTTGTATCTATTACGAGTTCTGGGCCAGTGATTTGACTGTCGCCAACCTCTGCCCAACAAGGAGGTGATCGGCACTTCCGTCCATACAATGCCTCGAACGGAGCGGCCTGGATGCTGGTGTGGTAACTGTTGTTATACGAAAACTCCACTAGCGGGAGGTGTTTTTTTTTCCAGCCATTACCAAAGTCGATTACACATGCCCTAGGCATGTCCTCAAGGGTTTGGATGGTGTGTTCAGATTGCCCATCCGTCTGTGGGTGATATGCCGTGCTTATGTCTAATTGAGAACCAAAGGACTTGTGCATAGCTTGCCACAATTCAGAAGTAAAACGTGAGTCACGATCAGAAATGATGGAGGTTGGCACTCCGTTTCTTGATACTACTTCCTTTAGGTAGACGTCTGCTAGAGTAGAAAACTTATCTGTTTCTTTGATAGCCAGAAAATGTGCAGACTTGGTCAGTCGATCCACGATCACCCAAATGGTATCATTTCCGCGTTGAGATCTAGGCAGGCCAGTAACGAAATCCATGGGAATTTGCTCCTATCTCCATTTCGGGATCTCTGGTTGTTGAAGTAGGCCTGATGGTTTCTGATATTCGGTCTTGACTCTCGCACAAGTCAAACATTTGCTAACGTAGGTTGCTATGTGGGATTTCATACCAGGCCACCAATACGTAGTCTTGAGATCGTGGTACATCCTATCCGAATCAGGATGTACCGAATAACGAGACTTGTGCGCTTCATCCACCACAAGCTCGCGTAATTTTTCGTAAAGTGGGACCCAGATGCGCCATGTTACATAGTAGGCGCCATCTTCCTTTTATTCTAGCCGATGCCTCGATCCTCGTAAGGACTCAGCCCTGATGTTCTCTGCTTTCAACGCTTCAACCTGAGCTTCTCGTATTTGAGAGGGAAGGCTAGAGTGAATGGTAAGCTGTAACGCACGTACACACTTAGGTATAGTACCCTTTCGACTGAGGGCGTCGGCCACAACATTGGCTTTGCCCGGATGATACTTGATTGCACAATTGTAATCATTCAAGAGTTCGACCCATCGACGTTGTCGCATGTTTAACTCCTTTTGCTTGAAGATATGCTTAAGACTCCTGTGATCGGTGTAAATAGTGCACTTGGTACCATACATGTAATGTCTCCATATCTTAAGTGCGAAAACAACTGCTCCCAATTCCAGGTCGTGTGTAGTGTAGTTCCTTTCGTGAACTTTAAGTTGACGCAATGTGTAGGCAATGACCTTGTCACGTTGCATCAACACGCAACCAAGTCCTTGGATGGAAGCGTCGCAATAAACCACAAAATCATCTGTGCCTTCTGGCAATGAGAGGATAGGCGCGCTACAAAGTCTATCTTTCAAGTGCTGAAATGCGGACTCCGGTGCATCACCCCAACGATAGGTGACACCCTTCTGAGTCAGTGAAGTGAGAGGTTGCGCAGTCTTTGAGAAATCCTGGATAAACCTTCTGTAATATCCTGCCAAACCCAAGAATTGGCGGATTTCTGTTGGTGTACGGGGTGCAGGCCAGTTCTTGATCGAGTCAACCTTGGATGGATCAACATGAATCCCATCCTTGTTTACCACATGGCCTAGAAAGTGGACTTCACGAAGCCAGAAGTCACATTTCAAAAATTTGGCATACAACTGCTCTGCTCGAAGGAGTTCCAAGATAAGTCTCAGGTGTTGTTCGTGTCCCTCCTGACTCTTAGAATAGATCAGGATGTCGTCGATGAATACAATGACAAACTTATCCAAGTAAGGCTTGCACACTCTGTTCATGAGATCCATGAAAACTGCAGGTGCATTCGTTAATCCAAAAGGCATAACCAGAAACTCGTAATGTCCATAGCGAGTCCTGAATGCTGTTTTAGAGATATCCTCGTCTCGGACTCTCAGTTGATGGTAGCCTGACCTTAGGTCCATCTTTGAGTAGAAACTCGACTCTTGCAACTGTCGAATAAGTCATCAATGCGTGGAAGAGGATAACGATTCTTCACGGTCACCTTGTTGAGTTCGCGGTAGTCAATACATATTCTGAAGGTACCGTCTTTCTTCTTCACAAATAACACTGGAGCTCCCCATGGTGAAGAACTAGGACGTATGAAACCCTTTTCCAAGAGTTCTTGTAGTTGCATGGACAGTTTTTCAAGTTCTGATGGAGCTAGACGATAAGGTGCACGAGCTATGGGCACTGCTCCAGGAGCTAACTCGACTTGTCGATGAGGCGGAAGACCAGGTAATTCCTCAGGAAATACCTCAGGAAAATCACATACAATAGGTATGTCCTCTATCTTCCTTTCTTCCGAGGATGTATCAGAAACGAGGGCTAGAATAGCAGTGTGGCCCTTTCGCAAACACATCTGGGCCTTAAGGAAAGAGATGATGCCCACAACAGCACCACTCTTGTCGCCACGAATTACGAGGGGTTCTTTACTAGAACGAGGGATGCGGACAATCTTCTCGTTACAAAGAATTTCCGCTTGCTGATGAGATAACCAATCCCTCCTAATAACAACATCAAAACTACCTAGTACGGTAGGAATAAGATCGATAGAGAAGGTCTGACCAGCTAAGACGAGGTTACAGCCCTTAACTATGTGTGTGGCTTCCAGACTTTCACCATTAGCTAGTTCTACAACATGTTTGGTGTTTTAAGGGTAATGGGGTACGCTTAAGCACCTGACTAACTCTTAGGAACACATATCTAACATCGACACCCGAATCAACTAAAATAGAAACAAAGAAATTGTCTGGTAGGAATCTTACCTGCCACAACGTTGGGGTGGTCCCTTTCTTCCTCTTGTCCATTCAGGAACTCATGCTCACCAGTCCTGCGGTTATCCTTATTGTTCCCGTTGCCCTGGTTTCCGCTGTTGTCACGATTCTGTCTCATCTGCGGACAGTTCCTCTTGAGGTGGTTTTCAGCACCACATCGAAAACACCCCTTCTTGCTACCCTGCTGCTGCTGGTTCCGGTTTGCAGGATATGGGCTCCTATAGTCTCTAGCCATATGTCCCATCTTCTTGCACCGCTGGCAACACGATCCCACACATGCCCCGCTGTGGTGCCGTTGGCACTTGCGGCATCTCGGTTTATTCCCTAGGTATCCCCCCTGATTTTGGTAGTTCAGCCCTTGCTGTACTAGTTTCCCGTGCGGGTCCGGTTGTATAGAGTTAGGACCCTCACCTTGGTGATCACCCCAAATATGCTTGTTGCTATTAAGAGTATTTGCATTGGAAACGTTACGCTTGGGCAACTTGCCCTCTTCCACCGCCTGATCGGTGAGCTGGTGCGCCAAACGAACGACTTGCTGGATTGTGGAAAGGTTGGCCGCAATTACAGACCCTTGGATTTCCGAGACTAAGCCTCTGAGGTATAGCTTGATTCGTCTAGATATGGGTTGCGACAAGTTAGGACATAAGGCAGCCAAGTCGTTGGACCTCTTTGTGTACGCCTCAATCTCTGATCCTTCCATCTTTAAACCATAATACTCTATTTCAAGTTTCAGAATGTCGTCCAGGTGGCAGAATTCTTCCTTAATCAAATCCTTGAAGTCGCTCCAGAGGGTGGCATTCACGTCTGCCAACCCGAGCATCTGAACTTGCACGTTCCACCAAGAACACGCTTTCCCTTGCAACATGCCAGTAGCGTACTCTACTCATTTGCTGGCAAGGCTTTCACTCTCTTCGAATGTATACTCGATTCTTCGGATCCAATGTAGAAGGTCGATGGCTCCTCCAGTGCCGTCGAAAGTGGGAGGTTTGCATTCCAAGAACACCTTGAAAGTGCCTATGCGTGATTGGGTGTGCAGGGGTTGACTCCCTGATTGGGTTGCAAGGCTTCAGCAATCCGTTTGTTACTCAAGGTCATCAGCTGACCCTGGGTCGTGTCGAGACGTCCACTCATGATCTTCACATCGAAGGAACACACGTAAGAAAGGTGTCGCAAAGTGCGTAAGTGTGGGGTGGCAGGAGAGAGTAAGCAAACAAGGTTCAAATAGCAGTTATCACATTAACTAATGCATACCATGAACAATGTACCATGTAACTAACAAGTAGGTAATATAAACATAAACCATATCACCTAGGATGTTGAGTCTTGCACGTGGAGCGAAGCGTCGTTGTGGATCGTTGAGCACTGTACAGGTTATAGTCTGGTTTTATCAAAAAGCTTTTCTCTTTTTAAAACCAAGTTCACTATAACCAATGGCTCTGATACCAATCTGTCACACCCCCAAAATCCACCATGCGGAGTATCACCGCTTGGAGGCGTGACATGACCAGGATCGAGCCACCAATCATATTGAACAACGTAATTAAGTAAATAAAACCAACCACAATATAATTGGTGACCTAAAGAAGGTAATGGACTTTAAGTTAACAGCGGAAGCATAAAACGTAAGTCCAAAACATAAGTTCCATAGTTCATAAGTTTAAAGTCCAAAACGTAAGTTTAATAAGTTCATAAGGATTAAATGTTTAGCATGGGACTCGATAGTCCATATCCCACAACGACCTCCTCCTCGTGCAAGCTCCATAAGCATCTAACGACTTGTAAGGCATGTAACAACGAGTCAACAACAAAGTTGAGTGAGTTCACGGTTGGGTGTTCGTTTTAAGTTGTTTCAAAAAAACATAGTTTTTGTTTAGTTGGCTTACTTGCCGTGGGGGTTACCCCATAGTTGAAAATATGTTTAACTGATTTCTCTTTTCCCAAATCATATTTAGTGGGGGGGGGGCTTCCCCATGTGAACCACTAGACCGTTAAGATATCGACAACTGACGAACAATAGTTGTGCCCTATGTCAATGTCTATCATCATTGACAGTTTGCCATAGTCCATTAGTACACGCCCGTCCGAACGACACGGTGTGAGGTTTGTTAAACCTAATAGCGCTATTAACTAATGACCCGCTCGCCATCGGCCTCGGCGATTAAGTCGATATAAAATGAGGGACTTAATGATAGAGTTTTGTCTAGTAAGTTTTAAGGTTGTTGTCCTACCCAAGGAGGACGAACGTACGTATTCTACCCAAGGAGAATACGCAGGATTAATATTGGCATCCTACCTATGGAGGATGGCCGTACATATCCCACCCAAGGAGGATATGTAGGTTCCGTTTTAATTCTTTAACCCATTCCCAACCACCGGGAATCCCATGCCTTAGAAAGTGTGTGAACTCACCTTGGTTTGCTCGGTTAGATTAGTTACTCTAATAATCAGAAAATCAAGCACGTCCTAATAAGGTACGGATAACAATCAGTTTCTCATGCATAACGCATATCCTATGTACGGTTTATTTACTCATTACTTCTATCACATACCACACAATTCAAATGTCAAGTTATATTGTTAAGTTACATTATTTTATCCTAAAATAATATAACTATCTCACAAAATAAACAAGTATCCACACAAGTGTTCTAATATAAAAGATATATTCTAAATATATATTTATCCATTTTACTTGTAAAAGTCAACCTCCGATACTTTGTATTTTGTAACAAAACCTTTGGCGAAGTTTATTTCGAAAACAAAGCTGAAAATATACTTGTAACACTTGTTTTAGAAAATATTTTCTAAGTGTTGGAATTTTAGAAAATTTCGCCAGAGTTTCCTTTGTAAATGGAGGTATCCATGCTTATTAGCATATCATTTTCTTTTCGGAAATCACTCAATCAATCAACAACAAGTTACCAAACAACATTACACTAGTCAAGTGCAAAAACAATGCACTTTACATAACTACATGAACTTGGTTTTTCATAAAAACGCGTAGTAACTTAGTGGGGTGTTTAGTGGGTTTAGTTACCCTCCAAAGTGTGTTTATTTTTGTTAAAATCTCTTTCACGGGATTTTTAGATGTTCACAACTTGTGAATATATTTTACAAAAATATTTATTTACCACATTTTCATGTTTCACTAGCATCCTTATACTCCTTTTAATTCCAAAAATAATGTATATGCAAGAAGAAGTTATGATCCTTCAAAACCCGTCTTTTAACTTGGTTTGTTTAGGAAATCATCCTCAAGGCTTGGATTTACTAGTTTATTTGGTTTATTATTTTTCAAGAAAAATCATCCTACTTTCAAGTTCATGTTTTCACCAGGGGATGATTATTTCATATACACATAATCATCCCTAACTTGTTAAGCCATGTTTTTAATCATAACTTAACAAGTCTCATATGATGACTAACCATCATATCACTAGTAACCATCAAGAAATCATCAACACATTCAAACAACATCATACTACCATTATTTCATCTTGTTTCTTCATCTTTAAGCTTATGTTACAAGACTTATGTTTATGATCTTTTAGTGTTCTTGAGACTTCATCATAACCTAACTATTAACCACTAAAAACATGAAGTATCTAAGGATTAACAAGGAGCTTACTACTAGCTTCAAGCTAGGGAAGAACTATGATGAAGATTGAGTGGATAAAAGCACACAAGAGAGGTCCTTCAAGTTCCGTGAGCCCCGAGCTTCGTTAGACACCTTGTGAGGACCTTGGATTGCTTGAACTTGGAACTAAAATAATGGTGGTGGTGAGGGGGTAGTTCGGCCGAGATGTAGGGAGAAGGAAGAAGGAGTTGTGGTGGTGAGTGTGTTGATGGTTAAAGTCCTTCTTATAATTCCTAATTCCTATTATCCATTGGATCCCTTGTCTTCCTTAGTACAAACAACATCAAAATCAAATCCTAATGCAAGATATGGAGATTTTAGGAAGATTTAGGGTAATCTTGTTGTGGGGCCAAAAATTAGCATGAGGGAGGGGTTAAAATGTAAGTTGTTGGCACATGATGATAATTAGTAGGGTGTTACGTGTTATGTCTAGTGTTTAGTGTGTTACATGCTTTATGAGATATGTTAGTGTGCTCGTGCACCATAACTAGCTCAGAAAAATAAAAACAATGTTTTTGCAATATTTTAGTGTTCCGGGTAATGTCCGGTTATTCGGTTAGATACCGTTCCGTTAAAGCGCTAAGTTATTCCGTATAGTGTCTTTTATGTACCTTTTTGTAACACTTTTAATTCTCAACACTTAGGAAAGCATACAGGACTATTTAGTCAATTTTCTGCACAAGACTAGTATGTTGAGAAGCACGTGTAAGTATGACGCAGTAATCAGAAAGCAGTTAAGTAATTCAGCACAGTCATCAAGCACTTTAATTATCATTAATAAATCGTACGGATACATGTAATTATGAGGGTTGTCACATTCTCCCCCTGTTAAGAAAATTTCGTCCCGAAATTTAGCACGTGGTTACTGAGGAAGCTAGTTAAGTTGCGTGGTTTCCTGGTTTTTCTTGGGGTGTCACATCATCCCCCCGTTGATTTGGAATTTCATCCCGAAATTCTGCAGTAGCTTCAGCCTCAGTAGTGGTTGCACTTTTCTTAAACAACTGGGGATACTTGAGTTTCATTTGGTCTTCTCGTTCCCAGGTATACTCTGGGCCACGACGGGAATTCCAACGAACTCGGACGAGAGGTATTCTGGTACGCTTGAGAATCTTAACATCTCGATTAGTAATCTCTTGGGAATGCCCATTATGGGCCATGGAAGGCTTGGATATCATTAAATGACATTTCGCGCTACTTTGTGCGATTAAGGGACTATTTGCGTCAAACTGCAAAAGTATACCGATTCGTATGGTATTGAACCTTCCGGTATATGATCATAAGTTAAACATGCCCTAAATATCCTTTGCATAGCTTAGAAATAGGCTTAGAGGTGTTTGGAGCGCAAAAATAAACTTATTTGATCAACAGGGACTTAAAGCGTCAAAATGTGCACAAGTTTGCATTTTCGCGCATATCTTCCGTTCTGAATATATCCGGACATCCAAAAATTTATGTAATCATTAAAATATTTTATTTTAGTGTTCGGCATGATAAAATTTCATTCGTCGCGTAATTTGGATCGTTTTTAGCGTCCGTTCGTGTTTCGTCGTAATTAGTCGAACAACGTGACCGTACGACCAAACGAACCGACATCCGATATGTTCTTGAGCATGTTTCATGTCCCTCATGTTTAGGCATCATTGTAGAGGCTTGAAAATGGTTTAACAGGCCTCAAACGCATCAGAAAGGGGCTTAGAAGCATGCAGGGACCAAAACTGCAATTTCAGAAACTTGATTGCTGAACCAGGGATCTCAGGCGGGCCGCGTAAGCTTCCCTTGAACCTTACGTGGCCCGTCTGAGCATGTCAGAGCTGCAAAACTGATTTCCCAGCTGTTACCAGCTGTTTTAATCACTTGCAAATGGTATTTCTTCAATCTTTGGGCACCCATAGTATTGAAAAACAGGGGGTAAGATGTGTACGGTCCAGATTGAGGCTCGTTTATCAAGAAACGCTCTTAATGGTCACCCGAAATCTATAAATACCCCACTTCATTTCTTGCCAAACCCACACTTGATTCTGAATTCTCTAAGTTGGAGTCCTTGCACTTCATACATGAGAATTTAGGATCAAAACCTCCTTGCTTGGACCCTTTGTAAGTGTCCTTTCGTGCTTAGTTTATTTGTTTAGCGTTTATAGCCGAAAAGTCAAGCGTTTTCGATAAACGCTTTGACTTTTAAACGGTTGAGCCATGGTTCGCAACAAACATGGCTACGTGACCGTAATTAGGTAGGTGTTAAACCCTCAAAAGGGCACCTCCTAATTACCATGTTTACTTAGTTAAATTGTCGGGTCAAATAAAAGTCAAACGGGTTAGTTTTAAATAAAATTCATAACTGTTAATATAGAAGACATAAAAATCAGTTTTCTCATTTTAATAACTTGGTAAATATTAGTTGAACATGTCTAAGCATGTTCAACCCGACAATTCTAAGTTTAGGCTCGGTTCGGAACCGAAAGCCGCAAAAGTTGACTTTTGCTTTGACTTTCAGTTCTGACCCGATTTAGCTTAGTTTAGATATGCCTTAGGATTCCTTTAGGACCAGGTTATAAGTTAGTGTAACCCTCTGAGATTATACAACTTGGTTCCTTAGTTATCCGATTCATATGCATGTTTCCGTTAAATGCCTAAATGTTGACTATTATGCCCTTTTAACCTTAAAACGAAATTTTTGAAAATGTGAGAGGATAGAAACCTTCATTACTGATTTATAAACTTGTCCCTAAAATTTGACATCAGTTTGAGGTCTAGATTAGGAGTTATGCTCATTAGCGTAAATGAAAAACTTTTTGTTAATTAAACGACATAATTAGCATATAGCCTATCTAAACCTAAATTTTGATACCAAACTTTTTACCCACTGATGTAAAATAATATTTTGGGATTTTTGAAGATTTTTATTTATTTTTAGGCTGAGCATAACATAGGGTTCTAGCTTTGATTCGGTAATTGCCGGTTTTGCCCTTTTGGCCTATAAAATGAGTTTTACAAATCATTTTGATACCAAACCTTTTTCTACTGATCTTATATGATAAATAAAATATTTTAAGCCTTCTGGAATAATAAAATTATCAGCTTTCATTATAAAACCCGGAAATCGCTTAAAATCGCCTTTTTACGCGTTTTAAACGCATAGTATGTATTAAAACTATTTTAAATATATATAAGACTTGACATCTACTGATATTTTTTGTAAATTTTCATAATTAAACAGTAGGCAAAAGTTTAAACTCATAATTCTAATTTTGACCCTTAAAGCTTATGTGAAATTACCAAAATACCCCTTCGGTGCATAGTTTGGTTATAATTAATAAATTTCACATATATGCAATACCATACTGATATAACTTATTAAAGTAAGTATTTTTACTGATTATATCAGACCTGAAACTTAGATTTATATTTAAACTATTTTAAAGCTTTAAAATGACCAAAATACCCCTACGGGGCATAATTCGAGTTTAAATTCATTTTGGGCATAATGGAAGGTATCCTACTGATATCACAGCATATTTATGGCATATTAACTTAGGAAACCTGTTTATGACTCATTTGGTTACCCGTTACGCACTTTTCGCGTTCGGATCGGTTTATGTAACTAGTTTGCATAAATTAGCCGAAACGGGTCAAACCTTATCATTTTTATCTCAAAATCTAGAATGTGTTTAGTTTACCCATATTAAACAAGTATACAAGCTTCTCGGTTCTAAACCACATTCTTATCCGGTCTTCGCTTAATCTTGCGTCTGAACCGTATATCCTCCTTTAAAACTTACCGGTTTAAGCATAGGCTTAATTAAGACCCGTTAGGAATCTAATAGGGTATTAAAACCTTCGTTCCAGATTTAGGAGCCCAGTAAAAGCTACCTGTACTTGCTTGGTGGTATACGGCTGGGATAAATTGTATAAATTTGCTCAGGTAAATACTTTTAACTTATTTTCCCTTATACGTGCTTGGGGTACGGTATATAAAATACCGCTTGGTTGGGCATTGAATTTTTAATCGTATGAAGGTTAATTTGTTGATATGACCCGTTTAAATTGTTATGTTTGCTTAAAGCCTTTGGGGGGTTAATGACCATGTCCCGGATATCCTTGGCACCATTCATAGAAATGGCCACGACCTAAGCACGGGGTGTAGGCATACACCCGCCAGTGCATATATAAATAAAAAAGGTATAACCACCGGTTTCGAGAATAACTCGCCGCGGGACTATATCATGTGGTGTGTCTATTAATCTTTAACCCGGTGTTCAACCCGGGCTACTGAACGTATAACGAACATGTAATTCTTTTACAAGTTTATATATAAATAATTATCCCAAGTTATAAAACATTTTGTGCCATGTGCATTCAAATCAACTTTCTAAAACATTTTCAAAATGAGTCAGTTAATTGTATTTACCAGTGTAAACTGACGTATTTTCCAAAAAGGCTAAGTGCAGGTACTAAACGGAATAGGCTGGCTACTCCTAGCATCAATAAAAAGTCTTGCAAGCTTAGATGCCTTTAAAGTCTGTTGAACAATTATCTTTTACTTGATCCGCCTGTGGATCCTTTACATTCCGTTTGTAATACTTTGATATTAATTTATATCGGTTTGTAATATATTCATCTTTTGCTTCCGCTGTGCATTAAATTGTGTTGCTTGACTATGATGATATCAACTACGTCACGGTACTCCCCACCGGTAATACGTGGAAATATCGGGGTGTGAAACCAGTGCAGCAACCGCCTCCGGAGCCACCGAGGCGTAGGAGATCAGGAGCACGGATGTCCGTACGAGGAGGGGATTTCCATTTCACCACCCCTCAGCATTCAAGTGGCAGTCATTACCCGCCACTATATGAAGACCCACAGATGGGTGGGCCTTCAAACCCCATTTCTGAGGTGGACTCTGCGCCAGTCGCACCGCCACCAGTGGGTTATGATAACCCGATTCCTTCATATGCCGGTGCAGTGGCGTATAACCCTTTTGAGCAGCCAGCCCATACTAACTACAACTACGCCGAAGTTGACCCATACCTTGTAGCGGCGAACTACAATGCTCTTCATCCCGAGGGGCCCTATGGAGTCCCATATCAGACTGGGTACCCGCCCTATGGGTACCAATACCCGCCACCTCCTCAACCTCCGCAGCATCAGCAGCCGCCACTGATACCGCCACCGCAGCAACAGGAGATTCTTCAAAGGTTGAGTCAGGTGGAACGGGAGGTTCAAGAAGAGCGTAGGAACCACCGAGGATTTCTCAAGGGTCTGGCGAATTGAATCAAGGGAAAGAAGAAAAGGTATTTTTGAAGATTCCTTATTTATTTATTTGTATTGTAATTTCCTTGTTTCGATCAAGTCCCTGTGTGGACATCTATTCATGTATTCAGTCCCTGCGAGGACTTGTATTTTCAGTTTAGCCCCTGCGTGGGCAAGTCATTTCTGTTAAAGTCCCGTTTAGGGCATTTATGTACTCTTTTATTTAATTATGAAATGTGTTGAATTTTAAATATCATTACATGCATAAATATAATATATATGAAATAAATAAATCCAAAATATGTCATTCCTTTTATAAGATCTGCCTTTAAATATTAAAATAAGAATCTTAAAAGGTATAACCTAGCCTGCATATCATTATAGACCTGGCCATAATGGTAAAACCTGTTTAAAAAGATTCAAATCCCCGTTAACATCTGAAAACATGTTAACACTCCTGGCAGATGTGATTCGTTAAAATCGCACATGTCATCCTTATATTGGATTCTTTCCAGATCCCTAATCTAACCTAATGATCCATAAATCATGGGTTCGAATCATCAATTAAGATGATCATATATTAAACATCCATTGGTGATGTAGTGCCTATGGGCCATACACATTGTCATATAAGACAAAACACAGATGTGGTCTACGACTCCCTGTCAACAAAAGGTAATGAACTACGTTCAAACCTTAATGCCTCGATTATCTGAAATCATGGCTTAGAAATTGTCCTTGTGACTAGGCCTTTTGTATGCCACCCTAATATCCTAAATTGTAACACCACATAAAAATGTGTCCATTTATGTAAAGACACATGTCCTGAACTCTGATTTTGAGAAAGATTGAGTTTGAAGGACTAAATTTGACATACGGTGTAAGTATGAATAAAAAGGGATTAAAAGTGTCAACATGTTAACTCTCCCTCTGAGTGACCTTTTAATGTTCCCTAAGCTTTGTAAAATATAATACACCCTCATGAATGTCTGATAAAGAATTCATAAGCATTCGGTTGAATTTGTGATAATTTGTTCAACTTTCAAGAAATAAAGTTTTATGTGCAAAAACCGACAAATCTTCATTCAATGGCCATTTCTAAAGAATCCAAGGGAACACTAGTGCATGGCAAGGTAATCTGAACAAGGCAGACCTGATCATGTGGACTATTCCTGCTGAAAAATGACTTAGATTCGAGTTTTAAAAGTTGCATGATCAAATATAAAAATTCTCAAATTTTTGTCCTCTGGTCATCGGATGCGGACCGTATGGTCCTAGGCTTACGGTCCGCAAGGCTATAACTGGGTGATGCAGTTCAGGTTTGGTTACGGACCGCATCCATTCGGACTTATGGTCCGTAAGGGGTGGATACGGACCGCAAGAGTTTTTGCTTACGGTCCGTAAGCTCGTCGCTGGGCAGAAGCTTTGGACAGATGTATGTTTCAGCTGTATAACCGACTTAAACTCATTCTATTCGAAACCATGGACTGTTGGACAGTTTTAATAAACCACTAGGACATCTGGGGTGATCCTAGGGACTCCTATAACAGCTGCAAGTGATCCATGATGTTGGAAAGTAGTATATAAGCAACACTGGTTCATGTTTCATGCCATAAATGCCCTTTTGACACACAAATGAGATTTTTTGCAATGTGAGTGGACAAAAACCTTTGCTACTGATATTTAGACTTGTCCTGAAAATTTGACATAAGTTCTTGGTCCCAAATAGAAGTTATGCTCGATATCGTAATTAGAAGCTTTTTAATAATTAAATTGCGATATCTTGCATAATGCATGTTTAAACTTGGATTTTGAACCAAAACTCATTACCTACTGTTAAGATATTATTTTTAAGGAATATTTAGATTTTTGGTCAGATTATTATCTATTTAAAACATAGAGTTCTTGTGTAAATCAGTTAATGACGATAATACCCTTTTTAGACATAAAATGAGATTTACAAAGGATTTGAATGCCACACTTTTTCCTACTGATTTCATACATTAAATAAATTATTTTGAGCATTTAAAACTGATCAAAATCTCAGATTTGTATAAACATCTTGATTATCGTCAATTAGCGAGTTTTACACTAATTAAGTGCATAGTATGGTTTAAAACCATATTTAACATCTAAGACTTGTTACTTACTGAATTTTTAAACAACTTTTCATACTATTACAGTAGGTATAAGTTATGAACTCAGGTTTCCAAAAATGTCCTTAAAAGCTTATGTGAAATGACCAAAATACCCTTTCGGTGTATAGTTTGGTCATAAATGGTAAATTTCACATATGTATGATATCTTATTGATATAATGAGATAAATTAAATATTTTTACTAATGTCAAAGGACCAGAAGTTCAGTTTATTATAAAAATATCTTTTATAATTATTAAAATGACCAAAATGCCCTTACGGGACTTAAATTGGTTTTAATTACTTTTTGGGCATATATGTTAACATCCTACTGATGTATTAACATATCTTAAGCATAATAACATTTAAGCCCTGTATATAATTTATTTGGTTACCCGTTACGCGTTTACGCGTTCGGATCGGTTTATGTGACTAGTTTACGTATTATAGCCGAAACGGGTTAAACCTTATCATTAAATCCTCAAATTCCAGAATGTGATTAGTTTACCCATATTATACAAGTATCCAAGCTTTTCGGGTCTAAACCACATTCTATTCCGATCTCCACTTAATTTAGCGTTTAGAACCATAAGGTTTCGTTCTAGCTAGCCGGTCTAAGTCCTTGACTTAATTAAAGACCCGTTAGTATCCTAATAGGTTATTAAACCTTCTATACAGATTAAATAGCATCCAGTAGAAGGTACCATCAAAAAGCTTTAGGATTATACTGCTGAGTTACCTTTCACATTAGCTCAGGTAAATACTTTTAACTTATTTTCCCTTATACGGGCTTGGGATATGGTATTATAATAATACCACTTGCTCGGGTATGAAATCATTTAATCGGATTGTGATTAATAAATTTACATAACCCGTTTTAATCTGTCTTGTTTGATAACATAAACATTGGGGGTTAATTCGACCGTGTCCTGGATATCCTCGGCTCATTTCATTTGTAAATGGCCATGACCTATGCACGAGGTGTAGGCATACACCTGACAGATGCAAATGCTAAATAATATATAAACCCACATGTTGGGGATAACTCCTTTGTGGGTTCTATAAGTGGTGAGTCGGTTAATTATGACTGGCTTCCAACCGGCCCCAATTATATGACAAACATGTAAATCTGTATACAAGATTATCCTTAAATAATTGTCCCAAGTTATAAATAATTTGTGCCATGTGCACTTAATTCAATTTTCATAAATGTTTTCAAAAGAGTCAGTTAATTGTATTTACCAGTGTAAACTGACGTATTTTCCAAAGACTGATTGACATGTACCTCTCGTAATAGGCTGGAGCTATTAGGTGTCATAAGAGGATCTTGAAAATCCATAGATACCTGAAGTCTGTTATTTTGTTTCTTTGTAATTATTTATGATCAGCCTGTGGATCTTAGTACATTCCAGTCTGTATATTCTTTCACTCGGACACTCAGACATTATGGTTTGTAATAGTTTATTCACCAAGCCTTCCGCTGTGCTATTATATTGTGTATATTGACAATGATGATATCAACTACGTCACGATACTCCCCGCCGGGCCCACCGGTAATATGTGGAAATATCGGGGTGTGACAGGTTGGTATCAGAGCCAACATTGAGTGAATTAAACACTAACCTTTTGTGTTTAATCTCAATGACACAATAAGCACATTCCTTAGACTTCCGATTCTAGGCTAATGACCTAGGATTTATTCTTAACTTTCCTTTTATTATTTATATTATATTTACTTGTTTTGACAGGATGGCTAATTGGAAAATGCCGCCACGTGTGAGAGGCAAAGGAAAGGGACCAATGCGAGGAGGGCCATCGGGCCACGCGGGACCATCCCATCGACGTACCCCGTCAGCGACTTTCTCTAGTTCCGACTCTCGGGACCATTGGAGTCATAACTTCGAGCCGGCAAGACATTCTGTTTCGCTGGGATCCTCACCATCCGACCTGTGACACCTGTGTCACTTCAATCATCAAACAAATACCAAACCAATGAAATATTGTATTTCATACTTGGGATTTGTATAAATATGTGTATCATTTGCACATATCAACTCTTGTTCGATTTCGGGCTCAAAATCGCTTTCTGGAGGGTTATACGCGCCCTGATGCGTAAATATAACCATTTTAATTCAATAAACACTCCGAAATAGATACATAGGCTTAACATACCTTAAATAACCTTTACATAACTTAGAAATAAGTTTTGGAATGTTTGGTATGCCGAAATCAAGTTTATTCGCTTACAGGGACTAAATTCGACAAACTGCGAAAGTATGTCAATTCGTACTCTAACGGACATTCCGAAACTTGACCATAAGTTAAAAATACCCTAAATATCCTTTACATAGCTTAGAAATAGGCTTTGAGGGGTTCGGTGTGCTTAAATAAACTTTTTGGTCATTCAGGGACTAAAAGCGTCAAAAAGTGCATAAGTTTGCATTTTCACGCATAACCTACGTTCTGAATACATCCGGACATCCAAAAATTTATGTATGCATTAAAATATTTTATTTTAGTGTTTGGCATGATAAAACTTCATTCGTTTCACAATTTGGATCGTTTTCGCGTCCGTTACGACTTTCGTCGTAATTAACCGAATAACGTAACCGTACGGCCAAACGAACCGACATCCGACATATTTTTGAGCATATTTCAAGTTCCCTATACTTTAACTTCATATTAGAGCCTTAAAATGAGGTTAACGGGGCTTAAACGTGTCAAAACGCATCAAAAATCAAGTTCGGAGTCACAGGGGCCTGTTCTGCCAAAAATCAAACTTTGCTGGTCTGCACAAGGCTTACGGACCGTAAGCACTTATCCATACGGTCCATAAGTACCTCCCAGTTCAGCAGAAATGTGTTCCAGCCATTTCCAGCCTGTTCCAGCTAATTCCAGCTCTTGCAAATGGTTTTTGGGCTTTCTAGGGGCTGGTTTTGGGTTCCCATGGTTTCATAAATCTATGGGTGCAAGTGTATGGCCAAGATCTTTCCCTCCTTACCAAGAAATGATCTTAACGGTTTTGCGAAAACTATATAAGGCCATGCTCTTCACCATTTTCTACACATTTGGTCTGAGTTTTCTCTAAGTGGTTGTGATTATTCACTACCTACCTGAGAATACTTGGAACCAAATCTATTTGGACCCTTTGTAAGTCCTCTTTCGTTCTTTTATCGCTATCTAGCTTAAAAGTCAAACTCTGTTTGACTTTCTGCTTTGACCACGAGTTGGTCAACACGAAGTTCTTTTGAACTTCATAACGTGAGCGTAATCACGATGGTTATAGTCCCTAGTGACCATACCTACTGATTACCACGTTATCTAGGCTTAGTGATGAGTCGTAGTTTCGGCCAAAATGCGTATTCTTGCGTATTTTGTAACCAAACTACTTTTAGGTATCAAAACCGTTTGTTTTGATATCAAAACCTGTTTTCTAACTTAACTAAACATGTTTCGACGTGTTTAGCTCGTCACTTTTTAGATTAGTGCTTGTGTAGAGTCATAAGTCAAGCGGACTAAACACCTGCTTAGGCTTACGAACTAGACCCGTTTGGTCGATCTTTAGGATCCAACCAAACATGTCTAGTGACCATAGCTGTATAGGGAATAACCTTCCGAGGTTATACCTTATGGTCACTTCGTTTAAGTAGTTGTATGATAGGTAGTTTATATGCCTTAGGAAAATTACCAAAATGCCCTTTTTTGCGCCAAAATTCATTTTAAGCCTATGTAACTTAATTTTTGACATCTAAACTGATTTAGCAACAATATTAGACATATTAAGGCATATATTACTTATCATAGGACTAGTTAGGCGGTCCGAACGCGTTTTACGCGAACGACGCGTTAAAGTAGCATAAGCTACCTAAACGGGTCGTAATGGGTCGTAAGCACTTAGGTTAGGTTTCATTTTAGTATGTGGGCATTGTTAAACCATATCATATGAGTTCCAATACTCATTTGGTTTACGAAACATCATACTATCCAATCTCCCGATTTAGGTCCGGTTATTGATGTAGTTATCTATATTAGGTGCCGTTTGACTTCCGTGATCCCTCTAGCTTTGCTTGGTTGTTGTTCAAGACTTCTAAGCACCCTCAAGTGAGTACATAGACCCCTCTTTTACTGTTTTTCAAACATTTTGGGGTGAAACACATGTGCCTACTTGTTAATTTCATGCTTTCCCATGCTTTCATTTCATATACTTGTTATGTTCATTAGTACACTATTAGTACATGATTTCATTTTGTTTTGCTATGTATGTTTACTTAGCATATTTAGCACATTGTTTTACATTACATCATCTTTTGCTATGTATGTTTACTTGACATGATAGCACATTGTTTTACATTACATTTTCTGCTTTGTATGTTAACTTAGCATATTTAGCACATTGTTTTACATTACATCATCTTTTGCTATGTATGTTTACTTGACATGATAGCACATTGATTTACATGACTTTTTCTGCTTTGTATGTTAACTTAGCATATTTAGCACATTGATTTACATGACTTTTTCTGCTTTGTATGTTAACTTAGCATATTTAGCACATTGATTTACATGACTTTTCTGCTTTGTATGTTAACTTAGCATACTTAGTACATTACTTTCATTACATGTTTGTTTTTGGTATAACATTTGGTTTGTACAACGGGACTAAACTACATTCATTAACATTAGCTACGCCGCTCGGTAGTAAGTAATGGTACCATAGGACTTGACATCTCCCGTTCCTAAACCCTAGGTTTGTTTGGGTGGAAGGAATGACCGAATTCGAAAACATTTTCTTTGATAACCTTCACTCTAAGGTTATCCGTCTGTCTCAAGGCTTGAATGTAGGCGTTTAACATTACCGCATAAATGTTGTATCAGTAAAGCATGCATTATTCTACAAAGCAAAACTTTTGATTTATTCAAATACTTTGTTTTGTACATTTTTACTTGTGGTTTAAGTAGTCTCATTTTACTTACCATACATAACTTTTGATTACACATTACATGATTTACATTTGATGGTTTTCACACAAACATTTGACATTTGACTATACATAAACATTTTTACATTGGTGATTGGTTTTGTTTAAGTGATTTAAATAACGAGGCGGGTGTAATAAGATAAAAGCATGGTGGATATGCCGCTGGTACTTCCTATATATAAGTGCTTTTATAGTATTACATATCGTAGCGTTATTTAAACCATTTCAATATTTGACATATTACATTTTACACAAATGACATATTTTCACTAAACAATTGTTTTACAAAACAACTCATTTTATACAAACTCATTTTACTTGGTTATTCATTTAACCTTACATTACTCTTTTACATATCATCTACTTTATCATCGATTTTCAAATGATTTATAAAACAAAACATTTTACAAGGATCATGACTGACTTTTGTTAAACAACTTTTTCTAAACTTATAAGTCATGAATCCTATTTTCACAAAACCTATGTATCTCACAGGCATTTTTATGCTGACGTACCTATTTTCACATGTGTTTCAGGAAATGATGCATAGGGTTGATCAAGATACACTTAGGCGGACTTGGGCCTTAGTGACAATAAAAGATGCAAGACTAGTTAATTATGTTATACTTCTTTGTTTGTTAAGACATTGTAACTCTTTTAATCAATAAAACTAAATTTCAATTTTCCATGTGTTATGAAATAATGATTCTGTTACAACACTCCCCGACGATTCCGCCACGTTTTGTTGTTTTACGTGGTCGGGGTGTGACAGAAAAGTTGGTATCAGAGCTCATGGTTATAGGGAATTAGGTTATTAGTAATGCTTTGACCTAGTCTATAACCTTCCTAGGACCCTAACGCGAGTTTACTTGCGTTTAGTCATAAAACAATACCGTCACCTATCCTTAGGCGACAACCACAACAAGAACACAAATTTCAAAACTGCCTTGAAAACCAATCATCTGTTCTAGGATGATTGATTACTAGGTTTTGAACCCTCTAAGTTTTCAAATCTCGTCAAAGTTTGGGTCTTATAATGTGAACACGTGCAAACTGGAAGGGTGAATGCCTGTACTCTGAGTTTTCTGTCTAAGGCTAGAGTGTTCGTACAAATCTGCAGTATCGGACCAGTCACTCTTACCTGGGAACTCTTGGGGTGAGTGTTCAGTTATAGGCAAGCATGTCTTCAGCGATACATTATTATGACCCGCTTGCTTTGATTTGTCACCGTCTCATTTGTTTGCCTTAGGTAACAAACAAATGATCGCAATTTTTATGCATTGCCATTCTGTTTTGTTTATCCGGTAACATTTCACTTGTTTCTTCCTATGCTTTTCATTCCTTCTAGAATGTCTCTTCTTCACAACAACTGTCAAATGTCCGAGCAGACCGCCAAATTTGCCCAGCGAATAGGCGAAGTAGTCCTGAAGACTGTTGAATTAGCTACTGCCATGTATCATCTCCAGGAAGAAACCATTCAAGAGTCACCAAAGGAAGCAGAAGTCAAGCCTGCACCAAAATCGAGGAAGCGTAAGGCTTCAAGGAAACCCGCAGCAGTTACACCTAATCAAGCGGGACCTAGCCAGGTAGCGACGCCACCAGCTAGGAAGCCGTACATAGGAGCTGCCCCATGGTGCAGACGATGCAACCGTCATCATTCAAACCTCATACCCTGCTTCAAATGTACCTACTGTGGACGGTGGGGACATTTGGTTAACATATGATGCTTTGCTATCCAAAACAAAGCTGCTATAAATCTTGTTGCTACCCAACTCCAAGTCAACCCTACTTAAGCTCGTTCTCCGTCTGGTACTTGCTACAACTGTGGCGAGACGAGCCATTTCAGGAACAAATGCCCAAAGATTGTCAATGCAAATCCAACCCTTGGATGAGCATTTGGTTGATTAGAAGAAGCTGCTGCTTTAAATAATTTGAATCTGTTGCTTTTGTTTCTTTTGTTGAACTCGGAAACAATGTGTTCAGTTTATGAATAAATTGTTGTTCACAATTCTGATATACAACTGTAGTTACATATGTGTATGACATTTCCCTATGATACCTACATCAAGGAACTATGTTCTTTACAAGCTACTCTTGTGATTCTCCCTTTCAAGTGATCGCTCATAATTTCCTCGAAAAATTTTAAGTACTCGTTTCATTCTAGGAGACGAAGTACAAGAAATAAAGTGAAATTATGAGTAATCGTGCTTTTTGCACATCTGTGCCTTTGAATCCTTGGTTAGATAACTAAGGATATTTTCAAATCTCATACCCATTACGTTCTGATTTTTCAACATGCATAACATAAGTTTTCAAAACAACCTTCATGATTTCAAAAACATTTTATATATAGTTCGAAAACATTTTTAATATAGTGTATTTACTTAACATATCAAATCCATGATTTCAAAAACATTGTCTATGTTTTCAAAAACAACCTTCATGATTTCAAAATGTTTCATATAGTTTGAAAACAATATTAATACAGTATAATTACTTATATCAAGTGCATGATTTCAAAAGCATCATTCATGTTTGCAAAAACCTTATACATAATTTCAAAATTCATCTCGCATGATTTTAAAACATTTTTATAAATATACCTACCTAATACACCTACTTTATGATTTCAAAAGTATTATATATAAGGTTTCAAAAACATTAAACACATTTCTAAAAGAAATACCATGCATAGTTTTCAAAAACATTTTTTTCTCATACATTGACTTAACCTTCAAATTCTGCTTCATATGTCGCCTTGACATATCTAGCATCTCAACTTCATAAGCATTTTTATCTCACGTTTTGACTTAAGCACATCTAGTGCGAGATTTCAAAACATCTCAAACTTCTAAAATCCATATGGGGTCTCCTTGCCTTCACAATTAGACCCTTGTGGATGATTATCATTCAAATCAGAGTCCTTAATTGGATTCCTTGTGTACCTTAATTCAAACATTTCGATTCCTTATAATCGAAATCGAATCTTCTCTTTAAGATCTTTCTATCTTCATAGTTAGATTCTTGATGATGTTTAAAGTACCAAATGAAATCCACGGAATGGATTCCTTGTGTGCTTTAAATACATGTGCTCTGTTAGCAGAACAAATTAACAAAATGATAACAAATTTAAAATCAAGTTAAACAATTGTGTGATTATGTGTTTATGCATTTGTGTTTTCTTTTATGCATTTTGTGTTTTTGTATACTCTACATATTCATTATCCAAATCCTCGTAGAATCTTTCATGTCTTCATATGAGTGATTCACAGTAGGATATCCAAAGGTACTACCTTAAATCCTTAATGGGCTTCTACGTAATCGTTAAGACCCTTGGATTATGTAGAACCACTCCATGATTCATAAAAGACCCTTTTTGTGGTCTAGTAAAAAAGATTGATTTAGAATCTGGTTAAGAATGACATGTGGTGATATAGCTGAATAGACTCCTTGGTAGTCTATTTAAATCATTTATTGATTTATTAAAAATGATCCTATGGTGGTCTAGTCACAATCATCACAGGCTCGTTCATTGTTTTCTTCCCCTACACATTATAAGATGTACTACGTGACTATGCAAGGAATTACGTAATTATGGATGCATACATAATTATGAAGTTCAGTGCACGGAAACCACGGTAAGACTTATTATGTGTAAGAACCGATAGTGGCAACCATAACGAAATGTGAACAACGTAATAGAGGTACGGTGGACGCACCAATAACACTTTATATACTTGTATATAAGTGTCCCTCTCACATTGCAAGCATGATGTTATTTAAAGTTACTAGAAGTTCAGGACTCTAACCAGTGTTGTTTGATCTTTTCAACTTCATGTTTCAAACTCTCACAAGTTTCCTCTAAAATAAATTTCGGGACGAAATTTCCTGAAGTAGGGGAGACTGTGACACCTGTGTCACTTCAATCATCAAAAAAATACCAAACCAATGAAATATTGTATTTCATACTTGGTATTTGTATAAATATGTGTATCATTTGCACATATCAACTCTTGTTCGATTTCGGGCTCTAAATCGCTTTCTGGAGGGTTATACGCGCCCTGATGCGTAAATATAACCAGTTTAATTCAACAAACACTCCAGAACAGATACATAGGCTTAACATACCTTAAATAATCTTTACATAACTTAGAAATAAGTTTTGGAAGGTTTGGTATGCCGAAATCAAGTTTATTCGCTTACAGGGACTAAATTCGACAAACTGCGAAAGTATGTCAATTCGTACTGTAACGGACATTCCGGAACTTGACCATAAGTTAAACATAACCTAAATATCCTTTACATAGCTTAGAAATAGGCTTTGAGGGGTTCGGTGTGCTTAAATAAACTTTTTGGTCATTCAGGGACTAAAAGCGTCAAAAAAGTGCATAAGTTTGCATTTTCACGCATAACCTACGTTCTGAATACATCCGGACATCCAAAAATTTATGTAAGCATTAAAATATTTTATTTTAGTGTTTGGCATGATAAAACTTCATTCGTTTCACAATTTGGATCGTTTTCGCGTCCGTTACGACTTCCGTCGTAATTAACCGAATAACGTAACCGTACGGCCAAACGAACCGACATCCGACATATTTTTGAGCATATTTCAAGTTCCCTATACTTTAAATTCATATTAGAGCCTTAAAATGAGGTTAACGGGGCTTAAACGTGTCAAAACGCATCAAAAATCAAGTTCGGAGTCACAGGGGCCTGTTCTGCCAAAAATCAAACTTTGCTGGTCTGCACAAGGCTTACGGACCGTAAGAACTTATCCATACGGTCCGTAAGGACCTCCCAGTTCAGCAGAAATGTGTTCCAGCCATTTCCAGCCTGTTCCAGCTAATTCCAGCTCTTGCAAATGGTTTTTGGGCTTTCTAGGGGCTGGTTTTGGGTTCCCATGGTTTCATAAATCTATGGGTGCAGGTGTATGGCCAAGATCTTTCCCTCCTTACCAAGAAATGATCTTAACGGTTTTGCGAAAACTATATAAGGCCATGCTCTTCACCCATTTTCTGCACATTTGGTCTGAGTTTTCTATAAGTGGTTGTGATTATTCACTACCTACCTGAGAATACTTGGAACCAAATCTATTTGGACCCTTTGTAAGTCCTCTTTCGTTCTTTTATCGCTTTCTAGCTTAAAATTCAAACTCTGTTTGACTTTCTGCTTTGACCACGAGTTGGTCAACACGAAGTTCTTTTGAACTTCATAACGTGAGCGTAATCACGATGGTTATAGTCCCTAGTGACCATACCTACTGATTACCACGTTATCTAGGCTTAGTGACGAGTCGTAGTTTCGGCCAAAATGCGTATTCTTGCGTATTTTGTAACCAAACTACTTTTAGGTATCAAAATCGTTTGTTTTGATATCAAAACCTGTTTTCTAACTTAACTAAACATGTTTCGACGTGTTTAGCTCGTCACTTTTTAGATTAGTGCTTGTGTAGAGTCGTAAGTCAAGCGGACTAAACACCCGCTTAGACTTACGAACTAGACCCGTTTGGTCGATCTTTAGGATCCAACCAAATATGTCTAGTGACCATAGCTGTATAGGGAATAACCTTCCGAGGTTATACCTTATGGTCACTTCATTTAAGTAGTTGTATGATAGGTAGTTTATATGCATTAGGAAAATTACCAAAATGCCCTTTTTGCGCGAAAATTCATTTTAAGCCTATGTAACTTAATTTTTGACATCTAAACTAATTTAGCAACAATATTAGACATATTAAGGCATATATTACTTATCATAGGACTAGTTAGGCGGTCCGAACGCGTTTTACGCGAATGACGCGTTAAAGTAGCATAAGCTACCTAAACGGGTCGTAATGGGTCGTAAGCACTTAGGTTAGGTTTCATTTTAGTATGTGGGCATTGTTAAACCATATCATATGAGTTCCAATACTCATTTGTTTTACGAAACATCATACTATCCAATCTCCCGATTTAGGTCCGGTTATTTATGTAGTTATCTATATTAGGTGCCGTTTGACTTTCGTGATCCCTCTAGCTTTGCTTGGTTGTTGTTCAAGACTTCTAAGCACCCTCAAGTGAGTACATAGACCCCTCTTTTACTGTTTTTCAAACATTTTGGGGTGAAACACATGTGCCTACTTGTTAATTTCATGATTTCCCATGCTTTCATATCATATACTTGTTATGTTCATTAGTACACTATTAGTACATGATTTCATTTTGTTTTGCTATGTATGTTTACTTAGCATATTTAGCACATTGTTTTACATTACATCATCTTTTGCTATGTATGTTTACTTGACATGATAGCACATTGTTTTACATTACATTTTCTGCTTTGTATGTTAACTTAGCATATTTAGCACATTGTTTTACATTACATCATCTTTTGCTATGTATGTTTACTTGACATGATAGCACATTGATTTACATGACTTTTTCTGCTTTGTATGTTAACTTAGCATATTTAGCACATTGATTTACATGACTTTTCTGCTTTGTATGTTAACTTAGCATACTTAGTACATTACTTTCATTACATGTTTGTTTTTGGTATGACATTTGGTTTGTACAACGGGACTGAACTACATTCATTAACATTAGCTACGCCGCTCGGTAGTAAGTAATGGTACCATTGGACTTGACATCTCCCATTCCTAAACCCTAGGTTTGTTTGGGTGGAAGGAATGACCGAATCCGAAAACATTTTCTTTGATAACCTTCACTCTAAGGTTATCCGTCTGTCTCAAGGCTTGAATGTAGGCTTTAACATTACCGCATAAATGTTGTATCAGTAAAGCATGCATTATTCTACAAAGCATAACTTTTGATTTATTCAAATACTTTGTTTTGTACATTTTTACTTGTGGTTTAAGTAGTCTCATTTTACTTACCATACATAACTTTTGATTACACATTACATGATTTACATTTGATGGTTTTCACACAAACATTTGACATTTGACTATACATAAACATTTTTACATTGGTGATTGGTTTTGTTTAAGTGATTTAAATAACGAGGCGGGTGTAATAAGATAAAAGCATGGTGGATACGCCGCTGGTACTTCCTATATATAAGTGCTTTTATAGTATTACATATCGTAGCGTTATTTAAACCATTTCAATATTTGACATATTACATTTTACACAAATGGCATATTTTCACTAAACAATTGTTTTACAAAACAACTCATTTTATACAAACTCATTTTACTTGGTTATTCATTTAACCTTACATTACTCTTTTACATATCATCTACTTTATCATCGATTTTCAAATGATTTATAAAACAAAACATTTTACAAGGATCATGATTGACTTTTGTTAAACAACTTTTTCTAAACTTATAAGTCATGAATCCTATTTTCACAAAACCTATGTATCTCACAGGCATTTTTATGCTGACGTACCTATTTTCACATGTGTTTCAGGAAATGATGCATAGGGTTGATCAAGATACACTTAGGCGGACTTGGGCCTTAGTGACAATAAAAGATGCAAGACTAGTTAATTATGTTATACTTCTTTGTTTGTTAAGACATTGTAACTCTTTTAATCAATAAAACTAAATTTCAATTTTCCATGTGTTATGAAACAAAGATTCTGTTACAACACTCCCCGACGATTCCGCCACGTTTTGTTGTTTTACGTGGTCGGGGTGTGACACGACCCTCCATACTTTGGACAACCCATTCCTGATGAACCCCAACATTCCCAGCATTCTCTAGAATCACACCATTCGAACCAATCACACCATTCAACCTCCTTTGAATGATCCGCAACTTCAAGCTGTTACCCCACCACCTTTACCAGTTGAGGAACCACCTCAACCGCCTCCCGAGCCACCAAGGCGAAGGAGAAATGCTCGAATGTCTGTGTGTGGGGGACCACGACTCGCATCCCCTCATGGTTCAAGTTCTTACCCTCCTATTCCCGAGGACCCCCAAATGGGTGGACCCTCGCACACGGTGCCGGAAGTCAATCCTCCACCAGTTCTCATGTACCACCGCCATCGCCAGCGGGTTTTGACAACCCCATACCAACATACCCAGGTTCGTCTGGGTATAACCCATCTGGGTATCCAACCACTGCGGAATATGGAGCCCATGACCCATACCTTACTGCAGCACAATACAATGCACTTTATCCTTCTTCTTACCCACCAGTTTACCCAACTGGATATTCGGTACAAGGGTATCAATACCCACCATATCATCAACCTCCTCCTCCCCAACAGGAGCAAACTCAGGAGATTCTGCAGAGGTTAGACCGGGTTGAACGTGAAGCCGATGAAACTAAGAAGAAACATAATGGCTTTCTCAAGGGCCTTGCGAACCTCATTAAAGGCAAGAAGAAGTAGGAAGTTGTTATTTTATTTTTTATTAAATCCATGCGAGGACATTATCTTATTTTCAGTACCAAGTCCCTGCGTGGACTTACTTTCTATTTCTGTAGCCCCTGCGTGGGCAGTGTGCTGTTTCAAGTCCCGTTTAGGGCATCGTTGTACTAATTTCGTGATTTAATGAAGTTATTTTCAATTTTCAAATATGTATTTTATTACATCATCATGCTATATCATTTCAAATTTAATTAAGCTGCCAAAGAAATTCTTAGAGGTATAACCTAGCCAAAAATATTAATGGCTATGATGGTACAACCTTTTTAAGAAAATAACTCCCTGTTAACATCTGAAAACATGTTAACATTCCTGGTTGTGCGGTACGGAAAACCACACAAGCTTCCAAATGTACTTGGACCTTCCCAAGTCACTATCATAGTCTATATGATCTATATGAATCATGGCTAATAAACATCAATATGATGTATACACCTAAAACATCCATTTGAGATGTACGCTTACAAGCAAAGGTGTAATATTGACAATGATAGTTCTACTTTATAAACTTCTTGTCAATAAGGCGATGAACTATGTTCGACCCTTAAAGGATCACTGATCCAGGAGATCATTGATTATAGTTTAATCGTCCCTGTGACATGACCTCTTGTGCTGTCTAAATGTCCTTCGAGACAAGCCTTGTGCTAAATTAAAATGTTTTTCATGACATTGACAGTTGTGATTTATATTTCCCTGTCTAATAAAATATAAAGAATTATATCTCATTGAGTATTATTATTTTCTTAAAATGGTTTATATAGTTTAATAATACCATGACCATCTAATCATCAATGTGATGATTTATTGCATAAATTAAATATAACATTATTGTTTAATATAGTACCCAAATCATGGCTGGATCTGATGAAGTAAACAGTCATCCACGGGAAGAAAACAATAATGAGACCAGAATAAATCTTACAAACGCTAATCTGCAAGCTATGATTGACACTGCGGTTGCTCAAGCGGTAGATAAGATATTCAAGGAACCGAGTAATGTTCGGTCCAAAACTCACTCAAAACCCTCATCACAGTCACATGCATCAAGAAGGGATGAATCTCAGCTTTCATCTAATCAAAGATCCGAGTCTCAAAAAGTAGTGCCAAACCAGGCTCCTAAGTACAAAAAGAGTTGTACTTATAAGTACTTTGTCTCCTGTAAACCGAGGGATTTTACAGGAGAAAAGGGAGCAATTGACTGCATGAAATGGTTAGACGAAATGGAGACTGTGATTGACATCAGTGGATGTACTAAGGAAGACATAGTCATGTTTGTGTCTCAATCTTTTAAGGGCGATACCCTCACTTGGTGGAAAGCATTAGTACAGTCCACTAGAAAGGTTCATCTGTATAACCTTTCGTGGAACAAGTTTGTAGATCTTGTAAAAGACACATATTGTCCTCAACATGAAGTTGAGAGGATTGAAACCGACTTTCTCACCTTGGTAATGAAGGATTTAGACTATAGATCCTATGTGACCAGCTTCAATTCAATGTCAAGGCTTGTACCATATTTAGTCACTCCTGAACCCAAACGCATTGCGCGTTTCATCGGCGGTTTAGTTCCTGAAGTGAAAGGAAACGTCAAGGCTTCTAAGTCTACCACGTATAGATCTGCTGTGGATCTGTCTTTGTCCCTCACTCTTGATATTGTGAGGAGTAGAGCAAGGAAAGCTACCGATGATGGGAAGAGGAAGAGGGAGGAAGACAAGTCCCCTTAGTCAAACAAGAAGAACAAATAGAACTCTGGTTCTAAGAAAGGGCAACCAAATGACAAGTCCAGGTGTAAGACTTGCAACAAAAGGCACTTTGGAAAGTGCAACCAAGACCCACAAGCTAAACCATGTGGGATTTGTAAAAAGAAGGGACACAAGTCTGTGGAATGCCAGAACATTAGGGATGCAACTTGTTATGGTTGCAACGAGAAGGGGCATATCAAGATAAATTTCCCCAAGAATACCAAGAAGCCCGAGGAGGCAAAGAAAAACAACGCAAGAGTTTTCCAGATGAATGCAAGGGAAGCGGTGAACGACGAGAACGTCATAACAGGTACCTTCCTCATTAATAACAATTATGCTAGAGTCTTATTTGATTCAGGTGCTGATAAGTATTTTGTAGACCATAAGTTTTGTAAGTTACTGAATCTACCTATTAAGACTCTAGACATAAAATATGAGGTAGAGCTTGCTGATGGTACCTTAGAAACAGCCTCAACTCTTCTTGATGGATGTTTCATATCCATTAAGAATCATTCTATTCCGCTATCCCTCTTGCCAATGAAATTGGCTGGGTTTGATATTGTTTTGGGCATGGATTGGTTGTCGCATAACCAAGCCCAAATCGCCTGCGATAAAAAGCTAGTTATCATCAAAACCCCTTCCGGCGAGTCCGTCACTATTCAAGGAGATACACAATATGGACTGCCCAACAATGTGTCCATTCTCAAAGTATCGCAATGTCTGAAGAGTGGACGTGTCATCTATATGGCACAAGTGTCAGTGAACGGCCCAAAACCTAAGATTGAAGATATTCCTATTATCTCTGAGTATCCTGATGTCTTTCCTGATGATCTACCTGGATTACCTCCTGAGAGGCAAGTTGAATTCAGGATAGATATTCTCCCAGGATCCGCACCAATTGCACGAGCTCCTTATCGTCTAGCGCCTACCGAAATGAAGGAGCTCAGGACCCAATTGGTTGACCTACTAGAGAAAGGTTTCATACAACCTAGTTCTTCGCCTTGGGGAGCTCCAATATTGTTCGTGAAAAAGAAAGATGGGTCAATGCGCTTATGCATTGATTACCGTGAGCTAAACAAGATAACAATCAAGAATCGATATTCCTTACCTAGGATCGACGACTTATTTGATCAGCTCCAGGGAGCGAGCTTCTTTTTAAAGATTGATTTGAGGTCCGGATATCATCAACTAAAGGTCCGAACTAAAGATGTGCCTAAGACGGCGTTCAGAACAAGGTATGGACATTACGAGTTTTTAGTGATGCCTTTCGGGCTCTAATGCGCCAGCAGCTTTCATGGACCTCATGAATAGAGTCTGCAAACCATACTTAGATAAGTTTGTCATTGTCTTTATAGACGACATACTTATCTACTCTCGTAATCAAGTTGATCATGAGAGGCACCTTCGATGTATCTTAGGATTGCTTCAACATGAGAAGTTGTATGCTAAATTCTCTAAATGCGAGTTCTGGCTTCACGAAGTCCATTTCCTTGGACATGTTGTTAGTGAGCGTGGCATCCAAGTTGATCCCGCCAAGATAGAAACCATTATGAATTGGAAAGCACCAAAGACACCAACATAAATTCGCAGCTTTCTGGGATTAACTGGTTACTATAGAAGATTCATTGAAAACTTCTCGATGATAGCTGCACCATTGACTTCTTTGACCCGTAAGAATGTAAAATTTGATTGGGGTCCAAAGCAACAAGAATCCTTTGAGATTCTTAAGCAGAAATTGAGCAATGCTCCGGTGTTAACATTACCTGAAGGAATTGAAGAATTTGTTGTTTACTGTGATGCGTCACACACCGGTATGGGTTGTATACTTATGCAAAAGGGCAAAGTGATTGCTTATGCATCACGACAACTAAAGGTGCATGAAAAGAATTACACCACCCACGATTTGGTGTTGGGTGTCGTTGTATTCGCATTAAAGTTGTGGAGACATTACCTGTATGGAACAAAATGTGTGATCTATTCAGATCACAAAAGTCTCCAACACTTATTCAATAAAAAAGAGCTCAATATGAGACAACGCCGTTGGATGGAGACTTTGAATGATTATGATTGTGAAATTCGCTACCATCCTGGCAAAGCAAATGTAGTCGCTGATGCTCTAAGCCGAAAGGAAAGAGTTAAACCTATCAGAATTAATGCCAAGAGTATTGAACTGAGGAATAGTCTGAATGAAAAGTTATTAGCTGCACAGAAAGATGCTGTTTTGGAAGCTAACCTTCCAGATGAAAAGTTAGGGGTAACTGCTGAACAGTTAACACCTGACAAGGATGGAATTCTCAGACTGAATGGAAGAATTTGGGTTCCTATTCGTGGAGGACTCCGAGATGTAATCCTCCAGGAAGCTCACAACTCCAAATATTCGGTTCACCCTGGAGGTGACAAGATGTATCAGGATTTGAAAGGTAATTATTGGTGGATAGGGTTGAAGAAATCTATTGCCACCCACATAGCTAAATGCTTGACCTGTGCTCAGATTAAAGCAGAGCATCAGAAACCATCGGGTCTGCTTCAACAACCAGAACTTCCCACATGGAAATGGGAGATGGTAACCATGGATTTTATAACCAAGTTACCTAAAACAAGGCATGGAAATGATACTATATGGGTCATAGTTGATAGACTGACTAAGTCAGCACATTTCTTACCCATCAAGGAGACCCATAGCTCCGACAAGTTAGCCCCGTTATACGTAGATAAGATTGTATCTCTCCATGGAGTGCCGGTGTCTATTATCTCTGATAGAGATACTAGATACACCTCACACTTTTGGAAAAGTTTCCAACAATCATTAGGCACTCGTTTGAATTTTAGTACAACTTATCATCCGCAAACTGATGGGCAAAGTGAGCGTACAATTCAAACGCTGGAAGACATGCTTCGTGCATGTGTTATTGATTTGGGAGGTAGTTGGGATGACCACCTACCCTTGATCGAGTTCTCCTATAACAATAGCTACCATACCAGTATTTAGGCTGCGCCTTTTGAGGCATTATATAGCAGGAAATGCAGAACGCCTGTTTGTTGGGCAGAAGTAGGAGAAGCTCAGTTGTCAAGACCTGATATAGTCCTTGAAATGACGGACAAGATTGTCCAGATTCGCGATCGCCTGAAAGCTGCCAGGGATAGGCAGAAAAGTTATGCTGACAAGAGGCGAAAACCTCTAAAGTTTGTAGTTGGCGATAAAGTCTTACTGAAAGTATCACCCTGGAAAGGTGTGATGCGTTTTGGTAAGAAGGGCAAGTTAAGCCCTAGGTATATAGGACCATTCGAGATTATCGAATGCGTCGGCAGTGTAGCTTATAAGCTAAATTTGCCTGAGGAGCTCAGCGGAATACATAGTGTGTTCCACATCTGTAATCTCAAGAAGTGTCTAGCTGATGAATCATTAGCTATGTCTCATAAAGACGTACAGATTGATGAAAGCTTGAAGTTCGTTGAAAAACCTTTGTCAATTGAGGATCGACAGGTTAAGAAGCTTCGAAGGAAGCATGTACCGATAGTAAAGGTCAAATGGGATGCCCGTAGAGGTCCCGAATATACGTGGGAAGCTGAGTCCACTATGCGACAAAAGTACCCTCACTTATTCCAGTAAATCTCGGGGTCGAGATTTATTTTAAGGGGGTGAGGATGTAACACCACATAAAAACGTGTCCATTTATGTAAAGACACATGTCCTGAACTCTAATTTTGAGAAAGATTGAGTTTGAAGGACTAAATTTGACATACGGTGTAAGTATGAATAAAAAGGGATTAAAAGTGTCAACATGTTAACTCTACCTCTGAGTGACCTTTTTAATGTTCCCTAAGCTTTTTAAAATATAAATACACCCTCATGAATGTCTGATAAAGAATTCATAAGCATTCGGTTGAATTTGTGATAATTTGTTCAACTTTCAAGAAATAAAGTTTCATGTGCAAAAACCGACAAATCTTCATTCAATGGCCATTTCTAAAGAATCCAAGGGAACACTAGTGCATGGCAAGGTAATCTGAACAAGGCAGACCTGATCATGTGGACTATTCCTGCTGAAAAATGACTTAGATTCGAGTTTTAAAAGTTGCATTTCAAAATTTTGTCCTCTGGTCATCGGATGCGGACCGTATGGTCCTAGGCTTACGGTCCGCAAGGCTATAACTGGGTGATGCAGTTCAGGTTTGGTTACGGACCGCATCCATTCGGACTTACAGTCCGTAAGCTCGTCGCTAGGCAGAAGCTTTGGACAGATGTATGTTTCAGCTGTATAACCGACTTAAACTCATTCTATTCGAAACCATTGACTGTTGGACGGTTTTAATAAACCACTAGGACACCTGGGGTGATCCATGATGTTGGAAAGTAGTGTATAAGCAACACTAGTTCATGTTTCATAAACTCACATTTGCAACAACTTTCTAAACAACAATATCTGGAGCTTGCAAGGACTAGGAGAAGAATTTCAAGTGTAGAAAAGATAGCAAGGACCATTAGTAAGAGTCTTAATCCCTGCTTAGTCATTTTAATTAGCTTTAAAACTGAAAAGTCAAACATATCGTAATTAAGGTTTGACTTTCGGTTTAATCACAAATGGTCCAGTCACTGACCAAAACGAAAGTGGTTATGGAACCATATTAGGATAGGTGATTAACCCTTAAAAGGGCACCTCATAATTATCTCGTTTGACTAGTTAATTGTCGGGTCAAACTAGTTTGACAAAAAGTCAAACTGGACAGAAAGTTTAAAAATGAATTAAACTAATAAAACAGAGGTTCTAAACATGTTTTATCAGTCCTAACCTTACAATTATCAGTCTAAGGTCAGTTTATAACCGAAAGTCACAAAAGCTTGACTTTTTCTTTGACTTTCAGTTCTGACCCGTTCAAGCTTAATTCTTCCATGTTTTAAGCTTCCATTAAGACCATATTATTCAGTAGTATTGTGACACCTGTGTCACTTCAACCATCAAACAAATGCCAAACCAATGAAATATTGTATTTCATACTTGGGATTTGCAAAAATATGTGTATCGTTTGCACATATCAACTCTGGTTCGATTTTAAGCTTTAAATCGCTTTCTGGAGGGTTATACGCGCTCTGATGCGTAAATATAACCAGTTTAATCCAACGAACACTCCGGAATAGTGAAATAGGCTTAACATACCTTAAATAACCTTTACATAACTTAGAAATAAGTTTTGAAGGCTTTGGTATGCCAAAATCAAGTTTAATCGCTTACAGGGACTTAATTCGACAAACTGTGAAAGTATGCCAATTTGAACTGTAACGAACATTCTGGAACATGACCATAAGTTAAACACACCTTAAATATCCTTTATATAGCTTAGAAATAAGCTTTGAGGGGTTCGGTGTGCTAAAATAAACTTTTGGGTCATTCAGGGACTAAAAGTGTCAAAAAGTGCACAAGTTTGCACTTTCGCGCATAACTTACGTTCTGAATACATCCGGACATCCAAAAATTTATGTAAGCACTAAAATATTTTATTTTAGTGTTTGGAATGAGATAAATCCATTCGTCACGCCATTTGGATCGTTTTTCGCGCTTATGCGCATTCCGTCGTAATTAACCGAACAACGCAATCGTACGGCCAAACGAACCGACATCCGAGATATTTTTGAGCACATTTTAAGTTCCCTATACTTTAACTTCATTTTAGAGCTTTGAAATGAGGTTAACGGGGCTTAAACGTGTCAAAAATGCATCAAATAGCAAGTTTGGAGCTTCAGGGGCCTGTTCTGCCATTTTTGAAAGTTTCAGGCCTGCAAGGTCCTTACGGACCTCAACATTATTAGTGTTGAGGTCCGTAAGCAGGGGTCAGACAGCAGAAACTTGTTTAAACAGCCTGTTTCCAGCCTTTTAACCCCCCCAAAGGCCAATGCCATGTGTCAAACTCTTGTGGTGGGGGCAAAATGAGTTACCACAACATTCCGACAAGTGTACGGGCGAGATCAAGGCACGTTATCCAAGAAACGATCCTAACGGTGAACCGAAATCTATAAATACCCATCCATCCCCATTGCAAAACCCACAAGAATCTGATTTGAGAAGCTCTAAGTTGAAACCATTGTTTCATACCTGAGCTACTTGAATCAAGATTAGCATTCGGGGACCCTTCGTAAGTATTCCTTCGTTCTTTTATTGCTTTTCGAGTCCGAAAGTCAAACCTTGTTTGACTTTCTTCATTGACCAGTTTATGGTCAATGCGAAGTTCGTTTGAACTTCGCAACGTGAGCGTAATCACGATGGTTATAGTCCCTTGTGACTATGCCTACTGATTACCACGTTGTCTAGGGTCGTAAGGGTAAGCGATCTAATAAATCGCTTATACCTTCGAACCCGACCCATTTGGTCGATCATTAGGATCCGACCAAACACATTAGGTGACCATAGTATATAGGGAATAACCTTCCGAGGTTATACCTTATGGTCGCTTCGTTTAAGTAGTTGTATGATATGTAGTTTATATGCCTTAGGTAAATTACCAAAATACCCCTTTGATGCCAAAATTCATTTTAAACATATGTAACATAACCTATGACCTCTAAACTGATTTATCAACAATATTAAACATGTTAAGGCATATTCTACTTGTCATAGGACTAGTTAGGCGATCCGAACGCGTTTCATGCGAACGACGCGTTAAAGTAGCATAAGCTACCTAAACGGGTCGTAATGGGTCGTAAGCACTTAGGTTAGGTTTCATTTAGTATGTAGGCTTTGTTAAACCATATGACACGAGTCTCCATACTCGTTTGGTTTACGAACCCTCATTCTATCTAAATCCTCCGACTTAGGTCCGGTTTATTAACATAGTTACCTATATTAGGTGCCGTTTGATTCCGTGATCTCTAGCATTGCTTGGTGGTTATCTTAGGACTTCTGAGCAATCTCATGTGAGTACATAGTTCCCCTATTTTACTGTTTTCCAAACTGTTTTGGGGTGAAGCATGTGTACCTATGTGTTATTTTCATGATTTCAAAGTATAATTGATTATACATGTTATTACTTATCTTTTGACAAACTAAATGACTATCTATGGTTTAAACACTGATTTCTCAAAGAACATAAAATAAAAATGTTGAATTGTACTTATTTTATGTTCACCAGACCGGTTGTTAGTATGATATAGCGCTATAGGATTTGACACCCCATTCCTGTTGTCATGGAATGTCTGAAACCAATTTGTTTCTCCATCCAAATAGGGATTTCCTTTGTGGTATCCCTATAGTCTCAAAGGTGTATTTTGATGCACTAGGTCTGAATGAATTCTTAAATCACATTATTTTTGTATATTTAGTTATACTCCCAAAAGTATAGTTTGATATGCTCCCATATGTGATATTGTACAAAACCAACATATATTTTGTTAATCATCCAAAGCATATTTTGATATGTTATTTATAAAACCAAAACATAGTTTAATATGTTATTTATAAATCCGAAGTATACTTGTAATATACTACTTAAAACTATTATTTTAAACAACGAAGGTATATTTAATGTACTATCTATCTATCGATTGGGTGTTGGTTAGTGTTTAGATAACTGGACGGGTGTAATGTGATGAAAACATGGTAGATACGCCGCTGGTACTTCTTATATATAAGTGTTTTCATTGCATTACATACCGTGGCGTTATTTAGTACACTTGGGTTAACGATATTGGAACTGAAATATACTTTAATATATTACTCATTCGATTCTCTTAAAACCCAAAGTATATTTTCAAATATACTATAAGCCTTTTTATCAAAATATTGTTTTACAAGCAACTTATCTTATACAAACTCATTTTACATGGTTATTCATTTAACCTTACATTTATTTTTACGTATCATCTGATCTTATTGTTTTTCAAACGATTTACAAAACAAATCAATTTACAAGGTTCATGACTAAACTTTATTAAACATTTTCTTAAACTTACAAGTCATGAATCCTATTTTCACAAAACCTATGTATCTCACAGGCATTTTTATGCTAACGTACCTATTTTTACACATGTTTCAGGTACTGCTTTGCAATGATTGTTGATACATGCTACATTTAGGATGGACTCGTGCCTTAGCAACTTTAAAACTTGGAAGATCATAGTTGTACTTATTTGATTGTATTAAAACAATGAGTTCATTTATTCAATAAAACAGAATTTATTTATTCCATGGTTATGAAACAATGATTCTGTTACAACACTCCCCGACGTTTCCGCCACGTCTAGTTGCTTTACGTGGTCGGGGTGTGACAAGTATAACCCCTGGAGTAATATTGCATGATTCTTAGTGGTTTGAATTATATACTCTTGATCGTTAATATGCTTATAAATGCCATAAATGCCCTTTTGACACACAAATGAGATTTTTAGCAATGTGAGTGGACAAAAACCTTTGCTACTGATATTTAGACTTGTCCTGAAAATTTGAAATCAGTTCTTGGTCCCAAATAGAAGTTATGCTCGATATCGTAATTAGAAGCTTTTTAATAATTAAATTGCGATATCTTGCATAATGCATGTTTAAACTTGGATTTTGAACCAAAACTCATTACCTACTGTTAAGATATTATTTTTAAGGAATATTAAGATTTTTGGTCAGATTATTATCTATTTAAAACATAGAGTTCTTGTGTAAATCGGTTAATGACGATAATACCCTTTTTAGACATAAAATGAGATTTACAAAGGATTTGAATGCCACACTTTTTCCTACTGATTTCATACATTAAATAAATTATTTTGAGCATTTAAAACTGATCAAAATTGCAGATTTATATAAACATCTTGATTATCGTCAATTAGCGAGTTTTACACTAATTAAGTGCATAGTATGGTTTAAAACCATATTTAACATCTAAGACTTGTTACTTACTGAATTTTTAAACAAATTTTCATATTATTACAGTAGGTATAAGTTATGAACTCAGGTTTCCAAAAATGTCCTTAAAAGCTTATGTGAAATGACCAAAATACCCTTTCGGGGCATAGTTTGGTCATAAATGGTAAATTTCACATATGTATGATATCTTACTGATATAATGAGATAAATTAAATATTTTTAGTGATGTCAAAGGACCAGAAGTTCAGTTTATTATAAATATCTCTTTTATAATTATTAAAATGACCAAAATGCCCTTACGGGACTTAAATTGGTTTTAATTACTTTTTGGGCATATATGTTAACATCCTACTGATGTATTAACATATCTTAAGCATAATAACATTTAAGACCTGTATATAATTTATTTGGTTACCCGTTACGTGTTTACGCGTTCGGATCAGTTTATGTGACTAGTTTACGTATTATAGCCGAAACGGGTTAAACCTTATCATTAAATCCTCAAATTCCAGAATGTGATTAGTTTACCCATATTATACAAGTATCCAAGCTTGTCGGGTCTAAACCACATTCTATTCCGATCTCCGCTTAATTTAGCGTTTGGAACCATAAGGTTTCGTTCTAGCTAGCCGGTCTAAGTCCTTGACTTAATTAAAGACCCGTTAGTATCCTAATAGGTTATTAAACCTTCTATACAGATTAAATAGCATCCAGTAGAAGGTACCATCAAAAAGCTTTAGGATTATACTGCTGAGTTACCTTTCACATTAGATCAGGTAAATACTTTTAACTTATTTTCCCTTATACGGGCTTGGGATATGGTATTATAATAATACCACTTGGTCGGGTATGAAATCATTTAATCGGATTGTGATTAATAAATTTACATAACCCGTTTTAATCTGTCTTGTTTGATAACATAAACATTGGGGGTTAATTCGACCGTGTCCTGGATATCCTCGGCTCATTTCATTTGTAAATGGTCACGACCTATGCACGAGGTGTAGGCATACACCTGACAGATGCAAATGCTAAATAATATATAAACCCATATGTTGGGGATAACTCCTTTGTGGGTTCTATAAGTGGTGAGTTGGTTAATTATGACCGGCTTCCAACCGGCCCCAATTGTATGACAAACATGGAAATCTGTATACAAGATTATCTTTAAATAATTGTCCCAAGTTATAAATGATTCGTGCCATGTGCACTTAAATCAATTTTCATAAATGTTTTCAAAAGAGTCAGTTAATTATATTTACTAGTGTAAACTGACGTATTTTCCAAAGTCTGATTGACAGGTACCTCTCGTAATAGGCTGGAGCTATTAGGTGTCATAAGAGGATCTTGCAAATCCATAAATACCTGAAGTCTGTTATTTTGTTTCTTTGTAATTATTTATGATCCGCCTGTGGATCTTATTACATTCCAGTCTGTATATTCTTTCACTCGAACATTATGGTTTGTAATAGTATATTCACCAAGCCTTCCACTGTTCTATTATATTGTGTATATTGACAATGATGATATCAACTATGTCACGATACTCCCCGCCGGGCCCACCGGTAATATGTGGAAATATCGGGGTGTGACATAAATAGTTTGTAACTAGGATAAAATATGATAAAATTTGAATGAATTAAATTAACCCATATGGTTTATAGTTACCATGGTTAATGAATTGCCATAAAAGACAATTCCATAATAGACTCCTGAATAAATCCTTGTTAATATTTTGTGTAGCAATCAAGCTACATGACTGGGTCTGATGAAGTCAACAGTCACCCGAGGGAGAATCATGATACCACCAGAATCAACATAGCTGGTGCAGAACTGCAGGCAATAATAGACAATGTCGTTACTCAAGCTCTAGACAAAAGAGATAATGAATCAAGTGGTACCCGTAGCAGGACCCTATCTGTTCAACATGCAAAACCACCTTCCAAGTCGCGTGCATCTCATAAGGATGATTCTCATCGTTCCTTAAATCAGCATAGTGTTCCATCTAAGAAGATTGTATTCGATCAAGAGCCACGTGTTAGGGGTTGTTCCTATAAGTATTTCGTCTCCTGCAAGCCCAGGGATTTCATTGGGGAAAAAGGAGCCATTGATTGCATGACGTGGCTAGACGAGATGGATACCGTGGTTGATATCAGTGGTTGTGCAGAGCAAGATATAGTGAAGTTCGTGTCGCAATCATTTAAAGGAGAAGCTCTAGCTTGGTGGAGGTCATTGATCCAAGCCACTGGAAAGATCCCATTATATAACATGACTTGGGATCAGTTTGTTGCTTTAATCAGGGATACTTTCTGTCCTCAACATGAAGTTGAGAAGATCAAGACTGACTTCCTGACATTAGTTATGAAAAATTTGGACTGTCAGGCATATCTTACGAGTTTTAATACCATGTCTCGATTGGTTCCTTACTTGGTGACGCCGGAACCAAAACGTATAGCCCGTTTCATTGGGGGTTTAGCCCCGGAGATCAAAGCTAGTGTGAAAGCGTCTCGACCGACTACCTTTAGGTCTGTAGCTGATTTGTCCCAATCTATTACCCTTGATGCGGTCAGGCAGAGATCGCTTAGGCATTCTGATACTAGGAAGAGAAAACGTGAGGATGATAGCTCACACCGTTCAGACAAGAGGCACAAAGGGAACTCTGACCACAAAAAGAGTTCCGGGTTTAAATGGGATGATCAACAGTCGGGTGAAAAACCCAAGTGTAAAATTTGCAAGAAACGTCATCTGGGGAAATGCATGTACGAATCGAAATCCCAATCGCAACCCAGGGCTTGTGGGATTTGTAAGTCAAATGAGCACAAGACGTTAGACTGCAAGAAGATAAAGGATGCAACGTGCTATAACTGTAACGAGAAGGGGCACATCAAGTCCAACTGCCCAAAGTATGCCAAGAAACCCGAAGAAGGCAAAAAGACCAATGCTAGGGTCTTTCAAATGAATGCACGGGAAGCAGTTCAGGATGATAACATGATAACATGTACCTTCCTTATAAATGATGTTTATGCAAGGGTATTGTTTGATTCGGGTGCGGATTAGTCGTTTGTGGATGATAAATTTTGTAAGTTATTAAATCTGCCCGTTAGAACCTTAAGTATAAAATATGAAGTAGAATTGGCCGATGGTACCATAGAAACTGCTTCAACCGTGTTAGATGGATGTTTCATATCCATTAGGAACCACTCTTTTCCATTGTCTTTGCTTCCTTTGAAACTAGTTGGATTCGACATAGTAATAGGCATGGATTGGTTATCTCATAACCAAGCTCAGATCGTTTGTGACAAGAAACAAGTGGTTATCAAGACTCCTTATGGTGAGCCACTTACCATACAAGGAGATACTCAGTACGGGTTGCCTAAGTAAGTGTCTATGCTTAAGGCATCAAGGTGTATGAAGAAAGGTTGTATCATCTATATGGCATAAGTGACTATTGATGAACCAAAGCCCAAGATCGAAGACATTCCCATCATTTCTGAATATCCAGACGTATTCCCTGAAGAACTACCTGGTTTACCACCAGATAGGCAAGTGGAGTTTAGAATTAACATTATACCTGAAGCAGCACCTGTCGCAAGAGCACCTTACCGGTTGGCCCCAACTGAGATGAAAGAGTTGAGAACGCAGTTGGATGATTTGTTGGCAAAAGGATTTATTAGGCCTAGCTCATCTCCTTGGGGAGCACCGATCCTGTTTGTAAAGAAAAAGGATGGATCAATGCGTTTATGCATTGATTATCGAGAGCTGAATAAGGTTACAATCAAGAATAGATATCCATTGCCCAGGATCGACGATCTATTCGATCAGCTTCAAGGAGCCAGTTACTTCTCCAAGATCGACTTGAGATCAGGATATCATCAGCTGAAGGTTAGAGATGAAGATGTGCACAAGACTGCATTCAGAACTCGCTATGGTCACTACGAGTTCTTAGTGATGCCGTTCGGACTCACTAATGCACCAACAGCGTTCATGGATCTCATGAATCGCGTTTGCAAACCCTACTTGGACAAGTTTGTCATTGTCTTCATTGATGACATCCTTATTTATTCAAAGAACCAGGCTGATCATGAGAAGCATCTTCATTGTATTCTTAAACTTCTTCAACAAGAAAAGCTCTACGCCAAGTTTCCAAAGTGTGAATTTTGGCTTCGTGAAGTCCAATTCCTTGGAAATGTGGTTAGTGAACGTGGAATCTAGGTGGATCCCGCTAAGATTGAAGCTATTATGAATTAGCAACAGCCGAAGATGCCCACAGAGATTCGCAGCTTCTTGGGTCTGGCAGGATATTACAGGCGTTTTATGGAAAATTTCTCTAGGATTGCTGCACCCCTAACTTCACTGACTCGTAGGAATACAAAGTTTGATTGGGGTCCTAAGCAGCAAGAATCCTTTGATATACTTAAGCAGAAACTAAGCAATGCACCTATGTTGACATTGCCTGAGGGAATAGAAGAGTTTGTGGTATACTGCGACGCATCACACACAGGTATGGGATGTGTGCTAATGCAGAAGGGAAAAGTCATTGCCTATGCTTCCCGACAATTAAAGTTGCACGAAAAGAATTACACCACCCACGACTTGGAGTTGGGTGCCGTTGTATTTGCACTAAAACTTTGGAGGCATTATTTATATGGTACCAAATGTGTGATCTATTCTGATCATAAAAGCCTTCAACACTTGTTCAACCAGAAAGATCTGAACATGAGACAGCATCGATGGATGGAGACACTGAATGATTATGATTGTGAAATCCGATACCATCCAGGTAAGGCGAATGTGGTCGCCGATGCTTTAAGCAGAAAGGAAAGGGTTAAGCCCATTAGAATCAATTCCAAGAGCATTGAATGGAAGAACAGCTTAAATGAAAGATTGTTAGCCGTTCAGAAGGAAGCTATATTAGAAGCTAACTATCCAAATGAAAAGTTGGGTGTAACTGCTGAACAGTTATCATATGACAAGGATGGAATCCTAAGTTTCAATGGACGAATATGGGTTCCAATTTATGGAGGACTTAGGGATGTGATTCTTCAAGAAGCCCATAACTCCAAATATTCTGTCCATCCTGGCTGTGATAAGATGTACCAAGATTTGAAGGCAAATTATTGGTGGATATGCTTAAAGAAGTCTATAGCCACTTATGTGGCTAAATGTCTTACATGTGCGCAAGTCAAAGCAGAGCATCAGAAACCGTCAGGCTTACTGCAACAGCCTGAACTTCCCACCTGGAAGTGGGAAATGGTGACTATGGATTTTATCACCAAGTTACCAAAGACAAAGCGAGGAAATGATACTATTTGGGTTATAGTGGATAGACTGACCAATTCAGCCCACTTCTTACCTATTAAGTAAACACACAGCTCAGATAAGCTAGCTCAGCTGTACATGGACGAGATTGTATCTCTTCACGGAGTGCCAGTGTCTGTCATCTCTGATAGGGATACAAGGTATACATCGCATTTTTGGAAAAGCTTTCAGCAATCCCTAGGCACTCGATTAAACTTCAGCACTGCATATCATCCTCAGACGGATGGTCATAGTGAGCGTACAATTCAAACACTCGAGGATATGCTACGAGCTTGTGTTATTGATTTAGGTGGAAGTTGGGATGATCATCTTCCTTTGATCGAATTCTCGTATAATAATAGCTATCATTCCAGTATTCAAGCTGCACCTTTTGAAGCCTTGTATGGAAGAAAGTGCAGGACGCTAGTTTGTTGGGCGGAAGTTAGAGATGTCCAACTAACAGGACCTGATATAGTCCTGGAGATGACAGATAAGATTGTGCAGATACGTGATCGTCTCAAAGCTGCCAGGGACAGGCAGAAAAGCTACACAGATAAAAGGCGTAAACCTCTGAAATTCGAGGTAGGCGACAAAGTGTTACTTAAGGTATCACCCTAGAAAGGGGTAATGCGATTTGGCAAGAAAGGCAAGTTAAGCCCCAGATACATAGGACCATTCGAGATCATCGAATGTGTCGGAACAGTGGCTTACAAATTAAACCTGCCTGAAGAGCTCAGTGGAATTCATAATGTGTTCCACATCTTCAATCTGAAGAAATGTCTAGCCGATGAATCGCTAGCCATGTCACATAAGGATGTGCATATAGACGATAGCTTAAAGTTTGTGGAAAAAACTTTGTCAATTGAAGATCGACAGGTTAAGAAGCTTCGAAAGAAGCACGTACCAATTGTGAAGGTTAAATGGGATGCACGAAGAGGCCCAGAGTATACGTGGGAGGTTGAGTCCACAATGAAACAAAAGTACCCTCATTTATTCCAGTAAATCTCGAGGTCGAGATTTCTTTTAAGGGGGTGAGGATGTAACACCTCGGAAAAACCCGTCCAATATAATAAAGACACGTGTCATGGACCTTAAACGTGTTATAAACCCGGATCATGATAAAAGATAACCGGAGGAATTAAAAGTGTCAACATGTTAATTTATACCTCTGAGTGACCTTTTAACGTTGCCAATTCTCGGTAAAACAATATTATCCTTTCAAGAAATGTCTGTTAAAGAATTCCAAGGTATCTGAATTAAACCTTGTGAGAAATAATTCAATTGTCAAGTAAATGATCATGTGCCAATAACGACAATTTAACATTCATTATCCTTTCCAAAAGACTACAAGACAAGTCCATTGCAAGGCAACACTTTCAAGATTGACCAGACATGATCAAGTGGACCCATTGTGTTGATAATGACTAAAGATACGAGTTATAAAAGATTGCATGGTCAAATGTTAGAAGTTCACAAGATTTTTGTCTTCTGACAAGGCTTACGGACCGCAAAGTGTATGCCTTACGGACCGTAAGGTGGCTGATCTGGGCGATAAAGATTAAAAAGCGGATACGGACCGTAAGGCCCTAAGCTTACGGTCCGTAAGACCTGTAACTGGGCAGAAAACATGGACAGTTGCCTGTTCAGCCTGTTCCACCGCCTTAGATGAATGGTTTCCGAATTCAGGGGTTGCACCAGTGGTATTTCATGCATAGGGGACACCTGAGATGATCAGGGAACATGTGTAGACCTTGTTGGATTGATCTTGTTGCGTCTAAATCACTATATATAGAGTTCTTGTTGCAACACATGAATTTGCTCATTTCAAAAACATTTATAAACCTTCTCTGGAGCTCTCTGGACTTCAAGCAAGATTTCTTAAGCTTCTATTTCGTGCTAAGGACCATTGTGAAGTTCTTAGCCTTCCTAATTCATGTTTTATTAGTTTAATGACCGAAAGTCAAAGCCGTCGTAATTAAGCTTTGACTTAGTGATTAATCACTAATGGTCCAGTCATTTTTCGAATTGAAAGTGGCTATGAGTTGGTAATTATGTGGGCAATAAACCCTTAAAAGGGCACCCTCTGATTTCCACTCTAACTTGGTCAATTGTCGGGTCAAACTTAATTATAAAAAGTCAACATAGAGCTATTTTGCAAATAAACACATAATTAACAATGTAGAAGCCATGAAACCTGTTTTAACACTTATATAACTTGGTAATTAATGTAAGAACATATCTAAGCATGTTCAACCTGACAATTTTGAGTTTAGGCTCGGTTCGGAACCGAAAGTCGCAAAAGTAGACTTTTGCTTTGACTTTCAGTTCTGAACCGATTTAGCTTAGTTTAGATATGCCTTAGAGTTCCATTAGGACCAGGTTATAGGTTAGTGTAACCCTCTGAGGTTATACAACTTGGTTCCAAATTATTCCGATTCATTTGCATGTTTCCGTTAATTGCTTAAATGTTGACCATTATGCCCTTTTGACCTTAAAACGAGATTTTTTGAAAATGTGAGAGGACAAAAACCTTTGTTACTGATTTATAAACATGTCCTAAAAAATTTGACATCAGTTTGAGGTCTAAATTAGGAGTTATGCTCAATAGCGTAATTTGAAAGCTTTTTATTAATTAAACGGCATAATTAGCATAAAGCCTATCTAAACCCAAATTTTTACACCAAACCTTTTACCCACTGATGTAATATAATATTTTGGGATTTTTGAAGATTTTTATTTATTTTTAAACTGATCATGGCATAGGGTTCTTGCTTTGATTCGGTAATTGTCGGTTATACCCTTTTTGCTAATAAAATGAGTTTTACATAACATATTGATACCAAATATTTTGCTACTGACTTTATATGATAAATAAAATATTTTAAGCCTTCTGGGCTGATAAAAATCTCAGCTTTCATTATATAACCCGAAAATCGCTTAAAACCGACGTTTACGCGTTTTAAGCGCATAGTGTGGGTTAAAACTATTTTTGGCATATAAAACTTAACACCTACTGATTTTTAAGTAAATTTTTATAACTTAACAGTAAACAAAAGTTTTGAACTCAGATTTCCAAATTTGACCTTTAAAGCTTATGTGAAATTACCAAAATGCCCCTACGGTGCATAGTTTGGTTATAAATGATAAATTTCACATATATGCAATACCCTACTGATATAACTTATTAAATTAAATATTTTTACTGATTAATTTAGACCAGAACCTCAGATTATTATTTAACCTCTTTTATAACCTTTAAAATGACCAAAATACCCCTACGGGGCTTAATTTGAGTTTAAATTCGTTTTGGGCATAATGGAAGGTATCCTACTGATATCACAACATATTTAAGGAATATTAACTTAGGAAACCTGTTCATGACTCATATGGTTACCCGTTATGCATTTATCGCGTTCGGTACGGTTTATGTAACTAGTTTGCATAATTCAACCGAAACGGGTCAAACCTTATCATTTTCACTTCAAAATCTAGAATGTGTTTAGTTTACCCATATTATACAAGTATTCATACTTGTCGGGTCTAAACCACATTCTTATCCGGTCTTCGCTTAATCATGCGTTTTGAACCGTATACCTTTCTTTAAAACTAACCGGCCTAAGTTTAAACTTAAGTAAGACCCGTTAGGAATCTAATAGGTTAATTAAAACCTTCGTTCCAGATTTAGGAGACCAGTAAAAGATACTTGCACTTGCTGAATTGTACGGCTGGGCTAAATTTGTGTAATTTGCTCAGGTAAATACTTTTAACTTATTTTCCCTTATACGGGCTTGGGGTACGGTATATAAAATACCGCTTGGTCGGGTATTGAATTTTTAATCGTATGAAGGTTAAATCATTGAGATAACCCGTTTAATCTGTTTTGTTTATTCTAAGCCTTTGGGGGGTTAATGACCGTGTCCTGGATATCCTCGGCTCATTCATTGAAATGGCCACGACTTAAGCACGGGGTGTAGGCATACACCTGCCGGTGCGTATGTAAAATAATGTACCCACCTGTTCGAGAATAACTCACCGTGGGTGATGTGTGCAAAATGCAACATATAAATTACATCAATTGTGGCATAAAACTAACCCTTTTTTAGTACTAATGTTGGAAAAAGTGTGTTTTTGTCTTCCTTTTGTATTTTCAGGATTAAATGAGTTCAAATTAACAAAAGAAGCAAAGAGGCAGCTAAATCTAACATAAATACAAGAAAAGGAACAAACGTGGCATGCCCGACCTCCCCGAAAGCATCTTCCCAAGCAAAACAAGAGAACAGAAGACTGAACACGCCCCGTGTTCAGTGAACACGGGGGCGTGCCCAAGTGTCAGCATAAAAGACAAAGTTGTAGAAGCTTCCATCGCCCACCACGGGGCCGTGCTCAGCGGACACGGGGCCGTGGTCAACTATAAGATTCGCAGAATCCAGGCAAATCTTGGTAGTACATATATGCTTCTGCACACGGGGTCGTGCCCAGCGGACACGGGGCCGTGGTCAACTAATGCAGACAAAAGCAATTAATGAAGACAGAGAAGAGGATGGACACGGGGCCGTGCCCGAGCTTCTGTTCAGCCTATAAATAGGATTGCTTGGCTCAAGCTCAAACCATCCCTTGGCACACCACATCTCTCACACTTCACCCACCACCCACCACCACCATAACACCATCATCCACCACCATCATCCATTGTCCATCATAGAGTGTGTGAGTCATCTCGGGATCCAAGATTGATCGTAAGAGTTCTTGACAATCAAGGCCATGTTTGCCTAAGTCTCTTACATCACTTGGTGAAGACAAAGTGTCTAGTGTAATACTTTTTATTTTTAATCTTTTCGCACTTTTTAATTGGTTATGTATTAATGACTTTAATAACTAGTTTCTTATGTTGAAGGTGATTCTTCCTTATCGTTTGTCCGTGCTGTCTTGGCATTATTTTACTGTCTATATAAAATAAAAGATTTTCACCATTCATATCTCCACGGTCTATATGGAGGTATGTTGGCTACCTGGTCGGGGGTTAAGGGAACGGTTTGGTAAGAGTCTTGCCATTGTTCAGTGTATAGATCCTGCAAAGGACCTGGGTCAAATTTAGTAGGACCTCCTTCAATACTTAACGGTATTAGATGGCGCGGGTCCAAACTCTTTGATCCCCTCATAAGTTAAGCTACTATTAAAACTTTAACCCGGCTACTTAGGACTGTATCCCTGCTGACTCAGACTACTTAGCCGAGGGTAACGCCGCCTTCAAAAGAGGGGCCTACCACATTATGCATTAATAACTTAATTAATTATCTTTCAATAATCCGACCCTTTAGGATTGTATCCTTGCTGACTCAAACTACTGGGTTGAGGGTAACGTCACCTCCAAAAGAGGGGCCTACTACAATAACTAAGATAATCTCTTAAATAGTGCAAAAGTTTGGAAATAATCAAAGGTTACACTATACACGAGTCGGAGCCAAGTGATTCATCTTGTCTATCTGTTTTTATTTTTATTTTATTTTTCAGCATTTTAGTTAGTTTTTATTTTTCTAGTTTAAAACCTTTTTCTAACTTTTGATTTGATTAGACGTTGAGGATAAACCGGTACTAAAAGCTCTTGTGTCCTTGGACGACCTCGGTATCTTGCCAACACTATACTACGCTCACGATGGGTGCACTTGCCCATATATGTGTTTAGTGTTAGTAAATATCGTGTTTTATAAATTTAAAACTTGGCTTAAAAGTGTTAAAAAGGGCTTAACATATACATTAAAAACTAATAACACTCACGCACATCAGTGGGATATATTATGTGGTGTGTCTATTAATCTTTAACCCGGTATTCAACCCGAGCTAGTGAACGTATAATAAACATATAATTCTTTTACAAGATTATTTTTAAATAATTATCCCAAGTTATAAAAGATATTTTGTGCCTTGTGCATTTAAATCAATTTTCTTAAACATTTTCAAAATGAGTCAGTTAATTGTATTTACCAGTGTAAACTGACGTATTTTCCAAAAGGTTAAGTGCAGGTACTAGACGGAATAGGCTGGCTACTCCAAGCATCAATAAAGAGTCTTGCAAGCTTAGATGTTTATAAATCTGTTGAACAATGTTCCTTTTAACTTTGATCCTCCTGTGGATCCCTTACAACTGTTTTTTTGTAATAATTGATATTACTTTCATTCGGTTTGTAATGTTTTTATCTTTCGACTTCCGCTATGTATTAAACTGTGATAAATTGTCTATGATGATATCAACTACGTCACGATACTCCTCACCAGGCCCACCGGTAATACGTGGAAATATCGGGGTGTGACAGCTATCCATAAGTTTGACAAAGAGTTCATCCACTTGCTTGGTAAATCTAGAGGTAGATCTTGATCTTCATGGTAAATCATTTGTAATATTATAACAAGAATGATATAGTAATTGTTATAATATAACAAGAATTAACACAAGATTAGTGATAAAACTTTAAGAACTTTAGAAATGTTATAAGAGAAAGAAGAAGAGAATTGTATCACTTATGAAAGTGTATACATGAGGTGCATTTTTTCTTCTATCTTGGGCTAGTATTTATACTACAAAAAGATTAACTATTTGGTAGACAAGGTTAACTATTTGGTAGATAAGGCTATCCATAAGTTTGACAAAGAGTTCATCCACTTGCTTGGTAAATCTAGAGGTAGATCTTGATCTTCATGGTAAATCATTTGTAATATTATAACACTCCCCCTTGGATGACACTTTGAAACTTCGGGGTCTTTATGTACTGCCTCATTAAAAACATTGCTAAAGAAAAACCCAGTGGGAAAAAACCTTAGCTAAGGGAAAAAGAGTGCAGTCTATAGCTCCCCCTCAAGTTTGCAATTTGTAAGGAATCACATTCTCCGTACATAACGCATGCCAATGTCAAGAACATGTTTCCTGAAAGTTGCTGTAGATAGTGCTTTTGTGAAAAGATCGGCTGAATTGTTGTTGGATTGGACATATCTCATCTCGACCTGATTGTCTTTAATAAGGTCCCGAGTATATGCAAAGAATCTTGGTGGTATATGTTTTGTTCTGTCACTTTTGATATACCCTTCTTTCATCTGAGAGACACAAGCGGCATTATCTTCATGGATAGGAGTTGGACTTCGATCTTTCTCTAGCCCACAAGAAGTCACTATGTGTTGGGACATAGATCTTAGCCATACACATTCTCTTGAAGCTTCATGTAGTGCAATGACTTCAGCATGATTTGAGGATGGTGCGACAAGTGTTTGTTTCTGAGAACGCCATGAAATCGCAGTTCCTCCGTTCATAAATACATATCCAGTTTGAGATTTTGCTTTATGAGGATCAGATAAATAACCTGCATCTGCATGACCAACTAACCCTTCTTTTGAATCGTTGGGATAAAACAAGCCTAAATCAACAAGACCTCGAAGATATCGAAAAATATGTTTAATCCCATTCCAGTGCCTTTTAGTAGGAGCTGAACTAAATCTTGCCAACAAGTTCACTGCAAAAGAAATGTCAGGTCTCGTACAATTGGTAAGATACATAAGTGCTCCAATTGCACTGAGGTATGGTACTTCTGGACCAAGAACTTCTTCGTTGTCCTCACAAGGACGAAATGGATCATTTTCGACATTAAGTGATCTAACGACCATTGGAGTGCTTAAAGGATTTGCTTTGTCCATATTGAAACGTTTCAACAGCTTTTCAGTATAATTCGTTTGATGCACAAGTATTCCATTGCTCATATGTTCAATTTGTAAACCAAGACAATATTTGGTTTTTCCAAGGTCTTTCATTTCAAATTCTTTCTTTAAAAGAATAATTGCTTCATGAATTTCTTTTTGCGTCCCAATTATATTTAGGTCATCAACATATACAACTATGATCACATATCCTGATGTTGTCTTCTTAATAAAGACACATGGACAGATAAGATTATTTGTATAACCTTTACTTGTCAAATAGTCGCTCAAACGATTGTAGCACATCCTTCCCAATTATTTCAACCCATATAAAGATCTTTGTAATTTGATCGAATACATTTCTTTGGGTTTTGAACTTAACGCATCAGGGAGTTTAAATCCTTCAGGAACTTTCATATAGATGTCACTATCAAGTGATCCATACAAGTAAGATGTAACAACATCCATAAGACGCATTTCTAACTTTTTAGAAACTGCTAAGCTGATTAAGTATCTAAAGGTTATTGCATCCATAACGGGAGAATATGTTTCTTCATAGTCAATCCCTGGCCTTTGTGAAAATCCTTGAGCTACAAGTCTTGCTTTATATCTTGTAACCTCATTTTTCTCATTTCGTTTTCGTATAAAAACCCATTTATACCCTACAGGCTTTACAGCCTTAGGTGTAACAACAATAGACCCAAAAACCTTTCGTTTGTTGAGTGAATCTAATTCAGCTTGCATAGCGCCTTTCCATTTATCCCAGTCATGTCTATTTTGGCAATCATTGACAGATTTTGGTTCAGGATCATCATCTCCACCCATGATGTCACTTGCTATAGAATAAGAAAATATCTCATCAATATTTTCCATTTCATATCGGTTCCATATGGTATGTGTATGACCATAGTTGATTGATATCTCTTTGTTAGTATCATCAACATCTTCCTCATGAGAGGTTTCGGTATTTACTGTTTTATCAAAATCATTCTCTTTGTGGTCAATTTCCTTTACAAGTGCTTTTCTTTTTCAAGGATTCTTATCCTTTGAACCGATTGGCCTTCCACGTTTTAAACGTTTTTGAGATTCATGAGCTATCTTATTATCTATTGCCTTACTTGGGATCTCAACTCGAGCTGGAGCATTAGCAGCTGGTATATGAGATTTAGTAACTCTGTTTGTATCAGTAAAAGCATCAGGCAATTGATTTGCAATGTCTTGCAAGTGTATTATCTTTTGAACCTCTGTCTCACATTGTTTTGTTCTTGGATCAAGATGAGACAATGAAGGCACACACAATGAGACATCATTTTCTCGTTTTTTTATTTTCTCCCCCTAATACTGGGAACATTGCCTCGTTAAAATGGCAGTCATCAAAACGTGCTTTAAATACGTCACCCGTTAAAGGTTCGAGATATCGTATGATGGAGGCTGTTTCATATCCAACATATATTCCCAACCTTCTTTGAGGTCCCATTTTTGTGCTTTGTGGTGGTGCAATAGAACATACACTGCACACCCAAAAATTTTAAGGTGGGAAATGTCTGGCTCATGGCCAGAAACAAGTTGTAGTGGGGAGTAGTTATGATTTGCACTTGGTCTCACACGAATCAGTGATCCAGCATGTAAAATTGCATGACCCCAAACCGACACAGGAAGTTTTGTTCTCATTAATAATGGTCTAGCGATTAGCTGTAAACGTTTGATCAATGATTCAGCTAAGCCATTTTGTGTGTGTACATGAGCAACAGGGTGTTCGACAACAATTCCCACAGACATGCAATAATCATTAAAAGCATGTGATGTAAATTCACCAGCATTATCAAGTCTCACCCTTTTAACAGTGTAATCAGGGAAATGTGCTCGTAGTTTGATAATTTGAGCAAGAAATTTTGCAAAGGCAACATTACGAGTTGATAATAAAGTGACATGAGACCATATGCTGGATGCGTCTATCAAGACCATGAAATATCTAAACGGTCCACATGGTGGATGAATTGGTCCACATATATCACCTTGAATTCTTTCAAGAAACATTGGTGATTCTTTGTCAACTTTTAAGGACGAAGGCCTTGTAATTAGTTTTCAAAGTGAACAAGAGGTACATAGAGGCATTTTATCTGATTGGGGGATCTTCTGATATTTCAATGGATGTCCATGTGTGTTTTCAATAATTCTTTTCATCATTGTAGATCCTGGATGGCCTAGTCTGTCATGCCATAAGTTAAATGTCTCAGGATCACAAACACTTTCTTTTACTGCCATATGTGCTTGAGGCACATTAATGTGTGTATAATGCAAACCAGAGTGGAGCATTGGCAGTTTTTCCAGTATATGATCTTTGCTCATGATGTGCAAATATTTTTTATTATCAACAGTCCTTGACTGAGTATCATATCCGTTATGATATATGTTTTTGAAACTCAACAAGTTTCTTGTTGATTTTGGGGAAAATAAAACATTCTCTATTAAGAGCTTTGTACCATTTGGTAATATTAAATTAGCTTTTCCCACTCCTTCTATCAAATTTGTAGGACCTGATATTGTATGAACGGTTCCTTTTGTTGGTTTCAACTCATTAAAATATTTCTTAGATATAAGTATAGTGTGTGTGGCTCCACTATCCGCTATACATATATCTGCATCATTTGTCTGCTCTTGTGCTCCAATGGTATTCATTTTAATATTGAAATATAAAGAGAAATAATAATAAGTGTATAACGAAGGCATTATGATTTATTATTTAATAAGAAGTTTATTTATTAGCTAAAAACGTTACATGAAAAGAAAGACTAATGAAACATAATAAAGGTAGTTATAATAAAGGAAATTACATAATTGTTGCATATAATTATTATGGTTTAGCAACATTGGTTTCAGATTTCCATCTCATTGGTATAGTCGGCGACATTCAGTTCGACGTTGATATAATTAAAATTATCCACATGGTTCATCTCCTTTTCTTTTCTTTTCTTTTGAGAGAGGCTTGGTAAAGTTCACATAAATGTGAAGGTGTACGACAAGCCTTTGACCAATGGTTTGTACTTCCACATCTGAAACAAGAAGTGCCATTGTTTTCGGACCTACCAACTTTATTCCTTTTGTTATACTGGTTGGAATTGATATTTTGTGGAGTGTGGTAATTGGGGGTTCTTTGATTTCGACCAAGACCACGACCACGTCCACGACCATGGGAATTACCTCGGAAATTATTATTTCTTTTGAAGGAATAGTTGCGACCGTTACCTTTACCAAAATGGCCACGGCCACGGCCTCGTCCCCATTTTCTTCCAGAGTCTTTAGTATCATCATTAATAACAGCATTTGCTTCTGGAATAGCTAATGATCCAGTGGGACGAACTTGATGATTTTTCATTAGTAGCTCATTGTTTTTCTCTGCTACGAGGAGAAATGAATTTAGATCAGAATATCTTTGAAATATTTGCAACCGACATTGTTGTTGCAAGTTTATATTTGATACATGAAATGTGGAGAAAGTTTTCTCCAACATATCTTCCTCCGTAACAGTTTGCCCACAGAATCGGAGCGTTGAGCATATCCTGAACAAAGCAGAGGTGTATTCATTCACCTTTTTAAAATTTTGGAACCTGAGATTGTTCCATTCATCTCTAGCAGTGGGAAGTAAAACTCCCCTTTGATTATCAAATCTGCTTTTTAAATCTTCCCACAAAATGTATGGATCCTCAAAATTTGAATATTCAAATTGCAACATCTCATCAATGTGTTTATGGAGGAAGACATAAGCTTTTGCCTTGTCTTGATCGCTACAATTATTCCACTCCGCCGTTATCGTTTCCAAAACACCCATTGTCTTGAGATGTCGCTTAACATGTGCTGTCCACGGCATATAATTTTCTCCGGTGATATTAAGAGCCAGGAATTCAATATTTGCGATGTTTGCCATTTTGTTGCTAAACATAAATAAGATATATATTAAAATCTAAATACTCATTAAAAATGAGATAACATACAGAGGTACAGCTATAAACAAATAAATGAATACATAAGTACCAAAAAGATGAGGTGGAAGCTCATATATTAAGGTCGGCAACAATATTAATATTATGCCGGCGAATATTAAAACCGGGTGAATCATCTTCGAAATTATTTCTTGAATAACCTTGAGAAGAAAAGTGTTTGTTGCGAAAAAATGAGATTGATAATTGGTAACTTATAGTGGTAAATTATAACCGTTTTGCAACGGTTATATTACCGTTTTATAGCCGTTATATAACGGTTATATATATATATATATACATATGTATGTATTTATAATAAATGATGAATTACAGAAATGTTATTTTATAAGATATAAAATTAGGATGCATAATAATAAGAATAAAAATATTAGTATACATAAATAAACGTAAACTCTAAATGAAATGTGAGCGTGTGTGTATAAATAAAAGTTAGTTGCGGTAAAAGTAAAAGTTAGATGCATAATTAAATGTTAGAATGTTAGTAATCCCGTAGTAATGAAATATGTATATTAAAATGTTCTTCTGTACTTAATTTTTTTTCAAAGTAAATTATAAAGTTAATGATGTGCTTACATTGCTTGTGATGGATATCTTTGGGCTTAAAGTCTTCTTTGATTCGAATATAAGCAACTCGTGCTGATAACGTGTTATAATATAACAAGAATTAACACAAGACTAGTGATAAAACTTTAAGAACTTTAGAAATGTTATAAGAGAAAGAAGAAGAGAATTGTATAACTTATGAAAGTGTATACATGAGATGCATTTTTTCTTCTATCTTGAGCTAGTATTTATACTACAAAAAGATTTACTATTTGGTAGACAAGGTTAACTATTTGGTAGATAAGGCTATCCATAAGTTTGACAAAGAGTTCATCCACTTGCTTGGTAAATCTAGAGGTAGATCTTGATCTTCATGGTAAATCATTTGTAATATTATAACAGTAATTGTTTTTTACGGGCATTTCTAAAAATTTAGTGTGGTTAGATGGGTTGAATGATAAAAATATGTCAAATAACAATTAAGAAAATGTAGTACTACAAAAATCCAAATTTTAGTCCTTAACTTGTTATATGTATTAATATTTCTTTATATTTATAATTTTAATTTAAGTTAACTTAACCATGTTAAAAGAATATTCATATGAGTAAGTACACTTAACTTGACTGCATCCACCCCTTGTAGCCTAGTGGTAGGGTGACTTGGGTTATCCAATGGAGACTTCAATCCCCACTTGGTAATAGATCCTATGACCCTCTCTGATTTTAGACCAATATCACTAATAGGTGTGGTGAATAAATTGATATCTAAAGTTTTAGCTAACCGAATAAAAGGGGGTATAAAAAGTGTTGTATCGAATGCCCAGTCGGCCTTCGTGTCGGAAAGAAACATAGTAGATGGTCCTTTAATTATCAATGAAGTGGTGGGTTGGGCAAAAAGGACCGGAATACGGATATTTGTGTTCAAGGCAGACATTGAGAAGGCGTATGACACAATCAATTGGAAATTTTTAATCTCCGTATTAATGATAATGGGATTCCCACCGAAGTGGAGGAATTGGGTAATGGGGATGCTATTCACGGGGAGAGGCTCGATATTGGTAAACGGCTCCCCTACGGAAGAATTTCAATATAAAAGAGGGTTAAGGCAAGGGGACCCTTTATCACCCTTTTTTTTATTGTAGCGATGGAAGCCTTGCATATTTTGATGGTATGGGCAAAAAATAGCAACATGTTTTCGGGAATAAAATTACCGGCGAATGGTCCATATTTAACTCACATGTTATACGCGAATGATTCAATCTTTGTGGGCGAGTGAGAGGAAAACAACGTGAAAAGTCTCAAAAGAATCCTTCGCATTTTCTACCTTTTATCTGGCCTAAAAGTGAATCAACGCAAAAGTCAGCTCTACGGCGTGGGTATACCAGAGGTGGAAGTAGAAGGTATGGCATCGGTATTTAACTGTAAGGCTGGAAAGTTCCCGTTTATATATCTGGGTTTGAAGGTGGGTGCAAATATGAACAAGATAGCGAATTGGAAAGAAGTTATTGACATGTTCAATAAAAGACTCTCAAACTGGAAGGCAAAAAACTTGTCATTCGCTGGAAGGGTCGTACTCGTAAAATCAGTGCTCGGCAGTCTACCTAACTATTATATATCTCTATACAAGTGCCCTATTGGTGTACTGAAAATACTGGAAGGAATACGTAGGAAGTTCTTATAGGGCGGAAACAATACAAATAACAAAATAAGATGGGTGAAATGGGAAAGGATTGTAGCATCAAAAGATTTCGGAGGCCTCGGCATAGGGAATATTAGAGATCTGAACATGGCCCTGTTGGCCAAATGGTGGTGGAGACTGAAAACGGAGTCAGAAAACTTATGGGTAAATGTGATAAAGTCGATTCATACCAGCGAAAGGAAGGTGGAGCCGATACCGATAAAAAAATCCCTGCCCAGAGTATGGAAAAATATCGGTGATATAGGAAAGGAGTTCTCAAAAAACAATATCGACATTGCTGCAAGTTTAAGAAGCAAGGTGGGGCTGGGAAACAATACTATGTTTTAGGTTGATACCTGGCTAGGATGTAATTCGCTGAAAATGCAATTCCCAAGTCTGTATCATCTAACTACCAAAAAAAAGGCTCTGGTAAGTGAGTGCTATCGGTTAATCAACGGAGGGAAGATCTGGGATTGGGCGTGGGAAAGGATTCCAAGCACTGGAATCGAACTAAGGGAGTTAGACAGTCTAAATACTCTTTTGCAACAGCAGACAATAACAACGAATAGAGATGTGTGGTATTGGAATAACTACGAACAACAAGAGATCAGCACGAAAATTGTGAGACAAGCTCTAAGTCGACAAATTGATTTGAATGCTCCAGCTTTTGATTTTGAGTGGAATCGATGGACTACCAACAAGAGCTTAATGTTTGTTTGGAGGGCAATGGAGGAGAAAATCCCTACGGCGACAACTTTAAGGAATAGAGGTATGAACCTCCCTGATGTAACTTGCAAGACCTGTGGGTCTGCAGACGAGACCGCGGCTCATGTCCTAATTCAGTGTAATTTTGCAAAAAGAACCTGGGAAAAGATTGTAAACCGGATTGGAATACCGATGATAAACACGGAAGATAGCATAAAAGATCTACTACAGGAGCTGAACGGGTTACAAAGGAGTAAAAATGTGAAGAAAGCAATACACGCGATCGCAATCCAAACAATGTGGATATTATGGAAGAACAGGAACGAAAAGATTTTCTCAAATAAACAAGGTGTGGTACAAAGAATAACAGAAGAGATCAAAGAAGCTTCGTTTCAAGGTTTGAAGATGAGATCAAAGTTCAGTTCGGTATCAAGGCAGGAGTGGTGGGATTTCAATGTAATATTGTAATTTTAATTTCTTTTCAAGTCTCCTTTTCTTCTTCTGTTTTTATCACTGGCTGGTTTCTTTGTTTTCTTTGGATTTTTAGTGGTAATAAAAGTTTCGTTGGCTATTCAAAAAAAAATCCCCACTTGTGTCACTTCCCACCTTGTCCCGGGGGAACGCCCAAGCCAAACTCTGAAGCCAGCGTAAGCCTGGTTAAGACAACATAGTCTGGCCGGAGTGGGGCAACAGGGCTCTCCAATTTAGGGAGTGCGGTAGCCTAATACAAGAAAGTCGTTGTTCCAAAAAATATATATATAGTTTTCTGCGAAAGTTTAAATGTTACTTAGAAGTTTTATAAAAATATATAGTTTATAATAGAAAAATCTTCAACAATAAAAAGAATTGAAAACTTATTAACCAAATCTAATATGAAATAAATGATAAAGAGTTAATTACATAGTTAGTCCCTGTGGTTTGCACAAAATAACATACTTAGGTACTAATAGTTTAAAATCACCTTCTAGGGTATTAACTTTTCATTTTGTAACGTTTGGAGGTATTAACTTCTAAGGTAGTAACATAGGTAGTCCCTGTGGTTTGCACAAAATAACATACTTAGGTACTAACAGAATGTGATTTTAAGCCTACAAATAAGCTTAATACCCCCAAACGTTACAAAATGAAAAGTTAATACCCTAGAATGTTATTTTAAACTATTAGTACCTAAGTATGTTACTTTTTGCAAACCACAGGGACTAACTATGTAATTAACTCAAATGATAAATAAACAAAGTACTGATCAACTATATAAGGCGCCACATCGGACCACGTCATTTGATTCTACTACATTGATTGCCATTCATAGGAACTGCATAATGGAGTTTTTTGACATGACAAAAGGGTATTTTTGTATACTTTCTTTTGTCAAAACATATTTGATGAACAAACACAGAAGTTAAAACTAACCTTCAAACCCAGATTATTTAATAACTAAAATGAACACGAATATCCATCCATACACATTAAACATCATGTGAATACAAAAATAGATGTCACATTCAAATAGTTTTCAGGATGAAGCGTATACGAATTCGGATATCCAACCGTGTTAGCCGGGTGTGGCTATAAACTTCAATCTATTTGACATTGCCTTGGTTCTATGTACCTTGTAGTTCCATTTTTGATGTGTTCTAATTCCTGCACCACCTGCATTCCCATTATGGGTCATCAGTAATTTATAACGACGATATGTAGCAAACTAATACATCGAAACTAACTACATTATTCACCATCAAAACTTACATCTCTCATTGTCTCTCTCTTGGTTGGATCTTTCTTGAGACAACCTTCTGCTAGTTTTACCATGAGATAAAGTTGGAAGACATGAACATCATGGGAATCAAGAATCTTCTCATCGATTAGACACGGATAATTCTTGTCTTCAAGAAGCGGTCTTGCCTGCAAATATATCGGGATCAAAATAATTTGATACGCTTTGATGTTATGTAAGTGCTTGCCTTACCCATTCAACTAGAGTTTTATCCTTAAACTTGTCCTCTTTTGTTTTGCATCCGGTGATGAGCTGTAATAGAACCACGCCAAATGAGTAAACATCCGTCTTTGTAGACACTTTCCCATACTCTGCATACTCGGGTGCTACGTATCCAAGGGTCCCCACCACACCAGTTTCATCGGTATCAACACAGATTGTTCTTGCTAGACCAAAATCACCTAGCTGATTTACATTAAAAAAAAATAAGGTACTCGCTAAGGGAATCGGTTAGACGAATTGTAAAATGTTTTTTTTAGCGAAATTGGATTTTATCAATCCCACCTTTTGTCTGTTGGCCAATAATAATCCCACCTGAGGCTGAGGATATACCCACCAACAGTCCCACCTTTTAGACTATTTTTTCTTACTGGACCTCCATTAAATAATCTAACGGAGTTAGTTTATAATGACGTGGATGCTCACTGGGCAATTACGTGGGACTAATAATCTCACCTTAATAATCCCACCTTTTGTTTGTTGGCCAGTCATTGCCCAGTCAGCATCCACATCATTAAAAACGATTTAGATTTTTAAACGGATGTCGTGAGAAAAAATAGTCTAAAAGGTGGGACTGCTGGCGGGGATATTCTCAGGTGGGATTATTATCGGCCAACAAACAAAATGTGGAAATAATAAAATACAATTTCCCTTTCTTTTATGAAATATTCATTACCAGTGGTTCATAATCATGTGTTACAAGAATGTTATTCGGCCTCATGTCTCTGTGTATGATGTTTCTGCTGTGAAGATAATCTAACCCTCTTGCAGCCCCAAGTGCAATTTTTATTCTCTTGTCCCAAGTAAGTTCATGGCCTGCAAATTATAAATACATATCGTTAACAAGTATGTATTCGCTTATCACCTAATCTATTTCTTCTTACTTGACAAGTGTTGATCTAATGAACCATTGCACACAAACTCATAAACAAGCAGCCTGTGTGTTCCTTCTGAACATGATCCCAACAACATGACCAAATTCGGGTGTCTGGCTTTACTGAGTACATTAACTTCAGATTTGAACTCTTTTTCACCTTGAGAACTTGCATCTTTATGTTGTTTAATAGCAACTTTCAACCCAGATGCTAGTTTTCCTTTATAAACAGAACCGAACCCGCCTTCTGATAAAAACTTTTCTGAAGAAAAACCATTAGTCGCTTGTTGCAGCTCAGTGTAAGTGAAGTCTTGGTTTAACTGAATATTGGGACGTTTATTTTCACACACCGAACAAACAGAATATTCAAATTTATCTTGTTCATCAAGCTGTTCTACCTCAGTCTGATCTTTCCTTTCAGGAATAGGATTTGTGGGTTGGATGCTTATAGAATCATTTTCATCTTGCGGAGAATACGTAGCGTAAAAGCTTCTTGCGTCTGTAGAGCTTGAAACTTCAGAAGTTGTGAAGCTTAAGGTGGAACTCATTGATGTAGATGATGAGTAAGATGAAACTTCAAAAGTTGTGAAGCTTAAGGTAGATACCGTAGATGCAGATGATCGGTAAGATGAAACCCCGTCTTCTGTTTTATTTAAGTTTGTTGCCTTTTGAGTATTTGAAGTTTCTGCAGACAAAAAAGATGGCAAAAAGATAAATAATATACTTGAGTAATTTTAACCCGAGCTAAATTTAGTTAATTACTCACTCTTTAGTATGAGTTCTTGTTTTGACATTACGGGTATCATTTCACCATAAGAAACATGATCACTGCTTATAGTTCTCTTAACCAATCTTTGTTTCTTTTCATCATTCATTATTGGCCCTCTAAGCTTTTCGATTGTTTCGTCTTTTTTCACCCTTAGTATGCCACATTTCAGCTTCTCCATAAAGTACTTTCTGTCTTTCTTCATCTGCCTGTCAAGTACCACCCATGTCACACTTAAACCATTTGCGGCTTTTGCAGCGACTTTCCTTGGAGAAGATCCAGCATGCACACCTATGTAGAATTTTATCTGGAAAATGCATTTTTTGGACTTGTTTAACGGATATACAATCGCTCTTAATTGTTTAAGTTGGAATTCGGTTAGCGTTTGAACCTTTTTCTCTATACAAATGGTAGACAATCGGATCACTTCCTCGCGTTTAAGATACTCCTCCTTTCTCATCTGTTCATCATCTTTACTCTTGGCGTGTGATCCACTGCCATCGATCAAACTCTTGATTGGCATGCTCTTGATTCTCACTACACGCAAGTTAGGCAACAGAAATTCAGTACTTAATAAGTTTTTTTTCTTGATTTTCTTAAAACGCATAATTATTGTCTTTGCATTATCAATAGCCCTGTAACAAACACAAACGTGGGCATGTTCGTGTTTGTTCATTTAACTTGAAGCGAACATGGACATATAATCGAACACATTTTTTGTTCATGTTCGTTCATTAAGAAAATGGGCATGTTCATCTATGTTCATGTTAGTTCGTTTTAAATCTAAACGAACAGTTCACGAGCGTAATCGAACACAAACAAACTTAAACGAACACAGTTGAACAAACACAAATGAACACAAATTAACATGAATGAACATGATTCAATTACATACATATAGTAATATAAATTGGTGAACAATTCAATACATTCCATTGAAAATCCCATCTTTTATTATTAGAAAGCCAATTACTAATTAGTTACACTCGCGTACACACACATATATATAATATAAATTGGTGATCAATTACAATACATTCCATTGGAAATCCCATCTTTTATTATTAGAAAGCCAATTACAAATTAGTTACATTTATACAAGTAGTTAGAAAACCCCTATCATGTTTATATTTATATAATATGACTACTTATGTATTTATTTAAAATTTAAACGAACAAACATAAACGAACAGACATAAATGAACGAACATAAACGAAGAAACAAAACTTTGTTCATGTTTGTTCATTTAATTAAACGAACAAAAAGTTTTGTTCATATTCGTTCGTTTTTGTTCATATTCGTTCGTTTATTTAAATAAACGAACTTTCCGCCGAACAGTTCATGAACGTTCGGTTTGTTTATAGGCTTAATTATCGAGTTTAAAAGTGTTATATTTGTTGTATTATTATAATGAGGAATGAAAGATTTCACACATGGACTAGGATGCTGGTGAATAACTCCAAGGAGTGTGAGCTCATCCCCAGATCTAACCGGTAAGCTTTCAAAGGCCGATATGATTGCACTTAAACCATCATTTCTTGATGCATCATGAATTACCAATAATCTTTGTACTTCTGTAGACATGATGTTCTTCTAATTTGTATAAACTGCAATATGGTAGATTTATAATAAGTTACACTGTGTGATAGACAATGATCCACAAAACACTTATTCATTTTTTCTTGTAATAGGCTAAACTTGCTCATATACAAAAACAATCTTATTACAACAGAAATCTGAATTTCTGAATAAAAACAATTAAGGAGGTTGTATTTGTTAATAATGGACTTAAGGTGACCCATTGTCACGTTTGAGATGATACACAACCCAAATCGTTACATGTACTTAGATAAATTGAAATTAAATTTAACCAAAATGAGACTGTTAATTAATCAGAAACAATCAAACAATAAAAAGGGATAGTACAGACCATGGAAGTTGAAGTTGTTCTTATAGATTCCTAGTCTGACTGTTTTGAGTTCATTCCCTTCGCATATCCTTTATCTGTGGCGACTGGCCTACGATATTTATCATTGTCAGGAACAAGAAAAGATAATTCGCATTATGTCACAGCTTACGCTTTCGTCATTCTTGTTTCTTCCGTAAACAACCAGCTATATTTCCAGTGATGATAACAAAGCTTGTTTCCCAATAAAAAAAATTCTAATTCTAATTTGTATGGTTGTATTGTGTGTCTGTAGTGATGATTACAATGTTGCTTCATGCAAAATGACTTGAAGGTTGTCGCCTGTCCCATTGGTTAACAGGGTATTAGTGGGACGTGTGAGCTTTCCTCAATGGGTTATCATAGTTACAAAAAGGACGCAAAATTCGAGGTGTCATGTGGGGTGGGACCAGTTAGTTAGAATTACTGGTCGTTGATCGAGGTGTCAAAATGGGCAGGTTGGATAATAGGGTCTAAGCGGGTAGCTTATGGTACTTGTTAGAAACATCTTTTGTCCAAATTATATTATATTTATAAACAAACAGTGTTTAAAATATTATTACCAAAGTTATATATTTATTTGGTAACTAACTTTTTTGTTATTATTGGCCTATATTGACCCTACCAACATTTTTAATCATATTTTTGGTATCATCAAATGTACTAAATTATTAGTAAATATAATGATTATACCACAAAGATCGGTGGATAAGGGATCCTAACAGGTGAGGTGGACAAAAGGACTATTTGATCCTGGTTGATTACAGCTTTTAGTTGGAATATGAGTGATAGGGACACAATTTCAGATAAAGTTAGAAATTAAACAGAATAAAATCATTTGTTTTGAATAATGGTATTTGGTCTAGGTTAGTTGTGTGAACACATGTAACAATATGTTAGAAAACTCATCTTATCTAGCAAGTAACGACCGGTGGATTCTCGTTCCAGTTCCAGTTACAAGAAACGGTATGGGTTCAACCGTTCTTAAAAAAAATCAAGAACTCGTATAAAACCCTCAACCGGATAATTTGACATATAACTCATGGAACGGGTAAGAAATATCACTATACGTGTTTATGATGCTTAGATAAGTAATTAGATAGTAAACTTTTATAAATAAGTTTATAGCATGTCGATTCGGCAACCCTTTTAAAGTTAGAATAACCTGTGTATACTATACTTCCACTCATGTTTCCCAGAATTACAAAAAAAAAAGATATAAACAAAATTATTTTTTTTATGTGTACAAGTTAAACATATGTAGGTTGTATAAAGAAATTAGTTTGTTGGTTTTTTACATAACCTTTGCATGTAAGAAACATAAATCTGAAAAAATAATCATTGATAAAGAAAAAGTAATGATTTGAATTCGTTCTTTTTGTTCATGGCTCAGTTAATTTTTTTACAACTTTATTACAACCTATCAACCTGTTTGGCTCGTTTAAATGAATGGGTTAAACATGTTATGCCAAGGTTACACGATTTTAAGTGTATCCAAGTCATGGTGGATGTCTTTTGACACATAGACATATGAGTCACGTATGGGTTCACCAATTCAGCACGTCAAACCAACACAATTGGCACTTCTAATGAATCCATAACCATATAAACACGATAAACAAAACTCGATGAATATGACAGTCATATTAGCAACGGAACATTTCATTCAAACATGAAACGAACCAAAAAATGCTAATTCTATTCGGAATCAACAGCTTCCTCATCCGAGACACAAAACACATCAACAAGTGGGTTAATTCTCACTTATTGATACATTAAATGAAAACAAAAAAAATGGATCAAAATAAGAAGACTCATCAAGCAAGTTGAGAATATACACTACGAGTCATGACAATGAACTGTAACAAGTCCTAGTTACATATATAAGTTTCCTTTATGCAAATTAAGTCCTTCAATCAAAACACTTGAGCTAAATTGCTAATTATAGTAAAAGAAACAACGTATCGGAATAGTTGGAACAGCAAAACAGTTTGGTTTTGACGCTTGGACAAACTAAACTTTTTATAAAATTAATAATTGAATGACAATAAATAGTTTATAATTATATAGCAAGGCCAAATTAAAATATTTCCAACATCTTTCATTACCATAGTTTAATTAAGCATCCTACCAGAAGAACAAAAAATATATATATGCATACAACAAAGAACAAAAACTTTTACAACAATTTCATATATATTTAAAAAAAATTAGGTGTTGAGTTCAAAAGTATTAAATCATAATCACCACCATTACCTCCACCCATATGTTGTTCGTTGTCATACTTCCGCCACCATCTGATCATCGACAAGATGTTTAGGGATTGGCTCCTAGAACATAAAAATATATATATATTAAACTTCAAACATAAAGATTACAGGTCAAATTGAGCCATTTAACTATTTTCACAAATATTACATCTAAAGCAAATTTTAAAGGTGTAAACGAGCCAAGCTACTCGAAGTCGGCTCGCTAAAAGCTCGAATCAAGCTGAGCTAAAACGAGCATGAGTCTCAAGGCTTTTAGTGTTTACATCAAACGATTGGATCAAAGCTTGTCTTGGGGTTTTCAATATCTTTAAGGTAGTTCATCCTTATTTCTTACTGCACCCTCGCTACCCCAAATTCATGTATAGGCGTAGTTCATATGTTGGCAACTTGGCATCGTTTCAATTTTTGTTGAAGGTACTATCGAATTGGGTTTGGTGGTGTTGCTGGCAGAAAAGAATATAAAGAGTGGAAGGATTTTTATTTACAAAAATTAACTGACGTAATCTGTAATTTACTCTATATTAAGATATAAAAATTAATAAAATATACACAGTATGTGATATATAAAAAGTATAATTATAAATATATGTAAAAGTAGTTTTAGATTATATAAATAAATAATTAAAAGAAAAGTAAATAATAAACAAGCAAGCATGAAAAACTACTCATGTGCACCCTTAAGAAATAGAGCTCAAATTGAGTAGAGTTCAAGCTCTCTTGTGTTGTATGGGCCAAGCTCGGGCTCTACTCGTTTATGCCCCTATTTCTAAATATTTCTTAAATTGTAACAAATTAAGAAACCAAGATAAGAACATATTGGTTACCTCATCAAAGAGACGAGCCATCGCCTCGTAATTAAATTTTGAACCAAATTTCTGCACAAAATAATAAAAAACAGCCAAGTTAAGACAAAATACCAGTACAATCGTTTTAACTTATGTTGGTCAAAATTACCTTCGAAAAATGTTGACTAGCAGCTTCTCCCGCTGTTTGGGGAGGCTTAATGTTAGCCTCTACCTCTCTCTTTCTTTTGATTTTCTGTTTTCACGTCATACCATACAATCAAAGAGGCTAATTAATCATGCATCAATAAAAAAGTCAAAAAGTATTTGCTTACCCGGCCCGCCCGCCCACCCATTTTCCAATTATCAACTTATTTTCCAAATTTAAATTTGTAATGTAAAATAAAAGCACGTACATCTTTTTTGCTTGCAGCCTCCTTAGCAGCAGCTTCCTTAGCAGCCCGTTCCTGGAAGAAAAGAGGGTAGGTTGACACAAAACGCTAGTTTGCCCAAAATTCAATTTTTTTCATAACTAGTGTCTCAAAAGTTATGAGTAACATGGACTGCAAAATACACTTCCCGTTTCCTATTAAGCTAAATGTTTTAATGTTAGCCATTAAAGATAATCGAGCCCTTCATACATAACTAATGACGAAGTTAGTTAATCACCTGCATATTCTCTTTTCCGTTGATTAGTTCCCATAGTTTCGTCTTATAAGAACTTTCTTCAGGGTCAAGTATGTAGCCAGTGATCTACACCACAAAATATATGTAAATATATCAGCACAAAATATAACCTACAGCTATTAGCTATCATTGAATTCTCAGTGTGTTATTTGCTGTTTGAGAGAGAGTGTAGAAGTATACAGGCCGCATATATAGATGATATGTTTATGTATTATTATTATCAAATAAAAGAGTTGTGGCAAAGGAATTTTGACAATCGTTCCGTGTTTTAACCTGCGTGATACCGATTATCAGCTTCAAATAACAGTTTCACTTACCTCAGAATCATCCAGATCGTCCAAGGCATCACTTTCATCAGTCTCATTATTATCATTCGTATCATTTTCATCAGCAGGGGCCGCCTTTGAGCTTTCAACAGCATCAACACTATTGTCAAGTTTTCCAGAGTTGAGAGCTGATAAAATTGTCACAGAAGCACAACAAACAGTAAAATCAGGAAATCCTCTCAACTGAAGAAAAAAAAAATGAAAAAAGTCAACTTACCAATGCGTTCGACTTCTGTTGAAGTGACTGTATTTTCAGTTTCTTTCATGTTACCCTGTCTTCCCTAGAATTATGAACAAGTCAAAATCCTAATTTCACACTAAGCATATAAACACAATCATGACTTCTACATGTACAAAGTACACGTATTAGTGTTGGAAAACTGGATCGAGCAATCACATAACACGATATTGGTCACAAATCACAAGTCACGTTTTAAACTTTGATAAAAGCAAAAGATCATCCGTGACCACTAAACCCTATATTTATACTCGATACAACCCTTGCTAATTATTAATCAAGTCAACATGACCTACAAGAATTCTAATCCAATAAAAAAACTACTCTCCTAATCTAATCCTTACGAAACAAAATCAAACAGATCTTCCAGCCGATACTTTTCTAATTTATCTACCCATTAATTTCAACTTTAAACCCTTTTAACTTTTGCCAAACTAACCTTCACATGCGAAATCAAGATTAAACTTCCAACAATCAAATGATACGAAATAAGGATAAAACAGTACCCACCTCTATCGTGGATAATCTTTCCACTTGGGCACGTTGAAATGCTGGAGGTTCCGAGCCCTCAAGTCCACCACAAAACTCCATATAGCAATCCTTGCAAAGCCCAAAACCAGATTGAACTGCACTCCTTTTGTGCTCGCAAACCACATCTGTCATTCCAGGCAACTTTAGATCATCGGCAGATTGTTTACAAGACTGCATTTCCTCCTCATAATTCAAGGCGCTCTGAGTGAACTCTTCAATCTACATACTCAACCATCCAAAATCAGACCATACGTAAGAAAACTCACAAAAAATATATATATTCAAGTAATTCAAATGAAAAAACTAATTTATGAATGACAAAACTATACAAGATGACAAATTATGCACATATATGTGTTCATTTCGTTGTGATCAGAGCAATAGAACTCACTGTTAAACTCCCAGCTTCTGTGTTTTCAAACTCAATCAGTCGCTTTGTCAATGTTGCTTCACAAATGTGTACAGCTTTAACCTGAGAATAATATTAGTAAAAATCTCAACTTCATATAACCAAACAAAATGTTATTTTCATCAATTAAATATTAACTTGTCAAAAGCTAATTTTGTTCACGAAAAAGAATAAGATAACAGGGGCTGTTTTGTTCGTAGAATGTTATTGAACATAACAGAATTTGTTAAAAAAATTGAAAGAACAATTCATACATTGAAAAAAAAAAAAGCTTTAGAATTATACTCACAACATCTGCTTTTGAAAAATTATATCCATGTAACACAGAAGAAACATAAATAGCTGCAGCACATATCCCACTAGGTTTCCTTCCTGTCTATGAAAACATCATGAAGAAGAAAAGTTATTAAATATACTCACAAAATGAGAATTATAAAAAGGAAAAATTACAAGTTTTGTCCTTCATCTTAATATCATATATCAAGCGGAGTCCTTTTTAACGAATGTTGACAGGTCTTGCTCTTTACTAGGTATTTTGTTGCAAGTTACGTCCTTTGAGCCTAACCCAGTTAAATTTTTCTGTTAAATCTTATTACACATGAGTAATTTAGTCTTTTTACTTATTTAAAGGACAAAACTTATAATTTATCCTCCACAATCACCCCACCGTCACCACACCGCCGCCGCCATCCCCTTCTATCACCACCGCTCTGCCTCCTAAACCCATACCCGCCTCCACCATCAACCACCCATCCCTAAATCAACAACCACCATCAATCTCTCTCTATCTGTTACTCGTAAACGACAACTGATTCGTTTATCTTATTTGTATGCTAATAATGTGCAGTTATGAGCTGGCTACCTTTACATTTGGCTCTCACGTTCTTCACCTTCTCTGTCTCCAATCAGCTTCCAGTAACTTTGATTTCTTTTTTCCTGATTTTAGCTTTCCAATTAAAATTCTAATTCTATCAGATTAAGTGAATTTAAAGCGACGTAGAATTTAAACGGCACACATCAAAAAACTTCACAACTGATGTATTCATGGTCATTCAAACGGTACACAACATCAAAAAACTTATTCCAAATCAACTTAATTTTTGTTAATTCACAATTTAAATATCAAATTTCATGACCAGGAGCTACAAAAACGGATACTTATGGCATGATCTATCAGAAGACGACTTAATCGACGTAACAAACGGTCATGATTATGTCCTCAAAGGATCAGAGCTTCTTCAAGCTCAACCACCGGATGAAACAAACCACACCGGAGACGATAGCAGCGCTGCACCAGTGGCTATTATTAGAAGACGAAATCAATCATGGAGCTCGTTTGATAATCCACAAGAATACATGGTTATGAAATGCGAATCCAGCAGAGAACTGGCTGCGAATTTTGCGGCCGACGCAGCGACACGGATTGAGGAGCAACGGAGGCGGCGTGATGTGTGATGGATGTATGAAGGAGCAGGTGGCGGTCAAATTAGGGTTTCTAGGTTTAAAAAGGGGGGAAATGAAGGGGTGGGGAAAAAGACATAAATACTCTCGTGTGTTTATCACATGCCCAGATTTAACAGAGTTTTTTAACTGAGTTGGGTGTAAAGGACTAAAAGTGCAACAAAATACCTAGTAAAGGGCAAGACCTGTCAACATTCGTTAAAAAGGACACCGCCTGATATATGGTATTAAGATAAAGGACAAAACTTGTACTTTTTCCTTATAAAAATTCAAAAAAAAAAAAAAAATACCTGAATCCAATCTCTTTTCATACTAACTGCAAGATGCAATGCAGTGTTCAAGACGTTCTTATTGTCTCCATCTTTCATTAGTTCTAAAACACAAAAACAATAAGGTATCAATAACATCAACCATACAAACAAAGAATAAAGAGCAAATTACACAAATGGTCCTTGTGGTAAAGTCTTATTGTAAGTTTGGTCCTTTCTGTTTACATATACGGTCCCTATTGTTCACCGACCAGTAACACCCTTGGTCATTCACTAAGGAGCATTAAAATATTTGTTAAAGCCATGTGAAATGACCATATACCCTTTTTACTTAAATGGGTTGAAAAGTTCGTTGAAAAAAAAACTAAACATGGAATTAATAAATATTTTAACGTCAATTAACCAAGACCATTCGTGTAATTTACTCAAGAAAAAAATAAAGACATTCAAATAAATCTGAGATAATCAGCTGTTACCCCTAGTGTATCTATGCATAAAAAGGCTAGGATCAACTGGTCTTTGTACAAATGGATGATTCTGGAGGCTCAACAATTGGCAAAGCTGTAAATAAACAGTGCCCAACTCGTAGCTAGAAAATATAAATTACAAATAAATATTGTTATTAAAAGAACTTGAAAAATATTCAACAGTTAAGGAAGGTGATTGCTTACACACTAATACCCAATTCACTCGAGAATTCTATAAGCAGAAACGGTTTCTCCTTTTCCCTGTTTAACATAACAACCATTAATAGATCAGCAAATTACATGCCAAATGGACAACAAAGAATAGTTATATATTTGGGCAACACTTGACAGCAATTTCACAGTTAGAAAGTGCATACATTGGTACATAGCACAGCGTAAACCAAAATTAGAAGCAAAAAAATTGGGTAAACACAAAAACATGTATGTGTGTGTATATATAGACAGGGTAAGGATCCGGTACAAAATGTCCTTAACCTAGGAAGTGTCGGAAACCGGGTCAAACGAACTCCGATTGAGCTCATTCCTGACATTGGAACTGGCTCGTTGAACCCTAAACCCTAATTCTAAACACTAAAATCTAAACTATAAACCCCAAAAGCTAAATCCTAAAGGCTAAAACCTAAGCTAAACCCACTGACGCATTTTTTTTTGAACGGCTAACTGCTTTCCACGTGTAAACCCACCCTTTCGGAGCTGTCCAAAGGCCGACTACTCGACCACCGCTAGAATGCGTAGCACACCCCAGATGCGCGGAAACCCCGTGGAATAGGTAAAACCGCGCCTCACCACGGACTAGAACCCGGGTAAAACCCCGGGCCAAGCCCTCACCGAGATGTCCAATGCCCAGCACCAGCTGGGTATCGAACCGGCGCCTCCAATGGAGACAACCGGCCAACCAACCAACTGAGCTGGGGTAATGGACTAAACCCACTGATGCTAAACCAAAAAATACTAATGCTAAACCCTAAATCTAAACCCCAAAAGTTTAACTCTAAACCCTAAACCCTAAAAGCTAAACCATATATATAGTTGAATAGGGTTCGACGAGCCGATTCCAACGCCGTTGGAATGAGGTGAACCTGAGTTCATTTGACCCGGTTTCCTACACTTCCTAGGTTAAGATTGTTTTGTATTTGATCCTTCCCCTATATAGACATGTGCGTATATGTAAGTACATATATAGATTATAGTGAAATCGTTTCTCAAATGCCTTTCACATTTGCTTGTAAGCCATGTTCAGGCTCACACAAATGTGACATTTTACCTCACGAAGAACTGAACAGGCCTAGAAAAGTCTAATTAATTAAGTTAAAATATATGTTTGTGAATGCTAAATCTCAATTTATGAAAAAATAGCCAATGTTATATTTATCAAAATCCAATCATAGTCACAAACAAACAAACAAACACGATAGTGTAACCACTTACCGACAGGCAACATAGAGACAAGCACCTGCAACTTGTGCCGTTCTACGTCCTCTTGTAAACCCACGCTCAACAGCTATCTACAATTACGAACGAATCAATATGCCAATATCTAAAAAACTAATATATATGAAAAGCACGAACACAAACCTCGTAATACTTAGTAGCATGATTAACATCGTTGATTCCGTATTTTTCTATGAGCCAAAATATTACATCATTCCCTGCAGCATAAGAAAATATCGTAACAATTTACGATCAACCAAAAACACAAAATGTAGTACCTTTGTTCAAAGTCCTTCTATGTGAGTCCGCAAGAGAAGTTGTAGCCGATCTAACAATATTGCCATCCATACGGGCCTGCGATTATATATACAACAAGTTAGACATACAGAACACTAGAAAAAAAAAAGAAAAAAAAAGATATTGTTATGTTGTAAATAAAAGTAAAACAAACACACCCCTCCTGCTGCATCTTTAACAAATTGGGTATCTTCTGTGTATACTTCTTGAGATACTACTTTTCCACAATCAACACAGCATCTGAAAGTAAAGTAGTAACAGTTAAACATAATAATATATAAAATAAAAATGTAAGGAAGGAAGAGAAATAGAATAGTTAGATACATGGTGCCGGTTGAATAATCACGATGTGTGTCAGTATTTTGTGCACAATGAAGACACCAAGTCATCTCTTTCACCAAATTAAACAAAAGTTATTGTCTATATCTATATCTATATATACAACAAAGCACTTCTTTCACATATGTGAAAGAAAGAAAGAGAGATTGAAAGGTATCGGAAACCTGCAGCAGCTTTGAGATGAGATATCGACCAAACCAAGTGGTGGAACCTGGCGAACCACTGGGGCTAGGGTTGGGTTGGGGGTTATCGGCAGAAACAAAATCTACAGAGCTTAAGCGTATGTCACTAACAGACTATTTGTCTTTCTTTTTTTTTTTTTTTTGGGGTCTTTTTTTTTTAATTTTAAATTTAATACTTTTTTTTTAATTTAAATTCTTTCTACCATGTGTAGTAGAACACAAATAATGTCCTTGGGCGTTTTGCGTTATGTGACAGTCCAGTCAGCAATGGGGTATTATGGGACGTTTTTTTCTAAAATGGGTGTAGTGGGGATGTGGGCATTGTGGCCTGTGTGGCATTATGTTAAAAGGGGTATAAAAAATTAAATTAAAAAAACATCAAAAAAGGGTATTGGCCAACCAAAAAGTAGAATACATGTCATTGGCCAAACAATTCAAGAAGAGGCGTGGAAAAAAGGACGTCATATGCTTTAAAAAAAAACGCCCTCGGGAGCGGTTGATGGGTGTTAAGGGGCGTTTTTTTTGGAAAAATGCCCCAAAACCCCCCACTACAGGTGGTCTAAGCGGGATGAGCTCGGTACCGGTACTATCGAAAAACGCCAAATATGGATACCGGTATTCGAAGGTAAAATACAGGTACCGAACCGAAAATGTTGGTACCGGAAACGCCAAAAAATGGTTACTGAATTTATATTGTATCATAATGCTTGAGATTTTACCCTTTTTTTAATAACCATTAAATTTATATTGTATTATAATGCTTATAAAGAGACTAGGAGTATATTTTTATATCATTCTAGGACTTTAGTTTATTACAAGTTTTAAAACATATCAACTCTACATCCTCTCATCAATCCTTAAATATAAAATTTGCTCCTCTAAAAGTCGGTAGGTACCTAATTGATAATGAAAATCTTTTAGTTCGGGAAATTCGGTACTGCTACCCGGTACCATTTGCTCACCCTTGATCACGGGTACCGTACGAACAACAGCGGTATTGTACAACTTTATTTTGTTGATTTTCTTCAACCTTTAATGATTTAGAGTTTCAGTGGTAAGGATGAGTTCGGTGCCAACCGATATTGAAAATACCGGTTACGGTATTGGTATATGAAGGTAAAAATCCGTAGCAAACCGGCACCATGAATACCAAAAGTCGGTACCGAATAGGTATTTAGGATCTTTCGGTTTGGGAATATCGGTACCGGTACCCATTACCGTTTACTCACCTCTGACCACGGGTTTTGTAACGCCTCGCTTTTTGTAAATTTCCTTAATTAGAAAGCTTGTCTTGTATTTCTATTTTCGGAAACTTGTAAACTCTTGTAATCGTATTTCATTTCGAACCATTGTAATCCGAGACTTCGATCGTAATCAAATTTATTATCATACATCATTATTTATACGTGTTCGTACATTTAATTCATATATACGTTTGATTCTTGTTCAACTTGCAAACAACTAACGTAAATTCGTGACTCTAAACATTCTATACGTGCAAATACTTGATTTATTCGTGTACAATACTTAAATCATACTTATATACTTGGTTTCAATTTAACTACATGTTAAATATATAAGGTTTACATTAAAACATCAATTATAACAAACATAAAGGACTAGAATTGACAAAACAAGAAAGAGGCGCGGCTGAACCCGCCGCGATCTGTGACAGGGTCCCCTTCGGGGTCCGCGACCCACAATAGCCAACGATCCGCAGCTGATTCGTTTCAGCTTGCGGATTGGTCCGATTTTGGTCCTTAACTCTCACCTAACTCATTTAAATACACTCCCAACTACTAACCATAATCCCCCACTATATATACAACACTTCTCACTCTCATTTTCACTTTCCAAACCTCCCTAACACTCTCAAATCCTCACTAAAACTCCCTAATTGTTCTGTTTTTGAGTAGGAAGTTCAAGGTTATAAAAAGTGAGTCCTAGCTCACTTCCTTCTTCAACATTGCTTGTTTCTTCTTCTATATCACTTGGATAACCTCTAGGAAGGTTTTCACAAGTTGCCATGTCACACCCTGCTAGTAGCGGAAGCGTATTGTGTGTGACGTAAGAAAGGTAATCATTGCATCCAAATGTGTAAACATATAAACTAACAACGATGCCATAGATATATTGATTTCAACAAAAGATTACAAGTTTTCCAACATAGTTTCCAAGTTTCAACAACGTTTACAACGTTAAACATAGCATAGTTATAAGTTATTTTACACATAACCAAAGATTGTTTTTGACATAAGACATAGTGAGGTTTGTCCCCTATATACCCATGCGGAGTTGGGATATAAAAGACAAATCCTCTAAAAATGGCTATCGTTGTCATTGACATTCCAGCTTCCCGTAGTGTATCTGTCACGGCCCCCGTCCTGGTTTGACCCGTTCCAGGAGCCGCGGGACAGAAACCCCGTGGTATTTATTTAAGTTGGCAGCGGAATAATTAACAGGATCGTTTAAAACTTGAAAATGTCGATTATCTTATTTCATAATTATTCGGGATAACCCCGTAATTTACAATCAAGGCGATTTCACTGGGAAACCCCTATTTTACAAAAATATGTTTATTCATTTTATTGAGCCACATCTTCAAGCTTGTAGTGCTACACGGCACTTTTTCCTTGATCACAGCAGATCACCTGAAACAGATTTTAAAAAGGTTTTATCAGCGGGGAAATACTGGTGAGTCATTCAAGTTGCACAAAACGACACATTGTTATAATATACAGTATTAAGGGAGATTACATTATTCTTATCAACCAATTACCCCAAATCGGTATTTGTCACTCGACTGTATTTGTGACTATGGTCAGATCAGCCATTGGCTAACTTGTTGTCCAATGGTGACGGGAAACAAGTAATGTATACAAAACCTCACATACCGGCAGTAATTAAAGATTACAAAAACTTAATCCCTGTAATTATAACTTTGAAAACATTTAGGGTTTTGTAAAGCAGTTTGATAAAAAGAGAATGACTCACATTGCAAGTTTAATCGGGCAGAGTTTAGCCTACTGATAAGCCTTGTTAACCTAATCCAAATAACAATGCACACGAAAACTAGGTTAGTAACTTTAATCCAACTTTTTACGACAAATCACGAGATCAAAACTTCACAACAAATGACAAAGTGCGATACTTAAACATCCATCGAGTTTATGACGAATGACAAAGTATAACCCAAGTTTGAGCAGCACTTAAACATGCATTGGATTGGTTTCTATCGATCAGACATTTAATCGTAGCAGTGATCGAGTTATTACCTTGTTATCACGGCAGAATTTCGTGATTGTGTGTGTTATGTAGTAAACAGATGATAACTCAACGTACGAAATGAGTTTTTACGTCGAACCAACGCCAGAAATCAAGTCCCACACCCCTCTATTTATATCTGGAAAACAGCCCCCCTCGCGTGGCGCGAGGGGCTGTCGCGTGGCGCGAGGGGCACCACCCTACCATAGGGTAGCCCCGTGTTTCAGTAGCTTGGGTGAGTCAACCGTTCGTTCAAATTCGATTCCTATAAAAAACTGTCTAGATAATACTGACTAGAAAATACCCCCCTGAGTTTTAGGGGCCCTAATCCTGATTCTGATTGTTCTGAAATTTTTAGGGTTTATGCAGGATTACTTGGGGGTCTCAATTAGGGTTTCCTATTGGGTAAAATAAGATAAGAAATAGTAATTTTAATAAGAGTTGTTACATTCTCCCCACCTTAATAAAAATCTCGTCCTCGAGATTTACTTGAATAAGTGAGGATATTTCCGCTTCATTTCCGATTCCAGCTCCCAAGTGTACTTCGGTCCTCTTTTAGAATCCCACTTGACTTTGACCAGCACTAGTCGTTTGTGTTTGAGAAACTTGACCTTTCTGTCTTCTATTTGCAGTGGCTTCTCAACAAATTTTAACTTTTCATTTATCTCTACATCTTAAAGAGGTACTACCAGGGATTCGTCAGATAGACATTTCTTGAGGTTGGATACATGAAAGACATCATGTACCCCAGCTAGCTCTTCTGGTAGTTGTAAACGATAAGCAACTGGTCCTATTCGTTGGATTATTGGGAATGGTCCTACGTACCTTGGACTTAACTTCCCCTTTTAACCGAACCAAACTACTCCTTTCCAAAGGGAAACTTTCAAAAGTACCTTATCTCCGACTTGAAATTCTAGCGGCTTGCGTCGATTGTCTGCATAACTCTTCTGGCGATCTCGAGCCGCCTTTAGTCTTTCCTTGATTTGAGTGATCTTGTCGGTAGTTTCTTGTACAATTTCGGGTCCTGATAATTGACTTTCTCCTATTTCTGCCCAACAAACAGGAGTCTGCACTTTCGTCCATATAATGCTTCAAATGGGGCAGCTTCAATGCTTGCATGATAACTATTATTATAGGAGAATTCAATTAAGGGTAGGTGGTCATCCCAATTTCCACCAAAATCCATCACACATGCCCTGAGCATGTCTTCTAGGGTTTAGATCGTCCTTTCACTTTGTCCGTCTGTTTGGGGATGATATACAGTGCTCAAGTTCAGTTTAGTCCCCATGGCTTCTTGGAAACTTGTCCAAAAATGCAAAGTGAAACGGCTATCTCTATCCGATATGATGGAGAGTGGGACTCCATGTAAGGATACTACCTCGTCTACGTACAATTTTGCCAACCTTTCCATGCTAAAGGTTTCCTTCATGGGTAGAAAGTGAGCAGATTTGGTTAATCGATCGACAACTACCCAAATAGCATCATTACCTTTTCTGGTTTTGGGTAATTTAGTAACAAAATCCATAGTTATAAGTTCCCATTTCCAAACAGGCATTTCTAATTGTTGGAGTAATCCTGAAGGTTTCTGGTGTTCTGCCTTAACTTGTGAACAAGTTAGACACTTAGATACATATTTAGCTATGTCCTTTTTCATTCCTATCCACCATAAATTATTTCTTAAATCTTGGTACATTTTATTATTTCCCGGGTGCATGGTATACCTAGATTTATGAGCTTCCTCTAAAATCTTATTTCTTAATTCTCCTTGCTTAGGTACCCAAATCCTTCTTTTGTGGAATCTCCAAATTCCATCAGCTCTTTGCTCTAATTCCTTTATTCTTCCTTTCATTCCTTCAGCATCATCTTTGATTGCTGTTTCTTGAACATTCTTTAATTGTTCCATTAAGTCTAATTGTAAACTTAATCTAAGAGCACAAATTCGCTTTTGCTTTTCATGATACTTACGACTTAGGGCATCTGCAACTACATTTGCCTTTCCTTCGTGATATTGAATATCACAGTCGTAGTCACTTAGAATTTCCATCCATCTTCTTTGTCTCATGTTTAATTCTTTTTGCCCAAATATGTATTTTAAACTCTTATGATCTGTATAGACTGTAAATTTACTTCCATACAGATAGTGCCTCCAAATCTTAAGGGCAAAAATTATCGACCCTAATTCTAAGTCATGAGTCGTATAGTTTTCCTCGTGCTTTTTCAATTGCCTTGAGGCATACGCAATTACCTTCTTGCGTTGCATTAGCACACATCCTAATCCTAGCTTAGAAGCATCACAGTATACTTAAAAATCTTCGGTTCCTTCTGGTAAGGCTAGAATTGGGGTATTTGTTAACTTTTGCTTTAGAATCCTAAAAGCCTCTTCTTGCTTAGGTCCCCATTCAAACTTAACTGTTTTACAGGTTAGCTTAGTTAATGGCACAGCTATTTTAGAAAAATTCTTAATAAAGCGCCTATAGTACCCAGCTAATCCTAGAAAACTTCTAACTTCCGTAGCTGCTTGCGGGACCTTCCATTTGGTGATTGCTTCTATCTTAGCAGGATCTACGTGAATACCTTCATGATTCACCATGTGTCCTAAAAATTGCACCTCCTGTAGCCAAAATTCACACTTCGAGAATTTGGCGTAAAGCTTCTCCCTTCTTAACAAAGTTAAGAGTGCATGCATGTGCTGACAGTGCTCCTCTTGACTTTTGGAATAAATAAGTATATCGTCGATGAAGACAATTATGAATTTATCCAAATATGGTTTACAGATCCTATTCATCATGTCCATAAATGCTGCAGGAGTATTTGTTAGTCCAAAGGGCATGACTGTAAACTCATAATGACCATACCTAATTCTGAAAGCAGTTTTAGGTATGTCTTCTTCTTGGACCTTCAACTGATGATATCCGAAGCGTAAATCTATCTTAGAAAACTATCTAGCTCCTTGGAGTTGATCAAAGAGATCATCAATTCTAGGTAATGGGTATCGATTCTTAATTGTAACCTTATTCAGTTCCCTATAATCGATACACATTCGCATCGACCCGTCTTTCTTCTTCACGAACAACACCGGTGCTCCCTAAGGGGATGAACTAGGTTGTATGAATCCTTTACTGAGAAATTCATCTAATTGTTGTTTTAGTTCTAACATTTCGGTGGGTGCTAGACGATAAGGTGCCTTTGGTACGGGTGTAGTTCCAGGAATCAAATGAATTCTAAATTCTACCTCCCTATCTGGTGGTAATCCTGGTAACTATTCTGGGAATACATCTGGGTATTCTGAGACTATAGGAATTTCCTTAAGTTTCTTATCCTTAGTGCTAATGATTACCGAAATCATATACACTACTCCTTGCTTTCGTTCATAACTAGCAACTTTCATTACTGAAATGAACTTCATGGGTTTTCGCTGTTTATCTCCTGTAACCATGATTACTTCTCCTGTGGGTGCACAGATTTCTATGGAGTTCTTGTCACAAAGGATTCGAGCATGGTTGGCTACTAACCAATCCATTCCTAACACTACATCGAATCTAGCTAAATTCATGGGTAATAGGTTTGCAGAAATTTTATGACCTGAAATTTCTATTTTTCCTTTTTGCAATACCTTATCTATGTTAACAGAATTCCCATCTGCTGTTTCTACCGTGAAAATTTGTCTAAGGTTGGCTAAGGGTAAGTTAAGAGCTTGGCAGAATGAAGTATTTATAAAACTTTGGTTTGCACCAATAATACTTTTGCATAAACGTCGTGAACTAGGAACGTACCAGCTATCACATCAGGAATTAATTCAGCTTCCTGGGTAGTCAATTGGAAGGCTCTTGCGCTTTTCTTGGTAGTTCCTTCTGCAGGTTTAGCCTTGTTATCTGCTGGTTTGACCAACTTAGGGCATTCTGGTTTGAAATGCCCAGCTTCTCCACAGTTATAGCAGACCCTTGTTTTCTTTCTGCAATCTTCTTCACGATGTCCTATCGCCTTGCAGAAGTTGCAGGTTCATTACATTTTCCAAAATGTTTCTTTTACAGTTTCTACAGAAAGGCGGAGTGGAAGATTTCCCAGTTCCTCTTCTCTTGAAGCTACTATTATTACCCACACGAAATCCTTGGGTAATTTTCTGAGCCAATTCCTTCTTCCTATTTTCTTCTCGCGTACGCACCAGTCCGTCAGTCAAAGTGTTGGCTAATTCCACCGCATCATCGATTGTGCGGGGTCTCGCAGCTTTGACAATGTCACGGATTTCACTAATTAAACCCCAAATGTAGTGAGAAATAAGTACCGGCTCTGGTGAAGCCAAAGTAGGCACTATTAGAGCATATTCGAAAAATTTCGAAGTATACCCTCGGCAATCAACATTCACCATTCGGTGGCTCAGAAATTTGTTCGTCATCTGCTCTTTTTCATATTCTGGGCAGAATTTTCTTTCCACCAGACGCTTAAACTCCTCCCAACTCATGGCATAGGCCATGTCACTTCCCTTGGCTTGTAATACCGTATTCCACCATTCCAATGCTTCTTCCTTAAAAAGGTGAGAAGCATACATGACTTTATCCTCCTCGACACATTTACTTATTTTGATTACTGCCTTGGTTTTCTCCAACCAACGCAGCGCCGCAGTCGCCCCTTCATTGCTTGCGAACTCAACAGGTTTACAGGCAATGAATTTCTTGTAAGTGCAACCAGGCGTTGCAGTTTTCATTTTCTTAGGAATTGGGGCCTGCATCACATCATCGTTATTGTTATTATTAATGTTGCCGCCTCCATTTATGCTATCACTGAAATTATCGTTGTGAGTGCGTTTGCTGGGAATAATTTGTTGGGGTTCAACTGGATTTCAGGCAGCAGCAAGGATTGCTGGAATAGCATTGGCTATTCCCTGAGCTACTATATTTTCTATGTCTTGTCTATTCAGAAATTGATCTTCATGATTTTGCGCGGATTAGTTACCCTCGTTAACTTGTTCATTACCCGTGTTTTCCATCTGGTAATATATATATATATATATATATATATATATATATAATTTATTATTACCAACTTAATTAACAACCAAGCATAATAAAACAATCGCACATAATCACATCAACACATTTAACCAAAATTGTCAATTTTTCGACTTCCATTCTTCTATATTATAGTATGCTTCCGTACACACCCGTTATCTTACACAAGTTTTATTTTAGTTATTTCACATAGTTATTATTATTATTATTATTATTATTATTATTATTATTATTATTATTATTAAACACATATTCCTACAACCACACAACCACAGTCACACCATCCTTGTCAGCTGCCATTTCATGAACGATGTTCCCTCTCGTCGTATTTCCATGAGATTCTCTCCCCTACTTCCCGGATTCTATTTCCGGCGTCCACCAATTCCTCGCCATAATGACGGAGTTCCGCCAAGTTTTCTGCACTCATAGGTGGGTGCAGTGGAGGTTCAGGGTCGAACTGAGGGAAAAAGGTATTAGGGTTATTTAAAAGGTTCTGAAACTGCCAGTCGGTGGTCCACCACTCTTCTAGCTCTGCTGGTAGAGGTTAGGTGTGGATAATAGGATCTGGGATCTCAGGCTCTAGATCAACTGGAAGTTGTGCTTCTGCTGGGTAATTAAAGAGGTTTTCACTGACAGGTCCGATGAGGTCACTCAGTGCCAGTTTATGATCCAGCTCTTCCCAAGATGGCATTTCCTGATCTTGCCTGGAACTTTCTCTGATCTCTATTCCCTTGCCTTTATCTTTGGGATCCTCTGTCTTCATAACTTTCCGTGTCGCTGGTTTCTTCCTGCGCACACGCCTCCAACCCACGAATCTTCTTTTCTTTCTCGGTTTGGGTTTCTCCGGAGGTTGGGCTTGAAATTCCATAGGTTCATCAGTGTCGGCACAATAACCGGTAAAGTCTCTGGAAACTTCCACATTCACCGAATAAAGATTGAGATTCTGAAGAGCTTCAGACAACTCATTCATGCTGTTTAGCATATATGAAGAAAACACACAAAATTCTAGGTTAAAATTTTTCACAGGCTAATATTTAGTATAACCATTCGAGTATCATTGTTCAGATAGAAAAATGGCAAACATTGCGACTTTTGTATATATATGTTTATTACAAATTTACAACTGAAATTCAATATATACTAGGGGTTGTGCATTATGTTCAATTATGCCTTTATATAAGGTTTATTCTATCTTCACTTACTAAGTTGTTGATCTAATGGGCAAAGTTTCTGGCTTATAGATAATATGGGTGCTAGTACTGGGTCAGGGTGTTGGCAGTTTAACTTATTTAAAAGTTAACATTTACTGCTGTAGTGGCTAACATATAGAGATTTGCCCATTGTTCATCTAATTCATTTTCCCATGGTGGGTTATTGCCTATTTCCTGAGTTTCCTTATTAACCATCATTCCTTTTGGTTGTGACTTCTTTATTTTCTCTTGACTTTTTCTAATAATCCAACTCATTTTCTTAATGGTAAGTGGTTTCTCAAACTATGCCTTACGAACAAATAATCCTTCCTCAGTATCTGCTGAGTATCTTGAGGAATCTGATTGAAATGAAGTTTCCTTATCTTTTGATGAACTATCTAATTGATGATAGATGTCCAAAATTTTTTGCTTACCCATACTGTAAACTAACAAATAGTTAAATAACATAAAAACACATAATCACAGAATAGCAATTAGAAAAAAAATTAAGTATTTCTAAATACTTAATTGGCTTAAATCAGTGACTCTCATACCACCTTTTTCTGTCACGGCCCCCGTCCTGGTTTGACCCGTTCTAGGAGCCGCGGGACAGAAACCCCGTGGTATTTATTTAAGTTGGCAGCGGAATAATTAACAGGATCGTTTAAAACTTGAAAATGCCGATTATCTTATTTCATAATTATTCGGGATAACCCCGTAATTTACAATCAAGGCGATTTCACTGGGAAACCCCTATTTTACAAAAATATGTTTATTCATTTTATTGAGCCACATCTTCAAGCTTGTAGTGCTACACGACACTTTTTCCTTGATCACAGCAGATCACCTGAAACAGGTTTTAAAAAGGTTTTATCAGCGGGGAAATACTGGCGAGTCATTCAAGTTGCACAAAACGACACATTGTTATAATATACAGTATTAAGGGAGATTACATTATTCTTATCAACCAATTACCCCAAATCGGTATTTGTCATTCGACTGTATCTGTGACTATGGACATATCAGCCATTGGCTAACTCGTTGTCCAATGGTGACGGGAAACAAGTAATGTATACAAAACCCCACATACCGGCAGTAATTAAAGATTACAAAAACTTAATCCCTGTAATTATAACTTTGAAAACATTTAGGGTTTTGTAAAGCAGTTTGATAAAAAGAGAATGACTCACATTGCAAGTTTAATCGGGCAGAGTTTAGCCTACTGATAAGCCTTGTTAACCTAATCCAAATAACAATGCACACGAAAACTAGGTTAGTAACTTTAATCCAACTTTTTACGACAACTCACGAGATCAAAACCTTCACAACGAATGACAAAGTGCGATACTTAAACATCCATCAAATTTACGACGAATGACAAAGTATAACCCAAGTTTGAGCAGCACTTAAACATCCATTGGATTGGTTTCTATCGATCGGACATTTAATCGTAGCAGTGATCGAGTTATTACCCTGTTATAGCGGCAAAATTTCATGATTGTGTGTGTTATGTAGTAAACAGATGATAACTCAACGTACGAAATAAGATTTTACGTCGAACCAATGCCAGAAATCAAGTCCCACACCCCTCTATTTATATCTGGAAAACAGCCCCCCTCGCGTGGCGCGAGGGGCTGTCGCGTGGCGCGAGGGGCACCACCCTACCATAGGGTAGCCCCGTGTTTCAGTAGCTTGGGTGAGTCAACCGTTCGTTCAAATTCGATTCCTATCAAAAACTGTCTAGATAATACTGACTAGAAAATACCCCCCCTGAGTTTTAGGGGCCCTGATCCTGATTCCGATTGTTCTGAAATTTTTAGGGTTTATGCAGGATTACTTGGGGGTCTCAATTAGGGTTTCCTATTGGGTAAAATAAGATAAGAAATAGTAATTTTAATAAGAGTTGTTAAATTATCACCAGCTCAAGACTTGTTTCCTGAAATACATGTAGTTTTAAAAAGTCAACAAAAGTTGAGCGAGTTCATGCAGTTATTGTTATCATATGAAATCTTTGTATTCTTGTAATGAAATCATGGTATGTTATTAGCATTCACGGAGTTTAAGGATCTATCAGTGGGTAGCGAGCCACCTGACGTTATGTACCATAAGTACGTAACCAACTCGAGACAACTTTGACATTTCTGGGATCACAAAAGCACTCTAGGGTATACCAACCAAGAGTGGAGCGTGTCTCAGGCTCAATAGATCTACACCTTTTGCACCTTGGTCACTAAGTGATTAATGGTTACTATGTCATCATCCTACTTATGTACATTAATCGTGTTATCTAAACCCATAGCTAACATACCCATAGTTTTAACATGTATTTACCCTCGATTGTTTTCAAAACAAACATTAAAATCATTGAAAGGAGGGACATGAACTCACAAGTTTGTGTTCCTTGTATGTAATACCGTAAGTGAGCGTCCGTACGCGTGTTTAACCTGCATGTGTACTAACTTTATTAGACACTAGGTCTTATCGGGCCTCGTACAAGTTGTTCATCTTGAATTCTCATTATGTTTTCACTTGTCATTTTGGAATAACTTCGTAATTTTGACTGTTGGTAGTTTATTCGTTCGTTTTTTTATGCATATTGTTTTCATAAGTGTATACATATGTTTTATATGTATTGAACTATGTGTGAACGGGCTTTGCCCTTCACATGTCATTGGGCTAAACCCATGTCATTGGGCCTAGACCCTATCTTTGGGCTTATCCTAAGTTTCTATGTCATTGGGCTTAACCCACGTTTCTATGTCATTGGGCTTAACCCACGTTTCTATGTCATTCGGCTTAACCCACGTTTCTATGTCATTAGGCTTAACCCACGTTTCTATGTCATTGGGCTTAACCCATATTTCTATGTCATTTGGCTTAACCCACGTTTTAATGTCATTAGGCCTTGGCCCATGTATTTTGTCATTGGGCTCTAGCTCATGTATTTTATCATTGGGCCCTAACCCATGTATTTTAATAATTTGGGCCTAGCCCAACTCGATTTTTAGGAGTCCATATGTCACGAGCCACGTTGATACGGTCTCGTATCTTTGATATCTTATCAGTAGTCTCTTGGACTAGTTCGGGGCCAATGAGTTGTTTGTCTCCGACTTCCGCCCATCACAGCGGTGATCGGCACTTTCATCCGTATAGTGCTTCGAATGGGGCGGCTTTAATGCTTGTGTGATAACTGATATTATATGAGAACTCTACCATTGGTAAATGAGTATTCCAGTTTCCGCCTAAATCCATCACACATGCACGAAGCATATCTTCCAAAGTTTGGATGGTTCGTTCGCTTTGGCCATTGGTTTGCGGATAAAATGTCGTGCTTAGATCCAAACGAGATCCAAGCGATTTTTGAAATGACTGCAAAATCCTTGACACAAAGCGACCATCCCGATCCGAGATTATCGAAATAGGCACTCCATGACGTGCTACAGTCTCGTGGAGGTAAATCTTAGCTAACTTCGTGGTACTGTCTTTTTCATGAATCTGTAAGAAGTGAGCCGACTTGGTTAATCGATCAACGATAACCCATATCATGTCATGACCTCGAGAGGCCCGTAGGAGTCCAGTAATAAAGTCCATTGATATCTGTTCCCATTTCCAAACGGGAATCTCAGGTTGTTGTAATAAGCCAGACGGCTTCTGATATTCGGCATTGACCTTGGCACAAGTTAGGCATTTCCCAACATAGGTCGCAATATCTCCCTTAAGTTTAGGCCACCAATAATATTCTTTCAGATCTTGGTACATCTTATCGGATCCTGGATGTATTGAATATTTCGACTTGTGTGCTTCATCCAACACCAAGTCTCGTAGACCGCCGAAGCGTGGGATCCAGATCTTTCCCATGAAATATAACGTGTCATCTTTGTTCGTTTCCATTTGTTTCTCTAATCCTCGCAAGGATTCTGCTCGAATGTGTTCTGGCTTTGGAGCTTCTTGTTGTGCATCGCGCACTCGAGTAGTGAAGTTTGTTTGATTTGTCAACTCTAAAGCTCATACTCGTAATCTTTTAACTCTTTCTTTCCGGCTCAAAGCATCCGCCACAATGTTTGCTTTTCCCGGATGGTAGCTCATTTCGCAGTCATAGTCGTTCAACAATTCAACCTATCGTTGTTGGCGCATGTTTAGTTCCTTTTGATCGAATATATGTTGAAGACTTTTATGATCGGTGAATATGGTACACTTAGTACCATAAAGATAGTGATGCCAAATCTTTATGTCACACCCCAACCGATGGCGGAAGCATCGGGGCATGGCACTGAGCGAAACAGATTGTCCAGAAGTTTCCATAACAATTATCATTACTATTCAATTTAAAATAACATGTCCCATACCATGTCTCAAACAGTAAACAAATTATTACAGATAAAATCTAGGCAAATAATTATATTCCGACAACTCAGATTTTCAAATAGAGCAATTGTTTATCTGCTTCTAGAGACCCATGATTAATTTACTACAGACAACTATTTGTTGGGCTCTAAAGCTTTATTCTAGCTTCGATTTCCTACCAGATGTGCATCCTAAGCACCTATCACATACGTTAAAATAAAGTCAATACATAAAATGTAAAGGTGAGCATACAAGTTTGATAATAGCATATAGAGTTCGAATTCGTTTACGCATAACCAACACGTACACATAGAGAAATGAAGCACGTTAGTTATCGACATAGATCCATCGATACCAATAACTGCGGGTTGACTGCCCGAGGCAGTTCGCAATACATGATTACCACCGTAATCCATGCAAGTAATTGTTCTTAACAACCCCCGTGTGAACGGGTGCTGAGTCCAAACTATAGTACTATCGTTGCTAAGGCAGGTAGACAGCATTCCATGTGTAAACATAACAAACAAGCATTCATAAGCCACGTATAACATGCATTAACGGTTAGCATTCAAATAGTATTTGAGTAGTGTGTTTGATGTGATTTGAATAGTTGTAACGTATGTAACACCCAAAAGTGCTTAAAGCAAAAAGGGATCGAGTATACTCACAGCGGTTGATGGATTGAAGGGAGCGCTTAGCGAGTAAAGTTAGCCTGAATGGATTGATAGCATAACGATAAGTGACGCGTAAAACGATACAAAGTGTGAATGGGTCGGATAGCAGTTCGGTCGGATGGTAATCCGATCGGACGGCTTATCTGTGTGGATGGCAATCCGTTCGGATGGTCATCCGGTCGGACGGTAGTCCAGTCGGATGATTATTCGAGTGGATTGTTTCTTCCTATGAGATGAATGTGTTTGTGTATGATGGCTTGTCTTTTGAAGTTTTTGTTGTAGCATTTTGAAAACATTGAAGTATCTCTATCCTTCAAGTCGGTCGATCGGACGGTCAATCGTGCGAACAACAATCCGTTCGGATTGTCATCCGGTCGAACGGTAGTCCGGTCGGACGGCGACCTTAGTAATGAGGTTACTTAGTGGAAACAATTCATAGCAGAAGAGTCACTCGGTCGGATGTCCATCCGACCGGGTGGCAACCCTGTTAATGAACATGTGGAAAATTGTTTAAGTCTTTAAAGTCCTAGTATCTCATGATCCGAAGAGTAATCCGGTCGGATGGTAGTCCGATCGGATGGAAATTCGTTCAATACTCAAACTTTTAGATAAAGTTGACTAAGTGTGGGACCCAAGGTGTTATTCGTTTGGACAGCACTTCGTCCTGGTTGCTCCGGCCGTCTTACACTTGGTCGTTTCGTTTGTTTGTAGTTTTATCGAGACGTTTTGACAACGTGTTAACCAAAAGAATCCCATCTTGATCCAAGTAACCTGATCGACCAGGAATCACCCCAGTTCGGCCAGTTAACCGGTTCAGGATGGTTATTCTCGTTTAACTCGAAATCGGTGGCCTCGTGCGTAGAATCCAGATCTTGAGCTAGCACAACACTAAGAATGAGTAGAAGACTAGATCTGGGTCGGATCCTATCGGTTTTGAGCGTATCGAGTGTAAAAGAGTTGAAAGAAAGTTAGAAACCATATTTCATTCCTTTTTCACTATCTTTAAGTTTAGATCTACGCGAGATCTTTGTGTATTTGTGTGGAAATCTATTAGATCTAAGTTGTTCTTGATGGATTGAGGCCAAAACAAGAAGTTCTTCAAGAACTCATGATGACATCATCCTAGAACACCTCAAATCTAGTGATTTCACGGTTAACAGTCAAGATGACCTGACACCACAATCAAGGGGCAGCCCGGTCGGATGGCAATCCGGCCGGATGGCACTTGGTTCGGGTGTTTGGCGTGACGATTTTTTGCTGTTTCGATTTCGGTTGCGAGCGATTTGATGCGATAGATTTTCCTAGTCAAATTACTTTTAATCCCAACTACTATATCTATCGTAGTTCGATTTCGATTGAGTTCGATTGCGTTTCGAGTTCGATTGCGATTCCACACATAACATAAATGAACATGCACAAGTAACACATAAGGCACACACTCACGTATAACAATAATTAAAATACATAGTTCGAGTTACGATTTGAAGTCGATTCGATTAGCGTAGTTTGATTATCGTTTAGCTTTATCGCATTGTTACTTCCTATAGCTCATAGTCGTAATTCGAATAGTTTGCGAGTAACATACGTCGATTATTGTAATTATTGACACTTACTCCACATAATACAACTAAAATAAACATCCAAAAGAAATCTACTACAAGTCAGGTTGCGCGAAATCGGTCGTTGACTTTGACCTTGACTTTGACTTCCCGAAAACACGGGGTGTTACAACAGCCTCCCCTTGTTTAGGGAATTTCATCCCGAAATTAGACTGGAAGTTATACAACACCGTGAATTACTTTGGAGAACTTTCTCTTTCTAGACTTTCTCCTTAAATAACTGCGGGTACTTTGCCTTCATATCGCTTTCGAGTTCCCAAGTGAACTCTGCGCCTCGTTTGCCTCCCTATCGGACTTTCACAATAGGAATGCGAGAGCATCTAAGTTGCTTGGTTTGGCGATCCATGATTTCGACAGGCTTTTCTACGAAGTGTAATGTTTCGTTCACTTGCAGGTCATCGAGATGTACAATTAGATCATGCTCAGCCATACACTTTCGGAGGTTCGAAACGTGGAAAGTCGGGTGGACGTTGCTAAGTTCCTCCGGTAGTTTGACTCTGTAGGCGACTTTTCCGATCCTTTCCAAAATCTTAAAAGGTCCAACATATCGAGGCGCGAGCTTTCCTTTCTTGCCGAATCGGACCACACCCTTCCAAGGTGATACCTTTAGGAGTACGTAGTCACCAATGTCAAATTCAAGGGGCTTGCGTCGTCTATCGGCATAACTTTTCTGTCGATTCCGAGCTTTCGTTAGATTGTCTCGAATTTGGAAAATTTTGTCTGTCGTTTCTTGCAGTAGCTCGGGACCGGTTAATTGCGAATGGCCGATCTCGTGCCATACAATAGGCGATCGACATCTCCTTCTGTATAAAGCCTTGAATGGTGCCATTTGAATGCTGGAATGATAGCTGTTGTTATACGAGAATTCGACTAACGGCAGGTATTTATCCCAATTACCACCGAAGTCTATGACACACGAATGGAGCATGTCTTCAAGAGTACGAATTGTTCTTTCAGTCTGACCGTCGGTTTGAGGGTGGAAAGCGGTACTTAGATTAAGCGATGTACCGAGTGCCGTTTGAAACGTTTCCCACAGTCGCGAGGTAAACCGAGCATCACGATCAGAGATGATGTCGCGAGGCGTACCATGATTACAAATGATCTCGTCGGTGTAGATTCAGGCTAATCGTTCTACCTTGTAGTCTTCCCGTATTGGCAAAAAGTGAGCAGATTTAGTCAAACGGTCAACCACAACCCAAATGCTGTTGTGACCTGATGACGTGTGCGGTAGCTTTGTTATGAAGTCCATAGCTATACTCTCCCACTTCCACATAGGGATTGGTGGTTGTTCGAGTAAGCCAGAGGGTCTTTGATGTTCAGCCTTGACTCTTGCACATGTCAGGAATTTTCCAACGTAAAGGGCAATATCCCTTTTCATGCCGGGCCACCAGTACCTGTAGCGAAGATCCTGGTACATTTTGTCTGCACCGGGATGAATAGAATACCGGGATTTGTGGGCTTCGTCCATCAAGATCTGTCACAAATTGGTTTGTTTGGGAATCCAAATTCGGTCCAGAAAGTGGAATATCCCATTCGATTTGCTCACAAGCTGGGCTCCATCGTGGTAGATTCTTTCCTTCTCCAGTGTGCGTTCATTAAAACATGCATGCTGAGCTTCGCGAATGAGGGTTTCGAGATCGTGTTGGGCTTGAACATTACGAGTGCTAAGCAGATAGCACCGTCTGCTGAGTGTGTCGGCAACAACATTTGCCTTGCCTGGGTGATAACGAATCTCACAGTCGTAATCGTTGAGAAGTTCTACCCATCGACGTTGACGCATATTAAGTTCCTTCTCATTAAAGATATGATGTAGGCTCCTATGATCGGTGAAGATCGTACACTTGGTACCATACAGGTAGTGTCGCCAAATCTTTAACGCAAAAACAACTGCGCCTAGCTCGAGATCATGGGTTGTATAGTTCTTCTCGTGGATTTTGAGCTGACGAGATGCGTAAGCTATAACCTTGTCCCGTTGCATGAGGACACAACCAAGACCAAGGTTTGAAGCATCATAATAGACAACGAAATCGTCGTTTCCGTCGGGCAATGTGAGAACATGAGCATTGCAAAGCTTATGCTTGAGGGTTCGAAAGGCAGACTCTTGTTCAGTTCCCCAAACAAAAGGCTGGTCTTTATGCGTGAGAGCGGTAAGTGGCACAGCGATCTTTGAGAATCCTTTGATAAATCGTTGATAATAGCCCGCTAGTCCGTGAAAAGAACGGACTTAAGACGGGTTTTTAGGTGTAATCCAACTCTTGACAGCCTCAATCTTCGCAGGATCGACGTGGATACCTTGATTATTGACGATGTGACCCAGGAACTGAACTTCCTCCAACCAGAATTCACACTTGGAGAACTTGGCATAGAGTTGGTTTCCCTGGAGTAGCTCGAGCACCAATCGTAGATGTTGCGCATGTTCGGTCTTCGATTTGGAATAGATCAAGACATCGTCGAGGAATATGATGACGAACCGGTCGAGATATGGTTTACACACGCGATTCATCAGATCCATGAAAACCGCGGGTGCGTTGGTTAAACCAAAAGGCATAACAACGAATTCGTAGTGGCCGTATCGAGTGTGAAACACGGTTTTGGGTATATCCTCCTCTTGAATACGTAGTTGGTGATAGCCTGAGCGTAGATCGATCTTCGAGAAACACGTAGCACCTTGTAATTGATCAAACAAATCATCGATGCGAGGTAGGGGATAGCGGTTCTTGATAGTTAGCTTATTCAATTCTCGATAGTCGATACACATCCTGAACGACCCATCCTTCTTTTTGACGAAGAGGACTGGCGCGCCCCAAGGAGAGGTGCTCGGGCGAATGAAGACTTTCTCAAGTAATTCCCGGAGTTGGTTTGAGAGTTCGCACATTTCGGATGGCGCGAGTCGGTAGCGATCTTTGGCAATAGGGTTGGCTCTAGGAATGAGGTCGATACGAAAGTCGATGTCACGACTTGGTGGTAGACCGGGAAGATCCTCTGGAAAAACGTTAGGAAATTCTTGAACAACAGGAACGTCTTTCACTTCCTTCTTCTCTTTCTTTTCCTTCTCCGCTACTACAATGTTAGCCAAGAAAGCCCTGTATTACTTGCGGAGATACTTGCTAGCTTGAACACATGACATGAGCTTGAGACCTTTCGAAGTAGTATCACTGTAAACACACAATAAATCACCATTCGCGAGCGAGAATCGAATCATCTTGTCAGAGCACACAACTTCAGCATGGTTTTCACGAAGAAAGTCCATGCCTACTATGACGTCAAAACTTCCGAGTTGCATCGGAATGAGGTCGATTGGGAAGATGTGATTGTTGAGCTCAAGAGTACAATCACGAAGAACAGAATTAACGGTGACAGTTCTTCCGGTAGCAACTTCAACATCGAACGTCGAGGAGAGTTGGGAGCGTTTACGACTAAGGAGCCTCTCGAATTCGAACAACACAAAGCAATTATCGGCTCCAGTATCAAATAAACACGAAGCATAAATACCATTCACAAGGAACGTACCATTAACTACGTTGTTGTCGACTTGGGCTTGACGCACGTTGATGTTGAAAGTTCGTGTGCGTGCTGCTTGTTGTTGCTATTGCTGCTGGTGTTGCTGCTGTTGCTGAGGCTGCTGTTGCTGAGGCTGCTGCTGCTGGGGCTCTTGTTTTACCACCCTGTTTGGGCACATGTTGGCGAAGTGGTTAGGATCACCACATGCGAAGCAGGCTCTGGCGTTGACCGCGGGTGCCGGAGGAGCTTGTTGACCCTGAGGGGCGGTGAGTAGAGCTTGATGAGCAGGAGCTTGTCGAGCATGACAGTTGGTAGTAAAATGGCCGTACATATTGCAATGAGCACAAAAACGGCAAGCAATGGTAGTCGGGTGGTGGTAGGTACAAGTAGGGCAGAGCGGGTGTGGCCAGTGTATGCATGCTTAGCAGGCGGTGCATTTGCCACATGCGCCACTACTTGACGCTGTTGGGCTGGTACAGCTTGTATCGGTGCAGCAGTGATCGCACAGTTCTTGTTGCTGGAGCTGTTCTTCCTCTTGTTCTTCCTCTTGTTGCTCGATGAGGTGGTGGTTTCAGCAGTTGGTGCGGCGGTGGTAGCTTGATGCAGGTGCTTTGAAGTTTTATCCCAGACACCGGCCTTGACCCGCTTGTTGTTGATTTCAGCGGCCAGGAGACAAGTCTCTTCGATCGTCGTAGTCTTAGCCGCTATATCTATCATAGTTCAATTTCGATTGAGTTCGATTGCGTTTCGATGCGATAGATTTTCCTAGTCAAATTACTTTTAATCCCAACTACTATATCTATCATAGTTCAATTTCGATTGAGTTCGATTGCGTTTCGAGTTCGATTGCGATTCCACACATAACATAAATGAACATGCACAAGTAACACATAAGGCACACACACGTATAACAATAATTAAAATACGTAGTTCGAGTTGCGATTTGAAGTCGATTCGATTAGCATAGTTTGATTATCGTTTAGCTTTATCGCATTGTTACTTCCTATAGCTCATAGTCGTAATTCGAATAGCTTGCGAGTTACATACGTCGATTATTGTAATTATTGACACTTACTCCACATAATACAACTAAAATAAACATCCAAAAAAAATCTACTACAAGTCAGGTTGCGCGAAATCGGTCGTTGACTTTGACCTTGACTTTGACTTTCCGAAAACACGGGGTGTTACACTTTAAAGCGAATACCTCTGCGCCCAACTCTAGGTTGTGAGTGGTATAATTCTTTTCATGGACTTTTAACTGTCGTGACGTGTACGCGATGACTTTTTCACATTGCATTAACACACAACCCAAGCCTTGGTGCGATGCATCACAATACACCATAAAGTCATCGGTACCGTCAGGGAGTGATAAGAGTGGCGCTTGACATAGTTTATCCTTGAGTGTTTGGAATTCCATTTCTTGTTTTTCACCCCGATTTAACTTTTTATCCTTTTGAGTAAGTGAGGTTAGCGGTTGAGAAATTTTAGAAAAGTTCTCGATGAATCTTCGATAGTATCCCGCTAAACCCAGAAACTGTCTCACTTCTGTTGGGGTCTTTGGAGTGTTCCAGTTCTTTATGGCTTCTATCTTTGCTGGATCAACATGTATTCCGTTCTCGTTCACCACATAACCTAGAAATTGCACCTCGTGAATCCAAAATTTGCATTTTGAGAACTTGGCATACAATTGTTCTTTCTTAAGCAGCTCCAGAATAGTTCTCAGGTGTTGTTCATGTTCCGCCTCGGTTCGTGAGTATATTAATATGTCATCAATGAATACAATCACGAACTTGTAGAGATATGGCTTACATACTCGGTTCATCAAATCCATGAATATGGCGGGAGCGTTTGTTAAGCCGAAAGGCATAACAAGGAACTCGTAATGCCCATAGTTTGTCCTAAACGCTGTCTTAGGAATGCTTTCCTCTTGAATCCTCAACTGATGATATCTGGACCTTAGATCAATCTTGGAATAAAAGCTGGAACTATGTAACTGATCGAACAAGTCGTTGATCCTCGGTAAAGGGTACTGATTCTTGATAGTTAGCTAGTTTAGTTCTCTATAGTCGACGAACATCTGAAAGGTTCCATCATTCTTCTTGACAGATAACACCGGAGCTTCCCAAGGCGAGAAACTCGGTCTAGTGAATCCTTTGTCAAGCAGTTCCTGAAGCTGAGTGGATAATTCCTACGTTTCCGAGGGCGCCAGTTGATATGGAGTTTTCGCCACCGGTGCAGCTCCTGGCACTGGATCGATATGGAATTCAACTTGTCGTTGTGGAGGTAGTCCCGGCAAGTCTTCTGGAAAGACTTCGGGATATTCCCTTACCACAGCTATGTCCTCCACCTTGCACTCCTCGGCCTTCTTGTCAACCACTTGGGCAAAAAAGGCGATGCACCATTTTCTCAGACACTTTCGAGCCTTCATGCATTTAATAATTAATAGGGGCATGCCCTGTTTCTCCCTGTGAACTAAAAAATGTTCTCCATCGACCAGGGGGATACGAATGATCTTCTCGCGACATGTGATTTCTGCTTGATTATCGGATAACTAGTATACGTCAAAAACTACGTCGTAAAAACCCAATTGAATGAGTGAAAGGTCAATATTAAATTTTCATGCTCGAAGTTCGAGTGTGCATCCGTTAACGTTTTCTCCAGACTCAACTAATTTATCGTCGGCCAATCCTATGGAATGAGGGGACGTCTAGTTTAGTTGACTCTATGCCAAGTATATTTCGAATTCTATGGGGATGCAACTAATACCGACACTGGTATTGAACAAAATGAATGCAACGGGTCAGTTAATAGGAAATGTATCGGTGACCCTTAATGACTTCATATGACTCCGCTAATTCCCCATTAGCTAACTTGATAGAGTAAGACATGTTTAACCTACATGACTCTATTTCGTGTATATGCTTAGTAGCTAAAGACCATGGCCGGCCCTAGGGGTGGGCGGGGAGGACCACCGGCCAGGGCCTAATATTTCGAAGGGCACATTTTTAATGAAAAAAACTCGATATGTATATGTTAAATATTTTTTAATAGGGTATACACGTATAAACACCAACATAGGCCCACTTACAAAACCATTATTATGGTTTACATTAGTTATTAGCTCAATGACATTAGGTTTAGACTTTTAGTGAGCTCAATACCCAATTTCGTTAAGGCCTAAGGGCATGTTTTTTTAAACTCGAACAAGGTACACAAATTCTTAGGGCCGGCCCTGCTAAAGACACTAAGTTAAGGCGACGTTGGTACCCAAAGAACTGATACATACTGGTTGTAGAGTAGAACGTACCCATGGCAACAATGGGATTTTGGGGAGTATTCATAGTTCTATCCATACACTTACTTATTCACTTGCTTGATTCGTCCTTAGACATCCATGTTTGTAGTGATCTCTTTGCCACAGTTAAAACCTCCTCGTTCATTCTTGGATATAACTAACTCATTAGTTTCCGTTTTGTGCCTGTCTCACCACACTGTTACTCTTGGCACTTTTGCAAGTGCCCTCATGATGAAAGTTTCACTTATCTCCTTCAGGATATTGGCAAGTTACTAGCATGCTTCTTGATGTCAGCTTCGTATCTCAGGGCTAAACCCCAAATGTAGCGTTCCGTGCGTTTGGATTCGGGTGTTATCCAATATGCAACAATCCTTGAGGGATCGTAGAGGCGTCAGGGGTATCCAACAACATTAGTTCCACTCATGCTCGAGTTCTAAAGTTCGGTTCCCAACCTTGGAATTTTACCGCTAGCGAGCAATACTCTTCTCGCGTATGATCCTTGAGTTCTTCCCACGACAACCTCTTTGCTGTGTTACTCCCTATAGTTTGTGCTTGGAGATTCCACTAAATTAATGTCTCATTCAACATAAGGCTATTCGTTTACCAAATCGTTTAATTAGGAGCACATTTACTAGCATGGTTAACTGACTTCATTGTCTTTATTTAGCGGACATGACTTATCGCACCTCTCGTATCAATGAGGTCTCGCGGCTTATAATCCGAAAAAACCTCAGAATTAAAATCTAGTGTGATTGCATCTCCAAGTGTGGCATTGTCACTCGTTCTCGTCCCATCGGAATTTGGAGTCACTTGAACTACCAGTACTCTCAGTACCGTCACTAGTGTCGCCTCAACAACCTCATGCTGTGCAATTTCTGCAACCTCACGTTGTTCCATAAAAACTCTAGTTCGACTTTAATTGTAGGGCGCTGGTTAATTGGCCCCTTTTGGGCGTAGATTTTCCTTTCGACATCATTTTATTTCTGATACTTAGTAACAAAGGGTCTAGACTCATATTTGGACAGGTTTAGCCTACTATACGCCTAAGAATTAATAATGCACTTGGTCATGGAAACCTCAAGGTCGCATTGTTCATGCATGTTTTGAAACAATGTTAACATGAATAACCGTAATCCAAAATATTGCGTGTATTGGTCATATGCCTAAGTAGGTAAGGAGGTAATTCGTTGAGTAGGAGGAACAAAACGGTCGTCTCCATCCTTACAGTATGTATTTCCTACCTCATGGACCTCGATCATCCAAAGTAGAAAAATCCTTCGCCGCACTAACCCGTGTGACGCATACGTTTATATCCCTTGAGCTCTACGAGCTCCAACAAAATTGTTATAATTTTCATAGATGTCGAATAAAATGTAATGAAGGGGTTTTAGCATGGCTCATGCCATATCATCCCTTGGAATAAGACAAATGTCAAACGAAGGAGTTTAATGTAATCATTTCCAATAACTAAGATAAGGTAAGGCGTCATAGACACCAAAGAACCAACCCATGTACAATAATTCCGAGAATGTTGAGGGAAATCCTCCATGAGTGGCCAACAAGTTTTGTTTGCTTTCGACGACTAGTCTCAAACGACTCATGTTATAGACCGAATGCTAGGTGCGAATAATACGTGTGGTCTTCCTGTATCGTAGAGTGCTGTAGTAACCATCCTGATTAGTGTTCTACTAGATAGAAACTTGAACAACTTAAGAATTTCGAATGGATAATGATCGTTTGCTTGACCCACAGAGCCCACCATGATTTTCATACACTACAAGTTGTTATTATGTGGGCCCCTGTAATAATAAATTGTCTTGTATGGTCACCCTAGCATTCTCTCGTTCAAGCAGCCGATCAGTCAAAGAGAGGACACTATTGTCCATATACCTTCAACATAGGAGGGACCTTCGTGATGGTCCACGTGCTAACGCCCATTGTCATTATTCATGATAGGGCACAACGTTAAACGAAATATAAGTAGAGAGAATCCACCGCAATAGCAGCTGGAGGGGCACCCTTAAGATGAGTCCTTCATCTTCCTTGTCTGGACGAGAGTGTCATCAACCACGATTGGTATAAGCCTCAGGGACCTCGTCCCACTAGTAGAGTTGTTGTCCAAGGCCGCCACATCCGCCTCTTCATCACTACCGAAGCCGGACATATACCATCCGAGGGAAAACCACCATCTTCCACGGGATCAATGCTTTAGGGCGTCGCTTAGGAACCACGTCCGCCATAAGCTTCGTAATAGACGTGAGGTCGTCATTATCATCGAGTGAGTCAAGGGTAATAATAGAATTCGTAGTCGAAGGTATTTTCGTCATGGCAAAATATTTCATACAACACATATATAAATACATTCATATATATATATATAATCACAAAATCTCATGCTATTTTTGTTTCTCGTGTTTCACATGTAATCCTTAATGTTTTCAAGTCTATTCCTCATAGACTAACCATGTATTGATCCTTCTTTGTTACTTATGATTGAGCTCGCGTGATAGATCCTCATGTTATCGTGACACAATGAAAACCTTTTGTCGTTCTTGTCATATTTTTGAAATCATTTATGTAATGTTATTAACTTTGTTTTCATGTGAGCCCTTGGTGATTGTAGACCAAACTTTATAAAAGTTTTTCCCCGGTTCACTACAATCGGAGCTCTGATACCAATCTGTCACACCCTGCTAGTAGCGGAAGCGTATTGTGTGTGACGTAAGAAAGATAATCATTGCATCCAAATGTGTAAACATATAAACTAACAACAATGCCATAGATATATTGATTTCAACAAAAGATTACAAGTTTTCCAACATAGTTTCCAAGTTTCAACAACGTTTACAACGTTAAACATAAGATAGTTATAAGTTATTTTACACATAACCAAAGATTATTTTTTGACATAAGACATGGTGAGGTTTTGTCCCCTATATACCCATACGAAGTTGGGATATAAAAGACAAATCCTCCAAAAGCGGCTATCGTTGTCATTGACATTCCCGCTTCCCGTAGTGTATCACCGGCTCAAGACTTGTTTCCTGAAATACATGTAGTTTTAAAAAGTCAACAAAAGTTGAGCGAGCTCATGCAGTTATTATTATCATATGAAATCTTTGTATTCTTGTAATGAAATCATGGTATGTTATTAGCATTCACGGAGTTTAAGGATCTATCAGTGGGTAGCGAGCCCCCTGACGTTATGTACCATAAGTACGTAACCAACCCGAGACAACTTTGACATTTCTGGGATCACAAAAGCACTCCAGGCCCAGGGTATACCAACCAGGAGTGGAGCGTGTCTCAAGCTCAATAGATCTACACCTTTTGCACCTTGGTCACTAAGTGATTAATGGTTACTATGTCATCATCCTACTTATGTACATTGATCGTGTTATCATCTAAACTCATAGCTAACATACCCATAGTTTTAACATGTATTTCCCCTCGATTGTTTTCAAAACAAACATTGAAATCATTGAAAGGAGGGACATGAACTCACAAGTTTGCGTTCCTTGTATGTAATACCGTAAGTGAGCATCCGCACACGTGATTAACCTACATGTGTACTAACTTTATTAGACACTAGGTCTTATCGGACCTCGTATAAGTTGTTCATCTTGAATTCTCATTATGTTTTCACTTGTCATTTTGGAACAACTTCGTAATTTTGAGTGTTGGTAGTTTATTCGTTCGCTTGTTATGCATATTGTTTACATAAGTGTATACATAAGTTTTATATGTATTGAACTATGTGTGAACGGGCTTCGCCCTTCACATGTCCTCGTGCTTCGCACGCGTGTCATTGGGCTGAACCCATGTCATTGGGCCTTGACCCTGTCTTTGGGCTTAACCCACGTTTCTATGTCATTGGGCTTAACCCACGTTTCTATGTCATTGGGCTTAACCCACGTTTTAATGTCATTGGGCCTTGGCCCATGTATTTTGTCATTGGGTTCTAGCCCATGTATTTTATCATTGGGCACTAGCCCATGTATTTTAGTAATTTGGGCCTAGCCCAACTCGATTTTTAGGAGTCCATATGTTTAACAATCTTGCATTTTGTAAAAATTACTAAATATGTAGTTTTTATAATGTTCATTCTTCTATTAAAGAATACTTAGAAATTTTGTATTTTTCTTTCAACTTTCCGGAATTGTTATCGGTGATATATATACATATATTCACCCGGTTGTCTAAAAAATATATTGTTATACACGTCGTTGTGATCGCTTAATATATATTTCTTGTGAGCTCGTCCGTTGTCCGTTTTGTTTATTCGTCCGTTTATTCGCTTATGGATATAATATATTTAGGATTTATTTATATCTGTTTTCATTGCATTTCTTTGGGAACATGTAAGAAACATGTATATGTATTTTTGTGTCTTTTTATACTTGTTTCATACAAGTATTTCTTGGTATCATGGGTGTATTATTTTTATCACCCCAAATGTATCTAAGTACATACACATAGCACATAATACATATACTTGATGAGTTTCCAAAGTATACAAATTTTTGCCGAAAATTATACTTATATATGGTTATTATTTTCACCCATTTATTTTTGTGAAAGTATATATTCAAGTTCATAAGAACTCTTGAATATTTGGGACTTAACCATTTTTATCAAAGCTTCCATAATGACGTTTAAGACCGCTAATCGCGTTTAACTTTGTTAATCACCCTTTAACCCCATTTTTAATCGCGATTAGATTTTTTAGAAAAATTCGCCATAGTTTCCCCTAAACTATGACGTTTCCCACGTTTTCAAAACGCCTTTAAATCACCAAATCAATTTTCAAATCATCATTAATTCATCAAGTTTTCCAAAAATCATTTTTCAAGCATTAATCACAAAATTTTTACCTTCAAATTCTTATGAGCATATTACTTGCACAAATCATTCCAAGACTTTAAGATAACCATTTTTCAAGTTCATCACCATATAAACTTGATTCTAATTATTTTTCATTCTTAAAAATTCCCATATTTTGTAAAAATTCTTAAGACTCTTTTATGCTTCACTTTGTAAAGTAAATTTTTCATAAGCTTGCTTTATGTGAAAATCAAGTTCATTAGAGTTTTTAAGACTTTGTCACATGGCTATTCTTGGTTTAAAATTTACTTAATCATGTTTACATACACATGCTCATAATATTTGAAGTTGATGATCTTGTGTGATTTAAACATTCATATGTTTAAATCACATTTTTAAGTTTAACATGACTAGATTAACACTAATCTAAGATGCTACATAGAACTAATCACAAGATCATCATAAATATAAACTTTAAACCACTAATCTTAATAAAATAAATATAATGAACATGATTTCATCAACTAGATAAACTAATCTACTCAAATAACCACATAATAAGTTTAGATTAGTAGATTATTAGCTTTGAGATTAGGGTTTTTGATTATGTTTTTCTTGATTTACAAGATGATCAACTTGTACTTCTAGTAAATACTAGTAATAAGAAGCTTAAATACGGTTAGAAAAAGCTTACAACTTTGCACAAGGTGATTAAGAAGATTAAGAGAAGATTAGGCCTCCAAGATCTCCCTTAAATGCTCCTTATGCTTAACCCATGTGTACATAACCTTGTAATGGCTAGATTATGTGAAAAATAGAGTGTTTAATGAAGGATTTATGGTGGGTTTATGGGGGTTCCATGGCTGCCGATTTTGGAGGTGAAAAGGGGGTTTCTTTGTGTTGAAAATGTGTTAAAAGAATGATAGAATGATATGTTTAAAATTGATGGTTTTATGATTATTTTCAACAACAACCATAACACTCACCATACTTCATATCTCCACAAATTCAAGCAAGATCAAGGGGTGGGGTCCACCCTTAAATTAGGCTCACATGGGGGGGGGTATTATATTATTTTTTTTACAAAAATTGTTAAAAATAAAGATATTTTGGTCATTAGCCAAAGTATGGTGATTAGGTATTTAAGTACACCATTAGGGGGTAATTAGGGATTCGGATTGTTAAATGACCTTAACTAGTTCACTAAACTAGTAGAAATTGCATTTTGACGCTTTAAATGTCTTCCGTTTGGTCGTCGGCGAGTTTACGGCACTTTTGCGTTGTGCCGACGAAACTTTGTCGCAAGTTGTTATTCCACCGTCAAGCGATGTATGAAGTGATCCCGAGTCCCAAAATAGGCTTAACTAGTTCACCATGTCTTTCGTTTAGTTGTTTTGACGTCGAAAATATTATTTTCTAGCTTGTCGGTTAAAAAACGGACAAGTTGTGGGGGTTGCGACGCAGCACCGAAAGCTTATGTTTCGGGCACCCCATTAGTATCCTCATGTTGTTTTCATATGTTTGTTATCATTTGTCATAGTTCTGGAGTCTTAGAATTGCTAAATTATAGATTCGGACGAGTTAAAATTGTCATATTTTTAGCGAAACGGACGTTTCAGTGATCAGGGCGTTGTACCGGAAAGTCTTATATTTTTGCAAGATATGTTTTCATATTAGTGTTTTCTTATGTATATCGACTCAGTCATGTTGTTCGTGTGTCGTTTTTCATTGTTTCGTTTTGTTCTCATGGTTTGCTGGCATGAATAGTGTAACCGTGAATAGTGCGCGCAACACTTTCTACCAACACTTTTAGGACATTGTTTGATTGGTTTCGAAATACGACGAAAACCAACATATGTTTTAGCATTTTTTTCTTGTCCTAACACTGTTATCTAATAAACGACACAGTTACGTAATTAAATTATGCTAAATGCATGAGATTATGTAAATAAATATAGTGATTAGATTGTACGGAATCACCGATTATTTGCCATTTGTCACATGCCATGGCAAACTAAGGTGAAACCTCACCATTTTTGAGGTCCAAAGTGAGTTATATTTTCTGTTTTGTTTAATGTTCTTGTAACTTCATTTTCTTTGCTAAGACTTAGTGGAATCTTGAATCCACCAAGCTCACAACTTAACCTATAGTTGTGGGTTTGTGTTGAGATTGATTTTCACCAAGTTATGAGTTCAAAACTCCTTATTTTCAGTTTATACATATATAATCCAAGTGTTGAAAGCAAGCATGATTCATCATCTTTCATATGATGAACTTGTGACTTATGAAGTGTGAACCATGGGAGCTTGGGCTTTCCAATCTAGTTTCACTCCTTCACTTATGAACCTTGTGTATAAACACTCAAGTGGTTTCCTAAAATCAAAGTAACATAACCCCGCCTCGCCTCCAACACTTAGTTAATTCTTTCCATGTTGTGTTGGCTCACCCGGGTTAGAGACTTACTTGGCCACTTGTGATTGTATTAGTTAGTTTCATTCTTGTTATTCATGACCTTCCGAATCATCCTTATGATGATTTGTGTAGTGGTGAATCATACAATGAGGATTAAACCTCCATGCTTGACTTACATGATAATCTATGATATCTATGATGGACATAGATTAGGTTAATATATATATATATATATACAAGAACATGGCTGAATTTATGATGATTAGGGGTGTGCATGGGTCGGTTTGGGTCGGCTTTGGGTCATAACCATAATCATAACCGAGATGTCGGTTATTGAAAAGTCATAACCATAACCGGTGGTTATGGCAGTTTCGGTTATGGCGGTTTTGGTGGTTATGGTGGTCGGTTATGGGTCGGTTAACCATGAACTTGGGCGTAGCAAAATTTAGCTCAAAACAATATTATCTATAATTATTAATACCTTTAATCACCGAATAAAACGATATATAATAAATTCAACCAAAATGATATCCATAAATTCAAACGAATGTTCAACCAAAATGACATAATCCATAAACTCAAACAAAGTTCAACCAAAATGACATAATCCATAAACTCAAACAAAGTTTTACCCAAAAACACCAAATACTACATAGTGGAAGTTTAATCCCAATCTTCGTCTCCAATGAAAGAGTCTTCAATTGTTCTCTTTTCCGGTGACAAATCTAAAAAAAACATATGTAATTATGCTTTAATATTAAGTAAAAATAAATAATAAAGTAAAAATAAGTGCATTATTACCTTGTTCTATTTTCTCTAAGTTGTCAACCAAGTCTTGTAATTGTACTCCATGACTTGAGTATTTTGTAAATCCTTTGGTAAACGTCGTATCCAATCTTGTGAACAAATTAAAGTCTCGGCGGTTTTTGGCGTAAGAGAGCTTCTATAAGTATCTATGACACGCCCACCGGTACTAAAAGCGGACTCGGATGCCACGGTTGAGATTGGCATCCCTAAAACATGTCTAGCAAGTTGAGAAAGAACCGGAAATTTCTTTGAATTTAACTTCCGCCAACTTAACACATCAAACGTATCATCTCCTTTTACCATTTTCTCAGTTCCATCAAGCAAATATACATCAAGTTCACTAGTATTAGCCCCTCTTCCGCATTTTTTCTCCAAATATTTCAAATAACCCTCATCTAAATCAACAACCCTTTCACCATCAACCGAGCTAGAAGATGAAAATGTATCTTTTTTCTCATTCGATTTATCCATTTTTATCTTATAAGCATTAAACAACTCTACCAATGCTTTGTCAACTTTATCCTCAATTTCCTTACCTTCCTTAGAGTCCTCACCATGTATGAGCTCTAAACAATAATTGAGATAATGCATTTTATTCCTAGGGTCTAAAACTAATGCCACATACAATAATAGATTCATATTGGCCAAATTTTTCCAATATTTTTCATATTTTGCTCTCATTGATTCGGCCATCTTTTTCTCAACCTCATCACTATTTAATGACATCTTTGCTATTGTGGCATGCATTGTACATAGCTCACCAAACAATAAATTAGCCGTCACATACTTAGAACCCGAAATTTTTTAGTCACATTAGAAAATATTCTCAAAAACTCCATAAATAACCTATCATGAAAAAAAAACATATCACTATAGAACGTAACATAGAAATAAAATAATCACTATAATACCTTGCTTTCTCCCAATCCGATGAATTGGGTGCCCCTAAAACTTTTTCACTCTTCTTTCTCTTTCTCGTACTTCCCTCGTCATCATCATCTTCTAAGCGGAAGTAGGATCTATAACTGAAATCAACATCTTGAAGTCTATGAAAAAATAAGCATGTTAGACTAGTGATAATAGATGGAAAAAATAAAAAGAAAATACATATAATTATTAAAAGAATATAATACCTATTAAACGCTTTTTCATAAATAAGTGTCGTCTCCAACATTAAGAATGTCGAATTCCACCTCGTTTCAACATCTAAACATGGTTTCCTCTTGCATTTGATCTTTTCTTTCTCCACACTTTCTTGGAAATTTAGAAATCGCTGAGAAGAAGATCTCAAAAACCTTACAGCTTTACGAATCCTATTTATGGAATCGATTTGTTCTTCTAGACCATCCTTGACGACAAGATTAATTATATGGGCATTACATCTCAAATGCAAATATTTGCAATCTAAAATAGCATGGGGCCCCTTAAGCATTTTTTTCAGATATCTAATTGCCCCATCATTCGATGAAGCATTATCAACAGTGATCATAAGAATTCTATCAATACCCCATTCTTGTAAACATTTATAAAGAAACTTTCCAATGGTCTCACCCTTGTGATTTGGAACTTGGCAAAAGTTTATTATTTTCTTCCTTAGAACCCAATCATCATCAACCCAATGTGAAGTAAGGCACATATAATTAAAGTTTTGAACAGATGTCCATGTGTCTATAGTGAGTGATACAGTTTGATCCTTTAAAGTATCCTTCAGTTTTTTCTTCTCCTCTCTAAATATTGACCAACAATCTCTAGCCACGGTCCATCTAGATGGAAACTTAAACATCGGGTTTAATCCCCATGAATATTCCCTAAATCCCTCATCTTCTACTATACTAAAGGGCTGGTTATCTTTGATGCACATTCGAGCAAGTAGAATTCTACACTCTTCTTGGCTAAATTTATAAGAAGCCAAGCTACTACTTTCACCAGAATTTTTAGTCTTAAAACTCAAGACTGATTGTTTCTTATCTACTCTCTTGTAAATCGGAGACATTGAGCAAACAGACTTTAAATGATGACCTAAAGAACTTGTGCCATTCTTTTTAGAACCGGACGCTAGTAAGGAGTTACCATAATGACATTTGGATTTACCTGAATCCTTATCTTCAACAAAATGGTTCCATACCCAAGATTTTTTAGCTCTACCTTCTTTCTTTTGATCTACGGTTTCTTGACTTTCTTGAGTTTCTTCAACATTAACAGCCGGCTCGTTGGGGGTTTCTTCATCAAGAGTAACAACTGGTGTTTCGCTACCAGGTGTTTCCGTCTACATTTGTAAGTCAAGATTAAATAGACTTCTAAATTGACAAAAAAAGGTTAAATAATGAATGATAAGATTATGAGACAATATAAACAGAAAAATAAACTAATCATACAACTTTAAATATTGAATAATGAATATACACAGCTAAACATAAACAGTTATTATTGAATAATAAACTAATCATAAACAGAAAATATAGACTTCTAAGCAGCAATGTATATACACAGCTAATAGTTAATATTGAATAATAAACTAATCATACAACTTTAAATATTGTATCCGATAGCAGAAAAATATAAACAGAAAAAGGTTAAATATTGAATAATAAACTAATCATACAACTTTATAGTCTAAGGCTCTAAGCAACGATGTATATACACATTTGTTTTATACGTAATCAGAGGAGATCATAAACGAGAACAATCAGTCATACAAGAATCAGTCATACAAGAATCAGAGGAGAATCAGTAACAACAAACGAGAACAATCAGTCATACAACAATCAGTCATACAAGAATCAGAGGAGAATCATAAACGTAAAGGTGCAATATGCAGTCAACACAAACGATAACAATCAGAGGAGAATCAGTCAACACATTTGTAAACGCATTTTTAAACAAGAACGAGAATCAGTCGAGAACAATCAGAATCGTTTGGAATACGTCGAGAATCAGAATAAGTCGAGAACAATACGTAAACGAGAACAATACCTGGAAGCTGGAACTCTAAACTGGAAGTATTTCTTTGAATTGAACTCTCGTTTGAGTCGTTTCTTACTTTCTTAGGTCGCTGACAAAGTTCTTTGATAGGAAAATTGAAACTGAATGGACGCTGTGTTCGATTGGAACCCTAATAGTAATAAGTAGGCGCGTATTTTGGAAGAAGCGATATTTTCTATTGGTTTTAATTAATTCACGATGATCTTTTGGTATTCCTTCTTGCTCCAGGCCCTATTTCAAATTTTGAATAATACAAGATCGGATCGGTTTATACATATGGGTCGGTTATACGGGTCGGTTAACCATTACTTTACAAACTAGCGGGTCGGTTCGGTTATGGCGGTTATGGAAATGTTGAAAACCATAACCGACCCATTAGTATCGGTTATCAAAAAATTAAAAACCAACCCGTCGGTTTTCCGTTCGGTTTGGTTTTTTCGGTTATTTCGGTTATGGGTTTGTTAATTCGGTTTTTTGCACACCCCTAATGATGATAATCGGACCATGGTTATTCGTCATAAACTTAGGCTACTCTATCTATAATCTAAGCCTCTCGTTAATGATTCTAATGGGCAAACTAAGACCCATGAAATCACACTTAGCTTAGTGTCAAAAACGAGTACTTAGACTAGATAATATTTTTATACTTATATTCTTTTTGTACTTTAAATTCCAATCCGAGTCTTCCGTTTAAATTCCATTACTTACACACCTTCATTTCCCCATGTAGGGTGACCTTGGTGTTCCATTCTCCAAACTCACAAACTCTTCACGGAATTACAATGGAAAGCTTTGCAAAACCATGAGTACACTTGACCCTTTTTACACTTTAACGCACTTTTGGGTGTAATATGTTTTACTTATCAAAATACACAATTCACACAAACAAACATATTCATTCACTCAATCCGTCACACATGCTATGTGTTATGCTTAGATTGTTTATGCTAGAATACATACATGCACTCCATTTGTCATTAACTTAGCTAGCCCACCTTAACAAATATAGCGCTATAGGAGTAGCACGCCGCTCGTCGGGGTATTGTTAAGTTATTATACATAACGGTCTCGTTCACTTGGTGGCGAGGGATGCACTTTATTCTTGTGGACACTCGGGTTTGACCTTTAGTTATGCATGCTAGTACAACCTTGTATATAAATTGCCATGTTGGATTTGAGAAATCTTTTATACTTATGCTATGTATTTAAACTTGTGTACTCACCAATGCTTTTTTGTGTTGAACTATACTTTTAAACATGTTGCAGGTTGATGATGATGATCATGATGAAATCTAGTAGGGACGACTTAAAAACGCATAATGAAATTCTAGATTTGATTATGTATTTTGTCGAACTTCGTCGTATTTGTCTTTCAATGTTGTACTTTGATTTTCATGATGTATTTGACAATTGTTGTTATGAAATGAAATTGGTTTTGAATTAATTATTGTCACATTAGTGTTATGAAGTCTTTGAGCAATCTCGTTCGTCTCACTCCAATGTTTCCGCCATCGGTTAGGGTGTGACAGGTTTCATACGAACAACATCATTACCAAACAACTTTTTTGGTTGATTTTCTTTCGGTTATCTTTTAGTGTTTTTTTCTACATTTTCTTTTTATTCTTGTCAACGGTTCCGTGTGCAACGTGCTCGTAGTGATTTCAAAACACATGTAAACACACACTAAATAACCAAAGAAGTTCGCCGCAACACGGCGATGGTGATAAACCTAGTTGGAGTTAATAAACATTAAAAAAGTTCTTTAAATTCTTTGCAAGACATTAAAAAAAATCTTTATAGTTCATAATCATAAAAAAACATATGTAAAGAATTATTTGCAAAACATTCACACGATGATAAAAAAATTCGATGTAAAAAATATTTACGTTAGTGTAAAAATATTCATGTGTGTAAATAAATTTTATCACCTTGTACAATCATCACTCTTCAAATGATTGATCACCTTCTTCGTCTCACTAATATCAATGTAGTAGTCACCTTTTACGTCTCACTAGACAAATGTAGTGACACCTTCTTCGACTCATTATGTGAAGTGTCACATCCCGGCCTAAGGTAAAAACATCAGGGCACGATGAATTGAATCACACACTTGGAATAAAGAAATAGTAAATTTTATTGAGAGATGAGAAATATTTTCCAAAACAAGATCTAGACAAAAAAAAAAAACAAATAACATAAGTATGAAACATTTAAATTCTTTATTTTGGATTATTTACGTCCACATCCATGTGTTCACAACTAACCATCTTGACATGAATGTTGCGCCACGTGTTGTTTGACTCCTTGACTCAGGTAGATCAAACTAATGAACTACTAGAATGTCAGTCTTTGTACATCCAGACCTCTGCTCGGGATGTATGGATAGGCTTGTCAGGCCAATAGATCTGTCAACGTACTACTGTTGGCTTCGCAAAGTTAATGGTTGTGTATAACGATTAGGAGGACTTTATAGATGAGCCAATAATATGAATGAATGCATTATGTATAACAATTTAAATCCTACAAGCAAAAGAAAATTATTATTAGACTCTGTATGAATAACGATTGTATGCATGTTTTCCACCCCATAGTTATAAACAAAACATAAAAAGGGCTATGTATTCACTTGATTTATCATATTATTAATTTATTGTTGAAAATATGATTATTAATTTCATGTTAAGTAATTAACTAAATATTAAATTAAAACATTTAAGCTTTAAAACTGCTAAACGTGGTTTTTGTCTTACATATGTAACATTTTGTCAATTTTTTAAGTAGACTTTACAATTAAGGATTTTTTTATTTATTTTTGCTTCATGTTACTATTGTTAGTAAGTATTGATTATAATGTTCATATCTGGACAATTACCAGTTATTTACCAATGCTTGTCCCTGAAAGTTTCTCCGTATTTCTTAGGTTTCACATTGAACTTCATATTAAATATAGTAAGTTCACCTACCATCAAGGCTATGTTAACACAAATAAAAGCTCAATTAATGCATCAAAATAGTAACACTATCATGGTTAAAGTAGGGATTATCCTAATTTGGTGAGGACTAATAGTTATCACATGAAGATGATGGTATTTATAATTTTTACTTTGTCAAGATAGTATGCTCTCACAGGTATACACTATGTCAAGATAGTGTATAATCCATCAACAAAACACTATATCTAGATAGTGTTATCCCACAAAATTCAACACCATATCATGACAATGTGATCTCCCTCAAGTTACATAATATTCACTAAACACAAAAAGTGAAGACCCTTCACATATAAAACAAGAGTGACCCTTCACAGGTATACACTATGTCAAGATAGTGTATAATCCATCAACAAAACACTATATCAAGATAGTGTTATCCCACACAGTTCAACACCATATCATGACAATGTGATCTCCCTCAAGTTACATAATATTCACTAAACACAAAAAGTGAAGACCCTTCACATATAAAACAAGAGTGACAAATGATAAATATCTTTAGAAACATATGAACTTGTATGTGGCATATGATCATCTTCTATTAAGCAATTCATACCATATATTACTTATTCTTAACATTGTTGAAAATAAGGTTTCATGATTCTCGGTTTAAACCATTATTTTCTCAACGATCTCCTTTTTTTGATAATGTCAAAATTATGTGACTTGTACTAGATTTTCCAATAGGAGTTAATCATGTTAAAATGCAACATACCTCTAGTCACTAGTTCTTGTCTTTTTCTCTCAAGTCATACTTATTCTTCTCCAAGTATTCTTTCCGAAGTCGCACTTTTCTCCCTCATTTTGACAATATAAAAAGGACGGGCATCTTGAATATTAAGATGTAGTTTGCCAAAATTTTGTAGCTCCTTCTTGACAATAACTTTGGTGCAAGACAATTGTTGAAGCTCCCCCTTGACAATAGATTCGGTGCAAGACAACTGTTGAGGCTCCCCCTTGTGAATAACGTGTAAGCCAACTAATTTATCAAGTATATTATTGTACTCATTAGACAACACAATTGTAACCAAATCATGAAGTTCTCCCAATTGTATAGAAAAAAACACACCTTTAAACCGTAATAAATCTATTATATGAGTTCAAATGGCTTTTAAAATATTTGATGCGTAAATGTTGTCCATATGTGAATCATAAAGTCTGGATTTGTGATGTATATACGTATGGGTGGTACCTTTTGTATTTGGTGGGATTCGAGAATTAGTAGTGTTGTTACATCGACATATGAATGTGCACATATGTTAAGGAAGATACATCGAATCGTGTATTATTTGTCGCACTTTACCTCCAAATGTAATGTGTTACTACTTTTGTTGGTGTATCATGAACTCACCGACTCTACAATTGTGTTTTTAGGGTGTATTTTTAGGGTGTAGTTAGACAAAGACCCGTTAGCAAGGCTTTAACAATCGGAGTGGACCGACTCGTCAGGCCAATCAGACTAGGGTTGGATGAGGACAACGGTACGATTGAGTATGATCGACTTGTTTTTGAAAAAAATCGGTCGTCGGGAGAAATTGGGCGGCTGAACTGGTGGCTTAGTTTGGATGTCGAGCCATGTGCTAGATTTTACACGGTCACTGTAAGACCCTAAACCGTCTTAAACAAAAAGTATGCACCAGAAATGCGAACCGAAAAATTTCTTTCTTTATAAACATTTTAACATACTTGAAACCATTGGGATAAATCCTTTTTACAAGTGTTGTGTCTTTCATTCTTATTTAAAAGATAAAAAAAACATAATCTACGTTTACATCTACATGACCCTCTCCCGTACAATTCATGTTCTTTAACTCGATCTTCAACCGCTTTTACTTCATGATGATGACCCGTGATTTTGTGCAACCTGCACTCACCATATATGGTAACATTATATATAATATAACATTCATAATTAAACGATCACGTCGCGTTCTATTCTCATGTACATTCCATTCTGTTATCTTCCTGAATTAAAGCATTTCATCTCGATGTCTAACCTTTAATGAGTCAACAATAATGTTCCTGCGTTTCATTTCATTCTCAAAAGCAACCCGGTTAGCATCGTTGATACTCATATATATTAACACCATACATATATACATACATACGAGTCTCACTCATTCGTATACACATGGTTCAATAAAATGCACACATATTATCTAATCCAACTCTTTCATCCTAACGCATTCAACCTACAAAACCTAGCCACAAACATCCACCCATACAAAGTCCATACGTACAACCTAAACACGTATTCATTTCTACTCATACCCACACATGATTTCTACCTACTAACATACCATTAAATCCATACATACATGCTTGCATACTTATTTTATTCCCACACATACTTGAATACACTCTCCATTCTTACCCGCACTGTCACACCCCGACCCGCAGCGAAAACGGGGCATGATGATTGCCCAAAGCTTATGGCATTATTCAAATTTCTTAATTAAACATCTCATGATTAAATGTCACACTTTTCATATAAGTTTCAAATATTTAAATAATACATCAAACTTGTCTTTTTAATTATTAGGACCGAATCTCCCTCCCGCTCCAACAGAAAAAAGCATGTGGATAATGGGAAGAACTATGTTGTAACCACACCAAATAAGAAACCTTATACTGGTTATTTTCCCAAATGCAACCATTGTCAATATCACCATTCACCCAACTTCCCATGTCGAGAATGCACTCATTTTGTCATGGTTGAAGATTTAGTTATGCTGTCAAGTATCTTATTTTTTAACTTTTCACACTTATATTTGAATAACTGGACTGTCACACGTGGTTACCTCACTGCAAGTACTCAAGTTTGTTTTGCCGCTTTACTTGTTGGTTCAGGACCCCGTTGCTGGTGTGGTCGATTATATTAAGCTTGATGGGCATGCGTGTTCGGGCGGAACACATAATGGGTTTTAAACATATGTTCAAAAGTTTTTTATTTAGCTTCAATTTAAACATTCGTCATGGGCTAATAACCATGACAAAATGAATATGTGGGCTAATAACCACTTAACCCGAATCTCATTATATGGTCACATTTGTTAGAACTTTCTTGTGTTTGTTAAGATTTTTAGAATAGTAGATCAACTAGTATCCAACTTACTTCAAAAGGCAGGCGAGACAAGCTCTTAAACCCTCTCTTTAAGGGGATCTAACCAGAGACCTCCCCAGGAGGAAACCATTTAGTGGAAAACCTATGACCAACTGGGCTATACTATATTGGCTTGCTATCTGTTATTGATTCTACTTTTACATCATTTGCTACAAGTTTTGTTATTTCGTTGGTTATGTCCTTGTTTACTGTCACACCCCAACCGATGGCGGAAATATTGGAGTGAGACGAACGAAATTGCTCAAAGACTACATAACACTATGTGATAATGACTAATTCAAAACTGATTTCATTACATAACATAAAATTGTCAAATTACATCGAAAGGGAAATAAAATACAACATCGAAATACAACTATGACAAGTTCAACAAAATAAAGTAACTAAATCTAGCATTTGAATATGTGTATCTAAGTTGTCCCTACTAGATTTCATCATGATCCTCATCACCAACCTGCAACATGTTAAAAGTATAGTTTAACACAAAAAGCATTGGCGAATACACAAGTTTTAAGTACATAGCATAATTATAAAAATGTTTAAACGAATCTACACGGCAACCTAAGTTATCAAGATTAACATATCAATGGCATGCAATATTCAAGTCAACCCTCTGACTACCACAAGAATTAAATTTAACATGACCTCGTTCACGGGTGGTGCGTTATTCCTATAGCGCTATAACACCCCGAAAACGGGTTTGGTAATCAAACCCCGTTAATACTAAAAGACGGGTAAAGTACCGTTAGCGGCAAAAGTAACCCGATATATATTAGAATTTAAAGAAATAATCCTAATAGTAATTAAAAGGCGGATAAGAACTCTCAAGAAATAAAAGGGATAAAAGGCCCGAGTTAACGGAATTTAAAATAAATGGGTTAAAACTTCCGGGACTCACTAAGTTAACTAGGGGTAATTAACCTAGTTAATTATTTGTTTAAAAACAATAAAGAAGCATGGACTAGTAAGCCTTTTATAAACCAAACGATAGTTGAGGGACCAAAGTTGTTAAAATTGAAACAAGTAATATTAAAACAAAATAATTACACCAAACACACACTTAGGTGTGTGTGTCTGGTCGATGTTTCACAGGGGGGATCCAGGAGCTCCTCAACAAACCCTAACTCTTGCAAATACCAAATTGAAGGATCAAATCTGTTCCAAATCGAAATCCAATCATAGAATAGTGATCTCCACTGTGAAGGGATCATAAGGTATGTAAATTTCATAAGAAATTCGAAATTGATGTTGCATGATTGTGGTATGGATGATATTGAAGTGAAATAGTGTTTAGGAGTAAACCCTAGACAAGTATATATTGAAATCATGCCTAGCTCAAGTAAATTCAGATTTTTGTTGATGCTAAATTCATGTATGAGATGTTTTTAGGGTTTTGATTGCTAAAAAATAGTGTTATGATGTCAAGAACATGTTTTTACTGAAAGCTGAATTCAAACAGCTCCTGATCAGAATTTACAGCCGACTTGTATTGGTTGTAAGATGGAAAAAACCTGACAAAAACATGTGTTTCTTGAGTCTAAAATGTAATTCCAGGAAATAGCTTTAAAACCCCACTGGAATCGCATTTTTCCGACGAAAATTGAGCATTTTATGAATTTTTCCGTATCGAAGGTTCAAGCTGCGTTTTCTGGCAGAATTTGCAGCCCATTACGAATGTCATAACTCAATTTACGAATTTTGTTATGATCTCAAATTTTTACTGTAGATATTTTTAAGCGATTAAAAGAATCCCCAATTAGAATTTCGTCAATCGGATAAACGAGTAATTTTAAATGAATTTTTCCATAAGATGCAGTCAGAAGTGACGAATATTATTGCAGCTTAGTAAATGAATTTTTACGAATTTTTGGTAAAGAGTTAGATCTTGAAATTTTAACAAAAGGCCTAACCCTCCGAGGGGTACGCCACATAAAAAATCATAATTTTTGAAGACTTGTAAACAGGTTAAACAAGTCACCAAAAACAGCCCATTTTCAGTGATATGAAATGCCTAAATGAAATCGCGGTCTACTTGGTTGTGTGTAAAACGTGATTATATTAAGTGTTTGGATGAATGCATAGAAATGTGTAAGGTGGAAGATCATATTAAATTATGGTTAATCTAACCACCTTGTGAACATTGGATAATAGTTTGGCGCGTAACAAGCTAGGTAGAAGCTTGTGGATGAAGCGGGTCAAACGGAGCGAGTATGGAAAGAAAAGCGTGGCATGGATGCAAGGTAAGTGAATCTTACACCCTTTTATCTTAGAATGCGTAATGATTATAAACGTTATGAAAATGATAAGCTAATAATTGAAACGTGATGTTCCGACGTAAATTGAAATGGGTCGGAATAAGCGAAAGTGATGAAAACCATAATGAATGGTAAAAAGGGGTAATATTGGGCATATAGGCCAAATGGGTCGAATGATGGTGACAACGCCATTTGACAATAACGACTAATGTGGTTGTCAAGTCTTATATTGACAGGAGCGATTAGCAAATCGGATAATTGCGTCGCCATAGATTGTGCGATGATTAAAGCGAGGTATAAATCGGGTCTATTTGTTGACCCGGGCCAGGTACGCATATATAGACTTATAGTTAAAAGTGCAATTTTGGTTAAATAATTAGTTAAAGTCCTTCATCGTAAAAGGAGGGACTGAAGTTGACCAAAATGCCCTTGAAGGGTAAATTGGGCAATGACCCTTTGAGGTCGTTTAGGAATATGTATTATAATTAAGTGAGCTTTTTAATAAGCATAAAGGTTTTAAACATAGGCCTTTTTGGGTTAAATGCCTAGAAACGGTTCTTTTCCGTAAAACAACCAACCGAAGAGTAGAATCCGAAAAAAAATTGTTCAAATATACTAAACCCACCACAAGAATAGTTGTGGTGGAATGTAAGTAGATAATACAAATGTGGGAAAAAGGATAGGTGAAAGGAATGAGTGAAATTTAAACTTAAAAGTTCAAATTCTCTAAACGGGTCGAATAATCATAAAAAGGGATTTATAAGCCTTAAGCTTATAAATCTGAATTTGATGTGAACCAAAAGATAAACAGGTCCGTAATTAAATTACGGACGCGTAGGAAAAAGAATCATGCAAAACGGGTAAGTAGAATGAAAGTTATGCCCTTTTAAAGTTCGTTTTTTTACTAAAACCATAGCCGGGCAGATATGCAGCTCCCAGACCTGGAATCGCTGGAAAAGGATCTCCCCCGCGCCACGTGACGGGCAATGTTGTTTCGAGCGCGGCACGCGATAGACGTTGCGACACGCGACACGTTGAGATGAGTCTCGCGCGACACGCGAGAGGCATCAAAGTTGGAAATAATTATTTTGTTGATTATTTGATGCGTAGAACTTGTTTAAACTTATATTTAAGTTATCAAAACTAACTTATATGTTGGTTTTGATCATAGGTGATATCAAGTGTACCCGGATGGCAACCTTCTGGGGTAGCCCAGTTGGCCAGCCTCACCCAGGCCTCTACTTGAGGTCACCGGTTCGATTCCCGGCAATGCCCTTATGGGGTGTTGGGGCTCTTCACCGTGGGTAATCACCGCCAGGCAGCTATGGGGCTAAGCTAGCTTGCGGAGTTGCAATACTCCGGCGGATGGGAGGTCCGTGCAACTACCCCCCCCCCCAAGTGTACCCGGATGGAGATCAAGCGATGACAAAGGACCGAACACACGAAAATGAAGCTTCCGCAAGTTGTTTCGTCGTTATTCTTAAATGATGAATTAATTCACATTGTGTTGTATTATTTTAAATTGTAAAAGTTTTTAATAAACCCGTATTTTTCATTGTAGTTGTAACCGTAATTACATGATTATGGACTTAAATTATACGAAAATCATAAAATAATAGTAAGGGTCTTACAAGTTGGTAATCAGAGCTCAGGGTTGAAGGGTAAGTGTTCGGTTCGAGGCTTGATCGTAAATCCGGTAAGTACAAGTATGTTAATGGTTTAGTATGATTAAAGTGTTGTGAACAACACATAGGGTTATTGTGTAATGCACGTTACCCCAATAAAAACGATAGGTATAGTTAACGAAATCACGTGCGTTGACACGTACAGTAAAAAAGGCCTTGTATTACAATACAACCGTTTATTAATGTTGGAATTACTAACCTTTGTAAATGTTTAGTTGAAGGACACTCGCATATGAAGATGACGAGAGTTGAGAGAATTGTGGATATGTTGGTGGAACGATCCGAGGTATGACGAGCAGAGCATACTCATTAAGGACCTAAATCGCGTGACGATCACGAACAAAGTTAACGGCAAGAGAAGCCCGTAAGGGCAAGCATTACCAGGTGCACGGTTTTAAATTTAATCGCATAAGTAGTAATATGCAACAAACACGTAGGGAAAGACGGTTGCATATATCTAATAAAACCTGAATAGGATATCTATTCAGGATGATGTTTCCAAGAGAAGTTTAATAGAAACATGTGCTATTCACGATGAGGAATAACAAAGAAATAATAGGATTAGTTCATATGGAAACTTAGACGGGGGGTAATTATCCAAGTGGAAAACTCTCAATATAATGCTATTAAGAATAGTAGCGATCACATTAACGAATGTGATTATATAATAGTTCAATAGAAAAGAAAAACATTTTATATGTACAAAAGTAAAACTAGTAAAACTAATGATTGTTGTTTTGCAATTAAATAAAGTTTTACTAAAATGAAATCAGAGATATGAAATAAATAGGGACGTTACTTACATGGGGTGTGATGTGAAAACTACAAAAAGGTCATGTGTATCATGTGTTGATCGCTTACTCTGGCCAAGTAAGTAGTGACATATGATACCATGAACTTCTTGTAGTGGACACATTTACGTCCAATGTAGTAAGGACGGGGTGAATGGGACTAACTTAAATGGTACCCAAATGAGTCAAACAAGTAAGATGTTTGATAGTAAACGTAAACGCAAGTCGGATGACAGGGAGCGTATTACGTTAAAATAATGAGCCCGAAAGAAGGGACACAGATTAAAGTAAATGAAAATACAAACCAACTAATGTGAATGCTAAGGCATAAGGGATAAAGTTTGACTGTCATAAGTGATGAGTGATGAAATTCACACAGACAAGTCAAAGGGGTAGAATAAAAGAATAAAAGACATTACTAAATAAAAGCGATGGATTTCGCTAAGATGATCAAATAAATTAAGATGATGTCTAAAATGTCACACCCCGAATATCAGAGCATTGGCGTGACTGGATTGGTATCTTCATTGCACAGCGGAAGCAAATAAGCTAAGACTTTTAGTATGTGAACGCCCACCAAGTACCCGACTCCAGATGGTTCTCCTATTCCAACTGTGCCATGATTTCTGAGAAGTAACCTGAGAAAGAAACATGCGAAAAATCAACATAAAGCTGAGCGAGTTCATAGTTTGTTTGTAAAAGATTTGAAATAAATCTTTTTGAATAACCGGTTTTTGAAGTATTGTTGAGAAAACGAATTTAAAATCATTTTCTTGTCATGTTATACGGAAACTTTGTATTTGTAACGCATTATGTATGTAAACTCTTGTATTTGTAAAGTTTGTATAACCGTCAATCAAGTATTTCTGTATGTATCGTGTATAAATCAAGTGTTTCTGTATGAATCTTGTATAAATCAAGTATTCTTGTGGTATGAACCAAATAAAGTATTCTTGTGTACGAACTTCGTACAAATAAAGTATTCTTGTGTAGTTAATGGGTTGCAAAGCCATTAACATGTAACACGACATAGGAAGTCACCAAACCATAGGCATTTTTCTAGTTGTCGATTCACGACTGAGACACAAAAGCACTACTCGGTACTAGTTTTCACCAAGAGTGTGGCTGCCCGGACACCCGTTAGATCTAACCTTTTGTTCTGCGGTCTAAGTATGTACACGATTAATGGTGCTTATGGTACCCTATTCGTGACACGATTTCTCGTATCATTCCTTAAAATGCATCATACTTGGTACTAGTTATCACCAAGAGTGCTTCTTGTTTTTGTATCCATCATACCATCTGTAAACATTGTAACATTTGTATCTTGTAAACTCTTGTATTTGTATTTTCCCGTAGTTTAGAAAACTAGAACTCGTGTGTATGCATATTTCGAAAAATACGCTTGTTTGAAAAACCGGTATAAAACATAAGCTTTTCGTAAACCATTTGTGTCAGTTAAAACTTGCTTGTAAAATGGTTTGGGAATATGTAATTCTTGTTTATTGAGACCCTTGTATGCTTGCAAAAAGTGCATGTCTTTCCACCCCGAAAACATTTAGAAAAATGTAAATCCATAAAAGGTGGGGTTATGAACTCACCTGAATATTCCTGTGCAAAGCTAGCTATATGCGACTTCGTGATGTCGTTTCCAAGACTAGACTCGCTAGCGTGTATTCTACAATATTCCTAACACGGAATATCTTATAAGTTTCTAACCAAAAGCGGTAACTAAACTACGTGTTACCGAGCTCTACCGAATCGTTGACCGAACGATTCGACGGTAAATTGTTAACTTAACGAAAACGATTAAGTTATACTTGTTAAGTCTCGCTTATTGTTGGTAAAACTAATAAGTCTTGGAAAGACTTAGTCCTTGAGGGATTTAAAATATATATATATATATTTATATAAAAATATAAAAATATTTTGGTAGAATCCCGTTAGTCGACTTGAGAAGTCGTTGTGTAAAGAGGAATATTCGTATGATACGATATTTGAAATAAATATAAAATCTATATTTATATTTTTTATAAAACGAATTCGAGTCGTGTGATATTTGAAATAAATATATAAACTATATTTATTTTACAAGACGAAATCATGTTGTTCGATACTTGAAATGAATAGATATATAACTATTTTTATAAAATGAAACCACGTCTTTTGATATCTGAAATAAATATATAAATTATATTTATTTTAGAAAAGAGTTCATAGTGTTCGATACTTGAAAGGATTGTCGAGAATAATAAGAGAATTGAAAATATTATACCACCTTTTATTTTATAAAAGGTATGCCAAAAATATAATATCCGAATCGTTGCTTTCGTAAACTGTAAAGTGTTGTTGTATTTGTTTTTATAAAAAGAATTACTTGAATCCGATAGTTCGTTTTATAATAAAACGCGTTTTGTTTTACAGATTTTCTCGAAAAACGGGCAGAGTTTCCTCTGTTTTTGGACGCCCCTGACAACTAAAGTGCCGTTATATATTCAAAATTCAATAAATAAGCAATGATTAATATATAAAATTTTCATAAAAACGACAAGGTATAAGATAACCACTAATTCAATTCGGTTCGAGCTCGTTCACGACATTATTATAAACTTATAATTAACGCAAATAATATTCGTTCTAAATCCTTTACCGAATCTTCGTGTCGAAACATCGGACAGTTTCACTGAGTTGACCGGGTCAACTGAGTTGACTCACTGTGTTGACCTGAGTTGCCCGAGTTGACTCGGTTTGACCGAGTCGACCCGAACCGCACCAAAACCGAATCTGACCGTGTCGGACCCGAACCGAAGCCGCTGTTGACTGTGTTTGACTCCTTTGACCAGCGTTGACCAGTCAACCCGAGACAAATCTGAAAGTGTGAATCGAGGGAACCGAGTCCCGAATACAACCCGAACTCAAAATCTGACTTCGTCTTCGTTGATGGTCGGACCGGAGCTCCGGCACACCCCTACCTTAATCGTCAACTGCCATTTACACTTGTCTCTTTAAAAGATAGAAAAAAAAATTCCAACAGAAAAGAAAGGTGTGGGAGGTGTTTACCGGAAACGGGACTTGTCGGAAAACCAAAACGTCACCGCCACCATGAAAGATCATTGTCATCATCAACAAATCTCGTTCACCACCATCGTCTTCGCTGCTGTCTATTGCCGTGCACCACAGTCAAGCCAACCACCACAGGATCAAAACATGGACCGCCGGTCCGAGACATAGACCGCCGGTTCTCTCTCTCTCTTCGTCTCTCTGCGTAGCACCGTCACTCACCACCACCATCTTGTGGTGGCGGCCATTAACTCGAAAAAAGAAGGGAAGGGGGTGTGTTGTTGTCTGGTTGATACTCGAGCAGGGGGTAGGCCGCTAACCACTGCCGGAAAACATCACGCCGCCGCCCAGGCGGCAGCGCCGCCGTGAACCGCCACCGGTCTCCGCCGATTATGTCGCTAGGGAAGTGAGGATGAGAGGGAGGATGTCTTCTTGTTGATTATGTAGAGGAGATGAGGTGTGTGTGTTGTATGTGTATAAAAATCGAGAGAGAGAGAAGGACAGACTATAAGTCTGTGTTTGTGTGTATTAACTGTGTAGGCCATTTTATAAAGATGTTGAGATCTTGAGAGATTTTGTGTGTTCTATCTTTTGAGACAAAATCTTGTGTAGAGATTTATTAAAGATTTTGTAAGATCTTGATGAGATGACTCAGATTTTGTTAAGATTTTTAAGGAACAGATCTAATTATGTGCTGGTTTAGGCTTGTGGGTTTTGGGCTTGGGCCCAAGGCCCACAAGCCCATCTCGTGTGTAAGTGGCCCGTAATTCCTACGTGATCCGATATCGCAAACCAAACTCCATAAGCATAAAATATTCGTGTAACATCCATATTTGTCGGCGTTGTTAGTATTTCGTACGGCTTCAGTGTGTCACCGTTTAATTTCCAATAGTATCTCCGCAGATCGTCACACGCGCACTGTAGAACCGCATAAGCGTTCCTAAGCTTACTGAGGCCCTAATTAAGTTAATTTGCGTCGTAAACACTATTTAATGTCGTGTAAATCGCCTGTTAATTACGTAATTAAGGGCGTAAATTACCGGTTGTCACATAAAACCATATAAGAATGGTTACTTGACGATGACTTCGGTAAAGATACCCGATGGACGGGTAGGATTGTGGGTGAATGCGTAAACCGAGAGACGGGAACGCGAAAAAGAAAGTCAAAAGACTCAGAATATGAGTCATGACTAAAAGACGGTGAGAATTTGCAAACAGAAATTTTGATAACTGTGTTCAACTTTTTTAGAGTTGAACGGGTCGAATAAAGAACGAAGTTTAACGTTCATAAGTGATAAAACCTCACACGAATAAATCAAACGAGACAAATACAGTATAAGAATTTGGTAGTACAAATAGGCGCAAACCGAATAATAGAAGCGCGAAATATTAATGAACCTATGTGATGGGTCGTAAAGGAATGTAGATAGGAAAAACGCAAAATAGCGAAACAAGAATGTTAAAAACATTAAGATAAAGAACCCGGGTAACGGGTTGTAAAGAAGTACAAGTAAGAACCGGATAATGGTAAGCGTAGGACAAACTGACGTGTAAATGACGTTAGAAGTCATAAAGTCGAAAAGATAATTCGAAGAAAAACAAATGAAGCCTTAGACTACGGTCAAGGTCAAATGAAATCCAAAAAGCAAAAGTAAATGATTCTAAACATAAAAAGGGTACCTTGACACCATAAATATATATACAGTTAAGTAAAGACACAAGTAAAAGATGATCTACGGGATCATCATAACCTAAGGGATTATAAATAGTATTAAAGTTTACGGGACCAAAAGACCTTTGGGTCACAAATAGAAAGAAACGAATTGTAGGGGTCTCACCTTAAAAGGGTAAAAAGGTGAAAATCTAAATAAATAGCCTACGAGGCTAAGTGAAAGAACCTACGGGTCATGTGGGTTAAACGTGGGAATTGGTTATAATTCCCCGCATTAAATAATAACGGAAAGGAATAGATCCTCGGAAGTAACATTCCTAGAAATGAGAGAAAGATGTAAGACAAAAAGGAAACATAAACTAAAAATTTAGTTTTTAGTCAAGAGCAATGTTTTAACAAACATAAGTAGTATGAGGGGAATTAGAAAATCTAAAACACACATAAGACCGGAGACGGCAAAATAGTATAGCCGGATGACGAGTATGAAGTGACAGCGACTAATTAGTCTAGCCGATAAAGCCATTCAAAGTTAGGAAAATGTCATGACAAATATAAAGTGCTTGTTAACATAAGAAAAGCGCGGGATAAACATGTTAACAGACTGATGAGACTAAGTGGTCAAGTGACAACTCGGTCAATAAGGATAATGGATATAAGCTAAAAATAACGGCCCGTGAGGCCTTACACATGAAAGACGTACGCGCCAATATAAATGAAAATGTTAGATCGTAAAGAACGAATGAATGTCTTGAAAATGAAACTAAGTTCGTTTAGTCTAAATTAAAAGAAATACGTAAATAAGGTTTCAGGGACGAAACCTCTTTAAGGGGGGTAGACTTGTAACACCTCGAAAACGAGTTTGGTAATCAAACCCCGTTAATACTAAAAGATGGGTAAAGTACCGTTAGCGGCAAAAGTAACCCGATATATATTAGAATTTAAATAAATAATCCTAATATTAATTAAAAGGCGGATAAGAACTCTCAAGGAATAAATGGGATAAAAGGCCCGAGTTAACGGAACTTAAAATAAACGGGTTAGAACTTCCGGGACTCACTAAGTTAACTAGGGGTAATTAACCTAGTTAATTATTTGTTTAAAAACAATAAAGAAGCATGGACTAGTAAGACTTTTATAAACCAAACGATAGTTGAGGGACCAAAGTTGTTAAAATTGAAACAAGTAATATTAAAACAAAATAATTACACCAAACACACACTTAGGTGTGTGTGTCTGATCGATGTTTCACAGGGGCGATCCAGGAGCTCCTCAACAAACCCTAACTCTTGCAAAATCTACCAAATTGAAGGATCAAATCTGTTCCAAATCGAAATCCAATCATAGAATAGTGATCTCCTCTGTGAAGGGATCATAAGGTATGTAAATTTCATAGAAAATCTCCATCTAAATTTCTGGATGTACATAAGAAATTCGAAATTGATGTTGCTTGATTGTGGTATGGATGATATTGAAGTGAAATAGTGTTTAGGAGTAAACCCTAGACAAGTATATATTGAAATCATGCCTAGCTCAAGTAAATTCAGATTTTTGTTGATGCTAAATTCATGTATGAGATGTTTTTAGGGTTTTGATTGCTAAAAGATAGTGTTATGATGTCAAGAACATGCTTTAACTGAAAGCTGAATTCAAACAGCTCCTGATCAGAATTTACAGCCGACTTGTATTGGCTGTAAGATGGACAAAACCTGACAAAAACATGTGTTTCTTGAGTCTAAAATGTAATTCCAGGAAATATCTTTAAAAACCCACTGGAATCGCATTTTTCCGACAAAAATTGAGCGTTTTATGAATTTTTCCGTATCGAAGGTTCAAGCTGCGTTTTCTGGCAGAATTTGCAGCCCATTACGAATGTCATAACTCAATTTAGGAATTTTGTTATGATCCCAAATTTTTACTGTAGATAGTTTTAAGCGATTAAAGGAATCTCCAATTGGAATTTCGTCAATCGGATAAACGAGTAATTTTAAATGAATTTTTCCATAAGCTATAGTCAGAAGTGACGAATCTGATTACAGCTTAGTAAATGAATTTTTACGAATTTTTGGTAAAGAGTTAGATCTTGAAATTTTAACACAAGGCCTAAACCTCCGAGAGGTACGACACATAAAAAAACATAATTTTTTAAGACTTGTAAACAGGTTAAACAAGTCACCAAAAACAGCCCATTTTCAGTGATATGAAATGCCTAAATGAAATCGCGGTCTACTTGGTTGTGTGTAAAACGTGATTATATTAAGTGTTCGGATGAATGCATAGAAATGTGTAAGGTGGAAGATCATATTAAATTATGGTTAATCTAACCACCTTGTGAACATTGGATAATAGTTTGGCGCGTAACAAGCTAGGTGGAAGCTTGTGGATGAAGCGGGTCAAACGGAGCGAGTATGGAAAGAAAAGCGTGGCATGGATGCAAGGTAAGTGAATCTTACACCCTTTTATCTTAGAATGCGTAATGATTATAAACGTTATGAAAATGATAAGCTAATAATTGAAACGTGATGTTCCGACGTAAATTGAAATGGGTCGGAATAAGCGAAAGTGATGAAAACCATAATGAATGGTAAAAAGGGGTAATATTGGGCATATAGGCCAAACGGGTCGAATGGTGGTGACAACGCCATTTGACAATAGCGACTAATGTGTTTGTCAAGTCTTATATTGACAGGAGCGATTAGCAAATCGGATAATTGCGTCGCCATAGATTGTGCGATGATTAAAGCGAGGTATAAATCGGGTCTATTTGTTGACCCGGGCCAGGTACGCATATATAGACTTATAGTTAAAAGTGCAATTTTGGTTAAATAATTAGTTAAAGTCCTTCGTCGTAAAAGGAGGGACTGAAGTTGACCAAAATGCCCTTGAAGGGTAAATTGGGCAATGACCCTTTGAGGTCGTTTAGGAATATGTATTATAATTAAGTGAGCTTTTTAATAAGCATAAATGTTTTAAACATAGGCCTTTTTGGGTTAAATGCCTAGAAACGGGTCTTTTCTGTAAAATAACCAACCGAAGAGTAGAATCCGAAAAAAATTGTTCAAATATACTAAACCCACCACAAGAATAGTTGTGGTGGAATGTAAGTAGATAATACAAATGTGGGAAAAGGATGGGTGAAAGGAATGAGTGAAATTTAAACTTAAAAGTTCAAATTCTCTAAACGGGTCGAATAATCATAAAAAGGGATTTATAAGCCTTAAGCTTATAAATCTGAATTTGATGTGAACCAGAAGATAAACAGGTCCGTAATTAAATTATGGACACGTAGGAAAAAGAATCACGCAAAACGGGTAAGTTGAATGAAAGTTATACCCTTTTAAAGTTCGTTTTTTTACTAAAACCATAGCTTGGCAGATATGCTGCTCCCAGACCTGGAATCGCTGGAAAAGGATCTCCCCCGCGCCATGCGACGGGCAATGTTGTTTCGGGCGCGACACACGACAGACGTCGCGACACGCGACACGTTGAGATGAGTCTCGCGCGACACGCGAGAGGCATCAAAGTTGGAAATAATTATTTTGTTGATTATTTGATGCGTAGAACTTGTTTAAACTTATATTTAAGTTATCAAAACTAACTTATATGTTGGTTTTGATCATAGGTGATATCAAGTGTACCCGGATGGAGATAAAGCGATGACAAAGGACCGAACACACGAAAATGAAGCTTTCGCAAGTTGTTTCGTCGTTATTCTTAAATGATGAATTAAATCACACTGTGTTGTATTATTTTAAATTGTAAAAGTTTTTAATAAACCCGTGTTTTTCATTGTAATTGTAACCGTAATTACATGATTATGGACTTAAATTATACGAAAATCATAAAATAATAGTAAGGGTCTTACAAGCGCTATACATGTTAAATGGAGGCTCGTATGAAGTTAATGACATGTTTATCACATAAGAATCACCCAAGAATATAAATCAAGCATAACGAACAAGTATTCATGTATTGGATCGTTTTGTGCATTGTATAAAGTATAATGTGTTTGTGATTTTGATATGTTAAACATATTGCACCCAAAAAGTGTAAAACGTAAAATGGGTCAAGTGTACTCACGGTTTTGCAAAGCTTTCCTTTGAATCCCGTGCAGAGTTGTGTAAGTTGAGGATAGAATCACCAAAGTCACCCTACATGGGGGAATTGATGGTGTGTAAGTTAACGGATTTAGAATGAAAGATTCAGATTGGAATTTAAAGTACAAAAGTATACAAGTATGAAAGTATTATCTAATTCTAAGTACTCGTTTTTGACACTATTTTGTATGTGGTTTCATGGGTCCCAAATTTCCCATTAGAATCGTCAACGAGAATCTTAGATCTTAGATATAATAGCCTAAGTTTTAGGATGGTTAATCATAGGTTGATTATGATTACAAATTCAGCCTTGTTTTATATAGATACGTATAATTTATATGGTAATAATATCATCCTAAAACTAAGTCCAATCATAGATATCATGTAGTATCATGTATGTCAAGCATGGAGGTTAAAACCTCTTTATATGATTCACCACTACACGAAACCATCACAAGGATGATTCGGAGGGTCATAAACAACAAGAAAATAAATCTAACTATTGCAAGCTCAAGTGACCAAGTAATCTCTAACCCGGGTGTGCCAACACATCATGAAAAGAATTAACTAAGTGATGGAGGCTAGACGGGGCTAAGTTACTTTGATGCTAGTAAATCACCTGAGTGTTTATACACAAGGCTCACAAATGAAGGAGTGGAACTATTGTTGGAAAGCCCAAGCTTCCATTGTTCACACTTCACAAGTCACAAGTTCATCATATGAAAGATGATGACTTGTGCTTGCTTTCATCACTTGATTATGTCATGTATAAATAGAAATATAAGGAGTTTTGAACTCATAACTTTGATGAAAATCACCTCAACACAAACCCACAACCATAGACTAGGTTGTGAGCTTGGTGGGTATAAGATTCCACCAAGTTTTTGTCAAGAACATGAATATACAAGATTATGAAAACAAAATAGAAAGTTTACACACTTTGGACCTCAAATGTGGTGAGGTTTCACCTTAGATTTCCAAGGTAATCTTGTGAAAACCTTCCTAGAGGTTATCCAAGTGTTTAAGAAGAAAAAATAAGCAAGAAATGGTTGTAGAAGTGAGCTAGAACTCACTTTAAATGTCTTGAACTTTCTGTCCAGATTCTGGAAATTCTAGAGAGATTAGAGAGTGTTTTTGGAGTGATTAAGAGGTTTATAAAGTGGAAAATGAGTGTGGGAGAGGTTGCTTATATAGTTGAGGTATTTGGGTTTGAGTTAGTGTTGTATTAATGAAGATTAGGTGGAAGTTGGACAACAAAAACACAAGATTGACCAATCTATGAGCTGAATAAAACATTATGCGGATCGTAATTATGCGGATCGTAAAGCGTCGCGTGCCGTGAAGGGAGAGACACAACCCCGTCGCATAGCGCGACGGGTGTACTCCGGATGAAACTTTGTTTTGTTGGCAAGTTTGGTCCCTTGTGTTTGATTATTAGCATATATTATAGTATAATTAACATATTTCAAGGTATAATACATATAGTAAAGGGTTATTGGATTTTAATAATCCTAAGTTTCATCTGTTGGCCGATAATAATCCCAACTTTAAAAATTCCTTCTAATAATCCTAACTTGTAAAAGTTTTGCCGCCATTGATCTTTTTCAGACATATAAGAATTTGGTTAACTCAATAGATTCAATTACACCTATAGACTCCTTAATTGATTTAAGTGCACCTATGTTAGAAAATGATCAATGGCGGCCAAACTTTTACAAGTTGGGATTATTGGAGGGAATTTTTAAAGTTTGGATTATTATCGGCCAACAGGTGAAACTTAGGTTTATTAAAATCCAATAACCCTATAATAAACATGTTTTAAGTATGAATGAAGCATGTTAACATAGATGTAACTTAGAATGAAGTATTTGCATGTACAAACGTATGAAATAACGATACGCAAATGTTTATAAGTATAATGAATATGCATCCACGTGAATATGAAGTAAACACACAAGTAAACATGAATAAATAACGTGTAATTCTCATAAGATAATCAGTTTTATTATGATCGAAGCCTTGATTTTACAAAGATTTGAAACGAAGTACGATTACAAAGGAACAAGCTTCCGAAAATAGAAATACAAGACAAGCTTTCTAAATAAGGAAAGTTACGAAAAAGTGAGGTGCTACATTTACACACTTCACAAATGTATATTTAGATGTATGCTACATATTTGAGACGAATATTACAATTTGACGAAAATTCCAAGCTTTATCAAATGAATGTTCTATGCTTAAAACGCTAACTATGTCTATGCTTAAACAAGCTAACTACATGTAGCAAACTCATTATAAATATCATATTTTAATAGAAAAACATTGCCATAACCACATACAATTTTTCGAATATAGATTATATTTGCGTTTTATCAAATTACAACCCATATAGTACATCCCGTTCACAATTTATCACTTTTTTTAATTTTATTATCACACTTGTATTAGAAAAGTTCATATTATTATAAGGGTTATTGGATTTAATAATTCTGTGTTTTGCCTGTTGGCCAATAATAATACCAACTCTAAAAATTCTCTCCAACGATCCCAACTTGTAAAAATTTGGCCCCCATCGATTCTTTTCAAAAAGTAGGTGCACTTAATTCAATTATGGAGGCTACAGGTGCACTTAGTCTATTGAGGAGGCCAAATTCTTATATGTTATAAAAGGATCAATGGGGGCCAAGTTTTTATAAGTTGGGATCGTTGGAGAGAATTTTTAGAGTTGTGATTATTATCGGCCAACAAGGGAAACTTTAGATTATTAAAATCCAATAACCCTTACTATAATTATGTTATAATTAAATTACATTACAATACATATTAAAGCACATCATGGTGCTACAATAGATGCTTGGCCTCCATTTCGCTTTTAATTACAATTAAGGAGGTTAAATGCATATACACGCTTACCACTGTGGCAACATCTTGAAGATTCTAATCATACAAATTTTTAATGTATTACATAGTATTAAAAATACATATAATTAAGAATATTAATACCGATTATTATTGAATATTCAAACAAAATGACATGATATAAACCATAAATTCAAGCCAACAATCAACCAAAACAATATGATACTACCCAAAAATTTTAACAAACATTTAATCAAAAATATCAAATATTGAAAAATTACGCCCTGCTTGCGGTTTTCACATATATAATGTATATATGTGTGTGTGCTCGGGGGAAAAGTGAAAGTGCACTAATTTTAACGTTATTTTACTAATTTCGTGAAAATAACGTTAAAAGAGGAGGATGGTTAATCATGCATCATGTGGTGGCGTTGATAGCCGAAAGACAATGGAGTACATGCACTAATCGGCCTTTGTCTTAATTGTTGAGTGTTATGTGCCTTATTTCCAAGGCTTGATGCAAAACTACTATCGAGCTGGGGGTCTCATTGGAAGCAGCCTCTCTATTCCTACGGTGTAGAGATAAGGTTGTCTACATCTTACCCTCCTCAGACCCTACCTTAGTTGTGCTATTGATAGGATTCAAATATTGAAAAAATGGTGAACGGTTCAAAATCTGACAAAGCTTTTACTACATGTTGGTTCGGTTATGGTGAGTATGAAAACATCAGTAACCATGCATATACACGCTTATCATTGCGGCAACCTCTTGAAGGTTCTAATCATACAAAGTTTTAATGTATTACATAGTATTAAAAATACATATAATCAAGAATATAAATACCGATTGTTATTGATTTTCAAACAAAATGACATGATATAAACCATAAATTCAAGCCAACAATAAGCCAAAACAATATGATACTACCCAAAAATTTTAACAAACATTTAACCAAAAACATCAAATATTGAAAAATGATGAAAAGTTCAAAATCCGACAAAGGTTTTACTACATGTTGGTTCGGTTATGGCGAGTATGAAAAAATCATTAACCATAATCGACCATCTACTTTTGATTTAAAAAAAAAACAATTAACTGACCCAACGCTTTTTGATTTAGTTCGGTTTTTAGTTCACTTTTGTTGGTTAATTCGGTTATGAGTCAGTTAATTCGGTTTTTTTGCAGACCCCTAGTGTAGAATATAACTGTTAAAAAATATAACTGTTAAAAAATATAGTTGTTAAAAAGATAGAAAACAATGAGAATGTTTAGTTTAGTAAATGGTATAAGATTGACATTTAAATCTAAAATACATTAATTTATTTGTTATGAAACTCATATATTTTTGTTCACACGTATCAAATCAAACCATCTTAAAGGCGTATAGTACTGTAATGGTATTTAAATAATATGATACACATTATTAGTATACGTTACAACTAACATGTGGATGTGGTTTAGACAACATTTCAATCCTACAGCCTGTCACTAGCTGTATCCTCTCTCCTTCTTCCCTCACCCACCAACCATGCCCATTATAAGTACAAGCTCGAGGCCTTTCTCCCTTTTAAGGTTTATCGATTATCCAATCTTCTTCTACTGTGCGCAAGAATAGAGTGGTGCATACACTTGCTTTATCAACCTTTGCACATAGAAAAGCTTTTTCTTTGCTAAACAAGGTATATAAGTGTTTATATAAGTACATACCTATTTTGGTATACTTTCTTAATTTTTTTAAATCTCTTGATCGATATGGCGCAGGTTCACTATTTTATTTATTACTTCTTGAAAAGTTTGCTACTTTTAAAAATTGTTTCTAGATTTGATCGCTTAGCATTATTGTTACCTCTCTTTATGTGTTTGTGTTTGATTCAACCTTTCAGGTGATCTTCTTAATTCCGAAGTGAATCGATAATTAAGGTCATAATGGTTGTTTATTTACATAGGTAATTATCGAACACAACTATATACCATTAGTTCTTGATTCTATCTTATGTGTTCATGAATATCTTGTTTGTAGATCGCTATGTAATAGTATTTTTCTATCCGTTTTGATTCATGTCGAGTCGTATGACATTTTAACGGGTATTTCAATGTATTTTGATAAATAAAATAACTTTTTTTATGAAAATGTCTTTTGTGAAACATATATATATATACATATATATATATATATATATATATATATGTGTGTGTGTGTGTGTGTGTGTGTGTGTGCGCGCGCGTGGAAGAAGTGATTAAAAATAATAACCATTAAGCTATATTTTGGGAATCCAGCAATAGAAATGTAAGGGTAAAAAACCAAAATCGTCCCTGAGCTTTGGTTATATTTGTTTGTTCCAACCAAAAGGACAAAAATGTCCTTAACCTTAACAGAAAAAATAACTGAGTTAGTGATTTGGATGGAAATGGTAATAAAACGTAAACTTGAAAGATCTAAATGCACAAATCATTTTGGATGAAACAAACAAATATGACTAAACCTTAGGGAGGATTTTGGCGTTTTACTCGTGGGAAAATAAAAGGTAAGCATTTATGTAAAAACTTAAACTTTTGATATTCATTCAAATGAGTTTAACAATTAGTACCTAAGTTTTTATTTATTTACTAGGGAAAAAGCCCGTGCGATGCACGACATGCATAATAGCTATTGTTTGTTCGTGGTAAGATGTCTGACACGGCCGGTGCATAACATGTAAGACAATATGCCTACAAAGGGGAGTGATTAAAGTTTATTAAACCATGGGCCATAAGTTGTTTCCTTGGCAAAACTTGCCGGCCAAAAAGAAGTGAAAAAAGATGTCTTCCAAGGGAAAAAAAACATGAAACAGAAAAAGGGAAAACGGATAAACTCTCGCACGCCTTCCTATCTTATTGGATAACGTCATCCCCAATCCCATCACCAGCCAACTGACTGCAGTGAAATAACGAAAAGAAAACTATTAAAAATGGTATACTATGTTTACGTATATATGCATCGAAAAGTAGTACAGGTTTTCATTACTAACACTAAGTGCAGACGGCATACCTTTCATGTGGGTCACTGTCAACTGTTTCTTCTGAATCCGAATCTGCATAAGCAGGCCTGCGAAGGAAAAGCATGAAACATTTATGTAGACGGTTATCTAAAAATAAATATGCACAATTACATTGTTTATGGAAATCAATCAATTACAGTTGAAAGTTTTTTTGTTGCCTTTCCATTTATAACGATACCAAGTTTATTTTTTTCAAAAGCCAACTTCTCCCCTTATATGTCTTTACACATTCGAAGTGATGCGTTACCAAGTTTTTTTATTCCTATTTTTTTTAATGTAGAGTAATGCACTTTTATATTTATGAACTCAAGTTTCCGACTGTTGTAGCCTCCTAATTTTAAAATAGAGTAAACATATACCAGGTATGTAAATAACATTTCAGATCGAGTAGAAAGGTAAATAGCACATCTTTAATTAAAATGGTTTATTAAACATGGCACGAATAAAGTGTAAGCCGATATATACCTTACGATCGCTTCAACGCGCTTAACTGGTGTCGGTATGGGTAGCACCCCCTTGTCTTTAGCTGGGATCGATGGAGGTGTGGAAGAACCAAAGGGCTTACAACCATCCCCATCTAGCAGGACATTCTTGCAGTTGTGGCAGAGTATCTTTTATTTCCACAAAAAAAAAATTAATATCATCTAACCTCATCTTCTGTAGCACAATTGATTTTATCAAAGAGAGCATGTGATGGGGTAAAATCTATCACATGTGCTTAATAATTCTGAATTTTCTCACAATTGCAGTTGAGGGCTTTCCTCTATGACATCAACAACAATTGCAGCATTATATAGATACAATCATTACACTCTTGTCTCAAAATAGCAAACCATATTTTACCAGGCACAAAGAAACCATTTTTTCCTAGGCACAAGGCTTTTCCCAAGCCACCTGGTTTAATATCTAAAAAATAAAATTAGATAAATATAAAAATACAAAGATTACTAACTTATAAAAGAAAAGATAAAAAATACAAATCAAGTCATAAATTTCCATAGTCTATCCATGTGTGCCATTGGCCATTAATCTTAAGCTTAATCCACTTTTGCTAGAAGAACACAACATGAGTGTACATGCTCACAGGCAACCTCATACGCCTCACGGTCATGGGAAAACATTTCAGCATACTTTCAGTATACTATATTAGTAACAAAATATTAAGCTCGAGCCAAGATACAACAAACGATCAATGTTTAAGTTGCATATGGGAATATTATAGGAAACGTTCAACATTAAGCAACTATGGTCGATTTTTATATAACTTACTTGCAGTGAAAATTTTGCCTTATAGTTATTTGGATGCGGTGATTAATCAACAACCCAACAAAAGTGGCAGTTACCTCTTCAAGATCTGCTGGTCAATCTGGTTATCTTTAGTCTTTTATCCAGGATTGTTTTGTTTATCGGGTCAAATCCGTTGATAAAACAAAACCCTCCGTCGTGCAACAATAATAGAAAACCCAATTAAAGTAACTCTTAATCAGCATCTATCCTATATCGACAAAAAAATATGCAAGTCAAGAATGCGCAAAGCACATATGATTAGCCATTTGCAAAAACATCTCATATTTGGCCAATTTGATATAAAGCATATACCAAACATGTCCATTTAAACAATTAATTAATGAAGTATATACATAATTGGAGGCTTTTAGCATAAATATACCTGAATTTTCATGAACCTATCAATCGTGTCAGCTTGTCTTGGAAATTCCCGTTTAAGTTCATCTTTACGAATAATAAGCAATATGAAGCATGATCATCGACAAATTCTTATATTCGTAAAACAAATGATTAAAATAGGAGTGAGTACCTAAACTTGCGAATCGAGTGATGATCGGCTATTACTCTGGCTCTACACCCTTACACTATACTTCCCAAGGCAGCTTACCTGTTTCCTGAACAAAAAAAATAGCATTCCATCACAAATTCTAATCAGAAAGAAAACTATAGATGCACGCATATGGGTTGTTGAAACAAAACACACTGAAGCAAAATAATGCACCCAAAAAGGTTGCCGGCGAGAGACGCTATAAAACATTTATTAAAATGTTTAATTAATAAACAAATTACAGAGCCACAATGAACATGAAAAATATAAACATTCACCTTAAAAGCATTAGGGATAGTGGATTTCATGCGATCTAGGATAAATTCACATGGCTACTACCCCCACAATTGTAATTCCTCCAAACAACAAATCAGCATTGCTCTGCAAACTATATAAAAAAAAAAACCTCAGACTTTTCTTTCTTTATCGCCACATAATTAGAAAAAAAAAATCATACCTATTGAAATTCATCTCCACTCAACCATGAGCCCAAAAAAACACTCAAATATAAGAACATTAACCTAAAGATAACTGAAATTAGAAAGCTTGTTCGTACCTGTTGGAGCCCTAATCTCTGACGAAACCGTCGCTTGGGTTGTGGAGCCCTAATCTCGCCGACTTCGATTTGGGGAAGATCGAGGGTGAGGCAACGTTGGTTTGAGCCAGCACGTGTGGAGTAGCGGTGTGGTTGCCGGCAGAGCGCTGGTGATTAGTGGTATTAAGTGGAGGAGTGGTGTCGATGGCCTAAATATGGATGCAGTATGAGCGATGGATGACACGTGTTGGTACTGTTTCTAACATCCTACGCAAAATGTATATATAGAATAATTTCATGGCGTCGGTAGCCTGTGACGCCAGGACCAGAGGCGATGGTGAGTCTGGTTGGACGGTGGTGACAGCGGCGGCAACGGTGACAATCGATTTGTATTTGTGGAGCCACAGTGGGTGGGTGTTGTGGCTTGCGGAGACAATTGAACGATTGTATAAGAACCGATTAATAGCTTGAACATCTAATTTTCATCATAAATCCTCAATAACTATCAAAGTCGGTTTAGAATTTGGACAGTTTGTGTTCTAGAAGATTACATTAATAATATTCATGAAAAAAAATCAATTAATAATGTGCCAAAATCACTAAAATACCCTTAAAGTGTCTTAAATTTTTGAACAATTGGCAACTTTACCCCCTCTAAAATGGCTTGACTCTTTTGTACATGTTGCTTGAAGATGTGTACGTATAGCAAAATTACTAAAAGGGTAGAAAACCCAGTTCTCTTAATCTATATATATATATAAACATGATAAATAAGGGCTTACTTGGCATGTTATGAGGGCTTCAAAGATGAGGTGTCAGCTTGTGGTTCAATCTCACAAGGTTTTTAGGCGGGAAAACATATGAGCAAAATGGGAGGCGGGATCCGTTTCTAAACTGGGTCGGAATTCGGATTCGGGTCAAAATAAATGGATCGTATATATGGTCTTTTCCAAACAATATTACTTTACAACCTCACTTTTCTAAACCCTAGCCTCCCTCTCATTCATCGGTGTACTGGATCCATCATCGTCTTCTCCAAAGGATTCACCAAACAGGTAAAAGTTCTTTAAATATAGATTCATGTTTGATAATGTCGATTCCTATTTGATGTTCTCTGTCATATGTTCATCTTTTAATTTATTTATTTTTTCAGTTTATTCATCCCGATTTCACCGATTTCTTCACCTAGGGCTTCACCTAGAGCCGAACTATCCTTTGCCTGTAATTCTTTGGTTGGAAGGTGCACGCGCCGGCGATATAGTTCACCGTGATGATAAAGCCCCTACTAGACCTGGATGTGACAATAATTTCGTTCTGGTAATTGTTAATTTGATCATTTTTACTCGATATGTTGTTCCGAAGTTCAGACCTCGGTTTAGGGTTTTTAGGTTTTTGTGATATTATGATTTGTAGGTTTTTACTCGATATGTTGAAAGTTAATGAATAATTACAATTTGTAGGTTTTTAGGTTTTTGTGATATTATGATTCTGATTTGGGGCTTTCATTCTATGTCCTTTTACCTAATTGTGGGTGATGTTGAGGTGGTTCCAGTTATGGTCTAACACAATCAAAATGGTTTTATTTTTTCTTGCTTATTCTTTATAAAATGGAGAAATTGTTATTGTTTGTTTGTTGACACTTGGTCTCTGATGTTAAGCCTTGGCTTACGTGAGCTTGATGGGTAAGAAGATGTCACACTTTATCATGTTTACTCCATGTATGGCTAAAGGGATAATTCAGTTTAATTTATCACTAACAGGTCCGTCAAATGTGTTAATTTTATTTAATATAGCTCAAACTTAAACGGGTCAAACAGGCGAAAGTCACCAAAAATGCATATAACCTCCAGATTTGTTTTATTTCAAAATAAATTACTATATTGATGTTTACTTTTTGATCATATCTAATACTGAACTTTTTTTTTTATGAAAATCAAGAAAAACAAGTTTCTGGGCCAGTCGTACCCATTTTGACACGCACAGGTAAAAAGTAATCAATTTTTTATATATCCCAGTTGATTTTTTGATATTTCACTATGATATGATTGGTTTAATTTGCCCTTTGGTTAGAATATTGTAACAATTTTGGATAGGTTGTTTTAGGTTACTGTTTGCTTTAGGTTAATCAAATATTAAAAAAATATTTTTTAATTATTTTAATTTTGTTATTTTTTTAATGATGTAGGGGGGGCATTGTTGGAGGTAAAAAAGTCATTTAGGGATGTGAATAATGTGCTCTATGACTGGACTGATTCGCCTTCTTCAGACTACTGTATGTGGAGAGGTGTTTCTTGTGATAATGTCACCTTCAATGTAGCTGCACTGTGAGTGTATAGTTATCCAAAATAAAGTGTTTATAAAAAGATTGACTTTTTCAGTCAAAATGTTGACTTTTTTAAGCCACTTTTTAGTAATATTTCAGGTTTGAATCTTGATGGGGAACTGTCACCAAGTATTGGTGAGCTCAAAGGTGTACTCTCCATGTAAGTTTAAATTTTTTGAAAAAAATATGAAATTGGTAAAAACAGTTTTAATCTGATTTATACGTGGAAATAGATTATCTGGTTAAATCCCATATGAGATTGGTGATTGTAGTAACCTCAAAAACTTGTAAGTCCTCATTTACTAACTCAGATTTGTTTTGTATTTCGACACGTTTTATCGCGCTGAGAGTATGATTAACTTGTGTTATACTAGGGATCTATCATTTAACATGTTAACGAAGACATTCCATTTTTGATATCTAAGTTAAAACAGCTCGAGCTCTTGTAAGTTTAACGTCTAATTTGTACTCTTTCATTGTAGCATTAATATTTACTGTTTAAACATTGGTCACAATTAATGACCCTGTTCCTGTTTGTGTGTACAGAATCTTGAAAAACAACCAATTAATTGGTCCTATCCCTTCTACCTTGTCACAGATTCCCAATTTGAAAATTTTGTAAGCATTAAACCTTCATTTCTTTTTAGAAATTCACTAAAATGCATAACAAATCTTAAATTAATTCATAAAAACTATGGTTATCCCAGTGACTTAGCACAAAATCAGCTAAGCGGCGAAATCCCGAGGCTTAAATACTGGAATGAAGTGTTACAGTATCTGTAAGTTTCTAAAGCTCAATACTACTATATTGTTAAATGTTAATTATTATGCATTTTGACCAAATATATATGATCTCGTAAATTAGAGGATTGAGGAGCAACAATTTGGTAGGAGAGCTCTCACTCGATATCTGTCAGTTAACGGGCCTGTGGTATTTGTAAGTAGTCTTTTTTTGTCATATCGGGTTACAATTGTATATACTTTTTGTTTATATATGTTCTTTTTTTTACAGTGATGTGAGGAACTATTGTTTAAGTGGCACGATTCCCTCAAACATTGGTAATTACACCGGCTTCCAGGTTTTGTACGTACCCAACTCGATTACTCGAGAGGATTAAACTTACAACAATCTCGAGCATGGTTTGTTTTTTGTTGTGATTAAGGTTGTGTTCATCATGTTAGGGACTTGTCATATAACTGATTGACCGGAGAGATACCATTCAATATCGGGTTCCTACAAGTAGCCACATTGTGAGCCTATAGCTTTGACTACTTTTCAAAGTATCATAAACCACATGCATTATGCATACTAATAAATAACAATCGCTTATTTTAGATCATTGCAAGGGAACCAGCTATCGGAGGAAATCCCGTCAGTGATTGGACTCATGCAGGCGCTTGCGGTTTTGTAAGCGATTCTATACTATTTTTGGTATTCACAACATGAAATTTATGTTTTTAGTTTTTACTAATGTCGTTGGTATTGTAGGGACTTGCGTTGCAATAATCTAAGAGGGCAAACTCCTCCGATCATCGGAAACTTGACGTACACCGAGAAATTGTAAGAAACAACATTGCGGGTCCTATTCCGATTGAGCTGTCTCGGATTGGTAACTTGGATACATTGTAAGTTGTTCTAAACCGTTGATGACTTTAACGTGATCGAACTTTCGGTCTTTTGGTTGTGATAACTGTTTGTTTGTTTTATTTAAATAGGGATCTTTCAAACAACAAAATTAGTGGCCCGATCCCTTTACCCCTTGGTGATTTGGAACATCTTTTGAAATTGTAAGTTAACTTTCAATAACTAACCTTATATATGTCATCATTATTGCTTAATCACATATTTTTGTTTTGTTGTAAAACAATAGGAATCTGAGTCGGAATAAGTTCACCGGGTATCTACCAGCCAAGTTTGGAAACTTAAGAAGTGTCATGGACATGTAAGTGATCATACGTCCATTCATACGCTTCATTCGGTTTGAAAATGTAAAAAATAATAATTAAAAAAAAACTTCTTTTTGCAAAGATCTTTCTTACAATCATCTCTTGGGTGTACTGCTCTAGGAGCTCGGTCAACTTCAGAATTTGTTGACGTTGTATGTTCCCACATGACTTGTATTTTACAATCTCGTGAAACGCTGCAAAATTACATTTGTTCTTTGATTAATGCATTGCAGAAAGTTAGAAAGTAATAACGTTAAAAGTGTTATTTATATACTTTTATTTGTTGTAAATTGAATTTTCCTACCCGGAAAATGACATTTGTTCTTTGATTAATGCATTGCAGAAAGTTAGAAAGTAAATTATGGCCCTGTATCCCTTTGATTTGCAAAGGTCACAACAAATTAAATCATTTTCAAGTTTCAGATGAATTCTTGAGATCAATTTCAAATTTTAGATGAACTTTTGAGATGTTCTAACAAAATAATTGACAACTGGAGTAGGTTTCAGTTCTTTAATTAAATGTTGGTTTCAGTTCTGTAATTAAATGTTGATTGGGGCGTTAGTTTTTGTTTAAAATATATCACTTATTCATTCATTTTTGTCTATATCACGTTTAAGATGTTCATATAACATTGGTAATGTGTTATGTGGGTGTCATATGGTTGCTACTTATTCTGTTGGTTCTATGTGTACATATTATAATTGAAAAGGGGCCAAAATGCAATATCTCAGGGACCGCGATCATTTTGGTGTATTGTCTAAGGGGCTCAAGAATGAAGGTACATTCGCCTTTGCTTCATTTTTTGTATATATCAATGTTTTAAAATCCGGTTTTTATACTGTACCGGATTTGGCTCAAAACGGTTCAACCGGGTGTATTGGATGGTTCAACCGCGTGTACCGGACGGTTTAAACGGTTCTACCGGATGGTTGAACCGGTACAACCGGCCGGTTTGAACCGGTTTTTCAAACATTGGTATATATAAACAAAGTGTTGTAATACTTTTATCAATAACAAATGTTATAATGTTGGGCTTAAATTAGTAAGATATACTTGATGGTATTAACTGAGGATCATGTAAAGTATACATACAAAGTAAAAAAAAAAACATTTAAGGAATTACAACAATGTATCAACTATCAAGTGTGATGGATTATAGGTTGGAGAAATGTGTTGACTTCACCCAAAACTTGCACCTGTGTTGTACATTGTTGACTCTTGTGATGCTTGGTTCCATTTATGAACTTCTCTTATCGTACGTTGACCTAATGTAGGATATAATAGTAATACCCAATTTGGCATGTCCTGTATACAACCTTTATGTTTGATGATTGTTGCTTCCGTGAATCACATCAATTGCTTCCAAAATAAAAACGGAAAGTCCGAATATAGGGAAAAAGAATTACCAAAATTAGCACAGGCTTTGGTCTTTAGAGAGTAAACTGCAAACCTGTTACGACGGACAGAAAAATTAGTTCGTTTATATTTTTATATAGCGTATGTATTATAACATACCTCAAAGACTATACACCATGTATGAATGAAAAAACTTAATTATATACTTTGATATAGGCTTTCTATGCTCTTTCATGTAACGTTTCTTCCATGTGTAGATAGAATTTATTAATAATTTATGACATGTATTATGCATGCCATTGTCATGGGTTAATATTAACTCTATTAATTGTTTAGTACTTCTGTATACTGCAAAGTGGTTACCATTATTTTTCATTAATTATAATATTCACTATTTTTGTTTTCTTGATTTATTTTATTTTATATGGTGTTGGACAACAATAGTTATTAAAGTGCTTTGATTGAAACTATGGTAGTATTTTTTCAGATGGTTGTGTCGTCTTTAGGCGGCGTAGACGAACTACGGACGCCAGACAATGGCGATTAGCGATGGTAGTTGCTCGGTTAGTTCACTCTGTACTGTTTACGGGGCTGTTTGGGATGAAGGAAATAGTGGGCGTGAGTGGGTCAGTTAGTCAAGGTTGGTCAAACTTGGCAAGATGGTATGTGTCTTTATTTTATTATGGGCTGATACAAGTTTGTGATGAATGGCTTTGCTTCATTTTTGACACTTAATAATGTTTGAAAACATGTCTTTTAATTTATTTAATGACATAACTAGATTACAAATTGATTTTTTCTGCTCGGGAAGTTCTCGGGTTATAAAGATTCACAACTACATGGTATATTTTTATTAATTAATATATATAGATGTATATTTATTTTTTAGATATAAAGATTCACAACCCGGGAGTATTCCCGGGTGATAACCTAGTAAAGGTATATAGATAGATATAATATTATTTTAATCAATATTATTTTAAGTATTGCATTTAAAACTTCATAAATGTTGATTTTAAAATAGAACAATAATTTACGGTATAAACACATGCGCAATGAATGTGGAGGTCAATATTACCATTCTATCAAATGCCAATTAAAAGACTATGTAACTGAAAACTCTTAAATTATGCAAGGATTCATGTATTTATTTTTGTGTAAATTCATATACGTTTTTTTTAATATTTACTTAACAAAAACTCATGATATTAGTTATGTTTATAATTCTAATTTCTCCTTTAATTCCATTAATTTAGAGTTAATGGAAGGAGATGAAGAGTTGTTCTTAAAATTCCTTTAATTCTATTCTTTAATTCCATTAATTCAGTTACGTTTATCTTTAATTTTATTTTAAGCCTAATTTGTTAGAATTATAATATTAATTTTATTAACTAAATTTCTAAGTATTTATTTTAATCAATATTATTTTAAGTATTGCATTTAAAACTTCATAAATGTTGGTTTTAAAATAGAACATGCAACTAAATTTTAGATTATATATAGATTTTTGTATTGCAATTTATTGTTTTGGTTTATAGTAATAAATATTTGAAATAAAACATGTGTTTTTTCTAACAACATAATATTTGTTATTTGTTTGTGTTTTATTTTTCTTATATGTATTATTTTTTGTGTTCTTTGTATTTATTTTCCTTAAAATATTACGTAAAGTACACCATTTCCTTAATGAAATACAATATAAATTAATAGATTTAAGCAAATTGTTCAACAAGTTTTAATTATTGTCGTTTGGTTTGGATAATTATGGGACTTGTTATTCAGGAATGATATTTTAGTTAGAAACTGGATTATCGTAGTTTGGGACTAGATATCGTGGGTTGGGACACTTGTAGCTTGGGACTTGATTATCGTGTTTTTTATTGTGTTCTCAATCTTTGTCCGTGGATCTTCTTTACCCAGATTTGGCCCAGAAAATAGTCCTTCGTTGGAATTGGTGGTCTCGGAAAAAAGAATGTGCATATATATATGGTATATTCTTATTCTTTTTCAATAATTCATTCATTCATTGGAGCTTCTTGCAATTATTTTATATTGGTATTGTTTTTTATTAGTTTAAATTTTGATTTATCTCTTTTTCATTGGAGCTCCAAGCATTTCCTTTGAGTTGTGATTCTATCACTTTTCTTCGGAAGTGGGAATTTGAGGCGATTGTCACTTGGGCATGAATTTCATTGTATTTATGCATTAGTAATATGTTATATATTAACATGTGGATGAATTCATATGTGTGATAGGGTGCCTACCAATTATACATTGATACCATGCTTCAATAGTTAGTTCTGGAGGAATTATTTTATGGTTATTTATAATTGTCCTCTGTTCATGTACAACAATGAGCTACTACCATAATGTACAATTCATATTAACACATCGACATAAATGATTAGTGATAGTTATAATTTTAGTTTGGCTTTATGTTACGGGGGATTCATTACAAAAGACACAAATGAAAAGAAATCATCGTTTAATCCTAAGCCGTATTTCTGAATATTCAACAACATTTTTAATTAACTTAATACTGTGAACTCAGTCATCATTGATGCAGATTATCATGTATCTGTTTTTCATTAAAATAATAAATTTATTATTATTTTGTGTTTCATTTTACTAATTTTCTTGGCTTATTTAGGATTTGGCAGGTCTAGCACATTCATTCCATGCCCTGCAGCCTGCAAAAGTTCATGAATTCAGGTACGTGCAACTTGCAACTAAAAGGAATACATATTGTTCACAAATTTAACACTTCACTTTTGCATACACATGTGTATACTTATCAAGCAAATTAGTGTTCTAGTGTCGATCCTTTATTGTTTGAGCATGATGTTTGTTCTTCAGCTTTGCATGGCTTGAGTTAGTTACTCTCAAAGATTTCATGCCAAAACTGCTCAATCAAAATAACCATGAAGGATGGCCATATATTAAGTCTCTTGTCATAAGCGTGTTGTAGTTCATGGAACCTCTTTTGAGGAGTGGCGAACTTACAGAGCCGGTTTGTATCTTAACTATGGTTAGTAAATATTAAGAGCTCAACTATGGTTTAAGGGTTGAGTTAAGGATGTGAATGGGTGAGACCACAATAGTTTAATTTATTAATAAAAAAGACAGTGTTGAAAAGACCAAAATACCCTCGTATGCTTTGCATGTGAGGGGTGTTAACAAAAAAAACAATCAGAGTTAGTATGAATAGTTAACCCATGTATCAAAACATGAACATAAAGGTTGTTTTTGGCGGGTTTAAAGCGAAAGGTGTGGTCTGCAGTTTAGATGAAACATAAAGGTTGTTTTGTGCAATTTTGTCTTTAATTAATCACTTGTTATTGCTTTGTTTGATTGAAAAAAGACAAAATTGCAAAAAACAACCTTTATGTTTGCCTAAACTGCACTTTATACCTTTCACTATGAAATCGGCAAAAACCAACCTTTATGTACATGTTTTATTAAACCCTATAACCTTTAGCACTAACCACGTCAAAAAATTCAGTTAAATGGACTTACATGCCTTGCACGTGAGGGCACTTAAGTCTTTTATTTTTAAATTAAAACAACACTTTTTTTTATTAATAAAAACCCACCTGCACCCCCACCCTCACCCTTCCTTCTCTCTCCCTTTATCTCTCTCTCTCTCTCTATTTCTCTGCTTAAAGAAAACCACTTCCACATCCACGCATGGACAACACCACCTCCAACCACCGGTTCTCTGCTTAACGTTCCAGCCGTGACGGAGAACCATCGCCGATGAACACTCTACTGACTAGACTACCGTTGTACTGTGCAACATTATCTTCTCCGGCTCCGATTTCTTTATTTCGAAAAAAGTAATTTTAGATCATTGAATTGTAATGTATTCATAGTGGCATAAACGGCGTCGATCTGTGCTTCAAAAAATGATTCGTAATCGATTCCAGGTTTTTTTGCGGGCAACAACCCCATATATAAAATGTTTCAAGAGTAAACCTCATGTAAATACACTCTTTTAACGTTACATATTTCTAAAAAATTCAGTTTATTTATGCTACTGAAAATTTTCATTTTGAGTCTACTCTTTGCCTAAAGGAATGCATTTATTCCATAAGTGATCGTTCTTTATACATCTAATTAACATGGTCTGTTTTTTTTTTTTTCATCAGAGCTACCCACCTCTGTTGGATGTGGGGATGGTCATGTGCACCCCTATGTAGGAAGCTTGATTGCAGCCAACGCGGTTCCTGGTCCCATCACCACTGAACCACCGACTACTAGTTCAACCTCTGTGGTGTGTAATGGTTGGGTGTCATTCAAGAAACGAAATGCACCGCATCGTTCCGCTACCTCATGCCGAGTAGATCCGAGAGTGGCGGTAAGTGGGCTGTCACGGTGTTAGAAGCGGGCTCAGAAGGTGATGGCGGGGAACATGGCGGCGACACCAAACTTGTGCTCCAATCATGGAAGAAGGAAACGGTGGACTCAAATCTCATCTTCAAACATGAAATGCATACTCAGATCTGTCTGTCTGTATAGATGTATAATGGAAAATGATAGAGTGGGGAATTTACTAATTTGTCCACGTGTGATAAAGATGTTTATCATCCGTTAGGAGAAAAATGGAAATTGATTTTTTGTTTGTTTTAATTAAAAAAACTAATATTTAAAGGAGTCATTAAATTGACCAAAACGCCCTCACATGCTTTGCATGTGAGGTGACTTAACCAAGAATTTTAATGATGTTAGTGTTAAAGGTTGACTCTTATATCAAAATATGAACATAAAGGTTGGTTTTTGCCGATTTCATAGTGAAAGGTATAAAGTGCAGTTTGAGGCAAACATAAAGGTTGATTTGTGCAATTTTGTCTTGAAAAAATGAAGTCAGAAAGACTGATGAAGAAGGAGAGGCAAGTGGCCGGTGGCACTTCCACCGTAGGAAGGGAAGAACAAGCATTAACCACAACAACAAAACCAACAAAGGTTCTCCTCCCATTACCTATGTATAGTTGCGCGTTGGAATATAATGTTTTCTAGATGAAAAATAAAAGTTTTTTTTTTGTGTGTGTGTGGGTGGGGGGGGGGGGGGTGGGGGGGGTTGTATTGGTTTACGAGAACAGGTCAATCTGGATAATTACTGTGCGTGAAACGCTTTTTGTTACAAAAAGTACTCAAATTTATAGTATAAACATGTAGGGTTCGAGATATGAATACGGAGATTCTTTTCCTTTGGTAGTAGTTAACTTCGCTTTCACAATATAGGTTGCTGATCAAGTATTCGTCATCAAATATTTGGGGTGCTCATTGGTGGCTGCTCCAGGGAGACCAAATATAAGAAGACACTTATAAAGCAAATCAAGTCTCATGACTTAAGAGTATATGTTGAGCTAAGTACATCAAATGAAAAACAAAAAACAAGGACACACCGAAGTACAATTGTTTGTTTGGTAAGTTCAAAAAGTGCTGCCTTTGAATATTAGCAACTTAATTTTAATGTGCATTAACATGTACAAATTTTCATTCTGTTTGAGATTTGAAATACATTCTCTCTCATTTAGTTTTAGCTAAACTTAAATTGATCATGCCTTTTGCACTTTTTTCTATAGAGGCTTCCTCTTAAGCTATATTTTGGTCACCGTTTTTTTCTTTAAAATAATTAAACTCGTCATTGTCAAAAGATATAGGTTGTGATATAAATGTTGCGGTCAACAACTGTTTGTAGCTTAAGCTATCAAAAGGCCAAAAGCCCTGCATGATATATGAAGTTGAAGTTGACCTATGAAGCTATTGTCAAGTGGGAGTCTATTGGTGCATATTATGTGACAAAAACTTAATAGAAATTGTCTTTGGATATATTGTAACGGGCTTAACATTGTGTTTATATGGTTAGTGAGTTCAGAAACGAATTGGGCTTGAGATAGACTTAGCCCATGTCGTGTGATGTATAAACTCATGTTACATGTTGAGTTAGGTTAGCAATTCCGAAGTTTAGTGAGAGAGATAGAAATCGCAGAGCTTTAGAGAGAGACGAGATAGAGAGGAGTGGTGATATTGAATTGATTGTATACATAATGTTGGATAGTCAATAAAATACCGGTTTAGAGTGATTCGTTTTTTTGCAAGTTCTACTCGTTTTCTATGTTTTATCTAATCAAGAGGGATCCGTAATCTTGATTAGATTATCAATCTTGTCAAGATCCACGTGTGGTATGGACCTACAATAAAACAAACTCATCATTGTTAAAAGACATAGGTTGCTGTATTAGTACCAATTCTTAGTTGTTTTTCCTTGCATATTAATATTTAAACAAGCTAATTAAACAATACTTACTACAACTAGTGAGTGCATTCATGACCATGTATTTCAACTTAAATTATATATTTCTTGAGTGCTTATGCTATTTTACAATTATTGCAGCCGACAAGAATTTGATCGGTAACTATTCGTTTTTGTTATGATACTAACACTCGTTATAGCAACAGAAAGAGGAATAATAAATATATAAACCATGATATGAATAAAAGAATATCAACATATGATTTACATCGACTGAAAACAATTTTTAGGGTGCTACTATACACACCCCCCCCTATTACTTTCTACACCCCCCTCCTCTCACATACTTACAGGTGGGGCCTGCGTGGGACCGACAGTTTTCCTCTCACAAGGGGGGGGGGGGGGGTGTAGAAAGTAATAGGGGGGGGGGGTGCGTATAGAATGAGCCTAAAATATATATTGATAATGATAATGTTAATAATACCATCTACACTCATTTATTTAACTTTTCTTTTTCTGACATTTATGTAATTTACTCAAATTTTCTATGGCATTTGTAAACTTTTATTTTTGGGAAAATTACCAAAATGTTGGTTGACCAAGGGTGTTTTCAAATTTGTCACCCTTCTGCGTCCTTGGAAGGACTACTCAGCCTCGGAAGCGTCCGCCTTTCACGTGAAGCGTCCGCCAGTCATGTTGAAGCGTCCGTTTCCTTTCAAGCGACACGTGTTCGATGTTGAAGCGTCCGCCAAAGACACAGTTGCTAAGGCGTCCGTGAGGCTTCGGAAGCGTCGGCCAAAGACACAGTTTTTACCTTTGTCCAAATTTTTTTTTATAACTTATAAACATTTCTAAAAATGGGATCCGGTTAAGATGTATGTTAACGGAGCAAATTTTAAACGATATAAAACATGTTATTTTTTAGTCAAAAATTTTTATATTAAACACTAATTAAACATAAAAAACATAACATAATAAAAATAAAAAAAAGCAAACAACACATAATATTATATCTAAAACCATATCCTAATAGCCTCCCACTCCGAGACATGTTTGAAATCATGTCTCTCTTCATAACGGTAGTTGATGAGGGCCACCTCCTTCTGATCGTCCTCACCAAGGTCCGGCATTTCTGTCTCCACTTTCTTGAAATACCGATCAAATCTCTCACATTCCAACCGCAGGACACGGAACCTGGAGGATAGTGCGTCAACGGTCCGGTTGTGGTCCGGACCACGTAGTTGGGCGAAATTCTGTTGAACGCGGACCCGGAGCCCACCGTGTCCTCGACGTGGAGGATTGATCATGGCCTGCTCCCATGCTTCGCACAGAGCAATGTCTTCAACGTCAGTCCAGGAAGTGGCCATTGTCGGGTCGTTGACGGTGTCGAAGTTATAGTGAAATGGCTGATTTTGATTGAATGCAAAAATTTTGAAAACGACGGGTGTTTGATAAGTGATAAGTGAACGGGTTATATAGTGGGGTAAATGTGTGCAACGGTAAAAGTTAAACGGCTTTTGAGTTTCCAATTTTTTTTCGTAAGCGTCGGGAAACGTTGGCCAAACCTCGGGGGAGCGTCGGTCAAGCCTTGGGAAACGTCGGCCAAACCTCGGGGAGCGTCGGTCAAGCCTAGGGAAGCGTCTGTCAAGCCTCGGAAGCGTCGGCAAGCTTCGGAAGCGTCGGCCAAGGCCTCGGAAGCGTCGGCCAGGCCTCGGAAACGTACACAGGGACACATTAAAAAATTATGGTTATGAAGCGTCGGTGACTGCCGCAATTCCTTAACGGAACGGACGCTTCAACGTGGCGGTCACGTGTCGCTTGAAAGGAAACGGACGCTTCAACGTGACAGGCGGACGCTTCAATGTGAAAGGCGGACGCTTCCGAGGCTGAGTAGTCATTCCAAGGACGCAGGGGGTGAGAAATTTGAAAACACCCTTGGTCAACTAACATTTTGGTAATTTTCCCTTTATTTTTTCTTTTTTCTATGTTTTGACCACAAAGGTTTTGGTTCATACCCTTTGACCCTTTTATATTTTGTTAAACCAATTTATATTCTTACCCCCTGAGTTTTTATAAATTTATCACACGTACCATGAACTTTAATAAAGTTAATTTTACTCTTTTAAAACCACATTACACTACAACCCTCGAATTTTAAAAAAGTTATCGCTTTAAATTTAAACGAATTTTCGTTGTGACATCATGATTTTCTTACATGTTTCATCTTTTTATATATAGTTTCAAATAATATTAATTTATGTTATTGTACTTTGTAACCGAAACATAAATCTTTATCAATAACTAGACTTTTAATTAACTATAATTATTTTTGCTTTCCAAAAAAAGTTGGTTCCCAATCGCAACGCGTGGGTGAAAACAACCGAGTCATAAATAATATATATCTATAACCTATTTATTTTTATTTAATATTTTATTAATTATTTAATTTTATTTTTCTTTAATAACTTTTTTCGTTATTTTTTTCAAAAACCTCTAAATACACAACTATGTTTAACTTTTTCTCTTAATATTATACACCCTACATTTTCATAGAGGGTGCACATTAGCCTCCCACTCATGATTCATTGAGTTGGGAATGGAGCCAATAGAAGGAAGCCATATGGTATTCGCTTTTTTTTTTTTTTTTTTTTTTTTTTCTGTCGCTGAAAGTAGTTATATATAGATGTGCAAGTGATTAGGTTAAACAAATGTGAAGCTAGTCCACTCTTTTGTTTCTTTAACATTTGAAACAAAGAACTGGGGCACATGTTCTATTCTCCAAAACCCATTCCACAAGTCTTTTTTTAACTGTTTTTTATTGTTTGTCCTTTTTGTTTTCTCTTTTATTCTTTACTCAAATATTAAACTAAATATTTGATCTTATAAGTTTCATAATATCTATATTTATATCCATTTACGACATCTCCTATTAAAATGTAAAAAATTCAAAGACTTAAATTCTAGAGTAAACTACGTTTTTGGCCCCTGTAGTTACATCACTTTTATTATATTAGCTCCATTTACGACATCTCCTACTAAAATGTAAAAAATTTAAAGACTTAAATTCTAGAGTAAACTACGTTTTTGGCCCCTGTGGTTACATCACTTTTATTATATTAGCTCAAAATAAGAATTTTTAACATATCTGCCCCCATGGTCTCTACAACTAACCATTTTGGCCCCTAAGTCTAACCATTTTGGCCCCCATGGTCTCTATAACCAACCATTTTGGCCCCCATGATCTCTAGACTTAGGGGCCAAAATGGTTAGTTATAGAGACCATGGAGGCAGATATGTTAAAAATTCTTATTTTGGGCTAATATAGTAAAACTGATATGACCACAAGGGCCAAAAACTTAATTTACTCTAAATTCTATTAGTCTAACCAATTCGTTTATATTTATTTACACAACAAGCTTTAAAAATATATAATTTGGGGCATATTTTTTCCTTTTGTTGTATAACTAAACAATTTTTAATTGTTTTTTTTCTTTTTATAGTATTTATTTTTATGGGTTTCGATTGTTATACTACAAACCATATATATATATATATATATAGGGTCAAGATTTAGGGAAAACGGTGAGAACGCTTATGGATCGTCAGATCAACACAATCTATGGACTAGATTGGCGCGGTGACGTTTTCGTAAATAACATCAATTTTATTACTTGAACGTGCTTCATTAAGGGTAAAAAGGTCTTTTTAGTGCTCAAATTCAAAACGCCAAACTAATGAGCAAGACGCCATTCAAAACGACTAAAACACCATTAATACAAAACGTCAAAGCTTAATGATAAAACGCGTTGCAGACTTAGCAGGTAGATGAAACAAATAGTAACTGAAAGTCAATTATGAACATTTATTATAAAAAATTCTCTCCTAAACTACGCGCCAAAAACATCATTATATAAACGACGTTACCATCGCTTCCATCATCACTCCCATTGATCATACTAAAAACGCCTTCTTTAACCAAAACGCCATCTTTAACCAAAACGCCAAATTTAACCAAAACACCAAAATGGCAACCATCGTTTCATGGAGATACACCCTCAGAATCAGAAGATTTGTGATACGTTTTGACAACAAAAGAAGAGTGTTTGTTAAAATAATCAAAGCCATTTTGAACACGGAAGAAGAGGTACAGAGGGGGATCCTATCACTTGGCATCCCCCTTGATAACGAATGTGATGAAAAACATAAGGTTATAAGAAGATTAACTAGAAAATTCGGACCAAACAGGCAAAGGCAAAAAACCCAGTCATCACATCATGGCGTTTTGATGAAGATACAGACATGGTCACCGTTATATGTGACAACAGAGCGCATGAAGACTACACGCTTGAAAACATCATGACCAAGCAGGGGCTTGTGTTCCTGGAGGAGTTACACAACGCCACATGTTTGAACACAGACATGAACATAAAATTGGCGTTGATGCAAGACATGTTCAAATAGAGGCTTCAAAATCTTCAAGAACAAGAAGCCAATGAAAGTAAAAGTGATGACTTAGATGAGAGACTGGAAGAAGAATCGACGAGGGGAGTGATGGATACTTCTCAGACAAAGTCCATTCTGACGAGGAGTTTTAATTTTGTTTTCTTTTGTGTAATTTTTTTTTCAAATAATAAAATACTATAGTTCTCTTATTAGTTACAAAACGCCAAAATGCCACAAAAGCCATTAAATACAAAACGCCAAATAATAAAAACATTTTTTATGTGTAATTTTTTCTGTGTTTTAGTTAGTGTATTTTATCATCTTGGTATACACAACGCCATTAAATATAAAACGCCAAACTTGAAAGATGGGACGTATTACAGCCTTAACAGATAAAGATGAACAAAACAGTAAATACAAACAGTAACTGAAACGACGGATACTTTATTACTAACATTTATTATAATAAAATCATGCCTAAACTACGCGCCAAAAACATCAATAAAAGAGAAACGTCTCAGCACACTCCATTGATCAGACCCAAAAACAACGCCATGTTTCCTAAATACCAATCACTTTAAAACGCCAAAAAAGTTAAAAAAACCAACAGATGGCAAACCACGTTTCTTGGATATTCAATATTGTTCTGCATGAAGTTTCACTGAATGGATTCTTAGATGAGGTGGGTAACTCTATAAGATCTTGCTGAATGAGATGGACAAATCTTTTAAGAAAAAGAGACTAATGACAGTGATATGTCATTTTGTGTGCTTTGTTCTTGAAGAAGGTTTGGATGATTAGAAGAGATCGATCCCAGTGTAAATGCTATTTTGGACTCCATGATGATAATAACATCCACACAGGCTTTGATCTACAACAATAGGTCAACAAACAACAATAGATCGCACCAAAATACAGGATGCCATATTTTACTGACTGATCAGCTTTTTCTAAAGACGGGCGTTATGTAGGAAAATCGGCATCTATCTAAGGTATTCAAAGGTTCAAGGCACAAAAACTTCAAGAATAAGAGACCGATGACAGTGAAGATTTGGATGAGAAATTGGATTAGCATTTTTAATTATTACTTAATTTTCTTTTTTTTAGGGGGGGGGTCATTTTCTGTGGTTTGTTATCTAATTCTCCACTGATAAAATACATTATTTATGTAAAATGCTTATAAAACACCAAGGTGCTAGAAACACCAAATGCCTAAAAGTGTGAAAACTGTGAGAACGGATCCTGGCCGAACACGTTGTTGCTTATAAAACGCAAAAATGCCAAAACTTTTAATAAAATTACTTTATCTAAACGCCATTAAAACAATGTATAAAACAATATGCCAACTTTATCTAAACGCCATTAAATACAAAACGCAAGAACCTAAAAAGATGGGACGTGTTACATCGTTAACAAATGAAGCTGAACAAACAGTAACTACAAACAGTAACTGAAACGACAGAAACTTTATTACTATCATTTATTATATTAAAAGCCATGCCATCGTAATTGAATTTATTTATCTTTTCAAAACGCCATAATTACCTGTCACATTATAGGTCTGCATCCTACATGACATGACAAAAGATAGAAAAAATACACATCAAAAAAATATAATTATTAATGTTTTTAGCGCCAAAAACATATATCTACCTCGCACCAAAAAAGGTCATTATATAAGTAGAATAGGTAAACAAAACTTAACACTCCACACATTCTCTAAACACACGCCACATTGTCTAAAACGCCATACAACTTAAAATAATGCCTCAGGTTATTGCATGGAGGTTTGAGAGGTCGGATAGATGTTTCATCCTAAATTTCTCTGACAGGAGAAGGGTGAAAGTTAAGACAATCAAGGCCATACTTAGTATGGATGAAGACGATCAGAGGGATATTTTGGCCCTTGGGATTCCAATGGCCAACGATTGTGAAAGGACTTGAATGGTAATAAGAAGATTGTAGAGAAAATTTCCAGCAGATGATGATGATGTTGACGATACTAATCTACCAAAAGTTACCAGATGGAGTTTGGATGAACAATCAAGAACGGTGAAAGTGACTTATCAACACGGGGTGGATTATTCATTGACAATGGACAAAATACTGAACACAGATGGACTACATCTTCTTGAACAACTCTGTGATTTAGCACCTTCAAACGATGCAAGATCCAGGGTTGTGATGATATTTAAGTATAAAATTCAACAAAGAGGAGACGAGATTATGGCGTTATACACCAAAGCACAAGATGATGATGATTCTGATGAGAGTGATGAACAAAGCGATGGGTACATCTCCGATGTAATACCATCCACAGAAGACTATTAGTTTGGTTTGATTTCTTCTTAGTTGTAATCTTTTGAAAATATTAATGAATTATGATGAATTTAAAAACGCCATGAACGCCAAGAAATTTAACTTTATAAAACATATATGGGATTAATTCAACTGGTGAAATCTGCAAAAAACGCCTAAAAAATTGTGAAGTTTGAATTGTTAAAGGTATGTAATGAATTTGGGAACGCCATGGAAGCCAAGATGTTAGAATTTTTAATTGATTTTAATGAATCTGGGAACGCCATAAACGCCAAAATTATTACTATGTAACACAAAAACGATTAATTCTTTTTACTGATCTAAAAAACAAATAAAACGCCATGTAGTTATTGAATCTAACTAAACGCCAAAAAAACTCTTACACGCCAAAAGTGAAGCGGTGTTGTAAGACGCATTGGAAAAAAAGAAGATAAAAGGACAAAAAAACACCTCCGCCTTCATTATATCACGCGCCATGTATACGCCCAAGATCCGTTCTCACCGTTTTCACACTTTTAGGCGTTTTCTCCTGATCCCGTTTCTATATATATATATATATATATATATATAACTCATTTATTTGTTCGTAATTTTAATTTTCTCGAACAAATTGCTTTCGTTATCTTTATATAAATTTTATTTAAAACATTTTTGTATTTCAAATAAAACATTTTTTTAGAAACAAAGAAAACTATGTATCCTCTTTGTTTATTATAATATCATATATGTGATAGTTTGGTACAAAAATTCGCTCACCACATTTCTTCCAAGACACCTCGCCGCGTAGCGCGGGTGTCTCACCTAATTTACACTAATAATATGATCTTTTAAATACAATGAAATTGAAGGCTTTGTTCGTTAAAACAATATTGGAAGACCTTTGACCTATAGATAGTCTTTTCTTTTTAGCTACAAATTAGGTTTTTACCCGTGCCACGCGTTGCAGCGGCAATGTAACATTATCAGTATTTTACTTTGTCACACACGTTACATTGTGATATTAACGTCATTAGACATAGATAAAAAAATATAATTTCTTGGACGTTGCGTTATAAAGTTATAAAAGTAATTTACACTACGGTATTTCGTAAAAGTAATTTAGACATTAACGTGGTTATGCATAGATAAAAAAAAGTATAATAGTGTGTAGCACGTTATGGTGTAAAGTTGTAAAAATAATTTAAATAAAACGAGATGTCAAGTTATTATTAAGTAGAAAAGATTAACGGGTCAAAGTTATCAATTAACAAAAATTAGAAGCGAATGTATACCTAACTTTAACAAACACAAAAAAAATATAGTAAACATGTAGTCGATCTCTTACTTTTTTTTATTAAGTTTTAGACATGTTTGTTTGTTTGATTTTTTTTATTAAAGTGTAGTCAGATATAAAATATAAAATATAAAATTTAAAATAAATTAGTCCCCCACTACCTTATCCTTTTCTCCTAACACCACATCCAAATACGACCTCCCAGTCCCCTCTTTACCTCCACCACTGTGGACCCCTATGTTCACCAAATGCTCTTCATCACCATCCGGAGCGGTAGCCATCTCTGGTCTTCTTGCCCAAATCTTCCCTGTAGCCAGTGACTCTTTGAATTCCAGCATCTTCCTCCATGGTCCTCCGTAGAATCTCTTCTCTCCTCCTCCCTCCTTGTCCTCCTCCCTTTCGAACGAACTTTGACACATTACACGTTAGAAATTTAAAATAAATTATTTATCATTTATATTAGTTCTATAACATTTGAGTGTCGTCATGTTAACTAACCGATACTCGCATACCAATTGTAGGATGAATACATCATATAAACTTGTTTAACTCATTAACGTAATTAGTCAAGGCTCGTAAAGGTCTCCGTCGCCGAACAATCAATGAGACAACGAATCATATAACAAAAAACTAATGTTAGTAAATTTTATAATGAAATTATAAGTCGCCTACTCATCGAAGATAATTTGCTTTGGTTTGTTTGCTAATAAGCCATCGCGTAGGACACTTTTTGCTACTAGTTGTGAACTTGTGTGGGAGTCTCTAACAAAGCAACCTGTGAGTAAACTCTCTCCCCTTTTTATCATCAACTTTTTGGGGTGTATCAACGTGTCTCGCTCAATTATTTTTATCTAAATTTAAGTATGCAATATTTGATGTGTCGTATATGCAATTATTGGATGTTGTTGTTGTTGTTCGTTGAGGTTATTGTTGTTGTTGTTGTGTTCGTTCATTTTGACTAAACTAATGAAGAAGCGGTTACATGCAATTTTGGTTAACTACAAACATAATATATATGCATTTATGATATATATATATATATATATATATATAGAGAGAGAGAGAGAGAGAGAGAGAGTGAGAGAGTTGGCTACAAAGCCTAAGTTTTCTACAAAGTGTAGGAAGCAATAGGGAGGTGACATGTGGCATGGAGGGTTTTTAATAAAAAGGACATTTGTGTAATTTGACATTTATTTTATTTTTCATTAACTAACTGCTGAGAAGATTATGGAAATTGTAGTTCTCCATGATTTTCTGAATTGTGGTTACGAACTTGTATATACACGTAAATATCAATTAACATTACATAAGTTTTTCACAATCTTCAACAATTTCTTCATCGCAAATCATATTTACGTGAGAAAAAGTGATGGCTTCAAACGCAATTGTTGATTGCTGAGATGGTAGATACAGTTCTTTCTGTGTTTATTATTATCAGTTGTGTGTATCGATCTTTAATTCTTTTTTGCTGGAAATCACCAGCTTGTTCTTGAGGTTGTGTTTTACCAGTTAGGATGTTAAAATTAATGCGTTATGGCTCCCATCGTATAAATGATGTTTGTAGTGTAACTTAGTAATTTTTTAGATGTTGTTTGTTTGTGTTACAACTTTCCATATTGTGTTTTAGTTTAATGTTTATTAGTTATCATGTTTTAGCATGTAGGTGTTACAATTCTGTTTTGGGATGTGTTTCAGAAAGTTCAGAATAGTTATCATGATCAGCATGATCAGCTATCATGATCAGCATGGGGTATAGTAACTGAATCTAGGTATCATGTGTGTTTTAGTATGTTTTTTTATTTTTTAATTTTACATGTTGAACAATGTGTATTTGTTGTGTTTTATTACGTTGAGTTTTAAGCTCATTGTTTTAAGACAATATAATGGGTTGTAATGTTGGGGAACATGTTTGTGTTTTAATATCTTTTTGCATGAGATCAGTTGTGTTTAAGTGTTCAAAAACAACTTTGTGTTTTAAGTCATTTTATGTTTTATTTTTTTTAGATCAACTGTGTTTTAAGCTTCACTATTTTTTATAGATTAGTTTTTTGTGAGTGGTAAATGTTATTGTAGGATCGGGATTCGATCAAATGAGTCGATCAGAAGAGTTCTTGATCAATACGAAAGGCGGAATCAGACGTATTGATGTTATAACAGCTAGATTTACACGTAGAATCACTTTAATTGTCGATTGTATTGATTTGAAACTGATTACAGATCGTTCAACACTTCGGCAGCACTTCGTCTCCGGAATCACAAAGTTACAAATGAAGACATGGACTCACCTATTTATAGGAATGCCAGACCTCATGAACCAGACCACACGAGCTGGCCCAGCTCGCACGAACTGGCCAGGTCGCATGAACTTGGTCACCTCATGCGAGGTGGCTGGTTCAGGTCTGTTTCCCGTTTCTCTCGTACAACGTGTCCTGGTCAATCTATTCTAGTTACGTGACTCGATACAAGACGAAGTCAACATACATATGCACTAACAAACTCCCCCTTGGATGTTGACGAGTCTTCAGTGTATTGAGTCTTCAGTCTTGATCGGTATTCTCGCTCTTTCCAAAGTATCTTTCTCTGTAAGCATCCTTTAATCTTTATATTTCAATCTCTCTTGATCAGATCTCTCGATTCTTTAAACTCATCAGCATTACCAGCTTCTATCTCGAGCACTGTTCCAGAATAACAGTCTGGGTCTCTAACATTCAAACTCCTTCTTACTCTGAAATCTTCCAATTAACAGACTCCCCTTTGCTAATAGATTCCCCCCTTAAGTTGTTCCAGGATCGCAATCTGACATAGCACTCGTTCTAAGATTGTGTCCTGGCTCAGACTCTGCTCAGGCTTAGACACGGGGATCTGGCTTTACAGCTTTCACAGGTTCAGGAACATCTCCTGGCTCTCCGTAGCAACAGGATCAGGAACCTGGTAACCTGCACAATTCTCTACCCAAAAGTAAATTTCACAATTGTTAAAATTTAAAAAATTTAGAAATCACTTGTAGATATCATTCAACATCAACAATAGTTATATCAAGTTCAAATTAATGACCTTGATTAACTAACAGTAAAATCAGCTTCAAAATATCACTTGTAAGATTATCTTAAAACATTTCTCAAATTATCTCAAACTTTAACTTCATTTTTCATTTCAAACACACTCTCCCAACCCACTATCGTTCATCATGTTTAGCACTCGGAATTTTGAAAATCAGCTTTTCAACATCAGTTGTCGAAAATAAGATGAAATAAAATCTTTTTGATTTTTCAAAATTTTATGCTAAAACACACCGAAAATCTTTTTGGATTTTGGGAAATATATTATATACAGACATATTTTTGTGAGTTTGTGTAAGAGGATCATATCAGTTTATGACAAATCACTAGTACCATTGAGCTTTAAACACTTTAAGATCTAAACGATTCACTTAGATTGTCAGTATACTGATCCACTTAAATTTTCACACAAAGTTCAATTGATTCGAGATACGAGATTAGTGTTTTAATGGACTTAACTTATTCGCGTGTCCCACCTCAGAATATACTCCCGTATCCAGACTCCTATATTCAGTCTTACAGGTGAATGTACACTAATGATGTCTGTAAATGGGTAATGCGAGGCCATGAGAGCTCAGGTTAGAACTTCTGTTCAGACAAAGAGATGATGGCTCAACTTTTAGGTGTGTCCCGTTTGGGGATCTTTTCTTCAACAACACATGATTAGCATTTTTCAATGTTTCATCATTTTTTATGCTGAGGGTGGGCTTATGATTAAAGCAGTGTAGAGTATTATACGAGGACTAGGCTATTGCTCCCGCAAAATTAGAAGTCCTGGTATAATACCCCAGATATCATCACGCACAAAGACCTAGTATGTCAGAAATAGAAAGCCCTTCAAATAAGATTTCAGGGGTTACCTATATATCCGAGAGAAGTTCCCCACGTGATAAGTAAGCATTTGATATTTAGGTTTATATCTCGAAAACAATCTACTAAGCGTGTAAAAACCTACTGGCATATCATCAGTGAGACCGTTTATCACATTTTAACTTTCCAATTCTTTAGCGTACTGTGATTATCTACTGATGTACTATCATTTCCTCTTTTTCACAACAAAACTCATTTTGATTTTTTGATGTTTTTGGATTTTTTTATTTTATCATGTTTTTTGGATTTTTCAAATTTTCAAAATTTTAATTTTTTACTCCCCCTAAAATCAAAAACATGTTTCAATTTTTGATTTTCCGGGAAAATTTGAAAGTAAAAGTAATAAACTGTACAAATAAAATGACAAACTGATGTGAATTGCTTCAATTCTCCATTCTCTTGGCTCAAACAATCAGAACTTCCCCTGGCAACAAACTATTTTCCCATTATGATTTCAAAACACTTAAGTTTATTTTAATCAAAATGGTTTTTCCGGAAAATTAGTTTTGTTGATTTCACACATCATGGGGATTCATTCATCACTTTGTTCTTTTAACCACTTGTAAAAACTATCACTTGTAGGTTTTTCATAGAAACATTTTTCAAGAATGATGCCGATTCATGCTCCACGATTACCAACTTGGGAGCTCCGGCAAGTCAGGATTTTACTTTTTAAAGAATCTAACCCATGCCTGATCAATCATGGGTGAACCATCATCATTTGGTTTAACAACTTTCGATTCATAAAATTCTTTCACTCCCTTCACCTTCCCATCAGCCATCTTACCAAAAATATGTAGCACTTTACCATTAAATGCTTTTCAGCATCAAATTCTTTCTTATCAGAGAAGAATTGATCTGAAATCTCAATCTTACCAATTTTTGATTTCAAGTTTCCATTTGACAATGGTGGAAAATTTTCATCATCCATTGTCGGAACCGAATTCTCATCATTTAGCACAACAGGTGGCTCCTCTGACTTTGACGAATCAGATTAATTGCCAGAAACAACCTCTGATTTCTTAACAACCCATTTATGTTTGTTTAAATTGGCTCTTCTTTTGTAAAAATGTTTCGATCTTTCACCAACTTCGAAAGTCAAAATTTTGAATTCCTTAAATTTTTCTATTGGTTGTTCCGTTTTATCAACACATTTCTCTTTCAATTCAGAGTTAGAAAAAACTCCCTGTTTTGTGTTGGAGAGCTTTGGGCAATTCCAAGCAATATGTCCAACCTCTCGGCATCTGAAACAGGTTCTTCTTTCAACTCTCGGTTCAGATTCCTTCAACATATTCTTGTGCTTTTCGGCGAGAAACTCCTTGTTTGACTGTTTCCAGAAAGGTTTCTCCTTCTCCTCTTCAGAACTTGCTCCTGAAACAAATTTAGTTTTTGGTTTAACTTCTTTATAATTTTTTATGATTTTCTGGTGGAATAAAACCTAATTCTTTCTTTTTGAAATTACTGTTATGGTTTGGTTTCTTTTGATAACCCGAACCAGAACTGTAACCCTTTTTCTTGTTCAATCTTTGTTGAACTCTTGAAGTGTACTTTTTAGGTTTTTCAGTAAGATTTACATCTTTTATTTCAGAAATATTAATTTCTGTTAATTTGAAGACCTTGTTAATCATTTCAGTTTTAACACCTCTTATTGGAAATTCTTCATCAGAATATAATTTGTCGGAGTCATTCAAAGTATATGCTACTTTGAATGTTTCGTCATTCAAATTATTTTGTGACATCAGAAAATCTTTATTGTAAACCCTTTTGACCGGTGAACTCGAACTTCTGTCTGATGAACTCGAATTTTCATATTTAGACTCTGACTTTGACTCTTCATCTTTATCCAACACCTGATCGACCACTTTCTTAATTAACTCGGACTCATGATCAGTGTCAGACGCTGTGAATGTGACATCAATATCATCTGGTAATCCATTGATAGACTCGGATTTCAGATTCATATTGAGTGCTTCAGCCACCTTTTCAAAGTGTCAGGGGGTATAGCCATCCTACATTGGATTTGGTACTCTGTTAAAATTCAAACCAGTTTTCTTACCAGAATTTTCTTCATCTTCTGCATACTTATGAGCTGCAATGGTAGGATAGATGCGATCAATAACATACTCCGAACTTTGATAACTTCGAAGTAAGGTATTCACTCTTTCTGTTTCAATCGTCATCGCTGCCAATTCTTGTTTCAGCCCTGCAATAATCTTAATGTATTTGTTGATTGCAGTTTGTTTTTGAAGAACTGTTGCTTTCAGAAGATTCTTCATTTGGATATCCTCATCACTAGCTCCTTTGTACCAATTGACTTTGCTACTTAAGAGATCATATGATTCCTTTATGCTTATCACATTATGCAATAAGTTCTCTTTGAGCTTCTCCAATTCAGCATACTTTGTATTTTTCTTGGAACAATCTTTGCAGGGTTCTAAACACTTAGCACAAGGTTTTTCAACCTCTACAATCTTTTCAACCTCAACAATTTTTTCAACTTCAACAATTTTTTCAACTTCGACAATTTTTTCAACTATTTTCTCCACCACCTTTTCAATCACAATCGGTTCTTTCTCAACTTCTATCTTCACTTCATTCTCTTCAACCTCGACCTTCTCTGTCGGTTTTTCTTCAACTTTTGCCTTATCAGCTTCTATCTTAACTTCAGTCTTTTCTTCAACAACCCTTCTTGCTTCCATTTCTCTCTTCAGTCTAGCAGCCCTTTTCTCTTTCAATATCTCGATTTTATCTGCAAAAAAACAAATCAAAACTATAAGGATCCAATTGTTTTCTAGCTTTATTAATATACTCTTCCTCATCATCAGTGTCTACATCACTTCCTGAAGACTTAAAAATCGGTTGTCTTCTAGGACTGTTCTTAGATTTGATTGATTCTTCTTCCGAGGTAGAATCTTCAAAGATTCGAGCAACAAATGCTTTAGAAACTGAAGGTCTAGAAAGATCATAATCATCCCAATTGAAATCTTTCAGAATCCTTTCATCTTCTTGGTCTACCATACCAAAACAAGCTTTACCCTTTGATTCTTCAATCGGAATAGTACGTGAGTGTGAAGATTGTTGTTGATATGGTTGTTGAGCAACCTGATGATAAATTGCTTTTCTATGATAATCGTTGTTTCCGAAAGGATCTTGTCTTCCGGTTGCTTCTCTGTTTGTACACTCTCGTTTAAAATGTCCTTTTTCTCGGCAACGAAAACAAGTAACCTTCGATTTGTCAAAACCTAGCTGAGATGTTGCAGCTTCACGAAGATCATCTCTTCCGGTGATCTGTTTGAACTTTTCTGCTCTTCTCAAAACGCTAGCTAAACACCACTTGATGTCCATCAACTCAAGTTCTTCAGAATCAATCTGATCATAATCCTCTTTAGTAAGCATCGGATTTTCGATTCGTCCAGCAACTAAGCTTTCATACGACTCTAACACAGTGACAAGAGATGCCATGTGTTGCTTCGCAATATCTGGAGAAAATTTTTGACCATTTTGAATATGTAATGCAACATTGCATTGCAATACTTGACCGGTAAACTTTGTTGAACTTTGTTGTTGAGAACTCGGTGTTGAGAAATTTGGTTCAAAACTTGAATAAGACGAAGAATATCCACTGCTCTGATTTGTATTGCTTGCATTTGTTCCGGAATATTTTTTAGCACTGAACGCAGTTTGAATCTTCAGACTAGGAGTAGTCTCAATCTTGTTTTCTCTGTAGTACAGACTAACATCCTGTTGAGCACCCGGACTTCTCATTGTAGCAGTTTTTCAAATTGATAGCTCATGTTCTTCCAACTTTTGGATAAACCTACTCAAATTCATATCTTCAAATTGTTGGTTATGCTTTAAAATCAACAGATATGTTCCCCATTCATTATGTGGTAGCGCATCGGCTAGCTTATCAACCCATTCTTCATCTTCTTTCTTGATGTCCAATCTTTTCATCTCCATGACTAGATGACAATATCTCTTGATAATCTTCCTAGTCGTCTCACCTTCAAAAGCTGTAAACATATCAAATGATTTCTTTAGTAATGCTCGTTTATTTTTGATCATATCGGCACTACCCTTAAACTTTTTAATCAACGCTCTCCAGATTGATCTATCAGTTCCCTCATGTTGAAGCAAAACAAAAATATCTTCTTTTACTGCTTGTTGGAGAATGCTAATCATCATTTTTTCACTGGTGTATCTTAATTTTTCATCCGGTAAAAATTAACTTAATTGTTTTTCATTTCCAAGTTCATCTTTCGGTAAAGTATAATATTTCTCTAAAGAAACCCACGCATCAAACTTGTTTGCTTGTACCCAGTTTTCAAAACGGTCTTGCCACCCTTTAAAATCCTCAATATATATAAGCTTTGGAGGTTTTTGGAAAGTTCCCGTTTCATTCTCTATACGACAGTTTCGGCAATGGTAACTGGAGCAGCCGGGGCAGTAGCAAACGCATTGTAAAATTCGTTTTCCATGTTTCGGTGTAAAGATTCACAAAAACACAAAGTTCAAATGAGCTGGAGTTATAAACGAGCTGATATTTCACACGATCTGGTAAAATTAATTCTCCTCGTGCGGTCTGGATTTCACACAGTGCGACCTGGAAATACGTTCAAACGACCTGACACTCTTTAAACGATTTGGTTTAGCTTGTCCGAGCTGGAAGTATTTTTAAATGACCTGGTTCAGGTCGTGCGACTTGGCTGTTCAACTCGTGCGGCCTGAAGAAACTTTCCAAACAATCTGACACTTTTCACACGATTTGGATATATTTCAGGCGACCTGATTCAAATTTCAGGCGACTTGGACATAATTTCGAACGACCTGAAGATTTTTCGAACGATCTGAAGGGTTTTTCACGCGATTTGGACAGAAATTCACTCCGTTTGAAACTTCTAAGTCCAAAAATTCATCATTTTATCAATTTTTCGGTCTGATTTATGGTTTAATCTATTCACAGATTGATTAAAACTCAGTTTTACGTGTTATATCACAAAATCAGGTCATATTAACCACGAATTCATGGTTAATTTTGAGAAAAACATGTAGAAAATGAGAAGAAAGAAGTTGTTATCCGTGAAAACAAGCTGAAATTGTAAAAACTCTTCCTCCTGAGCTCTGATACCACTTGTAGGATCGGGATTCGATCAAATGAGTCGATCAGAAGAGTTCTTGATCAATACGAAAGGCAGAATCAGACGTATTGATGTTATAACAGCTAGATTTACACGTAAAATCACTTTAACTGTCGATTGTATTGATTTGAAACTGATTACAGATCGTTCGACACTTCGGCAGCACTTCGTCTCCGGAATCACAAAGTTACAAATGAAGACCTGGACTCACCTATTTATAGGAATGCCAGACCTCATGAACTAGACCACAGGAGCTGGCCCAGGTCGCATGAACTTGGTCACCTCATGCGAGGTGGCTGGTTCAGGTCTGTTTCCTGTTTCTCTCGTACAATGTGTCCTGGTCAATCTATTCTAGTTATGTGACTCGATACAAGACGAAGTCAACAGACATATGCACCAACAGTTACTCTACATTAATTATGCGTATGTATTTTTGTCGTTTTTGTAGATGTTCCCACATACCAACCACAGGGCGTGGAACATGTTTCTCCCAATTCGGGAACAAGTTCTTTTATTTGTTATGTAACAATTATCATGGCTTGCGATCAATCTGGAACAAGTTCTTGACGTTGTGTTTTATTAGTTATTAGTTTCTTGGAGTTGTGTTTTATCAGTTATATACTCACATACCAACCACAAGATATAGAACATGTTTCTCCCAACTCGGGCAAAAAGAAATATACCCCAAATTCATCATCATACTTGTGGAAAATACAATCCGATACCGAAGGATGTAGGCAGTTCAAAGAAGGTTGATGGTGCGTTGACAATGGATTAAGACAATGGTCATGGGTCAGCGGACGAGGATGATGTGTTTTATACCTCTGAAGCAGCAGATGATGCAGACGATGAAAATATATCAGAGTAGTTGTGTTTTATATTTGAATATTTTTGGTTTACTAAACATGCGTGTTTTATGTTTGTCATTTTGGTTTATTTATTTGGTTTGTTGGAGGATCTTTCAGGATTAAAGTCTTTTATTTTTCGGTTTGTTGGAGGATCTTTTCAGGATTAAAGTGTTTTATTTTTTCTTTGTTAACTACTGCCCAAATGTTCATCTATTCCATGTTAGCCTTTTTTATGCAGTGTAGAATGTGTTTTACCCAGACATACATAAATATATCTATTTCATTTTAGAATTCATCTCTCTTCTATTCATGAAGTGTAGAATGTGTTTTATTCTTCATGTTCTCTTCTATTCATTTTCATGCAATGTAGAATGTGTTTTACGTAGACATACATAAATATGTATCTATTTCATGTGCATTTATTTCATTTTAGAATTTTAGCCAAATGTGATTATTCATCTTGTTAGCTTTTATCCATTTTAATGCAGGGTAGAATGTGTTTTATCCATTAAATTGTTTTTATCAGACGTTTTAAAAATTAAATGTGTATGGAACCTTTTTCCATGTACATGTTCATCGGTTTTCCACAAGAAAACAAGTATATTTTCCTGTTTTTAAATACAATTAATGTGTTCATAAAAGTTATATCACACATTATATAATCAACGAGTTTCCATCGTACCAACTGTTCCTACAAACCTTGTCAAAAGTTACCTAAGACTGTAATTGTTCAAATTGATAACACGTTAACCATCTACGAATAATGTTCAAGCATAACCAAACACAAAAAAAACTATCCAAAACACCTTAAATTCTAAAACCCACATTGAAGGCATTCATGAAACACCTATTTGGATTCCAACCTCGCAATGATAGCTTCAAATGCAGCTGCATCTAGCCTCTTCTTTTCGTCTTCAGTTAACTTCTTATACCTTGCCACATCAACCTCCACAAACGGCCTTACCTTATTTTTATCACGGAGTAAGAACTTCGCAATATATTTATGGTTAAGATCATCAAGCTCTTTATGATGTTTGTATGTTACTTTCATCGACATCATTACATTCTTTCGACAAATCACATTCCCAAGTTTTCACACTCGTGCCTTTGTACGTTTCCATATGGCGCATCAAGAAGACGCCACAACCAATGACATTATGTTTTGTATGCCAAGGCATCTCTAATCTTATCGGCACTGTCCGTTTGATCATTTCCGTGGCTGGATGATTAGCATACTCCAAATATGCTGACAAGGCATCCCTCTACATTCAACAATAAAGTAAATATCAATACATGCTAGCCTAATGTGATTTATTCTTCATGTGTAGATTTTTTTTTTGTTTCTTATGCAGGGGTAGAATGTGTTATACCCATACATACTGCCCATAGTTGTTTTATACTTCATGTTACCTAACTGTGTTCACCCAGTGTGTTTTACCATGTAAACAGTGTTTCACCCACCATACATGCTAACCAAACAAGAAGTTTACATACAGTTTTAGCCGACTGTGTTTTACACTAATATGTATTCAATCCACAGTTTTGTACATCAATATACATCACAATTGGCACTAATCTACATTTTTAGCCTACTGTGTTATATTGTGAGGTATTACAAATATTTTTTTCTGTGTCATGTGCACCTGAATATGAACAACCGTGTTTTAGTGTGAAATAATCTAAATAATAAAGAGCGTTGTCACATAACACATACTACCCCAAGCTGAAAACTATGTTACAACACATATAAAAACTAAGGAAGTTATCATACGGTAATACAATTTGAACCTGTCTTTTAACATTAAAACTCAGCAAGTAACCTTACATCTGAAACAAGCATCATGAGTATATTTAACCCTTGCCTAATCAATAACAGCAGATATAACACACTGTATGCTGAGGTGACATTATAACAACTTAAAAGCTCGAACATTTTATGTAGCAATACATTCAAGCAAGTTATAAAAAACACTGCTATGAATCATTTGAAAAAAAACTAGCCATAAGACAACATTCCATAAATCAATAATGTAAAAGAGAACATCCTTTTAACTAAAATCTATTGTCAAACACGTAATTCATATTTCCATATAACACACTGGTATCAACAGCCAGCTATGATCGGTTACAATCAACACAATTTTGAAACCCTAGTTTTGAAAAATACATAAAAAACACACCTTTGGTCGACGATGGTTGATTGGAGCGTTTTTTGGAACAAATCGGGGTATCGATCTTCCTCGTTGTTTCAATCTTCTTGAATCTCTTGCCTACAATCAAAATTACCAGAAAAAAAACACGCATATGATGAAAATTCGAGTTCTAGAACACAATGAACAAGTTAAATATCAACTTACGCTTGTATTTTTGTTCGAATTTGTTATCATCATCCATGAAACTAGCGAATTTTGGTATGGATTAGGGTTTTCGGGAGTGGGTATTTTAGAGAGAGGGAAAATCGCGTGAATGTATGACGTGGGTTAATGTTTGACGGTTTGTTAATTGATTTAAAACACGTTGAATGACCAAAATACCCCGAATGTAATAAATCAACTAATTATTATCACACACATATTACCAAAATGTCACTAAGATGATTTCAACCATTAAACACACTCATCGGATAGCCCATATCGCTTCATACACTTTGTAGGAAAAACACACTTTGCGCAGGAACCGTACTCTATATATATTTATTTCATATTCTATTTTAGTCGAAATCACACAAACTATATTTATTTCTCTATTTTATGTAAATGCAAATTATTATATTGGTATTTATACACTTTGATCACAGTATAAATAATTTAACATTCTAAACTAAAAGTCCCCTAAACTCATATAAACCTAAAAATCCATATTCCATCGTATTCGTTTTAATCATCTAAGTTCTCTCTCACACACACATGTGTGTGTGGTTAGGAATTCCTATTTATAAATAAAATTATATTTTATACAAAAGTCCTCAAATACAAGAACCCGAATCATTAGTCCTGTTACATTGTTGCGTTTGTTTAAGTTTGTATATTTTATATTGTTAGGGTGGCTGTTATTGTTTTAGATTTCATCCACTTCTCTTCGTGCGGTAATTCTCGTGGATCAATTCTTCGCAGCCCGTGAGTAGATCTTTATTTTTTCCCTTTTTTCACTTAAACATTTGGGGTGTATCACGTGTCTTGTTTCTATTATTTTCTATTTAAACCAATAACATTCTGTTATTTTCTATTTAAACCAATAACATACAAAATCAATGTGTCGCTACACGTTCCGTATTCATGTTTCTATTTTTTCTAGTATCATTGTTGCATATACGTGTAGCTATGTGTTTACTCGCTTTGTGTCTATGGTTTCTAATGTGGATCCACTGGCTGACCATTTCCCCATGGCCATGGGTTGAACTAGGTATCGCCACCATTATTTGCTCCCTCATGACTATCGTATGTGGGTATTGCCTCACTATTCTTAGGTTGACTTTTTCCTTATGACTATGGGATGATCATTGATTATTTAATTTATTGTTGTTGTATTGTTGTGATTGAGTATATGATGTGATTGTCGGTTGTGGTGATCATTGGTGTTGTTGGATTGTTATGGATATACTGTCACACTTGAAGTTGCATGTTAAATAATTTTCAAATAAAATCATTAAAATAATAAGCAAAATATTTTATTTAAATTTAGAACTATTAACCGACTTTATATTGACCAAAAAATCACTTTTACGCATGATACAGGTTACCCGATGAGATAGAGTAGAAGACGAAGAAATGTATGACATGCATTAGTTAAATAAACTGGATTATATTTTGTAGTTATGACTTTGAAATTCTATATGAAATATTTGAGATTTTCTATGGTATGTGTGACACTTAACTTGATTCTGCTTTAAATATTTAAACCTGAAATAGTTGTCATAAGCTATGGACAATCATCATGCCCCGATCAATAATACGTTGTGGGTCGGGGTGTGACAACACGTGCGTAAAATTCTGGATTTTTGTCAGTTTCTTAAACGTAAATTTTAGACGTGTGTAAAAATTTACAGATTCAGTTTTTTGTCGGTTTCTTAAATGTAAATTCCGTATTTTTACACTTGTGAATGTTTTTACATCTTTGCAAAAAGATAAAAAGTTTGGGGTTGTTTTTTTGTCGATTTTCATGTATGTAAATAAATATGGGGTATGGAGCTTAGTTTTGGTGAATGTTTGGATATCGGTTTTTGTGTTGAGATTTGCTAGTTATTGTTGATTTACACGTGCGTAAAAATTTACATGTCTGTAAATAAATTTTACACATGTGAATGTTTTTTACATCCTTGCAAAAACAATTGGGCTTTGTTTTTGGATACTTGTTCATAAGAAATGTGATCCCTTCAACAAAAGTGTCATTGTTTTTCTAGTTTTTTTTTATGTTTGGGTTTTTTTACACTAATGTAAATGACGAAATCCAAATGGTTTTTTTTTTCTAAATTTCTAACTAAAGCTATTTTTTGTTTAAAGACAGAGGTGGGTTGTTTGTATAATCGTGCTTTACATTTGTATTTTCCTATTTGACCCATGTAAAAATTTTGGGGTTTTTGTCCTGATACTTTTATGGATCTAAAAAAATTGAATTGCCAGACATTGTTTTTGGTTCATTTTGTGAGTTTTTGTCAAAGTTTTACATGTTCATGAGAAATGTGATCCCTTCTACAAAAGTGTCCTTGTTTTCCTAGTTTTTATGTTTGGGTTTTTTTACACTGGTGTAAATGACGAAATCCAAATGGTTTTTTTCTTTCCAAATTTCTAACTAAAGCTATTTTTTGTCTAAAGACAGAGGTGTGCTGCCTGTATAAACATTTTGAATTTTTTATCACGATACTTTTGTCTAAATGACGGAATCCAAATGATTTTTTTCTTTTCAAATTTCTAACTAATACTTTTCTTTCCAAATTTCTAACTAAAGCTATCCGGATTTTTTCGGATCCTTAGTGCTTTACGTTAGTATTTTCATATTTGACCCATGTAAAAACAATTTGGGGTTTTTGTCCCGATACTTTTGTGGATCTAAAAAATTGAAATGTGAGACACTGTTTTTTAGTTCGTTTTGTGAGTTTTTGTCGAAGTTTTACATGTTCATGAGAAATGTGACCACTTCAACAAAAGTGTCCTTGTTTTTCTAGTTTTTATGTTTGGGTTTTTTTTACACCGATGTAAATGACAAAATCCGAATGGTTTTTTTCTTCCTAATTTATAACTAAAGTTATTTTTTTTGTCTAAAGGCAGATTTGTGTTGCTTGTATAATAGTGCTTTACATTAGCATTTTCATATTTGACCCATGTAAAAACATTTTGGGGTTTTGTCCCGATACTTTTGTGGATCGAAAAAATTGAAATGTGAGACATTGTTTTTTGATTCGTTTTGTGAGTTTTTGTCGAAGTTTTACGTTTGGTGTAAATTAAATTGTTTCTTAAAAGTAGTTGTCCAGATTTACACTTGTGTACATATTAGGTTTTAGAAAAAAATGGATGTAAAAACATTTTGGGGTTTTTGTACCCATATTTTTATAGATGTAAAAAATTGAAATGTCGGACATTGTTTTTTAGTTCGTTCTCTCGAAGTTTTACGTTTAGTATAAATGATAGTTTTTTTTGAAGGTTTGTGGTGGTGTTTTACGTTACTGTAAATGATGCTTACGTAAGATAGGTACCGGTGCGGATCTCGAGGTGATGGATGTGCAAACTATCATTTAGAAGAAACGAAGAATGACTTGGATTTTTTTTTGTTACATTTTCTGTCGATTTATGCCAATGTAAGTTTTTTACTCAATGTAAATATTTTATCACATGTGTATTATTTATTTATTTTTATGTTTTTTTTTTTTTTTTTTGCAATTTAAGTCAATATATATGTTGTATTCCATGAGTATTTATTAATTAAAAAACAACTATTGCCATGTTTCTTACATTTTTTTTATATTTATATGTTTCTATGGAAAATAAGAAAAAAAGTTACAAAGTGCTTTGTACTTTTTTTTTTCAGAGAATGTAAATGACAGGAGATAATTTTAATAAATTATCCTTTTTTACAAAATAATATTATTTTTAATATGTTTACATGTAAAGACAAAAATCAAAAGCATCTTTAAATCTCAGCCATCCATCATTTCTAGATCAATGGTTAAAATCATTTCTTTTGGTTCTTATAACTTGGTATAGTTCTCATTTTGCCAATTCATATATATATATATATATATATATATATAGGGGACCGCTAAAATGGGAACCACCTCCCGTTATAAGAACCGTGAGAACTACACCGTACGGGTCGAGGTGGACCAAATTTTTTTTTCATAAACGTAGATGCATGTATTATAAACACATTTGTAAAAAAAATCAAAAAAAAATGTCGGGTGTGTAGTTTTGAGCACCCAAAGTTTACGTTTACGGGACCCGTAAATTTTATTTAAAATTTACGGTACCCGTAAACACAAACTTGTGGTGTTCAAAACTACACACACGACATTTTTTTTTGAATTTTTTTTACAAATGTGTTTATAATACAAGCATCTACGTTTTTGAAAAAAAAAATTGGTTCAACTCGCCCCGGATCAAAAAGTTCTCACGGTTCTTACAACTGGAGGTGGTTCTCATTTTAGCGGTCCCCTATATATATATATATATATATATATATATATAGTTACAATCATAGATATAATTTTTCACACATACATATATTTTTAATTACGGTTATTAGATTTTATCACCCCCAACTATTGGTCTTTAACCGTTGCCACCCACAACTAACACTTTGACACCCGGCACCCTCAACTTGACTTTTTGTTTGCAATGGCACCACCTAGTTAAATCTGCACTAACTTAGTTTTTTTTTGCTGACTTGGCCATTTTTTGATTACGTGGCTTGTTTTTTATAAGGTGTCATGATGATATGGCAAATTATATATATATATATATATATATATATATATATGCACTAACTTAGTTTTTTTTTGCTGACGTGGCCATTTTTTGATGACGTGGCTTGTTTTTTATAAGGTGTCATGATGAGATGGCAAATTATATATATATGGTAAGGATAGTGTAAAAAGGGACTAAAGTGTGAGAAGTGTATTATAACACTATATATAATACTATATAACACCATATAAACACCGTATAACAATATGTAACACCATATAATACCATATAACACTATGTAACACTATATATCATTATATAACAAATATAACACATCTATTATAGACATGCTATCAGACAACCTATAGTGTTATATTTGTTATATAATGATATATAGTGTTACAAAGTGTTATATGGTATTATATGGTGTTACATATTGTTATACGGTGTTTATATGGTGTTATATAGTATTATATATAGTGTTATAATACACTTCTCACACTTTGAGCACTTTTTACAGGATCCTCTACCTATATATATATATATATATATATAAGTACAGGCAATAAATATCCCAATTCAATTTATAAAATCAAATCATTATATCACCTTCATCTTCAACCCCTTATCAAAGCCTCATCTTCATCTTCATCACCGGCGATGATCTCTCCGACGACCTCCAAAGCCTCAACTCCTCCTGTGACAACCCGAGATTTCAAGGTCTTTCCTCTACGCATCATTTGTTTCACAATCCTGTTTTCGCAATTCATTTTACGTTGTATCATGTGCACAATATTCGAATGATTAAAGTATTGTTATGTTAGGTTGTTGCATGAAATTTTAGGAGTTGTTTAATGCTTGATGTTTAGACTTAGCATGGCACCACACTTGATTCACGAAAAATCCAAGTCGACGAAGAACTAGGTTCTTCGTCCCAAGCACATGTCGACGAAGAACTAGTCCCCAAACACCCCATGACGAAGGAGGTTCTTCGCCATGAGGTCTTTCGCCAAAATGGGCCTCGGCCCAGGTTTATTCGCGGCCCAGACTGGCCCGACTGTCATATTGTTTGTATAACCTCTCATAACTTGCAACCATAAACACAAAACCCTAAAATTCTCTCCCTTCCTCCTCTTCCTGTGCGACGGCAACTGTGGGCATCGAAGCCTTCTCTTCGCTCGTGAAGACTATTCTTGTTTCTAGCACACTTATTCTTTGGTTAGTTATCATCCCTGTAAACGAGTCCTTTGTTATGGTGATTAATTGTGTTATCTTGTTGAGTGATCTTGGCTTAATTGAATGATGTGATTAATTGTGGCGTATGTGTGACATAGGATTGTATGTGACTAATTTGAATATGCAAGTAATATTGATGGTCGAACATGATTGGCATACTCTCTAGGGTTTAATAAAGTTAATTGTTCATTAGATCTGGTTTGAAGGGTTCAAATTAGGGTGTTCATAATGGTGATTATGCGATAATATGAAACTGCCATGATTAGGGTTTGCATGATGAAAGTGTTGATGATTCTTGTGTGTTTCGATAATCATTGTCTTGGTTGGATTGATGTCAGTTTGTGTTGAGAAACTAATGGTTCTGATTGTACATGATTCAATATTGATTAGGGTGTTAGTGCGCCATAAAAACTCTAGTCGATGAAACTGTTGATGTGCAGCAATGAAAGACCTCCTCACGAAGAATCCACGTTGACGAAGGACCTGATCCTTCGTCGGCTGGCCTTTTGACGAACAACCTAGGTTCTTCGTCGCAACACTTCTAGATGAAGTACTGTTCTTCGTCGAGAGGGTCTTTCGCCGTGAGTACATCCCACGAAGAACTGGTTCTTCGTGGAGGTGCTGCAAGTGAACAAACAAACAGAACCTTTTTAAACAGTAGGGTCTCAGATAGTTTATGACTTGTATGAGATTGAATAATTGATATGTGATATACGGTGATCTTTGCTATGAATGCAAACTGTGAATATACGTGACTTAATTGATTATGAAACTAATTTCATTGGTTGTGACACCTGCCTTTTCAGGCCGTACCGTACAATTGTAACACGTGTTGTGAATAGGTAACAGGGCTGTATTTGACTGGTTATGATATTTATATGTGAAATTTAATGAGTTGGTAAAATTAAAATTTGATAACAATTATGTTGGCAACGGTAAAATTAACGCTTATAACGTAACGGTTAAAATGCGAAACGAACGTCGGTGACCACCTGATCAGTGTTAAAATCCTAAAAATAGTCTGTTATGATTAGAATAATTATTTTAATCATATCCGTGTGGAAAAATAAATTAAAACGCTAAGAAACTCTATTTTTTGAGTTTAAGCGCGTACCGCGCAATGCAGCGCGTGTACCGACAAAATACTGTCAACATAGCCTGTCAAGGCAACTGATAATCATTTTAGTAATAATTTGATGAGTTTATCACTTTAGAATGATAAAAATAAATAAAAACGCATAAATCCCTATTTTTGCGATTTTAAGCGCGTACCGCGCAGCACAGCGCGCATACTGCCAAATACCGGCAACGTAGCCAGTCCAGGCAAACAAAATATTGTTCAGTAATATTTTGGCGGGTTTATTTTTATATAGTGTTAAAAATAATTTAAAACGCACTAAAACGGAAATTAAACGCTAGATAAAATACCTGGTAACCAATAGAATACCAGTTTTTAACCAAAACCACATATATATTTATATGTATACATATAAAATCGATTATATAGCTGAAATATGGGACAAGAATTATGAAATGGCAGCCATGCACTACACTCTCTCTTCTCTCTCATGTTTCTATTGGCCATGGATGGAGGTGGTGTGATGAGTATGTACTTATGTCCCCCATAACCTCACAAATTAAGATCAAACATTCATTTAAAAAATTTCATCTCTCTCTCCCTTAGTAATTTTCGCAACCCCCGCCCCCCTATTCAAACACAGGAACGGGCGGCCACGAGCCAGTTTCGGTGGTATCGCGTATTGTCTAATTTGACAGCGGAATTTTCATCAGGAGCGTAGTTAGGAAATATTTTATCAGAGTAAAATACCACATTTTCATAACATTAAACACATGGGATAAAACCCAAGTTTTAAGTACACATATTTCCATAGGAATAAATCCTATTTTATTTAATAAAAACATCTATTTCTTTTTTAGGTAACTTTATTGCCACTTTTCCAAGCCTTCAGTGATGTCCAGCTGGCTTCTATTTGGCTTTCACATTTTGTTACCTGAAAATCGTTTAAAAGCATTTTGTCAGTGGAAAATACTGGTGAGTGTATCCCAGTTTAATTAAGTTTAAATAAAATTCATTGTACAGTATTGAGGGCGATCTCGCAATTATATTTGTTTCCAAGTCATATCAATTACCACATGCGGTACTGTCAGACCCGACTTGTGGAAATGTTACCCCTCCAGTAACAAATTTTGTATACAAAACCCCAACATACCGACGATAATTGTATCCTTACAAATACTCAATAACTACTTAATATATAATTAATCGTGTGAGGTTTTGTAAAAACAATTTACAAAAAGGAGATTACTCACAAAAAGGTTTACATAAAAAGAGGATTACTCACATTGCTGTCTTAGATTATCCTTTAGGGTTTCTTGGGGACAATCTATAATTTACACAAATGCACACGTGTTAGTATAATAACCCATTTTTAACATTAGTAATACCCTCCCCGAGACGACATTCCAACGACTACGTCGGGCAGAACCACGACAGCCGTTACGGAACCCTAGATCAATCGGGCAGAGTATCTAATACGTATCCAGGGGTTATGATGCTTACGACGGAGCAGAACTTCGTTATTTAGGGGGGTATAATACCCGAGTATTATGCCTACACTTTAGAAATTCGAGATTGAGAATGAAAATGAACGAGCAGACTGAAGATCCGATGCCCTCTACTTATAAGGCTTCACTTCGACTTTTACGCGGCCCGCGTAAAGGTTAACCAAAGGGCTACGCGGCCCGCGTCAACGAAGGTCAACGGCGTAGGTGATCAGGGTCAGCTAGTAGGTTCAACACGAGTCGGACACGTGCCATCACAAGGGTTCGCCGCGTTCTTGATCTCTAGTGGCCCGCGTATGATCCCTAAGGGGTCTACGCGGCCCGCGACAAACCAAAAATATTGGTTTTTAATTATTGTTAATAATATTTAAGGTATTCGGGGTCCGTTTTCGCGTATGTGTATTGGATATTTTAAATATTTTTAGGGTGTCAGAAAATTTATAAGGGTGTCGGTTTTCTTTAGGGTTGTTATATCCTCCCCACCTTGTTTCAGAGCTCGTCCTCGAGATCTACTGGAACAAGTGAGGATATTTCCTTTGTATTTCCGATTCAAGCTCCCATGTGTACTCAGGTCCTCTTTTGGAGTCCCACTTCACTTTGACCAGAACCAATCTCTTATGCTTGAGGTTCTTGACTTCCCTGTCTTCAATCTGTAGAGGCCACTCTACAAACTTGAGTTGTTCATTTATCTATATATCCTTAAGAGGTACCATCATTGATTCATCAGCTAAGCATTTCTTGAGATTTGATACATGAAATACATCATGTATCCCTGCCATTTCCTCTGGCAGTTGTTGTAACACCTGTGCCTCCACGGCCATCAAACAAATACCAAACCAATGAAATATTATATTTCATACTTGGGATTTGTAAAAATATGTGTATCATTTGCACATATCAATTCTTGTTCAATTTCAAACTCTAAATCGCTTTCTGGAAGGTTATACGCGCACTGATGCGTAAATATAACCAGTTTAATGCAAAAAACACTCCGGAATAGTGACATAGGCTTAACATACCTTAAATAACCTTTACATAACTTAGATATAAGTTTTGGAAGGTTTGGTGTGGTGAAATCAAAGTTTAAATCGCTTACAGGGACTAAAGTTGACAAACTGCGAAAGTATGCCAATTTGAACTGTAACAGACATTCCGGAACATGGCCATAAGTTAAACATACCATAAATATCCTTTACATAGCTTAGAAATAGGCTTTGAGGGGTTCGGTGTGCTAAAATAAACTTTTGTGTCATTCAGGGACTAAAAGTGTCAAAAAGTGCACAAGTTTGCATTTTCGCGCATAACTTACGTTCTGAATACATCCGGACATCCAAAAATTTATGTAAGCACTAAAATATTTTATTTTAGTGTTCGGCATAAGAAAAATCCATTCGTCACGTCATTTGGATCGTTTTTCGCGCTTATGCGCATTCCGTCGTAATTAAGCGAACATCGCGTTCGTACGGCCAAACGAACCAATGTCCGGCATATTTTTTAGCATGTTTCATGTCCAAAATGTTTAGGCAACATTTTAGGGCCTTAAAGTTGGCTTTACGGGCCTTAGAAGTGTCGGAAATGGCCTTAAACACGTGCAGGGACTGAAACTGTCATTTCTGAAACTTATGTCTGATCTGTGACTGCTAGGCGGCCCGCCTCAGGATCCTTACATCCTCAGGCGGCCCGCAAGGCCCCATCTGACCAGATTAATCGAATCTAACAGCAGTTTCCAGCTGTTTCGTTCACAACCACACATTCTCTTTCGCTTAGTCAGCTGATAAGGATCACTTTTAGCCACCATGAGTTTCCGACAAGTGTACGCCTTGGATCATGGCACGTTTTCCATCAAACGATCCTAACGGTGGACCATTTACTATAAATACCCATCCATCCCCAACTTCATTTCTCACTAGAATCTTGATTTGAGAGCTCTAAGTTGAAACCATTGTTTCATACCTGAGTTCTTGGATCGAGATTAGCATTCGGGGACCCTGGGTAAGTATTCTTTCGTTCTTTTATTGCTTTTCGAGTCTGAAAGTCAAACTTTGTTTGACTTTCTGCGTTGACCAGTAATGGTCAATGCGAAGTTCGTTTGAACTTCGCAACGTGAGTGTAATCACGTTGGTTATAGTCCCTTGGGACTATGCCTACTGATTACCACGTTGTCTAGGGTCGTAGGGTAAGCGATCTAATAAATCGCTTATACCTCGAACCCGACCCATTTGGTCGATCATTAGGATCCGACCAAATACATTAGGTGACCATAGTAGGTAGGGAATAACCTTCCGAGGTTATACCCTATGGTCGCTTCGTTTAAGTAGTTGTATGATAGGTAGTTTATATGCCTTAGGTAAATTACCAGAATACCCTTTTCATGTATAATTGGTAATTAAGCATATGTAACCTAAACTTTTGTCACATAACTGATTTTGTAACATGTTTAGGCATATAACACTTGTCATAGGACTAGTTAGACGGTCCGAACGCGTTTCACGCGCACGACGCGTTAAAGTAGCATAAGCTACCTTAATGGGTCGCGATGGGTCGAAAGCACTTAGGTTTGGTTTCATTGTAGTATGTAGGCCTTGTTAAACCATATCATATGAGTTCCAATACTCATTTGGTTTACCAAGCCTCATCCTATCCGATCTCCCGATTTAAGTCCGGTTTAATTATATAGTTTTAGATTTGCCGACTGATTCCGTGCTCCCTCAAGCTTTGTTTGGTTGTTGTTCAAGACCTCTAAGCATTCTCAGGCGAGTACATTATTCCCCTCTTTTACTGTTTTCAAATGTTTTGGGGTGACTCATATGTGCTAAATGCTTTATCAATGATTTCAATAACAATTACAATGTGGTTTCAAGAACGATTACAATAATTTCAATAACAATTACAATGTGGTTTCAAGAACAATAACAAGGGTTTCAAGAACGATTTCAATGGTTCAAAAACTAATTACAAATTTCATAAAGTGAACAAACTTGTTGGTTGTAGTTACATAACCAATGACATTCATTAGCAATGATCAAGCCGACCAGTATTAGGTTATGGTACCATAGGATCTGACAAATCCCGTTATTCTCTATACCCATGGTTATGTGTGGATATTTTGGGTAGCGACTGAATCTGTAATTATTAACTTACCCTTTGGTAAGGGTTTGTTAAGAACGAGAGCGAGAGCGAGTTGGAACGAGGAACGCGTCAAGAAGGTTTGAATGTTATTAGAGAATCGACCATTAAGTAGTTTCACAATTAAAACAAGAACGATTTGAACAATTAAAACAAGAACGATTTGAACGATTAAAACAAGATGGTTTAACGATTGGGTAAACATTTGGACATGATTTACATTTAATCATGCATTTCCATGGAACATAGTATTGATTTAAACCAAGTTTTACTTCAATACTTTGTTTTGTGCGTTTCATCTATGGTTTAGTTGATGCATTTCACTAGCCATACATATCATTTTTGGTTACACATTACATGGTTTACATTTGACACAAACACTTTTGACATTGAATACATGACATGATTTACATCTTAACATAAACATTTTGTTATATTATTCAATACATTTGACAATTTGTTTAAACATGGACATCTTACATTGGTGGTTTGTTTGGGTAAGTGATTTGAGTAACGGTGCGTGTGTAATATGATACAAGCATGGTGGATACGCCGCTGGTACTTCCTATATATAAGTGTTTGTATGGTATTACATATTGTAGCGTTATTTGAATCATTTCAGTTTGAGACATAGAACATTTTATACAAGTAACATACCTTTCACAAGACATTTATTTACAAATAACTTATCTTATATAAACTCATTTTACATGGTTATTCATTTAATCATGCATTATTCTCTTATTATACATAACACCTGAACTTATTATTTTTCAAATGATTTACAAAGACAAAGCAAATTACAAGGTTCATGACTAAACATTTTCTTAAACAGAAGTCATGAATCTTATTTTCACAAAACCTATGTACTCGCCAGCATTTCTTTGCTGACCTCGTTTTCACATATGTTTCAGGTATTGTTGAATGATATCGATTGATAAGATGCATGCTCACATAGGACTGGACAAGGCCTTAGTGACTCAATAACAATGATAGACTATGTTTAATTTGTGTATTTAGATTTCTAGACGATGTAATTATTCAATGTTTAATAAAACGAAACACTTTTTGGTATCCATGGTTATGAAACATTAATTCTATTGCAACACGCCCCGATGTTTCCGCCGCGATTTGTTGTTTTACGCGGTCGGGGTGTGACAGAAAAGATGGTATCAGAGCCAATGGTTATAGGGAATTAGGTTATTAGTAATGCTTTGACCTAGTCTATAACCTTCTTAGGACCCTAACGCGAGTTTACTTGCGTTTAGTCATAAAACAATACCGTCACCTATCCTTAGGCGACGACCACAACAAGAACATAAATTTCAAAACCGCTTTAAAAACTAATCATCTGTTCTAGGATGATTGATTACTAGGTTTTGAACCCTCTATTGTAAGGTTTTGAACTCTCTATTTTATGGTTTTGAACCCCTTTGAGTTTTCAAAACTTCGTCAATATTTTGGGTTTTAAATAATGTGAACACGTGCAAACTGGAAGGGTGAATGCCTGTATTCTGGGTTTTCTGTCTAGGCAAGCACTTCGTATACATCTCATCAGACGCGAGACCAGTTGTGCTTACCTGGGAATTCTTGGGATGAGTGTTCACTTATAGGCGAGCATGTCTTCGCGATACATTATTTTTGACCCATTTACTTTGATCAGTCACCGTCTCATTTGTTTGCCTTAGGTAACAAACAAATGATCGCAATCTTCATGCGTTATCATTCTGTTTTGATTGTCCAATAATCTTTCACCTGTTTCTCCCTATGCCTTTCTTTTTCTTCAAGAATGTCTCTTCATCACGATGACGCCCAGATATCTGAGCAAGCAGCCAAAATTCGCTCAGCGAATAGGCGAAGTAGTCCTGAAGACTGTTGAATTAGCTACTGCCATGTATCATCTCCAGGATGAAGCCACTCAAGAGTCACCAAGACAGGCAGGACCTAGTCAGGCGACAACACCATCAGCCAATAAACCAATCGAGGAATCAAAGACCATGGATGAACGATCCCCTAAGAAGTCAAAGTAGCGAAAGGCTTCTCAGAACTTCGCCATGGTCGCTCACAATGGTAAAGCAGTCCCCAACCAACCAGCTCAACCCCCTGCTAGGTGTGTATGGCTTTTCCTATGATACCTACATCAAGGAACTATGTACCTTACAAACTACTCTTGTGATTTCTCTCTTTCAAATAATTGCTCATGATTCCCTCGAAAATTTTAAGTACTCGTTTCACTCTAAGAAACAAAGTACAGAAAATTAAGTGACATTATGAGTAATCGTGCTTTTCGCACATCTGTGCCTTTAAATCCTTGGTTAGATAACTAAGGGTATTTTCAAATCTCATACCCATTACGTTTTGATTTTTCAACATACACAGTACCAGTATTTCAAAACAATCTTCATGATCTCAAAACATTTCATATAGTTTGAAAACAATTTTTCTAGATGTATTGTCTATGTTATTTCAAAAACATTGGCCATGTTATCAAAACCAACCTTTCTAATTTCAAAATATTTCATATAGTCTGAAGACAATATTAACACAATACATTTTTTGATCAAGTGCATGATTTCGAAAAGCATCATTCATGTCTTTCAAAAACCTTATACATAATTTCAAAATTCATCTCGCATGCTTTTAAAACATTTTTGTAAATATATCTACCTAATACACCTACTTTATGATTTCAAAAAGTATTATATATAAGGTTTCAAAAACGTTAAACATATTTTTTCTTAAAAGAACCCCATGCATAGTTTTCAAAAATATTTTTCCTCATACATTGACTTAACCTTCAAAATTCTGCTTCATATGTCGCCTTGACATATCAAGCATCTCAACTTCATAAGCATTTTACAACATGTTTTGACCTAAGCACATCCAGTGCAAGGTTTCAAAACATCTTCAACTTCTAAAATTCATATGGGATCTTTTTATCTTCACAATTAGATCCTTGTGGATGATTATCATTCAAATCAGAGTCCTTAATTGGATTCCTTATGTACCTTAATTCGAACACTTCGGTTCCTAATAATCGAAATCGAATTTTCTTTTTGAATCTTTCTATCTTTATAGTTGGATTCTTGGTAATGTTTAAAGTACCAAATGAAATCCACGGAATGGATTCCTAGTGTGCTTTAAATGCATGTACGCAATTTACAAGACAAATTAACGAACAATTTTGTGGTTATATGATATGTGTTTATGTGTTCTCCTCTATGTTTTTGTGTGTTACGATTTTTCAAATCCTCATAGAATCTTTCATATCTTCATATGAGGGATTCATAGTAGGATATTCAAAAAGTACTACCTTAAATCCTTATGGGCTTCTATGTAGTAGTTAAGACCCTTGGGTTATATAGTACCATTCCATGATTCGATGAGAGACCCTTGAGTGGTCTAGTCTAAAAGATTGATTCACAATTTGGTTAAAGAACGACATCTAGTGATGTAGCTGAACAGACTCCTTGATAGTCTATTTAGATCATTTATTGATTTAATTAAAAGGACTCTATGGCGGTCTAGTTACACTCATCACAGGTTTGTTCATTTGGTTTTACCCTACACATTATAAAATAGACTGTGTGAACTGTGCAAGGAATTGTCTAATTATGGACGCGTACATAATTATGAAATTTAGTGCATAGGAACCCAGTAAGATTTATTATGTGTAAGAACCGATAGTGACAAAAATAACGAAATGAGAATGATGTAATGGAGGTACGGTGGACGCACCAATGACGCTTCATATACTTGTATATAAGTGTCCCTCTTACATTGCAAACATAATGTTATTAAGGTTACTAGAAGTTCAAGAACCCTAACCAATGTTGTTCGATCTTTTCAACTTCATATTTCCAAGCTCTCACAAGTTTCCTCTAAATAAATTTCGGGACGAAATTTCCTAAAGTAGGGGAGACTGTAATACCTGTGCCTCCACGGCCATCAAACAAATACCAAACCAATGAAATATTATATTTCATACTTGGGATTTGTAAAAATATGTGTATCATTTGCACATATCAATTCTTGTTCAATTTCAAACTCTAAATCGCTTTCTGGAAGGTTATACGCGCACTGATGCGCAAATATAACCAGTTTAATGCAACAAACACTCCGGAATAGTGACATAGGCTTAACATACCTTAAATAACCTTTACATAACTTAGATATAAGTTTTGGAAGGTTTGGTGTGGTGAAATCAAAGTTTAAATCGCTTACAGGGACTAAAGTTGACAAACTGCGAAAGTATGCCAATTTGAACTGTAACAGACATTCCGGAACATGGCCATAAGTTAAACATACCATAAATATCCTTTACATAGCTTAGAAATAGGCTTTGTGGGGTTCGGTGTGCTAAAATAAACTTTTGTGTCATTCAGGGACTAAAAGTGTCAAAAAGTGCACAAGTTTGCATTTTCGCGCATAACTTACGTTCTGAATACATCCGGACATCCAAAAATTTATGTAAGCACTAAAATATTTTATTTTAGTGTTCGGCATAAGAAAAATCCATTCGTCACGTCATTTGGATCGTTTTTCGCGCTTATGCGCATTCCGTCGTAATTAAGCGAACATCGCGTTCGTACGGCCAAACGAACCAATGTCCGGCATATTTTTTAGCATGTTTCATGTCCAAAATGTTTAGGAAACATTTTAGGGCCTTAAAGTTGGCTTTACGGGCCTTAGAAGTGTCGGAAATGGCCTTAAACACGTGCAGGGACTGAAACTGTCATTTCTGAAACTTATGTCTGATCTGTGACTGCTAGGCGGCCCGCCTCAGGATCCTTACATCCTCAGGCGGCCCGCGAGGCCCCATCTGACCAGATTAATCGAATCTAACAGCAGTTTCCATCTGTTTCGTTCACAACCACACATTCTCTTTCGCTTAGTCAGCTGATAAGGATCACTTTTAGCCACCATGAGTTTCCGACAAGTGTACGCCTTGGATCATGGCACGTTTTCCATCAAACGATCCTAACGGTGGACCATTTACTATAAATACCCATCCATCCCCAACTTCATTTCTCACTAGAATCTTGATTTGAGAGCTCTAAGTTGAAACCATTGTTTCATACCTGAGTTCTTGGATCGAGATTAGCATTCGGGGACCCTGGGTAAGTATTCTTTCGTTCTTTTATTGCTTTTCGAGTCTGAAAGTCAAACTTTGTTTGACTTTCTGCGTTGACCAGTAATGGTTAATGCGAAGTTCGTTTGAACTTCGCAACGTGAGTGTAATCACGTTGGTTATAGTCCCTTGGGACTATGCCTACTGATTACCACGTTGTCTAGGGTCGTAGGGTAAGCGATCTAATAAATCGCTTATACCTCGAACCCGACCCATTTGGTCGATCATTAGGATCTGACCAAATACATTAGGTGACCATAGTAGGTAGGGAATAACCTTCCGAGGTTATACCCTATGGTCGCTTCGTTTAAGTAGTTGTATGATAGGTAGTTTATATGCCTTAGGTAAATTACCAGAATACCCTTTTCATGTATAATTGGTAATTAAGCATATGTAACCTAAACTTTTGTCACATAACTGATTTTGTAACATGTTTAGGCATATAACACTTGTCATAGGACTAGTTAGACGGTCCGAACGCGTTTCACGCGCACGACGCGTTAAAGTAGCATAAGCTACCTTAATGGGTCGCGATGGGTCGAAAGCACTTAGGTTTGGTTTCATTGTAGTATGTAGGCCTTGTTAAACCATATCATATGAGTTCCAATACTCATTTGGTTTACCAAGCCTCATCCTATCCGATCTCCCGATTTAAGTCCGGTTTAATTATATAGTTTTAGATTTGCCGACTGATTCCGTGCTCCCTCAAGCTTTGTTTGGTTGTTGTTCAAGACCTCTAAGCATTCTCAGGCGAGTACATTATTCCCCTCTTTTACTGTTTTCAAATGTTTTGGGGTGACTCATATGTGCTAAATGCTTTATCAATGATTTCAATAACAATTACAATGTGGTTTCAAGAACGATTACAATAATTTCAATAACAATTACAATGTGGTTTCAAGAACAATAACAAGGGTTTCAAGAACGATTTCAATGGTTCAAAAACTAATTACAAATTTCATAAAGTGAACAAACTTGTTGGTTGTAGTTACATAACCAATGACATTCATTAGCAATGATCAAGCCGACCAGTATTAGGTTATGGTACCATAGGATCTGACAAATCCCGTTATTCTCTATACCCATGGTTATGTGTGGATATTTTGGGTAGCGACTGAATCTGTAATTATTAACTTACCCTTTGGTAAGGGTTTGTTAAGAACGAGAGCGAGAGCGAGTTGGAACGAGGAACGCGTCAAGAAGGTTTGAATGTTATTAGAGAATCGACCATTAAGTAGTTTCACAATTAAAACAAGAACGATTTGAACAATTAAAACAAGAACGATTTGAACGATTAAAACAAGATGGTTTAACGATTGGGTAAACATTTGGACATGATTTACATTTAATCATGCATTTCCATGGAACATAGTATTGATTTAAACCAAGTTTTACTTCAATACTTTGTTTTGTGCGTTTCATCTATGGTTTAGTTGATGCATTTCACTAGCCATACATATCATTTTTGGTTACACATTACATGGTTTACATTTGACACAAACACTTTTGACATTGATAATACATGACATGATTTACATCTTAACATAAACATTTTGTTATATTATTCAATACATTTGACAATTTGTTTAAACATGGACATCTTACATTGGTGGTTTGTTTGGGTAAGTGATTTGAGTAACGGTGCGTGTGTAATATGATACAAGCATGGTGGATACGCCGCTGGTACTTCCTATATATAAGTGTTTGTATGGTATTACATATTGTAGCGTTATTTGAATCATTTCAGTTTGAGACATAGAACATTTTATACAAGTAACATACCTTTCACAAGACATTTATTTACAAATAACTTATCTTATATAAACTCATTTTACATGGTTATTCATTTAATCATGCATTATTCTCTTATTATACATATCACCTGAACTTATTATTTTTCAAATGATTTACAAAGACAAAGCAAATTACAAGGTTCATGACTAAACATTTTCTTAAACAGAAGTCATGAATCTTGTTTTCACAAAACCTATGTACTCGCCAGCATTTCTTTGCTGACCTCGTTTTCACATATGTTTCAGGTATTGTTGAATGATATCGATTGATAAGATGCATGCTCACATAGGACTGGACAAGGCCTTAGTGACTCAATAACAATGATAAACTATGTTTAATTTGTGTATTTAGATTTCTAGACGATGTAATTATTCAATGTTTAATAAAACGAAACACTTTTTGGTATCCATGGTTATGAAACATTAATTCTGTTGCAACACGCCCCGATGTTTCCGCCGCGATTTGTTGTTTTACGCGGTCGGGGTGTGACAGTTGTAGCTGATAGGCTACAGGTCCTATTCTTCTAATAATCTCAAAAGGTCCAACATACATGGGACTTAGCTTTCCTCTTTTGATGAATCTTACCACTCCTTTCCAAGGAGAGACTTTTAATAATACTTTATCTTCTACTTGAAATTCCAATGGTTTGCGTCGGTTATCAGCATAGCTCTTCTGTCGATCACGTGCTGCTTTCGGTCGTTCCTTGACTTGAATAATCTTGTCGGTTGTCTCCTGCACTATCTCAGGTCCAAGTAGTTGTTTTTCCCCAATTTCTGCCCAACAGACTGGGGTTCGGCACTTTCGTCCATAGAGTGCTTCGAATGGTGCAGCATTGATACTTGTGTGATAACTGTTATTACAAGAAAATTCTATTAAAGGTAAGTGATCATCCCAATTACCTCTGAAATCAATTACACAAGCTCTAAGCATGTCTTCCATTGTCAGAATTGTCCTTTCGCTTTGTCCGTCTGTTTGAGGATGATAAGCTGTGCTTAGATTTAACTTTGTTCCCATTGCTTTTTGGAAACTTGACCAAAAATGAGAGGTAAAACGGCTATCCCTATTAGAAACAATTGATAAAGGTATTCCATATAAAGAAACTATTTCATTTACATATAATTTAGCTAACTGTTCCATACCAAAATTTTCTTCATTGGTAGGAAGTGAGCTGACTTAGTTAGTCTATCTACAATCACCCAGATTGTATCACTTCCTGGATGCATCGTATATTTAGACTTATGGGCTTCTTCTAATATACGATGACGTAGGTTTCCTAATTTAGTTATCCACATTCTCTTTTTATGGAATCTCCAAAATCCATCTGTTCCTTGTTCTAATTCCTTAATCATACCTTTTAATTTTTCAGTATCCTCCTTGATTACTGATTCTTGTGCTTCTCTTATCTGATCATTTAAATCTACTTGCAGATTTAATTTAAGAGAACATACCCTTTTTGGCTTTTCGTGATATTTTCGGCTTAAAGCATCTGCCACTACATTTGCTTTTCCTTCATGATACTGGATATTGATGCGTGTGTGGTGTGATATATATTTAAGTATATTTTAAGCCCTTTTTACACGTTAGTCAAGTTTTAAATTTATAAAACACGATATTATACTAACACCAAACACACATATGGGCAATTGCACCCATCGTGAGCATAGTATAGTGTTGGTAAGATACCAAGGCCGTCCAAGGACACAAGAGCTTTTAATACCGGTTTATCCTCAACGTCTAATCAAATCAAAAGTTTAGAAAAAGGTTTTAAACTAGAAAAATAAAAACAAACTAAATGCTGAAAAATAAAATAAAAATAAAACAGATAGACAAGATGAATCACTTGGATCTGACTCGTGTTTAGTGTAACCTTTGATTATTTCCGCACTTTTGCACTTTTTAAGAGATTATCTTAGTTATTGTAGTAGGCCCCTCTTTTGAAGGTGACGTTACCCTCAACCCAGTAGTTTGAGTCAGCAAGGATACAATCCTAAAGGGTCGGATTATTGAAAGGTAATTAATTAAGTTATTAATGCATATTATGGTAGGCCCCTCTTTTGATGGTGACGTTACCCTCGGCTAAGTAGTCTGAGTCAGCAGGGATACAGTCCTAAGTAGCCGGGTTAAAGTATTAATAGTAGCTTACATATGAGGGGATCAAAGAGTTTGGACCCCCGCCATCCAATACCGGTGGGTATTGAAGGAGGTCCTACTAAATTTGACCCAGGTCCTTGCAGGATCTATACACTGAACAAGGCAAGACTCTTACCAAACCGTTCCCTTAACCCCCGAACAGGTAGCCAACATATCTCCATATAGACCGTGGAGATATGAATGGTGAAAATCTTTTATTTTATATAGACAGTAAAATAATGCCAAGACACCACGGACAAACGATAAGGAAGAATCACCTTCAACATAAGAAACTAGTTATTAAAGTTATTAATACATAACCAAATAAAAAGTGCGAAATGATTAAAAATAAATAGTATTACACTAGACACTTGTCTTCACCAAGTGATGTAAGAGACTTAGGCAAGCATGGCCTTTGATTGTCAAGAACTCTTACGATCAATCTTGGATCCCGAGACGACTCACACACTCTATGATGGACAATGGATGATGGTGGTGGATGATGGTGTTGTGATGGTGGTGGGTGGTGGGTGAAGTGTGAGAGAGGTGGTGTGCCAAGGGATGGTTTGCAAATGAACCAAGCACCCCTATTTATAGCCTGAACAGTAGCTCGGGCACGGCCCCATGTCCACCTTCCTTTTCTTTCTTCATTGATTGCAGTTTGTCTGCATTAGTTGACCACGCCCCCGTGTCCGCTGGGCACGCCCCCGTGTGCAGAAGCGTATCTATACTATCAAGATTTCCCCAGATTCTGCGAATCTTAGAGTTGACCACGGCCCCGTGTCCGCTGGGCACGCCCCCGTGGTGGGTGATAGAAGCTTCTACAACTTTGTCTTTTCTTCTGACACTTGGGCACGCCCCCATGCTCACTGAGCACGGGGCGTGTTCAGCCTTCTGTTCTCTTGTTTTTGCTTGGGAAGATGTTGTCGGGGGGTCGGGCATACCATGTTTGTTCCTTTTCTTGTATTTATGTTAGATTTAGCTGCCTTTTTGCTTCTTTTGTTCATTTGAGCTCATTTAATCCTGAAAATACAAAAGGAAGACAAAAACACACTTTTTCCAACATTAGTACTAAAAAGGGTTAGTTTTATGCCACATTTGATGTAATTTATATGTTGCATTTTGCACACATCAAATACCCCCACACTTGAATCTTTGCTTGTCCTCAAGCAAAACTCTTTATAATGTGGCTTTACACTCCCAAATGGAATGGGTAGAAGAGAAGGTTTTTGGGCTTGTCATAGAGTGTCGGAATTTCCAAGATTCTTTATTAAGTTTTATTTTTATTTATTTACAATCCTATTCGTCATGATTTATTAAAAACATTACATAAGATAAATTACTTATTAGGGCATAACATGCCTTTTTAAAATTCCATTTATATACAAGTTCACATACCTCACGGGGGATCACTCAACACTCGGCCGAATATGTATTTTAGTGAATCACTCGAGAGCGGCATGGAACTTACTCCTACCATAGGCTTGCCAAGCAATCAATCCTCTTCCTTTTTAACCATATACCTTTGTAAATATCAAGAGGACTTTTGGGTGAAGGGTTAGGCTTGGGTTAAAGGTAAGTGGTTGGGTTAGTGGTTAGTAAAAAGGCGAAAGGCGTAAAAAGCGTCGGTTTTCGTAAGACTTTTTATTTTTTGAAATTTTTATTTTGATGAAGCCATTATTGAAACAAAGTTATTTTTTGATAAACTTGTTTGTTTATTTCCCTTTTGCTTCATCATCATCAAATTTTTTTTTTGAAAGTCATAAGAAAAACCGAGCTTGTTACTAAAACAAAGGGTTAAAAATAAAAAAGTTTTGGTGGGTGAAAGGGTGTTTGTTTTGGGTTAAGAAATGAAAAGGTTTAGGCTCAAAGGGGTTAACTAGGGGGATTTTGGGTAGGTGGTAAAAAAAAAGAAAAATAATGGTGTAGAAATAAAAGGGTTAGTCCTAATGCCTCCGTCATTTACTTACTCGGGTTTAAGTTGGTAAGGACCGGGAATGTATCGTCGTGGCAAGTTTTAGAGTTGTAAGAACCAAGCGGCTATTCACACAAGAAACGAAAAATGAGCATTTAGTTTAAAGATATGTATTGTAAGCTCAATAAAGGCTCAAAACTCACTTTTTGTAGGAATGGGTTTTTATGTGATCAAGTATATATAATCAAATTTTAAATAAACTTGTCATGCCGTTTCATAATTTTCTTACGTTGGTTCTTTTTATCACGACGCTATCGGTTGTAAATTTGTAAAAATATAACCTTTTTAGAACTTGAGATTCCCAAATTAAACCTAGACAAGTAAAAAATAAAAAATAATTTTTTGAAAAAATTTTGGGGTGATTAGCGGTTCCAATAGAGTTTTGTGTAAGGCTTGTGATTAGGACTTGCAAGATTCAAGGTTTTAGCATCCCCCCCACACTTAAATTACACATTGTCCTCAATGTGTCACAAAAATAAGTTTTTAGGTTGATTGAATGTGGAAAAAGGTGTGAAAAATCAAAATTTTATGTTACTGGGCGTCTGGACACGGCCCCGCGGTGTCCGGGCACGACCCCGTGTTCAGTTCGCCAGTGACAAAAGTTTGTAAAAAGAAACAGAAGCCTGGGCATGGGGGCGTGCTCAATGAGCACGCCCCGTGTCCAGTTACCTGAACTGGGAATTCCCTACAGATTATGCAGCACGGGGCGGTGTTGCGCGGGCACGGCCCGTGCTGAACTTGCTGTAATGAAGAAAATTTTGTCGGATGGCTTTGTTTTTGTGCATGGGGTGCTGGTTCAAGTTTCCCTTGTTATCCTTCACCATCCCGAGTGTGTTTTATCCATTACAACATCATCCAAACACCAAATTAGCTAAAACCATCATTCATTAAAACATAGAGAGAATTACATAATAATCCTAAAAATTAAAAACAAAGTAGAAAAATAAAAGTTAAAAATCCTAAACTAGATAGGTCAAGTGATACATAAAATCATTCTAAGGAGCTCTACTTTTACATTAAGAATCAAAATTCCGGAAATAGTTGTCCGGTATCTTTGTAGAACTCCAAGCCGATGGATGCTCCCTAGATGTTGTTAAAGCCATTCTTCTATCTCTCTCGGGAGGAAGAAGGCGGCTTCATTTTCCTCTACATCTTGTGGAGGGGGAGTGACACCAACCGGAACCCCTTGTAGTATATCGCGAGGAGGTCCCGGGTGTATGGTGTACCATTCGGCTGGTATGATGACTCCAGGCACCACGTTCCATGCCCTTTGGGTGATGATTGGTACCAAAGGAGGAGATGCGAGAATGTTCAACCTTTGGTGCAAAAGGTTGACCTCTCGAAGACACCCTTCTAGTCCCACCGTTAAGTGATTGATACGGTCGACCAATGCTTCTTCCACCCCCGTTATTTCATCAATAGCCTCTCTTAAAGCATAAACATAGTTTACAAGAGAGTCCTCTACCGTTGATGACCTCCTCCCCTGCCGGTTGTTCCCTGATTGCGACGAAGATGTTCCGCTAGTTCTGCTCGCCATTCTGAGAAAACTGACCGAAAAGAGTTCGATTTTTATGGAACAGTACCTCGGACACGGCCCCGTGTTCAATGAACACGGCCCCGTGTTCAGCCGTCTGCAGGTTTTTAGAGCAAGGAATCTTGGAGTTTTAAATTATTATTTTTTTCAATTTATAAGGTACTTTTAAGCATAAATAATTTAAAACAAAGTTGTATCACTTATTTTAAACAAGATTCCTTGAATAATAACCTTACAAACATTACACTAAAGCTTGGAATCATGGAGATTTCAAGTTTTAATGGAGGTATTGAGTGAAAATTAAAGAAGAAGGCAATGAACAACAGTGGAAAAGACAAGATGGTTGTTGAGAACCTTCTTTAGAATATACCTAGGATGGTATGAATAAAGATCCCAGCAAATCTTTGTCTTTTGAGTGGTCCAAATGAGCAGGAATCTTGCTGCATTTATAGAAAACGACAGCACACTACACACGGCCCCGTGTGCAGACAGAATCCTGACACATTTTGTCCGTTTTCTGATAAAAATCAGAAAGGAATCTTTTGGTGGACACGGGGGCGTGTTGACCTGGACACGGCCCCGTGTCTAGAAGCTGTCTTATGGAGTTTTCCTATTTTTAAGGAATTTATCCAGATCGGGTGGTTCCTTACTGGATGGAACAACCCCAAAGTGCCTAAGATACCTTAATTGATCTAGATTAAGACGAGAACGCAAGAGGTTGTCGGTGAGGGTGATTCATATGCTATATGTAGGTGGACAAGTCAAACCCTTTCCCGGGCTCTTTGTTAAAGAAGGTGTATGCCGAATCGCTCAGGTCTATGTATGCACCGAACGAAGTCAACGAAGGTGTTTTTATTTGAATGTGATCCCAACAATTCTTCTTGGTTATCGTCTTGAGATAAATTGTTGAAATCTATTCTAAGTTCTTTTAACCAATTAAGAATTAGATCTTCCATTTGAAATAGTTCATCAAGAAGCATTTCTCCTAGAAGATCCGGTTGAGAGCATTCGAGGGAGAGATAGGGATTATTTTTACTTTCGCCCCTCTTAAGGCTACAGGAAAACAATGGGTCTATATAGTGGGGCTTATAATTTAGAAAATAACATTATAATTCTTTATGGGAACCACCACATATTTGACACCACATACCATAAGAGTGCCGAAAGTAAAAAATATCAGTATCACTCATGTTTGTGTCAGAAATTACCAACCGTCGGGATCTTACGGTTCTGTTTTCAGTAACTGAATCTTGGGCATGGGGCGTGTTAAGTGGGCACGGCCCCGTGTTCAGCTTACTGTCTGACTTAAAACAGGATTGGCAGTTCCAAGGATTGGGCACGGGGCGTGTTCAGCAGGCACGACCCGTGCTGAGTTCTGCAGAAGCTGAAAAATTAAGAAAATACTAAAAAAAACAGAGAAATTAGAAAAAAACGATTAGGCCGCTGATTCCTAACTTTCTTAAAATCCTTGATGCGTGTGTGGTGTGATATATATTTAAGTATATTTTAAGCCCTTTTTACACATTAGTCAAGTTTTAAATTTATAAAACACGATATTATACTAACACCAAACACACATATGGGCAAGTGCACCCATCGTAAGCGTAGTATAGTGTTGGTAAGATACCGAGGTCGTCCAAGGAAACAAGAGCTTTTAATACCGGTTTATCCTCAACGTCTAATCAAATCAAAAGTTTAGAAAAAGGTTTTAAACTAGAAAAATAAAAACTAACTAAATCCTGAAAAATAAAATAAAAATAAAAACAGATAGACAAGATGAATCACTTGGATCCGACTCGTGTTTAGTGTAACCTTTGATTATTTCCGCACTTTTGCCCTTTTTAAGAGATTATCTTAGTTATTGTAGTAGGCCCCTCTTTTGAAGGTGACGTTACCCTCAACCCAGTAGTTTGAGTCAGCAAGGATATAATCCTAAAGGGTCAGATTATTGAAAGATAATTAATTAAGTTATTAATGCATATTATGGTAGGCCCTCTTTTGAAGGTGACGTTACCCTCGGCTAAGTAGTCTGAGTCAGCAGGGATACAGTCCTAAGTAGTCGGGTTAAAGTATTAATAGTAGCTTACATATGAGGGGATCAAAGAGTTTGGACCCCCGCCATCCAATACCGGTGGGTATTGAAGGAGGTCCTACTAAATTTGACCCAGGTCCTTGCAGGATCTATACACTAAACAAGGCAAGACTCTTACCAAACCGTTCCCTTAACCCCCGACCAGGTAGCCAACATATCTCCATATAGACCGTGGAGATATGAATGGTGAAAATCTTTTATTTTATATAGACAGTAAAATAATACCAAGACACCACGGACAAACGATAAGGAAGAATCACCTTCAACATAAGAAACTACTTATTAAAGTCATTAATACATAACCAAATAAAAAGTGCGAAAAGATTAAAAATAAAAAGTATTACACTAGACACTTGTCTTCACCAAGTTATGTAAGAGACTTAGGCAAGCATGACCTTTGATTTTCAAGAATTCTTACGATCAATCTTGGATCCCAAGACGACTCACACACTCTATGATGGACACTGGATGATGGTGTTGTGATGGTGGTGGGTGGTGGGTGAAGTGTGAGAGCGGTGGTGTGCCAAGGAATGGTTTGCAAATGAGCCAAGCACCCCTATTTATAGCCTGAAAGTAGCTCGGGCATGGCCCCGTGTCCACCTTCCTTCTCTTTCTTCATTAATTGCAGTTTGTCTACATTAGTTGACCACGCCCCCGTGTCCGCTGGGCACTCCCCCGTGTGCAGAAGCGTATCTGTACTATCAAGATTTCCCCAGATTCTGCGAATCTTAGAGTTGACCACGGCCCCATGTCCACTGGGCACGCCCCCGTGGTGGGTGATAGAAGCTTCTACAGCTTTGTCTTTTCTGCTGACACTTGGGCACGCCCCTGTGCTCACTGAGCACGGGGCGTGTTCAGCCTTCTGTTCTCTTGTTTTTGCTTGGGAAGATGTTGTCCGGGGGTCGGGCATGCCACGTTTGTTCCTTTTCTTGTATTTATGTTAGATTTAGTTGCCTTTTTGCTTCTTTTGTTCATTTGAGCTCATTTAATCCTGAAAATACAAAAGGAAAACAAAAACACACTTTTCCAACATTAGTACTAAAAAAGGGGTAGTTTTATGCCACATTTGATGTAATTTATATGTTGCATTTTGCACACATCAATATCACAATCATAATCACTAAGCATCTCCATCCAGCGTCTTTGTCTCATATTCAACGCTTTTTACCCAAAAACATACCTTAAACTTTTATGATCGGTAAATATGGTAAATTTACTACCATAAAGGTAATGTCTCCAAATTTTTAAAGCAAAAATTATTGCTCCTAATTCAAGATCATGGGTTGAGTAATTTTCTTCATGATTCTTAAGTTGTCTAGAGGCATATGCTATAACTTTTTGGCGTTGCATCAACACACATCCATAGCCTAACTTAGAAGCGTCACAATAGACTACAAAGTCTTCAGTTCCTTCTGGTAACGCTAATATGGGTGCATGGGTTAATCTTTGCTTAAGAATTCTAAAGGCTTCTTCTTGCTTTGGTCCCTATTCAAACTTAATGGATTTACAAGTTAACTTAGTTAAAGGAATGGCGATCTTAGAAAAGTCTCGAATAAATCTTCTATAATAACCTGCCAATCCTAAGAAACTTCTAACCTCGGTTGGTGACTCAGGGGTTTTCCATTTGGTAATCGCCTCGATCTTTGTTGGATCCACATGAATTCCTTCATGATTAACTAAGTGTCCAAGAAACTGTACTTGCTTTAACCAAAACTCGCATTTTGAAAATTTAGCATAAAGCTTTTCCTTTCTTAATAGACTTAAAAGGGCGTGCAAATGCTTTGCATGATCTTCCTTACTTTTTGAATAGATGAGAATATCATCAATAAAAACAATTATGAATTTATCCAATTATGGCTTACATATTCGGTTCATCATGTCCATAAATGCAGCTGGGCCATTGGTTAAACCAAATGGTATGACAGTAAATTCATAATGGTCATACCTTGTTCTAAACGCGGTTTTAGGAATGTCCTCTTCCTGTACCTTTAATTGATGATATCCTGACCTTAAATCGATTTTAGAGAAAAATCGAGCTCCTTGAAGTTGATCGAACAGATCATCAATCTTTGGTAATGGGTACCGATTCTTAATCGTGACCTTGTTTAATTCACGGTAGTCAATGCACATACGCATTGATCCGTCCTTCTTTTTAACGAATAAAATTGGTGCTCCCCACGGCGATGAGCTTGGCTATATGAATCCTTTCTCTAATAATTCATCTAATTGTTTCTTCAGTTCCTGCATTTCGGCGGGTGCCAAACGGTAAGGTGCTTTGGCAATTGGTGTTGTTCCTGGTAGCAGATGGATTCTGAATTCGACTTCTCTGTCTGGTGGTAATCCTGGCAATTCTTCTGGAAATACATCTGAAAACTGAGACACTACTGGAATGTCTTTTAGTTCTTTTCCTTTAGTGTTAATGATTATAGAAATCAAATACACTATAGAACCTTTTCTTATATAGCTTGCAGTTTTCATCATAGAGATGAATTTTGTAGATCTACAGGGTTTATCTTTGTGTAGGATAAATGAGGATAAGTTTCAATATGTGTAGGATATATGTGATGAATTTAGATACGTGTAAGGAAAATTTTGATATGTGTGGGATAAATTGTTTTTGATTAATTAACGATCTTTTCACCCTCTGGTGAATTTACTTGAATTGACTTTTGATCACATAAAATATTAGCTTTATTGGCTGTTAACCAATCTATTCCTAATACGATATCAAATCCTGCCAGATTCATTGGGTAAAGATTTGCCATAAACTTTTGGTTTAACAATTCTATTCTTGCTCCCTGCAAGATTTCAGAAATCATAACTGTTTCTCCATTCGCTGTCTCTACTAAACATTCTTATGAGAGTTCAGTTAATGGTTGATTTAGAAGTTTTCAAAATGAAGTATTAATAAAACTTTGGTTTGCACCAGAGTCAAATAATACTTTAGCAAAAATATCATTAACTAAAAACGTACCGGCTATTACGTCCGGAAACATTTTGGCTTCATCTGCAGTCAGAACAAATGCTCTAGCATTTTTAGTGTTCTTGTTATTTGTAGCTGGAGCTAGTTTCGGACAGTTCGGCTTGATGTGACCTTTTTCTCCAAAGTTGAAGCATAGTCCATTACTGGATTTTCTCCTGCAGTCTTCTTCCTTGTGTCCTGGTGCCTTGCAGAAATTGCAGTGAGTGGAGCATTTTCCCGAATGATTTTTCTTGCAGGCCTTGCAGTATGGTGCAGAGGTAGAACCTATATTCCTACAGTTAGAATTCCCAGAACGGAATTCTTGGGTAAGCCTTTGAGCTAGGTTTCTCCTCTGGTCTTCTTCTCTAGTACGGATTAATTCATCTGTCAAGGTGTTTGCTAGTTCTACAGCTTCTTCTATAGTTTGGGGTCTAGCTGCCTTGACTACATGTCTAATCTCTCCAATTAATCCCCAGATATAACGAGAGATTAATACTGGTTCAGGTGATGCAAGGGTTGGTACTATTCTAGCATATTCAAAGAATGTGGTAGTATATCCCTTACTATTTACCCCGGTCATCCTAAGATTTAGAAACTTATTCGCTATCTGTTCCTTTTCATTGGGAGGGCAGAATTTCCTTTCTACCATATTCTTAAATTCCTCCCATTCCATGTTGTAAACCCTATCACTTCCTTTTGACTGGAGGATAGTGTTCCACCATTCTAAGGCTGAGTTCTTAAACAGATTAGAAGCAAACATTATCTTATCTTCTTCAGCACACTTGCTTGTTTTTAAAACAACCTCAGTCTTTTCTATCCAGCGTAGAGCTGCAATGGGTCCTTCATTGCCAGAGAATTCTATTGGTTTGCAGGACCAGAATTCTTTGTAAGAACAACCATAAGGCATGGTTCTTCTTCTTTTAGGAATGGGCACTTGAAGTACAGGTCCATTGTTTATGCTGTGTTCTGGTTCAATTGGTCGCTTATTGCTATGTTTACTTTTATTATCAGTGTCATTAACAATTTGGATAATAAATGACATTGCATCTATGATTCCTTGTGCCACTATTTGTTGGATGGCACTATTATCCACTTGGTTTCCATTGTTATTGATGCTCGGATTCTCATTAACCAAGTTAATATTACTCTGGTTATCGTTATTCAGATTTTCTTGAATTCCTTCGTCGGCCATCTGAATGTTAAACATTTATGACATATTAATATCACAAAATAATATTTAATATAGCCAATCACATGACACGCATTTTGGTCAAAAGCGTCGATCATTGCGACTTACTCTATTTTTATATAATATGCATCTATTACACACCAGTACTGAAATTAAAATTACAATACCGACTGAAATTTAAAGTTACACTACTAGTAATAGGCATCAGTAGTTTTTTTTCATACATATACACACATATTATACTATTATTTTATTATTATTAATACTACCGTCTCCACCATCAAATTCATGGATATGGATTCATCCAGAAATCCATATTGCGCTCGTCGTACTTCCAGACGAGTCGCTCTCCCACCTGTCGCATTCTTTCACTACTCTCTAGAATTTCCTCACCAAACGTCCTAAGTTCTTGTACATTTTCTGCACTCATTGGGGGTGCAGGTTCTAGGACTGCGTTTTGAAATTGGGGTGCAGGTTCCTGGTATGGGGGTGTAGGGGCCTGGTATGGGTAAGGATTCTCTAAAATCTCCCTAATGAATACATCATTATCGTAATAGGGATCTAGAGGATCTAACCCTGGGTAGGCTTCTAGGTTCGGCATGGGTATGTCTTCATGTATTGGGTAACGTTGCACGTAGTCCCTATTGTCATCCCACCACGGGTCATAATTTGGGTTTAAGGGATTTGGTGCGGGTACCCTAGGTATATCCTCCGGGTTGAAATCATGCATTTCTACTTGATTTTCAAGGTTTTCTATCTCCATTGGTTGGTCAGGAATTGGTGGTTGTGGTTGGGGTGCTATCATTTGTTCCAGGTTAGGGTCAGCTGCAGTGGTTGCTAGGATGTGGATGTTGGCTATACCCCTATTAATCATATCCTGGGCATAGGCATCGATTTTTCTTTTGGCTACTGCTAGTGCTCTTTGGTCTTGTAACTTTTTCATACGCTTCCTACGCTCATGTGCCCCTTGACTGAACCATCCTCTCTTTTTATGAGGGAATGGCTCCTCGGACTGAGCTTTAAACACGAATATTCCTTCTTTCGTGTCAGCAGAGTACCCTGAGATGGCAGGCTGAGAAGAGGCACCTTCGCTTCTAGGCGAACCAGACAATTGACGGTACGCGTCAGATGGTCCTTGGTCGCTCATACTGTAAACTAACAAATAGTCAAATAACACATAACAAGAAAATACAATTATGCACGTATTCCCGTAATTTATTTCCTAACAATTTGAATTTTGGTGTCAGCAGAACACTTCTGTGGCTGAATCAGTGGCTTAGCTCTGATACCACCTTCTGTCGCAACCCCCATCCCCCTATTCAAACACAGGAACAGGCGGCCGCAAGCCAGTTTCGGCGGTATCGCGTATTGTCTAATTTGGCAGCGGAATTTTCATCAGGACCGTAGTTAGGAAATATTTGATCAGAGTAAAATACCACATTTTCATAACATTAAACACATGGGATAAAACCCAAGTTTTAAGTACACATATTTCCATAGGAATAAATCCTATTTTATTTAATAAAAACATCTATTTCTTTTTTTAGGTAACTTTATTGCCACTTTTCCAAGCCTTCAGTGCTGTCCAGCTGGCTTCTATTTGGCTTTCACATTTTGTTACCTGAAATGCGTTTAAAAACATTTTGTCAGTGGGAAATACTGGTGAGTGTAACCCAGTTTAATTAAGTTTAAATAAAATTCATTATACAGTATTGAGGACGATCTCGTAATTATATTTGTTTCCAAGTCATATCAATTACCACCCGCGGTACTGTCAGGCCCGACTTGTGGAAATGTTACCCCTCCAGTAACAAATTTTTATACAAAACCCCAACATACCGACGATAATTGTATCCTTACAAATACTCAATAACTGCTTAATATATAATTAATAGTGTGAGGTTTTGTAAAAACAATTTACAAAAAGGAGATTACTCACAAAAAGGTTTACACAAAAAGAGGATTACTCACATTGTTGTCTTAGATTATCCTTTAGGGTTTCCTGGGGACAATCTAAAATTTACACAAATGCACACGTGTTAGTATAATAACCCATTTTAACATTAGTAATACCCTCCCCGAGACGGCATTCCAACGACTACGTCGGGCAGAACCACGACAGCCGTTATGGAACCCTTGATCAATCGGGCAGAGTATCTAATACGTATCCAGGGGTTATGATACTTACGACGGAGCAGAACTTCGTTATTTAGGGGGGGTATAATACTCGAGTATTATGCCTACACTTTAGAAATTCGAGATTGAGAATGAAAATGAACGAGCAGACTGAAGATCCGGTGCCCTCTACTTATAGGGCTTCACTTCGACTTTTACGCGGCCCGCGTAAAGGTTAACCAAAGGGCTACGCGGCCCGCATCAACGAAGGTCAACGGCGTAGGTGATCCGGGTCAGCTAGTAGGTTCAACACGAGTCGGACACGTGTCAGCACAAGGGTTTGCGTTCTTGATCTCTAGCGGCCCGCGTAAGATCCCTAAGGGGTCTACGCGGCCCGCTACAAACCCAAAATATTGATTTTTAATTCTTTTTAATAATATTTAAGGTATTCGGGGTCCGTTTTCGCGTATGGGGTGTGTTTTAGGATATATAGGGATATTTTAAATATTTTTAGGGTGTCGGAAAATTTATAAGGGTGTCGGTTTTCTTTAGGGTTGTTATAGTAATTCAGCCGAAATACCCCTCTAATACTTCCATTTTCTATTTTTCAACTCAATCATGAGGATCCATACTCATATCAAAGAAGTTTCAAGTCCCTTTTGTGGTTTAGAAGTGATTTTAGGGTGTTTTAAGCAACAATCAAGACCCACACCATCAATTTTTACTAAAAATCATTCAAGAACTTAAAGGTATAAAAATTTATATTGAAAACCTTGTTTTTGATTTTTGATGTTCTTGATAATGATGGAAATTTCTCTTGTTCTTAAGTTTAATCACAAACTTGAAACTAAAATAAATGGGTTTTTATACAAAATATAAAATGGAACTTGTGAGTATGATGTTATGGCCGAAAATTTTAGTGTGTGTGGATTTGAGATTTAGTTTTGATGTTAGTTGATTTTAATGATATGATATATGAAAAACTTGATGCATGCATGATCAAAGAATGATTTATTAAAAAGTTCTATGAAGATGATGATCATATGAAGATGATGATGTTTTTGAATGTTTGAACATGAGTTAAATACATGATATATATAATTTAGTTCATGCATGTTGATGATGATGTGATTTGAATGCATTAGATGCTTGTACTTAAGCATGCATGTGGATGAATGTTCATGAAATGATGATTTATGTATGGTATGATGAAGATAATATTTAATCAGGTTCTAAACACTAAAAAATAATTATTTGAAGTGTTAAAAGGATATAAAACTTTGTCATAATGTTTGCTAGCTTTGCATGTTGTACTTGGTGCATTAAAAGTTGTAAAATACGTGAAATCGCATGATTTATGTGACTTACACAGAAACTGCACTAATCTGATTATAACCACTATTTTAATCAGTAAATAACATGTATTGTGTTAAATAACAGGCTTTGGTAACCTGTTCTGCTCCACCGCCTGATTAGTGAGACGATGAGCCAATTGAACAACTTGCTGAATGGTGGCGAGGTTAGCCGAAGTCACATGATTTTGGATCTCTGGCACTAAGCCCTTAAGGTATAGTTCAATGCGTTTGATGGGAGGATCCACCATAGTAGGACACAGAATAGCAAGTTCATTCGATCTTTTCGTGTACGCTTCAATTTCTGACCTCGTCATCTTGAGGTTGAAGAACTCGACTTCCAGCTTATGAATTTCATCACGATTGCAATACTCCTCCTTGATCAGTTCCTTGAAAGTGTTCCAGGGGATGGCATTAGCAGCAACCAACCCTAGCATTTGGACTTGAGCGTTCCACCACGTGAGCACTATACCCTCAAGAGTACCGGTAGCATACTTCACCCTGCGTGCCTCAGGGCATTCACACATCTCGAACATAGATTCGAGCTTTTCAAACCAGTGGAGGAGGCCTACTGCTCCTTCTGTGCAGCTGAAAGTAGTAGGTCGGCAGTCCATAAAAGTTTTGAAAGTGCACACAGGAGGTTGTGTAGGTTGACATGCCGTGAGAGTAAGAAAGGACAAAGTTTAACACAAAGGTTGGTTCACGAGAGTAGTACCTAAAGATCCTAGAATGAGTTTAGACTGCAGGGTATACCTCCTGCTTGTGCGGCTGCAAGTGCCGCAACAACTTGTTGGTTAATCAGAGCTGTCAACTGGGCTTGTGTCATGTTAAGGCGTCCAGACATGATCTTCATATCAAGAGAAACATGAGTGAGAGGGGTTCGCGAAAGTGCGATGACAGAAGAGAGTAAGCACACATGTGTTTTCAATTAACAGTTGCTACGTTTATCTAAGCATACCAAAAGCAAAGTTCTATGTAGTCTAGCAAGTAGGCAATAAAGCATAAATCATATCACCTAGAATGTCGAGTCTTGCACGTGGAGCGAAGCGTCGTTGTGGATCGTAGAGCACTGTACAGGTTATAGCCTGGTTTTAACAAAAACGTTTTTCCCTTATTAAAACCAAGTTCTCTATAACCAATGGCTCTGATACCAATCTGTCACACCCCCAAAATCCACCCGCGGAGTATCACCACTTGGAGGCGTGACTGACCAGGATCAAGCCACCAATCATATTGAACAAGCATATAAGTAATTATAAAAGTCCAACCAATACAATTGGTGTCCAAATAAACATAGTTTAAGTTGTGAGCGGAAGCATAATGTATAAAACCAAAACATAAGTTTAAATGTTCCAAAGTTTAACATGGCACACAGCTGTCCATGTCCCACAACGACTCTTCCCCATGCAAGCTCCAGCTAAGTACCTATTGACCTGCAAAGCATGTAGTAACGAGTCAACAATAATGTTGAGCGAGTTCACAGTTGGGTGTTCGTTTTAAGTTGTTTCGAAAACAGTTTCCTTTAACTGGCATCCTGCCGTTGGGGTTACCGCATAGTTGAAAACGCGATTTGTTTATTCCCGGTTACTCTGGCAATCCAGCCGTGGGGGCTACCCCATGTTTAGTTATTTGGCTTTTCGGCCGTGGGGGCTACCCCATGTTTAGTTATCTGGCTTTTCGGCCGTGGGGGCTACCCCATGTATACTACTAGACTCGTTACCATATCGACTGCTGACTGTAGTCATGTTTATGTGCCCTGAACTGTCAATGTCTATCATCATTGGCGTGCCCAGATCCATTAGTTCACGCCCGTCCTCTGCGGCACGGTGTGAGGCTTGTCAGACCTAAATAGCGCTATCTAACTAATGACCCGCTCGCCATTGGCCCGGCGATTAAGTCGATATAAAAAGGAGGGACTTCGTGATAGAGTTTTGGTCTAGTAAAAGTTAACTGTCCATGAGGACGAGGAATTATATTCCTGAACCAGTACTATCCTACCCAAGAAAGGACGAGGAATCCATGTTCCTTAACCCCATTCCCAACCCCTGGGAATCCCATGCTTTGTAGAAAGTGTGAACTCACCTTAGGTTAGCTCGGCAGATAAACGAAAGGTCAATCGAGCTGCTAGAGGTCAACCACGTCCTAACAAGGTTACCATACAAGTCAGGTCTAGGTTCAAGTAGTGCACGTAGGGTTACACATAAGCTAACAAGTTACGAACACGTATTGATCATGGCAAACACGTAAACAGTCTAAGTACTTAACATATTCATTTTGTGCGACCCGAAAGATTAAGCCCAATAAACCAACGGCCCAACCTATTGTGCGATCAGCATACTTGTGCGATCCACAATGGGTTGTGCGATCCAGTCATGCTCGGCCCAATTATCATAACAGTCCAACAAGTAAGCGGCCCAACAATTACACATTGGTCTTGTGCGATCCGGAATCTCTTGTGCGATCCGGGATCCCTTGTGCGATTGGAACTAGCCCGGCCCAACATGTACCCGGCCCAAACAATTAACAAAACACAACTTGTGCGATCCAATAGTCTTGTGCGACTATGGATACCTTATGCGACTGAGCTTGTGCGTCCGGCACTTGTGCGATCAGTCGTCTTGTGCAATCAGATCTTATAAAATCTGGTCTTGTGCTATTTGTTTTAATATCCGAAAATTATGACAATCAGTTTTATTGTTTCCATGTATGTAGATATCAATCAACAACATTATCATTTTCCAATCATAACATATCCGATCAAACGATGGTTTTCAACATAAATCTCATAAGAACCCTAGACATGTTCAAAACATTCAAACGATTCATAACATTAAACTATTCAATTAGGGGTTTCAAATCATCATATACTACTTCTTATTTGACCATACAACTGATCCGATTTCAACATACTTGCAGCCGATTAATCAAGCATTCGATTCTTAGAACCATAAGATGAAATCCGATTAACATGAACATACCACCGATTATAAACATTTGATCCTAATTCATCGTGCAACCTAATCCGAAAACAAGACATGATAGTCGATTAACATCATCACACACATCCGATTACTAATACACATCTCGATCTAATCATACACATGTGAGCCGATTTTAAAGACATCAATATTAACAGTTTACATCATCAACAATCATGTATCATGTGTAATTCATCACATGAGACATGTATAATCACATAACATAAAATCAACTAATAACAAAACACTAACCGGTTGAGAGTGTATAACGAGAATGATCCGAACACAAAGATCTTCGATGGGAAGGGTATGTTTTTCGTCGAGTTTGAGAGGAGAGAAAGAGAGCTAGGGTTTGTGTAAAGTGTTTAGCAACAAATGAGGAGTATACCCTTACTCCTAACTGTTATGCGCAAAAGAGAGAGAATGGGCCGAACCACCATGGGCTGCCCTTGATCCGATATAATGAGTGTAGCCCGAATGGGCTTGTGCGATTGGTTCGTGTTGTGCGTTTACATAATACATACACTCACATAACATATAACACATATCATCTCATTAAATCAACATATCAAATAATTACACTAAGTTCACATACGTTACATCAAGCACATAGATGAGTTCGGAAATACGAGTTGTCACAAAGCACATAAGTCCCAATACTCTATTCACCCGGGTTCGGATAAGATGTATCAGGACCTCAAAGTCTTATACTGGTGGCCGAAGATGAAAGCACAGCAAGCGATGCACAAATCGTTTGGCTCACGTCTTGACATGAGCACTGCCTATCACCCTCAAACGGATGGTCAGAGTGAGCGAACCATCCAGACCTTAGAAGACATGCTGCGGGTATGTGTTATCGATTTTTGTAAAGGTTGGGAAAGACACTTGCCTTTGGTAGAGTTTTCTTATAACAACAGCTACCATACTAGCATCCAGGCAGCTCCATTCGAGGCTCTATACGGACGGAAATGTCGATCTCCCCTCTGTTGGGCTGAAGTGGGTGACAGCCAAATCACAGATCCAGAACTTATGCTCGAAACCTCCGAGAAGATTGTCCAGATCAGAAATCGTATGGCGGTAGCGCGTGATCGCCAGAAAAGCTACGCTGATAAGCGTAGGAAACCATTGGAGTTCGCTGTTGGTGATCGTGTCATGTTGAAAGTCTCACCCTGGAAGGGTGTGGTACGCTTTGGGAAATGCAGCAAGCTTAATCCGCGTTATGTCGGGCCATTCAAAATTCTGGAACGAATTGGTAAAGTAGCCTACAAGCTCGAGTTACCTGCTGAGTTGGGTAACGTTCATGATGTCTTCCATGTTTAGCAATTAAAAAGGTGTTTGTCCGATGAAACACTTGTGGTACCACTTCAAGAACTAAAAATTGATGACAAATTGCAATTTATCGAAGAACCCATCGAAATTATGGATAGAGAAGTCAAGGTCCATAAGCATAGCCGAATCCCGATCGTGAGAGTCCGTTGGAACTCAAGACGTGGACCGGAGTTCACATGGGAACGCGAGGATCAGATGAAGCTCAAGTATCCTTAACTTTTCCCAACTGACCAATCTAATCCTGATGCAACTAGTGAATTTCGGGACGAAATTCCCTTTCAAGTTGGGGATGATGTGGCACCCGACGAAAATCCGCAGTCATCCTGATCTAACTCTCTGCCGCTTTGGATTACTTATCAAATTTCGGGATGAAATTTCTTTCAAGTTGGGGATGATGTTACAACCCGAGATTTCAAGGCCTTTCCTCTTTGCATCATTTATTTCAGAGTCCTGTTTTCGCAATTTATTTTACGTTGTATCATATGCACGATATTCGAATGATTAAAGTATTGTTTGTTTGGTTGTTGCATGAAATTTTTTGGAGTTGTTTAATGCTTGATGTTTAGACATAGCATGGCACCACACTTGATTCACGAAAAACCCAAGTCGACGAAGAACTAGGTTCTTCGTCCCAAGCACATGTCGACGAAGAACTAGGGTTCTTCGCCCCAAACACCCCATGATGAAGGAGGTTCTTCGCCATGAGGTCTTTCGCCAAAAAGGGCCTCGGCCCAGGTTTATTCGCGGCCCAGACTGGCCCGACTGTCATATTTTTTGTATAACCTCTCATAACTTGCAACCGTAAACACAAAACCCTAAAATTCTCTCCCTTCCTCCTCTTCCTGTGCGATGACAACTGTGGGCATCGAAGTCTTCTCTTCGCTCGTGAAGACTACTTTTGTTTCTAGCACACTTATTCTTTGGTTAGTTATCATCCCTGTAAACGAGTCCTTTGTTAAGGTGATTAATTGTGTTATCTTGTTGAGTGATCTTGGCTTAATTGAATGATGTGATTAATTGTGGCGTATGTGTGACATAGGATTGTATGTGACTAATTTGAATATGCAAGCAATATTGATGGTCGAACATGATTGGCATACTCTATAGGGTTTAATAAAGTAGTTGTTCATTAGATCTGATTTAAAGGGTTCAAATTAGGGTGTTCATAATGGTGATTATGCGATAATATGAAACTGCCATGATTAGGGTTTGCATGATGAAAGTGTTGATGATTCTTGTGTGTTTTGATAATCATTGTATTGGTTGGATTGATGTCAGTTTGTGTTGAGAAACTAATGGTTCTGATTGTACATGATTCAATATTGATTAGGGTGTTAGTGCGCCATAAAAACTGTAGTCGATGAAACTGTTGATGTGCAGCGATGAAAGACCTCCTCACGAAGAATCCACGTTGACGAAGGACCTGATCCTTCGTCGACTGGCCTTTTGACAAACAACCTAGGTTCTTCGTCGTAACACTTCTAGACGAAGTACTGTTCTTCGTCGAGAGGGTCTTTCGCCGTGAGAACATCCCACGAAGAATTGGTTCTTCGTGGAGGTGCTGCAAGTGAACAAACAAACAGAACCTTTTTAAACATTAGGGTCTCAGATAGTTTATGACTTGTATGAGATTGAATAATTGATATGTGATATACGGTGATCTTTGCTATGAATGCAAACTGTGAATATACGTGACTTAATTGATTATGAAACTGATTTCATTGGTAACCACGGTAGGGTTTGATTGAGTAACTTGGAATGGGTAACTTAACATACCGAGCAAAACTAAGGTGAGTTCACTCCTCTCAATACAAGCATGCGTCCGGTGGGGACAATCAAACAGGCAAAACAAATAAACAGTTTTCACAAACCCATATCCTTGCAGGGGATATGAGGCAGTTTTCAGTAAATGTTGATGTTGGATAATACACTCACTTTCTATCACTTAAGTCCCATCTTACTACCGAACAAGTTGCTTGTAGGGCAACGGGGTTATTAGTTGATAACGCTATTAAGTTTGGCACCCTCACGACGTACCTGGATAGGACGGGCGTGAACTAATAACTTTAAAATCATGACCAATGTTTGATAGAGCATTGGAGAAGGGCAAAAGGAGCCGTCTGCAGTATCGAGTTATTATCAACATAACATAAGTCAATACTTGGTAACAAATGGTTAAACAAACTGTGAACTCGCCAGCTTTCGCTGATACACTTTTCTGCATGCTTGCAGGTCCTTAGGTACACTATCATGGAACTTGCTGTCTGGGAAGCTGGAGTGGTCATGGGTCGTGGCAATTGGAACGCTCCTTGATGTTGCTTTGTCTTTGCACATTATCATTTAAATTATTGAACGAACTATTATGCTTCCACTGAACATGTTTAGTTTTCCTAAACTAGTGTTTAAGTTATACTATTTTATTTAATAGGAAGTTCTATTTTATTTATGGTTCGATGTGATTAGTGGCTATATCCTGGTACGTCACACGCCTCACGGGGGTTTCTGCTTGTGTTATTTTGGGGGTGTGACACCTTCGCTTCAACTTCGATGATGATCTTCATCTCTGACGATGATCTCTCGGCTTCAACTCCTCCGCCACCACCGGTTCCGGTACCCCCCACTCCAACACTCAACACCATCACTCACAACTCACCAAATCCTAAAAACCCTAACTTCCATTTTCATCATTTTTCAGTGAAATTGATTCTTGTTGCTCATGGAGGAAGTGACGTTGAACACCACGGCAGCTGCGGCAGAGTCTACGGTGGTGACGGCGATGAATGGTGGTAAGGGATGTGACGCCCCGCAAAAACACTCAACTCTACTTGCTTATTCAGTGACTACATGCTAAATTTCTAGACGAAATCCTTTCAACGGGGGGATGATGTGACATCCTGGGAAAACCTTACACTAACATAGCGATTCAACTTGCACTTCCGGGATGAAAATCCTTTCAACTTGGGGATAATGTGACATCCCGTGCTTGTGAGATTAGCACCGTTTGTTTCGCATTTTTTAAATAAATGTTACGTTAGATATCGACATATTTCATCGTATTAGCGTATAACTTGAAACCAAGAACTCTTATGAGCTTGACCCGACTCAACTCACGCGGCCAAAACTTAAACTAATTATATATGTGTGCTTGTAAACGTATGGCATGCATGGATGGGTGTGAGTGTTGATAATTAATTTTGTTTATTTTGAAGTAAACGAGCTTTACATCATTATTAATCATGGCTAGGGAATGGTAAGTAGATAGAGTAACACATGGTGATGATGATGATCATATTACTTTGAGAATTTTGATTAATAAATTGCATGGAGTTTTAGTGGTTACACATGAACTTTTGTTATGTGCATGCTTCATTAACCACCGTTTTGTATGTAAAACAAAAAAAATAATAATAAATATCTATTATCATCAAACCCATTGACTAGCACTCTAGCAGCCCAAGCCCCACCTTTCTTCTCTTCCCTTCGGCCCAAGGCATACACCAAACCGCCCAACATCAGTTTCTTTTATTTAGTTAAGTATTTGCATGATTTTCTCATAACTCAAACCCTACACCCAACACCGCAAACCTGCTCTCATCTCCCCTCATCGCTTCCTGCCAACGCAAGGAAGATCTCCAAGAAGACTGTTACACGACTCCGATTCAAGTTCAATCGGCTCATACCCCCTCCTAACTCTCGGTAACATGTTAGCTATTGTTTTAGTTTTTGTTAGTTCTTGATTTAATTGTTCATGTATATGGCTGCGTTTTACTATGGTGATATTATTACTTGTTGTTTTGACAAGCACATGAGGGATAGGAGTGTTAAAGGTAGTATTTTGATGTTATCACTGATCACGGGCGCAGGTATCTTTTCGGGTGTTGTTATGGAATTAAACTGGTGGTTGGTGATTAATTAGCTACCACATGATCGTAGATGTGATAAAACAAGGGCTATAGCTAGTAGAGCTGGTAACAAAGTCCCAAGAACCCGTGCAATTTATAGGCCTCCCTCCAAAGAACCAGTCCAGACAATCATCTGACTCCCCGGAATGAAAGCTTCTTTTACTATTGCTTCTGAGTTCATATTGCTTCGGGGGTCAGTGTGATGTGGCTGAATGTAGAGCAGCCCGCCCTTACAGCCTTTGATTGGTATATTATTTAGAACTTCGGAAGATGGTCAAGGTAGCTGGTTGCATCCCTTTGGTCCTTCTTCGCATCTCATCTTAACATCTCAATATCCCAAGCTCAGTCTCTCGAGCACCGTCTTGATATCTGCTGTAGTTAAGGTTCATGAGTAGTTTGAGTGGTTAGGTAATCGTTTTTGGGAGTTGGGTAACGAAACAAAAAGTTGTGCAACAGTTACAGCCGACTTCAGTTGGCTGTAACTGGGTCATAATTTAACGAAAACTGGATTTTCTTGAGTCTATAACGTGCCATTTCGAAATACGCTTCTAATGGCACTGAAACCATGATTTTTGGATGTCATTTGCTATTTTAAATAAATAAATATCGTTTCAGCAATTAAAGCTGTGTTTTTCTGCAGAAAATGCAGCTCACATTTCGTGTCATAACTTGGTATATATTTACTGTTTAGACGTGAAAATTTTACTATAGGTGCCCTTGCTAGATTAAGTGATTTTTTCGTTGGTTTTACATCAATCGGATAAACGTAGATTTTTAAATTAATAATTCGGTAAACAGGGTCAGATTACGACGAATCTGATCACTGTTTGCCGCAAGATTTGTCACGGAAAATCGGTAAGGAGTTTGGTCACCAAATTTTTACACAATAGTCGATGCTCCGATTGACACGTCCTGTAATTTTTTGGGAATTTTTCTGTACACGAACTATCCCGGATAACACTCCGAAAACTGTCTGAAAATGCACTATATTGCTAAATTATTATTGAAGAGTATTTTAAATCTTTCGTGACACTTGTGTTGTCGCTAAGCGATGTCGTGAGAGATGCATGCATGATAATTAGTATTGTATGATAAAATGTGCTACGTTTTAGATACGTGTAGGATTCGTGTTTCTGCGTGAGCACACACACTAACTCTTAAATGGTAACCATACTAGCTCAAGTAATTTAATCTGCCGAGCTAAGCTAAGGTGAATTCACACATTTTACTATAAGCATGTATTCCCGGTGGTTGGGAACGAACAACACTTTCCCTGGTTTGGGATTGCCTAGTATTCCTAGGGATGGAATACGGTTATTTTACTACTTATATTGCATGTCTTAAGCGGACTAGACATGTTAAGATCTGAGGCCCTCATGATTGTGTATGTTTGTAATATTTGAACAATAAAAGAATATTAAATAGAGATCTAATGCATCGGAATTGAAAACAAACTTTGTAAACACAATCAAAGAGAAATAGTTTTTAGTAAACACATCCTTATCATTGAGTCGAACGATTACAATACAGAAATGATTACAGACATGCTTACATACTAAAGCTCCCCCTCAACATGATGCTCACTGGTTGATTGCTCAAGATGAAAGGATTGGAGGAGAAGAACTCACTCAGTCAATCAAATGTAACAGTACAGGGTACTGTTCCATTTATAGGCAAATCAAACCACTGAAGTATCTAAGCTGACGTCACCATGAAAGTGACATCTAACAACCTAACAACCTTTACCCACTGTTCTTATACAAACACTGCTAACTTAACCACTGATTCTATACAATTCAAGTGACACACTAAACTACTGCTTTCTCCTTCCATCAGCACTGATGTTTGACTATCAGTGCTTTCCTCAAAGTTGATCAGTCCTTGAGTGGGCAGTCCTTTAGTCAACAGCAGTCCTTAGATAGCATCAGTAAATTGAACCAGTAGTGTTTAATCTTTAACAGTCTTTAGGGCTTCATCAGCAGTTTGAAGGACAACAGCTGTGGTATACAAGCAGTGGATAGAGGACATCAGATGTTATAAACACTTTCAAGGGGAAAGCCTGGTGTAAACTACTGCTTATGATGAATCCACTGTTGTGAACCAGTTTTGGCTTTTATTATCTGTTCCTCTGATAGGGTTCAATCCTAACAATCTCCCCCTGGAACAGATAATGCCAAAACTCTTCATTATTTTGGATCTTTATTGTCTCATCAGAAATTCCCTAACTTGTCCTTTAAATTGCAACTCAAAATCCATGGAACTTGTATCATCCTCATCCCTACACAGTATAAGCTCAAGGAGATCTTGTAGATTGTAAGACCCTAATTCACGTTTGACCAAAAGTCGCAGCGGAAGCTCATGTCTAAGAATTTCTTTCCTTATAATACCTTGACTTATTTGAAATTTCATTCATCCATTTTTTTATACTCTTTTACACACTTGCATCAATCGACTCATTTACTAAATAAAAACATAACTTATGTCTGCTAAATTACATACACAAACGTCCCCGTACAATCTATCTTGCGACTCGGTCCTCGATCTCCATTCCTTGATGATCCTCCGTGACCCGATCAACCTGCGCTCACCACATACATTCATAACGTTAGTACACATTATAAGCATAAATAAGATTCCTCCTTACTGACTATTCATTTCATTATCTCTTTACATTCCAGCTTTCCATCTGATTATGCATTCCGTGGTAAGACTTCCTCGTTGTACCTGCGCTACACTTCGTTCACAAGGCACGCTATTATTATCGTCAATACTCAATTTCATTGAATACATGCATATATACTTCCATACATACTTATATATATGCATATGTTCACACATAACTACTTACATACATGCGTGCCTACATACATACGTACATACATGCATGACCCGTTCGCATTATGAACAATTCCCTGTATGACCAACTGATTCGCTGTCGCGTAGCGCGACAGCCATCAAAACCAACTTAAAAGTTAGTTTTGACAATGTTAAAAAAAGTATAAACAAGTTTCATGAGTCAAAATGAACAAAAATTAAAAATTTTCGGAATCAGGGGGCTAGACGCCCCCACCTAGGGGCTAGACGCTACACCTAGCCCCCTTTTTTACAGCAAGTTCCTTTATTTTTGTTGCTGCACTTGCCCAGCTAAAACATTTATCAAAACCAAACTTAAAATCATCATAACTTATGATCCGTAAGTCCGATTTAACCGATTCTTTTTCCTACGCGACCGTAATTTAATTCTCCATCACATGGAGTGAAAATCCAATATTTGGACTACCGAAATTTATGACTTTTAAGCCTCGGTTTATTACCCTTTTACCAAATTTTGACCCGTTCATGCATTTATCAACATAACTCTTTCGTTTGACCATAACTTCTTATGAACCTAATAATATCAATGACGTCTATCATAAAAACTAAATTCTCGGATGTCTTGCATCCTCTTAATCCATTTTCGCTCGAAAGCTTATTTTGACCCGTTAAAGGTATTTGCGCATTTTAAGGTCCTTAGCTTACGAAAATCATACTTCTCGCTTTCTTACTTTTTCAAAACATTCATTTAGTCAAATAGCTTGTTTATAATCAACTTTTAAGACCATTTGCCCGTTTTACCCATCAAGGGCGTTTTTGTCAACTTTGACCCATCCTTTACTACAAAGGACTTCCTTAAACATTTGACCAATCCCACGACTTAACTATAACTCAATTCGCACATACCTGGCTCGGATCAAAGCTATGACCCGTTTTAATATTTCGTGCACTAAATGGCTAGTTAATAGCATCATAACTCCTTTCGCTATACAACCTGTGAATGCATAATACTTGACAACACAATTCATTAGTCGACTTCGTTAAATGGTGATAGCTTCACCATTTGACCCGTTAAGTCTAAATGTCCATTTTATCCTTGTGGGACTTTAGTTAGTCATTATCCCATCCATGTAACTTGTTCCTTCGTTAACTCGTAACCAAAATCACCATAATACCCTTTTTCCCTTTTTGACCATCAAACTTAGTTTCTTAACATAATCACATGTTCCGACCCATATCAAAACTTGTCGGAACATCATAATTCACATATTTACTTACCATGTTCGTAATCTATACATTAAATAGATATTCTACCAAAAAGGGGTGTAAGCTTTACTTACCTAACATCCGAATATGCTTCCCGTGCGCATTAGTCCCGTTTGACACGCTTCTTTCCTAAGCTTCCATGTCGCTTATCAAGCATCAACTATCATATATCATTCTCAAGATAGTTAGCTTGTTCATCATTCATCACACAGATCTTATTTCAGAATTATCATTCAAACTCAAAACAACTAATCTATCAAATCCTAGCCGAAATCCTTTAAACATTTACACACGTATGTGATTTCAAACATCATTAACAATAACATATCATCATATTATACAAAACCCATTTCATAACTACATTGTTAATCACTTACTAGTGATCTAAGCTCAATTATCTCTAATTTCATCATACCCTTGGTGTGTGTACAACCTTCTAAACATAAGGTACAACTAATTCATGCACAATCTCCTAATTTCATACATAATTCATCAAATCCTCATACGAATTAACATATATCATTCACACATAAATATTCAAACATATTATCATCATATTTCTTTCAATTCCTCTAACAAGACTCCATATTACTCACATAATACATCAATATTCAACAAGAATTAAACATAGATGATGATTCAACTCATCATTCTCACCATAACTAATGGGTTTCACCTCTAAACATTAAATTAACCTAAATCATGCATAACCCATGTTCTATATGATGATTCTAACATATCCTCATACTTAATTTCATACCAATTCACGATTTACAACATAACCCACTTCATGCATAATCACCAATCTAACTTTTAAGACATACCTTATGATCCCCTTGTGAAGGTGATCATTAATCCATACTCGGTTATGAATTTAAGCACCATTTAGTCTTTCAATTTGATGAAAATGATGAAGTTAGGGTTCTTGGCTCCATGGGAGTCTCCTGATCATTCTCGAACACACGAAGTGTGTGTTTGTGTGTGTGCAATTTTTTTCATATATTAATTCATCTTTCATTTTTAACCCACTTTAGTCCCTTGTGTTAGCCACTAAGACATAATTGGTACAATTTTCGTCATTTAATACTTTTAACCACACACTTAACTAGGTTAAATAGCCTAGTTATTTATTTCATAATAAGTCATATAGGAACACACGACAAATATAAACATTCGGGTTTTGGGGTGTTACATAGATCTTCAACACCCAGGCTCAGTGCTTGTTCCCTTGATATGTGCTTTACTTTTCCATTGGATCTGATCAGTGTCAATACATGGGTCTTTTGATCAGACATCCATTTTAGTATTTTTGAACCCAATGGGTTTCTTGGGAGAGGTTTATTTACTAATGAGTTTGGTGATGTTGGCCTTGTGATAATTTGTTGAGCAGTGCTCTGAGCTTTTGCTAGTTCAGAATCTTCAGCTGTATTTTGTTTGAAGACCATTTTTATGATATCATTTGCTGCAGCTATATCTTCGGCAGTTTCTTTTTCAATCTGCTCTTGTCTCTTTCTTTGATCGATCTCAATGACTGATACATATGCTGATGTGAACAGTGGTTCAGAAATATTGATCTGTTTTGGCTCTTTGTATTCAGGCTTCTGTGGTAAACTAGGATCTGTCATCCTTCTTTTCTTTAACCTTTCATAAGCCTCATCTGTGTATTGCCTTATCCATTTTGCTATGGCTTTGGCAGGTCCAACATTTGCATCCACCAGCTCTTGTTTCTTCCTCTTGTATTCTGAGGTAAGTTTATCAATGGCCTTTTTGTATTTGCTCCAGTTTGGAGCTGTCTTTTTCTTACCTAGATCATTCTTGATCCTCCTGATTCTGTTAACTTCATGCTTTAGTGCAATGAGTGGCCATTCACTGAATTGTTCTTCTTTAGCTGGATAAAATTTTTCTTTCATGATAAATGCAAGATAATCCTTTCTCATTTCCATTTGTAGGACGGCTCCAGGTGGCAGATTTGACATATCTTTGCTTAGGTCTTTTGCATAATCCTCCATTTGTTTGACTTTAGTGAGTAAAATTCCATTCTTTCTGAAATGGCTTTATCACCTTGATCTTTGCATTCAATTCTTGCTCTTATATCTGCCTGCCTGGCTTTGAGTTTTAGATACGCATCCATATTTTCTAGGTTCCTCAAGCTCATGAGAGAAGGAAAACTTCTTTTTTAAGGATCATCCTCTATATAGAATTGTCTCATCTCATCCTTTACAGCTTCCAATTCCAGTGGATAACTTGCAGCAATGGATACAACATTTGCAGGGTTTATTGGTTTGACTAGAGTTGGTGGAGTGGATGGTTGTGGCTTGATAACATTGTAGGGTGTGGAGGATAAAGGAATAGGTGCTGGTATATCATCATTATTCTTCTAAAATTTCCTTTTCCTTGTATAAAGCTTTTTGGGTGAAGGGGGTTTTGGTTGTGATGTGACAGTAGTGAGGGCAGTGGTGGATGGTTGGCAAACAGCTGTTGTAACAACTGGTGTTTCAACCTCTGTTGTCTTTACCGTTACTGATGTGTCAGTAGATGTCTTCTGCTTTTCAGCAGGTGGTGATTTGGTGGGTGGTGATGTAATTGAAGTTATGATTTTAGGTGGTGGTGATAGGGAAGTGGTTGTGGTGTGTTTTGAAGTGGTGGCAGTTGTTGAAACCACTGACATATCAACAGTTGTTGATACAACAGGAGTTACAACAACTGTTTGGGTGGAAGTTTAAGATTTGGTGATTTGAGGTTTGGAGCCTTTGGGAGGTGGTTTGGAAACATGCTTTGTGGATCTGGATGGTGTGGATTTGGGTTGCCTCACTTATCTAGTGGGCTTCTTCTTTTCATCCTTAGGATTTTCATCATCCTTTGGCTCAGAAGTACCCTGTACATTCAGCTCCATATAAGCTCTTTTCTCCTGTTCCCACCTGGCTTTATCCTTAGCCTCTCTATCCCTTTTTACACTTGTTTTTGCTTCAGCAAGTGCATTTGTTGTAGTATCAATCTTTTTACTTCCATCTGGCAAAGGAATGTTTTTAGTCATATTTTCTTTTTCTGGTTCAATGTAGAGACCATCTTCAATTCCCTTCTTCTTCCACTGTTTGATTTTCTCCCCCTTTTTGGCATTATCTGGAGGGGGGTTATCAATGAAGAGAACAGTGGGAAGAGCTTTGCCAGTGGTGTTCAGGATCTGGGCCTTTATAGCCTTGATGTCAGCTTGGGTGTCTTTGAACCTTGACTCCATCATGTTTTTCAGCATTTGAACATGTATTGCATGCTGCTGATCAGCCATTTGTCTTTGTTGTTGGAGCAGGGGTTGAAATAGATTCCATAACTCATTTGCAGCAGGTGCTTGTGGTGGAGCAGGTGCTTGAGTTGGAATAGCAGTGGTTGAGACCTTTTGAGCTTTCAACAACTGTTGCATCATATCTTTTATTTCAGCAACAGATGTCTCAAGGTTGTTAATTCTACCCGTCAATTCCTGATATTTTAAATCATCACCCAACTTAATGGGATCATCTGAGTCCCCACTGGCAGTGGTTATATCAATGTGTAATTCAGGGACAGAACTCCAAAAATCATCCATTGATGCCCCTTGTTCTTGGTACTGGGGACTTCTTCCTTCAGCACTTGATAACCTTTTGATGATACCAGTGGTTAAAACACACTCACTAGTGGTTATCAGAGGTGCTATAGAAGGAATTGCCTTTAAGGGAGTCTGATTGATGAAACAACTGGTCAAATGTAGATATGTTGATCCAACACTTGTAGTTGCTGCTCCACTTGAACTACTGACAGGAATTACTTGTAACTCCTGTAGTGTAACCTCCTCAGTTGTTGCTGGGATAGCAGAGGTATAAGCATCAGACCCAGTCACTTGTGGGAGTGTACTCTCAGTGATAGGTGATTGAGAGGAACTGGTTTGTGTCTGAGCTATAGCAACTGCATGCAACAAGGGTATTATGGATTGTGGTAATGTGAGGGGTGAAGATATGGGTGTTGAAAGAGACATGTCCTTGGGATCAGGACTGAGGAAGATGGATCCAATTGGATCCAGAGCTTCATAATGTGGGGTCCCTGTACTTACAACCTGATCCTTTTGTGAGGATGCAGGAGGAGTTTGAGGCAAGGGTGGAGATCTTTTTTCCATCTGTTGTGAGGAAGTAGCAGCAGTGGTTTTTGGTGACATTTGTGTTGTCACTGGCAGTGGCTCTAGGATCTCATCTTCCAGAGTTGCCTTTTTAGTGGGTTTGGGGGGCTTTTTGGATGATTTCTTTTTAGGCTTTTTGGTGATGGCAGGTGTGGGTTTCATAGCAGTGGGTGTGCTGCCATGATCTCCTGGAGCAGTGGGCTCAGCAGCAGATACCTGAGGAGCAGTGGTAGCTGCTAAAGTCTGCTCAGGCACCTCTGCTTGTATTTTTGCAGGTGTTAACATTCTAGTGAATGTTTCAGATGTTAAACCATTTATTTGAAAAGATTCACCTTGAATGAGCAAATTCTCATTTTCCTTTCCAAATTTTTGTTTAAGATAGTAGCTTAAGAACCTTGGAAAAAGTAGAAATGATTTGCTATCAACATTTTTTACCAAATCATCAAAGATCTCCTGGAAATAGTTAAAATTTTCATTATGTAAAATAGCAAAGCCCAGGTTTTGGATCTTTAATGGCATTTCATTAAAAGCAGCTGTTTTATTTGAGACACACATCAAAAGGGTATGGAATAAAAACCTTGGTGCAGAAGGGAAGAAACCTTTTTGTAAGGTGTCCCTTTTTATTTCCGCACCATACCCTCTTTCAAGAAAATCAATTTTTAACTCGTTTTTGGGAAAAAAAGTTTTACCTTCCTGATCATCGAGTGCAAATACTTCCGAAATAGATTGTGGAGTGATTTGAATCTCTTTGCCCTTTATGGAAGAATTAATGGCTATAACTTTGTCACCTTGATATTCAAGTGTGGCGTTTTTTCCAAAATTCTCTCTTGGTTTGTTCGTAAATAGGAGCATCAGTAGTCAACAAAGTTTTGTACTTTGAGGCTACAAGGGTGTCAATGATGGAATCGAAGGTTTTGTTGGTGGTGGGTTTTGTGAGTAGACCCAAGTAGTTGTGAGGTGCTTTGTATGGGATTTCAATGGATTCAACGGCCTTTTGAGCGACCTTTTTGGAAGATGAGGATGATTTTGATTTTGATTTTGTCATTTTGGTGAAGAAGAACGAAGAATGATTTGAGACGGAAGGTTGGAAACTGCTTTGAGAAAAGAATTTTGGAATTCAATTCGACAGTGTAAAACCCTGTTTGGGGGTTTTGATCAGGGTTTTATTTAGGGAAAAAGTGAATGCTGATGTGGCAGCGGTTACAAAGATCTGATGGCTAAGAACTGACCACGTGCCAACCTCTGATGAAAAGATGAATAATGGAGGACAGTTGTTTAGGGAACCACTGATGAAGCAAATATCAGTGGTGGCAACGGTCAAAGTGAAGATAGTGGGTGATTTTAACTATCAGTGGATAGCTTTATCAGTAGATAAAACACTGATTTTAAACAACAGTGATTACCATGAAAATGAGAGAACAGGGATTGACTTTCAGTAGTGGACAATATTTACCAAAGCAGACGTTTGAACCAAAAAGACTTATTACAAAATTGAGGCTGCAGATGTGAATCATCTGAGCTAACAACTGTTGGTGACTTTAATGATCCAACAGCTGTTTGAAAAGGAATGTAGAGGAATGGATGAAGATGATATCACACAATATTGATATTTATCCATTTTTGATGGAGTTTTATCAATAGTGGTTAGGGATAATGCAATGATACGGTAACCTGAAGGCTATTATGTCAGCAACTTTTATGGGAATTTACATTCAAGGTTTTGCCACATGTCAATTACAAGTTTTGAAGCTTTTATAGATTATTGACAGTGGTTTAGTACCCCATATGATGGAAACCTTTTTACTAAGACTACTCATTTTGTGTCATAATATTTGAATTAGAACATGAGTACCCAAGTATTTTAAGGTCTATTAGCAATCAATCTTTGACCTGTGTTAAAAACAAACTTGAGTTTGACATAACCTTGACACTTGTACCATTTCCTTTTGATCCATTTTCAAGGATAATATCACCAAAAAAAATGATGGTTCTTCATCCAGACAAGTGTTTGAAACTTTTGCTATCAAAAACAAGTAAAAGTACAAAATATATCACTCTTAAGGAAAAATAAAAAATAATATATCCTGCTTTATTTGAGAAAAACCTTTTCAAGAAAAATAATTAAAGGTTTTTCTGAAAACAGCATAAAAAAGGATCTGGTATATTTTCCAATTAAGCTCATAATCACATCACTCTCAAGTTTTATGAAAATGGTCAGTGGTTTGAAATACATTGTAATAACCACTGTTTGAGACCATTTTCTTGTTTAATTGAACGCAAAAATAAGGAGACATGCTCACATGTGTTTTTGAAATTTCTGTTATAAACTTTGTTACCATGTGATGATTCTGAAAAACTTGTCTAGTCCTCTTGTAAGTTTATTTATTGGAGATACTATTGATACCTGAACTTCCCTGAACCAATGAATGCACACAGTTGCTTGATAACCATGGTTAACCCAATTTAGGACTCTTAAGTGTTTTATATTTATACTCTTTTCTTTTGACTTCAAAAGTTTTGAGATAAACACACTTTTGAGTTTTTGTGATTTTTTCTTCTTCCCTTTTTACCCTTCCCATACATAAGTACTGAAATACTCACTGGGAAGTATTTATTTGAAGAAATACTTATTCCAGAATCATTTTGCAGCAATGTTTTGAGAGATCTGGCCACTTTTGTACATGCTTATATCAAATCTCACATTACATATGATTAGGACTATTTTAACGCCTGATTTTCTTAATGTATTTTTAACAAAGTTGATTTGGTCCTTTTGAGGATTCTCAACCTGTTTTTCAACACACAAGATCTAATAACTAAAGTTTTAATTTCCCTCTTTTTATGTTAACAAAAACACTAATGTTATTTAATCGAACATAGGTTTTTGTTGACCTGAGGTACACACCTTAGCAGCAAACATGATGGAAACAGCACGAACTTCATAACAACAATTGAAATCAATTTTGTAAGTAAAATAATTATACTATAAGTATCAGACACATTTTCAGATCTAAGAACTATAGGTGGTTTATGCATGACATCACTTGTCATGTGAAGTTTGTGTGTCTTATGACATCTTGGTTGTTTTACAGAGTTTTTTGAATAACAACTTTAAACGTGATCACTCGTTACTCTGTTTTTCAACTAAAAACGATCAACCTTAGCATCAATGAATTTTGAGCTGAATTGTTATGTCAAATTGATTGTTAGATCGAATTTGACTGTCCTGCTCTGTTACCAATTGTTAAGATCTGAGGCCCTCATGATTGTGTTTGTTTGTAATATTTGAACAATAAAAGAATATTAAACAGAGATCTAATGCACCGGAATTGAAAACAAACTTTGTAAACACAATCAAAGAGAAATAGTTTTTAGTAAACACGTCCTTATCATTGAGTCGAATGATTACAATACAGAAATGATTACAGATATGCTTACATACTAAAGCTCCCCCTCAGCATGATGCTCACTGGTTGATTGCTCAAGATGAAAGGATTGGAGGAGAAGAACTCACTCAGTCAATCAAATGTAACAGTACAGGGTACTGTTCCATTTATAGGCAAATCAAACCACTGAAGCATCTAAGCTGACGTCACCATGAAAGTGACATCTAACAACCTAACAACCTTTAACCACTGTTCTTATACAAACACTGCTAACTTAACCATTGATTCTATACAATTCAAGTGACACGCTAAACTATTGCTTTCTCCTTCCATCAGCACTGATGTTTGACTATCAGTGCTTTCCTCAAAGTTGATCAGTCCTTGAGTGGGCAGTCCTTTAGTCAACAGCAGTCCTTAGATAGCATCAGTAGATTGAACCAGCAGTGTTTAATCTTTAACAGTCTTTAGGGCTTCATCAGCAGTTTGAAGGACAGCAGCTGTGGTATACAAGCAGTGGATAGAGGACATCAGATGTTATAAACACTTTCAAGGGGAAAGCCTGGTGTAAACTACTGCTTATGATGAATCCACTGTTGTGAACCAGTTTTGGCTTTTATTATCTGTTCCTCTGATATGGTTCAATCCCAACAAGACAGAACTCTATCTGAAAGACCCCACACATTTTATACTAATTAATCATCAGGGCATGGCGAACGGGATATTAGTTAGTAGCGCTATTAGGTCTAACAAACTTCACACCATGCCGCAGAGGACGGGAGTGAACTATTATGCATGGGCAACTGATCAATGATGATAGACATTGATTTGGGGCACAAACATGACTATAGTTAGTTTCGGTATGGCACGAGTTTAGTAGCTTAAAAAGATGGGGTAGCTCCCCATGACGTGTTTTATAAAACAGAGTAATTTAACAACCTACGTTTTTGGAACAACACTGATAAACTGTGAACTCGCCAACTTTATGTTGACACTCTATTGCATGCTTTGCAGGTTGTTAGGTACAACTATGGACGGGCGTTGCAATCGGCTGGAGTGTGTGTGTGGTTTGTAAGCTTCACGTTACGTATATATAATGAACTTGTGGTTTTACGTTATAATGGGTTTACTTTATATTTTCGCTGCTAACTTAAACTGTATTTTGGACTTTTAAACATTGATCACTAATCGTGTTGATTGTGATGATTTATAACTTACATAAATGGTTTAACGTGATTAGTGGTTGGATCCTGGTCTGTCGCATGCCTCACGGTAAAACCCCGCATGTGGAATTTGAGGGTGTGACAAGGGATGTGACGTTTCTTGGCCATTCAAGACCCGTGTTCGAGCAAGTGGATTTCGAGACATAATTTTTGGGTCTCGAGACAGAAGTGGGTTTTGATGAGGGCGGTGGTGGTGGGTTTTGAAGAGGAAAGAGGTGGCGGTGGTGGTGGATTTTGAAGATGATATATAATTTGTATGTTGGGTTTTGCAGATGATTTGGGATGAAAGATGATATAGAATTTGTATTTTGGATTTTGTAGAATGATATAGAAATTAGATTTAGGATTAGATTTAGGTTTTGTTTTTTTATTTGTTCTTGTTTGCAGATGATTAGATTTAACTTCTTGAATTTGCAGATGAAATTTGATGATGATGTTTGAATATGTTTTTGATTTTCTTGGTTTTAGATGTTCTTGAAGATGATGAACGATGTCTGAAGATGAACTATGATTATGATGTTTGAATATGTTCTTGCTATGAAAATGATGAAATTGATATGAACATGGGCCCAGATCTTCAAAACAATGAAACTAGAATTTAGGATTTGTTATTGGTTTTTTTAAATATTGTAAATAAGGAGATGTGGTTTAGATACACATCAGCGCCACGTAATCATCTCCAACAGAGCAAACATGTGCCACGTCAGACAAAAAACTAACCAAGTTAGTGCAGATTTAACTTGTTGGTGCCATTGCAAACAAAAATTCAAGTTGGGGGTGTCGGGTGTCAAAGTGTTAGTTGCGGGTGGCAACGGCCAAAGGCCAATAGTTGGAGGTGATAAAATCCAATGACTATGGCTAGGAGTTGGCTATAAAGTCTAAAATTCACAAAATATTTTTAATATTTAACTATGGCTAGGAGTTGGCTATAAAGTCTGAAATTCATAAAAAGTGTAAGAAGTAATAAAACACACCCAAAACCACAAATAACATAGTAAAGATTACTAAAACACCATATTTATGGGTTTTGTTTTGTGTATTGGATGATAAGGCTCTGATTATCTAATGACTAACATTATGAGTTTTATGTTGATTATCATGTTGTGTTTCATATACATAGTTCTACGGTTGTGTGTTGGAGTTTTTTTTGTGGATTGCTAGAGTTTGAATATAGTGTTTTAGTAATTTCCCTCTGTTATTTGTGGGGTTTGGTGTGTTTTAAGATTGACATTATGGTGTTTTATGACTTTGTAACTGACGTGAGGTCGAAGATTCACTAAAAAATAATCCAATTACAAGTAAATAGATAGTGGTAACTGGGTATCGAACACAGGGAGTTTTATGGAATGCGTGTTTACAAAGTAGCTTCCTAATTGATTAAATTAAAACTAAGTTGCAGAAAATATAAATTTTAGAGTTTTGATTGATTGGGTTGTTTAACTAAATGTAACTAAATTAAATCACAAATCACTTTTAAGTTTTTTTAAACAGATTAAAAGAGGTAGCAATCATCCCGAGTTTCAGGTTTTAAGTGACAACTAACGTTTATGCATCAACTGCAAAGAACCACATAGACATGGCTCATGTATGATCAATTGTTTCTGATGAAAGGGAACTAAGTACTTGGATTCCTAGAACGCGAGGTTGTTACCTGTCGCAACCCCCGACCCCTGCCTCGAGAGGCGGGCGGCAGCGGCCTACTCAGAGATGGTGGTATCGGTGTTTATCATTGTTTATCATTGTTTGGCAGCGGAAATTTCATCAGGACCATAGTTAGGAAATATTTTATCAGAGTAAAACACCACATTTTTATAATTATAAACTTATTGGGACAAAACCCAAGTTTTCATTATAAACAGGTTTATAGGGATAGACCCTAATTTATTGAATAAAACATCTTCTTTATTTAGGTAACTTTTATAGCCACATTTTTCCAAGCCTTCAGTGCTCTCCAGCTGGCTTCTATTTGGCTTTCACATTTTGTTACCTGAAACGCGTTTAAAAACATTTTGTCAGTGGGAAATACTGGTGAGTGAATCCCAATTTAATCAAGATAGATTTTATCCTTGTACAGTATTGAGGGCAATCCAGCAATTACATTTGTTTACCATTCTACTTTAATTACCACCCACGGTACTGTCAACCCGACTTGTGGTCATGTTACTACTCACAGTGTTGTAACAAATTTTGTATACAAAACCCCAACATACCGACGATAATTGTAGAATTACAAATACTCAATCACTGTTAATTATAATGTAAAAACAATTGAGGTTTTGTAAAAACAATTTACAAAAAGGTTTAGCAAAAAGGAGATTACTCACATTGCTAGCTTAGACTTTTTCATGTGGTTTTCTGGTTATAATCTAATAAATTAAACAATGCACATGCGTTAGTATAATAACCCAATATTTACATTAGTTATACCCTCCCCGAGACAGAACTCCAACGACTACGTCGGGCAGAACCTCGACAGCCGTTACGGAACACTAAATCAATCGGGCAGTGTGTCTAATACGTAACCGGGGGTTAAAATACTTACAATGAGGCAGAACTTCGTTAATTTAGTGGGTATAATGCTCGGTATTACTATTATTATTTCAGAAATTTAGAGAGAGATCGAGGGAATGAGCGGATTGCAACTGAAGGCCGATGGTTGCTATTTATAGTGCCTGTTCGACACTTTGTCGCGCCCCGCGTAAGCCGAAGGCTATGCCTTCGCGGGCCGCGAGTCCCACTAGGGTAGGCCCTAGCTTGTCTGACTCAAACCCTAGACTTGACACGATTCGGACACGTGGTAGCACCGGGCTGCGCCTTGGTGACCAGCTGTCGCGCCCCGCGACTGAGGTTCCTAGGGGCTTCGCGCCCCGCGAGCGGCCCCAAATTCTTGTTTTTATTGTATTTTTAATTATATAAAGGTATTCGGGACCGGTTTTCGTATACGGGGTGTATTTTAAGGCGTATAGGGATGTTATAAATATTTTTAGGAGGGTCGAAAATATTTTAGGAGGGTTGTTATATCCTCCCCACCTTGTTTTAGAACTCATCCTCGAGGTCTACTGGAACATGTGTGGATATTTCCTCTGCATTTCAGATTCAAGCTCCCATGTGTACTCTGGTCCTCTCTTGGAATCCCATTTTACTTTGACTAGAACTAATCTCTTGTGTTTGAGGTTCTTGACTTTCCTGTCTTCGATTTGTAGAGGCTTTTCTACGAACTTGAGCTTCTCGTTTACCTCTATGTCCTTAAGAGGTACTACTAATGATTCATCGGCTAAACACTTTTTGAGATTACATACATGAAATACATCATGTATTCCTGCCATTTCTTCTGGCAGTTGTAGCTGATAAGCTACTGGTCCTATTCTTCTAATAATCTCAAAGGGTCCAACATATCTGGGGCTTAGCTTTCCTTTTTTGATGAATCTTACCACTCCTTTCCAAGGAGAAACTTTTAATAATACTTTCTCTCCTACTTGAAACTCTAATGGCTTTCGCATGTTATCAGCATAACTCTTTTGTCGATCGCGTGCTGTTTTTAGTCTTTCCTTAACTTGAATAATTTTGTCTGTTGTCTCTTGCACTATCTCGGGTCCAGATAGTTGCTTTTCTCCAATTTCTGCCCAACAGACTTGGGTTCGGCACTTTCATCCATAAAGTGCTTCGAATGGTGCAGCATTGATACTGGTATGATAGCTGTTATTGTAAGAAAATTCTATTAATGGCAAATGATCATCCCAATTTCCTCTGAAATCAATTACACAAGCTCTAAGCATATCTTCCATTGTCTGAATTGTCCTTTCACTTTGTCCATCCGTTTGAGGATGATAAGCGGTGCTTAGATTTAGCTTGGTTCCCATTGCTTTTTGGAAACTTGTCCAAAAACGAGAGGTAAAATGGTTATCTCTATCAGAAACAATTGATAAAGGAATTCCATGAAATGAAACTATTTCGTTTACATACAATTGGCTAATTGTTCCATACTGAAAGTTTCCTTCATTGGCAAGAAATGAGCAGATTTAGTTAATCTATCTACAATCACCTAGATTGTATCATTACCTTTTCGTGTCTTCGGTAACTTGGTAACAAAGTCCATTGTTATCAACTCCCATTTCCATACCGGCATTTCCAATTGCTGCAACAAACCTGAGGGTTTCTGATGTTCAGCTTTAACCTGTGAATATGTTAGACATTTGGCAACATAAGCTGCTATATCCTTTTTCTTTCCTATCCACCAGAAATTCTTTCTTAAGTCTTGATACATTTTATCACTTCCATGATGTATCGTGTATTTAGACTTATGGGCTTCTTCTAATATTTGGTGGCGTAGGTTTCCTAGTTTAGGTATCAAAATCCTTTTCTTATGGAATCTCCAAATTCCATTTGTTCATTGTTCTAATTCCTTAATCATACCTTTTAATTTCTCAGTATCATCCTTGATTACTGATTCTTGTACTTCTCTAATTTTTTCATTTAAACCTATCTGCAGATTTAATTTAAGAGAACGTACTCTTTTTGGTTTTTCGTGATATTTTCGGCTTAAAGCATCAGCTACTATATTAGCTTTTCCTGCATGATGCTGGATATTACAATCATATTCACTAAGAATTTCCATCCAGCGTCTTTGTCTCATATTCAACTCTTTTTGCCCAAAAACATATCTTAAACTCTTATGATCGGTGAAAATGGTAAACTTACTACCGTAAAGATAATGTCTCCAAAGTTTTAGGGCAAAAATTATGGCTCCTAATTCTAAATCATGTGTTGTATAATTTTCTTCATGATTCTTAAGTTTTCTAGAAGCATACGCTATAACCTATTGACGTTGCATCAACACACATCCATAACCTAACTTAGAAGCGTCACAATAGACTACAAAGTCTTCAGTTCCTTCTGGTAACGCTAGTATGGGTGCGTTGGTTAATCTTTGCTTAATAATTCTAGAGGCTTCCTACTGTTTTGGTCCCCATTCAAACTTAACAGACTTACAGGTTAGCTTAGTTAAGGGAATGGCTATGCTGGAAAAATCTCGGATAAATCGTCTATAATAACCGGCCAATCCTAGAAAACTTCTAACCTCCGTTGGTGACTGAGGGACTTTCCATTTAGTAATTGCCTCAATCTTTGTGGGATCCACATGAATTCCTTCATGATTAACTAAATGTCCAAGAAATTGCACTTCTTCTAACCAGAATTCGCATTTCGAAAATTTAGCGTAAAGCTTTTCTTTTCTTAGCAATTTTAGAAGTGCATGCATATGCGCTGCATGTTCCTCTTTACTTTTAGAGTAAATGAGAATATCATCTATAAAGACAATTATGAATTTATCAAAATATGGCTTACATATTCGGTTCATCATGTCCATAAATGCGGCTGGGGCATTGGTTAAACCAAATGGCATGACAGTAAATTCATAATGGCCATACCTTATCCTAAAAGCGGTCTTAGGAATGTCTTCTTCCTGTACTTTTAATTGATGATATCCTGAGCGTAAATCGATTTTTGAAAAGAATCGAGCTCCTTGCAATTGATCAAATAGATCATCGATTCTCGATAATGGGTACCGATTTTTAATCGTGACCTTGTTTAATTCTCGGTAGTCAATGCACATACGCATTAATACGTCTTTCTTTTTTATAAACAAGATCGGTGCTCCTCACGGCGATGAACTTGGCTATATGAATCCTTTTTCCAACAGTTCATCCAACTGCTTCTTTAGCTCTTGCATTTCTGCGGGTGCCAAACGGTAGGGTGCCTTGGCAATTGGTGTTGTTCCTGGTAGCAGATGAATTCTGAATTCGACTTCTCTGTCTGGCGGTAGTCCTGGTAGTTCTTCTGGGAATACATCTGAAAATTGAGATACTACGGGGATATCTTTTAATTCTTTTCCTTTAGTGTGAATGATTATAGAAATCATATACACTAGTGACCCTTTTCTCGCACAGCTTGCTGTTTTCATCACAGAGATGAATTTTGTGGGTCTAGTTGGCTTATCTCCTTTAATTGTGATCTTTTCACCTTTTGGTGAATTTACTTGTATTGACTTTTGATCACATAGAATACTTGCTTTATTGGCTACTAACCAATCCATTCCTAATACAATATTAAATCCTACCAGACTCATTGGATAAAGATTTGCAATAAACTTTTGATTTAAAAATTCTATTCTTGCTCCCTGCAAGATTTCAGTAATCTTAATGGATTCTCCATTTGCTGTTTCTACTAGACATTCTTGTTGAAGTTTAGTTAATGGTTAGTTGAGAAGTTTGCAAAATGAAGTATTAATAAAACTTTGGTTCGCACCAGAGTCAAATAATACTTTAGCAAAAACATCATTAACTAAAAACATACCGGCAATCACGTCCGGAATCATTTTTGCTTCTTCGGCTGTCAAAACAAATGCCCTAGCATTCTTAGTAGTCTTGTTGTTCATGGCTAGAGCTAGTTTCGGACAATTTGGTTTGATATGCCCTTTTTCTCCACAGTTGAAACATACTCCATTACTGGGTTTCTTTCTACAGTCTTCTTTTTTGTGTCCTGGTATTTTGCAGTAGTTGCAGTAGGTGGAGCATCTTCCTGAATGCTTCTTCTTACAGGCTTTACAGTAAGGTGTAGAGGTAGAACCTATATTTTTTCCTCGGTTGGAATTACCGTAGCGAAATTCCTGGGTAAGCTTTTGAGCTAGGTTCTTTCTTGGGTTTTCTTCTTGTGTACGTACTAGTTCATCAGTCAAGGTATTTGCTAGTTCTACAGCTTCTTCTATGGTTTTTGGTCCAGCTGCCTTGACTACATGTCTAATTTCACTGATTAATCCCCAGATGTAACGGGAGATTAACACTGGTTCTGGTGATGGGTTGGCACTATTTTAGCATATTCAAATAATGTAGTAGTGTAACCCTTGCTGTCTACTCCAGTCATTCTAAGGTTTAAGAATTTATTAGCTATCTGCTCTTTTTCATTGGGATGACAGAATTTCCTTTCCACCATATTCTTAAACTCATTCCATTCCATTCTATAGACCCTGTCACTTCCCCCTAGTTTGGAGAATAGTGTTCCACCATTCCAGAGCTGCATTCTTAAATAAGTTGGAAGCAAACATGATTTTGTCTTCTTCTGCACACTTGCTTATTTTTAAGACTGCCTCAGTCTTTTCTAACCAACGTAGAGCTGCAATGGCTCCTTCATTGCCCGAGAATTCTATTGGTTTACAAGACCAGAATTCTTTGTAAGAACAACCATAAGACATGGTTCATCTTCTTTTTGGAATTGGCAATTGAAGTAATGGTCCATTGTTCACGTTGTGACTAGGTTCAGTACGTGATCGCTTACTTCCATTATTGTTATTATTTTCTGCTTCCCTAACATTTTGGATGATAGCTGGCATGTGTCGAATAGCACTGTTATTTATCTGATTTGCATTATTCTGGTTTTCCCGATTTGCGTCGTTAGCCATCTGAATTTACAAACAATTTCCAATTATTAATATTTCAGAGCAATTTTTAATGCCAATAATCACACATCAACACATTGATCAAAATCGTCGTACATTGTGACATTTACTCTATTTTATATATTATGCGTCTATTATAAACCACAACTAGAAATTAAAATACAATACTAATATGCATCAGTAGTTATTAATTTTTTTTGTCACACACACACACACACACACACACACACACACACATATATATATATATATATATATATATTATTACTACTTAGTGGGGGTCCATCCAATACTACATATTGCGCTCGTCATACTTCCAGACGAGCCTCTCCCCTATATGTCTTATCCTTTCACTTTCATCTAACAACTCCTCACCAAACGTTCGGAGTTCCTGTATGTTCTCAATATTCATGGGTGGTGCGGGTGCTGGTATCGGGTCAGGGTACTGTGACATCGGTTCCTCAGGTGGGTAGGGATTCTCTAGGATTTCCCTGATGTATTGGTCATTATCAAAATATGGGTCTAGATGGTCAAGGTTGGGATAGGGTTCTGCTAAGTTTTGCATGGGTTCCTCTATTGGGTAAAGTGGCTGGTAATCCATGTGGTCGTCAAACCATGGGTCATAGTCTGGAGGATGGGGTGCTGGGACTCTAGGGATTTCAGCTGGATCAAAAGCAGGTACTGGAGGTTGGTATACTGGGTTCAGTTCAATTTCCATAGGTTGTGTGGGAAATAGTGGTAACGGCTGGGGTGCAATGAGTTGTTCTAGATTCGGGTCAGCAGCTGTGGTAGCTAATATATGAAAATTAGCTAATCTCCTATTGAGTATATCCTGGGTTTGAACATTCATTTCTCTATTGGCCGCTGCTAAGGCCCGCTTCTGTTGCAACTTTCTCATTCTTTTTCTACATTCATGAGCTCCTCTGCTGAACCATCATCTCTTCTTGGGAGGGAATGGCTCTTTAGATTGTGCTTTGAATACGAAAATCCCTTCTTTGGTGTCAGCTGAATACCCCGAGGGGGTAGGCTGGGAAGAAGTTCCTTCGTCCCCAGGTGAACTGGACAGTTGACGTTAAGCATCCTAAGGTCCTTGATCACTCATACTGTAAACTAACAAATTGTCAAATCATAAAATAATAATCTACACGTATGCACATAGTCTCATTTGGTTATTTCCTAACAAAATTGACAATTTCAATGTCAGCCGAACACTTCTTTGGCTTAAATCAGTGGTTGTGGCTCTGATACCACCTTTTGTCGCAACCCCCGACCCCTGCCTCGGGAGGCGGGTGGCCGCGGCCTACTCAGAGATGGTGGTATTGGTGTTTATCATTGTTTGGCAGCGGAAATTTCATCAGGACCGTAGTTAGGAAATATTTTATCAGGGTAAAACACCACATTTTTATAATTATAAACTTATTGGGACAAAACCCAAGTTTTCATTACAAACAGGTTTATAGGGATAACTAATTTATTGAATAAAACATCTTCTTTATTTAGGTAACTTTTATAGCCACATTTTTCCAAGCCTTCAGTGCTCTCCAGCTGGCTTCTATTTGGCTTTCATATTTTGTTACCTGAAACGCGTTTAAAAACATTTTGCCAGTGGGAAATACTGGTGAGTGAATCCCAATTTAATGAAGACTGATTTTATCCTTGTACAGTATTGAGGGCAATCCAGCAATTACATTTGTTTACCATTCTACTTTAATTACCACCAACGGTGCTGTCAACCCGACTTGTGGTCATGTTACTACTCACAATGTAGTAACAAATTTTGTATACAAAACCCCAACATACCGACGATAATTGTAGAATTACAAATACCCAATCACTGTTAATTATAATGTAAAAACAATTGAGGTTTTGTAAAAACAATTTACAAAAAGGTTTAACAAAAAGGAGGTTACTCACATTGCTAGTTTAAACCTTTTCCTGTGGTTTCCTGGTTATAATCTAATAAATTAAACAATGCACACGCCTTAGTATAATAACCCAATATTTACATTAGTTATACCCTCCCCGAGACAGAACTCCAACGACTACGTCGGGCAGAACCTCGACAGCCGTTACGGAGCACTAAATCAATCAGGCAGCGTATCTAATACGTAACCAGGGGTTAAAATACTTACAACGAGGCAGAACTTCGTTAATTTAGTGGGTATAATGCTTGGTATTACTATTATTGTTTCAGAAATTTAGAGAGAGATTGAGGGAATGAGCGGATTGCAACTGAAGGCCGATGGTTGCTATTTATAGTGTCTGTTCAACACTTTGTTGCGCCCCGCGTAAGCCGAAGGCTATGCCTTCGCGGGCCACGAGACCCACTAGGGTAGGCCCTAGCTTGGCTGACTCAAACCCTAGACTCGACACGATTCGGACACGTGGCAGCACCGGGCTGCGCCCTGGTGACCAGCTGTCGCTCCCCGCGACTGAGGTTCCTAGGGGCTTCGCGCCTCGCGAGCGGCCCCAAATTCTTGTTTTTATTGTATTTTTATTATATAAAGGTATTCGGGACCAGTTTTTGTATACTGGGTGTATTTTAAGCCGTATAGAGATAGGAGGGTCGAAAATATTTTAGAAGGGTTGTTATATTACCCGATGACCAATTAACATATATCCAACCCTAATCCCTCCCACGATATCTCGATTGCCAACGGCACCAAGAACGTATGGTTTAGAACTATGATCAAACACAAATTAACAATTTACAAACAATTATTCAAACACCATAATAAACTAAATAACACATGCAAAGTTCATTATTCCAGAAATTCAAGCACAAAACAAAAGTGTCACAAGTAAACCTTACATTCGGGATGATCACCAATCGAACTAGCCGCTCATGGTTCGGTGAATCATCATAACATTCAAATTCTTGTTCATGGAAATAAAAAAAACAAAAGCTTAATGTTTAGAATCTTCAAAGATACTCAAGAACACCCAAAATTCGCCTCCACAATGTTGCAAAACGGAACTAATGATAAGGATGATCAAAAGCCACACATAATTGTCTTTGAAAGCATGAGCTACACTTTTGGTATGGGCGCCACCGTAAGCTACGGTACCTTACGGTAGGTTTCAAAGTTGTTACGCCATGAAGAAACTGTGTTACGGTGTCAATTTTTGTCAGGGTCTACCGTAAATTACGCTAGCTACCGTAAGCTACGGTAGGCTTCAACAAGCAATTTTGTTTTCTTCATAACTTTTTCGTTTCAACTCCGTTTTTCACCGTTTTCGCCCACGTTCTCGCAATTTCATCCTCTATCATGTTATCTTCTTAATTCTTCAATTCCAATAAATTATTTTCTTCATTTATGCTCTGTATTCCTTCCATTTTAAGCTTCATTTGTACCTGAAACACAAACAACCGTAGTTATCTAATTCTAGACAATTACCCGATTAAATGTAGGATTTTAATATCGTTTATACCACTTAAGGGTTGTCCTACGGACCACCCGTCAGTAACTTTTTAGGAGATTTGGACTTTGTAGTCGAACCCTACCCATCTAACTATATACTATTATATAAAAAAAACTATTATATACATACATAAATAATAGACTCGTTTAGGCTCAGTCAAGCTTGGTATATGTAGCTCGGGTAGTGAGGCTTGAATTCATTTACTAAGTGAATGAGTGCCATTCTAAGCTGAAGCTCATTTAAACTCAACTCGTTTGGAGCTTTTAATGAACCGGTCTCAGTCTCATGGCTCCATAATCAACCCAATAGTTTTAACCCACCTAAATTTGATTATTCAAAAAACTAGTTTAGTTTCCCATGTGACACACGGGTATAACAAATAATATTTATATAAAGTTTAAAGCTATAACTAAATAAGATAACATATTAATGTAAATAAGTGAGAAATCTATACAATATATTAGAATTCACAAAACATATAAAAAATTCATGAATCTCTAAATATCTCCTTACATACAACATTGAATATTTTATTTGTAATATTGTCGTCTCTATAAGCATTGTCGGTAGTACAAACTGCAAGATAATAAAAAATGGTTAGAGTGTTAGACACAAAAAAGTTCCAAAACACGTTAATAGTATACATATGTAAGGTAATATATATCATACCATTTACAATGTCATATAAATGAGTTATTTCATTATAACGATCATCACCTACATAAGAATTAGCCATTTTTATAGGTTTGTTATTTCATGTGTGTTTTATATTTTAATAAAAATAAATCGTGGATAATAAAAAACTTGCATTACTATTAAGGTGAAATATTTCCTTTTAAATGTTTTTGTCTTATGATATTTATCCTGGATAAAACATAAATATGTAAATCATTTAAATACATATAAACAAAAAAAATATTTTTTCATTCGCATGAATGGTAAATAGGAATCACGCTAACAAATCATCTATGTTTGGATTAAATTCATATGTTTAAACTATTATTTCTAGTTTTTTCTATATATTCGTAACATAAATTATTTTTTATCATTTTTATTTGGATTTGCAAAATAATATTTAGATTAGATTAAATTCATATGTTTAAACTATTATTTCCCGTTTTTGCTATTTATTCGTAACATAAATTATTATTTTTTATAATTTTTATTTGAATTTAATTTGAAAAATAATATTTAGATTAACTAAACTTCATTGTGTTTAATTGAGTGTGGTCTATATCTTCCTGTGATGCATTGTGTCATATCTTTGAAAAATATAATTATGTAAGTACGATAACAATTTTTAATTTTAAATTTTGTCATACCGTTGAAAAATCTAATTATCTAAGTATGACAACAATTTTTGAATTTTAAATCTAAAAAGTTTATTGAAACCGTGAATTATGTATTATAAGATTTAATATTGAATAATTGTTTCTCTTATGAAATTTAAAGGATTTCATTCAAACTAAGATAAAATTTAATATTAATTTATTATTTAATTCATATAAGATATGTATGAAATTGAGGCTAATAATTTAAATTAAATAATAATTATTTATAAAGTAATATTAGATGGTCTAGAATAATGACAAGTGTCCTTTTATTGGTTTATTTTATTATATAGTAAGATAAGATGGGCTTGATGTTTGGTAAATGGCCGAGTTGGAGAATATCTTATCTTACTATATAATAAAAGAAACCAATAAAATGATACTTGTCATTATTTTAGACCATCTAATATTACTAAATTATAAATAATTATTATTTAATTTAAATTATTAGCCTCAATTTCATATTTATCTTATATGAATTAAATAATAAATTAATATTAAATTTTATCTTAGTTTAAATAAAAGCCTTTAAATTTCACAAGAGAAAGAATTATTCAATATTAAATCTTATAATACATAATTCACGGTTTCAAGAAACTTTTAGATTTAAAATTCAAAAATTGTTGTCATACTTAGATAATTAGATTTTTCAACGGTATGACAAAATTTAAAATAAAAAATTGTTATCGTACTTACATAATTATATTTTTCAAAGATATGACATAATGCATCACAGGAAGATATAGACCACACTCAATTAAACACAATGAAGTTTAGTTAATCTAAATATTATTTTTCAAATTAAATTTATAGAGTGGGAGTTGGTTACAAAGTCCATTTTTCCTACAAAGTGTAAAAAGTCATAAAACACCATAATGTCAACCATAAAACACACTCAAAACTCACAAATAACATAGTGAAGATTACTAAAACACCATATTTGTGGGTTTTATGTTTTGTTTTGGATGATAAGGCTTTGATTATCAAATGACTAACATTAGTGTGTTTTATGTTGATTATCATGTTGTGTTTTATATTCATACTTTTACGATGGTGTGTTTGAAGTTTTTAAGGACTGTTAGGGTTTGAATATTGTGTTTTCGTGATCCTCACTATGTAGCCGAACCCCACCCCAAATAAAAATTATAAAAAATAATAATTTATGTTACGAATAAATAGCAAAAACGGGAAATAATAGTTTAAACATATGAATTTAATCTAATCTAAATATTATTTTGCAAATCCAAATAAAAATGATAAAAAATAATTTTATGTTACGAATATATAGAAGGAAAAATTACAAGTTTTGTCCTTTATCTTTACACCACTTTTCAGGCGGTGTCATTTTTAACGAATGTTGATAGGCGGTGTCCTTTACTAGGTATTTTGTTGCAAGTTTAGTCCTTTACACCCAAACTAGTTAAAAAACCCTGTTAATTGTTGACAGACAGTGTCCTTTATTAGGTATTTTGTTGCAAGCTTAGTCCTTTACTAGGTATTTTGTTTCAAGTTTTGTCCTTTACCTAGGTATTTTGTTGCAAGTTTAGTCCTTTACCTAGGTATTTTGTTGCAAGTTTAGTCCTTTACACCCAACAATTAACAGGGTTTTTAACTGGGTTGGGCCTGTCAACATTCGTTAAAAAGGACACTGCCTGAAAAGTGGTATAAAGATAAAGGACAAAACTTGTAATTTTTCCTATATAGAAAAAACTAGAAATAATAGTTTAAACATATGAATTTAATCCAAACATAAATGATTTGTTAGCTTGATTCCTATTTACCATTCTTGCGAATGAAAAAATATTTTTTTTGTTTACATGTATTTAAATTATTTACATATTTATGTTTTATCCAGGATAAATATCATAAGAAAAAAACATTTAAAAGGAAATATTTCACATTAATTGTAATGCAAGTTTTTTATTATCCACGATTTATTTTTATTAAAATATAAAACACACATGAAATAACAAACCTATAAAAATGGCTAATTCTTATGTAGGTGATGACCGTTATAATGAAATAACTCATTTATATGACATTGTAAATGGTATGATATATATTACCTTACATATGTATACTATTAACGTGTTTTGGAACTTTTTTGTGTCTAACACTCTAACCATTTTTTATTATCTTGCAGTTTGTACTACCGACAATGCTTATAGAGATGACAATATTATAAATAAAATATTCAATGTTGTATGTAAGGAGATATTTAGAGATTCATGAATTTTTTATATGTTTTGTGAATTCTAATATATTGTATAGATTTCTCACTTATTTACATTAATATGTTATCTTATTTAGTTATAGCTTTAAACTTTATATAAACTAGTGATTTTCCTCTCGCGCTTCGCGGCGAAAATTCGGTTGGTATCTATTTGGTTCGTTATGGTACCTACACTCGCTATAGTAATCGAAAGAGAAAATCTTACACCAATCGAAAACAATAAAAATGAATATCCATACCAGTACCGATGTTGTTCATTTTTTTTAATGACAACGTCTGGTCTGCTCTATTTACCAATAATTCTAATATTTATCACCCTTGCCCAGGATTGAACCTGGAACATCTCCCTTAAGAGGCATATGTCTCCACCAAGTGGGCTAACTCCACATTGGCAAAACATAGAATCAGATACAACAACAATCGAACTTGCGTCAGCTGCTTGCAATACAAAACATCAACCCTCACAACACATCATTTGATTTCTATGTTGTTCAGTTGATATCGGTTTGCTTGGTTTGCATTCTATGTTTATTTTTTTCAACGTTGTCATATAAACATTATGGAAAACGGCTATTGTGCCACTATCGTACCAACCCGAACCGAAACCGACTGAACAACATTTGTATCATTACCGAGATTTTTTTTTCCTTTCGATAAACTAAGATCGTATTGCTATTACACCGTACCGAACTGAACAACATCGGTACCGGTATGTATTAATTTTTATGGTTTTTTGTTTGATAACATATATGATATATCGTGTCGCTATCGTAGTGATCCGAACTTAAATTATTATAAAAAAAATCAAACTGAATGCTAAACAAAATGCTACTAATAAAAAGAACAAATACCTAATAATTATCTTATTACTAAACAATTAAATGAATAATTAATAAAATAATACTAAATAAAAACAAAACACTGACTTTGAATTAATATATATAATAATATTATTTGTCATAAATACTAAACCCAAACCAAGCCCATAGATTAACGTTAGGCTTTAAACCAAGCCCAATCACCTAAAAATCAAATCAAAACAAAATAAAGCCACAAAAAAAGAAAAAAAAAATCAAACCTTGGCTGCAACACAAGACAACAATTTTTGGTGTGTGAGGATAATAAAAGTCCCCTAATTTATTATATCTCTCCGTCTTGATTTCTTTCTTTCTTTCTTTCTTTCTTTCTTGACAATCACAAATTACACAAACAATGGAAGCTGCTGCTGCTTCATCAATCATTCGTGTTCCTGTTTCGCCTCCATTAAACCTTAACTCTAACAAACCCAACAATTCTCATCGCTTCTTACCCTGCAACAACACCATCAAGACTGTTACTTTACGCCGTTTTCATACACACAGCCGCCGCACCGCCGTTGCTCCGCCTCGTTACTTCACCTCTAAGGTTGTTTTTCGTCTTTTCTTTATCTGGGTATTTTTAATTTTGATAAAAGATTCAAAATTTATTGTTGTGTATCTATAGTGCAATTAATTTTCTTTAATTGGGTATTTTTAATATGGGTTTAAGTTTTTGATTTTTTGTGTATACATGGTTTTCTTGGTTGTGATGATTTAGGACTTTGACTAGTTATGGGTAGGTCAAAATTTGTGATTTTGATGGGATCAGAGGGAGTTATGGATGTTTGTAACTGGTTATTTATAGAAGAAGGTTTTTTTTTTTGTTTTTTTTTTGTGAGTTTTGTATTGTTTGTTATATGATTGTAAGTTGAAATTGTAATACATGATGAAGATGGAAATTTCCTCAATTTTTATGGAATTAGTGAAATATATTATTTGTCTTATTTTATTTTATTTAGTATTTGGAGATGCTTGTGTAGTTTCTTAATCTGACTGTGTCATATATTGTTGCTTTAATTGCTACAGATTGCTGGGAATAGATGTGTTTTTCCATTGGATAAGCCAGTGATTCAAAGGCCATTGTTAGATCAATGTACACGCTTCTCTTGCTTTCATCATGGGCGGAGAAAACGCTTTCCTATATGCAAATCTACCCCAAGTGCCTTCTCTGACAAATCCGTGTTTCATCTGTCAAAGCATGGAGTAGGCAATGTATTTGTAAGTTCTCTAATTTTGGTTTGTTACATTGGTATATTATTTTTCATCCCGTGTGCGTTTTTATGATCTGTTCCGTATATCTTCTTATCTTTACAAATGAAACTTCTTTGGTTGAACTGTAATTAACGGAGCAAGAATACAAAGGGAAATGAATTACCAAACCTTTGATTATGTTTCACAATTGTTTATATGCATATGAATGGAAAGTTTTTGTTAATTATAATCAAGTGGAAGTTTTCATTGCACCTTGTTGTATATGTATCTGATTAATATCTTGTGAACTGTTAGGGGAAACGGGTTCGAGTTCCATGTGCAGCTGTGGGTCCCGGCGAGCCACATGCAGCAAGTACAGCCTGGCCAGAGGGTGTTTTGGAGCAGCAATCTTCTGATAATTTTATGGTTGACTCAGAAAACAGTGAGTGGCAAGAGTTACAAGGGTTTTTAAGTGCTCAACTTCCGTCCCACCCAAAGCTGTTTAGGGGACAACTAGAAAATGGTCTTCGTTACCTCATCTTGCCCAATAAAGTTCCACAAAACAGGTTTCGTTTTGTATTTCCCAACGCATGATTCTAAAGTTTTTGCTTTTCTTTTGCTTACGTATTTCGTTAACATGCTTAATATTTTGTTATGTGAAGATTTGAAGCGCACATGGAGATCCATGCGGGGTCGATTGATGAGGAAGATGATGAGCAAGGCATTGCACATATGATTGAGCATGTTGCATTTCTTGGAAGTAAGAAGCGTGAAAAGCTTTTAAGAACCGGTGCACGCTCGAATGCTTATACGGATTTTCATCATACGGTTTTTCATATCCATTCACCAACTTCCATGCAGGTTTGTAACTGCAGATTTCATTTATTCTCTCTAATTATTATACATAGACGTAGAACACAACCAGCTATCACTAATAATGATGAAGATGAGTCTATATAGGCTTTCTTTCCATATTTACACAATTTTTTTTTGCATCTTTTTAACAGGATTCTGATGAGGATCTGCTTCCATCTGTTTTGGATGCTTTAAATGAGGTAAGAGCCAGTTTAGAAACATAATTCGAAATCTCATGTCTGTTTTGCAATGCAATTCTCGTCTTTTTCATCCTAACAGTTGCTATTTTCTTCAATCTGGTAGAAACATATAATGCGTATAATTTTTTTAATGTTGTAGATAGCTTTTTACCCAAAGTTCCTCACTTCTCGGGTTGAGAAAGAAAGACGTGCCATATTATCAGAGCTGCAAATGATGAACACTATCGAGTACCGTGTTGATTGCCAGGTATATCATATATATATTTTTTTATCTATTTCCTTTAGCTTCTATTAGTTTGAAAATAATGCGCTAGCCTTCTTACTGTTGTCAGTATTTGTAATCCGTATTTTATTTTCTATTTACAGTTATTACAGCATTTACATTCCGAGAATAAGCTGAGTAAAAGATTTCCGATTGGACTCGAAGAACAAATTAAGAAGTGGGATGCAGAAAAAATTAGGAAATTTCATGAACGATGGTACTTCCCAGCAAATGCAACTCTGTATATCGTGGGAGATATCGATAATATTCCAACGATTGTTCACCACATTGAAGTACGTTATTTCCTGCTTATAAATAGTAAAAACACTGCACGGCATAGTTACGAGAATTACATTTAATTAAAGAATTTGTATGCAGGCTGTTTTTGGACAGAAGCAAGTTGAGAGCGGTGCTCCTGTAGCACCTAAAACTAGTGCATTTGGTGCAATGGCTAATTTTCTTGTCCCTAAGTTCACAGGAGGGATAGCTGCTGACTCATCACATGACAGATCACTTTCATCGAACCAATCAAAGCTTGTTAAAAAAGAACGACACGCAATTCGCCCTCCTGTTGAACATAATTGGTCCCTTCCTGGGGAACATGGAAATCTGAAGTCTCCCCAGATATTTCAGCACGAACTGCTTCAAAACTTTTCGGTCAACATGTTTTGTAAGGTGGGAAATGATCTAGAAGCTTCTAATGATTCTTGTACTATATATATATGATGAGGATCATTACAGAACTCTAGTTATTGCGAGAACAAAAAAAAAAAATATAACTCTAAATCTCTAAATTTTGGGATTTAAGGTTCATATTTTTTAAATTTTACGATTCCTACATACATGTAGGTAATTTAACCTACACATAACCTACATATGTGTAGGTTATATAAAAACTGAAAAGTTTCTATATTTTGTTTTGAATTCTAATGTGAGAAACAATAAATCTTACATTTGTAACATTTTCTTTTACTTTTTATGTTTTTAGGATTGAAAAAATGGGTGATTCATTTTATTCTGCGTGTTCTCGCAATATTGGGAGAAAACCCATAGTTATTGAGAAAACCTAGGAAACTCTAACCTCCCAACATTTTTTTATTTTGAAAAAGATCACAAATGTATAACCTTCCCTATATATATAGGCCGGTTAACGTACAAGACCACCTTATCGTGCGAAGCGTACGCAAGCATCTCAACCGCACATCTGACCTACCCTATGCCTTCAATTGAACGCAGTGGCACAATAGTAATTAACTTGACATAATTACGCACGTTATTATGCATAATTACACATGGGTTGGGTTAAACCCTAATTAAGCACGCTATTTGCATAATTACGCACGTTATAAAAAATCAAAATCCGCATGCCACCAAACATGAAATTTACGCATGTTAAACTCAAAATTACGCATGGGTTGTAACTTTCAACCCTAATTGTGCATGTTATATGTATAATTACGCACGTTATTGGGCGGTTGCGTACGTTTAGGGACTTTTGTATTTTTAAAGTCTCTCTCTCTCTCTCTCTATATATATATATATATATAGTCAAAAGTTTTAACATGACCATTTGCAATTGTAGATTCCTGTGAACAAGGTCCAAACGTATGGTGACTTGCGTAATGTTCTTATGAAAAGAATATTCCTTTCGGCTTTGCATTTTCGCATCAACTCAAGATATAAGGTGATGGGTTTCTCAAGCATTTTGATTTGTTTTTTGCTCTTCGTGTAATTATATCATATATTGCTAATCAACGGTTAATTTACAGAGTTCTAGCCCTCCGTTTACGTCAATCGAGTTGGATCATAGTGACTCAGGAAGAGAGGGATGCACTGTCACTACTCTTACAGTAACTGCTGAACCTAAGAGCTGGCAAAGCGCAATTAAAGTGGCTACACAAGAGGTATTGAATCATGACCATGTGACGGTTTCATGGTTCAGAATTTTGTCTTTATATGAGATCTGGTTCTCATTTCATGATAATCTATTTGATTCAGGTTCGCAGGCTTAAGGAATTTGGCGTTACCCAAGGAGAACTGGCACGCTATCTTGATGCGTTATTAAAAGATAGCGAACAGTTGGCTGCAATGTGTGATAATATATCATCAGTTGATAATTTGGATTTTGTTATGGAGAGTGATGCACTTGGCCATATGGTTATGGATCATAAACAAAGTTACGAAAGTTTGATTAGCGTTGCTGGGACAATCACTCTTGAAGAAGTAAGCTCATTTTATAATAAAAACGAACCCTTTTCACATCGTTGAATGAGTTTTTCAACATAATTTATGCAGGTGAACTTCGTTGGTGCACAAGTACTGGAGTACATATCAGATTTCGGAAAAGAATCTGCACCGGTACCTGCAGCTATTGTTGCTTGTGTTCCAAGAAAAGTACATGTTGACGGAGTAGGTGAAGTTGATTTCAAGATATCCCCAAGTGAGATAACTGCTGCAATTGAAGAAGGTTTGAAGGAACCCATAGAGCCTGAGGCTGAGGTATATAAATATATAATCGGCTTCTTTAAGGTTTGGGACAATTATAACTGTATATATTTATATTTATGGAGTTCTTTTATGTTTTTTACAATGCAGTTTGAGGTACCTAAGGACTTAATAACCTCAACAGAGGTGGAAGATTTGAAGTTACAACTTGAACCGTTTTTTGTACCTACGGGTTCATCGTATTCGAATGCTCTTAGATTTCATGACATAGAAACAGGAATCACCCAGTGTCGTCTCTCAAATGGGATTGCTATTAACTACAAGGTATATATTATTTTTTAATAATATTTTTTTCAAGTTTATTCTTTTTTGTCTTATGTGACATGAGTTTTTGTTTTTATCTTAATAAGATATCCAAAACCGAAAAATGCGGTGGGGTGATGCGGCTTATAGTAGGCGGTGGACGGGCGGCAGAAACACCAGAAACAAAGGGTGCGGTTGTTTTGGGTGTCAGAACTTTGAGTGAAGGGGGGCGTGTTGGTAATTTTACAAGGGAACAGGTAATATATCTGCCACTTAACTACCAACATTCTGGTACTTAGTAATTTAATTAATTAAAAATATTCGTAAATCTTTGTTTTTTTCAGGTAGAGCTATTCTGCGTGAATCATTTGATCAACTGTTCACTAGAGTCGACAGAAGAATTCCTATGTATGGAGTTTCGGTTTACGACACGAGATAATGGAATGCGTGCTGCTTTTCAGTTGCTTCATATGGTTCTTGAGGTAAACACGACATAATTTTAGGATTACATCACATGTTAATATTCGATGGTCAACCAATGTTTGACTTTTACAACCATTTTGCAGCATAGCGTTTGGCTTGAAGATGCATTTGATAGAGCAAGACAACTATATTTATCATATTATCGCTCTATTCCAAAAAGCTTGGAGCGGTCAACCGCTCACAAGCTCATGACAGCTATGTTGGACGAAGACGAGCGGTTTGTGGAGCCCACACCACATTCATTACAAAACTTAACATTACAGACTGTAAAAGATGCAGTTATGAATCAGTTTGTCAGTGATAACATGGAGGTGAGCATTGTCGGTGATTTTTCAGAAGAGGACATCGAGTCTTGTGTAATGGATTACCTAGGTACGGTTAGACCAACGAAAGGTGCTGACAAGGCTCTGAGTTACAACCCGATTCTCTTTAGACCGTCACCTAATGATCTGCACTTTCAACAAGTGAGCAAACAGTTTTTTATAATCTGACCTTTATGTAATTATTTTTTGAGTAAAATGCCATTTTCGTCCCCTGAGGTTTGGCCAGTTTTGCGACTTTCGTCCAAAGGTTTGTTTTTTCGCATCTGAATCCAAAAGGTTTGAAATCTTGCGATTTTCATCCGCTACTCGTTAACTCCATCCATTTTTCTCCGTTAACTCGGGGGTATTACCATCTTTTTAGACATTTTTTTATTAGACTAAAAACACTATAAGAAATAAAGTCAACAGAGGTGGATCCTTATTTCTTGTAGTTTTTTGGTTTAATAATAAATGTCTACAAAGACGGCAATACCCCTGACTTAACGGAGAAACATGGATGGAGTTAACGAGTTGGATGAAAATCGCAAGATTTCAAACCTTTGGATCCAGATGCGAAAAAACAAACCTTTGGACGGAAGTCGCAAAACTGGCCAAACCACAGGGAAATGACACTTTAATATTTTTTTTTATAAATTACGTGTGTTCTCATGACTTGTTTCCTATTTGACAGGTGTTCCTGAAGGACACTGATGAGAGAGCGTGTGCGTACATTGCGGGCCCTGCACCTAACCGCTGGGGATATAGAGTTGATGGAACCGACTTTCTTGAGTCTGTAAGAAACATGCCAGTCAATAAAGGTAAACATTTCTGATATATATTTTAGCATGTAGAATTTGTATATTATATTATTATCTAACAAGTATACAAATATATTAAATTTCTTTTACAGATGTACATTCAGATACCGAGGGACAAGTTGTGAAGGCAGAGAACGTCAGTTTCGACCTGCAAAGAAGATCTAGGAGTCACCCACTATTCTTTGCAATTGCAGTTGGGTTGTTGGCAGAGATAATCAATTCAAGGTATTTTTTTTTGTGAATATATGTTTTTAATTAATTTTTTTAGTAATCCTCATCTCATATTTCATAACGGTATTTCTTTTCTAGTATTGATTTACGATTTGAATTTGACAGGCTTTTCACTGAAGTCAGAGACTCGCAAGGATTAACATACGATGTATCTTTCGAGATAAACCTATTTGACAGATTGAATCTTGGTTGGTATGTTATCTCAGTAACATCTACACCGAGCAAGGTGCGTTAAGTTTGTTTTTAGTAGTAGTTTCTCTTATTGGAAACGTTTTTTCGTTCTAACAAGTTGGATTCTACTCCAGGTACATAGGGCTGTTGATGCATGCAAAAGTGTTCTAAGAGGCTTGCATAGTAAAAAGATAGCCGAACATGAACTGGACCGGGTTCGTTCTTCATTAAATCCAGTCACTTTACATGTTTTTGATAGTACTTGACACAAAAAAAAAAGTTCTTTTAAATCTAATGCATTCGAATTATGTTTCTTTTTTTTAATCTAGGTTGTTTAGGTGAAAGTTGCTTTAAAGTATAATTTTGTATGTTGACAGGCTAAACGAACCCTGTTGATGAAACATGATGCTGAAAGTAAGTCAAATGCATACTGGCTCGGGTTGATAGCCCATTTGCAGGCTGCTTCTGTCCATAGGAAGGTAAACTGTTAAACTCGGTAGACGATTTTACAACTTTGCTGAATAGACTATTTTACCCTTCGATGAACGTATTTTTTCAGGATATCTCATGCATTAACGATTTGACAATGCTATACGGAGCCGCCACTATTGAAGATGTTTACCTGGCATATGAACAGTTGAAAATCGATGAGCAATCATTGTACTGTTGCATTGGCGTTGCCGGTGCTCAGGCTGGTGATGATGAAGTTTCAGGTACATGGTCTTTTGGGACTTAACTCCTCACTACACTTATCAACGGGATTTCATATTAACGTCATTTATCATGCAGGTTCTTTACAAGAAGAGGAAGAATATGGAGGTCTTCCTGGTGTTCTTCCTGTGGGTCGAGGGTCCCACACTATGACTATGCCAACGACATAATCATTCTTGATCACGATATTTTATCTAGTGCCTGGATGAAGACTGACAACGAGGTAAGAGTTGAACGCGCCCCTATACACACAATCATACACACACACAAACTCATGTGCCATACATACATTTAGACTTGATTATATATGTTATGCAGGTACATATTGGTGATGATTCAAACGACTTGATTTACAGCAGGATAAATTCCAAACAGCATAAGTGCAGGAAATCACTGGCTCTTGTAATGCAATAAATTTGTGTATTCTAGCGGAGTCATATTGAGCGAGGGATGTACATGTTATATAAAGATATTACCAATATTTGTTTCAACTCATTCGTGTTTTTTGTTAGGTATTTTAATAATTGCATGGTAATGTAGATATATTCATTTGATACTTTAGTAAGTATAACCATAAACCCTTGGGATATGATGCATTGCTTCATTGTTGATTGTTGTGGTTGTTACAATTGTTTGGTTTGGTATGACAACTACGAGTTATTAGCTCCGATCCTTGGAGCTTGCATCCTCGTTAAATGAGGATTGGAGCTAATAACTATTATATTCAAGTGTATCCCGATGTGGTGAATTTCGCCAGTAGCCTATTTGGAGGATTCGTTGGCCGCTCAAAAAAACATATACATGTTAGGAAGGGTTCTAGGTAGAATTTTTTTTTTTTTTTTTTTTTTTTTTTTTTTTTTTTTTGCAAAAACATGAACAAAATAACCATTCATTTTCCAACCTTACAAGTTTATTTATAGAATCTACACACGTGTAAAATGTATTATGTAGATACACACATTAGAAAGTAAAAGAAAAAAAAATACACACATTAGATTAATGGTCTTTTTGTGTATATAACACACATTTGTATGTAAAGAATAAAAAAAACTTATAAAACTATGAACAATTAATTAAAAACAGTACTCGATTTAGCTTTATTCGTTTTGTTCTCACGATAATTCACTATTCTGTAATGAACGTAACCCTATATTTATAATCTGAGGAATGGGGATTAAAAAATGAGAGTGTAATTAACTAAATTATGAGGTTGATAAGAGAATGCATTCATAATTCTTTGACTTGTTAATTACTTACTCTGATCAACCTCTTATCTACGTCCATCTAAACACACTCACTATCAACAACCACCAACCAAAATTTAAAGGTCTGTTTTTCAAAATGATGAAATTACATTACTTTTGTTTTTCATAGTTAGTGGTTTACAGTTTATTTTATAGAAGCATCAAGTGACATCTTGGACAATATCGTCGACGTTGCTTCACCACCATCACTACTGCCGCTATCCCAAGTGGAGACGAAGAAACTAAGGAAGAGTTTGTCGTTTCATGGTGCCGTTTTTTGTCAAAGAGAATGGTCAACAAACCAGCTGTAAGAGAATTGAAAACAAAAACTCATCATGGATGGTTCAGAAGAGGCCACAATGACGCTTCTGGTGTCTTTGATGAAAAAGATGATCCCATTTCCATTGAAGAGGAAGAAGAAATGAAGAGGGAATCAAAGAAGATAGAGTTGTTAATATTATGATATACACCTTGTTTTAAATGTTGATAAACCCTTGAATAATCCGGTAATTATGAGACTTGAATTCATTCGTCGCTATCATGTCAAACGGTTCACCATGTGCCCATGTTCTATGGTTCAGCCAGATTCGATCATAACCTCTCAGTTCAACCCTTAGCCAGCCAGTGGATGCTTACCGAACTGGTTTGCCCGTGAGCCAGTCCATATTTCAAACCATAACATGTCAAAAATTAGCTAAAAAGTAGTATATATTTGCTTTACTAACACTTTTGTCTAATAAAACAGGAGGAAGAGTGTTGATAGTGCAAAGAAACTATGATACATAAAGACGTTTTAATATAAAAAACCAATTTAAACACTTCTCCTTTTGTTTTAGTTGTTTGTAACCATCGATCATATAATTGACAACACTATAATGTATAAACATTCTGGTTCAACAAAATTAGCCTAGATTCAACATCAAAAACACAATACACCTCTTTGATTCTCACAACTAGCAAAACTGTATGTTTAAACAAAAACCTCTCCCTCCCATAAATATATTACTGTTTCAAAGCAGCACCACCTCCATTGCTATTGCCTAGTTCGAGTCTGACTCGTATGTTCATAGCCGCCAGCTCAGCAGCCAAATACCTAAAAACGTAAGGCATTGGAACTGTTTCCATACCTTTACTTGTCTGGCAAGCAACACACTTGACCTTTTTCGGGACTCTGCCAGGTGGCAGCCCAGCAATCTCCCTCAGTGCTTTCTTCTGGTGTTGAATCAGTGTCATGGTCAGAATGCTTCCACATATCGAACACACGTCAGCAATGTGATGATCTGAACTTGAGTGAAGCCTATCGTGTAACAAATACGCTGCCCCGTGTGCAAGAAGCGAGTCGCGTTCCATCTCACCAAACCGAATACCACCTCCTTTCTTTCTTCCTTTTATAGGCTGACGTGTCACTTGATCCACCGTTCCAGTTGATCTAACCTGAAACATTATTTATTTTATCAGCCACAAATAAATCTTTATAACTAGGGCTGCAAACGAACCAAACGTTCAGCGAATAGTTTGTGAACCGTTCGGCGGGAAGTTCGATTGTGTTCTTTCGTTTATTAAACAAACGAACACGAACAAGAAATTTCGTTCGTTTAGTTAAATGAACGAACATGAACAGAGGCTGCATTCGTTTATTTATGTTCGTGAATGTTCGGTAACGTGTTCATTTATGTTTGATAGTTCATTAGTGTTTTTAGTTTTTATATTTTGTTTAAATACTTCAAAATTCCGAAAAATAAAATATTTAATAAGCGTCGATGTATTATATATTTTGTTCGTGAACGCTTGTTTGTGTTCATTTGTTTCTATTTGTGTTCATGAACATTAGTTTGTGTTCATTTGTGTTCATTAACGTTCGTTGCCTAAAATTAACAAAATAAGCACAAACGAACACGTTCATTTCCTTAACAAACGAACACGAACATCAAAATTTCGTTTGGTAAGTATTCATGAACAGTTCGTAAACACATATTTTTAACAAACAAAAACGAAAAAGGTCTTGTTCGTGTTTGTTCGGTTCGTTTGCAGCCTTTTTATAACTTTCTTGCCGTGTTTAGATTCATGTCAAATTTGTTTTTAAAAAACGCACCTGGAACTTATCGGAAACCATATGCCTTAGTCTTTGATAATAAACCGGACCAATAAAAATCTCACATGTTAACTCTTTCCCATAAACTCCACTGTACAAGACTTCAGTACCAGAGTAGTTAAATCCGCGAGCAGTTAACATGGAAAAAAGTTCATTCACAAGTGGGTCCCCCTCACTTTCATCGGACTTATTAACCGAGCTTGAGAAAGGTGTCGCGTCCACAAATTTCCCATGTAACGAGCCTCCCTATATATAATTAAACAAATTATATACACACATACATACAGGATTAGGTTCAAACGTGAACAAAATCCCAAGAGTGAACTGCGTGAACTGATCTGGGCCCTTGATTTTTATGATCTTGAGATTAAAGTGAGTTGCATGATGGTAATTATTTGGTTATTTTTTTCCATTTAATTAAATACAAAAAGGGTATATGTGTAATTTCAATCTTAAATTGATTGCATAAATCTCTCACAAATCAAATAATCAATTATCCTCTTAAATTGATTGCATAAATCTCTCACAAATCAAATCAAGGATTAGGAAAGATGTAACTTAATTCAATTATTAAAATAATTATTTGTTTAAATGCGATGTACACATGTGTATTCTGATTTTGCCCTCTTTTTAATGCGATGTACACATGTGTATATCGTCTGTTTTTGTGATATCTCAGAATTTTTTTTGTATTGAATGTTGATGTACACCTGTGAATTACTATACACATATGTACGATGCTGAGTACACATGTGTACTGTTCTATTTATATCCAAGTACACATGTGTATACCGTTGAAATATGAAGGTTACGTGGATCTTAAAAATAAAAATTTGAATTCTGGTGATGAAATCTGAAATAAAAATTAAAATTGAAATCTAGTGATTTGTTGTTTGTTTTGATAATTATCTTATTAATAAATAAACATAATGTGGATAATGAATATAAATTTGGAAAGATGTAACTTAATTCAATTATTAAAATAATGATTTAAATCTAATTTTTTATGTAATTACAATCCTATCCTTAACAACTAAAAAGAAAATCAAAGGCCCATATTCTGTTCACGCAGTTCACTCTTGGGAGGTTGTTCACGCTGGAACCCTACCCCATACATACATATCTGTTAATAACATAACAGTGATTATGAATTTATGATACCTTTGCAGCAATAGATTCTAGAAGCATTGCAATAGTCATTCTAGAAGGAAATGCGTGAGGATTGATAATAAGATCGGGTCGCATTCCGGTAACTCCAGAAAACGGCATATCCACATCGGGCCATAGTTGAGAACATACACCTTTTTGCCCGTGTCTACTGCTAAATTTATCACCAATTATGGGATTTCTGCCACGGCGTAAACGTATGTTTGCCTGTAATAAATTCACCAAACTAATTCCACTGGACCAATAACTGTAACTGAAATAAAAAAATATTTGAAAAAATATACCTTTGTTATCTGCCTTTTGGTTTTCACATCAACTGCAACGTAGTCAACTGTAACAGGTTCTGAACCCTTCAACTTTTGATTGAATGAAGCGCCTGATACTTCATTATATGTGCTAAAATATGGTTCTCCTGGTTTAATCCTCTGAAAGTTGGTAGTCGACAGTTAACATTTTAACAGAAAACATACATCAATAAACACATAACTACATCATGAAACAAAAAAAAGAGAATAAAGGAAAGTATCGAACCTGCCCAACATATGGGAGACCGTCTTGATCGATAAACGAATGTGAAAACTTATCTTGATTGCTTCTTCTAAATATTCTATTGGCACGATCGGATTTAGCCTTTTCATCAGCCAAATCAATAGATTCAGTCTGCAAATAACATTCATAGTATATTAAATTATTAATCTTCCACCAATTTTTTTCCAAATCAGAAAATCCAACAAATAGCGATAATAACTTACCTGGTAAATGTGACCATGAGCAAACCCACGGTCAACAGATGACTTATTTAAAACCATGGCATCTTCCATATCGTATCTGCATAACTAGATTAAATAAATATACATTGAAAAAAAACAACAAAATATACATGGTTCTAGAAAACACTTGCCCTGAATAAGCCAGCACGGCCACAATTGCATTTGTCCCTAACGGTGATTCATCAATCCTATATTTTTCATAAGTAGCAGTGCGCACAATTGGGGTTTGAGGGGTCTGCAACAACCAACATGCAAAATTACATAACTACAACTATAAATTTATACTTATAAATTACATTTAAAAGAGATTATACGAACCTGAAGGTGATACACCTTTTGATCTGCACGACAATTGATTCCTTGTGAAGAGAAACCCATTGTCTGTTTTGCCATCTACAAGTTCAAAAGCAGTTCAACAGTAAATCAACAAAAATAGTGACATAAGAATCTACCGAAAAATTGTTTAAAATAACAAGATAAAGACCTGACACTGGTACATATTTCTAGGGCTTTGATTATGATCAGACCAAGGAGTAAGATTGCCGACAACACTAAGTATTCCCGTTGGATGAATTTCTTCATGAGTTGCGGGAAACTCGTTTAATCTTCCACCGTTTCCTCCATCAGGGCACTCTATTTCCATATAAACCTACAAATGTCTTACGTATTAATAAAATTACAGTCTCATATAAAAAATACTCATGATATTTACCTGTTCAAACGGTCCGATCAGTTCAATATTGTTGTTCTCTCCAGGAGGTGGAAACTTCTGTCTAACGGGCCGGACAAATCTTGACGGGTTTGTAAAAAGGTACAGACCCGGAAACGCTCCCCCCATGCTAATAGGTACATATCCCACTTCCAAATCTTCGGGGATCTGTTTCAGTGTTTATTAATATATGTTAATTCATAAAAGATGATAAGCATGAATAACTTTTTTAAGTGAACAGAAGCAGACCATTGATGCAGCTGATAGTTTCAAACTCCGTAAGTGGTTGACGGTTTTCTCGATTCTATCAGTTGGTATAGTACCAATAACACGGCCATCAAGTAAAACGTGAAGAACTTCCGGAGGACCAGCTTTGACAAGCTTTGGAATTGAAGGGGTCATACCCGCAGCGACCAAAACACTCAGAATAGATTTTTGTAATTTTGTAAAATCTCTAATTTTTCCTTGTGAATCATAAAAGGAAGTGATACCTATAATTGATTATCAAAGTGGTAAAGGGTAATTAGAAGCATTACAAGGTTAAATAAAGGGTAATCAGATACAGTAAATGGTCAAAAACATATTAATACTTTTTTGTTGACTTTTCAAACTATTTGTACAAAAAATAATGATTTAGTTACGATTACAAGATCTGTATATATAATATTAACTTAACTTTTAGAATAAAACCATTTAAAAGATTGTTTGCTATAAACTTACGACATGAGGCAGTCAAATGGTTTAATAGTCCACATGGAGTACCATCAGGTGTGTGAACAGGGCATACAAAACCCCATGACCTGTGAATATGTCGAAAAAGAGCATAAAAACAGGGTAAAGGAGAGTAAGAGAGAAGATAATACAATGTGAACTACATAAATATTGTTGAAATATACATACTCTGGCAACAACTTACGCACACTTGTAGTGCGAAGTCCTGCAAGTGATGAACCTCGATGAACAGCTCTAAAATGTGACAGAAAACGAAGATAATTAAGCCTTTCTGCTTGCACGGTCATACCAGCTTTCTACAAAACAATAATAAAACCAGAATTACCTTTGAAATTGAACAGTTAACAGTTTTAAACAAAAATTTGTGTATAGAAAACAAGTAAATGAATACCTCTTTCAGATCAAGAGTCAACGATGAAACTAATCTTCCAGTTTTTAACATATTTTCAACAGCTTGACCAACTTGTTTTGAAGGATTTTTATCCAATGCATGCTTTATGTCAGCTACTGCAATAATCCAAACCAAAAAGACATAAAAAAGGTTAAGTTAAAGAAAAGTTTGTCTTCATAAGTCAAAGAGTAAAATATCATTTTTGTCCTTGAGGTATGGCCAGTTTTGCGATTTTCGTCCAAAGGTTTGTTTTTTCGCATTTGGATCCAAAAGATCAGAAATCTTGCCATTTTCATCCAGCTCGTTAACTTCATCCATTTTCCCATTAAGTCGGGTGTATTTTCGTCTTTTTTGTGAACTTAAAGAGCAATATGGTCTATTTCACTTTATGTACAAGCATTTAGAGGGTGTTTGGGATTGCTTATAAAACAACTTATGACTTATAACTTTTTGGAAAAGGAGTTTTTTAGAAAATGATGTTTGGGTAATGGGTTGAAAAGGAGGTTTTAAGGCTTTGAAAAGGAGAAATGGAAAAGTTAGGAGGGAGTGACTTTTGGAAAAAGGAGATAAGGAGTTTTTCATAAGCAATCCCAAACACCCCCTTAAAATACCCCTGACCGAATCCATTAGACCGAATTGCCTTTTAAGTTAACAAAAAGACGGAAATACCCCTGACTTAACGGAGAAAAATGAATGGAGTTAACGACCCGGATGAAATTGGCAAGATTTTAAACCTTTTGGATCCAGATGCAGATAAACAAACCTTTGGACGAAAGTCGCAAAACTGACCAAACCTCAAAGACGAAAATGGCATTTTACTCGGTTAAATAATGAAATAGAGCATACAGCTGCCAAAGTCAAAGTTTTTCTTTCTGTTATTAGCTTCATCTTGAAGTAGCCGTTTAGCTTTTAGTAGCCATTCCTGTAACCTTTCCTGAAAATAAGTAAAAACACGTTATTACACAAACATCTTGTTGAACTTTTACAAATAATAGTTAAAGCCCTACGTACCCTACATTAACTATGTTAATCACTCATTTAATATTAGTACTTCTAATCCCTGTTTATAATCAACTTTTATTTTACCTTAATATATATTGTAACCAAGTGACCGGGCAGCAGAACTTCCTGAGTTTGCAACGAATCAGGGTTGTCCGGTATAGAGGTTTGATCAATAAACGAGAAAAGTTTCTGCACCATAAAACTGAATAAAAGGATATGTCAATACTTTGAAATCCAAAAAATAATAACAAAACCAAGAATTGCTTACATTAACAGATTAAATTTATCATGATTGCTCTCGAGATGGACTAATACGAAATCTCTCAGAACAGCGTCAGCAACCTACAGAAAAAAAAAAATTGTTGATATAAGACAAACAAAAGAAGATCCATAAATAATACACACATTATAGAGATGTATAAATAGACTCACAGCAGGGTAACTATCGTGTTCCATTCCTTCCATAAAAGGTTTAAAGTACTCCCCTGATTACAATATAAGAATATGAACAAAATTTATGCATCTAAAATAAGAGTTAACAGAAAGTGATAAAAGAACAATAATTACCGATGTACTCCAGACACTGGATGCGGGTATATAAAGACAGATCTTTAACTTCATTGAGAATAATCATTGCTCTTTCATTCAAAATCTGAGTGCCAACGCAACCTTTTGCCTTCTCATATTTTGCATGGTACACAGACGTCAAACTCAGGAAAATTTCATGATCAGTAGTATCAATAAGGGCCTGTTGACCGGAAAAATATATAAAAACATCAGTACAAGGTACAACTATTTAAATTCACTAGAAAATATGTGCTTTGTACCTTCAAAACAAGACCTATGGGTAGCAAGTTCTCCCTCCCCCGTATACTACACATGTTACAAAGTAAGAAAAAATTAGCGGTTATTTTTATAAACAACATAAAACTTTTGTTACACCATAATCATTACTACTAACCGAAATCCAACCCTTGCACTCCCATTGCTAAGATAATATAGATTGAGGGTTACAGCTGATTGATCTTCTCTAACGCATCTGAGAAGAGAACAGATAATATAACCAACAAGTTTGAAAATGTACAGAAAATATACATTAAAGTTGTTTTTAATACACAAAAAATAGAAACATAGGAAATGACCTTATAACGACAGCTTTATCAGTGAACCCTTCTCTTCGATTGCGATATGCACTTCTGGCCATACTAGTTGGCTGCAAATATGAAATGTTGCAACGCTTATTTGGCTAAAATTGTCACCAGTTAAAATACTAAAATAAGTTATGTAAAGCGTAACAAGTAACTTACGTAGTTTCTCTTCGGCACAACTAATAATCTGACAACTCTCTCAAGCCCATTTAATATAAAGTACCTATAAGATGTAATGTAATTAGCACTTGAAAAGTTGCCATAAAAACAGACATATAAACATTCTTTATTTCAGAAGGTGAGAATTTGAAACTTTTATAAATGACACAAAAAAGGTTATAAGTATAAAAAAAATTACATACCCGCCCATTTCTGATGCTTCTTCTTTATAGGACACCAGTTTATGATGATCAGCATCTCTAAGGTGACAAAGTTTTGACTGCAAAAAGTTTCAGGAACCCTAAAATGTCAGGCCGTGAGAAGAATTTTTCCTATTACAACATGTTTAGCAACTTCATACGCCTTAAGACTTTAGTTATGTGATCACGAATTACCCAAATCCTTCCCATTTTTGTAACCAGGGTCCACGATGCAGCAGTGTTGTAATAATTGCTATGCACTACAGCACTAGTTAGGCAGTGGGGTACCGACTAGTGGTTAATCAGATTGGAATTTTTTATTTCTACATGTAACTTTTCAAAGTTGAAAGTTATATATGTACCCACCCTAAAAAGTAGAAAACCTTTACATTTAAAATCCACTGGGGAAGCCCAGTTTGGTTGCTACTAATAACATTCTTAGGCCCACCAGCTCACAATCAGCCTGTTTAAACAACCCTAAAACACATATCGACTCCATTTCTAGGGTTTCACTGCCTCCAAAAATCTTCACTCTGCAGCAGTGCAATCAAACAAGGAAGATGAAGACGATTTTGCCAGCATTAAATACCCCACCGCCGTCAACGCAGTCATCCCGGTCCTCCCTCCTTCCCTAATTCCGGTTGACGATTCGATAAACACCGTCACCGGCATCAGAATTCGTGAATCCGAAGAATCTCACCATCGAATATAGGAACAATTTGCTCCAATTAGGACCGCCTTTGACCGATCACCGATTTTTAGGTCCGATTACATAAAATTCCAAACAACAGAGTACTGATTACCGATTAATTGCTGATCAATCCCGATTTTTACAACACTACAGTGCAGAATCATATAACTTTAAATAAAAACTCATCACACACATTCCCATACCTTCAACATAATAGGCAACTGTCCAAAACTGAACTTCTCTCTAATAACAGCTCCATCAGGACCATCACCATACTTAAAACAAACATCCACCATGAACTTACCCGTATACGAAATTTTCGCCTGTCTACACTGTAATTCAATTCAAAAACACACATAATCAATAACTTCATATACTCCTATTATCACTAAACCACCAACTGAATTATCCATTAATACACACACTCTACCTCAAATGGATATAAAGCTTCACGAAACTGCTTCGAACTCCGTTCCTTTTGCGGATGATACAGCTCAGGTTTCTCAAACCAGAGTACAATTCAAGTCAAGAATTAAACAAAAACATGTAATAATTTCATTACAAAGACAATTATAGTATTGTAACGAGATAAAAGGATATTTCTTAGCTTCAAATCGGTTGTAGGATCAATGACCTCAACAGGCTTGATGCTCATGAGAGCTTTCTCTAAACCGAATTCGATAAAGTGATCGAATGAGTGAATATGGTGGCTGAAGAGCTCTCGTAACGGCTCGAAGTCAGGATCGTTGGGGAGATGTGGCGTCATTTTGTGCGCACCTGAAACCCTAGCTGGTTTCATGGTTGTTGAAGTGATGATTGTGATGCTGAAACTGGTTTCGGTGGAGGAAGAAAGGAGAAGAGTTAGGTTTAGGGTTTAGAAAGGGGTTTTGATATGTTCATATATTACGTATTTTAGCACGTATGTTTAAAGTAATAACATTTTTAGCCCAAATTGAATCTTTACTTTATGAACAAAAAGTGTTTTCGACACAATGATCTTCATATTGTTATGTCTTTGTTATATGCTAATAACAACCCTTAAGGTTTATCCAATTTTATTTGGAAATATGAAATTATAAAAGTTATTGATTAAAGTAACTTTAAAATTACAAAGAAAGAAGAAAAGACTGATGTGACACGAACCGATCTTTAAAATGAAGAGTACAGTATAATTTCTGTCTCTGTGGTTTACGCTCATTCTCACATACAGACTATATTTGGAAAAAAAAAACGGTTATTTCAGTCCATGTGGTTGTCAATTGCAATCAATAACATCCTTATTGGAAATGTCTGTTGGTTGAACGTTACCGATATGGTTGAACGACCATAATATCCTTTAGGGACGAAAATCACAATTGAAAACTATAATCTCCTTTATAATTGTTTGCAACACACAAGCCCCTTTCAACCCCATCCATGTTCCCCCAGTTCCTTCAACTAACCCTAAAACACACATAATCTTTAAACAATCTTTTCCATAATTCCAAATGAGTATTGGTGGGTTTTTCAGGAATTTAGAGTAGATGTAAACTTCAGTTACCATTTTTTGTTATATAATATTAAAAATTATGATTCAGTCCTTATGGTGTTCAACTTTTATTAGTATTACTAAGTATTAACTAGTGCTTGATGGATGATTAATAAATCTTTTATATGTATTATGCTATGTAAATTATGCTTCAACAGTTAATGATGGATTTATGTTTGATTTTAACCCTTTTGTTATTTTCTTGAATGGAACAATTTTATCATAAGGGGTCTCTAAAATGGCAGGCAAAGAATGGAATCGTCGAGCGAAAACACTTGACAACCTCCTGAAAGCAGCTTTTCTTGCCACCAGACATTTCTCCATCAATTTAGGAATCTGATACCGTCACTAAACACATTCCTTAAATTGTAGCTATTTTTTGAATGTTTTTTTTTGTGTCTAATCCGCATATATATCACAATTGCTCTTGATTTTCTTGACTGTATATCTCTTAAATGTCAACATATACACGTGTGATTTAGTTTACGAAGATTTTTCAATGCCGGGAACCTCGATCAGAGAGTAAAAAAGGCGTAAGGTTCACAATGGTGTAAAACTAAAATGAGATATACCGGGCTAGGATTTGAGTTACAGGAACAAGGGCCAAACCAACCACCCAAGAATGGAATCGTCGAGCGAAAACACTTGACAACCTCCTGTAAGCAGCTTTTCTTGCCACCAGACCTTTCTCCATCAATTAGGAATCTGATGCCGTCACTAAACACATTCCTTAAATCGTAGCCATTTTGTAAGTGTTTATTTTTTGGTGTCTAATCCGCATATATGTCACACCCCCAAAATACCACATGCGAAAGCCTCGCTAGGCGTGTGATGTACCAGGATCTAGCCACCAATCACATTGAACTAATATCAAGATTTAAATAACATTTCCATTTATTAAAGTAAAGCATTCATAACATAATCCAAATTCAACATGTTCAGCGAAAGCGATTACTAAAACAGTGTTTAAACGTTTCAAAACCCAATGTATAATAAAATCAGAAAACAAGTCATGCTTATCCAACAATGCGACCCATGACCACTCCAGCCATCCAGATAGCAAGTTCCTTGTCCATAGTACCTAACGACCTGCGAGCATGCAACAAGTGTATCAGACAACACTGGTGAGTTCATAGTTTTACGAAAACGTTGGTTACCAAGTGTTTAGTTTAGTTCATTGATTATAATGTTGATAATACTCGAATACAAGACGGCTCCAAATTTATTTTGCCCGTTCCCCAATGCTCCTATCAAAGCATTGGGCATGACTGGGTCATTAGTTTACACCCGTCCTCTCAGGTACGGGGTGAGGGTGCCAAACCTAGATAGCGCTACTAACTAATACCCGTTACCTCACAGGTAACAAACAAGATGGGACTTAATGGTGATAGGATGAGTGTATTATCCAACATTCCAGGTTTTACCCACAAGAAGAATTCCTCTCAGGAATACCCATTTGATTTACCCAAAAACCTATCCCTCTCAGGGATACCCAATGACTGTCCCACCCACCGGGACGCATGCTCAAGAGGAATGAACTCACCTTGGATTGCTCGGTATGTTAAGTTACCGCCCAGTTATTCAATCAACCCTACCGTGATTACCAATAACAGTTAGTTTCAAGATTTATCAATTATGTCATGTATTTTAGAGATCACATTTATCACAAGTACTAATGTACATCACATAACATATACTCAGTTCACACACGTGTCCACATCCCATGCATAACATACGATTACATTTAATAGTTAAGTGGGCTTTTCACCCAAACCTAAGCCCAGTTCGTTTTCCCTATGACGAAGACTCCTATTCTTCGTCATAAACGACTCCGACGAAGATCCCTATTCTTCGTCGTGAACAACTCCGAAGAAGATCCCTATTCTTCGTCGCGTTGGTGTTCGACGAAATATCATAAAAGTTCGCCCATGATTACGTAACAACAGCAGTTAACATGTTTTGGCACTTTTCATCAGATCAAACAACACGATTCAATAGTTATTCAACATGTTCCCACAACCCTAACCGTTTCTTGATTTACATAACACAGACCACGGGTATTTTAACACCTATCTACCCTTGTTCTTATTATTCACATAAACCGTAGCGACCACTAGATCATTAACAGAAACTATCATTACAATTAACATCATTCGAATCAAACATAACAGTTTCATCAGCCCTTAAAACGTAACATTCCCCGACCATACACTATCAACTGGTAATCTATCATGCCATTATCTCATTATACGGAATTGACAAATCATAACACGAACATGAAAATATATCAAATCATTGGAACCACCACATCCTATAACGTTCTAAATCTATCAATCTATTAACGGAACCCTAATTCACATAAAATCACAATCATCAGAAATTCATCGAATAATAACATTAGACACTAACCGATAAGCAAGATGTCACGAGGAGTGGAGAGGTGCTCGAATGATTGAGAGCTTCAAGGGAACCAACTTTGCCGTCGAACAGGGAGGAAATGGAGATTTTAGGGTTTTTAGTGTTCACGGTTAAGGGTTACGAGTGCTTTAAACAATTGAAATCGTTTCTGGGCCGCAACTCTTTCTGGGCCAAAGCCCATGTATGACGAAGAACCATCCTCGACGAAGATCCCTTCTTCGTTGAGGTTACATGTGGCGAAGGATCTTATTCTTCCTCGGGAAGGACTTGTGACGAAGAACCTTATATTATATTATATTTAACACAACACTTTTAACAGCCAAGTATTACACATACACATTTAACAACCAAACATTACACATAGACATTAATCATTCAGATAACTGCACACGACACCACATAAATCAAATTGTAAGAACAGGATTGCAAAATAAATGATATGCATACGAAGGACCTTGAAATCTCGGGTTGTCACATCATCCCCAACTTCAAAGAAATTTCGTCCGAAATTTGACAAGTACTCCCAAGCGGCAAGGTGTTACATCAGGAGGACTGTGGGTTTTCCCCAGGCGCAGGTGCCACATCATTCCCAACTTGAAAGGGAATTTCGCCCCGAAATTCACCAGTTGCATCAGATTTAGATTTATCGGTTGGGAATAAATGTGGGTACTTGAGCTTCATTTGATCCACGCGTTCCCACGTGAATTCCGGTCCACGTCTTGAGTTCCAACGAACTCTCACAATAGGAATTCGAGTATGCTTACGGACCTTGACTTCCCGATCCATAATTTCTATTGGTTCTTCGACAAACTGCAATTTTTCGTCGATCTTAAGTTCTTGAAGTGGTACCACCAGCGTTTCATCAGACAAACACTTCTTTAGTTGCGAAACATGGAAGACATCATGAACGTTACCCAACTCAGCAGGTAACTCGAGCTTGTACGCCACTTTACCAATACGTTCCAAAACTTTAAATGGCCCAACATAGCGTGGATTAAGCTTGCCGCGCTTCCCAAAGTGCACCACACCCTTCCAGGGTGAGACTTTCAGCATAACACGATCGCCTACAGCGAACTCCAAGGGTTTCATGCGCTTGTTAGCGTAGCTTTTCTGACGGTCGCGCGCCACCGCCATATGATTTCTGATCTGGACAATCTTCTTAGAAGTTTCAAGAACAAGTTCCGGACCTGTGATCTGGCTGTCACCCACCTCAGCCCAACAAAGAGGAGAACGACATTTCCGACCGTACAATGCTTCAAACGGAGCTGCCTGGATGCTAGTGTGGTAGCTGTTGTTGTAGGAGAACTCGATCAGCGGCAAGTGTTTCTCCCAGCCCTTACCAAAATCGATCACACATGCTCGCAGCATGTCTTCAAGTGTCTGGATGGTTCATTCACTTTGTCCATCCGTCTGTGGGTGATAAGCAGTGCTCATGTCGAGACGTGAGCCGAAATATTTATGCATAGATTGCCACAAATCAGATATGAAACGTGGGTCTCGATCATAAATAATAGAGGTTGGCACCCCGTGCCTAGAAACCACTTCTTTCAGATAGACAGCTGCAAGTTGAGAGAACTTATCCGTTTCCTTGATCGCAAGGATGTGTGCAGATTTAGTAAGGCGGTCAACGATCACCCAGACGGTATCGTTTCCGTTTTGTGTTCTTGGCAAACCAGTGACAAAATCCATAGCAATTTGCTCCCATTTCTATATAGGTATTTCTGGTTGTTGAAGCAGTCCTGAAGGTTTCTGATACTCTACCTTGACCTTTGCACACGTCAAACATTTACTCACATACGTTGCGATGTTAGCTTTCATCTTCGGCCACCAATACAAGACTTTGAGGTCCTGATACATCTTATCCGAACCTGGGTGAACAGAGTATCGAGACTTGTGCGCTTCGTCCATCACAAGCTCTCTAAGATCTCCAAACAATGGAACCCATATCCGTTCCATGGAATAGTACATGCCGTCAGAACTTTCCACGAGTCGCTTCTCCATGCCCCGTAAATACTCCGCTTTAATGTTCTCTTCCTTCAACGCTTCAGCCTAAGTCGAACGAATCTGTTCAGGAAGATTTGAGTGAATGGTGAGCTGTAAGGCTCGCACACGTTTGGGTTTCGTCTCCTTTCGACTAAGGGCATCAGCTACAACGTTAGCCTTACCTGGGTGGTACTTGATTGCACAATCGTAGTCGTTCAAGAGTTCCACCCAGTGACGCTGTCGCATATTTAATTCCTTCTGATCGAAGATATGCTGGAGGCTCCTGTGATCGGTATAGATAGTGCATTTGGTACCGTACAGATAATGCCTCCAAATCTTTAACGCGAAAACCACGGCTCCCAACTCCAAGTCGTGAGTCGTGTAATTCTTCTCATGAGTCTTCAACTGCCAAGAAGCGTAAGCTATCACCTTCTCACGTTGCATCAGCACACAACCTAGACCCTGAATAGAAGCATCACAATAAACCACAAAATCTTTGGTACCTTCAGGTAAAGACAAGATCGGTGCACTGCAGAGTTTTTGTTTCAAAAGTTAGAAAGCATCTTCCTGCTTCGATCCCCAAGAGTATACCACACCTTTCTATGTCAACGAGGTAAGAGGTTGAGCAATCTTCGAGAAGTCTTTAATAAATCTGTGATAGTACCCAGCGAGACCAAGAAATTGTCGCACTTCCAAAGGATTCTTCGGTGCCGCCCAATCTCTAATAGCATCGATCTTTACAGGATCCACATGTATCCCCGATTCATTAACAATGTGACCAAGGAAGTGCACTTCTCGTATCCAGAAGTCACACTTAGAAAACTTAGCGTAGAGTTGCTCCTTCCTCAGGAGCTCCAAGATAAGACGCAAGTGTCGCTAGTGGTCTTCCTTGCTCTTAGAATAGATCAAGATGTCATCTATAAACACAATGATGAAATCCTCGAGATACGGTTTGCACACACAATTCATGAGGTCCATGAAAACCGCTGGTGTGTTTGTCAACCCGAATGGCATGACCAGAAACTCATAATGGCCATACCGCGTTCTAAAAGCTGTCTTAGGGACATCCTCCTCTCGGACCCTCATCTGCTGATAGCCCGATCTTAAATCAATATTCGAGTAGAAACTTGACCCTTGCAACTGGTCAAACAGATCATCGATACGTGGTAAAGGATAACGGTTCTTGACTGTCACCTTGTTGAGTTCCCGATAATCAATACACATACGGAAAGACCTGTCTTTCTTCTTCACGAACAAAACTGGGGCTCCCCAAGGCGAATAACTGGGTCAGATAAAACTTTTATCCAACAGTTCTTGGAGTTGATTTGACAGCTCTTGCAACTCTCCTGGTGCAAGTCGATAAGGAGCACGGGCAATTGGGGCTGCTCCTGGTGCGAGGTCGATCTGAAATTCCACCTGACGGTGTGGAGGTAGACCAGGAAGTTCTTCAGGAAACACATCAAAATACTCGCGAACAACTGGAAGGTCTTCAATCTTTCTTTCTTCAGGTTGAGTATCAGTAACCAGAGCTAAAATAGCAGGGTAGCCCTTACGTAGACACTTCTAGGCTTTCATGGATGAGATGATGCCAACCATAGCACCACCACGGTGACCCTGAATCGACAAGGATTCTCCACTAGGAAGAGGGATACGCACGATCTTCTCTTTACAGAGAATTTCCGCTTGATGCCTAGACAACCAATCCATGCCAACGACCACATCAAAACTTCCAAGAGTAACGGGGAGTAGGTCAATATCGAACACTTGACCCATAAGATCAATTTTACAACCAAAAAGAACATGTGAAGCTTCAATCGTTTTGCCATCGGCTAACTCTATGACATGATTGTTTACAAGAGGTGCAAGACTCAATCCTAACTGAAGACTGAACTCCAACGACACGTAACTCCGATCGCCACCAGAGTCGAATAAAACAGAAGCAAATAGATTGTTCACAGAAAACGTACCGGTCACCACATTGCCGTCATTCCTAGCCTCCCCAGCACTAATAGTAAACACTCTACTACGCTCACCGTTCCCACCATTGTTCCCATTGTTGTTATTCCCAGTGTTGTTGTTACCAGCATTCTGATTGAGTTGAGGCCAATCCCGCCTGAAATGTCCCTCGTCTCCACACTGAAAACAGCCCTTACGATTTCCCTGATTCTGTTGAGGCTGCTGCCTCTCCTGTTGTTGTGGCTGCTGTTGCTGTGGGGGTTGCTGCTGCTGCTATCTTGGAAGTGAGACCCTGCAGTCTCTAGCCATATGGCCCACCTTATTGCACCTGTGACATACCCAGGTGCACGGCCCGTGATGGTGGAAGTTGCACTTGTTACACTTAGGCTATTTCCCTGCGTATGAACCCTGATTCGAATTGTTGCTCTGATTCTGATTCACAGAAGACGACTGGATAAAGCTGCGGTTGACACTGTTGTCTGGTTTCTTCTGTGACTGATTCGAGTTGGACCTTTGAGATGAGAGGGAATGAGATAAGATCAGAAGACTCACATATGATTCTCTGGTGGCATCCAAGTCTCTTGGCTTTTTCTGATATTTTCTAAAACTTTTTATCATTTTGAAGTTTTAACAGAAAAAAATTTATAGATGCATTTTAAGTTTGAATTACCAGATTTTGTCTCCTATCATCAGAAACTCAGAATTTTGTGTCAAATGTTTTTGTTTTCTGATGATCATGTTTCTCATTTTTCTTTACCCATTTTTCTTTTCCCAAACCATGAGCCAGACAACAAAGCAATATTAGAGACATACTATATTAACATATTATCATGCAGAATTTCTACACAAACTAAGTTTAAACAAAGAAAACCTAATCAAGATATATCCTTTCTCCATGATCCATCTCAAGGAGCACCCATAGATCACTCACCAAACCAGAATTCTGATCAGTAGGTCTGAGCACACTGAGATTCATGTTTTGTTGAAGTCTCATCTCAGCTCTGAGATAACTTGCAGGAACACCTCCAAAGCCCAGCTGGCTTGTGATTATCCTCATCAGAAAACGAGGATAAATCAAGAATGGCCTGCCAGACCACATATTACTTGCAAAATCTTTCATTAAGTAATAAGAGAAATTGTAAGGTATGTCTAATATGAGTGCTCGAACAATCTCCATCAACCTATGGGATGCTTCATGATGATTAATGACCTTCTTTGAGAAGCATGCACCCATTTGTGTGATCAGATATTGCCATGGCTTGATGAAGCCATTTTTGGTGATTGCTCGTGGTGGGTTTACATGTTTGTAACCCATCTGTTCCAAGGTTTCTTCTATTTCAGTCTTTGTGAACATCAGAACTTCATTATCATCATTGAGTTGTAGAACCGTCCTGATGATACCTTTAGTTACTCGAACTCTTTGGTTAAGCACCACACTTTTAATAAACATCTGTCCTCTACTCTCATATTCTGACAAAGTTGCATTTTACCAGAACATTTAAAGAATGTCTGGGTAAACCATTATGTTGGCTGTGAGGGCATACTTCAAATTACTTCCCATGATCAGATTCAGCACTGTTTGGCATCCTTCCCAGTGAGGACCCTCAAAGTTGGTCCTTAGTTTGAGGTTATGGTAAGGATGATAAGGAAGTGGGAAACGATCAGCTTTTATGGTAAGCATTTTTGTGAGTGTGAGAAAGTGTGAGTGTTGAAGAAGAAGATGAAGTTAAGTTTTCTGGGGTTTCCTTATGTGATGGTGACAGTCTTTGCTTAAGGTAGTGAACATATATAGTAAACTTAAAGTTTGCCATAAATGACATCTACCTACTTATAGATTTTGTTCATCACAATATTTGTTATTAAATTTTCTATCAGATGGCATAAAGAATAACTGAGATAAACTCTCCTGCATTAAATGATTTAGGCGGCCATTTTCTGATAATATATCATGATTACCTACCAATATGTCACTTCAATCTCCTTAATATTGATGAGGTGTATTTAATGAAGGAGAGAAAAAGCTTTACAACCACTAACGAGTTCCCAGAAATTCTTCTGTCATATGACGTTATCAACACTAAGAAGAAAAAAAATGAAAAAAAATAAAGAAAACTAAACGAAAACGCTACAGTTTATGAATTTGCAGATATGAGATATAGATAAAGATGATGACATGCATGATTTTGTTCTAATAATCAATCAATGATTCTGATTTTTCAACAAGTTTTCTGATGAGTTACCAGAATTTCTGATGAATTATCAGATATTCTGATGATATATCAAATTTTCTGATGATACATTAGATTTTCTGATAATTTATCAGATTTTCTGGTACTTTATGAGATTTACAATCCTTCTCTTTTGATTATCATTGAGACAAATTGTTAAGCATTTTTTTTGTAATAAGGTTATTTGAAAGACCTTTATCACAGAATTGACCAAGATTTAGCAGATTGTACTTTAAGCCTTCCACATAGGCTACTTTCTCTATGGTCAAATGTTCATACCTTATGCATCCATATCCCATGATCCTCCCTTTTACTCCATTTCCAAAATTTACCATTTTACCCAGCTTTGAAACAAAGTTGCTGAGTAAGCTCCTATCCCCAGTCATGTGCTTGGAGCTTCCTGAATCGCAGTACCAGATCTGCTGTACATGATGGTCCTGAAATGGAAAAATTAGAGGGTTTTTGGTACCCAGGCTTGCTTGGGTACTCTTTCTGATGAGATTTTAATCATATTATTTTCTCTTGATGGCCTTTCATCAGAATATCTGTTATATGCTGAGCCATAAATAGATTTTTCATTTTTCTTTTGGAGATTGTGTTGAACAAGCTTTAGTATGTCAACACACATACAAGATTTATCAGAATTTTCTGATATTCTTTCTTGTGATGGAATGAGTGGATAATTTTGAAAAGATGAGTGAACTGCTTCTGGAGTCTTTAAAGATTCTTGTTTGCATTCACTTCTTTTTGGTTCAAAGTTAGGTTTTTCAAAAGAGTATCCAGAACAGGTTGACTTGCAAGATTCAGAATCAGATTCTGATGAAAATTTATCAGAAATCAGATGGGTTGCTTCTACAAAGACAGTGGGTTTACTTTCTCTTGTTTTTACATATCCTAAACCCTCTCCTTTGTTCTTTGGTGTGGACTCAATGAAATTTATGAAATCTTTTGCTTGTTGAAAACCTCTTACATTAATTTCTTTATCATTAATTTTCTTGTAAAGATCTTTTCTTTCATTTTCATAGAACTCAATTTTAGCCCTGTGATCTAAATTTTCTTCTATTAGTAATTGGTTTTCAAGTATGATTTATTCATGGTCCTTTGCAAAAATCTTCGTAAACTAAATCACACATGTATATGTTGATATTTAAGAGATATTCAGTCAAGAAAATCAAGGGCAATGGTGATATATATACGGATTCGACACAAAAAAAAACACTTAACAAATGGCTACAATTTAAGAAATGTGTTTAGCGACGGCATCATAATACTAATTGATGGAAAAAGGTCTGGTGGCAAGAAAAGCTGATTCTAAAAGGTTGTCAAGTGTTTTCGCTCGACGATTCCATTCTTGGGTGGTTGGTTTGGCCCTTGTTCCTGTAACTCGAATCCTAACCCGATATATCCCATTTTAATTTTACACCATTGTGAACCTTACGCCTTTTTTACTCTCTGATCGAGGTTCTCGGCATTGAAAATCTTCGTAAACTAAATCACAAATGTATATGTTGACATTTAAGAGATATACAGTCAAGAAATATCAAGGGCAATGGTGATTTATATGCGGATTGGACACAAAAAAAAACACTCAACAAATGGCTACAATTTAAGGAATGTGTTTAGTGACGGCATCAGATTACTAATTGATGGAGAAAGGTCTGGTGGCTAGAAAAGCTGCTTCTAGGAGGTTGTCAAGTGTTTTCGCTCGACGATTCCATTCTTGGGTGGTTGGTTTGGCCCTTGTTCCTGTTACTCGAATCCTAGCCCGGTATATCCCATTTTAATTTTACACCAATGTGAACCTTACGCCCTTTTTACTCTCTGATCGAGGTTCTCGACATTGAAAAATATTCGTAAACTAAATCACACGTGTATATGTTGACATTTAAGATATATGCAGTCAAGAAAATCAAGGGCAATGGTGATATATATGCGGATTAGACACCAAAAAAAACACTCAACAAATGTCTACAATTTAAGGAATGTGTTTAGTGACGGCATTAGATTCCTAATTGATGGAGAAAGGTCTGGTGGCAAGAAAAGCTGCTTCTAGGAGGTTGTCAAGTGTTTTCGCTCGACGATTCCATTCTTGGGTGGTTGGTTTGGCCCTTGTTCCTGTAACTCGAATCCTAACCCGGTATATCCCATTTTAATTTTACACCATTGTGAACCTTACGCCTTTTTTACTCTCTGATCGAGGTTCTCGGCATTGAAAAATCTTCGTTCACTAAATCACACGTGCATATGTTGACATTTAAGAGATATACAGTCAAGAATATCAAGGGCAATGGTGATATATATGCGGATTAGACACAAAAAAAACACTCAACAAATGGCTACAATTTAAGAAATGTGTTTAGTGACGACATCAGATTCCTAACTGATGGAGAAAGCTCTGTTGGCAAGAAAAGCTGCTTCTAGGAGGTTGTCAAGTGTTTTCGCTCGACGATTCAATTCTTGGTTGGTTGGTTTGGCCCTTGTTCCTGTAACTCGAATCCTAGCCCGGTATATCCCATTTTAATTTTACACCATTGTGAACCTTACGCCTTTTTTACTCTCTGATCGAGGTTCTCGGCATTGAAAATTCTTCGTAAACTAAATCAGATGTGTATATGTTGACATTTAAGAGATATATAGTCAAGAAAATCAAGGGCAATGGTGATTTATATGCGGATTGGGCACAAAAAAACACTCAACAAATGGCTACAATTTAAGGAAAGTGTTTAGTGATGGCATCAGATTCCTAATTTATGGAGAAAGGTCTGGTGGCAAGAAAAGCAGCTTTTAGGAGGTTGTCAAGTGTTTTCGCTCGACGATTCCATTCTTAGGTGGTTGGTTTGGCCCTTGTTCCTGTAACTCGAATCCTAGCCCGGTATATCCCATTTTAATTTTACACCATTGTGAACCTTACGCCTTTTTCACTCTCTAATCGAGGTTCGCGGCATTGAAAAATCTTCATAAACTAAATCACACGTGTATATGTTGACATTTAAGAGATATACAGTCAAGAAAATCAAGGGCAATGGTGATATATATGCGGATTAGACAACAAAAAAAAACACTTAACAAATGGCTACAATTTAATGAATGTGTTTAGTGACGGCATCCGATTACTAATTAATGGAGAAAGATCTGGTGGCAAGAAAAGCTGCTTCTAGGAGGTTGTCAAGTGTTTTCGCTAGACGATTCCATTCTTGCGTGGTTGGTTTGGCCCCTGTTCCTGTAAATCGAATCCTAGCCCGGTATATCCCATTTTAATTTTACACCATTGTGAAGCTTACGCCTTTGTTACTCTCTGATCGAGGTTCTTGGCATTGAAAAATCTTCATAAACTAAATCACACGTGTATATGTTAACATTTAAGAGATATACAATAAAAAAAATCAAGGGCAATGGTGATATATATGCGGATTAGACAAAAAAAAACATTCAACAAATGGCTACAATTTAAGAAATGTGTTTAGTGACGGCATCAGATTCCTAATTGATGGAGAAAGGTCTGGTGGTAAGAAAAGCTGCTTTTAGGAGGTTGTCAAGTGTTTTTGCTCGACGATTCCATTCTTGGGTGGTTGGTTTGGCAATTGTTTCTGTAACTCGAATCCTAGCCCGGTATATCCCATTTTAATTTTACACCATTGTGAACCTTACGACTTTTTTACTCTCTGATCGAGGTTCTCGGCATTGAAAAATCTTCGTAAACTAAATCACACGTGTATATGTTTATATTTAAGAGATATACAGTCAAGAAAATCAAGGGCAATGGTGATATATATACGGATTCGACACAAAAAAAACACTTAACAAATGGCTACAATTTAAGAAATGTGTTTAGTGACGGCATCAGAATACTAATTGATGGAGAAAGGTCTGGTGGCAAGAAAAGCTGATTCTAAAAGGTTGTCAAGTGTTTTCGCTCGACGATTCCATTCTTGGGTGGTTTGTTTGGCCCTTGTTCCTGTAACTCGAATCCTAACCCGATATATCCCATTTTAATTTTACACCATTGTGAACCTTACGCCTTTTTTACTCTCTGATCGAGGTTCTCGGCATTGAAAAATCTTTGTAAACTAAATCACACATGTATATGTTGACATTTAAGAGATATACAGTCAAGAAATATCAAGGGCAATGGTGATTTATATGCGGATTGGACACCAAAAAAAACACTCAACAAATGGCTACAATTTAAGGAATGTGTTTAGTGACGGCATCAGATTCCTAATTGATGGAGAAAGGTCTGGTGGCTAGAAAAGCTGCTTCTAGGAGGTTGTCAAGTGTTTTCGCTCGACGATTCCATTCTTGGGTGGTTGGTTTGGCCCTTGTTCCTGTAACTCGAATCCTAACCCGATATATCCCATTTTAATTTTACACCATTGTGAACCTTACGCCTTTTTTACTCTCTGATCGAGGTTCTCGGCATTGAAAAATCTTTGTAAACTAAATCACACATGTATATGTTGACATTTAAGAGATATACAGTCAAGAAATATCAAGGGCACTGGTGATTTATATGCGGATTGGACACCAAAAAAAACACTCAACAAATGGCTACAATTTAAGGAATGTGTTTAGTGACGGCATCAGATTCCTAATTGATGGAGAAAGGTCTGGTGGCTAGAAAAGCTGCTTCTAGGAGGTTGTCAAGTGTTTTCGCTCGACGATTCCATTCTTGGGTGGTTGGTTTGGCCCTTGTTCCTGTAACTCGAATCCTAACCCGATATATCCCATTTTAATTTTACACCATTGTGAACCTTACGCCTTTTTTACTCTCTGATCGAGGTTCTCGGCATTGAAAAATCTTCGGAATCTAAATCACACCTGTATATGTTGACATTTAAGAGATATACAGTCAAGAAAATCAAGGGCAATGGTGATATATATGCGGATTAGACACCGGAAAAAATCACTCAACAAATGGCTACAATTTAAGGAATGTGTTTAGTAACGGCATCAGATTCCTAATTGATAGAGAAAGGTATGGAGGTAAGAAAAGCTGCTTCTAGGAGGTTGACAAGTGTTTTTGCTCGACGATTCCATTCTTGGGTGGTTGGTTTGGCCCTTGTTCCTGTAACTCGAATCATAGTGCGGTATATCCCATTTTAATTTTATACCATTGTAAACCTTACGCCTTTTTTGGCTACAATTTAATGAATATGTTTAGTGACGGCATCAGAATACTAATTGATGGAGAAAGGTCTGGTGTCTAGAAAAGCTGATTCTAAAAGGTTGTCAAGTGTTTTCGCTCGACGATTCCATTCTTGGGTGGTTGGTTTTGCCCTTGTTCCTGTAACTCAAATCCTAACCCGATATATCCCATTTTAATTTTACACCATTGTGAACGTTACGCCTTTTTTACTCTCTGATCGAGGTTCTCGGCATTGAAAAATCTTCGTAAACTAAATCACACATGTATATGTTGACATTTAAGAGATATACAGTCAAGAAATATCAAGGGCAATGGTGATTTATATGCGGATTGGACACAAAAAAAACACTCAACAAATGGCTACAATTTAAGGAATGTGTTTAGTGACGGCATTAGATTCCTAATTGATGGAGAAAGGTCTGGTGGCTAGAAAAGCTGCTTCTAGGAGGTTGTCAAGTGTTTTCGCTCGACGATTCCATTCTTGGGTGGTTGGTTTGGCCCTTGTTCCTGTTACTCGAATCCTAGCCCGGTATATCCCATTTTAATTTTACACCATTGTGAACCTTACGCCTTTTTTACTTTCTGATCTAGGTTCTCGGCATTGAAAAACCTTCGTAAACTAAATCACACGTGTATATGTTGACATTTAAGAGATATACAGTCAAGAAAAAATCAAGGGCAATGGTGATATATATGCGGATTAGACAACAAAAAAAAACACTCAACAAATGGCTACAATTTAAGGAATGTGTTTAGTGACGACATCCGATTACTAATTGATGGAGAAAGATCTGGTGGCAAGAAAAGCTGTTTCTAGGAGGTTGTCAAGTGTTTTCGCTCGACAATTCCATTCTTGCGTGGTTGGTTTGGCCCTTGTTCCTGTAACTCAAATCCTAACCCGACATATCCCATTTTAATTTTACACCATTGTGAACCTTACGCCTTTTTTACTCTCTGATCGAGGTTCTTGGCATTGAAAAATCTTCGTAAACTAAATCACACGTGTATATGTTGACATTTAAGAGATATACAGTTAAAAAAATCAAGGGCAATGGTGATATATATGCAGATTAGACACAAAAAAAAACATTCAACAAATGGCTACAATATAAGAAATGTATTTAGTGACGGCATCAGATTACTAATTGATGGAGAAAGGTCTGGTGGTAAGAAAAGCTGCTTCTAGGAGGTTGTCAAGTGTTTTCGCTCGACGATTCCATTCTTGGGTGGTTGGTTTGGCCATTGTTCCTGTAACTCGAATCCTAGCCCGGTATATCCGACTTTCATTTTACACCATTGTGAACCTTACGCCTTTTTTACTCCCTGATCGAGGTTCTCGGTATTGAAAAATTTTCGTAAACTAAATCACACGTGTATATGTTGACATTTAAGAGATATACACTCAAGAAAATCAAGAGCAATGGTGATATATATACGGATTAGTCACCAAAAAAACACTCAACAAATGGCTACAATTTAAGAAATGTGTTTAGTGACGGCATCAGAATACTAATTGATGGAGAAAGGTCTGGTGGCAAGAAAAGCTGCTTCTAGAAGGTTGTCAAGTGTTTTCGCTCGACGATTCCATTCTTGGGTGGTTGGTTTGGCCCTTGTTCCTGTAACTCGAATCCTAACCCGATATATCCCATTTTAATTTTACACCATTGTGAACCTTACGCCTTTTTTACTCTCTGATCGAGGTTCTCGGCATTGAAAAATCTTTGTAAACTAAATCACACATGTATATGTTGACATTTAAGAGATATACAGTCAAGAAATATCAAGGGCAATGGTGATTTATATGCGGATTGGACACCAAAAAAAAACACTCAACAAATGGCTACAATTTAAGGAATGTGTTTAGTGACGGCATCAGATTCCTAATTGATGGAGAAAGGTCTGGAGGCAAGAAAAGCTGCTTCTAGGAGGTTGTCAAGTGTTTTTGCTCGACGATTCCATTCTTGGGTGGTTGGTTTGGCCCTTGTTCCTGTAACTCGAATCCTAGTGCGGTATATCCCATTTTAGTTTTATACCATTGTGAACCTTACGCCCTTTTTACTCTCTGATCGAGGTTCTTGGCTACAATTTAATGATTGTGTTTAGTGACGGCATCAGAATACTAATTGATGGAGAAAGGTCTGGTGGCAAGAAAAGCTGATTCTAAAAGGTTGTCAAGTGTTTTCGCTCGACGATTCCATTCTTGGGTGGTTGGTTTGGCCCTTGTTCCTGTAACTCGAATCCTAACCCGATATATCCCATTTTAATTTTACACCATTGTGAACATTACGCCTTTTTTACTCTCTGATCGAGGTTCTCGGCATTGAAAAATCTTTGTAAACTAAATCACACATGTATATGTTGACATTTAAGAGATATACAGTCAAGAAATATCAAGGGCAATGGTGATTTATATGCGGATTGGACACCAAAAAAAACACTCAACAAATGGCTACAATTTAAGGAATGTGTTTAGTGACGGCATCAGATTCCTAATTGATGGAGAAAGGTCTGGTGGCTAGAAAAGCTGCTTTTAGGAGGTTGTCAAGTGTTTTCGCTCGACGATTCCATTCTTGCGTGGTTGGTTTGGCCCTTGTTCCTGTAACTCAAATCCTAACCCGACATATCCCATTTTAATTTTACACCATTGTGAACCTTACGCCTTTTTTACTCTCTGATCGAGGTTCTTGGCATTGAAAAATCTTCGTAAACTAAATCACACGTGTATATGTTGACATTTAAGAGATATACAGTTAAAAAAATCAAGGGCAATGGTGATATATATGCAGATTAGACACAAAAAAAAACATTCAACAAATGGCTACAATATAAGAAATGTATTTAGTGACGGCATCAGATTACTAATTGATGGAGAAAGGTCTGGTGGTAAGAAAAGCTGCTTCTAGGAGGTTGTCAAGTGTTTTCGCTCGACGATTCCATTCTTGGGTGGTTGGTTTGGCCATTGTTCCTGTAACTCGAATCCTAGCCCGGTATATCCGACTTTCATTTTACACCATTGTGAACCTTATGCCTTTTTTACTCCCTGATCGAGGTTCTCGGTATTGAAAAATTTTCGTAAACTAAATCACACGTGTATATGTTGACATTTAAGAGATATACACTCAAGAAAATCAAGAGCAATGGTGATATATATACGGATTAGTCACCAAAAAAACACTCAACAAATGGCTACAATTTAAGAAATGTGTTTAGTGACGGCATCAGAATACTAATTGATGGAGAAAGGTCTGGTGGCAAGAAAAGCTGCTTCTAGAAGGTTGTCAAGTGTTTTCGCTCGACGATTCCATTCTTGGGTGGTTGGTTTGGCCCTTGTTCTTATAACTCGAATCCTAGCCCGGTATATCCCATTTTAATTTTACACCATTGTGAACCTTACGCCTTTTTTACTCTCTGATCGAGGTTCTCGGCATTGAAAAATCTTTGTAAACTAAATCACACATGTATATGTTGACATTTAAGAGATATACAGTCAAGAAATATCAAGGGCAATGGTGATTTATATGCGGATTGGACACCAAAAAAAAACACTCAACAAATGGCTACAATTTAAGGAATGTGTTTAGTGACGGCATCAGATTCCTAATTGATGGAGAAAGGTCTGGAGGCAAGAAAAGCTGCTTCTAGGAGGTTGTCAAGTGTTTTTGCTCGACGATTCCATTCTTGGGTGGTTGGTTTGGCCCTTGTTCCTGTAACTCGAATCCTAGTGCGGTATATCCCATTTTAGTTTTATACCATTGTGAACCTTACGCCATTTTTACTCTCTGATCGAGGTTCTTGGCTACAATTTAATGATTGTGTTTAGTGACGGCATCAGAATACTAATTGATGGAGAAAGGTCTGGTGGCAAGAAAAGCTGATTCTAAAAGGTTGTCAAGTGTTTTCGCTCGACGATTCCATTCTTGGGTGGTTGGTTTGGCCCTTGTTCCTGTAACTCGAATCCTAACCCGATATATCCCATTTTAATTTTACACCATTGTGAACATTACGCCTTTTTTACTCTCTGATCGAGGTTCTCGGCATTGAAAAATCTTTGTAAACTAAATCACACATGTATATGTTGACATTTAAGAGATATACAGTCAAGAAATATCAAGGGCAATGGTGATTTATATGCGGATTGGACACCAAAAAAAACACTCAACAAATGGCTACAATTTAAGGAATGTGTTTAGTGACGGCATCAGATTCCTAATTGATGGAGAAAGGTCTGGTGGCTAGAAAAGCTGCTTTTAGGAGGTTGTCAAGTGTTTTCGCTCGACGATTCCATTCTTGCGTGGTTGGTTTGGCCCTTGTTCCTGTAACTCAAATCCTAACCCGATATATCCCATTTTAATTTTACACCATTGTGAACCTTACGCCTTTTTTACTCTCTGATCGAGGTTCTTGGCATTGAAAAATCTTCGTAAACTAAATCACACGTGTATATGTTGACATTTAAGAGATATACAGTTAAAAAAATCAAGGGCAATGGTGATATATATGCAGATTAGACACAAAAAAAAAACATTCAACAAATGGCTACAATTTAAGAAATGTATTTAGTGACGACATCAGATTACTAATTGATGGAGAAAGGTCTGGTGGTAAGAAAAGCTGCTTCTAGGAGGTTGTCAAGTGTTTTCGCTCGACGATTCCATTCTTGGGTGGTTGGTTTGGCCATTGTTCCTGTAACTCGAATCCTAGCCCGGTATATCCGACTTTCATTTTACACCATTGTGAACCTTACGCCTTTTTTACTCCCTGATCGAGGTTCTCGGTATTGAAAAATTTTCGTAAACTAAATCACACGTGTATATGTTGACTTTTAAGAGATATACACTCAAGAAAATCAAGAGCAATGGAGATATATATACGGATTAGACACCAAAAAAACACTCAACAAATGGCTACAATTTAAGAAATGTGTTTAGTGACGGCATCAGAATACTAATTGATGGAGAAAGGTCTGGTGGCAAGAAAAGCTGCTTCTAGAAGGTTGTCAAGTGTTTTCGCTCGACGATTCCATTCTTGGGTGGTTGGTTTGGCCCTTGTTCTTATAACTCGAATCCTAGCCCGGTATATCCCATTTTAATTTTACACCATTGTGAACCTTACGCCTTTTTTACTCTCTGATCGAGGTTCTCTGCATTGAAAAATCTTCGGAATCTAAATCACACCTGTATATGTTGACATTTAAGAGATATACAGTCAAGAAAATCAAGGGCAATGGTGATATATATGCGGATTAGACATCGGAAAAAACACTCAACAAATGGCTACAATTTAAGGAATGTGTTTAGTGACGGCATCTGATTCCTAATTGATGGAGAAAGGTCTGGAGGCAAGAAAAGCTGCTTCTAGTAGGTTGTCAAGTGTTTTTGCTCGACGATTCCATTCTTGGGTGGTTGGTTTGGCCCTTGTTCCTGTAACTCGAATCCTAGTGCGGTATATCCCATTTTAGTTTTATACCATTGTGAACCTTACGCCTTTTTTACTCTCTGATCGAGGTTCTTGGCTACAATTTAATGAATGTGTTTAGTGACGGCATCAGAATACTAATTGATGGAGAAAGGTCTGGTGGCAAGAAAAGCTGATTCTAAAAGGTTGTCAAGTGTTTTCGCTCGTCGATTCCATTCTTGGGTGGTTGGTTTGGCCCTTGTTCCTGTAACTCGAATCCTAACCCGATATATCCCATTTTAATTTTTCACCATTGTGAACCTTACGCCTTTTTTACTCTCTGATCGAGGTTCTCGGCATTGAAAAATCTTTGTAAACTAAATCACACATGTATATGTTGACATTTAAGAGATATACAGTCAAGAAATATCAAGGGCAATGGTGATTTATATGCGGATTGGACACCAAAAAAAACACTCAACAAATGGCTACACTTTAAGGAATGTGTTTAGTGACGGCATCAGATTCCTAATTGATGAAGAAAGGTCTGGTGGCTAGAAAAGCTGCTTCTAGGAGGTTGTCAAGTGTATTCGCTCGACGATTCCATTTTTGGGTGGTTGGTTTGGCCCTTGTTCCTGTTACTCGAATCTTAGCCCGGTATATCCCATTTTAATTTTACACCAATGTGAACCTTACGCCTTTTTTACTCTCTGATCGAGGTTCTTGACATTGAAAAATCTTGGTAAACTAAATCACACGTGTATATGTTGACATTTAAGAGATATACAGTCAGGAAAATCAAGGGCAATGGGGATATATATGCGGATTAGACAACAAAAAAAAGCACTCAACAAATGGCTACAATTTACGAAATGTGTTTAGTGATGACATCCGATTACTAATTGATGGAGAAAGATCTGGTGGCAAGAAAAGCTGCTTCTAGGAGGTTGTCAAGTGTTTTCGCTCGACGATTCCGTTCTTGCGTGGTTGGTTTGGCCCTTGTTCCTGTAACTCGAATCCTAGCCCGGTATATCCCATTTTAATTTTACACCATTGTGAAGCTTACGCCTTTTTTACTCTCTGATCGAGGTTCTCGGCATTGAAAAATCTTCGTAAACTAAATCACACGTGTATATGTTGACATTTAAGAGATGCACAGTCAAAAAAATCAAGGCCAATGGTGATATATATGCAGATTAGACACAAAAAAAAAACATTCAACAAATGGCTACAATTTAAGAAATGTATTTAGTGACGGCATCAGATTACTAATTGATGGAGAAAGGTCTGGTGGTAAGAAAAGCTGCTTCTAGGAGGTTGTCAAGTGTTTTCGCTCGACGATTCCATTCTTAGGTGGTTGGTTTGGGCATTGTTCCTGTAACTCGAATACTAGCCCGGTATATCCGATTTTCATTTTACACCATTGTGAACCTTACGCCTTTTTTACTCCCTGATCGAGGTTCTCGGTATTGAAAAATTTTCGTAAACTAAATCACACGTGTATATGTTGACATTTAAGAGATATACAGTCAAGAAAATCAAGAGCAATGGTGATATATATACGGATTAGACACCAAAAAAACACTCAACAAATGGCTACAATTTAAGAAATGTGTTTAGTGACGGCATCAGAATACTAATTGATGGAGAAAGGTCTGGTGGCAAGAAAAGCTGCTTCTAGAAGGTTGTCAAGTGTTTTCGCTCGATAATTCCATTCTTGGGTGGTTGGTTTGGCCCTTGTTCTTGTAACTCGAATCTTAGCCCGGTATATCCCATTTTAATTTTACGCCATTGTGAACCTTACGCCTTTTTACTCTCTGATCGAGGTTCTCTGCATTGAAAAATCTTCGGAATCTAAATCACACCTGTATATGTTGACATTTAAGAGATATACAGTCAAGAAAATCAAGGGCAATGGTGATATATATGCGGATTAGACACCGGAAAAAAACACTCAACAAATGGCTACAATTTAAGGAATGTGTTTAGTGATGGCATCAGATTCCTAATTGATGGAGAAAGGTCTGGAGGCAAGAAAAGCTGCTTCTAGGAGGTTGTCAAGTGTTTTTGCTCGACGATTCCATTCTTGGGTGGTTGGTTTGGCCCTTGTTCCCGTAACTCGAATCTTAGTGCGGTATATCCCATTTTAATTTTATACCATTGTGAACCTTACGCCTTTTTTACTCTCTGATCGATGTTCTCGGCATTGAAAAATGTTCGTAAACTAAATTACACGTGTATGTGTTGACGTTTAAGAGATATACAATCAAGAAAATCAAGGGCAATGGTGATATATATGCGGATTAGACACAAAAAAAAAACACTCAACAAATGGCTAGAATTTAAGGAATGTGTTTAGTGACGGCATCAGATTCCTAATTGATGGAGAAAAGTCTGGTGGCAAGAAAAGCTGCTTCTAGAAGGTTACGCATATTTTTTCACTCGACGATTCCATTCTTGGGTGGTTGGTTTATTTGTTCCTGTAACTCGAATCCTAGCCCGTTATATCCCATTTTAATTTTACACCATTGTGAACCTTACTCCTTTTTTACTCTCTGATCGAGGTTCTCGGCATTGAAAAATATTGGTAAACTAAATCATACGTTTATATGTTGACATTTTAGAGATATACAGTCAAGAAATTCAATGGCAATGATGATATATATGCGGATTAGACACAAAAAAAACACTCAACAAATGGCTACAATTTATGGAATGTGTTTAGTGACGGAATCATATTCCTAATTGATGGAGAAAGGTTTGGTGGCAAGAAAAGCTCCTTCTAGGAGGTTGTCATGTGTTTTCGCTTGACCATTCCATTCTTGGGTGGTTGGTTTGGCACTTGTTCCTGTAACTCGAATCCTAGGCCGCTATATCCCATTTTAATTTTATACCATTGTGAACCTTACGCCTTTTTTACTCTCTGATCGAGGTTCTCGGCATTGAAAAATCTTCGTAAACTAAATCACACGTGTATATGTTGACATTTAAGAGATATACAATCAAGAAAATCAAGGGCAATGGTGATATATATGCGGATTAGACACCAAAAAAATCACTCAACAAATGGCTACAATTTAAGGAATGTGTTTGGTGACGACATCAGATTCCTAATTGATGGAGAAAAATCTGGTGGCAAAAAAAGCTGCTTCTAGGAGGTTGTCAAGTATTTTCGCTCGACGATTCCATTCTTGGGTGGTTGGTTTGGCCCTTTTTCCTATAACTAGAATCCTAGCCCGATATATCCCATTTTAATTTTACACTATTGTGAACCTTGCGCCTTTTTTACTCTCTGGTCGAGGTTCTCGTCATTGAAAAAATATTCGGAAACTAAATCACACGTGTATATGTTGACACTTAAGAGACTTACAGTCAACAAAATCAAGGTCAATGGTGATATATATGCAGATTAGACACCAAAAAAACACTCAACAAATGGCTACAATTTAAGGAATGTGTTTGGTGACGACATCAGATTCCTAATTGATGGAGAAAGGTCTGGTGGCAAGAAAAGCTGCTTCTAGGAGGGTGTCCAGTGTTTTCGCTCGACGATTCCATTCTTGGGTGGTTGGTTTGGCCCTTGTTCCTGTAACTCGAATCCTAGCTCGGTGTATCCCATTTTAATTTTACACCATTGTGAACCTTACGCCTTTTTTACTCTCTGATCAAGGTTCTCGGCATTGAAAAATCTTCGTAAACTAAATCACACGTGTATATGTTGACATTTAAGAGATATACAATCGAGAAAATCAAGGGCAATGATGATATATATGCGGATTAGACACCAAAAAAAAACACTCAACAAATGGCTACAATTTAAGGAATGTGTTTAGTGACGGCGTCAGATTCCTAATTGATGGAGAATGGTATGTGGCAAGAAAAGCTGCTTCTAGGAGATTGTCAAGTGTTTTCGCTCGACGATTCAATTATTGGGTCGTTGGTTTGGCACTTGTTCCTGTAACTCGAATCCAAGCCCGGTATATCCCATTTTAATTTTACACCATTGTGAACCTTACGCCTTTTTTACTCTCTGATCGAGGTTCTCGGCATTGAAAAATTTTCAGAAACTAAATCACACGTGTATATGTTGATATTTAAGAGATATACAGTCAAGAAAATCAAGGGCAATGGTGATATATATGCGGATTAGACACCTAAAAAAACACTCAACAAATGGCTTCAATTTAAGGAATGTGTTTAGTGACGGCATAAGATTCCAAATTAATGGAGAAAGGTTTGGTGGCAAGAAAAGCTGCTTCTAGGAGGTTGTCAAGTGTTTTCGCTCGACGATTCCATTCTTGGGTGGTTGGTTTGGCCCCTGTTCTTATAACTCGAATCCTAGCCCGGTATATCCCATTTTAATTTTACACCATTTTGGACCTTACGCCTTTTTTACTTTCTGATCGAGGTTCTCGGCATTGAAAAATCTTCGTAAATTAAATCACACGTGTATATGTTGACATTTAAGAGATGCACAGTCAAGAAAATCAAGGGCAATGGTGATATATATGCGGATCAGACACAAAAAAAAAACACTCAACAAATGGCTACAATTTAAGGAATGTGTTTAGTAACGGGCATCATATTCCTAATTGATGGAGAAAGGTCTGGTGGCAAGAAAAGCTGCTTCTAGGAGGGTGTCAAGTGTTTTCGCTCGACAATTCCATTCTTGGGTGGTTGGTTTGGCCCTTGTTCCTGTAACTCGAATCCTAGCCCGGTTTATCCCATTTTAAATTTACACCATCGTGAGCCTTACGCCTTTTTTACTCTCTGATTGAGGTTCTCGGCATTGAAAACTATTCGTAAACTAAATAACACATATATATGTTGAGATTTAAGAGATATACAGTCAAGAAAATCAAGGGCAATGGTGATATATATGCGGATTAGACACAAAAAAAAAACACTCAACAAATGGTTACAATTTAAGGAATGTGTTTAGTGACGACATCAAATTCCTAATTGATGGAGAAAGGTCTAGCGGCAAGAAAAGCTGCTTCTAGGAGGTTGTCATGTGTTTTCGCTCGACGATTCCATTCTTGGGTGGTTGGTTTGGCCCTTGTTCCTGTAACTCGAATCCTAGCCCGGTATATCTCATTTTAATTTTACACCGTTGTGAACCTTATGCCTTTTTTACTCTCTGATCGAGGTTCTCGGCATTGAAAAATCTTCGTAAACTAAATCACACGTGTATATGTTGACATTTAAGAGATATAAAGTCAAGAAAATCAGGGGCAATGGTGATATATAAGCGGATTAGACACCAAAAAAAAAAAACACTCAACAAATGGCTACACTTTAAGTAATGTGTTTAGTGACGACATCAAATTCCTAATTGATGGAGAAACGTCTGGTGGCCAGAAAAGCTGCTTCTAGGAGGTTATCAAGTTTTTTCGCTCGACGATTCCATTCTTGGGTGGTTGGTTTGGCCCTTGTTCATGTAACTCAAGTCATAGCCCGGTATATCCCATTTTAATTTTACACCATTCTGAACCTTACGCCTTTTTTACTCTCTGATTGAGGTTCTCGACATTGAAAAATCTTCGTAAACTAAATCACACATGTATATGTTGACATTTAAGAGATATACAGTCAAGAAAATCAAGGGCAATGTTGATATATATGCGGATTAGACAAAAAAAAAAACACTGAACAAATGTCTACAATTTAAGGAATGTGTTTAGTTACGGCATCAAATTCCTAATTGATGGAGAAAGGTCTGGTGGCAAGAAAAGCAGCTTCTAGGAGGTTGTCAAGTGTTTTCGCTCGACGATTCCATTCTTGGGTGGTTGGTTTGGCCATTGTTCCTGTTACTCGAATCCTAGCCCGGTATGTCCCATTTTAATTTTACACCATTGTAAACCATACGCCTTTTTTACTCTCTGATCGAGGTTCTCGGCAATGAAAAATCTTCGTAAACTAAATCACACGTGTATATGTTGACATTTAAGAGATATACAATCAAGAAAATCAAGGGCAATGGTGATATATATGCGGATTAAACACAAAAAAAAAAAAACATTCAACAAATGGCTACAATTTATGGAATGTGTTTAGTGACGGCATCAGATTCCTAATTGATGGAGATAGGTCTGGTGGCAAGAAAAGCTGCTTCTAGGAGGTTGTCTAGTGTTTTCGCTCGACGATTCCGTTCTTGGGTTGTTGGTTTGGCCCTTGTTCATGTAACTCAAAACATAGCCCAGATATCCCATTTTAATTTTACACCATTCTGAACCTTACGCCTTTTTTACTCTCTGATCGAGGTTCTCAGTATTGAAAAATATTCGTAAACTAAATCACACGTGTATATGTTGACATTTAAGAGATATACAGTCAAGAAAATCAAGGGCAATGGTGATATATATGCGGATTAGACACAAAAAAAAAACACTCAAAAATGGCTACAATTTAAGGAATGTGTTTAGTTACGGCCTCAGATTCCTAATTAATGGAGAGATGTCTGGTGGCAAGAAAAGCTGCTTCTAGGAGATTGTCAAGTGTTTTCGCTAGACGATTCCATTCTTGGGTGGTTGGTTTGGCCATTGTTCCTGTAACTCAAATGCTAGCCCGGTATATCCCATTTTAATTTTACACCATTGTGAACCTTACGCCTTTTTTACTCTCTGATCGAGGTTCTCGGCATTGAAAAATCTTTGTAAACTAAATCACACGTGTATATGTTGACATTTAAGAGATATACAGTCAAGAAAATCAAGGGCAATTGTGATATATATGCAGATTAGACACAAAAAAAAAACACTCAACAAATGGCTACAATCTAAGGAATGTGTTTAGTGATGGCATCAGATTCCTAATTCATGGAGAAAGGTCTGGTGGCAAGAAAAGCTTCTTCTAGGAGGCTGTCAAGTGTTTTCGATCGACTATTCCATTCTTGGGTGGTTGGTTTGGCCCTTGTTCCTGTAACTCGAATCCTAGCCCGGTATATCCCATTTTAATTTTACACCATTGTGAAGCTTACGCCTTCTTTACTCTCTGATCGTGGTTCTCGGAATTGAAAATCTTCGTAAACTAAATCACACGTGTATATGTTGACATTTAAGAGATATACAATGAAGAAAATCAAGGGCAATGGTGAAATATATGCGGATTAGAAACAAAAAAAAAACATTCAACAAATGGCTACAATTTAAGGAATGTGTTTAGTGACGGCATCAGATTCCTAATTGATGAAGAAAGGTCTGGTGGCAAGAAAAGCTGCTTCTAGGAGGTTGTAAAGTGTTTTCGCTCGACGATTCCATTCTTGGGTGGTTGGTTTGGCCCTTGTTCCTGTAACTCGAATCCTAGCCCGGTATATCCCATTTTAATTTTACACTATTGTGAACCTTACACCTTTTTTTACTCTCTGATCGTGGTTCTCGGCATTGAAAAATCTTCGTAAACTAAATAACACGTGTATATGTTGACATTTAAGAGATATACAGTCAAGAAAATCAAGGGCAATGGTGATATATATGCGGATTAGACACCAAAAAAAACACTCAACAAAAGGCTACAATTTTAGGAATGTTTTTAGTGACGGCATCAGATTCCTAATTGATGGAGAAAGGTCTTGTTGCAAGAAAAGCTGCTTCTAGGAGGTTGTCAAGTGTTTTCGCTCGACGATTCCATTCTTGGGTGGTTGGTTTGGCCCATGTTCCTGTAACTCGAATTCTAGCCCGGTATATCCCATTTTAATTTTACAGCATTGTGAACCTTACGCCTTTTTTACTCTCTGACCGAGGTTCTCCGCATTGAAAAATCTTCGTAAACTAAATCACACGTGTATATGTTGACATTTAAGAGATATACAGTCAAGAAATATCAAGGGCAATGGTGATTTATATGTGGATTGGACACCAAAAAAACACTCAACAAGTGGCTACAATTTAAGGAATGTGTTTAGTGACGGCATAAGATTCCTAATTGACGGGGAAAGGTCTGGTGGCATGAAAAGCTGCTTCTAGGAGGTTATCAAGTGTTTTCGCTTGACGATTCCATTCTTGGGTGGTTAGTTTGGCCCTTCTTCCTGTAACTCGAATCCTTGCCCGGTATATCCCATTTTAATTTTACAGCATTATGAACCTTACGCCTTTTTTACTCTCTGAGCGAGGTTCTCGGCATTGAAAAATCTTCGTAAACTAAATCACACGTGTATATGTTGACATTTAAGAGATATACAGTCAAGAAAATCAAGGGCAATGGTGATATATACGCGGATTAGACACCAAAAAAACACTCAACAAATGGCTACAATTTTAGGAATGTTTTTAGTGACGGCATCAGATTCCTAATTGATGGAGAAAGGTCTGGTTGCAAGAAAAGCTGCTTCTAGGAGGTTGTCAACTGTTTTCGCTCGACGATTCCATTCTTGGGTGGTTGGTTTGGCCCATGTTCCTGTAACTCGAATTCTAGCCCGGTATATCCCATTTTAATTTTACATAATTGTGAACCTTACGCCTCTTTTACTCTCTGATCGAGGTTCTCGGCATTGAAACAACTTCGTAAACTAAATCACACGTGTATATGTTGACATTTAAGAGATATACAGTCAAGAAAATCAAGGGCAATGGCGATATATATGCGGATTAGACACAAAAAAAATACTCAACAAATGGCTACAATATAAGGAATGTGTTTAATGACGGCATCAGATTCCTAATTGATGGAGAAAGGTCTGGTGGCAAGAAAAGCTGCTTCAAGGAGGTTGTTAAGTGTTTTCGCTCGACGATTCCATTCTTGGGTGGTTGGTTCGGCCCATGTTCCTGTAAATCGAATCCTAGCCCGGTATACCCCATTTTAATTTTACACCATTGTGAACCTTACGCCTTTTTTACTCTCTGATCGAGGTTCTCGGCATTGAAAAATCTTCGTAAACTAAGTTACACGTGTATATGTTGACATTTAAGAGATATACGGTCAAGAAAATCAAGGGCAATGGTGATATATAGGCGGATTAGACACAAAAAAAAAAACACTCAACAAATGGCTACAATTTTAGGAATGTTTTTAGTGACGGCATCAGATTCCTAATTGATGGAGAAAGGTCTGGTGGCAAGAAAAGCTGCTTCTAGGAGGTTGTCAAGTGTTTTCGCTCGACAATTCCATTCTTGGGTGGTTGGTATGGCCCTTGTTCCTATAACTCGAATCCTAGCCCGGTATATCCCATTTTAATTTTACACCATTGTGAACCTTACTCCTTTTTTACTCTCTGATCGAGGTTCTCGGCATTGAAAAATATTCGTAAATTAAATCACATGTGTATATGTTGACATTTAAGAGATATACAGTTAAGAAAATCAAGGGCAATGGTGATATATATGCGGATTAGACACCAAAAAAAACACTCAACAAATCGCTACAATATAAGGAATGTGTTTAGTGACGACATCAGATTCCTAATTGATGGATAAAGGTCTGGTGGCAAGAAAAGCTGCTTCTAGGAGGTTGTTAAGTGTTTTTGGTCAACGATTCCATTCTTGGGTGGTTGGTTTGGCCCTTGTTCCTGTAACTTGAATCCTTGCCCGATATATCCCTTTTTAATTTTATACCATTGTGCACCTTATGCCTTTTTTTTACTCTCTGATCGAGGTTCTCGGCATTGGAAAATCTTCATAAACTAAATCACACGTGTATATGTTGACATTTAAGAGATATACAGGCAAGAAAATCAAGGCAATGGTGATATATATGCGGAATAGACACAAAAAAAACACACTCAACATATGAATACAATTTAAGGAATGTGTTTAGTGACGGCAACAGATTCCTAATTGATGAGAAAGGTCTGGTGGCAAGAAAAAATGCTTCTTGGAGGTTGTCAAGTGTTTTCGCTCGACGATTCCATTCTTGTGTGGTTGGTTTGGCCATTGTTCCTGTAACTCGAATCCTAACCCTGTATATCCCATTTTAATTTTACACCATTGTGAACCTTACACCTTTTTTACTCTCTGATCGAGGTTCTCGGCATTGAAAAATCTTCGTAAATTAAATCACACGTGTATATGTTGACATTTAAGAGATAGACAGTCAAGAAAATTAAGGGCAGTGGTGATATATATGCGGATTAGACCCAAAAAAAACACTTATCGAATGGCTACTATTTAAGGAATGTGTTTAGTGACGGCATCAGATTCCTAATTGACGGAGAAAAGGTCTGGTGGCAAGAAAAGCTGCTTCTTGAAGGTTGTCAAGTGTTTTCGTTCGACGATTCCATTCTTGGGTGGTTGGTTTGGCCCTTGTTCCTGTAACTCGAATCCTAGCTCGGTATATCCCATTTTAATTTTACACCATTGTGAAGCTTACGCCTTTTTTACTCTCTGATAGAGGTTCTCGGCATTGAAAAATCTTCGTAAACTAAATCACACGTGTATATGTTGGTATTTAAGAGATATACAGTCAAGAAAATCAAGGGCAATGGTGATATATATGCGGATTAGACCAAAAAAAAACACTCAACAAATAGCTACAATTTAAAGAATGTGTTTAGTGACGGCATCAGATTCCTAATAGATGGAGAAAGGTCTGGTGGCAAGAAAAGCTGCTTCAAGGAGGTTGTTAAGTGTTTTCGCTCGACGATTTCATTCTTGGGTGGTTGGTTTGGCCCTTGTTCCTGTAACTCGAATCCTAGCCCGATATATCCCATTTTAATTTTACACCATTGGGAACCATACGCCTTTTTTACTCTCTGATCGAGGTTCTCGGCATTGAAAAATCTTCGTAAACTAAATCACACCTGTATATGTTGACATTTAAGGGATATACAGTCAAGAAAATCATGGGCAATGGTGATATATATGCGGATTAGACACAAAAAAAACACTCAACAAATGTCTACAATTTAAGGAATGTGTTTAGTGACGGCATCAGATTCCTAATTTATGGAGAAAGGTCTGGTGGGAAGAAAAGCTCCTTCTAGGAGGTTGTCAACTGTTTTCGCTCGACGATTCCATTCTTGGGTGGTTGGTTTGGCCCTTGTTCCTGTAACTCGAATTCTATCCCGGTATATCCCCTTTTAATTTTACATCATTGTGAACCTCACGCCTTTTTTACTCTCTGATCTAGGTTCTCGGCATTGAAAAATCTTCGTAAACTAAATCACACGTGTATATGTTGACATTTAAGAGATATACAATCAAGAAAATCAAGGGCAATGGTGATATATATGCGGATTAAACACAAAAAAAAAACATTCAACAAATGGCTACAATTTATGGAATGTGTTTAGTGACGGCATCAGATTCCTAATTGATGGAGATAGGTCTGGTGGCAAGAAAAGCTGCTTCTAGGAGGTTGTCTAGTGTTTTCGCTCGACGATTCCGTTCTTGGGTTGTTGGTTTAGCCCTTGTTCGTGTAACTCAAAACATAGCCCAGATATCCCATTTTAATTTTACACCATTCTGAACCTTACGCCTTTTTTACTCTCTGATCGAGGTTCTCAGTATTGAAAAATATTCGTAAACTAAATCACACGTGTATATGTTGACATTTAAGAGATATACAGTCAAGAAAATCAAGGGCAATGGTGATATATGTGCGGATTAGACACCAAAAAAAAAAACACTCAACAAATTGCTACAATTTAAGAAATGTGTTTAGTGACGACAACAGATTCCTAATTGATGGAGAAAGGTCTGGTGGCAAGAAAAGATGCTTCTAGGAGGTTGTCAAGTGTTTTCGCTCGCCGATTCCATTCTTGGGTGGTTGGTTTGGCCCTTGTTCCTGTAACTCGAATCCTAGCCCGGTATATCCCATTTTAATTTTACACCATTGTGAACCTTACGCCCTTTTTACTCTCTGATCGAGGTTCTCTACATTGAAAAATCTTCGTAAACTAAATCACACGTGTATATGTTGACATTTAAGAGATATACAATCAAGAAAATCAAGGGCAATGGTGATATATATGCGGATTAGACACAAAAAAAAAACACTCAACAAATGGCTAAAATTTAAGGATTGTGTTTAGTGACGGCATCAGATTCCTAATTGATTAAGCTGCTTCTAGGAGGTTTTCAAGTGTTTTTGCTTGACGATTCCATTCTTGGGTGGTTGGTTTGGCCCTTGTTCCTGTAACTCGAATCCTAGCCCGGTATATCTCATTTTAATTTTACACCATTGTGAATCTTACGCCTTTTTTACTCTCTGATCGAGGTTCTCGGCATTGAAAAATCTTCGTAAACTAAATCACACGTGTATATGTTGACATTTAAGAGATATATTGTTTTGGTCAAAAATTACCTAAGCAATTAAGTGATCAAATTAGTTAAGTGAGGTAGTGTGCTAAAATTATATGTGAAAAATGTATTGGCCAAATTATATATGAAAACAATTTCAGGATACAGCCCGGGATATAGAGGTGTATCAATGATCAAACAATGAACAAAAAAGTAAAGGTTGACACGTGATGTACGGGGAAAGCCCTTGATCAATCTAGATCGCCGGCATAAAACCTCGGGAGCTGACAATCGCAGCTGCCTTGTTCTTCTTATTGCTTCAAATATCAGGATACAGTGCAGGATGTGGTGCGGATCGACTATGTGTTACAATGTAATTTGAATACAAGTGTTTAAGTGTGGTGTTTGCGGTGAGCTTGAGAGTAAAAGTGTTCGAGAGTGTAAGTGTAAAATTGCGTGCCTTAAACTGATCTGCCCCCATCTATTTATAGTAAAGATAATGTAACAAACTATCCTAAACTTCCGGGATCCAGCGAATATTCCCACTCGAACGTTGAGGACCAAGTCTTTCGGGTTCAACGGCTTCCTTATAACAAATACGCCCGAGTCTTGAGGAGAAGAAGTCCTGATGACCGTTAGTAACTTACAGCCATTAACCTGCACGTGTTTAATTCATTCAATCTTAGGATATCGCCCAGGATGTTAGCAATATCCCCGTCCAGTATCCTGGTCACAAATAAACAATTAAAAGCGGGATATTAGTCAGGATATGTATACTCAGAAAATGACCCATAACAATTGTCCCCAAATATATCGGTTGGTATACCAATCCAACGGATATATTTTAAAAGTTTCATTTCATCAATTAAGGCAATCAATGTGACGAGACCCTTGAAATGACAATGTGCAACTTCCAAGGCATTATTTACTCTTTACCCCCTACATTTAGCCTATATTAACCGAGGGACTTCACATTATGGTTATCTTTATCTTCAAGAGAATATCAGGTACTTTCTCCCTCTCTCTTATCTATTTCCATTGTTCATATTTCCTTTTCTCCGACTGTTATCCTTCATGGCGACCCGCACTAGATCGCAAATGGCGGATTCTGATTCTCCCTTCCATAAACAAAATTTACTTCAGAAATCTTCAAAAGAGGTGTGTTCTTTTGATAATTCCGACATCGCAGCCCTACGAGCTTCCGGTGCTTTTCCCGCCGGAACAATCTTCCGTCCATTCGACCGAGAGGTCCGATCGGATTTTTGTTCCGACGAATGGGTTTGCTTTTTTGCATATCCTTTTTCATTAGGGCTTCGATATCCATTTTCTCCCTTCATTTCTCGCTTCTTTGAACTTACCGGTCTTAGTTTTGCCCAAACCATGCCCATGGTTTGGCGCGTGTTAATCACCCTGGAGCAGATTAAGGCTCATCATATGCCTGATCTATGCATCGAAGACCTTCCGATGGCCTACCGTCTAAGGTCACATGGTTCCAGCCGGTTTCTCCTTTTTTCTATTTCCAGCGATCCTCTCATTCTTAAGGCCACTAAGAATGAGGATAAATGGACAAGAAAATTCTTCTTCATGAAAAGAGACTCCATTGATAAGGGTTTTGACCTCCCTAAAAGATGGTTGACTTCTGGTAGGACTTAGGGTTTTAGGACTATCCCCAATCATATCCCGAACCTCAATCCTGAACCAATATCCTGATGTGTTTATTCTCTTTCTTGCAACAAACTTCAAGGAACTAGCTCCCCCTAGTGCTGAATCACAAGGAAGAATAAAAGAGATCTACAAGCTTCCAGAGGGTGAAAGAACCTTTAACCTGTTACTTACAAGCTCTAGTCAGAGATCAAGCTCCAACATGTCTGGTAAGCATATTTTCAAGAATTATCTTCATATTAAATTGATTATTATTTTATTGTATAGTGATATAACAAGTTTAAAACATCTTCCCTCGTGCAGTGCCAGTTATTAACCTCGAAGGCTTCCAACTCGATGAGCTGGACAGTTATTCCAGCCTTGAACCTGTCAAGCAAGAATCTAACCCGAAATCATCCGTTACACCAAAACTCACCAGTTCAAAGACCTCCACTGTTCCCAAAGCTCCCCCAGCATCCCGGACCCGGGCCTCCAGCTCCCGGAAAAGAAAGGAAGTCGAGCCCTCTGCTCCACCTCATGTATTCCCATTCGAGAACCACGGGTTCACAGAATCCAGCACATTTATGACCGACTTCCTTAACCAGGTTAATATCCTGACCTGTATCCTGCATCATATGCTTAATAGAAATGTTCATTTAGAATAATGCCTGTTTTATTACCTTGTAGGGCCTTGAACGCCTGGTCTTCCTTTACGAGGACGCATGTGGCTCCAACGTCATGCTTGAAAGCCAGCTGAAAAAGGCCAAGGCCACCATTGCAGATCAAGCAGCAATTGCCACCGCTAAATCGGAACACTATGAAGCTAAGTATAAGGCTATGACTCAGGATCACCAAGCCGCCATCCAAAAGATCACTCAGGAGGCTCAAGCTAAATTTGACGCGGCCCAGGTTCAACACGAGCAGGCCATGGCTTCATACCGAGAAAGCCTCAAGAATTCCGTCGTGATCTCCCTTCTTCAGGCCAGGCTGAAAATGGCTTACGAGGCGATGGCCTTGGGTTTACAATGCCCTTCTTGGAACATCAGGGCCTGGGAGGCGAAGTTAAAAGATCTTGGGGGAAATCCTGTGGAGCCTCCTGCCAAATCTGCTATGGAAGAGTCCGCCAAGATAATGGATGCTAGCGCTTCAAAGGATGTTTCCGAGAATGCTGGGGAAAATGCTGGAAAGAATGCTGGTACGGACGCCGGGAAAGAGGTTGCTGTTCAAGAAGGTGCTGCCCCTTAGGCAGTGGAGTGGGCGATGATGGATATACGTGCTGAGGCCGGAGCCCATTTTTAAATTTCATGGTTGTGGTTGTGAAAAACAATTTACATTTCCTGTCTTCGAACAATTTATATTTCCTGCATTAGAACAATACGATGACCAAAGGTGGATGGGTCCTAGGTTTTAGGATGAAGCCCTTGGTCATCAGTTAGTATAATCTGTTTTGAATGTGGTAACGGTTGTAGGTGGACAGGTCCTGTTTTGAGATAGATCCTCCAACCGTTACGCAAGTATGGTAGAAACTAATTGTGCTTTTGGCGGATGGGCCTTGGTTTAAGGTGAAACCAAAAGCACATCTTTTGACTTGTTAATAATATAACTATCTTTTGACCTATTTGTTATTGCCTTACACTACTTAACGTAACTCTTAGCTTTATAAAAATGTTGTATTGTTATCTTATGGAAATATCCTGATCAATATGCTTAGCAATATATTATAAAAACTGTTATTAGATAATTCCTTCAACTTTATAGAAAGCTTTTTAAGGAGTGAAAAACAGTCCACTTTTCCAAAACTTGTTTTGATAACACTTAAATGATCAAAGTTTCAAACCAGTATTAGTTTTGAATATCTTAATCAAATATTCTGAAGAGTATACTGAAAATACACTTTGAGAATATATCAGGATATTTAACCTTTTACCAAGCACAGTATTGCCAAAGAGTTAAACTATGTTTTACAAAGGAAATATCATACCAGGGATAGGGTACAACCCCATTATCAAACCTCAATCCCTTTGCAACTTTTTCAATGAAGATGTCCCCTGTCTGAGACACTTAGTGCATTAGTTCCGAGGCTCATTCTTTGAGCTTTACACCATTGCTTTGGTAGGAATGTCCCCCGTGTACAATGTCTTCAAATACTTAGAAATCTTCTGGATATCAGTTCCCATCGTATAGACAATTTTTCATGTTACAGGGGTAAAACCCAAGAATGTTCTGGAGATAAATTCCTTGTATCCTGGGGAAAATCCCAAATTTTCATGCGCTACAGGCGGGAGTGTATAAACTCCGAGACTTAGAAAGGTGAAAATCTTTAAACCTTAGAGAGTATGAAAATACCCTTTCGTGAGAGAGGGTGATCAATCCTCATATACCTTTAGGATTCAGGATATAGCCAACAGTAACGAAATTGTCAGCCACTTTTACATGGACTGGTCCCGCCACCTTGAACTATCCCTGAATAACTTGCGCTCCAGGCGGGGTGTTTAAACCCAATTCGGAAGAAAGGCGAATACCTTTAAACCTGTGAAGGGATCAGGATCCCTTGTACGTGAGAGAGGGGGCCAATCCTCTAATCTTCTGAAGTATCCTGAGTGAGCATCCTGGAGCTATATCCCGAAGCATATACTGCAAAACATCCTTATACTAAGGTGGGTGTTAGCTTGGCTAACACCCCTCCGATGCTTAAGTTAGTATTGGGTTTCAAAGAATAAATTAAACCAAACATATTTAAAAAAGATAGAATTCATACCATCCTGAGTTAGAAATTAAATTCTAAACTCACTTGAAATAAAGCTTAAGGTGTATAGCATTCCAAGATCTCGGTAGCATATCCCCTTCCATATTCTTGAGTCTATATGCTCCTTTCCCTGCTTCTGATTCAACTTCATATGGTCCTTCCCATTTTGGAGCTAGCTTGCCATCGGCAGGATTAGTGGTATTCTGAAAAGCCTTTCTTAACACCCAATCTCCAACTTTAAATCTTCTGGTCCTAATATTCTTGTTATATGCTCTGGATATTCTTTGTTGATATGCTACCATCCTTAGCCTTGCTGCATCCCTTCTTTCATCTATAGTATCCAAATCCTGACATAAGGCTTCAGGATTCTGTTCAGGATCCTGTAGGGTAGATCTTGCAGTAGGTATTGTCATTTCCGTTGGAATCATTGCCTCTGCTCCGAATACCAAGGAAAATGGGGTTTGGCCTGTTGCATTCTTTACCGTTGTCTTATCAGCCCACAAAACAAAGGGTAATTCTTCTGCCCATCTTCCTTTTTTGGTTCCAAGCCTCTTCTTTAAGTTATTGACAATTATCTTGTTTGAGGATTCTGCTTGTCCATTCGCTTGAGGATGTACTGGAGTAGATGTTATCATTTTGATCCCCCAACTCTTGCAAAAGTCAGTAGTTCTTTTACTTATAAATTGAGAACCATTATCACAGATTATCTCGGCTGGTACTCCAAATCTGGTCAGGATATTTCTCTTTATGAAGGATACAACTTCTTGATCCCTGACTTGGACAAATGCTTCGGCTTCAACCCACTTGGAGAAATAATCCGTCATTGCCAACATGAAAACCTTTCCACCTGGAGCTTTTGGAAGCTTTCCCACTATATCCATACCCCACTTCATAAACGGCCAAGGGGAAACAATAGGATACAGCGGTTCAGCAGGCTGATGTAATATGTTACTATGTCTTTGACATGCGTCACATCTTCGAGCATATTTTGCGGCATCTTTCCTCATTGTCAGCCAATAATATCCTGTCCTTAATACCTTTGAGAATAATGACCTGCCCCCAGTATGGTTACCACAATCCCCTTCATGTATATCCTGAAGTACTTCTTTGGCTTCAGGATCCTCCAAGCACCTCAAATACGGTCCTGCAAGAGATTTCTTGTATAAAACATTATTTATAATAGTGAATCGTGATACCTTCATCCTAAATGCCTTAGGATTTTCACTTTCGGGGATGTGTCCTTCCTTGAGATATCTCATTATTGGAGCCGTCCAAGATTTAGGATCCTCTTCAGGATACTCTGCTCCAGGATCCTGAACAGCCGCTACTTCTTTACCCCGAGGATTCGTTGCAGGATACAAGACATGTATTATTGGTATTTGGGTTCCTTCAGGTATCCTGATCGATGATCCCAAATTTTCTAAGGCATCCGCTTCAGCATTATCCTCCCTTGGTACCTGTTCAAGTGTAAAAACATCGAAATATCCTGCTAATTTTTTGAGAATATTGAGATATTCGATTAATCTCTCACCCTTAACTGCATAGGATCCATTAAAATGGTTAGTAATTAACAAGGAGTCAACATATACTTGCAAATTCTTGATACTCATATTCTTAGCCAATTCTAATCCTGCAATTAAAGCTTCATATTCTGCCTCATTATTAGTAGCAGGAAATTCACACCTAATAGCCTGGGGTAATATGTCCCCCTGTGGCGATTTTAGTAGTATACCTAAACCTACGCCTCTTATATTGGATGCACCATCAGTATATAACGTCCAGGATCCTGAAGATTCTCCTAACTGTTGAACTTCTAAGTCTACCTCGTCCTGAATGTCACTACTGAAATCAGCCACAAAGTCAGCTAAAGCCTAAGACTTTATGGCATTTCTAGGTTCATATACTAAATCATAAGCACTCAACTTTACTGACCACTTGGCCATCCTGCCTGACATCTCTGGTTTCCTAAGCACATTTTTGACAGGATAATTCGTTTTAACATGGATCCTATGTGTTTCAAAATAATGTCTAAGCTTTGTCGATGCCATGACTAGAGCTAATATCAATTTTTCTAAATGAGAATACCTAGTTTCAGCATCTAACAAACTTTTACTAACATAATATACAGGATATTGCTGACCTTCATGGTCTTTTATAAGAACGGCACTTACAACATTCCCTGATACAACGAGGTATAGGGATAGTGGTTCCCCATTTTCAGGCTTCATCAATAGAGGTGCGGTTGAGAGATATCGCTTCAAATCCTGCAAGGCTGCTTCATGCTTTGCTCCCCATTCAAATTTCTTATTCTTCTTGAGGATATCATAGAATTCCCTGCATTTTTCCGAGGATCTAGAAATAAATCTATTCAAAGCTGCTACTCGGCCTGTTAACCGTTGTACGTCCTTCATATTTGAGGGTGATTTTATATCCAGGATAGCTTTAATCTGCTCCGGGCTTGCTTCTATCCCCCTTTTTGTCACCATATATCCAAGAAACTTTCCTGCCCCCACTCCGAAATGGCACTTAGCAGGATTTAGCTTCATGTTGTATTGATCCAGGATATCAAATGCTCCCTTGATATCCTGGAGATGATCCTCAGCTTTTTTAGATTTTACCACCATATCGTCAATATATACCTCCATGGTGTCCCCCAGCTTATCTTTGAACATCATGTTTACCAATCTCTGGTATGTTGCACCTGCATTTTTCAAACCGAAAGGCATAGCAGTATAGCAATATATACCTGTTGGTGTCATGAAAGCAGTATCCTCCTGATCCGAAGGCTCCATTTGAATCTGCTGAAATCCTGAGGATGCGTCCATGAATGTTAACATTTCATGTCCAGCAGTAGCATCTACCATTGCATCGATATGAGGGAGAGGAAATGGATCTTTAGGACAAGCCTTGTTCAAGTCCGTGTAGTCTACACAGACTATCCATTTCCCGTTTTTCTTCTGTACCACAACTACGTTTGCTAGCCATCTTGGAAACTTGACTTCTCTGATCATCCTGGACTTCAACAATCTTTCGACTTCCTCTTGGATAATCGCATTCCTCTCAGGAGCGAATTTTCTTCTTTTTTGCTGAACAGGCTTGAATGATTTGTCAATTCCAAGCTTGTGAGTGATAATGTCTTTGGATATGCCTGTCATATCCTCATGCTTCCATGCAAATGTTGACATCCTGCATTTCAAAAAGTTAGTTAACTGCTCTTCAACATCCTGAGGGATATTGGTTCCTACGAGCACCGAGATATCAGGATTATCCTGATCCAGGATAATTTTCTTCACATCCTGCTCCGAATCCTCCACGATATCCTGGGCCCGCATCTTTAATTGCTATGCTGTACTAGGCTTAGTTGAGGATTTCATTGAGGATGAGTAGCATTCCTTCGCTTCCTGCTGATCACTTTCAACCTTGACAACTCCCCAAGGGGTAGGGATCTTGATGCATTGGTGATATGTTGATGGCACAACCTTCATGTCGTGAATCCATGGTCTTCCCAGTATGATGTTATAGCAGGATAAGGAGTCCATCACGCAGAAGCGTTGTATGGAGTTGACCCCTTCAACATATACTGGTAACTTTATCTCCCCTACGGTATTCCTAGCTTCTCCACTGAAACCAACGAGCACAGTGGACTTCGAAGTAATGTCCATCGGAGATACATTCATCCTCTTCAATGTTTCTAGCTGAATTATATTGACAGAACTACCGTTGTCTACCAGTATCCTGCGTATAAAATGGTTAGCCACATATAATGTTATTACTAAAGCATCATGGTGAGGATCCTGAATAGTATCCCTGTCATCACTATCGAAAGTGATCACTTTATCAGTTGTGAGGGTAGTCATTCTGACTGGTTTGTCTCCCCTCTCGCTCTTAGCTTCCTTTGCATGTCTCTTGGCCGCCGAATACGAAGTTCAACAAATATCGGATCCTCCTGAAATAAAGTTGATTATCTTGGCATCTGCTGGGGGTGATGCTGCTCGTTCAGGATCCTTCTCAGGACCCTGCCCTTTATTCTTCTTTTTTCCCAGCAAGTCCTCCAGATACCCCTTGCTTAACAGGTAACTTATCTCTTTCCTTAAAGCAATGCAATCCTCGGTCATATGTCCGAAGTCTTCGTGGAAGGCACACCATTTGGATTTATCCTTCCAATCAGCTTTCTGCTGGTTCTTTCGAGGCCACCTAGCTTTGTCCCCTAAGCCCTGCATAGCATACATTAATTCAGGTATATTAACAGAAAAGCAGTATTCAGATAAGTCAGGATATTCTTCAGGATCCTCGTCTTCAACAGCATTCACTTTCTTGTTATCATTTCTGCCATATAGCCTGGAGCGATATGGCTTATATGAGGTCTCTGATTTCCTGTTAGTTGATTCATAGGTTGAGGTAGAATTCATCCTCTCCTGCATCTTCTTGTCATCTTCCAGACGGATATATCTCAAAGCCCTGTTAAGAGCTTCGTCGAGATTCCTGCAGGGATTCATTGCAAGATCCTGATAAAACTGAGAATCCTTTTGCAACCCCATCTTAAAAGCTTGCACAGCTGTTGCAACATCAAGATGTGGGATATCCAAGGATTCTCGACTGAATTTGTTCACATAATCCCTCAAGGATTCCTGAGGCCCTTGAGTTATCCTGTAAAGATCACTGGTTAGTTTCTCAAAACTCCGACTACAAGAAAATTGACTGTTAAATAAATTAACCAAATGAGCAAACGAAGTAATTGAGTGAGGAGGAACGTTTAACAACCATTTTAAGGCTTATCCTGTCAGAGTAGAACCAAATCCCTTGCATAAGCATGCTTCCTTGAGCTCCGGAGGGATAGGGTTAATCTCCATTCTTTCCCTATACTGGGCAATATGCTCTTCAGGATCCGTAGTCCCATCAAACAGCTTCATGTTGGGAGTTTGAAATCTTTTTGGGATTTCAGCATCACAGATAGGATATGCAAAGCGGGATATCCTGTGGCTGTCTTGGGATACTTCCGGAATTGGCTGGACCACTCCAGGTACACTGGATATCATGTCCTTCAATTTCTGGAGCTCCCTGGTAAATGTTGACGTCATACCTGCATCCTGCAAAGAGCCATTGTTGTTAGTAGCAAGAATATTATTATTTGACACATTACCGTTCTGAGGATTTTGGCCATATCCTGAAGCATATCCTGAACTCCTCACAGTTGACATCCTGACCGAAGGGGGTATCTCAGGGGTATGATTCCGAGAATGGCTTGGGACGATATTCCCCCTATTATCCTCAGTATAAACTGCGGAACTGAAGTTCAAAGCCCTGGGCTGTATAGGAGTGACAGTTTCCTCAACAGGTCTGCTCGAGCTAGCTTTTAAGAGTTGTATTTCTCTTAACAGCATTTGATTAGTCTCCTGTTGCTGTCTCATTTGTTCCTGCACACTTCCAAATAAAGTCAAAATTTCATCATTAGAGGCTAAAACGGGAGCAGATCCCTGGACACTCCGAGTAGGGATAACATCTTGAGACTGTGAAGAAAATGGCATCCTTGGAGGAGGTGGTGGAAGCACCGAACCGGTAGTAGCAGAGGTTGCAGCAGACATAGTGGAAGAGCTCATGTTTGATCTTGAGGCCATTGTAAACAATGTGGCAAAAAGTTTTGAAAATAGAAAACCGATTAACGATTTTACAAAGATTTTTAGTAAAAGTAGCACCACTTGCCCCACGGTGGGCGCCAAATTGTTTTGGTCAAAAATTACCTAAGCAATTAAGTGATCAAATTAGTTAAGTGAGGTAGTGTGCTAAAATTATATGTGAAAAATGTATTGGCCAAATTATATATGAAAACAATTTCAGGATACAGCCCGGGATATAGAGCTGTATCAATGATCAAACAATGAACAAAAAAGTAAAGGTTGACACGTGATGTACGAGGAAAGCCCTTGATCAATCTAGATCGCCGGCATAAAACCTCGGGAGCTGACAATCGCAGCTGCCTTGTTCTTCTTATTGCTTCAAATATCAGGATACAGTGCAGGATGTGGTGCGGATCGACTATGTGTTAAAATGTAATTTGAATACAAGTGTTTAAGTGTGGTGTTTGCGGTGAGCTTGAGAGTAAAAGTGTTCGAGAGTGTAAGTGTAAAATTGCGTGCCTTAAACTGATCCGCCCCCATCTATTTATAGTAAAGATAATGTAACAAACTATCCTAAACTTCCGGGATCCAGCGAATATTCCCACTCGAACGTTGAGGACCAAGTCTTTCGGGTTCAACGGCTTCCTTATAACAAATACGCCCGAGTCTTGAGGAGAAGAAGTCCTGATGACCGTTAGTAACTTACAACCATTAACCTGCACGTGTTTAATTCATTCAATCTTAGGATATCGCCCAGGATGTTAGCAATATCCCCGTCCAGAATCCTGGTCACAAATAAACAATTAAAAGCGGGATATTAGTCAGGATATGTATACTCAGAAAATGACCCATAACAAATACAGTCAAGAAAATCAAGGGCAATGCTGATATATATGCAGATTAGACACAAAAAAACACTCAACAAATGACTACAATTTAAGGAATGTGTTTAGTGACGGCATCAGATTCCTAATTGATGGAGAAAGGTCTGGTGGCAAGAAAAGCTGCTTCTAAGAGGTTGTCAAGTGTTTTCGCTCGACGATTACATTCTTGGGTGGTAGGTTTGGCCCTTGTTCATGTAACTCGAATCCTAGCCCGTTATATCCCATTTTAATTTTACACCATTGTGAACCTTACGCCTTTTTTACTCTCTGATCGAGGTTCTCGGCATAGAAAAATCTTCGTAAACTAAATCACACGTGTATATGTTGACATTTAAGAGATATACAGTCAAGAAAATTAAGGGCAATGGTGATATATATATGCGGATTAGACACAAAAAAAAAAACACTCAACAAATGGCTACAATTTAAGGAATGTGTTTAGTGATGACATCAGATTCCTAATTGATGGAGAAAGGTCTGGTGGCAAGAAAAGCTGCTTCTAGGAGGTTGTCAAGTTTTTTCGCTCGACGATTCCATTCTTGGGTGGTTGGTTTGGCCCTTGTTCCTGTAACTCGAATCCTAGCCCGGTATATCCCATTTTAATTTTACACCATTGTGAACCTTACGCCTTTTTTACTCTCTGATCGAGGTTCTCAGCATTGAAAAATCTTCGTAAACTAAATCACACGTGTATATGTTGACATTTTAGAGATATACAGTCAAGAAAATCAAGGGCAATGGTGATATATACGCGGATTAGACACAAAAAAAAAACACTCAACAAATGGCTACAATTTAAGGAATGTGTTTAGTGACGGCATCAGATTCCTAATTAATGGAGAAAGGTCTGGTGGCAAGAAAAGCTGCTTCAAGGAGGTTGTCAAGTGTTTTCGCTCGACGATTCCATTCTTGGGGAGGATGTAACATTCTCATTTTTATCATATAAGAATTTTAGGGTTGTTTAAATTTATTAGCCACTAGTAACTAGTTTTAAAAACTATTTAATATATAGTTGGTTGAAATATTATATTAATTAATTGACCCGTATATGGGTGACCTTTCTAAATAAAATAAAGTATATAAAACTTAAAATTATTAAACGGGTAGATTACGGGTAAGTTGAATGTAAGAAATATGAAGTACCTGGACGGGCCCAGGAACCGTTTAATAATTAAACTATAAAAATACATTATATTTGAACCTACTCCGTTTTTAATGAAACTTGGTTCAAAATGTAGACAAAAATATTCTCATTCTAATGACATATTCATTGTTTTATAAAACGTTATATTTTAGAAGTTATAAGCGCCAAATAAGTAAAGCAGTTAAATTAATTATAATATATGTAATAATAAAATAATAATATTATTTAATTTATTATGGATATGTACGTGTAAAAACAAAATAAAATATTAAATTAGTCAAATTTAAAACTAAATGAATGAATCATGGCTTTTGAAATAAAGACCAAGGTGCACGTATGTGCATATGTGTACCAAAATCAAAATTTGCATTGAATAGAAATTGATACGTGTCCTTACATTCTTTCTTTGGCATCAATTATATTTCAACTATAAAATAGCATAGAGAACTTCATAAAATCTTGCCTTTTCTTTCCTCCTCTTGTGTCTCCAAAATCCCCTCTCAATTCTTCTATTTTTATTTTATTTTCTTTTTATTATCATCAATAATAATAATAAAGCCATGTCCCATTTTAAGTATGTTAACTCCCGATCACCGCTACCCTTTCCGATTGATCTGAGCCCCATAACGCATGTCAAGGCTCTGCCTGACTAAGTTCGTTGGGGTTCTATCTCGTGACATAGGGACAATGTTAAATTAGGGGTACTATACTTAACACGAGTGCAATTATATATATATATATATATATATATATATATATATTTTTAAAATAGCTCAGAAGTTATACCCAAAATTTATACCAGGAGGCTTTCTAGTTGAACCCTAAAGTTACAAAGTGGGTCCATTCTCTTTTCTCACCATTTTATTCTATAACAACTCTCATCAAAAGTCCTATCTATTATTTTATTTGCTAATAGGAAACCCTAATTAAGACCCCCAAGTGATCCTGCATAAACCCTAAAATTTTCAGAACAATTGGAATCAGGATCAGGGCCCCTAAAACTCAGGGGGTAAATCCCATTCGATATTATCATCACAGTTTTACGTGGAAATCGAATTTTAACGATCCGTCAACTCAGGTAAGCTAGTTAGGGACGTGGCTACCCTATGCTAAAACCGACCCCGTCGCGCCACGCGACAGAGCCTCGCACCACGCAAGAGCGCCTTTTTCCATATATAAATAGAGGGGTGTGGGACTTGACATTCTGTGTTCGTTCGATGTTAAAATTCATTTCCTACGTTGAGTTATCAACTGTTTACTATAAAAACACACACAATCACGAAACGCTGCCGCAATAACAGGGTAATAACTCGATCGCTACTACGATTCAATATCCGATCGATTGAAACTATCCTACAGGATGTTTAAATGCTATACTTTGTCATTAGTCGTGAATCCGACAGGATGTTTGAGTACCACCCAAACTCGGGGTATACTCTGTCATTCGTTGCGAATCCGATGGATGTTTAAGTGTTGCACTTTGTCCTTCATCGTGAGGGTTTTAATCTCGTGAGTTATCGTAAATGCTGTATTAGTTACTAACCTAGTTCGTGTGCATTGTTATTTAAATTAGGTTACAAGGCTAATCAGTAGGCTAAACTCTGCCCGTATAAATTTGCAATGTGAGTCATTCTCTTTTATCAAATGTTTTACAATACTCCATTTTCAAATGTTATAATTACAGGGATTAAGTCGTGGTTATCTTAAATCACTGGCTAGTGGGGTATTGTGCACATTACTAATTTTTCACGGTTAGGCTAATAAATCCTAACAGTGATAAACGTCACTACTTGGGGTGGGACCCACTATTGGTATGACCATCGTCACCAGGTGACAAGGCGCCAGATAAAAATAAGATAGAAGCCATTGTAATCGCTCTTATGCTGTAATCTATAACAAATTTATAATTACAGGGATTAAGTCGTGGTTATCTTAAATAAGATAAAAGCCATTGTAATCGCTCTTATGCTGTAATTTATAACTAAGGGTCATCTTATAAAACCTGAATGAACTCACCAGTATTTCCTGCTGACAAAACCTTTTTAAAACGCATTTCAGGTAATTACAATAGATCGGAGTAAGAGTTGGATACGACACTGAAGGGCTTCAAGAAGTGGCTTATTTTATTAATTAAATCAAATTAAGAAATATTGTTTTATGCAATTGGGTTTATCCCTTATTAAAGCTACCTTTGTAAAACATGGGTTTATCCCATCTATTTAATAAATAAAAATCCGGTGTTTTCTAAACTCTGATATTTTTCCTAACTCACGGTTCTGATGAAATTTCTACTGCAATGTTTTTTAAAATAACCACCGGTACCACTTGGCTGCTCGCGGCTCCCGATTCCGTTCAGGGTGGGGTCGGGGGTCGTGACAGAAGGTGGTATCAGAGCCACTGATTTAATCCTATAGGTGTTGTGATAATAATACCTAAGCTTATATAAAAGAGTTAGGAGATTGGTATTAACTCGTAGCACACCTGATAGCATTTAGACTTGAACTTAAGAAAAGATGCCTTAATATCAGCTTCGAGATAAGCTAAATACTTGTGTAAATAAAGTGTGATGGGTTTTGGTATACCGTGAAAATAATAACTAGAACGTTGCAAGTATAATAAATAAGCAATAACACTTGACCACTGTTATTTCTTATTTATTAGTACTACTTTGTTCTAGAATATGATCTGTCATGTGAAGACTAATTTGTTTAAGTCTTTGTTTAAAGTCATTATGCACTTTTCAAATCATGATTTAAGAAAAATACTATTTATGGGAAATATAAATTTCTTCTTCGGCAAGACTGGGTATGGTGTGGCAGACTCTCCAGCTTGTCCGGATATAATGGGGTTACCTCTCCGGCCAAGAACCGGGTAAGAAAGTATATAATATGTCAAACAAGTGACAAGAGTTCCCTAAATAGTATCATGACCTGATATCTTATTGTTTTTGGAAATAAGAATCTGTTAAATACATTGACCTTATGAAAGGATATGTATATTACAGCATGTGAAATATATGATTATATAGATATGTATATCTATAAGGAAATCCAAAAACCATAAGGATTGACAATTTGGAATAAAGCACAAGCATATGTGTCTAGATTTCTTTATCAGGAATCTCTTTAATTCCGATATCAAACATTATTTCGTTTGATCATCTACCTCGTAACTCGTGCGACAATATAAACAATGGAAACCCTTTTAAGTTGGGACGCCATCAAAAGTATAAAGAATTTCCAATGCGTTACCATAGACTATTAACGCAAGTAAGAAACATGTAAAGTTGTGCTAGTGCATAAGAAAACACATGAAACTTAAATTATACGACCCCAGACGTCGAAGTATATCACACACTACTTTTGAGGCAAGACCTTTGGAAAATATGATTGGGCACAATACTCATCCTAGCAGTGGGAGAACTATTGATCAAAAAGCAGCACTTGGCCACGTGATCCTACAAATGACATGAATATTTGCTGAGGTACGTTGGAACAAGATTTCACAACAATCGATGCATAGTCTAATCGGACTCATAAATTACTGGCGCTGCAAAAGGAGTCACATAACCTTTGTAAATCCCCTATTTCATTTTATTCGACATTCCTTGGTAATGTCATTTAACAAAGATTATCACACAAAATTTCCAGATAAAGATTCTTAACTTCCCTTTGTTAAAATTCTGACCTCTGTGAATAGACTTTTGCATTGCTACTTCCCCTAATGGTCATCATACCATGAGGATTTCTTTCATAGTAGCAAATATTGATCTATTTCATTTCTTGGTAAATCCACACATTACACATGCACTGTTTGTTGCGCATGTGGTTCGGTTGATTTATGAAGACCACTGGAGGACTTCATTCTAATTTGTTGTTTTATTAAAACTCAAATATCATTTCGCTATACTTGATTTTTGCAATGTGAACCACATTATTGCAAAACGATGACTCTTTGATATCGAGTCAATGAATTTCTTGAAAAACTCAATTTCCTTTGGCATACATGGTTTTTGTTGTGACCATATCCGAACTTTCTTATTGATACATGAACTCGTTTTGTTTACACCAAGTTCAATTGTTTGAACTTGTTCGCATTACGTATTCAATTTAAGGTCCCATATGATGGATTGCAGCTATCATATTCAAAATAATCCCAACAAGCACTTCATTTGTTTTGAACCATAACAGGCTTGTTTGGTCTTCGACTTCATTAAATTGTTTCCTTGATCACGATCACCTTGTGGTGACGTTCTCACAAATTTGAAGCTTGCGCTAATCTCGTTTGCACACATCATATACAGATTTAATTAATTATTTGTTTATTTATTTATATTGAATCTGCTTTGTTGATTTATCCTATAAAAGCAATCTTAACACAAATCATGTGCTAAGATAATGGTACACAAATTCATGTCATATTTCAGTGTATCTCTTAACAGTTTCTACAACATCGATCGAGCATTTCTTAATCTTTTCGATCGAAAAACATTATTCAATTGTTTCATTTTCAATAAAAAATTAGATTGTTTAAAACAAACATTCGAACTTACTTCGTTGAACTTTCATTTGGTCTCAAGCATGGTGAACTCATTCAGTCACCGCTATTATTATTTTGATCACTACGACACCTTGGGGTGGCGTTTTCTTTAATTTGAAACTTGAGCTAATCTATATATATAAATATATACCTTTCGTTTGACTCATCCTTGAAAGTGGTCTTAATACAATTATGTGTTAAAACAATGATACACTAAACTCTATTGTATACCAGTGTATCCTTGTAATTCGATAAATGTCAACCCATTGATTTTTTTTTCTTCTTATATTCAATAGTTGAGAAATCATTTTCGTACTTCTATTTCACTCAAGCTTGTTAATTCTGAGACTTCCTCAGTTGACAACCAAAGTAAATTTTCGGTTGACAGTAAATTCTATTGTTTCTAAAAAAAAAATAGTTCACATTCGATTTAGACATCTATTGGTCATAAATCTTTCTTTTGGTTTAACCCATGTAAGCTTAGTCATTCTGATTATTATATCATTCCACTTCATCCATTTGATACCGATTTCTGAACTTTATTCAGTTGAACCATTGGATTCTATTTCTTATAAACTGTTCTTCTTTGAACATATTTTGATTCAATAAGAATGTCATTTACCTTAATCCTATTATTTAAAATATGACATAACTCGGAAAGAGATACCGTAGCCCAAATCTCGAGGACGAGATTTAAAACAAGGTGAGGAGGATGTAACATTCCCATTTTTATCATATAAGAATTTTAGGGTTGTTTAAATTTATTAGCCACTAGTAACTAGTTTTATTTTTAATAAAATTATTCGACCCAAATAGTTTTAAAAACTATTTAATATATAGTTGGTTGAAATATTATATTAATTAATTAACCCGTATATGGGTGACCTTTCTAAATAAAATAAAGTATATAAAACTTAAAATTATTAAACGGGTAGATTACGGGTAAGTTGACTGTAAGAAATATGAAGTACCTGGACGGGACCAGGAACCGTTTAATAATTAAACTATAAAAATACATTATATGGAATCGGAAGAATTTAAGGACAAGGTAGAAAGGAAATTCTGCCCACCCAATGAAAAGGAACAGATAGCAAACAAATTCCTAAACCTTAGGATGACTGGTGTGGATAGTAAGAGATATACTAAATTATTCTTTGAATATGCTAGAATAGTGCCAACTCTTGCTTCACCAGAACCAGTGTTAATCTCCCGTTATATCTGGGGATTAATTGGAGAGATTAGACACGTAGTCAAGAGCTAGACCTCAAACCATAGAAGAAGCTGTAGAACTAGCAAATACCTTGACAAATGAATTAGTCCGTACACGAGAAGAGGATCAAAGGAGGAACCTAACCCAGAAACTCACACAAGAATTTCGTTCTGGAAATTCTAACCGTGGGAGAAATATAGGTTCTACCTCTGTACCCTACTGTAGGTATTGCAAAAGAAAGCATTCAGGAAGATGCTCCATATACTGTAACTTTTGCAAAATATCGGGACACAAGGAAGAAGATTGTAGGAAAAAAGCTAATAACAGGATATGTTACAACTGCGGAGAACAAGGTCATATCAAGCCTAACTGCTCGAAATTAGCTCCAACCACAAACAACAAGAACACCAAAAATGCTAGAGCATTTGTTCTGACTGCAGATGAAGCTAAGATGATTCCAGATGTCATAGCTGGTACGTTTTTAGTTAATGATATTTTTGCTAAAGTATTATTTGACTCTGGTGCGAACCAAAGTTTTATTAATACATCATTTTGCAAATTTCTAAATCAGTCATTAACTAAACTACCACAAGAATGCTTAGTAGAGACAGCTAATGGAGAAACTGTTAGGATTTCTGAAATCTTACAGGGAGCAAGTATAGAAATTTTAAATCAGAAATTTATTGCAAACCTTTATCCCATGAATCTAGCAGGATTTGATGTTGTATTAGGAATGGATTGGTTGATAGCCAATAAAGCCAGTATTTTGTGTGATCAAAAGTCAATTCAAGTAAATTCACCAAAAGGTAAAATGATCACAATTAAAGGAGATAAACCATCTAGATCCACAAAATTCATCTTCGTAATGAAAACTGCAAGTTATATAAGAAAAGGATCATTAGTGTATTTGATTTCTATAATCACTAACACTAAAGGAAAAGATTTAAAGGATATTCTAATAGTATCCCAGTTTTCAGATGTATTTCCAGAAGAATTGCCAGGGCAACCTCCAGATAGAGAAGTTGAATTCAGAATCCATTTAATACCAGGAACAACACCGATTGCCAAAGCACCTTACCGTTTGGCACCCGTAGAAATGCAAGAATTAAAGAAACAATTAGACGAATTGTTAGAAAAAGGATTTATACAACCAAGTTCGTAGCCATGGGGAGCACCGATACTATTTGTTAAAAAGAAGGACGGATCGATGCGTATGTGCATTGATTACCGTGAATTAAACAAGGTCACGATTAAGAATCGGTACCCATTACCAAGAATTGATGATCTGTTTGATCAATTGCAAGGAGCTCAATTTTTCTCTAAAATTAATTTAAGGCCAGGATATCATCAATTAAAGGTACAGGAAGAGGATATTCCTAAGACCGCATTCAGAACAAGGTATGGCCATTATGAATTTACTGTCATGCCATTTGGTTTAACCAATGCCCCAGCCGCATTTATGGACATGATGAACCGAATACGTAAGACATATTTGGATAAATTCATAATCGTCTTTATAGATGATATTCTCATTTATTATAAGAATAAAGAGGATCATGCAAAGCATTTGCACACACTTTTAAGTTTATTAAGAAAGGAAAAGCTTTACACTAAATTTTCAAAGTGCGAATTTTGGTTAGAACAGGTACAGTTTCTCGGACACCTAGTAAATCATGAAGGAATTCATGTGGATCCAACAAAGATCGAGGTAATTACCAAATGGAAAACCCCTAGAATTGTCATTCCCTTAACCAAGCTAACCTGTAAATCTGTTAAGTTTGAATGGGGATTAAAACAAGAAGAAGCATTTAGAATTCTTAAGCATAAATTAACCCATACACCCATATTAGCGTTACCAGAAGGAACTGTAGACTTTATAGTCTATTGTGACGCTTCTAAATTAGGTTATGGATGCGTGTTGATGCAATGCCAAAAGGTTATAGCCTATGCATCTAGACAACTTAAGATTCATCAAGAGAATTATTCAACCCATGATTTAGAGTTAGGAGCTATAATTTTTGCTCTTAAGATTTGGAGACATTACCTATACGGTAGTAAGTTTACTGTATTCACTGATCATAAAAGTTTAAGGTATGTTTTCAAGCAAAGGGAGTTGAATATGAGACAAAGACGCTGGATAGAGATGCTTAGTGATTATGATTGTGATATCCAGTATCATGAAGGAAAGGCAAATGTAGTGGCAGATGCTTTAAGCCAAAAGTATCATGAAAAGCCAAAAAGGGTACGTTCTCTTAAATTAAATCTTCAAGTAGATTTAAATGATCAGATAAGAGAAGCACAAGAATCAGTAATCAAGGATGATACTGAAGAATTAAAAGGTATGCTAAAAGAATTAGAACAAGGAACAGATGGAATTTAGAGATTCCATAAGAAGAGAATGTGGATACCTCAATTAGGAAACCTACGTCATCGTATATTAGAAGAAGCCCATAAGTCTAAATATACTATGCATCCAGGAAATGATAAAATGTACCAGGATTTAAGGAAAAATTTCTGGTGGATAGGAATGAAAAAGGACATAGAAGCCTATGTTTCTAAATGTTTAACTTGTTCATAAGTTAAAGCTGAACACCAGAAACCCTCAGGTCTATTACAACAATTAGAAATGCCAGTGTGGAAATGGGAATTGATAATAATGGATTTTGTTACTAAATTACCCAAAACGAAGAAATGAAATGATACAATCTGGGTGATTGTAGATAGGCTAACCAAGTCAGCTCATTTCCTACCAATGAAGGAAACTTTCAGTATGGAACAGTTAGCTAAGTTGTATATAAATGAAATAGTTTCATCACATGGAATTCCTTTATCAATTGTTTCTGATAGAGATAGCCAATTTACCTCTCATTTTTGGTCAAGTTTCTAAAAGGCAATGGGAACCAAGTTAAATCTAAGCACAACTTATCATCCTCAAACGGACGGACAAAGTGAAAGGACAATTCAGACAATGGAGGACATGCTTAGAGCTTGTGTAATTGATTTTGGAGGTAATTGGGATAATCACTTACCTTTAATAGAATTTTCTTATAATAACAGTTATCACATAAGTATCAATGCTGCACCATTCAAAGCACTTTATGGACGAAAGTGTTGAACCCCAGTCTGTTGGGCAAAAATTGGGGAAAAGCAACTATCTGGACCTGAGATAGTGCAAGAAACAACCGACAAGATTATTCAAGTCAAGGAACGATTGAAAGCAGCACGTGATCGACAGAAGAGTTATGCTGATAATCGACGCAAGCCATTAGAATTTCAAGTAGGAGATAAAGTATTATTAAAAGTCTCTCCTTGGAAAGGAGTAGTAAGATTCATCAAACGGGGAAAGCTAAGTCCCAGGTATGTTGGACCTTTTGAGATTATTAGAAGAATAGGACCTGTAGCCTACCAGCTACATCTGCCAGAGGAAATGGCAGGAATACATGATGTGTTTCATGTATCTAATCTCAAGAAATGCTTAGCTGATGAATCCCTAATAGTACCTCTTAAGGATATAGAGGTAAATGAACAACTCAAGTTTGTAGAAAGACCTCTATAGATTGAAGACCGGAAAGTCAAAAATATCAAGCACAAGAGATTAGTTCTGGTCAAAGTAAAGTGGGACTCCAAAAGAGGACCTGAGTACACATGGGAGCTTGAATCTAAAATGCAAAGGAAATATCCGCACTTGTTCCAGTAGATCTCGAGGACGAGCTCTAAAACAAGGTGGAGAGGATGTAACAATCCTTAATAAACCGACATTCTGGAATAGTTCCGACACCCTAGTATATTTTAAAATGTCTCAATATGTCTTTAAATACATCCCGTATGTGAAAACCGAGCCCGAAATACAGTATAGTATTAAAAATAAAATTTAAAACTTGATTATTAAGTTAAGGCGGGCCGCGTAGGACCCACCCCAACCTTACGCGGGTGGTATCAGGGTTGAAACCTGATATCGTTGATTTTCTTAAGTTCAAGAGGGCCGCGTAAGACCCCCGTTAAGTTAACGCGGGCCGCGTGAGATCTAAAATGTGGCGCAGCCCGGTGATGACACGTGTCTTCATCGTGTCAAGTCTAGTTGGTGATCCGGACGAGCTACGCGTTGACCCAGGTTTGACGCGGGCCGCGTAGGCCATTGCCTACTCTTACGCGGGCCGCGTGAGAACCAGTTTCAGCAACTATATAAAGGAGCCATAGGGTTCAACCAGAATTCGTTCAAAATCTTTTCTGTATCTCGATTTATGAAGTATTAGGCATAATATTTGAGTATAATACCCCCAATTAGCGAGGTTATGCCCCATTGTAAGTATTATAACCCCAGTTTCGTACTAGATATGCTGCTCGATTGATTTAGGGTTCCGTAACAACTGTCGTGGTTCTGCCCGACGTAGTTGTTGGAATATCGTCTCGGGGAGGGTATCATTAATATTTTCAAAGGGTTATTATACTAACCTATGTACATTTGTGAAAATTATAGATTAATCCCAGGAAACCCTTACGCGAAGTCTAAGATAGCAATGTGAGTTTATCCTGTTTTTGTTAAACTTTTTGTAATATTTTACAAAACCTTAATGCTTTACAATGTGATTAAGCGGTGATTGATTCTTTGTAGTTCTTCAATTACTGCCGGTATGTTGGGGTTTTGTATACAAAATTTACTACACTGTTTCGGGAGGACAACACGTTACCATTGGACAACGAGTTAGCCAATGTGTAATATGACCCACCAATCAGGATTGACAGTACTGAATGAGTAATTGTGTAGAAATAAACAATGTGATCACTCTCAATATTGTTTTAATTGATAAAATATTTCTTGATTAAACTGGGATTCACTCACCAGTATTTCCCACTGACAAATGTTTTTAAAACGCGTTTCAGGTAACACAATGTGACAACCAATTAGTAAAAAGCCAGCTGGAGAGCACTGAAGGCTTGGGAAAAATGTGGCTATAAAAGTTACCTAAAAAACGATGTTTTAAATTCAATAAAATAGGGTTTATCCCTATAAACGTATTGTAATAAGAAACTTGGGTTTTACCCATGTGATTATTAATATCAAATATGGTGGTTTTTCTCTGATAAACATTTCCTAACTACGGTCCTGATGTAATTTCCGCTGCCAAATTAACAAGCTGATACCACCGAAACTCTGAGTTCGCATCCGCCCGTTCCCGGGACAGATAAGGGATCGGGGGTTGCGACATAGGTGTCATAAGAGGATCTTGCAAATACATAGATACCTGAAGTCTGTTATTTTGGTTCTTTGTAATTATTTATGATCCGCCTGTGGATCTTATTACATTCTAGTCTGTATATTCTTTCACTCGGACACTCAGACATTATGGTTTGTAATAGTTTATTCACCAATCCTTCCGCTGTGCTATTATATTGTGTGTATTGACAATGATGATATCAACTATGTCACGATACTCCCCGCCGGGCCCACCGATAATATGTGGAAATATCGGGGTGTGACAGGTTGGTATCAGAGCCAACATTGAGTGAATTAAACACTAACCTTTTGTGTTTAATCTCAATGACACAATAAGCACATTCCTAAGACTTCCGAGTCTAGGCTAATGACTTAGGATTTATTCTTAACTTTCCTTTTATTGTTTATATGACTTGTTTTGACAGGATAACTAATTGGAAAATGCCGCCACGTGTGAGAGGCAAAGGAAAGGGACCAATGCGAGGAAGGCCATCGGGCCACGCAGGACCATCCCATCGACGTACCCCGTCGGCGACTTTCTCTAGTTCCGACTCTCAGGACCATTGGAGTCATAACTTCGAGCCGGCGAGACATTCTGTTTCGCTGGGATCTTTACCTTCCGACCCTCCATACTTTGGACAACCCATTCTCGATGAGCCCCAACATTCCCAGCATTCTCTAGAATCACACCATTCGAACCAATCTCACCACTCCCTTCACTCCGATTCCATTTATTCCCCAGGTCAATTCAATCCCAATGAATATGTCAACAATCTTTTTGGTTTCAACCGTTTAGGACCTAAAGATCACTTCTCCTAGGAGATTGAAATGGATGACGACCCTGACCCTAAAATGCAAACTGGAACACCGAGCCACCCTATCAGTATCTCGAGCGGTTCTTCGTATCAAGGATCGCCGTACCAAGGGCCCGATCCATTTAAGGAATGGTGGTCAAGGTATGAATGGGAATTCACCCCCTCTTATCATAACTCTCTTGCTCAACCTCCTTTGAATGATCCACAACTTCAAGCAGTTACCCCACCACCTTTACCAGTTGAGGAACCACCTCAACTGCCTCCCGAGCCGCCAAGGCGAAGGAGAAATGCTCGAATTTCTGTGCGTGGGGGACCACGACTCGCATCCCCTCATGGTTCAAGTTCTTACCCTCCTATTCCCGAGGACCCCCAAATGGGTGGACCCTCGCACGCGGTGCCAGAAGTCAATCCTCCACCAGTTTCTCATGCACCACCGCCACCGCCAGTGGGTTTTGACAACCCGATACCAACATACCCAGGTTCTTCTGGGTATAACCCATCTGGGTATCCAACCACTGCAGAATATGGGGCCCATGACCCATACCTTACTGCAGCATAATACAATGCACTTTATCCTTCTTCTTACCCACCAGTTTACCCAACTGGATATCCGGTACATGGGTATCAATACCCACCATATCATCAACCTCCTCCTCCCCAACAGGAGCAAACTCAGGAGATTCTGCAGAGGTTAGACCGGGTTGAACGTGAGGCCGATGAAACTAAGAAGAAGCATAATGGCTTTCTCAAGGGCCTTGCGAACCTCATCAAAGGCAAGAAGAAGTAGGAAGTTGTTATTTTATTTTGTATTATCTTTTAATCAAGTCCCTGCGAGGACATTATTTTATTTTCAGTACCAAGTCCCTGCGTGGACTTACTTTCTATTTATGTAGCCCCAGCGTGGGCAGTGTGTTGTTTCAAGTCCCGTTTAGGGCATCGTTGTATTAGTTTCGTGATTAATGAAGTTATTTTTGATTTTCAAGTATGTATTTTATTACATCATCATGCTATATCATTTCAAATTTAATTAATCTGCCAAAGAAATTCTTAGAGGTATAACCTAGCCAAAAATATTAATGGCTATGATGGTACAACCTTTTTAAGAAAATAACTCCCTGTTAACATCTGAAAACATGTTAACATTTCTGGTTGTGCGGTACGAAAAACCACACAAGCTTCCAAATGTACTTAGACTTTCCCAAGTCACTATCATAGCCTATATAATCTATATGAATCATGGCTAATAAACATCAATATGATGTATACACCTAAAACATCCATTTGAGATGTACGCTTACAAGCAAAGGTGTAATAATGACAATGACAGTTCTACTTTATAAACTTCTTGTCAATAAGGCGACGAACTATGTTCGACCCTTAAAAGATCGCTGATCCAGGAGATCATTGATTATAGTTTAATCATCCCTGTGTCATGGCCTCTTGTGTTGTCTAAATGTCCTTCGAGACGAGCCTTATGCTAAATTAAAATGTCTTTCATGACATTGACAGTTGTGATTTATATTTCCCTGTCTAATAAAATATAAAGAATTATATCTCATTGAGTATTATTATTTTCTTAAATTGGTTTATATGGTTTAATAATACCATGACCATCTAATCATCAATGTGATGATTTATTGCATAAATTAAATATAACATTATTGTTTAATATAGTACCCAAATCATGGCTGGATCTGATGAAGTAAACAGTCATCCATGGGAAGAAAACAATAATAAGACCAGAATAAATCTTACAAATGCTGAACTGCAAGCTATGATTGACACCGCGGTTGCTCAAGCAGTAGATAAGATATTCAAGGATCCGAGTAATGTTCGGTCCAAAACTCACTCAAAACCCTCATCACAGTCACATGCATCAAGAAGGGATGAATCTCTGCATTCATCTAATCAAAGATCCGAGTCTCAAAAAGTAGTGCCAAACCAGGCTCCTAAGTACAAAAAGAGTTGTACTTATAAGTACTTTGTCTCCTGTAAACCGAGGGATTTTACAGGAGAAAAGGGAGCAATTGACTGCATGAAATGGTTAGACGAAATGGAGACTGTGATTGACATCAGTGGATGTGCTAAGGAAGACATAGTCATGTTTGTGTCTCAATCTTTTAAGGGCGATGCCCTCACTTGGTGGAAAGCGTTAGTACAGTTCACTGGAAAGGTTCATCTGTATAACCTTTCGTGGAACAAGTTTGTAGATCTTGTAAAAGACACATACTGTCCTCAGCATGAAGTTGAGAGGATTGAAACTGACTTCCTCACCTTGGTAATGAAGGATTTAGTGTCACACCCCCAAAATACCACAAGCGGAAACCCCCGCGAGGTGTGTGACATACCAGGATCTAGCCACCAATCATATTGAACTCATAGGTATAATTGAATAAAATTTTCATTTATTAACATTAAGTATTACAACATTACAAATAAATTACCGTGTACAGCGGAATCATATTTCATTCGTTAAGTGTTTATAAACCACAAGTAAAATCCATTAGTCTTGTGTTGCGATTCCATGTATCTCGACCCATGACCACTCCAGCTTCCCAGATAGCAAGTTCCAACAATATGCACCTAGAGGCCTGCAAGGCATGTAACAACGAATCAACAACAAAGTTGAGCGAGTTCACAGTTGGGTGTTCGTTTTAAGTTGTTTTCGAAAACATTGTTTGTCTTTAGCTGGCTTACTAGCCGTGGGGGTTACCCCATAGTTGAAAATATGATTAACCAGTTCCTTCTTCCCAAACCATAACCAGTGGGGGTTTCCCCATGTGAACCACTAGACCCGTTTACCATATCGACCACTGACTAAAGTAAGTTGGTGCCCCGACGTCAATGTCTATCATCATTGACTAGTGCCCAGATCCATTAGTTCACGCCCGTCCTCTGCGGCACGGTGTGAGGTTGTCAAACCTAAATAGCGCTATCTAACTAATGACCCGCTCGCCATTGGCCCGGCGATTAAGTCGATATAAAAAGGAGGGACTTCATGATAGAGAGTTTTGGTCTAGTATCCGCAGTAAAGAGGGTGTGTACGTAATCCCCAAACCAGGAGATTACGCAGGTTCCAATTATATTCTTATCACGTGTTGTCACCCTTCAATAAAGAGGGTGTGTACGTGTTCCAAACCAGGAGATCACGCAGTTTCAGTTTAAATCCTTTACCCATTCCCAACCCTTGGGAATCCCATGCCTTGTGAAAAGTGTGAACTCACCTCGGTTTGCTCGGTATGCTTAATTACTTGACTAACAGTCGCACAAACACGTCCTAAAAGGATTACCGATAACAGTCAGTCTTACATACATACATAACCTATTAATACCCCCTTCAACCCCCTATTAAACACGTATGGCCCAAAGATAAAACATGTAAGTATCACAATTTCTAGCACATATAAACGTTCATTGACCAGTCAAAATATGTTATACGCGGCCACTGACTCGGCGGTCCTATTCTCAAAACAGTAGCCCAGCTTTTTAATAGACCAAATTAAATGTGTGTTAAACACTTTGTGTTCGGCCCACCATGTATCGGCCCAACCAGTCTTTGTAAAATATGCAGCCCACTTTGTGTCATTCTTATTCAGCAACCATAACTATACACAATAGTGTTTTTAACCTAACTTAACATCTTATGAGTTTTATGGAAAATTCTATATATCCTACATGTGACATCAACATCAAATGCAAGCTTCCATAGCTACGAATATATATGTATATACATACATGCCCACCAAACTTTCTCATACTAATTCAAGTTCCCAACTTATACAGTCAAGTGCAATAGCATGGCCAAATATCATCACCTTCGCGATGTCAGGTTACCATCACCCCTATTCATGCAAGGTAAAACATGATACATATATAACACTTTTAACATACAAGTTTCTTCTGATCTTTACATTGATTCCTCAATTATCTATATATTCACTTACGATCCGTGTAACACGTTTAACAACTAACATCCTAGCAAATCAAATCAATCAGCACGCCGAATCGCACACGAGTTCATGTTTTTGAACCGAAGTTGAACCGGAACTCGTTCTTATACATACTCTTTAAATTTTCTCTCGGATACACGCATACATATACATAACTACGTAAACAATTATTACTAAGATTCGCGTACAGATCATCGAACAAGTATACATATATTTCATATATTATGAGTAAACATATACTTTCATATATTATGAATCTTAGCATGAACACACTGTACATATATTTCATATATTCTCACATACACTTCAACAAGCATGTACAAGTCATTATCTAGTTTCATATTATTTATGTCATCGTACGAACACAATCAACAGTTGCATATAGATTCATGTATGCACTAAAACATAGGCTCAAGCGAGGATACAATCGGACCGAAACCGCGACGAGTCTACTACCAAGAACTACGGACGAGAGAGAGGGAGATCGTACCGGTGTTCGCCGGAGATTGAACTCGCCGGAGAAGGAGATGGTGATGGCTGGTTCGTTGCGGGATTCCGAGTGAAGGAGGAGGAGTCGCGACGGTGAGCGGGGGTGGGTCTTCTTGCTTCCGTAGGGTTTGTGTTTTTGTGTAGGGGTGAGATTGATATGCGAATATATACAACCCACGTAAATTAATGGTTGAATCCTAAAGGAGGCGGTGGAAGTTGTGGGTGTGGGCCGAAACATGAGGTGAGGTGGGTTAAAAGTTTGGGTTGCATGTAATGTTGAGGTGTGGGCTTCCCATAGACGAGGGAAGGGTGGGTTGTGATTGGGTTCCATATTTTTCACTTAGGTAATAGTGTTATTATTATTATTAAGTTATCAACTATATAATATAAATGTACTACTCAAGTTATAGTTCAGTTTGGCCCGACACGACAACGATTTGGCTTCAAGTATCTATTTATATGAAAATACATTAGGCAAGTGTAATTAATTCGTCACACACGTTCATGCAATTATAGGACAGTATAACGGTGCTAACCTCAAAAGTACGGGTTATCACATTTAGACTGTAGATCCTATGTGACCAGCTTCAATTCAATGTCAAGGCTTGTACCATATTTAGTCACTCCTGAACCCAAACGCATTGCGCGTTTCATCGGCGGTTTAGCTCCTGAAGTGAAAGGAAATGTCAAGGCTTCTAAGCCTACCACGTATAGATCTGCTGTGGATCTGTCTTTGTCCCTCACTCGTGATATTGTGAGGAGTAGGGCAAGGAAAGCTACCGATGATGGGAAGAGGAAAAGGTAGGAAGACAAGTCCCCTCAGTCAAACAAGAAGAACAAATGGAACTCTGGTTCTAAGAAAGGGCAATCAAATGACAAGCCCATGTGTAAGACTTGCAACAAAAGGCACTTTGGAAAGTGCAACCAAGACGCACAAGCTAAACCATGTGGGATTTGTAAAAAGAAGGGACACAAGTCTGTGGAATGGCAGAACATTAGGGATGCAACTTGTTATGGTTGCAACGAGAAGGGGCACATCAAGACAAATTGCCCCAAGAATACCAAGAAGCCTGAGGAGGCAAAGAAAAACAACGCAAGAGTTTTCCAGATGAATGAAAGGGAAGCGGTGAACGACGAGAATGTCATAACAGGTACCTTCCTCATTAATAACAATTATGCTAGAGTCTTATTTGATTCAGGTGCTGATAAGTCTTTTGTAGACCATAAGTTTTGTAAGTTACTGAATCTGCCTATTAAGACTCTAGACATAAAATATGAGGTAGAGCTTGCTGATGGTACCTTAGAAACAACCTCAACTCTTCTTGATGGATGTTTCATATCCATTAAGAATCATTCTATTCCGCTATCCCTCTTGCCAATGAAATTGGCTGGGTTTGATATTGTTTTGGGCATGGATTGGTCGTCGCATAACCAAGCCCAAATCTCCTGTGATAAAAAGCTAGTTATCATCAAAACCCCTTCCGGTGAGTCCGTCACTATTCAAGGAGATACACAATATGGACTACCCAACAATGTGTCCATTCTCAAAGTATCGCAATGTCTGAAGAGTGGATGTGTCATATATATGGCACAAGTGTCAGTGAACGACCCAAAACCTAAGATTGAAGATATTCCTATTATCTCTGAGTATCCTGATGTCTTTCCTGATGATCTACCTGGATTACCTCCTGAGAGGCAAGTTGAATTCAGGATAGATATTCTCCCAGGATCCGCACCAATTGCATGAGCTCCTTATCGTCTAGCGCCTACCGAAATGAAGGAGACCAGGACCCAATTGGATGACCTACTAGAGAAAGGTTTCATACAACCTAGTTCTTCGCCTTGGAGAGCTCCAATATTGTTTGTGAAAAAGAAAGATAGGTCAATGCGCTTATGCATTGATTACCGTGAGCTAAACAAGATAACAATCAAGAATCGATATCCCTTACCCATGATCGACGACTTATTTAATCAGCTTCGGGGAGCGAGCTTCTTTTCAAAGATTGATTTGAGGTCCGGATATCATCAACTAAAGGTCCGAACTGAAGATGTGCCTAAGACGGCGTTCAGAACAAGGTATGGACATTACGAATTTTTAGTAATGCCTTTTGGGCTCACTAATGCGCCAGCAGCTTTCATGGACCTCATGAGTAGAGTCTGCAAACCATACTTAGATAAGTTTGTCATTGTCTTTATAGACGACATACTTATATACTCTCGTAATCAAGTTGATCATAAGAGGCACCTTCGATGTATCTTAGGATTGCTTCGACAAGAGAAGCTTTATGCCAAATTCTCCAAATGCGAGTTCTGGCTTCGTGAAGTCCAATTTCTTGAACATGTTGTTAGTGAGCGTGGTATCCAAGTTGATCCCGCCAAGATAGAAGCCATCATGAACTGGGAAGCACCGAAGACGCCTACGGAAATTTGCAGCTTTTTGGGTCTAGCTGGATATTATAGAAGATTCATTGAGAACTTCTCAAGAATAGCTGCACCATTGACTTCTTTGACCCGTAATATGTAAAATTTGTCTGGGGTCCAAAACAACAAGAATCCTTTGAGATTCTTAAGCAAAAATTGAGCAATGCTCCAGTGTTGACATTACCCAAAGGAATCGAAGAGTTTGTCGTTTATTGCGATGCATCACACACCGGTATGGGTTGTGTACTTATGCAAAAAGGCAAGGTGATTGCCTATGCATCACGACAACTAAAGGTGCATGAAAAGAATTACACCACCCATGACTTAGAGTTGGGTGCCGTTGTATTCGCACTAAAGTTATGGAGACACTATTTGTACGGAACAAAATGTGTAATTTATTCGGATCACAAAAGTCTCCAACACTTGTTTAATAAAAAAGAGCTCAATATGAGACAGCGCCGCTGGATGGAAACTCTAAATGATTATGATTGCGAAATTCGCTACCATCCCGGCAAGGCGAATGTAGTCGCCGATGCTCTAAGCCGAAAAGAGAGAGTTAAACCTATCAAGATTAACGCTAAGAGCATTGAACTGAAGAATAGCCTGAATGAAAGGCTATTAGCTGCACAGAAAGATGTTGTTTTGGAAATTAACCTTCCAGATGAAAAGTTAGGTGTAATTGCTGAACAGTTAACACCTGGCAAGGATGGAATTCTCAGACTGAATGGAAGAATCTGGGTTCCCATTCATGGAGGACTTCGAGATATAATCCTCCAGGAAGCTCACAACTCCAAATATTCAGTTCACCCTGGAGGTGACAAGATGTATCAGGATTTGAAAGCTAATTATTGGTGGATAGGGTTGAAGAAATCTATTGCCACCTATGTAGCTAAGTGCTTGACCTGTGCTCAGATTCAAGCAGTGCATCAAAAACCATCGGGTCTACTTCAACAGCCAGAACTTCCCACATGGAAGTGGGAGATGGTAACTATGGACTTTATAACCAAGTTACCTAAAAAAAGGCACGAAAATGATACCATATGGGTTATAGTTGATAGACTGACTAAGTCAATACATTTCTTACCCATCAAGGAGACCCATAGCTCCGACAAGTTAGCCCAGTTGTACGTGGATAAGATTGTGTCTCTTCACAGAGTGCTGGTGTCTATTATCTCTGATAGAGATACTAGATACACCTCACACTTTTGGAAAAGTTTCCAACAATCCTTGGGCACTCGGTTGAATTTTAGTACTACTTATCATCCTCAGACTGATGGACAGAGTGAGCGTACAATTCAAACTTTGGAAGACATGCTTCGAGCATGTGTTATTGATTTAGGAGGTAGTTGGGATGACCACCTACCCTTAATCGAGTTCTCCTATAACAATAGATATCATACTAGCATTCAGGCTGCGCCTTTTGAAGCATTTTATGGAAGAAAGTTGTTGGTGCATGTTTGTGACAATAACTTGGATTTGGTCTTTGGATATCTTGTAATTAGTTAAACGATAAACATTTAGCGGGTTTAGCTTTGTAATAGTTAGTTATAATGTTTGGGCTAACCAAACCCATGCTTATGGGGATATGGGACGAATTGGGTCTAGCCCAGATCGCAGCCCATGTTGGAAACCTTGGCCCAAGTTGCAAACCTTGTGTTATATAAACAAGGTTATGCTTTAGGGTTTAGGTTAATCAGCCAAAAACATAATTTTAGAAAGGATTTTCGTGAGAGCATACAGCTTGGACGGATTTGGTTGTTAGGGTTTAGATTGATTGTAATTCTTTGTGATTGATAATCAATAGAAACCCGGTTTGATTGTGAATTTCTGATTTCTGTTCCTACACGTTTTCTGCTATATTCTGATCAAGAGGATTCCACACTCTTGATTAGATTGACAATTCTGTGAAAGATCCATACGAATAGGGGACCTACAAAATTTTCAAAATTTTTGGTATCAGGGAGTTTTTCGAATTTTTTACAATTAGGGTTTCGAAATTTTGTGTTGGTCTGATAAAATTTTCAAAATTTTTTGGCTGTTTTGATCTTCTGGTTTGTTTGTTTGGTGTCTTGCATGATTTCTGGAAAGATTCAGTTGATTCTGGAAAAGTTTTCGGCTGATAGACTTGAAGATTCGAAGACTGTTCTTCGTGTTTTTCGATCAGTTCTTGATAATTTTCGAAATTATTGTGCTGATTAGGTTTTCTGATTTTGCAGATTTGTGTTGGAGAGAATCTGGAGAATCTCAAAAGTTTCGAAAAGATTGAATTTCCAAGTTTACAGGCGATTTTAATTAATTTCGCAGTCTGGACCTGCGAACTTAATTGATCAGCGAAATTACCGGCGAAGTTAAATCCAAAGGCGACTTTGGTAACCGTATAATTTTCCTCAGCGAAATTATTACGGTTTTTGGCGACTTTACTGGTCGTCGTAATAGCGAAAACAGACAGCGAATTTGTCCAGCGAACTTGACCAGCGAATTTGACCTGCGAACTTGTGAACTTGACCAGCGTAGTTAACTTAACTGATTAGCGAAATTAAAGTTGACTGGCTAGTGAAATTAACAGAAAATTTAAAAGGGTGGAACATTTTCTAGCAAGCGTAAGAAAAAATTCAGGTTTTCGTAAATAGAAAGTGATCCGTAGCTCGTTTGACAAAACCGTCTGCACCGTCGAATTCCTTGGATTTTTAGAAAAAAAATGTCGAATTCGCTGGTTTTCACTATTACATATATATCATTGGATTCGTCTTTTCGAGACGATTCTAACGGTGTAATTTGGTAACCACTGTTTTCGGAAACATTTTGTACGGTTTTATCAGTCTGCAATGTTAAAATGTCAAACATATCTACTTTGAATGAGCTGTTGAAGATGGAGCATGAGGTTGGCACTACCAACAAACCACCTAAGATGATGAAGGTGGAACATTATTTGACTTGGAAGGATCGTTTTCAATCCTTCATTGAATATCAGGATACTCGCATGTGGATATGTATCGAAGATGGGTACACAAACCCAACACACGACTTTGAGGGCAGACCACGTAGAACTGCCTATGTAAACATGGAAGATGCTGATAAAAAGATGTATGAGGCTGAAAAGAGAGCCTTGGCTGCAATAAAGATGTCCTTACCTGATAGCATCAAACATACCTTCAAGAAGTACACCAATTCAAAGGATATGCGGGATGCATTAGAAAAACGATATGCTGGAAATGAAGATGTTAAGAAAAACATAGTTGATCTACTGAAGAAGCAGTTTGCTGTTTTCAAGTACATGAAACATGAGTCACTTGAGGACATCATCACTCGATACTACCATCTGATGTCGGAAATGGATAATTATGAGATAGAGTGCTATATTGACGTTGAAAAGAATGACAAGCTGCTCGATGCCTTACCTACTAAATGGGATATCTACACTCTCATGATCAAAGGAGAAGCAGATTATGAGACTAAAGAGCTTGAAGAAGTGGTAGGAAAGCTGAGAGCTTATGAGCTCAGTATGAAGAAGAAAGACACTGGATATGATCAGGTTCAAGATCCAGCGATTTACAATGGGCTTACATCTTCTTCATCTCACAACGCTTCTAGCGACTTTGCTACTGCGTTTCTTTCGTGTGAGAACGAGCAGGTCACAGTGAATGAAGATGGTGATGTGTGTTTTGTAGCTGCTTCAGGAGGATCAACAGGAGCTAAGAGAACATCAGCTTCTAAGTAGGGTGGTGGTGTTAAGTCGATGCCTATGAGTGTTAAGTCTGCAGAAGAGCATCTTGCTCTACTTGCTTCATTTGTTGCTTCATATGAGAACTACATTCAGGGGAATATATCTGATCCTGCTACTTTAGATGAAGATTACGATCAGATTGACCCTGATGATCTTGAAGATATGGATTTACAATGGCAAATGGCCATGATTACTAGACGAGTGAAGAGATTTATGAACCGAACAGGAAGGAAGTTTATAGGAAAGACTGTTGGTTTCGATAAGACCAAAGTGAGATGCTTCAATTGTCAAAGTTATGAGCATTTCGCTAGGGAATGTCAAAAACAAAAGCAGGAGACTTCGAGTCAGAGTTTAAACAATAGGAATGCATCAAATAACTCTAACTCGAGAGCGCTGATCTCTACAACTAGAGAAGGTTCATATGACTGGAGTGTTCACTTGGAAAATGACGACAATGTCACTCAGGCATTCATGGCAGAGATAACGCCAGTTGATGTTGGTGAAGCTACAGTAGATGATGCTAAAGTTGAGAAGAAAAGTGAAGCTGAGGTAGATAAGGCTGATCAGACAACAGATGCTGAAGAAGAAAAGCAAAAGTCTGACCATGAAAAGGAAGCTGAAGAAGAAAAGGAAGCTAAATACAAAAGAATGGAAGCTCAACTTGCAGCTCTAATGGCAAATCTTGACAAACAAACAGGAGAGGTACAGTCTAATTCTGTGTGTTTAAAATGTCGTGAACTACAGGGTGAGGTTGACACCTTGTCAACACAAAACCAAAGTCTGGTAAGCGAGATGTCTAACATAAAAGAAGCAAACTTTTTTTGCTAAAAGAAATGAATCCTCATACTTGAAGAAGATAAAAGGTTATGAAAGTAAAATTGACTCTTTAACCTGCAAACTAAACGAAAAACTTCAAGTCATAGACTTAGCTCATGAAATGATGGCTGAGAAAACAAAAGAGATTTCTGAAAAATGCAAAGAGTTGTCAGATGCACAACTCAAAATTGTTGAACTTGAAAAGAAATTAGGTCAATTCAGGGACTCTACTTTTGTTATGAAACATATGATGGGTGGCTTGAAGAAAAGTAATGATAAAACCAGTGTGGGATTTCATGGTTTCAATGAAGTTCCACCTCCTGTTAGTCATGACTATTCTTTCTTGCCTGATGAAGATGAGCTCATGGACTTTGGGTCAACATCACCAAGTAGTTCCACGTCAAGTCAAGGAAATGTGTTTGAGAGTGCTGATGCTAAGAAGGATAATAACAGCAAACCTATTTTGAAAAAGAAAACATCACATCCTTAGAATAAAAATCCAACTTTTGTTAAAAGTGTTAATTTTGTTCAAGGAAGTGACATGAAAGATGAAACAGCTGTTATTGAAAACGAATCTAATGTAGAGTTTGCTAAAAATAAGAACAAAGAAAATTTTGAAACTAAGCAAACTGAACCAAATCCTTCTAAGGCATCATCATCAAAACCCGAATCTAGTTCAAAGGCTTCAGAGAAGAAGTCTTCGAAAAAGAGATCGTGCTTCAAATGTCACACCAAGGGACATGTAGCAAGCTGCTGTCTTAACAAAAAGAATGAAGCACAAATTAGTGAGAAACAGAAGGGGAAATCACCTGAGAAGAAAGGTGATAATGGGGAGAAAGTTGCAAATTCTCCAAAGAAATTTGTTGCTAAGCAACCAGAGAATGTTGCTGTTGGTGAAGATAAGGCTGAAAAAGGAACTCCACAAGTTCCTCGTTTTCAAAGAAATCAACCAAGATTTCAGTCTAAATCTCCACCAGGCAGATATGAGAGACCTAGAAGCAGTTCTCCAAGAATGAACAATTATAATTCTAATAATTTCAGAAGTCAAGGTCAATATCAAAATCGATACCAAAATAATGGTGGTCGAACTTTTTATAAAAATGGCTTTAGAAATTATAACAATCATGCTTCTTGGAATCAAAATTCAACGTACCAAAATCAAAATTTTCAAAGGTCAAATAGTCCAAACACATTTAGGAACCCTCAGGACCATAGACCTAGTGGAAATCAAAATCAAATTCCATCAACAGGTCTGAGATCCAAGACTCCAGTTAGGAGTAATGGATATTGGATGGATGTTCAAGTGGTTGGTGAATTTGGACGACCCAAGACCATTAAGGCTTGGGTCCCCCAATCTAACTAATTTTTGGTTGGTGTGTGCAGGAGCTGCTAAGGAGGATTATCAACTTATGGTATGTTGATAGTGGCTGCTCCAGGCACATGATGGGGGATGCGAGATTGTTGACTGAATTTGAAGATTATGATGGTGGAAAGGTGAACTTTGCAGGTGCTAAAGGTGGTAAAATTACAGGACGAGGAAAAGTGACACATGGGAAGATCACACTGGACAAAGTGAACTATGTTGAGCAGCTTAAACACAATATGATGAGCGTGTCACACTGGACAAGGGTCACTCGGTCCATTTTACCAAGAATGAAGCATTAGTATTGAAACCAGGTTTGGTGATTCCGGACGATTGGATAGTGATGCGAGCGCCAAGGAGAAATGATACTTATGTCATGGACATGGGTGCTAAGGATCCAACTGCTGTGGTGGCGTGTTTACTATCAAAAGCATCTGAAGCTGAATCAATGTTGTGGCACAGACGCATGGCCTATATTCACTATCGAAAAATGAATTACCTTGTTAAAAATGAGCTAGTGAAAGGGGTTCCAATGCAGAGGTTTCAAGTGGAAGATAAATGTCTTCCATGTCAAAAGGGAAAACAACACAAGAAACCTCATAAGTCTAAAACAGTAAATTCCATAGATGCCCTTTATGAATTACTTCACATGGATTTATTCAGTCCAGTGAACGTGAGGAGTATAAGTGGAAAGTACTATTGTTTAGTTGTTACAGACGATTACTCACGTTATTCATGGGTTTTTTTTAGGTACAAAAGATGAGACGGCGGAGATGCTAATAGATCTTTTTACGAAATTGGAAAACGTCCATGATGCAAGGATCAAGAGGATAAGGAGTGACAATGGCACGGAGTTTAAGAATCGAATTCTGGATCTCTATTGTCTTCGAAAGGGAATTGAACATCAATATTCTGCTCCTTATACACCTCAACAAAATGGAGTTGTTGAGAGGAAAAACAGGACGTTGATTGAAGCCGCTAGGACGATGCTTTCAGATTCAAAGCTACCAGTTCTTTTCTAGGGAGAAGCTGTGAATATAGCTTGCTACGTCCTAAACAAAGTTTTGACTGTTAAACGTTTCAATAAAACTTGTCATGAATTGATGTTTAACAAGAAACCAAACTTGGAAGGCTTTAAACCATTTGGATTACCCTGCACCATTGTGCGAAATAAAGATAAACAAAATTCGGTGAGGTGGCTGACGATGGCTACTTTCTAGGTTACGTGCCTGGCACACCGAATAAAAGGGTTTATAATCTAAAAACTGGTAAAGTTGAGGTTGTTTACAATGTTGACATTACTACATACAAACCTCAACAATCAACGAGTGGTCCAGCTATATTATATGATTATGATAGTGTTTTTAAATCATTTAATATTCCTGAGTTTCCAAATGCAGATGATTCTCAGTTGATTCAAACAGTGATTGGTGGAGACGATGAAGCCGAGTTCGTGCCTAGATCAAATGTTGATATGACAGATGGTCCAGAAACTTCCCAAGGTGTTGCTGATCCTGATTCAAGCGATAGTGACTCTGAACCCATTCAGGGGGAGGATTTCATTAATCCGTTTGCAAATCAGAACATTCAGGGGGAGGTTGGATCAAACCTGGGTGCTAACTTAGAAGTGGATGCTGTTGCTACTACACGAGCAAATAGGGATCATCCAGTTGACATGATACTTGGGGATCCTACTGCAGGTGTTCAGACGAGAAGAAGTATAGCAGCAAATTCTGGTTTATTTGTGTCGATTGAGAAGACTGGGATAGTGAATGAGTGCTTGTATAGCTGTTTTATTTCCTAAGAGGAGCCGAAGAACATTCATATGGATCTTAAAGACAATTCATGGGTTGAAGCTATGCAAGAGGAATTGGCCTAGTTTGCAAAGTTGAAGGTTTGGGAGTTAGTTGACCTTCCTAAAGGAGAAAGAGAAATTGGCACTAAATGGGTATTTAGGTGCAAGAAGGATAAAAGAGGGATAGTCATGCGCAACAAGGCTCGATTGGTGGTCAAAGGTTTCAATCAGCAAGAGGGGATTGATTACAATGAAGTGTTTGCACCAGTGGCAAGGTTGGAGGCAATTCGTTTGTTTCTGGCTTTCGCAACATTCAAGGGCTTCAAAGTTTACCAACTAGACGTGAAGAGTGCATTTCTTTACGGGAAAGTCTAAGAAGTGGTGTATGTCTCACAACCAGATGGGTTCGTTGATCCAGATTATCCAGATCGGGTGTACAAACTTGATAAGGCTTTGTATGGATTACATCAAGCTCCCAGGGCGTGGTACGAGACACTGTCTACACATCTGATCAAGAATGGTTTTGAAAGAGGTCAGATTGACAGTACACTGTTCATCAAGAGGAAGAAGGAAGATTTTCTGCTGGTACAGGTGTACGTAGATGACATCATCTTTGGGTCATCAGCTGAGAGCATGTGTAAAGAGTTCGAGCAGGTGATGAAGAGCAAGTTCGAAATGAGCGCTATGGGTGAGCTGTCTTACTTTCTGGGATTACAAGTTGAACAGAAGGAAGATGGGATGTTTATTCATCAAACAAAGTATGTGTATGACATTTTGGATCGGTTCAAAATGAATGATTGCTCTACTTTCAACACACCCATATGTGAAAATCACAATCTTGGACCGGATCATGAAAGTACTGAAGACGTTGATCCAACTCAATACAGGGCAATGATTGGTTCTCTAATGTACTTGACTGCTTCAAGACCCGACATCATGTTTGCCGTATGTCTGTGTGCTAGATATCAGGCAAATCCAAAAGAGTCACACATGAAAGCAGTGAAGCGGATTCTTCGTTACTTGAAGGGGATACCTAAACTTGGGTTGTGGTATACAGCTGATAGTGATCTGAACTTTGTCGCTTACACTGACTCAGACTTTGGAGGATGCAAGTCGACAGAAAGTCTACAACAGGTGGTTGTCAGTTCTTAGGAGGCAGGATTGTGTCTTAGCAATGCAAGAAGCAATCTTGTGTCTCTACATCTACGTGTGAAGCTGAATATATTGCTGTGGGTAGCTGCTGCTCTCAGGTTCTCTGGATACAACAGCAGATGCACGATTACGGTTTGGATTTCACTCGTACTCCTATTATGATATACCATAATGCCACAGTTTCTATAACTAATAATCCCGTGAAACACAGTCGCACAAAACATATTGACATATGTCATCATTTTATACGGGATTGTGCTGAAAAGAGACTAATTGAATTACATCGAGTCGACACACTAGATAACCTGGCAGATCTTTATACTAAAGCTTTTGACAGGGCTCGCTTTGAACATTTAGTCGAACTCAACGGGATGAGGAATCCTGAATAACTGGTTTTTCATAAGAATTTTGTAAATAGTTTACTGTTTTTCTTAAAAATCAAAAATAAAAAATAGAAAACCAGAAAAATCCAAAAACATTGAAAAAAATGAAAAATAAAAAAAATATAAAATCAAAAATGAGTTATCACTGTGTGAAAAAGAAGAAATGATAGTACATCAACAAGTTAGACTGTCACACTGAAACTAAATTAAATTGCTTAAGTGTGATAGCAGCTTCATTATATGATGTACCAGTAGGCAAAAATCATGAAATAATCAACTTACCAATGTGATATAAACCTAAATGAACTGAGTATGAGTGGGGAACACATCAATGGTGTATGGTTTAATGACCTTAAATCTTGCGTTGATAGATTGCCAAAATCTGAAGTTTTGGGTCTTTATACTGTCATTTCATCTGGGGATATCAGGGTTGTCCTTCTGCTGCATCCAGATACATGCTGACCTAGACACAACCAGGATATCTTAAAAGAGCTAAAAATGCCAAAATCCTGAAAATGAAGAAGCTCTCATAAAGAGTCATTCAAATGTGCAAAATGCATAAATCGTACCAAAAATGGTATTTGTCATAGCCCTCGTTAGATATTTTGGTCTCTCTGCTGTACGGAAGTACTGACCTGTTCACCAATTATCTAAACGTTGAAAAATAAAACGGATGAATTCAGTATAATCACCTACTACGATGAATCTTTGTGCATACCTTGATCGCGGGGGTATATCCTGAAGTGGGACACACTAGTATTTCAGTATTAAAATTACCTTAACGTATCATACGGTAATGGTACTTGAAATGTTCATGCATTTTGTTTAAGTGGACAAACATACTGGTAATCGTCTTGGAATGCTTTTCACAAAAAATTACATAAAGAATTAACTAATGGTGTGAAACAGTTTGATTGTGCTGATATGATCTTCTTACCGGTGATTCTCACAAAAATAGAGTGTTTATTGCTTTTGTTATTTACTTGCTTTCAGAAAAATATAAAAATCCAAAAATAGTGTCTTTTTCTGTTTAAAAATTCTTAACGTACGGAAAACTGTTATTCTTGGAGGAATTGTTACTGATAGGGGGAGACGCTGTGAATACAGCTTGCTACGTCCTAAACAAAGTTTTGACTGTTAAACGTTTCAATAAAACTTGTCATGAATTGATGTTTAACAAGAAACCAAACTTGGAAGGCTTTGAACCATATGGATTACCCTGCACCATTGTGCGAAATAAAGATAAACAAAATTCGGTGAGGTGGCTGACGATGGCTACTTTCTAGGTTACGTGCCTGGCACACCGAATAAAAGGGTTTTTAATCTAAAAACTGGTAAAGTTGAGGTTGTTTACAATGTTGACATTACTACATACAAACCTCAACAATCAACGAGTGGTCCAGCTATATTATATGATTATGATAGTGTTTTTAAATCATTTAATATTCCTGAGTTTCCAAATGCAGATGATTCTCAGTTGATTCAAACAGTGATTGGTGGAGACGATGAAGGCGAGTTCATGCCTAGATCAAATGTTGATATGACAGATGGTCCAGAAACTTCCCAAGGTGCTGCTGATCCTGATTCAAGCGATAGTGACTCTGAACCCATTCAGGGGGAGGATTTCATTAATCCGTTTGCAAATCAGAACATTCAGGGGGATGTTGGATCAAACCTGGGTGCTAACTTTGAAGTGGATGCTGTTGCTACTACACGATCAAATAGGGATCATCCAGTTGACATGATACTTGGGGATCCTACTGCAGGTGTTCAGACAAGAAGAAGTATAGCAGCAAATTCTGGTTTATTTGTGTCGATTGAGAAGACTGGGATAGTGAATGAGTGCTTGTATAGCTGTTTTATTTCCCAAGAGGAGCCGAAGAACATTCATATGGCTCTTAAAGACAATTCATGGGTTGAAGCTATGCAAGAGGAATTGGCCTAGTTTGCAAAGTTGAAGGTTTGGGAATTAGTTGACCTTCCTAAAGGAGAAAGAGAAATTGGCACTAAATGGGTACTTAGGTGCAAGAAGGATGAAAGAGGGATAGTCACGCGCAACAAGGCTTGATTGGTGGTCAAAGGTTTCAATCAGCAAGAGGGGATTGATTACAATGAAGTGTTTGCACCAGTGGCAAGGTTGGAGGCAATTCGTTTGTTTCTGGCTTTCGCAACATTCAAGGGCTTCAAAGTTTACCAACTAGACGTGAAGAGTGCATTTCTTTACGGGAAAGTCTAAGAAGTGGTGTATGTCTCACAACCAGATGGGTTCGTTGATCCAGATTATCCAGATCGGGTGTACAAACTTGATAAGGCTTTGTATGGATTACATCAAGCTCCCAGGGCGTGGTACGAGACACTGTCTACACATCTGATTAAGAATGGTTTTGAAAGAGGTCAGATTGACAGTACACTGTTCATCAAGAGGAAGAAGGAAGATTTTCTGCTGGTACAGGTGTACGTAGATGACATCATCTTTGGGTCATCAGATGAGAGCATGTGTAAAGAGTTCGAGCAGGTGATGAAGAGCAAGTTCGAAATGAGCGCTATGGGTGAGCTGTCTTACTTTCTGTGATTACAAGTTTTACAGAAGGAGGATGGGATGTTTATTCATCAAACAAAGTATGTGTATGACATTTTGGATCGGTTCAAAATGAATGATTGCTCTACTTTCAACACACCCATATGTGAAAATCACAATCTTGGACCAGATCATGAAAGTACTGAAGACGTTGATCCAACTCAATACAGGGCAATGATTGGTTCTCTAATGTACTTGACTGCTTCAAGACCCGACATCATGTTTGCCGTATGTCTGTGTGCCAGATATCAGGCAAATCCAAAAGAGTCACACATGAAAGCAGTGAAGCGGATTCTTCGTTACTTGAAGGGGAAACCTAAACTTGGGTTGTGGTATCCAGCTGATAGTGATCTAAACTTTGTCGCTTACACTGACTCAGACTTTGGAGGATGCAAGTCGAACAGAAAGTCTACAACAGGTGGTTGTCAGTTCTTAGGAGGCAGGATTGTGTCTTGGAAATGCAAGAAGCAATCTTGTGTGTCTACATCTACGTGTGAAGCTGAATATATTGCTGCGGGTAGCTGCTGCTCTCAGGTTCTCTGGATACAACAGCAGATGCGCGATTACGGTTTGGATTTCACTCGTACATCTATTATGATAGACAATAATGCCACTGTTTCTATAACTAATAATCCCGTGAAACACAGTCGCACAAAACATATTGACATACGTCATCATTTTATACGGGATTGTGCTGTAAAGAGACTAATTGAATTACATCGAGTCGACACACTAGATAACCTGGCAGATCTTTATACTAAAGCTTTTGACAGGGCTCGCTTTGAACATTTAGTCGAACTCAACGGGATGAGGAATCCTGAATAACTGGTTTTTCATAAGAATTTTGTAAATAGTTTACTGTTTTTCTTAAAAATAAAAAATAGAAAACCACAAAATCCAAAAACATTGAAAAAAATGAAAAATAAAAAAAAATATAAAATCAAAAATGAGTTATCACTGTGTGAAAAAGAAGAAATGATAGTACATCAGCAAGTTAGACTGTCACATTGAAACTAAATTAAATTGCTTAAGTGTGATAGCAACTTCATTATATGATGTACCAGTAGGCAAAAATCATGAAATAATCAACTTACCAATGTGATATAAACCTAAATGAACTGAATATGAGTGGGGAACACATCAATGGTGTATGGTTTAATGACCTTAAATCTTGCGTTGATAGATTGCCAAAATCTGAAGTTTTGGGTCTTTATACTGTCATTTCATCTGGGGATATCAGGGTTGTCCTTCTGCTGCATCCAGATACATGCTGACCTAGACACAACCAGGATATCTTAAAAGAGCTAAAAATGCCAAAATCCTGAAAATGAAGAAGCTCTCATAGAGAGTCATTCAAATGTGCAAAATGCATAAATCGTACCAAAAATGGTATTTGTCATAGCCCTCGTTAGATATTTTGGTCTCTCTGCTGTACGGAAGTACTGACCTGTTCACCAATTATCTAAATGTTGAAAAATAAAACGGATGAATTCAGTATACTCACCTACTACGATGAATCTTTGTGCATACCTTGATCGTGGGGGTATATCCTGAAGTGGGACACACTAGTATTTTAGTATTAAAATTACCTTAACGTATCATACGGTAATGGTACTTGAAATGTTCATGCATTTTGTTTAAGTGGACAAACATACTGGTAATCGTCTTGGACTGCTTTTCACAAAAAAATTACATAAAGAATTAACTAATGGTGTGAAACAGTTTGATTGTGCTGATATGATCTTCTTACCGGTGATTCTCACAAAAATAGAGTGTTTATTGCTTTTGTTATTTACTTGCTTTCAGAAAAATATAAAAATCCAAAAATAGTGTTTTTTTCTGTTTAAAAATTCTTAACGTACGGAAAACTGTTATTCTTGGAGGAATTGTTACTGATAGGGGGAGACGGTGTTAGAAAGTGAGTACAAAATTTTAAATCATGCGGGTTATAGGGTGTGTGATTAAAAAGTTTTGCGTGTTGGTGATAAATTGAAAATGCTTAATCTGTGATATAATCTCTTGAATAATAATAATTTATTAAACTGTGTTGAAAAATTCTTATGGTTTCTCGAGATGTTTGTTTTATAGTATACAGATTGAAGCAGTATGTTGCTGAGAAGTTACTGTGATGAAAAGATGAGAGTTTGATTGGATGCATGGTAGAACCTCCTTTCTACATTGCAAATAAAAGATGAAGAGTTTGAAGATTACTTTACAAATGCTGAACTGGAGTTTACTCAAACGCTAAAGTTTTTGAAGATTTGGTGATTGGATGCACCAGCTTAGGGGGAGTCTGTTGCTGACAGAAGCTATTGAAGCTGAAGCTATCCAAAGACCAAAGACAATGCAACACTACATGAAGATTGCAAGAAGACTGAAGACAAAGTTATTTTATGAAGCTATTGTCAAGGGGGAGTTTGTTGGTGCATGTTTGTGACAATAGCTTAGATTTGGTCTTTGGATATCTTGTAATTAGTTAAACGATAAACAGTTAGCGGGTTTAGCTTTGTAATAGTTAGTTATAATGTTTGGGCTAACCAAACCCATGCTTATGGGGATACGGGACGAATTGGGTCTAGCCCAGATCGCAGCCCATGTTGGAAACCTTGGCCCAAGTTGCAAACCTTGTGTTATATAAACAAGGTTATGCTTTAGGGTTTAGGTTAATCAGCCAAAAACAGAGTTTTAGAAAGGATTTTCGTGAGAGCATACAGCTTGGACGAATTTGGTTGTTAGGGTTTAGATTGATTGTAATTCTTTGTGATTGATAATCAATAGAAACCCGGTTTGATTGTGAATTGCTGATTTCTGTTCCTACACGTTTTCTGCTATATTCTGATCAAGAGGATTCCACACTCTTGATTAGATTGAAAATTCTTATGGTTTCTCGAGATGTTTGTTTTATAGTATACAGATTGAAGCAGTATGTTGCTGAGAAGTTGATGTGATGAAAAGATGAGAGTTTGATTGGATGCATGGTAGAACCTCCTTTCTACAATGCAAACAAAAGATGAAGAGTTTGAAGATTACTTTACAAATGCTGAACTGGAGTTTACTCAAACGCTAAAGTTTTTGAAGATTTGGTGATTGGATGCATCAGCTTAGGGGGAGTCTGTTGCTGACAGAAGCTGTTGAAGCTGAAGTTATCCAAAGACCAAAGACAGTGAAAGACTACATGAAGATTGCAAGATGACTGAAGACAAAGTTATTTTATGAAGCTATTGTCAAGGGGGAGTTTGTTGGTGCATATTGGTGACAACAGCTTAGATTTGGTCTTTGGATATCTTGTAATTAGTTAAACGATAAACGGTTACCGGGTTTAGCTTTGTATTAGTGAGTTGTAATGTTTGGGCTAACCAAACCCACACATATTGGGTGTATGGGGGCGAATTGGGCTTACTCCAATTCGCAGCCCAAGAGGTTTATCCTAGCCCAAGTTGCAAACCTTGTGTTATATAAACAAGGTAAGGCTTTAGGGTTTAGGTTAATCAGCCAAAACAGTGTTTGAGAGAGAATTCGTGATAGATACTGGTCTTCGACTAATTTGGAGTTGGTTAGGGTTTTGATTGATTGTAATTCGTGAGATTGATAATCAATAGAAACCCGGTTTGATTGTGAATTGCTGATTTCTGTTCCTACACGTTTTCTGCTATATTCTGATCAAGAGGATTCCGTACTCTTGATTAGATTGACAATTCTGTGAAAGATCCATACGAATAGGGGACCTACAAAAGTGCAGAACGCCTGTTTGTTGGGCGGAAGTAGGAGAAGCTCAGTTATCAGGACCTGATATAGTCCTTGAAACGACGGACAAGATTGTCCAGATTCACGACCGCCTGAGAGCTGCCAGGGATAGGTAGAAAAGTTATGATGATAAAAGGCGAAAACCTCTAAAGTTTGAGGTTGGTGATAAAGTCTTACTAAAAGTATCACCTTGGAAAGGTGTGATGCGTTTCGGTAAGAAGGGTAAGTTAAGCCCTAGATATATTGGACCATTCGAGATCATCGAATGTGTCGGCAGTGTAGCTTATAAGCTAAACTTGCCTGAGGAGCTGAGTGGAATTCATAATGTGTTCCACATCTGTAATCTCAAGAAATGTTTGGCCGATGAATCGCTAACTATGTCTCATAAAGATGTACAAATTGATGAAAGCCTGAGATTCGTTGAAAAACCTTTGTCGATTGAGGATCGACAGGTTAAGAAGCTTCAAAGGAAGCATGTACCGATAGTAAAGGTCAAATGGGATGCCCGTAGAGGTCCCGAATATACGTGGGAAGTTGAGTCCACTATGCGATAAAAGTACCCTCACTTATTCCAGTAAATCTCGGGGTCGAGATTTCTTTTAAGGGGGTGAGGATGTAACACCACGTAAAAACGTGTCCATTTATGTAAAGACACATGTCCTGAAAGATTGAGTTTGAAGGATTAAAGTTGATAATCAGTAAAAATATGAAAGCAAAGGGATTAAAAGTATCAATATGTTAATTCTACCTCTGAGTAACCTTTTAATGTTTCCTAAACTTTGTAAAAATATAAATTCACCCTCATGAATATCTGATAAAGAATTCATAAGCATTCGGTTGAATTTGTGAAAATTTGTTCAACTTTCAAGAAATAAAGTTTCATGTGCAAAAATCGACAAATCTTCATTCAATGGCCATTTCTAAAGAATCCAAGGGAACACTAGTGCATGGCAAGGTAATCTGAACAAGGCAGACCTGATCATGTGGACTATTCCTGCTGAAAAATGACTTAGATTCGAGTTTTAAAAGTTGCATGATCAAATATAAAAATTCTCAAAGTTTTTGTCCTCTGGTCATCGGATGCGGACCGTATGGTCCCAGGCTTACGGTCCGCAAGGCTATAACTGGGTGATGCAGTTTATGTTTGGTTACGGACCGCATCCATTCGGGCTTACGGTCCGTAAGGGGTGGATACGGACCGCAAGAGTTTTTGCTTACGGTCCGTAAGCTCGTCCCTGGGCAGAAGCTTTGGACAGATGTATGTTTCAGCTGTATAACCGACTTAAACTCATTCTATACAAAACCATGGATTGTTGGATGGTTTTAATAAACCACTAGGACACCTGGGGTGATCCTAGGGAATCCTATAACAGCTGCAAGTGATCCATGATGTTGGAAAGTAGTATATAAGCAACACTAGTTCATGTTTCATGAACTCACATTTGCAACAACTTTCTAAACAACAATATCTGGAGCTTGCAAGGACTAGGAGAAAAATTACAAGTGTAGAAAAGATAACAAGGACAATTAGTAAGAGTCTTAATCCCTGCTTAGTCATTTTAATTAGCTTTAAAACCGAAAAGTCAAACATATCATAATTAAGGTTTGACTTTCGGTTTAATCACAAATGGTCCAGCCACTGACCAAAACAAAAGTGGTTATGGAACCATATTAGGATAGGTGATTAACCCTTAAAAGGGCACCTCATAATTATCTTGTTTGACTAGTTAATTGTCGGGTCAAACTAGTTTGACAAAAAGTCAAACTGGACAGAAAGTTTAAAAATGAATTAAACTAATAAAACAGAGGTTCTAAATTATATTTTAACATTCTAATGACTTGATAATTAATATTAGAACATGTTTTATCAGTCCTAACCCGACAATTATCAGTCTAAGGTCAGTTTATAACCGAAAGTCGCAAAAGCTTGACTTTTGCTTTGACTTTCAGTTCTGACCCGTTCAAGCTTAATTCTTCCCTGTTTTTAAGCTTCCATTAAGACCACATTATTCAGTAGTATAACCCCCTGGAGTTATATTGCATGATTCTTAGTGGTTTGAATTATATACTCTTGATCGTTAATATGCTTATAAATGCCATAAATGCCCTTTTGACACACAAATGAGATTTTTAGCAATGTGAGTGGAAAAAAACCTTTGCTACTGATATTTAGACTTGTCCTGAAAATTTAACATCAGTTCTTGGTCCCAAATAGAAGTTATGCTCGATATCGTAATTAGAAGCTTTTTAATAATTAAATTGCAATATCTTGCATAATGCATGTTTAAACTTGGATTTTGATCCAAAACTCATTACCTACTATTAAGATATTATTTTTAAGGAATATTAATATTTTTGGTCAGATTATTATCTATTTAAAACATAGAGTTCATGTGTAAATCGGTTAATGACGATAATACCTTTTTAGACATAAAATGAGATTTACAAAGGATTTGAATGCCACACTTTTTCCTACTGATTTCATACATTAAATAAATTATTTTGAGCAGTTAAAACTGATCAAAATCTCATATTTGTATAAACATCTTGATTATCATCAATTAGTGAGTTTTACACTAATTAAGTGCATAGTATGGTTTAAAACCTTATTTAACATCTAAGACTTGTTACCTACTGAATTTTTAAACAAATTTTCATATTATTATAGTAGATATAAGTTATGAACTCAGGTTTCCAAAAATGTCCTTAAAAGCTTATGTGAAATGACCAAAATACCCTTTCGGGGCATAGTTTGGTCATAAATGGTAAATTTCACATATGTATGATATCTTACTGATATAATGAGATAAATTAAATATGTTTACTGATGTCAAAGGACCAGAAGTTCAGTTTATTATAAAATCTCTTTTATAATTATTAAAATGACCAAAATGCCCTTACGGGACTTAAATTGGTTTTAATTAATTTTTGGGCATATATGTTAACATCCTACTGATTTATTAACATATCTTAAGCATAATAACATTTAAGACCTGTATATAATTTATTTGGTTACCCGTTACGCGTTTACGCGTTCGGATCGGTTTAGTTTACGTATTATAGCCGAAACGGGTTAAACCTTATCATTAAATCCTCAAATTCCAGAATGTGATTAGTTTACCCATATTATACAAGTATCCAAGCTTGTCGGGTCTAAACCACATTCTATTCCAATCTCCGCTTAATTTAGCGTTTAGAACCATAAGGTTTCGTTCTAGCTAGCCGGTCTAATTCCTTGACTTAATTAAAGACCCGTTAGTATCCTAATAGGTTATTAAACCTACTATACAGATTAAATAGCATCCAGTAGAAGGTACCATAAAAAAGCTTTAGGATTATACTACTGAGTTACCTTTCACATTAGCTCAGGTAAATACTGTAAACTTGTTTTCCCTAATACGGGCTTGGGATATGGTATTATAATAATACTACTTGGTCGGGTATGAAATCATTTAATCGGTTTGTGATTAATAAATTTACATAACCCGTTTTAATCTGTCTTGTTTGATAACATAAACATTGGGGGTTAATTCGACCGTGTCCTGGAAATCCTCGGTTCATTTCATTTGTAAATGGCCACGACCTATGCACGAGGTGAAGGCATACACCTGACGGATGCAAATGCTAAATAATATATAAACCCACATGTTGGGGATAACTCCTTTGTGGGTTCTATAAGTAGTGAGTCGATTAATCATGACCAGCTTCCAACCGGCCCCAATTGTATGACAAACATGTAAATCTGTATACAAGATTATCTTTAAATAATTGTCCCAAGTTATAAATGATTTGTGCCATGTGCACTTAAATCAATTTTCATAAATGTATTCAAAAGAGTCAGTTAATTGTATTTACCAGTGTAAACTGACGTATTTTCCAAAGACTGATTGACAGGTATCTCTCGTAATAGGCTGGAGCTATTAGGTGTCATAAGAGGATCTTGCAAATCTATAGATACCTGAAGTCTGTTATTTTGTTTCTTTGTAATTATTTATGATCTGCCTGTGGATCTTATTACATTCCAGTCAAGAAAATCAAGGGCAATGGTGATATATATACGGATTAGACTCCAAAAAAAATGCTCAATAAATGGCTATATTTTAAGGAATGTGTTTAGTGACGGCATCAGATTCCTAATTAATTGAGAAAGGTCTGATGGCAAGAAAAGCTGCTTCTAGGAGGCTGTCAAGTGTTTTCGCTCGACGATTCCATTCTTGGGTGGTTGGTTTGGCCCTTGTTCCTGTAACTCGAATCCTAGCCTAGTATATCCCATTTTAATTTTACACCATTGTGAACCTTACGCCTTTTTTACTCTCTAATCGAGGTTCTCGACATTGAAAAATCTTCGTAAACTAAATCACACGTGTATATGTTAACATTTAAAAGATATACAGTCAAGAAAATCAAGGGCAATGGTGATATATATGCGGATTAGACTCCAAAAAACACACACAACAAATGGCTATAATTTAAGGAATGTGTTTAGTGATGGCATCAGATTCCTAATTGATGGATAAAGGTCTGGTGGCAAGAAAAGCTGCTTCTAGGAGGTTGTCAAGTGCTTTCGCTCGATGATTCCATTCTTGGGTGGTTGGTTTGGCCCTTGTTCCTGTAACTCGAATCCTAGCCCGGTATATCCCATCTTAATTTTACACCATTGTGAACCTTACGCCTTTTTTACTCTCTAATCGAGGTTCTCGACATTGAAAAATCTTCGTAAACTAAATCACACGTGTATATGTTAACATTTAAAAGATATACAGTCAAGAAAATCAAGGGCAATGGTGATATATATGCGGATTAGACTCCAAAAAAAAAACACTCAACAAATGGCTACAATTTAAGGAATGTGTTTAGTGACAGCATCAGATTCCTAATTGATGGAGAAAGGTCTAGTGGCAAGAAAAACTGCTTCTAGGAGGTTGTCAAGTGTTTTCGCTCGACGATTCCATTCTTGGGTAGTTGGTTTGGCCCTTGTTCCTGTAACTCGAATCCTGGCCCGCTATATCTCATTTTAATTTTACACCATTGTAAACCTTACGCCCTTTTTACTCTCTGATCGAGATTCTCAGCATTGAAAAATCTTCATAAACTAAATCACACATGTATATTTTGACATTTTAAAGATATACAGTCTAGAAAATCAAGGGCAATGGTGATATATATGCGGATTTGACACCAAAAATAACACTCAACAAATGGCTACAATTTAAGGAATGTGTTTAGTGACGGCATCAGATTCCTAATTGATTGAGAAAGGTCTGGTGGCAAGAAAAGCTGCTTCTAGGAGGTTGTCAAGTGTTTTCGCTCGACGATTCCATTCCTGGTTGGTTGGTTTGGCCCTTGTTCCTGTAACTCGAATCCTAGCCCGGTATATCCCATCTTAATTTTACACCATTGTGAACCTTACGCCTTTTTTACTCTCTAATCGAGGTTCTCGACATTGAAAAATCTTCGTAAACTAAATCACACGTGTATATGTTAACATTTAAAAGATATACAGTCAAGAAAATCAAGGGCAATGGTGATATATATGCGGATTAGACACCAAAAAAACACTCAACAAATGCCTACAATTTAAGGAATGTGTTTAGTGACGGCATCAGATTCCTAATTGATGGAGAAAGGTCTGGTGGCATGAAAATCTGCTTCTAGGAGGTTGTCAAGTGTTTTCGCTCGACGATTCCATTCTTGGGTGGTTGGTTAGGCCCTTGTTCCTGTAACTCGAATCGTAGCTCGGTATATCCCATTTTAATTTTACACCATTGTGTACCTTACGCCTTTTTTACTCTCTGATCGAGGTTCTCGGCATTGAAAAATCTTCATAAACTAAATCACACGTGTATATGTTGACATTTATGAGATATACAGTCAAGAAAATCAAGGGCAATGGTGATATATATGTAGATTAGACACAAAAAAAAAAACACTCAACAAATGGCTACAATTTAAGGAACGTGTTTAGTGACAGCATCAGATTCCTAATTGATGGAGAATGGTCTGGTGGCAAGAAAATATGCTTCTAGGAGGTTGTCAAGTGTTTTCGCTCGACGATTCCATTCTTGGGTGGTTGGTTTGGCCCTTGTTCCTGTAACTCGAATCGTAGCCCGGTATATCCCATCTTAATTTTACACCATTGTGAACCTTACGCCTTTTTTACTCTCTAATCGAGGTTCTCGACATTGAAAAATCTTCGTAAACTAAATCACACATGTATATGTTAACATTTAAAAGTTATACAGTCAAGAAAATCAAGGGCAATGGTGATATATATGCGGATTAGACTCCAAAAAAAAAAAACACTCAACAAATGGCTACAATTTAAGGAATGTGTTTAGTGACAGCATCAGATTCCTAATTGATGGAGAAAGGACTAGTGGCAAGAAAAACTGCTTCTAGGAGGTTGTCAAGTGTTTTCGCTCGACGATTCCATTCTTGGGTAGTTGGTTTGGCCCTTGTTCCTGTAACTCGAATCCTAGCCCGGTATATCCCATCTTAATTTTACACCATTGTGAACCTTACGCCTTTTTTACTCTCTAATCGAGGTTCTCGACATTGAAAAATCTTCGTAAACTAAATCACACGTGTATATGTTAACATTTAAAAGATATACAGTCAAGAAAATCAAGGGCAATGGTGATATATATGCGGATTAGACTCCAAAAAAAAAAACACTCAACAAATGGCTACAATTTAAGGAATGTGTTTAGTGACAGCATCAGATTCCTAATTGTTGGATAAAGGTCTGGTGGCAAGAAAAGCTGCTTCTAGGAGGTTGTTAAGTGCTTTTGTTCGATGATTCCATTCTTGGGTGGTTGGTTTGGCCCTTGTTCCTGTAACTCGAATCCTAGCCCGGTATATCCCATCTTAATTTTACACCATTGTGAACCTTACGCCTTTTTTACTCTCTAATCGAGGTTCTCGACATTGAAAAATCTTCGTAAACTAAATCACACGTGTATATGTTAACATTTAAAAGATATACAGTCAAGAAAATCAAGGGCAATGGTGATATATATGCGGATTAGACTCCAAAAAAAAACACTCAACAAATGGCTACAATTTAAGGAATGTGTTTAGTGACAGCATCAGATTCCTAATTGATGGAGAAAGGTCTAGTGGCAAGAAAAACTGCTTCTAGGAGGTTGTCAAGTGTTTTCGCTCGACGATTCCATTCTTGGGTAGTTGGTTTGGCCCTTGTTCCTGTAACTCGAATCCTGGCCCGCTATATCTCATTTTAATTTTACACCATTGTAAACCTTACGCCATTTTTACTCTCTGATCGAGATTCTCAGCATTGAAAAATCTTCATAAACTAAATCACACATGTATATTTTGACATTTTAAAGATATACAGTCTAGAAAATCAAGGGCAATGGTGATATATATGCGGATTTGACACCAAAAATAACACTCAACAAATGGCTACAATTTAAGGAATGTGTTTAGTGACGGCATCAGATTCCTAATTGATTGAGAAAGGTCTGGTGGCAAGAAAAGCTGCTTCTAGGAGGTTGTCAAGTGTTTTCGCTCGACGATTCCATTCCTGGTTGGTTGGTTTGGCCCTTGTTCCTGTAACTCGAATCCTAGCCCGGTATATCCCATTTTAATTTTACATCATTGTAAACCTTTCGCCTTTTTTACACTCTGATCGAGGTTCTCGGCATTGAAAAATCTTCGTAAACTAAATCACACGTGTATATGTTGATATTTAAGAGATATTCAGTCAAGAAAATCAAGGGCAATGGTGATATATATGCGGATTAGACACCAAAAAAACACTCAACAAATGCCTACAATTTAAGGAATGTGTTTAGTGACGGCATCAGATTCCTTATTGATGGAGAAAGGTCTGGTGGCATGAAAATCTGCTTCTAGGAGGTTGTCAAGTGTTTTCGCTCGACGATTCCATTCTTGGGTGGTTGGTTAGGCCCTTGTTCCTGTAACTCGAATCGTAGCTCGGTATATCCCATTTTAATTTTACACCATTGTGTACCTTACGCCTTTTTTACTCTCTGATCGAGGTTCTCGGCATTGAAAAAGCTTCATAAACTAAATCACACGTGTATATGTTGACATTTATGAGATATACAGTCAAGAAAATCAAGGGCAATGGTGATATATATGTAGATTAGACACAAAAAAAAAAAAAAAACACTCAACAAATGGCTACAATTTAAGGAATGTGTTTAGTGACAGCATCAGATTCCTAATTGATGGAGAATGGTCTGGTGGCAAGAAAATATGCTTCTAGGAGGTTGTCAAGTGTTTTCGCTCGACGATTCCATTCTTGGGTGGTTGGTTTGGCCCTTGTTCCTGTAACTCGAATCGTAGCCCGGTATATCCCATCTTAATTTTACACCATTGTGAACCTTACGCCTTTTTTACTCTCTAATCGAGGTTCTCGACATTGAAAAATCTTCGTAAACTAAATCACACGTGTATATGTTAACATTTAAAAGATATACAGTCAAGAAAATCAAGGGCAATGGTGATATATATGCGGATTAGACTCCAAAAAAAAAAAACACTCAACAAATGGCTACAATTTAAGGAATGTGTTTAGTGACAGCATCAGATTCCTAATTGATGGAGAAAGGTCTAGTGGCAAGAAAAACTGCTTCTAGGAGGTTGTCAAGTGTTTTCGCTCGACGATTCCATTCTTGGGTAGTTGGTTTGGCCCTTGTTCCTGTAACTCGAATCCTAGCCCGGTATATCCCATCTTAATTTTACACCATTGTGAACCTTACGCCTTTTTTACTCTCTAATCGAGGTTCTCGACATTGAAAAATCTTCGTAAACTAAATCACACGTGTATATGTTAACATTTAAAAGATATACAGTCAAGAAAATCAAGGGCAATGGTGATATATATGCGGATTAGACTCCAAAAAAAAAACACTCAACAAATGGCTACAATTTAAGGAATGTGTTTAGTGACAGCATCAGATTCCTAATTGATGGATAAAGGTCTGGTGGCAAGAAAAGCTGCTTCTAGGAGGTTGTCAAGTGCTTTCGCTCGATGATTCCATTCTTGGGTGGTTGGTTTGGCCCTTGTTCCTGTAACTCGAATCCTAGCCCGGTATATCCCATCTTAATTTTACACCATTGTGAACCTTACGCCTTTTTTACTCTCTAATCGAGGTTCTCGACATTGAAAAATCTTCGTAAACTAAATCACACGTGTATATGTTAACATTTAAAAGATATACAGTCAAGAAAATCAAGGGCAATGGTGATATATATGCGGATTAGACTCCAAAAAAAAAACACTCAACAAATGGCTACAATTTAAGGAATGTGTTTAGTGACAGCATCAGATTCCTAATTGATGGAGAAAGGTCTAGTGGCAAGAAAAACTGCTTCTAGGAGGTTGTCAAGTGTTTTCGCTCGACGATTCCATTCTTGGGTAGTTGGTTTGGCCCTTGTTCCTGTAACTCGAATCCTGGCCCGCTATATCTCATTTTAATTTTACACCATTGTAAACCTTACGCCCTTTTTACTCTCTGATCGAGATTCTCAGCATTGAAAAATCTTCATAAACTAAATCACACATGTATATTTTGACATTTTAAAGATATACAGTCTAGAAAATCAAGGGCAATGGTGATATATATGCGGATTTGACACCAAAAATAACACTCAACAAATGGCTACAATTTAAGGAATGTGTTTAGTGACGGCATCAGATTCCTAATTGATTGAGAAAGGTCTGGTGGCAAGAAAAGCTGCTTCTAGGAGGTTGTCAAGTGTTTTCGCTCGACGATTCCATTCCTGGTTGGTTGGTTTGGCCCTTGTTCCTGTAACTCGAATCCTAGCCCGGTATATCCCATTTTAATTTTACATCATTGTAAACCTTTCGCCTTTTTTACACTCTGATCGAGGTTCTCGGCATTGAAAAATCTTCGTAAACTAAATCACACGTGTATATGTTGACATTTAAGAGATATTCAGTCAAGAAAATCAAGGGCAATGGTGATATATATGCGGATTAGACACCAAAAAAACACTCAACAAATGCCTACAATTTAAGGAATGTGTTTAGTGACGGCATCAGATTCCTAATTGATGGAGAAAGGTCTGGTGGCATGAAAATCTGCTTCTAGGAGGTTGTCAAGTGTTTTCGCTCGACGATTCCATTCTTGGGTGGTTGGTTAGGCCCTTGTTCCTGTAACTCGAATCGTAGCTCGGTATATCCCATTTTAATTTTACACCATTGTGTACCTTACACCTTTTTTACTCTCTGATCGAGGTTCTCGGCATTGAAAAATCTTCATAAACTAAATCACACGTGTATATGTTGACATTTATGAGATATACAGTAAAGAAAATCAAGGGCAATGGTGATATATATGTAGATTAGACACAAAAAAAAAAAAAAAACACTCAACAAATGGCTACAATTTAAGGAATGTGTTTAGTGACAGCATCAGATTCCTAATTGATGGAGAATGGTCTGGTGGCAAGAAAATATGCTTCTAGGAGGTTGTCAAGTGTTTTCGCTCGACGATTCCATTCTTGGGTGGTTGGTTTGGCCCTTGTTCCTGTAACTCGAATCGTAGCCCGGTATATCCCATCTTAATTTTACACCATTGTGAACCTTACGCCTTTTTTACTCTCTAATCGAGGTTCTCGACATTGAAAAATCTTCGTAAACTAAATCACACGTGTATATGTTAACATTTAAAAGATATACAGTCAAGAAAATCAAGGGCAATGGTGATATATATGCGGATTAGACTCCAAAAAAAAAAACACTCAACAAATGGCTACAATTTAAGGAATGTGTTTAGTGACAGCATCAGATTCCTAATTGATGGAGAAAGGTCTAGTGGCAAGAAAAACTGCTTCTAGGAGGTTGTCAAGTGTTTTCGCTCGACGATTCCATTCTTGGGTAGTTGGTTTGGCCCTTGTTCCTGTAACTCGAATCCTAGCCCGGTATATCCCATCTTAATTTTACACCATTGTGAACCTTACGCCTTTTTTACTCTCTAATCGAGGTTCTCGACATTGAAAAATCTTCGTAAACTAAATCACACGTGTATATGTTAACATTTAAAAGATATACAGTCAAGAAAATCAAGGGCAATGGTGATATATATGCGGATTAGACTCCAAAAAAAAACACTCAACAAATGGCTACAATTTAAGGAATGTGTTTAGTGACAGCATCAGATTCCTAATTGATGGATAAAGGTCTGGTGGCAAGAAAAGCTGCTTCTAGGAGGTTGTCAAGTGCTTTCGCTCGATGATTCCATTCTTGGGTGGTTGGTTTGGCCCTTGTTCCTGTAACTCGAATCCTAGCCCGGTATATCCCATCTTAATTTTACACCATTGTGAACCTTACGCCTTTTTTACTCTCTAATCGAGGTTCTCGACATTGAAAAATCTTCGTAAACTAAATCACACGTGTATATGTTAACATTTAAAAGATATACAGTCAAGAAAATCAAGGGCAATGGTGATATATATGCGGATTAGACTCCAAAAAAAAACACTCAACAAATGGCTACAATTTAAGGAATGTGTTTAGTGACAGCATCAGATTCCTAATTGATGGATAAAGGTCTGGTGGCAAGAAAAGCTGCTTCTAGGAGGTTGTCAAGTGCTTTCGCTCGATGATTCCATTCTTGGGTGGTTGGTTTGGCCCTTGTTCCTGTAACTCGAATCCTAGCCCGGTATATCCCATCTTAATTTTACACCATTGTGAACCTTACGCCTTTTTTACTCTCTAATCGAGGTTCTCGACATTGAAAAATCTTCGTAAACTAAATCACACGTGTATATGTTAACATTTAAAAGATATACAGTCAAGAAAATCAAGGGCAATGGTGATATATATGCGGATTAGACTCCAAAAAAAAAACACTCAACAAATGGCTACAATTTAAGGAATGTGTTTAGTGACAGCATCAGATTCCTAATTGATGGAGAAAGGTCTAGTGGCAAGAAAAACTGCTTCTAGGAGGTTGTCAAGTGTTTTCGCTCGACGATTCCATTCTTGGGTAGTTGGTTTGGCCCTTGTTCCTGTAACTCGAATCCTGGCCCGCTATATCTCATTTTAATTTTACACCATTGTAAACCTTACGCCCTTTTTACTCTCTGATCGAGATTCTCAGCATTGAAAAATCTTCATAAACTAAATCACACATGTATATTTTGACATTTTAAAGATATACAGTCTAGAAAATCAAGGGCAATGGTGATATATATGCGGATTTGACACCAAAAATAACACTCAACAAATGGCTACAATTTAAGGAATGTGTTTAGTGACGGCATCAGATTCCTAATTGATGGAGAAATGTCTGGTGGCAAGAAAAGCTGCTTCTAGGAGGTTGTCAAGTGTTTTCGCTCGACGATTTCATTCTTTGGTGGTTGGTTTGGCCCTTGTTCCTGTAACTCGAATCCTAGCCCGGTATATCTCATTTTAATTTTACACCATTGTAAACCTTACGCCTTTTTTACTCTCTGATCGAGGTTCTCCATATTGAAAAATCTTCGTAAAGTAAATCACACGTGTATATGTTGACATTTAAGAGATATACAGTCAAGAAAATCAAGGGCAATGGTGATATATATGCGGATTAGACACCAAAAAAACACTCAACAAATGCCTACAATTTAAGGAATGTGTTTAGTGACGGCATCAGATTCCTAATTGATGGAGACAGGTCTGGTGGCAAGAAAAGCTGCTTCAAGGAGGTAGTCAAGTGTTTTCACTCGACGATTCCATTCTTGGGTGGTTGGTTTGGCCCTTGTTCCTGTAACTCGAATCCTAGCCCGGTATATCCCATTTTAATTTTACACCATTGTGAACCCTACGCCTTTTTTACTCTCTGATCGAGGTTCTCGGCACTGAAAAATCTTCGTAAACTAAATCACACGTGTATATGTTGACATTTAAGAGATATACAATCAAGAAAATCAAGGTTAGTGGTGATATATATGCAGATTAGACACAAAAAAAAAAAAAAAACAATCAACAAATGGCTACAATTTAAGGAATGTGTTTAGTGACAGCATCAGATTCCTAATTGATGGAGAAAGGTCTGGTGGCAAGAAAAGCTGCTTCTAGGAGGTTGTCAAGTGTTTTCGCTCGACGATTCCATTCTTGGGTGGTTGGTTTGGCCCTTGTTCCTGTAACTCGAATCCTAGCCCGGTATATCCCATTTTAATTTTACACCATTGTGTACCTTACGCCTTTTTTACTCTCTGATCGAGGTTCTCGGCATTGAAAAATCTTCATAAACTAAATCACACGTGTATATGTTGACATTTATGAGATATACAGTCAAGAAAATCAAGGGCAATGGTGATATATATGTAGATTAGACAAAAAAAAAAAAAAAACACTCAACAAATGGCTACAATTTAAGGAATGTGTTTAGTGACAGCATCAGATTCCTAATTGATGGAGAATGGTCTGGTGGCAAGAAAATATGCTTTTAGGAGGTTGTCAAGTGTTTTCGCTCGACGATTCCATTCTTGGGTGGTTGGTTTGGCCCTTGTTCCTGTAACTCGAATCGTAGCTCGGTATATCCCATTTTAATTTTACACCTTTGTGTACGTTACGCCTTTTTTACTCTCTGATCGAGGTTCTCGGCATTGAAAAATCTTCATAAACTAAATCACACGTGTATATGTTGACATTTAAGAGATATACAGTCAAGAAAATCATGGGAAATGGTGATATATATGTAGATTCGACACAAAAAAAAAACACTCAACAAATGGCTACAATTTAAGAAATGTGTTTAGTGACAGAATCAGATTCCTAATTGATGGAGAATGGTCTGGTGGCAAGAAAAACTGCTTCTAGGAGGTTGTCAAATGTTTTCGCTCGATGATTCCATTCTTGGGTGGTTGGTTTGGCCCTTGTTCCTGTAACTCGAATCCTAGCCCGGTATATCCCATTTTAATTTTACACCATTGTAAACCTTATGCCTTTTTTCCTCTCTGGTCGAGATTCTCAGCATTGAAAAATCTTCATAAACTAACTCACACGTGTATATGATGACATTTTAAAGATATACAGTCTAGAAAATCAAGGGCAATGGTGATATATATGCGGATTAGACACCAAAAAATAACACTCAACAAATGGCTACAATTTAAGGAATGTGTTTAGTGATGGCATCAGATTCCTAATTGATGGAGAAATGTCTGGTGGCAAGAAAAGCTGTTTCTAGGAGGTTGTCAAGTGTCTTCGCTCGATGATTTCATTCTTAGGTGGTTGGTTTGGCCCTTGTTCCTGTAACTCGAATCCTAGCCCGGTATATCCCATTTGAATTTTACACCATTATAAACCTTATTACCCCTTTTTTACTCTCTGATCGAGGTTCTCGGCATTGAAAAATCTTCGAAAACTAAATCACACGTGTATATGTTGACATTTAAGAGATATACAGTCAAGAAAATCAAGGGCAATGGTGATATATATGCGGATTAGACACCAAAAAAACACTCAACAAATGCCTACAATTTAAGGAATGTGTTTAGTGACAGCATCAGATTCCTAATTGATGGAGACAGGTCTGGTGGCAAGAAAAGATGCTTCTAGGAGGTTGTCAAGTGTTTTCACTCGACGATTCCATTCTTGGGTGGTTGGTTTGGCACTTGTTCATGTAACTCGAATCCTAGCCCGGTATATCTCATTTTAATTTTACACCATGGTAAACCTTACCCATTTTTTACTCTCTGATCGAGGTTCTCGGCATTGAAAATCTTCGTAAACTAAATCACACGTGTATATGTTGACATTTATGAGATATACAGTCAAGAAAATCAAGGGCAATGGTGATATATATGCGGATTAGACACCAAAAAATAACACTCAACAAATGGCTACAATTTAAGGAATGTGTTTAGTGACGGCATCAGATTCCTAATTGATGGAGAAATGTCTGGTGGCAAGAAAAGCTGCTTCTAGGAGGTTGTCAAGTGTTTTCGCTCGACGATTTCATTCTTAGGTGGTTGGTTTGGCCCTTGTTCCTGTAACTCGAATCCTAGCCCGGTATATCCCATTTTAATTTTACACCATTGTAAACCTTACGCCCTTTTTACTCTCTGATCGAGGTTCTCGGCATTGAAAAATTTTCGTAAAGTAAATCACACGTGTATATGTTGACATTTAAGAGATATACAGTCAAGAAAATCAAGGGCAATGGTGATATATATGCGGATTAGACACCAAAAAAACACTCAACAAATGCCTACAATTTAAGGAATGTGTTTAGTGACGGCATCAGATTCCTAATTGATGGAGACAGGTCTGGTGGCAAGAAAAGCTGCTTCAAGGAGGTAGTGAAGTGTTTTCACTCGACGATTCCATTCTTGAGTGGTTGGTTTGGCCCTTGTTCCTGTAACTCGAATCCTAGCCCGGTATATCCCATTTTAATTTTACACCATTGTGAACCCTACGCCTTTCTTACTCTCTGATCGAGGTTCTCGGCATTGAAAAATCTTCGTAAACTAAATCACACGTGTATATGTTGACATTTAAGAGATATACAATCAAGAAAATCAAGGTTAGTGGTGATATATATGGAGATTAGACACAAAAAAAAAAAACAATCAACAAATGGCTACAATTTAAGGAATGTGTTTAGTGACAGCATCAGATTCCTAATTGATGGAGAAAGGTCTGGTGGCTAGAAAAGCTGCTTCTAGGAGGTTGTCAAGTGTTTTCGCTCGACGATTCCATTCTTGGGTGGTTGGTTTGGCCCTTGTTCCTGTAACTTGAATCCTAGCCCGGTATATCCCATTTTAATTTTACACCATTGTAAACCATACGCCTTTTTTACTCTTTGATCGAGATTCTCAGCATTGAAAAATCTTCATAAACTAAATCACACGTGTATATGTTGATAATTTAAAGATATACAGTCTAGAAACTCAAGGGCAATGGTGATATATATGCGGATTAGACACCAAACAATAACACTCAACAAATGGCTACAATTTAAGGAATGTGTTTAGTGACGGCATCAGATTCCTAATTGATGGAGAAATGTCTGGTGGCAAGAAAAGCTGCCAGTAGGAGGTTGTCAAGTGTCTTCGCTCGACAATTTCATTCTTAGGTGGTTGGTTTGGCCCTTGTTCCTGTAACTCGAATCCTAGCCCGGTATATCCCATTTTAATTTTACATCATTGTGAACCCTACGCCTTTTTTACTCTCTGATCGAGGTTCTCGGCATTGAAAAAACTTCGTAAACTAAATCACACGTGTATATGTTGACATTTAAGAGATATACAGTCAAGAAAATCATGGTTAATGGTGATATATATTCAAATTAGACACAAAAAAAAAAAAAACACTCAACAAATGGCTACAATTTAAGGAATGTGTTTAGTGACGGCATCAGATTCCTAATTGATGGAGAAAGGTCTGGTGGCAAGAAAAGCTGCTTCTAGGAGGTTGTCAATTGTTTTCGCTCGACGATTCCATTCTTGGGTTGTTGGTTTGGCCCTTGTTCCTGTAACTCGAATCCTAGCCCGGTATATCCCATTTTAATTTTACACCATTGTAAACCATACGCCTTTTTTACTCTCTGATCGAGATTCTCAGCATTGAAAAATCTTCATAAACTAAATCACACGTGTGTATGTTGACATTTTAAAGATATACAGTCTAGAAAATCAAGGGCAATGGTGATATATATGCGGATTAGACACCAAAAAATAACACTCAACAAATGGCTACAATTTAAGGAATGTGTTTAGTGACGGCATCAGATTCCTAATTGATGGAGAAATGTCTGGTGTCAAGAAAAGCTGCCAGTAGGAGGTTGTCAAGTGTCTTCGCTCGGCGATTTCATTCTTAGGTGGTTGGTTTGGCCCTTGTTCCTGTAACTCGAATCCTAGCCCGGTATATCCCATTTTAATTTTACACCATTGTGAACCCTACGCCTTTTTTACTCTCTGATCGAGGTTCTCGGCATTGAAAAATCTTCGTAAACTAAATCACACGTGTATATGTTGACATTTAAGAGATATACTGTCAATAAAATCAAGGTTAATGGTGATATATATGCAGATTAGACACAAAAAAAAACACTCAACAAATGCCAACTATTTAAGGAATGTGTTTAGTGACGGCATCAGATTCCTAATTGATGGAGAAAGGTCTGGTGGCAAGAAAAGCTGCTTCTAGGAGGTTGTCAAGTGTTTTCGCTCGATGATTCCATTCTTGGGTGGTTGGTTTGGCCCTTGTTCCTGTAACTCGAATCCTAGCCCGGTATATCCCATTTTAATTTTCCACCATTGTAAACCATAAACCTTTTTTACTCTCTGATCGAGATCCTCAGTATTGAAAAATCTTCATAAACTAAATCACACGTGTGTATGTTGACATTTTAATGATATACAGTCTAGAAAATCAAGGGCAACGGTGATATATATGCGGATTAGACACCAAAAAAACACTCAACAAATGCCTACAATTTAAGGAATGTGTTTAGTGACGGCATCAGATTCCTAATTGATGGAGACAGGTCTGGTGGCAAGAAAAGATGCTTCTAGGAGGTTGTCAAGTGTTTTCACTCGACGATTCCATTCTTGGGTGGTTGGTTTGGCACTTGTTCATGTAACTCGAATCCTAGCCCGGTATATCCCATTTTAATTTTACACCATGGTAAACCTTACCCATTTTTTACTCTCTGATCAGGGTTCTCGGCATTGAAAATCTTCGTAAACTAAATCACACGTGTATATGTTGACATTTAAGAGATATACAGTCAAGAAAATCAAGGGCAATGGTGATATATATGCGGATTAGACACCAAAAAATAACACTCAACTAATGGCTACAATTTAAGGAATGTGTTTAGTGACGGCATCAGATTCCTAATTGATGGAGAAATGTCTGGTGGCAAGAAAAGCTGCTTCTAGGAGGTTGTCAAGTGTTTTCGCTCGACGATTTCATTCTTAAGTGGTTGGTTTGGCCCTTGTTCCTGTAACTCGAATCCTAGCCCGGTATATCCCATTTTAATTTTACACCATTGTAAACCTTACGCCTTTTTTACTCTCTGATCGAGGTTCTCGGCATTGAAAAATTTTCGTAAAGTAAATCACACGTGTATATGTTGACATTTAAGAGATATACAGTCAAGAAAATCAAGGGCAATGGTGATATATATGCGGATTAGACACCAAAAAAACACTCAACAAATGCCTACAATTTAAGGAATGTGTTTAGTGACGGCATCAGATTCCTAATTGATGGAGACAGGTCTGGTGGCAAGAAAAGCTGCTTCAAGGAGGTAGTCAAGCGTTTTCACTCGACGATTCCATTCTTGGGTGGTTGGTTTGGCCCTTGTTCCTGTAACTCGAATCCTAGCCCGGTATATCCCATTTTAATTTTACACCATTGTGAACCCTACGCCTTTTTTACTCTCTGATCGAGGTTCTCGGCATTGAAAAATCTTCGTAAACTAAATCACACGTGTATATGTTGACATTTAAGAGATATACAGTCAAGAAAATCAAGGTTAGTGGTGATATATATGCAGATTAGACACAACAAAAAAACAATCAACAAATGGCTACAATTTAAGGAATGTGTTTAGTGACAGCATCAGATTCCGAATTGATGGAGAAAGGTCTGGTGGCAAGAAAAGCTGCTTCTAGGAGGTTGTCAAGTGTTTTCGCTCGACGATTCCATTCTTGGGTGGTTGGTTTGGCCCTTGTTCCTGTAACTCGAATCCTTGCCCGGTATATCCCATTTTAATTTTACACCATTGTAAACCATACGCCTTTTTTACTCTTTGATCGAGATTCTCAGCATTGAAAAATCTTCATAAACTAAATCACACGTGTATATGTTGACAATTTAAAGATATACAGTCTAGAAAATCAAGGGCAATGGTGATATATATGCGGATTAGACACCAAACAATAACACTCAACAAATGGCTACAATTTAAGGAATGTGTTTAGTGACGGCATCAGATTCCTAATTGATGGAGAAATGTCTGGTGGCAAGAAAAGCTGCCAGTAGGAGGTTGTCAAGTGTCTTCGCTCGACGATTTCATTCTTAGGTGGTTGGTTTGGCCCCTGTTCCTGTAACTCGAATCCTAGCCCGGTATATCCCATTTTAATTTTACATCATTGTGAACCCTACGCCTTTTTTACTCCCTTATCGAGGTTCTCGGCATTGAAAAAACTTCGTAAACTAAATCACACGTGTATATGTTGACATTTAAGAGATATACAGTCAAGAAAATCAAGGTTAATGGTGATATATATGCAAATTAGACACAAAAAAAAAAAAACACTCAACAAATGGCTACAATTTAAGGAATGTGTTTATTGACGGCATCAGATTCCTAATTGATGGAGAAAGGTCTGGTGGCAAGAAAAGCTGCTTCTAGGAGGTTGTCAAGTGTTTTCGCTCGACGATTCCATTCTTGGGTGGTTGGTTTGGCCCTTGTTCCTGTAACTCGAATCCTAGCCCGGTATATCCCATTTTAATTTTACACCATTGTAAACCATACGCCTTTTTTACTCTCTGATCGAGATTCTCAGCATTGAAAAATCTTCATAAACTAAATCACACGTGTGTATGTTGACATTTTAAAGATATACAGTCTAGAAAATCAAGGGCAATGGTGATATATATGCGGATTAGACACCAAAAAATAACACTCAACAAATGGCTACAATTTAAGGAATGTGTTTAGTGACGGCATCAGATTCCTAATTGATGGAGAAATGTCTGGTGTCAAGAAAAGCTGCCAGTAGGAGGTTGTCAAGTGTCTTCGCTCGACGATTTCATTCTTAGGTGGTTGGTTTGGCCCTTGTTCCTGTAACTCGAATCCTAGCCCGGTATATCCCATTTTAATTTTACACCATTGTGAACCCTACGCCTTTTTTACTCTCTGATCGAGGTTCTCGGCATTGAAAAATCTTCGTAAACTAAATCACACGTGTATATGTTGACATTTAAGAGATATACAGTCAAGAAAATCAAGGTTAATGGTGATATATATGCAGATTAGACACAAAAAAAAAACACTCAACAAATGCCAACTATTTAAGGAATGTGTTTAGTGACGGCATCAGATTCCTAATTGATGGAGAAAGGTCTGGCAAGAAAAGCTGCTTCTAGGAGGTTGTCAAGTGTTTTCGCTCGATGATTCCATTCTTGGGTGGTTGGTTTGGCCCTTGTTCCTGTAACTAGAATCCTAGCCCGGTATATCCCATTTTAATTTTACACCATTGTAAACCATACGCCTTTTTTACTCTCTGATCGAGATTCTCAGCATTGAAAAATCTTCATAAACTAAATCACACGTGTGTATGTTGACATTTTAAAGATATACAGTCTAGAAAATCAAGGGCAATGGTGATATATATGCGGATTAGACACCAAAAAATAACACTCAACAAATGGCTACAATTTAAGGAATGTGTTTAGTGACGGCATCAGATTCCTAATTGATGGAGAAATGTCTGGTGTCAAGAAAAGCTGCCAGTAGGAGGTTGTCAAGTGTCTTCGCTCGACGATTTCATTCTTAGGTGTTTGGTTTGGCCCTTGTTTCTGTAACTCGAATCCTAGCCCGGTATATCCCATTTTAATTTTACACCATTGTGAACCCTACGCCTTTTTTACTCTCTGATCGAGGTTCTCGGCATTGAAAAATCTTCGTAAACTAAATCACACGTGTATATGTTGACATTTAAGAGATATACAGTCAAGAAAATCAAGGTTAATGGTGATATATACGCAGATTAGACACAAAAAAAAAACACTCAACAAATGCCAACTATTTAAGGAATGTGTTTAGTGACGGCATCAGATTCCTAATTGATGGAGAAAGGTCTGGTGGCAAGAAAAGCTGCTTCTAGGAGGTTGTCAAGTGTTTTCGCTCGATGATTCCATTCTTGGGTGGTTGGTTTGGCCCTTGTTCCTGTAACTCGAATCCTAGCCCGGTATATCCCATTTTAATTTTACACCATTGTAAACCATAAACCTTTTTTACTCTCTGATCGAGATCCTCAGCATTGAAATATCTTCATAAACTAAATCACACGTGTGTATGTTGACATTTTAATGATATACAGTCTAGAAAATCAAGGGCAACGGTGATATATATGCGGATTAGACACCAAAAAATAACACTCAACAAATGGCTACAATTTAAGGAATGTGTTTTGTGAGGGCATCAGATTCCCAATTGATGGAGACAGGTCTGGTGGCAAGAAAAGCTTCTTCTAGGAGTTTGTCAAGTGTGTTCACTCGACGATTCCATTCTTGGGTGGTTGGTTTGGCCCTTGTTCCTATAACTCGAATCCTAGCCCGGTATATCCTATTTTAATTTTACACCATTGTGAACCTTACGCCTTTTTTACTCTCTGATCGAGGTTCTCGGCATTGAAAAATATTCATAAACTAAATCACACGTGTATATGTTGACATTTAAGAGATATACAGTCAAGAAAATCAAGGGCAATGGTGATATATATGCGGATTAGACACCAAAAAAAACACTCAATAAATGCCTACTATTTAAGGAATGTGTTTAGTGATGGTATCAGATTCATAATTGATGGAGACAGGTCTGGTGGCAAGAAAAGCTGCTTCTAGGAGGTTGTCAAGTGTTTTCGCTCGACGATTCCATTCTTAGGTGGTTGGTTTGGCCCTTGTTCCTGTAACTCGAATCCTAGACCGGTATATCCCACTTTAATTTTACACCATTGTGAACCTTACGCCTTTTTTACTCTCAGATCGAGGTTCTCGGCATTGAAAAATATTCGTAAACTCAATCACACGTGTATATGTTGACATTTAAGAGATATACAATAAAGAAAACCAAGGGCAATGGTGATATATATGCGGATTAGACACAAAAAAAACACTCAACAAATGGCTACAATTTAAGGAATGTGTTTAGTGATGGCATCAGATTCCCAATTGATGGAGACAGGTCTGGTGGCAAGAAAAGCTGCTTCTAGGAGGTTGTCAAGTGTGTTCACTCGACGATTCCATTCTTGGGTGGTTGGTTTGGCCCTTGTTCCTATAACTCGAATCCTAGCCCGGTATATCCTATTTTAATTTTACACCATTGTGAACCTTACGCCTTTTTTACTCTCTGATCGAGGTTCTCGGCATTGAAAAATATTCATAAACTAAATCACACGTGTATATGTTAACATTTAAGAGATATACAGTCAAGAAAATCAAGGGCAATGGTGATATATATGCAGATTAGACACAAAAAAAAACAGTCAACAAATGGATACAATTTAAGGAATGTGTTTAGTGACGATATCAGATTCCTAATTGATGGAGAAAGGTCTGGTGACAAGAAAAGCTGTTTGTAGGAGGTTGTCAAGTGTTTTCGCTCGACGATTCCATTCTTGGGTGGTTGGTTTGGCCCTTGTTCCTGTAACTCGAATCCTAGCCCGGTATATCCCATTTTAATTTTACACCATTGTGAACCTTACGACTTTTTTACTCTCTAATCCAGGTTGTCGGCATTGAAAAATCTTCGTAAACTAAATCACACGTGTATATGTTGACATTTAAAAGATATACAGTTAAGAAAATCAAGTGCATTGGTGATATATATGTGGATTAGACACAAAAAAAAAACACTCAACAAATGGCTACAATTTAAGGAATGTGTTAGTGACGGCATCAGATTCATAATTAATGGAGAAATGTCTGGTGCCAAGAGAAGCTGCTTTTAGGAGGTTGTCAAGTGTTTTCGCTCGACGATTCCATTCTTAGGTGGTTGGTTTGGCCCTTGTTCCTGTAACTCGAATCCTAGCCCGGTATATCCCATTTTAAATTTACTCCATTGTGAACCTTGCGCCTTTTTTACTCTCTGATCGAGGTTCTCGGCATTGAAAAATCTTTGTAAACTAAATCACACGTGTATATGTTGACATTTAAGAGATATACAGTCAAGAAAATCAAGGGCAATGGTGATATATATGCAGATAAGACACAAAAAAAACACTCAACAAATGGCTACAATTTAAGGAATGTGTTTAGTGACGGCATCAGATTCCTAATTGATGGAGAAAGGTCTGGTGGCAAGAAACGCTGCTTCTAGGAGGTTGTCAAGTGTTTTCGCTCGACGATTCCATTCTTGGGTGGTTGGTTTGGCCCTTGTTCCTGTAACTCGAATCCTAGCCCGATATATCCCATTTTAATTTTACACCATTGTGAACCTTACGACTTTTTTACTCTCTAATCCAGGTTCTCGGCATTGAAAAATCTTCGTAAACTAAATCGCACGTGTATATGTTGACATTTAAGAGATATACAGTCAAGAAAATCAAGGGCAATGGTGATATATATGCGGATTAGACCCCAAAAAAAAAACCCTCAACAAATGGCTACAATTTAAGGAATGTGTTTAGTGACGGCATCAGATTCCTAATTGATGGAGAAAGGTCTGGTGGCAAGAAAAGCTGCTTCTAGGAGGTTGTCAAGTGTTTTCGCTCGACGATTCCATTATTGGGTAGTTGGTTTGGCCCTTGTTCCTGTAACTCGAATCCTAGCCCGGTATATACCATTTTAATTTTACACCATTGTGAAACTTACGCCTTTTTTTTACTCTCTGATCGAGGTTCTCGGCATTGAAAAATCTTCGTAAACTAAATCACACGTGTATATGTTGATATTTAAGAGATATACCGTCAAGAAAATCAAGGACAATGGTGATATATATGCGGATAAGACACAAAAAAAAAACACTCAACAAATGGCTACAATTTAATGAATGTGTTTAGTGACGGCATCAGATTCCTAAATGATGGAGAAAGGTCTGGTGGCAAGAAAAGCTGCTTCTAGGAGGTTGTCAAGTGTTTTCGCTCGATGATTCCATTCTTCGGTGGTTGGTTTAGCCCTTGTTCCTGTAACTCGAATCCTAGACCGGTATATCCCATTTTAATTTTACATCATTGTCAACCTTACGCCTTTTTTACTCTTTGATCGAGGTTCTCGGCATTGAAAAATCTTCGTAAACTAAATCACACGTGTATATGTTGACATTTAAAAGATATACAGTTAAGAAAATCAAGTGCATTGGTGATATATATGTGGATTAGACACAAAAAAAAAACACTCAACAAACGGCTACAATTTAAGGAATGTGTTAGTGACGGCATCAGATTCCTAACTAATGGAGAAATGTCTGGTGCCAAGAGAAGCTGCTTTTAGGAGGTTGTCAAGTGTTTTCGCTCGACGATTCCATTCTTAGTTGGTTGGTTTGGCCCTTGCTCCTGTAACTCGAATCCTAGCCCGGTATATCCCATTTTAAATTTACTCCATTGTGAACCTTGCGCCTTTTTTACTCTCTGATCGAGGTTCTCGGCATTGAAAAATCTTTGTAAACTAAATCATACGTGTATATGTTGACATTTAAAAGATAGACAGTCAAGAAAATCAAGGGCAATAGTGATATATATGCGGATTAGACACCAAAAAAAACACTCAACAAATGGCAATAATTTAAGGAATGTTTTTAGTGACGGCATTAGATTCCTAATTGAAGGAGAAAGGTCTGGTGGCAAGAAAAGCTGCTTTTAGGAGGTTGTCAAGTGTTTTCGCTCGACGATTCCATTATTGGATGGTTGGTTTGGCCCTTGTTCCTGTAACTAGAATCCTAGCCCGGTATATCCCATTTTAATTTTACACCATTGTGAACCTTTCGCATTTTTTACTCTCTGATCGAGGTACTCAGCATCAAAAAATCTTCGTAAACTAAATCACACGTGTATATGTTAACATTTAAGAGATATGCAGTCAAGAAAATCAAGGGTAATGGTGATATATATGCGGATTAGACACGAAAAACACTCAACAAATGGCTACAAATTAAGGATTGTGTTTAGTGACAGCATCAGATTCCTAATTGATGGAGAAATGTCTGGTGGCAAGAAAAGCTGCTTCTAGGAGGTTGTCAAGTGTTTTCGCTCGACCATTCCATTCTTGGGTGGTTGGTTTGGCCCTTGTTCCTGTAACTCGAATCCTAGCCCGGTATACTCCATTTTAATTTTACACCATTGTGAACCTTACGCCTTTTTTACTCTCTGATCCAGGTACTCGGCATCGAAAAATCTTCGTAAACTAAATCACACGTGTATATGTTAACATTTAAGAGATATACAGTCAAGAAAATCAAGGGCAATGGTGATATATATGCGGATTAGACACCAAAAAAAACACTCAACAAATGGCTCCAAATTAAGGAATGTGTTTAGTGATGGCATCATATTCCAAATTGATGGAGAAATGTCTGGTGGCAAGAAAAGCTGCTTTTAGGAGGTTGCTAAGTGTTTTCGCTCGACGATTCCATTCTTGGGTGGTTGGTTTGGCCCTTATTCCTGTAACTCGAATCCTAGCCCGGTATATATCGTTTTAATTTTACACCATTGTGAACCTTTCACCTTTTTTACTCTCTGATCGAGGTACTCGGCATCGAAAAATCTTTGTAAACTAAATCACACGTGTATATGTTAACATTTAAGAGATATATACAGTCCAGAAAATCAAGTGCAATGGTGATATATATGCGGATTAAACACCAATAAAAAAACTCAACAAATGGCTACAATTTATGGAATGTGTTTAGTGACGGCATCAGATTCCTAATTTATGGAGAAAGGTCTGGTGGCAAGAAAAGCTGCATTTAGGAGGTTGTCAAGTGTTTTCGCTCGACGATTCCATTCTTGGGTGGTTGGTTTGGCCCTTGTTCCTGTAACTCGAATCCTAGCCCGGTATATCCCATTTTAATTTTACACCATTGTAAACCTTTCGCCTTTTTTTACTCTCTGATCAAGGTTCTCGGCATTGAAAAATCTTCGTAAACTAAATCACACGTGTATATGTTGACATTTAAGAGATATACAGTCAAGAAAATCAAGGGCAATGGTGATATATATGCGGATTAGACACAAAAAAAAACACTCAACAAATGGCTACAATTTAAGGAATGTGTTTAGTGACGGCATCAGATTCCTAATTGATTGAGAAAGGTCTGGTGGCAAGAAAAGCTGCTTCTAGGAGGTTGTCAAGTGTTTTCGCTCGACGATTCCATTCCTGGGTGGTTGGTTTGGCCCTTGTTCCTGTAACTCGAATCCTAGCCCGGTATATCCCATTTTAATTTTACATCATTGTAAACCTTTCGCCTTTTTTACATTCTGATCGAGGTTCTCGGCATTGAAAAATCTTCGTAAACTAAATCACACGTGTATATGTTGACATTTAAGAGATATACAGTCATGAAAATCAAGGGAAATGGTGATATATATGCGGATTAGACACCAAAAAAAACACTCTACAAATGGCTACAATTTAAGGAATGTGTTTAGTGACGGCATCAGATTCCTAATTGATGGAGAAAGGTCTGGTAGCAAGAAAAGCTGCTTCTAGGAGTTTGTCAAGTGTTTTCGCTCGACGATTCATTCTTGGGTGGTTGGTTTGGCCCTTCTTCCTGTAACTCGAATCCTAGCCCGGTATATACCATTTTAATTTTACACCCTTGTGAACCTTACGCCTTTTTTACTCTCTGATCGTGGTACTCAGCATCGAAAAATCTTCGTAAACTAAATCACACGTGTATATGTTAACATTTAAGAGATATATACAGTCAAGAAAATCAAGGGCAATGGTGATATATATGCGGATTAAACACCAAAAAAAGCACTCAACAAATGGCTACAATTTAAGGAATGTGTTTAGTGACGGCATCAGATTCCTAATTGATGGAGAAAGGTTTGGTAGCAAGAAAAACTGCTTCTAGGAGTTTGTCAAGTGTTTTCGCTCGACGATTCCATTCTTGGGTGGTTGGTTTGGCCCTTGTTCCTGTAACTCGAATCCTAGCTCGGTATATACCATTTTAATTTTACACCAATGTGAACCTTGCGCCTTTTTTACTCTCTGATCGAGGTACTCGGCATCGAAAAATCTTTGTAAACTAAATCACACGTGTATATGTTAACATTTAAGGGATATATACAGTCAAGAAAATCAAGTGCAATGGTGGTATATATGCGGATTAAACACCAAAAAAAAAACTCAACAAATGGCTACAATTTATGGAATGTGTTTAGTGACGGCATCAGATTCCTAATTGATGGAGAAAGGTCTGGTAGCAAGAAAAGCTGCTTCTAGGAGTTTGTCAAGTGTTTTCGCTCGACGATTCCATTCTTGGGTGGTTGGTTTGGCCCTTTTTCCTGTAACTCGAATCCTAGCCCGGTATATACCATTTTAATTTTACACCATTGTGAACCTTACGCCTTTTTTACTCTCTGATCGAGGTACTCGGCATCGAAAAATCTTTGTAAACTAAATCACACGTGTATATGTTAACATTTAAGAGATATATACAGTCAAGAATATCAAGTGCAATGGTGATATATATGCGGATTAAACACCAAAAAAAAACTCAACAAATGGCTACAATTTATGGAATGTGTTTAGTGACGGCATCAGATTCCTAATTGATGAAGAAAGGTCTGGTGGCAAGAAAAGCTGCATCTAGGAGGTTGTCAAGTGTTTTCGCTCGACGATTCCATTCTTGGGTGGTTGGTTTGGCCCTTGTTCCTGTAACTCGAATCCTAGCCCGATATATCCCTTTTTAATTTTACAGCATTGTAAACCTTTCGCCTTTTTTACTCTCTGATCGAGGTTCTCGGCATTGAAAACTCTTCGTAAACTAAATCACACGTGTATATGTTGACATTTAAGAGATATATAGTCAAGAAAATCAAGGGCAATGGTGATATATATGCGGATTAGACACAAAAAAAAACACTCAACAAATGGCTACAATTGAAGGAATGTGTTTAGTGACGGCATCAGATTCCTAATTGATTGAGAAAGGTCTGGTGGCAAGAAAAGCTGCTTCTAGGAGGTTGTCAAGTGTTTTCGCTCGACGATTCCATTCTTAGGTGGTTGGTTTGGCCCTTGTTCCTGTAACTCGAATCCTAGCCCGGTATATCCCATTTTAAATTTACACCATTGCGAACCTTACACCTTTTTTACTCTCTGATCGAGGTTCTCGGTATTGAAAAATCTTCGTAAACTAAATCACACGTGTACATATTGACATTTAAGAGATATACAATCAAGAAAATCAAGGGCAATGGTGATATATATGCGGATTAGACACAAAAAAAACACTCAACAAATGGCTACAATTTAAGGAATGTGTTTAGTGACGGCATCAGATTCCTAATTGATGGACAAAGGTCTGGTAGCAAGAAAAGCTGCTTCTAGGAGTTTGTCAAGTGTTTTCGCTCGACGATTCATTCTTGGGTGGTTGGTTTGGCCCTTGTTCCTGTAACTCGAATCCTAGCCCGGTATATACCATTTTAATTTTACACCATTGTGAACCTTATGCCTTTTTTACTCTCTGATCGAGGTACTAGGCATCGAAAAATCTTCGTAAACTAAATCACACGTGTATATGTTAACATTTAAGAGATATATACAGTCAAGAAAATCAAGTGCATTGGTGATATATATGCGGATTAAACACCAAAAAAAGCACTCAACAAATGGCTACAATTTAAGGAATGTGTTTAGTGATGTCATCAGATTCCTAATTGATGGAGAAATGTCTGGTGGCAAGAAAAGCTGCTTTTAGGAGGTTGTTAAGTGTTTTCGCTCGACGATTCCATTCTTGGGTGGTTGGTTTGGCCCTTATTCCTGTAACTCGAATCCTAGCCCGGTATATACCGTTTTAATTTTACACCATTGTGAACCTTACACCTTTTTTACTCTCTGATCGAGGTACTCGGCATCGAAAAATCTTTGTAAACTAAATCACAAGTGTATATGTCAACATTTATGAGATATATACAGTCAAGAAAATCAAGTGCAATGGTGATATATATGCGGATTAAACACCAATAAAAAAACTCAACAAATGGCTACAATTTATGGAATGTGTTTAGTGACGGCATCAGATTCCTAATTGATGGAGAAAGGTCTGGTGGCAAGAAAAGCTGCATTTAGGAGGTTGTCAAGTGTTTTCGCTCGACGATTCCATTCTTGGGTGGTTGGTTTGGCCCTTGTTCCTCTAACTCGAATCCTAGCCCGGTATATCCCATTTTAATTTTACACCATTGTAAACCTTTCGCCTTTTTTTACTCTCTGATCAAGGTTCTCGGCATTGAAAAATCTTCGTAAACTAAATCACACGTGTATATGTTGACATTTAAGAGATATACAGTCAAGAAAATCAAGGGCAATGGTGATATATATGCGGATTAGACACCAAAAAAAAACACTCAACAAATGGCTACAATTTAACGAATGTGTTTAGTGACGGCAACAGATTCCTAATTGATTGAGAAAGGTCTGGTGGCAAGAAAAGCTGCTTCTAGGAGGTTGTCAAGTGTTTTCGCTCGACGATTCCATTCCTGGGTGGTTGGTTTGGCCCTTGTTCCTGTAACTCGAATCCTAGCTCGGTATATCTCATTTTAATTTTACATCATTGTAAACCTTTCGCCTTTTTTACACTCTGATCGAGGTTCTCGGCATTGAAAAATCTTCGTAAACTAAATCACACGTGTATATGTTGACATTTAAGAGATATACAGTCATGAAAATCAAGGGAAATGGTGATATATATGCGGATTAGACACCAAAAAAAACACTCTACAAATGGCTACAATTTAAGGAATGTGTTTAGTGACGGCATCAGATTCCTAATTGATGGAGAAAGGTCTGGTAGCAAGAAAAGCTGCTTCTAGGAGTTTGTCAAGTGTTTTCGCTCGACGATTCATTCTTGGGTGGTTGGTTTGGCCCTTGTTCCTGTAACTCGAATCCTAGCCCGGTATATACCATTTTAATTTTACACCATTGTGAACCTTACGCCTTTTTTACTCTCTGATCGAGGTACTCGGCATCGAAACATCTTCGTAAACTAAATCACACGTGTATATGTTAACATTTAAGAGATATATACAGTCAAGAAAATCAAGGGCAATGGTGATATATATGCGGATTAAACACCAAAAAAAGCACTCAACAAATGGCTACAATTTAAGGAATGTGTTTAGTGACGGCATCAGATTCCTAATTGATGGAGAAAGGTCTGGTAGGAAGAAAAGCTGCTTCTAGGAGTTTGTCAAGTGTTTTCGCTCGACGATTCCATTCTTGGGTGGTTGGTTTGGCCCTTATTCCTGTAACTCGAATCCTAGCCCGGTATATACCATTTTAATTTTACACCATTGTGAACCTTACGCCTTTTTTACTCTCTGATCGAGGTACTCGGCATCGAAAAATCTTTGTAAACTAAATCACACGTGTATATATTAACATTTAAGAGATATATACAGTCAAGAAAATCAAGTGCAATGGTGATATATATGCGGATTAAACACCAAAAAAAACTCAACAAATGGCTACAATTTATGGAATGTGTTTAGTGACGGCATCAGATTCCTAATTGATGGAGAAAGGTCTGGTAGCAAGAAAAGCTGCTTCTAGGAGTTTGTCAAGTGTTTTCGCTCGACGATTCCATTCTTGGGTGGTTGGTTTGGCCCTTTTTCCTGTAACTCGAATCCTAGCGCGGTATATACCATTTTCATTTTACACCATTGTGAACCTTACGCCTTTTTTACTCTCTGATCGAGGTACTCAGCATCGAAAAATCTTTGTAAACTAAATCACACGTGTATATGTTAACATTTAAGAGATATATACAGTCATGAAAATCAAGTGTAATGGTGATATATATGCGGATTAAACACCAAAAAAAAACTCAACAAATGGCTACAATTTATGGAATGTGTTTAGTGACGGCATCAGATTCCTAATTGATGGAGAAAGGTCTGGTGGCAAGAAAAGCTGCATCTAGGAGGTTGTCAAGTGTTTTCGCTCGACGATTCCATTCTTGGGTGGTTGGTTTGGCCCTTGTTCCTGTAACTCGAATCCTAGCCCGATATATCCCATTTTAATTTTACAGCATTGTAAACCTTTCGCCTTTTTTACTCTCTGATCGAGGTTCTCGGTATTGAAAAATCTTCGTAAACTAAATCACACGTGTACATATTGACATTTAAGAGATATACAATCAAGAAAATCAAGGGCAATGGTGATATATATGCGGATTAGACACAAAAAAAACACTCAACAAATGGCTACAATTTAAGGAATGTGTTTAGTGACGGCATCAGATTCCTAATTGATGGAGAAAGGTCTGGTGGCATGAAAAGCTGCTTCTAGGAGGTTGTCAAGTGTTTTCGCTCGACGATTCATTCTTGGGTGGTTGGTTTGGCCCTTGTTCCTGTAACTCGAATCCTAGCCCGGTATATACCATTTTAATTTTACACCATTGTGAACCTTACGCCTTTTTTACTCTCTGATCGAGGTACTAGGCATCGAAAAATCTTCGTAAACTAAATCACACGTGTATATGTTAACACTTAAGAGATATATACAGTCAAGAAAATCAAGTGCATTGGTGATATATATGCGGATTAAACACCAAAAAAAGCACTCAACAAATGGCTACAATTTAAGGAATGTGTTTAGTGACGGCATCAGATTCCTAATTGATGGAGAAAGGTCTGGTAGCAAGAAAAGTTTCTTCTAGGAGTTTGTCAAGTGTTTTCGCTCGACGATTCATTCTTGGGTGGTTGGTTTGGCCCTTGTTCCTATAACTCGAATCCTAGCCCGGTATATACCATTTTAATTTTACACCATTGTGAACCTTACGCCTTTTTTACTCTCTGATCGAGGTACTAGGCATCGAAAAATCTTCGTAAACTAAATCACACGTGTATATGTTAACATTTAAGAAATATATACAGTCAAGAAAATCAAGTGCATTGGTGATATATATGCGAATTAAACACCAAAAAAAGCACTCAACAAATGGCTACAATTTAAGGAATGTGTTTAGTGATGGCATCAGATTCCTAATTGATGAAGAAATGTCTGGTGGCAAGAAAAGCTGCTTTTCGGAGGTTGTTAAGTGTTTTCGCTCGACGATTCCATTCTTGGGTGGTTGGTTTGGCCCTTATTCCTGTAACTCGAATCCTAGCCCGGTATATACCGTTTTAATTTTACACCATTGTGAACCTTACACCTTTTTTACTCTCTGATCGAGGTACTCGGCATCGAAAAATCTTTGTAAACTAAATCACAAGTTTATATGTTAACATTTATGAGATATATACAGTCAATAAAATCAAGTGCAATGGTGATATATATGCGGATTAAACACCAATAAAAAAACTCAACAAATGGCTACAATTTATGGAATGTGTTTAGTGACGGCATCAGATTCCTAATTGATGGAGAAAGGTCTGGTGGCAAGAAAAGCTGCATTTAGGAGGTTGTCAAGTGTTTTCGCTCGACGATTCCATTCTTGGGTGGTTGGTTTGGCCCTTGTTCCTGTAACTCGAATCCTAGCCCGGTATATCCCATTTTAATTTTACACCATTGTAAACCTTTCACCTTTTTTTACTCTCTGATCAAGGTTCTCGGCATTGAAAAATCTTCGTAAACTAAATCACACGTGTATATGTTGACATTTAAGAGATATACAGTCAAGAAAATCAAGGGCAATGGTGATATATATGCAGATTAGACACCAAAAAAAAAACACTCAACAAATGGCTACAATTTAAGGAATGTGTTTAGTGACGGCATCAGATTCCTAATTGATTGAGAAAGGTCTGGTGGCAAGAAAAGCTGCTTCTAGGAGGTTGTCAAGTGTTTTCGCTCAACGATTCCATTCCTGGGTGGTTGGTTTGGCCCTTGTTCCTGTAACTCGAATCCTAGCCCGGTATATCTCATTTTAATTTTACATCATTGTAAACCTTTCGCCTTTTTTACACTCTGATCGAGGTTCTCGGCATTGAAAAATCTTCGTAAACTAAATCACACGTGTATATGTTGACATTTAAGAGATATACAGTCATGAAAATCAAGGGAAATGGTGATATATATGCGGATTAGACACCAAAAAAAACACTCTACAAATGGCTACAATTTAAGGAATGTGTTTAGTGACGGCATCAGATTCCTAATTGATGGAGAAAGGTCTGGTAGCAAGAAAAGCTGCTTCTAGGAGTTTGTCAAGTGTTTTCGCTCGACGATTCATTCTTGGGTGGTTGGTTTGGCCCTTGTTCCTGTAACTCGAATCCTAGCCCGGTATATACCATTTTAATTTTACACCATTGTGAACCTTACGCCTTTTTTACTCTCTGATCGAGGTACTCGGCATCGAAACATCTTCGTAAACTAAATCACACGTGTATATGTTAACATTTAAGAGATATATACAGTCAAGAAAATCAAGGGCAATGGTGATATATATGCGGATTAAACACCAAAAAAAGCACTCAACAAATGGCTACAATTTAAGGAATGTGTTTAGTGACGGCATCAGATTCCTAATTGATGGAGAAAGGTCTGGTAGGAAGAAAAGCTGCTTCTAGGAGTTTGTCATGTGTTTTCGCTCGACGATTCCATTCTTGGGTGGTTGGTTTGGCCCTTCTTCCTGTAACTCGAATCCTAGCCCGGTATATACCATTTTAATTTTACACCATTGTGAACCTTACGCCTTTTTTACTCTCTGATCGAGGTACTCGGCATCGAAAAATCTTTGTAAACTAAATCACACGTGTATATGTTAACATTTAAGAGATATATACAGTCAAGAAAATCAAGTGCAATGGTGATATATATGCGGATTAAACACCAAAAAAAAACTCAACAAATGGCTACAATTTATGGAATGTGTTTAGTGACGGCATCAGAATCCTAATTGATGGAGAAAGGTCTGGTAGCAAGAAAAGCTGCTTCTAGGAGTTTGTCAAGTGTTTTCGCTCGACGATTCCATTCTTGGGTGGTTGGTTTGGCCCTTTTTCCTGTAACTCGAATCCTAGCCCGGTATATACCATTTTCATTTTACACCATTGTGAACCTTACGCCTTTTTTACTTTCTGATCGAGGTACTCGGCATCGAAAAATCTTTGTAAACTAAATCACACGTGTATATGTTAACATTTAAGAGATATATACAGTCAAGAAAATCAAGTGCAATGGTGATATATATGCGGATTAAACACCAAAAAAAAACTCAACAAATGGCTACAATTTATGGAATGTGTTTAGTGACGGCATCAGATTCCTAATTGATGGAGAAAGGTCTGGTGGCAAGAAAAGCTGCATCTAGGAGGTTGTCAAGTGTTTTCGCTCGACGATTCCATTCTTGGGTGGTTGGTTTGGCCCTTGTTCCTGTAACTCGAATCCTAGCCCGATATATCCCATTTTAATTTTACAGCATTGTAAACCTTTCGCCTTTTTTACTCTCTGATCGAGGTTCTCGGCATTGAAAAATCTTCGTAAACTAAATCACACGTGTATATGTTGACATTTAAGAGATATACAGTCAAGAAAATCAAGGGCAATGGTGATATATATGCGGATTAGACACCAAAAAAAAAACACTCAACAAATGGCTACAATTGAAGGAATGTGTTTAGTGACGGCATCAGATTCCTAATTGATTGAGAAAGGTCTGGTGGCAAGAAAAGCTGCTTCTAGGAGGTTGTCAAGTGTTTTCGCTCGACGATTCCATTCTTAGGTGGTTGGTTTGGCCCTTGTTCCTGTAACTCGAATACTAGCCCGGTATATCCCATTTTAAATTTACACCATTGTGAACCTTACACCTTTTTTACTCTCTGATCGAGGTTCTCGGTATTGAAAAATCTTCGTAAACTAAATCACACGTGTATATGTTAACATTTAAGAGATATATACAGTCAAGAAAATCAAGTGCAATGGTGATATATATATGCGGTTTAAACACCAAAAAAAGCACTCAACAAATGGCTACAATTTATGGAATGTGTTTAGTGACGGCATCAGATTCCTAATTGATGGAGAAAGGTCTGGTGGCAAGAAAAGCTGCATCTAGGAGGTTGTCAAGTGTTTTCGCTCGACGATTCCATTCTTGGGTGGTTGGTTTGGCCCTTGTTCCTGTAAATTGAATCCTAGCCCGGTATATCCCATTTTAATTTTACATCATTGTAAACTTTTCGCCTTATTTACTCTCTGATCGAGGTTCTCGGCATTGAAAAATATTCGTAAACTAAATCACACGTGTATATGTTGACATTTAAGAGATATACAGTCAAGAAAATCAAGGGCAATGGTGATATATATGCGGATTAGACACCAAAAAAAACACTCAACAAATGGCTACAATTTAAGGAATGTGTTTAGTGACGGCATCAGATTCCTAATTGATGGAGAATGGTCTGGTGGCAAGAAAAGCTGCTTCTAAGAGGTTGTCAAGTGTTTTCGCTCGACGATTCCATTATTGGGTGGTTGGTTTGGCCCTTGTTCCTATAACTCGAATCCTTGCCCGGTATATCCCATTTTAATTTTACACCATTGTGAACCTTACGCCTTTTTTACTCTCTGATCCAGGTTCTCGGCATTGAAAAATCTTCGTAAACTAAATCACACGTGTATATGTTGACATTTAAAAGATATATAGTCAAGAAAATCAAAGGCAATGGTAATATATATGCGGATTAGACACAAAAAAAAAACTCTCAACAAATGGCTACAATTTAAGGAATGTGTTTAGTGACGGCATCAGATTCCTAATTGATGGAGAAAGGTCTGGTGGCATGAAAAGCTGCTTCTAGGAGGTTGTCAAGTGTTTTCGCTCGACGATTCCATTCTTGGGTGGTTGGTTTGGCCCTTGTTCCTGTAACTCGAATCCTAGCCCGGTATATCCCATTTTAATTTTACACGATTGTAAACCTTTCGCCTTTTTTACTCTCTGATCGAGGTTCTCGGCATTGAGAAATCTTCGTAAACTAAATCACACGTGTATATGTTGACATTTAAGAGATATACAGTCAAGAAAATCAAGGACAATGGTGATATATATGCGGATTAGACACAAAAAAAAAAAAACCCTCAACAAATGGCTACAATTTAAGGAATGTGTTTAGTGACGGCATCAGATTCCTAATAGATGGAGAAAGGTCTGGTGGCAAGAAAAGCCGCTTTTAGGAGGTTGTCAAGTGTTTTCGCTCGACGATTCCATTCTTGGGTGGTTGGTTTGGCCCTTGTTCCTGTAACTCGAATCCTAGCCTTGTATATACCATTTTAATTTTACACCATTGTGAACCTTACGCCTTTTTTTACTCTCTGATCGAGGTTCTCGGCATTGAAAAATCTTCGTAAACTAAATCACACGTGTATATGTTGACATTTAAGAGATATACAGTCAAGAAAATCTAGGGCAATGGTGATATATATGCGGATTAGACACCAAAAAAAAACCCTCAACAAATGGCTACAATTTAAGGAATGTGTTTAGTGACGGCATCAGATTCCTAATTGATGGAGAAAGGTCTGGTGGCAAGAAAAGCCACTTTTAGGAGGTTGTCAAGTGTTTTCGCTCGACGATTCCATTCTTGGGTGGTTGGTTTGGCCCTTGTTCATGTAACTCGAATCCTAGCCCGGTATATACCATTTTAATTTTACACCATTGTGAACCTTACGCCTTTTTTTACTCTCTGATCGAGGTTCTCGGCATTGAAAAATCTTCGTAAACTAAATCACACGTGTATATGTTGACATTTTAGAGATATACACTCAAGAAAATCAAGGTTAATGGTGATATATATGCGGATTAGACACAAAAAAAAAAACACTCAACAAATGGCTACAATTTAAGGAATGTGTTTAGTGACGGCATCAAATTCCTAATTGATGGAGAAAGGTCTGGTGGCAAGAAAAGCTGCTTCTAGGAGGTTGTCAAGTGTTTTCGCACGACGATTCCATTCTTGGGTAGTTGGTTTGGCCCTTGTTCCTGTAACTCGAATCCTAGCCCGGTATATCCCATTTTAATTTTACAGCATTGTGAACCTAACGCCTCTTTTACTCTCTGATCGAGGTTCTCGGCATTGAAACATCTTCGTAAACTAAATTACGCGTGTATATGTTGACATTTAAGAGATATACAGTTAAGAAAATCAAGGGCAATGGTGATATATATGCGGATTAGACACAAAAAAAAAACACTCAACAAATGGCTACAATTTAAGGAATGTGTTTAGTGACGGCATCAGATTCCTAATTGATGGAGAAAGGTCTGGTGGCAAGAAAAGCTGCTTCTAGGAGGTTGTCAAGTGTTTTCGCTCGACGATTCCATTCTTGGGTGGTTGGTTTGGCCCTTGTTCCTGTAACTTGAATCCTAGACCGGTGTATCCTATTTTAATTTTACACCATTGTTTTAACACCACGTAAAAATGTGTCCATTTATGTAAAGACACATGTCCTGAACTCTGATTTTGAGAAAGATTGAGTTTGAAGGATTAAAGTTGACAATCGGTAAAAATATGAAAGCAAAGGGATTAAAAGTGTCAACATGTTAATTCTACCTCTGAGTGACCTTTTAATGTTTCCTAAACTTTGTAAAAATATAAATTCACCCTCATGAATATGTGATAAAGAATTCATAAGCATTCGGTTGAATTTGTGATAATTTGTTCAACTTTCAAGAAATAAAGTTTCATGTGCAAAAACCGACAAATCTTCATTCAATGACAATTTATAAAGAATCCAAGGGAACACTAGTGCATGGCAAGGTAATCTGAACAAGGCAGACCTGATCATGTGGACTATTCCTGCTGAAAAATGACTTAGATTCGAGTTTTAAAAGTTGCATGATCAAATATTAAAATTCTCAAAATTTTTGTCCTCTGGTCATCGGATGCGGACCGTATGGTCCCAGGCTTACGGTCCGCAAGGCTATAACTGGGTGATGCAGTTCTGGTTTGGTTATGGACCGCATCCATTCGGGCTTACGGTCCGTAGGGGGTGGATACGAACCGCAAGAGTTTTTGCTTACGGTCCGTAAGCTCGTCGCTAGGCAGAAGCTTTGGACAGATGTATGCTTCAGCTGTATAACCGACTTAAACTCATTCTATTCAAAACCATGGACTGTTGGATGGTTTTAATAAACCACTAGGAGACCTGGGGTGATCCTAGGGACTCCTATAACAGCTGCAAGTGATCCATGATGTTGGTAAGTAGTATATAAGCAACACTAGTTCATGTTTCATGAACTCACATTTGCAACAACTTTCTAAACAACAATATCTGGAGCTTGCAAGGACTAGGAGAAGAATTACAAGTGTAGAAAAGATAGCAAGGACCATTAGTAAGAGTCTTAATCCCTGCTTAGTCATTTTAATTAGCTTAAAAACCGAAAAGTCAAACATATCGTAATTAAGGTTTGACTTTCGGTTTAATCACAAATGGTCCAGCCACTGACCAAAACGAAAGTGGTTATGGAACCATATTAGGATAGGTGATTAACCCTTAAAAGGGCACCTCATAATTATCTTGTTTGACTAGTTAATTGTCGGGTCAAACTAGTTTGACAAAAAGTCAAACTGGACAGAAAGTTTAAAAATGAATTAAACTAATAAAACAGAGGTTCTAAATTATATTTTAACATTCTAATGACTTGATAATTAATATTAGAACATGTTTTATCAGTCCTAACCCGACAATTATCAGTCTAAGGTCAGTTTATAACCGAAAGTCGTAAAAGCTTGACTTTTGCTTTGACTTTCAGTTCTGACCCGTTCAAGCTTAATTCTTCCCTTTTTTTAAGCTTCCATTAAGACCACATTATTCAGTAGTATAACCCCCTGGAGTTATATTGCATGATTCTTAGTGGTTTGAATTATATACTCTTGATCGTTAATATGCTTATAAATGCCATAAATGCCCTTTTGACACACAAATGAGATTTTTAGCAATGTGAGTGGACAAAAACCTTGGCTACTGATATTTAGACTTGTCCTGAAAATTTGACTTCAGTTCTTGGTCCCAAATAGAAGTTATGCTCGATATCGTAATTAAAAGCTTTTTAATAATTAAATTGCAATATCTTGCATAATGCATGTTTAAACTTGGATTTTGAACAAAACTCATTACCTACTCTTAAGATATTATTTTTAAGGAATATTAAGATTTTTGGTCAGATTATTATCTATTTAAAACATAAAGTTCTTGTGTAAATCGGTTAATGCCGATAATACCTTTTTAGACATAAAATGAGATTTACAAAGGATTTGAATGCCACACTTTTTCCTACTGATTTCATACATTAAATAAATTATTTTGAGCATTTAAAACTGATCAAAATCTTAGATTTTTATAAACATCTTGATTATCGTCAATTAGCGAGTTTTACACTAATTAAGTGCATAGTATGGTTTAAAACCATATTTAACATCTAAGATTTGTTACCTACTGAATTTTTGAACAAATTTTCATATTATCACAGTAGGTATAAGTTATGAACTCAGGTTTCCAAAAATGTCCTTAAAAGCTTATGTGAAATGACTAAAATACCCTTTCGGGGCATAGTTTGGTCATAAATGGTAAATTTCACATATGTATGATATCTTACTGATATAATGAGATAAATTAAATATGTTTACTGATGTCAAAGGACTAGAAGTTTAGTTTATTATAAAATCTCTTTTATAATTATTAAAATGACCAAAATGCCCTTACGGGACTTAAATTGGTTTTAATTACTTTTTGGGCATATATGTTAACATCCTACTTACGTATTAACATATCTTAAGCATAATAACATTTAAGACCTGTATATAATTTATTTGGTTACCCGTTACGCGTTTACGCGTTCGGATCGGTTTAGTTTACGTATTATAGCCGAAACGGGTTAAACCTTATCATTAAATCCTCAAATTCCAGAATGTGATTAGTTTACCCATATTATACAAGTATCCAAGCTTGTCGGGTCTAAACCACATTCTATTCCGATCTCCGCTTAATTTAGCGTTTAGAACCATAAGGTTTCGTTCTAGCTAGCCGGTCTAAGTTCTTGACTTAATTAAAGACTCGTTAGTATCCTAATAGGTTAGTAAACCTTCTATACAGATTAAATAGCATCTAATAGAAGGTACCGTAAAAAAGCTTTAGGATTATACTGCTGAGTTACCTTTCACATTAGCTCAGGTAAATACTTTTAACTTATTTTCCCTTATACGGGCTTGGGATATGGTATTATAATAATACTACTTGGTCGGGTATGAAATCATTTAATCGGATTGTGATTAATAAATTTACATAACCCGTTTTAATCTGTCTTGTTTGATAACATAAACATTGGGGGTTAATTCGACCGTGTCCTGGATATCCTCGGCTCATTTCATTTGTAAATGGCCACGACCTATGCACGAGGTGTAGGCATACACCTGACAGATGCAAATGCTAAATAATATATAAACCCACATGTTGGGGATAACTCCTTTGTGGGTTCTATAAGTGGTGAGTCGGTTAATCATGACCGGCTTCCAACCGGCCCCAATTGTATGACAAACATGTAAATCTGTATACAAGATTATCTTTAAATAATTGTCCCAAGTTATAAATGATTTGTGCCATGTGCACTTAAATAAATTTTCATAAATGTTTTCAAAAGAGTCAGTTAATTGTATTTACCAGTGTAAACTGACGTATTTTCCAAAGACAGATTGACAAGTATCTCTCGTAATACGCTGGAGCTATTAGGTTGTAACAATCCTCAATAAACCGACATTCTCGAATAGTTCCGACACCCTAGTATATTTTAAAATGTCTCAGTATGTCTTTAAATACATCCCGTATGTGAAATCCGAGCCCGAAATACAGTATAGTATTAAAAATAAAATTTAAAACTTGATTATTAAGTTGAGGCGGGCCGCGTAGGACCCACCCCAACCTTACGCGGGCGGTATCAGGGTTGAAACCTGATATCGTTGATTTTCTTAAGTTCAAGCGGGCCGTGTAAGACCCCCGTTAAGTTAACGCGGGCCGCGTGAGATCTAAAATGTGGCGCAGCCCGGTGATGACACGTGTCATCATCGTGTCAAGTCTAGTTGGTGATCCGGACGAGCTACGCGTTGACCCAGGTTTGACGCGGGCCGCGTAGGCCCTTGCCTACTCTTACGCAGGCCGCGTGAGAACCAGTTTCAGCAACTATATAAAGGAGGCATCGGGTTCAACCAGAATTCGTTCAAAATCTTTTCTGTATCTCGATTTCTGAAGTATTAGGCATAATATTTGAGTATAATACCCTCTAATTAGCGAGGTTCTGCCCCGTTGTAAGTATTATAACCCCAGTTTCGTACTAGATATGCTGCTCGATTGATTTAGTGTTCCGTAACAACTGTCGTGGTTCTGCCCGACGTAGTTGTTGGAATACCGTCTCGGGGAGGGTATCATTAATATTTTCAAAGGGTTATTATACTAATCTATGTACATTTGTGAAAATTATAGATTAATCCCAGGAAACCCTTACGCGAAGTCTAAGATAGCAATGTGAGTTTATCATCTTTTTGTAAAACTTTTTGTAATATTTTACAAAACCTTAATGCTTTACAATGTGATTAAGCGGTGATTGAGTCTTTGTAGTTCTTCAATTACTGCCGGTATGTTGGGGTTTTGTATACAAAATTTACTACATTGTGAGTAGTAAGTCGGGACGACAACACGTTATTATTGGACAACGAGTTAGCCAATATGTAATATGACCCACCAGTCAGGATTGACAGTACTGAATGAGTAATTGTGTAGAAATAAACAATGTGATCACTCTCAATACTGTTTTAATTGATAAAATATTTCTTGATTAAACTGGGATTCACTCACCAGTATTTCCCATTGACAAATGTTTTTAAAACGCGTTTCAGGTAACACAATGTGACAGCCAATTAGTAAAAAGCCAGCTGGAGAGCACTGAAGGCTTGAGAAAAATGTGGCTATAAAAGTTACCTAAAAGACGATGTTTTAAATTCAATAAAATAGGGTTTATCCCTATAAACGTATTGTAATAAGAAACTTGGGTTTTACCCATGTGATTATTAATATCAAATATGGTGGTTTTACTCTGATAAACATTTCCTAACTACGGTCCTAATGTAATTTCCGCTGCCAAATTAACAAGCTGATACCACCGAAACTCTGAGTTCGCGTCCACCCTTTCCCGGGACAGATAAGGGATCGGGGGTTGCGACAGAAGGTGGTATCAGAGCCTAGCCACTGGTCTAAGCCAAAGAAGTGTTCTGCTGACACTTAAAATTTAAATTTTGTGTTAGGAAATACATTACGAAAATACGTGCATAACTGTAATTATTTGTTTTGTGTTATTTGACTATTTGTTAGTTTACAGTATGAGTGATCAAGGACCCTCAGACATGTGTCGTCAGTTGTCTGATTCACCTAGGAGTGAAGGTACCTCTTCACAGCCTGCCCTTTCTGGGTATTCTGCTGATCAGGAAGAAGGGATGTTTGCCTTTAAAGCTCAGTCAGAAGAGCCATTCCCTCATAAAAAGAGAGGATGGTTCAGAAAGGAAGCATTTGCATGTAGGAAAAGAATGCGAAAGTTGCAACAGCAAAGAGCCTTAGCAGCCGTTAAGCGAGAGACAGATGCCCATACACAGGATATGCTTAATAGAAGCCTAGCTAATTTCCATATTCTAGCTACAACTGCTGCTGACCCAAGTCTGAAACAAATAATAGCACCCCAACCACAACTGTCAATCCCTGATCAACCCATGGAGATAGAAAACCCTGAAAACCAAGTAGAGATGCATGACTTCAATCCGGAAGAAATCCCTAGGGTACCAGCACCAAACCCCCTAGACCCAAATTACGATCCCCGGTGGGATGACAATAGGGACTTTGTGCAACGTTACCCGATACATGAAGACGCACCCATACAGAACATAGAAGCCTACCCATGTATGTACCCTTTAGATCCCTATTACCATGATAACTACATTAGGGAGATCTTAGAAGATCCTTACCGATTTCAGGCACTTTCACCCCCATATCAGGAACCCGCACCCCAGATTCCGAACCCAGTCCTAGAACCTGCACCCCAATGAGTGCAGAAAACGTGCAAGAACTTAGGACATTTGGTGAGGAAATTTTAGAAAGCAGTGAGAGAATGCGACAGGTGGGAGAGCGACTCGTATGGAAATACGACGAGCGCAATATGGATTTTTGGATAAATCCATATCCGTGAATGTGAGAATGGTAAAACGGTAATAGTATTAATAATAATAATAAAATAATAATATATGTGTGTACAAATGCCTATTACTATTAGTGTAATTCTATTCCAGTTGATATTGTAATTTTATTTCAGTACTAGTATGTAATAGATGCATAATAGTATATGAATAGAGTAAAGCCGCAATGATCGACGCTTTTGGCAAAAATGCGTGTCATGTGATTGACTATATTAATATTATTTTGTGATATTAATATGGGGTAAATGTTTAAAATTCAGATGGCCGACGAAGGAAATCAAGGAAATCTGAATAACGATAACCAGAGTAACATTAACGTGGTTAATGAGAATCCGAGCATCAATAACAATGGAAACCAAATGGATAATAGTGTCGTTCAACATATAGTGGCACAAGGAATCATAGATGCAATGCCATTTATTATTCAAACGATTCAAGAAGCGAATAATAAAAGTAAGCATAGCAGTAAGCGACCAATAGAACCAGAAAACAGTGTGAACAATGGACCCGTACTACAAGTGCCCATTCCCAAAAGGAGAAGAACCGTGCCTTGCGGTTGTTCTTATAAAGAATTATGGTCTTGTAAACCAATGGAATTCTCGGGCAACGAAGGGGCCATTGCAACCCTACGCTGGATAGAGAAGACTGAGGCAGTCTTAAGAATAAGCAAGTCTGCTGAAGAAGATAAGATAATATTTGCTTCTAATCTATTTAAGAATTCAGCACTAGAATGGTGGAACACTATCCTCCAATCAAGAGGAAGTGAAAGAACTTACAATATGGAATGGGAAGAATTTAAGGACAAGGTAGAAAGGAAATTCTGCCCACCCAATGAAAAGGAACAGATAGCAAACAAATTCCTAAACCTTAGGATGACTGGTGTGGATAGTAAGGGATACACTAAATTATTCTTTGAATATGCTAGAATAGTGCCAACTCTTGCTTCACCAGAACCAGTGTTAATCTTCCGTTATATCTGGGGATTAATTGGAGAAATTAGACACGTAGTCAAGGCAGCTAGACCTCAAACCATAGAAGAAGCTGTAGAACTAGCAAATACCTTGACAGATGAATTAGTCCGTACACGAGAAAAGGATCAAAGGAGGAACCTAACCCAGAAACTCACACAAGAATTTCATTCTGGACATTCTAACCGTGGGAGAAATATAGGTTCTACCTCTGCACCCTACTGTAGGTATTGCAAAAGAAAGCATTCAGGAAGATGCTCCATATACTGTAACTTTTGCAAAATATCGGGACACAAGGAAGAAGATTGCAGGAAAAAAGCTAATAACAGGATATGTTACAACTGCGGAGAACAAGGTCATATCAAACCTAACTGCCCGAAATTAGCTCCATCCACAAACAACAAGAACACCAAAAAATGCTAGAGCATTTGTTCTGACTGCAGATGAAGCTAAGATGATTCCAGATGTCATAGCTGGTACGTTTTTAGTTAATGATATTTGTGCTAAAGTATTATTTGACTCTGGTGCGAACCAAAGTTTTATTAATACATCATTTTGCAAATTTCTAAATCAGTCATTAACTAAACTACCACAAGAATGCTTAGTAGAGACAGCTAATGGAGAAACTATTAGGATTTCTGAAATCTTGCAGGGAGTAAGTATAGAAATTTTAAATCATAAATTTATTGCAAACCTTTATCCCATGAATCTGGCAGGATTTGATGTTGTATTAGGAATGGATTGGTTGATAGCCAATAAAGCCAGTATTTTGTGTGATCAAAAGTCAATTCAAGTAAATTCACCAAAAGGTAAAATGATCACAATTAAAGGAGATAAACCATCTAGATCCACAAAATTCATCTCCGTAATGAAAACTGCAAGTTATATAAGAAAAGGATCATTAGTGTATTTGATTTCTATAATCACTAACACTAAAGGAAAGGATTTAAAGGATATTCCAATAGTATCCCAGTTTTCAGATGTATTTCCAGAAGAATTGGCAGGGCAACCTCCAGATAGAGAAGTTGAATTCAGAATCCATTTAATACCAGGAACAACACCGATTGCCAAAGCACCTTACCATTTGGCATCCGCAGAAATGCAAGAATTAAAGAAACAATTAGACGAATTGTTAGAAAAAGGATTTATACAACCAAGTTCGTCGCCATGGGGAGCGCCGATACTATTCGTTAAAAAGAAGGACGGATCGATGCATATGTGCATTGATTACCGTGAATTAAACAAGGTCATGATTAAGAATCGGTACCCATTACCAAGAATCGATGATCTGTTTGATCAATTGCAAGGAGCTTGATTTTTCTCTAAAATCGATTTAAGGTCAGGATATCATCAATTAAAGTTACAGAAAGAGGATATTCCTAAGACCGCATTCAGAACAAGGTATGGCCATTATGAATTTACTGTCATGCCATTTGGTTTAACCAATGCCCCAGCCGCATTTATGGACATGATGAACCGAATATGTAAGCCATATTTGGATAAATTCATAATCGTCTTTATAGATGATATTCTCATTTATTCTAAGAATAAAGAGGATCATGCAAAGCATTTGCACGCACTTTTAAGTTTATTAAGAAAGGAAAAGCTTTACGCTAAATTTTCAAAGTGCGAATTTTGGTTAGAACAGGTACAGTTTCTCGGACACCTAGTAAATCATGAAGGAATTCATGTGGATCCAACAAAGATCGAGGCAATTACCAAATGGAAAACCCCTGAATCACCAGCCGAGGTTAGAAGTTTCTTAGGATTGGCCGGTTATTATAGAAGATTTATTCAAGATTTTTCTAGAATAGCCATTCCCTTAACCAAGCTAACCTGTAAATCTGTTAAGTTTGAATGGGGATTAAAACAAGAAGAAGCATTTAGAATTCTTAAGCATAAATTAACCCATACACCCATATTAGCGTTACCAGAAGGAACTGAAGACTTTGTAGTCTATTGTGACGCTTCTAAATTAGGTTATGGATGCGTGTTGATGCAACGCCAAAAGGTTATAGCCTATGCATCTAGACAACTTTAGAATCATGAAGAGAATTATTCAACCCATGATTTAGAGTTAGGAGCTATAATTTTTGCTCTTAAGATTTGGAGACATTACCTATACGGTAGTAAGTTTACTGTATTCACTGATCATAAAAGTTTAAGGTATGTTTTCAAGCAAAAGTAGTTGAATATGAGACAAAGACGCTGGATGGAGATGCTTAGTGATTATGATTGTGATATCCAGTATCATGAAGGAAAGGCAAATGTAGTGGCAGATGCTTTAAGCCGAAAGTATCATGAAAAGCCAAAAAGGGTATGTTCTCTTAAAATAAATCTTCAAGTAGATTTAAATGATCAGATAAGAGAAGCACAAGAATCAGTAATCAAGGATGATACTGAAGAATTAAAAGGTATGCTAAAAGAATTAGAACAAGGAACATATGGAATTTGGAGATTCCATAAGAAGAGAATGTGGATACCTAAATTAGAAAACCTACGTCATCGTATATTAGAAGAAGCCCATAAGTCTAAATATACTATGCATCCAGGAAATGATAAAATGTACCAGGATTTAAGGAAAATTTTCTGGTGGATAGGAATGAAAAAGGACATAGCAGCATATCTTTCTAAATGTTTAACTTGTTCATAAGTTAAAGCTGAACACCAGAAACCCTCAGGTCTATTACAACAATTAGAAATGCCAGTGTGGAAATGGGAATTGATAACAATGGATTTTGTTACTAAATTACCCAAAACGAAGAAAGGAAATAATACAATCTGGGTGATTGTAGATAGGCTAACCAAGTCAGCTCATTTCCTACCAATGAAGGAAACTTTCAGTATGGAACAGTTAGCTAAGTTGTATGTAAATGAAATAGTTTCATTACATGGAATTCCTTTATCAATTGTTTCTGATAGAGATAGCCGATTTACCTCTCATTTTTGGTCAAGTTTCCAAAAGGCAGTGGGAACCAAGTTAAATCTAAGCACAACTTATCATCCTCAAACGGACGGATAAAGTGAAAGGACAATTCAGACAATGGAGGACATGCTTAGAGCTTGTATAATTGATTTTGGAGGTAATTGGGATGATCACTTACCTTTAATAGAATTTTCTTATAATAACAGTTTTCACACAAGTATCAATGCTGCACCATTCGAAACACTTTATGGACGAAAGTGTCGAACCCCAGTCTGTTGGGCAGAAATTGGGGAAAAACAACTATCTGGACCTGAGATAGTGCAAGAAAAAACCGACAAGATTATTCAAGTCAAGGAACGATTGAAAGCAGCACGTGATCGACAGAAGAGTTATGTTGATAATAGACGAAAGCCATTAGAATTTCAAGTAGGAGATAAAGTATTATTAAAAGTCTCTCCTTGGAAAGGAGTAGTAAGATTCATCAAACGGGGAAAGCTAAGTCCCAGGTATGTTGGACCTTTTGAGATTATTAGAAGAATAGGACCTGTAGCCTATCAGCTACAACTGCCAGAGGAAATGGCAGGAATACATGATGTGTTTCATGTATCTAATCTCAAGAAATGCTTAGCTGATGAATCCCTAATAGTACCTCTTAAGGATATAGAGGTAAATGAACAACTCAAATTTGTAGATAGACCTCTACAGATTGAAGACAGGAAAGTCAAAAATATCAAGCACAAGAGATTAGTTCTGGTCAAAGTAAAGTGGGACTCCAAAAGAGGACCTGAGTACACATGGGAGCTTGAATCTGAAATGCAAAGGAAATATCCGCACTTGTTCCAGTAGATCTCGAGGACGAGCTCTAAAACAAGGTGGGGAGGATGTAACAATCCTCAATAAACCGACATTCTGGAATAGTTCCGACACCCTAGTATATTTTAAAATGTCTCAATATGTCTTTAAATACATCCCGTATGTGAAAACCGAGCCCGAAATACAGTATAGTATTAAAAATAAAATTTAAAACTTGATTATTAAGTTGAGGCGGGCCGCGTAGGACCCACCCTAACCTTACGCGGGCGGTATCATGGTTGAAACCTGGTATCGTTGATTTTCTTAAGTTCAAGCAGGCCGCGTAAGACCCCCGTTAAGTTAACGCGGGCCGTGTGAGATCTAAAATGTGGCGCAGCCCGGTGATGACGGGTGTCATCATCATGTCAAGTCTAGTTGGTGATCCGGACGAGCTACGCGTTTACCCAGGTTTGACGCGGGCCGTGTAGGCCCTTGCCTACACTTACGCGGGCCACGTGAGAACCAGTTTCAGTGACTATATAAAGGAGCCATCGGGTTCAACCAGAATTCGTTCAAAATCTTTTCTGTATCTCGATTTCTGAAGTATTAGGCATAATATTTGAGTATAATACCCCCAATTAGCGAGGTTATGCCCCGTTGTAAGTATTATAATCCCAGTTTCGTACTAGATATGCTGCTCGATTGATTTAGGGTTCCGTAACAACTGTCGTGGTTCTGCCCGACGTAGTTGTTGGAATACCGTCTCGGGGAGGGTATCATTAATATTTTCAAAGGGTTATTATACTAACCTATGTACATTTGTGAAAATTATAGATTAATCCCAGGAAACCCTTACGCGAAGTCTAAGATAGCAATGTGAGTTTATCCTCTTTTTGTTAAACTTTTTGTTATATTTTACAAAACCTTAATGTTTTACAATGTGATTAAGCGGTGATTGAGTCTTTGTAGTTCTTCAATTACTGCCGGTATGTTGGGGTTTTGTATACAAAATTTACTACATTGTGAGTAGTAAGTCGGGACGACAACACGTTATTATTGGACAACGAGTTAGCCAATATGTAATATGACCCACCAGTCAGGATTGACAGTACTGAATGAGTAATTGTGTAGAAATAAACAATGTGATCACTCTCAATACTGTTTTAATTGATAAAATATTTCTTGATTAAACTGGGATTCACTCACCAGTATTTCCCATTGACAAATGTTTTTAAAACGCGTTTCAGGTAACACAATGTGACAGCCAATTAGTAAAAAGCCAGCTGGAGAGCACTGAAGGCTTGAGAAAAATGTGGCTATAAAAGTTACCTAAAAGACGATGTTTTAAATTCAATAAAATAGGGTTTATCCCTATAAACGTATTGTAATAAGAAACTTGGGTTTTACCCATGTGATTATTAATATCAAATATGGTGGTTTTACTCTGATAAACATTTCCTAACTACGGTCCTAATGTAATTTCCGCTGCCAAATTAACAAGCTGATACCACCGAAACTCTGAGTTCGCGTCCACCCTTTCCCGGGACAGATAAGGGATCGGGGGTTGCGACATAGGTGTCATAAGAGGACCTTGCAAATCCATAGATACCTGAAGTCTGTTATTTTGTTTCTTTGTAATTATTTATGATCCGCCTGTGGATCTTATTACATTCCAGTCTTTATATTCTTTCACTCGGACACTCAGACATTATGGTTTGTAATAGTTTATTCACCAAGCCTTCGGCTGTGCTATTATATTGTGTGTATTGACAATGATGAAATCAACTACGTCACGATACTCTCCGTCGGGCCCACCAATAATATGTGGAAATATCGGGGTGTGACAGGTTGGTATCAGAGCCAACATTGAGTGAATTAAACACTAACCTTTTGTGTTTAATCTCAATGACACAATAAGCACATTCCTAAGACTTCCGAGTCTAGGCTAATGACTTAGGATTTATTCTTAACTTTCCTTTTATTGTTTATATTACTTGTTTTGACAGGATAACTAATTGGAAAATGCCGCCACGTGTGAGAGGCAAAGGAAAGGGACCAATGCGAGGAGGGCCATCGGGCCACGCGGGACCATCCCATCGACGTACCCCGTCGGCGACTTTCTCTAGTTCCGACTCTCGGGACCATTGGAGTCATAACTTCGAGCCGGCGAGACATTCTGTTTCGCTGGGATCTTCACCATCTGACCCTCCATACTTTGGACAACCCATTCTCGATGAACCCCAACATTCCCAACATTCTCTAGAATCACACCATTCGAACCAATCTCACCACTCCCTTCACTCCGATTCCATTTATTCCCCAGGTCAATTCAATCCAATGAATATGTCAACAATCTTTTTGGTTTCAACCCTTTAGGACCTCAAGATCACTTCTCCCAGGAGATTGAAATGGACGACGACCCTGACCCTGAAATGCAAACCGGAACACCGAGCCACCCTATCAGTATCTCGAGCAGTTCTTCGTATCAAGGATCATCGTACCAAGGGCCTGATCCATTTAAGGAATGGTGGTCAAGGTATGAATGGGAATTCACCCCCTCTTATCATAACTCTCTTACTCAACCTCCTTTGAATGATCCGCAACTTCAAGCAGTTACCCCACCACCTTTACCAGTTGAGGAACCACCTCAACCGCCTCCCGAGCCGCCAAGGCGAAGGAGAAATGCTCGAATGTCTGTGCGTGGGGGACCACGGCTCGCATCCCCTCATGGTTCAAGTTCTTACCCTCCTATTCCTGAGGACCCCCAAATGGGTGGACCCTCGCACGCGGTGCCAGAAGTAAATCCTCCAACAGTTTCTCATGCACCACCGCCACCGCCAGTGGGTTTTGACAACCTGATACCAACATACCCAGGTTCATCTGGGTATAACCCATCTGGGTATCCAACCACTGCAGAATATAGGGCCCAAGACCCATACCTTACTGCAGCACAATACAATGAACTTTATCCTTCTTCTTACAAACCAGTTTACCCAACTGGATATCCGGTACAAGGGTATCAATACTCACCATATCATCAACCTCCTCCTCCCCAACAGGAGCAAACTCAGGAGATTCTGCAGAGGTTAGACTGGGTTGAACGTGAGGCCGATGAAACTAAGAAGAAGCATAATGGCTTTCTCAAGGGCCTTGCGAACCTCATCAAAGGCAAGAAGAAGTAGGAAGTTGTTATTTTATTTTGTATTATCTTTTAATCAAGTCCCTGCGAGGACATTATTTTATTTTCAGTATCAAGTCCATGCGTGGACTTACTTTCTATTTATGTAGCCCCTGCGTAGGCAGTGTGTTGTTTCAAGTCCCGTTTAGGGCATCGTTGTACTAGTTTCATGATTAATGAAGTTATTTTCGATTTTCAAATATGTATTTTATTACATCATCATGCTATATCATTTCAAATTTAATTAATCTACCAAAGAAATTCTTAGAGGTATAACCTAGCCAAAAATATTAATGGCTATGATGGTACAACCTTTTGAAGAAAATAACTCCCTGTTAACATCTGAAAACATGTTAACATTTCTGGTTGTGCGGTACGGAAAACCACACAAGCTTCCAAATGTACTTGGACTTTCCCAAGTCACTATCATAGCCTATATAATCTATATGAATCATGGCTAATAAACATCAATATGATGTATACACCTAATACATCCATTTGAGATGTACGCTTACAAGCAAAGGTGTAATAATGACAATGACAGTTCTACTTTATAAACTTCTTGTTAATAAGGCGACGAACTATGTTCGACCCTTAAAAGATCGCTGATCCAGGAGATCATTGATTATAGTTTAATCGTCCCTGTGACATGGCCTCTTGTGTTGTCTAAATGTCCTTCGAGACGAGCCTTGTGCTAAATTAAAATGTCTTTCATGACATTGACAGTTGTGATTTATATTTCCCTGTCTAATAAAATATAAAGAATTATATCTCATTGAGTATTATTATTTTCTTAAAATGGTTTATATGGTTTAATAATACCATGACCATCTAATCATCAATGTGATGATTTATTGCATAAATTAAATATAACATTATTGTTTAATATAGTACCCAAATCATGGCTGGATCTGATGAAGTAAACAGTCATCCATGGGAAGAAAACAATAATAAGACCAGAATAAATCTTACAAACGCTGAACTGCAAGCTATGATTGACACCGCGGTTGCTCAAGCGGTAGATAAGATATTCAAGGAACCGAGTAATGTTCGGTCCAAAACTCACTCAAAACCCTCATCACAGTCACATGCATCAAGAAGGGATGAATCTCAGCATTCATCTAATCAAAGATCCGAGTCTCAAAAAGTAGTGCCAAACCAGGCTCCTAAGTACAAAAAGAGTTGTACTTATAAGTACTTTGTCTCCTGTAAACCAAGGGATTTTATAGGAGAAAAGGGAGCAATTGACTGCATGAAATGGCTATAGGAAATGGAGACTGTGATTGACATCAATGGATGTGCTAAGGAAGACATAGTCATGTTTGTGTCTCAATCTTTTAAGGGCGATGCCCTCACTTGGTGGAAAGCGTTAGTACAGTCCACTGGAAAGGTTCATCTGTATAACCTTTCGTGGAACAAGTTTGTAGATCTTGTAAAAGACACATACTATCCTTAGCATGAAGTTGAGAGGATTGAAACTGACTTCCTCACCTCGGTAATGAAGGATTTAGACTGTAGATCCTATGTGACCAGCTTCAATTCAATGTCAAGGCTTGTACCATATTTAGTCACTCCTGAACCCAAACGCTTTGCGCGTTTCATCGGCGGTTTAGCTCCTGAAGTGAAATGAAACGTCAAGGCTTCTAAGCCTACCACGTATAGATCTGCTGTGGATCTGTCTTTGTCCCTCACTCTTGATATTGTGAGGAGTAGGGCAAGGAAAGCTACCGATGATGGGAAGAGGAAAAGGGAGGAAGACAAGTCCCCTCAGTCAAACAAGAAGAACAAATGGAACTCTGGTTCTAAGAAAGGGCAATCAAATGACAAGCCCAGGTGTAAGACTTGCAACAAAAGGCACTTTGGAAAGTGCAACCAAGACCCACAAGCTAAACCATGTGGGATTTGTAAAAAGAAGGGACACAAGTCTGTGGAATGCCGGAACATTAGGGATGCAACTTGTTATGGTTGCAACGAGAAGGGGCACATCAAGACAAATTGCCCCAAGAATACCAAGAAGCCCGAGGAGGCAAAGAAAAACAACGCAAGAGTTTTCCAGATGAATGCAAGGGAAGCGGTGAACGACGAGAACGTCATAACAGGTACCTTCCTCATTAATAACAATTATGCTAGAGTCTTATTTGATTCAGGTGCTGATAAGTCTTTTGTAGACCATAAGTTTTGTAAGTTACTGATTCTGCCTACTAAGACTCTAGACATAAAATATGAGGTAGAGCTTGCTGATGGTACCTTAGAAACAACCTCAACTCTTCTTGATGGATGTTTCATATCCATTAAGAATCATTCTATTCCGCTATCCCTCTTGCCAATGAAATTGGCTGGGTTTGATATTGTTTTGGGCATGGATTGGTTGTCGCATAACCAAGCCCAAATCGCCTGCGATAAAAAGCTAGTTATCATCAAAACCCCTTCCGGTGAGTCCGTCACTATTCAAGGAGATACACAATATGGACTACCCAACAATGTGTCCATTCTCAAAGTATCGCAATGTCTGAAGAGTGGATGTGTCATCTATATGGCACAAGTGTCAGTGAACAACCCAAAACCTAAGTTTGAAGATATTCCTATTATCTCTGAGTATCTTGATGTCTTTCCTAATAATCTACATGGATTACCTCCTGAGAGGCAAGTTGAATTCAGGATAGATATTCTCCCAGGATCCGCACCAATTGCACGAGCTCCTTATCGTCTAGCGCCTACCGAAATGAAGGAGCTCAGGACCCAATTGGATGACCTACTAGAGAAAGGTTTCATACAACCTAGTTCTTCGCCTTGGGGAGCTCAATATTGTTTGTGAAAAAGAAAGATAGGTCAATGCGCTTATGCATTGATTACCGTGAGCTAAACAAGATAACAATCAAGAATCGATATCCCTTACCCAGGATCGACGACTTATTTGATCAGCTCCAGGGAGCTAGCTTCTTTTCAAAGATTGATTTGAGGTCCGGATATCATCAACTAAAGGTCTGAACTGAAGATGTGCCTAAGACGGCGTTCAGAATAAGGTATGGACATTACGAGTTTTTAGTAATGCCTTTCGGGCTCACTAATGCGCCAGCAGCTTTCATGGACCTCATGAATAGAGTCTGCAAACCATACTTAGATAAGTTTGTCATTATCTTTATAGACGACATACTTATCTACTCTCGTAATCAAGTTGATCATGAGAGGCACCTTCGATGTATCTTAGGATTGCTTCGACAAGAGAAGCTTTATGCCAAATTCTCCAAATGCGAGTTCTGGCTTCGTGAAGTCCAATTTCTTGGACATGTTGTTAGTGAGCGTGGTATCCAAGTTGATCCCGCCAAGATAGAAGCCATCATGAACTGGGAAGCACCGAAGACGCCTACGGAAATTCGCAGCTTTTTGGGTCTAGCTGGATATTATAGAAGATTCATTGAGAACTTCTCAAGAATAGCTGCACCATTGACTTCTTTGACCCGTAAGAATGTAAAATTTGACTGGGGTCCAAAACAACAAGAATCCTTTGAGATTCTTAAGCAAAAATTGAGCAATGCTCCAGTGTTGACATTGCCCAAAGGAATCGAAGAGTTTGTCATTTATTGCGATGCATCACACACCGGTATGGGTTGTGTACTTATGCAAAAAGGCAAGGTGATTGCCTATGCATCACGGTAACTAAAGGTGCATGAAAAGAATTACACCACCCATGACTTAGAGTTGGGTGCCGTTGTATTCGCACTAAAGTTATGGAGACACTATTTGTATGGAACAAAATGTGTAATTTATTCGGATCACAAAAGTCTCCAACACTTGTTTAATCAAAAAGAGCTCAATATGAGACAGTGCCGCTGGATGGAAACTCTAAATGATTATTATTGCGAAATTCGCTACCATCCTGGCAAGGCGAATGTAGTCGCCGATGCTCTAAGCCGAAAAGAGAGAGTTAAACCTATCAGGATTAACGCTAAGAGCATTGAACTAAAGAATAGCCAGAATGAAAGGCTATTAGCTGCACAGAAAGATGTTCTTTTGGAAATTAACCTTCCAGGTGAAAAGTTAGGTGTAATTGCTGAACAGTTAACACCTGGCAAGGATGGAATTCTCGGACTGAATAGAAGAATCTGGGTTCCCATTCATGGAGGACTTCGAGATATAATCCTCCAGGAAGCTCACAACTCCAAATATTTAGTTCACCCTGGAGGTGACAAGATGTATCAGGATTTGAAAGCTAATTATTGGTGGATAGGGTTGAAGAAATCTATTGCCACCCATGTAGCTAAGTGCTTGACCTGTGCTCAGATTAAAGTAGAGCATCAAAAACCATCGGGTCTACTTCAACAGCCAGAACTTCCCACATGGAAGTGGGAGATGGTAACTATGGACTTTATAACCAAGTTACCTAAAACAAGGCACATAAATGATACCATATGGGTTATAGTTGATAGACTGACTAAGTCAGCACATTTCTTACCCATCAAGGAGACCCATAGCTCCGACAAGTTAGCCCAGTTGTACGTGGATAAGATTGTGTCTCTTCACGGAGTGCCGGTGTCTATTATCTCTGATAGAGATACTAGAAACACCTCACACTTTTGGAAAAGTTTCCAACAATCCTTGGGCACTCGGTTGAATTTTAGTACTGCTTACCATCCTCAGACTGATGGACAGAGTGAGTGTACAATTCAAACTTTGGAAGACATGCTTCGAGCATGTGTTATTGATTTAGGAGGTAGTTGGGATGACCACCTACCCTTAATCGAGTTCTCCTATAACAATAGCTATCATACTAGCATTTGCGCCTTTTGAAGCATTGTATGGAAGAAAGTGCAGAACGCCTGTTTGTTGGGCGGAAGTAGGAGAAGCTCACTTATCAGGACTTGATATAGTCCTTGAAACGACGGACAAGATTGCCCAGATTCGCGAACCCCTGAGAGCTGCCAGGGATAGGTAGAAAAGTTATGCTGACAAAAGGCGAAAACGTCTAAAGTTTGAGGTTGGTGATAAAGTCTTACTAAAAGTATCACCTTGGAAAGGTGTGATGCGTTTCAGTAAGAAGGGTAAGTTAAGCCCTAGATATATTGGACCATTCGAGATCATCGAATGTGTCGGCAGTGTAGCTTATAAGCTAAACTTGCCTGAGGAGCTGAGTGGAATTCATAATGTGTTCCACATCTGTAATCTCAAGAAATGTTTGGCCGATGAATCGCTAACTATGTCTCATAAAGATGTACAGATTGATGAAAGCCTGAGATTCGTTGAAAAACCTTTGTCGATTGAGGATCGACAGGTTAAGAAGCTTCGAAGGAAGCATGTACCGATAGTAAAGGTCAAATGGGATGCCCGTAGAGGTCCCGAATATACGTGGGAAGTTGAGTCCACTATGCGATAAACGTACCCTCACTTATTCCAGTAAATCTCGGGGTTGAGATTTTTTTTAAGGGGGTGAGGATGTAACACCACGTAAAAACGTGTCCATTTATGTAAAGACACATGTCTTGAACTCTGATTTTGAGAAAGATTGAGTTTGAAGGATTAAAGTTGACAATCGGTAAAAATATGAAAGCAAAGGGATTAAAAGTGTCAACATGTTAATTCTACCTCTGAGTGACCTTTTAATGTTTCCTAAACTTTGTAAAAATATAAATTCACCCTCGTGAATATCTGATAAAGAATTCATAAGCATTCGGTTGAATTTGTGATAATTTGTTCAACTTTCAAGAAATAAAGTTTCATGTGCAAAAACCGACAAATCTTCATTCAATGGCCATTTCTAAAGAATCCAAGGGAACACTAGTGCATGGCAAGGTAATCTGAACAAGGCAGACCTGATCATGTGGACAGAAAGGGCACCTCATAATTATCTAATTTGACTAGTTAATTGTCGGGTCAAACTAGTTTGACAAAAAGTCAAACTGGATAGAAAGTTTAAAAATGAATTAAACTAATAAAACAGAGGTTCTAAATTATATTTTAACATTCTAATGACTTGATAATTAATATTAGAACATGTTTTATCAGTCCTAACCCGACAATTATCAGTCTAAGGTCAGTTTATAACCGAAAGTCGCAAAAGCTTGACTTTTGCTTTGACTTTCAGTTCTGACCCGTTCAAGCTTAATTCTTCCCTGTTTTTAAGCTTCCATTAAGACCACATTATTCAGTAGTATAACCCCCTGGAGTTATATTGCATGATTCTTAGTGGTTTGAATTATATACTCTTGATCGTTAATATGCTTATAAATGCCATAAATGCCCTTTTGACACACAAATGAGATTTTTAGCAATGTGAGTGGAAAAAAACCTTTGCTACTGATATTTAGACTTGTCCTGAAAATTTAACATCAGTTCTTGGTCCCAAATAGAAGTTATGCTCGATATCGTAATTAGAAGCTTTTTAATAATTAAATTGCAATATCTTGCATAATGCATGTTTAAACTTGGATTTTGATCCAAAACTCATTACCTACTATTAAGATATTATTTTTAAGGAATATTAAGATTTTTGGTCAGATTATTATCTATTTAAAACATAGAGTTCTTGTGTAAATCGGTTAATGACGATAATACCTTTTTAGACATAAAATGAGATTTACAAAGGATTTGAATGCCACACTTTTTCCTACTGATTTCATACATTAAATAAATTATTTTGAGCATTTAAAACTGATCAAAATCTCATATTTGTATAAACATCTTGATTATCGTCAATTAGCGAGTTTTACACTAATTAAGTGCATAGTATGGTTTAAAACCATATTTAACATCTAAGACTTGTTACCTACTGAATTTTTAAACAAATTTTCATATTATTACAGTAGGTATAAGTTATGAACTCAGGTTTCCCAAAATGTCCTTAAAAGCTTATGTGAAATGACCAAAATACCCTTTCAGGGCATAGTTTGGTCATAAATGGTAAATTTCACATATGTATGATATCTTACTGATATAATGAGATAAATTAAATATGTTTACTGATGTCAAAGGACCAGAAGTTCAGTTTATTATAAAATCTCTTTTATAATTATTAAAATGACCAAAATGCCTTTACGGGACTTAAATTGGTTTTAATTACTTTTTGGGCATATATGTTAACATCCTACTGATGTATTAACATATCTTAAGCATAATAACATTTAAGACATGTATATAATTTATTTGGTTACCCGTTACGCGTTTACGCGTTCGGATAGGTTTAGTTTACGTATTTTAGCCGAAACGGGTTAAACCTTATCATTAAATCCTCAAATTACAGAATGTGATTAGTTTACCCATATTATACAAGTATCCAAGCTTGTACGGTGTAAACCACATTCTATTCCGATCTCCGCTTAATTTAGCGTTTAGAACCATAAGGTTTCGTTCTAGCTAGCCGGTCTAATTCCTTGACTTAATTAAAGACCCGTTAGTATCCTAATAGGTTATTAAACCTTCTATACAGATTAAATAGCATCCAGTAGAAGGTACCATCAAAAAGCTTTAGGATTATACTGCTGAGTTACCTTTCACATTAGCTCTGGTAAATACTTTTAACTTATTTTCCCTAATACGGGCTTGGGATATGGTATTATAAAAATACTACTTGGTCGGGTATGAAATCATTTAATCGGATTGTGATTAATAAATTTACATAACCCGTTTTAATCTGTCTTGTTTGATAACATAAACATTGGGGGTTAATTCGACCGTGTCCTGGATATCCTCAGCTCATTTCATTTGTAAATGGCCACGACCTATGCACGAGGTGTAGGCATACACCTGACAGATGCAAATGCTAAATAATATATAAACCCACATGTTGGGGATAACTCCTTTGTGGGTTCTATAAGTGGTGAGTCGGTTAATCATGACCGGCTTCCAACCGGCCCCAATTGTATGACAAACATGTAAATCTGTATACAAGATTATCTTTAAATAATTGTCCCAAGTTATAAATGATTTGTGCCATGTGCACTTAAATAAATTTTCATAAATGTTTTCAAAAGAGTCAGTTAATTGTATTTACCAGTGTAAACTGGCGTATTTTCCAAAGACTGATTGACAGGTATCTCTCGAAAATAGGCTGGAGCTATTAGGTGTCTGATGTGATGTCGTGGTCACGCAAATTTAATCCAAATAACAACTATAGATAGTGGTAAATGGGTATCGAACTCAGGGAGTATGTGGAAAATTCGTTGATTTTATAGCTTTGCGATTAAACTACAATTAACCTAATTTGCAGAAAATAAAGATCAATGATTTGGATTGTTGTTTAAGAAAACTAAATTACTAGCTAATTGCAAATCAAAATTGGTTGTTTAACAGATTAAGAGAAAATGACCATCTTAGGTTCCGATTTCCATTAACAATTGTGTGCGAATCCAACTAGAAAGAGTTACATAGACATAACTCGTGCATAAACGTTTGTTGTGATAAAAGGGAACGAAGTACTCGGATTATATAAACGCGAGGTTGTTACCCGATGATCAATTAACTAATATCCAACCCTAACCCTTCCCGTGATATCTCGATTGTCAACGACACCAAGAACGTACGATTTAGATTAGGAACAAAACATCAATTAACAATTTACAACCAAACATTCATGCATCATAATAAACATAGCAACATACCAAGTCTATTATTCTAGAAATTAAGATTCATCACACAAAAGTCAATAAGAAACCTTCACCTAAGATGTTCACCAAAAGTTTAGCCGGACATTGTTTGGTGGATCATCATAACATCAAGATTGAAGTTCATATGAATCAAAAGACAAACCGAATGTTAGAAATTGTTCACAAACATTGCCAAAAGCCAAAATTCGCCCTACAACTCCAGAGAAACGTCCAATGATGAGATAATACCAAAAGACACCATCAAAAACTGTTTTAATGGGCAGTTACGAGTTTGTCCGTCGGCTCCACCGTAATTTACGGTCTCCACCGTAAATTACGGTGGACTTCACAATGTTACGGTATGTAGAGCCTATGGTACGGTGGAAATTATGCAAGTTTCAGGGCCACCGTAAATTACGGTGGCCACCGTAATTTATGGTGGAGCCCTGATTCTTGAGTTTTGTTTCTTCTTTCGTTCCATGCACGACCCGTTCATCTCCAAACCGTCCAAAGCTGCGTTTTACCCATTTTTAACTCCCGAACTGTACCTAAAACATAAGAATTTGTAGTTATCTAATTCAAGATAATTGCACGATCAAATGAGGGATAAACTTGTCTTTTAACATCATAAAGGGTTGTCCTATGGACCACCCGTCACATCCCCACACTTAACCGTTGCTTGTCCCAAGCAACTCATTAAACCATTTTCAAAACAAGAGATCAATGTAAACCAAGCATACACATGTAGTCCTTTTACTAACCCCTTTTTAACACCCAAAATACGCACCCCTCGCTATGTCTCTCCTCTCGGTAACAAGTGAGCACTAGCAATTGTAAGCTAGACACACAAAGGCTAACGGGCGGTTTCACAACTATAGGCTTGTTCCTAAATCGATCCTTCTCCTAACAAGTGCCAAACATGAATGCAAATCAAAGGGACTTTCAAGGTTGTAACGTGGCTAGGTGTATGGGTAGGAAATGGGATATATATGAAGTAGCGAAAACTTAACCCGGTCTTTTATTACACAAAGAAACAAAAAAATAACTATCAAACTTAACTACTATATACAAGATAACTAAACATCATTTCTCTTTTTTTTTTTCATTTTTCATTGCTTTTTCTCTTTTTCTTTTCTTTTCTTTTTCTGATTTTAATTTTTTTTAACATATCTCAACATAACATCAAATGATTTGGTGTATTGCTATTTGATTGTAACCCGAATACCCGTCCAAAAAGCAGTAGTACTTTTGACCCGACAGTTTTTCAATGATTTGGTCAATGAAAGGCAATGGGAAATGGTCCTTAGAAGTGGCGGCATTCAACTTTCGGTAGTCAATACATACACGCCACCCGGTGACCGGTCGGGTGGCAATTTGTTCACCATTTTCATCTTTGACTACTTGAATGTCGACCTTCTTAGGCACAACTTGGGTGGGACTCACCCAAGCACTATCCGAAATCGGATAGATGATTCCCGCGTCCAACCATTTGATTACCTCTTTTTTTACTACATCCCTTAGGTTCGGATTCAATCGCCTTTGAGCTTCTCGTGTCGGTTTCACATCTTCGGTGGTGATTATCTTGTGCATGACGATTGATGGACTAATTCCTTTGAGATCGGCAATTGTCCATCCAACCTCCCTTGTTTTCCTTTAACACTTCCAATAAGGCTTGCTCTTGCACCATCTCTAAATTAGAGGCAATAATGACCGGTAGAGTGTCATTATCCCCTAGGAAAGCATACTTCAAATGACTCGGCAAGTCTTTGAGTTCCAACTTCGGTGGTTCTTCTAATGATAGTTTTGTACCCGAGCTAATTTCCACCGGTAAGCCTTCAAATTGGTGAGTCCATGGCGGTCGACCTTCTTTCAAAGCCATAGCATCCTGTTTTTCCACTTCAACCCGTAGTGCATAAGCATGTACCTGTTCAGAAAAATCACACAAGCAAACATCCATACCATCCTCCTCATACTCATGCGGGTTGCATCCGTCAACTAAATCTGCCATGAAACACTCATCAACACCATTAGCATTAGAATTGTTAGTAAAAACATTCAAGCGCATTTTTCGATTCCCAAAAGTCATATCGACTGTACCAAATCTACAATCGATCACAGCATGCGCGGTGCTAAAAAATGGCCGACCCAAAATGAAATTTTGTTGTTGTTTTGGGTCCGCGGATGAGTAGTCCAAGACTAAAAAGTCAACCGGGTAGTAGAACTCATCAATTTTAACAATTACATTTTGAACCATCCCCCGAGGTAGCTTATGAGACAAATCGGCCAAAACAACCGTTGTCTCTACCCTTGCTAATGGACCAAAGTCGTATTAGTCATATAAGCCCCCCGGTAAAATGCTAACTCTGGCTCCAAGATCTAGTAACGCCTTTGCCATTTGAAAATTACCAACTTGTATGTTAATTAATGGCGTGCCCGGATCTTGGAGCTTAGGAGGAAGCTCCCCATTCAAAACCGCACTCACTTACCTGGTTAAATCCACCCGCTTAGGCATTTTCTTCTTTTGTTGCCTCTTTTGTGTGCATAATTCCTTTAGGAATTTAGCATAAGCGGGTACTTGTTTTATTGCATCAAGTAGTGGAAGATTAATTTTCACTTGTTTAAACATGCTCCACAATTCTTCTTTTTGGGGACCTCTTGGTGCAATAAAATTTTTCCTACCCGGGTCAAGTAAAGCCGATGGGAACGGGACTTGACTCGGTTCACCCTCAACTTTTTCACTTTTTTCATTTTCACCCAACCCCGGTTTTTTAACATTTGATTCTTTAGGTGTAACCGGTGGAACATCATCATCGTCACTTTCATTACCCGTGACATCCTCAACTACCCCCTCGACCAAACCCGGTGACAAATTTGCTTTAAATTCTTTGCCACTTCTTAAAACACTAACATGATGAACATTAACATTACCTCGTGACAAACCATGTGAAGGATTTACCTTGGTATCGCTAGGAAGTTGACCTTTGCTCTTCTTCAATTCCGCCACATCGGTTGCCAATTGACCCATTTGGGTTGTTAGTGATTGGATGCTCTTGTCACAAACCTCATCCTTTTGCATTCGAACTTCATCGAGTTGGTTCCGTTTTTGCATCTCCGCTTGCATACTTTTTAACATTTCCATCATCTCGTTTCCACCCGAAGACCCTCCTTGTTCTTGACCCGTTTGATATTGCTTTTGATACCCTTGGTTATTCCCACCTCGATATCCACTTTGATTGTTGTAAGGTTGGCGTGAACCAAAGTTACCTTGGCTACCTTGAAAGTTCAGGTTAGCTTGATTTGAAGGGTTCCCATATCGAAAATTTGGGTGATTCCTCAACCCGGGGTGGTAAGTATTAGAATTCATATTATAGCTTCTACCACCCCCTCCTTGACCTTGTACAGCATGAACTTCTTCATATTGCCCTTCTACCACTCCTTGGTAATTTTCAGCCGCATGACCTATTTCATTGCAAATAGCACAAACATCATAAATTTGATTAGAGGTTTGTACATTACCATCGTCAACCGCATGTACTTGTGTTCGGGTAACAGTCGGTCGTGCTCTCCTCGATGCTTGAGCTTTCCTCTTTGAAGTGATTGCCATTTGCTGCAAAAATTTCCAATCGTCATTCTCATAATTTGTACCAAAAGACCCATTTGTAATGGATATCAAATCACGAGCATCTTCGGCACTTAATCCCTCATGGAATGCATTCATCAACTCCCAAAGTTCAATTCCATGGTGAGGGCAATTTTTTATCATCATATTGAAACGCTCGAAGGCTTCATGAAACATTTCACCTTGTTGTTGTTGAAAACTCCTCAATCCCTTCCTAGCATCATTGGTCTTTTGGGAGGTGTAAAATTCATCTAGGAAAATTTGTTGCATTTCCGCCCAAGTGTAAATAGATGCTGAAGGCAAAGTATAGAACCACTTCTTTGCCTTATCCTCCAACGAAAATTGAAACAAGACTAACTTGACATCATCGGCCGAAAAACCTTGACTCCCAAGAGTATTGCAAATTGAGTCATAGGCCTCCAAATGGAAATAATGCTCCTCTGTTGCTAGCCCCTTATATTTCGGCAAACTTTGTAAGGAATTAGTCCTTACTTCAAAAGTTCTTCCGATAACCACCGGTGAAGGATTATCAGTAATCACCGGCCTAAAATGCGCTTCAATACCCCTCGCATGTTCTCTAAGATGCCTTCTTAGTACACCAAACCGACCCCTTGGACGAATAGGACCCATTGGTCTTGGTATATGCCCTTGTGGTGCGAATGGTTGTTGAAATTGTTGTTGTTGCATCGGTGGTTGTTGAATTGGCCTTTGGAATTGTGGTTGTGCATTTTGCGGACGAACTTGTTGCAATGATATAGGGTGTTGCACTTGTGGCCCTTGTGGCCTTGGCCGAATGTGTTGTGGTATAATTTGTTGTTGTTGAAACCCACCAACACTTGGCATTCTTTGAGTTTGCCCTGGCACATACGTAAGTTCTCCTTGTTCCCCATCACCCACATAAGCATATCCTTCTTCCTCATAACCCTCAAAATCTTCATATCCTTCTTCATATCCATCTCCTCCTATACCAGATGATTGCCCAAATGGAAGAGTCGTGTATTGAAAACCCAATTGGTTTGATGGTCTAAATGTAGAGGTGGCATGGACAATAGTTGAATTTGGTGGTATTGTGTAAGTAGAGGATGTTTGACCCGTAGTTGGGGGAAAGAAGTGTGACAATGGTGGTATTGTGGATGAAGGGCTAAAGGTAAGATTGGGTTCAACTTGAGTAGTGATTGGTTGTGTGGTGTTGGTTGGTGTAGTGTCATGAGGTGGAGTAGGACTTGTGGTGGTGTTTGGTATAGTGGTGTTAGGTGATGGTTGTGTGGAAGTAGGTATAAATGATGAGGTCGATTGACCCGTTGTGGGTGGTATTTGGGATTCTTGCATGATGTTTCGTGGTGTGATGGGTGATGTAGGTGAACCAATAATTCTGTTTTCTCTTACTAAACACGGTTTTGCCTTAGCGTTCTTTCGATCTCCGGATCAAATGACAATGGTGACGACTTGTGAGAGCCTCTAGTATGCATGCACCTATAGAACCTGCACACTAAACACACCAGTGTAAACCCGAAAATAACAAAGCAAAACTAACAAACTGACACACGTTGCGCACTACTCCCTGGAAACGGCGCCAAAATTTGACGTGATGTCGTGGTCACGCAAATTTAATCCAAATAACAACTATAGATAGTGGTAAATGGGTATCGAACTCAGGGAGTATGTGGAAAATGCGTTGATTTTATAGCTTTGCGATTAAACTACAATTAACCTAATTTGCAGAAAATAAAGATCAATGATTTGGATTGTTGTTTAAGAAAACTAAATTACTAGCTAATTGCAAATCAAAATTGGTTGTTTAACAGATTAAGAGAAAATGACCATCTTAGGTTCCGGTTTCCATTAACAATTGTGTGCGAATCCAACTAGAAAGAGTTACATAGACATAACTCATGCATAAACGTTTGTTGTGATAAAAGGGAACGAAGTACTCGGATTATATAAACGTGAGGTTGTTACCCGATGATCAATTAACTAATATCCAACCCTAACCCCTCCCGTGATATCTCGATTGTCAACGACACCAAGAATGTACGATTTAGATTAGGAACAAAACATCAATTAACAATTTACAACCAAACATTCATGCATCATAATAAACATAGCAACATACCAAGTCTATTATTCTAGAAATTAAGATTCATCACACAAAATTCAATAAGAAACCTTCACCTAAGATGATCACCGAAAGTTTAGCCGGACATTGTTTGGTGGATCATCATAACATCAAGATTGAAGTTCATATGAATCAAAAGACAAACCGAATGTTAGAAATTGTTCACAAACACTTGCCAAAAGCCAAAATTCACCCTACAACTCCAGAGAAACGTCCAATGATGAGATAATACCAAAAGACACCATCAAAAACTGTTTTAATGGGCAGTTACACGTTTGTCCGTCGGCTCCACCGTAATTTACGGTCTCCACCGTAAATTACGGTGGACTTCACAATGTTACGGTATGTAGAGCCTGTGGTACGGTGGAAATTATGCAAGTTTCAGGGCCACCGTAAATTACGGTGGCCACCGTAATTTACGGTGGAGCCCTGATTCTTGAGTTTTGTTTCTTCTTTCGTTCCATGCACGACCGTTCATCTCCAAACCGTCCAAAGCTGCGTTTAACCATTTTTAGCTCCCGAACTGTACCTGAAACATAAGCATTTGTAGTTATCTAATTCAAGATAATTACAAGATCAAATGAGGGATAAACTTGTCTTTTAACATCATAAAGGGTTGTCCTATGGACCACCCGTCAGTGTCATAAGAAGATCTTGCAAATCTATAGATACCTGAAGTCTGTTATTTTGTTTCTTTGTAATTATTTATGATCCGCATGTGGATCTTATTACATTCCAGTAAAGAAAATCAAGGGCAATGGTGATATATATGTGGATTAGACTCCAAAAAAAACACTCAATAAATAGCTATAATTTAAGGAATGTGTTTAGTGATGGCATCAGATTCCTAATTGATTGAGAAAGGTCTGGCGGCAAGAAAAGCTGCTTCTAGGAGGCTGTCAAGTGTTTTCGCTCGACGATTCCATTCTTGGGTGGTTGGTTTGGCCCTTGTTCCTGTAACTCGAATCCTAGCCCGGTATATCCCATTTTAATTTTACACCATTGTGAACCTTACGCCTTTTTTACTCTCTAATCGAGGTTCTCGACATTGAAAAATCTTCGTAAACTAAATCACACGTATATATGTTGACATTTAAGAGATATACAGTCAAGAAAATCAAGGGCAATGGTGATATATATGCGGATTAGACTCCAAAAAAAACACTCAACAAATGGCTATAATTTAAGGAACGTGTTTAGTAACGGCATCAAATTCCTAATTGATGGAGAAAGGTCTGGTCGCAAGAAAAGCTGCTTCTATGAGGCTGTCAAGTGTTTTCGCTCGACGATTCCATTCTTAGGTGGTTGGTTTGGCCCTTGTTCCTGTAACTCGAATTCTAGCCCGGTATATCCCATCTTAATTTTACACCATTGTGAACCTTATGCCTTTTTTACTCTCTGATCGAGGTTCTCGACATTGAAATATCTTCGTGAACTAAATCACACGTGTATATGTTGACATTTAAGAGATATACAGTCAAGAAAATCAAGGGCAATGGTGATATATGTGCGGATTAGACACCAAAAAAAACACTCAACAAATGGTTACAATTTAAGGAATGTGTTTAGTGACGGCATCGGATTCCTAATTGATGGAGAAAGGTCTGGTGGCAAGAAAAGCTGCTTCTAGGAGGTTGTCAAGTGTTTTTGCTCGACGATTCCATTCTTGGGTGGTTGGTTTGGCCCTTGTTCCTGTAACTCGAATCCTAGCCCGGTATATCCCATTTTAATTTTACACCATTGTGAACCTTACGCCTTTTTTACTCTCTGATCGAGGTTCTCGGCATTGAAAAATCTTCGTAAACTAAATCACACGTGTATATGTTGACAATAAAGAGATATACAGTCAAGAAAATCAAGGGCAATGGTGATATATATGAGGATTAGACAAAAAAAAAAACACTCAACAAATGCCTACAATTTAAGGAATGTGTTTAGTGACGGCATCAGATTCCCAATTGATGGAGAAAGGTCTGGTGGCAAGAAAGCTGCTTCTAGGAGGTTGTCAAGTGTTTTCGCTCGACGATTCCATTCTTGGGTGGTTGGTTTGGCCCTTGTTCCTGTAACTCGAATCGTAGCCCTGTATATGCCATTTTAATTTTACACCATTGTGAACCTTACACCATTTTTACTCTCTGATCGAGGTTCTCCGCTTTGAAAAATCTTCGTAAACTAAATCACACGTGTATATGTTGACTTTTATGAGATATACAGTCAAGAAAATCAAGGGCAATGGTGATATATATGCCGATTAGACACCAAAAAAAACACCCAACAAATGGCTACAATTTAAGGAATGTGTTTAGTGACAGCATCAGATTCCTAATTGATGGAGAAAGGTCTGGTGGCAAGAAAAGCTGCTTCTAGGAGGTTGTCAAGTATTTTCGCTCGACGATTCCATTCTTCGGTGGTTGGTTTGGCCCTTGTTACTGTAACTCGAATCCTAGCCTGGTATATCCTGTTTTAATTTTACACTATTGTGAACCTTACGCCTTTTTTACTCTCTGATCGAGGTTCTCGGCATTGAAAAATCTTCGTAAACTAAATCACACGTGTATATGTTGACACTTAAGAGATATACAGTCAATAAAATCAAGGGCAATGGTGATATATATGCGGATTAGACACCAAAAAAACACTCAACAAATGGCTACTATTTAAGGAATGTGTTTATTGACGGTATCAGATTTCCTAATTGATGGAGAAAGATCTGGTGGCAAGAAAAGCTGCTTCTAGGAGGTTGTCAAGTGTTTTCGCTCGACTATTCCATTCTTGGGTGGTTGGTTTGGCCCTTGTTACTGTAACTCGAATCCTAGCCCGGTATATCCCATTTTAATTTTACACCATTGTTAACCTTACGCCTTTTTTTCTCTCTGATCGAGGTTCTCGGCATTGAAAAAACTTCGTAAACTCAATCACACGTGTATATGTTGACATTTAAGAGATATACAATCAAGAAAATCAAGGGCACTGGTGATATATATGCGGATTAGACACAAAAAAAACACTCAACAAATGGCTACAATTTATGGAATTCGTTTAGTGACGGCATCAGATTCCTAATTGATGGAGACAGGTCTGGTGGCAAGAAAAGCTGATTCTAGGAGGTTGTCAAGTGTTTTCACTCAACGATTCCATTCTTGGGAGGTTGGTTTGGCCCTTGTTCCTGTAACTCGAATCCTAGCCCGGTATACCCCATTTTAATTTTACACCATTGTGAACCTTACGCCTTTTTTACTCTCTGATCAAGGTTCTCGGCATTGAAAAATCTTTGTAAATTAAATCACACGTGTATATGTTGACATTTAAGAGATATACAGTTAAGAAAATCAAGGGCAATGGTGATATATATGCAGATTAGACACAAAAAAAACACTCAACAAATGGCTACAATTTAAGGAATGTGTTTAGTGACAGCATCAGATTCCTAATTGATGGAGAAAGGTCTGGTGGCAAGAAAAGCTGCTTCTTAGAGGTTGTCAAGTGTTTTCGCTCGACGATTTCATTCTTGGGTGGTTTGTTTGGCCCTTGTTCCTGTAACTCGAATCCTAGCCCGGTATATCCCATTTTAATTTTTCACCATTGTAAACTTATGCCTTTTTTACTCTCTGATCGAGATTCTCAGCATTGAAAAATCTTCATAAACTAAATCACACGTGTATATGTTGGCATTTTAAAGATATACAGTCAAGAAAATCAAGGGCAATGGTGATATATATACGGATTAGACAACAAAAAATAACACTCAACAAATGGCTACAATTTAAGGAATGTGTTTAGTGACGGCATCAGATTCCTAATTGATGGAGAAATGTCTGGTGGCAAGAAAAGCTGCTTCTAGGAGGTTGTCAAGTGTCTTCGTTCGACGATTTCATTCTTAGGTTGTTGGTTTGGCCCTTCTTCCTGCATTCGAATCCTAGCCCGATATATACCATTTTAATTTTACACCATTGTAAACCTTACGCCTTTTTTACTCTCTGATCGAGGTTCTCGGCATTGAAAAATCTTCGTAATATAAATCACACGTGTATATGTTGACATTTAAGAGATATACAGTTAAGAAAATCAAGGGCAATGGTGATATATATGCGGATTAGACACAAAAAAAAAACACTCAACAAATGCCTACAATTTAAGGAATATGTTTAGTGACGGCATCAGATTCCTAATTGTTGGAGAAAGGTCTGGTGGTAAGAAAAGCTGCTTCTAGGAGGTTGTCAAGTGTTTTCGCTCGACGATTCCATTCTTGGGTGGTTTATTTGGCCCTTGTTCCTGTAACTCGAATCGTAGCCCGGTATATCCCATTTTAATTTTACACAATTGTGAACCTTACGCCTTTTTTACTCTCTGATCGAGGTTCTCGGCATTGAAACAACTTCGTAAACTTAATCACACGTGTATATGTTGACATTTAAGAGATATACAGTCAAGAAAATCAAGGGAATGGTGATATATATGCGGATTAGACACCAAAAAAAACACTCAACAAATGGCTACAATTTAAGGAATGTGTTTAGTGACGGTATCAGATTCCTAATTGATGGAGAAAGGTCTGGTGGCAAGAAAAGCTGCTTCTAGGAGGTTGTCAAGTGTTTTCGCTCGATGATTCCATTCTTGGGTGGTTGGTTTGGCCCTTGTTCCTATAACTCGAATCCTAGCCCGGTATATCCCATTTTAATTTTAGACCATTGTGAACCTTACGCCTTTTTTACTCTCTGATCGAGGTTCTCGGCATTGAAAAATCTTGGTAAACTCAATCACACGTGTATATGTTGACATTTAAGAGATATACAATCAAGAAAATGAAGGGTAATGGTGATATATATGCGGATTAGACACCAAAAAAAACACTCAACAAATGGCTACAATTTTAGGAATGTGATTTGTGACGGCATCAGATTCCTAATTGATGGAGACAGGTCTGGTGGCAAGAAAAGCTGCTTCTAGGAGGTTGTCAAGTGTTTTTACTCGACGATTCCATTCTTGGGTGGTTAGTTTGGCCCTTGTTCCTGTAACTCGAATCCTAGCCCGGTATATCCTATTTTAATTTTACACCATTGTGAACCTTACGCCTTTTTTACTCTCTGATCGAGGTTCTCGGCATTGAAAAATCTTTGTAAATTAAATCACACGTGTATATGTTGACATTTAAGAGATATACAGTTAAGAAAATCAAGGGCAATGGTGATATATATGCAGATTAGACACCAAAAAAAACACTCAACAAACGGCATCAGATTCCTAATTGATGGAGAAATGTCTGGTGGCAAGAAAAGCTGCTTCTAGGAAGTGTCTTCGCTCGATGATTTCATTCATAGGTGGTTGGTTTGGCCCTTGTTTACTCTCTGATCGAGGTTCTCGGCATTGAAAAATCTTTGCTCTCTGATCGAAGTTCTCGGCATTAAAAAATCTTGAGCATTTTTTACTCTCTGATCGAGGTTCTCGGCATTGAAAAATCTTTGTATACTAAATCACACGTGTATATGTTGACATTTAAGAGATATATAGTCAAGAAAATTAAGGGCAATGGTGATATATATGTGGCTTAGACACCAAAAAGTAACACTCAACAAATGGCTACAATTTAAGGAATGTGTTTAGTGACGGCATCAGATTCCTAATTGATGGAGAAATGTCTGGTGGCAAGAAAAGCTGCTTCTAGGAGGTTGTCAAGTGTTTTCGCTCGACGATTCCATTCTTGGGTGGTTAGTTTGGCCCTTGTTCCTGTAACTCGAATCCTTGCCCGGTATATCCCATTTTAATTTTACACCATCGTGAACCTTACGCCTTTTTACTCTCTGATCGAGGTACTCGGCATCGAAAAATCTTCGTAAACTAAATCACAAGTGTATATGTTAACATTTAAGAGATATACAGTCAAGAAAATCAAGGGCAATGGTGATATATATTCGGATTAGACACAAAAAAAACACTCAACAAATGGCTACAAATTAAGAAATGTGTTTAGTGACGGCATCAGATTCCTAATTGATGGAGAAATATCTGGTGGTAAGAAAAGCTGTTTCTAGGAGGTTGTCAAGTGTTTTCGCTCGACGATTCCATTCTTGGGTGGTTGGTTTGGCCCTTGTTCCTGTAACTCGAATCCTAGCCCGGTATATCCCATTTTAATTTTACACCACTGTGAACCTTACGCCTTTTTTAATCTCTGATCGAGGTACTAGGCATCGAAAAATCTTCGTAAACTAAATCACACGTGTATATGTTAACATTTAAGAGATATACAGTCAAGAAAATCAAGGATAATGGTGATATATATGCGGATTAGACACCAAAAAAAACACTCAACAAATGGCTACAAATTAAGGAATGTGTTTAGTGACGGCATCAGATTACTAATTGATGGAGAAATGTCTGGTGGAAAGAAAAGCTGCTTCTAGGAGGTTGTCAAGTGTTTTCGCTCGACGATTCCATTCTTGGGTGGTTGGTTTGCCCTTTTTCCTGTAACTCGAATCCTAGCCTGGTATATACCATTTTAATTTTACACCATTGTGAACCTTACGCCTTTTTTACTCTCTGATCGAGGTACTCGACATCGAAAAATCTTCGTAAACTAAATCACACGTGTATATGTTAACATTTAAGAGATATACGGTCAAGAAAATCAAGGGCAATGGTGATATATATGCGGATTAGACACCAAAAAATACACTCAACAAATGGCTACAATTTAAGGAATTTGTTTAGTGACGACATCAGATTCCTAATTGATGGAGAAAGGTCTGGTGGCAAGAAAAGCTGCTTCTAGGAGGTTGTCAAGTGTTTTCGCTCGACTATTCCATTCTTGGGTGGTTTGTTTTGCCCTTGTTCCTGTAACTCGAATCCTTTCCCGGTATCCCATTTTAATTTTACACCATTGTAAACCTTACGCCTTTTTTACTCTCTGATCGAGGTTCTCGGGATTGAAAAATCTTCGTAAACTAAATCACATGTGTATATGTTGACATTTAAGAGATATAAAGTCAAGAAAATCAAGGGCAATGGTGATATATATGCGGATTAGACACAAAAAAAAAACACTCAACAAATGGCTACAATTTAAGGAATATGTTTAGTAACGACATCAGATTCCTAATTGATGGAGAAAGGTCTCGTGGCATGAAAAGCTGCTTCTAGGAGGTTGTCAAGTGTTTCCGCTCGACGATTCCATTCCTAATTGATGGAGAAAGGTCTCGTGGCATGAAAGGCTCAAGATTTTTCGCTCGACGATTCCATTCTTGGGTGGTTGGTTTGGCCCTTGTTCCTATAACTCGAATCCTAGCCCGGTATCTACCATTTTAATTTTACACCATTGTGAACCTTACACCTTTTTTTACTCTCTGATCGAGGTTCTCAGTATTGAAAATCTTCGTAAACTAAATCACACGTGTATATGTTGACATTTAAGAGATATACAGTCAAGAAAATCATGGGCAATGGTGATATATATGCGGATTAGAAACCAAAAAATAACACTCAACAAATGGCTACAATTTAAGGAATGTATTTAGTGACGGCATCAGATTCCTAATTGATTGAGAAAGGTCTGGTGGCAAGAAAAGCTGCTTCTAGGAGGTTATCAAGTGTCTTCGCTCGATGATTCCATTCTCAGGTGGTTGGTTTGGCCCTTGTTCCTGTAACTCGATTCCTAGCCCGGTATATCCCATTTTAATTTTACACCATTGTAAACCTTACGCCTTTTTTACTCTCTGATCGAGGTTCTCGGCATTGAAAAATTTTCGTAAACTAAATCACACGTGTATATGTTGACATTTAAAAGATATACAGTCAAGAAAATCAAGGGCAATGGTGATATATATGCGGATTAGACACCAAAAAAACACTCAACAAATGGCTACAATTCAAGGAATGTGTTTAGTGACGGCATCGGATTCCTAATTGATTGAGAAAGGTCTGGTGGCAACAAAAGCTGCTTCTAGGAGGTTGTCAAGTGTTTTCGCTCGACGATTCCATTCTTAGGTGGTTGGTTTGGCCCTTGTTCCTGTAACTCGAATCATAGCCCGGCATAACCCATTTTAAATTTACACCATTGTGAACCTTACACCTTTTTTACTCTCTGATCGAGGTTCTCGGCATTGAAAAATCTTCGTAAACTACATCACACGTGTATATATTGACATTTAAGAGATATACAGTCAAGAAAATCAAGGGCAATGGTGATATATATGCAGATTAGACACAAAAAAACACTCAACAAATGGCTATAATTTAAGGAATGTGTCTAGTGACGGCATCAGATTCCTAATTGATGGAGAAAGGTCTGGTGGCAAGAAAAGCTGCTTCTAGGAGTTTGTCAAGTGTTTTCGCTTGACGATTCCATTCTTTGGTGGTTGGTTTGGCCCTTGTTCCTGTAACTCGAATTCTAGCCCGGTATATACCATTTTTATTTTACACCATTGTGAACCTTACGCCTTTTTTACTCTCTGATCGAGGTACTTGGCATTGAAAAATCTCCGTAAACTAAATCACACGTGTATATGTTAACATTTAAGAGATATATACAGTCAAGAAAATCTAGTGTAATGGTGATATATATGCGTATTAAACACAAAAAAAACACTCAACAAATGACTACAATTTATGGAATGTGTTTAGTGACGGCATCAGATTCCTAATTGATGGAGAAAGGTCTGGTGGCAAGAAAAGCTACATCTAGCAGGTTGTCAAGTTTTTTCGCTCGACGATTCCATTCTTGGGTGGTTGGTTTGGCCCTTGTTCCTGTAACTCGAATCCTAGCCCGGAATATCCCATCTTAATTTTACACCATTGTAAACCTTTCGCCTTTTTTACTCTATGATCGAGGTTCTCGGCATTGAAAAATCTTCGTAAACTAAATCACACGTGTATATGTTGACATTTAAGAGATATACAGTCAAGAAAATCAAGGGCAATGGTGATATATATGCGGATTAGACACAAAAAAAAACACTCAACAAATGGCTACAATTTAAGGAATGTGTTTAGTGACAGCAGCAGATTCCCCATTGATGGAGAAAGGTCTGGTGGCAAGAAAAGCTGCTTCTAAGATGTTGTCAAGTGTTTTCGCTCGACGATTCCATTATTGGGTGGTTGGTTTGGCTCTTGTTCCTGTAACTCGAATCCTAGCCCGGTATATCCCATTTTAATTTTACACCATTGTGAACCTTACGCCTTTTTTACTCTCTGATCCAGGTTCTCGGCATTGAAAAATCTTCGTAAACTAAATCACACGTGTATATGTTGACATTTAAGAGATATACAGTCAAGAAAATCAAGGGTAATGGTGATATATATGCGGATTAGATACCAAAAAAAACCCTCAACAAATGGCTACAATTTAATGAATGTCTTTAGTGACGGCATCAGATTCCTAATTGATGGAGAAAGGTCTGGTGGCAAGAAAAGCTGCTTCTATGAGGTTGTCAAGTGTTTTCGCTCGACGATTCCATTCTTGGGTGGTTAGTTTGGCCCTTGTTCCTGTAACTCGAATCCAAGCCCGGAATATACAATTTTAATTTTACACCACTGTGAACCTTACGCCTTTGTTTACTCTCTGATCGAGGTTTTCGGCATTGAAAAATCTTCGTAAACTAAATCACACGTGTATATGTTGACATTTAAGAGATATACAGTCAAGAAAATAAAGGGCAATGGTGATATATATGCGGATTAGACACCAAAAAATAACACTCAACAAATGGCTACAATTTAAGGAATGTGTTTAGTGACGGCATCAGATTCCTAATTGATGGAGATAGGTCTGGTGGTAAGAAAAGCTGCTTCTAGGAGGTTGTCAAGTGTCTTCGCTTGACGATTCCATTCCTAGGTGGTTGGTTTGGCCCTTGTTCCTGTAACTCGAATCCTAGCCCGGTATATCCCATTTTAATTTTACACCATTGTAAAGCTTACGCCTTTTTTACTCTCTGATCGAGTTTTTCGGCATTGAAAAATCTTCATAAACTAAATCACACATGTATATGTTGTCATTTAAGAGATATAAAGTCAAGAAAATCAAGGGAAATTGCGATATATATGCGGATTAGACAACAAAAAAAACACTCAACAAATGACTACAATTTAAGGAATGTGTTTGGTGATGGCATCAGATTCCTAATTGATGGAGAAAGGTCTGGTGGCAAGAAAAGCTGCTTCTAGGAGGTTGTCAAGTGTTTTCGCTCAACGATTCCATTCTTGGGTGGTTGGTTTAGCCCTTGTTCCTGTAACTCAAATCCTAGTCCGGTATATCCCATTTTAATTTTAAATCATTGTGAACCTTACACCTTTTTTACTCTCTGATCGAGGTTCTCGACATTGAAAAATCTTCGTAAACTAAATCACACGTGTATATATTGACATTTAAAAGATATACAATCAAGAAAATCAAGGGCAATGGTGATATATATGCGGATTATACACAAAAAAAAACACTCAACAAATGGCTAAAATTTAACAAATGTGTTTAGTGACGGCTTAAGATTCCTAATTGATCGAGAAAGGTCTGGTGGCAAGAAAAGCTGCTTCTAGGTGGTTGTCATGTGTTTTCGCTCGACGATTCCATTCTTAGGTGGTTGGTTTGCCCTTATTCCTGTAACTCGAATCCTAGCCCGGTATATCCCATTTTAAATTTACACCATTGTGAACCTTACGCCTTTTTTACTCTCTAATCGAGGTTCTCGGCATTGAAAAATCTTCATAAACAAAATCACACATGTATATATTGATATTTAAGAGATATACAGTCAAGAAAATCAAGGGCAATGGTGATATATATGCGGCTTAGACACAAAAAAAAACACTCAACAAATGGCTATAATTTAAGGAATGTGTTTAGTGACGGCATCAGATTTCCTAATTGATGGAGAAGGGTCTGGTGATAAGAAAAAAAGCTACTTCTAGGAGTTTGTCAAGTGATTTCGCTCAACGATTCCAATCTTGGGTGGTTGGTTTGGCCGTTGTTCCTGTAACTCGAATCCTAGCCCGGTATATAACATTTTAATTTTACACCATTGTGAACCTTACGCCTTTTTTGCTCTCTGATCGAGGTACTCGGCATCGAAAAATCTTCGTAAACTAAATCACACGTGTATATGTTAACATTTAAGAGATATACAGTCAAGAATATCAAGCGCAATGGTAATATATAGGCGGATTAGACACCAAAAAAAACCCTCAACAAATGGCTATAATTTAAGGAATGTGTTTAGTTACGGCATCAAATTCCTAATTGATGGAGAAAGGTCTGGTGGCAAGAAAAGTTGCTTCTATGAGGTTGTCAAGTGTTTTCGCTCGACGATTCCATTATTGGGTGGTTGGTTTGGCTCTTGTTCCTATAACTCGAATCCTAGCCCGGTATATCCCATTTTAATTTTATACCATTGTGAACCTTACGCCTTTTTTACTCTCTGATCCAGGTTCTCGGCATTGAAAAATCTTCGTAAACTAAATCACATGTGTATATGTTGACATTTAAGAGATATACAGTCAAGAAAATCAAGGGCAATGGTGATATATATGCGGATTAGACACAAAAAAAACCCCTCAACAAATGGCTGCAATTTAAGGAATGAGTTTAGTGACGGCATCAGATTCCTAATTGATGGAGAAAGGTCTGTTGGCAAGAAAAGCTGCTTCAATGAGGTTGTCAAGTGTTTTCGCTCGACGATTCCATTCTTGGGTGGTTGGTTTGGCCCTTGTTCCTGTAACTCGAATCCTAGCCCGGTATATACCATTTTAATTTTACACCGGTGTGAACCTTATGCCTTTTTTTACTCTCTGATCGAGGTTCTCGGCATTGAAAAATCTTCGTAAACTAAATCACACGTGTATATGTTGATATTAAAGAGATATACAGTCAAGAAAATAAAGGGCAATGGTGATATATATGCGGATTAGACACCAAAAAAACACTCAACAAATGGCTACAATTTATGGAATGTGTTTAGTGACGGCATCAGATTCCTAATTGATAGAGAAAGTTCTGGTGGCAAGAAAAGCTGCATCTAGGAGGTTGTCAAGTGTTTTCGCTCGATGATTCCATTCTTGGGTGGTTGGTTTGGCCCTTGTTCCAGTAACTCGAATCCTAGCCAGGTATATCACATTTTAATTTTACACCATTGTAAACCATACGCCTTTTTTACTCTCTGATCCAGGTTCTCGGCATTGAAAAATCTTCGTAAACTAAATCACACGTGTATATGTTGACAATTAAGAGATATACAGTCAAGAAAATCATGGGCAATGGTTATATATATGAGGATTAGACACCAAAAAAACCCTCAACAAATGGCTACAATTTAAGGAATGTGTTTAGTGACGGCATCAGATTCCTAATTGATGGAGAAAGGTCTGGTAGCAAGAAAAGCTGCTTCTAAGAGGTTGTCAAGTGTTTTCGCTCTACGATTCAATTCTTGGTTGGTTGGTTTGGCCCTTGTTCGTATAACTCGAATCCTAGCCCGGTATATACCATTTCAATTTTACACCATTGTGAACCTTACGCCTTTTTTTACTCTCTGATCGAGGTTCTCGGCATTGAAAAATCTTCGTAAACTAAATCACACGTGTATATGTTGACATTTAAGATATATACAGTCAAAAAAATCAAGGGCAATGGTGATATATATGCGGATTAGACACCAAAAAATAACACTCAACAAATGGCTACAATTTAAGGAATTTGTTTAGTGACGGCATCAGATTCCTAATTGATGGAGAAAGGTCTGGTGGCAAGAAAAGCTGCTTCTAAGAGGTTGTCAAGTGTTTTCGCTCGACGATTCCATTATTGGGTGGTTGGTTTGGCCCTTGTTCCTGTAACCCAAATCCTAGCCCGGTATTTCCCATTTTAATTTTACACCATTGTGTACCTTACGCCTTTTTTACTCTCTGATCCAGGTTCTCGGCATTGAAAAATCTTCGTAAACTAAATCACACGTTTATATGTTGACATTTTAGAGATATACAGTCAAGAAAATCAAGGGAAATGGAGATATATATCCGGATTAGACACAAAAAAAAACCCTCAACAAATGGCTACAATTTAAGGAATGTGTTTAGTGACGGCTTCAGATTCCTAATTGATGGAGAAAGGTCTGGTGGCAAGAAAAGCTGCTTCTAGGAGGTTGTCATGTGTTTTCGCTCGACGATTCCTTTCTTGGGTGGTTGGTTTGGCCCTTGTTCCTATAACTCGAATCCTAGCCCGGAATATACTATTTTAATTTTACACCATTGTGAACCTTACACCTTTTTTACTCTCTGATCGAGGTTCTCGGCATTGAAAAATCTTCGTAAACTAAATCACACGTGTATATGTTGGCATTTAAAAGATATACAGTCAAGAAAATCAAGGGCAATGGTGATATATATGCGGATTAGACACCAAAAAAAAACACTCAACAAATGGCTAAAATTTATGGAATGTGTTTAGTAACGACATCAGATTCCTAATTGATGAAGAAAGGTCTAGTGGCAAGAAAAGCTGCATCTAGGAGGTTGTCAAGTGTTTTCACTCGACGATTCCATTCTTGGGTGGTTGGTTTGGCCCTTGTTCCTGTAACTCGAATCCTAGCCCGGTGTATCCCATTTTAATTTTACACCATTGTAAACCTTACGCATTTTTTACTCTCTGATCGAGGTTCTCGGCATTGAAAAATCTTCGTAAACTAAATCACACGTGTATATGTTGACATTTAAGAGATATACAGTCAAGAAAATCAAGGGCAATGCTGATATATATGCGGATTAGACACCAAAAAAAAACACTCAACAAATGGCTACAATTTAAGGAATGTGTTTAGTGACGGCATCATATTTCTAATTGATGGAGAAAGGTCTGGTGGCAAGAAAAGTTGCTAAACACATACCTTAAATTTTAGCTATTTTTTGAGTGTTTATTTTTTGGTGTCTTATCCGCATATATATCACCATTGCTCTTGATTTTCTTGACTGTATATCTCTTAAATGTCAACATATACACGTGTGATTTAGCTTACGAAGATTTTTCAATGCCGAGAACCTTGATTAGAGAGTAAAAAAGGCGTAAGGTTCACAATGGTGTAAAACTAAAATGGGATACTGGGCTAGGATTCGAGTTACAGGAACATGGGCCAAAGCAACCACCCAAGAATGGAATCGTCGAGTGAAAACACTTGACAACCTCTTGGAAGCCGCTTTTCTTGCCACCAGACCTTTCTCCATAAATTAGTAATCTGATGTCGTCACTAAACACATACCTTAAATTGTAGCTATTTTTTGAATGTTTATTTTTTAGTGTCTAATCCGCATATATATCACCATTGCTCTTGATTTTCTTGACTGTATATCTCTTAAATGTAAACATATACACGTGTGATTTAGTTTACGAAGATTTAAAGCCGATGTCACACCCTGGCTTTGCGGAAGCGTGGGTTAATTGGTGTGACTTCTTAATACCATAGCAACAATCATAACAATGATATATGAATAAAAACACGAGATATTCGTCTATTAATAAAGTTTAGAAAAATCCCATTTTTATACTCGTCTTGAAACAACAATCACAAAATAAGTTACAAACCTTGACTTGATTTAATTGAGTTCATAAAGACTTAGCAAAAGACTTTAAACTACACTAGGTTTAGAGATATGTAACCCGTCCAGGAAGAGGTTACACCTTCTAAACCCTGGATGACTTCATTATTCAAACGCAGCCTGAAAATATGTGCATATCGAGCCAGATCCATTAGTTCCATAAAATACATGTAGTTTGAAAAGTCAACATAAAGTTGAGTGAGTTTATGTGTAAGTGAGTTTTTATAAACCCTTGTAAAAATGTTAGTATGTATGAAAATCCCTGGTATGTAGCAAATAAGGAAAAAGAGATCACCATTGGGTTGCAAAGCCAATGATATGTGTGAAGTGCTGTAGGAAGACTCAAACCTAGCAGATTTTTGTGTCGGCCTCAAAGTCACCACGTGGTTCATTCAGCGGACTCAGGGGTTGGGCTCGCTACACCCAGATAGATCTACCGCTAATGACCCTCGATCCTATAATGAGGATTAATGGCCTCCAGTTCCCGCCTACTCACTCACATGATCTAAGTAGTAACCCTCCTTACGCTAACCATACCATGTAAAAAGTATTCGTAATCATAGTAACATGTATTTCACCCCCGAAGTATAAAAACTGAAAACAGTTAAGAGAAAAGGGGGACATAAACTCACAGTATTGCGTCTTCGTACTCGTAACCCAAATCTCCACGGCAATCACGACTACCTACAATGGTCTATTGTCTATTAGACGAACGGGTAGAGCCTTGTCTTAGTATTTGTGTTTTTGGGTTACGTTTCTGGTATTATTCCAAGTTATAACTGTTTTTAAGGTTTTGAAATAATAGTTAGACAACTATTTGAGAGTTATACTTCTCAAGTATTGTATATGCGCATTTCCTTCCCAAGGATGGGGGCAATTTACCCTTGTATACTCGTATTCTTAAAATAATATATGTACCTGTATATCCTGCCAAGTAATGGCGTCGTATTTCGATGTTATTGTTCCAAATAAAATATGTTAATATATTCCCAAAAATAACATATTTCTGTTTCTACAGTTTCCAAAATAATATTTTATCAAAATATACATATACGTTATAATTCCGAAAAATATATTTTTAAGTCTCACTTGAAAATATATTTTAAATCACTTGTCTAAAATGTTCTGATTCCAAAATATACATATTTTTCCCAAAAATATTACATTTTACTTCATACAATTTCCCAAAATAATACTTTGTCAAAATACACCATTAAGAGTATTTTCCGAAAATACGCAAGTTACATTTTAGAGTTCGCGTTGTAAGAACAATACCGATGTAACTTAAACACTTATTTGTAAGGGCGTTGGTATTATTTTGGAGTCGTATTTTCATGATATATCAAGTAATATTATTTTTACCCTAAAAATAATATATCTTTAGTTCACAAAATAATCACGTAAGCACACAAGCGTTTTATTAAGAAATATATATTCTCAATATATATTTAACAAGTTTCCTTTACAAAAATCCACCTCCGATGCTTGGTTATTTTGTAGTAAAAATCATGGCGAAATTTATATTTTGAAAACAACTTAAAAATATATTTATAAACACTTGTCACCAAAAATATTTCTAAGTGTTATATTTCTGGAAAAATTTCGCCAGAGTTTCCTCTGTAACTGGAGGTGGCCACGCTTATTAGCGTATCATTTTCTTTTCAAAATTCAATCAAACAATTTTTCAATCATCAATATACAACATTCAAACATCTAACTAGTAAAAAATACGCATAAATTGCAAACACATGAACTTGTACGTTGTGTAAAAATATGTAGTAACTTTCCAATATATTTAGTAGATCTTTCCATCTTTAAAAATAAAATCAGTTTCTCGAAAACTTTATTTTTAAAGAATCTGTAATCTCACAACTTCTAGTCAAAAATTACGAAAATATTTCTTTGTTAAATCTTTTGCCACACAAGTGTTTACACACTTGCTTTTTCATTAAAAAGCTTGGAAGTTTATGTAAGATCCGGCTTTTAAACAAGACTTGTATATTTTACTTGGTTCTTCCGAAAAACCACTTGTAGATCTTTAGATCTACTAGTTTAGAACTCTATTTTACAAGAAAAATCTCTTTTACACAAGTTCATGTTTATGTGTGGAACGGTTCATCATCTTGCAACTTTCATGCTTAACATATTGCTAGTTCATGTTCCATGAACATGATCTAGCACGGTTAAATGACGATCCGTTCCACTTCTAGCAACCAACAACATAAAATAACCATAACTAAACAAGATTCACAAGTTTTACACCATTTGTTTCTCTTTAACCAACTAGTTCATCATACTTTCAAGTCTTTATGTTTAGATCTTTAGTGTCCTCGATTTTTATCCGTTAATCCTCTTATTAACCACCTTAAATATGAACAAGGAAGTGTTTAGATGCACTTACAACTAGCTCAAGGCTAGGGAAGAATCAAAGCGAAAACAAGGTGGATAAAAACGATGTAGTGTGGTCCTTGAGTTTCCGAAAGCACCAAGCCTCCTTGTATGTCACCTTGCACCTTTGAGTGTATGTGGAATGATTGAGCAAGAAGCAAAAATGGTGGTGGTGGTGTTCCTTGGTTTCGGCCGAACATAGGCAAGAGAGAAAGAGAGGTTGTTTGGTGATTGTGAAATGAAGTGAGAGATTAGTAGCCTTAGGGATATATTTATAATCCAAACTTGTGTTTTGTCCAACATATAACATGCTTTCTAGATATGGAACATGTGTGATTAAAATAATTAAGAAATTGTGGGGAGTGTCCCCACTTCACAACCGGTTTTGGGAGGGGGTTTGGGTTTAGTTGGGTTGCAATGTGATAGTTAGTGTATAGTTAAGTTCTAATGACATTAGTTAGAGTATTATGTGTGTGGTATAATACAAAGGGTGTTCGGGGTCCCTAACTAACTCAGAAAAGTATAAACAATGTCATTGACAATATTTTTATGTTCCGGGTAAAGTCCGGTTGTTCGGTTGGATATTAACCCGTTAAAGTGCTAAATAAGCATTTAAAGTGTCTTTAATATTATTTTTAGTGACACAATGAATTCCCGACGCTTTGGAAAGTGTCTAGTATTGTTTTCCCATGTTTTTGCACTTTACTAGTTAAATAAAATGCTGAATTTTGTAATAAAGTGCAGAATTTTGTATTTAAAGCATGTTTTAGGCACATCCGGTCACTATAACTATCACCTTGTGACGCAGTTCTACAATCCTCACATCCCTACACTCCCTACCAGTGTAGTAATCTATTCCCGGCTCATACTGGCCTCAGAGACAATGTCTGTCTAGTGCTGGCAATGTCAGCATGTTTACTGGGCTATCCGTATAGTGTGCTCACTGTGCTTTTGTGCATCAAGGTTGTCACTGATGTTTGTGTGTAAGTAATAGAGTGACAGTATAATGTGTGATGCATGAGTATGTATGTATCAGAAATCAAGAAGCAGTTTAACCACAGTTGTAAGCAAGCACTGTAATTAAGCATTAATTAAATATTAATTAATTCGTACGGATACCTGGTTTGGTGAGGGTTGTCACATTCTCCCCCCATTAAAGAAATTTCGTCCTCGAAATTTGTACTACCCTACTCCTTATGGTTAAGTCACACACGTATGTATATGAATAATATCGAAGTAGATAATCATCAAATCGAAACAAACATTACTCACATTAGGTGAGTCCAAGAATATATAACAACCCGAATCCTAGGGTTGAAAGGTGTGTGCTTCTAGCATTGGATGTCAAAGGTACAAGACGCATTTGACGTATAGTCTAGTGTAATCCAGCTAGCAGGGGTTCCACAAAAGTGGAGTTTTGACTAATAAGATTTTTAATCGATCGGTTGCAATATGCAAACGAGTTTTCACAAATCATAGCACCCCCTATATGAAATCAAAAGCAACAACTCAACGTAATAGTAAAATGATCTGTCAACTCCTGAATAAATGTCTGGTAAGGTTTAGTGTGTTGACATTTTTGAATGGTGAAGATACACCGAATGGAATACAAGCGAATCTGGTGTATCATTGTCTTGATTCGTAGTTGCATCAGAAATGTTTAAATGATAAATCAGACAAAAGTATGTGTGGTCTCGTGTGAAATGGTTAACCATGATTAGCACAAGCTACAAGTTTATGATGACACCACAAGGTGTCGTAATGGCATTATCCAATAATAGTGGTGACTGAACAAGTTCACCGCGTTTGAAATCAAATGAAAGTGTACTGAGACAATCTGAAGATTTGATTTATACCATGTTATAGAGTTTCCAATTAAATACGGAACATCAAAGGACCACTGTTTCCAATCAAAGATGAAAAGTAATAAGTATTGCAAGGCATTTGATTGACAACAAAAGAATCGTTAGGAGGTACATTGTGCTTATGAAATGAATATATGTACCATTGCCTTAACACACAATTGTGTTGAGACCGCTTTGATCGTGAAGATCCAAAATGGGTTGTTAACAACTAAATAGGGAATTGAATCCGTGTACGAAGTGAGTAACCAAATTAGCGCAAGCTTCAATTTTGTGAAAATATCACCGCAAGGTATTGAAACAAATCAAACGTTTTAATGGAGTCGTAGACCAACCAAATCTACTACGACTCAAAATGAAAGAATCTCTGCAAAAATAGTTGAATATGATGCTCCCAATACACCATATAGCGTTTCAAGTTAAACCTGTGAACTGGATAAGTTCAAGCAATTGAACTTGGTTTCAACGTAACCCGACAATGTATGTATCAACAAGGAATTCTCGGCATGGTAGCAAAATAAACCATGACTGTAACTTAAAAGAAAGCGATTTCAAGAAAGTGTGTTGGCTTGGTAACAAAAGAGCCAACAATAACAATAATGTAGGTTACTCGAATCAAGAATCGGCAATTAAGATTAGCAAAATAATATGTAAATTCCAATGAAGTGTTTGTTCAAAACGAAATCACATGCGTAGCAAATGATGCTTGTATGTCAGGTAAGTTTCCAAGAAAAGGAACAACGAGTATCTGCTAAAGTGAAGAAATGACCAGATATCGAAGCAAATGTGTGTTCGCTCTCAGCGAGAAAATTATTGTGATGCAACTACCATTAAGGGAAGTAGAGATGCAAACATCTACTCGCCAGAAGTAAAAGAAATCCAAGTACTCTCTGTTTGGTAAACGGAACTGGCATATGCGCCAGGTTAATGATGGTTGATTGAGTTGACAGATATGGTTCCTAAATAAAAACCCTTACGAGTTTGGACCTGGGTTCACAAAGGTCCTAAATATATGTTTTCTAAATCCTTCAGCCTTCGTATCCCGTGTAGACTGGTTTGTGCATTGTGTAGGAAGCACTATTTTTGTGTACGTCTAAGAACAAGTCATTGTCCCACAATTTTCCTCGGTATACTTTCTTACTGAATTTACCGCCAATGACACTCGATCGTCGATCAGTCGTGTAGTAGTAGTCGGACCCTCACAGTTAGTCAAATAAGTAATTCGTTAGTCCTCAGCAAGAGCCACCGACTCTGGTTGGCTAGCTCATCCGACTCCCGGTCATTTGAAAGTCATTCATCCTTTCTTTTGGCGAGCTGAACTGAGGTTATCCAAAACAAAAGTTTTGGTCTGTTATCTTCCTTCTTTATCAACCACTGAGGTTGCACTGTCAATCCTTGCATCTCCGGAAGTGTAAGTCGCTACGATGCATCGGCTACAGGCGTGGTGCCTGGGATTAAATCGATGCGAGACTCGACTAATCGTTGAGGAGGTGATTCCGGCAAGTCTTCAAAGAAGACTGCAGGATATTTCCTTAACATAGGAACATCTCTGTGCTTTGGTTCTTCGGCTCCTCCTGTCCCCGACATGAGTCAAGAAAACAACACATTCTTCCTACAACAACTTTCGTGCCTTCAAGAAATTCATGATCTGTGGAGGCGTATCCTGCCTTGTGAGTCGAGATCGTTCCTTCATTCGTCATCGAGGTGCGGATATCAACCTCCGCTCGACCGCTTGGTAACTAATCCACCCCAGTTACCTCATCGAGGCTTCCCATCTCAACTGGCAGTAGATCTATCGTATACTTACGCCCTCCAGTTTTTATCTTGTCGCTTCCAGTTATTGCGTTGGCTTCCACTAGCTTCCCCTAAGCTAGTTCTAGTAGGTACTGGAATATCTACTTACTCGCTACTTAAACCAATTATACTCTCGAACTCTAGAGGTGCGAATCGTAGAATTTGCAACAGTATTTGGCAATACAGATGCATAACATTGAGTAATTTGGGACATACCGATATCCATGCTTGAATCCCTGGCGTGTCTCCCTAGCTCCGATGGGGAGCTTTCATTCTTGTGCCTGATTGTTTTTAGGGCAATATTTTCTGAAATGCTTTTTGCTTCCACAGTTAAAACAACCTCGAGCACGTTTCTGTTTATCACCCATTCTGTCTTGACAATTGTCATTGTCGTTGTTCCCTTCATGATTCTCACTACCGTCTTGGCCTCCATTTCTACTTTCAGCACCTTGCCAACAAGTTTCTTTAGGGTGCCCCCTCTTTCCACAGTTAGCACATTTTCCATATCTGCATCGCCCGACATGATAACGTAAACAATTGTCACACTTAGGTAGGATACCCATGTAGTATTTTCCCTTTTTGGCCTTCTTCTTGCTACTCCCCCGAGTAACCATCTTGAAATTTGCGAGCTTTCTCTTGTTATCCCCAGATGCCTCTATTGCAGTCTCCTTTTTCTCTTCCGCAGTGGAAAATTCTCCTCGTCTAACTGCTTCTTCCGTGAGTGCCATGCTTATGTTGATAGCCTCGGTGATCGTTGAAGGTTTAGATGTTGTTACTAGGCTTAGAATCTGGGGTGGCAATCCCCTTATGAACTGTTCAATTCTCTTAAACTCTGGTGCCCCCAGGAGTAAGGCAACTTGTGATAATTCGTTAAATCTCTGCACATACTCCGCTATCTTTGGTCCTTCCATTTTCAAGTTCCACAGTTCTGTTTCCAACTTCTGGACTTCTGCCCTCGAGCAATATCTCTTACGCATCAGATCTTTCAGTTTGTCCCACGTCATAGCATACGCAGCGGTCTCGCCCATTGTCCGAACTTGATGGTTCCAGCATGACAGAGCCTCATCCACCAATAGTCCTGTTATATACTTGACTTGATGTTCGGGGTCACATTTGCTCAAACGTAAAACAGAATCTGTCTTTTCAACCCAGCGCACGAAGGCTAAGGCACCCCCAGTGCCGTCGAACTCTCGAGGTTTGTGGTCCAAGAACTGCTTGTAGGTGCAGCCTGCGATGTAAGCAACATTATTCGCGTAAGGCCTTAGCAAGGCACTCGTGGAAATGTCCAAACGTTTTGTAATGTGTCTTAAAGGACTAGACATTACCGTTGGGGGGTTATTTCCCGAGGTACCTATGCTGCAATCGGAGCGACGGGCCTCGTACCATGCGATGGCCTGTAAGAGGCACTCTTGCATTTCTGCCTCTGTTGTCGGTAGAGGGTTGTTGATATCGATGTTCCCTTGAGTCGACGTCTTCCTAGAAGAAGGTCAGTTAGGTCAGGTCTAATTTGCTTCGTGCGTGCATTTGGTTGTTTAGTGGTCATAAGTACATACACATAACATGTTACCATATCAACCAATCAAATAATAGTATAATCATAGTATGACCAAGTAATTCGGTAATTATGTTTAATGAGAGCATAGCAAGTAAGCACGTAGTATTATAATTATAGCACACACACATAGATCCATGACGTGCTTAGCGAAGACCTAGCGACTGAGCTTTCATTGGTTATTGGGCACAAAGTGTTGTCGCATGTTTAAAGATGATTGGGCTTTCATTACCCTTCGGCCACAATCACTGTGTCTAACAAAATGTATCACATCGAAAGGGACACAGGGTCACCCTACCCTTGTCCAATAAGTATATTAGTGCATCAAAATTTCGTAATCAGAAGTGGTCCTCAAAAGTCTCCGCAATCCCGGCTTATCATTAGTGTCTTTACCCAAGTGTAATGCAATCCGCATAATCTAGAAACCAACTATACTGGTGACTGAGGAGGAGGAGGAAAGAAAAGTAAACTGTTAACATGTGTGAGTCCCTCCTCGAGCTTGTATATACGTTGAAGTAATTATCTGCTCTGCCGCTCGATAGTAAAGAAATAAGTATCAGAATCCTGGGAACGGTGTAATAGCAACGGTCGAGAGCGGAAAAGGAACCTTGATGTATGTGACGAATCAAAGTATGCTGGCAATAGACAGGGTGGAGGACGGGGTGTCTTACATAAACTCTTCAGGCAATATGCCGTCTTGTGATGTAGTCACTTAAATCATGTTTTTGGTTATGTAATGTTTTGCATTTGAACTTGCCAACTGTGGTGTCAGCTCAAGCTCCAACGTTCTGCGACTCATATCCTCAAACTGTAGTTGGTGTTACAGGAGCAACTCATCTCGTATGTGGCCTCCACAACATGAGGAATGGTAAGGGTCTAAAATCTGCATAGTGTATTATAGGATCCACCCAATCGGCTCGTACAGTGATGTAGGGGTGAAAGGAGTAAACGGTGCGGCCTGTAAGGCCGTAGAAAATGTTGCTGTAGCAAAAGGATTGTTACGTGGGTACTGACCTGGAGTACCCCTCCGGGGCGCAGGTATGTCTTGAAAGAAAGCGATAGACATGTTGGCGCAATGGACGTAGGTCTTCATAGGGGAAAGAGGAGCAACATCAGCGGTTATGGATGCAAAAATAAACGTCTCAACCATTAAGAAGATCATCAGATGCAGGTACTAGGTCAGGTATAAGGGTGCAATGTCTAGTAAGCCAAAAGAAAACAGGGTCATAATCAAGCAAGGGTGCAGGATCAGTAGGTGCAACATCAAGCTGACCCAAAAGGTGCAGAAGCTAGCTTAGGAGCAGGCCCTGGGTCGTGTAACGGTGTGGTGCCTCGAGCAGGTGATAGAGTAGCAGCCATGTCATCGTCGTCTTGTGTCAGTAGTAGGATACTGTAATCCAGCTGTTTGTAAGGTTGCAGGTATCACTGACTCAAAGGAGTCTGAATGCATGCTAGAATCAGAGGGTAGCTTGTTAACAAGGATCTCAAAATGTGCAATTAGTAACAATGTTTTCATTTAATTTTTCCATCATCATGGGTGTCAGTCGGAGGACCATCAGTAATCATGTCTACGTCATCATCAATCGTTCGTCGAGTAGCCAACCTTCGGAAGGAATGTCCACAGAAGGCGCATTGTCGAGGATTGGAGCCATGGTGTGTTTACCTACGGGATGACCAGTAATGAAGCGGTCATGGGCCGGAACATGAGTGACAAAAGGGGTCTTTGTCAAGGAAGCCATCAACAAAGGAAATTTATTGCCATAGTCTGGCAGCGCGAACGGTTAGAAGTCGTCCTCGTCCTTGATCAGTATCTCAGGATCACTCTCAGTGTCTGACGTAAACATTTCTAGCGCAGTTACAGTCTCATTATTTGTGGCGGTGACCGTAGGGTCGTTATCATTTGATAATTCGTTCCTTGCGGAAAGTGACGTGTGTACTGGTACTTAATAGTCATAGCATGTATACCCATAGTAGTTATTAACAATTAGTGTATGCAAATATTCACCACATGTGCACGTATATCAATAATCATCAACTAAGCAGCATGTAATCATCCTAGTCTTCCCCAGACTATCCTCTCAGCCTCTCAGATTGAACTTCCTAGTCTTTCAGACTAAAATCTCCCAATCTCTCATATTGAATTCTCAATCTCTCAGACTGACTTCCCGGTCTCTCAGACTAAAATCTCCCAATCTCTCAGATTGAATTCTCAATCTCTCAGATTCCCAGTCTCTCAGACTAAAATCTCCCAATCTCTCAGATTGAATTCTCAGTCTCTCAGACTGAGCCTCCTAGTCCCACTAGACTACTCCCTCGGCCTCTCAGACTGAGCCTCCTAGTCCCACTAGACTACTTCCTCAGCCTCTCAGACTAAATTTTTTTTTCCCCAGTCTCCCCGACTGGACTATAAATTTTGAAAAGTGTATTTGTGCCTTTTTATTCGTAAAAAGGTTTGTTTCCCTGGATCTGGACGTATAGTGTATGCAATGTAAAAAATGTTTGAAAACGTTTTCGTGAGAGCCCTGATGATCATAGTCTAGACTCGAGAAAGAATCCTAGTTCGCTATGATCGAGCCTCTGATACCAAGCTGTCACACCCTGGCTTTGCGGAAGTGTGGGTTAATTGGTGTGACTTCTTAATACCGTAGAAACAATCATAACAATGCTATATGAATAAAAACACGAGATATTCGTCTATTAATAAAGTTTAGAAAAATCCTATTTTTATACTCGTCTTGAAACAACAATCACAAAATAAGTTACAAACCTTGACTTGATTTAATTGAGTTCATAAAGACTTAGCAAAAGACTTTAAACTACACTAGGTTTAGAGATATGTAACCCGTCCAGGAAGAGGTTACACCTTCTAAACCCTGGATGGCTTCATTATTCAAACGCAGCCTGAAAATATGTGCATATCGAGCCAGATCCATTAGTTCCATGAAATACATGTAGTTTGAAAAGTCAACATAAAGTTGAGTGAGTTTATGTGTAAGTGAGTTTTTATAAACCCTTGTAAAAATGTTAGTATGTATGAAAATCCCTGGTATGTAGCAAATAAGGAAAAAGAGATCACCATTGGGTTGCAAAGCCAATGATATGTGTGAAGTGCTGTAGGAAGACTCAAACCTAGCAGATTTTTGTGTCGGGCTCAAAGTCACCACGTGGTTCATTCAGCGGACTCAGGGGTTGGGCTCGCTACACCCAGATAGATCTACCGCTAATGACCCTCGGTTCTATAATGAGGATTAATGGCCTCCAGTTCCCGCCTACTCACTCACATGATCTAAGTAGTAACCCTCCTTACGCTAACCATACCATGTAAAAAGTATTCGTAATCATAGTAACATGTATTTCACCCCCGAAGTATAAAAACTGAAAACAGTTAAGAGAAAAGGGGGACATGAACTCACAGTATTGCGTCTTCGTACTCGTAACCAAAATCTCCACGGCAATCACGACTACCTACAATGGTCTATTGTCTATTAGACGAACGGGTAGTGCCTTGTCTTAGTATTTGTGTTTTTGGGTTACGTTTCTGGTATTATTCCAAGTTATAACTGTTTTTAAGGTTTTGAAATAATAGTTAGACAACTATTTTAGAGTTATACTTCTCAAGTATTGTATATGCGCATTTCCTTCCCAAGGATGGGGGTAATTTACACTTGTATACTCGTATTCTTAAAATAATATATGTACCTGTATATCCTGCCAAGTAATGGCGTCGTATTTCGATGTTATTGTTCCAAATAAAATATGTTAATATATTCCCAAAAATAACATATTTCTGTTTCTACAGTTTCCAAAATAATATTTTACCAAAATATACGTATACGTTATAATTCCGAAAAATATATTTTTAAGTCTCACTTGAAAATATATTTTAAATCACTTGTCTAAAATGTTCTGATTCCAAAATATACATATTTATCCCAAAAATATTATATTTTACTTCATACAATTTCCCAAAATAATACTTTGTCAAAATACACCATTAAGAGTATTTTCCGAAAATACGCAAGTTACATTTTAGAGTTCGCGTTGTAAGAACAATACCGATGTAACTTAAACATTTATTTGTAAGGGCGTTGGTATTATTTTGGAGTCGTATTTTCATGATATATCAAGTAATATTATTTTTACCCTAAAAATAATATATCTTTAGTTCACAAAATAATCACGTAAGCACACAAGCGTTTTATTAAGAAATATATATTCTCAATATATATTTAACAAGTTTCCTTTACAAAAATCCACCTCCGATGCTTGGTTATTTTGTAGTAAAAATCATGGCGAAATTTATATTTTGAAAACAACTTAAAAATATATTTATAAACACTTGTCACCAAAAATATTTCTAAGTGTTATATTTCTGGAAAAATTTCGCCAGAGTTTCCTCTGTAACTGGAGGTGGCCACGCTTATTAGCGTATCATTTTCTTTTCAAAATTCAATCAAACAATTTTTCAATCATCAATATACAACATTCAAACATCCAACTAGTAAAAAATACGCATAAATTGCAAACACATGAACTTGTAAGTTGTGTAAAAATATGTAGTAACTTTCCAATATATTTAGTTGATCTTTCCATCTTTAAAAATAAAATCAGTTTCTCGAAAACTTTATTTTTAAAAAATATGTAATCTCACAACTTCTAGTCAAAAATTACGAAAATATTTCTTTGTTAAATCTTTTGCCACACAAGTGTTTACACACTTGCTTTTTCATTAAAAAGCTTGGAAGTTTATGTAAGATCCGGCTTTTAAACAAGACTTGTATATTTTACTTGGTTCTTCCGAAAAACCACTTGTAGATCTTTAAATCTACTAGTTTAGAACTCTATTTTACAAGAAAAATCTCTTTTATACAAGTTCATGTTTATGTGTGGAAAGGTTCATCATCTTGCAACTTTCATGCTTAGCATATTGCTAGTTCATGTTCCATGAACATGATCTAGCACGGTTAAATGACGATCCGTTCCACTTCTAGCAACCAACAACATAAAATAACCATAACTAAACAAGATTCACAAGTTTTACACCATTTGTTTCTCTTTAAGCAACTAGTTCATCATACTTTCAAGTCTTTATGTTTAGATCTTTAGTGTCCTCGATTTTTATCCGTTAATCCTCTTATTAACCACCTTAAATATGAACAAGGAAGTGTTTAGATGCACTTACAACTAGGTCAAGGCTAGGGAAGAATCAAAGCGAAAACAAGGTGGATAAAAGCGATGTAGTGAGGTCCTTGAGTTTCCGAAAGCACCGAGCCTCCTTGTATGTCACCTTGCACCTTTGAGTGTATGTGGAATGATTGAGCAAGAAGCAAAAATGGTGGTGGTGGTGTTCCTTGGTTTCGGCCGAACATAGGCAAGAGAGAAAGAGAGGTTGTTTGGTGATTGTGAAATGAAGTGAGAGATTAGTAGCCTTAGGGATATATTTATAATCCAAACTTGTGTTTTGTCCAACATATAACTTGCTTTCTAGATATGGAACATGTGTGATTAAAATAATCAAGAAATTGTGGGGAGTGTCCCCACTTCACAACCGGTTTTGGGAGGGGGTTTGGGTTTAGTTGGGTTGCAATGTGATAGTTAGTGTATAGTTAAGTTCTAATGACATTAGTTAGAGTATTATGTGTGTGGTATAATACAAAGGGTGTTCGGGGTCCCTAACTAACTCAGAAAAGTATAAACAATGTCATTGACAATATTTTTATGTTCCGGGTAAAGTCCGGTTGTTCGGTTGGATATTAACCCGTTAAAGTGCTAAATAAGCATTTAAAGTGTCTTTATTATTATTTTTAGTGACACAATGAATTCCCGACGCTTTGGAAAGTGTCTAGTATTGTTTTCCCATGTTTTTGCACTTTACTAGTTAAATAAAATGCTGAATTTTGTAATAAAGTGCAAAATTTTGTATTTAAAGCATGTTTTAGGCACATCCGGTCACTATAACTATCACCTAGTGACGCAGTTCTACAATCCTCACATCCCTACACTCCCTACCAGTGTAGTAATCTATTCCCGGCTCATACTGGCCTCAGAGACAATGTCTGTCTAGTGCTGGCAATGTCAGCATGTTTACTGGGCTATCCGTATAGTGTGCTCACTGTGCTTTTGTGCATCAAGGTTGTCACTGATGTTTGTGTGTAAGTAATAGAGTGACAGTATAATGTGTGATGCATGAGTATGTATGTATCAAAAATCAAGAAGCAGTTTAACCACAGTTGTAAGCAAGCACTGTAATTAAGCATTAATTAAATATTAATTAATTCGTACGGATACCTGGTTTGGCGAGGGTTGTCACAGCCGAGAACCTTGATCAGAGAGTAAAAAAGGCGTAAGGTTCACAATGGTGTAAAACTAAAATGGGATATACCGGGCTAGAATAGGAGTTAGAGGAACAAGGGCCAAACGAACCACCCAAGAATGGAATCGTCGACACTTGACAACCTCCTGAAAGCAGCGTTTCTTACCACCAGTCCTTTCTCCATCAATTAGTAATCTGATGCCGTCACTAAATACATATCTTAAATTGTAGCTATTTTTTGAGTGTTTATTTTTTGGTGTCTAATCCGCATATATATCACCATTGCTCGTGATTTTCTTAACTGTATATCTCTTAAATGTCAACATATACACGTGTGATTTAGTTTATAAAGATTTTTTGATGCCAAGAACCTCGATCAGAGAGTAAAAAAAGCGTAAGGTTCACAATGGTGTAAAACTAAAATAGAATATACCGGGCTAGGATTCGAGTTACAGGAACAAGGGCCAAACCAACCACCCAAGAATGGAACGAAAACACTTGACAACCTCCTGGACGCAGCTTTTCTTGCCACCGGTCCTTTCTCCATCAATTAATAATCTGATGCCGTCACTAAATACATATCTTAAATTATAGCTATTTTTTAAGTGTTTATTTTTTGGTGTCTAATCCGCATATATATCACTATTGCTCTTGATTTTCTTGACTGTATATCTCTTAAATGTCAACATATACACGTGTGATTTAGTTTACAAAGATTTTTCAATGCCGAGAACCTCGATCCGAGAGTAAAAAAGGCGTAAGGCTCACAATGGTGTAAAACTAAAATGGTATATACCCGGCTAGAATTCGAGTTACAGGAACTAGGGCCAAACCAACAACCCAAGAATGGATCGTCGAGCGAAAACACTTGACAACCTGCTGGAAGCAGCTTTTCTTGCCACCAAACCTTTCTCCATCTATTAGGAATCTGATGCCGTCACTAAACACATACCTTAAATTGTAGCTATTTTTAGAGTGTTTATTTTTTGGTGTCTAATCCGCATATATATCACCATTGCTCTTGATTTTCTTGACTGTATATCTATTAAATGTCAACATATACCTGTGTGATTTAGTTTACGAAGATTTTTCAATGCCGAGAACCTCGATCAGAGAGTAAAAACGTCGTAAAGTTCGCATTGGTGTAAAACTAAAATGGTATATAACGGGCTAGGATTCGAGTTACAGGAACAAGGGCCAAACCAACCACCCAAGAATGGAATCGTCGAGCGAAAACACTTGAAAACCTCCTGGAGCAGCTTTTCTTGCCACCAGACCTTTATCCATCAATTAGAAATCTGATGCCGTCACTAAACACATACCTTAAATTGTAGCTATTTTTTGAGTGTTTATTTTTTGGTGTCTAATCCGCATATATATCAAGACTGCTCTATATTTTCTTAACTGTATATCTCTTAAATGTCAACATATACACGTGTGATTAAGTTTACGAAGATTTTTCAACGCCTAGAACCTTGATCAGAGAGTAAAAAAGGAGTAAGGTTCACATTGGTGTAAAACTAAAATGGGATATACCGGGCTAGGATTCGAGCTACAGGAACAAGGGCCAAACCAAGCACCCAAGAATGGAATCGTCGAGCGAAAACACTTGAAAACCTCCTGGAAGCAGCCTTCTTGCCACCAGACCTTTCTCCATCAATTAGGAATCTGACGCCATCACAAAACACATACCTTAAATTGTAGCTATTTTTTGGTGTCTAATCCGCATATATATCACCATTGCTCTTGATTTTCTTGACTTTATATCTCTTAAATGTCAACATATACTCGTGTGATTTAGTTTACGAAGATTTTTCAATTCCGAGAACCTTGATCAGAGAGTAAAAATGGTGTAAGGTTCACAATGGTGTAAAACTAAAATGGGATATACTGAGCTAGGATTCGAGTTACAGGAACAAGGGCCAAACCAACCACCCAAGAATGGAATCGTTGAGCGAAAATACTTGACAACCTCCTGGAAGCAGATTTTCTTGCCACCAAACCTTTCTCCATCAATTAGGAATCTGATGTCGTTACTAAACACATACCTTAAATTGTAGCTATTTTTTAGTGTTTATTTTTTGGTGTCTAATCCGCATATATATGACCATTGCTCTTGATTTTTTTTTATTGTATATCTCTTAAATGTCAACATATACACGTGTGATTTAGTTTACGAAGATTTTTCAATGCCAAGAACCTCCCAAGTATAAAAGATTAATTTTGTGCCAAGTATAAAAGATTAATTTTGCCTCTGTGCATTTTAATCAATGTGTCAAGATATTTTGTGCCGTTTGCACTCGAATCACTTTTCAAACTCTTTTTCCAAAATGAGTCAGTTAATTGTATTTACCAGTGTAAACTGACGTATTTTCCAAAAGGTTAAGTGACAGGTACTATGCGTAATTGGCTGGGAGCTCAGGGCGTCACTAGGGAATCTTGCAAGTTCTAGATGCCTAAAGTCTGTTGAACAGTTTTCTTTTATTGATCCGCCTGTGGATCCTTTACCTCCCGTTGTAATACTTTGACATTACTTATATTCGGAATGTAATATATTTATCTTTTGCTTCCGCTGTGCATTATTATATTGTGTTGTTTGACTATTATGTTGCCAACCACGTCACGATACTCCCCCACCGGGCCCACCGGTGACACGTGGAAAATCGGGGTGTGACAGGTTGGTATCAAAGCCAACATTGAGTGAATTAAACACTTGCTTTTTGTGTTTAATCTCAATGACACAATTGCACATTCCTAAATCTTCTGAGTCTAGACTTAACATAGGAATATTCTCAATCATAATCTGAAAATTTTTGCTTCCAATTTTTATATATATTGGATACGTCGCCAAGCGAAGAAACTGTATTAGAAATTCTCCACATCCGGAGCCTTGAAATGTTGAGCTTCGTACCGCGGCCAGGATGAAACGTACAACCAAAGAGAAAGCATTCAGACATAAAATGAAGAGGAAACTCCTTTTGCTACAGATCGTTTCTTTGATAGTCCTTATAAGGACATATTTATCTTTCAGTCCCTTTAAGGACACATTATCCCTTCAAAGACCCGCTTAGGGCAACTCTGTACTTCTATTTTCATATAATGGATTGATTAAATTAAGTTTTCATTCTAAACATGAAATATGAAATGAATGGAAAATAACATCCCTTAGAAGGGAAGTGCCTACGGGCTATAATTAACGTCCTCTGAGACTAAAGACGGTGGTAGCCTACAGCTCCCTGTCAAGAAAAGGTAATGAACTTTGATTCACACCTAAATGCCTCGATCCCAAACGATCATGGCTTATAAATTAAACTTGTCCACGTGACTAAGCCTTTTGTGCTATTACTAAATGCCTCGATCCCAGACGATCATGGCTTATAAATTAAACTTGTCCACGTGACTAAGCCTTTTGTGCTATTACTAAATGCCTCGATCCCAGACGATCATGGCTTATAAATTAAACTTGTCCACGTGACTAGGCCTTTTGTGCCATTACTAATTCATAAATTGCCCTGATTCTCTGAAATCTTGGCTTATAAATTCAACTTGTCTACGCGACTAGGCCATTTGTGCTATTATTAAATTATAAATTAGGATTTATGATAAAAATCCTGAATAAAATAAATATCCTTATTTTCCTGCCAGTATGCATTTTAAAGATAATCTTAAAGGTGAAACCTAGCCTACGCGGCCAAGATGGTGAAACCTACTCAAGAGATTCAAATCCTTGTTAACACCTAAGAACGTGTTAGCACTCTTGACAAATGTGACTCGAGAAAATCACAACAGTCATCCTTATATTGGATTCTTCCAATTTTCTTATCTAGCCTAGTGATTTAGAAATCATGGCTTGTGTCATCCTATAAGATGATCACATTATAAACATCCAGTAGTGATGAAGTGCCTACGGGCTAAACTTGTTGTCCGATAAGACAACGACAGTGGTGGTCTTTGACCTCCTGTCTAAAAATGTTGGACCAGGTCCAAGCATAATAGTCGGTAGGATCCATACGACCTCGACTAATAGCATCTAAGAAGATGATCATATTATAACCATCCCTCAGAAGGGAAATGCCCACGGGCTATATCTATTGTCCTAAAAGACAAAAGACAGTTGAAGTCTACAACTCCCTGTCAAAAGAAGGTAATGAACTTGATTCAGACCTTAATGCCACGATTCTCTGAAATCATGGCTTATAAAATTTAGAACTGTCCTTGTGACTAGGCCTTATGCGCCACTTTAATATCCTTAATGTTTTATAACTAGGATAAATTATAATGGAAAATACTAATTAAATATAACTAACAAGTCAACCAATATGGTTTAAATTACCATGGTTGATAAATCGTCAAAGATGATGATTCCATAATAATCTCTGAATAAATCATTGTTAATATTTATGTAGCAATCAAGCTACATGGCTGGATTAGATGAAGTTAACAGTCACTTGAAGGAGAGCAATGATACTACCAGAATTAATGTAACTGGAGCAGAACTACAGGCAATAATAGATTATGCTGTTACTCGAGCACTTGATCGGCAGTATGATGAGTCAAATGATACCCACTCTAAGACTCTATCTGCGGCTCGTTGTAAGCCCCCTCTTAAAACACATGAGTCAAGGGAGGACGATGTTCATGACTTGTCAAATCAAAGGAGTATTCCGTCTAGACAAGTTGTGTTTCATCAAGAGGCACCAGTTAAGACCTGTTCATATAAATATTTTGTCTCCTGCAAGCCCAGAGACTTTACAGGAGAAGATGGAGCCATCGATTGCATGACATGGCTCGATGAGATGGACGCTGTTGTTGACATCAGCGGTTGTGCGGAGCAAGATGTTGTGAAATTTGTTTCACAATCATTTAAAGGAGAAGCGTTGGCATGGTGGAGATCATTGCTCCAAGCCACGGGGAAAGTTCTACTCTACAACTTATCTTGGGGTCAATTTGTTGCATTAGTCAAGGAAAACTATTGCCCTCAGCATGAAGTAGAAAAGATAGAATCGGACTTCTTGACTTTGGTCATGGAAATTTTGAATTGTCAGGCATATGTGACAAGTTTCAACACTATGTCCCGCCTAGTTCCTTATCTAGTCACCCCTGAACCTAAACGCATAGCGCGTTTCATTGGAGGCCTAGCACCAGAGATAAAAGGGAATGTTAAAGCATCTAGGCCAACCACATATAGGTCCGCGGTGGACTTATCCTTATCTCTCACCTTAGACGCAATCAGAATTAAGTCTGTTAAGGCTTCTGGCGAGAGAAGAAGAGAAAGAGAGGAGGAAAACTCTCATCAAACTAACAAGAAGAAGAAGGGAAGCTCGGAGCGCGGGAAGGATTCCGAGTTTAGGAAGAACTCGAGTCAATCTGATAACAGACCCAAATGCAATAACTGCAAAAAGCAGCATTTTGGAAAATGTACAATAGACCCACGCGCTAAATTGTGTGGAATTTGCAAGACCAAGGGTCACAAAACCTTAGATTGCAAGGGGTTAAAGAATGCCACATGCTACAATTGTAACGAGGGAGGGCACATCAAAACCAACTGCCCAAAGCTTATAAAGAAGCCTGGAGAGGCCAGGAAAACAAACGCATGAGTCTTCCGGATGAACGCCAGGAAGGATAACTATATAGCAGGTACTTTTCCTTATCAAGCAGTTTATGCAGAAATTTATTTGATGCTGACACATGTGATTCAATAATGAACGATCACTGTTGAGAACTGTTGTCTCCGTCTTAGTAGGACTTCGGTCATTTTATACGAAGTAGAAATTGGCCGATGATACTTTAGAAAATGCTCCAACAAACCTTAGATGGATATTTTATATCTAAATAGGAATCACTCTTTTCTGATATTCCTATGGCAAGCTTTCAAGCTACCTAAATTCTTTAATATAATAAAGACAGATGTGACGTTTTGATCCTCTGTCAGAAAAGTGATGGACTAGGTCCAAATCTTTAATGCCACTGATGGTCTTTTACGACCTAGGCTAAGTAATATTAATATATTTTAAATAATGTTCATTAAGAATGTTAGTGCTATAATAGCCTGTATAGGTTATTGACACCATGGTTAGTATATATTAAGGCCATCAGAATAAAAATAGTAGTTGTTGGATTTCAACTAAGAAATTGTTTTATTGGTATTAGGAACCAATATCGAGTATGGCAAACTCGGATAAGACAACAGTCAATCGCGCCATTGATGACGCGACGCAGACTAATGATGCTGAAATTGTAAACCTTAGAATTTCCAAAGATGTTCTTCAAACTATGATAGACGCAGCCGTTGGAAAAGCTGTGAAGAGAGCTGTGAAAAAGTTAAAGGAGACCCATGCTGCTCAGTCCAAATTTTATCTAGGACCACATTTCCTTACTCTTAAGAAGGATCTCGTTCATGCCTCTGATGCAAAGGATGAACTAAAAAGAAAAAGGGAGGTAGATAACTCCCAGAGTTCTAAGAAAAAGAACAAACAAAAGTCCGACCAGAAACCAGTATGTGAGACCTGCATGAAGCGACATTATGGGAAATGCAGGTTCGAACCAAAATCCAAATCGCAGCCCAGGGCTTGTGGGATCTGCAAGTCTAAGGGACATAAAACGTTGGACTGTAAGGACATGAAGAATGCAGTCTGTTTCGGCTGTAATGAGAAAGGCCACATCAAGACTACGTGCCCTAAAAATGTCAAAGGAAATGCGGCGGAAGAAGTAAAGCCTAAAATTGAAAGCGCCTAAAATGCCTGAGCTAGTCCATAAATAATGGCATCAGGTACATTCCTTGGCATTTTATCAGTAATTTAAATGCTAAGAGTTTTATTTTGGTTCGGATACCAGTAAATCCTTCATAAACTATAAGTATAACAAGTTTTTAAAACTCTTCATAAGGACTATATATATATTAAGTGTAAGGTAAAACTTACAAGTAGAAAAATTACCAGAACTATTTTCTGTTCCTGTAAAAAAAATCGATAAGTCGCAAAAATGGTGGAACCGGCCGTCCCCGGAATCGAACCTGGGTCTAGGCCGCACCCTTTCGCGCGCCTAGCCAACCGAGCTAGGTGCCTAGTTTGTGAAAACTTCCATTTTGATTAAATATAAGCACATGTACAATAATAAACCTTCATAAACCATAAGCTTAGTAAACTTTTATATTAGCCACAAGGTATAAATTACCAAGGAAACCTTAGTAACCGATTCTTCTCGTATCGGCAAGGAATCCTTCCAAAAAATCTAAGAGTACTCTTTCTTCGCATAGAGTACGACAACATATGTTATTTTAATTATTTTTCTCATTGTTTTATATCGCCTGCGAATGCCAAACTATGTTTGATAAAAGTGCCATATGAGGATTGGCGTATTCTAGTGTGTCCCATAGATTACTTCCATGCCTGATCAGTATGGAGGTTTAATACATGGAACCCCTGAGATATCCCAATGATCGTATTGTACTAAAGTTGACTAGTAGTATTCAAAGAAGATATCCATAACAGAGTTATCCAAATAAACATTCCCTGGTAACGGAATATGAGGACTCATAACATAAATGTGTCACTTAATTGACACAAGCAATGATGGGTGAACTGGAGTCTGAGATATGGAAATCTCTGTAACCTCCTCGTATCTTGACTATCTTCTCCTAAGATTTCCTTGTTTACCCTAAGAGGCAGATAGAATTAAGATTTATATCCCATTTAAGGCTGTATTATTATGAAATCTCCAAGACGTCTAGTACCATCACTGGAAGAATCGAACCCTGATTTACTAAGTTTTAAAATAGAGGGTTCATATAGCCTAACTCGATATTCCGAGAGTTTGATATTGTTAGATAAGAAAGACGGTTCATTTTGCTTATGCATACATTACCGCAATCCTAATTAGGCAACGATTAAGAATTTGCCATCAGCTAACCAGGATCGTCGAATTGTTCGACTAACGACAAGGATTAGCTATTCCTTAATATTAGTTAAGTAATGGTTGGAATAACCATCTCACCTTAAGATAAGCTTCTCTATAATATTTGATATATAAGTATCAAGGCTACTCCCTTGAATACCTTGTATAGATGGAATGATAAACGTCCATTGATAGGACAATAGTTTGGTAAGTCCAAACATTAAGATCTGAAAGTTGCATTATAGACAATCAATAAGATCACGCAAATTCATAATCATCAGTAAGATGCCAGTATTCGGCAGAAAATTAAGGATTATGAAAATAGCAAACCTCCTAAATTCTTATTAAGGAATAAGGTTCAACAATAGATATCACCCTGGAAAGGAGTGATGCGATTTGGTAAGAAAGGCAAGCTAAGCCCAAGATACATAGGACCCTTCGAGGTTATCGAACGTGTAGGTTCAGTTGCCGATAAGTTAAACTTACCGGATAAGCTCAGTGGAATTCACAATGTGTTCCACATCTGCAATCTGAAGAAGTGCTTCGCTGATGAATCACTGGTTATACCGCATACAGATGTGCATATAGACGCGAGCTTAAAATTTGTTGAAAAACCTTTGTCGATTGAAGATCGACAGGTAAGGAAGCTTCGAAGGAAGCATGTACCTATTGTGAAGGTCAAATGGGGTGCCCGTGGAGGTCCCGAATACACATGGGAGGTTGAATCCACGATGAAAGAAAAGTACCCTTACTTATTTCAGTAAATCTCGGGTCGAGATTTATTTTAAGGGGGTGAGGATGTAACACCTCGGAAATTCACGTCCTATAATGTGTAGACACGTGTCAAATGTTTAAACGTGTGAAAGAAATATTATAGAAGGACTAAAGTTGACAAACATGGAAAGTATGTGAAATTACGTATTCTAAGTGTCAACCATGAATAAATATAATGTACATTAACCCTACACGATGCTCATACCTTCAAACGAATAAATCATGGATCATACGAAGCTAAAAGTGAGAGATTACAAACTACAGGGGTTAAATGTGTCAACATGTTTAAAGATATACCTCTGAGTGACCTTTTGACAAACCCGAAGCTTTGTAAATGTTAATTATGCTCACTAGAATGCACGGTTCAAATTTCGTAAAGTTTCGTTAACGTATGAGAAAGTTATGATCAAATTCGTGTGCGAAGGGTTAAAGCGTAAACGTTGGAAGTTAGGACTTTTCGGGTAACAATAAAGTTAACCGGGGACTTAACAAAGTGGGTATATGTTTTAAAGCCCTTATAGATAAATTGTGAGGGTTCATAATGCAATAAACGAGTGCCTATTCGAAGTTTGAAGAGCCAAGGACTGAAACTGCAAATTATCAAAACATGTTGGCTGACCCCATAGGCTCGCGTAGCGCGAGCCCTAACCTGCTCACCCTCGCGCTACGCGAGGGCTTGATCTGGGCAGAAGTGTTGATTGTTGTTGATTCTTGTCTGCCTTTGCACTTGGATCCGACTTTAATCGATTTTTCACCTCACTTGACCCCTAAAACAACCCCTAAACACTAGAGACAAGTGTTGAGCAGTTGTGGTGTGTCCTAGACCTTGTTGTCACTCAATTATGGTGAGTAAATTCACTATAAAAGGCCACCTTGTGCAACACAACTCCTCACACCTTCATCTGCATAATTTGATCATTCCTGGAGCTCTCAAGCAGGTCCATCTGATCTTATCTCGTGCATAGGACTCTTGTAAGTCTGCTAGTTCTTATTTATTTGAGTTTAGCTTGGTTAATTAGCTAAAAGTCAAACCGTCGTAATTACGGTTTGACTTCGAGATTAGTCAATAATGGCTCAGTCATATCTCGAATTAAAAGTGGTTATAAGTTGGTATTTATGTGGGTAATAAAACCTCAAAAGGGTTTCCCTTGATCACCACTCTAACCAGGTCAAAAGTCGGGTCAAACATATAATTAAAAAGTCAACAGGATGCTTAAAATGTCATTTATGCATAATTAGCTATCTAGAACATATATAACCTGTTTGATCATTATTATAACTTGGTAATTAGTGTAAGAACATGTCTAAACATGTTCAACCCGACTATTTCCTGTTTAGACCCGGTTGGAACCGAAAGTCACATAGTTTGACTTTCACTTTGACTTTCAGTTCTGACCCGTTCAGGTATGTTTTAGAAATGCCTCAGAGCTTAAATTGGATTAGGTTACTTGTTAGAACAACCCTCTGTGATTACACACCTTGGTTCACTAGTTATCCAATTAATATGCATATTTCCGTTAATTGCTCATATGTTGACCGTTATGCCCTTATTATCTTAGAACATGATTTATGAAAATGTAAAAGTGTAGAAACCTTAGTTACTGATATATAAACTTGTATGCAAAGTTTGACATCAGTTTGACTTATAGATTAAGAGTTATGCTCAATATCGCAAAATTAAAGCTTTATGTTAATAAAACGGCGTAATTAGCGTATAGCCTAGTTAAGCCTACATTTTGGTATCAAACTTAATACCCACTGATATAATATATTATTTTGGGATTTTTAAAGATTTTTAATTAATTTTAGGCTGAGCATAACTAGTAGTCGTAGGCTTAATCCGGTAATTGTCGGTTTTGCCCTTACGGGCCATAAAATGAGTTTTACTTATCTAAACGACTCCAAACCTTTTGCTACTGATCACATATGATAAATAAATTATTTTAAGCCTTCTGGAAATATAAAAATATCAGATTTAAGTATCAAACCCGGAAATGGCCTTTAATCGCCTTATTTAGCGTTTTTAACGCATAGTACGTTTTAAAATCATATTGAACATACCCGGGTTGATACCTACTGATATACGAGGAAAATTATGATATTTTAACAGTAAGAAAAGGTTGAAATTACCAAAATGCCCCTTCGGTGCATAGTTTGGTTATAAATGATATATTTCACATATATACTTCACCCTACTGTTATAACTCATCAAATTGAGTATGTTTGCTATTTACATCAGACCTGTAACTCAGTTAAACATTTAAACTCTTTTACAACCTTTAAAATGACCAAACTACCCCTACGGGGCATAGTTTGTGTTTAAATTAGTTCGGGGCATAATGAAAGACATCCTACTGATTTCACAACATATTTGAAGCATATTAACTTAGGAAACCTGTATATGGCTCTTTCGGATACCCGTTACGCTTATTACGCGTTCGGTTCGGTTTATGTAACAAGTTTACATAAAATAGCCGAAACGGGTCAAACCTTATCATTTTTATCTCAAAATCCAGAATGTGTTTAGTTTACCCATATTATACAAGTCTCCAAACTTGTCGGGTCTAAATCACATTCTATTCCGGTCTTCGCTTAATCATGCGTTTTGAACCGTAAACCTTTCCTTAAACCTAACCGGTCTAAGTTACGACTTAAATAAGACCCGTTAGGAATTTAATAGGTTAATAAAACCTTCGTTCCAGATTGAGAGCCCCAGTAGAAGTACTTGTGCTTGCTAATTAGAATATACGGCTAAGTATAAATTGCATTGCTAGCTCAGGTAAATACTTTTAACTTATTTTCCCTTATACGGGCTTGGGATACGGTATTATAAAAATACCGCTTGGTCGGGTGTAGAAACCTTTTAATCGGAGATGATTAAATTGCATAATCCCGTTTTAATCTGTATTGATTGATAACAAATAACATTGGGGGTTAATGACCGTGTCCTGGATATCCTTGGCTCATTTTAAAAAGTGAATGGCCACGACGTAAGCACAAGGTGTAGGCAAAACACCTCCTGTTGCATATGTATAACGTATACTCACTCGTAAGGGTATCTTCTTGTGAGATTATATTTGTGGTGTGTCGATTAATCTTGTCCGGCTTGTATTGTATAATCACCGGCCCTAAATGTTGGACAACCATGTAATTCGGATACAAGATTTTTATTAATAAAATTGTCCCAAGTATAAAAGATTAATTTTGCCTCTGTGCATTTTAATCAATGTGTCAAGATATTTTGTGCCGTTTGCACTCGAATCACTTTTCAAACTCTTTTTCCAAAATGAGTCAGTTAATTGTATTTACCAGTGTAAACTGACGTATTTTCCAAAAGGTTAAGTGACAGGTACTATGCGTAATTGGCTGGGAGCTCAGAGCGTCACTAGGGAATCTTGCAAGTTCTAGATGCCAAAAGTCTGTTGAACAGTTTTCTTTTATTGATCCGCCTGTGGATCTTTTACCTCCCGTTGTAATACTTTGACATTACTTATATTCGGAATGTAATATATTTATCTTTTGCTTCCGCTGTGCATTATTATATTGTGTTGTTTGACTATTATGTTGCCAACCACGTCACGATACTCCCCCACCGGGCCCACCGGTGACACGTGGAAAATCCGGGTGTGACAAATTAGTAATCTGATGCCGTCACTAAATACATATCTTAAATTGTAGCTATTTTTTTAGTGTTTATTTTTTGGTGTCTAATCCGCATATATATCACCATTGATCTTGATTTTCTTGACTGTATATCTGTTAAATGTCAACATATACACGTGTGATTTAGTTTACAAAGATTTTTCAATTCCGAGAACCTCTATCCGAGAGTTAAAAAGCGTAAGGTTCACAATGGTGTAAAACTAAAATGGTATATACCGGGCTAGGATTCGAGTTACAGGAACAAGGGCTAAACCAACCACCCAAGAATGGAATCGTCTAGCGAAAACACTTGACAACCTCCTGGAAACAGCTTTTCTTGCGACCAGACATTTCTCCATCAGTTAGGAATCTGACGCCGTCACTAAACACATACCTTAAATTGTAGCTATTTTTTTAAGTGTTTATTTTTTGGTGTCTAATCCACATATATATCACCATTGCTCTTAATTTTCTGGACTGTATATCTCTTAAATGTCAACATATGTACATGTGATTTAATTTACGAAGATTTTTCAATGCCGAGAACCTAAATCAGAGAGTAAAATATGCGTAAGGTTCACAATGGTGTAAAACTAAAATGGGATATACCGAGCTAGGATTCGAGTTACAGGAACAAGGGCCAAACCAACCACCCAGGAATGGAAACGTCGAGCGAAAACGCTTGACAATCTCCTGAAAGCATCTTTTCTTGCCACCAGACCTTTCTCCATCAATTAGGAATATGACGCCGTCACTAAACACATACCTTAAATTGTAGTTATTTTTTGGGTGTTTATTTTTTGGTGTCTAATCCGCATATATATCACCATTCCTCTTGATTTTCTTGACTTTAGATCTCTTAAATGTCAACATATACACGTGTGATTTAGTTTACGAAGATTTTTCAATGCCGAGAACCTTTATCAGAGAATAAAAAGGGTGTAAGGTTCACAATGGTGTAAAACTAAAATTGAATATACCGGGCTAGGATTCCAGTACAGGAACAAGGGCCAAACCAACCACCCAAGAATGGAATCGTCGAGCGAAAACACTTGACAACCTCCTGGAAGCAGCTTTTCTTGCCACCAGACCTTTCTCCATCAATTAGGAATCTGACGCCGTCACTAAACACATACCTTAAATTGTAGCTATTTTTTGAGTGTTTATTTTTTGGTGTCTAATCCGCATATATATCACCATTGCTCTTGATTTTTGGACTGTATATCTCTTAAATGTCAACATATGCACATGTGATTTAGTTTACGAAGATTTTTCAATGCCGAGAACCTCGATCAGAGAGTAAAAATGTAGTAAGGTTCACAATGGTGTAAAACTAAAATGGGATATACCGGGCTAGGATTCGAGTTACAGGAACAAGGGCTAAACCAACCACCCAATAATGGAATTGTCGAGCGAAAACACTTGACAATCTCCTGGAAGCAGCTTTTCTTGCCACAAGACATTTCTCCATCAATTAGGAATCTGACGCCGTCACTAAACACATACCTTAAATTGTAGCTATTTTTTGGTGTCTAATCCGCATGTATATCACCATTGCTCCAGATTTTCTTGAATGTATGTCTCTTAAATGTCAACATATGCACATGTGATTTAGTTTACGAAGATTTTTCAATGCCGATAACCTCGATCAGATAGTAAAAAAGGAGTAAGGTTCACAATGGTGTAAAACTAAAATGGGATATACCGAGCTAGGATTCGAGTTACAGGAACAATGGCCTAACCAACCACCCAACAATGGAAACGTCGAGCGAAAACATTTGACAACCTCCTGGAAGCAGCTTTTCTTGCCACCAGAACTTTCTCCATCAATTAGGAATCTGACGCCGTCACTAAGCACATACCTTAAATTGTAGCTATTTTTTGAGTGTTTATTTTTTGGTGTCTAATCCGCATATATATCACCATTGCTCTTGATTTTCTTGGCTGTATATCTCTTAAATGTCAACATATGCACATGTGATTTAGTTTACGAAGATTTTTCATTGCCGAGAACCTCAATCAGAGATTATAAAAGGCGTAAGGTTCACAATGGTGTAAAACTAAAATGGGATAAACTGGCTAGGATTCGAGTTACAGGGACAAGGGCCAAACCAACCACCCAAGAATGGAATCGTCGAGCGAAAACACTTGACAACCTCCTAGAAGCAGCTTTTCTTGCCACTAGACCTTTCTCCATCAATTAGGAATCAGATGCCGTCACTAAACACATATCTTAAATTTTAGCTATTTTTTGAGTGTTTATTTTTTGGTGTCTAATCCGCATATATATCACCATTCCTCTTGATTTTCTTGACTTTAGATCTCTTAAATGTCAACATATACAGGTGTGATTTAGTTTACGAAGATTTTTCAATGTCGAGAACCTCGATCAGAGAATAAAAAAGGCGTAAGGTTCACAATGGTGTAAAACTAAAATGGAATACATCGGGCTAGGATTCGAGTTACATGAACAAGGGCAAAACCAACCACCCAAGAATGGAATCGTCAAGCGAAAACACTTGACAACCTCCTAGAAGCAGCTTTTCTTGCCACCAGACCTTTCTCCATCAATTAGGAATCTGACGTCGTCACGAAGCACATATCTTAAATTTTAGCTATTTTTTGAGTGTTTATTTTTTGGTGTCTAATCCGCATATATATCACCATTCCTCTTGATTTTCTTGACTTTAGATCTCTTAAATGTCAACATATACAGGTGTGATTTAGTTTACGAAGATTTTTCAATGTCGAGAACCTCGATCAGAGAATAAAAAAGGCGTAAGGTTCACAATGGTGTAAAACTAAAATGGAATACATCGGGCTAGGATTCGAGTTACATGAACAAGGGCAAAACCAACCACCCAAGAATGGAATCGTCAAGCGAAAACACTTGACAACCTCCTAGAAGCAGCTTTTCTTGCCACCAGACCTTTCTCCATCAATTAGGAATCTGACGTCGTCACGAAGCACATACCTTAAATTGTAGCTATTTTTTTAGAGTTTATTTTTTGGTGTCTAATCCGCATATATATCACCATTCCTCTTGATTTTCTTGACTTTAGATCTCTTAAATGTCAACATATACAGGTGTGATTTAGTTTACGAAGATTTTTCAATGTCGAGAACCTCGATCAGAGAATAAAAAAGGCGTAAGGTTCACAATGGTGTAAAACTAAAATGGAATACATCGGGCTAGGATTCGAGTTACATGAACAAGGGCAAAACCAACCACCCAAGAATGGAATCGTCAAGCGAAAACACTTGACAACCTCCTAGAAGCAGCTTTTCTTGCCACCAGACCTTTCTCCATCAATTAGGAATCTGACGTCGTCACGAAGCACATACCTTAAATTGTAGCTATTTTTTTAGAGTTTATTTTTTGGTGTCTAATCCGCATATATATCACCATTGATCTTGATTTTCTTGACTGTATATCTCTTAAATGTCAACATATGCAAATGTGATTTAGTTTACGAAGATTTTTCAATGCCGAGAACCTCGATCATAAAGTAAAAAAGGAGTAAGGTTCACAATGGTGTAAAACTAAAATTGGATATACCGGGCTAGAATTCGAGTTACAGGAACAAGGGCCAAACCAACCACCCAAGAATGGAATCGTCGTACGAAAACACTTGACAACCTCCTGGAACCAGCTTTTCTTGCCACCAGACATTTCTCCATCAATTAGGAATCTGACGTCGTCACTAAACACATACCTTAAATTGTAGCTATTTTTTGGTGTCTAATCCGCATATATATCACCATCGCTCTTGATTTTCTTGAATGTATATCTCTTAAATGTCAACATATGCACATGTGATTTAGTTTACGAAAATTTTTCAATGCCGAGAACCTCGATCAGATAGTAAAAAAGGAGTAAGGTTCACAATGGTGTAAAACAAAAATGGGATATACCGAGCTAGGATTCGAGTTACAGGAACAAGGGCCAAACCAACCACCCAAGAATGGAAACGTAGAGCGAAAACACTTGGCAACCTCCTAGAAGCAGCTTTTCTTGCCACCAGACCTTTCTCCATCAATTAGGAATCTGACGCCGTCACTACGCACATACCTTAAATTGTAGCTATTTTTTGAGTGTTTATTTTTTGGTGTCTAATCCGCATATATATCACCATTGCTCTAGATTTTCTTGGCTGTATGTCTCTTAAATGTCAACATATGCACATGTGATTTAGTTTACGAAGATTTACCAATGCCGAGAACCTCAATCAGAGATTAAAAAAGGCGTAAGGTTCACAATGGTATAAAACTAAAGTGGGATATGCTGGGCTAGGATTCGAGTTACAGGAACAAGGGCCAAACCAACAACCCAAGAATGGAATCGTCGACCGAAAACACTTGACAACCTCCTGGAAGCAGCTTTTCTTGCCACTAGACCTTTCTCCATCAATTAGGAATCTGATGCCGTCACTAAACACATACCTTAAATTGTAGCTATTTTTTGAGTGTTTATTTTTTGGTGTCTAATCCGATATATATCACCATTGCTCTTGATTTTCTTGACTGTATATCTCTTAAATGTCGACACATACACGTGTGATTTAGTTTACGGAGATTTTTCAATGCCGAGAACCTCGATCAGTGAGTAAAAAAGGCGTAAGGTTCACAATGGTGTAAAACTAAAATGGGATATACCAGGCTAGGAATCGAGTTAAAGGAACAAGGGCCAAACCAACCACCCAAGAATGGAATCGTCGAGCGAAAACACTAGACAACCACTTGGAAGCAGCTTTTCTTGCCACCAGACCTTTCTCCATCAATTAGGAATTTGATGCCGCCTCTAAACACATACCTTAAATTGTGGCTATTTTTTGAGTGTTTATTTTTTGTTGTCTGATCCGCATATATATCACCATTGCTCTTGATTTTCTTGATTGTATATCTCTCAAATGTCAACATATACACGTGTGATTTAGTTTACGAATATTTTCAATGCCGAGAACCTCGATCAGAGAGTAAAAAAGGCGTAAGGTTCACAATGGTGTAAAATTAAAACGGAATATACCGGGCAAGGATTCGAGTTACAGGAACAAGGGCCAAACCAACCACCCAAGAATTGAATCATCGAGCGAAAACACTTGACAACCTCCTGGAAGCAGCTTTTCTTGCCACCAGACCTTTCTCCATCAATTAGGAATCTGATGCCGTCACTAAATACATACCTTAAATTGTAGCTATTTTTGAGTGTTTATTTTTTGGTCTCTAAACCGTATATATATCACCATTGCTCTTGATTTTCTTCACTGTATATCTATTAAATGTCAACATACGCACGTGTGATTTAGTTTACGAAGATTCTTCAATGCCGAGAATCTCAATCTGAGAGTAAAAAAGGCGTAAGGTTTATAGTGGTGTAAAACTAAAATGTGATATACCGGTCTAGGACTCGAGTTACAGGAACAAGGGCCAAACCAACCACCCAAGAATGGAATCGTCGAGCGAAAACACTTGACAACCTCCTGGAAACAACTTTTCTTTCCAACAGACCTTTCTCCATCAATTGGGAATCTGATGCCGTCACTAAACACATACCTTGAACTATAGCTACTTTTTGAGTGTTTATTTTTTGGTGTCTAATCCGCATATATATCACCATTGCTCTTTATTTTCTTGACTCTATATCTTTTAAATATCAACATATACACGTGTGATTTAGTTTACGAAGATTTTTCAATGCCGAGAACCTCTATCAGAGAGTAAAAAAGGCGTAAGGTTCACAATGGTGTAAAACTAAAATGGGATATACCGGGCTAGGATTCGAGTTACAGGAACAAGGGCCAAACAACCACCCAAGAATGGAATCATCGAGCGAAAACACTTGACAACCTCCTGGAAGCAGCGTTTCTTGCCACCAGACCTTTCTCCATCAATTAGGAATCTGATGCCGTCACTAAACACATACCTTAAATTGTAGCTATTTTTTTAGTGTATATTTTTTGGTGTCTAATCCGCATATATATCACCATTGCTCTTGATTTTCTTCACTGTATATCTCTTAAATGTCAACATATACACGTGTGATTTAGTTTACGAAGATTTTTCAATGCCGAGAACCTTAATCAGAGAGTAAAAAAGGCGTAAGGTTCACAATGGTGTAAAACTGAAATGAGATATACCGGGCTACGATTCGAGTTACAGGAACAAGGGCCAAACCAACCACCCGAGAATGGAATCGTCGAGCGAAAACACTTGACAACCTCCTGGAAGCAGCTTTTCTTACCACCAGACCTTTCTCCGTCAATTAGGAATCTGATGTCGTCACTAAACACATACCTTAAATTGTAGCTATTTTTTGAGTGTTTATTTTTTGGAATCTAATCCGCATATATATCACCATCGCTCTTGATTTTCTTGACTGTGTATCTCTTAAATTTCAACATATACACGTGTGATTTAGTTTATAAAGATTTTTCAATGCCGAGAACCTCGATCAGATAGTCAAAAAGGCGTAAGGTTCACAATGGTGTAAAACTAAAATGGGATATACCGGGCTAGGATTCGAGTTACAGGAGGAAGGGCCAAACCAACCACCGAAGAATGGAATCGTCGAGCGAAAACACTTGACAACCTCCTAGAAGCTGCTTGTCTTGCCATCAGACCTTTCTCCATCAATTAGGAATTTGATGCCGTCACTAAACACATACCTTAAATTGTAGCTATTTTTCGAGTGTATATTTTTTGGTGTCTAATACTCATATATATCACCATTACTCTTGATTTTCTTGACTGTATATCTCTTAAATGTCAACATATACACGTGTGATTTAGTTTACGACGATTTTTCAATGCCAAGAACCTCGATCAGAGAGTAAAAAAGGTGTATGGTTCACAATGGTGTAAAACTAAACTGGGATATACCAGGCTAGGATTCGAGTTACAGAAACAAGGGCAAACCTACCACGCAAGAATGGAATCGTCGAGCGAAAACATTTGACGACCTCCTGGAAGCAGCTTTTCTTACCACCAGACCTTTCTCCATCAATTAGGAATCTGATGCCGTCAATAAACACGTACCTTAAAGTGTAGCTATTTTTTGAGTGTTTATTTTTTGGTGTCAAATCCGCATATATATATCACCATTGCTCTTGATTTTCTTGACTATATATCTGTTAAATGTCCACATATACACGTGTGATTTAGTTTATGAATATTTTTCAATACCAAGAACCTCGATCAGAGAGTAAAAAAGGAGTAAGGTTCTCAATTGTGTAAAACTAAAATAGGATATACCGGGCTAGGATTCGAGTTACAGGAACAAGGGCCAAACCAACCACCCAAGAATGGAATCGTCAAACGAAAACACTTGACAACCTCCTGGAAGCAGCTTTTCTTGCCACCAGACCTTTCTCCATCAATTAGGAATCTGATACCGTCACAAAACACATACCTTAAATTGTAGCTATTTTTTTATTGTTTATTTTTTGGTGTCTAATCCACATATATATGACCAATGCTCTTGATTTTCTAGACTGTATATCTCTTAAATGTCAACACACATACGCGTGATTTAGTTTACGAGGATTTTTCAATGCCGAGAACCTCGATCAGAGAGTAAAAAAGGCGTAAGGTTCACAATGGTGTAAAACTAAAATGGGATATACCAGGCTAGGATTCGAGTTATAGGAACAAGGGCCAAACCAACCACCCAAGAATGGAATCGTCGAGCGAAAACACTTGACAACCACCTGGAAGCAGCTTTTCTTGCCACCAGACCTTTCTCCATCAATTAGGAATCTAATGTCGTGACAAAACACATACCTTAAATTGTAGCTATTTTTTGAGTGTTTATTTTTTAGTGTCTAATCCGCATATATGTCACCATTGCTCTTGATTTTCTTGTCTCTATATCTCTTAAATGTCAACATATACACGTGTGATTTGGTTTATGAAGATTTTTCAATGCCGAGAACCTCGATCAGAGAGTAAAAAAGGCATAAGGTTCACAATGGTGTAAAACTAAAATGGGATATACCGGGTTAGGATTCGAGTTACAGAAAAAAAAGCGCCAAACCAACCACCCAAGAATGGAATCGTCGAGCGAAAACACTTGAGGACTTCTTGGAAGCAGCTTTTCATGCCACCAGACCTTTCTCCATCAATTAGGAATCTGATGCCGTCACTAAACACATACCTTACATTGTAGCTATTTTTTGAGTGTTTATTTTTTGGTATCTAATCCGCATATATATCACCATCGCTCTTGATTTTCTTCACTGTATATCTCTTAAATTTCAACATATACACGTGTGATTTAGTTTACGAAGATTTTTCAATGCCGAGAACCTCGATCAGATAGTAAAAAAGGCGTAAGGTTCACAATGGTGTAAAACTAAAATGGGATATACCGGGCTACGATTCGAGTTACAGGAACAAGGGCCAAACCAACCACCCGAGAATGGAATCGTCGAGCGAAAACACTTGACAACCTCCTGGAAGCAGCTTTTCTTACCACCAGACCTTTCTCCATCAATTAGGAATCTGATGCCATCACTAAACACATACCTTAAATTGTAGCTATTTTTTGAGTGTTTATTTTTTGGAATCTAATCCGCATATATATCACCATCGCTCTTGATTTTCTTGACTGTGTATCTCTTAAATTTCAACATATACACGTGTGATTTAGTTTATAAAGATTTTTCAAAGCCGAGAACCTCGATCAGATAGTCAAAAAGGCGTAAGGTTCACAATGGTGTAAAACTAAAATGGGATATACCGGGCTAGGATTCGAGTTACAGGAACAAGGGCCAAACCAACCACCCAAGAATTGAATCGTCGAGCGAAAACACTTGACAACCTCCTAGAAGCTGCTTTTCTTGCCACCAGACCTTTCTCCATCGATTAGGAATTTGATGCCGTCACTAAACACATACCTTAAATTGTAGCTATTTTTCGAGTGTATATTTTTTGGTGTCTAATACTCATATATATCACCATTACTCTTGATTTTCTTGACTGTATATCTCTTAAATGTCAACATATACACGTGTGATTTAGTTTACGACGATTTTTCAATGCCAAGAACCTCGATCAGAGAGTAAAAAAGGTGTAAGGTTCACAATGGTGTAAAACTAAACTGGGATATACCAGGCTAGGATTCGAGTTACAGAAACAAGGGCCAAACCTACCACGCAAGAATGGAATCGTCGAGCGAAAACATTTGACGACCTCCTGGAAGCAGCTTTTCTTACCACCAGACCTTTCTCCATCAATTAGGAATCTGATGCCGTCAATAAACACATACCTTAAAGTGTAGCTATTTTTTGAGTGTTTATTTTTTGGTGTCAAATCCGCATATATATATCACCATTGCTCTTGATTTTCTTCACTATATATCTCTTAAATGTCCACATATACACGTGTGATTTAGTTTATGAATATTTTTCAATGCCAAGAACCTCGATCAGAGAGTAAAAAAGGAGTAAGGTTCTCAATTGTGTAAAACTAAAATAGGATATACCGGGCTAGGATTCGAGTTACAGGAACAAGGGCCAAACCAACCACCCAAGAATGGAATCGTCAAACAAAAACACTTGACAACCTCCTGGAAGCAGCTTTTCTTGCCACCAGACCTTTCTCCATCAATTAGGAATCTGATACCGTCACAAAACACATACCTTAAATTGTATCTATTTTTTTATTGTTTATTTTTTGGTGTCTAATCCACATATATATGACCAATGCTCTTGATTTTCTAGACTGTATATCTCTTAAATGTCAACACACATACGCGTGATTTAGTTTACGAGGATTTTTCAATGCCGAGAACCTCGATCAGAGAGTAAAAAAGGCGTAAGGTTCACAATGGTGTAAAACTAAAATGGGATATACCAGGCTAGGATTCGAGTTATAGGAACAAGGGCCAAACCAACCACCCAAGAATGGAATCGTCGAGCGAAAACACTTGACAACAACCTGGAAGCAGCTTTTCTTGCCACCAGACCTTTCTCCATCAATTAGGAATCTAATGTCGTGACAAAACACATACCTTAAATTGTAGCTATTTTTTGAGTGTTTATTTTTTAGTGTCTAATCCGCATATATGTCACCATTGCTCTTGATTTTCTTGTCTCTATATCTCTTAAATGTCAACATATACACGTGTGATTTGGTTTACGAAGATTTTTCAATGCCGTGAACCTCGATCAGAGAGTAAAAAAGGCATAAGGTTCACAATGGTGTAAAACTAAAATGGGATATACCGGGTTTGGATTCGAGTTACAGAAAAAAAGCGCCAAACCAACCACCCAAGAATGGAATCGTCGAGCGAAAACACTTGAGGACTTCTTGGAAGCAGCTTTTCATGCCACCAGACCTTTCTCTATCAATTAGGAATCTGATGCCGTCACTAAACACATACCTTACATTGTAGCTATTTTTTGAGTGTTTATTTTTTGGTATCTAATCCGCATATATATCACCATCGCTCTTGATTTTCTTCACTGTATATCTCTTAAATTTCAACATATACACGTGTGATTTAGTTTACGAAGATTTTTCAATGCCGAGAACCTCGATCAGATAGTAAAAAAGGCGTAAGGTTCACAATGGTGTAAAACTAAAATGGGATATACTGGGCTAGGATTCGAGGTACAGGAACAAGGGCCAAACCAACCACACAAGAATGGAATCGTCGAGCGAAAACACTTGACAACCTCCTGGAAGCTGCTTTTCTTGCGACCAGACCTTTCTCCATCAAATAGGAATCCGATGCCGTCACTAAACACATACCTTAAATTGTAGCTATTTCTCGAGTGTATATTTTTTGGTGTCTAATCCTCATATGTATCACCATTACTATTGATTTTCTTGACTGTATATCTTTTAAATGTCAACATATACACATGTGATTTAGTTAACGACGATTTTTCAATGCCAAGGACCTCGATCAGAGAGTAAAAAAGGTGTAAGGTTCACAATGGTGTAACTAAACTAGGATATACCAGGCTAGGATTCGAGTTACAGAAACAAGGGCCAAACCTACCACGCAAGAATGGAATCGTCGAGCGAAAACACTTGACAACCTCCTGGAAGCAGCTTTTCTTGCCACCAGACCTTTCTCTATCAATTAGGAATCTGATGCCGTCAATAAACACATACCTTAAAGTGTAGCTATTTTTTGTGTGTTTATTTTTTGGTGTCTAATCCTCATATATATCACCATTGCTCTTGATTTTCTTGACTACATATCTGTTAAATGTCCACATATACACGTGTGATTTAGTTTATGAATATTTTTCAATGTTGAGAACCTCGATCAGAGAGTAAAAAAGGCGCAAGGTTCACAATGGTGTAAATATAAAATAGGATATACCGGGCTAGGATTCGGGTTACAAGAACAAGGACCAAACCAACCACCCAAGAATGGAATCGTCAAGCGAAAACACTTGACAACCTCCTGGAAGCAGCTTTTCTTGCCACCAGTCCTTTCTCCATCAATTAGGAATCGGATGCCGTCACTAAACGCATACCTTAAATTGTAGCTATTTTTTAGTGTTTATTTTTTGGTGTCTAATCCTCCTGTATATCACCATTGCTCTTGATTTTCTTGGCTGTGTATCTCTTAAATGTCAACATATACACGTGTGATTTAGTTTACGAAGATTTTTCAATGCCGAGAACCTCGATCAGAGAGTAAAAAACGAGTAAGGTTCACAATGGTGTAAAACTAAAATGGGATATACCAGGCTATGATTTGAGTTACAAGAACAAGGGCCAAACCAACCACCCAAGAATGGAATCGTCGAGCAAAAACAATTGACAACCTCCTGGATGCAGCTTTTCTTGCCACCAGACCTTTCTCCATCAATTAGGAATATGATGCCGTCACTAAACACATACCTTAAATTGTAGCTATTTTTTAGTGTTTATTTTATGGTGTCTAATCCGCATATATATCACCATTGCTCTTGATTTTCTTGACTGTATATCTCTTAAATGTCAACATATACACGTGTTATTTAGTTTACGAAGATTTTTTATTGCTGAGAACCTCTATCAGAGAGTAAAAAAGGCGTAAGGTTCACAATGGTGTAAAACTAAAATGTGATATACCGGGCTAGGATTCGAGTTACGGGAACAAGGGCCAAACCAACCACCCAATAATGGAATCGTCGAGCGAAAACACTTGATAACCTCCTTGAAGCAGCTTTTCTTGCCACCAAACCTTTCTCCATCAATTAGGAATCTGATGCCGTCACTAAACACATACCTTAAATTGTAGCTATTTTTGAGTGTTTATTTTTTGGTGTCTAATCCGCATATATATCACCATTGCTGTTGATTTTCTTGACTGTATATCTCTTAAATGTCAACATATACACGTGTGATTTATTTTACGAAGATTTTTCAATGCCGAGAACCTCGATCAGAGAGTAAAAAAGGCGTAATGTTCACAAAGGTGTAAAATTAAAATGGGATATACCGGGCTTGGATTCGAGTTACGGGAACAAGGGTGTAGGTCCCCTTGAGTCGTATGGATCTTTCACAGAATTGTCAATCTAATCAAGAGTGCGGAATCCTCTTGATCAAAATATAGCAGAATGAGTAGAAACAGAAATCACTTTCAAACCGGGTTTACTATTGATTATCAAACAAACGTATTACAATCAATCTAAACCCTAACCACACTCAAATTCGTCCAACCACAAGCTCTGACGAAATTCTATCTCTCACAAATACTGTTTTGGCTGATTAACCTAAACCCTAAAGCAAAGCCTTGCTTATATAACACAAGGTTGCTACTTGGGCCAAGGTTAAACATCATGGACTGCGAATTGGACAAGCCCAATTCGCCCCCGTACACCCAATGTGGGTTTTGTTTAGCCCAAACTCTATTATTCCACTAATACAAAGCTAAACCCGCTAACTGTTTATCGTTTAACTAATTGCAAGATATCCAAAGACCAAATCTAAGCTGTTGTCACAAACATGCACCAACAAACTCCCACTTGACAATAGCTTCATAAAATAACTTTGTCTTCGGTCATCTAGCAATCTTCATATAGTCTTGCACTGTCTTTGGTCTTTGGATAGCTTCAGCTTCAATAGCCTTTGTCAGCAACAGACTCCCCCTAAGCTGATGCATCCAATCACCAAATCTTCAAAAACGTTAGCAGTTGAGTAAACTCCAGTTCAGCATTTGTAAAGCAATCTTCAAACTCTTCATCTTTGTCTGCAATGTAGAAAGGAGATTCTACCATGCATCCAATCAAACTCTCATCTTCACAGCAACTTCTCAGCAACACAGCAACTTCTCAGCAACACACTGCTTCAATCTGTTTACTATAAAACAAACATCTCGAGAAACAATAAGAATTTTTCAACAAAGTTAAATAAATTATTATTTTTCAAGAGATTATATCGCAGATTAAGCATTTTCAATTTATCACCAACACGCAAAACTTTTTAATCACACACCCTATAACCCGCATGATTTAAAATTTTGAACTCACTTTCTAACACCGTCTCCCCCTATCAGTAACAATTCCTCCAAGAATAACAGTTTTCCGTACGTTAAGAATTTTAACAGAAAAAGACACTATTTTTGGATTTTTTTTTATTTTCTGAAAGCAAGTAAATAACAAAAGCAATAAACACTCTATTTTTGTGAGAATCACTGGTAAGAGGATCATATCAACAAAATTAAACTGTTTCACACTATTAGATAATTCTTTATGTAATTTTTCGTGAAAAGCAGTCCAAGACGATTACCAGTATGATTGTCCACTTAAACAAAATGCATGAACATTTCAAGTACCATTACCATATGATACGTTAAGGTAATATTATTTCTGATATACTAGTGTGTCCCACTTCAGGATATACCCCCGCGATCAAGGTATGCACAAAGATTCATCGTAGTAGGTGAGTATACTGAATTCATCTGTTTATTTTTCAACGATAGATAATTGGTGAACAGGTCAGTACTTCCGTACAGCAGAGAGACCAAAATATCTTATCGAGGGCTAAGACAAATACCATTTTTGGTACGATTTGTGCTTTTTGCACTTTTTGAATGACTCTCTTTGAGAGCTTCTTCATTTTCAAGGTTTTGGCATTTTTAGCTCTTTTAAGATATCCTGGGTGTGTCTAGGTCAGCATGTATCTGGATGCAGCAGAAGGACACCCCTGATATCCCCAGATGAAATAACAGAATAAAGACCCAAAACTTCATATTTTGGCAATCTATCAACGCAAGATTTAAGGTCATTAAACCATACACCACTGATGTGTTCCCCACTCATACACAGTTCATTTTGGTTTATATCACTTTGGTAAGTTGATTATTTCATGCTTTTGTCTACTGGTACATCATATGATGAAGCTGCTATCACACTTAAGCATTTTAATTTCAGTTTCAGTGTGACAGTCTAACTTGCCGATGTACTATCATTTCTCCTTTTTCACACAGTGATAACTCATTTTTAATTTTCTATTTTTTATGTTTTTGATTTTTCAATGTTTTTGTATTTTTGATTTTTAAGAAAAGCAGTAAACTATTTACAAAATTCTTATGAAAAACCAGTTATTCAGGATTCCTCATCCCGTTGAGTTCGACTAAATGTTCAAAGCGAGCCCTGTCAAAAGCTTTAGTATAAAGATCTGCCAGGTTATCTAGTGTGTCGACTCAGCACTTTGAACTTCAATTTAAATCATTCAATATAAATATATATCAACAATCTCACATCCCCCTTCATGTGCCTAGAGAAGCCACTATCAACATAAGTTGATAATCCTCCTTAGCAGCTCCTGCACACACCAACTAAGAAATTTGTTAGATTGGGGGACCCAAGCCTTAATGGTCTTGGGTCGTCCAAATTCACCAACTACTAGAACATACATCCAATATCCATTACTCCTAACTAGAGTCTTGGATCTCAGACATGTTGATGGAATTTGATTTTGATTTCCATAAGGTCTTTGGTCCTGAGGGTTCCTATATGTATGTGGACTATTTGACCTTTGGAAATTTTGATTTTGATATCTTGAATTTTGATTCCAAGAAGCATTATTGTTGTAATTTCTAAAGCCATTGTTATAAAAAGTTCGACCACCATTATTTTGGTATCGATTTTGATATTGACCTTGACTTCTGAAATTATTAGAATTAAAATTGTTCATTCTTGGTGAACTGCTTCTAGGTCTCTCGTATCTGCCTGGTGGAGATCTAGGCTGAAATCTAGGTTGATTTCTTTGAAAACGTGGAACTTGTGGAGTTCCTGTTCCAGCCTTATCTACACCAACAGCAACACTCTCTGGTTGCTTAGGAGCAGATTTCTTTTGAGAATTTGAGCCTTTCTCCTCACTATCACCTTTCTTCTCTGGTAATTTCCCTCTCTGTTTTTCACTAAGTTGTGCTTCACTCTTTTTGTTAGGACAGCAGCTTGCTACATGTCCCTTGGTGTGACATTTGAAGCACGATCTCCTTTTCAAAGACTTCTTAGCTTGAGTCTCTGAGGTAGATCCCTTATCAGATGGTGATGATCCCTTGGATGAACCTTGTTTAGTTTGCTTGGTTTCATATTTTTCTTTGTTTTTATTTTTAGCAAACTCTACATTTGATTCATTTTCAATAACAGTTGTTTCATTTTTCATATCACTACCTTGAACAAAATTAATCTTTTTAACAAAAGCTTGATTTTTATTCTTAGGAGGTGAGTTTTTCCTTTTCAAAGGTTCCCTGTTATTGTTCTTCTTAGCATCATCACTCTCAGATCCATCACCTTGACTTGATGTGGATCCGAAACTACTTGGTGCAGATGCCATAATGTTTGCTAGCACATCTTCACTAGGCAGGAATGAATAGTCATGACTAAGAGGAGGTGGAACTTCATTAAAGCCCTGGAAGCCCACACTGGTCTTGTCATTACTCTTCTTTAACCCACCCATCATGTGTTTCATTACAAAAGACGAATCTCTGAATTGACTCAATTTCTTTTCAAGTTCAACAATTTTGAGTTGTGCATCTGACAACTCTTTGCATTTTTCAGAAATCTCTTTGGTTTTCTCAGCCATCATGTCATGAGCTAAGTCTATGACTTGAAGTTTTTCATTTAGTTTGCAAGTTAAAGCTTCAATTTCAGCTTCATAACCTTTTATCTTCTTCAAGTATGACGATTCATTTGTTTTAGCAAAAAAATTTGACTCTTTAATGTTAGACTTCTCACTTACCAAACTTTGGTTTTGTGTTGACAACCTGTCAACCTCACCCTGTAGTTCACGACATCTCAAACACACAGAAATAGATTGTACCTCTCTCTCATGAACTTCTGAGTTTTCATCAGCAACAACCTGTTCAGCTTCACTCTCTTTCTCTACTTCAGCATCCACTTTTACTTCAGCATTCTTCACTTGAGATTCAGCATTTTTCACTTCAGATTCAGCATCACTCACAGTAGTTTCAGCCTCATCAACTGGCACTATCTCTGCCATGAAAGCCTGAGTGGCACTCTCATTTCCCTGATATCGCTTTTGTAATGCATCCCACATATCCTTTGAATTAGTGTACTTTGTGAAGGTATGCTTGATGCTATCAGGTAAGGACATCTTTATCGCAGCCAAGGCTCTCTTTTCAGCCTCATACATCTTTTTATCTTCCTCTTTCATGTTCACATAGTCTGTTCTACGTGGTCTGCCCTCATAATCGTGTGTTGGGTTTATGTACCCATCTTCAATACAGATCCACATGCGTGCATCCTGAGATTCAATGAAGGATTTGAAGTTGGCCTTCTATGTAAGATAATTCTCCACCTTCATCATCTTAGGTGCTTTCAAATTCATCATGTTTGACATTTTAACGTAACAGACTGTTAAAACCGTACAAAAAATCTCCGAAAACAGTGGTTACTAAATTAGACCGTTAGAATCGTCTCGAAAAGACGAATCCAATGATATATAATATCGAAAACCGAATTCGGGATTTTCTAGAGTTTTTTTTTTTTTTTTTTTTGCCCTAAAAATGCGAGGAATTTAACGGTGCAGACGGTTCTGTCAAACGAGCTACGGATCAATTTCTATTTGCAAAACTGTGAAATTTTATCGACGCTTGCTAACTGAAATTCCGCCACAACTATGCTACTAATTTCGCTGGTTATGCTGTTAATTTCGCTAGTGTTGCTGTTAATTTCGCTGGTCTGTTTAAATTCGCTGGTTATGCTGCTTAATTTCGCTGTCTATTTTCGCTATTACGACAACCAGTAAAGTCGCCGAAAACCGTAATAATTTCGCTGAGGAAAATTATACGGTTACCAAAGTCGCCTTTGGATTTACATCGCCGGTACGTATGCTGGTTAATTTCGTAGATTAGTCAATTTCGCCAGATCAGTCTATTTCGCCAGTTCAGTTAATTTCGCCAACCAGTAACTTTGGAAACTTAATCTTTTCAAAAATTTGATGATTTTTCGGATTCTCCAAACAGTTCCTGCAAAATCGAACACGCAAATCAGCCAACTTTTGACAAATTTCTGATGAACTTAATGAAGAACACGAAAACAGTTTTCGAATCTTCAAGAAATTCAGCCAAAAACTCTTCCAGAAACTCTTCCAGAATCAACCAAAACTTTCCTGAAAAACCTAAAACCTGCAAAGCAGCAATCAAACAAAACAGAAGATCAAAACAGCCAACAAAAATCAAAAAATTTTTATCAAACACACAAAAAATTTTGAAACCCTAATTGTCAGATTTCAAGAAATTTCAAAAAAACTCCCTGTTTCTGCAGATCACAATTCTGAACCGAGCCTTCAAGAGCCTAATGCTCTGATACCAATTGTAGGTCCCCTTGAGTCGTATGGATCTTTCACAGAATTGTCGATCTAATCAAGAGTGCGGAATCCTCTTGATCAGAATATAGCAGAATGAGTAGAAACAGAAATCACTTTCAAACCGGGTTTACTATTGATTATCAAACAAACGTATTACAATCAATCTAAACGCTAACCACACTCAAATTCGTCCAAGCACAAGCTCTCACGAAATTCTATCTCTCACAAATACTGTTTTGGCTGATTAACCTAAACCCTAAAGCAAAGCCTTGTTTATATAACACAAGGTTGCTACTTGGGCCAAGGTTAAACATCATGGACTGCGAATTGGACAAGCCCAATTCGCCCCCATACACCCAATGTGGGTTTTGTTTAGCCCAAACTCTATTATTCCACTAATACAAAGCTAAACCCGCTAACTGTTTATCGTTTAACTAATTACAAGATATCCAAAGACCAAATCTAAGCTGTTGTCACAAACATGCACCAACAAAGGGACAAACCAACCACCCAAGAATGCAATCGTCGAGCGAAAACACTTGACAACCTCCTGAAATCAACTTTTCTTGCCACCAGTCCTTTATCCATCAATTAGGAATCGGATGTCGTCACTAAACACATACCTTAAATTGTAGCTATTTTTTGAGTGTTTATTTTTTGGCGTCTAATCTGCATATATATCACCATTGCTCTTGATTTTCTTGACTGTGTATCTCTTAAATGTCAACATATACACGTGTGATTTATTTTACGAAGATTTTTCAATGCCGAGAAGCTCGATCAGAGAGTAAAAAACGAGTAAGGTTCACAATGGTGTAAAACTAAAATGGGATATACCAGGCTAAGATTCGAGTTACATGAACAAATGCCAAACCAACCACCCAAGAATGGAATCGTCGAGCGAAAACAATTGACAACCTCCTGGATGCAGCTTTTCTTGCCACCAGACCTTTCTCCATTAATTAGGAATCTGATGCCGTCACTAAACACATACCTTAAATTGTAGCTATTTTTCGAGTGTTTATTTTTTGGTGTCTAATCCGCAGATATATCACCATTGCTCTTGATTTTCTTGACTGTATATCTCTTAAATGTCAATATATACACGTGTTATTTAGTTTACGAAGATTTTTCAAGGCTGAGAACCTCGATCAGAGAGTAAAAAAGGCGTAAGATTCACAATTGTGTAAAAAAAATGGGCTATACCGGGCTAGGATTCGAGTTACCGGAACAAGGGCCAAACTAACCACCCAAGAATGGAATCGTCGAGCGAAAACACTTGACAACCTCCTGGAAACAGCTTTTCTTCCCAGCAGACCTTTCTCCATCAATTAGGAATCTGATGCCGTCACTAAACACATACCTTAAATTGTAGCTATTTTTTGAGTGTTTATTTTTTGATGTCTAATTCGCATATGTATCACCATTGCTCTTGATTCTCTTGACTGTATATCTCTTAAATGTCAACATATACACGTGTGATTTAAATTACGAAGATTTTCAATGCCGAGAACATCGATCAGAGAGTAAAAAGGCGTAAGGTTCACAATGGTATAAAACTAAAATGGGATATACCGGGCTAGGATTCGAGTTACGGGAATAAGGGCCAAACCATCCACCCAAGAATGCAATCGTCGAGCGAAAACACTTGACAACCTCCTGGAAGCAACTTTTCTTGCCACCAGTCCTTTCTCCATCAATTAGAAATCGGGTGTCGTCACTAAACACATACCTTAAATTGTAGCTATTTTTTAAGTGTTTATTTTTTGGCGTCGAATCTGCATATATATCACTATTGCTCTTGATTTTCTTAACTGTGTATCTCTTAAATGCCAACATATACACCTGTGATTTAGTTTACATAGATTTTTCAATGCCGAGAACCACGATCAGAGAGTAAAAAAGGCGTAAGGTTCACAATGGTGTAAAACTAAAATGGGATATACCGGGCAAGGATTCGAGTTACAGGAATAAGGGCCAGACCAACCACCCAAGAATATAATTGTCGAGCGAAAACACTTGACAACTTCCTGGAAGCAACTTTTCTTGCCACCAGACCTTTCTCCATCAATTAGGAATCTGATGCCGTCACTAAACACATACCATAAATTGTAGCTAATTTTTTAGTGTTAAGTTTTTGGGTGTCTAATCCGCATATATATCACCATTGCTCTTGATTTTATTGACTGTATATCTCTTAAATGTCAACATATACACGTGTGATTTAGTTTACGATGATTTTTCAATGCCGAGAACCCCGATCAGAGTGTAAAAAAGGCGTAAGATTCACAATGGTGTAAAACTAAAATGGAATATAGTGGGCTTGAATTTGAGTTACAGGAACAAGGGCCTAACCAACCACCCAAGAATGGAATCGTCGAGCGAAAACACTTGACAACCTCCTGGAAGCAGCTTTTCTTGCCACCAGACCTTTCTCCATCAATTACGAATCTGATGCCGTCACTAAACATATACCTTAAATTGTAGCTATTTTTTGAGTGTTTATTTTTTGATGTCTAATCCGCATATATCTCACCATTTCTCTTGATTTTCTTGACTGTATATCTCTTAAATGTCAACATTTACACGTGTTATTTAGTTTACGAAGATTTTTCAATGCTGAGAACCTCGATCAGAGAGTAAAAAAGGCGTAAGGTTCATAATGGTGTAAACCTAAAATGGGATATACCGGGCTAGGATTCGAGTTACAGGAAAAAGGGCAAAACCAACTACCCAAGAATGGAATCGTCGAGCGAAAACACTTGACAGCCTCCTGGGAGCAGCTTTTCTGTCCACCAAACCTTTCTCCATCAATTAGGAATCTGATGCCGTCACTAAACACATACCTTAAATTGTAGCTATTTTTAGAGTGTTTATTTTTTGGTGTCTAATTCGCATATATATCACCATTGCTCTTGATTTTTTTGACTGTATATCTATTAAATATCAACACATACACGTGTGATTTAGTTTATGAAGATTTTTCAATGCCGAGAACCTCAATCAGAGAGTAAAAAAGGAGTAAGGTTCACAATGGTGTAAAACTAAAATGAGATATACCAGGCTAGGATTCGAGTTATAGGAACAAGGGCCAAACCAACCACCCCAGAATGGAAACCTCGAGCGAAAACACTTGACAACCTTCTTGAAGCAGCTTTTCTTGCCACAAGACCTTTCTCCATCAATTAGGAATCTGATGCCGTCACTAAACACATACCTTAAATTGTAGCTATTTTTTGAGTGTTTATATTTTGGTGTCTAATCCGCATATATATCACCATTGCTCTTGATTTTCTTGACTGTATATCTCTTAAATGTCAACACATACACATGAGATTTAGTTTACGAAGATTTTTCAATGCTGAGAACCTCGATCAGAGAGTAAAAAAGACGTTAGGTTCACAATGGTGTAAAACTAAAATGTGATATACCGGGCTAGTATTCGAGTTACAGGAACAAGGGCCAAACCAACCACCGAAGAATGGAATCGTCGAGCGAAAACACTTGACAACCTCCTGGAAGCAGCGTTTCTTGCCACCAGACCTTTCTCCATCAATTAGGAATCTGATGCCGTCACTAAACACATTCCTTAATTGTAGCCATTTTTTTAAGTGTTTATTTTTTGGTGTCTAATTCGCATATATATCACCATTGCACTTGATTTTCTTGTCTGTGTATCTCTTAAATGTCAACATACACAAGTGTATTTAGTTTACGAAGATTTTTCAATGCCGAGATCCTCGATCAGAGAGTAAAAAAGGCGTAAGGTTCACAATGGTGTAAAACTAAAATGGGATATATCGGGTTAGGATTCGAGTTACAGGAACAATGGCCAAACCAACCACCCAAGAATGGAATTGTCACGTGAAAACACCTGACAACCTCCTGGAAGTAGCTTTTCTTGCCACCAGACCTTTCTCCATTAATTAGGAATCTGATGCCGTCACTAAACACATTCCTTAAATTGTAGCCATTTTTTGAGTGTTTATTTTCTGGTGTCTAATCCGCATATATATCACCATTGCTCTTGATTTTCTTGACTGTGTATCTCTTAAATGTCAACATATACACGTGTGACTTAGTTTATGAAGATTTTTCAATGCCGAGAACCTCGATCAGAGAGTAAAAAAGGCGTAAGGTTCACAATGGTGTAAAACTAAAATGGGATATATCGGGCTAGGATTCGAGTTACAGGAACAAGTGCCAAATAAACCACCCAAAAATGAAATCGTCAAGCGAAAACACTTGACAACCTCCTGGAAGCAGCTTTTCTAGCCACCAGACCTTTCTCCATCAATTAGGAATCATATGTCGTCACTAAACACATTCCTTAAATTGTAGCCATTTTTTGAGTGTTTATTTTTTGGTGTCTAATACGCATATATATGTAACACCCCAAAATAATTAATAGTTAAAGAAATACCAAGTAATAAAAGGAAAGAAGTTAGTTTAAATTGACACTAGTCTAATATAGAAAACTAGAGGGACTGATTTTGTAAGAATGAAAACTTGATTTTAATAAAATCAATTTAATTAAAACCACACACACACATATGTGCGTGTGGGTGTGCGCGACCAGAAGGTGGAAACAGGGACCATGCCCTAGTTCATGTTCTTGTCCTCTAAATTCATCAAAATCAGCCACAAATCAAGACGGATTTAATGCATGTTTAGTGAATTGGAGTCTATAACATCTTCTCTTCAATAGGTATGTTGAGAATTTGATGTATGATTATGTATTGAGTTCTTGATGAAATCTATGATGCTCAAATAGAGTAAAATTATGTTGAAATTATGATAAAGATAGTGAATTCTAAATGATTCTAAACAAGTTTGATAAACATAAGTAGAACAAATGCCATGATTAGGTATTTAGATGAATGCATGAGTATGAACAAATGGGTTTTGATGTGTAAGATCGGAACTCAAGAAATCTGGAAGTTTATGATGATGTTTGAATTCATAACAATCGGAAATGTGATAGAAAAGGGTATAATATATATGTCTACTTGTTAAGTAGGAGTTTTGTTAGCTAAAATCTTCAATAACTTGAGGGGCATGGCTAATGATAAAATACGCACATAAAGTGTTTGACGAAACGCTTGAATAAATATTTCGGGGAGTCAAGCAGGGGCAAACGCAAGGTTGAAGGAAAAGCAATAAGGTACGTGGCTAACGCTTCGTTACTATTGTAAATTAGTCTTTCATTATTGGTGTCAATTGGTAATTTAGATTATGAGATTTAAGAGGTTTGGTTTGCTTGAATGATGGACTTCATGACGGCAAACCAAACGAATTATTAAGGGTAGGTATAAACCGGGTAACGGGAGTACCTTATCCGTGGACTATAAGCCCGGGCAACGGGTAGTAACATATTAAACACGCAAACCGGTAATGGGAGCGTGAGTGTTGAACGTAAAGGACCCGGAGATGGGTCACCTTGATACAAAGTAATATCCCGTTAGTATGGTTTCGGGAATAATGAATTAGAGGGTAAAGTTGGTTAAAAAGTGGAATTAAATATCCACAAGTTTGATTATGCATCCGATGATGCATATCCGTTACAATTCTCGTTAGGAGAATGTTAATAAATTGAAAACAGGAAATTATAAGTCTCACTAGAAATCTGGGGTGTTCCGTATTGTGTTTTGACGTTTTAAAGGTGCGAAACTGGAATAAACGGGTCAAAACAGCAAGACATGAAGAACATGCAGCAGCTACCGTAAGTTACGGTAGCTACCGTAACTTACGGTAGCGACTGAAGTTGTTACGCTGGTTTTATACTGCCTTACGGTAGCCCCCGAATGCCCAGTGGCTACCATACCTTACGGTGGCTACCCTAAGCTACGGTAGCACCCAATATTTTTTGTTGAAGTTTTGCATGATTTAGTTATTCGAATCCGTTTAAAAGCGTAGTTTCGATTATACTAATTCTTAAAGACCCTAATACTAATGTTTGTTAAAATTTCCAGCTTTTAGGTAATGCGAGTACGTGGATGATGGTCAAGTTAATGCTTCCGAAACGAACACATTTAAGATCTAGTTCCACAACTTTTGTTATTATTAGTTATTAGTAAGACTTATGTAAAAGAAGGAATACTTATGTATCCTAATGTTGCTTTTAAAGGATTGATAAACTCGTAAGTACTAAGCTATCGATATTGTAAAAGTTTTTGGCTTAACGTTTATATAGCTTAGTTTTATTTTATGGGTACAAAACTTATAATTTAAAGATGAGTGTTACAAGTTGGTAATCAGAGCTAAGGTTAAAGACAAATGTGTTCGGTTCAAGGCTTGATCAACATCCGGTAAGAATTTATTTGAAGCAAATTTTAAATTAAAAGATTAGAAGGAATAGTGATTTATTGTGTATGTGAGGAATATAGTAATATACTCGAACCCGGGAAGTACACTTAGCATAAACGGTTAAGGCAAAGTTGTATACTTGACCGAATAGTGAGTATTAATTCTCATGTAAAGGCATGAGAGTGATTGAACGAATTATTTATCAAAATATTTTAAAATTTCAGTAAGAAGATGGCGGGAGGTGCTAGTGACAATGTGCTATCCCTCACTACCGACGAGTTGAAAGAAAAGATTTCCGAGGAAGTCGGAAGGGCAATTGAAGCTAGCCTACCAAGATTTATGGAAAGGATACAAAACACATTACTTTCGACTATGGAGGAAAAGATGGGTGAATTAAGAGAAGACCTTACCAATGATAGAGGTAAGGCCAAAGAAAAGAAAGGTTGTTCTTATAACAAGTTCATGGCATGTAAACCCCCGATCTTCAACGGAGAGGTGGATCCAATTGCTTATCAAAGGTGGATAAGCGATATAGAGGGTGTTTTTGAACGAACGCATTGTGATATAAGCGACTTCGTGGCTTATGGAACTGGCCAGCTTAGAGGCCAAGCTAAGGATTGGTGGGACAACCTTAGAAATGAAAGGGGTGTTGAAGCAACAAGGGCGATGACTTGGGAAGATTTTAAAATGCCATTTCTCAAACATCATAGCCCCAAGGCGGTAATCAATAAGATAAAAGAAGAATTCATGCAAATGAGGCAAAAAGGTGAAACCGTCGATAAAATCACGGGGACGTTTATGGATAAACTCAAATTTTGTGATGAGTTGGTCAAGACCGAAGAACAGAAAATTTACTACTATCACAATATGCTTAGAGCCGAATATAGGGAGTTCATGACTCCCTCACATCGAAAGCCTCATTGATATAATCAATGCGGCGCGTGAGCGCGAGATTGAATTGAAAAGGCAAGTTGAAAGAGGCGAGACAAGAGCCTTGGATGAAAACCCAAGTCCCACAATGAAGTCGAAGGTGGCTGAATCTTCAAAGAAGGGAAATGCGAAAGGACTTTCCCCGAGTTGTAAGATATGTGGACGCGTTCATAAAGGCGAATGTTATTTTAAGAACAAACCTTGTGTTGCATGTGGCAAAACGGGGCATGGGGTTTCAAACTGCCCAGACAAAATGACGGTGTGCTATAAGTGTTATCAGCCGGGTCATAAGAAGTCGGAATGTCCGGAACTAACGGGAAAGAAAGAGGGTGCTGAATCCAAGAATGAAACCCCAAAGTCTAAGGCAAGGTCGTTCCAAATCACTGTTGCTGAAGCAAAAATGGAACCTGACGTGGTTACAGGTATATTTACTGTAAATTCTGTCCTTGCACGTGTTTTATTTGATACGGGTGCGAATAAGTCTTTTGTTTCATATAGATTAATTCAAAACCCTTTGTTCACATTAACAAAATTACCTATGCCAATGGAAGTAGAAGTAGGTAATAACAAAAGTTTTATTGTTTGTGATGTATGTCGGGAATGCAAATTGAATATCGATGGCGAGGAATACTCCATTGATTTAATACCCATGTCCATGGGTGAATTTCAAGTGGTAGTTGGAATGGACTGGCTGTCTTGCTACCATGCTAAGGTGATATGCTTACGTAAGGAGATACACTTAACGTCTCCGAGCGGAAAGTGTGTCATCATCTATGGGGAAAAGGCTTGTAATCCCATGATATGCTCTATGATAGAAGCCCGCAAGTTTATACTACACGGGTGTAAGGCATATTTAACTTATTTACGTGATGTGGAAAAAGAAACGCCAAGGATTGAAGTCGTACCCGTGGTACGTGAATTCGAAGACGTCTTTCCCGAGGATCTTCTGGGAATGCCGCCAGAGCGTGAAGTAGAATTCGGAATCGAACTGATTCCGGGTGCTAAACCAGTAGCTAAAGCTCCATATAGACTGGCACCATCGGAATTGCAAGAATTAATGTCCCAATTACAAGATTTACTTGATAAGGGATTCATCCGGCCTAGTGTATCTCCGTGGGGAGCGCCAGTGCTATTTGTAAAGAAGAAGGACGGGAGCATGCGGATGTGTATTGATTACCGGGAGTTAAACAAACTCACGGTAAAGAATCGATACCCGCTCCCGAGGATCGACGACCTGTTCAATCAATTACAAGGCGCTAGCTGGTTTTCAAAAATCGATTTGAGATCGGGTTACCACCAATTGAGGGTAAAGGAGGACGATGTACCAAAGACGGTGTTCCGTACGCGATATGGACATTACGAATTCCTCGTGATGTCCTTCGGATTAACAAATGCACCAGCGGCTTTCATGGATCTCATGAACCGGGTTTGCAAGACGATGCTTGATAGGTTGGTGATTGTTTTTATCAACGACATCCTTGTTTATTCAAGAAACGAGACGGATCATGCTAACCATTTACGAGAAGTGTTAAAGATACAAAGGCGGGAAAGATTATATGCTAAATTCTCGAAATGCGCCTTCTGGTTACGAGAAGTACAATTCCTAGGGCACGTCATAAGTGCCGAAGGAATATTGGTGGATCCATCGAAGGTGGAAGCAGTATCAAAATGGAACCCTCCAAGGAATCCATCCGAAATTAGAAGTTTCTTGGGGTTGGCAGGTTACTATAGGAGATTCATTCAGGATTTCTCCAAGATTGCATCGCCTTTAACCAGGTTAACCCGCAAGAACGAGAAGTTCGTCTGGGAAGATGATCAGGAAAGGGCATTTCGGACACTAAAGGAAAAGTTAACCTGTGCACCGGTGCTGACTTTACTAGATGGTACGGATGACATGGTAGTGTATTCGGATGCATCGCACTTAGGCCTTGGGTGCGTGCTGATGCAAAAGGGAAGGGTAATTGCGTATGCCTCAAGACAACTTAAGCTACACGAAACAAAATACCCGACTCATGATCTCGAGCTGGCAGCCGTAGTATTCGCCTTAAAGATTTGGAGGCATTACTTATATGGCGTGAAATGTACTATTTTCACCGACCATAAAAGTTTAAAGTATTTCTTCGATCAGAAGGAGTTAAATATGAGGCAGAGACGTTGGTTAGAAGTTGTGAAGGACTATGAATGCGAAATCCACTATCACCCCGGGAAGGCTAATGTGGTGGCAGATTCCCTTAGCCGAAAGGAAGAATACACTCCAATTCGAGTACGGTCTATGCAGTTGGTAGTAACTTCAGGCTTGCTTAAACAAATTCGAGAAGCCCAGATCGAAGCAGTAAGGAAAGAGAATTGGAAGAAAGAGCGTATAAAAGGGTTGATAAAAGATCTTGTGGAAGGAAGTAATGGGATGAAGTACCGGTATGTTAGGATTTGGGTCCCAAACACATGTGGTGTTAAGGATCTTCTACTTGATGAGGCTCACAAGTCTCGCTATTCAATCCATCCTGGGGCAACCAAGATGTATAGGGATCTGAAGCAAAACTATTGGTGGCCGGGGATGAAAAGAGATGTGGTTAAATATGTGGAGAAATGCATGACTTGTTTACAAGTCAAAGCGGAACATCAAAAGCCTTATGGCAAACTTCAACCTTTAGATATTCCGGTTTGGAAATGGGAACATATCACTATGGACCTGTTAACTAAACTACCAAAGACGGCACAGGGTTTTGATGCCATTTGGGTAATTGTAGATAGACTAACCAAAAGTGCCCACTTCATCCCCATCCGAGAAACCTACACCTCCGAAAAGATGTCGGAAGTGTACGTGAACGAGATCATAGCACGCCATGGGGTGCCGGTAACTATCGTGTCCGATAGAGATACACGGTTTACCTCAAATTTCTGGCGCGAATTTCAAAATCAAATGGGTACCAAGTTGTTGATTAGTACCGCATACCACCCGCAAACCGACGGGCAAATCGAGCGAACGATACAGACTTTAGAAGATATGTTTCGGGCTTGTATAATAGATTTTGGCGGCAGCTGGGATGTGTATCTACCATTAGTTGAATTTTCATTTAACAATAGCTACCATTCAAGTATTGGTAGGGCACCGTATGAAATGCTCTACAGAAGAAAATGTCAGACACCGATATGCTGGGAAGAAGTAGGCCCTCGGGAGCTTGCTTATAAAGATGTAATCCGGGTTACGAATGAGAAAATTGACATGATCTGAACCCAACTGAAGGCAGCTCAAGATCGACAAAAATCATACACGGATAAGAGACGAAGGCCAATTGAATTTCAAATTGGCGATAGGGTGATGCTTAAGGTATCTCCGTGGAAAGGAATTATTCGGTTTAAAAAGCGAGGAAAGTTGAGTCCACAATTTATGGAGCCTTTTAAAATCTTGGAGCGAGTGGGTAAGGTGGCTTACCGACTAGAATTACCGGAGGAGCTAAGAGGGATACACAACACTTTCCATGTCTCGCATTTGCGGAAGTGTTTAGCTGACAAGACGGCCTATGTTCCCCTATATGATATAGAGATTGATAATAAACTCAACTATATAGCGAGGCCTATCGCAATCCTAGACCGTAAAGTTAAGAGTTTAAGGAACAAAGAATTCGACCAAGTGAAGGTCAAATGGGAACACCGGAAGGGATCAGACACCACTTGGGCATCTGAAGAGGAAATGAGACGACTCTACCCTTCACTTTTCGGTACATGTATGCATTATAATTTTTATACGTAAAGTGGTTTCGGGGACGAAACCCTCATTAAGGAGGGTGGACTTGTAACACCCCAAAATAATTAATAGTTAAAGAAATACCAAATAATAAAAGGAAAGAAGTTAGTTTAAATTGACACTAGTCTAATAAAGAAAACTAGAGGGACTGATTTTGTAAGAATGAAAACTTGATTTTAATAAAATCAATTTAATTAAAACCACACACACACATATGTGCGTGTGGGTGTGGGTGTGCACGACCAGAAGGGGGAAACAGGGACCAAGCCCTAGTTCATGTTCTTGTCCTCTAAATTCATCAAAATCAGCCACAAATCAAGACGGATTTAATGCATGTTTAGTGAATTGGAGTCTATAACATCTTCTCTTCATAAGGTATGTTGAGAATTTGATGTATGATTATGTATTGAGTTCTTAATGAAATCTATGATGCTCAAATAGAGTAAAATTATGTTGAAATTATGATAAGGATAGTGAATTCTAAATGATTCTAAACAAGTTTGATAAACATAAGTAGAACAAATGCCATGATTAGGTATTTAGATGAATGCATGAGTATAAACAAATGGGTTTTGATGTGTAAGATCGGAACTCATGAAATCTGGAAGTTTATGATGATGTTTGAATTCATAACAATCAGAAATTTGATAGAAAAGGGTATAATATATATGTCTACTTGTTAAGTAGGAGTTTTGTTAGCTAAAATCTTCAATAACTTGAGGGACATGGCTAATGATAAAATACGCACATAAAGTGTTTGACGAAACGCTTGAATGAAATATTAAGTTTTATAATTCCCCAAATGATGTTGATGTGAATTTGTGAGTAAGATATGAACAAATGTGCATATTGTGAATTTGAGGAAAAGGGAATATTAACGATATGGTTGCACGTTATAGGCAACTCGGGTGACGCCTCGGGGAGTCAAGCCGAGGCAAACGCAAGGTTGAAGGAAAAGCAATAAGGTACGTGGCTAACGCTTCGTTACTATTGTAAATTAGTCTTTCATTATTGGTGTCAATTGGTAATTTATAGTATGAGATTTAAGAGGTTTGGTTTGCTTGAATGATGGACTTCATGACGGCAAACCAAACGAATTATTAAGGGTAGGTACAAACCGGGTAACGGGAGTACCTTATCCGTGGACTATAAGCCCGGGCAACGGGTAGTAACATATTAAACACGCAAACCGGTAATGGGAGCGTGAGTGTTGAACGTAAAGGACCCGGAGATGGGTCACCTTGATACAAAGTAATATCACATTCGTATGGTTTCGGGAATAATGAATTAGAGGGTAAAGTTGGTTAAAAAGTGGAATTAAATATCCACAAGTTTGATTATGCATCCAATGATGCATATCCGTTACAATTCTCGTTAGGAGAATGTTAATAAATTGAAAACAGGAAATTATAAGTCTCACTAGAAATCCGGGGTGTTCCGTATTGTGTTTTGACGTTTTAAAGGTGCGAAACTGGAATAAACGGGTCAAAACAGCAAGACATGAAGAACATGCAGCAGCTACCGTAAGTTACGGTAGCTACCGTAACTTACGATAGCGACTGAAGTTGTTACGCTGGTTTTATACTGCCTTACGGTAGCCCCCGAATGCCCAGTGGCTACCGTAAGCTACGGTAGCGCCCAGTATTTTTTGTTGAAGTTTTGCATGAATTAGTTATTCGAATCCGTTTAAAAGCGTAGTTTCGATTATACTAATTCTTAAAGACCCTAATACTAATGTTTGTTAAAATTTCCTGCTTTTAGGTAATGCGAGTACGTGGATGATGGTCAAGTTAATGCTTCCGAACCAAGCACATTGAAGATCTAGTTCCGCAACTTTTGTTATTATTAGTAAGACTTATGTAAAAGAAGGAATACTTATGTATCCTAATGTTGCTTTTAAAGGATTGATAAACTCGTAAGTACTAAGCTATCGATATTGTAAAAGTTTTTGGCTTAACGTTTATATAGCTTAGTTTTATTTTATGGGTACAAGACTTATAATTTAAAGATGAGTGTTACAGTATATCACCATTGCTCGTAATTTTCTTGACTTTATATCTCTTAAATGTCAACATATACACGTGTGATTTAATTTACGAAGATTTTTCAATGTCGAGAACCTCGATCAGAGAGTAAAAAAGCGTAAGGTTCACAATGGTATAAAACTAAAATGGGTATACCGGGCTAGGATTCGAGTTACATGAACAATGGCCAAACCAACCACCCAAGAATGGAATCGTCGAGTGAAAACACTTGAAAACCTCCTGGAAGTAGCTTTTCTTGCAACCAGACCTTTCTCCATCAATTAGGAATCTAATGTCGTCACTAAACACATTCCTTAAATTGTAGCCATTTTTTGAGTGTTTATTTTTTGGTGTCTAATCCGCATATATATCACCATTGCTCTTGATTATCTTGACTGTATATCTCTTCAATGTCAACATATACACGTGTGATTTAGTTTACGAAGATTTTTCAATGCCGAGAACCTCGATCAGAGAGTAAAAAAGGCGTAAGGTTCACAATGGTGTAAAACTAAAATGGGATATACCGGGCTAGGATTCAAGTTACAGGAACAAGGGCCAAACCAACCACCCAAGAACGGAATCGTCGAGCGAAAACACTTGACAACCTCATGGAAGCAGCTTTTCTAGCCACCAGACCTTTCTCCATCAATTAGGAATCTGATACCGTCACTAAACACATTCCTTAAATTGTAGCTATTTTTGAGTGTTTATTTTTTGGTGTCTAATCTGCTTATATATCACCATTGCTCTTGATTTTCTTGACTGTATATCTCTTAAATGTCAACATATACATGTGTGATTTAGTTTACGAGGATTTTTCAATGCCGAGAACCTCGATCAGACAGTAAAAAGACGTAAGGTTCACAATGGTGTAAAACTAAAATGGGGTAAACCGGGCAAGGATTCGAGTTATAGGAACAGGGGCCAAACCAACCACCCAATAATGGAATCGTCGAGCGAAAACACTTTACATCCCCCTAGTAGCAGCTTTTCTTTCCACCAGACATTTCTCCATCAATTAAAAATCTTATGCCATCAATAAACACATTCATTAAATTGTAACCATTTTTTGAGTATTTATTTTTTGGTGTCTAATCCGCATATATATCACTATTGTTCTTGATTTTCTTGACTGTGTATCTCTTAAATGTCAACATATACGGGTGTGATTTAGTTTACGAAGATTTTTCAATGCCGAGAACCTCGATCAGAGAGTAAAAAAGGCGTAAGGCTCACAATGGTGTAAAACTAAAATGGGATATAACGGGCTAGGATTCGAGTTACAGGAACAAGGGCCAAACCAACCACCCAAGAAGGTAATCGTCGAGCGAAAACACTTGACAACCTCCTGGAAGCAACTTCTCTTGCTACCAGACATTTCTCCATCAATTAGGAATCTGATGCCGTCACTAAATACATTCCTTAAATTGTAGCCATTTTTTAGTGTTTATTTTTTGGTGTCTAATCCTCATATATATCACCATTGCTCTTGATTTTTTTTACTGTATATCTCTTAAATGTCAACATATACACGTGTCATTTACTTTACGAAGATTGTTCAATGCCGAGAACCTCGATCAGAGAGTAAAAAAGGCGTAAGATTCACAATGGTGTAAAACTAAAATGGGATATACCGGGCTAGGATTCGAGTTACCGGAACAAGGGCCAAACCAACCACCCAAGAATTGAATCATCGAGCGAAAACATTTGACATCCTCCGGGAAGCAGCTTTTCTTGCCACCAGACCTTTCTCTATTAATTAGGAATCTGATGCCGTCACTAAACACATTCCTTAAATTGTTGTCATTTTTTGAGTGTTTATTTTTTGGTGTCTAATCCGCATATATATCACCATTGCTCTTGATTTTCTTGACTGTATATCTCTTAAATGTTAACATATACACGTGTGATTTAGTTTACGAAGATTTTTCAATGCCGAGAACCTCAATCAGAGAGTTAAAAAGGCGTGAGGTTCATAATGGTGTAAAACTAAAATGGCATATACCGGGCAAGGATTCGAGTTATAGGAACAAGGGCGAAACCAACGACCCAAAGGGGTAGCCCCTACTACCCCTTAACGCTTCGGCTGTATTGTAAATTTCGGAAGAATTTGACGTTTTTTCGATTTCGTTACCCCTTTTTATATGAAACGTTACCCCTATAAAGATTTTCTATATCCGCCACTAGAGGTATGGAGGAGTGCACTTCACTAGTCGAGCAATCATGAGCCACCATTGTTGCCTTCCTTCACAGGTTAACTCATCCTTGTTGTTGTAGTTCACCTTTATAGCCACTATCTCCACCCACCCATTATCTATATGACTCTAGCCATTATCGTGTTCCAGCTCAAAATATCAACACGGATGTTACAGAGTTATGGCGTGCTGGAGAAGTGGAAGGAGTGAATGGTGTAATTTGGGGTTTTGAAGAGGATATAACATGCTTTAGGAGTTGTAAAGAGCGAAACGACCATATTGCCCTTGAAATTATATGGTAAAAGACATCCATGTCCCAGTCAACTAACAGTTGACTAACAACAAATGCTTTCAGGGACGTGATTGATTCCAATTGACAGCCACATGGACTGGAATTGTCATTTTTTTCAAATAGAGTTTGTATGTGAGAATGGGTGTAAACCAGATATATAGAAATTGTACTTTACTCTAAAATTAATATCAAGTATAACTATTCAAATATTTTTCACACTAATAATCATTTATATATTAAATACGTTCTAACGCACCTTTTATATCACTTTACATTTTTTAACTTATTTTGTGAAACATTTCAATATAATCAAGGGTTTTTGTCCAAATCTTTTAACTTGGATTTCACAATTTCGACTACTATTTATCCATAAGTTTACTTGAACTTTTTTAAGTTATGATAACTCGTCAAGTTTTAAAATTGTTCTGATAAAATTTCTTAAAACTTAGCAACTTTATTGTATTATAAGATGTTGTATTTTAAAGATGTGTGTATGTTGTGATTTTTTACATGTGCTTACAATAATTTTGTATGTATACACTCACAAATATGTGATTTTAAAGTGGTAATGAATCGAAAAGCCGCTTAACCTATTTTCAAGCATAGACTACAAAGAGTCACGAGGGCAAAAGTAGAGCACTACCTTGCTAGTTGCCACGTAGACCATGTGGGTTTCGCCCTCCACGTCAAAAAAAAGGCTCAAAGGTAAAGCCCCAAATATTTTGAAAAAAAAAACAAGTAGGTCAAGGGGCAACACCCATAAGACCTTTACCTTGAAAAGCGAAACGTCCATGTGAAACAAGCGACGAGACGGTGTTGGGGTGTGGAGAGGCTCCCACCTCCCCTCTTCACGCCACCACACTGTGTAGTCTTAAGTAGAGGTGCACAAAATAACCGGTTAATTAACCGTAACCGGTTATTAACCGAAACCGTAACCGGTTAATAACCGATTTAGGAATAACCGGTTAGTGGTTATTTTTAACCGTAGGTTAGTAACCGGTTATAAGTGTTTAGTATAATAACCGGTTATTTTAAACCGGTTTTTTACACCGATAGACTGGTTAACCGAACAAATAACCGAAAAATTCAAAAAAAAGGCAAAAAAACCGGTTAATAACCAAAAATAACCGGTTAATTAACCGAACCGGTTAAAGTAATTAACCGGACCAGTTAAAAAAATAACTGGTTAAAGTAATAACCGGTTAAAGCATTAACCAGTTAAAGTCAAAAAGTCAAATTAACCGGTATAACTGGTTAACCGAACCAGTTATTAAAATTAACCGGTTTGTGCACCTCTAGTCTTAAGTGAGATTTAAGGTATTAAACCATTTTTGTAATAAAGAATAGATGATTTTTTTTCTTTTAATTTTATATGATAAAAATTGTAATAGTTTTTTTTTTTTTTTTTTTTTTTTTTTTTTTGCGTTGTTAATATACAAATTGTGGCCCCAAGAAGGACTTGCGGTATAAGATACCATCATTCATTTCATACTGCAGAGCTTTGTTCTGAATCTTTCTTGCCTCTGCCCTATTCTCTGGGAGTATTCCTTCTTTCAAGTACTGAATGATAGGGGTCATCCAGGATGGCTGCCCTATCTCGATCACATTGACTTGTCGTAACAAGACTGACGGGTTCTTGAGTACCTCAATTCTTACATCTTTGGCAAGATGTTGGAAGGATGTTGAAGCAAGCTTGCTCAAAGCGTCAGCTGGTTTGTTTTCAGAGCGATTGATGTGGATGACCTTGTGAGACTTGAACTGTTGAAGCAACTCTTTTGCTTGTTCCAGGTATAGGGCCATAACTTCACCCCTTGCATCGTATATACCGTTGACTTGGCTGGCTATCAAGAGTGAATCAACATGTGCTTGTAGATTTTTAGCTCCCATTTTGATGGCGAGGCGCAAGCCTGCCAGAAATGCCTCGTATTCCGCCTCATTGTTGGTGTTTTTAAAATCCAACTTGATGGCGTAAGTGAATTCATGGTTTTCAGGGCTTACTAGGCGCAATCCAACTCCCGCACCGTCCTCGTTTGAGGCCCCATCAGTGTAAAGCATCCAAGTCTCATTTGTCGTGTCTTTTTCGGGAGTCTCCACTAGCTCACAATCCTTGATTTTCTCAACTGGGACTTCTGTGATGAAGTCCGCTAGAACCTGACCCTTGATGGCTGGGCGCGGCCGATATAGAATGTTGTGGCGATGGCCCATTTTGCTAACCTCCCGGACGTTTCTGGTTTTTGAAGTATCGTGCCGATATGGAAATTGGTAAGCACGGTGATCACATGCCCTGTGAAATATCTGCGCAGCCTTCAGGAGGCGTGTAGCAGTGCTAGTACCAATTTTTCCATCGTGGAATATCTCGTTTCCGGGTCAGTGAGTACCCTGCTGACATAATAAATTGGAGTCTGAACTCCATTTTGTTTCCACTAGTAACACCGATCCTACTGCCTTATCTGAAGAAGATAAGTACAGTATGAGTGGTTCTTTTTCAAATGGTGCAGTCAGGGTGGGGAGCTCGATCAAACATTCTTTCATTTGCTGAAAAGCCTTTTCTGCTTCAGGGGTCCACCTGAACTCTTGCTTCTTCACACAATTGCGCAGTGTGCTGATAAAAGGGTACGACTTCGCGGCGTGATTTGACAAAAAGCGGTTAAGCGCGGCGAGGCGGCCGGCCAACCGTTGCATTTCTTTGATTGTTCGCGGCGATGGCATCCGCTCTATTGCCTGGACTTTTTCCGGATTCACTTTGAAGCCGCCGTTGGTGACTATGAAGCCTAAAAACTTCCCTTCTTCCATGCCAAAAGAACATTTGGCTGGATTCAACTTCATGTTTATGCTGCGCAATGAATTGAACGTTTTCTCGATGTCCTTCAACATTTGGTCCTCTTCGGGACTTTTGACCACTAGATCATCGATATAAACTTCAATATGCTTTCCGATGTCACCCGCGAAGGTCTTGTCCATCAATCGCTGGTATGTGGCGCCAGCATTTTTCAGGCCGAATGGCATCTTCGTATAGCAAAAAATCCCCAGATCAGTGCGAAAAGCCGTCTTGTCTTCATCCTCGAGCTTCATCTGAACTTGATGGTACCCCTTGTAGCAATCCAAGAAGCATTTCCATCTGTATGGCGCGAGAGAGTCTATCTTTTTGTCGATCTCAGGCAAAGAGTAACAATCCTTAGGGCATGCCTTGTTGAGATCGGTATAGTCAACACACATTCGCCATCCACCACTAGACTTCTCTACCATTACGGGGTTCGCAACCCAACTCTGATAACGTACTTCTCGCAGGATACCGGCTTTAAGTAACTCCCATACTTGCTCATTCATTGCTTTCGTCTTGTCTGCCCCTAAGCTGCGCCTTCTTTGGACTTTCGGCTCAACCGAGGGGTAGGTATTTAAACAGTGCTCTGTGATGTCGCGCGGGACTCCGGTCATGTCGGCCGGGGTCCAGGCGAAAATATCCATGTTCTTGAATAGGAGCTGCTTGAGACGAGTTCTATGTTTGGAGAGATAGCGTGACCTATAGTCACCGTTTGCTCCGGATATTTGCGATTTAAAACCCATTTTTCGGGCTCGGTTGCTGAAACCTTCGCCGCTTTTGTTGGGCGCATCTCTTATGTTGACATCACTTCTTTCTTTGCATAAACGATTGCTACCCCTGTCTTGGTTGGGAAACCAATCGCTGAGTGGGGGGTAGAAGTTATCATATTCAGCTCACCTTGCGTCTCTCTCCCGATCAACACATCGTGTCTTGACTTAACAGGCATCACCATGAAGTTGACGTTTGTTGTCCTCGAATGCTTCCCGTCAGAGAGTGTGACGGGGAAGCTAATTTAGCCTAACGGGAAGACCATTTCATTGCAGAACCCTGACAGTGGGTAGTCAACTGGTTCAAGTCTCGCTTTGTCTTCATCGTCGAACTGGTTAAAGCATTGTTCATAGATGATGTCTGCTGTACTCCCCGGGTCAATGAAGACGTATTCAGTTTCATAATGGCCGATGATACCGGTGATGACGATGGGTCGTGTGGCTCGGGGACCCCCGCGCACCACCGGGAAAATAACTTGTTGTTCTTGCCATGAAGGCTCATAAGGTCTCTTGCCTTTTTCTCTTGCGCTATACCTTGGTCCATTGACCATGTGTGTTTCCAGGCGTCGAACCTTCTTGTGATTTCCTTCATCATGGCGATGGAGCTGTCGCATTTCTTTGCGCACGTTCTTCACTAAGTGGCTCAGCTTTCCACTCTTTAGTGCTCTCTCGATCTCTTGACGCAAGCTGTAGCAATCATCTGTTAAGTGGCCTGTATCCTTGTGGAAATCACAATACAGATTGGGGTCTTGCCCCTTTTTGTTTGTCATAGGCCTGGGAGCCTTAAAATCATGGTTCTCCGTCATTAGCACCTCTTTTGGCGTTTTTATGAGCGGAGTCCAATGCTTTTCACGGTTATCGTCTCTGACTGCTTTTCTATAGCCGATGCGGTCAATAGTATCTCGTGCGTCTTCCTTATAGCGGGATCGTTCTTCGTAACGGGGTCAGTCGTTATAACCGCTGGAGTGGTTGGCCTTCCACCCAGGGTTCCTGCCTTTGTTGCGCCTGTTGTCGTCGCGCGAGTGACCCCCTTTGGAAAATCTATCTTCAGAACGATAGCTGTTGTTTCGTGCGAGTGACTCTTCCGTTTGCGCGACTATCTTCGCGGCTTCCATGAGTTTATCCCACTCCTTTGGCATTCCATCTTTCCCAGTGATGGTTCTAATCAGGCTATCACAGCGGATGGCCTTCTTGAAATGGCAGCGCATGAGTTGCTCACTCACGCCACCGATCTCCAAACATTCTTTGTTAAAGCGCGTAATGAAATCTTCCAAACCCTCGTTATCTCTTCGCCAGATATCTTCAACTTCAGCTGTGTCGCGCTGGTATCGCCTTTGTTGACTGAAGTGACTCAAAAACTGAGTTCTAAAATCTACCCATGATTTTATCTTTCCCGGAGGAAGGCTGTCGAACCAGGCGCGAGCAGCCCCCGTTAATGTTTGGATAAACAGATGACACCACATGGGCATGTTCCAACCTCCCATGCAGCCCACGCTAGTAAACACTCTGACGTGATCGTCGGGATCAGTCAATCCGTTGAACTTTCCGACAGTCGGAGGCAACTTTTCTCTCTTGAGCGGCGCTAGTACTATCTTTGGGATGAACTTCGAATGTTCTATAGCTTCTTCTGGACGATAGGCGAGGCGAAAGTCACGCTCCGCCTCCTCGGTATAACCAACGTGTTGCCTTGGTTTGTAATACTCGTGATTTCTTTGCAAACGATTGAAGACCGAAGATTCGTCATCGTTCTCCCAGGTTGGATCGTTCGGGTCAGTTTCTTCCCACTCATCATTCATGTTGCGCGGCGTTAGCCGGCTATGAACTGGGCCTCTTTGGAAATTTGACGGTTCGTCATAGTAGCTTTCTGTCTCCCCCCGTGTATCGCGCGTGTCCTGCACGCTTAATCTTCGGGTAGGGGGAGGTCTGTTGGCTCTTCCTTAGATATTTTGCGGTGGTGGCATCTGGCGCGGCTCGTGACTTGGGCCGGTTGGTGTAACCAAGGAAGGTTCTGCCGTTAGAACTGCTTGTTGCGCGCTCAAGGATTGATATGTCGCGTTAATGGTGGCGAGTTGCTTGGCGTACCATGAGGCTGGGGTTTCGCCCTCTGGTAGCCCTAATAGCGCTGAGATATTCTGAGGTGGAGCTGTGTTCGAAGGTCCAGCACCGTTGTTTCCTGGGGTAGTTTGGTTGATGCGGGTGAAGCTCCCGCGAGGACCCCCAGTGTTGGCCATCTCGATCTCGCCGATTTCTTCAACGTGTTGGGGTTGGATGTTTTGGTTATCCACCCCCAATGCTGCGTTAGGGTCCGCTCCAAGACCAACAAATTCGGGAATGATTCCTTGACCAGCCATGATCGAAGGAAGAAAAGCAGTGAAAACTCAGGAAATAAGAAGATGAAAGTGGTTTGTAGAAAAAATCGGTGGGCGCCAATGAAGAAACACGGAACTAATTATGGGACTAATCAGTTTGGTTTATGTTTCTACCATGAGGGTTAATCTTCTTGTAAGCTTCCTGAGCTCCTAATGATCGTATTTATCTGCAAAACAGAACACCGTTACTCGTTAAGAGGGGAATGTGGGGGTTTCCCTCTTAACCGGGCTCCGGCGTGAGAATAAGCGACTGCGTATGAGGAGAGAATAAAGTATTAAGTGAGAGTAGAGGGAATGGAATGAATTAACCTGTGAAGTGAAGGTCTCTATTTATAGCCGGAGAGGTGTAAGAGGGTGTGGGCTGATGGGCCTTGGGCCGGAAGGCGACAACATGGAGGATATGCTCCTTGTCTCACTGGTATCGACCGTTAGTGGCTTCTAGGAGCTTTATGGAGTTGGCGCAACGTGATTGGAGCCACGTGTCACTGTTTTCGGCCTGGTCGCCCTTCTGCCATCAGCAGGTAAGTGGAGATCGTGGGGCAGTTGTCTCTGCCCTGTGATTGGTGCCACATAGGCGTCCTTAAGTACTTTTTGTCTCCTGCATGTCAGACGATCGTGGAGCACGATTGCGCAGGAACAGAAGGACCCTGATTGGCTCTTTTATTCTGCCACTTGTACCTTGTGCATTATCTGGGAAGGCCTCGTGCCGCAGTTACGCATGATTCTTGCTGAGCACGTTATCACCCCGCGCGAGCTTCATGGGCCTTCAAATGTTCTTTTTAGAATGCCAAGTGTTGCTAACTGGAGTTTACTCTTATGTGGACCTCGCGCAGTGTTACACAGATATGTTGTAGCCCGCGCGAGGTTGGCAATCAAGAAAATTGATGATTAAGGAGTATGGTCCCGCGCGACCTTACAGGGGGTTGCGCGGCCTTTTGGGACCATACCTTTTCTGAAACAACCCGCGTTAACGCCTTTTACATTAGAATCCATTAGTTTAATCACACACAAAAAAATTCATGACGTACACTCTGCAAGCCTTTTGAGATGTAAAACTCAACAAATGCTCTTTAATTTGCTCTGATCAGCCAAAGATACGCTTTGTATTTTGATCTTCTCTGGCTCCAATGATGAGTCATTATCAGTCAAAGATGCGATTTTTATGCTTGTATTGTCTTGTTCTAGGACTGAATCACAATCATCCGTAGACACATTTGGTGTAATGGATTTATTTGAATTTAAATCCCCCACATCAGCACCAGAACTCAAATAATTACTTGCTTCTATTATGGCATGCCCAAATTTCTCTTTTTCATCGACGCTCATTTCTTCTGAAGAAAGATGATCAGAACACAACTGGGGGGTTTTCGTCATTTCGTTATCGGTCAAAGATGCGATTTTTATTTCGGTATGATCTGGTCCTAAGGCTGAATTGCAATCGCAGCGGTGGCGGTGGTGTAGGGACTACAGTGGCGGCGGTTGTGGTAGGGGCGGGTGGTTATGGTGACGGGTGGTTGGCTTGGTGGACGGATTTGGTGGTGGTGGTGGGACTTGGATAGCAGGTTAAAGTAACCCTAATCTGGGAAAGAGGTTTATAAGGTGGGAGGAATCAGAGGTAAAAGGACATAAATGCCCTCACATGGAAATCATGTGATACAATTTAACGTTTAATTTTAACTTTGTTAGTGCTAAAGGACGAAAGATGTAACGAGTTTTCCAAATAAAAGATTGTGAATGTAATTATTGAAGTTAAAGGCTATCCGTTGCAATCCGATAGACACATAAAAGGATGAAAAGGGTAATTTACCCTAACATTTATAAAGGTACTATGTGTTTATGTGGTGTAATTCTTGCAATCTTTTTATAACATCTTACTACTATAATAAACAAAAATCTTTTTCTTCCACGTGTCACTCCCGCAGCCTATTCCCCCTTATTTTTCCAACCCACCAACTTTTTCCTTCTATTTTGTAAAAAATAAACAATCTGAATTATACCGATACACAATCCGGGTTATCCAAAAATCCACTTATTATTTACACTCACATCAAACCCTAACCCCCTCAACCTCCATTAGCCGCATCTCTTTCGATTAATCAAATCCATCCTGCCTTCAATTCGGTTGAATGGCATTGTTCCTTCTGTAAATCACATCGATGGCTTTCATCGAATCAGATTCAACCTTGGAACCACTATCCCACCTAAACCGGCGAGGAGAAACGACACCACAAACCCGAATCCAATGCCACCCGTCGCCATCTTTGTCGACCACGAGACGCTCCGGAGAACCCCAACCGGCGATAACCATATCTCAAATCTGTTTTGTACGCAACCATAACTTCATATTTTATATTAGTAGTCACTTTTCTGTTAGTTTTAAATGAGTTTGATTTGATGAAGCGTTTGTTCGTAATCAGGTTCAAGGCCTGTGAACAATTAACTAAAACCATCATGAAAAACCTCATAATTATTTTAGTTGAAGATCGTATATCACATTAAAAGTGATCACGTTTTTGATATTGATAAATATTACATTACATAAAATTTAAAAATAAATTACAATTTAGCTGGAAGATTAGAATTTTTTATTATTAATTAGAACATATGGGAGGAAGATTAGAATTTTTGAATAATTAATTAGAATATATTAGAACTAGGTTATAACCCGTGTAATACACGGGTTGAATAAATATAATTTTATATATTAAAAAGTTATACATATATAAACCATATGTATTGTACGAGTTGAATAAATGTAATTTTATATACTAAATAATAAAAATATTATATCTTTAAAACTATGTATTTTCCTATCTATCCCAATTTGAGTTATCAAACTCCTCTTTATCCGAATTTTATTTTTAAATAAACATATAATTTGTTTGATTTAAGATATAAATGGAATAACTTAATCCACGTTTATCATCATTCTTTTAGGAAGTTTAATTGTATTAGTTATGAAATTCTTTGATAATCTGATATCAAGATTTTAAAATCTAAATGACTAAAAGTAAATATATAATAAAACACATATAGTAATTAATGTATAGCTTTTAAAATTTCTAAGGCTCCACGGTATGGGCCGCGTCCCAGGTTCGTCCCGGATCGGCGCCGGGTTCAACACCATCCCGCCCCCCTTGCGTCGTCCTCTCCGTCTCATTGGGGACGTTGGAGCCGGGCTTGAAAAAGACAAAATCTCCCCCTTTTCAAGATGTTAACGTTGCAAAATAAAAAAAAAATTAATTGCCATAATTAAAAAGTAACGGGTATAATTCAAATTTCACCCAAATTTTAACCCAATTTTATATAAATTCACCACTTTTACATCAATTTTAACCCACTACAACCCCATCCCTCTCTCTCAACTTTTTTAAAACCTTATACTTTTTTTATAAAACATTCTTCTACAATGGATCCGAACAACCCGATATTGATAGTTATCTGGAACCAAAACACTCTACTTGAAAGAAAATGCAAGAGAAAATCATGAAAAAGTATGAAAGTTAGGAATTTTTTTTTAAGTTTATGTTTTTTTTTAACTTATGTAATGTTCTGTTTTTTTATATTAATGATTTTATTTTTCTATCTTATTTAATAAATGTTAAAAAAGTAGATTAATTAAAAAAGAAGTAAATTTGGTGGGGTAGTATCATCCTCTCATTTCCAGTGTTTTAACACAGCAGATCATTCTCTATGGAACTATGATGTGGCGCCTACGTGACGGATCATCCTCCAATGGAGGATGGTCACCATACCGCATAGCCTAAAAAGATTGAGCACATGTAAATGGCAGATACATTGTCATCACTTATATGCTCGTAATTTTTTTGGTTCAGGAGAAATATTTTGAGACTAAAGTATATTTATATTTGTAATCGATTATATTTTATTAGTGTTTCTTTAATTTGTATTTATATTTAGGGTTAGGAAATAATAGGAAGTTTATTTGGCTAAGAAGGCTAGGAAGTAATATTAACCATCCATTTAATTAATCAATGGTTTGTTTAGGGGCATTCTAGTCAATCCAAAGCAATAGTTTCTCTCTCCTCCAATCCCCCCCCCCCCCATTTTTAAACGTTAATAACTCTTTCATACGACATTATTTTTTTTTTTTTTAAATTGCACCAAAAAACGAGCGTTTTTTTATCTTTAAAATGAGTATACTATTGCTATATTTTCGAAAAAAAAAACTTAAAACCCAGTTGCGTAAAACGCAATGAAAAAAAAACCTAAAAAAATGACATTTTTCTAAAACGCAATGCACCAGAAATACAAAGAAATGTCTTATTTGTAAAACGCAATTGACAGAAAACACAAATAAATGTCTTATTTCTAAAACGCAATAGCCTAAAAACACAAAAGAAAGTGTACTTTCTAAAACGCAATAGACTGAAAACAAATAAAAATGTGTTTTACCTAAAACGCAATGCACCAAAAACACAAAGAAATGTCTTATTTCTAAAACGCAATGGCCAGAAAACACTTAAAATGTCTGTTTTCTAAAACGCAATGGACTGAAAACACATAAAAATGTGTTTTACCTAAAACGCAATACACCAAAAACACAAAGAAATGTCTTATTTATAAAACGCAATGGCCAGAAAATACTTAAAAATGTTTCCTTTCTAAAACGCAATGGCCTAAAAAACAAAAGAAAGTGTTCTCTCTAAAACGCAATGGACTGAAAACACCTAAAAATGTGTTTTACCTAAAACGCAATGACTAAAAACACTTCAAAAATGTGTTTTTTTTAAACGCAATGGCCAGAAAACACATAAAAATGTCTTAGTTCTAAAACGCAATGGCCTAAAAACACCAAAGAAAGTGTTTACTCTCTAAAACGCATTGAACCAGGACAATAGTTTTGTCTGTGAATTGTCTGAACCAGGAAGTAGGAGATCAAAAAGACTGTCTACGAATGCAGTTTTCCAGAGACAATTTACAGAAAATTAAATTTTCTAAGCCAGGGGCTCTGCCCCTTGGACCCCGCCAGGGGCTGCCGCCCCTGGGACCCCCGCCAAGATCGTAAAACGCAATGACTAAATCAAAAACCCATATAATAAAAATGAAATTAAAGAATTTCTTACATGGATCGAAGTCGGTTTCTTCAACGATTGACGAAATTTGAATGATTGAAACACTTATCAGAGATCGAATCGAACGGATCGAGTGATTATCTTCAAAATCACCGGAAAAAACGAGATTTTGTATGAAATTAAACTGGGTTTTCTTCAAAAAAAGCTGAAGAACACGTTGATCGGGTGTTTGAATCATTGATTGGTGACGAAAATTGCACTATAATGTAGTGATTATTGAGATAGAAAGTGAAGAAATGGTTGAAGATGGTGGGTTTTGAAAATTGTGGGTTTTGATGTTACTTTGAAGAAGAAGAAGAAGAAAGAAGAATATGATAAGATTGACTAAAATACCCTTCCTTTCTATTTTAAATTTTGCCACATGTCCTAATCCTATTGCTTCCTATACTTCCTAGCCAAAATAAACTTCCTATTTGATTCTCACCCTTTATATTTAAATGTTGTTATAAGTAAATATTATACATTTTTTTAATTATAACTATTGATATACATATGACAAAAAAATATTGTTTTTTAATTAATATCATTATTAGCAGTGTTACTTGTATTATTATGTTCTAATTATAATTTTTACCATTAATATCTTTTTATTTTAATTATTATTTGTATAGATATATATAATAATTATTTATAATTAGGTAGAAGAGATTAAACTAAATAATATTTCATAGGAGATTATCTATAATTAATTAGAAAATATTAAACTAAATGATAATTATCCATATAGTACATGGCCTAATATTATGACAAGTGTCCCAAACATGATTTATTTTTTACTATAGTAGATAAATGGGTTGAGAAGTCAAAATTTAATTTGGCTCTATCATCGATCTAAGAGATAATAAAAAGTAATTGGTTGAAAAATTAACCGTGGAGAAAAATAGGAAACTGTTCATTTTTTCTACTTAGTTAATTTTAGTTTAACTTATTGATAATTGTAGAGACTAAACAGTGCCTAAACAGTGTTGATTGCAGAGACTAAACAGTGCCTAAACGCGAGGATAGATGAGTGGCGAGTAGCTTTAGAGGGCAAGGGCCTAAGGATTAGTCGATCTAAGACTGAGTATCTACATTGTGATTTCAGCGGTGTAGCCTTGGATGATGAAACCCAAATCACCATTGAGGATCAATTGGTCCCGCAGGTAACTAGATTTAAGTATCTGGGGGCGTTTGTGCAAAGAGATGGTGGCATAGATAGTGATGTAACCCACCGCATACAGGCTGGTTGGTGTAGATGGAGGGCAGCCAGTGGGGTATTGTGCGATAGGAGGTTCCCAACTAAACTAAAGGGGAAATTTTACAGGGTAGCAGTTAGGCCAGCTATGCTATATGGAACAGACTGTTGGGCTATCAAGAAGACTCAAGCGCGCAAGATGGAGGTAGCAGAGATGAGGATGCTCAGGTGGATGTGTGGACACACGAGGTTAGATCGGATAAGAAATGAGGTTTTTAGGGAAAGACTCGGAGTGGCTAGTATATCGGAGAAGATTAAGGAGGGGAGATTGAGATGGTTTGGGCATGTGACGCGGAGGGAAGCGACGGCACCAGTTAGAGTAGTGGAAGCTCTTAATGTGGAGGGGAGGAGAGGAAGAGGCAGACCGAAACTGACATGGGATGAGCAGATTAGGCATGATTTACTAGAGTTGCACCTTTCGGAGGACATGGTCCATGATAGGACTTCGTGGAGGCGTAGGATTAGGGTTAAGGACTTCTAGAGGATATTGCAGTAAGGTCTTAGGTGCTTTTCAGGGATGTAGGTTTTTCTTATTTTTTTAAGGGACTTTTCCGGTGATTGCCTTAATATGCTATTATACTTGATGTACATTGTGTCTATGCCTAATTGATGTTGCATGCTATTATACATATTTTAAATTACATTATAATGTGCCACTCAGATCACTTTCTTGGTATGGATGAATTCCTTTTTCTTTATCATTTCTATATCCTTTGACTTGATGTGTCGGTTTGCTGTTCGTTTTCGAGCCGGGGGTCTCTCTGGAAGCAGTCTCTCTATCCATATGGATAGAGGCAAGGTCTGTCTACATCCCACCCTCCCCAGACCCTATAAATAGCTCTGCGATTTGTGGGACTTACTGGGTATGGTTGTTGTTGTTGTTGTTGTTATTGATAATTGTAATCAGATTCACAATGTTAATAGAACTCTACAATTTTTTAATGCAAATCTTGATTCATATATATATATGTATATATGTATATAGGGAGCCGCTAGAATGAGAACCACCACGAGTTATGAGAACCGCGAGAACCATGTGCCACGGAGGGGCGTTGACCACGATTTTTTTTTACAACTAGATCCGTATATTTTAACAACATTCGTAAAAAAAAAAATTCAAACGGCGCGCCCGATGGGTAGTTTTTTACACCCAAAGTTTGGTGTTTTTATTATTTTTTTGTTTTTTCTTTTTTTTTTACAAACTTTGGGTGTAAAAAACTACCCCCTCGGGCGCGCTGTTTGAAATTTTTTTTTTACGAATGTTGTTAAAATATACGGATCTAGTTGTAAAAAAAAATCGTGGTCAACGCCCCTCCGTGGCACGTGGTTCTCGCGGTTCTCATAACTCGTGGTGGTTCTCATTCTAGCGGTCCCCTATATATATATATATAGCTTTATGTTTTGCAATGACAATAAATAATCATTATCCCGGGTTAGTTTGGTTTTGAAGCAACCCACTTTTACAAATGACCAACTATATGTTGTATTATCCGGTGTCAAAAATAGACAGAGACTCAAAACTTTTGATCATAGATAAAGATAACATAGTTAAAAACTTACATCAAACGTTGCGTACAAAGCAATATTTACGGATTTGTGAACTTCGCAATTTCTTTCCAATTTCATGTAATAAGTGATTTCACCATAATATTCACCCCTTAAATACCCGATCTATACTATATAATAAAAGAAACCACTTTAGGGACACGTGTCATCATATTAGGGCATCTCTTATAGATAATTATTATTTTAGTTTAATTTCTTCTAATTAATTATAGATAACCTTCCTACTAAATATTATTTAATTTAATAATATATATTATATAAAATGTTAACGGAATAAAAAAAAAGATAGTATAACATCATCGAAAGTAGATGGGTTATTATTTAATATAAATTGTAGATAAACCATCTACTTAATTGTAAATAATTTTTATTATTTAATATAAATTGTAGATAATTATTATTTAATTTAAATTATTAAATTTAATATATGTTTCAAACATTTAAAAAATAACGGATAAAGTTCCATAAAATATCTTATTATTTATTTATATTAATTAGTAGGTTAAAAATTATATCTTAATAATTGAAACAAATATCGAGCATTTTCATAACGAGAGTGGAGGGAACGATTTTCTTGCTTAACAAATTATTTATTTATTTAAGAGTAAATTACGATTTTGGCCCCTGTGGTTATATCACTTTTAGCCCAAAAAAAGAATTTTTTAACATCTGAACCCCTAACGTCTTTTTTTCTAACATTTTGGCCCCTAACATTTGACGTTAGGGGCTCAGATGTTAAAAAATTATTTTTTTGGCTAGAAGGGTAAAAGTGATATAACCACATGGGTCAAAATCGTAATTTAAAATGCAAGAAGAATAATAACTACATTTATCATACTAATGAATTTATCCAAAAATAACCATTCATTTAAGATGCAACTCACGTCCAGATATTTAAATTTTAAAGTTATATATAATTACTAATATTTATACTTATCTAATTAATTTAAGTATTATTTTGTAGCTATAAGTTTATCTAATTGGCTAATTGCTATATGTCTAATCTCGACATTTCAATAATTTTTAAGAACTAATAAATTAAGAACACTGTTATTTAACTAAAACTTAGGTTATTAAATGTATGTTCACATGACTTTTAAAACTCATGAGAAAGTAGATTATACATTTGTGTTCTAATCGATGGTTCAAATGTTTTCATATTTATAAACTTGACAAACATCACAAGTTTTGAGTTTTGATCATACATGGCACAAAATTTTGTTCGGATATTAGAAAATCGTCTTAAAATATCGTTTTTAAATTATTAAATCTCCGTTATTAACTATTTGATTTTTTTATTTACTTAACCCGTGTAATACACGGGGTTATAACCTAGTAATGATTATATACAAATTATGATTGGCATTGTTTTTTATATTCAGTTCGTGTAATATTCAACCCATCCAAGACACAATAACAATCATATACAAATTATCATTTGCATTCAACCCGTGTAATACACATGTTTTAAAAACTAGTTTATAATAAATGTACTACCCATTAACGTGGTGCAACCCCTTGCAATCTTTTGACAAAATCATCAAACTGCGGCTACTAATATTAGATAAGAAATCGGTGTATATAACACAATATGAACAAGACATGAGTTAAAAGGTACATAAAAGAAAGCCACAATGTGTCTAACAACAAAAAAAGATGATAATCAAATGGTGTTATTCCTCTGTATAATATAAAATTAAAACACCAATCCATATGTAGACTATTTACCTAAATAGCTTACTTACCTCATTGTCATCTGGCTGCAATCTTCATTTTTCATGGTTTCTATCCACATTAGTTGTATCCAAACACCCAACACCTACAAAACTCGGCCCGGATGCTCGGGTTTCATAATTCGGGTCACGGGTTTTCAATTTCATCAAGAACAATATCAGCAGGATCACCAATCCATGGCTTTCCTTCCCTCCATTGAAACTTGATCCTTAATTTCCCATTAGCATCCACCCCAACCACTTGACCTTTGCTCGCGTGTGTCTCCATGCCCCAACCCCATCTCGGGTTAACCAAACCCTTTTTTATTGTCACTTTATCGCCCACTACGAATGGTCTGACCCGTTCCATTTCCCAGTTTTTGCAAAGCCATAATCTTTCCAAGAAACAAAACGCTACCCAAAGATCATCGTCTTCAATGCGGTGCACCACCCCAATGCTTGAATGAGTCACATCTCCCCAATGGTGGGTTGGGTTTGAGACAGATGGTTTCACCCGAACCCAGTCTCCGATATGAAGTTCTTCTTGTTCTACTACTTCCACTTCATACGGGTCAAGCATCCATGATTTTGAGCCCGAGGGTGTGTATATTCTTAGCTTCCCATCAGCATCAATGGCAGATATTACACCTATACTTGAATGTGTGTGGCCTGACCACCCGAACCTTGGGTGAGTCACTGAAGACTTGACTCGCACACGTTGACCATTTGTCAGCTTGTTGACTTTTTCAAGATGGGTGCTTGGCCCGACCCAATGCTCTTGTTCTCCACAAAAACCAACCGAAATGTTCCCCTCCCATTTATCTTCTTCATACACAATACCTTGTACAACTCCAATACTACCGGGCCCGATTGATTTCCAAGCACCAGAATTATCCGTCATTCGAACCCATTCTCCAACTTCAAAAGTCGGTTCCATCTCTAAATCCGCAGGATCGCCTCTCCACAAACCTGATAACCCGAAAAACGCAACTCGTAATTCACCATCAGAGTTCACACTGATTATTACACCTCGTGAATCAGGTTGAGCACCTCTCCAACCCCATCTGGGCTCTTGTAGACCTGCCCGGAATCTCACGTGCTGCCCGATTTTAAAGCCAGAAACTTTCTCGATATCTGTGTGGTGAGTCATCCATTTACCTTTACGGAAACAACAAGCTAATTCTAAATAACCGGTATCTTGTACACTATGGACAACTGCTAAACTTTCTTTCCCGATACTTAACCAATCATAACTCGGTCTGGTCCCCACACTCGGTTTCGAACGAACCCAGTCACCTACTTCAAACCCTGAAAGCACTTCTGCATCTCCAGGAGATACTTTCCACAAGCTGTGTCCTCCCGCCACTTTCGCCTGAAAAAGAGAGTTTTTATAAGATGTCCGCACGTATCAAAAATGACCCGTTACCGAGCAAGTAGAGGAAGAGAATTTTTACGTTTAAAGCTCCATCCATGTCGATTCTAACAACTTTACCAACGGTGGCTGGACTTTCATTTGACCATCCAAGTCGCGGTTGACTGACTGAAGAAAGCATATGTATTTCTTGACCCAATTCAAAAGGTGGCACTTTTTCGACATCTGTCACAGAACATGAAAATGGTTTGCTCCTGAAGCAAAAGGCGATTCCCATATCACCGTCTTCCTCCAAACTATGTATCAATCCAATGCTGTTTCTGGTTATATCCTCCCACCCGTATTTAGGGGATGACACAGAAGCCTTAATTCTGACCCAGTCCCTGACCTGCCATGTCACCACGATTGTGTCAAACAAACGGGTCGATTTGGGTTATGCTTTATCTCTAATGGGTCAAAGAGGGAAAAAATAGAAAAAACAGAATGTAGCTTTAAGAGGAAGGGATCAAAAAGGTTGAAAGTTGCCCAAATATGCACAAAACTTTGTAAATTACTTTTAAGTTATAATATTGTTGTTAAATGTCATTTTCGTCCCTGAGGTTTGGTCAGTTTTGCGACTTTCATCTAAAGGTTTGTTTTTTCGCATCTGGATCCAAAAGGGTTTGAAATCTTGCCATTTTCATTCAGCTCGTTAACTCCATCCATTTTCTCCGTTAAGTCAGGGGTATTTTTTGTTAACTTAAAGGGCAATTTGGTCTTTAGAATACTTGTACATTATGCTAAATGCTTGTACATAGAGTAAAAAAAACCGAATTCCCCTTTAAGTTAACAAAAAAGACGGAAATACCCGACTTAACGAAGAAAAATAGATGGAGTTAACGAGCCGTATGAAAATGGCAAGACTTCAAACCTTTTGGATCCAGATACGGAAAAACAAACCTTTGGACGAAAGTCACAAAAAACTGGCCACGAAAACCGGATTTACTCTATTATTGAGTTAATAAAACTTTAGTAATCACATAAAAATAACCCGTTTTGATCCAAACCAGTCTTGACCCGTTACCCAGCCTGCCCATTCTGCCACCTCTAATGCCCAGTATCGAACATGGTACAAGATTAATAGTATACCTTGAAGTCTTCCACCTTTTCCATGTCAGAAGGATCAGCTTGCCATGGTATGGGTCGATTTGGAATTTCAATTATCAAAAGACCGTCACTTTCTATTTCAATAATTTTTCCAACACTGTGATGTGTTTCACCGCCCCAAGCGTACCTGGGCTCTGCAACCGACCGTTTTACACAAACCCGATCACCAATCTGTAGACACCATTATTCTATGTTAAACATTTATTTTTGATATTAGTGAAACATATTACAAGTTTATAACAATTAGCATATTTTTATTACCCTAAACGGCTCAACGGGTTCAACTTCCTCGGGTTCACAATGCCATGGATTTGGAAGATAGCTGAGTTCTAATAATAAACTGTTATCGGGTCTGATACAATATACAATACCAATGCTTCCTGGTGTGACTGATCCTAATCCATGCTTAGCTGTGGTAAGAGCGGGCCGGACCCGGACCCAATCTCCAACTTTGAATTCTTCAACCCGTTCCATTTCTGCAGGATCCGCCTTCCATCCTCTGGATGCTCCAGGAAACCCAACCCGCAATATCCCATCATCATCAACACAAAGAACGGTTCCAATACTGTCTCGAGACTGACCTCTCCAACCAAACCTGTCAAAATAACAAGTTTTATGTTAACATAACATTTTTGGATGACATTCAACACGTTTGACCCGTTAGATATAAAACCTAATCACAAATTGACCCATCCATAGGTAAACGGGTCGAAAGTGACAGCCACCCAGTAAGATTGTAATCAAACCTTGGCTCTCGGACATCTGGTTTAAGTTGCACGTGTTGACCACGATCCAACGGTATGACTTTGATAACTTCATTGGCAAGAACACGAGCTTCACCAGAACAAAATGATACAAACAGAATGTCTTTGTCTGGGACACTCTGAACAAAACCAACACTGTTGTGTGTTGCACCTTGCCACCCGTATGTTGGAGTGACAACTGTACTTTTGAACTTCACCCAGTCGCCTACTTGATATCTATACCATCATTTTAACATTAAAAAAAATCAAGTCGTCAATCGTCATATAGAATATATTCAAGAAACTGAAAAAAAAAAATGTAAACATTGGTACTAACATTGTGGGAAACAAATGAACCCCTTTGTTTGCAAGTGCTTCCATTAAATCTTCTGAAATCCATTCACGAGGAAGAGCTTCCAAGAAGTCACGCAGCGTCATGCCACTGTATCCATCACATTTACATAATTATAGTATTTTTAAACATAAAACTTATTGATCAAAAATGAAAGTTAATTAAATTTATTACCTGTGATTCCTAACTTCTACAGCAGCCCCTGGATATTTAAGCATAACAATGATCCATTCAAGATTTTCACGAATCATCTTTGCTGTATCAGCAGCTATATGGAAAGCATTGTTGCCTTCATCATCCTAGAAAAGAGTTAAAAACAATATTACAATCGTTATGCAACTAAATCTGGTTCTTAATTGCTATTTGCTGCTATATTCAGCTTTGCTAGAGAAAGATGGATACCTGCATATTACAATTTGCTCCTGCAGAAAGAAGCATTCCAACACATGATTTTGATCCTCTTGCCAATGCAACATGTAACGGTATTGTGTTTTGCACATTCCTTATGTTCACGTCAACTCCAGCATCAAGAATAATCTGTTCAAACAGTTTTAAAGTTTATTTTCTATAAATAAATAATGTGTGAATTAATTTATGAGATTGTATATTTTAATATTACAGGTTGGGAGACTTTGATCCATTTCTTTTTCAGATTATTTTTTCTTATCTGGTCTATTTGACCCATTTAAAGACAGGTCAAAACCTGAATCGACCAATTTATTAAAAAATGGGCCGGTACTGCCACCTGACCTACCTTAACCAACTCAACATCATTAGTCATAGCAGCAGTATGCAAAGCTGTACGTCCATGCTGTGTGTCTTGCGCAGTAGCATCAGCTCCAGCGGCAAGCAGTATCTGCACCAGTTCCCTACCACCTGCAACAGAATTAAATTAACTATCTGCTTTTTTTTACAACAAATACGCAGTCTAATCAAAAGAAATAAGATTAAAACTTACTGGCTTCATGGTCTTTCTTTAAGGCAGCTGCCATACTTAATGCAGTGCCAACAGGACTTGGTACATCTATAGCGTCAGCAATTTCTTCATAAGACCCGACTTCAATCCATCTTTTAACAACTGCTACATTCCAAGTTGTCACACATAAGTGTAGAGGCCTGTCCAGTTGTACAAAGATTAGAGAACATATAAATGCCTTTACTAATTTTGATGTAATTAGGCCTGTAAACGAACCGAACGTTCATGAACTGTTCGTGAACTTGTTCGGCAGGAAGTTCAATTATTTATAGAAACGGATGAACATGAACACAATTTTTTGTTCATTTAATTAAACAAACGAATGTAAACACGTTTTGTTCGTTTATTTACATTTGTTTATGTTGGTTCGTTTATGTTCGTTTCACTTTAAATACATAAGTAGTTATATTTATTAAAAAGAACTTTCTAACTACTCATATACATATAACTAATTGTTAATTGACTTTCTAGTAATAAAAATGGGGTTTTCCAATGGAATTTATCGTAAGTAACCACTAATTATATAAAAAATTACTTTATGTTCGTTTATGTTTAGTCATTCGTGTTCATTTATGTTTGTTCAATTATGTTCAATTGTGCTGTTTATTGTTTGTTAACTTATGTTAGTTTAAGTTTGTTTGTTCGTGTTCAATTACATTCGTAAACTGTTCGATTAGGTTTTAAACGAACAAACATAAATGAACACGAACATGCCCATTTTCTTAATAAATGAACATGAACAAAAAATGTGTTCGATTATATGTTCGTGTTCATGTTCGATTAAAGTCAAATGAATGAACACGAACATGCCTCTGTGTTCGCTCGGTTCATTTACAGGCCTAGATGTAATTTTGAACTTTCTTCATGGATTTGATTAAAATTAGGCGCTAAAATATATGGAAATATGAGTCTGTGCTTACGTTAGATTCTTTGAGTTTGAAATTCCCATAGATTTGCAGCCCCCATTTTCTAATATAACAAGAGCACACTCTGTGTACTTTTTTGTCACGGCTCTATGCAGTACAGATTCACCTTCATCATCAACTGCATTTGGATCAGCACCAGCCAATAGCAATTCCTGTTGTCATTTATAAACAATATTATTATGATAACAAACTAAATAATTAGTTACAATGACTTGGCCCGTTTTGAGATAAAACACAACCCAAATCGATCTATTCATAAGTAAAGATCGTAACAAACTTACACGCATACAATCAGGTTGGCCATGATACGCGCAGACATGAGCAACGGATGGGCCAAACCCATCCCTTAACCGAGATCTGACATTAGCATATCTACTAAGAAGAGCCCGAACACATTCAGGGGATCCAGCTGCAAGCGCAAAGACAAGTGGTGGGTCCCCATCTTTATCAAGAACATCAACATTGGCCTCTGGATAATTTAAAATAGCCTCAACGAGTTCAACACTTCCGCGTCTGCATGCCAAGTGAAGGGCAGTTTGGCCTTCAGCGTTTTGTGCTTCAAGCAGATAATGAAATGAGTTGCCGTCGTTTTTTGATGAAGCCCTTTGCAGCAACTCACTGTATTATGGCATAGGAAAAGTTGTAATTATATGATTAAAAAGTTAAAAAGTAATATAATTTATAAAGTGCATAACAAAAGGGCTACTGACCTCACACCAGACACATTGTCTTCACAAATCATTTTATGTAGGAGACTTTGGTAATCATGACCAACTTCCAAGACAGTTGAAGGAGAAGGTGGCAAACCATTTGCTTTTGGTAATACAGTTACATCACTGTATTTAAAAAAAAAATTAATCAGAATCAGATCGTCAGTTGAAAGACTAAAAGATCATACATTTGAAAGTTTGACATATTCTGATTCTTAAAGAAATTAAAAGATAACCGGCAAAAGATTACCACTTTCATCGAAATAAAAGTAGATTAGGTAAATTAGATAATCTGATTGTACCCATTAATAGCATTTTTGTTACAACTAGTATGCAATTGAATATCTGACCCCTGTTAGATAATCAAGAGCAAAATATGTTCATCCAAGCATTAAAACTTAATTATTGTGACTTTAAATCTAACCCTGAGCCTTACTTATCCGGGCTTGCAGGAGACCCGCGAGGTATTTCTTGTAGGTGACGAAGAAATATTGCCAGCATAGCACTAAAAGTCGGTCTTTTGGCTGCCTTAAACTGCAAGCAATCCCCAATCATTTTCCACAGATCCCTTGGTATTCCAACACCTACTACACTTGCATACTGTGGAGGTTGCCTCTTGCCCTTGACAACTGCCCGATATATGTCCTCAGCATTTAAACCAGCCCACCTACAAAAGAAATATCAACTTATAAGTAGTGATCACACAAGCTAGCAATCTCAACCCATTACTTAAGAATGGGTTCATTTGGCTCGCCTTGTCAACCCGTTTTTTACTCATTAACTAATCCACCGACCCGAAAATGGGTGAAATCAAGAAATCTAACAAGAATATGTTACAAAAAGAGAGCAGACATACGGAACGGAACCAGTGCACATTTCCACCAAAGTACATCCAAAGCTCCAAGCATCCGATTCTGGAGATATACCAAGGGCATCATCCCAAAATATATTTAATGATTTCTTTTCGGGCTCCCATGCCTCGGGAGCTGTGTAGTTCGGGCTCAGCATTGTGCAATCCATGCATGAATGAGTTCTTGAGGAATCACACTCTGAACGGGTTCTTCGACAAGAAGGCTTCTTTAAAATGGCTGGAAGCCCGTAATCAGAAACTACTGCACGACCATCTTCATCCAAAAGAAGATTTGATGGTTTAAGATTCATACAAACCACACCTGCCGCATGAAGTTCAGCAACCCCACGTGCAATATCTGCACCGTATCTATTAAAAAGGGGAAAGGAGGATTTGTTAACTGACATATTAGATTTGGAATATAAACAATAAACTAATATATAGCATGTTTCAGGCATCATAAAATCAAGTAAATGTGGCATTTTTAACGCATGTACTTATCAGTGGGCCGATTTAGATCATATTATCTCCAATAAGTCCGAATTTGTCCTTAATTTTATCTCTTCCCAAAGATAAAGAACAAAAGGGTATGGATGCCTTGTAATTGAAGAGACGATTAGCACGTATCCCGGCAACAAGAATGCTTGAAAGATTGTTTATTATGTGAAGCTTCGAAAGAATTTCAATTGTATTATATATTACGTGTATAGATAATACTTTTGCTTAACAATGAGTCACTGGCATCATTTACTTATGTATTTTGTCAGCTTGACGTGATTGACATACAAAGAATAGAAATTTACATGGTAAAGTTAGGAATTAACATAATTTCTAAATGTGGTTTTCACTTTGCAACTGATGTAATCTTAGCCCTTGGGTTTAGATAGTAGACCTTCAAAATATTGCATAAATCCATAAACTGTTCTAGACTAAAGGCTCTAGCATGAAAGCAATTCTTTTTATATTCATTTGGTAATATAATTGCAGCAAAGAATAATTTGAAGATTTCAATCTGTGATAAATGCATCTTCCTTGTATGATTCATCTAAATCACGAAAGTAGGCCACGCTTTAAAAGTTGACTAATCTCATCTTCCATTGGTTATTTATAGCGATAGCTTCTATATTTTCTTATATCCCTAAAATAACCTAATTGATATATCCTCTTTATATTATATATAATAATTCCTCATTAGTTTGAGCCTCTACTTTATCAATGTAAGCCGGTTCAAAAGTCTATCAATAACATGCTTAAACGACCTCTTCCAACCAAGATCATAAACCCTAACAAGGAATTTCATTATAATTTGAGTATGCTAACATCAATTACCCTAAATTAATGTATCTTGCACGTTACATTCATAGGTCAAAACATATTCAATTAACATAAATCAAGATCAAATCATCAAAAAAGCGAAAAACACAGACCTCAAAATCTGCTCAAGAGTAAGCCTCCCTTCATTCTGTCTCATCTCGGTCTCAACCGAACCATTACACTTATCCATAACCAACCCAAGACACCCATCCACCTTCATCACCCCATGAAACCTACACACATTCCTACACCACATCGCTTTCCGCCTCAACTCCTCAAGTTGCCCCTGCACCCAAACCAAATCCGTATCCTCCCCTATCACCACCAGCTTCTTCACCGCCACCCGGTGCCGACACCGCCCCGATTTCCCACTCACCACCCCCATCCACATCTCCACACCTCCCTTTTTCCCCAAATCCTCCCCAAACCTCCTCAAAACCCTCAAATCATGTAACCCTAACTCAATCAAACCATTAGAACTCAAAGAATTCGTCTCACACCGTTCTCTCTGCCCTCTTTGTTCTCTCTCCACCGCCACCGTCAACTGTTCATCCTCATCATCCTCCTCATCTTCATCGGTGAAATCGCCACTCGAAGCAGACGAAATGAGCCCTAGAATCGCGTAATTCTTCCGTAACGCGTGAACGGAGTTTCCAACAACGGAAACATGGCGGCAGCGTGGACAGGACAGAGAAGTATCGGAAGAAGCTGAAGAGAACATTCGAGATAAACACTCCTTGCAGAAGCCATGGCCGCACTGAAGCAGCAAGGGAACCCTATCTTGTTCGTTGTACCTTGTTTGACACACTGTGCAACAAGGTATCTTCATACTTGTTGATGATTTGTTTGTAGTGATTTGAGATCTTGTTATGGTGATTGTTGTTGTTGAATCGGAAATGGTAGATCCATTGATGGATGGATTGATTGATTGGATTTGGGAAGAATAGCTGGAGAGCACACACGGGACAAGGTTTTTTTTGGGGGTTTTGAATTTTTTTTTTTTTTTTTTTTTTTTTTTTTGGTGTTGGTGTGGTTTTTGCTTCTGGTTTTGTTGAAAGAATGAAAGTTGAGACTATTTTGTGGCGGTGGTTACTAGATGCAACATTTTGGTTTGCTTTGTCTTGGTAAAATAGTAGAGAAAAAAATTAGAGTAAATTACGTTTTTGGCTCCTATGGTTATATCACTTTTACTATATTAGCCCAAAATAACAATTTTTAACATATATGCCCCCATGGTCTCTATAACTAATCATTTTGGCCCATAAGTCTAGAGATCATGGGGGCCAAAATGGTTAGTTATAGAGACCATGGGACCAAAATGGTTAGACTCGGGGGCTAAAATGGTCAGTTATATAGACCATAGGGGCAGATATGTTAAAAATTCTTATTTTGGGCTAATATAGTAAAAGTGATACAAACACAGGGGCCAAAAACGTAATTTACTCAAAAAATTATTATATAAATAATGTTTCTGGTGCCGGATAGAGGATCCTGTACATTAATCCAGGAGTGTGAGAAGTTTGAGAAGTGTATTATAACACTATATAACACCATATAAACACCGGGTAACACTATGTAACACCATATAACATCATGTAACACTATATAACAAATATAACACTATATTTTGTCTGATAGCATGTCTATGATAGATGTATAGTGTTATATATTGTTATATAGTGTTACATAGTGTTATATGGTGTTATATGGTATTACATAATGTTATACGGTGTTTATATGGTGTTATATAGTGTTATATATAGTGTTATAATACACTTCTCACACTTCTGGATTAATGTACAGGATCCCTACCCTATGGTGTCGTCTTAAAAGAAAATGATGTTTCTGGTTTATCTAACCTTATAAAGGTTGTCTTTAAATGGTTAATAGTTACGTAAAATCATTGTTACTTTTTTATTGTGTAACACTTTTTGGTTTATGTATGATAGGATTAGATTTAAGAATGAACACTAGTGTATTTGCGAACTGAACAAACTAATCCTGACCATACACGTGTGTAAATCAATAGCTAGGATTTGATGATGAAATACACTAGTGTATTTTACGATTTGATGATGAAATCCTAGCCATACACGTGTGTAAATCAATGGCAGGGATTTGTTCACTCATGTCACACCCCCAAAATCCACAAGCGGAGTATCACCGCAGGAGGCGTGACTGACCAGGATCTAGCCACCAATCACATTGAACTCATAGGTATAATTAAATAAAACTTTCATTTATTAACATGAAGTGTTACAACATTACAAATATTTCACAATATACAGCGGAAGCATAATTTATTCATTAAGTGTTTATAAACCATTAGTCTTGTGTTGCGGTTCCATGTATCTCGACCCATGACCACTCCAGCCTTCGAGACAGCAAGTTCCAACAGTATGCACCTAAAGGCCTGCAAGACATGTAACAACGAATCAACAACAAAGTTGAGCGAGTTCACAGTTGGTTGTTCATTTTAGAGTTGTTCCAAAAACCATAAGTTCTTTCAAAAACCAGTAGTTAATCAGTTTCTTGTTTCCCAAACCATAATCAGTGGGGGCTACCCCATGTTGTGAACCACTAGACTAGTTATATACATTGGCGTCCTTCCCAGTCCGAGGACGGATGTACGTATTCTACCCAACCGAGAATACGTAGGTTAAATGTAGGCGTCCTTCCCAATCCGAGTACGGAGGTACGTATTCTTCCCAATCCGAGAATACGCAGGTTTAGTGTAGGCGTCCTTCCCAATCCGAGGACGGAGGTACGTATTCTTCCCAATCCGAGAATACGCAGGTTTAGTGTAGGCGTCCTTCCCAATCCGAGGACGGAGGTACGTATTCTTCCCAATTCGAGAATACGTAGGATTAAATGTAGTCTATTAGTGGTGAATATACAGGTTTCATCTTAGCTTCTTAATCCCATTCCCAACCCACCGGGAATCCCATGCCTTAAGAGTGTGAACTCACCTTGGTTTGCTCGGATTGTTAATTTACTTTACCAGTTCCCAGTTGGTCAACCAAATCCTACCGTGGTTACCAAAGATTGTCAGTTTCGCATACACATAATTCACGTATTTTCCATATATAACGCACATGCAGGGTACACATAAATCACATATCATTAGACAGGTCGAAATCAAGAGATCATGTAACACACAGTTCATAACAGCAAGTAACAAGTATTCGAGTCCTGTGTAGAGTTTACATCTCATGCAGCCACTTCGACAGTTCAAACCATTAAACACTCAAATGGGCGATTTTATATCCGATCACTTGAACCATTCGGCCCAATTATGTGATATATACATGTGTGTGTATGTGGCCCAATAGGACCGGCCCAAAGGAAGTTCACAACCCACACCCCTAATGTGCGGCCCAATCTACTATACGTAATAATAATGTGCGGCCCAATGTGAAATTCATTCCCACCCCAAATATTTAATCCATACAAGACTTGTGTGTTCTTGATGTCAGTGTGTGGTCATATCAATCAACAACATAATAAACTTTTACTTGAATTATCCCACTGTTACGGTATCACCTTCCCAAAATCAAATCGTTTTTCGTGCATTAATCAAGGAGCTATAATTACATGGTTTATTCACCTAATAATTCATGTATAAACACCATAAACTATCAATGACAACCTTAATAGAATACCCATATAGTTTGATTAGATCAAGGCTACCCACATGGCCGCCACTTTTGTTCAAGGTTATCTACTTGTCAGACCACCTACCATCAAATATTGGACCCCTAAAAGCTATTGTCATATCATAATCGGTTGTTTGACATTTGTGAATTTAGTGGACAACTTAATTTGCTTTCCATATTTTCAATCAATCATAGTTGGCAGTTTACTAAAATGTTAATCAATTATTCAATTCAAACAATAAAACAATCATTCCACTTTGATTCATGCTCATGTAAATCGAACCAAGTAGCAACATCAAATACCAGTTATGCGATGATCACAACAACCATATATTCAAGATAATTATCAGTTTTATCTACATGCCAATAGTTCAAGAGTTAACACAATATCGCATGTCATACTTTATTTACTCACAATTTCGAACCCTATTGTTATATCCTCACGTAATCATTGAATTAATTTGTGAATATTAATCACTATCTAACATATAATTCACTATTAATCAATCATCAATATGCTTCTTAATTAAATCAAATCTAACAGGAAGTTTAATAAGGTATTTATTCAACTTCTAATATTATATATCAACCAGCAGGTAATAATACTTCATCACACAACTTATTATAGCAACATGTCACCAAGTACAATAAGGTGTTAAATCAAATAATAGCATTCATGTACTAACCGACACAAGATGAAGCTGAGGAGAATTTCGAGAAAGACTGGGGCCTGCCATCGACTTCCAAGAAAGAGGGGGGTTAGGGTTTGAAATTTGTTATGTAACATAATCTATAAAGTTACGTATACATAAAGAAAGGAGGGGGTGGGCCAAGTTGGTTTGATGATGGTGGCGGCCCACTAATACTAGCGACTGGCCGAGATGGTTTTAAAAATGATTGTAGCCCAATTCTAAATGCTTGACACAATAAAACCCAATACACATTTGATCCCACCTAATAACATTTAGGTTTAACAAGTTTGTTAAAGTTACAAGCGTTTAACAGATTCATTAAAGCAAAGAACGTGTAAAAAGAAATAATGGGGAATCAGAATCGCAAGACTGAAAGACACCACTCTCGAAAGTTCGGGTTGTCACATCATCCCCAACTTGAAAGAAATTTTGTCCCGAAATTTAGCACGTAGTTACTGAGGAAGCTAGCTAGGTTGCATGGTTTCCTTGTTTTCCTGGGGTGTCACATCATCCCCCCGTTGGTTTGGAATTTCGTCCCGAAATTCCGTAGTAGCTTTAGTCTCAGTAGTGGTTTCATTGTTCTCGACAACTCGGGATATCTGGGTTTCATTTGGTCTTCTCGTTCCCAGGTAAACTCTGGGCCACGACGGGAGTTCCAACGAACTCAAACAATAGGTATCCTGGTGCGTTTGAGAATCTTGACCTCCCGGTCCAAGATTTCCACTTGTTCTTCGACAAATCGCAACTGATCGTCGATGGTGAGCTCCTTGAAAGGAACTATGAGAGTTTCATCTGACAGACACTTCTTCAGATACATGGAATGCGTTGTGAACTCCACTGAGTTCTTCGGGTAGATTCAATCTGTAGGCTACCTTGGTAATTCTCTCCGTGATTTTGAAAGGTCCAACATATCGCGGGTTGAGTTTGCCTCGTTTACCAAAACGAACTATACCTTTCCAAGGTGAGACTTTAAGTAGTACTCGATCCCCAACCTGGAACTCGAGTGGTTTCCTGCGCTTATCAGCGTGGCTTTTCTGACGGTCACGAGCTGCCGCCATTCGTTGTCGTATCTGAGCAACCTTCTCTGTTGTGTCTATGATGAGTTTTGGGCCAGTGATTTGGCTGTCGCCAACCTCTGCTCAACAAAGAGGTGATCGGCACTTCCGTCCGTACAATGCCTCGAACGGAGCAGCCTGGATGCTGGTGTGGTAACTGTTGTTATACGAAAACTCTACTAAAGGGAGGTGTCTTTCCCAGCCGTTGCCAAAGTCGATTACATATGCTCGAAGCAAGTCTTCAAGAGTTTGGATGGTGCGTTCAGACTGTCCATCCGTCCGTGGATGATATGTTGTGCTCGTGTCTAGACGTGAGCCAAAGGATTTGTGCATCGTTTGCCACAAATCAGATGCAAATCGTGGGTCGCGATCTGAGATAATGGAGGTTGGCACCCCCGTGCCTAGCAACCACTTCTTTCAGGTAGATGACTACAAGTGTAGAAAACTTATCTGTTTCCTTGATGGCTAGAAAGTGTGCTGGTTATGTGAGACAATCAACGATCATCCAGGTGATATTAGGTAGACTAGCGACCAAATCCATGGCAGTCTGTTCTCATTTCCATGTGGGTATTGCTGGTTGCTGATTGATGTGTTAAAAATGCAACATATAAATTTCATCAAATGAGGCATAAAACTAACCCTTTTTTAGTACTAATGTTGGAAAAAGTGTGCTTTTGTCTTCCTTTTGTATTTTCAGGATTAAAAGAGCTCAAATTAACAAAAGAAGCAAAAAGACATCAAAATCTAACATAAATACAAGAAAAGGAACAAGACGTGGCATGCCCGACCCCACGACAGCATCTTCCCAAGCAAAACAAGAGATCAGAAGCCTGAACACGCCCCATGCTCAGCCAGCACGGGGGCGTGCCCAAGTGTCAGCAGAAAAGACAAAGTGGTAGAAGCTTCTATTGCCCACCACGGGGCCGTGCTCAGCGGACACGGGGCCGTGGTCAACTATAAGATTCGCACAATCCAGCAAATCTGCATAGTACAAAGATTCTTCTGCACCACGGGGTCGTGCTCAGCGGACACGGGGGCGTGGTCAACTAAAAAGACAAAACAACATTAAATGAAGAAAGAGAAGGATGTGGACACGGGGCCGTGCCCGAGCTTCTGTTCAGCCTATAAATAGAAGTGCTTGGCTCAAGCTCAAACCATCCCTTGGCACACCACCTCTCTCACACTTCACCCACCCCCCACCACCACCATAACACCATCATCCACCACCATCATCCATTGTCCATCGTAGAGTGTGTGAGTCGTCCCGGGATCTAAGATTGATCGTAAGAGTTCTTGACAATCAAGGCCATGTTTGCCTAAGTCTCTTACATCACTTGGTGAAGACAAAGTGTCTAGTGTAATACTTTTTATTTCTAATCTTTTGCACTTTTTACTTGGTTTTGTATTAATGGCTTTAATAACTAGTTGCTTATGTTGAAGGTGATCTTTCCTTATCGTTTGTCTGTGGTGTCTTGGCATTATTTTACTGTCTATATAAAATAAAAGATTTTCACCATTCATATCTCCACGGTCTATATGGAGGTATGTTGGCTACCTGGTCGGGGGTTAAGGGAACGGTTTGGTAAAGGTCTTGCCATTGTTCAGCGTTTAGAGGTCCTGCAATGGACCTGGGTAAAATTTAGTAGGACCTCCTTCAATACTTAACGGTATTGGATGGCGGGGGTCCAAACTCTTTGATCCCCTCATAAGTTAACTACTATTAATACTATAACCCGGCTATTTAGGATTGTATCCCTGCTGACTCAGACTACTTAGTCGAGGGTAACGTCACCTCCAAAAGAGGGGCCTACCATAATTTGCATTAATAACTTAATTAATTATCTTCCAATAATCCACCCTTTTAGGATTGTATCCTTGCTGACTCAAACTACTGGGGTGAGGGTAACGTCACCTTCAAAAGAGGGGCCTACTACAATAACTAAGATAATCTCTTAAATATGTGCAAAAGTGCGGAAATAATCAAATGTTACACTAGATACGAGTCGGAACCAAGTGATTCATCTTGTCTATCTGTTTTTCTTTTTATTTTATTTTTCAGCATTTAGTTAGTTTTTATTTTTCTTAGTTAAAAACATTTTTCTAAACTTTTTATTTTGATTAGACGTTGAGGATAAACCGGTACTAAAAGCTCTTGTGTCCTTGGACGACCTCGGTATCTTGCCAACACTATACTACGCTCACGATGGGTGCACTTGCCCATATGTGTGTTTAGTGTTAGTAAAATATCGTGTTTTATAAATTTAAAACTTGGCTAAAAATAAGTGTTAAAGGGGCTTAAAATATACACCTAATATATATAACACTTCACACGCATCAAGTTTTTGGCGCCGCTGCCGGGGACACAAGGATTTTAAGAAAGTTAGGAATCAACGGCCTAATCGTTTTTCTTATTTTTCATTTTTTTAGGATTTTTTTTCTTAAATTTTCAGCTTCTGCAGAGCTCAGCACGGGCCGTGCCCGCTAAAACACGCCCCGTGCCCAATCATTGGAACTGGCAATCCTGTTTTAAGTCAGACAGTAAGCTGAACACGGGGCCGTGCCCACTCAATACACCCCCGTGCCCAAGTTTCAGTTACTGAAAACAGAACCGTAAGATCCCGACGGTTGGTAATTTCTGACACAAACATGAGTGATACTGATACTTTTTACTTTCGGCACTCTTATGGTACTATGTGGTGTCAATTATGTGGTGGTAACCATAAAGAATTAGAATGCTTTTTTTCTAAATTATAAACCCCACTATATAGATCCATCATTTCCTAGTATCCTTAAGAGGGGCGAAAGTAAAAATAATCCCTATCGCTCCCTCGAATGCGCCCAACCGGATATTCTTGGAGAAATGCTTCTCGATGAATTATTTCAACTAGAAGATCTAATTTTTAATTGGTTAAAAGAACTTAGGGAAGATTTCAATAATCTTTTCCAAGACAATAGCCAAGAAGAGAGGTTGGAACCGCATTCAAACAACTTCATTGTTTCCAATGATACTTCTAACTCTAGTAAGGACTCGAGCGATAGTCGTCCCTGTGTCGATTGTGCCGTGAAGGACTCCCCATCAACTTCGTTTGATGCATACATAGACCTGAGCGATTCGACATACACCTTCTTTAACGAGAGCCCGGGAAAGGGTTGGACTTGTCCACCTACATATAGTATAGGAATCACCCTCACCGACAACCTCTTGCGTTCTCGTCTTAATCTAGATCAATTAAGGTATCTTAGGCACTTTGGGGTTGTTCCATCCAGTAAGGAACCGCCCGATCCGGAAAAGTTCCTTAAAAATAGACGCACTTCATAAAACAGTTTTCCGACACGGGGCTGTGCCCAGGTCAACACGCCCCCGTGTCCACCAAAAGATTCCCTTCTGACTTTTGTCATAATACGAACAAAATGTGTCAGGATCTTGCCTGCACACGGGGCCGTGTCCAGTCGACACGGGGCCGTGTCCAGCACGCTGTCGTTTTCTATAAATGCAGCCAAGAACCCTGCACATTTGGACCATCCAGGGACAGAGATTTGAAAGGATTTTCTGACTTACCATCCTAGGTATTTTCTAAAGGAAGGTTCTTACAAGCATCTTGTCCTTTCCTCTTTTATCCATTGCCTTCTTCTTCATCTTTCTTGCACCAAGAACTCCATTAAAGCTTGATTTCAAGCTTTGTTGTGATGTTTATTGAATTTTTGTTCAAGGAATCTTGTTAAAAATAAGTTACACAACATTGTTTTAAGTTATTTCTGCTCAAAAAGCTTCATAAGTTAAGAAAAATAATTTGAAACCCCAAGATTCCTTGTTCTAAAAATCTGCAGAAAGTTGAACACGGGGCCGTGCCCGCGGTACTGTTTCATTAAAACGAACTGTTTTTGGTTTGTTTTCGTAGAATGTCTAGCCAAAACAGCGGAACCTCTTCTGCACACTCAAGGAACAACCGACGGGAAAGGAGGCCATCGATTGAAGCAACTCTCGTAATATACGTAATGGCGCTACGTGAAGCACTTGACGAGATGACTTCAGTGGAGGAGGTCCTCATTGACCGTATAAATTATCTCTCGGTGGGGTTGGAAAACAGTTTCCAGGAAATAAACCTCTTGCACCAGAGGTTAAACATTCTGGTAACACCTCCCATGGAACCAATCCTCCCTCAAGAGGACTGGAACCTCGCACTTGGAATCCAAAATCCTACTGGTTGGGACGACATTCCGGCGGAACCTCCTCTTGAAGAACTCCAAGAAATCCCGGTGGAAGTTACACCTCCTCAACCAAATGCTCATGAGCCCGCTTTTCTTCTCCCTAGGGAGATCGAAGAATGGCTCGCCGATGTATGAGGAGCCCATACCCGGAGGAAGAAGTTGTTAAGCCACTTTTAACCGAGAGATCTATCTTTTCGGAAATTTTGCTAGTAGAATAAATAGTAGGCTAGAAACTTCTGGGATTGGATTTCTTGTGTCTCTTTAACCTAACTAGCTAATATTTTAATTTTTAGGACTATTATGTAATTCTCTCTATGATTAATGAATGATGGTTTTAGTTAAATTGGTGTTTTGGATGGTGTTGAAAGGAATAAAACACACTTGAGATGGCAAAGGATGCAAGGGAAACTTGAACCAGCACTCTATGCGAGAAAACAGAACCGTCTGACAAATTTCTTCGTTTACTGTAAGTTCGGCACGGGCCGTGTCCACCCAACACGGCCCCGTGCTGCACAGTCTGCAGAAAAAGACCCAGTTCAGGTAACTGGACACAGGCCGTGTTCACCCAACACGCCCCCGTATCCAGACTTCTGTTTCTCTTGCTTTGATTTTGTTACTGGCACTTGAACACGGGGCCGTGCCCGGACAACACGGGGCCGTGTTCAGCGCCCAGTAACACAAAATTTTTGCTTTTTACACCTTTTTACACATTCAATCAACCTAAAAACTTATTTTTGGGACACATTGAGGACAATGTGTAATTTAAGTGTGGGGGGGATGCTAAAACCTTGAACCTTGCAAGTCCTAAACACAAGCCTTACACAAAACTCTATTGGAACCGCTAATCACCCCAATTTTTTTCAAAAATTTTCATTTTTTTTACTTGTCTAGGTTTAACTCGGGAAATTCAAAGTTCTCAAAAAGGTTATATTTTTACAAATTTACAACCGATAGCGTCGTGATAAAAAGAACCAACATAAGAAAATTATGAAAAGGCATGACAAGCTTAGTTAAAATTTGATTATATATACTTGATCACATAAAAAAAAAAACCATTCCCACAAAAGTGAGTTTTGAGCCTTTATTGAGCATACAATTACATATCATTAGAACTAAATGCTCATTTTTCGTTTCTTGTGTGAATAGCCGCTTGGTTCTTACGACTCTAGAACTTGCCATGATGATACATTCCCGGTCCTTACCAACTTAAAACCCGAGTAAGTAAATGATGGAGGCATTAGGACTAACCTTTTTATTTCTACACCATTATTATTTATTTTTTTTACCACCTACCCAAAATCCCCCTAGTTAGCCCCTTTGAGCCTAAACCTTTTCATTTCATAACCCAAACCAAACACCCTTTTTACCCACCAAAACCTTTTTCATTTTTACCCCTTTGTTTTAGTAACAAGTTCGATTTTTCGTATGAAAAAAAAATTATTTTTTTGTTGATGATGAAGCAAAAGAAAATAAACAAACAAGTTCATCAAAAATAACTTTGTTTGAATAAATAGCTTCATCAAAAATAAAAGTTACGAAAATAGAAAGTCATACGAAAACCGACACTTGTTACGCTTTTTGCCCTTTTTCTACTAACCACTAACCACCAACCCAACCACCTACCTTTAACCCAAGCCTAACCCTTAACCCACAAAGTCCTCTTGATATTTACAAAGGTATATAAGTTAAAAAGGAGGAGGATTGATTGCTTGGCAAGCCTATGGTAGGAGTAAGTTCCATGCCGCTCTCGAGTGATCCACAAAAATACATTTTCGGCCGAGTGTTGAGTGATCCCCGTGAGGTATGTGAACTTGTATATAAATAGAATTTTAAAGAGGCATGTTATGCCCCAATAAGTAATTTATCTTATGAAAAGTTTTAAATAAATCATGATGAATAGGATTGTAAATAAATAAAAATAAAACTAAATAAAGAATCTTGGAAATCCCGACACTCTACGACAAGCCCAGGAAACCTTCTTTCCTACCCATTCCATTTGGGAGTGTAATAGCCACATATTAAAGAGTTTTGCTTGAGGACAAGCAAAGATTCAAGTGTGGGGGTATTTGATGTGTTAAAAATGCAACATATAAATTTCATCAAATGAGGCATAAAACTAACCCTTTTTAGTACTAATGTTGGAAAAAGTGTGCTTTTGTCTTCCTTTTGTATTTTCAGGATTAAAAGAGCTCAAATTAACAAAAGAAGCAAAAAGACATCAAAATCTAACATAAATACAAGAAAAGGAACAAGACGTGGCATGCCCGACCCCACGACAGCATCTTCCCAAGCAAAACAAGAGATCAGAAGCCTGAACACGCCCCGTGCTCAAACAGCACGGGGGCGTGCCCAAGTGTCAGCAGAAAAGACAAAGTGGTAGAAGCTTCTATTGCCCACCACGGGGCCGTGCTCAGCGGACACGGGGCCGTGGTCAACTATAAGATTCGCACAATCCAGCAAATCTGCATAGTACAAAGATTCTTCTACACCACGGGGTCGTGCTCAGCGGACACGGGGGCGTGGTCAACTAAAAAGACAAAACAACATTAAATGAAGAAATAGAAGGATGTGGACACGGGGCCGTGCCCGAGCTTCTGTTCAGCCTATAAATAGAAGTGCTTGGCTCAAGCTCAAACCATCCCTTGGCACACCACCTCTCTCACACTTCACCCACCCCCCACCACCACCATAACACCATCATCCACCACCATCATCCATTGTCCATCGTAGAGTGTGTGAGTCGTCCCGGGATCTAAGATTGATCGTAAGAGTTCTTGACAATCAAGGCCATGTTTGCCTAAGTCTCTTACATCACTTGGTGAAGACAAAGTGTCTAGTGTAATACTTTTTATTTCTAATCTTTTGCACTTTTTACTTGGTTTTGTATTAATGGCTTTAATAACTAGTTGCTTATGTTGAAGGTGATCTTTCCTTATCGTTTGTCTGTGGTGTCTTGGCATTATTTTACTGTCTATATAAAATAAAAGATTTTCACCATTCATATCTCCACGGTCTATATGGAGGTATGTTGGCTACCTGGTCGGGGGTTAAGGGAACGGTTTGGTAAAGGTCTTGCCATTGTTCAGCGTTTAGAGGTCCTGCAATGGACCTGGGTAAAATTTAGTAGGACCTCCTTCAATACTTAACGGTATTGGATGGCGGGGGTCCAAACTCTTTGATCCCCTCATAAGTTAACTACTATTAATACTATAACCCGGCTATTTAGGACTGTATCCCTGCTGACTCAGACTACTTAGTCGAGGGTAACGTCACCTCCAAAAGAGGGGCCTACCATAATTTGCATTAATAACTTAATTAATTATCTTCCAATAATCCACCCTTTTAGGATTGTATCCTTGCTGACTCAAACTACTGGGGTGAGGGTAACGTCACCTTCAAAAGAGTGGCCTACTACAATAACTAAGATAATCTCTTAAATATGTGCAAAAGTGCGGAAATAATCAAAGGTTACACTAGATACGAGTCGGAACCAAGTGATTCATCTTGTCTATCTGTTTTTCTTTTTATTTTATTTTTCAGCATTTAGTTAGTTTTTATTTTTCTTAGTTAAAAACATTTTTCTAAACTTTTTATTTTGATTAGACGTTGAGGATAAACCGGTACTAAAAGCTCTTGTGTCCTTGGACGACCTCGGTATCTTGCCAACACTATACTACGCTCACGATGGGTGCACTTGCCCATATGTGTGTTTAGTGTTAGTAAAATACCGTGTTTTATAAATTTAAAACTTGGCTAAAAATAAGTGTTAAAGGGGCTTAAAATATACACCTAATATATATAACACTTCACACGCATCACTGATACTTCACTTTGACTTTCCCACAAGTCAATCCATCATTCACATACCCTACTAGGTGGGCCTTCATGCCCGATCACCAGTTCAAGGTTTATAAATCCTAATGTCTCTCATTAAAACCCAGACGACTAGAATATCAAGGCCGGTGTGCTTTGCCCAACGCAACCTTCCTACAGTTACTGTATAATGAGATCTACATTCGTTCCATGAGGTAGCGAATATCGTCCGACCTGCCAAAGTTGCTTCTCCATGCCCCGCTTGGGTTCAACTTGAAAATTCTCTCCCTTCAGTTCTCCAGTTTGAACAGAGCGAGTCTGATCAGGTAGGTTAGAGTCGATAACGAGTTGCAAAGCTCGAGCACATTCAAGTTTCACAGTTGTAATCATCCAAAAGTTCCATCCAGCGTTGCCATCACATGTTTAACTCCCTTGAACAAGGGTTCACAGGAGGCCCTTGTGATCGGTCTAAGTGGTGCATTCGGTACCATCCAAGTAATGCCTCCAGTTTAAATCCAAAGATTATGGCTTCCACCGCAGGTCGTAACTCGTGCAAATCTTCTTGTAAATCCACCGAGCAGATCATTACTTCCTTCGTGTTGCGTCGGCGTGTAACTGGAACTCTGATTCGAACCGTCATGGTACACCACTCGATCACCCGTATCCTCGGGTAAAGACAATACTCAGTACATTGTAGTGTTGAGTTTCAAAAGCTTGAAGAGACGTTCTCCTGTTCTGTCTCCCGCGGATACACAGCACACTGTTGTGTCAAAGAGGTTAGAGCTGCACAATCTTTGAAAGTCCTGCGATGGATCTTCGATAGTAACCTACAAAACCAAGGGTTTGCCGTACCCCCAAAGGGATCTTTGGTGTTCATCAGTTTCTAACAGAATGGATATTAGCGAGATCCACGTGTATTCCCTCTTCGTTGGCTACGTGACCAAAAAGAGTATGTACCTCTCGAATCCAGATGTTACTCCTAACGAGACTTAGCGTATAGTTGCTCCTCCCTCAGGAGCTCTAAGATAGGATGAAAATGCCGCCCATGATGCCCTTTTCTCCTGGAAATGATTCAAGACGTCCTCAATAAACACGATCGATTCAGGTGATCCATAAAGCTGCTGGTGTGTTGTTTATCCCAAAAGGTCATGGAATAATTCTTCCTGTGTCTCCTGGAAATGGCCGCATTGCGTTTCAATATGCCGTTTTAGGAACATCCTCCCCTTGGACTTCTATCTGATGTTAGTTCGTTCGTTGATCAATCTTCGAATAGGAGCTTGACCCTTGCAACTGGTCAATAGGTTGTCATTACATGATCGAGACAAACGGTTCTGGACTGTCACCTTGATGAGTTCTCAATAGTGAGTACACATGTGAAAAGGCTTATCTTCACGAATATAACTGGGCTCCCCACGCGAAAAGCTAGGTCCGACAAAACTCCCGTTCAACAGTTCCTGTAGTTGATTAGACAACTCTTGCAACTCTCCTGGTGCAAGATGGTAAGAGTACGAGTAAGCAGTGCTGCCTCTGCCGTGAAATCAAACTGAGATTCGGCCTAACAGTTGTGGAAGTAAACCTGATAGTTCCTCTGTAGGCACTTTCTGGCTTTCATTGCTGATATGATGCTAACCTTCACGCCACGTATAACTGCGCGATATCTGGATAACCCATCCATACTAACTACTGCATCGAACTATCGAGGATGGCAGAAAAAAGGCCGACGTCGAACACTTGTCCCACAAGGTCGGGTTTACATCCCAACGGACATATAAGGTTTCATTTGACTTGCCCCTAGTTGATTCCACAATAGGTTCGGTTTCAAGAAGCATCAGGGTTAAGCAGAACAGTGACGAAGTGATTAGTCACCAGGAACATGTAGGCCACCATGTTGTTATAATCCTGGCGTCGCCCACGCCAATCCTAAATGTCCCTCCATGAGCATCATTTCCTGCGTTGTTGTACTCGTTGCGAGGATTTCCAGTACGACCGTCGTTCCCCTAGTTGTTGGCGTTAGATTTAACAACGGCCGATCCTTGTCAAAGTCACCCTTGTTTCCATACGGTAGGCTACGATTTCGAGTACCTTGATGTCGCCGTGACTGTTGCCTCTCATGCCGTTGCTTGAAACGGAGACAGGGTCCATCTTGTCACATTTCCATGTCACATCCTAAGGCGCTACTCCTTGTGCTAGCAGTTACACATTCCACACCATGGTTAGTTGTCATCACCTATGTCCCAATTGATTCGTAAGGGTTGGCTCCCATGAGCCGCTGACTAGGGTTACGGATTCGGTTGAAGCCAATTTGCTGATGCTCGTTGCCGGAAATCAGGGTCGTCTAACTACTGGGGTCGGTAAAGTGCTACATTTACCCTTTTGTCCATCGTCCTTGCAAGTTGACTGAGTAGTACACGGTATGTTGTCAAGGTGTTGCAAAAGTGATCGCACTTCGGGGTCTAAGTTATCAGTACATTGAGTTCCCACAGACAAAGAGAAGTGAGGGAAGTATAGGCCAATCATTCGGCGTTGCAACATCCAACTCAGGGATGTTCGTACAAGCACCTAACATTCTACACAGTTCGCTAGGCGTTCGGATGGGTGTTCAGGTGACACTCGATAGCAACGAGCTTCGAAAGGTTTCAGAGGGAAATGAAAAGATCACATTCGAGTAGGAGACAATCACTACTATGACTCCTATAGGCTTGTTATGTTTCACATCGATCAAATAACGGAACGGAACCCCTTTTTCACTTGTTAAGCCTTACTGGGACTCACATGCACCCCACATTATTATTATGTGTGCACCCACAATAATATTGTGATTTGCATGCTCATCTCAGCTCCTCTTAACTCATGTCAAATGGTTCCTCAAACTCGAGTAGCAACCAAGGAGCATCACGAAACGTAAGTCATGAATGTTTAGGGAAATACCACCCTATCAGTTAAATAAAACATGCAAGTAATACATGAATTCATGCTGTTGTGCTAAACGTGCAATCACATGCAATATCATATATAAGTGTTCACTAGTTATGTAGTACAATGAGTATATAAGAGACGAACCTTGCAATCTGGAGCTGAGTGTCATGGTCGTATTCACATTTTCAGAAGTGTTCGGTTATAGTCTGGCTTTACAAAAACGTCCTTCCCCTTTTTAAAACCAAGTTCACTATAACCAATGGCTCTGATACCAATCTGTCACACCCCCAAAATCCACAAGCGGAGTATCACCGCAGGAGGCTAGACTGACCAGGATCTACCCACCAATCACATTGAACTCATAGGTATAATTAAATAAAACTTTCATTTATTAACATGAAGTGTTACAACATTACAAATATTTCACAGTATACAGCGGAAGCATAATTTATTCGTTAAGTGTTTATAAACCATTAGTCTTGTGTTGCGGTTCCATGTATCTCGACCCCTGACCACCCCAGCCTTCCAGACAGCAAGTTCCAACAGTATGCACCTAAAGGCCTGCAAGGCATGTAACAACGAATCAACAACAAAGTTGAGCGAGTTCACAGTTGGTTGTTCATTTTAGAGTTGTTCCAAAAACCATAAGTTCTTTCAAAAACCAGTAGTTAATAAGTTTCTTGTTTCCCAAACCATAATCAGTGGGGGCTACCCCATGTTGTGAACCACTAGACTAGTTATATACATTGGCGACCTTCCCAGTCCGAGGACGGAGGTACGTGTTCTACCCAACCGAGAATACACAGGTTAAATGTAAGCGTCCTTCCCAATCCGAGGATGGAGGTACGTATTCTTCCCAATCCGAGAATACGCAGGTTTAGTGTAGGCGTCCTTCCCAATCCGAGGACGGAGGTACGTATTCTTCCCAATCCGAGAATACGCAGGTTTAGTGTAGGCGTCCTTCCCAATCCGAGGACGGAGGTACGTATTCTTCCCAATTCAAGAATACGCAGGATTAAATGTAGTCTATTAGTGGTGAATATACAGGTTTCATCTTAGCTTCTTAATCCCATTCCCAACCCACCGGGAATCCCATGCCTTAAGAGTGTGAGCTCACCTTGGTTTGATTGGATTGTTAATTTACTTTACCGGTTCCCAGTTGGTCAACCAAATCCTACCGTGGTTACCAAAGATTGTCAGTTTCGCATACACATAATTCACGTATTTTCCATATATAACGCACATGCAGGGTACACATAAATCACATATCATTAGACAGGTCGAAATCAAGAGATCATGTAACACACAGTTCATAACAGCAAGTAACAAGTATTTAAGTCCTGTGTAGAGTTTACATCTCATGCAACCACTTCGACAGTTCAAACCATTAAACACTCAAATGGGCGATTTTATATCCGATCACTTGAACCATTCGGGCCAATTATGTGATATATACATGTGTGTGTATGTGGCCCAATAGGACCGGCCCAAAGGAAGTTCGCAACCAACACCCCTAATGTGCGGCCCAATCTACTATCCGTAATAATAATGTGCGGCCCAATGTGAAATTCATTCCCACCCCAAATATTTAATCCATACAAGACCTGTGTGTTCTTGACGTCAGTGTGTGGTCATATCAATCAACAACATAATAAACTTCTACTTGAATTATCCCACTGTTACGGTATCACCTTCCCAAAATCAAATCGTTTTTCGTGCATTAATCAAGGAGCTATAATTACATGGTTTATTCACCTAATAATTCATGTATAAACACCCTAAACTATCAATGACAACCTTAATAGAATACCCATATAGTTTGATTAGATCAAGGCTACCCACATGGCTGCCACTTTTGTTCAAGGTTATCTACTTGTCAGACCACCTACCATCAAATATTGGACCCCTAAAAGCTACTGTCATATCATAATCGGTTGTTTGACATTTGTGAATTTAGTGGACAACCTAATTTGCTTTCCATATTTTCAGTCAATCATAGTTGGCAGTTTACTAAAATGTTAATCAATTATTCAATTCAAACAATAAAACAATCATTCCACTTTGATTCATGTTCATGTAAATCAAACCAAGTAGCAACATCAAATACCAGTTATGCGATGATCACAACAACCATATATTCAAGATAATTATCAATTTTATCTACATGCCAATAGTTCAAGAGTTAACACAATATCGCATGTCATACTTTATTTACTCACAATGTCGAACCCTATTGTTATATCCTCACGTAATCATTGAATTAATTTGTGAATATTAATCACTATCTAACATATAATTCACTATTAATCAATCATCAATATGCTTCTTAATTAAATCAAATCTAACAGGAAGTTTAATAAGGTATTTATTCAACTTCTAATATTATATATCAACCAGCAGGTAATAATACTTCATCACACAACTTATTATAGCAACATGTCACCAAGTACAATAAGGTGTTAAATCAAATAATAGCATTCATGTACTAACCGACACAAGATGAAGCTGAGGAGAATTTCGAGAAAGAGTGGGGCCTGCCATCGACTTCCAAGAATGAGGGGGGGGGGGGTTAGGGTTTGAAATTTGTTATGTAACATAATCTATAAAGTTACGTATACATAAAGAAAGGAGGGGGTGGGCCAAGTTGGTTTGATGATGGTGGTGGCCCACTAATACTAGCGACCGGCTGAGATGGTTTTAAAAATGATTGTAGCCCAATTCTAAATGCTTGACATAATAAAACCCAATACACATTTGATCCCACCTAATAACATTTAGGTTTAACAAGTTTGTTAAAGTTACAAGCGTTTAACAGATTCATTAAAGCAAAGAACGTGTAAAAAGAAATAACGGGGAATCAGAATCGCAAGACTGAAAGACACCACTCTCGAAAGTTCGGGTTGTCACAACTCAGTTCGCAAATACATTAGTATTCACTCTAAAACCCCACCCATGTATGATAACGGAAAAAATCCAAGTTTATTCAAAACCCAAAGAGTAAACTACATGAATGGTCCCTATGGTTTACCAAAATTTATATTTGGTCCCTAACTTTTCAAAAGTACATAGATGACCCATGTGGTTTGCACTTTGTAACACATCCAACAAATCTAAATGTTTTAGCATGTCCAGGTTAGGGACTAAATGCGTTACAAAGTGTAAACCACATGGATGATCCATGTATTTTTGTAAAAAAAGTTGAGAACTAAATGTGTTACAAAGTGCAAGCCATAGGGACCATCGGTATACTTTTGAAAAACTAGGGATCAAATCCAAAATTTTGGTAAACCACAGGGACCATCCGTGTACTTTACTCAAATCCAAATGTATTAAAACATTATGAGTCAATATCTGGTACAAAACCCTATAGGTGGATCGATATATAAAAAGTTACCAGGTAACATCATAGGCCTTTTGTCATCGAAGTTGCAAATCCCAAGACACTTAGACCGAACCAACATAGCCTACTTCTAAGGATCGGCACCTGTTAATCAATCATTAGCATTTGTTAATAAATATAAATAACTGACACATTTATAAAACATGTTTAAAACATCGATGAGACGGTATTTTGATTTACTAGGCTACAGCTTGTCACATATTGGAATCTATACTTAATGCTAGATACACCAATCATACACATCACAAGGTATGTTATGTATATGCCTATTGTGACACCCCAAAAACGTCGCAGCGGAAATACAAATGTGGCGGTGATGGAGGTTGGTACCCGTAAATGTCTTAGTGGTCGATGCAATATTTATGTTGGACATTTAGTTTATTTTAAACATAAGTTTTAAGTTTCCATGTGCATCACAACCACATCATAGTTGTTTGACCCTTAGGGGTCTTATTACACACGGTCCCAAAAGTAGTTTAAAAGTGTCCAAACATTATTTAATTACAATCGCATCACACAACCACATGACAACATAAGCCAAAATCCCCGAAGCCGAACTCATGTACCTGAAGAACAAGTAAAAAAATCAAGTGTCAACACAATGAAGGGTGAGTTCACATATTCTATTTTGTAACAATTTATTCAAGGAAAATATTCGTACAATAAATCTTTAATGGAATAAACATCCATATAAAAATTAAGAGAGTAAGTTTTGTTTCCTTCATAAAATCCGAGGGTAACTCATCCGGAATTGTTTATTTGAAAAGTCTCCGATGAGAATTTCTACCCATGGTTTCAACATTAAATTTTTGTCATTTGTTCAGTTTCATAAGTTTGCAAGACGTTACGAGCTATGTGCTATGATTGAGGTTCTAATCAATACTAGACAATTATAGAATGAAGTCACCGCTATATGGACCGGAGCTACCGGTCACGATGGGGTGTCAACCTGATAGATCTATCAACAATTCCACGTGTTCGATACTTACTGATTAAAAACAACAAGGATGCATTTATGTGCCCTCCTCAATTGCATCAATATATATAACCTACTAGATAACAATTTAATATCTATTGTTGCACAAATTTGCGACGTCCCCCATGCAATGGAAGCTAGCCCTGCTATTTACATCCTGGTGACCCGGTAAATTTGACCCAACTGAGATTCAAAACATCTTTAATTTCTTACGATTGTTTTACCCAAAACACCGTAATCTTTCCCCGTTTCTCCCCGAAACATATTTATATCAATCAAATCCCGTTTTCCTCTAAAATAGTTTTAAATCATACATATTCCCAAATCCATGTTTTTCCATAAAACATACCTGAAGAAACACTAGTTCAAAGGACTGGAATCGATTGAACCAGGGGTTTAGTTCTGCATAAAATGGTTAGGTCTTCTCGTTTGATTCGGGGGTGACTGATCTCCTTCTTCGAACGATAACTGCAAAACGAACAGCCGTTAGACTCGCCACGGGGAGAATGGGGGTTCTCTCCGTGACCACCCTCCGGCGTGAGAATAAGTACAGGTTTCAATGAAGAAGAAGAAGTGATAGTAATGTGAAGTGAATGTAACTTGTGAAATGATACCTGAATTGTCTTATTTATAACCAAATTTGGGCGGGAAAGTTTGTTGATGGGAGAGATAACGGAAAATAATTTCTGTAAGCGGTTATCCCTTCACCGTTAATTGCTAACGTTATATATGTGCACACGGATCGTGGGCATAATCAACGGCTGGGGTGATGCCACATGGAAAGTGGGCAAGTGTAGATCCTTCTCCAAGTTAGTGCCATCACCGTGATCTTGAGGGATGCTCAGGATGATGCCACGTGGCCATTCGGTTATAACCGAATGATTTTTGTGCACGATGAGGCCTTCTAGAAGGATTACAGCTGTAATCCTATATGGTTCTGCTTTATACAATTTCTGTTGTAACAGAAAGGTTACTCCCTATTTAAATCTGAGTGATATTTGTGCGGAGGTATTTTGCTTCTAACTTTGTCCAGCTGCACAAGTCTACGCAAGGATTTGTTATCAGCTCTACCTCAGCGCGTGGTTGTTGAGGACTGCTTTCTTTTAAGTTTTCTCTTTTAGAACCGGTGCGCTGCCGCGCAGGGTCTCTTAAAGAGGGTTTATTGTGGTGAAGTTGTGGTATGGTCCAATGGGCCTGCGTGGAATTTTTGGGACCATACCCCTTCAAGTCCCCCAGTCCAGTGTTGCTCTTATGCAAATAAGTGGAGTACTGGACTATATAAGAGATGAGTGTTTTTTGTTGTTGAGTTTTTGGCGTGAAATATGGAGAGTCTTCTTAAGGAAGATTTTCTTTTGCTTATGATTTCAATTTTGAAAATCTAGACTCTTGGCAGGTGAAAGGCACAGTGGCGACTGTTGATGTGTGACCCTTTGAGTGACAGGCTGTCATTTGTCAGTTGTACGTCGTCAATCGTGGCTTACACACGCGCGTGAACTCGCGTTATGGCTATTTCCACTCGCCCTTGATGCTTAGATAACCGTGTTTTTCCCGAAAAAGGTGTTATTGCGGTTTTCTAGGTCATTGATGGCGGTGGGTATATAAATCCTTTTATTGCCTTCTTTTGTTAGTATTGCCATTTGAAACCCATTCTTCTTCGTCTTCCCCATTACTTCTTTGAGGAAATATGCAATTTTCATGTTCTATGTCTACCGGAGAACGCCACGAAGATTCATCTGAAGAAATGTCTGCCAATCTTCCACCATTGAAATGGCCTAGGGAAGCATTCGATAGCATGGTTTGAAATTTCAAGTTTCCTGATAGTTGGGATGCTCGATACCCTGATGAGGGTCAGACGGCGGCAGACGCTCCGGCCGGGTACATCACTCTTTTTAGGGATTTTTTCTCTGCAGGCAATTTTCGGTTGCCTGTAACGAAGTTTTTCCTCGAAATCCTTTCGTATTATAAAATTCACATCTCTCAAATGCACCCTATTGGGATGGTTCGAGTTTGTCATTTTGAATTTGTTTGCCGGTTAATGCATATTGAGCCGACGGTTAACCGTTTCCGAGTGCTTCATCAGATGCATTGTTCCCAGGGTTTTTACTCGTTTGTCCAACGAGCTTCGGCAAAAAAGATTTTGTTGCAACCCCCGAAGTCCTTTCATGATTGGAAACCGAAATTCTTCTTTATTAAAGCCGGTGTGATTCCGATGAAGATGACCTTTAGAGGTAAAGAGGATGTGGCAACAGAGACTATACAAACACCCTTTTCAGAGGCTTGGTACCAGGACTTGAAGGACGTTCCGTCAATTGTGCTTCCGAAGAAAGCCCTAATTGGTGCTGGTATGAGTCTCTTCTAGCGGATGGAACGAGAAGATAAGCCAGTATACATGGAAGACGGTAAGGGTAAGATTTGGGATTTTCTTTCTCTATATTTTTTTTGAATTTGCTCATGTTTTCCCCTTTTGCAGTTGTCTTGTTATACGTCATTGCATTCGAGAGAGAGGGTGGTTCGATGGCTACCATCCCGAAAAGGGCTGATGAAGAGCTTTGGTATCTACCAATAGTTAAGTACTTCGCTCTTCCGCGAGATGAAGATTTGGCCGCGCAACCCCAAACTGGCGCTGGTAAGTTTTCTTTGAGTTGTAATATTGCTCTTTGGTGTCTTTGCGTATGGAGTAATATTGCAATATTTTCTATTTTAAGTAGGTGAGCTGACTAACCTGGGCATGGGCCCTGAAAAGAAAAAGCGTGCGCCTGCCGCTAATATTGCGCTAAAGAAAACTGATACGGTGAAGGCCCAGTCATCCAAGGTGAAAAATGTCAAAGGAGAGAAGAAAGGTACGCGCCATTCCTCTGACTCCTGGTGTGACTATGTAGTGGTGTCTGGCTCATTGGAAGGTCTTGCACCTGTAGTTGTGAGGAAACCGAAGGCGGAGCCTCGGGACGTTGCTGATCTTTGTGCCTCTAATGCTGATGACCCGATTGACTTAGAGTCAAGTCCCGAGCCTTTGTTGAGGACGAATGTGGGGAAAAGAAAACAGGAATAAGTTGATGCAGAGGCGCAGTCGGCCAAGAAGGTTCAGAAGAGAAAAATTGGCAGAAGAGGCAATCTGGATGCCTTTATTGTGAAACCTCCTCTTGGTAAGTATCTTCTTAGTTTGCTTTCTATGCGCACTGTATGTTTGTGATATATATTCTGTTTTTGTAGAAAAACCCGTTTCTCCTGTTCATGCGGAGCCATCATCAGCGGTTAATGAGGACCTCCCGCCTTCACCCCCTCGCGCTCCGATCATCGAGCAGTTAGAAAGTACTAAAACCGCTGGTGAGGATGAGGCGGAGAAGACTGCTGAGGCAGGAAACCCTGAAGTTGAAAAACCTGTTGAGGTTGTGGTGGAAACGGAGAAAGTTGTGGATCCGGAGACTGCGGAAGTTGAGTCTGCTCATCCTAAGTCTCCGGAAGTTGTGGCGCGTGACCCAGAGAAAGGAAAATCTGCTCAGGAAGATCATGTGACCATTTTCCCTACTTCTGCTTCTGTGAATGTTGAGAGGAGTCCAGCTGGTGATCAGGGCTCCTTTTCTTTCGATGCTGAGAATTCTCGCATCCGCCTGGATGAGACTCCAGGGGATTATTATTATAGAACTTACTCGGAGAAGAAGGCCTCTGAAATTCATACTCCGGTTTGGAATTTGAAGAAAGGCGATACTTTTTCAGATTGGCGAGTGTGCCGTGACTGGTTGCAGGGAACCTTTCCTCCTGGAGAGATTCAGTTTCAAGAGGGGCGCCTTCATGAGCAGACTTACCATGCCTATCTTGAGGAAGCTGCTACTTATACGTCTACTACACATCGTATAGTGCTTGAGTGGCGTAGTATGCACAAAGAATGAGCTACTTTTGAAGCTTCTTAGAAGAAAGCTACTGAGGATGAGGCCCGGGCGGCCCTTCTGAGGGCTAAACTGGAAGCTGATCGAGCCAAATATGAAAATGACCAAAAAACTGTAGAATTGTCACACCCCAACCGATGGCGGAATCATCAGGGCGCGGCACTGAGCGAAACAGACTGAACAAGAGAATCTACAACAACTATTAAATTACCAAATCCTTAATGTTAATATCCCATACTACTAACAGATAAAGTAGAAATAGTTATTACAGATAATTGTCTCAAAAACAAGCAAACTGTTCTGACAACTCAGATTTTCATTAGGTTTGTTTCTAGACTCCATCCTAGCTTGTTTCCAGCAAGTTACAAGCAAGGCATCCTAAACACCTGTCACATACGTTAAAATAGAGGTCAATACACATAGTGTAAAGGTGAGCATACAAGTTTAATAGTACAATAGTTTTCGAAAGTGTTTACGCATAACCAACATGTAACATGTAGCAAAGTAAAGCATGTAGGTTATCGACAATGAAATATACACAGACGTGACTGCGAGTTGTAGAATGCTCAACACATATCCCCACTGGGACACGTGAAGTACAACCCTTAACAACCCCTGTCTACGACAGGTGCTGAGTCCAAACTATAGTACTATTGTTGCTAAGGTGTCAGGCAACAGTCACTGTGTAAACATAACATACAAGCATTCATCGAGTAACACGTATAACATGCAATAACGGTTGGCGTATAAAAGTGTTGCGTTGTGTGATCGATGTGGTTTAGGATAAGTAACGTATGTAACACCCAAAAGTGCGTAAAGCAAAAAGGGATCCAATATACTCACAGATCATGTTTAGTAAATAAACACTCTCTTGGATTGAAGGGAGCCCTGAGAGATTAGCCTGAACAGTTAACGATAGCATGAGCGATGAACGGCGCGTAAAACGGTGCAAGTGAGCAAAGTGACGAATGGTCATTCGTTTGGGATGGATGTGTTTGTGTATGATGGCTTTGAAGTTTTCGTTGTAGCATTTTTAAAACAGAGAAGTATCTCTACCTTTCAGGTCATTCGATCGAACGGTCGTTCGATCGAATGACGATCCGTCCAGCGAGACACTTCTTGAGAACAAGTTCACAGCAGGATGGTCATTCGATCGGATGGTCTTTCGATCGGATGATAATCCGCTGGAATTGACATGTTTTGAAAGTGTTGAAAAGTCTAAGTGTTGGAGACCCAAATGTCATCCGATCGGATTATCGTTTGATCGGATGGCAATCCGATCGGATGGTAATCCGTTCGTCATTCTGATCTTTTGAAAATTATGAAAATGTTTAAGTGTTGAAGGCCAAGTGAAATCCGATCGGACGACAATCCGTTTGGTGACTTGATCGTTTTGAGATTTGTTAAGTCTGAAAGTTTGTGATTTGATCGAGACGGTATGACAACGTTTTAAACAATAGAAACCCCGTCACGTCCAAGTTATCCGATCAAAGTGGGAATTACCCAAGCTTGATCAGTTAACTGTTCGTGACGGTTGTTCATGTTCATCCTGAAATCGGTTGTCTCTTGATAGGAATTAGATCTCAGACCGACACTTAACTAGAAATGAGTAGAAGGCCTGAATGAGTTCCGATCCTATCGGTTTTGAGTGCATTGAGTATAAAAGAGTTGAATGAAAGTTGTGAAACCATCTTTCAATCCTTCTAACCATGAAAATGTTTAGATCTATGCGAAAACAGTGTTTAATCATGTGGGAATCATGTGGATCTGAGTTGTTCTTGGTGGAATGAGGCCAAACCTTGAAGTTCATATGAACCCCATGATGACATCATCCTAGAACACCTCAAATCCGTTAATTTCACGGTTAAAAGTGAAGATTCAAAGGTGAAAATGATGAAGAAATGTGTGTAGATGATAGATGTACAAGATTTGAGTTGAAAACTTACAAGAATCGCGAGAAATCGAGAGAAAGAGGGCTGGAACGTGCTGGTCAAATGTGAGAGCTGTCACATCACTGTTGGTGATGTAACAAGGGGTATTTATAGGTTGCCAAAAGAGGAAAGTGCGCCAGTGTCGGATCGGATGGTCATCTTCGATCGAATGGTCATTCGATCGAAGTGATCCGATGAGTTAGGTTTCGATGTTTTGTTTTGCGTGCTGAGCGTTGCGATGCGTTTAAGCGTGTGTTGATTAAGTGATGCGATAGACTTAAATAATAACCAGACAAATACTATATCTAACATACAATCAACATAATTAACTTGCGTTTAGCGTTTGCGATTTGGTTGCGTTGCGATAGAGTTGCGATTTCGTTTCGATTAATCACCACAACATAAAGTAAACATGCACAAGTAACACATAAATATCACACACACGTAAAAAAATATTCAGAACATAAAATTTAAAGCTGCGAATGCGATTGCGATGCGATTAGCGATAAAGCGACAAAATAGATTAGCGATTAACATGCGATTAAACCTCGAGTGTTATAGATACTCCACATAATTCAACTAAAGCAAACAAATAATAGGATTTGATTACAAGTCAAGAAGCACAAATCAATAATTAAGCAAGGAGTGACAGATCGCACTTAGCAATCTTTTCTTCCTTTGACTTTGACTTGTACTTTGACTTTTGAAAACATGGGGTGTTACAAGAATGGTCTGTTGCTGGTTGGAAAAGAAAAGCAGAGGCTGAAGCTGCTCTCCTTTCAAAGGAGCGCAAAAATTGGAGGGAGATTTGTGAGAAAGATAACAATGAGAAGATAGGTCTCTGCAATATTATTAACAATCTCAAGGCTGAAGTAGAGAGATTGAAAAAACAAGATGCGGATATTGAGAAGTTGAAACAGGAGAAAACGGAGGCTGAAGCAGCGCGCAATGAAGCACGATCTCATCGGGAGATAAGTGAACAAAAAGAGGTACGAACTTGCGCCACCCTTACTCTTAAGAAAAAGGAGATAGACGAACTTACCTCTTTATTATCTGAGCAGGAACAACTGAAGGCAAAGGTTGAATCTGCTAAAAAAGATTTGCAGCTTGAACGGGTTGAAAGAGCTGAGACTTCCCGCCTCCTTAGTGAAACTGAAGAAAAGTTGGAAAATTCTTAGACTGCCCGGGTGGCTGCGGAGAGTCAGATTGAACCATTGAAGAATGACATGTTATGGTTGAAAGAGTGCGGGATCATAAGTGTAAGTGTATCTAGTTTTTATAACGTCTGGAGATGATTGTGCGTCTTCTTACTTGTTTTATTGCACAGGTTGCCAACTCTGTTCTTAATGCTGATAAACGGGATGAAATGGTTGCGCACCTACTGGTTGCTACACGGAACGATGGGTATGCCCAAGGGTATGCAGAGTGTTCCCATCATGTGGTTAATTCTTTAAAAGTTGATTGGGACACTAGTAGGTCTGCTACTCATGGTGTTGATACCGAAGCTGCTCTTGCTGCTGCGAAGACTCAATTAAACACTTTGCAGCTTCCTGTCATGGACCTTGTCACTGTTGCGCTGCAGTCCGAAGACTTTGTGACACAGTTGAGGGAAGTTTTCCCAGATAGAAATGATGATGATGATGAAGACCTAGCTTAGGTTTTCTTCATTTTGTGGTTATATGGACAATTAGTATTTGACATAGGTTTGGGATGTAGATCCCTGTTTGTTAATGCGCTGTGGCGCAAGTAACTTTGCTGATATACTGCCGTATATGTAAATGGTTTTTTCTGTTAAGGCACGCGGTGTGCCAATAACTTGTTATGATATTTGTTTGAATTACAATATTTTGCATGAGTACAATTTCTTTGAGTAGGTAAGGTGAATAAATGTGGTAAAAAGTTCATGTGTGAACATAAGGCTGGGCCTTGCGCGATACTTGCGACCGCGGACCGTTCATGAGACTTGTGTTAAAGTTACCATAATGTTTTTGCGCTTACCAAAAGGAATTGCATGCACTTTGTAATAAACATAGAAATAATAGAACAAACTTTGCATTGATTAAGTATAAGGCTTAGAGGCCATGATTACAAAGTTGTTTGCTTAGGATAATTAATTTGAGACTTAACTTATTCATACTAATAGTTCTACGTCATGGATTGGTAAGTTGAAGAACCTAACCAATCATGAAAAGAAGCTATTGTATGCTTGTTGCTCTTGCGCGGCTTAAATTTTTGCTTTTTTACTCTGGCCTTCATCTTCGCGAGTAATCTATTTGATATCCTTCCGCACATTCTGAAGTAAGTGGGTGAGTTCACCACTGATGTGTGCTAAACAGACTATAAAAATTAACTAAATTAGACTCTCTAAGCTAGACACTAAAAAGCTTTAAATCTAGACTCGACCTAAAACCACACAATCGGCAAGTGTACCGATCAATGTAGTATAACCTAGGAAGTCCGGATATCGAACCACGAGACTCTATGAACCACGTAAACTAGACTCTGACAGACGCTGACAGACACGACTAAAACTTGTTTATTTGTTTGGGGGGGGGGGGTTACGGAAAATTAAGGAAATCTATATTAAACTACTAAATTAAACTAGAGCTAGACTAAAGACGAATAAAGACTGAGGACTTTTCTTATATGAGAACACGACCACCTAGACAAGAATCCTGGATTGTTTTTAAGAGATTACCGATTAAGTTAAGTGCATAAGTTATGGAACCGGGATCTTAAAATACTAAACCTATTAAGAACCAACGAGGCCCCTCGACCCTTCTCAAGGAGAAACCTGTGGAACTACCTAGGCCGTTAATCCTACCGGTTATTAGACGCCTTTCCAGTTGTCTAATTATTGTGTAAGTACCCTAATATTGACCTATTCTTTTCCAATCCTAGATCTAGGGTAGTTTGAAGTAATTAATTTGACTTGATAGACTAATAAAACCGACAGGTAAACCAAGACATGACCTTTTCCAAGGACTATCTAAAGCAATTCGCCGGGTAAGACCTACCAATAGCCCCTCACTTTCCATGTATTAGGACTAGTAGAACACTAAGACTTAGCAAATTATTACTAGTTACTTCTAGGGGTTATTGCGCAATTCTCCCTAAAGAGTGAAGGTTTTCTAACGTGATATAGGCACTTACCGAAACCCTAAACCCTAATATGACTCTATGTTGTGATATAGACCGTCACTAAGAATCATATGAAGCAAATAATAACAATAAACCAACTCAAAGCATGCATATACATCAAATCATTAAATCAAACCGCTTACTAAACACAATCAATCCATAACAATCATGCAATTAACAAAAACGGTAAAAACTTTATATTAATCCATTCATCAAGTCTAGGTGGTTTATAAATTTAGCCAAGAATCATGGTCTTAAAACAAATAAACAAAGTCGCTTAACTGAGTTCATTGAATTAAACAAACAACTAAGAAAACAAAAGAAACTGAGAAGATAGAACCCGCTCGCTTTCAATGATTCCTAGCGTTGAATTCTTGCCAAATAATCTTCTAAATTCGTCCCCAATATATGATGTTGCGTCTCCCTGATGTGTTCGATGCTGTATATCTCCTGTTGCCGTCTGCTCTTAATTCTCGTCCCAGTCATATATTGATTCCATCAGGTATTGTATTGTATAACAATGACCAATCGATATTCACATGGCCCAAAGTCAAGTTTTCAATTGATGTATATTCTGCTGGGCTTTATCATCTTTTACAGCCCAATCACATGATGTCTACTACAATCGTTGGGCTTAGTTCCTTTCATGGCTTTTTACTTTTTTTTTATTTTCCTTTGTAGTTCCCTCTTTCACAGCTTCGGTACATAGCTGCACATATAAAAATCACATAATGGATGAAATAAGAATTTTATCATTTGATTTTAGTAACCCATTCAAGTGTAATTTGATATATTAAATTCTCATTTAATACTTGTATCTACGATTTTTTTTCCTTTCTTTTTTTTTATTTTTTTATTTTTATAATTGAATTAAGCAATTGAACTCGTTTTCACTTAAAATCATTAACTTTATATGTGAAACAAATACGAGTAGAATTTAACGCAAACACCACTAAAGTTACTCAAAAGTGTAGGAATATTAATATATAAAATATGTATGTTTTAGACCACATCAAATATCCCCACACTTACTCTTTTTTCGTCCTCGAAAAAGAATTATGCAACGGAATCAGAGATGTTTAGTTACTCGGGTCAAAAATTATTTATATTTTTTTTAAATCAAAGCTTGCATTAGCCGCAATTGCGAATATATTTGTCCCCTTTAAACCCAAATCCAATCTCAAGCCCTTATCATGTAAATTTAATTTAAGTGCGGTCAATCTACCTAGGGTCTCACGCTAGAATCTACGGTCCACATACTCCCACCTCAAGCTTATAGGACTAAAAGAACGATCACTGGACCAATTCTTAACCGTCTTATATCAAAACCAAAAGAGTTTACAATCAATTTTTTTTTCTTTTTTCCATTTTTTTTTCTATTTTTGCTTTGCTTCTTGCTCTTTTTTTTTCTCTCGTGAGTCTAGACGATGCTTTCCCTAACCAAGAGGTATTCCGGCTGTAGAGTCGCTATCCCCAACCACAGATTACTTAGGTTTCGGTACTTTTAATCGGCAATTCGATTTCACACATCCCAGAGGCATTCCGGCTGTAGAGTCGCTATCCCCAACTCGGATTACATAGACCTGTGTTACTTTCATTTAGTTTCTAGCTCACTTTTTATTCTTTTTTTTTTCATGATCACAAACTCTAACAGTTTTAACTTATAACGGTGCCCCTTATACTCTTATTGGCAGTTTTGATTTCCCATATTTCCCAGGCGAGAACCCACTAGCAGACCGACAATTAAGGTATATTAACTCAAAGGGACTTAAAACCAAACCTGGGCCTACCCACATATCCCTAACTAGACGCAAGCTCAATTTATTATAATCTCATATTATTATTATTCGAACCCGAGCAAAAATTCATCTTTTATATCATTTTCCGCTTTAATTGCAAACTTCTTTTTTAATCGAAAGACATTTTCTATTTTTTTTTTCAATTTTTTTGATTTTTCAATTTGTTAATTTTTTTTTGTGTTTTTTAATTTTCTAATTTTTTTGTATTTTTCATATTTAAGACTCGATTATTTACAAGTATCCCATCCCCACACTTAGAGATTGCATTGTCCCTAATGCAAGAACGGAAACTAACAATAAAAAAAACAAGAAATAAAATACAGAGAGAGAGAGTTGGAAAAGACTTAGCTGGTTAGGACAAAAGTCAGTGCCAGCCGTACGAGTCTTTAATCCAACGAATGATCGTATAACATTTCATTCGCGATCGTTGCCTAGCCTGCTTGGGTTTACCAATATGGCAGTTCCGAACTCACCCGAATGGAGATTGAGTACGGGTGGTACAATCCAAACCTGCACAAACACATCAAAACAAAACCCAAAGCAGTACCAATTCTAAAAATGACTCAAAAACTACTACTTTAGACTCATGGTACAAAATAAAAGACTCACAATACAAACTCTACAAACGAGTAGCAGCTTTTCACATACTTATGGAGGATCATAGAGATGCAGCTCACCTCCAAACACATACTCACGGGCTGTAGCACCATCATATCTATCATTGCCTGAATCGCCCCAAACACTCTTATCTCTATCACAACCTCTCAACTCCTCACCTGGCGGTGTGAATCTATACTCTCCATATCGAACTCTATCCCCACACTGAGCTTTGCTTAGTGTCTCTATCCTAGATTCTAAACGCACCACTTTCTCCTCTAATTCCCCTACTCTTCTATCTTATGGGTCACCACACTTGAGTCCTATCACCTTCTCTAGACTCGGATCACTCACCACCTTCTCATCATCTCTCTCGTCCTTCTCACACTCACCCACTAACGATACTGCCTACACTCTATCACTAGGCCCTCTCGAATTCATAACCTTAAAAACTACCGATTCCTCGCCCGCTCTAAGTGTGATGGTGCCTAAAAAGACATCTATGAGAGCTTTAGCGGTGTTCAAGAACGGGCGTCCTAAAATTAACTGTACGTTTTCATCGGCTTCCATGTCGAGAATGACGAAATCGGCCGGAAAAACGAACTTGTCAACCTTAACAAGCAAATTCTCAACTATGCCCCTCGGGTGTTTCACGGACCTATCAGCTAAGGATAATGTCATTCGGGTAGGTGAAAGCTCGCCTAAGTCTAGTTTCTCGTAGAGAGAAAAGGGCATTAAATTGATGCTAGCACCTAGGTCGGCTAAGGCACTAGTATTTGTGTTACTACCGAATAGACAAGGAATAGTGAAAACACCGGGATCGGTAAGCTTTTGAGGAATCTTATTTGAAATAATGGCCGAACACCCTCCATGCAATGGGACATTCGACAACTCCCCTAACTTCTCTTTATTCCTAAGAAGGTCCTTTAAAAATTTCGCATATTTAGGCATGGACTGGAGTGCCTCGATAAAAGGAAGATTAATCTTCAATTGCTTGAAGATATCTAAGAACTGCCCATATTCCCTTGAGTATTTTTGATTCTTAAGGCGTGAGGGAAACGGGATATACGAATGGTTTACTAAAGGTGAAGGTCTAACGTCTACGGGCATTTTCTCAACTTTTTTCTCAACTTGAGACTCACCGGGCTGTGCGGTACTTGCTGGGCGCAACCTCTTTTGCACTTTGCCGGGAGCCTCCATCTCTATCTCTTCATCTACAACATCTCCATCCTCATCGACTACTCTCTCCTCTATGCTCGGGTTCCCTACGGTTTTGCCACTATGAATGGTAATGGCCTTTACATGAGCATTCGGGTTAGGTTGGGTGTTACCCGCAAACTGACCGGGTAATCTCTCTTCTAACTTCCTAGACATATCACCTACAACCCTTTGAAGGTCTTGGAAAGCAGCCTGGTGGTTCTTCAGCATAAGGTCATGTTTGTTAAGTTTCTTTTGGGTGTTTTGGTCCCTAACAACTAGTTGGCTCATCATAGCCTCCATTCTTTCTATACTGCCCCCTAAATCATAACTTAAACCCTGACCTGATTGAACCTGACTACTTGACCCCCCATCCTTGACCTGCCCATTTGAACCCCCACCAAAGAGTGAACCTAAACCCCTATTTGGATTTTGAGCTATTTGAAAATCAGGGGGTCCATTTGAGCGAAAATTATTATTAAAAGTATTATTATTTCTCCAACCCGAACCAAAATTATTATTATCAAACCCACTAGATTGACCTCTACCTTGACCCCCTCCCATAAAATCAACTTACTCCTCACCAACTAGCAATGGACACGTACTTGTATCGTGACCCCCTCGGCAAAACTCACACTTATCTACCTTAGCCTTAATCTCCTTAAGCTCCCTAGTCATGTTTTCCAAAACAGCGGCTAAACTAGGATCCATGGTGACATGGTTCACCCCTCGGACGGGTGCACTAGTAGTGGTATTAGAATTACCACTTTGATACCGCTGATCGGCTCGCGATTGAGATTGAGATTGAGACTGGGCAAATGCCTCGAAACGCTCTAAACACTCAGCAACAGTAAGAATACCCATCATATGCCCCCCCCCCCCCGCATTAGTATCAAACCTATCACGAGTCTCTTGGGTGAGACCGTTGTAGAATTTCTCACATAGAGCCCAATCAGAAAGACCATGTTGGGAGCAACGAGCACACAGGTTTTGGAAACGCTCCCAAGCAAGGTAGTAAGGCTCGTCGGGCTCCATGCGAAAGGAGTGGATTTGGTCTCTAAGACGTGAGGCTTTAGCGGGCAGAAAATACTTATTCAAAAAGGCTTGACGAAGCCCCACCCAAGTAGTGAAGGTACCGGTTGGTTGAGAGTCCAACCAAGTAGCCGCACGGCCGGCTAATGAGAATGGGAAAAGCTGTAGGTAGGTGGCATCGTTAGGTGCACCGTGAAGGCTAAAAGTAACTAGCATACGAGAGAAACGGTTGATGTGGGCCGGGGCGTCCTCATCATCTCGGCCATGGAATTGGATACTATTGGTTATAGCTTGCATGGCATAAGATGGAATCTGCCATGAGTTCTCGCTAACTATGGGTGGAACAGTATTGGGTGACGCAAGACCAGTGAAGCCTTGGGTGGCTTGTTGGTGAACGGTTTGCCTAGCGTTGGCCATGTGTTCTAAGTTTTCTGGGATGCTAGAAGTAGGGCTATCGGGTGGGGAAACCTTAAGTGAAGTTTTAGGTGACTGGGGTGGTGTGGGTAATGGAGTGGAATCGAAATTTGAAAACTGAGATGAAATACTAACCTGTGGGCCTTGACCGAATCGAGATGATGATGACTCGGTGACTGGTGGATTCGGTGGCGGTCCGTGCGAGCGCAGATGTGGCATCCAACACAAGCAAAAACCAGAATGTGAGAAAAGCAAACACTAGTCACAAAGACTCAAACGAAAATAAAAACAAAAGAAAAGACAAAGACTCAAAACAAAACAAACACGTAGCACGTATATGTCAATAAAGTCTATCAGAGCTAATGAACGCGATTGCCAAGAGTCCCCGGCAACGGCGCCAAAAACTTGATGTGTGCTAAACAGACTATAAAAATTAACTAAATTAGACTCTCTAAGCTAGACACTAAAAAGCTTTAAATCTAGACTCGACCTAAAACCACACAATCGGCAAGTGTACCGATCAATGTAGTATAACCTAGGAAGTCCGGATATCGAACCACGAGACTCTATGAACCACGTAAACTAGACTCTGACAGACACGACTAAAACCTGTTTATTTGTTTGGGGGAGGGGGGTTACGGAAAATTAAGGAAATCTATATTAAACTACTAAATTAAACTAGAGCTAGACTAAAGACGAATAAAGACTGAGGACTTTTCTTATATGAGAACACGACCACCTAGACAAGAATCCTGGATTGTTTTTAAGAGATTACCGATTAAGTTAAGTGCATAAGTTATGGAACCGGGATCTTAAAATACTAAACCTATTAAGAACCAACGAGGCCCCTCGACCCTTCTCAAGGAGAAACCTGTGGAACTACCTAGGCCGTTAATCCTATCGGTTATTAGACGCCTTTCCAGTTGTCTAATTATTGTGTAAGTACCCTAATATTGACCTATTCTTTTCCAATTCTAGATCTAGGGTAGTTTGAAGTAATTAATTTGACTTGATAGACTAATAAAACCGACAGGTAAACCAAGACATGACCTTTTCCAAGGACTATCTAAAGCAATTCGCCGGGTAAGACCTACCAATAGCCCCTCACTTTCCAGGTATTAGGACTAGTAGAACACTAAGACTTAGCAAATTATTACTAGTTACTTCTAGGGGTTATTGCGCAATTCTCCCTAAAGAATGAAGGTTTTCTAACGTGATATAGACACTCACCGAAACCCTAAACCCTAATATTACTCTATGTTGTGATATAGACCGTCACTAAGAATCATATGAAGCAAATAATAACAATAAACCAACTCAAAGCATGAATATACATCAAATCATTAAATCAAACCGCTTACTAAACACAATCAATCCATAACAATCATGCAATTAACAAAAACGGTAAAAAATTTATATTAATCCATTCATCAAGTCTAGGTGGTTTATAAATTTAGCCAAGAATCATGGTCTTAAAAACAAATAAACAAAGTCGCTTAACTGAGTTCATTGAATCAAACAAACAACTAAGAAAACAAAAGAAACTGAGAAGATAGAACCCGCTCGCTTCCAATGATTCCTAGCGTTGAATTCTTGCCAAATAATCTTCTAAATTCGTCCCCAATATATGATGTTGCCTCTCCCTGATGTGTTCGATGCTGTATATCTCCTGTTGCCGTCTGCTCTTAATTCTCGTCCCAGTCATATATTGATTCCATCAGGTATTGTATTGTATAACAATGACCAATCGATATTCACATGGCCCAAAGACCAAAGTCAAGTTTTCAATTGATGTATATTCTGCTGGGCTTTATCATCTTTTACAGCCCAATCACATGATGTCTACTACAATCGTTGGGCTTAGTTCCTTTCATGGCTTTTTACTTTTTTTTTATTTTCCTTTGTAGTTCCCTCTTTCACAGCTTCGGTACATAGCTGCACATATAAAAATCACATAATGGATGAAATAAGAATTTTATCATTTGATTTTAGTAACCCATTCAAGTGTAATTTGATATATTAAATTCTCATTTAATACTTGTATCTACGATTTTTTTTCCTTTCTTTTTTTTTTTTATTTTTTTATTTTTATAATTGAATTAAGCAATTGAACTCGTTTTCACTTAAAATCATTAACTTTATATGTGAAACAAATACGAGTAGAATTTAACGCAAACACCACTAAAGTTACTCAAAAGTGTAGGAATATTAATATATAAAATATGTATGTTTTAGACCACATCAACCACTTTTTAGTGCCTTCTCGATTTCGGTGCGAAGGCTTATACAGTTGTTTGTAGTGTGACCATTATCCTTGTGATAGTCACAATACTGATTTGGATCTTGACCCCTCTTGTTTTTCATTGGCGGAGGAGTTTTAAATTGATAGTCCTTTATGCTGAGTACCTCCGCCAGAGTTTTCGTGATGGGGGTCCACAGCCGCTCTCGGTTCACTTGCTTTGCTTCTTTCTGTGCTGCGAGTTTGTTTATGGTTGCCCGAGCGTCGTCAGACGAGTATGTTCCAGAGGTTGAGTCGCGCTAATTCTTCTTGAATTTCTTTTCTCTACTACCACTCATGTCTTGCGGACGATTGTGTGGTGGCGGTGGCCTGTTAGAGCTTAAGTTACGCTCGGTTTGCGCGTAAACCTTTGCTGCAGCCATTAGTTTCTCCCAACTTTTGGGTAAGCCCTTTGTTCCTGACAGAACCTTGATCATGTCGTCACAACACACCGCATACTTGAATTGTGCTCGTATCAGATGTTCATGGACATCACCAATCTCTAGCACCTCCTTGTTGTAACGTGTTATGAAGTCCTCCAGGCTTTCATCATCACGCCTCCAAATATTCGTCACATTGGCGGTGTCTCTGATATATCTTCATTGTTGGCTAAAGTGAACCAGGAAATTCTCTTTTAGATCTACCCAAGACGTTAGCTTCCCTACTGGTAAATTATTGAACCACAACCGTGCCGCACCTGTCAAGATTTGGACGAATAGGTGGCACCACATAGGCAATGTCCAACCCCCTACCAGACCTGCGCCGGTAAATACACGAAGGTGGTCATCCGGATCTGATATGCCGTTGAATTTTCCGACGTTTGATGGTAGTTTTGCTTTTTCGAGGGTAGCTAAAGCGATTTCACTGACGAATTTCGAGTTCTTAGCTGCTTCTGTCGGGCGGTAGATTAAGTTGTAGTCACGTTCTGCATCCGGGTTATAAACCGTGCGGGGTCTGTAATTTGCATGATCTCGCTGTAGTCGGCTGAACACACTTTTATTATCACCCTCCTGATATGTTCTATCGTATTCGTCGGCGTGGGTGTCCAAGAATGCGGGCCCAACCGAGAATGAACTGACTGCCTTCTATGAGAATATGACTCATCACGGTAATCCCTTTGCCGAGTCTCAGAGTGAGTAGATTCATACCTTGTAGGAGATCTGGAGTAAACTTCTGTGTCATCTACATGTACTCGCGATGGTGCGTCGTGGTGAGATGTACGTGGAGCAGATGGTGCTCGTGCATGAGATGCAGGCCTTCGAGGCTGAGTGACAGGAGGAGCAGTCTGTGCACAAAGTTATGCATACACTGCGTTTATGGCTCCTTGGGATCTGACGTACCACGAGATGGGAGTTTCACCGGGGGGTAAAATTGAAGTTATCGGGATCTCAGGTTGTGCTCCCGGAGTAACAGGGTCGTTCGGATGATTAACCTTGTACTGGACCTCATTATCATCAGAAGCCTCTTCCACAATCCCTTCGACTTGGGTATTGTGTGCGAAATTTGTTGGCCGAGGGCCTGATTGACGGTTTATCAGGGTTTCTTCCATTAAAAAACAGAGGTGGAAGAATAAATCATAACGAGAAGATGTAAATAAAAACTGAGAAATCGGTGGGCGCCAATGAAGAAACACTAATTCAAAGGACCGAAATCGATTGAACCAGGGGTTTAGTTCTGCATAAAATGGTTAGGTCTTCTCGTTTGATTCGGGGGTGACTGGTCTCCTTCTTCGAACGATAACTGCAAAACAAACAGCCGTTAGACTCACCACGGTGAGAACGGGGGTTCTCTCCGTGACCACCCTCCGGCGTGAGAATAAGTAAAGGTTTCAATGAAGAAGAAGAAGTGATAGTAAAGTGAAGTGAATGTGTAACATTCCCAAAATTTAAAATTTTAAAATAAAGTTATTACACAAATAGATCATGGGTAAGTTGACTGTTAGAAATATAAAGTACTTAGATGGGCCTAGGAACCATTTAATAATTAAACTATAAAAAAACATTATATTTGAACCTACTCCGTTTTTAATGAAATTTGGGTCAAAATGTAGACACAAATATTCTCGTTCTAATGACATATTCATTGTTTTATAAAACGTCATATTTTAGAAATTATAAACGCCAAATAAGTGAAGCAGCTAAATTAATTATAAAAATAAAATAATAAACTAAACATTTGAAGATATAAGTGCACGTGTGTGTGTGTAATTATTTACATTTGAAAATTTCATGTATGGCCACCTTGGAGTGCACTCCACTCCAAAGTGTAGTATATATAAGAAGTAGCATTTCAACATACAACTGCTCCTTTCCTTCTGCTTCTCAGTCTCGACCCATATCTTTGATTCCATATCCCATTTTTTTAAGTATTAAATCCATATTACTCCAAAGCCCTGCCCCATTTTAAGTATTGTAAACCCTGATCACTGAGTCAATACCCTGTCCGATTGATTTAGGACCCATCAACGCATGTCAAGGCTCTGCCCGACTAAGATCTTTGGGGTTCTGTCTCGTTGTAAAAACCTGCGTATTCGTGCGTTGTTACTTCTCGTTACGCCTAGCACCAGAGATTCGGATTATAATGTAGCTATATCGCCTACATCGCTACCTCGTAGTATATTTGTATATTTCGCAAACTTTATCGCTATAACACATCACATCGCATGCACTAACACTCACGACGACATTGAGTGAGGACCTATTCTACCCTTCTCGATAGCCGTGATGTGTCGCAACGCAACTCATATTCGAAACGTGAAGCTCGATTATCACAACACAGACTTAGAAATGTGAATATTTATATACGACCCTTGTGACTAATTATAATAAGTATATATGCATGGTTATGTGTAAACAAACTATCGCAACGCTTAGCGAACAAAACGAAACATCGAAACGCAACTCGTCGGAGACCACCGATCGAACGACCATTCGATCGAATGGTCATCCGATCGGATGACCATCCGATCGGATAACCATCCGATCGGATTGCCATCCGATCGGATAACCATCCGATCGGATTGCCATCCTATCCATTGCACTCCATCACCTTCTCTCCTCTTCACCTATAAATAGCACTTGTCACATCACTGCTCAAGTGATGTGACAGCTCTCACTCGACCAGCACACTTTTGGACTATTTTCTCTCGATTCCTCGCGATTCTTGTAAGTTTCTACCTCAAATCTTGTACTTATATGATCTACACACTTCTTGCATGAGTACAATTTCTTTGAGTAGGTAAGGTGAATAAATGTGGTAAAAAGCTCATGTGTGAACATAAGGCTGGGCCTTGCGCGATACTTGCGACCGCAGACCGTTTATGAGACTTGTGTTAAAGTTACCATAATGTTTTTGCGCTTACCAAAAGGAATTGCATGCACTTTGTAATAAACATAGAAATAATAGAACAAACTTTGCATTGATTAAGTATAAAGCTCAGAGGCCATGATTACAAAGTTGTTTGCTTAGGATAATTAATTTGAGACTTAACTTATCCAAACTGATAGTTCTACGTCATGGATTGGTAAGTTAAAGAACCTAACCAATCATGAAAAGAAGCTATTGTATGCTTGTTGCTCTTGCGCGGCTTAAATTTTTGCTTTTTTACTCTCGCCTTCATCTTCGCGAGTAATCTATTTGATATCCTTCCGCACATTCTGAAGTAAGTGGGTGAGTTCACCACTTTTGAGTGCCTTCTCGATTTCGGTGCGAAGGCTTATACAGTTGTTTGTAGTGTGACCATTATCCTTGTGATAGTCACAATACTGATTTGGATCTTGACCCCTCTTGTTTTTCATTGGCGGAGGAGTTTTAAATTGATAGTCCTCTATGCTGAGTACCTCCGCCAGAGTTTTCGTGATGGGGGTCCACAGCCGCTCTCGGTTCTCTTGCTTTGCTTCTTTCTGTGCTGCGAGTTTGTTTATGGTTGCCCGAGCGTCGTCAGACGAGTATGTTCCAGAGGTTGAGTCGCGCCAATTCTTCTTGAATTTCTTTCCTCTACTACCACTCATGTCTCGCGGACGATTGTGTGGTGGCGGTGGCCTGTTAGAGCTTAAGTTACGCTCGGTTTGCGCGTAAACCTTTGCTGCAGCCATTAGTTTCTCCCAACTTTTGGGTAAGCCCTTTGTTCCTGACAGAACCTTGATCATGTCGTCATAGCACACCGCATACTTGAATTGTGCTCGTATCAGATGTTCATGGACATCACCAATCTCTAGCACCTCCTTGTTGTAACGTGTTATGAAGTCCTCCAGGCTTTCATCATCACGCCTCCAAATATTCGTCACATTGGCGGTGTCTCTGATAGATCTTCATTGTTGGCTAAAGTGAACCAGGAACTTCTCTTTTAGATCTACCCAAGACGTTAGCTTCCATACTGGTAAATTATTGAACCACAACCGTGCTGCACCTGTCAAGATTTGGACGAATAGGTGGCACCACATAGGCAATGTCCAACCCCCTACCAGACCTGCGCCGGTAAATACACGAAGGTGGTCATCCGGATCTGACACGCCGTTGAATTTTCTGACGTTTGATGGTAGTTTTGCTTTTTCGAGGGGAGCTAAAGCGATTTCACTGACGAATTTCGAGTTCTTAGCTGCTTCTGTCGGGCGGTAGGTTAAGTTGTAGTCACGTTCTGCATCCGGGTTATAAACCGCGCGGGGTCTGTAATTTGCATGATCTCGCTGTAGTCGGCTGAACACACTTTTATTATCACCCTCCTGATATGTTCTATCGTATTCGTCAGCGTGGGTGTCCAAGAATGCGGGCCCAACCGAGAATGAACTGACTGCCTTCTATGAGAATATAACTCATCACGGTAATCCCTTCGCCGAGTCTCAGAGTGAGTAGATTCATACCTTGTAGGAGATCTGGAGTAAACTTCTGTGTCATCTACATGTACTCGCGATGGTGCGTCGTGGTGAGATGTACGTGGTGCAGATGGTGCTCGTGCATGAGATGCAGGCCTTCGAGGCTGAGTGACAGGAGGAGCAGTCTGTGCACAAAGTTATGCATACACTGCGTTTATGGCACCTTGGGACCTGACGTACCACGAGATGGGAGTTTCACCGGGGGGTAAAATTGAAGTTATCGGGATCTCGGGTTGTGCTCCCAGAGTACAGGGTCGTTCGGATGATTAACGTTGTACTGGACCTCATTATCATCAGAAGCCTCTTCCACAATCCCTTCGACTTGGGTATTGTACGCGAAATTTGTTGGCCGAGGGCCTGATTGACGGTTTATCGGGGTTTCTTCCATTAAAAACAGAGGTGGAAGAATAAATCATAACGAGAAGATGTAAATAAAAACTGAGAAATCGGTGGGCGCCAATGAAGAAACACGAATTCAAAGGACCGAAATCGATTGAACCAGGGGTTTAGTTCTGCATAAAATGGTTAGGTCTTCTCGTTTGATTCGGGGGTGACTGATCTCCTTCTTCGAACGATAACTGCAAAACAAACAGCCGTTAGACTCACCACGGGGAGAACGGGGGTTCTCTCCGTGACCACCCTCCGGCGTGAGAATAAGTACATGTTTCAATGAAGAAGAAAAATGATAGTAAAGTGAAGTGAATGTGTAACATTCCCAAAATTTTAAATTTTAAAATAAAGTTATTACACAAATAGATCATGGGTAAGTTGACTGTTAGAAATATAAAGTACCTAGACGGGCCTAGGAACCATTTAATAATTAAACTATAAAAATACATTATATTTGAACCTACTCCGTTTTTAATGAAACTTGGGTCAAAATGTAGACACCAATATTCTCATTCTAATGACATATTCATTGTTTTATAAAACGTCATATTTTAGAAATTATAAACGCCAAATAAGTGAAGCAGCTAAATTAATTATAAAAATATAATAATAAACTAAACATTTGAAGATATAAGTGCACGTGTGTGCGTGTAATTATTTACATTTGAAAATTTCATGTATGGCCACCTTGGAGTGCACTCCACTCCAAAGTGTAGTATATATAAGAAGTAGCATTTCAACTTACAACTGCTCCTTTCCTTCTGCTTCTCAGTCTCGACCCATATCTTTGATTCCATATCCCATTTTTTTAAGTATTAAATCCATATTACTCCAAAGCCCTGCCCCATTTTAAGTATTGTAAACCCTGATCATTGAGTCAATACCCTGTCCGATTGATTTAAGACCCATCAACGCATGTCAAGGCTCTGCCCGAATAAGATCTTTGGGGTTTTGTCTCGTTGTAAAAACCCGCGTATTCGTGCGTTGTTACTACTTGTTACACCTAGCACCAGAGATTCGGATTATAATGTAGCTATATCGCCTACATCGCTACCTCGTAGTATATTCGTATATTTCGCATACTTTATCGCTATAACACATCACATCGCATGCACTAACACTCACGACGACATTGAGTGAGGACCTACTCTACCCTTCTCGATAGCCGTGATGTGTCGCAACGCAACGCATATTCGAAACGTGAAGCTCGATTATCGCAACACAGACTTGGAAATGTGAATATTTATATACGACCCTTGTGACTAATTATAATAAGTATATATGCATGGTTATGTGTAAACAAACTATCGCAATGCTTAGCGAACAAAACGAAACATCGAAACGCAACTCGCCGGAGACCACCGATCGAACGACCATTCGATCGAATGGTCATCCGATCGGATGACCATCCGATCGGATAGCCATCCGATCGGATTGCCATCCGATCCATTGCACTCCATCACCTTCTCTCCTCTTCACCTATAAATAGCACTTGTCACATCACTGTTCAAGTGATGTGACAGCTCTCACTCGACCAGCACACTTTTGGACTATTTTCTCTCGATTCCTCGCGATTCTTGTAAGTTTCTACCTCAAATCTTGTACTTATATGATCTACACACTTCTTCATCTTTTCCACCATCAAATCTTAAGTTTTCACCATGAAATCTGTCCGATTTGGTCTGTTCCAGGGTGATGTCATCATGAGTTCTCATGAAATTCAAAGTGTGACCTCATTTCACCAAGAACAACTCAGATCTAAGAGATTTCGACATGTTTAAACACAAATTTCACCTAGATCTAAACATTTTTAACTAGATTCAACCTTTCTTCAAACTTTCATAAACTTTTACTCATAACCAATAGAATCGGAACTCATTCAGGCCTTCCACTTATTTCTAGTGAAGTGTCAGTCTGAGATTTGATTCCTATCCACGAGATAACCGACTCAGCGGGTTGAATATGAGAGACCGTCAAGAACAGTTAACTGGTCAAACGGGGTGATTCCCATCCGATCAGATAACTTGGACTTGGTGGGAATTCCGTTGTTTAACACGTTGTCAAACCGTCTCGATCAAACCGCAAACTTTTTCAAACTTAGCAAAATAATCAAGTTCTGTTGGTGCATACGTCTGTCGACTTTGTTTTGTATCGAGTCTTGTAATAGAAATGTTAGATCAGGGCACGTAGTACGAGGAAAATAGGGTTTGGGTGTGATAGAGCTATTTCGCACGAAATAGCAAAGAGCTATTTCGTACGAAATACCCATTGGCTATTTCGCACGAAATAGCAAGATGGTATTCCGTGCGAAATACCCACCACTATAAATACCCAAGTTGCTAGTTCATTTGTAACATTCATTTTTCCGGTACCGAAGTGCTGCCGACGTGTCTACTGATCTATAAACGTGTTAAATCTATAAAACAAGACAATTAAGAGTGAATCAAGCTGTTATAAAGTCTAATCAATGAATTCCGCCTCTGATTAGACTGAGAACTCTTCTGATAGACTCATTTCGATCGTCTCACAATCCTTCAAGTGGTATCAGAGCTCAGGAGGAAGAGCTCTTGCCAAATCAGCTTGATTTCATCATAATTTCTGGATTCTACACCTTCTTTTCAAAATTAAACAAGATTTTACGGTCAAAATGGATTGAATTTCACATATAACAAGCGAAACAGTGTTTTAACAAATCCTTGAAAGAATTGGACCTTAATTCGATCTAAAACTGGTAAAATTGGTCATTTCGCTTGAAAATGTTTTCGGATTGTATGATGTCAGCACTATTTCATACGGAATAGACTTTGGTTTCGCATGAAATCACTTTTGAGAAACTCACTTCGTACGAAATCAACCCCTTGACCAGTATTTCGCACGAAATCAACCATTCAAACCTCATTTCGTACGAAATAACCATTCATTTCGTACCAAAGTGTATTTCTTACCAAAAGTTCATTTCACACCAAGCTGTCATTTTGTGTGATTGTTTTCGCACGAAATCACCATTTCGTTTGAAAGTGGTTATTTCGTTTGAAGTTGCTATTTTGCATCAAAGATTGATTTCGTTTGAAAAGCTATTTCGCACCAAATTGTTTCGTTTGAATTCTCATTTCATGTGAAATTTCATTGTTGTTTGAATTTTGTGAATTTGTGAAACAGGTTTTCGAAATATGGAAGAGGAATTTTACAATGCGTTTGCTACACCAGTTGCTCCTGTTACAGCCGCTGAAACTGTTTACAATGAGAATGAGACGGGAACTAATCAAAAACCGCCAACGCTTATGTACATTGAAGATTTTAGAGGATGGCAAAATCGGTTTGAAAATTGGGTGCAAGCTTATAAGTTTGACGCATGGTGTTCGTTAGAGGTGGATTATGAGAAACCGAAAAATGAACGTGGGCTTGAAAAAGCATTTAGTGACTATTCAGATGTTGAAAAATTGAAATACACAAGTGAAAAAATGATGATCAGCATTCTTCAACAAGCAGTTAAAGAAGATATCTTTGTTTTGCTTCAACACTCGGGTACTGCAAGATCAATTTGGACTGCATTGATTCAAAAGTTCAAGGGAAGCGCTGGTATGATAAAGAACAAAAAGGCCTTATTAAAGAAATCATTTGATATGTTTGTAGCTTTCGAAGGAGAATCAACAAAAACAACAATCGATAGATATTGTCATCTTGTTTTAGAAATGGGAAGATTGGAAATAAAGAAAGACGACGATGAGTGGGTTGATAAGTTAGCTGATGCGCTGCCACAGCATAATTGGGGAACACATTTGTTGATTTTAAAACACATGAGAAAGTCTGAAAGTATGAATTAGGCAAAATTCATTCAGAAAATTGAAGAGCATGAATTGGACATTCAGAAAACTGCTATCATGTCTAATCCAAATGCACAACAAGATGTCAGTCTGTATTACAGAGGAAATAAATTTGAAACCACTCCAAGTCCAAAGGTCAAGACTGCTTTTAGTGCTGATGGTTCTTCTGGTTCAAATGTTAGCACTACAACTCAGAGTGGTGGATATTCATCATCATATTCAAGTTTTGATCCGAATTTCACAACACCAAGTCCTCAGCAACAAAATCCAAAGAATTTGCAATGTAATGTTACATTGAACATTCAAAATGGTCAAAATCTCTCTCCAGAAATGGCTAAGCAAGACATGGCATCACTTTTTGCTATGTTAGAGTCATATGAAAGTTTAGTTGCTGGTAGAATTGGAAATCCGATGCTCACAAAAGAGGATTATGATCAGATTGATGCTATAGAACTTGAGTTGATGGATATCAAATGGTGTTTGGCTAGTGCTGTAAGAAGAGCTGAAAAATTCCAACAAATCACCGGTAGAGATGATTTTCGAGAAATGAGTGCATCTCCGATAGGGTTTGACAAATCAAAGGTCACTTGTTTTCATTGCAAAGAAAAGGGACATTTTAAAAGAGAATGCAAAAATAAAGAAGCAACTGAAAGACAAGACTCATCTGGAAACAACAATTATTATCAAAAATCAATTTTTCATCAACTTACTCAACAACAACCATCGTCATCACGTGCTCTTGAGGATGGAAATAAAAAAGCTTTTCTTGTCAATCAAGATGATGAAAAGCTAGCAGAGGGTTTTAGTTGGGACAACTACGTGCCAGATAAAGAGTTTTTAAAGAAATCAGCTCTTATTGCTCAAATCTTGGAAGCAGAATCAGTCAAATCTCATCCAAAAAGAATACCGATTTTTCCAGAATTAGGAAGTGATGCAGATACAGATGATGAAGAAGAGTATATTAATAAAGCTAGAAAAGGTCTGGATACTGATAGTTTTAATTTGTTTTTTGCAGAAAAGGTTGAGATGCTGAATGAGAAAAAGGCTGCTAGATTGAAGAGAGAGTTGGAAGCAAAAAGAATTGCTAAAGAAAAAGAAAAACTGGAAGCCGAGAAAGCTGAAGTTGAAGAAAGTTCAACAAAGAAAGTTGAAGAAGAAAAGTGTGAGATAAAAGTGGAAGTTGATGAAGAAACGGTATTTGAGAAGGTAGTTGAAAAAATTGTTGAAGTTGAGAAAATTGTCGAAATTGAAAAGATTGTCGAGGTCATTAAACCTTGTCAAAAATGTTTAGAATCTTGCAAAGATTGTGATGTGAAGGATAAGAAGATCGCTGAATTAGAAAAGATGAAAGAAAAATTGTTGTCTGATGTGAAGTACGTGAAGGAATCTTATGATGTGTTGAACATAACAGTTGATGGTCTGAAAAAAACAAACTTAGAAGTTGATGCTGCTATGACAATGATGAATTCAACATTAATGAGAAAGCAAAAGGTCATCAATGAGTATATTGAAGACTGTGCAAAGTTAAAGCAGGATTTGGAACTCAAAATGATTGAAAGTGAAAGAATCAAACGATTATTGTTGAGTTATACAACTTGTGATTATTTGATTGACAGGGTTTATCCTACTGTTGCAGGTCTTGAAGCTTTTCAAGATAAAAAGATGGAAGATACGGATGCTGGTAAGAAACCAAATGCCAAGTATAATAAGTGTCCGCCTCCGATCTGGAATAGTTATTCTCCCAGAAAGCCAAATGAGGAACGATTAAATAAGGCACTCAACATCAAGTTAAAGTCTGAAACCATTGATGAGTTACCAGACAACATTGATGTCACATTCACAGCGTCTGACACTGATCATGAATCTGAGTTGTTAAAGAAAGTGGCCGATCAGGTGTTGGATATGGATGAAGAGTCAAAGTCGGAGTCTAAATCTGAAAGTTCGAGTTCATCTGAAAAGAGTCCGAGTTCACCGGTTAAACGAGTTTATAATAAAGAATTCCTGTTATCAAAATCTAATTTGAATGATGAAACAATCAAAGTGGCATATACTTTGAATGATTCAGACAAATTATATTCTGATGAGGAATTTCCAATAAGAAGTGTCAAAATTGAAATGATCAAACAGGTTTTCAAATTAACAGAAATTAAAATTTCTGAAATAAAAGATTTAAATCTTGCTGAAAAACCTAAAAAGTACACTTCAAGAGTTCAACAGAGATTGAACAAGAAAAAAGGTTACAGTTCTGGTTCTGGTTTTCAAAAGAAACCAAACCATAACAGTAATTTCAAAAAGAAAGGTTTAGGTTTCATTCCCCTGGAAAATCATAAAAATGAGAAAACTTATAAAACAAAAACAAAATTTTGTTGCAGGAGGAAGTTCTAAAGAAGAGCAGAAGAAACCATTCTGGAGACAGTCAAACCTAGAGTTTCTTGCTGAAAGAAAGAAGAACATGAAGAAATTTGTTCCAAGAGTTGACAAAAGAATCTGTTTTAAATGTCAAAAAGCTGGACACATTGCTTGGAATTGTCACGAGTCCACTTATTCAAAACAGGGAGTTTCTTCTAACTTTGAAATGAAAAAGAGATGTGTTAATAACACAGTTCAATCAAAAGAAAAAATCAAAGTGTTTGAAAATTCGACGTTCGAAGAAGGTGAAAGTTCGAAACGTTTTTACAAAAGAAAAGTTGATTTGAATAAACAAAGATGGGTTGTTAAATCAGAGAGTAGTTCTGACAATGAATCTGATTCCATAAAATCAGAGGAGTCATTTGTTGAGAAAAGTGAGAAGAATTCCGTTCCAAAGATGAACGACGAAAACTTTCCTCCATTGTCAAAAGATAATTTGAAATCCAAAGTTGGTAAGATTGAAATTTCAGATCAATTCTTTGCTGGTAAGAAGGAATTTGATGCTGAAAAGGTTTTTAATGGTAAAATAAAACATATCTTTGGGAAGATGGTTGATGGTAAGGTAAAGGGCGCAAAAGAATTTTATCAATAAAAAAGATGGTGGGATAGATGTGAGTCACAATCACCCAAGGCTGGTCAGGCTTGGGTGACATGATTTTCAAATTAAAATCTGACTTGCCGGAGCTCCCAAGTGGGTAATCGTGGAGCATGAATCGGTATCGTTCTTGAAAAATTGTTTTTGTGAAATCTCTATAATTGTTAAATTCTACAGATTGTGGAATTGCCGGAACTCCTAGGTTGGTAAGTGTGAAATAGGAATCGGCATTTTTCCCGCAAAGTGGTATTTCAGTTCACAAGTGGTAGTTGTTCTTTGAAATTGTCATACTTTGTTTTATAACTGGTAGATTTGAACCTACAAGTGGTTGAAAACAGGATTTTCATTTGCAAGTGTTTAATCAAGGTCATTAAGTTGAACTTGATTTAACTTTCATATAAAATGTTTGTGAAAACAAAATGATGAATGAATCCCCAATCTTACAAGTGATAAAATCAACAAAATTTATTTTCCGGAAAAAACATTTTTGATTAAAACAAACTTAAGTGTTTTGAAATCATAATGGGAAAATAGTTTGTTGTCAGGGGGAGTTTTGATTGTTTATGCCAAGTGGATGGCGATTTGAAGCAATTCACAATAGTTGTCATTTTATGTGTACAGTTTGTTTTCAAATTTCCTTTAAATGATTTTGAATTTTAGGGGGAGTAAGAAGTTTCGGAAAATCCAAAACCATTAGAAAATTGGAAAAAGTAAAAAACATGATAAAATCATAAATGAGTCTATCAGAAGAGTTCTTAGTCTAATCAGAGGCGAAATTCATTGATTAGACTTTATAACAGCTTGATTCACTCTTAATTGTCTTGTTTTATAGATTTAACACATTTACAGATCAGTAGACACGTCGGTAGCACTTCGGTACCGGAAACATGAACGTTACAAATGAACTAGCAACTTGGGTATTTATAGTGGTGGGTATTTCGCACGGAATACCATCTTGCTATTTCGTGCAAAATAGCCAATGGGTATTTCGTACGAAATAGCTCTTTGCTATTTCGTGCGAAATAGCTCTATCACACCCAAACCCTATTTTCCTCGTACTACGTGCTCTGATCTAACATTTCTATTACAAGACTCGATACAAGACAAAGTCGACAGACGTATGCACCAACAGACTCCCCCTCGGATGTTGACGAAGTCTTCAGTGTCGAGTCTTCACAGTCTTCAGCCTTGATTAGTCTTTGGGCTTCTAAATCTCAATCTATCTCTTCACATTCTCTTACACAATCTCACAAAAATATTGTATGTAAATATTTCTTTACTGCATTTCTTTATATAAACAATCCAAAAAGATTTTCGGAGTGTTTTTAGCATAAATTTTGAAAAATACAAAAAGATTTTAGACAACTGATGTTGAAAAGCAGATTTTCAAAATTCCGAGTGCTAAACATGATGAACAGGTTTGGGAGAAGTTGTTTAAAAAAATGAAAAATGATGAAAAAATTGATATTTTACAAGTGGTCATCAGAGTTTAAAAATGTTAAATCATTTTTGTTCAATGTCTGTAATTGGTCTATAAATTTGTAAAATTTTAAATTTGTGAATTTTACTTTGAGGTAGAGAATGTGAAGGTTATGGCTATGAGAGGGTCAGTTTGCGAATCAAAAACCTGTGAAAGCCAGGCTACGATCCCAAGCATTCATTAAGGGGGAGTCTGATGATGAAGATCTTAAGGAATCAAGAGTTCTGAGCAAGAGAATATGAAGAGATAGATTGAGATTTAGAAGCCCAAAGACTAATCAAGGCTGAAGACTGTGAAGACTCGACACTGAAGACTTCGTCAACATCCGAGGGGGAGTCTGTTGGTGCATACGTCTGTCGACTTTGTCTTGTATCGAGTCTTGTAATAGAAATGTTAGATCAGAGCACGTAGTACGAGGAAAATAGGGTTTGGGTGTGATAGAGCTATTTCGCACGAAATAGCAAGATGGTATTCTTTGCGAAATACCCACCACTATAAATACCCAAGTTGCTAGTTCATTTGTAACGTTCATGTTTCCAGTACCGAAGTGCTGCCGACGTGTCTACTGATCTGTAAACGTGTTAAATCTAAAAAACAAGACAATTAAGAGTGAATCAAGCTGTTATAAAGTCTAATCAATGAATTCCGCCTCTGATTAGACTGAGAACTCTTCTGATAGACTCATTTCGATCGTCTCACGATCCTTCAAGTTTCAAGACGATCAAGTCGCTGGGACGGATTGTCGTCTGATCGGATTGCACTTGAGTCTCCACACTTCAACATTTTCAAACTTTCAAACAGTTTGCACGTCGAACGGATTACCGTCCGATCGGATTGCCATCCGATCGAACGACAATCCGATCGGGTGACATTTGGAACTTCGACACTTAAACACTTTTATAATTTTCAAAGATCATCAGTTCTAACGGATTGCTATCCGATCGGAAGACCATCCGATTGAATGACCATCCTGTTGTGAACTTGTTCTCACTAGAAATGTCTCGTCGATCGGATTGCTATCCGATCGAACGACTGTTCGATCGATCGACCGGAAGGGTAGAGATACTTCTCTGTTTTCAAAATGCTACAACAAAAAGTTCAAAGCCATCATGCACAAACACATCCATCCCAAACGAATGTTAAGCCGACCGAATGGCCATCCGATCGGATGACCATCCGAACGGATTGGCATCCGATCGAATGACCATCCGATCGAATTGCCATCCGATCGGATTACCATTCGTCACCTGGTTCTTTTCGCACCATTTAACGCGCCATCCATTGCTTATGCTATCATTATGTGATCAGGCTACTCTCATACGCGCTCCCTTCAATCCAAGATTGTGTTTACTTGGTGAACACGAACAGTGAGTATACTCGAACCCTTTTTATCTCATTTTTGGGTGTAACATACGTTTCCATCAAACTAAACTAATTGAATGCTCAAACTATCTATCACTTGTGAATGACTGAATTGCATATTAACACGTGATGCTAGTTACATATGTGTTAGGACTTTTACTGGCGACGTCCCGCCTTAACTAGTATAGTACTATAGTACCCGACGGGGTCTAGTTAGGATGAATAGCAATCGCAGCTCGAGTGACCTAGCTGGTAGTAACTGTCTTGTGTATATGTTATGTATCCCCTTTATGTATGTGGTAATTCGCAGCACTTTTATCTACTATGCTTTTCTATCAAAACTTGTATACTCGCCAATACTTTTGTATTGATGTCGTTTTAACGTATGTTGCAGGTTTAGTCGCAGTCTACATCAAATCAAGCTAGGAAGTCTAGAAACACAACTAAAATCTAGGTTGTCGGATTTGTATTGTTTGAGAGAACATGAAATTCGTGACAGCTTATGTGATTGTATTTGTTTATTAGTATGGGATAATGAACGCATTAAATATTGTCGCAATTTAGTTGTTATGGATTCTCTTGAGCAATCTGATTCGCCTAGTGCCGCGCCCCGATGATTCCGCCATCGATTGGGGTGTGACAGATTGGTATCAGAGCCATAAGTATAGGGAATTAGGAAAGACACGACCTAGTCCGGGTTGTTGTCTTAGGATTTACCTAGTCTATAGTCTAAGTACCTACCTTTGATAGCGGGCCTGTGTGTAACACCCTGCTCTTTTGTACTTTCCATAAATAGAAAGTCTTTTTTGTATTTCTATTTTTGGAAGTCTTGTGTTTTTGTAATCGTTCTTTCTTTGTAACCGTTGTAAAATCCGAGACTTGGATCATAAATAAAACTCGTATTTTGTTAAATTAACCTTGTACATACCTTATACATGCTCATACATTCAATTTCGTGAAACAATTGATGCTTATTCGTAATTCTTGGAAACTATGTGCTAAACTTGTAAATACGTGAAACTTATGCATAAAACGTGTTTGGGTCATAAACGATACATAAATATGACATTCATATGCTTAATTATACTTGGTTTATGTTACTCATACTTGATTTGTCCTTAACTATGCTTATATGTCAAAAATAGTCCCTAAAACACCTTAAAACCCTCAAACATAAACTTCAGGGGCTAAAGTGTTAAAAATCAAACTTCAAATCCGGAACTAGACCCCGTCGCGTCGCGCGACGGGTGTGGACTTTTGCTGTGGCGTGACGCCACGGCCTCGATCCGGCATAAAGGTGTTTCCAGCTCATGGGTTGGTCAATTTTGTGTTTCTTTGGTGTGTTTTCTTCACTTAATGTCCAACTAAACCTCACCTAATCACCCTCTATAAAACCCAACCCAATCCCACACTTGAATCACTTTACAAACTCACTAATCCACTCTCTAATCACTCCAAAATCTGGTGCAAAATAGTAGCAAAAGTCAGAAACATCTCAAGTTGCAAAATTGAGTTTAACCTCACTTATCTTCCATCTTCTTCATCCTTTCTTGCTTCTTAGCACTTGGAACAACCCTAGGGATGTTTCCATAGGTTTTCCCTGGAAAACCAAGGATGGAACATCATCATAAAAGGGTTAAAAGTGAAAGAAACTTTCTGTTTTATACAAACACTTTGTTAAACTTAACCAAACTTGAGTTTTCTCATCTCAAACCTATGTCCTTATGCTTATAACCACTTCTATGGTTAGTTAGGCTTAAAAACAAGGTTGAGACATCCAAAATCAGAGGATTAATCCTCACAAACTTTCTGTTTTGTTTAGGGTTTTTAACCCACAAGTAATGTTTAAGTCCAAGACTTAATGTAGGTGTGATTATGGACTACTTGGGTTGTCCAACATAAAATCCCCACATTGCTTGATGATTTCTCATAGTGTAGTTGTTTATATTCTTGTATTATTCATAGTTCATGACCCTCCTTGTATGTTTTTACAACAAGTGTAGTGGTGAACACATAGAGGTACCTAAATGGAAGACTTCTCTTCCTACCTCCTACATGATTTCCATGATACTTAGAGGTACCTAAATGAAGATTTATCTTCTACCTCTTGCTTGACTATTGGACATAATAATACATATAGTACTTATATTCATATACTATTTAACATTCGAACCCTTGATGATGAACTTGTGTTCATTCGTCAAAGTGTTAGAATAATATCATCTAAGACATAAGACTTGTAAGATTCTAATGAGTATACCACTCATGAAAACATTAACCCTGAGGTTTCATAGTGTCAAAACAAGTACTTTATGTTTAAGGATGATTACTTTCGTATACATATGTTCTTGTGTTTTAAATTCCAAAATCCGTAATCTACCGTTAATCTCCGAAACTCATGCACTTCGTTTCTTCGTGTAGAAGGACTTGGTGTTCCTACCTCCAACAACAACTAACTCGCGGATTCACAAGTGAAGACTTGCAAACCGTGAGTATACTCGCAACCCCCTTTTATGTTTACTACTTTTTGGGGTGTAACATGTTACATTATTAAATCACACTTAAACTTATTCTTTATGCAATGCACGAAAACAATCCTTATACATGAATACTATGTTGTGATACTTGATGCTTATACGTGGACCATACTGATGTGATGTACTATAGTCATTAGCTTTATACGAGCCTCCATTTGACATGTATAGCGCTATAGGAGTAACGCACCGCCCGTAGATGTAACACCCCAAATTTTCGCATGATATAAAATAATATTATATTTGTTTTTGTGATGATAAATAACAGAAAAACGGTAACTATTAAATGGTACCGTAAGAAAATGATAGTAAGTTTAAATTATATGTATGTAACTAAGTTAACCAAAGGAAAGGTAACCTAGTTAATGTGAAAAGAAAGAATGTGACATGTATTAAAAGACAAGGGACTAAAAGTGTAAAGGTGTAATGAAAAATTTGTAACACCCCAAAAATATTTATTTCAATTAGGATAAAATGTAGAAATAAAAAAAGGGTAGTATTTAAATTTAATAAGTGATTGAAATCAAGGGACTAAAGATGTAAATGCCCAAAAGTTAGTTTACTAAAATGATATATGACAAAAACCCACACACAGTACGTGTGTGGGGTTCTGGTCGATCAACAGAAGGGAGCAAAGGGGATTGAACCCTAGTTTATAAAAAATCCACAAGAATCAAGTGAAATCTTGAGAAAATCGAAAATATAAACAACGAATTCTCAGCTCCTACATCTGTTCTTCGAAGTGGTAAGTTCAATTTTATGATTTAGCAAATTGTAGGAAATGGGTCTTGATCAAATCTGATTTGCATGATATGAAATTTATGAAATTTAGTTAAGATTATGATATAGGATCAGAATCATGTCTGATTTCTAGCAATTTTGTTGTTTATAGCCAAGACCCAAATTGATGAAAAGTTACTAGGGTTGGAATGATCAAGTTTTGATATATGTGTGTGTGTGTTGATGAGGAATAACCTTGTCTATGATGTAAAATCATTAGATAATCTGATATAGAGTAAAGCTTAATTGATTGATGTTGAATGATTAAAGTAACTAGCTTAGAAATATATGTTAGTTAGATGGGTAAATGTCCTGAAAATGCGAAACCTGCCATGTGTTCGATGAAATGCTTGAATGAACAACTATGTGTAATTTAGAAAATAATGGAACGAAAGTTCGGGTACTAAACGAATGAACGGATGTGTTAATATATAGGCGTAAAGGAAGAGGGCTCAAGTATTAAGAAGTCGGAAGGCTCGCAGGATCGAGGTATGTTTCATTGCATACAAACCTTATTTAAAATTTTGTTTATAATATGATAAACAATCCTTGTTAAAATGTTATGGTGATTAGTAAGTAATTAGCAAACCGTTTTGAACGGGTGGTTTTGAATGCTATGATGAATGCTAAAAGCTTAATCCGTTATGCGGATAGAAAGAAGGATTTATGTTGAAAGCAATTAACCCAATTAAACGGGTCGAAATTGTATGCTTAACTCCCATTAAGAGTGTTTATGCCAAACCCAAGTACTTGGGTAGTCGAATGTGTAAGAAAGATGAAAGCTCATATACGAATGGAACTAAAACGAAGGATTTATGATTTAACAAGTGTGATGACTAACTTTTAAGCCTTGTTGTTGAATGTAGGTAAATCTTCACTTTAGGCGATTTGGAGATTTGGAGCGAGCACGTATCCATGTCTTGTTATACCAAACGCTTCCGCTAGCTTATTCGCATCTTTTTGGTCCATGACTTGTTATTTTGTCCAACTTTGTTAGTAGTCGTACATTTGTAAAACTTGTTATCTTTGTTTGTGGTGGTTTTATGTCAAACGGATCGTAGAATGTTATTTAGTGGATCAAGTTAAAAACAGGGGGCATGTTCGTTTTTCGAACGGGTCATGCCCAATTTTTGTAAAAATTTTAATTATGTATCAAAGTTGGTATTTTTGATGTCTATTAAATTACTCTAGTAAGTAATTTTATAATTACGGAAAAGTGGACCTTACAAGTTGGTATCAGAGCCAAGGTTTGAGGGATTCGAGCATATGAGGTGATGCTTGAACTCAAACCGACGGCTCGTTCAAAAGTGTGCTCGCTCCAAGGTCGCCAATGAGGTAAAGTTTTATGTTTTTGTTTAGTACAAGTATGTGTAGTGTGTTTATGATAAATATTTAAGTTAAAGTATGTGGAGTAGTAATAATGGAAGTTAAACATTAGGTTATATCAGATCTGGCGCAGCACACAGTTGTGTCGTTAAGTGACATAGCTGTGTGGACCATTGATGCTTATTGCTGAGATCAGGGTGTGTGGCAAGGCTGACACAACTGCGTGACATTGTACTCAGATAATCAACACAGCTGTGTCTGGGCGAAATTTCCACAAACTTCATATTTTTCTTGAAGGGCCGTCGCCGACGGGCTGTGAGCCGTCGCCGACGCCCTCATGCTTGCCGACGGCCTATCTTTCTGTCTACGGACATTGTGGGCAACGCCCATTTACGTAGCCCGTCGCCGACGGGGTATGATGTCGTCGCCGACGGCTAGTGGAAACTGAGTCCGCTGGGGGTTTTTGTTTTGTTTTGCTTTTCGTATTTTGAGTTTCCAAACCGTCCGAAGGTCTATTAAATGTTCGTTTAGGGTCTATATAAGGCCTAAAAGATATATGTAACCACGACTAGTGGTTACGATAGAAGGAAATGTATAAAAGTCGAAAGTAATATGTCGAAAGGCACGAATGAATGATGAAAGTTTAAGAGATGAGTAAAGTTTAAAATGTAAGAATGCGAATGAAGTAAATACGGACTAATGAATTATGAAGTATTGAAAGCTTGTGAAATATAATTTAATTTCCATACTTCTCAGAAATGCCCGTCTTATGTTCCTGCCAAGTTTATTAGAAGATATAATAAGTTATGTAAAGTTATGTAGATCGTTGGCGATAAAGTAAAATTTATAAAAGTCGAATGTAACGTATGGGATGGCATGAAATGAATGACGAACGTATAAAGTGGAGTTGGAAACGTATGATAATGAATAATAAAGGAAGTAAATATAGACTGAAGTACTTAGATATGCGAAGGAACCGGAATTGTAATAAATGAATGTAAAAAAAAATGATGATGAGAATAGTGGTGAAAATAATTTGAAGAATGTGAATTAGATGGAATTCGTATGAAAATTCGGATGAATGTATGCTTTGATAGAATTATGCACTAGAGGCTTGTACCTTGTACATGAATGGTATGATGCTTATGTGTATTTAATGATTTGCCTTGTTATGATTAAGAGGCGAATATGAGCCAAATGCAAATCATACGAGCTTATTAGTAAAGAATGTGTTAGAATTATGTTATATAGTTAACTTGAATGATATTTATTATTTGTAGAATCGTGAAGCATTAGCATGAGAAGGTACGCGAAGGTGAATGTATACATGTGTATTGTTCGGAGGATTACGTAAATTGTATGTATAAGATACGTAGAGCATTAATATTACGGTCTATCATATTTAAATGACCACATGTTCAAAAGTTTGAAGTGTGTAAGCAAAACAGTGACTAACTAAAAGTCAACAATATAGGAATATCATGGAATGACCCTTTAGACGCAAATGTTAAAGTAAAAAGTTAATGTGTTATGTATTAAGTAATATACGTATTATGCTTGACGATAAGTTTGGTGGTATGGATTGGAAATGAGATAACTGATAATAAATGTCTCGTTTATACAAGTCAAATTTCATATAAACAAAAAGAAAATGAATAATAGTATGTATGCTTACATAAGCTAACAATATTATGAATGTAATAATAATATATGAAAGGTATGGAAAGAATATTAGTTGGGATGTTAGCTAAAGACATTATGTAATATGTTCGAATTGAAAGTAAGTACAACGCGTACAACAATAAGTACTAAGTGTGATTAACTTTAAAAGGTCAAATCGTAGAAGTCAGTAAATAATAATTATTTACAAAATTTTGGAAACATTACGTAAGAATGCAGCGTGTAATGTAGGATACTCATTTGTAAGAGACAAGTTAGAGAACGTAGGTGAATTAACACCAAATACGGTGAACGAACAAATGGAAATGGTATGTAAGGGATGGTCATATATTGACCGAAGCTCGAGAAAAACACGAGAATCATCTCACTTATGTCCAGTCAAGCTAGTAATAAGGGGTCTAACGATTCTTAAAGGATCGGATTAATAAAAGAAAGAAAGATAAGAATAAAAAGTATAAGCCTGCGATTAATGTAAAACAAACTTAAGAAAGAAGGGTGAGAACACCACTAGAAATAGGATGTAGAGTGTCACGTTGAAACGCGCTACATGAATTAGGACATGGAATTAAGTGTTAGGACCCAACACTTGAAGTTGAATGTAGAAGATTAATACGGAAACGATTCATAAGAAATTACATGGTAAATGATATGGCAGAAGAAAGAAAGGTTCGGAGGAAAATGTTTGAATCTGAGAAATTGATTCAACCATGTAAGAATGAAAGATAATAAATTAAAAGTTCAAATCCGTAAGTGAAGACGGATTAAACAAGTAAGAATAAAAAAATTATTAAGCACCAAACTCAAATAAGTTATACGGGTCAAACGGTGATCGCCATTTGAACCCGGTATTTAATGTTCGGTTTGTCAAAGTTTATTACTAATAGGTGAGGGGGTGTTAGTCTAACCTTGAAAGGTCAAACTGCGAAAGTTGGAGAAATAACCAATAAAAAGAAAGGATTGTATGTAAGAAATGGAATGTATGATATATTTTAGCATGTACGTAAGAAAATTGTGAAAGAGGCAATGGGCGAACAAACACCCCGCAGGACGCAGTTATGAAGGGTTATGTGCTAACTGTTTATTTATAGACAAATATGATGGAATTCTTAGTGAGATGTTAGTAATGAAGCTAGTGGAAGGATGCCCACGAGTGGGAGCATATTTCATGAATGAATGAGACCAAGTCTGGTACGGAGGGTACATATAAAGAAGCGGATCGATCCGGCGCACGGATAACCGACTTATGCATTAAAGGCGAAGTTAGTAAAATGTTCAATTCTTGATTAATGATAAGAATCCGTAGATTTATTTTTAAGTATGAACAAAATGAATGGTAGAATAATTATGGTATGGTATACAATGATTGACCTGTAACGGTCAGCGTGAGAAGGTATGAATGTCATTAAGAGGGAGATCTAAAGGCCTTAAATGAAAGTTTGAGCTGAATTAGTTAGATGATCGTATGGTGCTCGTACACAACATACCTAGTTGTTATCATAAAGTAGTTCATGCAAGGAACTAATAATAAAGTGTGCGAAGGATTAAAATTAAGGCTAAACTCAAAACTTGTGATTAGTTCAAGTGACAGTAGTAACCGTAGAATGATACCTCATACTCGTATTAATTATGAAAAAGTAATTAGGAAGTGGGTAGCTTTGTATTAGTACCACAAAATCATTAAATGTTTATAGTATACGTATAATGCTATGCTAAGCCCTCATATGAACAAGAAAATAATTAAGAAGAATGTTAGTAATGGGATGGTAGGGTTTTCTCATGGTTACAATAAGGAATTGTATTGTGTATGATACGTGAGTGGAATGAAATAAATCGATTTATTTTTAATTAGCAAATGTATGAATATGTTATGCTTGACTAGAAAGATAGAAACAAGCCGTAAACGTAGGCTTGTACGACCAATAGTATACATTTGGAATAAAATTTCAATGAACGAACCGCTAGTGATGATGTATGCTAGGAACTAACATTATAAAGTAAAAATGACACTAATAAGAGCTCTGGATCAGATTCTGACTTATATGTGATTATGAAAGTAATTTACTTAATTTAAGAACGGAGGGACAATGTGTACAAATATGTTTATGCATGAATGAAACTTTTGCTAAGATCCCGATTGAATCTATGTGTAGTAGCCATCGTGAATGAATAGATGAAAAAGTAAGGGTAAAATTGGTCTAGTTGGAATGAGAAAGGTTTCGGGGACGAAACCTCTTTTAAGGGGGGTAGACTTGTAACACCCCAAATTTTCGCATGATATAAAATAATATAATATTTGTTTTTGTGATGATAAATAACAGAAAAACGGTAACTATTAAATGGTACCGTAAGAAAATGATAGTAAGTTTAAATTATATGTATGTGACTAAGTTAACCAAAGGAAAGGTAACCTAGTTAATGTGAAAAGAAAGAATGTGACATGTATTAAAAGACAAGGGACTAAAAGTGTAAAGGTGTAATGAAAAATTTGTAACACCCCAAAAATATTTATTTCAATTAGGATAAAATGTAGAAATAAAAAAAAGGGTAGTATTTAAATTTAATAAGTGATTGAAATCAAGGGACTAAAGATGTAAATGCCCAAAAGTTAGTTTACTAAAATGATATATGACAAAAACCCACACACAGTACGTGTGTGGGGTTCTGGTCGATCAACAGAAGGGAGCAAAGGGGATGGAACCCTAGTTTATCAAAAATCCACAAGAATCAAGTGAAATCTTGAGAAAATCGAAAATATAAACAACGAATTCTCAGCTCCTACATCTGTTCTTCGAAGTGGTAAGTTCAATTTTATGATTTAGCAAATTGTAGGAAATGGGTCTTGATCAAATCTGATTTGCATGATATGAAATTTATGAAATTTAGTTAAGATTATGATATAGGATCAGAATCATGTCTGATTTCTAGCAATTTTGTTGTTTATAGCCAAGACCCAAATTGATGAAAAGTTACTAGGGTTGGAATGATCAAGTTTTGATATATGTGTGTGTGTGTTGATGAGGAATAACCTTGTCTATGATGTAAAATCATTAGATAATCTGATATAGAGTAAAGCTTAATTGATTGATGTTGAATGATTAAAGTAACTAGCTTAGAAATATATGTTAGTTAGATGGGTAAATGTCCTGAAAATGCGAAACCTGCCATGTGTTCGATGAAATGCTTGAATGAACAACTATGTGTAATTTAGAAAATAATGGAACAAAAGTTCGGGTTCTAAACGAATGAACGAATGTGTTAATATATAGGCGTAAAGGAAGAGGGCTCAAGTATTAAGAAGTCGGAAGGCTCGCAGGATCGATGTATGTTTCATTGCATACAAACCTTATTTAAAATTTTGTTTATAATATGATAAACAATCCTTGTTAAAATGTTATGGTGATTAGTAAGTAATTAGCAAATCCCTTGCGGATTTGGTTATAATGAAAGTTATAATAAGCTATGCAAGTCGACCGGTTCTAGTTGAACAAGTCGAGTAAGAATAAGCTACCAACCGTTTTGAACGGGTGGTTTTGAATGCTATGATGAATGCTAAAAGCTTAATCCGTTATGCGGATAGAAAGAAGGATTTATGTTGAAAGCAATTAACCCAATTAAACGGGTCGAAATTGTATGCTTAACTCCCATTAAGAGTGTTTATGCCAAACCCAAGTACTTGGGTAGTCGAATGTGTAAGAAAGATGAAAGCTCATATACGAATGGAACTAAAACGAAGGATTTATGATTTAACAAGTGTGATGACTAACTTTTAAGCCTTGTTGTTGAATGTAGGTAAATCTTCACTTTAGGCGATTTGGAGATTTGGAGCGAGCACGTATCCATGTCTTGTTATACCAAACGCTTCCGCTAGCTTATTCGCATCTTTTTGGTCCATGACTTGTTATTTTGTCCAACTTTGTTAGTAGTCGTACATTTGTAAAACTTGTTATCTTTGTTTGTGGTGGTTTTATGTCAAACGGATCGTAGAATGTTTTTTAGTGGATTAAGTTAAAAACAGGGGGCATGTTCGTTTTTCGAACGGGTCATGCCCAATTTTTGTAAAAATTTTAATTATGTATCAAAGTTGGTATTTTTGATGTCTATTAAATTACTCTAGTAAGTAATTTTATAATTACGGAAAAGCGGACCTTACAGTAGACTAGTGGTCATGTTGAATTATATCATTTTTACGTAAACAGAGGGTTGACTAGAAATATCGCATGCCATGTTATGTTGATCTTGTATAAACTAAGTTGCCATGTGGATTCGTTTTAAACTTTTATACTTATACTTATTCTTAAACTTGTATACTCGCCTTTGCTTTTGCATTGAATTGTGTTTTTAACATGTTACAGGTTGATGATTAAGGATTGCTATGAAATGAAGTAGCAAAGATGCTTAGATACCCACTTAGACGTTTAGGTTAAAGTGTTGTATCAATTTTGTTATTGTTATGTTTGAATAATGTTGTTATTTGAATTTCTTGTAAGGTTTTGACAACTTGATTATGAAATGAAAACGGTTGAATTAAATATTGTCACAAATAGTGTTATGAAGTCTCTTGCAATCTCGAACTAGTCCCACTCCAATGATTCCGCCATTGGTTGGGGTGTGACAGATTGGTATCAGAGCCATAACTATAGGGAATTAGGTAGAATTGCCATGTTCGACCTAATCTATAGTAAGAACCATATTTTAACCATTCTTGATACTTGCTTAAAATGTTATTCTTCCTTCTTTGCTTCATTCTCTTCTTTTGGTCTAAAACTTACACTATGTCTTTCCTAAGACAATTTACACAATGCACTTGAAGACTTGAAGACACTCTTTATACAAAAGAGACGAGTTTACCAAAATAGGCGTGAAACCCACAATTTGGTGAACGACTCTCATCCCGCCTATACTTTCATTTGCACGAAATTACGCCATTAAGCTAGGAGTGAAATCCACATCTTAATGGTAAATTTCCAATTCAAACTCTAGTGCACCCTCGTCAAAGTGTCGAAATGTTGTTTTCACTCGACGAGTACCAACCACATTAGGGTACGAAATCGTCAAGTTAGGGGTGAAACCCGCACCTTGTCGATTAAGTCCCATTCCTTGATTTTCGATCTCTCCAAAGTTTTGATTATTTCAATCGATTAGAGACGTGTAGTAACTGGAAGGGTAAGATACCGTTAATCGCTTCTCGACGAGAGTATCTTACCTATAGGCCAAAGCACGTTTCTCTAATTTGAAAGGACTTTCGATTCACTTTGGAATAGTCGACGCTTCTCTACCTGAAACAATCTTATGTTTTATGAGCCTCTCTTTTATATGATCCAATTTATATGTGGATTTATACTTGTTACTTCATTCGTTTCAAACCGGTACACAATTCGCACATCTCGTGCAATCAAAAACAATAATAATTCTCGTGAACAAACTAAATTTATACTCTTTTTACGCATTCATACATGTTTATACTTGTTGAATTCATGCCAACTATGTGAACCATACGTGATACTTCATGCTTGCATACTTAAACTTGCAAAACTTATTTTGAATTTATGATCGAGTCTCATCCTTTCCTTCTCTTTCAATCCTTTAGATGTCGTCCAGCGCATCCAAGAAGCTCCAATCAAATAAGGGTTCTAGCTCCAAGACCATGTCGAAAAAGGATTGCATGAAGTTTATGGCTGCGCAAATGGCTAAGGTCATCCCTGATATCATTAGCAAGATCAATCCCGACTCGCCGCATGGCTCTGTCAATTCAAAGGCAGAAAGACCCAAATCGACCTTCCAATTCAAGTAATTTATGGCTTGTAGACCCTTAGAGTTTACTGGCAAAAATGGCGCTACCGCCATTATGAATTGGTATAACGTGATTGAGCTTACCTTCCTGCAAAGTGGCTGCCCTGATGAACTAAGAACCTTGAACGCAACTGGGGTTTTCAGTGAAAAGGCACTCGAATGGTGGACGAACGCAACAAGAGGGGAAATGATGTTGCACATGCTATGCCTTGGGATGAACTCAAGCAGCTTATGAAAGACCACTTCTATCCTCCTAACGAACTCCAAAAGTTGGAGAACGAATTTTGGAACCTTACTCAGAAGGGGAGCGACATGGATGGTCTGATTACGCGCTTTAAACAACTCAGTGTCCTCTGTCTTGGACAAGTCGACTCCGTCCCTAAGACCATAGCCAAATTCATTCCTTGTGTTGCACCTTCCCTGACAAACCACCTTGCCTTTGCTAACCCTAAAACCATAGAGGAAGCCTACACCATAGCCACCGAACTCAACAACAACTGCGTTCTTCATGGAACCTATGACAAGGTTTCGACGAAGAGTGCGCATCAAGCTGTCACCGATACCACCGATACTACACCGCTGTTGAACCTTCATCCTCCCAATCCAAAAAGAACAAAGGCAAGAAGCGAAAGCCTTCAAGCCAGAATTATGCGGTCGTCACTCCGCCAAACCCACAACCCTTACAAGCTTTAGCCGCTGTTGCACCCGAAAACACTAAACCACCGAGACAAGGCTACGTTGGATCTCATCCCAAATGTACTACCTGTTTGTTCCATCATCCTACCAATGTACCCTGCCGCAAATGCGCCAACTGTCAGAGGTATGGTCATTTTGCTAACCGATGTCGAAACATCCCTCAAGCCCAAAACAACCGGAATCAAGCCATCGTTGCAAACCCTGTTCCTAACCAGGCTCAACCTCAAGCTGCTCCTGTGCGAGCATGCTTCAAGTGTGGCGATCTCAATCATCTCACTCCAAATCTCTCTCTGTCTAGATGTCTTCCAATGACTCTACCTCGAGACAAACAGCTAGGAGAAAAGCCAAACGAAGCGCCGAAAAGAGGATTGCTTCCCTTGTGGCCAAGGAGGTGGCCAAGGTCGTTCCTCAAATTGTCGCTCAAGTGCACTCTCTCAGCAACTCTCAAACCTTAGAAGACACTAAGACGGAAGCGCTGCAATCTGTTTTCCTCTACAAGCACTTCAAATCCTGTGACCCAATGGTGTTCACAGGTGAAGGAGGTGTATCTCAGTTACTCCAGTGGTTTGATGCCATCGAGGTGACCCTTCGTCAGAGTGGGTGCCCCGAGCATTTTCGTACCACGTGCGCAACCGGAGTTTTTTAATCGCAAGCACTCGACTGGTGGACGGCCGAACGTAACAAACGCGGGATCCACGTAGCTTATGCTCTCTCTTGGGATGAGCTGAAGGAGCTCATGAAGAAAGAGTACTGCCCACCCCCATGAAGTTCAGAAACTAGAAGACAAATTCTGGGAAATCAAGCAAGCCGAAGATGACAATGTTGGCTTTACAACAAGGTTCAAACAGCTTAGCATTATTTGCCCAAGTTAAGTTGACACTTCAGAAAAAGTCGTCAAGAAGTACATTCGTGGTTTGCTTGAATATGTGGGCGATTTTTTCGAAGCTGCAAGACCTGCTACCATCGAAGAAACCTACCGCTTAGCCGTAGAAATCAAAGACAAACGAATCATGGAAGGATTTTTCTCCAAGAATCCTGTCATACAGGCTTATCGAGCAATCGTCATCGACTCTTCCGACGATTCTTCTAACGATTCCTCCGAAGATTCTCCCAACGAATCCTCAGACGAATCCTCCGATGACACCGCACCGCCGCAAGACGCTCAGCCCAGCCGCAAACGAAAGACCTCGAGCCCAAACTCTTCAACAAGTGGACTGTCGCAACCAGAACCCCTTCAAGCAGTTCCGGTTCACTTGAAGCGCGCCTACAATGGAACTCAACCCCTGCGCCTCACGTGTACGTATCACCACCCGCAAGAAGCTAACTGTCGCTATTGCACAAATTGCAGCTGGTATGGTCATCTTACCCAGCACTGCCGCACGGGGCTGCAGACTTGAGGAATTTCAGCAACAATCGCAGTCTCCGCAAAAGTCCTATACAGCAACGTCAATTATGCTTCTAATGTTGATGTAATGATATGATTTTCGCCGTTAATTCCTTTTATGTGTTGAACTTGTTCTATTTCTCGACGCAACATGGACTTTATTTATCTCTCATTCTCTCGCACTCGCGCACGGACTATATACTAGCACTATATACTATATAATATGTTTTACCCCTACTATGCATTCTTGAAATGAGGTACGATAAACGTGCAAGGATCAAATTAATCACAGGTGCACACGGGATTACTGTGATCTGTGCACGGAGATCGTAATGAATTTCAATGATGTCGTAACGTTAAAAGCATGGTCAATCGTGGTGGATACGCCGCTGGTACTTCCTATATATAAGCGTATTGACCATGTCGACACAGTGTGACACCTATTCACGGAACAGAGGCGTGTGGTTGAAGCATGGTGGATACGCCGCTGGTACTTCCTATATATAAGTGCTTCGCCATGCCAACCAATTTTCTGTGAAGAAAGCGCCATACAACATTGAACGTTATTAGACCAAGTATACTATTGGAACTATTTTCGACACACTAAACTGCCCCGCAAGGCATAACAATCTCATCGCAACTCAAGCGTGTCACCGCTAGACTTTTCGTAAGTCAACACGCTCGCAATCGTATTATCGCTGGAATCTATCTCGCACTCGCTATCGCTTTATGCTTAACGCTTAAACGTTTTGTCATGCTCCTATCGCTTATCACTCAATCGCTTATCATGGATCGCTTGATGTGTATCGCTCATCACTTGTCGCTTTTCGCTTTGACGCTCTCGCATCTATCTCATTGCTTCGATACTCTTACCGCTTATTGCCTAACGCTCATTGTTACCGGTGTTATATTGGCACGCATGACCTCATTTCATGAGACGAAACTGATAGGGTAAAAGCATGGTGGATACGCCGCTGCTACTTCCTATATATAAGTGTTTTAGCCATATCAGCAGACTTTTGTGGAAAGATGCCATGTGGGGCTTAATGATTTATTAAAATTGTGGTGTTGTTTATCGCTCATTGCTATACGCTTATCACTTGCCGCTTATCGCACTCGCTCGTGTCGCTAAACCGAGATCATAAACGACTTCATCGCTCAGTTTGCGAAATCCTACTCTTAAAACTTGGTCCGACCATCCTTCGCTGGAACCGAGGAAAATCGAAATCTGTGACAACTCGAAATTTAGAACCTTTCGTTGTATCTTGGTGTAACATGCTTGAAACGTTATGTGACTAGTTAACTTGTTGGTCTAATGATATAAGTGAATTTATGTGATTGTATGTATGCGTGTGATTATTGTGAACCGAGACATAAGGACCCGACTCGAGACCATGCGGTCTCGAGTGAATAGTGTAACTATTGGGCCGGTTGGGCCATGTTCCTCCTCACCCCACTCGAAAACCCACTAGGGTGAACCAACTTAGAGCTAGTATATATATCATGCTCCTAGCCAACTTTGCCATTCTTTGGGCAACTACACACACACTCCTACACACATACTCTCCTAATTTCTCTCTCTCTAAAACCCTAGAAGCACAAACCATCTCCCCTCATTCTCGGATTCAAAAACCGGCAACACTAGGACTACTCGGATCGAGCTTGGGATCATCATACAGAAGTTCACTCACCGACTCTTCATACCCTCACACTTAGAGAACCTAACCGGTTAGTGATTCATGCTATGTATTATATTCGGTTGATGATGATGTGCAATATCTCGATTGATGATGATGTGTGATGAAGATACTTGATAATGTGTTTGCTTGTTTAAGTTTTATACATGATTAAAGTGTTGATTATGTGATGATATGCACCGTGGCTAGTGTTTGAATATGACAAAGGTGTTGTGGATTTAATGAGTTCTTGGTGGTTAGATGATACATGTTTAGTTACAACATTTATAATGAACATGATCTCTTTAGTAAAAGTATAGATTTTTGTGTGATAAAAGAATGATAATGATCATCCGATTTATGAGGTTATAGAACAAATGTTTTGTTTGCAAGATGAGCTTGATATCTAGTTTAGGTGTTATGATTCTTGTCCGTAAAATGCAAGATTATATGGGATGAACACATGATGAACATGTTGAATGAGGATATGAATATTTGAATATGTGTTGAATATATTTGAATATTGATATGAATAATTGAAATCCTATACTTTGATCCGTTTTTGGTTAGTAGTAGACAAGGAAACATGTTTATGAAATATCATTGGATAGTACATAATCTCATGAAATTGTAATTCTATTGGTTTAGTACAATGTCGAAAATCAGCAGATGTCCCAGCCGAGACCTTCGGTCTCGACTCGAGATCACCACATGACAACTCGAGATCACGGTTTCGACACAAGGCTGCGAGTCGAGAACCTCTAGTCTCGACTCGAGACCACACAACATCAACACAAAACAGCATGACTCGAGACCACAGTTGCGGCTCCGGTTGCGACTCGAGACCACCCAGTCTCGACTAGTTTAGGCATGACTCGAGAACTCGTAAGCTTTAAACCTAAACCGCACAGTCTCGACTCGAGACCACTTAATTATGCACGTTCTGTTTGGGCCTGCATGGTTACGGGCCTAAGTTAGTGGGCCGAATATATGGACTCCCTGTGTATGGTTAATTGTGTATGTTGTGCACTGAATGGACTGCCATGAGAAACACTTTCTTGCAACGTGCTAGTATACATGTAGAAATGTATGTGCGTTACTTGGATATGAACCTGACATGAATGGTATCTATGTTAGGACGTAATTGACCACTTACAACTTGATTGACCTTTCTGTGTATCTGCCGAGCAAACCAAGGTGAGTTCACACCCTCTACAAAGCATGGGATTCCCAGGGGTTGGGAATGGGGTTAAGGAACGTGGGTTCCTCGTCCTTCTTGGGTAGGACAGCATTGGTTCAGGAATGTAATTCCTCGTCCTCATGGACAGATAACTCGTACTAGACCAAAACTCTATCATGAAGTCCCTCCTTTTTATATCGACTTAATCGCCGGGCCAATGGCGAGCGGGTCATTAGTTAGATAGCGCTATTTAGGTCTGACAAACCTCACACCGTGCTGCAGAGGACGGGCGTGAACTAATGGATCTGGGGCACGTCAATGATGATAGACATTGACAGTTTCAGGGCACATAAACATGACTACAGTCAGCAGTCGATATGGTAACGAGTCTAGTGTATACATGGGGTAGCCCCCACGGCCGAAATGCCAGATAACTAACACGGGGTAGCCCCCACGACTGGATTGCCAGAATAACCGGGAATAAACAAGTCACGTTTTCAACTATGGGGTAACCCCCACGGCGGGATGCCAGATAAAGGAAACTGTTTTCGAAACAACTTAAAACGAACACCCAACTGTGAACTCACTCAACTTGTTGTTGACTCGTTACTACATGCTTTGCAGGTCTTTAGGTACTCAGCTGGAGCCTGCATGGAAGAGGGTCGTTGTGGGACATGGACAACTGTGTGCCATGTTAAACTTTGAAACAATCAAACTTATGTTTTGGTTTTAAACGTTATGCTTCCGCTTGCAACTTAACTATGTTTTGTTTGGACACCAATTGTATTGGTTAAACTTTTATATCTTTTAACTTGCATGTTCAATATGATTGGTGGCTGGATCCTGGTCAGTCACGCCTCCAAGCGGTAGTATTCCGCAAGTGGATTTTGGGGGTGTGACAGATTGGTATCAGAGCCATTGGTTATAGTGAACTTGGTTTTAATAAAGGAAAAAGTTTTATTAAAATCAGACTATAACCTGTACAGTGCTCTACGATCCACAACGACGCTCCACTCCACATGCAAGGCTCGACATTCTAGGTGATATGATCTATGTATATATTGCCTACTTGTTAGTTACATAGTACATTGCTCATGGTATGCGTGGTTAGTACAACTACTGTTGCTTGAAACGTGTGTGCTTACTCTCTTCTGTCATCGCATTTTCGCGAACCCCTCTCACTCACGTTCCTCTCGATGTGAAGATCATGTCTGGACGCGTAAACATGACACAAGCCCAGTTGACGGCTCTGATTAACGAACGAGTTGCTGCGGCACTGGCAGCTGCACACGCAGGAGGTATATCCTGCAGTCCAAACTCATTCTAGGATCTGTAGATCCTACTCTCGTGAACCAACCTTTGTGTTAAACTCTGTCTTTTCTTTCACCCTCGATAGGTCAACATGTTCAGCCACCTGTGTGCACTTTTAAAACTTTCATGGACTGCCGACCAACTACTTTTAGTGGCACTGAAGGAGCCGTAGGTCTCCTCCACTGGTTTGAGAAACTGGAATCTGTCTTCGAAATGTGTGAATGCCCTGAGGCGCGCAGGGTGAAGTATGCTACTGGTTCAAATGCTGGGGTTGGTTGCTGCCAACGCCACCCCATGGGAAACTTTTAAGGAAATGATCAATGAGGAATACTGCAGTCGTGATGACATTCATAAGCTGGAATTCGAGTTCTTCAACCTCAAAATGACGGGGTCAGAGATTGAGGCGTATACTAAGAGGTCGAATGAGCTTGCATTACTGTGCCCTACTATGGTAGACCCACCCATCAAACGCATCGAACTATTTCTCAAGGGCTTAGTGCCAGAAATCCAAAGTCATGTGACTTCAGCGAACCTCGCAACTATCCAGCAAGTTGTTCAGTTGGCTCACCGTCTCACGGATCAGGCGGTGGAGCAGAACATGTTACCAAAGTGCATAGGTACTGCAACTACTTCAGGTGCCCCTAGTGACAACAAACGGAAATGGGATGGAGTTTCAAGCAAGGGTTCAACTTCTATGCAATCTCAGTCTCAGCAGAGAAGGACTGATGACTACAAGAGCCCCAGTCAGCAATCATCTGGTGGTCAAAGTCATGGTGGGTACAAGGGGAATCACCCCAAATGCAATCGTTGCAGCCTGCACCACAGCGGGCCATGCACCAGGGGTAACTGTCATCGGTGCAACAAGCCAGGTCACGCTGCAAAGGATTGCAGGAGCTTATATCCCGCCAATCAGAATCGTCAGCAAGCTCAACAGAACCAACGTCAGCAGCCGCAAGGTGATAACAAAGGGTGCTTTCAGTGTGGAGCTGAAGGCCACTTCAAGAAAGATTGCCCCCAACTGAACAGGAACCAGAACAACAACAATAACAACAATCAGGGGAATGGTAATAATGGGAACAACAACAATGGTGCCAGGGGGCGGGCGTTCGTGATTGGTCAAGGAGAAGCAAGGAATGACCCCAACGTCGTAGCGGGTAAGTTCCTTCTCGACGACTTTTATGTTACAGTTTTATTTGATTCGGGTGCCGATACTAGCTACATGTCACTAGAAGTTAGTCGAATGCTTAAGCGTATTCCAACACCCTTGAACAACAAGCACACTGTAGAGCTAGCAAACGGTAAGAGTTTAGAGGCCACACACGTAGTCAAGGGTTGTAAACTTGTTCTTGCTAACCAGACCTTCTCCATCGATCTTATTCCTATTGTCTTGGGTAGTTTCGACGTTGTCATTGGGATGGATTGGTTATCCCAACACCGAGCAGAGATTCTTTGTAATGAGAAGATTGTTCGTATTCCTGGTTCCAGTGGTGAACCTCTCATGATTCGTGGCGACAGGAGGAGTGCTGTTGAGAACGTCATCTCTCTCCTTAAGGCCCAAAAGTGCTTGCGAAAGGGCCACACTGCCATTCTGGCTCTCGTTACTGATACCTCGGAGAAAGAAAAGAAGATAGAAGACTTTCCAATTGTACGCGACTATCCTGAGGTATTCCCTGAGGAATTACCTGGTCTTCCGCCTCATCGCCAAGTCGAGTTCCAGATTGAACTAGCTCCTGGAGCTGCGCCTATAGCTCGTGCACCTTATCGTTTAGCCCCATCAGAGTTGGAAGAACTCTCTACGCAACTGCAAGAACTCTTGGATAAGGGTTTTATTCGTCCTAGCTCATCGCCCTGGGGAGCTCCAGTTCTGTTTGTGAAGAAGAAAGACGGTACCTTCAGAATGTGCATCGACTACCGTGAACTCAACAAGGTGACGGTGAAGAATCGTTATCCTCTACCACGCATTGACGACTTGTTCGACCAGCTGCAAGGGTCGAGCTACTATTCAAAGATTGATTTGAGATCGAGGTATCACCAGCTGAGAGTCCGAGAAGAGGACGTCTCCAAAAAAGCCTTTAGAACCCGATATGGACACTATGAGTTTTTGGTCATGCCTTTCGGGCTGACAAACGCACCTGCGATTTTCATGGACTTGATGAATCGAGTGTGCAAGCCTTACCTGGACAAGTTCGTCATAGTCTTCATCGACGACATCCTAATCTATTCTAAGAGTCAGGAGGAGCATGAGCAGCATCTACGACTTGTTTTGGAACTCCTTCGAACGGAACAACTTTACGCAAAGTTCTCGAAATGCGACTTCTGGCTTTGTGAAGTCCATTTCCTAGGCCATGTGGTAAACAAGGATGGGATCCACGTTGATCCATCCAAGGTGGACTCGATTAAGAACTGGCCTGCACCTTGTACACCAAAGGAAATTCGCCAATTCTTGGGTTTGGCAGGTTACTACAGGAGGTTCATTAAGGATTTTTCCAAGATCGCACAACCTCTCACCTCACTAACGCAGAAAGGCGTTGTTTATCAATGGGGAAACACACAGGAAGTAGCATTTCAGCATTTAAAGGATAGACTTTGCAGCGCACCTATCCTTTCATTGCCAGAGGGCACAGACGACTTCGTGGTCTACTGCGACGCATCAATTCAGGGTCTTGGTTGTGTATTGATGCAACGAGATAAAGTTATAGCCTACGCCTCACGCCAGCTTAAAGTTCATGAAAGGAACTACACCACACAAGATTTAGAGCTGGGAGCTGTTGTTTTTGCACTTAAGATATGGCGACATTACCTGTACGGTACCAAGTGTGCCATCTACACCGACCACATGAGCCTCGAGCACATCTTCAAACAGAAAGAACTGAATATGCGACAGCGACGATGGGTCGAACTACTGAATGACTACGAGTGCTCGATCAGGTATCACCCGGGCAAGGCCAATGTTGTGGCCGACACCCTCAGTCGAAAGGACACCGTGCCTAAGCGCGTACGAGCTTTACAACTCACTATACATTCTAGTCTTCCCTCCCCAATATGAGACGCTCAGATAGAAGAATTGAAACCAGAAAACGTCAGGGCTAAAGCCCTACATGGCTCAAGGCAACACATGGAACAGAAGGAAGACAGTGCTTACTACGTAACGGGGCGCATTTGGGTCCCACTCTATGGCAACTTACGAGAGCTGGTGATGGACGAGGCACACAAGTCTCGCTACTCGGTACACCCTGGTTCGGATAAGATGTACCACGATATCAAAACTACGTATTGGTGGCCTAGCATGAAGGCCCACATAGCAACTTACGTCAGCAAGTGCTTGACTTGTGCGAGAGTCAAGTCTGAATACCAGAAACCCTCAGGCCTAATCCAACAACCAGAGATACCACAATGGAAATGGGAGCAAATTTCCATGGATTTTGTTACTGGCCTACCGAGATCCCAGCGCGGAAATGACACTATTTGGGTGATCGTGGATCGACTCACAAAATCTGCACACTTCTTAGCAATCAAGGAGACGGATAAGTTCTCCACTCTAGCAGAAGTATACCTCAAGGAAGTTGTTTCGAGGCACGGGGTGCCCACCTCTATTATCTCGGATCGAGATGCGCGTTTTACTTCAGAGCTGTGGCAGGCGATGCACAAATCCTTTGGCTCATGATTAGACATGAGCACAGCGTATCACCCTCAGACGGACGGGCAGTCCGAGCGCACTATTCAAACCTTAGAAGACATGCTTCGTGCATGTGTAATCGACTTTGGCAACAGCTGGGAAAAGCATCTGCCACTTGTGGAATTCTCGTACAATAACAGCTACCACACCAGCATTAAAGCTGCTCTGTTTGAGGCATTGTACGGACGTAAATGCCGGTCACCTCTTTGTTGGGCAGAGGTGGGGGATAGTCAGATCACTGGTCCAGAACATGTGGTAGACACAACCGAACGAATTTCTCAGATACGACAACGCATGGCGGCAACTCGTGACCGTCAGAAAGTCTACGCCGATAAGGGCAGGAAACCACTTGAGCTCCAGGTTGGGGAGCGGGTACTACTCAAAGTTTCACCCTGGAAGGGTGTGGTTCGTTTTGGTAAACGAGGCAAACTTAACCCACGATACGTCGGACCTTTCGAAATCATCGAGAAAATAGGCAGGGTGGCCTACAGACTGAACTTACCAGCAGAACTCGGTGCAGTTCACAACGTTTTCCACGTGTCGAATCTGAAGAAGTGTCTGTCAGATGAAACCCACATAGTTCCTCTGAATGAACTCACTATCGACGAGCAGTTACGATTCGTCGAGGAACCAGTTGAAATCACGGACCGGGATGTTAAGGTCCTCAAGAGCACTAGAATACCTCTCGTTCGAGTTCGTTGGAACTCACGTCGCGGCCCAGAGTTCACCTGGGAGCGCGAAGATCGGATGAAACAAAAGTATCCCCAACTGTTCGCAAACGGTACAACCACTACTGAGGCTGAAGCTACGGAATTTCGGGACGAAATTCCAGATCAACGGGGGGTGGATGTGACACCCCAGGAAAACCGGGAAAACCATACAACTTAACTAGCTTCCTCAGTGAGTGCTTACCAAATTTCGGGACGAAATTTCTTTCAACTTGGGGATGATGTGACAACTCGAAATTTAGAACCTTTCGTTGTATCTTGGTGTAACATGCTTGAAATGTTATGTGACTAGTTAACTTGTTGGTCTAATGATATAAGTGAATTTATGTGATTGTATGTATGCGTGTGATTGTATGTATAGTTAACTCGCCGGAGACCACCGATCGAACGACCGTTCGATCGAATGGGCATCCGATCGGCTGACCATCCGATCGGATTGCCATCCGATCCATTGCACTCCATCACCTTCTCTCCTCTTCACCTATAAATAGCACTTGTCACATCACTGTTCAAGTGATGTGACAACTCTCACTCGACCAGCATGCTTTTGGACTATTTTCTCTCGATTCCTCGTGATTCTTGTAAGTTTCTACCTCAAATCTTGTACTTCTATGATCTACACACGATTCTTCATCTTTTCCACCATCAAATCTTAACTTTTCACCATGAAATCTGTCCGATTTAGGCTGTTCCAGGGTGATGTCATCATGAGTTCTCATGAACTTCAAAGTGTGACCTCATTTCACCAAGAACAACTCAGATTTAAGAGATTTCGACATGTTTAAACACAAATTTCACCTAGATCTAAACATTTTTAACTAGATTCAACCTTTCTTCAAACTTTCTTAAACTTTTACTCAAAACCGATAGAATCGGAACTTATTCAGGTCTTCCACTCATTTCTAGTGAAGTGTCGGTCTGAGATTTAATGCCTATCCACGAGATAACTAACTCAGCGGGTTGAACATGAGAGACCGTCAAGAACAGTTAACTGGTCAAACGGGGTGATTCCCATCCGATCAGTTAACTTGGACTTGGTAGGAATTCGGTTGTTTAACACGTTGTCAAACCGTCTCGATCAAACCGCAAACTTTTTCAAACTTAGCAAAATAATAAAGTTTCAAGACGATCAGGTTGTTGGGACGGATTGCCGTCCGATCAGATTCCACTTGAGCCTCCACACTTCAACATTTTCAAACTTTCAAACAGTTTGCATGTCGAACGGATTGTCGTCCGATCGAACGATAATCCAATCGGGTGATATTTGGAACTTCGATACTTAAACACTTTTATAATTTTCAAATATCATCAGTTCTAACGGATTGCTATCCGATCAGAAGACCATCTGATTGAATGACCATCCTGCTGTGAACTTGTTCTCACTAGAAATGTCTCACCGATCGGATCGCTATCCGATCGAACGACCGTTCGATCGATCGACCTGAAGGGTAGAGATACTTCTCTGTTTTCAAAATGCTACAACAAAAACTTCAAAGCCATCATGCACAAACACATTCATCCCAAACGAATGTCAATCTGACCGAATGGCCATCTGATCGGATGACCATCCGAACGGATTGACATCCGATCGAATGACCATCCGATTGGATTGCCATCCGATCGGATTACCATTTGTCACCTGGTTCTTTTCGCACCGTTTAACGCGCCATCCATCGCTTATGCTATCATTCTGTGATCAGGCTAGTCTCATATGCGCTCCCTTCAATCCAAGATTGTGTTTACTTGGTGAACACGAACAGTGAGTATACTCGAATCCTTTTTATCGCATTTTTGGGTGTAACATACGTTTCTATTAAACTAAAATAATCGAATGCTCAAACTATCTATCACTTGCGAATGACTGAATTACATATTAACACGTGATGCTAGTTACATATGTGCTAGGACATTTACTCGCGATGTCCCGCCTTAACTAGTATAGTACTATAGTACCCGACGGGGTCAAGTTAGGATGAATAGCAATCGTAATCGCAGCTCGAGTGACCTAGCTGGTAGTAACTGTCTTGTGTATATGTTATGTATCCCGTTTATGTATGTGGTAATTCGCAGCACTTTTATCTACTATGCTTTTCTATCAAAACTTGTATACTCGCCAATACTTTTGTATTGATGTTGTTTTAACATATGTTGCAGGATTAGTCGCAGTCTACATCAAATCAAGCTAGGAAGTCAAGAAACACACCTAAAATTTAGGTTTTTGGATTTGTATTGTTTGAGAGAACATGAAATTCGTGACAGCTTATGTGATTGTATTTGTTTATTAGTATGGGATAATGAACGCATTAAATATTGTCGCAATTTAGTTGTTATGGATTCTCTTGAGCAATCTGATTCGCTTAGTGCCGCGCCCCGATGATTCCGCCATCGATTGGGGTGTGACACTGTGAAGTAGGGATAAAGTTGAATTGGGTTACCATACGTAATGCGAGTACATTATATAATTCAGAAGTTATACCCATGATATAACAACCCTCGAAAACGACCCTAAACTCTCCCAGATACACCCCGTATACGAGAAATCGGCCCGAAATACCTTTATATAATTAAAAATAAAATAAATTCTACCAGTCCCTCGCGGGGCGCGACAAATCCAGGTAAGGCTGTCGCGGGGCGCGACAGCTAGGCCACAAGACCGCCCCCTGGGCCGCCACATGTCATATACGTGTGGAGTCTATAGCCATGACCAACCAAAGCTAGAACCTGGCCTACAGTCCTCGCGGGCCACGAAGGACTTGGCTATGGTTGTTGCGGGTCGTGACCCGCTGTCGGATCAGCACTATAAATAGAAGCCGTTGGCCTTCAGTGGAGAATCGTTCCATTTTCAATATTCTCTCTCAATCTCTGATAGTATAAGTAATTCCCGGGTATTATACCCCCCTAATTAGTAGAGCTCTGCCTCGTTGTAAGTATTATAACCCCCGGTTACGTATTAGATATGCTACCCGATTGATCTAGTGCTTCGTAACGGCTGTCGAGGCTCTGCCCGACGTAGTCGTTGGAGTTCTGTCTCAGGGAGGGTATAACTAATGTAAATTGGGTTATTATACTAACGCGTGTGCATTGTTTAAACTAATAGATTACAACCAGGAAGTCACAAAGGAAATACCTAAAGTAGCAATGTGAGTAATCCTCCTTTTTGCAAACTGTTTTTACAAAACCTCAAATGTTTTACATTATATTAAACAGTGATTGAGTATTTGTATTCTACAATTATCGTCGGTATGTTGGGGTTTTGTATACAAAATTTGTTACTACACTGTGAGTAGTAACATGACCACCAGTCATTGATTGAAAGTACCGTGGGTGGTAATTAAGGTAGAAAGATAAACAAATGTAATTGCGCGACCGCCCTCAATGCTGTAAAATGATAAAATCTATTTTGATCAAACTGGGATCCACTCACCAGTATTTCTTGCTGATAAAATATTTTAAACACGTGTTTCAGGTAACTTAATGTGAAGTCAATAAAAACCAGCTGGAGAGCACTGAAGGCTTAGAAAAGTGGCCATAAAAGTTACCTAATTAAAAAGGAGAATTATTTTCAATAATTAGGGTTATTCCCTATAACTATATTACAAATGAAAATTAGATTTGTCCCACTTGTTTATTATAAATATATTATCTGCAAAACTTGGGTTTTATCCCATTATTTTATCTCAAACATTTTGGTGTTTAACTCTGATAAAAATATTTCCTAACTACGGTCCTGATGAAAATTTCCGCTGCCAAATTAATAAACACCGATACCATCAGACTGGCTCGCTGCTCCCGCTCCTTGGGAGGGGTCGGGGGCTGTGACAGAAGGTGGTATCAGAGCTATGCCACTGGTTTAAGCCCTTTAGGTGTTCTTCCAATACCTAAACCCTTAACCATTTGTGTTAGGAAATTAATATCTTATGTGTTATTCTATGTATATCATGATTTTTATGCCATTTAACGAATTTTGAATTCCCAATATGTGTTACCCATATCCGTATCTTACAGTTATGTTGTATCATGTATATATATATATATATATATATAAATGAGATATATTAATAATATCATGTCTTCGTAAATTTTGTGATAACTTATATATCTATTATATCCATATGTATATGTGGGAACCTAATGCAATATAACTTTTATAACAATAATACAATGTGAATGTTAATATTAATATTTTAATATTAATATAAGATAAATGCAAATATCATAATATAAATATCTAGATAATATGTAACCTACCTAAATGATTTTATATCATTTAAATTATCAGGATATGTAACTCCTATTTGTATCTTACATCATGTTAGGCAATAAAAATAAAAAGGAGATATATCCATAATATAATATTCAATTTTGTGATATATATCATATCTACATATTTATGTGAATACAATTCAAAATAAATTGTAATAATATTATGATATTGGTACTAATATCTTAATCAAAGATATAAGATAACACCCTTAGGTATGATATCACTAAAATATTGTAATATAAAATATTATTCAATGAAAGCAATATATTTTATGATTTATGATGTAATCCAAAGGTTTTACTCGATTTAAAGATATGTATTTGTCAAAGTTTTGATAAACATATAATTATACTAATTTTGTTAAAATATAATGTTTCCGCATTGTTTAGATACAATAATTAAAATACTTTGTAAATCACTTTATAATTCTTTATCGTATTATTAAATATTAAATATGTTGATTATTCATCAAAATTTGATAAATTACGTAATATTCAGAAATTATGTGTATAGTCAATATTGATGATAATTAACATGCTATAGAAATTCTTAATACATAAACGCTCTCTAAGAAAAGTCTTTAATATATATTGTTATTATTTATCATCATTATAATACACTAAATTAAATATTATTAAATTCTGTTTTAAATTAAACTAATAATAATAATATTTTTAGAAGAATAAAATATTTGGCTCTCAAATAAAGTCATGTTAAAAGAGTTTTATAAGACATAATTTTTAATTTATATAATTGATGAACAAGAATTATTACAGTTCGACGATTCAAAAATTTAAACACATATACTTATACAATGGAAATTGTATCTATGAAACAGGAATATGCACAACAACCAAGTCTTATGTAATAAGATGGTTTTAATACATAATACCTATATATCAACAGGAAATAACTTAAACTTATTTCTTAAATTATATGTAAGTCAGATGCATATATATAATTTATATTGCAAATGATATTTCATCCATAAAGTAAAAATATGTACAAAAACATTTAGTACGGTATAACTATATGGTTTAAAATATGTACACACACACACACACACACACACATATATATATATATATATCTCAAGAAGGAACATTTTTTTATCATTTGATAAGTTTAATTCATTTCTTAAACTATATTTAAGTCATATGTATATATATTCTGATATGAGAATAACACTTCATTATTTAATATGTTAAGAATCAAATTTAGAAACACTAAACTTTGTATTCTCTGTTATGATTCTTTAATAAATAAATATGATAAATTAAGATTCAAGTCCTAAATCTAGTCAACCTGTCAAGATTAAATTGTTCTAAAAGAATTCATATCCTTATTAAATTTATTCCTTTTGATGAAATTCCTTTTTTATTCTGAAAATATTATGTTCCATAAACCTGATGGAAATTTATTTTGTTAATATAAAAGAATAAACAAAGTTATAAGAATAAACGGAATAATTAAAATAATTAGTTATATAATTGGATTCTTATGATTTGATATTATGTGTATATATATTATAGGAAATTTTAAAACTTTATATTTATACGTATGTATATATAAGACACAATTTTCTTGATAATATATACAATATAAGAATCAAATGTCTTCTGTAGAAGGACAAGCTTTTATATATCAGAAGAAACAAACCCACATGTTTACTTAAAGATCTATTTTGATACCCAGCTTTAATTCAAAAGATACCTTAAGAATATCTATACTAGCACCACCTCTTGAAAAACAATAGTGGGTCAGTGACAGAAAATCTCAGAATTTCATATAAAGCTTTTACCTTTATTTTTGAATACCTATCCAGTCATGAGTTCTGGAAATATAATTAAATTAAGACAATATAGAGAAAAGTTATTACACCAAAGGAAGAAACAACACATACAAAATATACATTTTCCTTATATTTTGATAAGATATATAGTAAGAGAAAATGTTAAGATATAACATGTATATATGTATACATTAATATATATATATATATATATATATATAATTATTAACGCATAATATTGATAACTATGACAATAATTGTGCTAAACAAAATGTGCCTGTATAATTGCTTAGTTATGTGATAATTATATCTGAACATGTTTGTAATTCAGAAGTCAAAGGAAATAGCATGTGATCAAGAAATTCAGGCTAGTAATGAAAACTCTTTGAATAGAAATACTATAGAAAATATAGTAGCTCAAGGAATAGAAAATGCTATACCTTCGATCATTGAAGCTATTAAGATTCCTGTGCCTATAAACGAGAGTCCCACTATACATTCTAAGCATACCCATCACTTCAAACCTAACCCTAGTACCAATGGAGGTCATGATACTCGTATCAAAACTTCATCTTCCAAACGAAAGAAAACCACAACCTATAGCTACTCTTATAAGGAATTCCGCTCCGACAAATCATGTAAGGACACATAAATGGAACCAGCAATCACGCGACCTATCTGTAACAATAACAAGAAGCACGCAAGAAAACGCCATTTTAAGAAGACACTTCGCTGTAACTTCTGCAGGAAGGCTGGGCATACAAAGGATGAATGTAAAAAGAAAAGGGAAACTAATGTATGTTACAAATGCGGAGATCCAGGTCACATCCGTCTCTACTGCCCGAAACTATCTAAGGCATCCGACAACGAGAATAGAAACCCAGATAAAGCTAAGGAGAACACATAAATATTTACAACACCAGAGACAACCGCAAACTTTTAAAATAAGGCACCCTTATATTTTGTTTGTACTTAAGTATTAGTTGACTTTTGATTCCGATCCAAACTTCATCAATAAAAGGTCTTGATGTGCACAAAATGCAACATATAAATTACATCAATTGTGGCATAAAACTAACCCTTTTTTAGTACTAATGTTGGAAAAAGTGTGCTTTTGTCTTCCTTTTGTATTTTCAGGATTAAATGAGCTCAAATGAACAAAAGAAGCAAAAAGGCAGCTAAATCTAACATAAATACAAGAAAAGGAACAAACGTGGCATGCCCGACCTCCCCAACAGCATCTTCCCAAGCAAAACAAGAGAACAGAAGGCTGAACACCCCCCGTGCTCAGTGAACACGGGGGCGTGCCCAAGTGCCAGCATAAAAGACAAAGCTATAGAAGCTTCTATCGCCCACCACGGGGCCGTGCTCAGCGGACACGGGGCCGTGGTCAACTATAAGATTCGCAGAATCCAGGCAAATCTTGATAGTACAGATACGCTTATGCACACGGGGGCGTGCCCAGCGGACACGGGGGCGTGGTCAACTAATGCAGACAAACTGCAATAAATAAAGACAGAGAAGAGGATGGACACGGGGCCGTTCCCAATGGACACGGGGCCGTGCCCAATGGACACGGGGTCGTGCCCGAGCTACTGTTCAGGCTATAAATAGGGTGCTTGGCTCATTTGCAAACCATCCCTTGGCACACCACCTCTCTCACACTTCACCCACCACCATCATCCACCACCATCATCCATTGTCCATCATAGAGTGTGTGAGTCGTCTCGGGATCCAAGATTGATCGTAAGAGTTCTTGACAATCAAAGGCCATGTTTGCCTAAGTCTCTTACATCACTTGGTGAAGACAAGTGTCTAGTGTAATACTTTTTATTTTTAATCTTTTCGCACTTTTTACTTGGTTATGTATTAATGACTTTAATAACTAGTTTCTTATGTTGAAGGTGATTCTTCCTTATCGTTTGTCCGTGGTGTCTTGGCATTATTTTACTGTCTATATAAAATAAAAGATTTTCACCATTCATATCTTCACGGTCTATATGGAGGTATGTTGGCTACCTGGTCGGGGGTTAAGGGAACGGTTTGGTAAGAGTCTTGCCTTGTTCAGTGTATAGATCCTGCAAGGACCTGGGTCAAATTTAGTAGGAGCTCCTTCAATACCCACCGGTATTGGATGGCGGGGGTCCAAACTCTTTGATCCCCTCATATGTAAGCTACTATTAATACTTTAACCCGGCTACTTAGGACTGTATCCCTGCTGACTCAGACTACTTAGCCGAGGGTAACATCACCTTCAAAAGAGGGGCCTACCATAATATGCGTTAATAACTTAATTAATTATCTTTCAATAATCCAACCCTTTAGGATTGTATCCTTGCTGACTCAAACTACTGGGTTGAGGGTAACGTCACCTTGAAAAGAGGGGCCTACTACAATAACTAAGATAATCTCTTAAAAAGTGCAAAAGTGCGGAAATAATCAAAGGTTACACTAAACACGAGTCGGAGCCAAGTGATTCATCTTGTCTATCTATTTTTACTTTTATTTTTCAGCATTTTAGTTAGTTTTTATTTTTCTAGTTTAAAACCTTTTTTTCTAACTTTTTTATTTGATTAGACGTTGAGGATAAACCGGTACTAAAAGCTCTTGTGTCCTTGGACGACCTCGGTATCTTGCCAACACTATACTACGCTCACGATGGGTGCACTTGCCCATATGTGTGTTTGGTGTTATTAAAATATCGTGTTTTATTAATTTAAAACTTGGCTAAAAAGTGTTAAAAAGGGCTTAAAATATACATTAAAAACTAATAACACTCACGCACATCAAGTTTTTGGCGCCGCTGCCGGGGACACAAGGATTTTAAGAAAGTTAGGAATCAACGGCCTAATCGTTTTTCTTATTTTTCTATTTTTTTTCTTAATTTTTCAGTTTCTGCAGAGCTCAGCTCGGGCCATGCCCAGCATTGTCACTGGCAGTTTTTATTTTCCGAGTTAGAGAGGGTTGAGCACGGGGCCGTGTCGGTGCAACACGGGGCCGTGTCCAGCTCCCCAGTAACAGGGATCCGGAAAACAATCACTGTATCTCCGACCACGGGCCGTGTTCACCTGAGCACGGGGCCGTGGTGAACCTTCTGACCAATGTTCTTTTCTGTTTTTATTGCAGGACTTGGAACCCTGGCGCCACATTTGAACTGCCTACGTAGTGTATGAGCTCCAGTTCTAGTAGAGACATAAAAGAACCCCTAGAAGAACCCGAACGCTTTCTCAGAAAAAGACTTAAAGCTAAAAACCAAGAGAAAGTTTCGGGGGACCCACTTCCAATGGCAGACCAACGTACCCTCATGGATTACCTACGACCCACTGTAGGTAATCTCGGCGCCACTATCAATGCACCGAATGTCGAAGCCAACAACTTTGAACTTCGGCCGCATTTGATACAAATGCTTCAAAACTCCGCAACCTTCCATGGGCTTGCGGACGAGGATCCCCGTCTACATATTACTAATTTTTTAGAAATATGTGATACTTTTCGGATCAATGGAGCATCAAACGACGCCATCCGCCTTCGAATGTTTCCAATTTCACTAAAAGACCGAGCCAAGGCTTGGCTTTACACCCTCCCAGTTGGCTCGGTAAACACCTGGGATGAACTAGCCCAAAAGTTTCTATATAAGTATTTCCCTCCTGCTAAAACGGCTAAACTAATGACTGAAATTAATACATATTCACAAGAGGATGGGGAATCCTTATATGAAACTTGGGAAAGGTTCAAGGAGCTACTAAGAAAGTGTCCTCATCACGGTCTTGCTGTATGGCAACAAGTATCCACTTTCTACAATGGGTTGTTGCCACACACAAGACAAACACTCGATTCTAGCTCCGGGGGACTTCTAGGTAATCGTCGCCCAAATGAAATATATAACCAAATTGAGGAAATTGCTCAAACAAATTTTCAGTGGCACACTCCCCGAGGCAATAAATCTATTACCCCGGGCGCCCATAAGGTTGATGAAAGAACTTCTTTACAAGCCCAAATCGAGGCCCTTTCTTCAAAAATCAAAAAAGTTAGAAATGGCAAAAACGACGTCGGTTATGGTTTGTGAGGGGTGTGGTGGGCCACATGAAAATTGGAGTTGTATGAAAGAAGTTGATGATCAAACGGAAACGGTAAACTACATTGATAATAGACCTAGGCCGTCGGGTCCTCCAACGGGTACCTACAACCAAGGATGGCGTAACCACCCTAACCTTGGTTGGAGAGATTCCGGCAATAGTAGTAACCAACAAAACCAACGAACTAACTTTCAACAACCACAAAATTTTTCTCAACAACAAGGTGGACGAGAAAGGCTTGAAGATACTGTATCTCGCCTCATCTCCGACACCGAAAAGAAAAACTCGGATCGATTTCAGCAATTGGAATCGAATTTTAGAAATCAACAAGCTAGCATTCAAAACATTGAAAAACAATTAAATCAAATAGCTCAAAATTTCTCCTAGAGACCACAAGGCGCGTTACCAAGTAATACCGAGACCAACACAAAGGCGCAAGTACATCTCATATCTTTGAGAAACCGTACCGTGGGTCCCGAAGAGGCTCCACTTCCACCAACTGAAAGAAGCCAATCTAGCCAAACCACAACTCCACCCGCGCCCCAACAAGAGAAGGCTTCTTCACCAGTTCAAGAGCCTACTAAGACTCCTCCGGTTCCATACCCCGGTCGGTTAATTCGTCAAAAGACCGATGAGCAATTCGCAAAGTTCGAAAATTTACTAAACCAATTGCATGTTAATATTCCATTTATCGAAGTCCTAACTCAAATGCCTAAATATTCAAAATTTATGAGGGACTTCCTCACTCATAAAAGGAAAATTGAATCATTGCAATTAGTTAACTTAGGCGAAGAATGCTCCGCCTTACTACTCAACAAACTCCCGCAAAAGAAGCTTGACCCCGGAAGCTTCACAATTCCTTGCTCGATTGGGAAATCCCCCATTCGTAATGCACTAGCCGATCTCGGGGCAAGCATCAACCTCATGCCCTCATCAATGTTCAATCGACTCGGCTTAGGAAAAACAAGTCCTACAAAAATAAGCATACAACTCGCCGGTAGATCCGTCAAATATCCACAAGGTGTCGCTGAAAATCTATTGGTCAAAGTCGGCGAATTTGTCTTTCCGGCCGACTTTGTCATACTAGATATGGAGGAAGATACCGAAGTACCACTCATCCTAGGGAGGCCATTCCTAGCTACGGCCCAAGCAGTGGTAGATATGAATGATGGAACACTAACATTGAGGGTCGGGGACGAGGAAGTAAAGTTTGGAGTCGGAAAAAGAGTAGAAGACGAAGACCCGGTTAACTACATGAAGGTCATTGACTCAAGTTTGGATGATGCTCTCCGACGGTGTAGCATGGGATGCAAAACATCCCACTTGGGTAACATATGACCAGGCTTTGGGTCTAGCCAAGGACCCTTATAAACGTGGCGCACCACGGAGGCATTCCGCGGAACTATCCTTAGTTTAGTTTAGATTAATTTTTATGTTTTCTAGTTTAGTTTTAATTTTCAGGAATAAAACTCACTCGGGATGGTGAAGGATAACAAGGGAAACTTGAACTAGCACCCCATGCACGAAAACAGGGCCATCCGACAAATTTTTCTTCATTACAGCAAGTTCAGCACGGGCCGTGCCCTCCCAACACGGCCCCGTGCTGCACAGTCTGCAGAAAATGCCCAGTTCAGGTAAACTGGACACGGGCCGTGTTCCCCCAACACACCCCGTGTCCAGGCTTCTGTTTCTTTTTATAACTTTTTGTTACTGGCGACTGAACACGGGGCCGTGCCCGGACACCACGGGGCCGTGTCCAGACGCCCAGTAACATAAAATTTTGCTTTTTCACACCTTTTTACACATTCAATCAACCTAAAAACTTATTTTTGGGACACATTGAGGACAATGTGTAATTTAAGTATGCGGGGGATGCTAAAACTTTGAATCTTGCAAGTCCTAATTACAAACCTTACACAAAACTCTATTGGAACCGCTAATCACCCCAATTTTTTTCAAAAAAATTTCATTTTTTTACTTGTCTAGGTTTAACTTGGGAATTTCAAGTTCTAAAAAGGTTATATTTTTACAAATTTACAACCGATAGCGTCGTGATAAAAAGAACCAACATAAGAAAATTATGAAACGGCATGACAAACTTAGTTAAAATTTGATTATATATACTTGATCACATAAAAACTCATTCCCACAAAAGTGAGTTTTGAGCCTTTATTGAGCATACAAATACATATCTTTAAACGAAATGCTCATTTTTCGTTTCTTGTGTGAATAGCCGCTTGGTTCTTACGACTCTAGAACTTGCCACGACGATACATTCCCGGTCCTTACCAACTTAAACCCGAGTAAGTAAATGATGGAGGCATTAGGACTAACCCTTTTTATTTCTACACCATTATTTTTTTCTTTTTTTTACCACCTACCCAAAATCCCCCTAGTTAACCCCTTTGAGCCTAAACCTTTTCATTTCTTAACCCAAACCAAACACCCTTTTTACCCACCAAAACCTTTTTATTTTTAACCCTTTGTTTTAGTAACAAGCTCGGTTTTTCGTATGACTTTTCAAAAAAAAAAAGTTGATGATGAAGCAAAAGAAGAAAATAAACAAACAAGTTCATCAAAAATAAATTTGTTTGGAAAAAAAAAGGCTTCATCAAAATAAAAATTGCAAAAATAAAAAGTCATACGAAAACCGACGCTTTTACGCTTTTCACCCTTTTACTAACCACTAACCCAACCACCTACCTTTAACACAAGCCTAACCCTTCACCCAAAAGTCCTCTTGATATTTACAAAGGTTTATAGTTAAAAAGGAGGAGGATTGATTGCTTGGCAAGCCTATGGTAGGAGTAAGTTCCATGCCGCTCTCGAGTGATTCACTAAAATACATCTTCGGTCGAGTGTTGAGTGATCCCCCGTGAGGTATGCGAACTTGTATATAAATGGAATTTTAAAAAGGCATGTTATGCCCAAATAAGTAATTTATCTTATGAAATGTTTTAAATAAATCATGACGAATATGATTGTAAATAAATAAAAATAAAACTTGATAAAGAATCTTGGAAATCCCGACACTCTATGACAAGCCCAAAAACCTTCTCTTCTACCTATTCCATTTGGGAGTGTAAAGCCACATTATAAAGAGTTTTGCTTGAGGTCAAGAAAAGATTCAAGTGTGGGGGTATTTGATGTGCACAAAATGCAACATATAAATTACATCAATTGTGGCATAAAACTAACCCTTTTTTAGTACTAATGTTGGAAAAAGTGTGATTTTGTCTTCCTTTTGTATTTTCAGGATTAAATGAGCTCAAATGAACAAAAGAAGCAAAAAGGCAGCTAAATCTAACATAAATACAAGAAAATGAACAAACGTGGCATGCCCGACCTCCCCAACAGCATCTTCCCAAGCAAAACAAGAGAACAGAAGGCTGAACACGCCCCGTGCTCAGTGAACACGGGGGCGTGCCCAAGTGCCAGCATAAAAGACAAGGCTATAGAAGCTTCTATCGCCCACCACGGGGCCGTGCTCAGCGGACACGGGGCCGTGGTCAACTATAAGATTCGCATAATCCAGGCAAATCTTGATAGTACAGATACGCTTCTGCACACGGGGGCGTGCCCAGCGGACACGGGGGCGTGGTCAACTAATGCAGACAAACTGCAATTAATGAAGACAGAGAAGAGGATGGACACGGGGCCGTGCCCGAGCTACTGTTCAGGCTATAAATAGGGGTGCTTGGCTCATTTGCAAACCATCCCTTGGCACACCACCTCTCTCACACTTCACCCACCACCCACCACCATCATCCACCACCATAATCCATTGTCCATCATAGAGTGTGTGAGTCGTCTCGGGATCCAAGATTGATCGTAAGAGTTCTTGACAATCAAAGGCCATGTTTGCCTAAGTCTCTTACATCACTTGGTGAAGACAAGTGTCTAGTGTAATACTTTTTATTTTTAATCTTTTCGCACTTTTTACTTGGTTATGTATTAATGACTTTAATAACTAGTTTCTTATGTTGAAGGTGATTCTTCCTTATCGTTTGTCCGTGGTGTCTTGGCATTATTTTACTGTCTATATAAAATAAAAGATTTTCACCATTCATATCTCCACGGTCTATATGGAGGTATGTTGGCTACCTAGTCGGGGGTTAAGGGAACAGTTTGGTAAGAGTCTTGCCTTGTTCAGTGTATAGATCCTGCAAGGACCTGGGTCAAATTTAGTAAGACCTCCTTCAATACCCACCGGTATTGGATGGCGGGGGTCCAAACTCTTTGATCCCCTCATATGTAAGCTACTATTAATACTTTAACCCGGCTACTTAGGACTGTATCCCTGCTGACTCAGACTACTTAGCCGAGGATAACGTCACCTTCAAAAGAGGGGCCTACCATAATATGCATTAATAACTTAATTAATTATCTTTAGGATTGTATCCTTGTTGACTCAAACTACTGGGTTGAGGGTAACGTCACCTTGAAAAGAGGGGCCTACTACAATAACTAAGATAATCTCTTAAAAAGTGCAAAAGTGCGGAAATAATCAAAGGTTACACTAAACACGAGTCGGAGCCAAGTGATTCATCTTGTTTATCTGTTTTTACTTTTATTTTTCAGCATTTTAGTTAGTTTTTATTTTTCTAGTTTAAAACCTTTTTTCTAACTTTTTGATTTGATTAGACGTTGAGGATAAACCGGTACTAAAAGCTCTTGTGTCCTTGGATGACCTCGGTATCTTGCCAACACTATACTACGCTCACGATGGGTGCACTTGCCCATATGTGCGTTTGGTGTTAGTAAAATGTCATGTTTTATAAATTTAAAACTTGGCTAAAAAGTGTTAAAAAGGGCTTAAAATATACATTAAAAACTAATAACACTTATGCACATCAGGTCTTCATTCTATATGGCGCACTCCCATTTATTTTACCTCTTGAAAAATTCCTATGTTGCATGAGCATTGCTTGTCATGCATGTAAATTCACTTCAAAAGATCAGTTATTCTCGAGTTTTAATAAATATTCCGTTATACTCATTCTGATAATCTATATGATTACATAATATTGATAATCAAGTCAACAAATTTCTTGGAAAACTCCTCTTCTTTTCAAAGTTACTTACTAGATTTTCATTGAAACTATTTTTGTCAAATACATATATCCATTGTTGGAATATGTTCAAACCAAGCTCAATTGTTTGAACTTGTTCACAATATACATTCAATTCAAAATCCCATATGATGGATTGAGATCATCATATTCGAGGTAATCTCATTGTTTGAATCATAGTAAACTTGTTTAAAGTCTTCTAGTTCGATGTATCATTTGTTAAAACACGACACCTTGTGGTGGCGATTTCTTTGAAACTTGGACTCATTTCATTTTCACACCTGAGGTACGAATTTCTCTATTTATTGATTCATTATCCTAAACCAGTCTTAATACAATTTTGTGTTAAGATAAAGGTACCTAAATTCATATTCCAACGTACCTCTAACATCTCTTTGATCAATCCTATGATATTCAGTTATTCATTAGAACATCTTATCTTTTGAATATCCAGATTCACTTCATTTAAACTTTCAGTCAATTTCGAGAACGGTAAATTCGTTCGGTCACTGTAATCATTGAATTCTTTCAACACCCTGCGGTGTTTGTATAAATTTATAGCCTGTGCTAATAGTCAACCCTAATCATACATCATTTGTTTGACTCATCATTCAAGTAGTCTTGATACAATTATGTATTAAGACCATGATACACTAAATTTTATTGGATTGTCAAGTGTATCCTTGCCATTTAAATAAACGTCACTGATTTCTGGTTTGATTAGTGACAAATCATTTTTCATACTTCTATCTTCAATTGAAATTATTGATTCAGAGTTCTTTTTAAACGATCAAAGTAAGTTCTTTTCTGGCATTGAATCCTATTGTTTCTACAAGTCATTGCATTTCGAATTCTATGCCTATCAAATCTCTCTTTTGAATTGTGAAACTTAGTCACCTTGATAATGGTGTCATTTCATCTCATTCAGTTAACATCAATTCCTGAAACTAAGTGTTGAGACCACTAAATTCCAATTATCCTATGATATCCTTATATTCATCTTTTGATTCTATCCCAGGCACCTTGATAACCAACTAAAAGACGTGACGTAACCCAAGAAGATATCGTAGTCCAAGTCTCGAGGACGAGATTTAAAACAAGGTGGGGAGGATGTAACATTCCCAAAATTTTAAATTTTAAAATAAAGTTATTACACAAATAGATCATGGGTAAGTTGACTGTTAGAAATATGACCATTTAATATTTAGACTATAAAAATACATTATATTTGAACCTACTCCATTTTTAATGAAACTTGGGTCAAAATGTAGACACCAATATTCTCGTTCTAATGACATATTCATTGTTTTATAAAACGTCATATTTTAGAAATTATAAACGCCAATTAAGTGAAGCAGCTGAATTAATTATAAAAATAAAATAATAAACTAAACATTTGAAGTTATAAGTGCACGTATGCATGTGTAATAATTTACATTTGAAAATTTCATGTATGGCCACCTTGGAGTGCACTCCACTCCAAAGTGTAGTATATATAAGAAGTAGCATTTCAATATATAATTGCTCCTTTCCTTCTGCTTCTCAGTCTCGACCCATATCTTTGATTCCATATCCCATTTTTTAAGTATTAAATCCATACTACTCCAAAGCCCTGCCCCATTTTAAGTATTGTAACCCTTGACCACTGAGTCAATACCCTGTCCGATTGATTTAGGACCCATCAACGCATGTTAAGGCTCTGCCCGACTAAGATCGTTGGGGTTTTGTCTCGTGACGTAGGGATAAAGTTGAATTGGGTTACTATACGTAATGCGAGTACATTATATAATTCAGAAGTTATACCCAAGATATAAAAACCCTCGAAAACGACCCTAAACTCTCCCAGATACACCCCGTATACGAGAAATAGGCCCGAAATACCTTTATATAATTAAAATCAAATAAAAGAAAATCTACCGGTCGCTCGCGGGGCGCGACATATCCAGGTAAGGCTGTCGCGGGGCGCGACAGCTAGGCCACAAGACCGCCCCCTGGGCCGCCACGTGTCATATATGTGTGGAGTCTATAGCCGTGACCAACCAAAGCTATAACCTAGCCTACAGTCCTCGCGGGCCGCGAAGGACTTGGCTATGGTTGTCGCGGGCCGCGACCCGCTGTCAGATCAGCACTATAAATAGCGGCCGTTGGCCTTCGGTTGAGAATCGTTCAATTTTCAATATTCTCTCTCAATCTCTAATAGTATAAGTAATTCCCAGGTATTATACCCCCTAATTAGCAGAGCTCTACCTCGTTGTAAGTATTATAACCCCCGGTTACGTATTAGATACACTACCCGATTGATCTAGTGCTCCGTAACGGCTGTCGAGGCTCTGCCCGACGTAGTCGTTGGAGTTCTGTCTCAGGGAGGGTATAACTAATGTAAATTGGGTTATTATACTAACGCGTGTACATTGTTTAAACTAATAGATTACAACCAGGAAGTCACAAAGGAAATACCTAAAGTAGCAATGTGAGTAATCCTCCTTTTTGCAAACTGTTTTTACAAAACCTCAAATGTTTTACATTATATTAAACAGTGATTGAGTATTTGTATTCTACAATTATCGTCGGTATGTTGGGGTTTTGTATACAAAATTTGTTACTACACTATGAGTAGTAACATGACCACCAGTTATTGATTGACAGTACCGTGGGTGGTAATTAAGGTAGAAAGATAAACAAATGTAATTGCGCGACCGCCCTCAATGCTGTAAAATGATAAAATCTATTTTGATCAAACTGGGATACTGACGTGATCGTGTCGTTCCGAAAGAGCATGTGGTCAGTATCGCATGACCCGTTCGATTAGTTAGACTATTTACAAACAATGTACAAGGTGATTATGAAGTTTGCTAATTTTATTCGTTTGTTTGGTTTTGAAAATAAATCGGAGTGAACCAACAATTGGATGTTATTCTTAAAACAATGTGTGATTAACTAAAACTGTAAACTAAACTAAAAAATTGAAACAAGAAATTAGAGTACGGATCACACCCGGTTCGATAATTACAAGACCTAGGGTTCCTACATGTTTTAACTTGATTCAATTGCATATAGTGATTAACGGATTATTATCACGAAGCTTAGGTGCCAATTGCTATCAACGTCATAGACAACGGACCGTAATGCACTTCAATGCCTCGGACATGTAAATCCTAACCTACGATAAGGCATAAGTGCACAAACTCATTTCGCAAAGTCATAACTTTATCATCGTTCGACAATTCACAAATTCAATTCAAATTCACGACAATTATCATAAGTTTCAAATACTAAACAATTTATCACAAAACCAAATTAAAATACAAATGTATAAACCCTAGAAATCTTACAACATCTACACCGTGGTGAAACCAAAGAGACTAGCCGTTTGATGTGTGCAAAATGCAACATATAAATTACATCAAACAAGGCATAAAACTAACCCTTTTTAAGTACTAATATTGGAAAAAGAGTGTTTTTGTCTTCCTTTTGTATTTTCAGGATTAAATGAGCTCAAAAACGCAAAAGAAGCAAAAAGACAGCTAAATCTAACATAAATACAAGGAAAGGAACATTAGTGGACTGCCCGACCCCTCAACGGCACCTTCCAAAGCAAATTAGAGAAGTCAGAAGACTGAACACGCCCCGTGCTCAGCCAGCACGGGGCCGTGCCCAAGAAGCAGCAGAAAAGACAAATCTATAGAAGCTTCTATTGCCCACCACGGGGCCGTGCTCAGCGGACACGGGGGCGTGTCGAAAGTACAGCAGGCGCATTTATTGTAATTGCGAATTACAATTAATGAGGAGAGAGAATGTCAGACAGACACGGGGCCGTGTCCAGCGGACACGGGGCCGTGCCCAGCTCTCTGTTCAGCCTATAAATAGGAGTGCTTGGATTCATTTCATCTCATCCCTTGGCACACCACCTCTCTCACACCTCATCCACCACCCACCACCATCACAACACCATCATCCACCACCATCATCCATTGTCCATCGTAGAGTGTGTGAGTCATCTCGGGATCCAAGATTGATCGTAAGAGTTCTTGACAATCAAGGCCATGTTTGCCTAAGTCTCTTACATCACTTGGTGAAGACAAAGTGTCTAGTATAATACTTTTTATTTCTAATCTTTTGCACTTTTTATTTGGTTTTGTATTAATGACTTTAATAACTAGTTACTTATGTTGAAGGTGATCTTTCCTTATCGTTTGTCCGTGGTGTCTTGGCATTATTTTACTGTCTATATAAAATAAAAGATTTTCACCATTCATATCTCCACGGTCTATATGGAGGTATGTTGGCTACCTGGTCGGGGGTTAAGGGAACGGTTTGGTAAAGGTCTTGCCATTGTTCAGCGTTTAGAGGTCCTGCAATGGACCTGGGTCAAATTTAGTAGGACCTCCTTCAATGCTTCACGGTATTGGATGGCGGGGGTCCAAACTCTTTGATCCCCTCATAAGTTAACTACTATTAATACTATAACCCGGCTACTTAGGACTGTATCCCTGCTGACTCAGACTACTTAGCCGAGGGTAACGTCACCGCCAAAAGCGGGGCCTACCACAATACTGCATTAATAACTTAATTCATTATCTTCCAATAATCCACCCTTTTAGGATTGTATCCTTGCTGACTCAAACTACTGGGGTGAGGGTAACGTCACCTTCAAAAGAGGGGCCTACTACAATAACTAAGATAATCTCTTAATTATGTGCAAAAGTGCGGAAATAATCAAAGGTTATACTAGATACGAGTCGGAACCAAGTGATTCATCTTGTCTATCTGTTTTTATTTTATTTTCAGCATTTTAGTTAGTTTTTATTTTTCTTAGTTTAAAACATTTTTCTAAACTTTTATTTTGGTTAGACGTTGAGGATAAACCGGTATTAAAAACTCTTGTGTCCTTGGACGACCTCGGTATCTTACCAACGCTATACTACACTCAACGATGGGTGCACTTGCCCATATGTGTGTTTAGTGTTAGTGAAATATCGTGTTTTATAAATTTAAAACTTGGCTAAAATAAGTGTTAAAAGGGCTTAAAATATACACCTAATATATACGACACTTAAACGCGCATCAAGTTTTTGGCGCCGTTGCCGGGGACATAAGGATTTTAAGAAAGTTAGGAATCAACGGCCTAATCATTTTTTATTTTTCTTTTTAATTTTTTTAGGATTTTCTTAGTTTTTCAGCTTCTGCAGAGCTCAGCACGGGCCGTGCCCGCTGAACACGCCCCCGTGCTCAATCATTGGAACTGGCAATCCTGTTTTACGTCAGACAGTAAGCTGAACACGGGGCCGTGCCCACTCAACACGCCCCCGTGCCCAAGTTTCAGTTACTGAAAACAGAACCGTTAGATCCCGGCGGTTGGTAATTTCTGACATAAACATGAGTGATAGTAATTATTTTTACTTTCGGCACTCTTATGGTACGTGGTGTCAATTATGTGGTGGCAAACATGAAGAAGTAAAATGTTACTTTCTAAATTATAGGCCCCACTACATGGACCCACCAACTTCTTACAACCTTAAGAGGGGCGAAAGTAAAAATAAGCACTATTTCTCCCTCGAATGCGCCCAGCCAGATATTATAGGGGAAATGCTCCTTGATGAGTTATTTCAACTAGAAAAGCTAATTCAGAATTGGTTAGAAGAGCTTAGGAAGGATTTTATTAATCCATCCCAAGACGATGACCATAACGAATTGCTGGAACCGCATTCCAACAACCTCTTTGTTCCCGAAAATACCTTCGTACCTAGCAAAGACTTGGACGATAGTCGTCCCTGTGTCGATTGTGCCGTGAAGGACTCTCCATCGACTTCATTCGATGCATACATAGACCTGAGCGATTCGGCATACACCTTCTTTAACGAGAGCCCGGAAAAGGGTTGGACTTGTCCACCTAGAATGAAAATAGGAATTACCCTCACCGATAACCTCTTGCGTTCTCGCCTTAGTCTAGGACAATTAAGGTATCTTAGGCACTTTGGGGTTGTTCCAACCAGTCAGGAGCCACCCGATACTAACAAGTTCCTTAAAAACTAGACAACTTCATAAAACAGTCCCTCAACACGGGGCCGTATCCAGCCAACACGCCCCCGTGTCCATCAAAAGATTCCATTCTGATCAGTACGTCAGAATGCGGACAAACTGTGTCAGAACTCCACCTGCACACGGGGCCGTGTCCACTGGGCACGGGGCCGTGTCCAGGATGCTGTCGTTTTCTATAAATGCAGCCAAGAATTCTGCACATTTGGACCAACTTGGGGCAGAGATTTGCAGGAATCTTCTCTCAAACTATCCTAGGTAAGTCTAAAAGAAGGTTCTAACAACCCATCTTGTCCCTTCCTCTTTTAGCCATTTCCTTCTTCTCCATCTTTCTTCAAAGAACTACCATTAAAAGTTTGAATTATTCAAACTTTGTGATAGGGATTAATGAGTTTTGTTCAAGGAATCTTGGTAAAAACATGTTATGTAACATTGTTTTAAGTTATTAGCATCTAAGAAAACCTCACAAGTTCAGAAAATAACTTAAAAATCCAAGTTTCCTTGTTCCAAAATTCTGCAGAAAGATGAACACGGGGCCGTGCTCATTGAGCACGGGGCCGTGTCCGATAACTGTTTCATTAAATAAACTCTTTCAGTTTATTTTTCGTAGAATGTCGAGTGAAAACAGCGAAACATCTTCTGTGCATTCATCAAACAGCCGAAGAGGAAGAAGACCCTCCATTGAAGCTACACTTGTGCACTATGTGGTAGCATTAAGGGAGGCTCTCGACGAAATGACTTCAGTAGAGGAGGTCCTAATTGACCGTATTAACGATCTTACGATGGGACTTGAAAGCAGCTTCCAAGAAATTAACCTCTTGCACCAGAGGTTAAATATTCTTGTAGCACCCCCAATGGAACCAGTCCTTCCTCAGCAGGATTGGAACCTAGCACTCGGAATCAACAATCCTACCGGGTGGGAAGACTTTCCAGCGGAACCTCCCGTGGAACATCAACAAGAGATCCCGGTGGAAGTTGAAACTCCTCAAACTAATGCCAATGAGCCTTCTTTTCTCCTTCCAAGGGAGGTGGAAGAATGGCTCGCCGACATTTGAGGAGAACCGCACGCGGAAGATGGAGTTCAAAAAGGCCTTCTTTAACCAAGATTAATTACTTCTTGGAAATTTTGCTAATTAAAATAAAGGCTAGGACTCCATGGTTTATTATTTCCTTGTTTTATCTAGTTTAAATTTAGGATTATGTAAGTTCTCTCTATGATGAAATGAAATGATGGTTTTAAGGTTTGGATGGTTTGTAATGAATAAAACACCCTCATGGTGGTAAAGGATGAAAAGGGGAATGAGAAAAATGAACCCATGCACAAGAACAAGGCAACCCGGCAATTCTCTCCAGTTCAGAAGGTTCAACACGGGCCGTGCCCAACCAACACGGCCCCGTGTTGAACCACCTACAGAAAAACGCCCAGTTCAGGTAACTGGACACGGGCCGTGTTCACCCAACACGCCCCCGTGTCCAGACTTCTGTTTCTCTTATTTTAATTTTGTTACTGGCACTTGAACACGGGGCCGTGCCCGGATAACACGGGGCCGTGTTCAGTGCCCAGTAACACAAATTTTAGCTTTTTAAACACTATTTTACACATCTAGTCAACCTAAAAATTTATTTTTGGGACACATTGAGGACAATGTGTAATTTAAGTGTGGGAGGGATGCTAAAACCTTGAATTTTGCAAGTCCTAAATACAAGCCTTACACAAAACTCTATTGGAACCGCTAATCACCCAAATTTTTTTCAAAAATTTCATTTTTTTACTTGTCTAGGTTTAACTCCGGAAATTCAAGTTCTCAAAAAGGTTATATTTTTACAAATTTACAACCGATAGCGTAGTGATAAAAAGAACCAACATAAGAAAATTATGAAAAGGCATGACAAACTTGGTTAAAAATTTGATTATATATACTTGATCACATAAAAACCCATTCCCACAAAAGTGAGTTTTGAGCCTTTATTGAGCATATAATTACATATCATTAGACTAAATGCTTATTTTTCGTTTCTTGTGTGAATAGCCGCTTGGTTCTTACGACTCTAGAACTTGCCATGACGATACATTCCCGGTCCTTATCAACTTAAACCCGAGTAAGTAAATGATGGAGGCATTAGGACTAACCCTTTTACCCACCAAAACCTTTTTCATTTTTAACCCTTTGTTTTAGTAACAAGTTCGGTTTTTCGTATGATCAAAAAAAAAAAAAAAATGTGTTGATGATGAAGCAAAAAGAAAATAAACAAACAAGTTCATCAAAAATAACTTTGTTTGAATAAAAGCTTCATCAAAATAAAAAATTGCAAAAATGGAAAATCTTACGAAAACCGACACTTGTTACGCTTTTTCACCCTTTTTTCTACTAACCACTAACCACTATCCCAACCACCTACCTTTAACCCAAGCCTAACCCTTAACCCACAAAGTCCTCTTGATATTTACAAAGGTATAAAAGTTAAAAAGGAGGAGGATTGATTGCTTGGCAAGCCTATGGTAGGAATAAGTTCCATGCCGCTCTCGAGTGATTCACTAAAAATGCACCTTCGGCCGAGTGTGAGTGATTTCTCCCGTGAGGTATGTGAACTTGTATATAAATGGAATTTTAAAAAGGCATGTTATGCCCAAATAAGTAATTTCTCCTATGAAAAGTTCTAAATAAATCATTACGAATAGGATTGTAAATAAATAAAAATAAAACCCAAAAAGATCTTGGATATCCCGACACTCTACGACAAGCCCAAAACCTTCTCTTCTACCTATTCCATTTGGGAGTGTAAGCCACATATTAAAGAGTTTTGCTTGAGGACAAGCAAAAGTTCAAGTGTGGGGGTATTTGATGTGTGCAAAATGCAACATATAAATTACATCAAACAAGGCATAAAACTAACCCTTTTTAAGTACTAATATTGGAAAAAGAGTGTTTTTGTCTTCCTTTTGTATTTTCAGGATTAAATGAGCTCAAAAACGCAAAAGAAGCAAAAAGACAGCTAAATCCAACATAAATACAAGGAAAGGAACATTAGTGGACTGCCCGACCCCTCAACGGCACCTTCCAAAGCAAATTAGAGAAGTCAGAAGACTGAACACGCCCCGTGCTCAGCCAGCACGGGGCCGTGCCCAAGAAGCAGCAGAAAAGACAAATCTATAGAAGCTTCTATTGCCCACCACGGGGCCGTGCTCAGCGGACACGGGGGCGTGTCGAAAGTACAGCAGGCGCATTTATTGTAATTGCGAATTACAATTAATGAGGAGAGAGAATGTCAGACAGACACGGGGCCGTGCCCAGCTCTCTGTTCAGCCTATAAATAGGAGTGCTTGGATTCATTTCATCTCATCCCTTGGCACACCACCTCTCTCACACCTCATCCTCCACCCACCACCATCACAACACCATCATCCACCACCATCATCCATTGTCCATCGTAGAGTGTGTGAGTCGTCTCGGGATCCAAGATTGATCGTAAGAGTTCTTGACAATCAAGGCCATGTTTGCCTAAGTCTCTTACATCACTTGGTGAAGACAAAGTGTCTAGTATAATACTTTTTATTTCTAATCTTTTGCACTTTTTATTTGGTTTTGTATTAATGACTTTAATAACTAGTTACTTATGTTGAAGGTGATCTTTCCTTATCGTTTGTCCGTGGGGTCTTGGCATTATTTTACTGTCTATATAAAATAAAAGATTTTCACCATTCATATCTCCACGGTCTATATGGAGGTATGTTGGCTACCTGGTCGGGGGTTAAGGGAACGGTTTGGTAAAGGTCTTGCCATTGTTCAGCGTTTAGAGGTCCTGCAATGGACCTGGGTCAAATTTAGTAGGACCTCCTTCAATGCTTCACGGTATTGGATGGCGGGGGTCCAAACTCTTTGATCCCCTCATAAGTTAACTACTATTAATACTATAACCCGGCTACTTAGGACTGTATCCCTGCTGACTCAGACTACTTAGCCGAGGGTAACGTCACCGCCAAAAGCGGGGCCTACCACAATACTGCATTAATAACTTAATTCGTTATCTTCCAATAATCCACCCTTTTAGGATTGTATCCTTGCTGACTCAAACTACTGGGGTGAGGGTAACGTCACCTTCAAAAGAGGGGCCTACTACAATAACTAAGATAATCTCTTAATTATGTGCAAAAGTGCGGAAATAATCAAAGGTTATACTAGATATGAGTCGGAACCAAGTGATTCATCTTGTCTATCTGTTTTTATTTTATTTTTATTTTCAGCATTTTAGTTAGTTTTTATTTTTCTTAGTTTAAAACATTTTTCTAAACTTTTATTTTGGTTAGACGTTGAGGATAAACCGGTATTAAAAGCTCTTGTGTCCTTGGACGACCTCGGTATCTTACCAACGCTATACTACACTCAACGATGGGTGCACTTGCCCATATGTGTGTTTAGTGTTAGTGAAATATCGTGTTTTATAAATTTAAAACTTGGCTAAAATAAGTGTTAAAAAGGGCTTAAAATATACACCTAATATATACGACACTTAAACGCGCATCACCGTTCATAGTCGAAGAAGCACGATCACCGGAGGATGAACATGAACCTCGAACCATAATCTTCAAGTCTTAAGGAGAGGTGGAAGTTAGGGTTTGAAGGTGAAGGTGGAAGAGGATGATCGTGATGATGGAATGATGGGGATTTGGTTAGGGTTAAAGGTTAGAGATGAAGAATGTGGTATTAGAGATGATTGGGAATAGGTTAGATAGTGTTTTTTTTTTCTTCTCCTCTTTTTTTTTTTCAAATGAATAATAAAGTGTAACTCCCCCTTTTCCAAAATTGACTTTTTCTCTAAAAAATCCCGTTTTTTCCAATCAGCCGGTGTGCATAAGATAATGCATCGAGTTCTGGCCTTTCAAAACCTTATATTTTGATTCGTCTCGTCGAGCTACCCCAAATGCATATATTATAAGTCCCGAAACTCATTTTCTAGCTCAGGATAAGCCAAAATGAAGTTTGGACTGTTTCTAGCGCAGAGTTCAGCTCAGTTTTGCCTCTTTTTGCATTTTCTTCAATTATGTTCTCTCTAGCATCCGCCCAAAGCTTCAGTAAATCTACAAAACGCACCTTAAACCCGTCAATGCCTACAAAACACAAACCATATCAAAGTAGTGTATTCTAGAAAGTAACTTCGTATAATTAACCGAAATTAAAACCATTAAGCTATGGAATTTTACCAACCCATCACAAATGGGAGTTGAAGAAATAATAAAGTATAACTCCCCCTTTCCAAAATTGTCTTTTTCTCTAAAAAATCCCGTTTTTACCAATCAGCCGGTGTGCAGCAAATAATGCGTCAAGTTCTGGCCTTTCAAAACCTTATATTTTGAGTCGTCTCGTCGAGCTACCCCAAATGCATATATTATAAGCCCCGAAACTCATTTTCTAGCTCAGGATAAGCCAAAATGAAGTTTGGACTGTTTCTGGCGCAGAGTTCAGCTCAGTTTTGCCTCTTTTTGCATTTTCTTCAATTATGTTCTCTCTAGCATCTGCCCAAAGCTTCAGTAAATCTCCAAAATGCACCTTAAACCCGTCAATGCCTGCAAAACACAAACCATATCAAAGTAGTGTGTTCTAGAAAGTAACTTCGTGTAATTAACCGAAATTAAAACCATTAAGCTATGGAATTTTACCAACCCATCAGATCCACTCACCAGTATTTCTTGTTGATAAAATGTTTTAAACACGTGTTTCAGGTAACTTAATGTGAAGCCAATAAAAGCCAACTGGAGAGCACTGAAGGCTTAGAAAAGTGGCCATAAAAGTTACCTAATTAAAAAGGAGAATTATTTTCAATAATTAGGGTTATTCCCTATAACTATATTACAAATGAAAATCGGATTTGTCCCACTTGTTTATTATAAATATATTATCTGCAAAACTTGGGTTTTATCCCATTATTTTATCTCAAACATTTTGATGTTTAACTCTGATAAAAATATTTCTTAACTACGGTCCTGATGAAAATTTCCGCTGCCAAATTAATAAACACCGATACCATCAGACTGGCTCGCGGCTCCCGCTCCTAAGGAGGGGTCGGGGGCTGTGACAGAATGTAACTTGTGAAATGATACCTGAATTATCTTATTTATAACCGAATTAGGGCGGGAAAGTTTGTTGACGGGAGAGATAACGGAAAGTAATTTCCGTAAGCGGTTATCCCTTCACCGTTAATTGCTAACGTTATGTATGTGCACACAGATCGTGGGCATAATCAACGGCTGGGGTGATGCCACGTGGAAAGTGGGCAAGTGTGGATCGTTCTCCAAGTTAGTGCCATCACCGTGATCTTGAGGGATGCTCAGGATGATGCCACGTGGCCATTCGGTTATAACCGAATGGTTTTGTGCACGATGAGGCCTTCTAGAAGGATTACAGCTCTAATCCTATATGGTTATGCTTTATTCAATTTCTGTTGTAACAGAAAGGTTACTCCCTGTTTAAATCTGAGTGATATTTATGCGGAGGTATTTTGCTTCTAACTTTGTCCAACTGCACAAGTCTGCGCAAGGATTTGTTATCAGCTCTACCTCAGCGCGTGGTTGTTGAAGACTGCTTTCTTTTAAGTTTTCTCTTTTAGAACCAGTGCGCTGCCGCGCAGGGTCTCTTAAAGAGGGTTTATTGTGGTGAAGTTGTGGTATGGTCCAATGGGCCTGCGTGGAGTTTTTGGGACCATACCCCTTCAATACCATATAATTCAAAAATCATATTTTCCATGAAAATATACTTTTAGATAATTTAAGGCATAATTTGTACAAAACATCTAATTGCCCTTTTTAAGACATGTTCTACCCCCAAAACAATAAAAGAGGGGTTTAGTGACACTCACATTTCCAAATTTTAAAGATGTGTTCTTCCCCAAAACAGTATATAAAACAATAAAAGAGAGGTTTAGTGACACTCACCTTTGGGTGCGTTTATTTTATCGCAATCCCTCAAATTGAATCTACATGTGTTAATTTAAATAAGAATGATTTAATAACCAATTATTCTACAAACAATTACGTTTCTCAAATACTCGGAATTTTCACATAACTTCGAGAATTTTCTCGAAAAGTCTTTGTTTTGATTATGTTGGCATATATATATATATATATATGTGTGTTTGTGTGTGTGTTCATATATATACATATAAAGATAAAGATTTTTGCGATTTGAACGATTTTATTGATGACCCTTATTATGTTATCTCCATTATTACACTCGTTTATAAGCAATATATCGACGATTTACGCTTCGTAATATATTTGCATAAACGTGAACATATTATCTGTCACACCCCAACCGATGGCGGAATCATCGGGGCGTGGCACTGAGCGAAACCAATTGTTCACGAGTATCCATAACAACTATTAATATCATTATATTTTAATGTTAAAGTCCCATACCAATAACATATAAAGAAAAACAGTCATTAAAAATATCAGTCTCATAAACAAGCAAACTGTTCCGACAACTCAGATTTTATTTAATGAAGTTTCTAGACCTCCTACTCGTTTCACCAAGCAAAGCATCCTATCAACATGTTACATACGTTAAAATAGAGTCAATACATAAAATGTAAAGGTGAGTACACAAGTTTAAGTAGCATATAGTATAGCGAAAGCGTTTACGCATAACCAACATGTAACACGTATAAAGGTGAAGCAAGTAAGCTATCGACAATAACGTATGCAACCGACATGACTGCGAGTGTAGAATGCGCAACACATTATCACCACTGTGACCATGTGAAGTAATACCCTTAACAACCCCTGTCCATGACAGGTGCTGAGTCCAAACTATAGTACTATCGTTGCTTAGGTGTCAGGCAACAATAACTGTGTAAACATAACATAAAAGCATTCATCGAGTCACGTATAACATGCGAGAGCGGTTAGCGTTTAAAAGTGTTTGCGTTGTGTGTTGATGTATTTTGATATAAAGAATGTATGTAACACCCAAATGTGCGTTAAGCGAAAAAGAGTTCGAGTATACTCACAGTATGTGTTTAATAAATAAACACAGCCTTGAATTGGATTGAAGGGAGCGCGTTGGAGTTAGCCTGAGCATAGAATGATAGCGTAAGCGTCGAACAATGTGTAAATAGCGTGTCGGATGAGATAAGTGTCGACCATTGAATCGAACGGGTGAATACCCATTCGATCGGATGGCCATGCGGACGGATGGTGATCCGGATGGATAACCATTCGAATGGTTGGTCATTCGATTGGGTGAGTGTGTTTGTAAATCGTTTCAACTTTTGAAGTTTTCATTGTAGTATAATTCAAGTCATTCGATCAGATGGTCATCCGGACGGATGGCCATTCAATCGGATGGCTATTCGAGTGAAAATTTGGTAGTTTGAAGTTTTGATCAAATCGTTTAAGTATTGGAAGCTATAGAGAACAAGTCACCTGGTCAAATAGTCATTCGATTGGATGGTCATCCGATCGGATGGCTATTCGATTGGGCAATCTGATGTTTTGAAAATTTCACAAGTTTTCTAAGTTAAAATTTTAAAGTTTGAACGGAGTCGGCGTGACGACGTGTCAAACAACGGAGCCCACACCAAGCCCAGCTCAGTCGATCGGATGGGAACCACCCCATTCGATCGGACCAACTGTTCTTGATGAGATTTCATGTTCAACCCGTGAATCGGTCGTCTCTCCGGTGGAAATCCGTTTTCAAACCGGTTCTCAACTAGAGAATGAGTAGAGAGCCTGAATGAGTCTAGATTCCATCGGTTTTGAGTAGAAAGTGAAGAAAGTTGAAGAAAAGCAAGAAAATAGTTGGAAAATGTTTAGATCTCATTGTGATTTGTGTAAAAGATTGTGGAAATCCTTTAGATCTGAACATATCTTGATGAAATGAGATCACACAACAGTTTTCATCTGAAACCGAGATGACGTCGCCTTCAAGGAGTCCAAATCAGGTGATTTCTAAGTGAAAATCAGTGATTTTGATGGAGAAGATGATGAGAAAGTGTGCAGTGATGATGATTGTACAAGATTTAGGGTGAAATACTCACCAAAAAGCCTTGAATCGAGAGAAAAGTGCTTGAAAGGGACTTGAGAGCATGCTGGTCGAATGGAGCTGTCACATCAGTGAACAGTGATGTGACAGGCGGGTATTTATAAGGTGAGAGGAGATAAGGCGGTGGAGAATGAGGGTCGGATGGCCAGTTGATCGGATGGCCATCCGATCGGATGGTCATCCAGACGGATGTCCATTCGATCGAATGGTCATTTGATCAGACGATTGGTGCGAGTTAGTTTTTCCAACTTCCGTTTCGTGTGTTGAGCATTGTGTTGCGTTTAAGCGAGTTGCGAGTGAGCGTTGCGATGAGATAACCACATAACATTAAACAAGTAATCACACAAATAACACACATAATAACTAATATGCATGAAAGTAAATATGCGTTTCGAGTTTGCGATGTGATTGCGATGCGATAGCATTGTGATAGTGTTTAATATAAACATGCGATGTAATATGTGATAAAATGCGATGTGTTAAATAGTAAGCATTGTAAATAACGTTAAATTCGATAACTGCTTTTTGAATAAGCGTTGTGAATGCGTTGTAAAACATAGTTTAAAAATATAGCGAAAAACCCTTAGCGATAATCGGAATCTCGAGAGTACAAGGCAATTAAGCAATAAATGACAGATCTAAGTAAGAACCCGGAAAGTCGGGTTGTTACATTATCATATATCATTATACACGTATTACATCAACTTATATATATTTTATCATTTTTAAAGCATATATACACGAAATAACTTATCAAGTTAACATATGTTTTATTTTAATGCTCGATAAATAAGTTATATATATTTAACGTGATTTTTAACGAAATTGCCGTTTTAACCATACAAGTGTACATACATAGTCTTAATCCCTACTATCATATCATCACCTAACATACCACATTTTATATACTCATATTCACAATTCATATCATATCACACAAAGTTCACCCCTGAACAACTCATTTTCGTGGACGTCAAAGTATGCGTATTTTAACGTCTTCGGTAACGTTTTCAGGCGTCAGAAGTCACGTATGACTAACCAAACACCAAAGTTACTTAATATTGGTTTAAATAATTACATTTATTGTAAAAAAAATATCAATTTACAATCTATTTTAAAACAGTTTTACAAAAGTTGCTTAAAAAACCGATTTTTACCGTTTTTAACGCATAGTCTTGTACCGAACTTTACCATAATCATCCCAAATTGTAATGACTTGATATTTTAAAATAACACATGTTATTTACTGAATAAAATGGTACTTATACTCATGTTAGTGAAGATTTCATGCAAGTCACATAAATCATGCAATTTCACCCATTTTAATACTTTTTAAGCTACATGTACAACATGCAAAGCTATCTAACTTGTAACAAACATTTGTGTCATCATAACACATCATATAACATCATTTAAACATGTTTATATACTGATTTTGTTTACTTTTATCGTATATTCACCATCTTATGATTATTAAATCATCATGCATGCTTATGTACAAACATCTAATGCATGTTTATCATATCATCATACATGAACTTTAAATACACCCAACATTCATTTAATCCATGTAATCCAAGAATTCATCATCAAATCATCATCTAATAATCTTGACTTAAATGAAAACAACATTCTTTCATTTATTAACTATCTAACAAAAAAAAAAACCCACATGTACATATACATACACACACACACACACACACACACACACACACACACATATATATATATATATATACACGACTCACATATACACACACATAACTTCCAAGATTCAACTTTTCATATAATCACTTCGAATCACAAGACTTTCATATGACACCTTTTTTATTATGCATGCATTCACCTGTTTAAATCCACGTCAATCAAGAATGATTCATAAATCAAAACTCAACTGTAACATATATATATATATATATATACACACACCTACGGCTATGTGTACACACAAATATGCTTCCATTTTATTTTGTTTAAAAACTCATTTGTTATTAGTTTCAAGTTTGTTAATAATTCTAAGATCAAGAGAAACCTTCCACTATCATCATCATCACCAAAGATCAAGAACATGATTTTAAAAATAAATTTATACCTTCAAGATTTTGGTGGGTTTTTGATAAACTTTGATGATATGGAGCTTGCACCTTCTTGGAATCACCTTGAAATCACTCTTGGATCTTCAAAACATCCTGAAACTAGCTTGAAATAGCCTTAATCTTCAAAGAAAGTGTTTGAAATTTGAAAAGATAGGTGTGTGTTCCGCCGAGAGTTTGAAAGGGGAAGGAAAAAAATGAAAAGCTTGATCTTTGGAGTTAGTTTTATGTTGAGTGTAAGAGTTATGTAATCATTAGGTTCTTATAAAATCTACACATGGCATCAACAAGAATTGGTGGGCACATATGGCGCCGCCACCTTACTCTCACACACACATTTTCTCTCTCTTGCACCTATACATACACATATTCATGCAAAAACAGGTATTTAACTGACTACCGGGTATTTTATTTTCGCGTTTTAATTGTGTTTTAAGGCGTTTAAAACTATTTTTATTGTTATATAAAAATTAACTCACCGTAACATTGATGAACAATATTTTGTTTGCCTAGACTCGTTACGTTGTCTGTATTTTGCAGTATACACGCGGTATTGCGCACTACGCGCTTAAATTCGCAAAATAAGGATTTTAAGTGTTTTAATTAAATTTTCTTCATGAATATGATTAAAAATAAGATTCTAATCATAACAGAATATTTTTAGTATTTTAACATTATCCGGGCAGTCACTGACGTTCGTTTCGTATTTTGTTCGTTACGTGATAAACGTTTATCTTATTATTGCCAACATAATTTTCAACTAAGTTTGGATTTACCAATACTTCAAATGCCTTATATTTACGTCATAATAAATAATTTAGTGCCTTTATTTATTCATAACACCTGTCATACTAGTACAGTACAGGCTTAAAATAGTCGGGTGTCACAGTCTCCCCCTGTTTAGGAAATTTCGTCCCCAAAATTTTACATCACATGTTTCGTTTTTGCATTTCACGGAATAAATAAGAATAGTTCTGAAGGGGTATGGTCCCAAAAAGCCGCGCAGACCAATCAGGTCGCACGTAGGACCATACTCCTAATACATCAATCTGACTAATCTACAGACCCCGCGCGGGCTACTTAGGCACAACCTAAGCCGCGCTCGAGGCCCAAGCAAGGATAAAGCTCAGATTCTACACTTAGCATCCCGAATGAAAGCCCTCGAGCCCTAGACCTCACGCCGGCTGACTAGACACACACCAAAGGTCGCGCGAGGGTAGCGGCGCAGGTTCATTCCAGGAAACACGAAAGGTACGAGTGGCAGAGGAGTAAGCCAATAAGCATCCAACAAGCTGTATTCTATCGTGCTCCACGATCAACAATCGTGCAGGAGACAAAAAGTACACAAGGAAGCCTACGTGGCACCAATCAGGGGGTGACGACAACTTCCCCATGATCTCCACTCACCTGCTGATGTCAGAGAGACAACAAGGACGACAACTCGGACACGTGGCTCCAATCAAGGTGCGCCAGCACCGAAGATCTTCTAGAAGCACTAACGGCCGTCATAGAAGAGACAAGAATGATATTCCTTGTTGTCGTCTCCAGGCCCAAGGCCTATCAGCCCACCTCCTTCTACACTACTCAAGCTATAAATAGGGACCTTCAAGTACAGGTTAAATGTCACACCCTCAAAACCACATGCGGAGTACCACCGCGAGGCGTGTGACATGACCAGGATCCAGCCACTAATTATACTGAGCGTTTAGTTAATAATAATGATATTGTTCACCAACCACAAAGGTTAGTAAATACCATAGTCAAAGTCCAAAGATTTAAGTTCAAATAACGGTTTAAGTAAAGAGCGGAAGCATAGACAAAACAGTTTAAAATAAAGTTCATAGTTCAGGTTTATTTAGAACCCAACACATGGGTTAAGACGACCACTACACATCCCCAAGCTGCAAGCTCCTGAGTCAAAGGGTACCTGCAAAGCATGCAGTAGGGTATCAACATAATGTTGGCGAGTTCATGAGATATCCAGTTTTAACTTGTCGAAAACGTAGATTGTTTAGATAGAGCATTTATATTCATGTCATGGGGAGCTACCCCATATGAAAGCTTAATAAACTGGCGTTACCGAAACTGTTGACGAGAAGATTTTTGTGCCCCGAGTCAATGTCTATCGTCATTGACCAAGATGCAAGGTCTACTAGTTCACGCCCGATCTCCCCCGGTCACGGTGTGAGGTTGTCAAACCTAATAGCGCTATCAACTAATAACCCGTTCGCCCCCGGCGATTAATCGGTACTATAAGCAGGGACTTTACATGATAGAGATTCGTTTAGTTTTGCTAGTTGTGATATAAATAATATCCAAACGTATCTCCCCCGGAAATAGTAATTTAAAATATACCCCTTCGCATTTTCCCCCGGAAATATTAGATTGAAAGCATTCTTTAGTTTGTTCATGTCCCTTCTTGGGATGCATGCTTTTAGTGTGTGAACTCACCTTGGGTTGCTCGGCAGATTAGTTTACTTGGTCAAGCACGCTGGTCACCACGTCCTAGCATGGTTACCAGTATAGGCCAGGTTTAGGTACAGGCAAGTCACGTATATTTTACACATAACTTAACACATAGCATGCATAACATATAATTATCTTTTAAGTTATTGGGCCTGTTCTAATCCTTAAACAGTCAATCAGCACATGGCACAGATACAAGCCCAAAACACGTTGTCACATTTGGTGGCCCAATAACCGAGTCGGACAGCCCAGTCGAGACCAGGTGGTCTCGGCTCGAGATCATGCGGTCTCGAGTCGCAACCAAGGGGTCTTGAGTTGTGGATGGCTGGTCTCGAGTCGCAACCTTTGCTTTCGAGTGATGTATATATGAGTAGCAACTTTGGAGGTCTCGAGTTCAGTCTCGAGTCGAGATCATGAGATCTCGAGTCGAGAAGTAGCTAGTCTCGAGTCCTTGTTGTCTGCTGCTTGGTCTTGAGTTGTCTCTTTGATGGTCTCGAGTCGAGACCGGGGGTCTCGACTCACACACCTTTCCAACTTGTACTATCCAATAGAATTCCAATTTCATGATTTTGTGTACTATCCAACTAAAACACACAAACATGTTTTCTTGTCTAATTTTAATTCAAAATAGATCAAACATAGCAATTTTAAATGTTCATAACATATTCAAACAGTTCATCATTTTAGGGTGGTTATCATTCACCAAAACATAAACATTCAAGTCCTAAATCTAGCATATATATATCGCCCAAAACAGGAACATGTATTCATGCAATTTACAAGTCATGACAACCTTGCATATCAACATTTGTCCTACGATTTCAAACATACATCGAATGATCAAAAAGCATCCCCAAACTATAATCATTTACCATTCAAAGGCCATAGCAATTTATTATCCTACCAAAGTTTACACACTACCTTTATTATTTAATCATTCAAGCAAGTAACACCATTATGCACATAAACATCTAGTAAGACATCTAAAACACTAACCGGTTGCTATAAGACACCGAGATATGAAAGAAGATGATGAAGTGAAGCCTCCGAATGATGATAATGAGCTTGACCGAGGTTCCTGGTTGTTGTCGGTTGATCCGAGAGAGAGAGAGGAGATGTTGAGGCTTAGGGTTTTAGTGAGAGAAAGATGAGAGGAGAGGGAGGAGGAGAGTGTGTGAGAGTGAGGGAGTGTTGGTTGCCCAAAAATGGCAAGGTCGGCTAGGAGCATGGGTTTTATGGTCGTTCCAAGTTGATGCACCCTAATGGGCTTCGAATGGATTAAAGGAGGGGTGCGGCCCAAATGGCCCAACTGTTCACTCGAGACCGAGTGGTCTCGAGTCGGGTTCGTGGTCTCGGCTCACTTATACATATATATATATATATTACATACACCTAATTTAATATAGGCATCTCATAATACATCAAGATAATTCACAAATCTTCATTTAATAGTATATCCCCAAGTTTTAAGAACTTTCATCCCAAAAGTTAAGGCAGTCACTGTCAAGCTAGTGCGAGTGAGAATGTTTCAACGGGGTGTCACATCATCCCCCCGTTAGTTTGGAATTTCGTCCCAAAATTCGGTTGTAGCTTCAGTGCTGGGAGTTTCGTTAGGGAACAACTGAGGATATTTGCGTTTCATCTGGTCTTCCCGTTCCCAGGTGAACTCTGGGCCACGGCGCGAGTTCCAACGAACTCGTACGATAGGTATCTGGCTACGTTTGAGGACTTTGATTTCTCGATCCGTGATCTCAATCGGTTCCTCAATAAAGTGTAGCTGATTGTCAAAAGTTAGCTCCTTGAAAGGAATGATGAGTGTTTCATCTGATAGACACTTCTTCAGATTAGACACGTGAAAGACGTTGTGCACCGCACTCAGTTCTTCAGGCAGATTCAATCTGTAAGAAACCTTACTGATCCTCTCGGTAATTTCAAATGGTCCAACATATCGCGGGTTTAGCTTGCCCCGTTTACCAAAACGAACCACACCCTTCCAGGGCGAGACTTTAAGTAGAACCCGGTCACCTACCTGGAATTCTAGCGGTTTCCTACGCTTATCAGCGTAGCTTTTCTGACGATCACAAGCTGCCGCCATGCGTTGTCTGATCAGGGCAATCCTTTCCGTAGTCTCGACTACGAGTTCCGGGCCAGTAATTTGGCTTTCGCCAACTTCCGCCCAACATAAGGGTGATCGGCATTTACGACCATATAATGCCTCAAAGGGTGCTGCCTGAATGCTAGTGTGGTAGCTGTTGTTTTAGGAGAACTCTACCAATGGTAAGTGTTGTTCCCACCCGTTTCCAAAATCAATAACACATGCTCTCAGCATGTCTTCAAGCGTTTGAATGGTACGTTTCGTTTGACCATCGGTCTGTGGGTGGTAAGCAGTACTCATGTCCAGACGTGAGCCAAAAGATTTATGCGTAGCTTGCCATAGTTCATATGTAAAGCGTGGGTCATGGTCAGAAATGATAGAGGTTGGCACTCCGTGCCTAGCAACTATTTCCTTCAAGTAGATTGCAGCAAGCTTCGAATACTTATCGGTTTCCTTGATCGCGAGGAAATGTGCGGAATTGGTTAGGCGGTCCACGACGACACAGATAGTGTCATTCCCGCTCTGAGATTTTGGCAAGCCTGTGACGAAATCCATGGAAATTTGCTCCCATTTCCATTTTAGCAGTTCCGGTTGTTGCAACAAGCCTGACGGCTTCTGGTATTCGACCTTGACTCTAGCACAGGTCAAGCACTTACTAACGTAGGTTGCTATGTTGGTTTTCATACCTGGCCACCAATATGTAGTCTTTAAGTCGTGGTACATCTTATCCGAACAAGGATGTACTGAGTAACGAGACTTATGTGCTTAATCCATCACAAGCTCGCGTAAGTTTCCATAAAGTGGGACTCATATACGCCCGGTTACGTAGTAAGCACTGTCTTCTTTTTGTTCTAATCGCTTCCTTGACCCGCGTAGGGACTCCGCCCTGATGTTCTCTGGTTTCAATGCTTCAACCTGAGTATCTCATATCTGAGTAGGGAGGTTAGATTGGATGGTAAGTTGTAACGCTCGCACGCGCTTAGGTGTAGTGTCCTTTCGACTGAGGGCGTCCGCCACAACATTGGCTTTGCCCGGATGGTACTTGATTGCGCATTCGTAATCATTCAAAAGCTCGACCCATCGACGCTGTCGCATGTTTAACTCCTTTTGCTTGAAGATATGCTCGAGACTCCTGTGACCGGTGTAAATGGTGCACCTGGTACCATACAGGTAATGTCTCCATATCTTAAGAGCAAAAACCACTGCTCCCAACTCCAAGTCGTGCGTAGTGTAGTTCCTTTCGTGAATCTTAAGTTGTCGAGAAGCGTAAGCTATAACTTTCTCGCGTTGCATCAACACGCAACCGAGCCCTTGAATAGATGCATCGTAGTAAACCACAAAGTCGTCGATACCTTCAGGTAACGAGAGAATAGGAGCACTACAAAGATTATCCTTTAGCTTCCGGAAAGCAGACTCCTGAGCATCATTCCACTTGTAAGCAATACCCTTCTGGGTGAGAGTCGTGAGGGGTTGAGCGATCTTTGAAAATCCCTTGATGAATCTAATATAGTATCCTGCCAATCCCAAGAATTGGCGAACTTCGGTCGGTGTCTTAGGTGTAGGCCAATTCTTTATAGAGTCGATCTTGACTGGATCGACGTGTATTCTGTCCTTATTGACCACGTGTCCAAGGAAGTGGACTTCTCGAAGCCAAAAGTCACATTTTGAGAACTTGGCGTACAGTTGTTCATTGCGAAGGAGTTCGAGAATAAGACGCAGGTGTTGCTCATGCTCTTCTTGACTTTTCGAGTAGATTAAGATGTCGTCGATAAACACAATCATGAACTTGTCGAGGTAGGGTTTGCACACTCGGTTCATGAGATCCATAAAGACCGCAGGCGCGTTGGTCATTCCAAAAGGCATGACGAGAAATTCATAGTGACCATAACGGGTTCTGAAAGCAGTCTTGGAGATATCCTCGTCGCGGACTCTCAACTAATGATAACCTGATCGCAGATCGATCTTGGAGTAGTAGCTTGATCCTTGCAGTTGATCGAATAGATCGTCGATGTGTGGGAGTGGGTAACGGTTCTTGATGGTAACCTTGTTTAGCTCACGATAGTCGATGCACATACGGAATGTGCCGTCCTTCTTCTTAACAAAGAGCATTGGCGCTCCCCAGGGTGACGAACTAGGACAGATAAATCCTTTGTCCAACAGTTCTTGCAGTTCTGTAGAAAGTTCCTTCAGTTCTGCGGGAGCTAGTCAATAAGGTGCACGAGCTATAGGTGCTGCTCCGGGAGCTAGTTCGATTTGGAATTTGACCTGACGGTGAGGAGGGAGTCCAGGTAGTTCTTAAGGAAATACCTCGGGATAGTCGCGTACAACTGGAAAATCTTCGATCCTCTTTTCCTTTTCCTGTGTGTCGGCGACAAGTGCTAAGATAGCGGTGTGCCCCTCTCGTAAACACTTCTGGGCTTTTAAGAATGAAATGATGCCTGTGACTTCACCGCCTTTGTCACCTTGAATGATAAGGGGTTTGCCAGAACGACGGGGAATACGAACCATTTTCTCTTGATAGAGAATTTCAGCCCGATGTTTGGATAACCAATCCATACCAATGACGACGTCGAAGCTTCCAAGAACGATAGGGAAAAGATCGATGCTAAAGGTCTGACCAGACAATAGTAGTTTGCAGTTACTGATAACGTGTGAGGCCTCAATGTTTCTACCATTCGCTAACTCGACGGTATGCTTAGATCTTAATAACGTAGACGTATGTCTAAGCTTCTTACTAATACGTAGGGATACATAGCTAGCATCGGCTCCAGAATCAAATAATACAGAAACATAACGATCATCGAGTAGGAACTTACCCGCCACGATGTTGGGATCATTCCTAGCTTCTCCAGCTCCAATCACAAAAGCCCTTCCTCTTGCACCATCTCCAGCATTGTTGTTGTTGTTGTTGTTGTTGTTCTGATTCAACTGGGGACAATTTTTCTTAATGTGCCCCTCAGCCCCACACTGGAAACAACCCTTGATGTTCCCATGATGCTGTTGCGGCTGCTGCTGCGGTTGGTTCTGCCCTGCGGGATGAGGACTCCTACAATCCTTGGCCTCATGCCCCATCTTGTTGCAGCGCTGACACTTGTTCTTTGCACAGGGCCCATTGTGATGTCGGCCACACTTGTTACATTTGGGGAGATGGCCCTGGTAGCCTCCCTGCTGCTGAGGGCCCTTGTTGTTTTCAGTTTTCTTTTGCTGGGCTGGGGCCTGAGTAGGGTTAGCATCCTTACCCTGATTTCCATCCCACTTTCGTTTATGATCACTAGAAGTTTCGGCAGTAGCACTGATCCTTTTGGGCAGCTTGCCCTGTTCCACAGCCTGATCAGTGAGTTTGTGAGCAAGACGGATGACTGGCTGAATCGTAGTGAGGTTGGCTGAGGTCACATGGCTCTGGATTTCTGGAACTAGACCCTTGAGGTAGAGCTCGATTCTTCGGTAAGCAGGTCGAGACATGTTAGGGCAGAGAGCAGCATAGTCGTTGGACTGCTTGGTGTAGGTTTCAATCTCTGATCCAACCATCTTGAGCTCAAAGTATTCGTTGTCGAGCTTGTGAATGTCATCCCTGTGACAGTATTCTTCCTTGATCATGTTCTTGAAATCTTCCCACGCAGTAGCATTAGCAGTTTCCAAACCAAGCATCTGAATCTGTGCCTTCCACCATGAAAGCGCGTTTCCTTCAAGCGTACCAGTAGCAAACTTCACCTAATTAGCAGGGGGACACTCACAGACAGCAAAGACAGCTTCGGCCTTCTCAATCCAGTGCAGAAGGCCTATGGTACCCTCAGTGCTGTTGAAAGGGAGAGGCTTGCAATCCATGAAGGTTTTGAAAGTACAAACACGTGGTTGCGCAGGCGCTTGCTGACCTGTTGTGAGAAGCGAAGCGAATAGGCTTAGAGGTGAAAAGACGATGTGAGGGTAGGATCTAAACATCCTAAAATAACGAGTTTACCTCCAGGGTGAGCTGCGAAAGCTGCAGCCACCGTGTTGAGCAAGTTAGTGAACTGAGCCTGAGTCATGTTAATGTTTCCTCGTCCGCATCCACTCATTGTCTTCATAACCAGAAAACACAGTACGAGTGCGAGGTTGTAATGTAGCGAGAATGAGATAGAAGAGGGGTGTATTTATCTAACTAGGTATACTAGTACGTATAGTAGAGCATAAAGCATAAAGTAAATAAGCAAGTAAACACAAGCCCGAGCTATGGGGTCTAGTCTGGTTTTTCTCAAAAAGACTTTCTTTTTAAAACTGAGTTCACTATAACCAATGGCTCTAATACCAATCTGGCACACCCTCAAAACCACATGCGGAGTACCACCGCGAGGCGTGTGACATGACCAGGATCCAGCCACTAATTATACTGAGCATTTAGTTAATAATAATGATATTGTTCACCAACCACAAAGGTTAGTAAATACCATAGTCAAAGTCCAAAGATTTAAGTTCAAATAATGGTTTAAGTAAAGAGCGGAAGCATAGACAAAACAGTTTAAAATAAAGTTCATAGTTCAGGTTTATTTAGAACCCAACACATGGGTTAAGACGACCACTACACATCCCCAAGCTGCAAGCTCCAGAGTCAAAGGGTACCTGCAAAGCATGCAGTAGGGTATCAACATAATGTTGGCGAGTTCACGAGATATCCAGTTTTAACTTGTCGAAAACGTAGATTGTTTAGATAGAGCATTTATATTCACATCATGGGGAGCTACCCCATATGAAAGCTTACTAAACTGGCGTTACCGAAACTGTTGACGAGAAGATTTTTGTGCCCCGAGTCAATGTCTATCGTCATTGACCAAGATGCAAGGTCTACTAGTTCACGCCCGATCTCCCCCGGTCACGGTGTGAGGTTGTCAAACCTAATAGCGCTATCAACTAATAACCCGTTCGCCCTCGGCGATTAATCGGTACTATAAGCAGGGACTTTACATTATAGAGATTCGTTTAGTTTTGCTAGTTGTGATATAAATAATATCCAAACGTATCTCCCCCGGAAATAGTAATTTAAAATATACCCCTTCGCATTTTCCCCCGGAAATATTAGTTTGAAAGCATTCTTTAGTTTGTTCGTGTCCCTTCTTGGGACGCATGCTTTTAGTGTGTGAACTCACCTTGGGTTGCTCGGCAGATTAGTTTACTTGGTCAAGCACGCTGGTCACCACGTCCTAGCATGGTTACCAGTATAGGCCAGGTTTAGGTACAGGCAAGTCACGTATATTTTACACATAACTTAACACATAGCATGCATAACATACAATTATCTTTTAAGTTATTGGGCCTGTTCTAATCCTTAAACAGTCAATCAGCACATGGCACAGATACAAGCCCAAAACACGTTGTCACATTTGGTGGCCCAATAACCGAGTCGGACAGCCCAGTCGAGACCAGGTGGTCTCGGCTTGAGATCATGCGGTCTCGAGTCGCAACCAAGGGGTCTCGAGTTGTGGATGGCTGGTCTCGAGTCGTAACCTCTGCTCTCGAGTGATGTATATATGAGTAGCAACTTTGGAGGTCTCGAGTTCAGTCTCGAGTCGAGATCATGAGATCTCGAGTCGAGAAGTAGCTAGTCTCGAGTCCTTGTTGTCTGCTGCTTGGTCTTGAGTTGTCTCTTTGATGGTCTCGAGTCGAAACCGGGAGTCTCGACTCACACACCTATCCAACTTGTACTATCCAATAGAATTCCAATTTCATGATTTTGTGTCTATCCAACCAAAACACACAAACATGTTTTCTTGTCTAATTTTAATTCAAAATAGATCAAACATAGCAATTTTAAATGTTCATAACTTGTTCAAACAGTTCATCATTTTAGGGTTTTTATCATTCACCAAAACATAAACATTCAAGTCCTAAATCTAGCATATATATATCGCCCAAAACAGGAACATGTATTCATGCAATTTACAAGTCATGACAACCTTGCATATCAACATTTGTCCTATGATTTCAAACATACATCGAATGATCAAAAAGCATCCCCAAACTATAATCATTTACCATTCAAAGGCCATATCAATTTATTATCCTTCCAAAGTTTACACACTACCTTTATTATTTAATCATTCAAGCAAGTAACACCATTATGCACATAAACATCTAGTAAGACATCTAAAACACTAACCGGTTGCTATAAGACACCGAGATATGAAAGAAGATGATGAAGTGAAGCCTCCGAATGATGATAATGAGCTTGACCGAGGTTCCTTGTTGTTGTCGGTTGATCCGAGAGAGAGAGAGGAGATGTTGAGGCTTAGGGTTTTAGTGAGAGAAAGATGAGAGGAGAGGGAGAAGGAGAGTGTGTGAGAGTGAGAGTGAGGGAGTGTTGGTTGCCCAAAAATGGCAAGGTCGGCTAGGAGCATGGGTTTTATGCTCGTTCCAAGTTGATGCACCCTAATGGGCTCCGAATGGATTAAAGGAGGGGTGCGGCCCAAACGGCCCAACTGTTCACTCGAGACCGAGTGGTCTCGAGTCGGGTTCGTGGTCTCGGCTCACTTATACATATATATATATTACATACACCTAATTTAATATAGGCATCTCATAATACATCAAGATAAATCACAAATCTTCATTTAATAGTATATGCACACATAATGCTAAATAAGGAGGTTGCTCGGGAAAACCTAGAGTGTCACATTAAATCATTCTGCTCTCTACTCTCTCACTCTTAACACACACTTATTTCCTCAAAACAAGTACTTATTCTCACGTCGGAGAGTGGTTAAGAGGGAAACCCCCATATTCTCCTCTTAACGAGCTTAACGGGGTGTTGATTGTTTTGTCGGAAGGATCACGGCTTGAGCTCAGGAAGAATTAAGAAGATTCACCTTTATAGTTGAAACATAAACCAAAATAATAAACCTAAAATTAGTTACGGGTTTCTTCAAGTTTTGTTAACTCTGGTGCTGTGGTTTCCGTGGAAACTCGGATTCTCACTAGGGATTCTTGTGGACCTTTACTAACTTAATCCTATTCCTCCTAAATTTCCATTTTTCTTCGTACTTAACCTTCTACAAGGTATTTGACAAATTTTGGTTTATCGTTTACGTGAACCTTTTCAGGGAGGTAAGGTCAGTTTTCCACTCAGCAGTTACCCTTTTCAGGTTAGATACATATTGCACCATATATATGTCGTTCTGTACCGGAAATAGTCTGAGCCTATAAGTGACTGATCCAACTCGAGATGGGCTCTTGAAAGTATCTAAATTCTACGGGCTCAGCTTCCCCCCCCCCCCTTTTTTTTTATCTAAATCTAACCTCTTCTCTCCACAATGGCACTATCAACAGATTGTGTTTGCCGTTTGAAGTCTGCAATAGTCTTCTCGATTATCTGCATAACTTCTCTTGTCGATCAATGGTTTTCTGAATGTTTTTCAGTCTTGGTCAATTCGCTTCTTGTCGTCCTCTGTCCTGAAAGAAATAGATGATCGACGCCTTCTCTTATACGTAGCTTTAAACAAGACAGTGTCCGAACTTTTGCGACAACTACAATAGTAAGAAAAACTTAACCAATGGTAGATGAGTATCTCAACTCTTATTAAATGTTACATGTTAGGTTCGATTGCGTTATAAGCATAAGTCTATAATAATCTCGATCACACAATACTAATCCAATCGCACAAGCCCTTTTTGGGCACACCACTCTCGGCCCACACCCCTTGTACTCGAAACCAAGGGCAGCCCATGAAGGGTTCGGCCCACTTCCCTATTTAAACCAACACATAACCCTTATGAGGTTTTGTTTTCCTCATTATTTGCAAAACACTCAAACACACCAAACCCTAAATCTATCTCCCTCTCTCTCGAACTCGACGGCAACATCACCTCTCCTCTTGAAGCTTTCTTGTTCGGATCAACCTTTGTTCTACCTTCTAACCGGTTAGTGTTATATCATTGTTTGATTTCATATGATCGATGCTTGTTGTACGATTGGCAAGATGTTACTTGATGTTTGATGTTTAAAGTATTATGTTGGTGAAATTCTTGATAAACAACCTGTTAGATCAGTATAGGGTTTGTATGTTTGATAAATGCTTTGATGATGGATCTAGAAAATTAAGAATATAATGGTGATTTGACACCAATAATCTGATAGTTTAATGTTATAAGTTGTTGTTTATGCTTTGAATATGATTAGGGTTCATAGGAATTAGATGTTAAAGTCTTAGTTTGATCGACTATTGCATGAATGGAAACTGTTAATTGGATCTTGCAAATTAATTGGAATTAGTAAACTGATTGCATAAAATTAGGGATTTACAACTGATCGCACAAGCCAGTCGCACAAGCTTGGTGCAACTGTTTAAGCTCACTGTGTTGGTGCACTGAATGTCTGATGACTTCGTCTTAATCAAGTTTTAAGTCTAGATAGGTTGAATTAGGTTTTCTATAGATTAAGTTTGGTAGTTCGCTTGTAATTGCATATATCACATTCAAGCGAACACAACAAAGTCATGTTCGCTTGAAACAGGATCTTGCAAGTTCGCTTCAACTGAATCTTGCATGTTCGCTTGAACATGTTCGTTTAAGAAGCCATGTCACTTTCAAGCGAACAGGCATTGCCTATATATAGTCGATGTGCGTGTCATTTGAAACGGACAGTGATCTTGGTGTAGGTGTCGAAACTCTGTCAAAATTCATTCATAACACGTGTAAAGATTCACAATCAGTAATAGAAAGAAGTTAAAAGGATCCGAGTTGTTTTTGACTTAGTTTACTTTGATTCCGCCTCTGTAAACTAAGATGAACTACTTTTACTGACGTTTAGGGTCATGCAAACGGTCCTACAAGTGGTATCAGAGCTCAGGACGAGGAGTTCATACCATAGCAGCTTGATTTTACCGGATTTTCTCATTTCTACTTACTTCTTCTCATTCTTTTTCTGATTCGGACATAATTCACGGTTGAAATGGCCTGAAACTGACACATATCAAGCGAAATACATAGTTAACTAATCCTTGAAAGTTTCGGACTAAAACACGGCTTAAAACTGATCAAAATCGATTGACCGTTTGAATTGGTTCGTAAAAAGATGACGTCATAGGGCTGATCGCTTGAAAAACTTGTTTAGTTCGCTTGAAACGTGTATTTCAACTTTGTTCGCTTGAAAATAATCAGCTAGTTCGCTTGAATTGGAGTCCGATTGAACGAACCTGATCGCTTGAAATACTTGTGTATTTTCAAGCGAACTGATATAATATTCTAGTTCGCTTGAAAATCTGTGTTCGCTTGAATTAAGTTCGCTTGAACTTGCATACTTTGAGTTCGCTTGAACTTGTATCACTTGAGTTCGCTTGAAAGTTGTTGTTTCTACTTGAAGCTATTTCGCTTCAAGTGATCTCGTTTGAACTTGTTATTTTTCAAAACTTAAAATTTTATAAGTGATTGCTGATTTTTCAGGTACGTTCAAGATGGATGATTTCAATCCGTTCTATGATGTATTTGCATTTGCTGGAGACGGTGGAAATGATACATCTTCGAGTAACACCAATGACAACACTCAGAATTCAAAGAAAAAGTTATCAGATGCATTGGAGGTTGAAAGTGCTTTCGAAACTTACAACAAACCCCCGAAGTTGATGGCTATAGAAGAATACAGTCGATGGGCAAAGAAGTTTGAAGATTGGTTGATGGCTTTTGCTTTTCCTAGTTGGAAGAGTTTAAAAAATGGATACCATAATGTAGACAAAAAAGATGAAACCTTAACAACAAATGAGGAGATAGATTTGTTTGTTGCTGAGCAGAAATGTATTGCGTTGCTGTTTCAATCCGTCAGAGAAGATATAATATCTTTGATCGAATACTCTAGTGCTACAGATCTCTGGAACAAATTGAAAAACAAATGTATAGGAAGCACAGAAATTGTGAAAAACAAAAAGAAACTACTTAGAAAAGAGTTTGATGTGTTTGGGTGTTTAAAGAATGAATCAGTTTGTAAAATGATTGAGAGGTTTGGGCATCTGAAACTGGAACTGGCGAGACACGAAATTGTCTATTCTCAAGAAGAGTTAGTCGACAAATTGTTTGATGCATTACCAGATGAGATGGATTGGCAATATTATGCGTTGATGCTAAAGAATACTATCAAGCCGCCAGAAGAGTTGACAGTAGACTTGTTGATTGAGAGATTAGAGAGTCACGATTTGGAATTGAAGAATACGTACAAAGTCAATCACTCATCATACCAGCAGAACTTGGATTTGTATTATCCAAAGAGCATGATGCCGAAGAGTACATCTCCCAAGACTGCGTTTTCTGCTGAGAATGTCTCTACAACGAGCAAAGAAAGTCAAAGCAGTGGATACAACAGTGGGTCTTCATCAAATTCAAACCAGTCTGATGCAAAGAACTTATTTCAATGCAACATCGATGTAGACTTAAAGAATGCTCAGAACTTCAGTGAGGAGTCTGCCAAACAACAGATGGTTTTCCTAGCATCTGTGCTAGAATCTTATGAAAGTCTTGTAGCAGGGAAGATAGGCAACACCAACCTGACGAAAGAAGATTATGATCAGATAGATCCTGAGGAGATGGAACTAATCGACATAAGGTGGTGTATGGCCAGTGCAGTTCATCGAGCACAACGTTTATGGAGATAACCGGGAGAAAGTCAATTGGTGGACCATCTACCAAGTTGGGCTTTGACAAGTCTAAGGTGATGTGCTTCAAGTGCAAACAGAAAGGTCACTTTAAGCGTGAATACAGAAACGCGTATGCTGATGAATCTGAAAACCCGTTCAGAGAAGATTACTACAAGAAGGCGATTTATCATCAGAACAAATTGGAGCCACCAAGAATGAAACAGATTGAAGATAACAAAGAAAAATCTAGAGCTCTTGCGGTGATTCACGACGATGAAGGTTACGACTGGAGCGAGTTGTTACCTGAAGAGGATGCGATTGGATATGCTTTCATGGCAAATACTGAACCTATTCCTTGGAAAGATGACAGAAATGAAGAATAGAAGTACAATAACAGAAAGCAGTTAGCCATAAACAAAATGATTAGAATATCTGGTATTTTTGATGAGGCAAAAAGAGCAAATAGATGGGATCTAGACAGAGAATGTTATCTTGACCCCTATGGAAACATTGCTGTTGATCATAAAACTCTTGATTTGGAAACCATAATCCAAGAGTATAAAATTGAAGATGATTATTGGCAAAAGAAATGGTGGGGAAGCGGTGAAGATGAAGAGAAAGAAAAGAAGGAGAAAGAAGAGAAAGAGAAGTCAAAGAAGATTGATACTGGGATCATTGACACGACACAGAAGTTGAATGCTGAAAACCTAGGAAAGATGGCTGACAAGGTGCTGGCAGCTAAGACGCTTGAGGTAGATTCTAAATCTGTATCTGAGTCTAAAAGCCAAGTCAGTTCAAACGCGTCAACGACTGAGTCAGGTAAGAAGGCCAGTGGTGATGTTGACTGCAAAAATAGCATCAAAGAATGCAAGGTTTGTAGTACAAACACTTATCTCAAAGGTAAGAAGATTGAGGATCTACCTGCTAAAGTCAGAAGTGTTGAGGATCAAATCCTTGATCGTGACAAAATGGTGAAAGCTTCAACTGAACGATTAAAAGAATTAACTAACAAAATTGAAACTGATAAAATTGATCAGGAAAAGGTTAGGAAAGAAAATGAAAGGTTAGTTTTTGAAAACCGTCAGATCACTGAAAAGTTTGAGAAACTTAAAAACACGATTAAAGATAATGATGATAGAAACGGTAAAACTTACAAAGAAAATTGCCAATTGCAATGTGTTTTGAGAATCAAAGAAGAATTAATAAACAAACAATTGGATGAGATTGCTAAACTGAAACTTCAGTTTGAAGAAGCCAAAATTGAGAATGAGCGTATCAATTTGAAATTGAACAGTTACAGCTCTGCAAGCTTTGTTTTGCAACACATCATTCCCAAACCCATCGGGAAAGACAAAGCAGGCGAAGATGTATACTGTGATGGAACTAGGGTGGGTTTTCATCAAGTTCCACCACCAATTCTAGAAAATTATTCGAAAAAGCAATCTGGGTTGGTTAATCTTGAGGAAGAAAATGAAGTGAAACTTCCTGATTCAATTGATGTGACATTTTCTTCTTCATCATCTGATGATAGTGTTCAGACAGAGATTGTTAAAAGCACAGCTGAAAGTGTTTTGAATAGTGATTCAGCTGGAGATGATGAATGTTTCTTGAACAAATACATTCCGAAACAAAAGTCCAAAAACAACTTAGGTGATGAACCGGGTCTTGTGATGTACAAGATGGCTGGATCGGGTAAGTTGTATTCGGATTCTGAGTTTCCTCTGGAGAATGTAAATGTTTCAAAATTGACAAATGTGTTCAAGATGGTTGAAATCGATTTGTCTGAAGTAAATAATTTAAAACAAACAAAAAAGGCAAATGAATTTTGAGAAAGATAAAGCTTACTACAAGAAACCTGTAGTTCCACCACGTTTTTATAACAACAATCGAAACAACTGGTCGGGTGGATATCAGGGTGGTAAGAGTTATTAGAAAAGAAGTTTTCAAAACAAAAGGTTTGCTGAAAAGAAGGTGTTTGTGAACGGTTCAAGTTCACTTTTTGATGAGGAAAATGAAATCTTTTTGAAATCAAATGAAGAATTTTTTGCGAAGAGGGCATCACAGCCTCAGTCTGAAGGCACAAGTCGGGTAGTTGATACTCGTACGTGTTTTAGATGTAACAAAGTTGGTCATATTGCAAGAAATTGCACCAACTTCAAGCCTAAGACTGAAGTTGTTGAGAAACAAAAGAAGAAGGTTGATGCAAAAGGCAAAGCTCCAATGGTTGTTGAGAAAATTTTGAAAAATGGGAAAACAAAAGTCAAAATTGAACCTGTTAAGAATGTGGTAACTAAAAATGACAAATTTTACAAACGGGTTGCATCATCTCAACAAACTTGGAAGCCAAAAGTTGTTGATAAACCAAAGGTTTCAGTGTCGGAAAAACAATCGTCTTCTACCACACCGGTAAAGATGAACGTTCCTTTGGATTATTATGAAAAGTTGGAAAAGCAATCTTCTACTCCACCAGAGAAGAAGAATGTTCAAAAGAAAAATCAAACAACCTGTCAACTTAAGATAGATGAGGTTTTCTTATACAAAAAGGTTGAGGTTGGATCAAATGAAAGTTTGAAAATGAATGATAAAAATTTTCCACCACTTTACACTGCTAAAACTCACATTAAAGTCAAGTTACCCGAGTCAAAAGAGGCTTGGGTGGCATCAAAATCTCACTAAAGATTTTGGACTTGCCGGAGCTTCCTAGTTGGTAATTGTGAAGCATGAATCGGCATCTTTATTGAATTGTTTGTGATATGTGCAGGAACTTCCGAGAGCTATTTCAAGATGGATTATGGATAGCAGAGCGTCTCGACATATGACAGGGAAGACTGCATTGTTGTATGATGTTAGAAATTTCAATGGAGGTTATGTGGGATTCGCTGGAAATCAAGGTGGTAGAATTGTTGGTGAAGGAACGTTATCCAATGGGATTGTTACGTTTGAAAGAGTTAATTACATTGCTGAGCTGGAGAATAATCTGCTAAGCATTTCACAGATTTGTGACAGGATGTATACCACTCACTTCACTGATAAAGAATGTTTGATTTTGAAGCCAGGATTTGTTATCCCTGAAGAATGGATTATCATGAGGGCACCAAGAGTCAATGATCTGTACGTGTTGGACATGAGCGTAGCTACTACAACCACGGGTCAGGCTCATTCTTTTGTGTCTAGAGCAATAGAGAAAGAATCGAAGTTGTGGCACCGGAAGATGGGGCATATACATCTTAGAAAAATGAATCACTTGGTGCACAATGATTTAGTTCTTGGAGTTAATATCAAAGGTTTTCATCTGGAAGGGGAGTGCATTAGTTACGTCAAAGGCAAGCAGAAGAAAAAGTCACACCCTAAAAAGCAAGTCCATTCAGTTTCCAGACCGTTAGAGAGACTACATATGGATCTGTTTGGTCCAGTAAACGTCAAAAGTATTACAGGGGATCTCTACTGTCTTGTGGTTACTGATGATTATTCCAGATTTTTGTGGGTATCATTCTTGAAGTCGAAAGATGAAACATTTGATAGTTTGATGGCGTTGTTCAGAAAGATTGAAAATCTGTACCAAAGACGTATTAAAAGAATCAGAAGTGATAATGGTACTGAATTCAAGAACAACAAGATGGAAGAATATTGTGATGAAAGAGGTATATTGCATGAGTTTAGTGCTCCGTACACTCCGCAGCAGAATGGAGTCGCAGAACGTAAAAACAGGACGCTAATCGAAATGGCTAGAACAATGCTTGCTGATTCAAAGCTACCGATAAATTTTTGGGCAGAAGCAGTTTCCGCCGCATGCTATACACTCAACCGGGTTCTCACTGTAAAGAAATTCAACAAGACATGCTTTGAGTTGATCAATAACCGCAAACCGAACCTGAAGTTTTTAGAACCGTTTGGGTCTCCTTGTACAGTTCTAGAACCTTTTGGTAAATTTGGTCCAAAGAGTATCGAAGGAATATTTGTTAGTTATTCAAGTCCACAAAGACGAGTCTTTGTTCCAAGCATGAAGCAGATCATTGAAGCACAACATGTTGAGTGTCAGGGGTATACAATGCCGCCTCAAAATCCCGGTGACTCATGGCGTTTTAATTACGATAAATTGTGGGATTCGTTTGACATGGAAGAAGAAAAGGAAGACGAAGAGGATTTCTTTGATGAGTTGGATATTCTGAGAGAGTATGAAGAATCGCAGGAAAGGTTTCCAGCTGAGTATTCAAGAAGACCTTGACAAACTTCAAATGATGATGAAGCTGGTCCAAGCAATGCTGGAGAACATGATGATGTCCAACAAAATGAAGTTGCTCAAGATAATCAGTCGGCACAGAATGATAATCAAGAATCTGAGAACATGCCAGTATTTGATCGTGGTGACTCAGATTCTGAGGGGGAGTAAATTCAGATTTCAAGTCAAACAAACCCAGTCAGTGAACAAGATGCAAATCAGAATGTTACTAATCTGGAAGGTGATGTAGATGTTCCAGGCGAAGTAATGCCACGAACTCTTTCATATCATCCAGAGGAATTGATCATTGGAGAACTACAGATAGGAGTTCGCACTCGAAGACAGATTGATAAAGGGCTTACATGTTTTTATACAAAAGTTGCTCCTTTACAAACTGAATTCTCATTGAGTTGTTTTATCTCGCAGGTTGAACCAAGAACTTACAAAGAGGCGCTTACAGAAGATTCTTGGGTCAATGCAATGCAGGAGGAACTGAGTCAATTCGAGAAGCTGGGAGTGTGGAAGTTAGTGGATTTGCCAGATGGCCAGAGGAAGATAAACACCAAGTGGGTGTTCAAGTGTAAGAGAGACGATAGAGGAGTTGTGGTTCGTAATAAAGCTCGACTCGTAGTCCAGGGTTTCAGTCAACAGGAGGGGATAGATTTCACTGAAGTATATGCTCCTGTAGCTCGACTAGAAGCTATCAGAATCTTTCTAGCATTTGCATCATGGAAACACTTCAAAGTTTATCAGCTAGATGTAAAATCGGCTTTTCTCTACGGGAAGGTAAAAGAGGAGGTTTATGTCGGTCAGCCACCGGGCTTCACCGATCCACTTCACAAAGACAAGGTCTACTTGCTAGACAAAGCGCTGTATGGTTTACACCAGGCCCCGAGAGCTTGGTACGAGACATTGTCTCAACACCTACTAGCCAACAGTTTCATTCGTGGAAAAGTGGATGCCACTCTCTTCACCAAAGAGGTCAACGGACATCTTCTGATAGTTCAAATTTATGTGGACGACATCATATTTGGGTCAACAAATGAGGATCTATGCAAAGATTTTGAACAAGTTATGAAGCAGAAATTCGAAATGTCATCGATGGGTGAGATGAAATTCTTTTTGGGATTGCAGGTTGATCAACTACCCAAAGGAATTTTCATACATCAAAGTACGTTCATGATATCTTGGAGAAATTCGGGATGTCAGGTTCTACTCCAGCAGCCACCCCATTAGCAACGAATCATGGGATAAACCCTGATCTCACCGGAGAGAAGGTAGATGAAACGATGTATCATTCCATGATCGGTTCGCTGATGTATTTGACAGCTTCAAGACCCGATATCATGTACCCAACCTGCCTCGCAGCAAGATTTCAATCTAACCCGAGAGCATCGCATATGGTGATTGTGAAAAGGATATTACGCTACCTGAAAGGAACTCCATCATTGGGGTTGTGGTATCCAAGAGAAGGCGAATTTACGCTCGAAGGGTATTCCGATTCGGATTTCGGATGCTGCAAAGTTAATGCTAAATCAACAACAGCAGGGTGCCAGTTTTTTGGATCACGATTGGTTACTTGGCAATGCAAAAAGCAAACCTCTGTGGCTTTATCCACATGTGAAGCGGAGTATGTATCTGCTAGCAGTTGCTGCTCACAGATCTTGTGGATCCAGCAACAGATGCGCGACTACGGTTTGCAATTTCTAAACACCCCTATCTTTGTTGATAATGAGGCAGCAATTAACATTACTAAAAATCCAGTACATCACGCTAAAACCAAACATATTGAGATTCGTCATCACTTCATTAGAGATTGTTTCGAGAAGAAGTTGATACGAATTGAGAAAATCCACACTGATGAACAAAAAGCTGATTTACATACCAAAGCTTTTGATAAAGCACGTTTTCAGTATTTGCTAAAATTGAATGGTATGAAGCTTTTATCGGTGTTGGAGGAGATCATTGGCGTTGATGAAGGTGACATTGTAGATGATGTTGAGAAGCAATCTGCAATGGTTTGTCGATTTTTTACTTGTTTTGGTATTTAGGGGGAGTATAGGGTAATTTTTCAGAAAATACAAAAACAATAAAAAATGACAAAAATACAAAAACATGAGATATTTCTAAAATTCAAAAACAATAGAAACCCAGAAAAGAGCTTGTGTAAAAGGGAAAATGATAGTACATCGGCTTGACAGTCACGGTATGCTAAAGAAATGGAATGTTTAAAAGATTAAACAGTCTCGCTGATGATATGCCGATAGGTTTTTGCACATTTAGTAGGTTTGTTCGGGATATAAACTTTAAATCTTACTTGCTTATTTTGTGGGGAACACTACTTGGATATATAGGTAACCCCTGAAATTTCGTTTGAAAGATTCCTTTTTCTGATATACTAGGTTTTTATACTCAGTGATATCTGGGGTATTATTCCGGGACTTCTGCTGAATGGAAGTTCTGACCTAGTCCTCGAATAATACTTTCTGCAAATGCTTGAAACATAGCATCACCCTCAGCATATATGATAAGACAATAAAATTGCATAGCAATGCTGTTGTAAAAAAAGATCCTCTAAAGGGGACACGCCCAAGTTGAGTCATGATCTCTCTACTGAACGGTAGTTCTGACCTGAGCTCTCATGATTCTTCATAAATTATTAACCCCTTACAGATATCATTGATGTTATACTTACCTGTAAGACTGAATATTGGGATCTTGATACGGGAGTATATTCAAGAGGTGGGACACACGTATAAGTTTAAGTCTCTAAAACACTAAATTCGTATCCTGGACAGATTGAAAATTGTGTGAGAATTTAAGTGGATCAGTATATCGACAATCTAAGAGAATTGTTTAATTCTGAGTATGTAATTGAAGCTTAACGGTACTTGTGATATGTAGAATAGCTGATATGATTCCCTAACACGCTTAACCAAAAATATGTTTGTAAATAGTTTATTTTCATTACATTTTAGTTTTGTATTTCATTTCTAGTTTAGAAGCTTTATTAAAAATTCAAAAAAGATTTTTCATTTCTGCTTTATTTTTGACAAACCAAAGTGGAGAGTTGATCTTCGGATTCGAAAGTTTGAAAGCAGATGCAGGAGATTTCTGGACTGGAGGATGAGTCGTGAGCTGATCTTGAGAAGTTTGAGAAGTTAAAAAGTTAAAGCAAGTTCATTAATTTGAAACTTGTAAATTTTCAGAAATAAATTGAACGGAAAGTCAGTGTGAATTGTCTCTGATCAACCAAGGTCATTAAGTTGGACTTGGTAGATTAATTGAGTAATCAGAGTCATTAATTTGGACCTGAATACTTAAGTGGATTTCTAACACTGAAGAATAAAAGGTAAGTTTTGGATTAAAACTGTTATTGTTATATATCTTATATTTGGGTAGAGATTGTGCTGGTAACAGGAATCCCCATGGTAACAAAACGTTAAAGTTTGAACCAGAATTCAAGTCCTAGCATTCCGAGAGAGGAAGTTTGTGAAAGGGGGAGTCAGAAATCTGGATCAACAGTCAAAGGGGAGAATGAAGATAGAGCTATGTTGAGTTCCTGAACCTGTGAAGAAGGAGCTTTACAATGACAGAATTTGGAGAGAGATAAAGACTGAAGACTTGACGCCGAAGACTTCGTCAACATCCAAGGGGGAGTCTGTTGGTGCACTAAATGTCTGATGACTTCGTCTTAATCAAGTTTTAAGTCTAGATAGGCTGAATTAGGGTTTGTATAGATTAAGTTTGGTAGTTCGCTTGTAATTGCATATATCACATTCAAGCGAACACAACAAAGTCATGTTCGCTTGAAACAGGATCTTGCAAGTTCGCTTCAAACTGAATCTTGCATGTTCGCTTGAACATGTTCGTTTAAGAAGCCATGTCACTTTCAAGCGAACATGCATTGCCTATATATAGTCGATGTGCGTGTCATTTGAAATGGACAGTGATCTTGGTGTAGGTGTTGAAACTCTGTCAAAATTCATTCAGAACACGTGTAAAGATTCACAATCAGTAATAGAAAGAAGTTAAAAGGATCCGAGCTGTTTTTGACTTAGTTTCTTTGATTCCGCCTCTGTAAACTAAGATGAACTACATTTACTGACGTTTAGGGTCACGCAAACGGTCCTACACACTGTACAACTCTTTTAAGCATAAGCGCACAACATCTTGTGAATCGCACAAGGTTGTGCTGATCGCACAAGATGTTGGGCTGCACATTTTATTAAGCTAAGTTATATTGTTGGGCCGAACAGCCCAAAACCCAATCGCACAAGTTATTTCGAATCGCACAAGATTATATGGGCTGCACAAGTTAACTGTTTGTTTAATTAATTGGGCCGCCCAAGCTGTTGGGCTTAGGATGTAATGGGCCGGGTTTGTTTTGAATCGCACAACCCGTTGTGAGTCGCACAAGATTGTGGGACGAACAACAGGTTGGGCCGGTTGGTCATTGGGCTTATTTACCCACTCGCACAAGATGATTGGGCTCGCACAAGCTCAACGACCCAATCATCTGAGTCGCCCAAGTTGGGCCTTATGTGTGTACTTGATTGATTAACGTGTTCTACGTGTTTGCCATGATCATTATGTGTTGTAACCTATTAGCATATGTGTAAACCTACGTACACTACTTGAACCTAGACCTGACTTAAATGGTAACCATGTTAGGACGTGGTTGACCACTAGCAGTTCGATTGACCTTTTGTTTATCTGCCGAGCTAACCTAAGGTGAGTTCACACTTTCTACAAGGCATGGGATTCCCGGTGGTTGGGAATGGGTAAATGATTGAAAGGAAACCTGCGTATTCTCTTTAGTTAGAATACGTACCTCCACCCTCTTAATTGAAGGGTGACAACATTGGAACCTGCGTGATCTCCTTATATGGGACACATACCTCCACCCTCTTAACTGAAGGGTGACAACATTGTTACTTGACCAAAAACTCTATCATTAAGTCCCTCATTTTTATATTGACTTAATCGCCGGGCCAATGGCGAACTGGTCATTAGTTAAATAGCGCTATTAGGTTTGACAAGCCTCACACCGTGCCGTAGAGGACGGGAGTGGACTAATGGATCTGGGCACGTCAATGATGATAGACATTGACTTAGGGCACCCAACTTTCTCAGCCAGTAGTCGATATGGTAACGGGTCTAGTGGGATATTCATGGGGTAGCCCCCATGGCTGGGAGCCAGAGTAAAAAGGAATTGGTTAATCATGTTTTGCAACTATGGGGTAACCCCCACGGCAAGTAAGCCAGCTAAAGGAAACTTATGTTTTTGAAACAACTTAAAACGAACACCCAACTGTGAACTCGCTCAACTTTGTTGTTGATTCGTTATTATATGCCTTGAAGGTCGTTAGGTGCTTAGATGGAGCTTGCACAGGAGGTCGAGGTCGTTGTGGGACATGGACTGTTGAGTTCCATGTTAAACATTTGAACTGTTAAACTTATGTTTTGGTTTTAAACTTTATGCTTCCGCTGATAACTTGAACTTGGTTAATTTGTTTTGGACACCAATTATATTGTTGGTTGGTTTTATATTTACTTTAATACATTGTTCAATATGATTGGTGGTTTGATCCTGGTCATGTCACGCCTCCTGCGGTGATACTTCGCTTGTGGAATTTGGGGGTGTGACAGATTGGTATCAGAGCCATTGGTTATAGTGAACTTGGTTTTGAAAAGGGAAAAGCTTTTTGATAAAACCAGCCTATAACCTGTACAGTGCTCAACGATCCACAACGACGCTTCACTCCACGTGCAAGACTCAACACTATAGGTGATATGGTTTATGTTTGTATTGCATGCTGTTAGTTTAAGTAGTGCATTGATCATGGTATGCTTAGTTAGTGTAACAACTGTTGCTTGAAACCCTGTGTGCTTACTCTCTTCTGTCATCCCATACTTAAGCACTTTCGCGACACCTTTCTCACTTGTGTTTACTTCGATGTGAAGATCATGAGTGGGCGACTCAACTTGACTCAAGCCCAGCTGACGGCTCTAATCAACGAACGAGTTGCTGAGGGACTCGCAGCAGCTCCAGCAGGAGGTATAACCTGCCATTTTGACCTATCCTAGGATGTTTAGATCCTACCCTCGTGAACCAACTCTCGTGCTTAACCTTGTCTTTTCTTTCTTGTGCGACAGGTCAACATGCTCAACCTCCAGTGTGTACGTTCAAGACCTTTATGGACTGTCGACCTAGTACCTTCAGTGGTACAGAAGGAGCTATAGGTCTCCTCCACTGGTTCGAGAATATCGAATCCGTTTTCGAAATGTGTGAATGCCCTGTTGCTAGTAGAGTGAAATTTGCTACGGGAACTCTTGAAGGTGGTGCGCTCACTTGGTGGAACGCACAAGTTCAAATGCTAGGGTTGGCAGCTGCAAATGCCACCCCATGGAATGACCTTAAAGATCTGATCAAAGAGGAGTATTGTCATCGTGATGACATTCACAAGCTAGAAGTGGAGTTCTACAATCTGAAGATGACGGGGTCTGAAATCGAGGCGTATACTAAGAGATCGAATGAACTAGCTGCTTTGTGTCCTACCATGGTGGATCCTCCCTGCAAATGTATCAAGCTTTACATCAAGGGTTTAGTGCCAAAGATTCAGAGTATGGTGACTTCAGCTAACCTTCTCACGATTCAGCAGGTCATACGACTATCCCACCGTCTCACTAACCAGGCAGTTGAGCAGAACAGACTGCCAAAGCGTATTAGCGCTACCACTACTTCTGATGCTCCTAGTGACAACAAGCACAAATGGGATGGAAACTCAAGCAAGGGTTCAACTTCTGTTCAGTCTCAGTCTCAGCTGCGAAGGACTGACGATTATAAGATCCCTAGTCAACAATCCTCTAGTAATCAAGGTCAGGGTGGGTACAGGGGAAGCCACCCTAAGTGCAATCGATGTAACTTGCACCACAGCGGGCCGTGTAGCAAGGGTAACTGTCAGAGGTGTAACAAACCAGGCCATGCAGCAAAAGATTGCAGGAGTCTGTTTCCTACAAATCAGAGGCGACAGCAGCAGCCTCCACAGAACCAGCGCCAGCAGCAGCAGCAGCAACAGCATCATGGTAACAACAAGGGATGCTTTCAGTGTGGTGCTGAAGGCCATTTCAAAAGAGACTGCCCCCAGCTGAACCAGAATAAAAAAACCACAACAACCAGGGAAATGGGAACAACAATGGGGGTAACAACGATGGCAATGGTGCCAGGGGACGTGCTTTCGTGATTGGTCAGGGTGATGCTTGGAACGATCCCAACGTCGTGACGGGTAAGTTCCTACTGAATGATTTCTTTGTTTCTGTTTTATTCGATTCGGGTGCCGATACTAGTTATGTGTCCTTAAAAGTTAGTCAGATGCTTAAGCGTACCCTAATCCCCTTAAACACCAAGCATGTGGTAGAACTAGCCAACGGTAAAAGTCTTGAAGCCACACACATAGTTAAGGGTTGTAATCTCGCTTTATCTGGTCAGACCTTCTCTATCGACCTCATCCCCATCATTCTTGGTAGCTTCGACGTCGTCATTGGGATGGATTGGTTATCTCAACATCGAGCAGAGATTCTTTGCAAGGAGAAAATCGTTCGCATTCCTCGTTCTAGTGAGGAAACTCTCGTCATTCGTGGCAAAAAAAGTTGTGCTGTTGTGGGCATCATCTCTTTCCTTAAGGCCCAAAAGTGTTTGCGAAAGGGCCACACTGCTATTCTAGCTCTCGTTACTAACACCTTAATGAAATAAAAGAAGATAGAAGATATCCCAATAGTACGCGAATTTCCTGAGGTATTTCCTGAGGAATTACCTGGTCTTCCGCCTCATCGTCAGGTCGAGTTTCAAATCGAGCTAGCTCCTGGAGCAGCACATATAGCTCGTACACCTTATTGTTTAGCCCCATCAGAATTAGAAGAACTGTCTGCACAGCTACAAGAGCTTTTGGATAAGGGTTTCATTCGTCCTAGCTCTTCGCCCTAGGGAGCTCCAGTCTTGTTTGTGAAGAAGAAGGACGGAACCTTTCGGATGTGTATTGACTATCGTGAACTCAACCAGGTGACCGTGAAGAATCGTTATCCTCTCCCGCGTATTGATGACCTGTTTGACCAGCTGCAAAGGTCAAGCTTTTTCTCTATGATTGATCTGAGATCGGGCTACCATCAGCTGAGAGTCCGAGACGAGGACATCTCCAAGACAGCCTTCAGAACTCGTTACGGCCACTACGAGTTTCTGGTTATGCCTTTCAGGTTGACCAACGCACCTGCGGTTTTCATGGATCTTATGAACCGAGTGTGCAAACCTTATCTGGATAAGTTTGTTATTGTTTTCATCGACGACATCCTGATCTATTCCAAGAGTCAGGAGGAACACGAGCGTCATCTGCGACTCATTTTGGAACTTCTTCGAACAGAACAGCTTTACGCGAAGTTTTCAAAATGCGACTTTTGGCTTCGTGAAGTCCATTTCCTAGGCCACGTGGTTAATAAGGATGGGATTCATGTCAATCCATCCAAGGTTGACTCAATCAGGAATTGGCCTGCACCTCATACTCCAACTGAAATCCGTCAATTCTTGGGTTTGGCGGGTTACTACAGAAGGTTTATCAAATATTTCTCAAAGATTGCGCAGCCTCTTACTGTTCTTACTCAGAAGGGGTCACCTACCGTTGGGGTGATGCTCAGGAATCCGCGTTTCAGCAGCTGAAGTTGAAGCTTTGTAGCGCACCTATCCTCTCGTTGCCTGAGGGCACAGATGATTTCGTGGTTTATTGTGACGCGTCAATCCAAGGACTTCGTTGTGTGTTGATGCAACGTGAGAAAGTCATTGCTTACGCATCATGCCAACTTAAAGTTCACGAAAAGAACTACACTACTCACGGCTTGGAGTTGGGAGCAGTGGTGTTTGCTCTTAAGATATGGAGACACTATTTGTACGCTACCAAGTGCACCATTTACACCGATCACAAGAGTCTCCAGCATATCTTCGATCAGAAGGAGTTGAACATGCGACATCGTCGATGGGTCGAACTCCTCAACGACTATGAATGCGCAATCAAGTATCATCCAGGCAAAGCCAATGTTCTGGCCGACGCCCCCAGTCGAAAAGAAACTAAACCTAACTGTGTACGTGCGTTACAGTTTACAATTCACTCTAGTCTTCCTGCCCAAATTCGTGATGCTCAGGTCGAAGCATTGAAGGAAGAGAACATCAGGGCTGAGTCCCTGCGAGGATTGGAGAAACGGTTAGAACTAAAGGAAGACGGTGCTTACTACTTAGCGGGACGCATCTGGGTTCCATTTTATGGTAATCTACGTGAGCTTGTGATGGATGAAGCACACAAGTCTCGTTACTCAGTACATCATGGTTCAGATAAGATGTACCACGATCTCAAAGCTGTGTACTGGTGGCCCCACATGAAAGCTAACATAGCGACCTATGTTAGTAAATGTCTGACCTGTGCTAGGGTCAAGGTCGAATACCAGAAGCCATCAGGCCTACTTCAACAACCAGAAATTCCCACATGGAAATGGGAGCAAATTTCCATGGACTTCGTTACTGGCTTACCTAGATCTTAACGAGGAAACGATACCATTTGGGTGATAGTGGATCGACTAACCAAGTCTGCACACTTCCTGGCTATCAAGGAAACGGATAAGTTCTCTACTCTAGCAGACATCTACTTGAAGGAAGTAGTCTCGAGGCACGGGGTGCCAACTTCCATCATTTCTGATCGTGATCCGCATTTTACCTCTGATTTGTGGTAAGCGATGCACAAATCCTTTGGCTCTCGTCTAGAGATGAGCACAGCATATCATCCACAGACGGATGGGCAGACTGAACGCACCATACAAACTCTTGAAGACATGCTTCGAGCATGTGTTATCGACTTTGGTAACGGCTGGGAAAGACACCTACCTTTGGTGGAGTTTTCGTATAACAATAGTTACCACACTAGCATCTAGGCTGCTCCGTTCGAGTCTTTGTATGGATGGAAATGCCGATCACCCCTATGCTAGGCAGAAGTTGGTGACAGCCAAATCATTGGCCCAGAACTCGTCGTCGACATGACAGAAAAGATTGCCCAAATACGAAAACGAATGGCGGCAGCTCGTGACCATCAGAAAAGCTACGCTGATAAGCGCAGGAAACCACTCAAGTTCCAGGTTGGGGATCGAGTGTTACTTAAAGTTTCACCTTGGAAAGGTGTGATTCGCTTTGGCAAGCGAGGCAAGCTGAACCCACGTTATATCGGACCTTTCGAAATCACTGAGAGAATTAGCAAGGTGGCCTATAGACTGAATCTACCTGAAGAACTCAGTGGAGTTCACAACGTATTCCATGTGTCAAATCTGAAGAAGTGTCTGTCAGATGAGACCCTCATAGTCATAGTTCCTCTCAAGGAACTCACTATCAACGATCAGTTACGATTCGTCGAGGAACCAGTAGAGATTACAGACCGAGACGTTAAGGTTCTCAAACGTATCAAGATACCCATTGTTAGAGTTTGTTGGAACTCCCGTCGTGGCCCAGAGTTTACCTGGGAACGAGAAGATCAAATGAAACACAAGTATCCCCAATTGTTCGAGAAAAGCGAAACCACTACTGAGGTTGAAGCTACTGCAGAATTTCAGGATGAAATTCCAAACAAACGGGGGAAGGATGTGACACCCCAGGAAAACCAAGAAACTACGCAACCTAACTAGCTTCCTCAGTAACTACGTGCTAAATTTCGGGACGAAATTTCTTTCAACTTGGGGATGAAGTGACAACTCGTATTTCCGAACCTATCTCTGTGTTTGACGTAACTTGTATGAACTCTATGTGACTAATTGATATGTTGGCTTTAATGAATGATTAAATGTTACATGTTAGGTGTGATTGCGTTATAAGCATAAGTGTATAATAATCTCAATCACAAAACACTAATCCAATCGCACAAGCCCTTTTTGGGCACACCACTCTCGGCCCACATCCCTTGTACTCGAAACCAAGGCCCATAAAGGGTTCGGCCCACTTCCCTATTTAAACCAACACATAACCCTTATGAGGTTTTGTTTTCCTCATTATTTGCAAAACACTCAAACACACCAAACCCTAAATCTCTCTCCCTCTCTCTCGAACTCGACGGCAACATCACCTCTCCTCTCGAAGCTTTCTTGTTCGGATCAACCTTTGTTCTACCTTCTAACCAGTTAGTGTTATATCATTGTTTGATTTTATATGATCGATGCTTGTTGTACGATTGGCAAGATGTTAGTTGATGTTTGATGTTTAAAGTATTATGTTGGTGAAATTCTTGATAAACATCCTGTTAGATCATGATAGGGATTGTATGTTTAATAAATGCTTTGATGATGGATCTAGAAAATTAAGAACCGAATGGATGTATTCGGCCGTATGTATGTGTATTCGGACCAATGGTATGATCGAGCGTGAAGTATTGTATGATGATTTGAAACCAATAATCTGATAGTTGAATGTTATAAGTTATTGTTTATGCTTTGAATATGATTAGGGTTCATAGGAATTAGATGTTCAAGTCTTAGTTTGATTGACTATTACATGAATGGAAACTGTTAATTGGATCATGCAAATTAATTGGAATTAGTAAACTGATTGCATAAAATTAGGGATTTACAACTGATCGCACAAGCCAGTCGCACAAGTTTAGTGCAACTGATTAAGCTCACTGTACAACTCTTTTAAGCATAAGCGTACAACATCTTGTGAATCGCACAAGGGTGTGCTGATCGCACAAGATGTTGGGCTGCACATTTTATTAAGCTAAGTTATGTTGTTGGGCCGAACAGCCCAAAACTCAATCGCACAAGTTATTTCGAATCGCACAAGATTATATGGGCCGCACAAGTTAATTGTTTGTTTAATTAATTGGGCCGCACAAGCTATTGGGCTTAGGATGTAATGGACCGGGTTTGTTTTGAATCGCACAACCCATTATGAGTTGCACAAGATTATGCTGGACGCACAACAGGTTGGGCCGGTTGGTCATTGGGCTTATTTACCCACTCACACAAGATGACTGGGCTCGCACAAGCTCAACGGCTCAATCATCTTAGTTGCACAAGTTGGGCCTTATGTGTGTACTTGACTGATTAACGTGTTCTACGTGTTTCCCATGATCGTTATGTGTTGTAACCTATTAGCTTATGTGTAAACCTATGTGCACTACTTGAACCTAGACCTGAGTTAAATGGTAACCATGTTAGGACGTGGTTGACCACTAGCAGCTCGATTGACCTTTTGTTTATCTGCCGAGCTAACCTAAGGTGAGTTCACACTTTCTACAAGGCATGGGTTTCCCGGTGGTTGGGAATGGGTAAATGATTGAAAGGAAACCTGCGTATTCTCTTTAGTTAGAATACGTACCTCCGCCCTCTTAATTGAAGGGTGGCAACATTGGAACCTGCATGATCTCCTTATATGGGACACGTACCTCCACCCTCTTAACTGAAGGGTGACAACATTGTTACTAGACCAAAAACTCTATCATTAAGTCCCTCATTTTTATATCGACTTAATCGCCGGGCCAATGGCGAACGGGTCATTAGTTAAATAGCGCTATTAGGTTTGACAAGCCTCACACCGTGCCGCAGAGGACGGGAGTGGACTAATGGATCTGGGCACGTCAATGATGATAGACATTGACTTAGGGCACCCAACTTTCTCAGTCAGTAGTCGATATGGTAACGGGTCTAGTGGGATATTCATGGGGTAGCCCCCGCGGCTGGGAGCCAGAGTAAAAAGGAATTGGTTAATCATGTTTTGTAACTATGGGGTAACCCCCATGGCAAGTAAGCCAGCTAAAGGAAACTTATGTTTTTGAAACAACTTAAAACGAACACCCAACTGTGAACTCGCTCAACTTTGTTGTTGATTCATTATTATATGCCTTGCAGGTCATTAGGTGCTTAGATGGAGCTTGCACAGGAGGTCGAGGTCGTTGTGGGACATGGACTGTTGAGTTCCATGTTAAACATTTGAACTGTTAAACTTATGTTTTGGTTTTAAACTTTATGCTTCCGCTGATAACTTGAACTTGGTTAATTTGTTTTGGACACCAATTATATTATTGGTTGGTTTTATATTTACTTTAATACATTGTTCAATATGATTGGTGGTTTGATCCTGGTCATGTCACGCCTCCTGCGGTGATACTCCGCTTGTGGAATTTGGGGGTGTGACAAATATGCTACATCTCTTTCTCCAGATCATAAGTTGTATAGTTCTTCCTATGCACTTTCAGTTGTCTGGATGCATAGGCTGTCACTTTGTCCTATTTTCACAACGTGCAATTATGGCCCAAACGTGACGTATCACAGTATACAACTAAATTTTCATTTCCCTTATACAGAGATTGAATATGTGCACCATACAACTTTCCTTTAGAAATCGTAAAACTTCCTCCTACATCTTCGTCCAAGCAGTATTTTGTTGAACATTATTTTTATCATTCTATAAAAATTAACTCGCCATAATATTGCTGAACAATATTTTGTTTGCCTAGACTGGTTGCGTTGTCTGTATTTTGCAGTATACGCGCGGTATAACGTAGTACGCGCTTAAATTCGTAAAATAAGGATTTTAAGTGTTTTAATTAATTTTTCTTCACGATTATGATTAAAAATAGGATTTTAATCATAACGGAATATTTTTAGGATTTTAACATTATTCGGCCGGTCACCGACGTTCGTTTTGCATTTTGTTCGTTACGCGATAAGCGTTTATCTTATTATTGCTAACAAAATTTTCGCTAAGTTTGGATTTACCAATACTTCAAATACCTTATACTAACATCATATTTAATAATTTAATGCTTTCATTTATTCATAACACGTGTCCTACTAGTACAGTACAAGCTTAAAATAGTCGGGTGTCACACCTATACCTCACATATATGACTCAATCCATGAATACAATTTTCGGCACCTCTGTAAATACATAAATTGGCTCAAAGTGTTATTGTGTTGCAAGCATGTGTACGTAAATTGATTTGTCACTTGGCGACCAAGGCCTAGTTAACGTGAAACAATAACCAAGAAGTTTTATCTTAGCATCTCTTGTTTTCAAAGCTAGTTAACATATTTACTTGTTGTCGCGTTGAATAACAATCGTACCAAAGTTTTATCGACTCATGATGCAAATATCAGGTTGGTTCTATAGTCACATAATGAAATGGAAAAATCATCCATTATGATGGTTACTGATCATTACTTGTTATTTAAGACTGGTCATTTATAACCGGTTAAAAACATGTTCGTTATATTAAACGTTTGAGTCATATGGACCACAATGGGCTTTTACAAACCTTACAGGTTAGACAATGTATGTCTTTACGATTTGTGACCCAGATTTTTGTCACATTTGATTTATGATCTCTTACGTATCGTGAAGGGTGGCAATGGTTGGACCTTATGGTTCGTGACCGAAATCAGGTCAACCTTGTCAAAAAATATCTCTTACATACCGTGAAGGTCATAAGGGTTTGGACTTTACAACCCATAACCCACTTTTGGCATCATGTTTGGTTTGAAACTCTAACACATATGTAAAGGTTTAGAGGGGTTATGCTTTATAGTTCGTGAAAGGACCTTGAGCCAACATATTTATTTGTGACTCGTCAGATTTGACTGATTAGGAACCTGACACACGAAACCAAAATTACAGGGACATGCCTTAGGTTAAATGGAATGCTCAAGGGCGAGGAATTAAGAAAATAAATACTCTAACAATCTGGAATGCACGAGTCAAAACTACAAAAAACAGTCCAAGTTCAATTAATCAATATAGAAGCAATATAACGCGAATAAAATGGAATTTGCTACATAGGAGAGTTTAAATAACTTACCAGAAGTTCAAGGCACTTTTGATTACGAACCAAAGTCTAATTCGAACCAAGATGGGCCAATTGTTAAGAATAAGCAACACTAAAATGTGAGTGAGTTGAAAACATAAAGAGGATGACGAATAAGACCTTCACATTTGACCCATTGGCAACTTTAACCCCTCAATTTCAGTCCAGTTGTCACTGGAAAAGTACCGATACACGTATCATCATTGGGGTTGGTCAATAAATACTGGGTATTACAATTATGACTTAAAAACCCAACTTCTATTAATTATGAAATATATGATGTCTAGTGGCTTGAAAACACAAAAACTTATGCCTATAATCAGTTTGAGTTCACTCGTCATAAAGATATAACATAAATCAAGAATTGATTATGTGAATTGTTGATGGATACTAACCAAATTTGATCCAAGGTGGGATATTCCACATAGTAGTGTTTTTGTCGGCGCAATTAAATAAATATGAATACGAATCACCATGAAATGAGTTGGGATAAAAAAGGCTAGGTTTAAAAGTGAAACTAGTTAAAAGTGGTGTTTTATGTTATTTTGTACTCCAAATATCAAAATGCTACGTTGACAAGTCTTACTGGTTAGTTTACACAATAATTTGATGGAAGATAAATATTAGCTTTATAAAAATATATTGTAGCAACTTTTTAAATTATTATATATATTAAAGAACAACTTCAAAGAACTATATAACTGCTACAGTGCGCCAGGATAGTTTGTATCATTCTCACTTTTGCCACAAAAGTCTTCTGCTTAATCCAAAAGATCCACACACATACACATGTTCTATGTTCCAGAGAGTCAAGGTGAGTGTAGGTCCCCTTAACGTATGGATCTTAACATAATTGTCAATCCAATCAAGAGTGCGGAATCCTCTTGATCAGAATATCACAGAAAATGTGTAGAAACATCAATTCACAATTCAAACCGGATCTTTATTGATTATCTATCAAACTGATTACAATCAATCAAGATCCCTAACACACAATGTCGTCCAAGACCAGTATCTCTCACGAAATTCCTCACAAACTTTGTTTTGGCTGATTAATCTAAACCCTAAAGCAAAGCCTTGTTTATATAACACAAGGTTGCTACTTGGGCTAAGGTTTCCTACATGGGCAAAACCCAATTCGTCCCCTATCACCCAATGTGGGTTTTGTTTAGCCCAAACTCTATTATCTCACTAATACAAAGCTAAACCTGCTAACCGTTTATCGTTTTACTAATTACAAGATATCCAAAGACCAAATCTAAGTTGTTGTCACAAATATGCACCAACAAACTCCCCCTTGACAATAGCTTCATAAAATAACTTTGTCTTCAGTCTTCTTGCAATCTTCATGTAGTCTTGTACTGTCTTTGGTCTTTGGATAGCTTCAATAGCTTCTGTCAGCAACAGACTCCCCCTAAGCTAATGCATCCAATCACTAAATCTTCAAAAACTTTAGCGTTTGAGTAAACTCCAATTCAGCATATGTATAGCAATCTTCAAACTCTTCAACTTGTTTGCAATGTAGAAAGGAGGTTCTACCATGCATCCAATCAAACTCTCACCTCTTCACAGCAACTCATCACTTTAACTTCTCAGCAACATACAACTTCAATCTGTATACTATAAAACCAACATCTCGAGAAACCATAAGAATTTTTCAACAAAGTTAAATAAATTATTATTATTCAAGAGATAGTTAAACTGGATTACAGATTAAGTATTTTCAACTTATCACCAACACGCAAAACTTTTTAATCACACACCCTATAACCCGCATGATTTAAAATTTTGAACTCACTTTCTAACACCGTTTCCCCCTATCAGTAACAATTCCTCAAGAATAACAGTTTTCCGTACGTTAAGAATTTTAAACAGAAAAAGACACTATTTTTGGATTTTTTATATTTTCTGAAAGAAAGTAAATAATAAAAGCAATAAACACTCTATTTTTGTGAGAATCACCGGTAATCGGTCTTCTATTGATTATCCAACCTAGAGTGCGGAATCCTCTAGATCAGATTTGTTACAGAAACGAGTAGAAACACAGAATTCACAATTAATCGGTCTTCTATTGATTATCCAAACGAAACGTTTTAGAATCAATTAAAGACACGCACAACCTCACAGCCTCTCTCTGTGATCTTGCTCAAACCTCAATTTCGAATTCTCTCTCTCTCTCTACGTTTTCTCTCTCTAGAATTCTCTTAGTGTTACAAACCCTGATCACAAAACATGTTTATATACCACATGTCTGTGAACTGGGCTTCCTACTGGGCTAGGCCATTTTCCAAGCCCATTACAACAATAAACTCCCTAACCAATATGCTAAGCCCATTACAAAATATCCAAAGACTAATTAATCAAACTATTAAGCTGTTTTCACAGAATATGCACCAACAGACTCCCCCTTAACAATAGCTTCATAGTGTAACTTTGTCTTCAAACATCTTGTGTTCTTTTGGTCTTTGGATAGCGTCAGCTACACAACTTCTGACATCAACAGACTCCCCCTTAGCTGGTGCTTCCAATCTCCAAAACTTTCATTCATTGTAGATTAGTTAGCTAACAATCTTTGGTTAAGCAAGTAAGCTCCAACTCTTCATACATCTCTCTTGCTGCAATGTAGTAGAAGGATCCTAGCATGCATCTTCACACGTTCTTCACTTCACTCTCAATCTGCACTTTACTTGTATTCTGCACTTCATTTTGATAACTGCATCAATCTGTTTAGAAACACAAGCAAGTATCTCGAAAAACCATTAGTCTTTTTCACATTTAAAGATAAACCAATATTTTACCTTATCATGCAAAAACAACAACTTGTCAGTTCAAAATGGAAGTCTTTTAAAAAAGAAAATATTTTTGGTATTTTTGATATTTTTCAAAACAAACTAAACAAACTAAACTAAACTCAAAATTATTTACAATTTCATCTTTTTGTGAGAATCATGTGCAAGAAGATCATATAAGCAAAATCAAACTGTTTTCACACTATCAAATATTCTTTATTTAATTTTTCGTGAAAAGCAGTCCAAGACGATTACCAGTATGTTTGTCCACTTAAACAAAATGCATGAACATTTCAAGTACCATTACCGTATGATACGTTAAGGTAATATTATTACTGATATACTAGTGTGTCCCACTTCAGGATATACCCCCGCGATCAAGGTAAGCACAAAGATTCATCGTAGTAGGTGAGTATACTGAATTCATCCGTTTTGTTTTTCAACGTTTAGATAATTGGTGATCAGGTCAGTACTTCCGTACAGCAAAGAGACCAAAATATCTAACGAAGGTTATGACAAATACCATTTTTGGTACGATTTATGCATTTTGCACTTTTTTGAATGACTCTCTAGGAGAGCTTCTTCATTTATGGGATTTGGCATTTTTTGCTCTTTTAAGATATCCTGGTTGTGCCTAGGTCAGCATGTATCTGGATGCAGCAGAAGGACAACTCTGATATCCCCGGATGAAATAACAGTATAAAGACCCAAAACCTCATATTTTGGCAATCTATCAACGCAAGATTTAATGTCATTAAACCATACACCACTGATGTGTTCCCCACTCATATTCAGTTCGTTTAGGTTTATATCACATTGGTAAGTTGATTATTTCATGCTTTTGCCTACTGGTACATCGTATGATGAAGCTGCTATCACACTTAAGCAATTTAATTCATTTTCAGTGTCACAGTCTAACTTGCTGATGTACTATCATTTCTTCTTTTTCACACAGTGATAACTCAATTTTGATTTTCTATTTTTTTATGTTTTTTGTATTTTTTATTTTTAAGAAAACAGTAAACTATTTACAAAATTCTTATGAAAAAACAGTTATTCAGGATTCCTCATCCCGTTGAGTTCGACTAAATGTTCAAAGCGAGCCCTGTCAAAAGCTTTAGTATAAAGATCTGCCAGGTTATCTAGTGTGTCGACTCTATGAAGTTCAATTAGTTTCTTTTCAGCACTTTGAACTTCATTTTAAATCATTTAATATTCACATGTCCATTATCATAATTTTCAAACTCTGTCAACAATCTCACATCCCCCGTCATGTGCCTGAAGCAGCCACTATCAACATAAGTTGATAATCCTCCTTAGCAGCTCCTGCACACACCAACCAAGAAATTAGTTAGATTGGGGGACCCAAGCCTTAATGGTCTTGGGTCGTCCAAATTCACCAACTACTGGAACATCCATCCAATATCCATTACTCCTAACTGGAGTCTTGGATCTCAGACCTGTTGATGGAATTTGATTTTGATTTCCACTAGGTCTTTGGTCCTGAGGGTTCCTATATGTGTTTGGACTATTTGACCTTTGAAAATTTTGATTTTGATATATTGAATTTTGATTCCAAGAAGCTTGACTGTTATAATTTCTAAAGCCATTGTTATAAAAAGTTCGACCACCATTATTCTGGTATCGATTTTGATATTGACTTTGACTTCTGAAATTATTTGAATTTCCATTAAAATTGTTCATTCTAGGTGAGCTGCTTCTAGGTCTCTCGTATCTTCCTGATGTAGATTCAGGCTGAAATCTTGGTTGATTTCTTTGAAAACGAGGAACTTGTGGAGGTCCTTTTCCAGCCTTATCTACACCAATAGCAACATTCTCTGGTTGCTTAGGAGCATATTTCTTTGGAGAATTTGCAACTTTCTCCTCATTATCACCTTTCTTCTCAGGTGATTTCCCTCTCTGTTTCTCACTCACTTGTGCTTCAGTCTTTTTGTTAGGACAACAACTAGCTACATGTCCCTTTGTGTGACACTTGAAGCACGATCTCCTTTTCAAAGATTTCTTAGTTGGAGTCTTTGAGGTAGATCCCTCATCAGATGGTGATGATGCCTTGGATGAATCTTGTTCAGTTTGCCTAATTTCAGATTTTTCTATGTTCTTATTTTTTGCAAACTCTACATTCGATTCGTTTTCAATAACAGTGGTTTCGTTTTTCATATCACTACCTTGAACAAAATTAATCTTTTTAACAAAAGTTTGATTTTTACTCTTAGGAGGTGAATTTTTCCTTTTCAAAGGTTCCCTGTTATTGTTCTTCTTAGCATCATCACTCTCAGACTCCTCACTTTAACTTGATGCGAAACTACTTGATGCAGTTGACATAAAGTCTGTTAGCTCATCTTCATCAGGCAGGAAGGAATAATCATGACTAAGAGGAGGTGGGACTTCATTAAAGCCCTGGAAGCCCACACTGGTCTTGTCATTACTCTTCTTTAACCCACCCATCATGTGTTTCATTACAAAAGACGAATCTCTGAATTGACTTAATTTCTTTTCAAGTTCAACAATTTTGAGTTGTGCATCTGACAACTCTTTGAAATTTTTAGAAATCTCTTTTGTTTTCTCAGCCATCATGTCATGAGCTAAGTCTATTACTTGAAGTTTTTCATTTAGTTTGCAGGTTAAAGCTTCAATTTCACTTTCATAACCTCTTATCTTCTTCAAGTATAAAGATTCGTTTCTTTTAGCAAAAAAGTTTGATTCCTTTATGTTAGACATCTCGCTTACCAGACTTTGGTTTTGTGTTAACAACCTGTCAACCTCACCTTGTAATTCACGACATCTTAAACACACAGAATTAGATTGTACCTCTTCCTCATGAACTTCTGTAATTTGATCAGCAACGACCTGTTCAGCTTCACTCTCTTTCTCTACTTCAGCATCCACCTTTGTTTCAGCATCATTCACAGTAGTTTCAGCCTCATCAACTGGCACTATCTCTGCCATGAATGCCTGAGTGGCATTCTCATTATCTTCCGAATGAACAATCCAATCATATGAACCTTCTCGTGCTGTAGAGCTCAAAGCTTTATTCTTTTTTACATCTTCATTTCCTTGATACCGCTTTTCTAATGAATCCCACATATCCTTTGAATTAGTGTACTTCTGAAAAGTATGCTTGATACTATCAGGTAAGGACATTTTTATTGCAGCCAAGGCTCTCTTTTCAGCATCAACCACCTGTCTCTCAAATTCATCCATCTTGTCATAAGATATCACTATAACCCTTCCTTCAACACGACGTGTAGGAGCAATGTATCCATCAATCATACAACACCACATTCTGAATTCCTCACTTTTCACAACCGATTCAAACTCCTCCTTCCAGACAGCATATTGTTTAACGTTTATCAGCTTTGGCCACTTTTTAACTTTCTCACCAACATTGTCCACTTTAACCATCTTTAAACACGTTTTACCGTAACCGTACTGATAAAACCGTACAATATTTTTCCGAAAATTGTTTTTACCAAATTATACCGTTAGAATCGTCTCGAAAAAACGAATCCAATGATATATAATGTCGTAAACCAAATTCGGGATTTTTCCGAAAACTGTTTTTTTTTGTCCTAAAAATCAACTGAGTCCAACCGTGCAAACGGTTTGTCGAGATGAGCTACGGATCACTTTCTATTTTCAAAAACGTTAAATCCTCTATACGTATCTAATTACTCCACAAAAATAAATACTCCACCTTTTAATTCCTCTAGCTAATTTTGCTGGCAAACCAAGTTAATTATGCTAGGTCACGCTAATTATGCTGGTAAACCAAGTTAAATATGCTGATAGAGTAATTATAAGTATGTTGGTAGAGTAATTATAATTATGCTGACTTAATTTCGTTGATCAGATTAATTTCCTTGGTTAATTATGCTAGCTGATCAAATTCGCTGGTTAATTATGCTAGCTGATCGACACAATTTTGCTAATCTTTATTTATGCTAGTTAATTTCGCTGGTTTTTAATTTTGCTAAAACGATGTCTAGTAACTTCGCCGATCACCGTAATAATGTCGCTGAGGACAATTACACGGTTACCAAAGTCGCCTTTGGATTTAATTTCGCCGGTCACCGAGTTACTATGTCACAAATTCGTTGGTCTGTCAGTGGAGATGTTAAATTTGCTGCGAAATTGTTAATTATGCTAGTAAATTATGGAAACTCTATCTGATCAAATTTTCTGCAGATTTTCCAGATTCTTCTAACAATTTCCTGCAAAATCGAACAACCAAATCAGTAATAATTTTCGAAAATTATGAAGAACACGAAGAACAGTCTTCGAATCTTCAAGACTTTCTAGCCAAAAATCCTTCAACCAGTCATACAGAACTATCCCGAAAACCTGTAAATCAGCAAAATCAAACACACAAGATCAAAGCAACCAATTCTGATTAAAAACAAATTTCGAAAATATCTCAAAACCAAAAAAAAAAATCGAAAACCCTAATTCAGGTTTTAAAATTTTCGAAATTTATTCCAATTTTCCACCTGAAACTGCAGTCTGCAATTCTGAACCGAGCTTCTTCAAGAGCCTAATGCTCTGATACCAATTGTAGGTCCCCTTAACGTATGGATCTTAACAGAATTGTCAATCCAATCAAAAGTGCAGAATCCTCTTGATCAGAATATCACAGAAAACGTGTAAAAACAACAATTCACAGTTCAAACCGTATCCTTATTGATTATCTATCAAACTGATTACAATCAATCAAGATCCCTAACACACAATTTCGTCCAAGACCAGTATCTCTCACGAAATTCCTCACAAAATTTGTTTTGGCTGATTAACCTAAACCCTAAAGCAAAGCCTTGTTTATATAACACAAGGTTGCTACTTGGGCTAAGGTTTCCTACATGGGCAAAGCCCAATTCATCCCCCATCACCCAATGTGGGTTTTGTTTAGCCCAAACTCTATTATCTCACTAATACAAAGCTAAACCCGCTAACCGTTTATCGTTTTACTAATTACAAGATATCCAAAGACCAAATCTAAGTTGTTGTCACAAATATGCACCAACAGTGAGAGAGAGAGAGATGTGAAAGCAAAGCGACTCCCATCGGCCTTTGTCGTTACGGGCGACAACGCAATCCTCTTCAACAATCCAAGAACCTCTTCGAATATCATTCATCGTCATGTTCATGTGGTCATCTTCTTCACCACCAAGATAGCATCAGAAACTCTCGGCGATGGCGGCTAGGGTTTCAGGGAGCCGATTGCAGGTTAGTTCTCTTTTTCTTTGCTTAGATTTGCTGGTGTAAGATACGGTACACTCAATTTCCCCCATTCTCATTGTTGAATGGTTTGATTTTGCCCTGACTTTCTCATTGTTGAAGGGTTTAAAATTGAAATCGATTTTGTTTTCATTGTCATTTATGAATGGTGATTAAAATATTGTCATTCTTGAACGCAGATTCTACTTCATAACCAGAACAAATATTCTAGAGAAAGGGGTGTTGAATTTTGGGGATGATCACATAAATCCTAAATTCAAATTGCAGCCTTTCATCTTAACTCATATTTAATAAATTCTTTAAACAAAAGCTAGTTCATATTTTCACCAGTACCATCCATTGTTAGAAATCCATGTTAAAAAAAAATAACATAACTCCTCATGCTCTTTATGTTTGGGAATTAGTCATACGAAATTGCAGTGAAAAATCTTCCAGTTATGAATTTGTGATGGTATTCGATATAATTAATAGGGTAAATACAGTATGGAGTGAGGAAAAGGAACGACCACCGATTTTTCATGTTCTCCAATTAATAGGGTAAATATCTTATTTGAAAATTTTTCATGTCTCATGGTTGTTCTTTGGAATGTACTGTGTGTGAAAATAATATGGATTCAAATTTATTTTTTGTTTTTGACACTGAAGGGGTAAGGTACAAAAAACCTCGCTTCGAGTACTTGGACCATACCATAACCTCATCTTTCTAACCTTCTTTAGACCCTGCGCGGCTGCGCACTGGTCCAGCAAAGAGAACTTAGAAAGAAAACAATAAGCAACACCTGCTCGCCAAAAGGAGGCTAACGAATCCTTGCACCTTTCTCCATAACAGATAAGGATAAATAATCCTGATTAACACTCCCGCATAAATAATATCCAGACTTGGATATTATTTGCTTCACTGATACCACACGATAAGGAGCCACACAGGATTACAGCTGTAACCTTCTGGAAGGCCCTATCGTGCATCACTAGACGGTTATAACCGTCTGGCCACGTGTCATCATCCCAGGCTCCCATGAAGTCACGATGATGGCATGGAATTGAAGAGATATCTTCACTTGCCCACTTTCCACGTGGCAATTCCCCAATCATTGATCAAAAGATCGCGATCCGTGTGCTCTCACGTCCGTCAAATCATCAATGGAGGGAAAAATAACCGCTTACGGAGTTAGCATTTTCCGTTAATATTTCAATAACAGGTTTTCCCGCCAAAACTTCGGCTATAAATAGAAGGATAATTCAGGTATAATCTTCAAGTTACATTCACTTCACTTATACTTCTTCTTCTTCATATACCGATACTTATTCTCACACCGGAGGGTGGTCACGGAGAGAACCCCCATTCTCCCCGTGGCGAGTCTAACGGTGGTTGTTTTGCAGTTGTCAAAGAGAAGAAGATTTGTCACCCCCAAATCGAACGAGGAGAAACCAACCCTTTTATGCAGAACCTAACCCCCTGGTTTATCTGATTCCGGTCATTTAACCAGTGTTTCTTCATTGGCGCCCACCGATTTCTCAGTTTCATCCATTTTTTCTCGTTTCGATTCACTTTGTCATTTCCATTTTTTAAATGGAAGAAACTTCGACCCACCGTCAAACCGGCCCTCGGCCAAAGTTCGTTAATAATACCCAGGTTGAGGGGATTGTAGAAGAGGTTTCAGATGACAATGAAGTACAGTACACTGATAATCATCCGAATGACCTTGTCACTCCAGGGATACAGCCTGAAATCCCTGTAAGCTCAATTCTACCCCCAGGAGAGACCCATATCTCCTTGTATGTCAGATCTCAGGGAGCATTGAACGTTATGTATGCACAACTCTGTGCACAAACTGCTCCTCCCACTCAATCACGAAGGCCAGTATCCCGTACTCGAGCACCATCAGTACCTCATGTTTCTCAGCATGATGGACCATCACATGTTCAGGTAGAAGACACAGAGGTGTACTCTAGATCTCCAGCAAGGTACGAGTATACTCAATCTGAAAATCGAAGAAGAGAATATCATAATGAGTCCCACTCTCATAAAAGGACCACAAGCTCGGGGCTCAACGAAAGAGAAAGTCTCGGCATTAATAAAATGGGGTTAGCTGTGGCCATCAGTTCACTCCAGGTTGGGCCCTTCACGGGACACCCACACCAGGGAGTATGATAGAACATACCGTGAAGGAGACAGTGCAAGTGTGTTTAGTCGGTTACAACCAAATTACAACAAATGTAAACCCCGCGCGGTTTATAATCCTGAAGCTGAACATGATTATAATTTGATATATCGCCCGGCAGAAGCCGCAGAAAATTCCAAATTCATCAGCGAAATTGCTCTGGCTCCACTAGAAAAGCGAAGCTCCCATCCAACGTAGGCAAGTTTAATGGTATGACAGACCCAGATGACCATCTTCGAGTCTTCACAAGCGCATGATTGGTGGGAGGTTGGACTCTACCGATGTGGTGTCACCTCTTTATTCAAACCGTCACAGGCGCCGCGAGGCTCTAGTTTGACAACCTGCCTGTGGGGAAGATCACATCATGGGTAGACTTGCGAGAGAAATTTTTGGTACACTTCAGCCAGCAGAGGCGGTCCATCCGCGATACGACGGACGTCATGAATATCTGGCAACGCGATGACGAAAGTTTGGAGGATTTCATTACTCGTTACAACAAAGAAGTGCTCGAAATAGGAGACGTTCATGAGCACCTGATCCGAGCCCAATTTAAGTATGCCGTCCGATGTGACGACATGATAAAAGTCTTGTCCGGAACGGAGGGACTCCCAAAAAGCTGGGAGATATTAATGGCGGCAGCTAAGGTTTATGCCCAGACTGAGAAAAATCTCAGCACCAACAGACCGCCACCACCACACAGTCACCCAACAGACTTAGGCCCGAGCAGCGGGAAAAAGTTTAAAAAGGGTTAGCGCGACTCGAATTCAGGAAATTATTCATCTGAAGATGCACGAGCTACCATCAACAAGCTCGCTGCACAAAGAGAAGCTAAACAAGAAAACAGAGAGAGGCAGTGGACTCCTCTGACCAAAACCCCAGCGGAGGTGCTAAGTACAGAGGACTACCAGTTCAAGGCACCTCCACCTATGAAGAACAAGCGCGGCCAAGACCCAAGTCAATACTGTGATTACCACAAAGACAACGGTCATACTACCAACAACTGTATCTCCCGGCGCACTGAAATCGAAAAGGCGCTCAAAAGCGATGAGCTCACTCACCTGTTGCAAAATGTGCGCAAGGAGATAAAACAAATTACTCGTGGCGAGGAGGGCCCGAGTAAGAAGGCAAAGAATTAAGCAACAGTTCTATAGTCTCCTTGCAGGTTGGTCAAGCCCTATAGTTTATCAATTCTCAGCAAGGACTATAGTATAAGTTAAGTCTCATGTAATTATTCCAAAAATAGACTTTGTACGGCCTCTGCGCCTTATCCATGAATAAAACAAAGTTTCTATTATTTCTATGTTTTTTTACAAAAATGCATGCAATTTCTTTTGGTAAGTGCAAAAACATTATGGTAAATATAATTTAAGCCTCATGAACGGTCAGCGATCACACACAATGCGCAAGACCTTACGTTCACACATGAGCTTTATACCACCTTTATTCGCCTTACCTAATCAAAGCAATTGTACTCATGCAAAATATTGTAAATTTAAACACATATCATATCAAGTTACTGGCGCGCCACACGCCTTAACTTAAAATTATACACGGCAGTGTATTAACCAAAGTTACTTGCGCAGCAGCGCATTAACAAAACAGGGATACACATCCCAAAAACTACAAGTTAATTGTTCATACAACCACAAAAGAAAACCTACGCTAAGTCTTCATCTTCTTTTTCTCCATCTGGGAAGATTTATTTCAGTTGCGCTACAGGGTCTTCAGACTGTAACGCAACATTAATAAGATCAATGACAGGAAGTTGTAAGTTGTTAAATTCTGTTTTCATAGCCGCAAGGGCGGCATCAGTATTAACACCATGCGTAGCAACTCTGCTAGTATCCCAATCAACCTTCAAAGCATTAACTACATGATGCAAGCATTCCGCATATCCTTGAGCATATCCATCATTTCGCGCAGCAACCACCAAGCGCGCAACCGTTTTGTCTAGCTCCTCAGAATTCAACACAGATTCAGCAACCTATAAAAACAAGAAGAAAAGCAAATAAGGAAAAGCGCAAAACACCTCCAAAAGAATTTCGAACAGGGAGAAACTTACACTTGTGATCCCGTGTTCTGTCAGCCACAACATGTCGCTCTTCAACGGTTCAAGCTCACTCTCCGCTGTCGCCCGCGCAGTTTCGGAAGTTTCTAACTTCTCTTCAGTTTCGGCGAGGCGGCGTGAAGTTTCAGCCTTCTCAACCTGCGAAAGCTCCAGGGTTTTCTTGGCAGACTCGATTTCCGCCTTAAGTTGTTCCTGCTCAGATAGCAAAGCAGTAAGTTCTTCTATCTCTTTATCTCTAAGGGCAAGGGTAGCGCAGGTATGTACCTCTTGTTGTTCACTTCGTTCCCTATGAGAACGCACTTCATCTCGCGCAGCTTCAGCATCAGCTTTTTCTTGCTTCAATTTTTCGATCTCCGCATCATGTTTCTTCAACTTCTCAACCTCAGCCTTAAGATTGCTGATAACATTGCAGAGACCCATCTTCTCGGTATTATCTTTCTCGCATATCTTTTTCCAGTTTTTGCGCTCCTCGGAAAGAAGGGCAGCTTCAGCTTCCGCCTTTCTCTTCCAACCCGCAACAGACAACTCCTCAGTTTTTCGATCAGTATCGAATTTGGCCTGATCAGCTTCTAGTTTAGCCCTCAACTGGGCAACACGGTTTTCATCATCAGCAACTTTCTTCTTGGACGCCTTAAAAGCAGTCCATTCCTTATGCATACTATGCCACTCGCGCACTATGCGGTGCGTAGTGGATGTATAAGATGCAGCCTCTTCAAGGTAGGCATGATAAGTTTGATCATGAAGGCTTCCCTTCTGGAATTTAATCTCCCCAGGCGGAAAGGTTCCCTGCAACCAATCTCGACACACACGCCAGTCTGAAAAGGTATCACCTTTCTTCAGATTCCAGAAAAGAACGTGAATTTCAGCGGCGTTTTTCTCCGAATAAGTTCTGTAATAATAATCCCCTAGAGTCTCGTCTGGGTGGATCGGAGAATTTTTATCGGCATCAAAGAACGAGCCTTGGTCCTCAGCAGAGACCTTCTCAATATTCTCAGGCATCGAGTCAGAAGCCATGGAAGGAGAAGTTGTTACCGGGATCTCTTGGGCGGATTTCCCTTTCCCCGAATCAACAAATTCAGGGGTTTGTGGATTACCAGCACCAACATCCACAACCTCCGGGCTAGTAACTTTTCCCGCATCCACAGCAATGTTAAGAGGATTCTCAACCCTAGAATCCTCTGCCCCAACAGTCTTCTCCGCCTCATTCTCAGGAACATCAGCATTCTTTAACTGCTCAGCAATAGAGGCGCGAGAAGGAGAGGGCAGAAGTTCCTCATTAGCCACAGATTCTGGCTCTGTGTGAACAGGAGAGTTTGGTGCTTCTGCAGGAACATATGAATTACAATCACTTACGACATTTAAGAAGAAAAAGAGGAATACTTACCGAAAACAGGCTTTGCAATGAAGGCATCAAGATTGCCCCTTTTGGTAATCTTCTTCCTACGAGCTTTCTTCTCAGGCTGACCTTCAGCCTCAACATCAGCTTGTTTCCTTTTTCCCGATTTCCTCCTCAACAAATGTTTAGGACTCGACTCTAAGTCGATAGGATCATCAGGGTTCGATGGAGGGATATCAGCAGCGTCTTTGGGTTCCGATTTTGGTCTTCTCATAACTACAGGCGCAAGACCCTCCAATGAATCAGATACCACCACATAATCACACCAGGAGTCAGAGGAACGGCGCATACCTTTCTTCTCTCCTCCCACATTTTTAGCCTTAGAAGGCTGAGCTTTTTCCGCATCACTCTTCTTTGGCGCAGCAGTAGTAGTGGGCGCACGTCTTTTCTTCTCAGGGCCTATGCCCAAATTCGATAGCTCACCTACTATAAAGCGCAAGAAATGACTTAATTCAAGCGCGCAAGAAACAGCAAGCAAACGACATTATGATAAAAATTTACCCGCGCCAGCAGCAGGCTGCGCAGCCAAATCATCATCCCGCGGAAGAACAAAGTTCCTCACGATGCGGTGATACCAAAGCTCCTCATCAGGCTTTTTTGGTAATAGTAGCCATCTTTCCACCTTCTCTCTCAAATGCAACGACATACAAAGAAACAACTGCGAAAAAGAGAAGCAAAAGTAAAAAAAAAAAGAGAAGAGAAAGAGGAGACAGGGCAAACCCCAAATCTTACCTTTATCGCCCTCCATATACACCGGCTTCTTTTCCCGATTCATCCGCCAGTTCAGGCTCATGCTAGCACCAACGAGGGCTTTCTCCGGCAAAGCAATAGACGGAACGTCCTTCAAATCCCGGTACCAATTTTCATCAACGGGAGTCTAAATAGTCTCAGTGGGGACATCCTCTTTTCCCCTGAACGTCATCTTCATCGGAATAACTCCTACTTTAATAAAAAAGAATTTTTGCTTCCAGTCATGGAACGATTTTGGGGGTTGCAGCAAGATCTTCTTTGCAGACGCTCTTTGCACAAAAGAATAAAACCCCTGAGAACAGTGCATTTGATGGAAAACTCGAAATCGAGGAACCGTCGGTTCAATATGCATCGTACGACACACAAATTCAAAATGTCGAACCCTAACCATACCGATAGGGTGCATCTGGGAGATATGAAACTTGTAATAATTGAGAATATCAAGAAAGAATTTCGTTGCAGGCAATCGGAAATTGCCTACAGAGAAGAAATCCCAAAACAAAGTTATAAACCCGGCCGGAGCGTCCGCCGCCGTCTGACCCTCGTCAGGGTATCGAGCACCCCAATTTTCTGGAAACCTGAAATTCCGAATCAAACCATCAAATGTCGCCCTGGACCACTTCAACGGTGGAAGTTCGGCAGCCATTTATTCAGTAGAGTCTTCGTGATGATCTCCGGTTGACATAAGAAAGAGAAATTGCAAATTCTTTCTAATAACTGACAAAGAAGACGAAGAAGAAGGGGTTTTCAAGAAAGTAATGATTAACGAAAATAGGCAACTGGAAACACTTATATACTCACCGCCATAAATAGCATAGATAACTGCGATAGCACCTTTTTCGGGATAGCACGGTTACCCAAGCGTCAGGGGCGAGTGGGAAAGAGCACAAACGCGAGTTCACGCGCGCGTGTAAAACACGGTCAGTAACGTACAACTGACAATGACAGCCTGTCACACGTCAACAGTCATTACTGCACCTTTTCACAGACCCAATGTCAAGATTTTCAAAATCAGAATAATGAGTAAGAGTATCTTCACCTATAAGATTCTCCACTTTCGCGCCAAAAAACTCTACAGCAAAAAGCAACTCTCTCATAGTCCAGTGCTCCACTTATTTGCATAAGAGCAACACTAGACTGGGGGGACTTGAAGGGGTAAGGTACCAAAAACCTCGCTTCGAGTACTTGGACCATACCACAACCTCATCTTTCTAACCTTCTTTAGACCCTGCGCGGCTGCGCACTGGTCCAGCAAAGAGAACTTAGAAAGAAAACAATAAGCAACACCTGCGCGCCAAAAGGAGGCTAACGAATCCTTGCGCCTTTCTCCATAACAGATAAGGATAAATAATCCTGATTAACACTCCCGCATAAATAATATCCAGACTTGGATATTATTTGCTTCACTGATACCACACGATAAGGAGCCACACAGGATTACAACTGTAACCTTCTGGAAGGCCCTGTCGTGCATCACTAGACAGTTATAACCGTCTGGCCACGTGTCATCATCCCAGGCTCCCTTGAAGTCACGATGATGGCATGGAATTGAAGAGAGATCTTCACTTGCCCACTTTCCACGTGGCAATTCCCTAATCATTGATCAAAAGATCGCGATCCGTGTGCTCTCACGTCCGTCAAATCATCAATGGAGGAAAAAATAACCGCTTACGGAGTTAGTATTTTCCGTTAATATTTCAATAACAGGTTTTCCCGCCAAAACTTCGGCTATAAATAGAAGGATAATTCAGGTATAATCTTCAAGTTACATTCACTTCACTTATACTTCTTCTTCTTCATATACCGATACTTATTCTCACACCGGAGGGTGGTCACGGAGAGAACCCCCATTCTCCCCATGGCGAGTCTAACGGTGGTTGCTTTGTAGTTGTCGAAGAGAAGAAGATTTGTCACCCCCAAATCGAATGAGGAGAAACCAACCCTTTTATGCAGAACCTAACCCCCTGGTTTATCTGATTCCGGTCATTTAACCAGTGTTTCTTAAGACACTAAATTGGTAAAGTATGTTGCAAACATTGATTTTACTTTATAAACTCTAATGAGTTTTTGTTGAAACTCTTAAGAAGTAAATATAAAATTTCTTCTACTTACAAAGTTGATAAATTAGACTAAATAAATTTGTAGGAATTGGTTTAGTTTTCCATGGTTCAGCATGAATATGATTAGAAAAATAGAGCTCATCCAAGCAAAAGGCTAAGCCAACTGATATGATTTCTAGATTTAATAGATTTAAAAAAATTAACATTTTGGAAGGTAATGTCCAGTGGACTAAATTTGGGTAATCTGTCTCAAAAATATTCTGAGCTCAGCAGACTCTGGTGAAGAATTCGTTTACCAATATGGTTCCGACGAAACCCGTTTACCTATATGATTCCGACGAAATAGAAGGAGCTCCGGTCAACAAATGGCTACCGACTTAGATGAGGGTGTCGATTATCTTACTTATCAATTAAATAAGTTAAGACAACCTTCAATGATGATGCTCGGTGATTGGAACTGCTCAGAACCCTTGAGGTCTTGATGATGGCAGAATATGGTGGTGAAGGATCAGTAGGAGTGTAGGACATGAAGGAGTATTTGCGCACGGGAACGATGCAAGTCTATTCGGGTGTGATGATTAAAGTTGGTTATGTAAGTTTTCTCTTTTGACTGCTATATCGGATAAAAAATCGGGTCACCCCGCCGCGAAGCGCGGGTGTAACCCCCTAGTTATAAAATATATGGTGTAGATTTGGTGGTTCTGATGTGGAGTGAAAAAATATAGTTTTAGAAATTTACCATGCGTTTTCAAAATAGGGGGATATAGTTGACTTGTTGGAAATGCTCTAAAATAACTAGAACTTATTAACAATACAGAGAAGAATAAAAGAACGAGATAATACTTTCTTGTTTACAAAATACAATGCCTTTATTTATAATTGTTTTAAGCATGTGGATAGTCACTATAGTATTGTGATTTATAACACTCCCTATTGACTATTCACATGATGAAATACGCTTGGTGATGTTGCGTCATTAAAAACCTTGATATGAAAACCCAATAAGATAAAACACTATTAAGGGAATAAAAGTGCATCACATATTATTCTCATCCTGATGATTTAAGCTCCCTGAGACGACACATCTTGATCCCATGAACCAATTTATTCAATGTTGAAGCCGAAAGTGATTTAGTAAGAATGTGGAGAGTCACTATAGTAATGTAAATTATAACACTCCCCATTGACTATCCACGTAATGAAATATGCTTGGTGATGTTGCCTCGTTAAAACTTTGCTATGAAGACCCAGTGGGATAAAACACAACTAAGGGAAAAATGTGCATCACAAAGTATTATCCCCATGATAATTTAAGCTCCTCGTCGACGCATCCTGATCCCGTGAACCAATTTATTGAATGCTGAAGCCGAAAGTGATTTGGTAAACAACTCTGCAAATTTTTTGCTAAAACGGATTTGTTGGACTACAAAATCATTATTCTTTTGTTAATCATGTGCAGAAAAGAATTTTGCTATAGTATGCTTGGTTGTGTCTCCTCTAATGTATCATTCCTTAAGTTTATTACACCTATGTATCTTTCTATTCTCCTACGTATATATGTGATTGTGTTGTATGACTTACTTGCTAATTATGATAGAGATCTTTACTACACATGGATGTAATGTATACAGGTGATTGTGTTGTATGACTTGATAATTATGAGAGAGATCTTTACTACATATGGATGTAGTAAGTGCACTTTGCATTTTTCTTACATTTACTCATGGCCAATGTTGTCATCCCACTAAGTGCAATCGCTTTCTTAGATATATATTTGGTGGTCCCCAATTAATTATACAATTCCGTTTTAGGGTGGCCACATGGTTCGAGAGAGACCGTCTTGGTACATTCTTCTGTTTAATGACTAAGTTTTTGCCACAAACCCTCTTAACATGAGTTCATCCCAATCCTTCTTGGATTCGTGGTAAGTCTTTAACATGTCGGCCTGGAGGGTTCTCTGATGTTACCTCTTCAATAAGTATACATATCTATACTATCTATAAAAGGAGCTTAGAAGCTGACCACACTTTGCTTACTTGTCATGATATTAGGTATGCCACATAGGATGCCGCATAGACTCCGCTGATGTCATAAATCTGATATTTTTTTTAATATAGATGTATATACAATCAGTTTTTTAAATTATGAAAAATATAGTTTTGGCTCCATTTTCAAAATTTAAACCCCCCCCCCCCTCTCCCCCTCTCTCTCAAATACAAGCTCTAATTTCAAACCTGACTTTATTTTCAAAATGCAAGCTCTAATTTCAAACCTACATATCTCTCTCTCAAATATAGTCATCAGGAAAAGACATCAAATTTCTCATCATCTTCGCCAAATTAACATACATTTTTCTGGCTTCACTCTCAAAATTTAATGCATCTCTCTCAAATCTTCAGATGATTATCAAATCCAGAGCTCCGATCTACTCTCTCAAATCGATGCAACAACCACTCTCTCCGCTCTCCTCAGCTTCCTGCCGGACCACTCCTCCGGTCTACTCTCTCAAATCGATCAGCGTCTTCAGGTTCTTTTCACCTTTTTTTTCTTTTTCAAGCCCTAATTTGCAATATTATACATCGATTCTGTAATTGTAGCTCGAAATTATTGATTTGTTAATCGAGGAACAGCCGTCGGAGAGATAGGAGCCGTTCTCCTTACACCACTACTCACACCAGGTTTATTTTGATCGGTAATTATCTTATTCTGATACTTATTCTTCAAGTTATATAATTTTGGAATCGTTTTGGGGCATGAAGTTATTGAGATGCTAGAATTCTTAATTAAAGTGGATAGGGTTTAATATGGATTATGCTGATGACTATGTTATCCTTTAATTGGTGTTATACCTTGATGTTGTGTCTCACTTTGAGGCATGAGAGGTATTGAGATGCTAGAATTTAATATTAAAGTGGATAAACTTCGATGTAGATTCACATGTATTATTTGAGAGTTAAAAATGAAAATGTTGCTCTAGGCACTGATTATTAGTATACACTGACTATGTTAACTATTAAGCAATATTATATTGCGTTCTGTGTTCCATTTTAAGGCATGAAAGCTATTAAGCAGTATTATTTGCACTGATTAGGGCTTTGAACCCTTATTTTTTGGGCGTTTTTCTTTAATCTGCATCAATTATTCTTTGAACCCTTATTTTTTGGGCGTTTTTGTACAAATGATGGTTGTTTTACAATCAAAAGCCAAATATGATGATTCAAAAAGTCAGTGACTTATTATATCTTCTTTATTATTTTACTGTCTTCTCATAATTAATTTCACTCATTCTTTCCTCATTACGCTTGCAGTAAAGTTCAACAAAGACGAGAGTATTTATCTACCAAAAGGCATGCAAGCTCTATAGCGTTTAACCGAGATCACTAAAAAATCGAACATGGAGCTTTCAACTTTGATACAAGCTAATTTAATCCAAATTTGTTGTTTTCGACTGCATATTACTGAACAAATCTATACCAAGAAAAAGTGGAGAAGGTATGACAGTTGTACGTATCATCTCATTTTAGCTCATTTAATCAATTGTTATATTTAAACCAACCTCACACTCTACTCTATTTGTCTTATATTGATTTTAGGTTGAATGAATGAGTCTAGGGGTGAGCTTTTCGTGGTTCCGACCTGCGAGAACCTTTGATTTAGTGATGAAAGGGGGAGAATTGAAAATGCTGGTGGGGTTGTCATGTGGGCAGGTAATTTTGGTTTTCTGTAAATGAATTGTGCCTTTTGTTATGTTCTGTTTATTGACTGAAAAGATAGAAAAAATTAAACCTTTTGTTCTTTTTATGATAAATCTTGGTGTTTGACCATCGTGTTAATAGAATTGGTGATTTTAGATCTTCTTATCATAAATTGCTAAACCAATCATAAGTTTATTGATTTTCCATCGTGTTTTGGATGTTTTTCGATTTGGGGTTAAAAAAGATTTGATTTTTAATATGCCCATGGATTATTGTTTAGGTAAAGCTATGGTAATTGTTGTGCAGCCTGCTAAAGATCCGAGAACGAAGAAGAAAGAAGTGACGATGAAACGAACATTGATGATTGGGCTGCCAATACTTTCCTACGGTAAATATTATATAGAGTGCTGCAATCTATTGTTATTAAAACTGTTATTAATTGTTTTAAAACTCGCGTGTGCTATTAATTCTATTAAAACTGTTAAGAGGAGTTGTTTAATCGTCAGATTGGTTTAGTTCAGGATGATGAAAATTGTTGATAATTTAAATTGTGTAGAGTTTAGGTCATGAAATTAGGTATTTAGGTAATTTAAATGAGTTTTTCTATTTGCTCAAACTAATTGATGTCTCTTGCGTAGGTACATTGCATCTGATGTAAGACTGTTCACCAACTTCGATTTCATCTTAAAGGTATGAACCATCACATTCAAAACATTAAATATTATGAATCTTGTGTTTGTTGATTTTGACCATATTTGCCCTTTGAATCTAGCGATGGAGGTAGAAGACAGCTGTGTCATTATTCATGTTCAAGATAAGCTCTTTCGTGTTCATGTGAGCAAGAAGAGAGGAAGACACAAAGGAGGTGTGAAACATAGTTCAGATGATACAGGTTCAGGTGTCAAATCCGTATCATGTGAACTGTGTTTGACACATCCTTTGTGTCTTTCTCTCTTCTTGCTCACATGAACACGAAAGAGGTTATCTTGAACATGATGTTATCTATTAAGGGAGCTTAGATAATGACATAGAATTGGCTACGTGTCAACTTCTCAGGTATGCTATGTAGTCCTCGCTGATGTCATAATTACGAAACGGTATCCTTTAGTGTTGTTTTCGCTAAAGTTTGAAACGGTATTGTTTAGTGTTACTCTACCTTCAAGGAAAGTCCTAAACCCTAAGGTATAATTTTAAATTTTGCCTTCAAATTCTTTCTAACAAAACAATAGAAACGTTGTTGATTATTTGATTTTTTTTTTTTCATTTTTTGTAGCTATGACAAGGTTTAAAGCTATTGAATGGCTTGAAAGTGTAGTTAGGCCATTGGAGATACCAAAACAACCATCAAACTTTTTGATAGGTCAAAGCTTCATGTTTCCAACACCTAATGGTTGTTCTATCGTAAAGACTTCTGGTATGTATCAAACGCGTGTACTTTATATTGTCATTCATGGTGTAAAACAATGTGATTAGAGTAGAAGTTCAACATTGCTATGTTGTAACTTAGTTTCAGTTTGAATCTTTTTGTGTGTTTCCGAGGGCTTTTTTAAGCAAGCCGCATAGTATAAACTCTAACTTTTGGGTGTTGTAGACTGTTTTAGGTTGATTTCTAGGATTATTTAGGTTGAAGGTAGCCTTCATTAGGGTTTTTATTGTCACTCGTGTGCTGTAAATTAGGACGAAAATCATCTTAAATGACTACACGGTTGTTTTTCTCATTTTACCTCAACATGGTTTCATAAAATTACTTTCTTGCCTGTTATACGTCTTTTTCTAATCTCAGGGCTATAAAATTATTTTCGTGTTCACCTTCGTTTGTTATCAAAATATGTTGTTAAATAAACGAACATATATTAAAAGATATAAACTTGAGTCTATAAGACTAGCATATTGATTGTTGCTCCCACCAATGGACCTTTCGACTTTAGCCCTAGAATATATACAACTACCAAACAATCTTGTATAAATTAACTGTCATGTAAGTAGTTAATCTTGTATAATGTGCACATCATGCTCAGATACAGGACAAGGCAGAATTGTTCTTTGAATTGTGTTCATCATGTTTTTAATTAAATGCCTAATTAAGTTTTGATTCTGCAGGAGAGCTGGGAACGACCGGAAGTTGTGGTGGCTGTGTGACCGAGATATAATCGAATTGAAGTTTGTAGAAGTATTTTTATACATCAGCTTGAAAAGGTACTTAACGTTCGTTGAATTGAAGTTTTTCATAGATCTTAACTATTTCTATGATCACCATCAAGTGTAACTAACAAAGGATCAATAAAATGCTAATAAAACATTAGAATCAATTGATCAAACAACTACACTTGAGTCTGTAAAAGTACCATATTGAGTGCTGTTGTCCCTAATGTAGCTTTCGACTTTAGCACTAGAATATCTACAAGTACCAAATAATCTTAATTTAATTAAAATTAAGTAAAAAGTTACCCATGTTTGTTGAAACTGTTTCGCTTCCAAAATTGTTAAAGTCAGCACATAAATGAACATTAAACAGATCATCCATGGTACCAAACAACAATGTTAAGAAAAAAAATTTAGATGAAATATTTTCTAATTTATCGAAAATGGAACACCGTCTCTTTATCTTCAAACTCATGAAAAGATGTAAAACTAAACTGTGATAAAAAAAATAATACTTATAAAATATGAAGTATTAAGAAAGTAGCAATTACATATAAAAAAGAAAACTAATCAGAGACATCTAACTCTAATTGCAAGAATCAAGGAACTTTAACTTCAACTCCATGGAGCACTGAACCTCTCGGTGTATCTCATTGATCTTTCTCATAAACTCCAGATCTCTTTCTCCACATTCTATATTACTCGCAACACACAGGTCACGAACGGAAGTAGTCGGCATTGCCCTCAAGTCCCTCGAAACTTGGTCTCTTGTCAGCAGACCAAGTTCCAGTCCGTTAAAACACCTCTTCAACTCTTGAAGAGTAGACCTATCAGCCAAAACTTGATCTTCGATTTGTTTAATAAAGCGTTGCTTGAAATCGTCAGATTTTACAGAAGTATATGACTCCATTTTAATATATTTATAAGAACTAAGGCAAAACAATAATAGTTGCACTTTTGTTTCCCTGAATGAATCTGTTTTGATGAAAAAAAAAATTATTGGCAATGCTATTATATACTATATGTAACAGGCCAAAGGTCAGCTTTAAAGGCAAACATTAAGTTAACATTTATACTTAAAAACCATGTACATTTAATGATTTAAGAGTAAAAAACGTGTATATGGGAATTGCCTGTTCAGTTATCCTATTAAGCATTTTAATGCAAAACCTTTGAAAAATGAGTTTTCATGGGAAAACAAGTAAAATTAAATATGTAGAAAACCAAGGAACAAAATTGAAACCTTCAAAAAAAGGTTATCATAATTAGGAGATGTCTCTTCATTTACTCTTTCAAAGATTTTAAACACTATAAAACATCATTATTATTTTACTTGAAAACATCAACACTTCAGTTTAAAAAAAAACATTCATCCTAAAACAAATCGTCCAAAAACACTTACATTCTTCCTAAATGGCAACGAAAACCTTCTACCACTGGTCCGATACCACTGATCTTAAAATCGAATTTTCAACCTGGTCACTCCAAGAACAAAGAAACGCTGAAGAACTCAACCAAAAAGTTGCTATTGTTAGTGATAAATATTATAAGCAAACCTGGAGTAGCATTGCACTGCTAGATGAAGTTGCCTCTTCTACTCCAACAGAGTTTAAACAAAAAGCAGAAGAGTTTATTACAAATTTGCTGAAACAGGATCAGAAGACCTGTGATATGCTAGCTGATCTACAAATTAAAACAAAAAACGAAATTGCATGGAAGAAGGTGGGAGAACGAGATATTCTATTAAGTGTTAATTGTAATGTTTAATTTTTAATTTTTATTATTTTTCAAAATCATAATTTTGTAATACTATGGAAGTTGACCGGAAGGTGGGTACAAAGGAAAATTTTCTGTTTGTTTCGTGAAGAATATTTCTACATAGTTGTTTTGGTTTTATATAAAATTTTCTACTTTCTATGACGTGTTGTTTCGTTAAAATTTTCTATTTGTTTTGTTAAAAATATTTCTACTTTCGATGACAGTGAAGCTGGGGCAAAGATCACATCAAGTTTGTCCCTAAAGTCTAATTTATTTCTGCCAATGAGTAAAGAAGATGACAAGGAACGGTTTAGTCACATGGTATTGGTTAGTAATCTTGAACCGCTTATAAAAAATAATGAAGTAGAGACTGGAGTTAATGTTAAAGAACAGTGAAGTGTCTTGTGAGTTTTACATGAAGACTAAATTTTCAAATCTTTTATATGATTCGTATATGTTCTTGCATAGTGCCTTCATGAAGTTTATTAATATATGTTTTTCAAAAACCACTCTTGGGATTTCTTAGTTTGAGGTTTTATAATACTCTATTTACCGAACTGATTTACTTCCTTTATCTCTAAGACACTTCAAACTATATTAAAGAATTTCATTACACACAAGTGTTAGTTAGGATTTATGTTCCTAGGTTTATGTTTGGAATTTGTTATTGGATTTGCAGACAAGAATGCTCTTTTTTGGATATTGGTTAACTTTAAGAACCATTTTTTTGTGTTTGACAAGAATGCTCAATTACATGCTTAAAATTTTTAAGCTACTGATTGTATCATCGACATTATAAACTTGAGTTGACTTTCATAAGATAAAGTTCCTGTTGTAGGCTTACCTCAAGTGATTGTTGAAGGGGAACCGATGGTCCGAGCATTAAATGCCATTGAGTATCCTCTGTTATGGTTGCTTCCATATCAACTGAGACCTACACAGTAATTGGAGTACAAGCATTCTAAGTTTGTTAATCTGATTGTTGAAGGGGAACCGATGGTCCGACCATTAGGTCGCTTTAGTTTTATTTGTGGGTGATTTTGTAAATGAATATTGAAATAAGTAACCCTATAATCTGAACACACGCTTTAAATGATTTTGTAAATGATTTGTAATGTGTATAGAATGTGCAAGGTGTTACTGCCAGTAAATGAAGAACATTTGAAGGATGAAGCCATATGGGAGTCACTTCCTGTAAGTCACACTGCTTTTGTTATCACAGTCAAATATTACATTTAATGTGCTAAAGAAGAAAATAGTAAAAAATAAAATAAAACAATTGTGTAGTTTTCTTGTGTTGGAAACTTAGTTTAAAAAAGCGCGCTTTAAGCTCGCTTAAAGCGTTAACCGTTTGGCAAAACACTTTATTTGCTCTGAAGCGTCAAAACACGTGAAGCTTTTTGAGGCGACGCCTCGGCCCAATCAGGTGCAAAAAACGACGCTTCAGCATAGGGCTTTAGGTTTTAACGTTGTTTCAACATTAAAAAAAAATGAACAGGGCGTGCAAAAAACGAACAAGGTCTTTATTAAAGGGTATAAGTGACATTTGATCAAGTTGAAAAACCTTGAGCTTAACTTGGTGCATTTGTTCTCAGGTAAAGCATGATCACACAGTCATGACTAATGATCTTTCAGCAACGAAAAACATCAAATCAGCCATGAAATGTTTTCTTTGCTTTTTAAGGGGAACATAGGTGCTTCTCTCCTAGGGCATACAAAACACAGGTTATTGGCGGCAGCCCGCCATATTTAACATATAAAAAAACTTTATATGTTAAATGTGGTGGGCTTCCGCCAATAATTTGTGCTTTGTATGCCCTATGGAGAGAAGCACCCATCTTCCCCCTAAAAAGCAAAGAAAACATTAGGAAAAAGCATTATGATTGAGGATGGCCTGAATCTACGTAAGTGGCAGGTTTATTATATTTACCGATTTCAAATTTTATTTCCAATCTTTCTGATTCAGGTTTTTTGTAGACATTGACAATGCAAGAAAGGTTGCACCAAAGCCAGAAACACTGTTTGGGTTTTCCTACGATATTGTACGAAAGGTTGCTGCTAAGTATCCCAAACATCCCTGGATCTTGGCATGAAAGTCATTAGGTTCAAGGTAATGGTTAGATTTTAAAACTGTTATTAATCATGAACTAATTATAATTGTGATAAAGTTAAACCTTTTAGTTATGTTCATTCTAAAATGAAATTCATCCCAATTGGTCGCTAAGAGTTTGTAGAATATAAACTGATAAGTTATAGAGATAATGAATCTCTATCATAGGGTACATGCTGAGATTATTGAATTTGGAGTGACATACCCCATATATAGCTTTAACACAGTTTATTATTATTATAAACATAGTTTAACATTAAGAATTGATTGGAGTGTAAAGTGTATTATTTTGAACTTTTTGAACGAAATTTTATTCATTCATGTGCTAAAAACTTAGACTTTATTTGATGATGTTGATGTTGATGCAGATGTGTTTTTACATTCAACTGGGCTTAAAAATCAAGTGCATAAAAATGGTCATTGTGGAATGGATTTGATATTGCTTGGTGCTTATTTGGACAAAAAAAATCAACGTATTTAAACAGGTAAATTTACAACCGCTTATTTATGATAGTCTCTGCTAACTTGAGTTCGTATTAACGATTAGATACTTCCTATTGAGTTTACTCTATAGGTAATGGTGTAGTAAAACGAGATTTAATTATAATTGAAAAACTAACATAAGGACTTTGTTATAAAAGTGCAGCGAACCAGACCACATTGTCATGCGTCCTACGGTTTCTTGAGCAAATCCTTGTGTTGGGGCAGCAGCGATTTGGGTTGTTTGTGGCTGCGTGGGTGGTGCCTCGATGCTGTAAACAGTGGTCAAATAACATTGGATAGTAGGGGTAATGAGTACCATAACAAAACAACAAAAGGAATAGCAACAACATGCAATTAGGTGCAGTTTTGGGGCTGCTAATGGTGTCTAAACAACCATTATAAGCGATGGTTGCGGCTGGCAAAACAGTTCAGAAACAGGACGCCATGCTTAAATGATTCAGGGTCGGTTTTGGGGTTGAATCATAGTTTACAAATTGTGAGTTCGTAAGGTATTTTTAGGGTATGTTAAAGGTTATTTGTATTCCATGTTTTGTATGTAGAGTCAAATTTGATATGTAATAGAAAAAAATACGCAAGTTTATAAACATGGAAGTGAAAACACCATGATCAATATTTCTCTTTTGTATGTGTTCGACTTCTTGACTTATTATTTAAGAGTTTGTTTTGATTTGTCAAATTTTGAAATTTTATACTTTATCAGAATTTTGGTTATTTTCTTCTTATTAGTGATACTGATACTTATGGCCACACCTTATATCCCAGTTAGACATGAAAAAAAATAGAAACTCAGTTTAAGAAATATAATTGTTTTGCTTTACTTAGAATGCCAGTGTGTTTAAAAACGTAAAAGATAAAAGATGATGCATGAACTAAAGCAAAGGTTCCTTAAAATCAGCTTTGCCTTTGCTGCTCGATATGCAATCATGGTATCTATACTTTGGCAGGGCATTCCAAGTGGTTTTAGGCGATCGACGGCATAGTAGGCAATAAAATGACATTGCCTTTGCATACGTGTCTATATACAAGTATATGGCATGTTGTTCGGGTTATTTAGACACAAATGGTTAGAAAACATGAAGAAATGATTAATAATGTGATTTTTAGATACAAATGGTTAGAAAACATTTAGAAATGATTAATAATCGGATTTGTAGACAACATATTATCAATTACTTAGATTATTTCTATATCAAACCTGAACTAATAATTTTTTGAGAAAAATTAAAGCCTAAATTGTATCTTAAATCTAATAAATGCAATCTAATAATCAAATCTTTTTTAAACAAATGCAATCTAATAATTATGTGTATAGTATATATAACAAATTATTAAAGCCTAAATTGTATATTAAATGTAAAGTTTTAATACATACAATACAGAGAAAACACGTCATACCAACTTCGTAGACTTGACAGGACTTACAGACTCGATAACAAAAGACCGTAACATACAATACAGAGACAAAATGTCGTATCACCACAAGCAATTGTGGATCCTTGCTGATGGGTGCACTTCGGAATGTAGCAGATATGAATGAATATAATCCCAGTGTAGGTAATTACATATCTGCCACTTGGGTTATATTCATTCATATGAATGAATATAACCCCAGTGTAGCTCTTCGATTTTCCTTGAAATTCCAGAGCTTGCTAATTACATATCTGCCACTGGGGTTATATTCATTCATATACAATTGATCGTTCTGATCAATTACTTCCTTATGTGCACCGCACCATCTTCTAGGAGGTTGTCAAGTGTTCTCGCCTTCGTGTTTGGTTTTTTGCGTATCTTTACATCCGCAGCCATTCTGTACAATAAAACACATTCAAATGACCAATATCAGGAACCCATATCATTGAATCAAACCACAAACTGTTGTATGAGGAACACATCAATCCGAAACTGATCTGATCAGTTCATTTGTATAAAATTTAATTCTGATTTAGTTCATCTTCTTAAACAATTCTCAAATGACCAATATAAACACATTCAAATGACCAATATGAGGAACCCATATCATCGAATCAAACCAAAAATCAATATGACGAACACATCAACCCGAAACTGATCCGATCAGTTCATTTGTATAAAATTTAATTCTGATTTAGTTCATCTTTTTAAACAATTCTCAAATAACCAAAAATCAATTTTCACATTTCAAGTATCAATATTGATGTGTTCAAATAACTACACACTGATGCGCTTTATCAATTTCCATCATTTGTTTCTTCGCATTTGATTCAGAAACTAAAACCCACAAGTATCATAGTTTCAATAAACAACCTAGATCTGTACTGTAATTGTTTTAGAGAAAAACACACAAGAATCAACCAAATGATCACATGAGATCTGAAACTATAGAAATCAATGATACATTTTGAACAATATACTCAGTTGATACCCGAGAGAAAAACCCACAAGAATCAAAACCAAAACACAGTTGATCTCATATGAGGAACCGAAAACACATTCAAAACCTCTGTTTTGCTACCCGAGACAAAAACCCACAATAATCAAACAAAACCTCTGTTTTGCTACCCGAGACAAAAACCCACAAGAATCAAACATTACTTTCATATAAAACCTGAAACAAACCTTCATAATAACCAAAACCCAAACCTCTGTTTTGATACCCGAGATAAAAACCCACAAGAATCAAACAATATTTTCACACAAAACCTGTTACATTCTAGCATATCAAAAACAGAGTGTCGATCATGTTTTAGGTATGTGATATTACCTTCGATTGTTATAGAAGATGAAGATGATGAAGATGAAGCTGATGATCGGTGGAGATTACAGAAGAGGAAGATGATTCCGATGAAGATGATTTCGATGAAGATGAAGATGATCCGATGAAGATGAAGATCTGTGTTTTGGCATTTGAGAGAAGATGAAAATGATTTTATTGAGAAGTGTGAATGTTCTAATCATACATATATGTTTATCATTAAGATTTGAGGGTATAAAAGACATTTCACAATTGTGAAACAGTCAAACAGGGTGATGTTTTTCACATACCACAGAGACGCAATTTGCGTTTTTCTCTAATTTTTTTGTAACATGGTAATGAAATTTTTATGTCCTAACACATACTTTCTTAATATTTGTTTTCGATCTTTATTAAACATACCCGTGTGTTCACCATTGCGTCACAAGTAACAATGTGTCAAAAAATTAGTTCATGTTTTCATTTTAGACAACATATTAGACAACATATTAGTTCATGTTTTCATTTTAGACAACATATTACCAAGTACTTAGCTTATTTGTATATCAACCATGTACACTAACACATAATTTCATTAACATTGTTTTATAAAGATATGTAACTAAATGCAAAGAATTTAAATCATATATTATAATCTGTTTTGAGTATTATTGAATTATACAATAACAATGGACCTTTACTGAATTTTACACTAACAAAGTGTCAAAAAAAATTTACATCATATATAAGAAGTTATTAGACAACATAAAATTAGGTCATGCTTTCATTTTCGACAAAATATTATCAATTACTTACCTTATTTCTATATCAAACATGTACACTAAAACAAATTGTCTTTAACATTGTTTTATAAAGATATGTAACTAAACATAAAGAATTTAAATAATATATTATAATATGTTTTTTAGTATTTGCTTCCGATCGTTATTAAAACAAACCCGTGTGTTCACACGGGTATACACCTAGTATTATATATGTGGCCTGCAGATCAAAAGCCCAAGCTTGAAGATTAAGGTTTCTTTGGTCGTCTGTTTTCAGGTGCAGGTGAACAACTGAATCAAAGAATAAAATCAATAAAGATCCATTTCTTGCACAAATGTGAGCATGGCTCACTGGCTAGTGGCTACTGTTTTGTGCGTTTGTTAGTGAACCGGCCAAAGGCCTAGGTTCGATCCTCCCTCAGAATAGTTTTTGTTCTCCTTTTATAATCTTTAATATAATTCAGAATACATGAAATGACAAAAATACCCCTTGACTAATTGAGGAGCATGGATGGAGTTAAGTCAGTTGGACCAAAATAGCAACGATGAAACCTTTTTGGATCCAGATGTTAAAAATAAAACATTTGGACTATACTGGCAAAACAGCCCAAACCACAGGGACTATTTTGTCAATTAACTCAAAGAATTATTTAATTAAGAAAAAGAGAGAAAATCTAGTATATTTTTAATTTAACATAACCTAAGAAAATAAAAAAAGATACGGCTTAAAATTTCAAACACGATGATATAGTGACAATATAACGCGGTCTAAGAAAATAAAAAAAGACAGTTAATAAATTTGGTGGACAGGTTTGAAAAACTCCCACCATCCCTTTGACCGCAATCCCCATTTATCAATCCGTCAACCCCCGCCGCAACGCAATCCTAACCCATCCGATTATCCACCCTCTCCAAAATCCAAATCTGACTTGTTCATTTGCTACCTTTATTATCTTTCACAAATCTTCACCTCACCTGTAAGTTGATAATCATCATTTACAAATCATCACCCACCAAGAACGTTGCGTACACATGGAGGTCAAACGGCGAACCACAAAGTCGCTAGTAGCAAAATTAAGCTCGGTATCAGAACAGACTCGAACCGAATCGCTATGCGAGCTGCGCCTCATCTCCAAAAACGATCCGGAAAGCCGAGCCTTAATCGCCGAATCAGGTGCGATTCCGTACCTCTCCGAGATTCTTTACTCACCGTCAGCGATCGCACAGGAGAACGCCACCGCAACGCTGCTAAACATCTCGATCTCTTCTCGTGAACCGTTGATGTCCACGCGCGGGTTGCTTGATGCGTTGTCTCACGCGCTCCGGAACCCTGAGTCTCCATCCACTGCACAGGCGGCTGCTGCTACGATATTTAGTCTCCTGACGGTTGATAGTTACCGGCCGATTATTGGTTCGAAGAGGGATATATTGTATGCGCTTGTGGATATTATTCGGAACCCTAATTCGCATCCGAGATCGGTTAAGGATGCGCTGAAAGCGTTGTTTGGGATTGCGTTGTATCCGTTGAATCGCGCTACCGTGATTGAGTTGGGTGCGGTTCCGGCGTTGTTTTCGCTTGTGGTGAAGGATGGGCGGGTTGGGATTGTGGAGGATGCGACTGCGGTGATTGCGCAGCTCGCAGGTATTAGAGAGAATATATTAGTTATGGTTTGTCATTTAAGGCTCGTGAGAAAACATTCATTCGTAAGAAAACTAAAAAACTGCATACTGTAGTCTACGTATCTTGGTTTTAAAAAGCGTGTGTCGATCTGATGCGTTTTGATCCCAAAAGTTGATGCGTCACGCTATGCAATGCGTTCATGATTGAAAAATACTAAAAAACTATTTATGGATAACACTTCAACTTGTTAACTTTTAAACACTACTATATAAGATATTCCCGTCACCTCTAGTCAAATTTCTTCAATCAACGGTCTAATTTGTTCAAATGCTCAAACCCATTGTTCAATCGATGGGCAAAAGTGTTTGACCGGATTTGAAAAATTTAGACGCATTGCAATCACAACCATTGTGTTCAAGTACTGGTCAATTGCATAAGACGCCGCATCAGACCCCATCATGTGATGTGCGCATTTTAAAATCAAGTTACATATATTCAAGAAGGATTAGGTTCAAGAGTGAACACTAGTGTATTTGCGAACTGAGTGAACTAATCCTGGCCATACACGTGTGTAAATCAATGGCCAGGATTTGATGATGAAATTCTAGACATACACGCATGTAAATCAATGGTCAGAATTTGTTCACTCAGTTCGCAAATACACTAGTGTTTTCCTTTAGAACCCCACCCTGTGCAGGGAACTGCATATATCATATTCCATGTATCATGCAATATGTCATGCTACATATATGTAACGTAGTACTAATATCATATATGTAGTATAAAGTTTTTTGGTTTTCTCACGAATGCATGAGTTTCCTATTGTTATATTGTTACTTTTGATTTTGGTGGAGATAATTATAATAAATCGTAACTAATATATTTTGTTGATATATATATGGAGTTTATTACAGTAAATTCTAACTAATATATTTTCCTTAATAGCAGGGTGTGAGGAGGCTGGAGATGCGTTTAGGAAAGTTTCTGGGGTTGGAGTGTTGGTGGATTTGCTAGATTTATCGACAGGGTCGAGTGGTAGGACAAAAGAGAATGCGGTTTCGGGTTTGTTGAACATGGTGCAGTGTGGGAAGAAAGATGTTGGTGAGTACGTTAAAGAAATGGCTTCCGTTGTCCGTACTGGCATTTCTGATGTTGCTGAGAACGGAAGCTCGAAAGGGAAGAAGAAAGCTGAAGAACTGTTGAAATTGATTGACATTGGTTCAGGAATGAGTGAGTATCAAGTGATGCAACTTGAAAATGCAATTGCACAATCTTCTTGAATCTTTTTGATCAATTGTTACTTCTTTTGGGGTCTAATATACATATACAATCTGTGGGTAATATTAGAAGCGATTCGTAAGCTAACTCTTGTGCGATTTGAGTGTCGTTAGTATGGTGTTCTTGATGCAGAACTCAATGGCCCTTTTTGTTTCTTCATCACCTGTATTCAATGTCCTATTGTATTTCTGTAAGTATTCATAACCCTTTAGTTTATACTTTCATTTTCCACTGTAAAGTTTGCTACTTTATATAAGATCATAATTCATCTTACCATGATTTGTTAATGGTTCACTAAGTTACCTGGTGGCCCAAGAAATCAAATGTGCCCGAAAAGTACATGATCTTGAGATTTCAATTCAAGATCATCTTGAGCAGCTTGTTGCCCGTCTACCTTCTGTTTTGATGATAGATTAGTTTTATTCTATAAAAAATCTAAACGTTTATAATAGATCATATCTTTACTTAAGAAATCAAACTATTTTGTATCCATCACACGTTACTCGGCTCAGAGGAAGGATTTTACATCGCGAAAAACGTCAAACCGTTCGATTTCTCTAGCCTCTTGTGTGGCTTTCAAGTATTAGATTTATCAAAGCATTTTTCTTGGATGATATGTAGGGGCCTCTTGTGTGGCTTCCAAGCCATTAAGAGGCTTGGCTCTGAATCGCTCAGAGGTAGGTGTGTTTGGTTCACTAAAACATCACCTCTTAATGGTTCTATTCAGCTCTGAATGGTTCAGCATATGTGAGAGTCTGAATGAAAAATAAGACATCTGTACCCTTCCTCAAACAAAACACGCTGCTCTCCTCCCTCAACCTCTCACACAAAACCTCAGACCAAAATCGCTGCTCTTCTTCTTCATCCTTTCTTTATTAAAACCCTAAACCCACAAACGGAGCGGCTTCACGGTGGCGACGTTCAGCAGCGGCGGAGTTCAACGGCGGCACACAGCAACAACGGCGGAGTTCAGCGGCAGAGTTCAGCGGCGGAGTTCAGCGGCAGAGTTCAACGGCGACGTTCAGCAGCGGCGGAGTGCTTCGGTTCAGTTTTGTTTGTTTCGGGTACTGTCGGGTTGGCTGGGGGTGCTTCGGTTCAGTTTTGTTTCCATTTCAGCACGTGTAGATGTTGTATAAAATCTCCCAAGCTCCGATTCCGGCATGATGAGTTTGGGAGCTCCGATTCCGGCGTCTATGAGTTAGGTATAAGAATTTGGGAGCTCCGATTCCGGCGTCTATGAGCTCCAAGCTCCGATTCCGGCATGATGTTGTATAAGAATGTTGATGTTGATGAGGTTCTTGTTGTTGTTGTTGAATGACTGGAAATGATGTATATGAGTTAGGTAGAGAGAGACAGAGAAAGTTTGGACTTTGGAGGTGATGAATGACTGGAAATGATATCTAGAGAACATGTATATATATATATAATAATAAAATGGTTTTTTTAATTAAAAGGGGTAAAAATGTCATTTTACACGGCCATTCAGATGTGCAACCAAACAGCACTTTACTGGTTCAGCACTTACTGGTTCAGAGCCTCTTACCCATTCAGACCTCTTATTCATTCAGCACTTATTGATTCAGATGTTGCCAAACAGCCCCGTACTCTATTATTATAATAAACAGAGTTTGAAATTATATGATTATATATTTAGATGTAAAGTAACTAAAACTAGGATTACGACCCGCCGCAATGCGGCGGGGATTCTTTATTTATAACTAAGTCGATCTACGACCCACACGTTATGTTAAACCTGTCAAACGGGGTAAAAATAGACGATGTAAAAACGTTCACCCACACACGCACGTTGCATCGTGTTAACTCGCAAAATTTAGAACGAAACGTAAAAACGTTAAGCCAAAGACGCACGTTGTGATATGTTAAGTCACAAAATTTAGAACCAAGCATAGAGCGCAAAATTTGCGGAAAATGAAAACTTTAAAGGACCAAAGTTGAAAGTAAAAAAAGTTATGAGGATAGATTGTAAAAGATAAAAAGTTTTGGGTTAAAAGTAAAAAACAAATAGTTTTGGGTTAAAAGTAATTTATGAAATACTTTTGGGTGAAAAGTAAAAAAACAATCATTTTTTTTTTTGGAAAACCCCCAAAGCCAACGTTACGACAACCATATGCATAACAATTTTTTCTTTGAAAAATCCCTAAAGCACACCCCGCGTTGCAGCGGGACGTAAAACGGTGTCAAATAGTACTAATGTCACACAACCGTCATCGACAACCAACACTGACTCGACCTATAATATGCGTATTGCGACGAACCTGTCAAACATGGAAAAATAGAGGTAAAAACGTTGAACCACACATGCACGTTGCGTCGTATTAACTCGAAAAATTTAGAACTATACGTAAAACGAAAATTTGCGAAAAATGAAAAGTATAAGTGACAAAAGTTGTGAAGTTAAATTGCAAATAATGAAAAGTTTTGGGTTAACGTTAAAAAAACAAATTATGCAGGGTTAAAATTGGAAATGGTACAAACCTTTAGGTTAAAACTAAAAAATCAAGTTTTTTTTTTGGAAAACACCCAAAGCACAACTTACAAGTCCTTATGCACAAAAAGTTTGCTAATTTATATAGGTTTTAATACCATTTTAAAACTGCTGTCAATTTTTTTTAACAGCCAACGAATCCTCTAAATGGGTTACTGCTGAAATTCACCATATTGAGATACACTCGTCTTCCGAACCGGGGAAAACCCACACCTAGGGTCGAAGCCCGTGAACACTCGCCTGAAGGCACGACAGTGCGGTGAGGTGAAACCCGCCCAGTTCAAGGATCGGACTAGCGATCACCGCCTACTTGCCTAGTCTCCCATCACCACCAGGTACCGCAAAGACTAAATACTGAAGGCAGGAATTGAACCTGGTTCTATCAATTTACAATGTATTATCTATGGGACACTGGTCCTTAGAGGTGCACATTTCGGTTAATTTCTTAACCGAAACCGGTTAACCTGTTTTTGTAGTTAATGGGCCAAGAAAAAAAAACCGGTTACGGTTAATAACCGACCCGTTAATAACCGGTTATTCAAGCTGAACATCATTAACCGTTAATAACCGACCGGTTATAATAAACCGGTTAACATGTAAAAAAAACCGGTTAGGAACCGGTTAGGAACCGGTTAAAAACCGGTTATTATTAACACTCTAAAAAACCGGTTTTTAATTAACCGGTTATTGATAAGAATAACTAAAACCGGTTAGGAACCGCCGGTTATTAAATAACCTAAACCGGTTATTTTGGTACCGGTTAAAAACCGGTTTCGGTTACGGTTATTAACCGGTTTCGGTTAAAAAACCGGTTTTTTTGCCCATGTCTACTGGTCCTGTTGTCCTAATGGTAAAAGCAACACCGGGCCTAACAGAAAAAGATAAATACTGGTCCTGTTGTCCTAATGGTAAAAGCAACACCGGGCCTAACAGAAAAAAATAAATAAAGCGGCCCAAATCTTTACTGGCTAATATTATTAGAACAAATAGTTTTTTATTTTAATTTTTATCAATTATCCTCAATAATGACTATATTATTAGATGAGTTAAGTTATTCTACAAAGCTCCTAATTGTAAGAAATGTAAAAAGATTTTATAGAATGACAAGTGTCCAATAATCTAAAACCTAAATCCACTACACCACCACCCAAAACCTAAACACCCACCCCGACCCCACCTAGGGGTGTGAATCTCTGACACGGCCCGGAAACATGACACGAACCTAACATGAAATTTGCGGGGTTAGGTTTAGTCTAAACGGGTTCGGCTCAGTTTCAGGTTGAACCCACGAACCCGTTTAGGTTAACGGATCGGGTTCGGGTCAACCCGGTCGGGTTGGCGGGTTAACCCGTTTAACACATTTATATTATATTAATTTTTTACAATATATTTAGTGTGTATTTTATGTCATAATTATAACTTAAAAAGAGAAATTAGCATGAAATTTTATGATTTAAATATAATTGAGCTATATACATTAGTGTTTTTTAAGTAAATTTTAATTTTAATATATTAGTTTCATAAAAAGTTAAAAAATTCGGGTTGAACGGGTCGTGTTCGGGTCAACCCACAAAACTTCGGGTCGTGTTCGGGTTAATATGGATGATACGATTTTCGGGTTCGGGTCTGGTTCATGTAAAATTTTGGGGTTCGGGTTGGGTTGAACCCACTAACCCGCAATTTTGGGTTAATATGGATGGGTGTTTTGTGTAGTGAGTTTATTTTTAGGAGCCTTTGTATTTGATACCAGTCCATTATTAGATATGGTGGTTATTTTGGGTCATAAATGTGTTTCAAATGGGTTGAGTTGTAAAGCGTTAAACATGACAATGGATCTAGAGGTGGGCAAAAAGAGTAACCCATACACCAATAACCGGTTAGGAGTTAAAAAAAACCCGGCAGTTTGTAACCGGTTATAAATATTTGGGATAGTAATCGGTTATTTTTAACCGATGTAACGGTTACCTGAGAAAAAAAAAACTAAAAAGGTAAAAATAACAGGTTATTTAACCGAACCGGTTAAAGAGAATAGTCAAACCAGTTAAGGTGATAACCGATTAAAGCAAACATTTGAAAATAACCGTCTAAACTGGTTAACCGAATTGGTTAGGGAAACTAACCAATTTGTACACCTCACCGGTTAAAGTATTAACTGGTTAAAGCACAAATTTGAAAATTACCGCCTAAACCGATTATCCGAACTGTTTAAGGAAATTAACCAATTTGTACACTTTTTTTTGAATGACCAACAAAATCAAACCCGAGCAATCTCGGGGTACCCACTAAACCAAACGGAGTACTCGAGAGTAACCCCAGTCCACCACCAATTCTGTAGAAAACTCAGTAACCCACCCGCCTGTAGGCACGACGGTGAAATTACCGGTAAAACCAATTTTGACTCAAGGATCGAACATAGGTCTCCAATCATTGTCCACCAGTGTCTTACTCTGCACCAAGTGAGAGTTGAACCTGCATCTCTCAAGTGAAATGCAAACCTTTCACCACTTGATCTAGAGATCATTAGCAAAATTTGTTCACTTCTAAATGGGCCTATATGACTAGGAAAAAAAATACCCAGGCATCTACTCAGGTTGCTTCTTGGCTTATGGCCAAAATTTTCTCATTGTTCATCAATCAACTGTTTTCTAATTTCTAATAAGGTTTCCCTTTTGATTTATTGGTATTTGCTTGAAAAAATCTAATCAATTTTAGAAACCTTGGCAGGGTAACTCTCAAATATGTAATGGAAAACTGAATATTTTTTTTAAAGATTAGATTCTAAGTATTAGTCACAACATTTCTTTTGATCACTTCATCAAATTTGTAAAAAAAAAAAAAAAAAAAAAAAAGAAACATCTCACATGTTTTTATTCTTTAGAGTGAGACGTCAACATTATTCGGTGCAAGCTACTTTTCATGCTACAATTTAACTCTGGAGTTCTACTTCGATTTTGCTTCGTTCATATATGTACTATTCAAAAATTAACAAATAATTTTATGTTCTAGATATTGAGGGCTTTTTTTTTCTTTAATTCAATCCACATTAGTTAAGTCAATAGGGTCGATCCAAGTTCACATTGTAAAAAGGAACTAAACCAACACGTGAAAGTGTCCATTTCCCATCTTCTTCTGGGGATCTCACTCTCTTTATACATATATCTCTCATACATAGTTACCGGCATGATTGTGCGTTTGGTTCACCAGAATTTAATGGAATTGGAATTTAAATTCCAACATTTAGATGTTTGGTTCACATAATTTGTTGGAATTAGAATCTCAATTCCAGTCTTCACGTGTTTGCTTGACAGAGGAACTGGAATTGAAAATTTGCCATGAATTCTTTCAAATTCCATTGGGTGGACGATAGGGCGAGGGTGGTGGGGCCGGGGGCTGGGGTGATAGGTTCCAGCTCATTTACCAACTAAACGCGTCAAGAATGTAATTGAGAATCCAATTCCTATTGGAATGTTTAAATTCCAAATCTAAGGGGGTGTTTGGTTCATAGAGCCTTTTTCTTTAAAGGAACTGTAATAAAAAATGAATTGGATTTTGAATGAATTTGAATTAGTTCTGTTTAAAACTTGTATTCCTTTTGCTTTGCTAATTTGAGTTCGAAATGAATTGTAAAAAGGTTAAATTAACATGATTACCCTTTATATAATGAATCATCATCATCATCATCATCATACTCAGTCAATCCCACCAATAGCAAAGCTAAGGTAGGGTCTGAGGAGGGTAAGATGTAGACAGCCTTACCTCTACCCGTTAGGAATAGAGAGACTGCTTCCAGTGAGATGAGACCCCCGGCTCGATAGTAGTTTTGCATCAAGCCTTGGACATAAGGCACATAACACTCAGCAATTAAGACAAAGGCCGATTAGTGCATGTACTCCCTTGTCTTTCGGCTATCAATGCCACCACATGATGCATGATTAACCATCCCCCTCTTTTAACGTTATTTTCACGAAATTAGTAAAATAACATTAAAATTAGTGCAATTTCACTTTTGCCCCCTGAGCGCCCACACATATATACATTAAAATTAGTGCAATTTCCTTTATATAATGAATGCTTTCAAGTAATGTTTTTACGATGATGGGGGTAATTCATTCCATTCAAAATCCATGGTCACACCATTTTTTTGGAGTTTTTCAAATTCCGTTGTCAATCCCCTTACATTATGTTAACCAAACAAGGCTTAATTCCTTCACGTTTCAATTCCTATACAAATTCCAATTCCAAAACATTTCTCAAACCAAATGCACCCCAAGTCTTTTCAGGGTGTTGATCTCAAGTAATGGTTTCTTGATATGTACAACTCTTATTCTAGACGACACGACATCATCATCGTAACCACTTCAAATAATAAGAATATCTTTTCTCGCATTGTTATCAATATCCAAGTCTAGTTACAAAAGTTTTGATACTAACAAGTGGTAGTCGATACCTTATTAGTAAGAAGATAATAGGTGATTACCGCCTAATAATGAGACGATTGTGGTGATTTTTTTTCACATTGGCACATAACAGTACTAGTAATCTCTACTCTTTATAGAGAATTTTGTAAAAGTGATCTCTACCCAGTAAAATGTTCTTAGCGAAAATAAACATTAGATGGGCACCCCTGAGTGCTAAGATGGGTTAGTAAACAACCACTTGAACCACTATTAATCATTTAACCTTTATGTTTCATATGTTATTTTTATTTATAATAAACTTTTTCAAATTAGTTTTTCAACATACTCGTTTCTTATAAGAAATTCAAATACTATAATTTTTTTTTTGCGTGTTGTACACTTGTACCTAATGTTAGGGGGGGGGGGGGGGGGGGGTTAAAAAAATATTTTTTACTTTTAACCGACTCAAAACTATTTAACTTTTCATATTTTGCAATTTAATCTCATAACTTTTTTACTTTCAACTTTGGTCCCCTGTGCTTTTCATCTTTTTAAATTTTTTTGTTTTTACATTTGGTTCTATATTTTGTGAATAAACACGACGCAACGTGCGTTTCTAGTTCAACGTTTTTACGTTTCGTTCTAAATTTTGTGAGTTAGCACAACACAATTTGCGTATGTGGTTCAACGTTTTTAATATATACTGTAAATTAACAACTTTTTTTGCGCATTGAGGTGTTGTACACTTGTACCTAATTTTTTTTTTTTTTTTGGGAGGGGGGGGGGGGGGGTTAAAAAAAGATTTTTTACTTTTAACTGACTCAAAACTATTTAACTTTTCATCTTTTGCAATTTATTTAATAATTTTTTTACTTTCAACTTTGGTCCCCTGTGCATTTCATCTTTTTAAATTTTTTTGTTTTTACATTTGGTTCTATATTTTGTGAATAAACACGATGCAACGTGCGTTTCTAATTCAACGTTTTTACGTTTCGTTCTACATTTTGTTAGTTAGCACAACACAATTTGCTTGTGTGGTACAACTTTTTTGTGCATTGAGGTGTTGTACACTTGTACCTAATTTTTTTTTTTGGGGGGGGGGGGGGGGGGGGTGTTTAAAAATGATTTTTTTTCTTACTTTTAACCAAACCAAAACATTTGACTTTTTTACTTTCCACTCAAAATTTTTCTTCTTTTGCAATTTAACCTCATAACGTTTTTATTTTCAACTTTGGTCCCTTATGCTTTTTATCTTTTTGCAAATTTTTCCGTTTTACGTTTCGTTCTATATTTTGTGAATAAACACGACACAACGTGCATTTCTAGTTCAACTTTTTTACATTTCGTTCTAAATTTTGTGAGTTAACATGGCACAATGTGCATGTGTGGTTCAACGTTTTTAAGTCGTCAATTTTTTTCTCGTTTGACACGTTCGTCGCAACGTGCAAGTCCTAGATCGACTTAGTTATTATATAGTATGTTTTATGTCTTGGTCTAATTTCTTCGCATTAACACGCCACAACTTCAGTGTTGGTGGTCGCTAACGGTGGTGTGGCAATGTTGATATTTGACACAGTTTTACGCCCCCGTCGCAATACGTGGGCTTTAATACTAGTTTATTCTTGACTAACAAAGACTGTATAGAAGTAGTCTATAATAAGTCTCACCCTTATCACCCACCATACACACCTTAGTTTTTATGTTTTCTAACAACACTAAATGTAAAATTGAATACTTTAATCATACATGATACATGCCAACAATGTATAAGTTTGCCTATGTGTGTGAATTCATAACATGATATGAATCTAGTAGCATAGAGTTTGTGGATTTTGGTTTAGTCTATATGGCTTCATGTTAGTTTCGGGTCAAACTGGTGAACACGTCTACTTGAATGGGTCATGTTCATGTTCGTGTTAGGGCACTACGGTTAGGACGACATGTCTAAACTATTTGAACTAGTGGTAAGAACACTATGAACCCTAATCTTGTTTCTTTGATTTCTGTGGGTTGTAAGTGTTTTATCTAGTCTAGATATGATATAAACAAAAGGTTTTTGTGAATAAAACAAACAAAATGGTATTGTGTGTGTGAGAGAGCTGAAAACCCTAAGGGGTGAGTGGAGTTTGCTTGTTTTGATTTTTACTTGGATTAGTATTTGTAGGGATTATGCTATAGAATAAAATGATATGGTGTTGTGTGTTAAAAGTGATGATTTATGGTGATGAACATGCTTGGTGTTATGAATGTGTTCTTGAAGATTACGCACATGATATGGAACTTGATGTAACGTTCCGTGTTTTCGTACTTTCTATTTTTAGGAACCTTGTATTCATATTCTATTTTAATCCTTGTAATCCCGAGACTTTGATCGTAATGGAAATACATTTTATATCATACTTGTTTATTCATGCTTAGACGATACGCAAACAATCACGAATACGCACATTTATATCTAAAAACCGAGTCATACACTGAGAACATATTTTAGACATACTTATCATACAATGGGAACCAGAGACCAGAGCCGGTCATTTTCAGTGCTATAATGATTAAGGTACACACCAAAGTTGAATAATGCATTTTACAGTCGGTATACCTACCCCGGCACGTTATTCCGTATGGCCATAATAATTCATGAGTTGGGACGCCCGGACACGGTACCAATAACCCCCAATTGTTTCAGTTATCAAGTAATATGCATTAAACCGAGTTCTTATATTTATAAGCAATCACAGGGCTCATTTACATAATACGCACTCCAAGTGGCGTATTTGCCATACCTCAAGTTTTAAAACAAAATAAGTTAAGAATATTTACCTTTTTGCTAGCTTCCAACTAGTAACGGTTTAAATTTAGCAAAAGATGTAAGTCAAAGTATAGTAACCCAAGTCCGAATATCTGGGGGTTCTTTAGTCCGGAATAAACATAATTAGCTATTTGTTAGAACATATACGGGTCATAGGTTAGTTCCTTTGACATGGCCCGTTACTTAAGAATAGATTCGGTTCGCTAGATTAAGCGTAAACCGAATAGAATGTGGTTTATCCCTATTCGGTGCAATGACTCATTGGATAAATGTTTATTAGGCCAACATTCTATTTTTGAAAGGTTTTGAGAGGCTTTGACCCATTACACCTAGTTTATGCGAACTAGGTTCGCATAACTAGTTATGTGCGTAAAGACGGGTTCGGAATGTCAGATGGGTTCATGACAAGTTCAAATATTAAAAACATATTTTAGTTGATGTATATTCTGTTCTGTAACACCTCGAAAAATCACGTCCAATGAAGTATTGACACGTGTAATAAACCCTAATGAAGTCAAACGTTGAATTTAAGGGACTAATTTTTTGAAAAATCGAAAACTTTGATTATGAAAGAACTGTAAGTATTACCATACCTAAAATAAGTTTCTAAATAACCTTTTACGGTTTTATATTCACAAATGAGCCACTTGTTAATCAAGTGTAGCCGTTTATGTAATTAATTGAAAGTTTGCGCAGAAAAGGGTTAAAAGCGTCAACATGTTAATTCTTACCTTTGAGTGACCTTTTAACAAACCGAGAGCCTCATGATATTTGATTATACTCTCGGGATTTGCCAATCATTGGCCATCCAAGGCTTTTATGCCCAAAAGTGAAGTTACGCGCAACTTTGCAAGTATAAGGGACTAAAAGTGTCAATATGTTTAATTATACCTCTGAATGACCTTTTATCGAGCCCGAAGCATTATGATGTTTAATAATACTTTCAAGAATGCCTAATATGAATTAAATTAGGCTTCAATGCTATTAAATGACGAGTTACGCAAGTTTGCGCATTAAAAGGACCTAAAGCGTCAAACTGCTAAAGTATACCGATTCGTATGTTATCGAACCTTCCGGAATATGAACATGAGATAAACATACCCTATTTATCTTTAATATAGCTTAGATATAGGCTTAGAGGTGTTTGGTGCGCTAAAATAAGCTTTTAAGTCATGCAGGGACTAAAAGTGTCAAAAAGCGCACAAGTTTGCGTTTACGCGCATATCTTACATTCTGGATATCCTCGGACACCCAAAAATTTATGTAAACACTAAAATATTTTATTTTAGTGTTTGGATTGAGAAAAATCCATTCGTCACGCAATTTGGATCGTTTTTCGCGCTTATGCGCATTCCGTCGTAATTAAGCGAACATCGCAATCGTACGACCAAACGAAACGACATCCGGGATATTTTTGAGCATGTTTCATGTCCAAAATGTTTAGGCATCATTTTAGGGCCTTAAAGTTGACTTAACGAGCCTTAAACATGTCGGAAATGGCCTTAATACACAACGGGGACTGAAATGGAAGCTTTGGAAGCTGTTTGCTGATCAGAAGGACCTTAGCGTGACACCTAGCCCCCTTGGCGTCATGCGAGGCCCTTTCAGACCAGAAAAAGTTGTTTAATCAGTTATAACAACTGCTAAACACCCCAAAGGCCAATGCCACATGTTAATCCCTGATGTTGGGGGGCCATTTTGAGTTACCACAAGTTTGCAACAAGTGTAGGGACAAGATCAAAGCACGGTATTTGAGGAACGATCCTAACGGTTCCAAGAATCCTATAAATACCCCTTGGTTCACAACTCAAAACCCACTTGAAATCTGAGTTTTTCTCTAAGTGGTTGTGTTCATACACTTCCTACCTGAGATTACTTGGAGATCAAAGCTTTCGGGGACCCTTTGTAAGTGTTCTTTTAATTCGTTTTAGCGTTAAAGTCAAACTTTGTTTGACTTTCTGCATTGACCAGTTTATGGTCAATGCGAAGTTCATTTGAACTTCATAACGTGAGCGTAATCATGATGGTTATAATCCCTAGTGACTATACCTACTGATTACCACGTTATCTGGGCTCAGTGACGAGTCGTAGTTTCGGCCAAAATGCGTATTCTTGCGTATTTTGTAACCAAACTACTCTTAGGTATCAAAACCGTTTGTTTTGATACCAAACCTATTTTCTAAACTTAGTTAAGCATGTTTTAACATGCTTAGCTCGTCACTTTTAGTTTAGTGCTTACATAGGGTCGTAAGGTAAGCGATCTAAACAATCGCTTATACTTTCGAACCCGACCCGTTTGGTCAATCGTTAGGATCCGACCAAACACATTAGGTGACCATAGTATATAGGGAATAACCTTCCGAGGTTATACCTTATGGTCACGACGTTTAGTTAGTTGTATGACAGGTAGTATATATGCCTTAGGTAAATGACCAAAATACCCTTTCGGGGCTTATATTGAGATTAAACTCGTTTTGGGCATATTGGAAGGTATCCTACTGATATCACAACATATTTAAGGCATATTAACTTAGGAAACCTGTATATGACTCTTATGGTTACTCGTTACGCGCTTGTCGCGTTCGGATCGGCTTGTGTGACTTGTTTGCATAAATTAGCCGAAACGGGTCAAACCATATCTTTTTGGTCCCAAAATCTAGAGTGTGTTTAAGTTACCCATATTAAACAAGCATACAAGCTTGTCGGGTCAAAACCACACTCTAAACCGGTCTTCGCCTTATCATGCGTTTGAACCGTATCTTCCTGTTTAAAACTAACCGGTCTAAGCATAGGCTTAATTAAAGACCCGTTAGAAATCTAATAGGTTATTAAAAACCTTCGTTCCAGATTAAGAGCCCCAGTAGAAGTACTTCTGCTTGCTGAATTGATATACGGCTGGGATTGAATTTATATTTAGCTCAGGTAAATACTCTTAACTTATTTTCCCTATACGGGCTTGGGATACGGTATTATAATAATACCGCTTGGTCGGGTATTGAATGTTTAATCGTATTCTGATTAAATTATTGAGGTAACCCGCTTTAATCTGTATTGTTTGAAATAAAAGCCTTTAGGGATTAATGACCATGTCCCGGATATCCTTGACATCATTGTATTATAAAATGGCCACGCCTTAAGCACGGGGTGTAGGCATACACTGAAAGTTGCTTAAAGGGAAACGGTATCTCACTCTCTTGTGGGCTTATACTTGTGGCGTGTCTGTTAATCTTGACTCGGTTTCTACATCGAGCCCTGAACGTACAACGAACATGTAAATCTGTATACAAGATTATAAATATAATTGTCCCAAATTATAAAAGATTAATTTTGCCTTTGTGCATTTTAATCAAAGTGTCAAAATATTTTGTGCCTGGTGCATCTAAATCAATTTTCTTAAACTCTTTTCAAATGAGTCAGTTGAGTGTATTTACCAGTGAAAACTGACGTATTTTTCAAAAAGGTTAAGTGACAGGTACTGAACGTAATTGGCTGGAAGCTCAGGGCGCTAATAAGGAATCTTGCAAGTTCTAGGCGTCTAAAGTCTGTTGAACAATGTTTATGTTTTAAGATCCGCCTGTGGATCCTTTACTTTCCGTTGTAATACTTGATATTACTTTATATTCGGATTGTAATATATTTATCTTTTGCTTCCGCTGTGCATTTAAATATTGTGTTGTTTGACTATGATGATATCAACTACGTCACGATACTCCCCCACCGGGCCCACCGGTGACACGTGGAATTCGGGGTGTGACATGTTCCAAAGTCAGATTATAGCTTGGTTTAGATTAAAACCATTTAATTAGCTATTTTGACCACATAAGGGCATTACGGTCATTTTAACAATATTATCAAGACTTGTCATTTAACCCATCAAACGGAATGACCATATGTATAACTTAAGAGATTTATACTGAACCATAATACAGTCTTAAAACAATTTTAAAACATGTCTTAACGTTGACCAAACGGGTTAGAATCAAAAGTCAAAACAGAATTCAAATTTTTAACTTTTGACATAGAGCGAGGTTCTAAACTGAATTAGACGAGTTGGGCATGCCAATAACAGTTTATATAAGTTGTATAACTTGTACATATGTCAAAAAAATAAGTTATAAGTTATAGAAACCATTTATATCATTTATGAAGTTTAATCAAAAGTGTGACTTTAACATAGCATGCTTGACTCATCAATTCAGCTAGTAAACGTGAAAATCCGAGGGTATGATCACATAGGGATCATACCACCGTTATTACCATCACGTGGGAAAGTTCGGATTGAACTTTGACTTAACCAATTTAGTCAGAAGCTAAAGTCAAACAGAAAGTCAACTGTTTGACTTTAAACTTAAAATAATGCCCTTATGTGGTCAAAATAGCTAATTAAAATATCTAGGGCTCAGCTTTAAAATATCTAGGGCTTAGCTTGCCCTTCTTTCTAAATCTCATTACGCCTTTCCAAGGCGAGACTTTGAGCATTACTATGTCTCCGATTTGGAATTTGAGAGGCTTCCACCTTTTATCAGCATAGCTCTTCTGCCTATCACGGACAGCCTTGAGTCTATATTTGATTTGTAAAATTTTATCAGTCGTTCCAAGGACAATCTTAGGTCCAGAGAGTTGGCTTCACCAACTTCAGCCCAACAGACGGGCATTCTACACTTTCTCCTGTATAAAGCCTCAAAAGGTGTGGCTTTTATACTAGTGTGATAGCTGTTATTACAGGAGAATTCGATCAGGGGTAGATGTTCATCCCAGCTACCGCCTAAGTCAATTATGCACGCGTGTAGCATGTCTTCCAGAGTTTGGATTGTACGCTCACTCTGCCCATCAGTATGGGATGGTAAGCCGTACTAAAGTTTAAGCACGTACCAAGTGCTTGCTGGAAACTTTTCCAGAAGTGAGAAGTGTATCTAGTATCTCTATCTGATACTGTAGATAACGGTACTCCATGAAGAGACACAATGTCGTCAACATACAACTTAGCTAGCTTATCGGAACTGTAAGTTCCCTTAATTGGCAAGAAGTGCGCCGACTTAGTAAGTCTGTCGACTATAACCCATATCGTATCATTGCCACCACTGGTCTTAGGTAACTTGGTAATCAGATCCTTTTTTACAATTTTCCATTTCCAAGTGGGAATCTCTAGTTGTTGTAGCAGACCATACGGTCTCTGATGTTCAGCCTTAACTTGTGAACATGTCAGGAATTTTGCTACATGGGTGGCTATGGACTTTTTCATGCCCATCCACCAAAAGTTCTTTTTCATGTCTTGGTACATCTTATCTTCACTGGGATGTACTGAATATTTTGAGTTATGTGATTCTTGAAGAATTAACTCACTGAGTCCTCCATAGATGGGAACCCAGATTCTATCATTCAGTCTTAGGATTCCATCCTTTTCAGGTGTTAACTGTTCTACAGTTCCACCTAATCCTTCAGTCTGAGGATTCGCCTCTAACAAAGCTTGCTTTTGAGCCTCTAATAGCTTTTCAGTCAAGCTAGTACGTAGCTCAATGCTTTTCGCAATAACCCTAATTGGTTTAATTCTTTCTTTACGACTTAAAGCGTCAGCAACGACATTTGCCTTACCTTTTGATAGGGGTGTGCAAAAAACCGAATTAACCGAACCATAACCGAATTAACCGAAAAAACCGAACCAAATGATAAACCGCTGGGTCGGTTAATGGTTTTTTTAAAAACCGAATGTAGCGGGCCGGTTATGGTTATCATTTTTTCCATACCCACCATAACCGAACTGAACCGACATGTAATAAATCTTTGTAGGATTTATGACTTTTCACCATATTTTTAATATTTGATGTTTTTGACTGAAGATTTTTAGTACTTATAGGTTTTTCATATCATTTTGTGGTTTTGGTTGAATGTTTATTTGAATTTATGGAATGTATCATATCACTTTATTTGAATATTCGATAATAATTGGTATTAATATTATAGATTATATATATTTTTTTAATACTATGTAATATACTAATATATACAAATATGCAATAACAATTTGTTCCATGTTAAAAAAATTAAGCTATTTTTAGCTAAGTTAAATACACGGTTAACCACCCATAACCGACCCGCTATAACCATCAAAACCGAATAACCATAACCGATCGGTTATGGTTATCCAATAACCGACATCGCGGTTATGGTTATGGATTTTGGTCAAAACCGACCCGTGCACACCCCTACCTTTTGAGCAGAGTAGATAGCCAATGACCGAATTAAAAATACCGCTATTTTGCTTGAGTGGGTCGAGCCCATTATCTCTATTTTATAAGTTAGAGGACTGCCATAATATAATTATATAATTGGATCTAGAGAAGGGGCTAGGCCCACATCGATAGATAATGTTTATAATTTGAGTCCAAGTCATTGGTATTGGACCATGATCTGTTAGTATAAATCATAATTTGGAAGGAGGCTGCCATTGGGAATTAATCCAGAAAAGACGAATGATTTTTGGGAGATCGCATATATTATTAATTGGAGACCTAATGTGATGAACATAAATAATACGCAATACAGAAGATCGAAGAGGCAAATCTTGGAGAAGGAAAGTGGATTGGTTCAAGTTCAAAGTTTAGGATTGAAGAATCGGGTCGACTACAACTTGTTAGTTATTCGGTTTGTTTTTACTTTGTGTTTGTTCAAACTTGATACTAAGATTTATTATTTGTTTGAGACTCGTTTCTTTTTCTTGACTATGGTTCTTCTCTAAACTCTATGCTGCCTAGGTTTGTGATGAACACCATGTTTGACTAATTATTTTTATTCAGTTTTTGGATCTAATTGTGGATTAAATTATTAAAGTAAACAAATTTGGTTCTTATGATCTTTTGTATATGCGTGTTTAATCTTGTTCTTTGAATGGTTATTATCCCCCATGTGGCTAGTTGAATGTCTTTTAAATAATAGTTGCATGCTAGGTCGATTACTGTGTGTCTTTGACTATTAGATGGTTTACTAGACTTAGTGATCCATAGGGGTATAATTATAATTTGAATATGGTTAAGTGTTCTACCAATCTTAATATCCGTGAGGTGAGAGATTGTCGGTTTGTCTTTAGTGTTAAATTGTTAGGGTTAGATACTTTGTGAGAAGATCCCCCTAGTTTCCCTTTCACTGTTTGCCTATCGAGTTTGATCAGGAATCCATAGTTACCCTTGACTTTTGTGTTGTGAGGTAGATTGTCAAATAAGGGTACTTTATTATTACATTTGGAGACACCGTAAGGGAGTCCATTTAACCCGGTAGTTTAATGGCTTATTAGGTTGCCATAAGTGTCTCCTTGAGAAGGGTCGAGGGTCTTGTTCGGTCTCCTTTTAAGTTAGTATTTTAAGATCCCGATTCCACAATAGTTCCAAAGACGATAGAAGTTATCATACATGTGTAGGATTCTGACCTAGGTAGTGTACTTCTCATCTCAGATCATTTCTTAACTTCTCAGTCTTAGTTCGTGTCTCCGTCCGCTTTAGTTAATTTAGTTAATTTTAATAAATTGCATTAGGTTATTAGAAAACCCCTCTCAAAACATAAAAACAATTAAGTCGAGTCAGTCTTAGATAAGTTAGTCAAGTCTGGTAAACGTAATTAGAGAGTCTCGTGGGTTCGATACTCGGACTTACTTAGGCTTACTGCATTGTTCAGTACACTTGCCGGTTGTGTGGTCTAGGTTTTAGAGAGTGTTAGTTTATAAATTTTAAACTTAGAGTGTCTAGTTTAGGTTAAAATTAATTAGTTTTTAATTGACCACTTTAAGCACATCAATATTCAAAGGAATGTCTCACATGAATCCGAGGAATCATTTCTAAGTTTTACATTTTTTCCAAAGAAATGTTTATTAAAGTCTATTTCTAAAAGGAATGTCTCACATGAATTCCGAGAGAATCATTTCTAAGTTTTACAATTTTTCCAAAGAAATGTTTATCAAAGTTGATTTCTAGAAGGAATGTCTCACATGAATTCAGAGAGGATCATTTCTAAGTTTTACAACTTTTTCCAAAGAAAATGTTTATCAAAGTTGTTTTCTAAAAGGAAAACGGATTACAAATTTTATTATTGAAACCTGTGCACTCACCAACCTTATGGTTGACATTTTTAAGCATGTTTTCTCAGGTCATAGCTCCAGGCAACGAAACGGTTGGAATAAAAAGATCATTAGGGTTGGGGAAGCCCTAGAAAATTATTAGATTTTATTAGAATGGCGTTCCCTATGTATGAAGCATGTTTGTAAAAATCCCGACTAGGCACCGATTAATCCCTAGTTAATCCCGATTAATCGCTAGTCCCCACCCCACCAGCCGACTAGCGACTAGCGATTTCTACAAACATGGTATGAAGCAATCTTTTGTAGAATACTTTGTATTTTAAGTACTTTGCTTTATTAAGTCTTATTTTACATTTAATACTTTTGTTGTGCAATGAAGATACCTATCAGTTTACCCCGGGATTTGGGGGTGTGACAGATCGTATGGTATCAGTTTGATTCGTCACGATAAAGAACAAAAAAAAAACAATCGTATTTAACCCTTTTGTTATTTTAATAAAAGTTTTAGAAAAACTGTAAGTCCCGTAAATGGATCTTCCAATGATATCAACAATAATCTAGTGTTTGTGTGGAATCCAAACACGAGATGATTCAAGAACAATAAACCACAATCAATAATAAACCAAATAACTTCTCTTGCATTCACCAATTAAGGAGACTGATACAAGACACAAGAGGGTTTTTGGCTGCCTCTCTAGGAATCGCATAAACTGATCAACCCCTAAACATCATTAGGGGTTTGATTATATACTAACCACTTGGGCCTAAAGCCCCTGTCCAAGCCCAACCGAAACCTAGACCCTAACCACTAGATTTCGACCCAAAACATAAGTTAAACGTAACTACAAGCCCAATCCAATAACACCCACTATGCATAAACCTTCAGGTTCCAACAATCTCCCCCTAGGTTTATAGCATAGGGGTACTTCGATCTTTAACTGCTTTCGCTGTCTTTATAACCAGAAACCCTTTCTTCCTGACGTGTAGAGCACCAGCAGCAGTTGCAGTCCACTGTTTAGCCACCATTTCATACTTTTCAGTAGAACGAATCTGATTCTGCGCTAGCACTTCCAAATCTTCTAAACTCAAATTCAGTAGATCCACTTGATCAATCAATCTATACTACACGTCATCATCACACACAATCAAATCCTGTCCCAACGTCTCATCATATGCCCAAAAATGCAATGTCTTCAAACCACCATCTGGAATTTTCTTCACCAAAGGTATTGTCTTTTCTTTATCTGTGGGCGGCCAAACCACAGTCTTCAATTGCCTATGAGTTCGAGGATCACGTACTCCTGGAGCAGGTTTCAAGATGGATTCCACAATTTTCATAGACGGAAATCCTCGTGCAACCTCTCGCTTGAGCCTTTCAAAGAACAAATATCCTCTACCACCAGGCTTGTCATCAGTATACGGTGTATTCTCCAGCATAGACAAATCCACCTTTGTTAACGATTGGAACTGACCGGGCTTTGAATAATATTCCACGGGACCTATTTTTCTCTTAATCCACCACATCCTTCGATCATGATCGAAACCCCAACTCACAATCCCTGATTTGTTTCCAACCTTGTCATAATGATTGTCACCAACATCCATTAAATAATGAGTAACTTGAATATTAGGATCAGCAGGATTCAGATTTTGATCTTCATAACTATCGGTTCCATTTTCTGTTTCAACCTCCTGGCTTTCTCTTTATCTTTCTTTTTATCAACTACAGTTTTGAAATACAAATCCATAGTAGCTGCACGCTCAGCATCAACTTTCGCAAAAGCTCTAGCTCGATCTACAGCAGCTTTCTCATATTTCTCAGTGTCAGTTAGATCAGCAAATTCTTGACCGAATTTCTTTTCCAACTTTCCACAGATATCATATACAATGGAGAACAGCAAACCGACATCTCCTTGTAACTGATCTATCTGCTGATTCTTTTGAACAATCGTGTCTTCTAATTGAATAATCTTTGCATCTTTATGAATAGAATCTTGTTCAAGAACCATGATCCTCTCCTTCAACTCCCGAACACTGATAAACTCATCATCGTCACTTGAATCATTAACAAACGACAACTTAGTACGTGTAAGCATCGATTCTTCAAGCCTTATACCACTAGAACTGCATGGCTCGTCATGTACTACAATAGATAAACTTCTAACAGTAGTAGTTTCTAGTGGAGTTGATATGGTGATAGGTGTTTCTTGTGGAGAAGAGACACTAACGGGAATCTCTGAAGAAACTGAAACTTCAGCAGACTCTGAACACACATCCATTCTCGTCTTAGTGGCTTCAAAATCAAATGTCGTCTTTGTTGTAGTTGCAGCGGTTTCAAAATCGAATGTTGTTTCTGTCATTGCTTTGGCAGTTTCAAAATCGAAGTCATACAAACCATCACCATCTTCATCATTAACTGATTGATCTTGTATCTGTTCAACAAACACTCCGGGTCGAGGATCCCTTTTTCTTTGCTTTGATCGGCTGAGAATCAGATTCCTGTGGGTCTTCAGTCATTGGCTCCTGATTGTGTAATGAAGAATCAGGAGGAGGATTCCCAATCCTTTCGTTAAGTGACTTTAGAAGCAACGCCAGATTCTCTGCCGTAATCACCGGTGGAACAGTTGACACGCTAGCAATAACTTCAGCTTCAGGAGGAAGCTCATCATCTCCATCGTAGCTAATCATAACACCATCATTGTCAGAGTAAATGTTCTGAAACTCTGTCTCAGGCTCTTCCACGTCAATTATCTGAACATTGTGTTCTTCAGCTATCTTAGCATTGACCGGAAGATTTACTAGAGCATTTACAGGTTTAGCCACCAAACCTTCAGTCTCGGGAAATTGGTCAAACTTTTCTAATGGTATCTTCCCCTCAAACTGATCAATAGATTTCTTCATTGGTTTCAACGCTCAAAAGCAAGTTGGTCCCATTGGCTTCAACTCCAAAGTATTTCCACTCTTTACTAGATCAGGATACCGAGCATTCAGAATGATCTGTATAAATCTTGGATACATCAGAAACTTATCCTTACGAACTCCAGTAATGTTCCTCTTCATCCCTTCAAACACGTACTTTGAGCAGTGGTAATCTTGATTTGTAATTAGCAAGATGAATGTTGCAGACTAGGTAATGTTTAGCTGATCGGTTCCTCCTCGATTTTCTGTCATGCACATAATGAACACATGCATTAATAATCGCCAATATTGATGAACGAACTTCTTCATCAGAGGAGGGTAGGTTCCTTCATAGCTCAAATGAGGCAAAACAACTTCAATAACTTTAGGTGCATGATTCATTAGATATGTCTCATTATCGCCAAAACGCAGCACTTCCCGAATAATTTGCTCTATAATCACAATATTTTTCTTTTGTATAACGGCTTCTATTGATCCCTTTCCTTCACCTCCCCGTGCTTCAAATTTTGCCGTCTTCTAGAAATCTAAGAGCATATTTTCATAGACAACGGGGTTCTCTCGGAGAGCGTGAACGATCTTGCAGTTATTTAGACCCTTGATCAATGAAGCAAACATCGTTTTGTGCTTTTCGGGTGGCGGTGACAAATACCCAGCTTGATTATGACCTGAAATGAATTTTAGCTCCATGATCCTAAACAAAACCAAATCAAGTTAAGTATAAAATTTCACCTACACATGGCTAGCATTATAACTCAGTTAATCTGAAAATTAACTAAGTCAAAAGTCAATGGTCAACATAGTCAAACTGAACAAATCAGTCGAAACCATATAATCAGACTAGGTTGCAAGTGGGCATAATAATAATATTTTAACAAAGCAGTCGAGATCTCGAGTCGGCACCACAAGATTTCGAGTCGGAACCAAGAGATTTCGACTAAGAAACATTAGTCGAAACCTCAAGATTTCGAGTCAGGTTTTGAGTCGGAACCAAGGAGGTTTCGACTCACAACCGGACATCTCTCGATTCTTTTGATGAGTTTTCACTCGCAACCTCATTCAGAACCTCATAAACACCAGTATGATCAGCATCAACAATTAATATGGATCAAAATCCATAAACACCCAATAATTATCATGAAGAACAAAATATGAAGATAATTAAGGTTCATAACATTCTTCAAATCTTCATAAATTTCTTCAAATCTTCAATCAATCTTCAAACAAAAACCAAGGTTTAATCAAGATTACCTTGAATCCACTGTTGTTTGTCTGTCGGAATTAGAGAGAAAATTTAAGAGACAATCATAGAGAATTCGAGTGGAATGAGGTTTCGACTCGAAACCTTCCTTTTATATCATCATAGACATGGATCGGGCCAATGTAATTCTCATCAAGCCCAATGTTTTCCAAAGGTGTTTGGGCCGAGACCATCATTTCGAGTCGGAATCAATTCTCAGTCCATTTTCTTGATTTCGACTCACTTTTTCAATTAATTTTCAAGTTTACCCAAAAGTCATTTTATTATTTAAATAATCCTTACCCTCCCGAGCACGTTTTACGAGACTACAAACCTATAAAAACAAAAATAAATAATATCTAATCAATTATTTACAAAAATAAAAATAGGAAATATAGTTATTGCTCAGGGATCAAATCACGGTGTTTCGAGCTAGACTTCACTTATCAACAATGATCTCCTACCGAGTGATCCGAATGATTTCCAGTATATTTGTCCACCTAAACTCATCTCGCTAGACCTTTCCATGTGACTGTCTGTAACTAATTTTATCATGTTTTAATATTTTAACAATGAACACCCCAAACAAATACTAATCAAATCCTGGAATTATAGTCAGCACACTCTATCATGCAAGCAATTTCCCTACCACATATTTCCAAAAGTCTGTCCTAGATTTCAGAAACCTTGAGTGGGACTATATTGAGAAGAGAGCAGAATAGATCATAAGCAGAGATGTTGATATAATGTACCGATCAAATGAGTTTCCTCAGTTTGATATAGGTTTTTGGGTTTCTTTTGGGCACTAGAGGGCCTCTTTCGGGTGTAAATAGATCTATAAAGCGACAAACGTACAACTAGGTCTTTGCTCAAGCAAAACAGAATAACGCTGCCTAGCACATCCAGGTCTTTGCTCACGCAAAACGGAGGAGATACACGACTTTGTCAGAAAAGATTTCAGAACTAGACCAAAATTGTGTGTATCGGGACATCACACATGCATTCAAATAGAAATGAGCTAATTCAAAATGACGTTCTTTCCTAAGGTCATAGACTAATTTTAAGTTCTTTACAGAAAAAACCAAAGTTTCCAGCCTTAATGATAGAGCCTACCAACATATCATTCTAGAGTCAAACTATTTCGATACTGGTCTTACACGATATGGTAACGGTTGTTTTGGAATTGAAACACATGCATATGTAGAAACACTAGACATAATGTTAAAAGATTTAAACAAATCTGCATAATCGTATAACCAATCTGGACCAACTCTAGCATCCATGGCATTCTTTTCAAGCCATTCAATATTGCATGACTCAACGACCTTTTGGTTACTTTATTGAATACTCTATAGGATGAACCTTTAGCGTATCCAATGAAGAAACACTCATCCCCCTTGACCTCAAACTTTCCATTGGCGTCCATAAGCAATAATACACATGGACAACCAAAGATGCGAAAGTGTGACACCAAGGGTTTACGTCCTTCCAGATTCTCATAAGGAGTTTTCATATGACGTTTATTTACTAAAGCGTGATTCTGGACGTAACAAGCCGTGCTAACTGCCTCAGTCCAGAAGAAACTAGGAAGCTTTGAGTCGGCCAACATAGTTCGTGTAGCCTCAATAAGAGTACGATTTCTTCTCTCGGCCACTCCATTCTGTTGCGGAGTTCGTGGTGCACTATACTGTCTATCAATTCCTTTCTCAGTGTAGAATGTATCCAAGGTGATATTCTTGAACTCTGTCCCGTTATCAGATCGAATAGCCTTGACTTTTGTGCTCGCTTGATTTTCAGCCAGAGTAATAAACTGTTTAACTAAACCCGGAGTCTCATTTTTGTCACTCAAAAAGTATACCCAGGTGTATTGTGAATAGTCATCAACTATCACGAGATAATATGACTTTATGCCAATGCTCAGTACATTTACTGGACCGAAGAGATCCATGTGAAGTAACTCAACGACTTTGGTCAATGGCATTGACTTGGGTTTATACGGATTTTGATGTGCCTTCCTTTTCGCACAAGCAACACATTTCTTTACTAACATGAAATCCTTAATCGGTAGATCGCGGACCATTTAACCTTTGGCAAATCGATTCAAATACTTCATGTTTACGTGTCCAAGGCGACGATGCCACAAAAGACCGTCATGTTCTGAAATCTTCGAGAAGAGGCAAGTAATTTCTTCACAAGGCTTCTTGTTCATGTCGATGACATATGCATTTCCTCTTCATTCAGCAGTCATCAAAAACCAATCTTCAGGTATCACGATTTCTGGTTTCAAGACATAACATACCTTCTTTGTAAAATGAACCGTGTTTCCTTTATCACAAATCTGAGAGATGCTCAACAGATTGTGTTTCAGTTCAGAAACGTAGTTCACATTTTCAAATCTCAATACTCCGTTTTGTACAGTTCTTTTTAAGGTGATTCTGTCAGATTCTCCTCCCGCAAATGAGACATATCCTCCATCACATTATTTAACATTAACGAGTTGGGACAAGTCTCCTGTCATGTGCTTGGAACAGCCACTATCCATGTACCAAAGCTGCACGATAGTCCTCCACAACCGTTCCTGCACGAGTAGCGGGATTAGTTAGATTTAGGAAACCAACCCATAGTAGACCTGGGTTTTCCTTGAGCATCGATATAGGACACTTACTGCCAAATTAAGTTTTCTTTATTTAAAAACTTTGAAGATTCATTATTGGCAGATTTCGACGGAGATGTAGAAGGTTGAACAACATTAACTTTAGGTTTCCAATGCTTTTGTGACCATTTATAATCATTTTTACCAAAAGTTTTATTAGGATTGCTTTGAAAACTATTTTGTCGCTTTTGGTTTCTTCATTTAGCTGCATTCCAATCTTGATCAGAAGGTTTAGCTTTGCGTGAGTAATTCTTCATTGTCTTAGACTTTGCAGTCGTCACAGAAGCTGAATAACGTTGTCGGTTCTGGTTGACCTTCTGATTTTGGGCACTTTTGCTCTTTTGTTGCACACTTGGGAGATGAACACAGTTTCTAGCAATGTGTCCAGTAATTCCACAGTTGAAACATGTTTGTCGTCTCAACGTGTGGAAATTCTGATACTTGGTAGCAGACGTTGTTCTGTTAGGTTTGAAACAGTGAGCTTGTTTAGTTTTCTTTGCTTGTTTTCCATGTGCCTTTTCTGAGCTCTTAGGTACCCGTTGATCAGAACTAGCACATGTATGAGATTTAGACTTATGATGATCATCGTCTTTTATATCATTTTCGAGTTTATTTTTAGAAGACAATTCAATGTTAATTTCCTTTTCAGGAAAATTATCTTGTGATTTAATATTTTATGTGACCACCTTTTCCTTTTCAAAATCATGTTCAGTTTTAGTTTCAATGATTTAGAAGTTTCATCAACACATGAATCATGTGTGTTCAAAAGTGGTTCACTGGCAGCTTCGGTTTTCAAGGAAGTCTTCTGATTCTTTTGAGAATGTGTTTCGGTGGTCCCACTAGATACATCATTACGGACTTCTACTGAGACAGATTCAGAAGAAAAATCAGAACACTTTTGATCTTTTTGAGAAAGAGTTTCAGTGGTCTCATTGAATGCATCATTAGGGACATCTGCTGACACACTTTCAGTAGCTGTAAAACTAAAAGCATCACAATCATTAACAACTGAAAAACAACCATCATCATGAACAGTATGTAAATGATCATCACAAGCATCCACAGTGTTGCCCAAAACAAGGTCCAAAAGACGACACAGAACCAAAAAACGAATTAAAAATGTCATGCATCAAACAAGAGTCTGGATTTAGTTCATTTATTAAATTTTTAGAAGAATTAGACTTTGATGCTTGTTCATTCCCAACTACATCTTCAACTTTTACTTCATTTGAAAGGGAAGACGGAGCAATTAATATCGTTCACAGATGGAGAAATAAAAGTGATTGGCTGGTTTGTTCGTTTTTCAACAAATTCACTGTTGATCAATGTCTTATCAGTTTTTGGACCGTAAGTCATAGTATCAGCATTCACTAATTCCTTCATAGTAAAAGGCAAACAGGTGTAGTTGTGATTAAATGGTGGAGGCACTTTATTGTAACCTAAACCACACCCTTTCTTTTCTTTGTACTCTAGTTGGATGTCACATAAATTTTTGACCAATTTGCTGGAAGTTACGTATTTCTTAATATTCACTTCATTAATTTGAAATTTTTGTTTGATTTCTTCCAATTCCTTGGTCAAAGCATCTATAGTTTCTTTGGCATCCCTATGGTGACAACTTTTGATACTCAGATCTTCTTTAATTTTAGAAATATCTTTACGTTGAGCTTCAATCTTTTCTTTGTATAATCTTTCATTTTTTGGTTAAATAGGAGCTATGCCTTTTTATGTCTTGAAGATCTGAGATCACATATGGGTTGTGTAAACGATAGGCTACTACCCTACCTCTACATTCAGGAGTACATAAATAAGAATTTACCTCTTCTGCAGTAAGTCCATGAACAGGAGCTGAAAGAACCTGAGTCATGAATGCTATGTTGTTGGGAGGTCTCTGAATTGAAGATGTTTGATTCTCAGGAGCTGAGAGATTAAGCTGCTGAATCTCCGTGCTCCAGTCAAAAGAAGCATCCGGCTGTACCACCATAGCTGAGTTGTGAGCACTTCCACTTGAGGCAGTAGTAGTGGTGTTAGTTGTAGTAATCACTCATTCATTGTTCCTTGCAGCAGGTGGAGCTGGTTGAGCTGGTGCTTGATTCCTGTTGACCTGAGGCTTGGTACAGTTTCTTGACACATGTCCTGGTTCATGACAGTTGTAGCAGCGAATCTTGGACTTGTCAATTCCCAACTTGTTTGGTCCATAAAGGGTCTGATTTGCCCATCTGTTTCTTCCAGTTCTTTTCACAAAGGTTTTTGCCCTAAACGTTTCCATAGCCATTTACCATGTGATGTCCATCTCCTCCACATCATCTGGATGCATTTGATCTAGGTCATCCATAGAAAAGGTTGGAGGATCTAGCTGACCTGCAACAAAAGCATTTAAAAAGTTTATCACAGAAGCTGCGATTTCAAGGTTCTCCTTGGTTTATTGTGAGAAGAAAGCAATGAACTCGTTCTTGATAGCAGTGGTATTTGAAGAAGCAGCGGTAGCAGTATTTGACGATGATGTGACCAACGATGCTGGGGTAGCAGAGCGAAAGACATTTGCTGATGCAGTCTCTGGTGCAACTTTAGCAGACGTCGAACTTCTGAACATTTGAAATCCAGCTTGTGACACGAGAGCAACATTGTTTTTGGAAGAAGAAGGTGTTGTGGTGAACCCGACAACCAACAGACTATTTTTGTGATTTGTTTCCCTCAGTTTGTCATCCAACTAACTAGCCTTGATATGAGAAATCATTTCGGACAAACCACATCGAGCAAAATCTTTTGTTTTCTTGATCATGGCTACATGATGATCCTAGCTCTTTGGTAAGGCATTCAGAAGTTGTCTATTTGCCAAGGCATTCGATAGTGGCAGTTCAGCCATGGTCATTTGAGTGACAAGCTTAACAAATCTCTGAACCTGATTATCAACTGTCTCTCCATAGATATGATTAAAGTTGTTAAAATTTTGGCTCAGCAAGTTCCTTCTATTTTCTTTCATATCTGCATTACTTTCATACACATCAAGCAAGGACTCCCATGGTTCCTTAGCAGATTTTCACATTCGAAACCCAATAGCAATGTCAGGACCCAAAGCCATTGTCAAGTAAGAAAGAGCCCTTTCATCCTATTCAACTATTGCAAAATCATCATCCGTGTATTCTGCAGGAGGCTTTTTTAACTTAATTCCTGGTGCACCTTCCTTTTCGTACATGATTTCTTTTGGACCATGAACAATGCTTCTCCAAATTTTCGAATCTTTAATGTAACAACCCGTATTTTCGACACCGGTTAACCATAGAAAGTTAACTGTAGAAATATTATGGATTATTATTTAATATATAATAACAACATGCAATACCAAACTACGATGCGTGCAACGAGTCGTTTAACCGACAACTTTAGCGAAACGGTATTGACCCTACATATTGTTACATGTTTTATATATCACATATATATATAGTCCATATATTTGTTTTAATCGGATTAATAACTAGTTATTTGATATAGTGATTTTATAATTTAATGAACGAAATATAATCGAGACGTGTGATGTTAAGTGGGTTCGTTTACGCGTTCTGGACCAAGCCTACCTAAAACCACCTACTCAAAACCCTAGGTATAAATGCCTAACTCCTCTTCTCCCTCATCATTTAGCAAACCCTAGCCCCCATCTCTATCTCCTCCAAGAAAAAACCCTAACTCCCCCCCCCCCCCCCGCCTTGGTGTGCGACGGCAGAGGAACACCCCCTCACTCTCGATCGCTACTCTCTCTCCCTCTTTAGTCCTCTCATACTTTGATTCAAGGTTAGTGTTCTTGGTAGTTGTTCGGTTTGCAATTCTATGAGTATATGTGGCTGCGTTTATGTTGATGATGATATATGTGTTGATGTTATGTGTTGTAAATACGTGTTGATGATATATATATATATAAGGGTTTATAATATTGTATGATGATGATGTTGATAGATACGCATGATGAATCTGATACGAAGTGATTTATAAACCTGCTATGATTAATAAGTTAGGGTAATGTTAAGATGAGACTATGATAAACGGACCCGAAAACTTGTTTTACGAAGTTATAATTGAAAATAGCTTCTGTCCGAAATTTGCAACCAACTTTCATTGGCTGTAACCAGGTCATAATATAACTAAAACTGAGTTTTCTAGAGTCCACAAAGTAGAGTTTCGAAATACGGTTCAAACGGCACTAGATTCATAATTTTATGATGTCGTTTCCTATTTTAAATGGATTTTTTGTTACAGTACGCTGGGTTGTCCATTTTCTGCAGAAGTTGCAGGTCACGGTTTAAGTCATATCTAAGGGTATAATGAGAAATAAATTACAAAATTTAAACTGTAGAAAATAGGCGAGTAAACTGAAGTTCTCAAACTAGAATCACCTCGTTTGGAGACTCGGTGATTTTTAAATAAAATAAACGGTGGGCAGGGGTAGTAATCGTAACAATTTAGACCACTGTCCATTACTCGAATTTTTACATAAAATATGTAAAGTATTAGACTTTGTAAATTTTACAGAAATGCACTGAGACCTTTTCACATGTCACGTATTTTTTAGGAATTTTTTGTGACCTATAACTATGTTATAAAAATACTCGAAAACAACCCAGTTTTAGGTATTAAAGCTAGAACGTAATAAGTCACAATGTGTGCATCTAAATGTTAGTTGTGCTATCCGAGAATGATCGAACAGGTTTAATGTCAACTTAAATGTTATTTAAGTAGTAGTATGCTAGGATCATCTATATATACACATATACCGTTTGAATGAAAATATATGTGTGGAATATATATGTAAGTCGTCAACGTGATTGTATGATACGTGTTAGATACGTGTATGGATTTCGTGTCTTTCATGAGCACACTAATAAACTAGATGGTAATCATATTAGGACGTGATTGACCAACCTCAACTCATAATCACTTTAAAGTCTAACCGAGCTATCAAAGGTGAGTTCACGGCCCTACGCTTTTAAATGTTTTTAAAACACAGGGGGAGAAAGCATGTGGTACATTACAGTAAAGTAATGTCATAACGTTACGGTAAGGTAACGTCACAACTGTTAGAGTTTTTGTTAAATTAATTATGGTCACAAAGTAGCATTTATCACATGTCAGTCCCCTAAAAACTTATGATGCCGTTAGTATTAGAATATAGCGAGGGAATTTTTAGTAGTACTACTGGGCCCGACAAGTGCCACTTGAGTTGGTCGCGCCAACTAGATCGAACGTTGATGGTCACAGGTGTAGAATTTGCCTAACACTTAGCCATGGTTGGTGATAGACCTGGCACAACAGGGGCAGCAACGTCAGCTTCGGATCGAACACTTTGTTGACATGACTTAGGTTAGCTACCTACAAATATAATAAGTAACTGCTAAACACTTCAACATACTGTTTCGGGTTTGGAATAGTGGAAAACTCTTGAGAAACAACCTACTTTATAACTGTAATCTAAAACCTGTGAACTCACTCATCATTATGTGTTGACACTTGTTCTTGCATGTCTTTCTCAAGTTGCTAAGGTAGCACACATCAGGACTAGGATGCATTTCGGAGTTGCATTGTTTTCATCAAATATTTAGACACAACTTTAAACTACATTAGCCATTATAATTTTGTAATTGTTTACGCTTCCGCAACTAATTTGTATAAACAGTATTTTCTCATGAATGAGCAAACAGGAAAATAATTTTTTTTCAAAACCCATATAGTGGTCGTTCAATATGACTAATGACTGTGATCCTGGTTTGTCACATGCCTCACGGTAGAACTCCGCATGTGGAATTTGAGGGTGTGACAGATTGATATCAGAGCCAATGGTTATAGTGAACTAGGTTTGCATTAGAGAGTAGACTTAGTCTATAGCCTTAGACACTGCATTAGTCATACACCAACATAGAAACTCATTCATGACATACAAGAACACTCATACATAATATGTCTACGCACATGGCATCAAAACATACATTGAAATTACGGGCATGTCGACATCATCCACCTCACTCTCTGCTGACGAGGAACACATCAATATCTTCGTATCATCATCCTTAGTAGTGATATCCATGGGATCGCCAACAACCTGCATTTACTCATATCCGAGGGCCGTGAGACGGAGCCTCTAGAGGAGCTTTTCGAAACACAACCATCTGCACCTCTTCCTACATTACGGAGCTGAAGAAGACACTAGCTTGAGCCTACCAATGGTACTATCGTGCATGGTGAGCCTTCTCAGGTCTGTGTTTAAGACGACACCCAACCTTAACACATATCTTTTTTGGAGTTCGGTTCATTGAAACGAGTCCTTTCTCTACCTACCAACGACAATACCCCAGCCTCACAAGTTTTACTTTCCTTCAACCTGAGCACGTGGGCCTCACGCGATTCACCCTGTGTTAGGGCAAATCGTTATACACATTATTGTAGAAACACATTGACACTGAAATGTCATCATTTTCCCGAGCCATGAGTTCACATATTTAGTTGATATTCATTGAAAAATGGTTTAACGATGAAGTTGAGAAAGCTTTCCTCATTGCATACTTGAACCGTCTTTTGACTTAGATGGCATAACGTTACTTTGCTTCTTCCAGTAACATATGTCAATGAACCAATTTCATCTCTTGGAGTCATATTCATGTACATGTCCCCATCTACAACATGTGGGATTGGACTCTCATGTGTTTCAACTCGAGAGAATACACGGATCGAATGTTTCCCGACTGTTCTTTCTAATATAAATCCTAGTTGTTCAACGTTCGGTTGATGACTAGCATTTGATGACCCTACCATTTTAACAACACTCCGTACTCGACAATTCAATCTGATGGACATTTTGACACAATATAGGTGGAGCTCGGGTGAGCATGCAAATCAACTTACCATTACGGGTGCACACGTAATAGTAATTTACGATGCATGTGAATCCTTGTGAAACCTTGTGTGTGAATAAAATTGTCCTAACATGTGAATCTCATGTTTAAAATTTCCACTAGCAATAGAAGTTCTCGTAAACCACTCAACGACTAACTGGTACCGTTAAAACCTGTTCAGTAGTGGAAGAACGCAACTATCAGACTGAAGATATCCTCGAACACATTGAGCTTTCATCAATGGAATCCCTCATTATCTGTTTTAATCGATGTAAGCGTCTTAATGAAACTAAGATTCTCACCAGAACCTATCGCTTTGATCGAAACTCTACCAGAATCGAAGGGTAAGCCTTTCAACATCAGCATATAAACAAAACATGAAGAATCCCTCGTACGCTTACACTTTATCCTTTACACTCACCTGTAATTTTTTTTCCTTTGACCACATTACTCTTTCATGCGGCTGATTCTCATTCTATCTGGAGCTACATCCCAACATATTTAACTTCACAAGTGAATTTCCCCAAAACGGTTCCATCATCTCAGGAACATTGGAAGACGGAGATACAAGCTAATCAACACCCAGGTGAACGCGATGGCCTACACAATAATATTACCCCTGATATTGCTAGATTCATTATTTTATAAGCGAATCTATCCCATAGCTTTTAACTGGGCAATGCTTACTGTTTAATGTGATAACTGATTTCAGTTGTCGACGTAGATAAATCTCTCATTCCATTGTCATGGCCACACAACATCTTTGATTCTCTACCCATAAACTCCTAGGAAATTGTGCTCTAATTTAAAAGAACCCAACAAACTCACCTTTTGATCCTTATTATGATCATACCATTTTGAAACATATTTTCACGTCCTTGAAATGAAACCTCTTGGCGACGTATGTGATGCTCCTAATTCATGCACACATTTTAGTTCAATCTTTCAAACTGGTTTGTATACATGTTCGACAAATTACACACCCAATTTCATGCATGGAAGTTAGTGAATCTATTCTTATTCACATACGGGCAAGCTCGATGACTGTGCAGTACGCTTAGATTGGACCGGCGCACTACGAGTTCGACGAACCATTGTTTTTCTACAAAATTCTTATTGTGTTAGCACCTTCAATGTGAAGCTTCCAACGACCGGTAGCATCACTCTATTTCTACTTATACCGCTTGTGTGCAACCACTACACCCTCATCATCGGATTTATTATTTTACTAGTGATTCTAAAACAATTATGTGGAACATATTTATGATAGTCACATCTTGGAATGTTCTTCGCGTCTTATCTTGTTGTGGTAAAATGGATATCATAGTTCTTGGCTAACCCTGTTGTACGCTAATTCTCGCTTGTTTAAATCACTCTCTACGAACATTAATTGAGGAGCAACGGGCCATACTTAATTTCATCAAGTGCAGGAGCATAAAATAAAATTTCTACTTCCGTGAGGTATGCCGAGGTCAACACCCTTTTCCGTGTGAAAGCACCATGGTTATGTATAACTTCATCAACCTCTTTGTTTAGTACCTGTTCCTCGTTAACCGAAAACTGGTCATCTATTACAACCAACTACAGCCAAAATATCATGATCAGTATCGCCCGGAAACCTCCCTTCCTTCTGTATGAACGCGTCAAGACGCTAACATTTCGAGATAAAGGGGCATAATGCCTGACTTGAATTTTCATCCGGTCTGTTGATAAATTTATCTGAAACACTTGTTTTAAGCAATTTATATTTCTTTCTTTAATCCTTACGTACGATGGCATCACCACTGTTATTTGGTAGCGGCGACTGCACCATTTCTGATATCCGGTAGCGATACCACATAACCACGAATCTCCCTAACCCTTGCTTTGAATTACTTTCACCACGGTTACGTTGAGTATGTTCTCGGTAGTGTTCCCAGCACACGTGATCCTAGAATTTGAGTAATTTTGGCCTTTAACAAACTACCTTAACACAATTCTAGTTCAATTTATTTCGTCGACCCTTCTTTTATGACGTATGACATTTGTGTCCATCCGGGCAACCCCAAAATATACATTAGATACACTTGCTTCATGAAGTGTTGACTACTTATTATTCAAATCACTCCATGATAACTAATTACTACCTTTTTCAAGTCACTCAAATCCAAACATGTAAAGCTCACCTAAACTATATTTTGTGCAACACCCCCCCCCCCCCCGCCACACATGCTAAATAATCAGTCAGTTTCATATTCGATGTATGACACACTGGTGTTCCAACTCTTGTGAGCATCTTCCGTGCTTAACACAACTTGTTACAACATTCTTTATTATCGAGCTCCCATTTACTCAACTTACATTTCTACCTAAGACCAAGTACGAATTGACATGTATCAGTATTTTTTTTCCTTTGTTAGCCTAACTTAATCTCCATTTGAGATCTCTATGCAAGGATTCATTTCGATACATCACGACCTCTTCAAGCCATAGTGGCTTCACCTACTAAAATTCTTATCACTGGTGTCACCTCCATGACAATAGCTATACTTGGTTACTAAGCGGTGTGTTATTCCATCTTATTCGTGAAAAGGGAATTGGACCACCAAACTTCAATACCATGATACCATCTTGAATTTGCGTCATCTCTTTACTCTCGTGTATACCTACATTGTAAGCGACTTCCTATAGGTCTTGATAGTCACACTTATATGCACCTACTCTTACTGAAATTGATTTTTTTACTTCAACAATTGACTATTCTATACCTAGGTATATCCCTGGTAACTTGTTCGGGTGAACAATTGAATCCCATTTGTCATCAACGGTCATTTCAATCATGTAGTCGGATTTTATCTTGTCTCGTTGTACCGTCACATGCCCTCACGCTCTCTCTAGCAATGAACTTGCAACTAGCATTTTAAAATATCATAATCCAAATTTTCGGGACGTAAATTCTTTCAACAAGGGGATGATGTGACACCCGACATTTTCAGGTTAACACCGTTAACACAAACTCTGTTATCTCAAACATTCATTTATGCATTACACTTGATCAAGGTTAATTAAGTGTGTCGGTTAATACACAAACATTCGCATAACGGTAATTCGAAAATTACGAAATCACACATGGGTTTATACACGAACGTCGATAAACAATCTAAACATATTCCTGAATAATTAAATAAATATAAATTTGGTGAATTTATATGTTATGTGACTCTATATGCTATGTGACTTATATGTGATTTAGTGAAACTTCGTGAAACCGCGTATATTTAAGGGTAACAACGTGTTACCGACGAACTCATAACTTGAGCGTATGGTATATCCTAACCTAAATTTCGAGGACGAAATTCCTATAACATGTGGAGGATGTGACAACCCGTATTTTCGACACCGGATAACTATAGAAAGTTAACTATAGAAATATTATGGACTATTATTTAATATATAATAACAACATGTAATACCAAATCACGATGCGTGCAACGAGTCATTTAACCGGCAACTTTAGCGAAACGGTATTGACCCTACATATTGTTATATGTTATATGTTATATATATATATATATATAGTCCATGTATTTGTTTAAATAAGATTAATAACTAGTTATTTGATATAGTTATTTTATAATTTAATGAACGAAATATAATAGAGACGTGTGATGTTAAGTGGGTTCGTTTACGCGTTCTGCACCTAGCCTACCTAAAACCATCTACTCAAAACCCTAGGTATAAATGCCTACCTCCTCTTCTCCCTCATCATTTAACAAACCCTAGTCCCCATCTCTATCTCCTCCAAGAAAAAACCCTAATCCCCCCTTGGTGTGCGACGGTAGAGGAACACCCCTCACTCTCGATCGCTACTCTCTCCCTCTCTAGTCCTCTCATACTTTGATTCAAGGTTAGTGTTCTTGGTAGTTGTTCGGTTTGCAATTCTATGAGTATATGTGGTTGCGTTTATGTTGATGATGATATATACATAGGGTTGCATGATTAGTCTTGAAATATATATATATATATATATATATATATATGTATGTATATGTATATATATGTATGTATATGTATATATATATGTATATATATGTATATATATACACCTATATACATATATATATATATATCTATATATATAAACGGGATCAGGAGAGAACGCCCAAAAGTGTGAGAACGGTGAGAACGCATCCTGGCCCAACATGGGTCACGCGACATAGAGAAGGGCAGAGGGGCTTTTTATTTCCTTTTATATTCCTTTTTTAAACGCGTGTCACATCACCTTTTCATTTTTTGGCGATTAACAAGTACGCGGCGTTTTTATTATTTTTAGATCAGGATCATAGTAAATATTTTGGTGTGTTAACTAAGTATGGCTTTGATTGTTGTGCCAAGTAGGATGCAGGCCTATAATGTAAAAAACATTAGTAATTTTCTTGATGTTTATTTTTTTTTTCTATCAAGTGTTGTGCCATGTAGGATGTAGGCCTATAATGTGACAGACAATTATGGCGTTTTGAAGAGATAAACAAATTAAATTTTCCATGTAGTGGCTTTTAATATAATAAATGGTTGGCAATAATGTTACAGTCTCTTCATTTTACTGTTTTGCAATTATTGTTTCGTTCAATTTCATGTGTCAATTAGTGCTGCTTTTTCCAGTAATACTTTGTTTGGCATTTTTTGGCGTTTTATATAGCAACAACGTGCTTTGCTAGCATCCGTTCTCATAGTTTTCACACTATCAGTCTTTTTGGTGTTTGTAGTTTTTGGCGTTTTATACTCAATTTTTTTATTAACAAACAATAGAAAATGAAAAAAAATTTAAAAATTCTAATCTAATTTCTCATCCAAATCTTCACTGTCATCAGCCTCTTCTACTTTAACATTTTTGGCGTTTTGAATACCTTATTGTAACACCCCGAAAATATAAAACTTTATATTAGAATTATAAAGTATAAATAAATGAGAATTTACAAACTAGGAATTTTAACCTAGTTAGTTACAAGTTTAGAAATAACCTATAGTAGGGTTAAAAGCAACTAAATTAAATGTTGATCAAAATGGAGGGGCCTAAGTTGTAAGAATTGAAACTATAATATTAATTTTAATAAAAATCAAAACCAAACACCATTTTAGAGGGTGTTGGTCGTACAGAAGAAGAGCAGGGGCGACTCCCCACTCTCAAACCCCTAAAACTCACTAAACTTGCAAATTGAAGGTTCAATCCAAGTCCAAATCGAAATTAAAGCTTAGATTTCTGATCCTCATCACAAGAGGATTACAAGGTATGTAAAATTTAGTGAAAACTCTTAACTTGAAATTCTCATGAAATTGGGAAAATCTGAAATTATGGTTGCATGTATATGTTGTGATGATTTAAGAACAATTATAGTGTCTAGGGACAAACCCTAGACAAACACAAGCTGAAATCATGTAAAATTTTAGTGGAAACTATGATCACCATTGTTGGTGATTAATGGGTTATGTGTAAATTGATGAACACTAGGATATTGGGTGTTAATCTTGTGTAATTTGACAAATTGGAAGTGATTTCAGAAATCTAGAAGCTAACAATCATGTAAAATGTTAATTGAGGTGAAATTAGGGCTAAATGATAAGCTAGAAACTTGTCATATAATCATGTGAAAAATCTGCCCTTAAGGTGTTTGTGAAAATGCCTCAAAGAAGGCTTAAAATAGAAATTTAAAGATTAAACGCAAAATTATGATGTTTCGGTGTATTATGCGATGTAAGGTTTAAAGAGAGTTCTAAACATGTCTTGAATTGAACTCTATAGGAAAGGATACCGGAACGTCGAGTGGACAAGCCGGTGGTGATTTGCAGTTGAAGGGCGTACACTAAGGTATGTAACTTGATCCGTTACATTCGTTGAATTATGAATAAACTATGCGTTATTGATAGAATTTATATTGATTATGGTTGGAATGTGAATTGATAGACTTAGTATAGTCAACGAACCAAATTGGTAGTCATCATAAGTGGATGGTTCCACAAGATGAGCCAATGGATCTATTAGTTGTGAAAATTGTAGTTTTAAGCGTTCTAGTAGTCGATAATGGCGACAATAATCACAAAGGCATTAAACCATGAAATTGGTAAGAAATGTGGGTGATAACAAGCCTCGGATGTTGGGCATAAGGCGCCATAGGTTTATTAGTTAGATGGTAGTAAAATGTGTAAGGTTAGAATGGGTCGAATAATTACATAGTGACATATGGTCTTTCGGTCCGTAAAATAAATTTTGGGTATCAAATTTATAATAGTTATGTCGATAATGAATTTACAGACATATAGGAAGAAAAATCACTTAAAACGGACTTACGAGTCAAAAGATATGGCCAAACGAAGTTAAAAACTGGAAATTCCGGAGCTGGCAGCAAATGCAGCTCACAAAACTGGAGCTGCTGGAAAAACCGATCCCCCACGCCACGCGGAAGACGACAAGAAATCTGCCGCGACACGCGGGAGGTTCTCGCGGCCCGCGTAAAACCTCTCGCGGGGCGCGAGCGACCAGGATCCGAATTTTTCATTTATTTTCAATAATTTTGACCCTAGATTTCAATTGTACATGTTTTAATATTGTCAAAACTAACATTTGATGTGGTTTTGACATTAGGTCATGTTGGGGAACTTACGGATGGCAATCAAGCATATGATGAAGAACCGAACACTACATTTTGAAGCTTCCGCAACGTCTTAAATCTTTAGTACTTTTGTGTATGGGTTGTAAACACTTGTTAAACAACTTTTAAAATGTTTTAATTTAGTCATTAGTTGACTAAGGTTGACGTTACTTATGAACTTTGTTTATGAAAGTCATGTTACTTAAACAATATTTTATTTAAAATGGTATATCCTATTACTAAAATCAAGTAAAATTAGACGGGTGTTACACTTATGTAGATCCTTATTTTCCTACATAACACCCGTCTTTAGAAGATGCTTATTTTTGTGGCATCATGTATTGTGGTTTGATATATACTTGTTTGTGACATGTTGAAGATCTACGCCTGCTCGAATGTATTGATCCCTTCATGCCATCCATATATCCATCAAGAACAAAGTGACATGATGACATATTAGTGTCATCAATATCTTTTTCATGAATATTTGTCCATCTCATTCAGCAAAAGCTTATAGAGATACCTACCCCAGAGAAGAATTCATTCAGTGAAACTTCATTCGGAACAATACTCAATATAGAAGAAACGAGGTACCCCATCTGTGGCTTTTTTAACTATTTTTTTTGGCGTTTTAAAGTGAATGGTTTCTAGGAAACATGGCGTTGTTTTTGGCGTGTGATCAGTTGATTGTGCATAGACGTCTCTCTTATAGGATGTTTTGGCGCGTAGTTTAGGCGGGATTTTATTTATAATAAATGATATTAATAAAGTAGCCATCTTTTCAGTTACTGTGTGTATTTTTACTATTTTTGTTCAACTTTTTATGAATTTTTAGTGTGATAGACGTTCCATCTTCCAAGTTTGGTGTTTTTTAATGGCTTTAAGTAGTTTTTGGCGTTTTTTTCTTCATTTTTAGCTTTTAATAATACTTATCCAAATTATATTTATTATAGTTTGGGAGTTTTTGGCGTTTTACTGCATTATGGCATTTCACAATCATTATGACTGTTTGACGTTTTATTAATATAATGTATTTTTTTTGTTATTAGCTGAAAAATACATAACAAACAACAGAAAAAGAAAATTAAAAAAATAAAAATAGAAACAATTCATCTTCCAAATCTTCACTGTCATCCGTCTCTTTCTTCTTTGAAACATGTTCACTGGCGGTTTGACTTTGTCATGCTTGAGTTTTTGTGGCCGTTTGGAAAGACAAAATGACGTGAGTTTTTTGTTTGAATATATATATAATATATATATATATATATATATATTCAAACCACTCATCAGTGTCATTCGTCTCTTCATGCCATTATAATATTCATCAATAACAAAACACAAAAAATGACATAAGTTTGACACCAGCATCTTTTTGTTTATGATTTGTCCATCTCAGGCAACAAAATGCTATTGAGTCACAACAACTCAGGGAAGAATGCATCCTGCGAAACTTCGCGTAGAACAATATTGAATATACAAGAAATGATCTTTGCCATTTTTGGCGTTTTACTGAGGAAATAGTGTATAAAAAAGGTCAATTTTTTTTGGAATATTTGATGTTTGAGTGTTTTGGCGTTTTCTAAGATAATTGGTATATAGTAAAATATGGCGTTTTTTAGTAGGTGTGTTTGATGTTTTGGGATTTTTGGCGTTCGTAAGATGAATGGTATTTAGTAGAAAATATGGCGTTTCTGGTTCGGGGGGGGGGGTGTTTTTATGTCTGAGACGTTTTGTTTATATAGGGATGTGTTTTGGCATGTAATGGCGTTTTATTCATTCATTAGCTCTGATACCACCTTCTGTCGCAACCCCCGTCCCCTAATACCCCGGGAACGGGCGGCCGCGTCTAGTTTCAGTGGTATCGGTGTTTATCATTAACTGGCAACGGAAATTTCATCAGGACTGTAGTTAGGAAATATTTTATCAGAGTAAAAGACCACATTTTATATTAATAAACATATTGGGATAAAACCCAAGTTTTCATTACAAACTGATTTATAGGGGTAAACCGTATTTTGTTGAAATAAAACGTCTTCTTTATTTAGGTAACTTTTATAGCCACTTTTCCAAGCCTTCAGTGCTGTCCAACTGGCTTCTAATTGGCTTTCACATTTTGTTACCTGAAACGCGTTTAAAAATATTTTGTCAGTTGGAAATACTGGTGAGTGAATCCCAGTTTAATCAAGAAGAGTTTTATCAATTTACAGTATTGAGAGCGATTACAATGTTTATATCTACACAATTACTCATTCAGTACTGTCAATCCTGACTGGTGGGTCATATTACACATTGGCTAACTCTTTGTGCAATGGTAACGTGTTCCACATTTTGTATACAAAACCCCAACATACCGGCAATAACCGAAGAATTACAAAGACTCAATCACTGCTAATCACATTGTAAAATATTTAAGGTTTTGTAAAATAGTTTGCAAAAAGGAGATTACTCACATTGCAACTTTAGGGTTTTTCCTGTGATTTTCCTGGTGATTATCTATTAATTACACAATGCACACACGTTAGTATAATAACTCAATATTTACATTAGTAATACCCTCCCCGAGACAGAATTCCAACGACTACGTCGGGCAGAACCTCGACGGCCGTTACGGAACCTTAGATAAATCGGGCAGCGTATCTAATACGTAACCGGGGGTTATGATACTTACAACGAGGCAGAACTTCGTCAACAAGGCCGAAGGCTTAGCTTTCGCGGCCCGCGAGGTAGGGTATGTAGGCTCTAGGCTTGCTGAATTGGACAAGTAGTCTCAACACAACACCTGACACGTGGCAGCAGGGGGTGCGCCCTGATCTTGAGCTGTCGCGGCCCGCGTAAGACGAAGAGGTGGTCTTCGCGGCCCGCCAGGAACCATTAAAAATTGTTTTTATTTTATTTTTATGAAATTAAAGGTATTTAGGGCCAAATATCGTATACGGAGTGTATTTTAGGACGTATAGGGACATTCTAAATAAATTATGGGTGTCGGAAATATTTTAGAAGGGTTGTTATAACGAGGACGATGAGTTTGATGAGAAAGGTTCTAGAGTGTTGGGGAAGTTATGTTTTTATATATGTAATATTTTTAGTTTTATTTAATAATAAACATTTTTAAATAAAAGAATAAAATAACCAGAATACCATTAAGTGGATAGACATAACTGAAATTTTTAACTTTGTTAGTGTTACAGGACGAAAGATGTAAAGGGTTTTCCAAATAAAAGATTGTAACTGTAATTAATGAAGTTTAAGGTCATCCATTGTAACTCGCTACAAACATAAATGATGAAAAGTGTAAATTACCCTAATATTATTATCACAAAAGTTTATTTATAACTTGTGTTAATTTGAACAACATTATTCTTAATTTTAGCAAGTGACGTAGAGAGAGTGACGGAGCGCACTAAACTAAACCGGTGGGAGTGGGTGACACTGTCACGTGAACACGCGTCGGTGGAATTCAACGGTTGGCTTCACTTCCACGCTAACAGCCAAACCCACTCTCCCCACTCATCCCATCTTTTAAAGTAACCAAAATTCCCCATTATTATTTTGTTCCATTAACACATAATTTATACCCCACTCCACCTTTGAGATTAATTAAACAAATTACTTAGGGTATACGGGGCACCAACGGGGAGGGGGATCGGTGACCCAATTCCCCTAGTGGGAACACCGCCGCCATCCCTGCGGTGAGGCAAATCGGGGAGGGGGATTGGGGAGGAGTCACCCGCATGAAGGAGGGAGGGAGATGGTGGGCCACCCTCTTTTCAACCAATCAAAACATTTTCCTTTTTTTTTTTTCTTTTTGAATAAAAAAAGCAAGTCCCCTATGAGGGGAGTGACGCCATCAAATTGAGGGTGTGAGGGGAGTTAAGAGGTGAGTTGACGTGACGTGTGCTGATTGGTTGTGCGTAAGAGAAAGGACTCCCCTAAGAGGGGAGTGCCCCTCTCACCCTTACACGGAGTCTATAGTCATATCTATGTAAATACTAATTTAATGAAGTTAACTCTATTAAATATAACGATTTAAAAAAAAAAATTATGGAACATGATTTTTATCAAAATATAACGATTTAAAAAAAATATTTTATGGAACATGATTTTTAACTTATTTTTATTTATTGTGTTAATTAATATTGTCCATATTTTCCATCAAAACATGTTTAGCTGTTTATTTTTCTTTATCCACAATAAAGACGTTTAAAATATGTTGTTGATATTTAGGATCATATCTATACTATATAATAAAAGAAATCTGTTTTGGGACACTTGTCATTCTCTCATTTAATTGATTAAAATTATTAATAATACTAAAAATAATAATATTTAATCTAAATTAATACAAATTCTTATTATTAATAATATTTAATCAAATCTAAAATCTAATCTAATACAAATTTTTATTATCAATAATATTTAATCAAATCTAATAAGAATTCATACGAATTCCAAAGTTGATATTAACTTTCAAATGATTAAAAAAAATCTGCCAAACATCACAAATGTTTCTGTTAAATTCGATTAATTAATTTGTTCAACAATCACTATTATTATCTTTATCATTCAGTACGGTTAACCGATTTATCATAATACAATCTCCCACCTATTCAATCATATGATTTTTCAATCTTATATTAACTAAATATAAAAAAATCCGTTAGTTTTTTTAAATATTTTTTTTTTATTATTTGGTATATAAAATCGTATTTATTCAACCCATGTAATACACGGGGGTTTTTAAAAATATAGTTTTTTATTATTTGGTAAACAATGTTACATTTATTCAACCCGTGTAATACAATGGTTTTTAAGATATATTTTTTTGTTATTTGATATATAATATTACATTTATTCAACCCGTACAATACATATGGTTCTTATAGATATAACTTATTTTATTATTTAATATATAAAATTACATTTCTTTAACCCGTGCAATAAAGGAGGCTTTTAAAAAGATAATGTTTTATTATTTGGTATATAAAATTCATTTATTCAACCCGTGTAATACACGGGGTTATAACCTAGTATTCCTTATTAACTAAACATCTCATTTTAGTTTAAATTATATTTTTTTAGAGTAAACTTCCGTTTTGCTTCATGTGGTTTGGTCACTTTAACGGTTTTGCCCTAAACCTTTAAAAATAGCCATTTTACTCCTTGATCTATTTAACTTATCTTCATTTCACTTTAACGGTTTTGCCCCAAACCTTTAAAAATGGCGAGATGGTGGTGATGGCAGGCAAGTGGCGGCTGGATGGTGGTGGTTGCCGGTTAGAAGAGGGAGAGAGGTGGTCGGTTAGAAGACGGAGAAAGTTTGACGGTGGTGGTGTGGCCGCGATAGTGGTGGTGGTACCCATCTATTTCGCTCAGATCTGTTTATGATGGTGGCGGCAGCAATTGGCGGTGGTGGTGCCGGTGGTTGTGATGGGGTTAGATGGTGGTGGTGGGGCAAGCGGTACTGAATGCAGAGTCAAAGAAGGTGGAAAAGCACGCGAAAGTTTGTGAGGATAATCAGCATGCCTTTGTCCCTCTAGCGTTTGACATGTTTGGCTCTTTGGCGCCAGAGGCAGTTCGTTTCTTGTCCAGAGTTCAGCATGTAGTCCACGACAACTTTTCGACCACTCAGGGGCGAGGCTTTGTTCTTATTAGATTAGGGTTTTCTATTCAGAAAGGGATGGCGGCGCAGTTTGTTGCTCGTCTACCTGCTATTCTTATGTAATTTGCTCTGATGATTGGAATGAAAACAGTAATATCTCTTTTAACTTAAAAAAAAAAGTGAATGGTGGTGGTGGTTTTTCACTTGATGGAGATGAGAGGTTACAGAGAGAAAGAGGTTATAGAGAGAGAAGAGGTGCTTTGTTATTTCTTATATAATAATAATATACTAATATAATCTTTACTTGTACCATAATACCCTTAGTTTTATAATTAAAGTTACCAAAATACCCTTCTAGTTAACATATAATGTGGATGGATTAAGACCGTGGAGCAAACTGGTGATAAAACCGAAACATCAAGGAGTAAAATGGCTATTTTTAAAGGTTTGGGGCAAAACCGTTAAAGTGATCAAACCACAGTGAGCAAAACGGAAGTTTACTCTTTTTTTATTTATGAATCTTACATAATTTTGTTTAAAAAATCGAAATAACCGAAAAACCGAACCGAACCGGTGTAAAAACCGAAACCGAAAAAAACCAAACCGAACGGTTTTCAAAAACCGAAAACCTATATTTTGGTTTCGGTTTTAGTTTTGCCTAAAATTCAAACTGAACCGAACTGTGCACACCCCTAACTTACAATGCGTATTATCATTTGATGTAGCGTGTTAATATATGATTAGTGTTTATTTTTTTAAGTGTATCAGAAAAATATAAAAATTCTTAGTCTAATTCAATGATTAATTAATATTTAATCATATAGTATCAAAGAAAAAGGTTATGCAAGATCCTCAAAAGGATAAACAACTTGGATTGATTAAATCGTTAATTAAATATTTGTAATAAAGATTACGTTCAAATAAATTCAACCACCATAATAGATACACAATGGTGATCAATTAATAAAATAAAGTGTATCAAGTTGATCCAATCAACGATCTACATCACAATTGCATACTAGTTATAACCACACTGCATAAGTTTCTGATTCTGTTCCATGATGACTTTGGGATAAAGTTTTGTATACTAGACAAAAATAAGAGATATGATCTACAATAAAGTTTGCATTAGGTTCTCATAAAGAAAAATAGTTTAATTTATGTACTTTTAAATAAAAAAACAGATTATTTATAAAAATTTAGTCCTCGTCGTTACTAAAAGATGGTCTTGTTATGTTTTGATTATTTGGTAACCTAAAAACCATATAAGTGTTTTGGTCAAAAATTACCGAAGCAATTAAGTGATCAAATTAGTTAAGTGAGGTAGTGTGCTAGAAACGAGTGTCGAAAATATGTTAATCAAATTACTTGCAAAAACAGTTTCAGGATACGGCTCAGGATATAGAGTTGTATATGTGATCAAACAATGAGCAAAAATGTAAAGGGTGACACGAGATGTACGAGGAAAGCCTTTGATCAATCTAGATCGCCGGCACAAAACCTCGGGAGCTGACAATCGCAGCTGCCTTGTTCTTGTATTACTTCGAATATCTGGATACAGTGCAGGATGTGATGCGGATCAACTAGGTGTTACAATGTAATTCGAGTACAAGTGTTTGTGTATAGTGATTGCTAGTAGCGAGAGAGTAGAAATGTAAGTGAAAAGTGTGTGAAAAATTGTGTGCCTTAATCTGATCCGCCCCATCTATTTATAGTAAAAGAAATTCAACAAACTACCCTATTAAACCGGGATTCGACGGATATTCCCTACTTGAACGTTGTAGACCTGGTCCTTCGGGTTCAACGTCTCTCATGTAACTGGTTTGCCCGAGTCTTAAGGAGAAGAGGTCCATTCGACCGTTAGTAACCCACAGCTTCTAATCTGCACGTGGTTAATTTAGTTAATACTAGGATATCGCACCAGGATGTTACCAATATCCTGATCCGGGATCCTGATCACAAGTAAACAATCAAAAGCAGAATATTAGTCAGGATATATATATGCTCAGAAAATGACCCATAACAATTGTCCCCAAATATATCTGTTGGTATACCAATCCAACGGATATATTTTAAAAATCCTGTCTCGCAAATCGAGGTTATTAAATCGAAACGACGATTGAGGTGACATTGTGCAATTTTCAATGCAACATTTACTCTTTACCCCCCCTCCAAACTCAGCTTTTATTTGACCGACTTATCACATATCATCATCACCATATCCCAGGCGATTTATCAGGTACTTTTCTCATCCCTTCTTTTCCTCTGTTTTCCTTTATCAAAATTCTTCATGGCTAGCAAAACGAGATCTCATACAGGCGACCCGACTCCATCCTTTGAAGCCCAAAACCTTCTTAAAAAACCCGAAAAAGAAATCTGCTCGTTTGACAATGCCGACATAGCCTCTCTGCAAGCTTCTGGTGCCTTCCCCGTTGGAACAATCATTCGTGCTTTCGATAGGGAAGTCCGATCGGATTTCTCTTCCACCGAATGGGTCTGCTTCATGGCTTACCCTTTTTCTATTGGACTCCGATATCCGTTTCCGACCTTTATATCCCGCTTCTTCGAGCTTACCGGTCTCAGTTATGCCCAAACCATGCCTATGGTTTGGCGAGTGCTGGTGACCTTAGACCAAATCAGATCCCGTTTTACCCCTGATCTTTGTATCGAAGATCTCTCGATGGCCTATCGCCTTCGTTCTCACGGCAACAGTCATTTTCTCCTTTTCTCTACCTCCAAAAATCCTCTTGTTCTTAAAGCCACAAAGAATGAAGAGAAATGGAAACAAAAGTTCTTTTTTGTAAAAAGGGATTCTATTACTGGAGGTTTTGACCTTCCGGTGAAATGGCTGACTTCCGGTAGGATTTAGGGTTTTAGGAATATCCCCAATCGTATCCTGAAGTTATATCTTGAATTGACAGCTTTATCTTTTGTGCAGCAAATCTCAAGGAACTTGCCCCTCCAAGCGCCGAGTCTAAACAGAGGATCAAAACATTTACCAACTTCCAAAGAGTGAAAGAACTTTCTCCCTATTATCTGCAAGCTCAAGCCAGAGATCCAGCTCCGAGATGTCTGGTAAGTATGTTAGTACGAAATGTATGTATTAGCTTAAAAATACTCATGGATCAAATATTTCTTCCCTTTATACAGCACCAGTTAAAACTCCAGAGATTTTTTGACCTCGATGAACTGGACAGCTACCCCGCTCCCCTCTCGGTAAACAAGGAATCAAGCCCCCAGGTCACCATGTCCTCCAAATCCAACGGCTCAAAGGCTACTTCTATTCCCAAGCTCCCTCCAGCCTCCAGGACTCGTGTTGCCAGCGCCCGGAAGAGAAAGGAAACGGATTCTCCAGCTATCTCCGAGACTTTTTCTCTCGAGAACCATGGATTTAATGAAGCCACTTCATTCCTTAAGCAGGTATAAATTCCCATCCGATATCCTGAACATGTATGTTAACCATTATCCTGCACATTTTACATTGATACCCGTGTCTTTAACTGCAGGGCTTGGAACGTCTCATGCACTTATATGAAGATGCATGCGGGCTTAATAAGATGCTGGAGATCAAGCTCGAAAAAGCTGAAGCCACTATAGCTGATCAAGGAGCGATTGCGGCCGCCAAGTCCCAGCATTATGAAGATAAACTCAAGGCGATGACCCAGGAGCACCAAGCTACCCTTCATAAAGCCAACGAGGATGCTCAAGCCAAGCTAGATAGCGCCCTTCTTCAATACCAGCAGGATATGAGTTCCTATCGGGATGGCCTCAAAGGATCCGTTGTTATTTCCCTTCTCCAAGCCAGATTAAGGATGGCTTATGAGGCCAAAGCCTTGGGCTTCGAATGCCCCTCATGGAATGTCAAGGTTTGGGAAGCGAAATTACAGGATCTTGGAGGCCAACCTATTGCACATCCCGCAAAGCATGCTGGTGAAAAGCCTTCTAAGGCGGCAGAGGAGGTGGCCAATGCTGGTGATGATGCTGAAAAGAATCCTGAGGGTGATGCTGGTGCAGATGCCGGGAAAGAGGTTGCTGGTCAAGAAGGTGCTGCCCCTTAGGCAGCGAAGTAGGCGATGATGGATATACGTGCCAAGGCCGGAGCCCACTTTTTTAAATTCAATGGTTGTGGTTTGTTTAAACAGTTTACATTTCCTGTCTTTGAACAAATTATATTTCCTGCATTAGTACAATATGATGAACAAATGTGGATGGGTCCTGGGTTTCAGGATGAAGCCCTTGGTCATCGGTTAGTATAACCTGTTTTGAATGACGTAACGGTTGGAGGTGGACAGGTCCCGTTTTGAGATAAAACCTTCAACCGTTATGTAAGTATGGTAAAAACTAATCGTGCTTTTGGCGGATGGGCCTCGGTTTGAGGTGAAACCAAAAGCACAACTTTTGACATGTTAATAATATAACTTCCTTTTGACTTGTTTGTTGTTGCCTCCTAATTTCTGTCATGCATTTCTTAGTGTAGATTTTAGCTTTGCAAAATTTGTGCAACTATCTTTTGAAAATATCCTGATCAATATACTCAGTGATATATTATGAAGACCTTTATCAAATAGAATTTCTCAAAATTCAATCAATTTTAGACAAAACTTCTAAAGAATAAAAGATAGTCTATTTTCTAAAACCTGTTTTGATAATACTTGTTTGATCAGAGTTTTAATTTTCTATACAAGTATCATTTCCCAAATATTCCAATCAAATATCCCTAAACGTATCCCAAAAACACATTTTGAAGACATATCCTAAAGATATATCCTTTTCATGATATTTTGAGCCTTAATCAGAGTTAAACAATTCATGTAAGGTTCACAAAGGAAAGATCATACCAGGAATTGAGTGTAACCCTAGTATTAAACTCCAACCCCTTTTGCGACTTCTCCTACTAAGATGTCCCCAGTCCAAGACACTTAGCCCAATTTCGATCTTTTGAGCTTCACACAATTGCTTTAGAAGGAATGTCCCCTGCGCATGAAGTCTTTAAACACTTAGAAAATTTTTGAACATTAGTTCCAACTGTTTAGACAATTCTTGTGTTACAGGGGTAAAACCCAAAAATATACTGGAGATAAATCCTTAGTATCTTGGGGAAAATCCCAAATTTTCATGCGCTACAGGCGGGAGTGTATAAACTCCAAGACTTAGAAAGGTGAAGACCTTTAAACCTTAGAGAGTATGAAAATACCCTTTCGTGAGAGAGGGTGATCAGTCCTCATATACCTTTAGGATTCAGGATATAGCCAATAGTAACGAAATTGTCAGCCACTTTTACATGAACTGGTCCCGCCACCTTGAACTATTCCCGAATAACTTGCGCTCCAGGCGGGGTGTTTAAACCCAATTTGGAAGAAAGGTGAATACCTTTAAACCTGTGAAGGGATCAGGATCCCTTAGACATGAGAGAGGGGGCCAATCCTCTAATCTTCCGAAGTATCCTGAATGTGTATCCTGGTGCTACATCCCGAAGCATATTCTGCAAAACAATCGTAAGCTAAGGTGGGTGTTAGCCTGGCTAACACCCCTCCGATGCTTAAGTCAGTAATGGGTTCAAAACAGTAAATATTAAAATTTAATAAAAGAGACAGAATTCATACCATCCTGAGTTGGAATTTAAATTCCATACTCACTTGAAATAGAGTTTTAAATGTATAGCATTCCAGGATCTCGGTAGCATATCCTCCTCCATATTCTTGAGTCGGTATGCTCCTTTTCCTGATTCTGATTCAACCTCATAGAGTCCTTCCCATTTTGGAGCCAATTTTCCATCAGCAGGATTAGTAGTATTCTGAAAAGCCTTTCTCAATACCCAATCTCCAACTTGAAATCTCCTAGTCCTTATATTCTTGTTATATGCTTTAGATATCCTCTGTTTATATGCTGCCATCCTTAGCCTTGCAGCATCTCTTGTCTCATCAACAGTATCCAGTTCCTGGCATAGGACTTCAGGATTCTGCTCAGGATCCCGGAGGTTGGATCTCGCTGTAGGTATCACCATTTCTGTAGGGATCACCGCTTCTGCTCCAAATACCAAGGAAAACGGGGTTTGGCCAGTCGCACTCTTCACCGTCGTCCTATCAGCCCACAAAACAAAGGGTAACTCTTCTGCCCATCTTCCTTTCTTAGCCCCTAGTCTCTTTTTCAAGTTGTTGACAATTATCTTGTTCGAGGATTCTGCTTGTCCATTTGCTTGAGGATGTACCGGAGTAGACGTGATCATTTTGATTCCCCAACTCTTGCAAAAGTCAGTAGTCCTTTTACTTATGAATTGAGATCCATTGTCACAAATTATCTCAGCTGGTACTCCAAACCTAGTCAGAATATTCCTATTTATGAAGGATACCACTTCTTGATCTCTAACCTGAACAAATGCTTCAGCTTCGACCCACTTAGAGAAATAATCGGTCATTGCCAGCATGAAGACCTTTCCTCCTGGAGCCTTTGGCAATTTTCCTACTATGTCCATTCCCCATTTCATGAATGGCCAAGAGGGAACAATAGGATACAGCGGTTCAGCAGGCTGATGTAATATGTTACTGTGTCTTTGACATGCATCACATCTTCGAGCATATTCTGCAGCATCTTTTCACATCGTCGACCAATAATATCCTGTTCTTAATACTTTTGAGAACAATGACCTGCCCCCAGTATGGTTACCACAATCCCCCTCGTGTATATCCTGAAGCACTTCTTTGGTTTCGGGATCCTCCAAGCACCTCATATATGGTCCTGCAAGAGATTTCTTATACAAAACATTATTTATAATAGTGAATCGTGATACCTTCATTCTAAAGGCCTTAGGATTCTCATTCTTTGAGATGTGTCCCTCCTTGAGATATCTCATGATTGGAGCCGTCCAGGACTTAGGATCCTCCTCGGGATACTCATCATCAGGATCCTGAATACTTATTACTTCCTTATCCTGAGGATTCGTCGCAGGATATAGGATATGTAATATTGGTATTCGGGTTCCTTCCGGTATCCTGACCAATGATCCCATATTTGCCAAGGCATCAGCTTCAGCATTATCATCTCTTGGTACCTGTTCAAGTGTAAAAATATCGAAATATCCTGCTAATTTTTTGAGAATTTCGAGATACTCGATTAACTTCTCTCCTTTAACTGCATAGCTTCCATTAAAATGATTAGTTATTAACAAGGAGTCAACATACACTTGCAAATTTTTGATATTCATATTCTTAGCCAACTCTAATCCTGCAATTAAAGCTTCATATTCTGCCTCGTTATTAGTAGCAGGAAATTCACACCTAATAGCCTGGGGTAATATGTCCCCCTGTGGCGATTTTAGTAGTATACCTAGACCTACACCTCTTACATTAGATGCACCATCAGTATATAATGTCCAGGATTCTAAGTTTTTTCCTAGCTGCTGTACTTCTAAGTCTACTTCATTTTGAATGTCACTACTGAAATCACCCACAAAGTCAGCTAAAGCCTGAGACTTTATGGCATTTCTAGGCTCATAAACTAAATCATAGGCACTTAATTTTACTGACCACTTAGCCATCCTACCCGACATCTCGGGTTCCCTAAGCACGTTCTTAACAGGATAATTAGTTTTAACATGAATCCTATGTGTCTCAAAATAATGTCTAAGTTTTGTTGATGCCATAACTAGGGCTAATATCAATTTTTCCAGATGAGAATATCTAGTTTCAGCATCTAATAAACTTTTACTAACATAATAGACAAGATACTGCTGACCTTCATGATCCTTTACAAGGACAACACTTACTGCATTCCCTCATACTGCAAGATATAGGGATAATGGTTCGCCATCCTCAGGCTTCATCAATAAGGGTGCGGTTGAAAGATACTGCTTCAAATCCTGCAAGGCTGCTTCATGCTTTGCTCCCCATTCGAACTTCTTATTCTTCTTGAGGATATCATAAAATTCCTTGCACTTTTCCGAGGATCTTGAAATAAATCTGTTCAATGCTGCTACTCGGCCTGTTAACCGTTGAACATCCTTCATATTCGAAGGTGATTTTATATCCAGGATAGCTTTAATCTGCTCCGGGCTTGCCTTTATCCCCCTTTTGGTCACCATATATCCTAGAAACTTTCCTGCCCCCACTCCGAAATGGCACTTAGCAGGATTCAGTTTCCTGTTATATTGATCCAGGATATCAAACGCTCCCTTAATATCCTGGAGGTGATCCTCAGCCTTTTTAGATTTCACCACCATATCGTCAATATATACCTCCATGGTGTCCCCCAACTTGTCTTTAAACATCATGTTTACCAACCTCTGGTATGTTGCACCTGCATTTTTCAAACCAAAGGGCATAGCAGTATAACAATAAATACCTGTGGGTGTCATGAAAGCAGTATCCTCCTAATCAGAGGGTTCCATTTGGATTTGCTGAAATCCTGAAGAGGCATCCATGAAGGTTAACATCTCGTGGCCGGCGGTAGCATCTACAATTGAATCAATATGAGGTAGAGGAAACGGGTCTTTGGGACAGGCTTTGTTTAAGTCTGTGTAATCTACACAAACTCTCTATTTCCCATTTTTCTTTTGTACCACGACTACATTCGCGAGCCATTTAGGAAACTTCACTTCTCTAATCATCTTGCTCCTTAGTAGTCTTTCAACTTCCTCTTGGATGATCGCATTTCGCTCCGAAGCAAATTTCCTTCTCTTTTGTTGGACTGGCTTAAATGACCTGTCAATACCGAGCTTATGTGTTATAATATCCTTGGAAATACCTGTCATATCCTCGTGCTTCCATGCGAATGTTGACATCCTGCATTTCAAAAAACTAGTCAATTGATTTTCAATATCCTGTGGGAAATTGGTTCCTACGAGCACCGAGATATCCGGATTATCCTGATCCAGGATTATTTTCTTTACATCCTGCTCCGAAGCCTCCACGATATCCTGGGCCCGCATCTTTAATTGCTATGCTGCATTAGGCTTGACTGAGGATTTCATTGAGGATGAGTAACATTCCTTCGCCTCCTGCTGATCACTATCAACCTTGACAACCCCCCAAGGGGTAGGGATCTTGATGCACTGATGATAAGTCGATGGCACAGCCTTCATGTCATGGATCCATGGCCTGCCTAGTATGATGTTGTAGCAGGATAGGGAGTCCATCACACAGAAAAACGTGGTATTGAGTTGTCCCCTTCAACATATACTGGTAACTTTATCTCTCCCACTGTGTTCCTGGCCTCTCCACTAAACCCAACAAGCACGGTGGATTTTGAAGTAATATCCATTGGAGATACATTCATTCTTTTCAAAGTTTCTAGTTGGATTATGTTGACGGAGCTGCCATTATCCACCAATATCCCGCGTACAAAATGATTAGCAACATATAACGTTATTACTAGAGCATCATGGTGAGGATCCTGGACAGTATCCCTGTCATCACTGTCGAAAGTGATCACTTTATCAGTTGTGAGGGTAGTCATCCTGGCTGGTTTATCTCCCCTTTCAGTCTTAGCCTCCTTTGCATGTCTCTTGGCCGCAGAATATGAAGTCCCACAAATGCCGGATCCTCCTGAAATAAAGTTAATTATTTTGGCATCTGCTGGGGGTGATGCTGCTCGTTCAGGATCCTTCTCAGGATCCTGCCCTTTATTCTTCTTTCTTCCCAGCAGATCCTTCAGATACCCCTTGCTCAATAGGTAGCTTATTTCTTTCCATAGAGCAATGCAATCCTCAGTTACATGTCAGAAATCTTCATGGAAGGCACACAATTTGGATTTATCCTTCCAATCAGCTTTTTGTTGATTCTTTCGAGGCCACCTAGCTTTGTCTCCTAAACCCTGCATAGCATACATTAACTCAGGTATGTTAACAGAAAAGCAATATTCAGATAATTCAGGATATTCTTCAGGATCCTCGTCTTCAACAGCATTCACTTTCTTGTTGTCATTTCTGACATATGGCTTAGAGCGATATGGTTTATACGAGGATTCTGATTTCCTGTTGGTTGATTCATAGGTTGAGGTAGAATTCATCCTCTCTTGCATCTTTTTGTCATATTCCAAGCGAATATATCTCAAGGCCCTGTTATGAGCTTCGTCGAGATTCCTGCAGGGATTCATTACAAGATCCTGATAAAACTGAGAATCTTTTTGTAATCCCATCTTAAAAGCCTGCACAGTTGTTGCAACATCAAGATGTGGGATATCCAAGGATTCCCGACTAAACTTGTTCACATAATCCCTCAAGGATTCCTGAGGCCCTTGAGTTATCCTGTAAAGATCACTGGTTAGTTTCTCAAAACTCCGGCTGCAAGAAAACTGACTATTAAACAAATTAACCAAATGAGAAAACGAAGTGATTGAGTGAGGATGAACATTTAACAGCCATTTTAAGGCTGATCCTGTCAAGGTAGAACCAAAACCCTTGCACAGGCATGCTTCCTTGAGCTCTGGAGGGATAGGGTTAATCTCCATTCTTTCTATATATTGGGCAATATGCTCTTCAGGATCCGTAGTCCCATCATACAGTTTCATGTTGGGGGTTTGAAATCTCTTTGGGATTTCAGCATCACAGATAGGATATGCAAAGCGGGATATCCTGTGGCTGTCTTGGGACACTTCCGGAATTGGCTGGACCACTCCAGGTACACTGGATATCATGTCCTTCAATTTCTAAAGCTCCCTAGTAAATGTTGACGTTATACCTGCATCCTGCAAAGATCCATTATTGTTAGCAGCAAGAATATTATTATTTGACACGTTACCGGTCTGAAGATTTTGGCCATATCCTGAAGCATATCCTGAGCTCCTCACAGTTGACATCCTGACCGGGGAGGGTATCTCAGGAGTATGATTCTGAGAATGGCTTAGCACGATATTCCCCCGGTTATCCTCGGTGTAAACTGCAGAACTGAAGTTCAAAGCCCTAGGTTGCAAAGGAGTGACAGTTTCTTCAGCAGGCCTACTTGGGCCGAATTTCAAGAGTTGTATCTCTCTCATCACCATCTGATTAGTTTCCTGCTGCTGCCTCATCTGTTCCTGTACACTACCAAACAAATTCAGAATTTCATCATTAGAAGCCAAAACAGGGCCAGATCCCTGGGCACTGGGAGCGGGGATAATATCCCGAGCCACATGACTTTCAGCTCCTTGTGAAGAGGCTTGCATTCTTGGAGGAGGAGGTGGAAGCACCGAACCAATTGTTGCAGAGGTTGTAGCAGACATGGTGGAAGAGCTCAGGTTTGATCTCGAGGCCATTGAAAACAATGTAGCAAAAAGTTTTGACAATAGAAAACCTAGTAATGATTTTACTAAAGTTTTTAGTAAAAATAGCACCACTTGCCCCACGGTGGGCGCCAAATTGTTTTGGTCAAAAATTACCGAAGCAATTAAGTGATCAAATTAGTTAAGTGAGGTAGTGTGCTAGAAACGAGTGTCAAAAATATGTTAATCAAATTACTTACAAAAACAGTTTCAGGATACGACTCAGGATATAGAGCTGTATCTGTGATCAAACAATGAGCAAAAATGTAAAGGGTGACACGAGATGTACGAGGAAAGCCCTTGATCAATCTAGATCGCCGGCACAAAACCTCGGGAGCTGACAATCGCAGCTACCTTGTTCTTCTATTACTTCGAATATCAGGATACAGTGCAGGATGTGATGCGGATCAACTAGGTGTTACAATGTAATTCGAGTACAAGTGTTTGTGTATAGTGATTGCTAGTAGCGAGAGAGTAGAAATGTAAGTGAAAAGTGTGTGAAAAAATTGTGTGCCTTAATCTGATCCGCCCCATCTATTTATAGTAAAAGAAATTCAACAAACTACCCTATTAAAACCGGGATTCGGCGGATATTCCCTACTTGAACGTTGTAGACCTGGTCCTTCGGGTTCAACGTCTCTCATGTAACTGGTTTGCCCGAGTCTTAAGGAGAAGAGGTCCATTCAACCGTTAGTAACCCACAGCTTCTAATCTGCACGTGGTTAATTTAGTTAATACCAGGATATCGCACCAGGATGTTACCAATATCCTGATCACAAGTAAACAATCAAAAGCAGAATATTAGTCAGGATATATATATGCTCAGAAAATGACCCATAACAATAAGCATGTTAAAATACAGAGTTAATCAGTATACAAATCACAACTTAAAAAAAGAAACGTTCATAGCTTTGTTAAGAAATATATATGTTCTTTATGTCATTTGTCTGGTCTCTACTAATCTCTGGATATGTTAAGACATCCAAACATTCATATTCATTAGGCTTGACTAGCTCCTTACGATTCTCTAAACACTTGTTGGCTCCATTCCTTTTTATGAACCCTTATAGAGTCTCTAACCTTTAACAGGATCACCAACAATGTTCGTGTACTTTCCTTTCCTAGAGGCTTTTTTTAACTCACAAGAAGTCATGAGCTATGTTTTGAGCACTTAATGAGATCCTATACGGATTTCATAAAAAAGTAGGACTGAACCCTTAACTCATGAAACGACCTCCTCAATTGCTAACTATGAATAACTTGGCGTTAATACAAAAAACAGGTTTCACAACAGTTTATGTTATATTCATATAAAACAATCTAACATACACATACTTGAAACATACATATATATACGCATTTCACTCGTAGAGAGTAAAATGGGGAAAATTCAACACCTATATTTGAATACGTCTAATTTTACATCTAGGAGGCATTACAATCATTAACAAGATATCATATTTTGCCTGTCTTATAAAGGTTATAGTTCAATTGATTTAGTTTCTAACACTTAGATCCACCAACCAACTACCTTGTTACGCCTAACACAACAAATATCAATATATTGAAAAAATTTTCACTTTTATCACGAGTGTATGTTAAATCATAACTTGTTAGTGTCCGTTGATGCTGATGTCTCCCATGCGATCAACCAATGCTTGCTCATCGCCCTTTTTCTTGATTTGTGAACGTAAAACGAGATAGGGTTGAAAAACATTTGTACGGAGGTCTCATACAATTTAATTCCAAGCCACACAAAGAAAACACACGATAACGAGTATAGAGTATAAACACAATAAGACCTATTCCTTATAAAACATTTTATAATTCAAGTTTAATTATTATACACAATAAGACCTATTCCTTATAAAAAAATTTTATAATTCAAGTTTAATTATTAGACATTTATATTAATCATAAAACACGCTAACATACTAGAATTAAACTGTCACACCCCGATATTTTCACGTATTACCGGTGGGCCCGGTGGGGAGTATCGTGACATAGTTGATATTATCATAGTCAAACAACACAATTTTAAATGCACAGCGGAAGCAAAAGATAGATTTATTTCAACTGTATAAAATTGTAATATTAAGTATCACAATGTAGATGAAACGGATCCACAGGCGGATCAAATAAACAGAAAACGTAGATCAACAGACTCAAAATGCATCCAAGATTGCGAGACTCTTATTGATGCTAAGGAGAGGCCAGCCTATTACGAGTAGTACCTGCACTTAACCTTTTTGGGACAATACGTCAGTTTACACTGGTAAATACAATTAACTGACTCATTTTGAAAAGGTTTAGAAAATTGATTTGAATGCACATGGCATAAAATATTTTATAACTTGGGATAATTATTTATATATAAACTTGTAAAAGAATTACATGTTCGTTATACGTTCAGTAGCCCGGATTGACGTCGGGTTAAAGATTAATAGACACACCACATGATATAGTCCCGCGGCGGGTTATTCCCGAAACCGGCGGTTATACCTTATTATTTATTTATGCACTGTCGGGTGTACGTCTACACCGTGTGCTTAGGTCGTGGCCATTTCTTAAAATGATGCCAAGGATATCCGGGACATGGTCATTAACCCCCCCAAAGGCTTTAAGCAAACAAAACAATTTAAACGGGACATTTCAATAATTTAACCTTCATACAATTAAAGATTCAATGCCCGACCAAGCGGTATTTTATATACCGTACCCCAAGCCCGTATAGGGAAAATAAGTTAAAAGTATTTACCTGAGCTAAATATAAATTCAATCCCAGCCGTATATCAATTCAGCAAGTACAGATAGCTTTTACTGGGCTCCTAAATCTGGAACGAAGGTTTTTAATAACCTATTAGATTCCTAACGGTCTTAAATTAAGCCTAAACTTAGACCGGTTAGTTTTAAAGGAAGATAAGGTTCAAACGCACGATTAAGCGAAGACCGAAATAGAATGCGATTTAGACCCGACAAGTTTGAAGACTTGTATAATATGGGTAAACTAAACACATTCTGGATTTTGAGACAAAAATGATAAGGTTTGACCCGTTTCGGTCAATTTATGCAAACTGGTTACATAAACCGAACCGAACGCGCAAGATGCGTAACGGGTAACCATATGAGTCATATACAGGTTTCCTAAGTTAATATGCCTTAAATATGTTGTGATATCAGTAAGATATAAACCCAAATTATGCCCTGTAGGGGTATTTTGGTCATTTAAAATGTTATAAAAGAGATTTAATAATAATCTGAGTTACAGGTCTGATATAATCAGAAAAAATACTTAATTTAATAAGTTTTAACAGTAGGGTATTACATATATGTGAAATTTATCACTTATAACCAAACTATGCACCTTAGGGGCATTTTGGTAATTTCACATAGGCTTAAAAGGTCAAAACTGAAAATCTGAGTTTACAACTTTTGCTTACTATTAAAATATAAAAATTTACTGAAAATATCTGTAGGCATCAAACCTTATATGCTTAAAATAGTTTTGATACATACTATGCGTTAAAAATGCTTAAAAAGGCGATTTTGAGCTATTTCTGGGTTTTTAAAGGAAAGCTGATATTTTTATTATTCCAAAAGGCTCAAAATGTTTTATTTATCATATTAGATCAGTAGAAAATGGTTTGGTATCAAAATAATTTGTAAAACTCATTTTATAGCCCAAAAGGGGAAAACCGGCAATTATCGAATCAAGCTTAAAACTCTATGTTATGCTCAACCTAAAATTAAATAAAAATCTTCAAAAATCCCAAAATATTATTTTACATCAGTGGATAAAAATTTTGATATCAAAAAGTGGGTTTAGATAGGCTATATGCTAATTACGTCGTTTAATTAATAAAAAGCTTTCTAATTACGCTATTGAGCATAACTCTTAATCTAGACCTCCAATTGATGTGAAAATTTTGGGACATGTTTATAAATCAGTAATAAAGATTATTATCCTCTCACATTTTCAAAATTCTTGTTTTAAGGTCAAAAGGGCATATTGGTCAACATCTAGGCATATAACGGAAATATGCATATGAATCGGATGACTAATGAACCAAGTTGTATAATCACAGAGGGTTATACTAACATGAAACCTGGTCCAAATAAATCTCTAAGGCATTTCTAAAACATGCTACATTGGGTCAGAACTGAAAGTCAAAGCAAAAGTCAACTTATGCGACTTTCGGTCCCGAACCAATCCTAAACTGAAAATTGTCGGGTTGAACATGTTTAGACATGTTCTTACATTAATTACCACGTTATATTAGTGATAAAATAGGTTACATGGGTTCTACATTGTTAATTATGCGTTTATTTGAAAATAAGCTTTCTGTTGACTTTTTAAGATTAACTTTAACCCAACAATTGACCTAGTTAGAGTGGGAATCATAGGGTGCCCTTTTAAGGGTTTATTACCCACATAATTACCAACTTAAAGGTACTTTCAATTCGAGATTTGACTGGACAATTTTAAATTAATCTCGAAGTCAAACTCTAATTACGACAAGTTTGACTTATGGTCATTAAGCTAATTAAAACTGAAACTAGGGAGTTAAGGACACTTACAAAGGTCCTAAGCACGATTATGGATCCTTAGGAAACTTGTTGAAAGCCAGAGAAGCTCCAGAGACCAGCTTGAAAGTTTCCAAATGAGGTGCTCCAATATGTTGCAACAATGCAACTTCTTATATAGTGAGCTAAATTGGTAAAGATGATGCCAAGCAAGTCTACAAATGTAGTATGATGTTCCCAGGTGTCCCTATAATGCCAAAAACCAGTTGCAAAGCCCCTGAATTCGAAAACCACTCTCCTATGGCGGTGCAACAGGCTGAACAGGCAACTGTCCATTTTCTGCTGCCAGCGACGGTCTTACGGACCGTAAGCATAATCCCTTGCGGTCCGTAAGCACCACTTACGGACCGTAATCCCTTATCTCTGCAGTTCGCAACCGCCTTTATCTGAGATGCCCAGTTACCAGCCTTGCGGACCGTAAGTCCTCGACTTTGCAGTCCGTATCCGCTTTTTGGAAAAACAACGGCTAGCTCCGCCACCTTACTGTAACACCCCGAAAACGGGTTTGGTAATCAAACCCCGTTAATACTAAAAGACGGGTAAAGTACCGTTAGTGGTAAAAATTTACTCGGTGAGTAATTAGGATTTTAAATAAATAAACCTAATATTTAACAAAAAGTTAAATAAAGGCCTATGGATAAATAAAGTTTATAAAAGGCCCGAATTAACGGGACCTAAAATAAACTCAGTCGTAAATTTCCCCGAACCCACTAAATTAACTAGGAATATTTAACCTAGTTAATAAGTGAGAATAGTGTTAGAAATAGTTAGGTTGTGGTCTACTTAATAACTAACCAAACATGAGGGACCAAATTGGATATCTTGAAAATAGATTTATAAAAAAAAAAGAAATCAAACACACACACATGGTGTGTGTGTACGTGAGAAGCCAGGAGAAGCTCCAAGGAGCCAAAACCCTAACTCAATCCTATTCAGCAAATTAAAGGTCGATTTCAGTCCTAAATCAATGCATGAACACGGATTAATGATCACCCGAGCTAGGGGATCATTAGGTATGTAAAAATTTGATGATTTGTGAAGTTGTAAAATTTGAGTAATCTTCATAATCGCGAATTATGTATGGATTAGAGAGGCTATGGCTAAATTAGTGTTGTATGATTGCTTAGAAACAAAACCCTAAGTGAAAAGTTTACATAGGTTGCTACGATTTGAATAATTTGATGATTTGCTACACTTAGACAAGTGGGTTTCGATTATGTAGTATAGATGATGATATACACATACTTAAAATCATCATATTGGATAGTAGAAGCAAAGTACTTGAACAAAATTGTAAGATTTAGTGTATGTTCATACAAGAATTGAAATGGGTTTTGTGGGAAGATGATGAACACTAGATTTATGATCATCAATTTGATGTTATTCGATTTCCATAAAGTAAGTCTAGGTGTGGTTATGCATGCTAGACATAAGAACTTGTGAATGATGCTAAAACTTGGGTAAATAACTAGTTATGAAAATTGATTGTTGATTTTATAGAATATGCCCACAAGGTGTTTTTAAAATGCCTAAGTGAATGTTTATATGTTGAAATTACGAATGAAACGCGTAATTGCCTTGTTTGACTAATTACGTGAAATATGGGTTAAAACGGGTTCTAATCATAATGTTGATTTAACTTAATTGTGCCTATTGTATGATTTAAGGTAGTTGACTTTTAAAAGTCAAACTAACCAATGATAAAGTCGAATAGTAGTTTCGACATAGAAAATACGTAAGGTGGAATAGTTGTGAATTGAAATGACTAATCTAACCACCTTGTGAATGATGATAGTTTGTCGCCTAACGAGCTAGGTGGAGGCTTGGGAAAGAAGCGGTCAAACGAATCAAGCACGAGAAGAAAAGCGTATTCGGATGCGAGGTAAGTAGAGCTTACGCCCCTTTACAGTATTTGCAAAATTACTTAATTTCAAGTATTGTATATGAATGCTACTAAGTGGTTGGTATACGATGTTCCGACACGATTCAATGAGAGTCAGAACAAGGGAAAATGGTAAGAAATCATGAATTATGGTAAAAGGGGTAAAAAGGTAAATTAGTCATGTAATGAGGAACAAATAAAAACGGTTTTAAGTAAAACAAGTTTAAGGGAAAACCGGGATAGGTTTAAAGGGATGAAATGGTAACTAAATATCATCTCATATGGATAAATGGCCAATTAGACTAAATGGGTCAAATGGTGTTGTTAACACCATTTGACAATTACATTTGACAATCGCTTGTTGAGTTTTGTAATCACAGGAAATAACATAAGTATGCGTTGCTTTAACTAGAAAGATTTAAAGAGAAAGTTATGTAAATGGGTCAATACCTTGACCCGAGCCAGGTACGCATAAATAAGCTTTTAGTTAAACATACAAATCTTGGTCAAATATTTAGCGAAAGTCCTTCGTCGTAAAGTGAGGGACTACAGTTGACCAAAACACCCTTGAAGGGTATAATGGGGCAAACGACACATAGGGGTTATTTTGGAACTTGCATTAAGATAGTAGAATCATTAAATATGAATAAAAATTATAGGAATACACATTTGCGGGTCAAATGCACAAAAATGGTCATTTGCGTAAAATGACTAACCGATGAGTAAATTTGGGATAATAGGTTAGTTATGTTAAATCCACCACAAAAATAATTGTGGTGGAACATAAGCAGACATTTAGATGTGACATTACGAAGTATTGAAAAGAAAAGAGCTAGTTTTAGACCAAAATGCATAAAAGATCCCCTAAACGGGTCAAAATGAATTACACGCGTAACTTGGGTGTTTGCCACGTAATTCACAAAACTTATGAATCCAAGATAGATATTTTGAGTTAAATACCTTGGTCTAAGAATTATGATTAACTAGAAACAAGTTTGGAGGTCTTAAATACAAACGGGTCAAAAGGTGGATTTTTAATAATAAGCCGAATGCTTAAAAATTTAGAATTTTATTAGTTTGAATGTCGGATATAAACTCCATGAGATGGAGAATCAAATTACGATCATGTAGGAAGAAACGAGAGATCAAACGGATACGCGGATTGAAAGATACGAAAGTTTTCGTGTCAAAAACGGCAAAAAAGGAAAGGGACTAATACAGGGGCCACCGTAACTTACGGTGCCCACCGTAAGTTACGGTGGGGCTGAAATTGTTACGATAGTTGCCTACTAAGTTATGGTGGGGGGAATTTTCATACAGGAGCCACCGTAACTTACGGTGCCCACCGTAAGTTACGGTGGAGGCCAGTTTGTAGACCTTGTTTTTGGATCAAGAAATTAACGTTTGGATTTCCTTCCATTATCAATATCTTATCTTGTACCGTTATTTAAACTATCAATACTAACATTTAAGCTGGTATTGATCGTAGGTGAATATCGAGAGTCCCTGATGAAAATCAAGCGTCGAGCAAGAACCGAACACACGTTAAATGAAGCTTCTGCAAGTTGTTTCGTTGTTAGCCTAAAACGATGAATTAAATTACACTATGTTGTTTTGCTTCAAGTTTAGAAAAGTTTTAATAAACCCGTATTTTAGCATGAATGTTTAAATATAAATACTCAGTAATTTGTGATTATTTACGGAAATCGCTAAATTTATTTATGGTTGTTACACTTACGGACCGTAAGGGCTCACCTTTACGGTCCGTAAGCTTTCATCAGAAGACAAAAACTTGAAAACTTTCTAGTTTTTGACCATGCAATCTTTCTATCTCCGAATCTCATGTCTTCTTTGCAGTAGGGGACCATATAGGCAGGCTTTGCATGTCCTTGCATGTGTTGCCATGCACATGAGGTTTCTTGGACATATCTAAGAAGGCTTTTAAAAATGAATCTTGTCGTAATTGCACCTAGAATCCCATCATTTGCAACTTGGATTTATTATTATCAGAAATGACCGGATTTGAACATATCAGATGTTTACAAAGCATATTAGGGTCTTGGGTTTTATAATTAGGTCGCTCAGAGGTATTAATTAACATGTCGACACTTTTAAATCCTACCACTAATCTTTTGACTTGATCCGGGTTTATAACACGTTTGCCTTACATGACACGTGTCTTTATTTTATTGGGTATGATTTTACGAGGTGTTACATCCTCACCCCCTTAAAAAAATCTCGACCTCGAGATTTATTGGAACAAATGAGGGTACTTTTCTTTCATTGTGGACTCTACCTCCCACGTGTACTCGGGACTTCTGCGGGCATCCCATTTGACCTTTACAATAGGCACATGCTTCCTTCGAAGCTTCTTAACCTGTCGATCCTCGATCGACAAAGGTTTTTCCACAAATTTCAAACTCTCATCTATATGCACATCCGTATGTGGTATGACTAGCGATTTATCAGCTAGACATTTCTTTAGATTGCAGATGTGAAACACATTATGGATTCCACTGAGCTCTTCAGGCAAGTTTAACTTGTAAGCCACTGATCCAACACATTCAATGATCTCGAATGGTCCTATGTACCTTGGGCTTAATTTGCCTTTCTTACCAAAACGCATCACTCCCTTCCAGGGTGATACTTTAAGCAACACTTTGTCACCAACCTCGAACTTTAGAGGTTTACGCCTTAAGTCTGCGTAGCTTTTCTGCCTATCTCTGGCAGCCTTGAGACGATCTCTTATCTGCATAATCTTGTCTGTCGTCTCTAGGACTGTATCAGGTCCTGTTAGTTGGACATCTCCAACTTCTGCCCAACAAACGGGCATTCTGCACTTCCTTCCATACAAAGCTTCAAATGGTGCAGCTTGGATACTTGAGTGATAGCTATTATTGTATGAAAACTCGATTAATGGAAGATGTTCATCCCAACTTCCACCTAGGTCAATAACACAAGCCCTTAACATATCTTCCAGTGTTTGAATCGTTCGTTCACTTTGACCATCCGTTTGCGGATGATAAGCAGTGCTGAAGTTCAGCTAAGTGCCTAGGGATTGCTGAAAACTTTTCCAGAAGTGCGATGTATGCCTTGTATCCCTATCAGAAATGATAGACACTGGTACTCCGTGGAGAGATACAATCTCATCCACATACAGCTGAGCTAACTTATCCGAGCTATGTGTTTCCTTAATAGGTAGGAAGTGAGCTGACTTAGTCAGTTTATCCACTATCACCCAAATAGTATCATTTACTTTCTTTGTCTTTGGTAACTTGGTGATAAAATCCATTGTCACCATTTCCCACTTCCAGGTGGGAAGTTCATGTTGTTGTAGCAAACCTGACTGCTTTTGGTGTTCAGCTTTAACTTGTGCGCATGTCAAACATTTGGCTACATAGGTAGCTATAGACTTCTTTAAGCCTATCCACCAAAAAATGGCTTTCAAATCCTGGTACATCTTATCAGCTCCAGGATGAATGGAGTACTTAGAACTGTGGGCTTCCTGGAGGATCACATCCCTAAGTCCTCCATAAATTGGAACCCATATTCGTCCATTTAATCTCAGGATTCCGTCTTTGCCATAGGATAACTGTTCAGCAGTTACTCCTAGCTTCTCATCAGGATAGTTAGCTTCTAGTACAGCTTCTTTCTGTGCTGCTAGCAATCTTTCATTTAAACTATTCTTTAATTCAATGCTCTTGGCATTGATTCTTATGGGCTTCACCCTTTCCTTTCTACTTAAGGCATCGGCAACCACATTTGCCTTGCCTGGATTGTATCGGATTTCACAATCATAGTCGTTTAGAGTTTCCATCCATCGTCGCTGCCTCATGTTTAAGTCCTTCTGATTGAACATATGTTGAAGGCTCTTGTGATCCGAATAGATTACGCACTTGGTTCCATACAAGTAATGTCTCCATAGTTTTAGTGCAAATACAACGGCACCCAACTCCAAGTCATTGGTGGTGTAATTCTTCTCATGCATTTTCAATTGTCGAGAAGCGTAGGCAATAACTTTGCCTTTCTGCATAAGCACACATCCCATACCTGTGTGCGATGCATCACAATAAACTACAAATTCATCAATTCCATCTGGCAACGTCAGTACTGGAGCGTTGCTCAACTTCTGCTTCAAAATATCGAAAGATTCTTGCTGCTTAGGACCCCAATCAAACTTGATATTCTTGTGGGTTAATGAAGTTAGGGGTGCTGCAATCCTTGAGAAGTTTTCAATAAATCGCCTGTAGTATCCTGCTAAACCTAGAAAGCTACGAATCTCAGTAGGCATCTTTGACTCTTGCCAATTCATGACAGCTTCAACTTTAGCGGGATCTACTTGGATACCACGCTCACTAACAACATGTCCAAGAAATTGGACTTCACGAAGCCAGAATTCACATTTTGAAAATTTGGCATAGAGCTCTTCTTGTTGAAGTAGCTTAAGAATACAACGAAGATGCTTCTCATGGTCAGCTTGACTTTTCGAGTAAATGAGAATGTCATCGATAAAGACGATGACGAATTTATCTAGGTAGGGCTTACAGACGCGATTCATGAGATCCATGAATGCGGCAGGTGCATTAGTGAGCCCAAAAGGCATCACTAAGAACTCGTAATGACCATAACGAGTCCTAAATGCAGTCTTGTGTACATCTTCATCTTTAACCTTCAGCTGATGATAGCCTGACCTCAAGTCGATCTTCGAGAAGTAACTCGCCCCTTGAAGTTGATCGAACAGATCGTCGATCCTGGGCAATGGATATCTATTCTTGATAGTAACCTTATTAAGCTCGCGATAATCGATGCATAGACGCATCGACCCATCCTTCTTCTTCACAAACAGGATTGGTGCTCCCCAAGGAGATGAACTAGGACGAATGAAACCTTTTGCCAATAAATCATCTAGCTGAGTCCTTAACTCTTTCATCTCTATTGGTGCCAACCTGTAAGGTGCCCTTACAACCGGTGCTGCTCCTGGAATAATGTCAATTCTGAATTATACTTGCCTATCTGGTGGCAAACCAGGTAGTTCTTCAGGGAATACTTCAGGATATTCAGAAATGACAGGGATATCTTCAATCTTAGGCTTCGGCTCATCAATAGTCACTTGTGCCATGTAAATGACACAACCCTTCTTCAAACACCTTGATGCCTTGAGCATAGACACTTGCTCAGGCAGTCCATATTGGGTATCTCCCTGAATGGTAAGTGACTCACCAGACGGAGTCTTGATCACTACTTGCTTCTTGTTGCAAACAATCTGGGCCTGGTTATGAGATAACCAGTCCATGCCTATAACTATATCAAAACCGGCTAACTTCAAAGGAAGTAGGGACAAAGGAAAAGAGTGGTTCCTAATGGATATGAAACATCCGTCTAACATGGTTGATGCGGTTTCTATGGTGCCATCGGCTAATTCAACCTCACATTTTATTATTAGGGTTCTAACAGGTAGGTTTAACAACTTACAAAACTTATCATCAACAAATGACTTATCTGCTCCAGAATCAAATAACACCCTTGCATAAACATCATTAATAAGGAAGGTACATGTTATGACATTATCATTCTGGATCGCCTCTTGCGCGTTCATCTGGAAGACCCTAGCATTGGTCTTTTTCCCATCCTCAGCCTTCTTTGCAAACTTCAGGCAGTTGGACTTGATATGCCCTTTTTCGTTGCAGTTGTAGCACGTCGCATCCTTGATTTTCTTACAGTCCAATGTCTTGTGCTCAGAAGATTTACAAATCCCACAAACTCTCGGCTGTGACTGGGATTTTGATTCGTATCTGCATTTCCCAAAATGGTGCTTCTTACAGATTTTACACTTGGGTTTATCGCCCGACTGATGACCATCCTTTTTACTTCCAGAACCCTTTTTGTGGTCATTGTTTCCCTTATGCTTCTTGTCTGACCTTCGTGAGTTGTCATTCTCACGCTTTCTTTTCTCAGCATCGGTGTTTCTAAGCGATCTCTGCTGGACCGCGTCCAAGGTCAGAGACAATGATATATCAGCTGCAGATCTGAAAATAGCGGGTCTGGAGGCCTTCACACTAGCCTTGATTTATGGGGCCAAACCCCCAATAAAACGAGCTATCCTCTTGGGCTCCGGAGTCACCAAATACGGAACCAGTCTTGACATAGTATTGAAGCTCGTAAGGTAGGCTTGACAATCTAGGTTTTTCATAACCAAAGACAAGAAATCAGACTCAATCTTTTCAACCTCATGCTGAGGGCAGTAGTTCTCCTTGATGAGAGCAACAAATTGATCCCATGTTAAATTGTACAGTGGGATTTTTCCAGTGGCCTGGATCAAAGATCTCCACCATGCTAATGCTTCGCCTTTGAATGACTGAGATACAAACTTTACCACATCCTTATTAGCACAACCACTGATATCTACCACAATGTCCATCTCGTCTAACCATGACATGCAGTCAACTGCTCCTTTTTCCCCAGTGAAATCCCTGGGTTTGCAGGAAACAAAGTACTTATAGGTGCAACCTTTAGCACGTGGTTCTTGGTTTAACACAACTCTCTTAGATGGAACACTCCTCTGATTTGTTGAGTGACGAGAATCACTTTTATGAACGGTATGAGTTCTAGAGGGTTGTTAAGAGTGTGGCACAGACTGGGTCCTTACATGGGTACCACTGGATTCATTGAACTGCCTGTCCAAAGCTCGCGTAACATCATTATCTATTAATGCTTGTAATTCTGCTCCTGCTACGTTGACCCTGGATGTGTCATGATTATCTCTGGGGTGACTGTTGGCTTCGTCTGACCCGGCCTTGTAGCTTGATTGCTACATAAAATAATGATTTTAATTCATTCAGAGGTCTATAACCGTTTTATTATTCTAGATGATTTATTAATCATGGTATTTAAGAAACCATTTTGATTAATTAAGCATATAATTATTCAGGATTCTCATTATATAAATCCTTAGTTATAATTAAAGTATATTAATGACAAAAAGGCCTAGTCACGTGGACGGTTTTAAATCTTTAATCATGATCTTATAGGGTCATGGTATTGAGGTTTTAATTATAATTCATTACCTCTTCTTAACAGGGGGTCGAAGACCACGACTGTTTTTTGTCTTATATGACAATGAGTATAGCCCGTAGGCATTATATCCTTAATGGATGTTTTAATTAATTAAAAGTATTTGGGAGAATCCAATATGAGGATGACTTATGCGATTTTATCGAATCACATTTTGTCAAGAGTGTTAACATGTTTTCAGATGTTAACAAGGATTGAAACCTTTTGAATAGGTTTTACCATCTTGGTCACGTCTGCAATGACATATAGACTAGGTTTTACCTTTAAGATTCTTTTTAATATTTAACGCAGAACAATCCTAAATTGAGGTGTTAATAGGGACCCGAATCTAATTTGAGGAATTACCATCTTGGCCCTGTCTTATAATGATACATGGCTAGGTTTTGTCCCTTTTTAGATTTTTATTATTTTATTATAATGGTAGGTCTCATAAGAGGAATGTTATATTTTCATTTATATTATATTTATACATATAATTTTTCAAAAATGAAAATTTAAATTTAATCATTCCACTACAAAAACTAACTAGTACAAATTTGCCCTAAACGGGACTTTTACTGAAATAACATGCCCGCGCAGGGGCTTAAACAGGAATAACATACCCACGCAGGGGTTAACAGAAAGACATGCCCACGCAGGGGCAGAGTACAGAAAGAAATGTCCACGCAGGGACATGATTACAACACTAAGAACAAACAAACAAATAAAGGATTTAATGATCCTTCTTGCTTTTTCCTTTAATTAAGTTCGCCAGACTCTTGAACATTCCTTGGTTTTACCTGCAGTCTTCCCGCACTTCCTGCCGCACCTCATTAATCCTTTAAAGAATCTCTTGATGCTGCGGTGGCGACATCACTGGCTGCTGCAGGGGTTGCTGATATAGCGGAGGTTGAGGAGGTGGCGGTTGATGATACCCATAAGGTGGGTACCCATAGTGTTGGTATCCGGCTTGAAATGGGACCCCAAAGGATCCTTCCAGATGATGGGCATTGTAGTTTCCCGCTGCTACCAGGTAAGGGTCGGCCTCTGCATAGTTATAGTTGGTGTGGATCGGCTGCTCAAAAGGATTGTAGGCCGCCGCACCGGTGTATGTAGGTATAGGGTCGCCAAATCCCAACGGTGGTGGCGCGACAGGCGCAGAGTTTACTTCCGAGACGGGGTTTGAAGGTCCACCCATTTGCGGGTCTTCATGGAGTGGCAGGTAGCGGCTGCCACTTGAAGGTTGAGGGTTGCTGATACGCACTCCTCCTCGCACGGACATCCGTGCGGTTGTTCTCCTTCGCCTCGGTGGCTCCGGAGGCTGTTGCTGAGCTGGTGGTGGTGGCGGAGTGACCGCGACAAAACGAGAATCCTCAGAGGGATCCTGCTGCTGTTGCTGTGGTGAGTTGTGGTAACTGGGAGTAAACACCCAGTCGATCTGTCTGAACCTTTCCTCATAGCTGTCGGGACCATTATAAGGTGATCCCACGAAAGGTGACCCATCCGAAATTTCAATGGGGTGATTAGGGGTTCCGGACGGTGGCTCTGCGGGATCGGTGTCCTCATCCATGTCCATTGCATGGTCGCCCGAGAAATGGTCTTCGGGTCCTAGTGGGTTAAAACCCACCGGTTCTCCAAGGTAGTTTACCGGGTTGAACCGGCTCTGGAAAAAGGGCGTTGGGTCATCAAAAGATGAGTTGTGGCCCTGGAGAGGTATGTAAGATTGGTGGGAATTATGGGGCTCGTTTTCAGACTAAGGCCCAAAGGAGCTTTGAAATGAAGGGGAGGAGCTCAACGAAACTGAGCGCCTTGCTGGTTCAATATAGGTCCTCCAGTTATCTTGAGGACTCCGGCTAAGAGGGACGGTGTTCGCCGGTGCGAAGGCCCGGCCTCATGATCATTCGGGGCGACGAGTGGCCCCTTGCCTCTTCCTCTCCCTCTTACTCTTGGTGGCATCTTGTTCAACCTGTCAAAACAAACAAAGGATACTACAAGAAAATATAAAAGACAATGTTAGAAATAAAGCAACTTTGGATTAATCCTAAGTTCTTTGTCTAGACTCGAGAATCGAGGAATGTGCAACTGTGTAACTGAGATTAAACACAAAAGGCTAGTGTTTAATTCACTCAGTGTTGGCTCTGATACCAACCTGTCACACCCCGATATTTCCACGTATTACCGGTGGGCCCGGTGGGGAGTATCGTGACGTAGTTGATATTATCATAGTCAAACAACACAATTTTAAATGCACAGCGGAAGCAAAAGATAGAGTTATTTCAACTGAATAAAATTGTAATATTAAGTATCACAACGTAGTTCAAACGGATCCACAGGCGGATCAAATAAATAGAAAATGTAGATCAACAGACTCAAAATGCATCCAAGCTTGCGAGACTCTTATTGATGCTAAGGAGAGGCCAGCCTATTACGAGTAGTACCTGCACTTAACCTTTTTGGGAAAATACATCAGTTTACACTGGTAAATACAATTAACTGACTCATTTTGAAAAGGTTTAGAAAATTTATTTGAATGCACATGGCACAAAATATTTTATAACTTGGGATAATTATTTATATATAAACTTGTAAGAGAATTACATGTTCGTTATACGTTCAGTAGCCCGGATTGACGCCGGGTTAAAGATTAATAGACACACCACATGATATAGTCCCGCGGCGGGTTATTCCCGCAACCGGCGGTTATACCTTATTATTTATTTATGCACTGTCGGGTGTACGCCTACACCCTGTGCTTAGGTCGTGGCCATTTCTTAAAATGATGCCAAGGATATCCGGGACATGGTCATTAACCCCGCCAAAGGCTTTAAGCAAACAAAACAATTTAAACGGGACATTTCAATAATTTAACCTTCATACAATTAAAGATTCAATGCCCGACCAAGCGGTATTTTATATACCGTACCCAAAGCCCGTATAGGGAACATAAGTTAAAAGTATTTACCTGAGCTAAATATAAATTCAATCACAGCCGTATATCAATTCAGCAAGTACAGATAGCTTTTACTGGGCTCCTAAATCTGGAACGAATGTTTTTAATAACCTATTAGATTCCTAACGGTATTAAATTAAGCCTAAACTTAGACCGGTTAGTTTTAAAGGAAGATACGGTTCAAACGCACGATTAAGCGAAGATCGGAATAGAATGTGATTTAGACCCGACAAGTTTGAAGACTTGTATAATATGGTTAAACTAAACACATTCTGGATTTTGAGACAAAAATGATAAGGTTTGACCCGTTTCGGTCAATTTATGCAAACTAGTTACATAAACCGAACCGAACGCGCAAGATGCGTAACGGGTAACCATACGAGTCATATACAGGTTTCCTAAGTTAATATGCCTTAAATATGTTGTGACATCAGTAAGATATCTTCAATTATGCCCGAAATGGATTTAAACCCAAATTATGCCCCGTAGGGATATTTTGGTCATTTAAAAGGTTATAAAAGAGATTTAATAATAATCTAAGTTACAGGTATGATATAATCAGTAAAAATACTTAATTTAATAAGTTATAACAGTAGGGTATTACATATATGTGAAATTTATCACTTATAACCAAACTATGCACCTTAGGGGCATTTTGGTAATTTCACATAGGCTTAAAGGGTCAAAACTGAAAATCTGAGTTTAAAACTTTTGCTTACTGTTAAAATATAAAAATTTACTAAAAATATCAGTAGGCATCAAACCTTATATGCTTAAAATAGTTTTGATACATACTATGCGTTAAAAATGCTTAAAAAGACGATTTTGAGCTATTTCCGGGTTTTTAAAGGAAAGCTGATATTTTATTATTCCAGAAGGCTCAAAATGTTTTATTTATCATACTAGGTTAGAACCTCGTGTATTACACGGGTTGAACAAATGTAATTTTATATACCAAATAATAATAATAAATTATCTTTAAAAATGTTGTTTATTACACTGGTTGAATAAATGTAATTTTATATACCAAATAATAAAACAATATATATTTAAAAATCTCGTTTATTACATGAGTTCAATAAATGTAATTTTATATATTAAATAATAAAAAAAATTGTATTTTTAAGAACCCCGTGTATTGTACGGTTTGGGTAAATTTAATTTTATATATTAAATAATAAAAGTTACATTTTTAAGAACTTCATGTATTATACGGATTGAGCACATGTAATTTTATATACAAAACAATAAAAAGTTATATATTATAAACTCTATGTATTATATGGATTGAATTAATCTAATTTTATATACTACATAATAAAAAAGTTATATTTTTAAAAAGCTCGTGTATTACACGATCGTTAAAAAATCTTAGTTTATTATCTTTCTATACTAATAAACAAAAATCTTTTTTGGACACGTGTCATTCTCTGGTAATTTCTTACCCTTATTTTTTATTTATCTCTTTTATAAATACTGATATTATTATTATTATTATTATTATTATTATTATTAAACATCAATTTAACTAAATCTATTTATCTCTTTTATTTTCATAATCTGAAATTGATTTCTTTTTAACTCTAAAGTTTCAATTTTTAGCAATTTTAGTCTAAAGTTTCAATCTTTGGTATTTTAACCCTTTTGATTAATTTGATTTTTCACTTCTAATTCAAAAGTTTTTATCTTTTGCAATTTAACCCCTTTAATTTTTTTTACTTTCAACCCAAAGATTTTCATCTTTCGTAATATAATAATAATAATAATAATAATAATAATAATAATAATAATAATAATATTAAACATCAATTTAACTAAATGAGTTAATTACTGTTTTCGTCCCTGAGGTTTGTAAAAAATAACGGTTTCAGTCCATTAGTTTAAAAATTGCGATTTCAGTCCATTAGTTTCATTTTCGTAACCATTTCAGTCCACTTTTCAAACGGCGTTTGTTTTATGCAGTTAATGGAAGCACGTGCTTGTCACGTGATGGGCGTTTGTTTTATGCAGTAGGTGGTGTTTAATACAACTGGGTTTGTGAGAATTGGAATGGAAATGACGAAATGACCAAATTGCCCATCACGTGACAAGCACGTGCTTCCATTAACTGCATAAAACAAACGCCGTTTGAAAAGTGGACTGAAATGGTTACGAAAATGAAACTAATGGACTGAAATCGCAATTTTTAAACTAATGGACTGAAACCGTTATTTTTGACAAACCTCAGGGACGAAAACAGTAATTAACTCTAACTAAATCTATTTATCTCTTTTATTTTCATAATTTGAAATTGATTTTTTTTTTAACTCTAAAGTTTCAATCTTTGGCAATTTAAGTCTAAAGTTTCAATTTTTGGTATTTTAATCCCTTTGATTAATTTGATTTTTCACTTCTAATTCAAAAGTTTTCATCTTTTGCAATTTAACCCCTTTAATTTTTTTTACTTTCATCTCAAAGCTTTTCATCTTTCACAATTTAATCTCAACACTTTTTTTTACTTTCAACTTTAGTCTCTTATATACTTTTCATCTTTCATAAATTATCCGTTCAACGTGTCGTTCTAAATTTCCGAGTTAACACGTCGCAATGTGCGTGTGGGGTTCAACGTTTTTTCATCTATTTTTTTCCTGTTTGACATGTCTGTCGCAACGCGTCTATTTTTCCCGTTTGATAGGTCTGTCGCAACGTGCGATTAATTAACTTTTTCTCGGTTTTACACATAGGCTCGTGGTCATGTGAGAAACACTTACCTTTCATCTAACATGATATATAACTAATGAATCCCCCGCCTTATTGCGGCGGGTGGTAATTTTAGTTATACCATTAAGGAAGATAAATAATAAATGAAAATAATGTTAAAGTTTAGATATACCATTAACGAAGATAAATAATAAATGAAAATAATGTTAAAGTTTAGATGATAAAAAATCAAAAAGTTGTTTAGGTTACACACACTAAAAATATTTTTTTTTTTAACTCTAGCACCACATGGGTTCTGATTCTAGTATGAGATTTCATCCAAATTTAACAAAAATATGTGTGAATAATAATAATAATAATAATAATAAACAAAAATAATCAACTTATGTATGTCTGTATTAGATTAATAACTTTAATTACTCTTTCCCGTAATTTAAAATCTATATTAAACCAATAATAGTTTTGTTACTTTTAGAAAATAATAAGGTTGCTATTTTCGTATAAAAATAAAATAAATAAAAGTAGTAAAACACTAATATTATGAATAAAATACATATTAATAAAAATTTCAGGATAAATAATTTTGAAATTTGATAAATATTTTAAAATATTATATTATCTCCTATATGAGTTGTTTAAATTTATACTAAATTTAATTTTATCATTATCTTTTAATTTATATTAATTATCTATAAAAAATAGATGGCTTCAATGAATGACACGTGTCCTCTCATTGGTTTCTTTTATTATATAGTATAGATTAGATCAGTAGAAAATGGTTTGGTATCAAAATAATTTGTAAAACTCATTTTATAGCCCAAAAGGGCAAAACCGGCAATTACCGAATCAAGCTTAGAACTGTATGTTATGCTCAGCCTAAAATTAAATAAAAATCTTCAAAAATCCTAAAATATTATTTTACATCAGTGGGTAAAAAGTTTGATATCAAAAAGTGGGTTTCGATAGGCTATATGCTAATTACGTCGTTTAATTAATAAAAAGCTTTATAATTACGCTATTGAGCATAACTCTTAATCTAGACCTCCAATTGATGTGAAAATTTAGGGACATGTTTATAAATCAGTAATAAAGATTATTGTCCTCTCACATTTTCAAAATTCTTGTTTTAAGGTCAAAAGGGCATATTGGTCAACATTTAGGCATATAACGGAAACATGCATATGAATCGGATGACTAATGAACCAAGTTGTATAATCACAGAGGGTTATACTAACATGAAACTTGGTCCAAATAAAGCTCTAAGGTATTTCTAAAACATGCTACATTGGGTCAGAACTGAAAGTCAAAGCAAAAGTCAACTTATGCGACTTTCGGTCCCGAACCAATCCTAAACTGAAAATTGTCGGGTTGAACATGTTTAGACATGTTCTTACATTAATTACCAAGTTATATTAGTGATAAAACAGGTTACATGGGTTCTACATTGTTAATTATGCGTTTATTTGAAAATAAGCTTTCTGTTGACTTTTTAAGATTAACTTTGACCCGACAATTGACCTAGTTAGAGTGGGAATCAGAGGGTGCCCTTTTAAGGGTTTATTACCCACATAATTACCAACTTAAAGGTACTTTCAATTCGAGATTTGACTGGACAATTTTAAATTAATCTCGAAGTCAAACTCTAATTACGACAAGTTTGACTTATGGTCATTAAGCTAATTAAAACTGAAACTAGGGAGTTAAGGACACTTACAAAGGTCCTAAGCACGATTATGGATCCTTAGGAAACTTGTTGAAAGCCAGAGAAGCTCCAGAGATCAGCTTGAAAGTTTCCAAATGAGGTGCTCCAATATGTTGCAACAATGCAACTTCTTATATAGTGAGCTAAATTGGTAAAGATGATGCCAAGCAAGTCTACAAATGTAGTATGATGTTCCCAGGTGTCCCTATAATGCCAAAAACCAGTTGCAAAGCCCCTGAATTCGAAAACCACTCTCCTATGGCGGTGCAACAGGCTGAACAGGCAACTGTCCATTTTCTGCTGCCAGCGACGGTCTTACGGACCGTAAGCATAATCCCTTGCGGTCCGTAAGCACCACTTACGGACCGTAATCCCTTATCTCTGCGGTCCGCAACCGCCTTTGATCTGAGATGCCCAGTTACCAGCCTTGCGGACCGTAAGTCCTCGGCTTTGCGGTCCGTATCCGCTTTTTAGAAAAACAACGCCCAGCTCCGCCACCTTACGGACCGTAAGGGCTCACCTTTGCGGTCCGTAAGCTTTCATCAGAAGACTAAAACTTGAAAACTTTCAAGTTTTTGACCATGCAATCTTTCTATCTCTGAATCTCATGTTTTCTTTGCAGTAGGGGACCATATAGGCAGGCTTTGCATGTCCTTGCATGTGTTGCCATGCACATGAGGTTTCTTGGATATATCTAAGAAGGCTTTTAAAAATGAATCTTGTCGTAATTGCACCTAGAATCCCATCATTTGCAACTTGGATTTATTATTATCAGAAATGACCGGATTTGAACATATCAGATGTTTACAAAGCAGATTAGGGTCTTGGGTTTTATAATTAGGTCGCTCAGAGGTATTAATTAACATGTCGACACTTTTAAATCCTACCACTAATCTTTTGACTTGATCCGGGTTTATAACACGTTTGCCTTACATGACACGTGTCTTTATTTTTTTGGTATGATTTTACGAGGTGTTACATAAACGTGACATCTGAATAATCAAACAATGTATAGAATCTTTCAAAGTAAAAAAAAAAGTTAAATGCCATTTTAGTCCATGTGGTTTGGGTCATTTTATCAGTTTAGTCAAAATGTCTCATTTTTCGCTTTTGGGTTCAAAAAGGTTTCACCGTTGTCATTTTAGTCCATTGGGTTAATTTCATCCATTTTTTCTGTTAACAATAAGGGCAATTCAGTAATTTTATATGTAATTCTTTTAACTAGAAGGGCAATTCGACCATGTAAAATGACCGAATTGCCCTTCTGTTTAACGGAAATAATGAATGAAGTTAACCTAGTAGACTAAAATAACAACGATGAAACCTTTTTGGATACACATACAAAAAAGAAAACTTCTGGACTAAATAGTCAAAATAGTCCAAACCATAGAGACTAAAAGGACATTTAACTTAAAAAAAATTGTATAGAATCTTTCAAAGAAAAAAAAAACCTAATTAAGATGAAACAAAAATAAAAATGAGTAGAAGAATTTGGTAATCTAACCAAAAGCACCTTTTATTTTACCTTTTAGAAAACTAAATGCTAGTGGCTTTTCCCCTTTCATTAGTCTCCCATCTAACATTGCAAAAAAATGACACATACCCCCTCTTCCACTCCCTACCTTCACCTTTCATGTTAGCAGTTAATTACTCTCCACTTTAGCATGAGGCCTTCTCACCATCACCATGGATAATAACAACAACAACAAACCAATCAAGCAAGAAAACCACAAAGATCACCATGATCAATATTCCCCTAAGAAACTTCCAACCATTCCGGCCACCGGCTCAAGCGTCGGGGCTGATAGGATGAAGAGAGATGAGTGGAGTGAAGGAGCCGTTTCGAGCCTGTTAGAGGCTTACGAAGCCAAGTGGACGCTTCGCAACAGAGCCAAGCTGAAAGGTCACGATTGGGAAGATGTGGCTAAGCACGTGTCGTCACGCGCCAATTCAAAGTCATCGAAAACACAAACGCAGTGTAAGAATAAAATTGAGTCTATGAAGAAACGGTACCGTTCTGAGTCTGCTACTGCTGACGTGTCGTCGTGGCCGTTGTTTCATCGGCTGGATCTGTTGTTGAGAGGTAGTGGTGGTGCTCCGGTGAGGACTGCTGTTCCGGTGACTAGTGGTGGTGATCCGGCGTCGTCTTCGGTTCCGGTTTCAAGTAATTTGAATATGATCGTGTTTGATCAGACGCCTGTAACGATTTCACCTCCGACGACGACGATGATGATTCACTCAGCGGCTGTGCCGGTGAGTGTGTCGGTGCCAGTGCCGGTACCGGTGCCGGTTTCGAGTCCGGTGCAGCATGGAATTGAACAGAATTCGATTGATTCTAATGGCGTTGATCCGGAAAATAAGGTCAGTGGAGTTTTTTTCTTCTTTTTTTTATTTTGAATTTTTAAAAATTACATTTATGATTTTTATTACATATCAAACCGAAAACGAGACAACTCAATCTAAAAGACTAGTCTGGTGAACAATGGTGCATCTAGAAAATCCTTGTAGGGGCAACGTTTAAAAAAATTGTAATGAAATCGAAAAAACGTCAATTAAAAAAAAATTTACACTACGACCAGAGCATCAAGGGTAGCAGGGGCTACCCCAATTTACAAGCTATATCCGCCCTGCTAGTGAGTGAGAGAGCCCATATGATACATAAACCTTACATTGATTGCCCATACGACCGATGTGGTACAAGTCACGTACCTTGCAATATGGTTTCAGCCCGTAACAATTTTATTCATCCACACGTGTTAACAATAAATAGATGTACGGTTATACGTAGTAGTTTGCTCGTGTGGGGAGAAAGAAAGAGGGTAGTTATGTTTATGTTGTCGCCTTATCCGTTATAATTATCAAAATATACAAATATTTATACGATTTTGATGATAGTTGAAGTTAGATGATTTTCAGAACCGGTAACGTATAACTATTGAATAATAAATACGTGTGAACCAATTTGAAATATGAATGAATACTTACAGACTTTCTGTTGATTTCGCAAATAATACATGTGTCAATGAATAAATTTAGGTTTTTGATTATATCACCAGTGGCGGACCCATGAATTATTTGTTGGGGGTGCGGATTAGTGGCTTAAGCACATTTTCAAAAGGAGATGTGATCGGGTTTTTTGCCTAAAAAATACACTAAATTTTTTTTCGACTTCACCTAGGTGTGCCCCTGCCTACCACTTTATTGTAAGAATCGGTTTTATGGTCAATTTCCCATATTAAAAACAATCAACTTTAAACGCTTAAAAAGTGTATTCAGCTATGAATAATTTCATTTCATACATAATATATCTGTAAATAATAAAATGCTTGTAAATACATAATTATTATCATTTGATAGTTGTAATACTTTTATTGGCAGCGCAATAGATTGTACATCCTCAATTATAAATGCCAAAAAAATAAATAATAGCGTCCGTTTATTACAATAACGTATGCAATTTAGACTATGCTTTAGTTTAAACACACTGTGCATCATATAGATAAAAAAAAAAGTATATTGTTTTTATAGTTTTTTATTGTAGAATGATTAAAATGAGTGACGTGTTCAACTAAAGTTGTCTTTCTTTTTATCCCAATTTTTCTGCTTTGCACCAAGGAATGGCCTGATGGGTCATGGGCTCTTTCATGGGCTTATACAACAATCATACAATAATTATATATTTTTTTTTGAAGTTACACTTGGCATATTTTTAGTGGATGATGGTCATCAATAATGAACATGCGGATAGTGGGTTTGTGACCATTATCTTCTAAAGTACTAAACCTACTAAAGTCTAAAACACATGGGCCCATTAGCCAATGGGTAAAAGTTGCATGGGCCATGGGCCGTGGCTCTCTTTTTAATCACTTTTTTTGGTATATTTGTGGTTTTTATATATATTTTCTGTAAAACTTCCAACAGGAAGTAGTAGTCGTTACAAAAATGCCTGAAAATCAACTATCCGAGAAAATGGAGATCGAGACCGATTGTAGCACCCCGGCATTGTATAGCAACGACAAGGAAAAAGAAAAGATAGAGACGAAAAATCACAAAACGAGGGTACGAGAGAGCAGAAAAAGACGAAGAAAGGGAGACAATTGGGACGTTGCCGAGAGTATACGATGGTTGGCGAAAGTAATGATGAGGTCTGAGCAAGCTAAAGTCGAGACAATGCGGGAGGTAGAGAAAATGAGAGTGGATGCTGAGGTTAAGAGAGGTGAACTTGACCTAAAAAGAACTGAAATAATCGCGCATACTCAGTTGGAGATCGCTAAGCTCTTCGCCACGTGTTTGGGAAAAGCTGTCGACCCGTCTTTGAGGATAGGGCGAAATTGAGGGGAGTTCAGGCCGGAATTATTATTTTCCGACCATTTTATATTTTTATTTATGTATTAATTATTAAAAAAAATTCATACAAATTTATGCATCTATATAAATATAGATGTATAGTTTGTTTGCCATATTGATGGGAGGTTTGTATCTTTATAATTGTAACCAAACACCTGATAAGATTATATTTAACAGACCTACTGTCTAACACACTTACACGCATTTCATAAATTGTCATCATCAATAATGAATTTATATTATAAAAAATAATTAAATATGTCTAGAATGTGATTAAAACATAATAAAATCAATAAGAAAAATAAAAAAGCCTAAACTATATGTTGCAGTTAACAATTAACATCACTTCCATTTTATCATCTCCATAGACTATTTTTCAATTGATTTTGAAAAGAAAAAAAAAAAAAAAACAAACCGGACTCCGCTTAGACCATCCGTCTCGTGACATTCCTGCGGCACCAGTAAGGGATGTGGAAGAGAGAGGAGGAGCGACCGCTGATGTGGTGAGGAGAAAGCCCCAGTGCTACCCGTGGCCATGTGCATGACCACGGAAGGAGAGGGGGGGGGGGGGGGGGGTTATGAGAGGGGATATTTGTGGAGAAGGGTTGAACATAAAGAAGAGGGTCGGTCAGACGGGCAACGCCTGCATTGAGGCTTCCATCAGGGACGTCTATGAGAATTCATGTACCCTGTTCGAGCTCGAAAAAATGTGTCATACCGTAATGTTTTTATTATTATTATTATTATTATTATTATTATTATTATTATTATTATTATTATTATTATTATTATTATTTAAAATCAAATGGGTATTGGACTCATTAAACCTAATGCCAATGGGCTAACTTTTAAACCATAAAAATAAAAAACTGTTTTGTAAATGAGCCTATCTTGGAGTTGTATGGGTATACTATTTTAAAAAAAAATAAACATGTATATATGTATATCGGATTAAAAAAAATGTTCCCCTTGAAATCACGGGCCTGTGTGATGGTACTCCCCGCACACCCTCATCACCGCCCATGGCACTCATGCCCCACTTGTGTTGAAGATCGTCCTAACATAATTGTTCTTAACTTGCATTAACATGTCGTTATTGCATGGTTAGCCAAAGGTTTTGCTTTTTGACCCGAAAGTTTAATACAAAAGTAATTAAAAAGGTAGTCAAAAGTGACTAATCTGTCACGATTAATATAGATAATATATCTAATCCATTAACATACTTTTCTATTGTCGAAATAGCTAGTATCTTTTTTCTTTCTATTTCTCTGTCACTAACAAAAAAAATTACTATTGTATTTGTTACTTTTTAAATGGATTATATTATATATTAATTAGGATTCCTAATCATTTTCTTATAACAAATAATTGAGTATATATAAAATAAAACAAATAATGATCACATGCGTGAGAAACCACTTAAAAAACCCCGTGATGCTTCATATAAGGAAGTCACTATCATAGTGAACAATAATATAGTAGTACAACTTCAGCATAATTTATATCAAACATGAAGACAAGATACAAGATATAAGAAACCACATCTCACGTGACTCACGAGCAGATCTCACGTGATACACCCAGCCTGGAATTCGGAATATCGAACAGGACACGGTGGTTCTGCTGGTTCATGTTGGCAATGACGTTGAGCGCAGGAGACGCTGACATGGCGAGGCAGGTGGTGGACCCGGAGGAGCTGTGGATTAGGAAGTTGTCTTGTGGTAGTGACATGTTAAGTCCTGGGAACATAAAGGTCATTGTCGGGACTTGTTTCCCTATGGGGACGGTGTAGCATGTGTCAAAGCCGCCGAGTGATGACACGATGGCTTTGCCCATTCGCCTTCTGAACTCGTCACGCACAGCCGTGTACGCAGCGTCTACTAGCCTCGTGAACACGGTGCCTACACAAAACAATGTTATAATGTGATGTCATGCTTATGACATTGTGATAAATAATATGCATTTACATATAAAACAATATAGAAACGAAACAGGTATTTGCTACACCTAGATTTCCGTAGAAAAGGCCTCCTTTTGCTACGGATTTAGCTGTAGCAAATACATGTTTTTGTAGCACTTATAAAATTCATTTTAAAGTTTGAAGGATTCACCTGAATCGAAGATGGTGCCACCGCCGGTGTTTGGGTTGAAAGCCAATGCACTTGGGGGGATGTTGACAACCTTGGAGCCAACTCGGATTCCAATCAAGTTCACATAGTAAAGCGAAGTTCTTCTAGGGTTTACAAGTAACGGTGTATACTTGATGTTTTTCGGTTGTCCATTTAGACCTAACCTTAGGGTTCCGGAAAAGTTGGAACTCTTGAAACTAGGCAGACAATATGAGAATGTGGCCGAGTAAAGGGACTTGGATTGTGACACGAATGACAACGGGCCACGACCAAGGCCTAAAACACCTTGTGGGGGGAACGAGCCTCCAACGACATTTTGTATGCAACTAAAAGAGTAACCAACGACAGAGTCCGTGGCTAGGGTTAGGTTGTCTTGTGCTAAGTTAGCCGCGATGGAGGAGCTTCCGTATGTCATATTCACGGAGCATGTTGTCCCCGGACAACTTGAGCTTTGGACCTACAAACATTGATTGCTAAGTCATTTAAAACTATCACCTGAGAGATAAAACAAACTTCGCATCACTATATTCATTTAGTGGTCCAACAAAACTACAAGTCTTGTTGAATAAAACAATCTAAAGTAAAAAAAATGTTTAGTTTGTTTTTGTTAATGACAAAAGGTGTGAAATCAAAAGCAAATATGAACCGGAAGTCACGGGTTAAAATGAATGGGTGGGGTAGACCCACAACAACTGGACACCCCTGGAGTCCAACCAAAACCGGGTCACGGGTTTGCCTTAATTTTCCTCCCTACTTTTGTCAATTTCTTATGGAACAACAATCACTAATGTTCCGACAAAATATCAAAAAATAATATATGTAACTACCATTAGTACCATATCAGATTTTAACTTAAATAATAATAATAATATAATATCATTTTTTTAAAGATAATATAACAAATATCGCCGATATAATGATGCGAGTTATCTCTAATAATCAAGGCTACCAAAAAAACTAAGGGCCCCACTAACATGATTTAGGGGCTGTTTGTTTAGCTTTTAACGTGACTCTTAATGATTAAGACCACTTTTTGGTTCAACACTTAATGATTTAGACTGTTTGTTTCGCGAACATATGTCTGAATGGTTCAGACATTTGCCTCTAATGGTTAAGCATTATACTAAGTCTGAATGATTAAGACCACTAATCTGAAATGTTCAGACATTTGCCTCTGAATGGTTAAGCATTATACTAAGTCTGAATGATTAAGACCTCTAATCTGAAATGGTCAGACATTTGCCTCTGAACGATTAAGCATTATATTGGCTCTTAATGGTTCAGACTTCTTATTGGTTCAACGCTGGTTCAGACATCTTACTGCTTCAGCATTTAACAATTCAGACGTTGCCAGACAGCCCCTTAAATAGAAAAACTCACGAGCCCTACTAGCGAGATAAACCATAGTAGTGACTACATAAATTTGTGCAACAAAATACAAAATGCATGATTTAAAACATGTGGAATTATTATTAATGGCTTCAATAAGGGGTTTTTTTTTTATTTTTTTTTTATTTTTTTATTAACATGAACATACTCAAACTTAAAATCTATCTTTAAAATCCACCTAATATCTACCTTGTGGGATATGAACCCGAATAATTTTGATGAGAATAAATACCTGATGTCACTAGACCAAGAGTTCATCATGGGCTTAAATAAGTAGTGAAAGTGAATTTACAAACATATATATAAATTTTGGGGTGGGAATTTATACTTACTTGTTTGCATTGGTCAGCACCACAAGCAAGTGATGAGAAGCTAACCGACTTAGTCGAATCAAAGGTGGATGATGAGCAACCAACGCAACCAGCACAAGGAACCAATGCCATATCGGTGCTAGTATCCAAAGCCATAAGCAAGCTTTGAGCCGGTGTCCCAAAGTTAGCCTTCACAATGTAGGTAGGACTCTGGATGATCTGTCTGCCCGACCCAATGGGCACGAAAGATCGTCCAGCGACCAGACTTGTCAAATAGATAAGTCTGGTCTTGTCGTCCGCCTGCATTTGGAGTACACTCTCCTCCCATGAGAGTGTGGTCTTTGGCCTAAATGGTGAACATGGGCTAGACACATGGTAGACCCTAAGGGTTGACCCTTGGCTAGGTAAGCCACAATTTGGGTTAAGCGAGTGAACCACAGTCAATGATAAAAGGAAGAGAATGGTGAGGTGTAAAGCCTCCATGAGTGTTTTTGGAGTTAAGTTTGTGTGTGATGTATGCTTATAGTTGGTGAGTATATATATATGGTGTAGTTACACTTGTTCACCTTCATCTTCTAACTGTTCACATTTATACCCTCTCGACTTTCATTTATTGCCACTAGATACCCATCACCTGACAAGTTGAAATTAATTTAATTTGGACGATATCTTTGTTTGATCTTTGTACTTGATAGAAAAAAAAATAATATACGTGCATCTTATTGTATACATATATATATTAAAGCATGTTTAATACATAATCAATTTTAAACAGAGAACAAAAATAATATAAACATTTATACGTATTGCATTTAATGTGAAACAGAGAACAAAAATAATATAAACATTTATACGTATTGCATTTAATGTGAAACATATGATACTTTTAACCATTTAACTTCTCTTCCATGCAACCAACACTAGTGCTCTAGTGGTGGCCACGGGTATTTAAGTTCCACTTATGGTGGGCCCGGGTGAGTTTTCCTCTCAAGGTCTCAAGTTCGAGTCTTGGTGATAGGGGTTTCTCATTGAGGGGTTTAAATTGGGGATCTATTGTGCGAGGGGGCTCTCTAGCGCGGACCCGGTTAAGACAATGTATGCTAGACCTCCCGACATTCGCAAATAATTCACACCTTTAAAAAAAAAAAAAAAAAAAAACTTCTCTTCCATGCATGTAATTCTCTTCCATGCGGTGGCAGATTTACCCTTCGAGTAGGGTGGGCACAAACCAACCGTACTTCCAGCCCAGACAAGAAGTTGGCATGCATTCATTAGATTTAGGGCATGTTTGGGTAAGCTTTTTGAAACAACTTATTGGCTTATTGGCTTCTTGGAAAAGTCAGGATTTTGTGACTTATTAACTTATTGGCTTTTCCCCCTCACATACACCCTCTTTGCCAAACATCATTTTAGAGCTTATGACTTTTCAAAAAGCCAATAAGTCAATAAGTTGTTTCAAAAAGCTTACCCAAACATGCCCTTAGTTTCAAGGAATACTAACAATTAGACCACTCGTGGTGGGTTTTTTGGCGTTTTCCCAAAAAAAACGCCCAACTACGCTGCATGACCGCCCCCGGGGGAGGTTTTTTCAAAAAAAATGCCTGCAACGTTGTTTTTAAAACGCCAAAATTTCGCACATTTTCAAAAGTATACCGTTGCTTCAACGGTAACAAACAAAAACTTTTAATTTTTTTTATTCCAGCTTTTAACCTATAAAACACCCCACTTTTCACTTATTTTTTTTTATAAATTTACCCTATTCTCTTCTATACTACTTCAAATTTTATAAAAAAAAAATTACATCATGAATCCCTTCCGACCCACTTTCGGTGTTCCGTCTAGACCCGGTAACCTCACTACATATCGCCCGAACACCACCCAACCGCAACCAAACTTCAATTTTCAAGAGTTGGACCCGACTATGTTTGCGTACGCACAAATACTAGGCATGGGTTGTTGGCAACCGTTCTTTCACGGTCCACACGGCTTTGCATCCATGGGCGGTTCGCAACCGTTTCGAGAAGAAACCGAACCCGACGTAGAAACGGTACCAGAGACACGTCCCAAGCCCGCTGCCGAGGCATCTCAACATGGTAAATGGTGTCATAAAAAAAGGAACCAAACACTCCACGTCGAAAGAGAACCTACCTAGCTTGGACAAAAGACGAGGAATACGCGTTAGTACGGGCGTGGCTCAACATATCGGAGGACCCCGAAGTTGGTAAGCGTTTTAAAAATATATTTGTTTTATTTTTTAAATAATTTGTAAGCGTTTATTTTTATTTTTAAGAATATAACATTATATTTTTTATAATTTTTTTTTATCGAACTACCAAACTTCACCGATTTTTTGGAATAAAATTTGTGAAACTTTTTTTTAAAGCGATGGGTAAAGATGAGTATCGGGACAAAGATTCGATATCTAGCAATTGGACCGATATAAAGAAAAAATGTCATCAGTTTCAAGAAGTCTTCCAACGCACGAGGGACAACTGGGGTAGCGGACAAAATGATGTGGGTATTTTAACAAGAGCGTTGGAAGAGTACAACCAAACGAGAGACGTTTTCACATACTTGAAATGTTGGGAGCATTTATGCGGAAGCCTCAAATGGTCTAACGTACCGACCATGACGTCTAGTGGTAGACGTAAAGCAAAAAGGTCCAAAACATCATCTCGGTTTACCCGGAGACACCCACTTCTGATGCTCGTAACGTTAACTTAAATATTAATTTGGAGGACGACGAGGATGTGGAGTTGGAACGACCGCCCGGTAGAAGAAGTGGGAAAAAAGGGGGGAAAAGGCTGAGTCATCTTCGGCTAATTTCGAAATTAAGGAAGATTTCGAAGAGCTGAAGCGACGCTTACAAGACATTCGAGACCTTGGTTATAGGCGTTTAGAGATTATGCAAGAAAGAAACGCCGAAAACAAAAAATTTGCCGCAATACAAAAATCGAGGCAAATGGAGAAAGACGCAGAATTTTTGTCTAAACTAATAGATCACATCGTAGGCGACGCGTTGATCCTAGCGGAAATGCGTCGGCATCAAATCTGTGACAAATACGGAGTTTAGATTATTAGTTTTTTATTTAGCAATGTAATTTTTTATTAGTTTTTTTGGGTTTTTTATTTTTAGCAATGTAATTTTTTTAATGAAATTTTATTAGTTTTAATTTGAAAAAAAAATATAATTGGGTAATGACTGATTGGGGCATTATAGGGTATTATACCACTTCACCTCTTTTAAGACAATGCCCCATAACGTTTACATATATAACGCAAAAAATACAAGTACTGAGACATTATCTTCCCATCCCATAACAGATAATGTGTGGATATTCTTGCCATATGAAAAAAGTTACATGTCAATATAATATGACCTAAAATTACACGTGGTATTAATATAATATCTTCCAATATTATGTGTAAGGTATTTACATAGGTTTTAATAGGAAGTTTATTTGGCTAAGAAAGCTAGGAAGTGATTTTGACCATCCATTTAGTTAATCAAGTGCTAAGATTATATGATGGAAATTGATGGGAAGAAAAGAGGCGCGTGAGTTTGTTTAAGGGCATTCTAGCCAATCCAAGTCAATAGTTTCTCTCTCCTCCAATTCCCCCTCATTTTTTAAACGTTAATAACTCTTTCATACGACATTATTTTTTTATAAAAATTGCACCAAAAAAACGAGCCTTTTTTTATCTTTAAAACGAGTATACTATTGCTATATTTTCGAAAAAAAATTTTGAAAACCCAGTTGCGTAAAACGCAATGGAAAAAAAAACCCTAAAAAATGACATTTTTCTAAACCGCAATGCACAAAAAACACAAAGAACTGTCTTATTTGTAAAACGCAATGGCCAGAAAACACAAAGAAATGTGTTATTTTTAAAACGCAATAGCCTAAAAACACAAAAGAAAGTATACTTCCTAAAACGCAATGGACTGAAAACACATAAAAATGTGTTTTTACCTAAAACGCAATGCACAAAAAACACAAAGAAATGTCTTATTTCTAAAACGCAATGGACTGAAAACACTTAAAATGTCTGTTTCCTAAAACGCAATGGACTGAAAACACATAAAAATGTGTTTTACCTAAAACGCAATGCACCAAAAACACAAACAAATGTCTTATTCCTAAAATGCAATGGCTACAAAACACTTAAAATGTCTGTTTCCTAAAACGCAATGGACTGAAAACACATAAAAAAGTGTTATACCTAAAACGCAATGCACAAAAAACACAAAGAAATGTCCTATTTATAAAACGCAATGGCCAGAAAACACTTAAAAATGTCTCATTCTAAAACGCAATTGCCTAAAAAAACAAAAGAAAGCGTTCTCTGTAAAACGCAATGGACTGAAAACACCTAAAAATGTGTTTTACCTAAAACGCAATAACTAAAAACACTTCAAAAATGTGTTTTTCTAAAACGCAATGGCCAGAAAACACATAAAAATGTCTTAGTTCTAAAACACAATGGCCTAAAAACACCAAAGAAAGTGTTCTCTCTAAAACGCATTGAACCAGGACAATAGTTTTGTCTGTGCTGTGAATTGTCTGAACCAATGCAGTTTACGAATGCAGTTTTCTAAAGCCAATTTACCTAAAATTAAATTTTCTGATGCATTTTTTATTAAAGCCAATTTACATAAAAATGTCTTAGTTCTAAAACGCAGCTCAACCCCAGCCAGGGGCTCTGCCCCTTGGACCCCGCCAGGGGCTGCCGCCCCCGGACCACCGCCAAGATCGTAAAACGCAATGACTAAATCAACAACCCAGATCGTGAAAATGAAATTAAAGAATTTCTTACATGGATCGAAGCCGATTTCTTCAATGATTGACGAAACTGGAATGATTGAAACACTTATCAGCGATTGAATCGAACGGATCGAGTGATTATCTTCAAAATCACGGGGAAACACACAAGATTTTGAATGAAATTAAACTGGGTTTTCTTAAAAAAAAAAGTTGAAGAACACGTTGATCGGGTGTTTGAATCATTGATTTATGACGAAAATCGCACTATAATGTAGTGATTATTGAGATAGTAAGTGAAGAAAAGGTTGAAGATTGTGAGTTTTGAAAATTGTGGGTTTTGAAGTTACTGAAGAGAGAAAAAGGAAAAAGAAAGGATTGGATTGACTAAAATACCATTTCTCTTTATTTTAAATTTTGCCACATGTCATAATCCTATTGCTTCCTATCATTCCTAGCCAAAATAAACTTCTTATTTGATCCCCACCCTAGGTTTTAAATCTATTAAATTATAGGGAAAAGATCAAATAGGAAGTTTATTTTGGCTAGGAAGTGTAGGAAGCAATAGGATTAGGACATGTGGCAACATTTAAAATAAAGAAAAAGGGTATTTTAGTCAATCCAACTCTTTCTTCTTCCTTTTCAAAACCCAGTAGCTTCAAAACCCACCATTTTCAAAACCCACCATCTTCAACCATTTCTTCACTTTCTATCTCAATAATCACTACATTATAGTGCGATTTTCATCACAAATCAATGATTCAAACACCTGATCAACGTGTTCTTCAGCTTTATTGAAGAAAACCCAGTTTAATTTCATAAAAATCTCGTTTTTTCCGGTGATTTTGGAGATAATCACTCGATTCGTTTGATTCGAGCGCTGATAAGTGTTTCAATCATTCAAACTTCGTCAATTGTTGAAGAAATCATTTAGATCCATGTAAAAAATTCTTTAATTTCATTTTTACGATCTGGGTTTTTTATTTAGTCATTGGGTTTTACGATCTTGGCGGGGGTCCGGGGGCAGCGCCCCTGGCAGCGGGGTCCCAGGGGCTGCCGTGTCACGGCCCCCGACCCGGTTTGACCCGATTCAGGAGCCGCGGGACATAAATCCCGTGGTATTTAATTAAGTGAGTTTAACAGCGGAAGTTTCTTCAGGATCAATTTAAAAACTGAAATATTTCCCGATTATTTTATTTAACAATTTGGGATAAAACCCGATAATTTACAATCTTGAGATTTCACGAAGAAATCTTTTATTTTACAAAATATGTTTCTTTATTTTATACTGAGCCACTTTCTTAAGCTGATAGTGCTTCAGGGCACTTTTCCTGGATCACAACAGATCACCTGAAACATGCTTGAAAAAGGTTTTGTCAGTGGGAAATACTGAGTGAATCATTCTATTTAATAAAACGACACATTTGTTATAATTTACAGTATTAAGAGAGATTACAATGTTTCAGATATCAAACCAACTACCCACAGTAATTGTCACTCGACCCATTGGCCCATTCGTCCAACGGTGTCTGTGACTATGGTCATATCACCCCTTGGCTAACTCGTTGTCCAATGGTGAAGATTATCAAGTAATGTATACAAAACCCCACATACCGGCTGTAACTTGGTGATTACATATACTTAATCACTGTAATTATAACTTTTGAAAATAAACATGATTTTGAAAGTAATTAGATAAAAAGAGAATGACTCACATTGCAGATTTAACAGAGCTTAGTTTACCGATTAGCCTTAATAACCTAGTTTAAATAATCAAGCACACAAACTAGGTTAGTAACTTAATACAGCATTTACGATAACTCACGAGATTGAAACCTTCACAACGAATGACAAAGTGCGATACTTAAACATCCATCGATTTAACGACGAATGACAAAGCATAAACCCTAATGTGGGCAGCACTTAAACATCCATTGGATAGTTTAATCGATCGGACATTGAATCGTAGCAGCGATCGAGTTATTACCCTGAATTGTGGCAGCACTTCGTGATCAGTGTGTGTTTTTGTAGTGATTATACTATAACTCAGCGTACAATTCGAATTTGATCGTCGAAAGAACACCCAATTGCATGAAACAGGCCGTCCTATTTATACGTGAAATTGAGTTCCCCCGCATGTCGCGGGAGATGTTGCTGCTCCTGTCGCGACTCGCCTGGGGTGACAACCTACCCTAGGGTAGCCTTGTCACTTGTATAGGCCTGCTGAGTTGCTAGTTCGTTAATTCTCAGTTTGTACAACGCATTTTAGAGATAATCTTTAGTTAGGTTTTACCCCCCTTAAGTTTTAGGGGCCCTAAACCTGATTCCAAATGTTCTGAAAATTTTAGGGATTATACAGAATCACTTGGGTTTCTCAATTAGGGTTTCCTATTAGACAATTTGATTAAATAAATATAACTTTTGATGAGAGTTGTTACATTCTCCCTACCTTAATAAAAATCTCGTCCTCGAGATTTACTGGAATAAGTGAGGATACTTTCGCTTCATTTCTGATTCCAGCTCCCAAGTGTATTCAGCTCCTCTCTTTGAATCCCATCTGACCTTGACTAAAACTAGTCGTTTGTGTTTGAGAAACTTGATCTTTCGATCCTCAATTTGAAGAGGTTTCTCAACAAATTTCAGCTTTTCGTTTACCTCTATATCTCGAAGAGGTACTACCAGTGATTCATCTGATAAACATTTCTTGAGATTGGATACATGAAATACATCATGTACTTCTGCTAATTCTTCTGGTAGTTGTAAACGATAAGCAACTGGTCCTATACGTTGGATCACTGGAAATGGTCCTACGTACCTTGGACTTAGTTTTCCTTTCTTTCCGAATCTAACTACTCCTTTCCAAGGAGAAACTTATAACAATACTCTGTCTCCAACTTGGAATTCTAACGGCTTGCATCTATTGTCTGCATAACTTTTCTGGCGATCTCGAGCCATCTTCAGTCTTTCCTTGATTTGAGTAATCTTATCAGTCGTCTCTTGCACTATTTCAGGACCTGATAATTGACTTTCTCCTATTTCTGCCCAACAAACTGGAGTTCTGCACTTTCTTCCGTACAATGCTTCAAATGGGACGGTTTCAATACTTGAATGATGGCTATTGTTATAGGAGAATTCAATTAATGGTAAATGATCATCCCAATTTCCACCAAAATCTATCACACATGCTCGGAGCATGTCTTCTAGAGTTTGGATTGTCCTTTCACTTTGTCCGTCTGTTTGGGGATGATATGCAGTGCTCAGATTTAATCGAGTTCCCATAGCTTGCTGGAAACTTTTCCAGAAATGAGAAGTAAAACGACTATCCCTATCCGAAACAATGGAGAGTGGAACTCCATGTAAGGATACAACTTCATCTACATACAGTTTTGCCAACCTTTCCATACTAAAGGTTTCTTTCATTGGTAAAAAGTGAGCTGATTTGGTTAATCGATCCACAATTACCCAAATCGCATCATTACCTTTTCTGGTTTTGGGTAACTTAGTAACAAAATCCATTGTTATAAGTTCCCATTTCCATACCGGCATTTCTAATTGTTGTAGTAGACCTGAAGGTTTCTGATGTTCTGCCTTCACTTGTGAACAAGTGAGACATTTAGAAACATATCGCGCTATATCCTTTTTCATTCCTATCCACCAAAAGTTCTTTCTTAAATCTTGGTACATCTTATTGTTTCCTGGGTGCATAGTATACCTAGATTTATGAGCTTCTTCTAAAATCTTAGGTCTTAAGCCTCCCTGCTTAGGTACCCAAATTCTACTTTTGTGAAATCTCCAAATTCCATCTATTCCTTGTTCTAATTCCTTGATTCGTCATTTCATTCCTTCAGCATCATCCTTGATTGCTGTAACTTGAACATTCTTCAATTGTTCCATTAAATCTATTTGTAGATTTAATCTGAGAGCACGAACTCTTTGTTGTTTCTCATAATACTTACGACTTAAAGCATCTGCAACTACATTTGCCTTTCCTTCATGATACTGAATATCACAGTCGTAGTCACTTAGGATTTCCATCCATCTTCTTTGCCTCATGTTTAATTCTTTTTGCCCAAATATATATCTTAAACTTTTGTGGTCTGTGTAGACAGTAAATTTACTTCCGTAAAGATAATGTCTCCAAATCTTAAGGGCAAAAATTACGGCTCCTAATTCTAAATCATGAGTCGTATAATTTTCTTCGTGCTTTTTCAATTGCCTAGAAGCATATGCAATCACCTTTTTGCGTTGCATAAGCACACATCCATATCCTAGTTTTGAAGCATCACAATATACTTCAAAATCTTCAGTTCCTTCTGGTAAGGCTAAGATTGGTGCATTTGTTAATTTCTGCTTCAATATTCTAAAGGCTTCTTCTTGCTTAGGTCCCCATTCAAACTTAACCGCTTTACAGGTTAGCTTAGTTAATGGTACGGCTATCTTGGAAAAATCCTTAATAAACCGTCTATAATACCCAGCTAAACCTATAAAACTTCTAATTTCCATTGCTGTTTGTGGAACCTTCCATTTGGTAATTGCCTCTATCTTAGCAGGATCTACATGAATACCTTCGTGATTCACCATGTGTCCTAAGAATTGCACTTCTTGCAACCAAAATTCACACTTCGAGAATTTGGCATAAAGCTTTTCTTTTCTTAATAAAGTTAAGAGTGCATGAAGGTGTTCACAATGCTCTGTCTGACTTTTGGAATAAATAAGTATATCGTCTATGAAGACAATTACAAATTTATCCAAATATGGTTTACAGATCCTATTCATCATGTCCATGAATGCAGCAGGTGCATTCGTTAACCCAAAGGGCATGACTGTAAATTCATAATGACCATACCTAGTTCTGAAAGCAGTTTTAGGTATGTCTTCTTCTTGTACCTTCAATTGATGATATCCGGAGCGTAAATCTATCTTAGAAAAATATCTAGCTCCCTGAAGTTGATCAAAAAGATCATCAATCCTAGGTAATGGATATCGATTCTTAATTGTAACCTTATTCAATTCTCTATAATCGATACACATTCTCATTGAACCATCTTTCTTCTTTACAAACAACACTGGCGCTCCCCAAGGGGATGAGCTAGGTTGTATGAATCCTTTACTTAGTAATTCATCTAATTGCTTTTTCAGTTCTAACATTTCTGTGGGTGCTAACCGATAAGGTGCCTTGGCTATCGGTGTAATTCCTGGAATTAGATGAATCCTAAATTCTACTTCCCTATCTGGAGGTAATCCCGGTAAATCTTCTGGGAATACATCCGGATACTCTGAGACTACAGGAATCTCTCTAAGTTCTTTACCCTTAGTACTAATGATTACTGAAATTATATATACTATTCCTTGTTTTCGTTCATAATTAGCAACTTTCATTACTGATATGAACTTCATGGGCTTTCGTGGTTTATCTCCTGTAATCCTAATTATTTCCCCAGTAGGTGCCTGAATTTCTATAGAATTCTGATCACAAAGGATTCGAGCATGATTGGCTACTAACCAATCCATTCCTAACACAACATCAAATTCGGCTAATTTCATAGGAAATAGGTTTGCAAAGAATTTATGACCTGAAAGTTCTATATTTTCCTTTTGCAAAACTTTATCTATACTAACAGAATTTCCGTCTGCCGTTTCAACTGTAAAAATCTGCCTAAGGTTGGTTAAGGGTAAATTAAGAGCTTGGCAGAATGAAGTATTAATAAAACTTTGGTTTACACCAGAGTCAAATAATACTTTGGCGTAAATGTTGTGAACTAAGAACGTACCCGCTATCACATCTGGGATGAGTTCTGCTTCTTGAGTAGTTAGCTGAAATGCTCTGACATTCTTCTTTGTAGCTCCATCTGCTGGTTTAGCTTTATTGTCTGCTGGTTTGACCAATTTCGGGCAATCTGGCCTGAAATGTCCAGTTTCTCCACAATTGTAACAAATTGTGGATTTCTTCCTACAATTTTCTTCACGATGTCCTGTCATTTTGCAAAAATTGCAAATTATATTACATCTTCCAAAATGTTTCCTTTTGCAATTTCTGCAGAATGACGGATTTGAGGGTTGCCCTGTTCCTCTTCTCTTGAAATTGCTATTATTACCCGTACGAAATCCCTGGGTAATTTTCTGAGCCAATTCTTTCTTTCTGTCTTCATCTCTTGTACGCACCAGTTCATCAGTTAGGGTGTTAGCTAATTCCACAGCATCGTCAATAGTGCGAGGTCTCGCAGCTTTAACAATATTGCGGATTTCACTAATCAGTCCCCAAATGTAGCGAGAAATAAGTACCGGTTCTGGCGAAGCCAGTGTTGGTACCACTCTAGCATATTCAAAGAATGTCGAAGTATAACCGCGACAATCTACACCCGTCATCCGATGATTTAGAAACTTATTCGTCATCTGTTCCTTTTCATACTCAGGACATAATTTTCTTTCTACTAAACCCTTAAATTCTTCCCAAGTCATGGCGTAAGCTATCATTCTTCCTTTTGATTGTAACACAGTGTTCCACCATTCGAGTGCTCCTTCCTTGAAGAGATTTGATGCGTACATGACCTGGTCATCTTTAGCACATTTACTTATTGCAATGACTGCTTCGGTTTTCTCTAACCAACGCAGTGATGCAGTTGCTCCTTCATTGCCTGCAAATTCAGTGGGTTTACAAGCAAGGAATTCTTTGAAAGTGCAACCAGGCGTTGCGGCTTTCATTTTCTTAGGAAATGGAGCTTGATGTGGTTCTGCATTATGATTAACATTATCATTGCCTCCGTTTACACTATTACTGAAATTATCTTCAGAAATACGTTTACTAGGAACAATTTGTTGCGGTTCGATTGGATTCTTTATAGCAGCAACGAATGCTGGAATAGCATTGGCTATCCCTTGAGCAACAATATTTTCGATATCTTGTCTAGTCATATATTGATCTCCTGGATGTTGCTCTGACTGATTAACCTCATTTACTGGTTCATTACCAATGTTTGACATCTGATAATAAATTTTATGTAAATAATTAGTATAAATACAAATATAATAAAACAGTTTGCACATAATCACATTAACATGTATAATCAAAATTATCGATTTCACAAGTTTCATTTTTATATATTATATTATGCCTCGTACACACGATTATTATACAATGTTTTATTGTTAAGTTATTACACATATTAGTTATTATGATTATTTAATTACACATATTCCTGCAAACTTTCATTATCTGGTCAGCTAATTTCTTAAAAACGACGCTCCCTTTCGTCATATTTCCAAGTAACTCTTTCTCCCACATCCCTAATCCGATTTCCTGCATCAATTAACTCTTCGCCCCAGAGGCGAAGTTCAGTCAGATTCTCCGGGCTCATAGTTGGGTATAGTGGAGGTTCTGGATCAACTTGTGGGAAAAATGTATCAGGGTTGTTTAAAAGATTTTGGTATTGCCAATCAGTTGTCCACCATTCATCTAACTCTACTGGTAGTGGTTGAGGTTGGACAATAGGATCTGGAATAGCAGGTTCCAGATTGATTGGGATTGGAGCTTCTAGTGGGTAACTGAAAAGATCTTCTTCAGTAAATATAAGGTTTGGATCAGCTGCTTCAAGGTTTCCATCGGCAGGTCCGATGAGGTCACTCATTACTAGTTTATGATCTAAAACTTCCCAAGGAGTCATTTTCTGTTTCTGTCTAGAACTCTCTCCGACTTCTCTTTCTGTTTGCTTAAAACTATTCTCAGTTTCTATCTCTATTTGATTAATATTTTCCTCAATTTCTACCCCCTTTCCTTTGTCTTTTGGTTCTTCAGTTTTGGTAACCTTTCTTGTTGCTGGCTTTTTCCTTCGTACACGCCTCCAGCCCACAAATCTGCTTCTTTTCTTGGGTTTAGGTTTTGCCAGTGGTTTGGATTGAAATTCCATGGGTTCTTCTTTATCAGCGAAGTAACCAGTGAATTCCTTGGAAACTTCTATCTTAACGGGATAGAGGTTAAGATTTTCTAAACCTTCCAATATCTCATTCATGCTGTTTAGCAGATATGCAAAATACATACCAAATGTTAAAACAACATTTTATAGATAACCCGTAATTATTATTGCATACATGAAACAACTGACAAGTAAATTATACTACGATTTACTGTAACTTATTTATTTACTAAATAAGGTTTCTGGAAATAAAAGTGCTAAAACTTTTGAGTATTTAAAGATTTACATTTTCTGCTACTGTGGCTAGCATATAAAGATTTGCCCATTTCTCATCTAATTTGTCCTCCCAAGGTGATTTATTGATTAAATCCTGGGTTTCTTGTTTAACTTTCTTCTCTCGGTTTTTCCTTATTTCCTCCTGACTTTTCCTAATAATCAAGCTTCTTCTATTAGGAGAAAGTGGTTCCTCGTAATGTGCCTTATGGATAAATATTCCTTCTTCAGGAATTACATAAGGTTTTGTTTGGGATGAACTTCCCTTTTCGTTGGATGACCTATCTAGTTTAAGATAGATGTTTGCCAGCTTTTGTTTACCCATACTGTAATTAACAAATATGCAGTTAATAAAACACACAATCACATAATTGGTAATCAGTAAAAATTAAGTATTTCTAAATACTTAATAGGCTTAAATCAGTGGCTCTGATACCACCTTATTTCTGTCACGGCCCCCGACCCGGTTTGACCCGATTCAGGAGCCGCGGGACAGAAATCCCGTGGTATTTAATTAAGTGAGTTTAACAGCAGAAGTTTCTTCAGGATCAATTTAAAAACTGAAATATTTTCCGATTATTTTATTTCACAATTTGGGATAAAACCCGATAATTTACAATATTGAGATTTCACGAAGAAATCTTTTATTTTATAAAATATGTTTCTTTATTTTATACTGAGCCACTTTCTTAAGCTGATAGTGCTTCAGGGCACTTTTCCTGGATCAAAACAGATCACCTGAAACATGTTTGAAAAAGGTTTTGTCAGCGGGAAATACTGAGTGAATCATTCTATTTAATAAAACGACACATTTGTTATAATTTACAGTATTAAGAGAGATTACAATGTTTCAGATATCAAACCAACTACCCACAGTAATTGTCACTCGACCCATTGGCCCATTCGTCCAACGGTGTCTGTGACTATGGTCATATCACCCCTTGGCTAACTCGTTGTCCAATGGTGAAGATTATCAAGTAATGTATACAAAACCCCACATACCGGCTGTAACTTGGTGATTACATATACTTAATCACTGTAATTATAACTTTTGAAAATAAACATGATTTTGAAAGTAATTAGATAAAAAGAGAATGACTCACATTGCAGATTTAACAGAGCTTAGTTTACTGATTAGCCTTGATAACCTAGTTTAAATAATCAAGCACACAAACTAGGTTAGTAACTTAATACAGCATTTACGATAACTCACGAGATTGAAACCTTCACAACGAATGACAAAGTGCGATACTTAAACATCCATCGATTTAACGACGAATGACAAAGCATAAACCCTAATGTGGGCAGCATTTAAACATCCATTGGATAGTTTAATCGATCGGACATTGAATCGTAGCAGCGATCGAGTTATTACCCTGAATTGTGGCAGCACTTCGTGATCAGTGTGTGTTTTTGTAGTGATTATACTATAACTCAGCGTACAATTCGAATTTGATCGTCGAAAGAACACCCAATTGCATGAAACAGGCCGTCCTATTTATACGTGAAATTGAGTTCCTCCGCATGTCGCGGGAGATGTTGCTGCTCCTGTCGCGACTCGCCTGGGGTGACAACCTACCCTAGGGTAGCCTTGTCACTTGTATAGGCCTGCTGAGTTGCTAGTTCGTTAATTCTCAGTTTGTACAACGCATTTTAGAGATAATCTTTAGTTAGGTTTTACCCCCCTTAAGTTTTAGGGGCCCTAAACCTGATTCCAAATGTTCTGAAAATTTTAGGGATTATACAGAATCACTTGGGTTTCTCAATTAGGGTTTCCTATTAGACAATTTGATTAAATAAATATAACTTTTGATGAGAGTTGTTACATGCCGCCCCTGGCGGGGTCCAAGGGGCAGAGCCCCTGGCTGGGGTTGAGCTAGATTCTGGTTCTGTGAACAACAGTTTCCTATTAAATTGCTGTAATAAAAATGCATCAGAAAAATTAATTTTCTGTAAATTGCCTCTGGAAAACTGCCTTCGTAGACAGTGTTTCTGGTTATGTAAGCAACAGGTTCTGGTCATTGCATTTTAGTTAGATTCTGGTTCTGTGAACAACAGTTTCTGGTTCTGTGAACAACCGTTTCTGGTCATTGCGTTTTAGACAGTTTCTGGTTCTATGAACAACAGTTTCTGGTAATTGCGTTTTAGACAGTTTCTGGTTCTGTGAACAACAGTTTCTGGTCATTGCGTTTTAGAAATAAAACATTTTTTAAGTGTTTTTACTCATTGCGTTTTAGGTAAACACATTTTTATGTGTATTCAGTTCATTGCGTTTTAGAGAGAACAATTTCTTTTGTGTTTTTAGGCCATTGCGTTTTAGAAATAAGACATTTTTATGTGTTTTCTAGGCATTGCGTTTTAGAAATAAGACATTTTAAGTGTTTTCTGGCCATTGCGTTTTAGAAATAAGACATTTTTAAGTGTTTTCTGTCCATTGCGTTTTAGAAATAAGACATTTTTAAGTGTTTTGGGTGCATTGCGTTTTAGGTAAAACACATTCAGTCCATTGCGTTTTATAAAGTACACTTTCTTTTGTGTTTTTAGGCTATTGCGTTTTATAAATAAGACATTTATTTGTGTTTTCTGGTCATTGCGTTTTAGAAATAAGACATTTCTTTGTGTTTTTGGTGCGTTGCGTTTTAGAAAAAGTCGTTTTTTTACATTTTTTTCATTGCGTTTTACGCAACTGGGTTTTCTCCATTGCGTTTTACGCCATTGGTTTTTCAAATTTTTTTTTCGAAAATATAGGAATAGTATACTCGTTTTGAAGATAAAAAAACGCTAGTTTTTTTGGTGCAATTTTTATAAAAAAATAATGTCGTATGAAAAAGTTATTAACGTTTAAAAAATGGGGGGGGGGGGAATTGGAGGAGAGAGAAGCTATTGTGCTGGATTGACTAGAATGCCCCTAACAAACCCACGCGCCTCTTTTTTTTTGCTTCAATTTCATTCATTTAATCTTAGCCCTTGATTAATTAAATGGATGGTTAAGATCAATTCCTAGCCTTCCTAGCCAAATAAACTTCTTATTGTATCTCCACCCTTAAATTATAGGAAAAATTACAAGTTTTGTCCTTTATCTTTATAGTACTTTACATGCGGTGTCCTTTTTTTCAAATGTTGACAGGCGGTGTCCTTTGTAGGGAATTTTGTTGCAAGTTTTGTCCTTTGAGCCTAACCTAGCTAGATTTTTTTTGTTAAATCTGATTACCCAAGGGTATTTTAGTCTTTTTACCTCTTTATTATTATTATTATTATTATTATTATTATTGTCTATTTACCTCTTTATTATTATTATTATTATTATTATACCACTGTCTCTCTCTCTCTCTCTTTACTTCTCTTTCTCTCTCCCTTTGTTGCTTTCTCTCTACCGCACATACTCTCACACATTCAGATCCCACCACCACCACCTCCCGCCTCTCACCACCATCAACCAATCGCCACCACCATTAACCCACCGTTTCACCATCCGACTAAAGCCCCAACCTAGAAACAATGGCGGCGGCGCCACCATCCACCAACTGCAACCCACCCCCACAGAATCAACATTTGTTCATTCATCACTCAATCAACGGTAGAACATGAGTAAGTTTTGACGAAAAAGGTGTGGTGAGGTTATAGTGGTGCTACTGAGAGATCAGATCTGTGTGTTGATATTGTGATTCAGGAAGTCAAAATGAGGTGCGGGATAAGCCGTCGGTGGTAAAGGCGGAGGAGGTGTGGATTGTGGTGGTCGGCAGGTTAGGGTTGGGGTTACAGAAGAAAGGGTTGTGGAGGTGGTCCGATTGGGTTGGTTGTGGTGGCGGGTGGAGGTGGTCCGATTGTTGTCCAGAGAGACGAAGTGGATTGTGGGTGGAATCGGAATCTGGCCGCTGACGGACTCACCGAAAAGGAGCAAGAATGATGAAGATGTCGTCGGATCGCTTGACGGACTCACCGAAAATGAGCTGGGTGTTCTTGCTGATTGGGAAAAGAAATTTGAAGCTAAGTACCCCATTGTTGGTTCTCTCTCTGCTTAATTTGAATAAGAAACCCTGATTGATGCGTGTTACTATCTCTCTCAGGGTTTGAATAAGAATTTGTGTGTTTTATCTGTTTTTGATTCATGTGAAGTTTAAAATGTTTGTGTATAGATAGATTGTGTTGCTATTGAGAGATCAGATCTGCCAATGTTCTATAATAATAATGTCTGAAATTTTGGTTTGGGTGGATGAATTTGATTAATTAGGGAGAAAAACTGGGTGGGTTTAAGGAGAATTGAGGACTTGTATTTTGAGTATTTACAAAAATTGTCCTTTATATGTATAAAGACTAAACTACCCTCAAGTGACTTGCATGAGACCATATTTAACAAGAAAATCTAACCAGGTTGGGTGGAAAGGACAAAACTTGTAACAAAATACCTACTAAAGGACACCGCCTGTCAACATTTGAAAAAAAGGACACCGCCTGTAAAGTACTATAAAGATAAAGGACAAAACTAGTAATTTTTCCTAAATTATATATTAAAGTGTTAATACTTTTTTCTTATTTAAGCTCATATGTTGTGTTCCTATTTTTACTTTTTTTTTTCCTTATTTAGTCGATGATATATTTTTTGGTTTTCAAATTTTCTTAAATTTATCGTATTATTAAATAAATAAGTATACTAGTTTTATAGTATTCATAAAGTGGATAAATATTAATTGGTTTAGCCGACCCACTTTGACCTGCCTTGTTTTGACCCGCCTTCTTTTAACCCGACTAATTTGTGCTCACCTTAAAAAAAATTGAATTCGCCACTCCTTTTATGCATTATGTATAAATGCTTATACGGTTCTTGTAATTTTTGTTTAAAATTGGCTCTTAACTGGACTTGTTTTGTACACAATATATTATTATATAGATTCATTACCAAAATTAATGTAGAACTGATAAAAACCGTGTACTGTGTTTTAAGCTAAAGTCTTTTAATAAAAGAAAATATTAACTAAATTAACAGAGTGTATTCCATTTTCTTATGGAAGAATTATAAGCACTCACGTCCAATGGAGATACCTCCATTCATGGGGTCTCAAAAATCACAATAACATTACTTTACAACGCCACACCTTTATCTTTATTATTATTACTTCATTCTTGGGGTCTCATAAATCACAATAATATTACTTTACAATGCCACACCTTTATCTTTATTATTATTACTGCTATTATTTTATTATGCATTCATAACAAAGAGTATATTTAAAGATCTTTAAGTAATAAATTAACATTCAGAGGAGTACTAGTGTCTATTATATCTAAAAAATGACTATCTATGATATAAATCAATTTCGAAATTCAATGCATCTAATATAGCCAAATGACAACATTGTTACTTTTTTTATCATATGAAAAATGTTAATCAATTCTGTTTAAACATAATGGAAAACATATAAACATACCTGTTATAGTAGAAATGCCAACAGAGAATCCAATCAGAGATGCAGCCATTGAGTTCGACATTCTTGTCAGGATGATCTGGTTCCTCCTTAGGGTGCAAGATTATGATGGTGATGAACCGAAACAAGGGAGGTTTCGGTTTAGGGAGAGAGAGCCGATAATGATGTTATGGTTATTAGGTTAGTGTAAATGTGTAACACTTTATCTCTCTAATAATCTCCTTATATATACACCCAAGAGGAAACCTAATTAGTTAATAAGGGTAATATGGTCAATCAACAATTACCAACTAATTATTAATAGCTTATTAATATATTTTGATCTATATAATATATATGATTATAATGGCTACAAGATTAAATACTACAATAATATATTTAAACTTACATTCTCCCACTTAGCCGAGTAATCATTTATCATGAGTATTAGATGAGCCTGGCTAGGAGTTAACACTCATTTTAGCTTTAAACCAAGAACTGTAGCAGAGAAATACAGCCGTTGAATCATCATGCGACTCAGGACCCCCATTAGTCATACTACAGCCTCAATCTAAAACCTAATAGTTATTATCAAAATACGCATAAGCCCTTTAGCGTTTGATTTGTATTTATATTTGTCTATATGTCATTACACCAGCAGAACATATGTTAGAGACATACAAAAATCAAACTGAGGAAATTTCATTAATTAAAACATAAGCTAGTACAATATGCCATTAAATAAGGTCTTTAGTAAGTCTCATATTCGAAACATGTTTTTCGAAAACTTTAGGTGGGAGGCCTTTAGTTATCGGATCCGCAAGCATATCTTTAGTACTAATATACTCAATACAAAGATTATTTTCCTCAACTCCTTCACTTACAAACAAATATTTTGTATCGAGATATAAACCAGCTCCAGTCGAACTGTTACTGTTCGAGAAACTAACGGCAGCTGAGTTATCACAGTAAAGCTTCAATGGTCTAGAAATGGAATTAACGATTTTGAGTCCAGTAATCAGGTTTCTAAGCAACATTCCATGACAGGTTGCGTTATAAACGGCAATGTATTCTGCCATCATAGTAGAAGTTGTAGTTAACTGTTGTTTATGACTCTTCCATGAGATAGGTCCGCCTGCTAACATAAAGATATAGCCCGAAGTGGATTTCTTGTCATCGTTGCATTTGGCAAAGTCAGAATCAGAATAACCTACCACTTCTAAGTGATCACTTCTTCTATAAGTCAGTTTATAGTCTTTTGTCCCTTGCAGATATCGAAGTACTTTCTTAGCTACTTCCCAGTGATCTAGGCCAGGATTAGTCTGATAACGGCCTAGCATTCCAGCAATATAAGCGATATCTAGGCGAGTACAGACTTGAGCATACATCAAGCTCTCGACTACTGATGCGTAAGGTATCTAGCTCATTTGATCCTTTTCTACCTCTGTTGTCGGACACTTGAATGAACCAAAAACATCTCCCTTAACTACTGGAGCGACTGAGGGTTTGCACCGTTGCATGTTGTAACGTGTAAGGACACGATCTATGTAAGTCTTTGAGACACTCCTAACATCCCTTTTTTGTCTATCTCGATGAATTTCGATGCCAATGAAATAAGAAGCATCTCTGAGATCCTTGATGTCGAAGTTATGTGAGAGTAACCGCTTCGACTCATGCAACCTGTCTAAACTTTTACTTGCCAATAGAATATCATCTACGTAAAGGACAAGTATAGTAAAGTTGCTCCCACTCATCTTGAGGTAGGTGTATTGATCCACTTGATTCTTTATAAAACCTTGTTTCTTCATGACTTCATCAAACTTGAGATACCATTGACGTGATGCTTGTTTTAACCCGTAAATGGATTTCTTCAACTTACAGACTAGATGCTCCTGACCTTCAGTTTTAAAGCCTTCCAGTTGTTTCATGTAAACATCTTCGTCTAAGTCTCCGTTAAGGAAAGCGGTTTTAACGTCCATCTGGTGCAACTCTAAGTCAAAATGTGCTACTAGGGCCATGGCAATCCTTAATGAATCTTTACGAGAGACAGGTGAAAACGTCTCTTGATAATCAATTCCCTCTTTCTGAGTGGCCCTTTGCAACCAATCTCGCTTTGTAGCGTTCAACGTTCCCATTCAGACCCAGTTTTGTTTTGAACACCCATTTACATCCTACAGGTTTGACACCGTTGGGTAATTCTACCAAATCTTAAACGTCATTTTTCTTCATGGATTCAAGCTCATCGATCATTGCTTTATTCCATTCAGAAGACTGATCACTGCTGCTGGCTTCATTATAAGAGGTAGGATCATTGAGCTTTCCGGTATCCATTTCAGTCAAGTAGGTAACATAAGCATCCCAATTAATAGGCCTTCTAGGCCTAGATGACCTCCTGAGTTGATTATCAGGTTCAATGTTGTTTTGGTTTTGAGTGTTTGATGTGCCTTCGTTATGAGGTATAATGGGTTCTGATTGTGAAGGTATATTTGGAATTGGTGTAGTAACTTCAGGTGCAGTAGTTGCATTGGGTACAAGAGGAGTAAACGGAGTAATGGTAAGCGACAAGTCTCCCCCCCCACGTCTTCTACTTCTTGCAATTCTTCGTAAGGGTTGGTACTGCTCCCACTGACCTTGAAATCCTCCAGGAACGCAGCACGCTTGGTTTCAAATATACGGGTGACATGGGAAGGACAATAGAAACCATAACCCTTTGAGTGATCAGGATACCCGATAAAGAAACAGGTAACTGTTTTAAGGTCAAGTTTCCTTAGGAAAGGATTATACAGTTTTGCTTCAGCAATGCAGCCCCATACTTTCATATCTTTAAGACTCGGTTTCCTTCCTATCCAAAGTTCATAAGGAGTTTTAGGGACATACTTAGAAGGAACTCTATTAAGTATATGAACAGCTGCTTTTAACGCTTCAGTCCAAAGGAATAATGGTAAATTAGTGTTGGCTAACATACCGCGCACCATGTTCATAAGGGTACGATTTCTTCGTTCAGCGACAGCGTTCTGCTGAGGTGTACTAGACATGGTGTATTGGTTTACAATCCCCTGGCCCTTACAAAACTCATAAAATGGACCAGGACCTTGACCCACATCAATATGTCTTCCATAATATTCACTACCTCTATCTGATCTTACAACTTTAATTTGACGATCTAGTTGTTTTTCAACTTCAGCTTTATAATCTTTAAAATTTGTAAGAGATTCAGATTTTTCCTTAATGAGATACAAGTACATGTAACGAGAATAATCATCAATGAAAGTGATAAATGAAGTACGTCCAGTGATGCCAGCGATTTGGTAAGGACCATTAATGTCAGTATGAATGAGTTCTAATAAATTAGAGCTCCTAGTGGCACCTTTCTTATTCGCTAATGTCATTTTACCTTTAAGACATTTGACACATGTTCCAAAATCAGTGAAATCGAGAGGAGGCAAGACTTCATCCTTTACGAGACGATTTAATCGTTCTCTTGAGATGTGGCCTAAACGTTGATGCCACAACATGGATGAAGTCTCTAAGTCTCATTTTAGTTTCATCTTTGTGATTGACTCATTAATATTATATGACAACAAAGATTTGGAAAAATCAACATCTAGTTCTAATCTATAGAGACCACCACCCAGAATGCCAGTACCATAAACAACAGTATCATAGAGAATAGAGAGTTTGCGATGACCATGGGAAACAACAAAACCGTCCATATCTAACTTTGGTCCTGATACAAGGTTCCGAGTTACCTCAGGAACATATAAGGTATCATAAAGTTTAATGCATAACCCAGTTTTCAAAAATAATTGTAATGTTCCTATGGCCTTCAATTCTAATTCCCGATCATCCCCAACTTTAAGTGTTCTTTGGTTTCTTCCCAGCTTCCGGATTGAAAGGAATCCCTGAGTAAAATTGGTTACATGAACCATAGAACCAGAATCAAACCACCAAGAATTAGAAGGAACATTTAAATTATAGGACTCAAGTATCATGAAAAAATCGTTACCTTTCTTAGCCAACCACTCCTTAAAGTCAGAGCATTCATTTTGCTTATGTCCTGTCTTCTTACAGAACTTGCAGTAGGGTTTTCCTAAGGAGTTCTTAGAGCTGGAAGGTGCACTTATATTAAGATTGGGCCTTTGGACTTTGGAAGCATCCTTTCTTTGATAAATGTTCTTCATCTTCTTAGAGTTGGAGGTGGTGAAGTTTTCAACATCAGTAGTGCGATCCATCTTCATACATTCTTCCTCCTGTACGCACATAGCGACCAGCTAACTCATCATCCATTTGTCCTTTTGAGTGTTGTAATTGATCTTGAATGCTTCATAGGATGAAGGAAGCGAAGTGATGATGAAGTGAAAAAGAAAACCATCACTGATTTCCATCTCTACCCCCTTCCGCTTATTGGCCATGTCATGCATCATCATGATGTGTTCGCGACTGCCGCTCCTCCCATCATACTTAGTTGTCACCAGCTTAAGGATAAGAGTACTAGCGTGTGCTTTATACATCCCCTTGAATTGCGCCTCCACAGAAGCTAAGTAGGTTTTAGCTTCTTCAGAATCAGGAATGGCTCCTCTAATTGCAATGTGTATAGACTGCTTCATAAACATGAGAGACATGCGGTTACACCTAGTCCATTTTTCATGAATTATCTGCTCAGTAGCAGTACTTTGACATCTTAATAAAGTAATGAGGTTTCGAGTGAGATCTCGAGTTAACCTTAGATTTCGAGTGAGATCTCGACTCAGTTATGAGATCTCAACTCAGTTATGAGATCTCGAGTGAGATATCGAGTAAGATTTCGACTCATTATGAATCATTATGAGATTTCGAGTCATTAAGGTTTTGAGTTGCAACCTTATGGTTGCGAGTCACTAATGCCAGTCGAAACCTCAGTCGAAATCTCGAGGTTTCGAGTAATGAAGATTTATGCCTTAATGAGATTTCGACTTCATAATGAGGTTTCAAGTCGCAACCACCTGATTGCGAGTCGAAATCCCAGTCGCAATCTCAGCTGTCCTCGTAATTTAGTGAGATTTTGAGTCGAAATCTCAGTCGAAACCTTGGTCTCAAGTCATGTAGACTAAAACCTTTATGATTTCGAGTCGGAATCTTATGGTTTTGAGTCGGAATCTTATGGTTTCGAGTCATTAAGGTTGGTCTCGAAACCTACTGTCAACAGCTGTTAGTGTGAAACATAACTGAAAACTCAAAATTTTAGGGATTATGGGATAGTGTTTCCTGTTTTACTGTTGATCTAAACTTATCAAAAGATTTCGAAAATTCTAATTTGATTATCTTTTAACATTTTTTGAAGTTTTAAGAGATATAATTCAGATCAAAACAGTAAAACACCCACTAATCCAAATTATATTCCAAAATATAAAGGAATTTTCGAATTTTCCTAAGAACATAAGATGAACCCTAAAATTAAAAAAAATCTGGAATCCAAAATCTGTTATTTTAAGGATTTCGGAAAGGTGACTTAATATGTTATAATTTCGGGAACAGTGATAAGACATCAAAACATAAGATCCGAAATTGTTTATAAAGAAAAACTCGAAACAGGGTTTCAAATTTATGTTTTTCCCGAAACAGTGATTTCGAGATACATGGTCTCGAAACAGGCTGTTAAATATTATTAAGTTTTCAAAACTCTGTTTTCCAGATTTCAATCCTAGAATAATGGATATGAAAACAGAACTGATTAATCAACAAATGCTCTGATACCACATGTTGATCAGTTCTGTTTAAACATAATGGAAACCATGTATAACATACCTGTTGCAACAGACAGGTCAGCGGAGAATCCAGTCAGAGATACAACCATTGAGTTCGACATTCTTGTCAGGATGATCTGGTTCCTGCTTAGGGTGTAAGATTATGATGATGATGAACCGAAACAAGGGAGGTTTCGGTTTAGGGAGAGAGAGCCGATAATGATGTTATGGTTATTAGGTTAGTGTAATTGTGTAACCCTGTATCTCTCTAATAATCTCTTTATATATACACCCAAGAGGAAACCTAATTAGTTAATAAGTGTAATATGGTCCATCACCAATTACCAACTAATTATTAATATATTATTAATATATTTTAATCTATACAATACAATATAAATGATTATAATGACTATAAGATTAAATACTACAATAATATATTTAATCTTAGAAAAAAGAATTACACTGTTTTTATCAAACTTTTAGAAGATTGCTGTGATGTTACCAATTATTTTCAATAATTTCATTTGTCCTCTTGCTTCTCATTGATATTTTTATGTTTGTTGGTTTAATTCAAAATGTTGAAAAGTGACGTACACTAAAAAATTGACCACTTATCTTTTTTTTAGTTGTGAGTGGTAAGAGTGACAGAAAGTTGTTCTTTCAAGTTGGTATAGTGATTATTTATCTGGTTTCTTTTTTTTAGGTCTCAAGTTCAACTCTTACCAGTATCATTTTGAAGGACATGAATGGTGGCAATGAAGTTTAGAATTAGGCATATTTGGAGGTTGCTAGTTCGAAACCGGGCCAAACCGGTTTTTACTGCAGTGGGCCTTCGGGCAGGCAGGTTTCCCCCGGAACTGGTGGCTCATGTATGCATCCAACTCTGACCGTTATGGAGAGGGGATGCATTTTCTCGATTGAGGGCATCCCAGGATACTTATCCGTTGATTTAGTTGGCCGTTCAAAAAAAAAAAAAGTGACACAGGGTCAGATTGTGTAACCAGTTAAACCAGTTTAGGTTAGATTAAGTTCGGGTTAAAACATATAATTTAAAAAGATGGCAAATAAATTCAGGTCAAAACAAGATGGCAAATAAATTCAGGTCAAAACATGTTAGGTCAGTACGGATTCCTCTTGTATATCTTTTTTTTTTGTGCGGCTAGTGGTGACAACAGGTGACGGATCATAAAACAAACATATAACTCTGTCAAACTTTGTTTTTGTTTAATCCGACGTAATCCTAGAAAAATTACACATACTCCTCCTCTATCTCTCATTCACCTCATCTCCTCTATCTCTCCTAGCTAAATGCACCTCAAGTGTTCTCCATTTACCATGGTGTATGTAATATATAGTGATGCGAAGAGATCCACCTAATAATATGGCATGTGGTATTGTCGCATACATATAGTGGTGTACAAATGTGTTTACTATTGTGCAAGAAAGGATTGGTTTGGGTTTACATGTGAAGTGTTTCTATACAATCAAATAGTAAATAGATAAAATAATGGTAGTTTTGTTTGGTTTTTCAATCATGCATCTTTTATGTGTGCTGGTTCCAACACATTTTATTTGAATCATGCAATAATAATGATTTAAAATCAGAAGATACAACTTTTTAAAACAACATCACACTCACATATCATGTAAAATTTCATGTTTCGTCCTCTAACTATATACACACACAACTTTAAAGTTTGGGTTTGTCAGAGATTCCGTCATCTCAGCACGCAAACTGACGCTTAAATTTCAGTTAATTTTCTGAAAGTTAACTATTTCACTCATACTATTAAACGGCAACGCTTAAATTTCAGTTAATTTTCTGAAAATTAACTATTTCACTCATACTATTAAACGGCAAAATATGTAGTTTTTACCGGTTGTTTTTTTTTTCTTTTTCTTACTTTACTTTAAGTTTCTTCTTTTCTTTTATTCTTTTAATTACCTTTATTATATATACTTATCTTAAATTTTAGAATAAGATGGATTTTATTAATCAAACTCTGATCTATTGGTTGATAATAATCAATACTGAAAATGTGATCAACAGCTTTTCTAACTTTCAAATTTGTTAGCAAATGCAATCCTAGTCTAATGAAAAAAGTAACTTAGTGTGATCCTAATGAACAATATTTTATTTATTTTTCTATTTATATTTTATTGCATATTAAACAAATCAATTATCTTCTTTATTGATTTGTTTTTGTCATGATCAATATTTTATTTTGATATAATTAATCGCTTACAACAATTTCAAGACTTAAATACAAGTCTCTAAAAGATTTAAAAGCCAAGTATAAGTGAAACATGTTCAATCACAACACATTCAAAAATCAAATTATGACAAACAAATACTAATTTATTCAAACCAAAATGCCACACAATCAAATCTATATACTATATAATAAAAGAAACAATTTTTAGGACACTTGTCATTCTCTCATTTAATTGATTAAAATTATTAATAATACTGATAATAATAATAATAATAATAATATTTAATATAAAGCTAATATATCGTCTATGCACTCCCCTTTATTTGATCTTGAAATGATTATATCCTTCATTAAAAAAAAGATATAAAGTCGTAAAAGTTAATTTTATTTATTTAATAAATATATATTGATGAGATTGTTAATATTTAAGAAATAAACTTTAATTAGAAATAACAGCAAGGTAAGATATATATTTTCATGTGATCCAAAAAAACTCTCAACTAATCTATCTATCAATCTATATCTATATCTATATCTATATCTATCTATACTATATAATAAAAGAAATTATTTTTGGAACACTTGTCATTTTCTCATTTAATTGATTAAAATTATTAATAACACTAATAATAATAATAATAATATTTAATATAATCTAATACAAATTCTTATTATTAATAATATTTAATCAAATCTAAAATCTAATCTAATACTATATTAATTAAATAAATAATAAATTAATATTAAATTTTATCTATACTATATTTATTTTTATTTTCTTAATTAAAAAAAATGCCTATCTTCGTTACAAGATAACATTAAACAATCTATTAAAAACAATACAATTATTATATCTATTCAAATTATTAATCTATATAAAAATGATGTATTCTCTATTCATTATATGGTTACCTAATTGAAAATAGTAGTATATATATATTTTTTTATATAATTCACTTAATGTGTAATATCTATCTATCTTTTTTTTTTGAACGGCATGGAACGACGTGTCAATCACCGTGACAACGGGTGCTGTGGCCAAGGTCGACTACTCGACCACCGTCATCCCCTTGGCTCTTCCTAGATGTGCGGAAACCCGACCTCCACCCGCCCGAAGGCACGATAGTAGAATAATCGGTAAAACCTCGCCTCCCATCCAAGTCGAACCGGTGCTACCCGTATTCGCTCTTCACCTAGATGCCGTAGAAAATAATGAGGAGAGTGAAAATCGAACATGGGTCACAAGGAACACCAATTCTTTCCCCAACCACTACACCACTACTTCATTGGCATATCTATATCTATCTATATCATATAATAAAAAGAAATTAATGTGATTTAAAGATATATAACTTTTACATTATTTACAATACAAAATTATATTTATTAAACTCGTGTAATAAATGGTTTTTATACATATAATTTTTTTTATTATTTGGTGTATAAAATTATATTTATTCAGCCCACACAATTTTAAAAATATATCTTTTTTTATTATTTAATATATAAAATTACATTTAATAAACCCGTGTAATACACGGGGTTCTAACATAGTTAGATATATACTTAATCGGTGTTGAAGGAACGGTAAAAGATAAAGAAAAATGTAACATATTTACCTTAACTAGTTAGGGCAAGTAATGTGTCAAACCATGAAGAGTTTGTGATCAATGTTAAGCTCAATTGATTATTTAATTACGCTAGTGCTAAATTTTTAAGCTTTTGATTTTTGTGAATTAAACATGAGTCAGCTTTGACTTTGGAAAATCAGTAACTAAAAAACGAGATTAAAATCAAGTTTTGTAAACAATGGTTGGAAAAGGGATCACCTTGGGTTTAAGTTGTTGGAAATCAGTACTTTGAACGAAAACGCAAACACGATTTGAACGAACTGTTCGACTCTTTTTATTATTTATCAATAAAACCACACTAATACAGTAACCCTAACCATCTATTTATACTAAAACTCATTCTAGTCCTAACTCGACTCAAACGCAATTTTAAATAATAAAATATTAACTAGATGAACCTATCTAATAAAACCAACAATTATCTCTAATCTATACTACATTATTAAGAGAACCAGAATTTCTACCCTTTTGGTAATTTTACATTGTGTACACATCTTCAAGCAACATATACAAGAGAGCCGCCCAAACTATTTTAGAGGGGGTAAACTTGCCAATTGTCCAAAAATTTAAAACACTTTAGGGATATTTAAGGGATTTTGGCACATTTGTAACCTATAATGTTAAAGTGACATGTGAAGAGTCTAACTTAATTAATTAAATTTATTGTAATTTCCACAAACTAGAACGAATGTTGAGATGAGGTTTTTTTTTATCAAATTTTATATGTTTGTGATCTATCAATTATCAGTTTTCTTCTTCTCTCTCACAACCATTTTTCCTAAAGAGTTTGGTGAACTCAAGATGTTGGAGATGTTGGATTTAAGCTTATACACTTCCTCAAAGTGATGTGCAAAAAAAAAAAAAAAACATATAAAAAACAAAATTTTATGCATAAATTCGACAACCATTTGTATAACAGCCCTCCTAAAACCCCTTAACATGCCCTACACGTCTTAAAATATACCCCGTATACGAAAAACAAGCTTAAAAAACCTTTATATTATCTAAAATCAAATAAAAACAAAAAATATATGATTCTCGCGGGGCACGACCCACTTAAGGGAAGTAGTCGCGGGCCGCGACAAGGTGGCACCAGGCGGCATCAGGTTGCGCCACGTGTCCTTTGCGTGTAAGATCTACACCGTTGATTCATCTAAGCTAGGGCCTACCCTAGTGGCCTCGCGGGCCGCGAAGGGCTAACCACAGGGAGTCGTGGGGCGCGAGCCGCCCCTAATCAGACCTATAAATTAAGGTCTCGGCCTCAGTTGAAAATCGTTCAAAATTCTTTTCTTCTCTCTAAGTAATAGTGTAATAATACTCGGGTGTTATACCCCTAAAAAGCGAAGCTCTGCCTCGTTGTAAGTATTTTAACCCCTGGTTACGTATTAGTTACTCTACCTGATTGATCTGGGTTCCGTAACGCATGTCAAGGCTCTGCCTGACTCAGTTCGTTGGAGTTCTGTCTCGGGGGTATGGCTAATGTAAATTGGGTTATCTTACTAAAACATGTGCATTGTTTAATTTTAATAGATTATAACCAGGAAATCACCAGGAAGCAGTAATATTTTCTAAGTTAGCAAAGTGAGTACATTCTCTTTTTGTAAACTCTTTTTGTGAGTACATTCTCTTTTTGTAAACTCTTCTTGTGAGTCATTCTCTTTTTCTACCAAACTATTTTACCAAAACCTCAATTATTTTAAATTATGATAACAGTGATTGAGTCTATGTATTCTACAATTACTGTCGGTATGTTGGGGTTTTGTATACATTACTTGTTACTATAATGTGAATAGTAGCATGGCCACAAGTCAGGATTGACAGTACCGTGGGTGGTAATTTGGTAGATATAAACATTGTAATCTCCCTCAATACTGTAAAATGATAAAAGCTTGTTTTGATTAAATTGGGATGCACTCGCCAGTATTTCTTGCTGATAAAATATTTTTAAAACGCGTTTCAGGTAACTTAATGTGAAGCTAATAGAAGCCAGCTGGAGAGCACTAAAGGCTTGGAAAAGTGGCTATAAAAGTTACCTAAATAAGAATGAAGTTTTATTTCAATAAATTAGGGTTTATCCCCATAAACATATTATAATGGAAACTTGGGTTTTCCCATGTATTTATTATTTATAAAAGTGTGGTGTTTTAACTCTGATAAACTATTTCCTAACTACGGTCCTGATATTTAATTTCCGCTGCCAAATTAATAAACACCGATACCATCGGCTCTGTGCATCTCGCGGCCGCCCGCCCCTCGGGGCAAGGGGTCGGGGGTTGCGACAGGAGGTGGTATCAGACGAAAGAGTTATGCTGATAACAGACGAAAACCAGTGGAATTTCAAGTAGGAGATAAGGTATTATTAAAAGTTTCTCCATGGAAAGGAGTGGTCAGATTCGCTAAAAGGGGAAAGCTAAGCCCCAGGTATGTTGGACCTTTTGAGATTATTAGAAGAATAGGACCAGTTGCTTACCAGCTACAACTGCTAGAGGAAATGACAGGAATACATGATGTATTTCATGTATGTAATATCAAGAAGTGCTTAGCAGACGAATCATTAGTAATATCTCTTAAGGACATAGAGGTAAATGATAAACTTAAGTTTGTAGAGAAACCACTGCAGATTGAAGATAGAAAGATCAAGAATCTCAAGCACAAGTGACTAGTTCTGGTCAAAGTAAAATGGGATTCCAAGAGAGGACCAGAGTACACTTGGGAGCTCGAATCAGAGATGCGAAGGAAATATCCAAACCTGTTCCAGTAGACCTCGAGGACGAGATCTAAAACAAGGTAGGGAGGATATAACAGCCCTCCTAAAACCCTTAACATGCCCTACACGTCTTAAAATATACCATGTATACGAAAAACAAGCTTAAAATACCTTTATATTATTAAAAATCAAATAAAAACAAAAAAATATGATTCTTGCGGGGCGCGACCCATCTAAGGGAAGTAGTCGCGGGCCGCGACAAGGTGGTACCAGGCGGCACCAGGTTGCGCCACATGTCCCTTGCGTGTAAGATCTACACCGTTGATTCATCTAAGCTAGGGCCTATCCTAGTGGCCTCGCGGACCGCAAAGGGCTAACCACAGGGAGTCGCGGGGCGCGAGCCGCCCCTGATCAGACCTATAAATTGAGGTCTCGACCTTAGTTGAAAATCGTTCAAAATTCTTTTCTTCTCTCTAAGTAATAGTGTAATAATACTCGGGTATTATACCCCTAAAAAGCGAAGCTCTGCCTCGTTATAAGTATTATAACCCCTGGTTACGTATTAGTTACTCTACCCGATTGATCTAGGGCTCCGTAATGCATGTCAAGGCTCTGCATAACTCAGTTCGTTGGAGTTCTGTCTCGGGGGTATAGCTAATGTAAATTGGTTTATCTTACTAAAACATGTGCATTGTTTAATTTTAATAGATTATAACCAGGAAATCACCAGGAAGCAGTAATATTTTCTAAGTTAGGAAAGTGAGTACATTCTCTTTTGTAAACTCTTTTTGTCAGTACATTCTCTTTTTGTAAACTCTTTTTGTCAGTACATTCTCTTTTTGTAAACTCTTTTTGTCAGTTATTCTATTTTTCTACCAAACTGTTTTACCATATAACAACCCTCCAAAATATTTCCGACACCCTAAAAATATTCCAATACGTCCTAAAATACACCCCGTATACGAAAACAGGCCCCGAATACCTTTATTTTTATTAAAATTAATTAAAAACAAAAATCAGGTGGTTCTGGCGGGGCGCGACAGACCCCCCATGGTCTGTCGCGGGGCGCGAGTGAGTAAAGGGGTGGCGGAACCCTGGGGTGCCACGTGGCACCACACCCGGCGAGCCTATAGTGGTGACTAACTCAAGCTAAGCCCTAGCCACCTAGCTCGCGGGCCGCGAGAAAGGCAGCTGTGGCTGTTGCAGGCCGCGACCCGATGTCGAATCAGCCCTATAAATAGAGGCCGTTGGCCTTCAATTCAATTCGCTCAAAATTTTCTCAATCTCTCTCAATTATGAAGTGATAAAATTATACTCGGGCAGAATACCCCCTAATTAACGAAGTTCTGCCTCGTTGTAAGTATCATAACCCCCGGTTACGTATTAGATACGCTGCCCGATTGATCTAGGGTTCCGTAACGGCTGTCGTGGTTCTGCCCGACGTAGTCGTTGGAATGCCATCTCGGGGAGGGTATTACTAATGATAAACTAGAAAAAAATAAAAAATGATAGGAATTAATAACATATGTAGGAATTAATACGACTTTTAGCACAAGCGCCTTAGGCGCCTCATTGATGAACCTCTCTCCATTGATGATCTTAAGAAATACTTCCACTTTATCAACGATTTGGCTTTGCAGATGTTTGATGAGTGGCCTACACAAAAAGTACTGGTTCTTAAAAAGGCATCGACAGTAAGTCGCCAACAACCATATACACAGCTATTGCATGACTGATACTTGAATACACCATATATTACAAACAGCATGTATGATTTCTATTGTACCATTCATGAACCAACATTTTATCATATATCAACCAGAAACCAAACGACTTATATTAACCTATAAACTGGATGAAACCCTATAGGTGGTCCACGTTAAACATATCCTACAAGTCATAGACACAGCTTCAAATTAGTTTACAAAAATTTAACAACCAATTCAATTTCAAAATGAAGGTTTAACTAAACAACAATTTCAAAATGAAAGTTTAACTAAACAACAAAAATACAGTTTAAAATCAGCATGAAGGCATATATTATGATGTCAATTGGATAATCATTAAGCAATAAGCATTTAAAAATCCACACAATCATTATGTTTTGAACAGATGATTTGGTGAGAAAAAAATTACTATATTCCATATATAGATCTCTGTCTAATTTGTAGAAAGCTAATAAGGTACCTCAGTAGCATTTCTTTTGCACACAGCATCCTGCTTACTTCAGTTAGCTTTCCTGTCAGCAACCCAACTTGCACCTAAGACTCATCAACTGATTGCAACATTGTACTCTGGTTAGTCGTTTACAAATTAAAAATTAACCAAAGTTTTCAAATATGTGATGTAGCCAACTAACATACCTTAGGATAAATGAGTTGATGTTATCTAGCTTCATTGTCGTGACAGAGTAGTTATATCTTTGGAGAAGTTTTAGTGCCAAAGCATCTGCAAGTTCAATCTTGTTTTCTATTTCTTCCTGCAAAAATATCCCACACTTGCTAAATATGATTCCCAAAAATAGATAAATAATTTTAGAAGATATATAATTTTTTTTGTTAAGGAAGTAATTTAAGAGATTGTATGGAATTTACATACAATAACTGTTGACCCGTTTGACCAGTTCTACCCATTTGATCCATGGAAGACAAATTATAACTCAAAGGAACCCATTTTTAGGCAAATGGGTCACAATTACAACCTCTAATTCAGAGAAACAACAAAACTAAAATGGGTTTGCATAATCATACCTATATTTACATGTACATCATCATCAACCTTGACATAGAAATTTGCATCCCATAAAGCAACAGTGGTCGTAAAATATGTTTTTGTTTAGCTGATAATTCAAGGTACCCCTCGATATGCTCCTACTCACATACCATGTAAGTCAGCAAACTCTTGAATCAAGATAAAAAAAAGGGTGTAGTAAAAAAGATTGTATTTTTACAAGTCTCAAGAAATCTCCATGCTTTATGTCTTCTGCTTCAATAGCTCTATCAAGTATACCACCAGATGTAGCACTGTAATGATAAAAGTCAAAGGTTAACACAATCAACTCCTTTATATTCTCATGCTTTTATGCATAACAGGAAGATGGTGAAATATGTGATGCCTACCCGTGACCTATGACAAATCGCATAATGATACCCTTTTCTTCCTCCAATTTCCTCAGTTTATCACATTGAGTTTGTATAAAAATAGAATAGAATTCACCACGAAACCTCATAAACCTTTTTACTTAGAAACAATATTTTTTATTGGACAAAGGTGTTCAGCTTAACCTAAACCCAACCCCGACATGTACAAAAGTTTTGATCTCTAAACTCCTAGTCATGTGCATTAGCTAAAAAGGCAGAAGGGAGAACAACCTTGAGGCATCCATGTAGCCCGTACAGAGTCTCTTCTCTTTCGACTACTAAAAGCCGTATTACTTCTAGAACTGCAGTTTCTTATACTATATGTTGGCATATCCAGCAAATTAGCATGTTTGATACCCAACAAATTTCAATTTTGCAAAAAGCATCATCTTAAATGTATGATTAAATAATCCCAAATAACATGACAATTATAAAAGTGATCTACCATACCAACAACCTGAAGAAGCCTACGTGTAGGAGCCTTCTCTGACTGCCGAGTACTAGATGGCTGCTTTATCGCCTACAAACAACCATTTTCAGCATCACTTTCAAATAGTCAAAGCGCTACAAAACTAACCTGGAGAAGAAAAATATTAATAGTATGACAGAAATTAAAGATGCTTCCCTTCATATTAAAAGAATAGCAGTAACTGAAAAGTAATCCCAATAACATAATCAAACAATGAATTGATTATGATCAAACAGTACCGAGATTCAAAATTCAACTCACAAAGGTAACATGATTCAACATCACATTCAAATTAAATAATGAAAATGTTGACCTAATTTTAGAAAAACATACTGCTAATCAGAAGAGGAACAAATGCGACTCAAACAATAGTCAAAATTGTAGGCAACGTCAGCAACTTCGCAGACAATTTTGTTGCGACTGATGAGGTTTAAGATGTCCGTTTCGTTCGCCAGTAGCGTAGGCAATCCAGATGATCCACGATCTCTATTATCACTATTCACAGATTCACCAAATTGATAATCAAAATAAATTAAAAATCAAAACCATAACAAAATAATAGTAGGGTTAAAAATAGTACCTACTACGATTGATGATGAAGAAGAAGAAAGTAGCGATGATGGATTTGATTTCGTCCGATGATGTTTGAGAGAGGGATTAGATGAGATTTAGGGTTAATGGTGCTAAAAGGGAAACTTATGAGAGAAAGGTAAGATGGAGGTCGTCACCGATGATCTTCAGAGAGAGAGAGAGAGAGAGAGATAATGATAATTAGGGTTAAATCTTAGAATGAAGGTTATGGTGTAATAGAAACGTACATAAGAAGCTATTCCAATCTTCAAACCAGAGCTATGCCAAGTGTCAGCTAAGTTGGCTTAAACCAATGGGTGACATGTGTCCCCAAGGTTTCTTTTATTAGAGATACTAGCGGTAAGACCCGTGTGTAAACACGGGTCGTTTCTTAGAAAACCATGCATAGCACATATTGACAGAGAGTAAAAAAAATAATTAGTGCAGACTTACAAAGTTGATATAAATTAATGATCATTAGGTTTATTCAATGCTCCTTATAAAATATTATTTAGCTAGGTTATTACCCGAGATTGTTTCCCGGGCTCGGGAAACTTATTATATTAATTACTATTTGTTATTAATAGGACCACATTACATCAAGCATCTCATTCGATTCAACAACAATGTCTTCAAATCACCGGATTAGATCATGAACCCATATTAGAGGTCAAACAAAAGCACAACAGGACCACATGAATAACTTCATTTCCACTTTTACTTCAATGAACTTAAATGATAGGGTGATTTGGGATTTTGTAAAAATGTTTGTTTTTGTACTACTTTACAAAATTACATAGAATTCAAGAAAACGAAACAACGAATTAAACAGATGTTGAGTTATTCAAAGTTCTGTTGAATACTAAATGAGATGTTGACCAAAATTCAAACAGATGTTGACCAAAAGTCAATCAGATGTTGACCAATAGTCAAACAGATGTTGACCTTAAACATATATTTAATTTAAGGCCAAACATCTGTTTATGGCCAAACATCTGTTTAAGTCTAAATATCTGATATAGAAGGCTAAACATCTGTTTAAGGCAAAACATGTGTTTAAGCTGAAACATCTGTTTATGGCCAAAAATCTGTTTAAGGTCAAACAACTGTTTAAGTCCAAACCTCTGATATAAAAGGCCAAACATTTGTTTAAGGCCAAACATCTGTTTAAGTCTGAACAGATGTTTAACTTAATCAGATCCACTGTCTTCTCACACAGTTTTCCTCTTCAAAACACTGTTGAACCTAACATGGGTTTCCATTAACTATTGAACAAAAAGCAAATATGGGTTCAAACCACTGTTTGTTATTGTACTTATTTACAAAATTACATAAAATTCAAGAAAACGAAACAATGACTTAAAGAACTATAATTTAACACATAATCTAACAATTCCCTGGTTTTTTACAACATGAAACACAACATCATCATGCCAAATACAGTCATATATATCCATCCATTATTCTAAATTCATAAACCCTTAAATGCAGAAGAATGTCACATTTGCGATTAATAAACCAAGTTTCTACTAATTGCAGTTACTATTAGCAAAAAGAAGCATGATATCATCTATATATAAAACATAAAGAGCTAATAACAGTGTCTTATCATGTTAGCTATACATAGCAACAAAACATCAAGTTAATAATTAAAAAAAAAAACATACAACATCACCATCAAAAAATTCATAGTTATAATATCTGATATCAGAACATACTTAAATGTCGTTGTTAAAGTGAGGTAACTTGATTTAATACGATCTTCTGTTGCGAAGACACATATGTGAAGTGCAACATATCACCAAACCTCAAGTTATTCTCAGTCATAAACTTTTGCCAACCGTCCAACGCATAACGTGGCTTCAATTCATTTAACTCCAACTTAACATCATAAACCTCCACAACTCCAACCATGTTTTGAACTTTCAAAGGAGATCAATGGAAAGACCTGCTCGTCTGACAACTTCAACAGGAAGATGCTACATGTATTGTGTAGAAAAAAATAATAGTCAGACAAATAAACATAAATCATTAGTTTGTTATAAAAAATGGTATACCAGCCTATAGTCTCCTTTGTGATCAAAATGAAAGAACTCAGGGTCGAGAATATGTCCAGAATGTTTTTTGTAGTCTTCGTAATCTTATTTCTACAGTTAAGCTTTTTCTAAACGTTGGCGGCTCTCTTCCCCTTGATGAAAAAGTAAACATATACATGTGAATTAAAGGAATGTTGAATATATGCACACACAAAAAAAAAAACAGTTTATATAAGATATACTAATTAAGTGGCGAGTATAGATACCTTAACTTTGTGAGCAGATGAAGAACATCCAATATGATCACTTATGTCGACAGCTAAGTCAGCATTTCCCTTAGTCCTATTCTTGACCGTCTCCTTCCTCTCAGAAGTAACTTTACCTTTCTTCTTAACCTGTTGTCATAGAGTAACTTTAATAACCATAGTAATATAACAATCTTTAAGATGGTAAACTTACATCTTGTGTTTTATTCAATCGTGAAGACATGCGTCTCTTCGATGTGCATTCGACATTGGTTGGTAACTTCTTCTAAATAATACATTATTGGATAAATGTAACATCAGTAAACATTATTACTAATAGTTGTAAAAACATTAAATTCTTATATGTGTTAAACTAAAAATAAATATAAATAATTTTAATAATTTAGTAAGTACCTGAGTAATGGTTCTTCCTTCACCTACAGACACAACTTCTTCATCCTCATAGATGTCCTGGTCAACATTAATGAAATAATTAATATAATGCTAAAATAATTAAAACTTTTACTGCTAATGCTAAATACATACGTACCTTCAATAAATTCTCAACATAATCAGCCTTCGATATCTCAAGTACACTATCATCGTTAGATTCAGGTTTCTTCGAAAAGCAAATCTCAGTCTCATCTCTATAAACTACTACCTCAAAAACAACATCATCAATTATGCTAAATACAAGCAAATCATCCTCAAGTATCCCAACATTTTTGCACATTTCAGGCCATCCTCTAGCAAATACAAAGTTTGTATCAACCTTAGACACCTCAACATTCCAATAGGAACCCTTATAACAGATTTGAAATTTGCCACTTGGTGGGCTGTTTACGTAAAATTGTTTAATGAAGCAGTCTTTGATTACTTGCATAAAATTAAAAATAATGAATACTATACGTGAAGTATGTAACTTATGAGAATAAGTGTTGACACGTTTAAGATGCAAAAGGATTGAAGTTAAGATCAATAGTCATACCGTAAAACCAAATCTTGCACAACGATTAAACGTGAAATAAGATTCACCACACATGCCATCAACAAAACATGAAAGTTCAAGCCCAAAATCACCTAACGCTTTGAAAACCAACAAAGTATCCCTCGGCAGATTGAGATCTTTAACAACATTGTCCCAACCGTCAGTTATTATTGGTGTTGAATTTTTTGTTTTGACCCTCACAACCCATTTTTTACTAGACTCATGATAGATTCGCAACTTATTTTTTTGCCAACAATCTCCCCACTTTTGATTAGCAAAGACTATAGGTACATCCTGTATATAATTTTTAAGTAGTGTAACAAAATATAAACCATAACAACTGTTAAATATATATCTCAATAAAAATAAATTATGTATATAAAAACATGTCATACCAGTTTCAAAGATTCTGGGTTATCAAGAAACTTGACAAATGTAGTATACATGATAAAACCTGAATCAGTAAAGATGTTAAAAGATTGAAATTAAAAAGTTGGCTTCGAAGATGAACATTAACTTTTTGTATTAACAGAGTATCTACTGAAATTAATCATAGAAAGAGAGTATAAGTTCAAATTTTTACTATTTTAATATGTTCTCAACAAATGATTCAAACACCTAACTAAACCCTTCTTGAATGTATAGCAATAAACATTTAAAATCGTATTTGTAGCAGGATATGATTTAAATTAAAATCGGTTAAACAATATAAAGTTCATTACAATATGAATGTACATACCAATTGCTGAAGAAAAAACAATAAAACCTCCAGTAATTGAAGTGTAGAAGACGGAGAATAAGAAAGTTGAAACCCTAGAAAATGACAGGGAAGAAGAGATTTTTGAAAGAAGTCAGATGATAGGTGTTTGATGTGTAATGATGCTAAAGAAATAATGACGGTTGTGTTTTCGTTTTCCCATATTTTCAACAGATGAAAAATATTTACACATACACCCCTTATTGAATTTGTTATTTACATTTACATTGAAAACCTTGCATAACACATATTGATAGAACATATAGATACATGTATAGATATTGTATGAAAATGTGTTATCTATTATAGGTAAAAGACAACTATAAGTAAATATAAAAGATATTTAACAAACTTAATAGTAGATGTCTAAAAGATGTCTAACAAAATGTATTTGGAAACCTCTGTTGGTCGTTGAGAACAGTGTGAGTCAAACAGTCGTTAGATAAACAGAAGTTATGAGAACAGATGATAACTTTCAGCAGTTATTTTATTTTTAGCTAACATCTGTCCACGTCAGAACCTCTGTTGTCATAATGGATGACAGTCAAAAAGTATAGTAAATCAACAGTCATTAGGATAAACATAAATTATGACAACCGACGGTACAATTTAGCAGTGGATGTATTTTTAGGCAAGGATAAGTTACAACAGTCATTAGGATAAACAGAAATTATCACAGACCTTTTATAACAGCAGATGCTCTCTTTTGTCAGACTTTAGCAACAACACACCTTTTATAACAACAAAATATACCGTAAATTCTTCCAAAAAACTGTTATTGACATACAAAACTACATAATAATACTTATATCAGACCTTATATAATAATACTTATTCATCATTAGCCCAACCACTGTTAGTATCAACTCCTCTGTTAAGCATTTTAAGATTGAATATCATCTGTTGTTCGTTAACATCTGTTGACCAATAGGAATGACTGAAATAATTAAAATGAAGATGCAACAACAAAGATTAATACTATTAAAATTTATTCATTTAGTCAACAGTGGTAAATCAAACAGTCGATAGCATACACAGTTGTTTCATCATCAGCAGATGTTCCCTTTTACCAAACTTTAACTACAACAGACCTTTGAAAACTCCAAATATTGACCTCTGTTGACTTACTAAACAAATGTTCAGACACAATTAAACATCAACATAATCTAAATCAAACTCAAACTCTAAATAAGTAAAACTAAAACGGAGATTAATACTATTAAAACTTAGGAATGACTGATAAAAAAAATTATAAAATAATACTATTAAAATTTATTCATTTAGTCAACAATGGTAAATTTATTAAAATGAAGATGCAACAACAAAGATTAATACTATTAAAATTTATTCATTTAGTCAACAGTGGTAAATCAAACAGTCGATAGCATACACAGTAGTTTCATCATCAGCAGATGTTCTCTTTTACCAAACTTTAACTACAACAGATCTTTGAAAACTCCAAATATTGACCTCTGTTGACTTACCAAACAGATCTTCAGACACAATTAAACATCAACATAATCTAAATCAAACTCAAACTCTAAATAAGTAAAACTAAAACGGAGATTAATACTATCAAAACTTAGGAATGACTGATAAAAAAATTATAAAATAATACTTAGGAATGACTGAAATAATTAAAATGAAGATGCAACAACAAAGATTAATACTATTAAAATTTATTCATTTAGTCAACAGTGGTAAATCAAACAGTCGATAGCATACACAGTTGTTTCATCATCAGCAGATGTTCTCTTTTACTAAACTTTAACTACAACAGACCTTTGAAAACTCCAAATATTGACCTCTGTTGACTTACCAAACAGATGTTCAGACACAATTAAACATCAACATAATCTAAATCAAACTCAAACACTAAATAAGTAAAACTAAAACAGAGATTAATACTATTAAAACTTAGGAATGACTGAAATAATTAAAATGAAGACGCAACAACAAAGATTAATACTTTTAAAATTTATTCATTTAGTCAACAGTGGTAAATCAAACAGTCGATAGCATACACAGTTGTTTCATCATCAACAGATGTTCTCTTCTACCAAACTTTAACTACAACAGACCTTTGAAAACTCCAAATATTGACCTCTGTTGACTTACCAAACAGATGCTCAGACACAATTAAACATCAACATAATCTAAATCAAACTCAAACTCTAAATAAGTAAAACTAAAACGAAGATTAATACTATTAAAACTTAGGAATGACTGATAAAAAAATTATAAAATAATACTTAGGAATGACTGAAATAATTAAAATGAAGATGCAACAACAAAGATCAATACTATTAAAATTTATTCATTTAGTCAACAGTGGTAAATCAAACAGTCGATAGCATACACAGTTGTTTCATCATCAGCAGATGTTCTCTTTTACCAAACTTTAACTACAACAGACCTTTGAAAACTACAAATATTGACCTCTGTTGACTTACCAAACAGATGTTCAGACATTAAAATTCCAATAATTACATCACATACTGAACAAAATTAAAGTTCAAATCTAACAATAACAGCAAGAATTAAGAAACTTTAGCTTCAACTCCATCGATTGCTGAACCTCTCGATGTATGTCCTTCAATATCGTCATGAACCTCACGTCTCTATCACCGCACTCTATATTACTGACAACACAAAGCTCACGAACGGAAGTTGAAGGCATCCGCATAAGATCTCTGGAAACCTGCTCTCTAGTGAACAGGCCAACTTGCAATCCATCAAACATCTCTTCAGCTCTTGAAGAGTAGCCCTATCTTCATACACATGTTCCTCGATTTGCCTGACAAAACGCTGCTTTAAATCATCTGATTTTGCATTTGTGAATGACGCCATTTGAATAAACTATATTACTCGACTTTCCTGAAAGTATGATATCTTCGCAGGAAGATTTTCTGAAAAAACATATGAAGTGACTATGAGTTTATATACTGAAATTTGTAATTGTGAAAACGTGCACATTTAATATAAACATATTAATGTATATTTCAAAACAACAGTCTTTTAATGCAAAAACCTTTTCAAACCCCAAGTTTTATGGAAAAACTGTAAAATTAAATACCAAGAAACCCAAGGGACAAAATATCGAAATTCAAAGAACAAAAGCAGATTGTCACAATTAAAAGTAACCTCTTCTGCTTCTACCACTGGTCAGACACCAGCGATATTAACACACAATTCTCGATGTGGTCACTCAAAGAATAAAGAACAGACCAAGAACTAAACAGGAAAGTCGACATAATCAATGATACTAATTACAACAAAACATGGAACAGCATAGCATTGCTCGATGAAGTCCTCCACTCTCCTCCATCAGAGTTCCAGAAGAATGCAGAAGAGTTTCTGACACAACTTCTAGAACAGGATCAGAAAATCTGCAACATGCTAACTGACCTGAAATTCAAAAGAGAGCATGAAATCACATGGAGAAAGGCCAGAGTCTACGAAATCTTAGCAAGTGTTAATCCTAGCGTGTAATATTTTATAAATATTTCATTAAAGAAGGCAGCACATGCAACCTTTCACGATGTTGCAACAATTATACTGCAACTTCGATATTGAAAGGTTGATGTGTGATGGGAAAATTCTTTGAAACGACGATGTTGGAACAATGATACTGGAACGATAACATGTAAACAGAATCACCAAACATCCGAACAAAGAAGTGTAATCGGAGAATAGCGGCTGAATCACGAGAAAGAAGCATTTGAGAGAGAGAGAGAGACACGCTCGCATATATCAGCGAGAGAGATTTGAATGTGGAGCCAGATAATTATGTCTTATTTATAAGATTAGAATACATGATTTGAATTTTGAATTTTGAATGTGGAGCCAAAATTTTGAATTGGGAACTGGATTTGAGTGAGAGATGAAAGTGTGGAGCCAGAAGGTTGAACCGGGAACAGGTGTTTGATTATAAAATTTTGAATTGAATATGGAGCCAGGATTTTGAATCGTCAGAAGTTTGATGGCAGACCTTTGGAATATGAATGTGGGACAACTTTGAATTTTAAAGTCTTTTAATATTAGACATTATGATGTAATAATGACATAAGAAAAGCCTTGTTGGACATGCTCTCATGCTGACTCCTCAGCTTTTCTTATGTCATTAGAATTATCTATACTTTTATAGAAAGTATAGATAGATATATGATCAAAGATTGACTAGTAACCATATGCACATACATAATCATGCAAATTATATGTGCAACAATTTAAAAGTTATCAACACTAACCCACCCAATAAAATCATGCATGTGCCACAAACTTTGTCCATTGTTTTTAAAAATACTTTATTTATTATGGATGGTAGCGTAGTTTGTTGCTCGTCTACCTGCTATCTTTATGTAATTTTTCTTGGTGTTTGGAATGATAACTATAAGCTTTTTATTTAGTTCTTTCTCTAATTATTTGTTTCATTCAAATAAGAGTACGCTACCCCTCCTTAAGATAAACCGTCATGCAAATATATACTGACCCAACCGTATTAAGATTTTTTTTTTTCATTTATATGCTTATTTCATTTCTTTTCTTTTTAAAGGCCATTGCTCTTCTAGTATATTATAGAATAATAACCTCTACTCAGATAATCCAATCACACACATATATCTACCCAAACTCATTATTTTCAACATGATACTATACCCAAAACCATACAAAAAACATAATATACAAAACCTTTAAATTAACGCTCTAGAAGAATTATACTTATTGAATATTTATTAAATCTTTCCTTCTTTTCTTTTTCAACACTTCAATTGCTCAGCATCAGGGAGACGAGGTTTTGTCTTTGGCAGATTAGGTTTTGCAATTCAGAAAGGGGTGGCGGCGCAGCTTGTTGCCCGTCTACCTTTTGTTTTGATGTAACTTGACAAGTATGAATGAAAATGATTAGATTTTTAATAAAAAAAAAACAAAAAACAAAAAAACAAAAAAAAAAATTCATGTGTAATATTTGATCTTTACGTTGAGCAATATTATTTGCCTTGTCTATCAAAAGTTCACGCTTTTGTTAAACAATTTGGGTGGAGACTTTTAAGAAGATCGTTCATGCTGAGTTCACACTTTTGTTAAACAATTTGAGTGAAGACCTTTAAGAAGATCGTTCATGCTGAAATTTATCCTACTCAAATACACTTAAGTGTCAACTTCCCTTCTCATTCATCTCTAAAGCGTCATCAACACATTGATGATATTCAAGATTAAACATTTCTTATACACCAACATCTCTCTATTAATGGTTGACACGTTATTTGCTTCTAGTGTGGTAACTACCCTTTTAGAGACTCATCCTCAATGAGGTCTGCCCATCATCCTAAACAACGCTTGAGTGATTGATACTATTCGTAACATTCAACCCCTCATACTAACCATATTATCTATCTTGCCCATCATGAGCCTGCAACTTTGTTTTTGTTTTCTTGAGTGGAAACTTCATATCACACTTGACGGTGGCCTAATCCTTTAACCCATAACCAATTTGTCCAAAACTAGTTGATATATATTAAGGCTAGACATTCTTTATGACACACAATCTCTCATATTTGCTACTAATATGAGATCTACATATGGTGTCAATGGTGATGTTACAATTGTAGACACTTTGGTTGTTCATTGCCTTGATCACATCTCTCATCAATTGCTCATCCTTGAAAGTTTTGAGTCCAAATTCTTTAGATCTACTTGATCGTTTGAGTGAGACGAATTCCTCGAAATCCAACATACCAACATAAAATGAAAGGAATTGAAGATCATTACAAACAAGTGATTCAAAATCAATGCCCCCTTTCTCCATATCTCTCAATGTCATATTTGTCATTGCAAAATACGAGATAGAGGAGAGACACTTTTGTGTTGTCAGATGTCGGTAATTCTAAGAAAGAAGTGAGTCTGGGACAACCAAGAGGGATTTGTAGGTTTTATTTAACCTCTCAATTTATCATCTTTTAATAGGGTAAATTACTTTTTAGGTCCCTATGTTTTATGAGTTTTAACTAGTTGAGTCCAAAAGCAAAAAGTTTAATGACCCGAGTCCCCATAAGCAAAAAAGTTTAACGACCTGAGTCCCCATAAGCATTTTCTTTAACCATTTGAGTCCAAATTTCTAACTCCATCCACCAAGTTTGTTAACTACAAGGGTAATTTGGTCATTTACACACAAAGTACAAGTCTTATATGCACAAGAGTATAAGGAACAAGTCTTTAATGCATAAATATTTTAATATTATATATAAAATAAATTATATATATTGTTATACACACACCTGCACACAACTTTCACACTCCATCCCTCCTCTCTTTCTCTCTACCCCTACCCCACCATTAACACCACCGCACCACCACCATCCCCACCGCACCTCCACCACTATCACCACCTTTCATCGACCGTCAACCACCAGTCACCGCCTGCAAACCGTACGTCCACCATTATCACTGCCTTCCCCACCGTCAACCACCACCACGTCTGCCGTCAGCCACCGTCAACCGTCAGTTGTGGGTTAGGGAACTGGAATCCGAGTAATGAAAGATCGATCAACGCCACCAGTCACCGTCGATTGTTGTCGGATTGATCAACGAAGACCAACGAAAGATCAAGAAACCCAAATCCATGATCGAGATTATCGTAGCCACGAGATTGCTTGTCGGATGGATTTGTTTGGTTGGGGTGTGGATCGGACGGTGGTGTGTGGGGTTAGGGTTTCGACGGCAGTGGAGAGATTCCAGCTTCCGACATCATTTTAATAAAAGCAATAGCAGAGGACAGATTCCGGCTTCCGACTCCCTTTCGATTCCTCTACAAAACCCTAACTGATACTCGCACCATAGCAGAGGACAGATTCTGGCTTCCGACATCGGTTTTGCTCTCACAAATTTCTCCTACTTCTCTTTTCTATTATCTCTGCTGGTAAATTATTTGAAATTTCTTTTCATTTTCTGTATATATTTTTGTTCTCATGAATCTATGCTAGCAGTTACTGTGAAACATTTCACATGGTTAATTAATCGTCAACAATTCGACACCGTGTTTTGCAATTGATAAATTTATGCAATTGCAGCTATTAAAAGAGATATTTATGTGTGATGGTGGTACAGTGGTGGTGATGGGTGTTGCTGTAATTTTATTATGGCAAGTTAGAATGAAAGAATGAATGAATGATTCGTTCTATATAAGATATTTGTTCCGAAATTAGGTTTCGTTAGTTAAGTATGGCGATCTGTAATTGTATCGTTTATGTTCATGTTCTGATGTGCAATCTTATGGCCATTGACGCATATATGATGGTTTGAGAGAGATAGAGACAAGGAGAGAGATGTATAAAGAGAGAAATCTAAATAAATTAGTTTGTTTATTTTTAATTATAGGGGTAATTTGGTCATTTAACAAAACTTAACAACAAAATTCTAACTGGGTTAGAAATTTGGACTCAAATGGTTAAAGAAAATGTTTATGGGGACTCAGGTCGTTAAACTTTTTGCTTTTGAACTCAACTAGTTAAAACCCACAAAACACAGGGACTCAAAAAGTAATTTACCCCTTTTAATAATAAGGATAAAATGGTCAAGTTAACAGATTGTTTAACTGCAATTTAAAAAGAACCAAATACCTTACTTAAAAAAAGTTAATGTGGTTTCTAAAAAGTTACTAAGAAAAAACCACAATGTACTCTTGCCACCAAACAAGGGCCATTCAAACCGCTCGTCGCTCGTTCGGAAATTGCTCGAAAAATGCTCGTTCGATTTGACGCTCGGTTGCTGTCACACCCCGATATTTACAGCTCAGCCCGGTGGGCCCGGTGAGGAGTATCGTGACGTAAGATTGGTATCGTCATAGTCAAACATACACAGAATAGCACAACGGAAGTCTTGGAATATAAAATATTATTACAAACCCAATTGTCTGAAAATATCAAAGTATTTATTATAGACGAGCTTGTAATATCAAATCCACAGGCGGATCATTACAAAATGTATGAAATGAAGTTTAACAGACTTTAAGGCATCTTTAAGGATTTGCAAGATCCTCTACTTTGACACTGAGCAGCTCCCAGCCTATTACGAGTAGTACCTGTCACTTAGTCTTTTAAAATACGTCAGTTTATACTGGTAAATACAATTAACCGACTCGTTTGAAAAGAGTTTATGAAAATTTGTTTAGGTGCACCAGACACGAAAATCTTTATAACTCATGACATTTTTATTAAAATCTTGTATACAGATTTACATGTTTGTCATACATATGGGGCCGGGTTAGAAGCCGGACATGATTAACTGACTCGCCACTTATAAAACCCACAAAGGAGTTATCCCCAACATGTGGGTTAATTAATATTTTAGCATTTTGCATCTGTCAGGTGTATGCCTACACCCCGTGCATAGGTCGTGGTCATTTGCAAATAAATGAGCCAAGGACATCCAGGACACGGTTGGTAACCCCCGATGTTTATGTTATTAAACAATACAGATCAAAACAGGTTATGCGGATTTATTTAAATCACAATCCGACTCAGTAATCCCATACCCGACCAAGCGGTAATAATTTACCGTATCCCAAGCCCGTATAGGAAAATAAGTTAAAAGTATTTATCTGAGCTAATACTTGATTCACAGTAAAATAACTCAGTCGTATCCAATCTAACTAAATGCAGGTAGATTTTACCGGGTGGCTCTATTCTGGAATGATGGTAATATATAACCAATTCAGAATGTTATCGGTCTTATTTAAGTCGTAGACTTAGACCGCCTAGCTTAAAGTATCTAAAACGGTACGATACGCTAGATTAAGCGATGACCGGAATAGAATGTTATTTAGACCCAAAAAGTATGAAGACTTGTATAATATGGGTAAACTAAGTACATTCTGGATTTTGAAGTAAAAACGATAAGGTTAAACCCGTTTCAGCAAACTTACGTTAACTAGTTACGTAAGTCTAACCGTACACTTATAAGTGATAACGAGTAACCGGATGAGTCATGAACAAGTTCCATATGCCAATATACTTTAATCAAGTTATAATATCAGTGGGATATCAACTTGTATGCTCGTTTAGGTTTTAAAATCAAACTATGCCTCATAAGGGCGTTTTGGTCATCTTACGACGTATAAAAGGAAGTTGAGTACAATCTGATGTTACGATCATAAACATTCTTTGAAAACACTTTATTTATGATATAATATCAGTATGACAACAAACATATGTGTTTTTATAAATTTAAACCAAACTATGCTTCGTAGGGGCATTTTGGTAATTTCACACATAGTTTCGTAGGCTAATTTGGGAATCTGAGTTTATATCATACACCTACTGTAAAAATATTTAAAATGATTTATAAAATCAGTAGGTAACACGTCTTGGTTGGTAGTCATGGTTTAAAACCATACTACGCGCCGAAACGGTGTTAAAGTCGTTAAATGACGATATTTGCGATCTTTTAGGAAAATTGACGTTATGATCAAATTTATATGTCCAATATATGTTAATTAATATAACATATCAGTAGTCAAAAGATTTTGTATAAAAATATGCTTTCAAAACCATTTTAGGTGCGAAAAGGGCATTATCGTCATTTAAGGACATAATTCAAGACCTCGTGCATAAACTCAATCTATAAACAAAGTTGATATCCCAAAATATTCTAATTATGATATTACATCAGTAGGTAATTAGTTTGGTGTGATAAATTATGCTTAAAATCGATCTATGCGCCTAAAGGGCATTTTGGTCAATTTATGGCATAATTTACGACGATATCTGCAAACTCAGTTAATGATCAGATTCGTAACATTGAAATATGTTAAAAATGTTAACATATCAGTACCTAAGTTGTTTGAAAGCTTATTGGTGTCTAAAACCTCATTTTTAAATAAAAGGGCAAAATAGTCAAAGTATGGCATATTTACGGAAACTCACATAAAACTCAGATTACTATTATGATCATGTAATATAACCTCAGAGGATTATGCTACATCATAATACGATCATAACAGGACCTTAAATCAGTAGCATACTAGTTCTAATTCGGTTTATAAACGAAGGTCAAAGTAGAAGTCAAACTCCGCGAGTTTCGGTTGCGAACCGACCCTAAGACTGGAATTGACGAGCCGAACATGTTTACACATGTTCTAATAATTATTACCGAGTTGTTTAACTGATAAAAAATATTTTAAAACACTTTTAAACTCAAATCGTAATTATTTTAAAATCTGACTCGTTACCTTTTTAAAATGTCAATACGTTGACTCGTCAATTGAACAAGCAAACGTGATTCTTAGGAGGTGCCCTTTTTTGATGGATTAACACCTACCTAATTACGATCACGTAGCCAAGTTCGTTGCGAACAATGGCTGGACCAATAAGGTCTAAGCCAAAAGTCAAAGCCGTTTTGCGGCAACTTTGACTTTTGGTCTTTAAACATATAAAAACCGAACTAAAGTGGCTAAGGACACTTACAAAGGGTCCTAGCTTGAACTTGAACTCAGGGGGCTTCCTTTTTTATCGGGAATTCCAAGAAAATGCTCAAGAATGCTCAAGCAATAAGAAAGAGTGTTGAGAGTGAAGGTGCAAGGGTATGAGGCTGCACAATGGCTCTATTTATACTTGAAGAGAGTGATCCTAGATCATGCCAGGTGTTAGGGAGGTGTTAGGATCTTCGCAAGTGTCCATGGTGGTTTTAAAAACCATCAAAAGCTCATGGAATTCGATTTTAAGTGAATGGTAGTTTGTTTGGAGGCCAAGGAAAGAGGAACCTGCAGCTGGCCAAGTGTTTCTGTCGAAATGATGTCGTCGTCGCGCGCGACAGCAACATGGGGGGGTTGTCGCGCGACACCACCACACAACATACCTGCAAACAAGTTTTTAACTTGTCACTTTCTGTCCCTACACCTTTATATGCATAATATCTTTCAATTTAGGCACAATTAACCCTTCTAGTTAGTTTGTAGATGATCTTGAGAGTATAACCAAACACTGTTAGGTCCGGTTTCGTTAAACGATCACCGAAAACACTAGTTTCTTCTCGTTGACGCTTTTAACCCTTCTTCTTAAAAGTTTGCGTAGTTTAACACGTAACGATATCGAAACTTTGTGAATTTATTATCACTTATTCTCGAGAGTATAATCGAACATTACGAAGCCCTGGGTTCGTTAAAAGGTTACTCAGAGGTAAGAATTAACATGTTGACACGTTTAACCCCTTTGTCTTGTAAACTTTCGATTACTTTCACAAACGGCTTCTTACATCCAAATATTTACTCGTTTAAGAATATATTCATCGTGTGTGGTCAATCAGAGGCACAAGTTTGGCATGTTGACACTTTTAGTCCATTTGCATACATGTTTTCATTGTTTGTCACCTTTAGTCCATCAAACTCAAACTTTTACATGTTTAGGGTTTAGGACACGTGTCTTCACATAATTGGACACATTTTTACGAGGTGTTACATCCTCACCACCTTAAAAGAAATTTCGACCCCGAGATTTACTGAAATAAGTGAGGGTACTTTTGTCGCATAGTGGACTCAACCTCCCATGTATATTCAGGGCCTCTACGGGCATCCCACTTAACCTTAGTAATAGGTATATGTTTTCATCGGAGCTTCTTAATCCTTGTCGGTTCTTGATCGATACCGGTTTCTCAACTAACCGAAAATTTTTATCATCTGCACATTTTCATGTGACAATGCTAGCAACTTAATGGCTAGATATTCCTTAAATTACAAATGTGGAATACATCATGGATTCCACCAAACTCCTCAAGTAAGTTTTTAGCTTATAGGCTGCTAATCTGACGTATTCGATTCTCTCGAATGGTCTTATATATCCAGGGCTCGACTTACGCTTTATGCTGAAACGTATCATACCCTTCCATGTTGGTAATTTCAATAAAGTCTTGTTCCCTACTTGGAACTTTAAGAGATTTGCGCCTCTTGTTCGCATTGCTCTTCTACCGATTACTGGCAGCTTTCAGATGATTACGGATTCATATTATCTTATCCATCGTCTTTAGGACAATTTCCGATCCTGATAATTGGGTTTTCCCAACTCCTGCCCAACAAACGGGAGTTTGCCACTCTCTCCTATACAAGGTCTCCATAGGAGCAGCCTTAATGCTTATATAATAATTATGAGTTATAGGAGAACTTAATTTAGGTGAGATGATCATTCCAATTACTATCCGAATCAATATTCAAGAATAGCTACCCTCAGTTAGTCGAACAAATCAACGACCCTGGGCAGTTGATAGTGATTCTAAATCGTTACCTAGTTCGGGTTGCGGTAATCAATGGATAAGCGCACTAAACCGTCTTTCTTAAATAATAAAATCCGAAGCTTCAGAATGATGAGCTAGGCTTTACAAAACTTTCTCCAAAAGCTCGTCTGATTGGATCTTAGTTTTTCCATTTCCGTCGGTGTTAACCTATGTGGAGCTTCTGCAATAGGTGCAGCTCCTAGTGGGATGTTAATTCTAACTCCACTTATCTCTTAGGAGGTAAACAGGGTAGTTCTACGGAGAATTCATCAAGGTTAACCAAATATGCTTGAGATAGCTTCAATTTCCGACTTCGTTTCACTTACCGTCACTTGTGCCATGCAAATGACACATCTGTTTTATGAATACATGGATGCCTTAAGTAGAGACGCCTACTTAAGCATTTTTATAATGGATAACTTCTTTGAATACCACTAGCTAACTTTAGTACAATATGACCATTGGAATATCTTAGTAGTCCCATGCATTAAACCTCCATACTGATCAGGCATAGACGCAATCTATGGGACGCACTGGGATACGTCAATCCTCATATGGAGCTTTTATCAAACATAGTTGGCACTCGCAGTTGATAGAAATCAATGAGATAATAATTAAAATAACATATATTGTCGTACTCTATTCGGAGAAAGAGTACTCTTAGATTTTACAGAAAGATCGTTGCTGAGAAAAAGAAGAAACTGTCTCTATGGTTTCATTGGTAAGTTCTACCTTATACTTAGTATTTGGAGTTCTTATGAGTATATTCAAAAGTTTGCTAAGCTTATGGTCTATGAAAGACTTATTATTACCTGTATTAAAACAGGACACTTAGCAGAAATTATCAATGATAAATGATAAGGAATGTACCTGACGACATTATTGATGTGTACTGCCTCAGGCATTTGTCAGGTAGTTTAGGTATTTCATGTCTTAACCTCTCCAAGCTTAGCTGTACCTTCTTTGATAGCTTTAGGGCAATTAGTACTGATGTGGCCTTTCTCACCACAACTGAAACAGACCGCATTCTTTATGTCCCTACATTCGTGGGACTGATGACCAGTTCTTTTACAAACACCACAATGCTTTGGCCTTTGTTCTTTTCGACACTGTCCCCAATGCCTTTTATAGCAGGTCTTGCATACAGGCTTCTTATTAGATTTTTGTTGGTTCTTATTGAACCCAAACTTGCTCTTTTTCTTAGATTTATGGGAGTTATCCTCCTCCTTTTTCCTTTTTCCGTCAGTGTCAGTTTTGGCTGACTTATTTCTCAACCTATCCAGTGTAAGCGACTGAGATAGATCCATAGTAGATCTATAAGAAGCATGCTTTGAAGCTTTATCATGCTCCTTTATCTCTGGTGTTAAATTACCACTACATTGTGCATTATTCTTAGATCCTAGGTTAACCGAATAGGGTACTATCCCAGATAATGAATTAAAGTCGGTGACATACTGTCGACAGTCTGGATTTTTCATTTTGAGAGTCAGAAGATCTGATTCCACCTTTTCCATTTCATGTCGTGGACAGTAAGTTTTTCTGATAAGGTCCATAAACTGAGACCATTCCATATTGTATAGGGGTATTTTCCCCATGGACTTTATTAATGTCTTCCACCATGTAAGGGCATCGCCCTTGAATGACTGTGATACATACTTCACAGTGTCTACCTTAGCACAACCGCTGATCTCTACAACGGTTTCCATTTCGTCCAACCATCTCAAGCAATCAATGGCTCATTTTTCGCCATTGAAGTCTCTTGGATTGCAAGAGACGAAGTACTCGTAAGTACATCCCTTGGAGGAACGAAGCTCCTCACTGTACATTATCTTCTTTGGTTCATTCTTCACATTTGAAGCGTGAACAAAGCTCTCTTCATGAGTAGATGAATGTAGTTTTAAATGGGATTTAGAGCGAGTAACATTTGGCTCTTTGAACTTTTTCATGGCCTTTCCGATAGCTGCGTCAATCACAGCTTGGAGATTAACTCCATTAATATTAAGGTTTACGTTTGTAGCATCATTAACATTTATCGCATCATTAGTATCACGACTGTTGTCTGCCTCATCCGAGTTTGCCATACTCGAGGCTTAGTACTAGACATCAAATTGAACAATAGTTAGTCATCATCCTAACTACCTGACATAGATTAGGCATGACCTCATTAAGCCGTATAGGCTATTAAGTTCCGAACATTCCTAATGAATGTTATTTGAAATAATATCAATATCATTTAGCCTAGGTCACAAGAGAACCATCAATGGCATTTAAGGTTTGGACCGAGTCCATTACCTGTTTGACAGGGGATCACAATGTCACAACTGTCTTTGTCATAAAGACGATTATGAATAGCTCGAAGGCTAGACTTAAAGGACTTCTAATGGCACAGAGGCCCGTCACTAGGGACATAAAACGATATGGCATAGAGCCTTGTTATGTAGGACATAAATAATCATATGGCACGAAGGCCTTGTCGCAAAGGATATTTAGATATGGCACAAATGGCCTCGTCACAAGGACGTTATAAGATATGGCACCAAAGGCCTGTCACGGAGGACATTATAAAATCTGGCACAAAAGGCCTATCACAAAGGATGTTAACATTTAGTATGTTAACTTGTCACGAACGACAAATTATAGCACATTGGCTTGTCATGAATGACTTTAAAATATAACTCGTTGGTTTGTCACAAAGGACAGTAATTTATAAGCCACAATCTTATTAGATCAGGGGCTTTAAGACTTGAACGTAGTTCTTCACCTTTGGATAGGGAGTCATAGACTACAACTGTCATCGTCTTGAAAGACGATTCATTTTAGCACAAAGTTAATTGACATCACTAATGGATGTTTATATATTATCATCGTATTTGATGATATTAGTCATGATCACATTGATCATATAGACTATTAGGTTTGAGCATAGCTCTCTACTTTGGACAGGGAATCATAAAAGATCACCACTGTCTTTATTACAAATTGATGCGTGCGAAGTGTTATATATATTAGGTGTATATTTTAAGCCCTTTTTAACACTTATTTTAGCCAAGTTTTAAATTTATAAAACACGATATTTCACTAACACTAAACACACATATGGGCAAGTGCACCCATCGTTGAGTGTAGTATAGCGTTGGTAAGATACCGAGGTCGTCCAAGGACACAAGAGCTTTTAGTACCGGTTTATCCTCAACGTCTAATCAAAATAAAAGTTTAGAAAAATGTTTTAAACTAAGAAAAGATAAAAGCTAACTAAAAAATGCTGAAAAATAAAAATAAAATAAAAACAGATAGACAAGATGAATCACTTGGTTCCGACTCATATCTAGTATAACCTTTGATTATTTCCGCACTTTTGCACATAATTAAGAGATTATCTTAGTTATTGTAGTAGGCCCCTCTTTTGAAGGTGACGTTACCCTCACCCCAGTAGTTTGAGTCAGCAAGGATACAATCCTAAAAGGGTGGATTATTGGAAGATAATGAATTAAGTTATTAATGCAGTATTGTGGTAGGCCCCGCTTTTGGCGGTGACGTTACCCTCGGCTAAGTAGTCTGAGTCAGCAGGGATACAGTCCTAAATAGCCGGGTTATAGTATTAATAGTAGTTAACTTATGAGGGGATCAAAGAGTTTGGACCCCCGCCATCCAATACCGTGAAGTATTGAAGGAGGTCCTACTAAATTTGACCCAGGTCCATTGCAGGACCTCTAAACGCTGAACAATGGCAAGACCTTTACCAAACCGTTCCCTTAACCCCCGACCAGGTAGCCAACATACCTTCATATAGACCGTGGAGATATGAATGGTGAAAATCCTTTATTTTATATAGACAGTAAAATAATGCCAAGACACCACGGACAAACGATAAGGAAAGATCACCTTCAACATAAGTAACTAGTTATTAAAGTCATTAATACAAAACCAAATAAAAAGTGCAAAAGATTAGAAATAAAAAGTATTATACTAGACACTTTGTCTTCACCAAGTGATGTAAGAGACTTAGGCAAACATGGCCTTGATTGTCAAGAACTCTTACGATCAATCTTGGATCCCGAGACGACTTACACACTCTACGATGGACAATGGATGATGGTGGTGGATGATGGTGTTGTGATGGTGGTGGGTGGTGGATGAAGTGTGAGAGAGGTGGTGTGCCAAGGGATGAGATGAAATGAATCCAAGCACTCCTATTTATAGGCTGAACAGAGAGCTGGGCACGGCCCCGTGTCCGCTGGGCACGGCCCCGTGTCCGCTGGGCACGGCCCCGTGTCCGCTGGGCACGGCCTCGTGCCTGTCTGACACTCTCTCTCCTCATTAATTGTAATTCGCAATTACAATTAATGCGCCTGCTGTACTTTCGACACGCCCCCGTGTTCACTGGACACGGCCCCGTGGTGGGCAATAAAAGCTTCTATAGGTTTGTCTTTTCTGCTGCTTCTTGGGCACGCCCCCGTGCTGGCTGAGCACGGGGCGTGTTCAGTGTTCTGCCTTCTCTATTTTGCTTGGGAAGATGCCGTTGAGGGGTCGGGCAGTCCACTAATGTTCCTTTCCTTGTATTTATGTTGGATTTAGCTGTCTTTTTGCTTCTTTTGTGTTTTTGAGCTCATTTAATCCTGAAAATACAAAAGGAAGACAAAAACACTCTTTTTCCAATATTAGTACTTAAAAGGGTTAGTTTTATGCCTCATTTGATGTAATTTATATGTTGCATTTTACACATATCAAATACCCCCACACTTGAACTTTTGCTTGTCCTCAAGCAAAACTCTTTAACATGTGGCTTACACTCCCAAATGGAATGGGTAGAAGAGAAGGTTTTTGGCTTGTCGTAGAGTGTTGGGAATCCAAGATCTTTTTGGGTTTTATCTTTATTTATTTACAATCCTATTCGTAATGATTTATTTAGAACTTTTCATAGGAGAAATTACTTATTTGGGCATAACATGCCTTTTTTTAAAATTCCATTTATATACAAGTTCACATACCTCACGGGAGAAATCACTCACACTCGGCCGAAGGTGTATTTTTAGTGAATCACTCGAGAGCGGCATGGAACTTATTCCTACCATAAGCTTGCCAAGCAATCAATCCTCCTCCTTTTTAACTTTTATACCTTTGTAAATATCAAGAGGACTTTGTGGGTTAAGGGTTAGGCTTGGGTTAAAGGTAGGTGGTTGGGATAGTGGTTAGTGGTTAGTAGAAAAAGGGCGAAAAAGCGTAACAAGTGTCGGTTTTCGTAAGATTTTCTATTTTTGTAACTTTTTATTTTGATGAAGCTTTTATTCAAACAAAGTTATTTTTGATGAACTTGTTTGTTTATTTTTTTTGCTTCATCAACAACACACATTTTTTTTTTGTTTTTACGAAAAACCGAACTTGTTACTAAAACAAAGGGTTAAAAATAAAAAGGTTTTGGTGGGTAAAAGGGTTTTTGGTTTGGGTGATGAAATGAAAAGGTTTAGGCTCAAAGGGGTTAACTAGGGGGATTTTTGGGTAGGTGGTAAAAGAAAAAGAAAAATAATGGTGTAGAAATAAAAAGGGGTTAGTCCTAATGCCTCCATCATTTACTTACTCGGGTTTAAGTTGATAAGGACCGGGAATGTATCGTCAAGGCAAGTTCTAGAGTTGTAAGAACCAAGCAGCTATTCACACAAGAAACGAAAAATGAGCATTTAGTCTAATGATATGTAATTGTATGCTCAATAAAGGCTCAAAACTCACTTTTGTGGGAATGGGTTTTTATGTGATCAAGTATATATAATCAAATTTTAACTAAGTTTGCCATGCCTTTTCATAATTTTCTTATGTTGGTTCTTTTTATCACTACGCTATCGGTTGTAAATTTGTAAAAATATAACATTTTTGAGAACTTGAATTTCCCGAGTTAAACCTAGACAAGTAAAAAAATGAAATTTTTGAAAAAATTTGGGGTGATTAGCGGTTCCAATAGAGTTTTGTGTAAGGCTTGTATTTAGGACTTGCAAAATTCAAGGTTTTAGCATCCCCCCCACACTTAAATTACACATTGTCCTCAATGTGTCCCAAAAATAAATTTTTAGGTTGATTAGATGTGTAAAATGGTGTAAAAAGAAAAAAATTTTGTGTTACTGGCAGCCTGGACACGACCCCGTGTTGAGTGGGCACGACCCCGTGTTCAGGTGCCAGTAACGAGAACTTACAGAAGGTGAACACGGGGGCGTGTTGGGTGGGCATGTCCCCGTGTCTGATAAAAATTCTGCAGGACAGTAACCAAACAGCAGGTCTGGGAGGTGAGCACGGGGGCGTGTTGGCTGGACACGTCCCCGTGTGGACAGTCTGAAAGCCTGAAAAACAGGTTTCTTCCCCTGGTTTTTCCATCCTGATCCTATAAGTGCTGAGGCTTAGCATTCCAAGCCTCGGTTTGTACCTGTTTCATCACTTAATACCACACCAAGCAACATAAACATCCTACATTACCATAGTTAATTGTTCCAAGCATAAAGTAGAATAAAATGGAAAATAAAAGAAGTTAAGGAAAGTAAATTGTTCAACATTTGGCTCGCAGGCCACCAATTGTTCGATAGATAAAGGGACGTAAACCTGTGGAGTCATTAATCAACCGCTTCCTCCTCTGCTCCACTCGCCTACTCCATATCATTGTCATCATCATCATCATCATCATCATCATCATCATCCCCTCCATGGCGTGCAATGTGGTCTCGAATGTATCCGACATCGTCTTGGATCTCGGATAGGTTTCTCTCGATAGCTCCGACCCGGTGGTAGGTGTTGCTCGCCATGTTATAGGTGTTCCGAGTACACATGAGGTTTTCCTGCAACAAATCATGCAAACTTTGAAAGTTAGGAAAACCGCCTCCCGAGGAGGATGATTGGCCCGGATCACCGTGGGGTTGGTAGTGGTATTGATGATGTTGCGGAGCTGGGAGGACAAGCGCTTCTTGCGGGTTCCATGCATGACCTTGCATCCTTTGAAAGGTTACCGTCCCGTCTTCTGCCTCATAAATCAGGTTCATTGAGCGGCATATGTGAATATCCACCGTACCCGACCATGGGCTCCTCTCAAATGACCTCGGAATGTGGGCGAAGTGCTTGAAGAGACGGTACACCCATCCCCTGAAGAAAATAGGAGTTGGTGCACTAGCAAGGCGGTTGTGATGCATGTTTCGGAGCATGAGGAACGGAACATCGAGCGGCCTGCGGTTGTGAATGCAGTGGAGGACAAGCAAATCTCTTAACCCCACGACGCCGCCACTGTCATGTCTTTGGCTAAGAGAGTAGCCGAGGAGCCTATGAATGTATCTGTATAGCGGATCCCTCAGCTTGGTACTCTTAGTGCTGCTCGGATTGTAGAACCCTTCCCCAACCTGAGCCCACATGGCTTGGCGTTCGTTGTCTTCAGCCTCTCTCAATCCCCTTGTATTTTCTTCGTTTCCCGCATCCTCTTCCGCATACAACCCGATAATCGACCCGAATTGTGCCATGGAGATCGAATACCTCGTCCCGCCACACCGGAATGACACCCCGTCATTATCGAACGGGTCGCACCTTGAAGTGAATGCAAAGGTGCTGTAGAATTCCAAGGTGCATTCATGGACGGAACGGAGTCGGGTTGTTAGTGCGACTCTGAGTGGTCCCGTGACAATGTTGTTGAAACGGTCAATTTGATTCACCATGGTTAGCAGTTCTGTGCAAGCCTGCCTCGGGTGTTCCTCCGGCCTTGTTTGAAGAAGCTTGTATCGAGCTCTTGCATCTAACTCATTGGCGTTGAATCTTGTAAACTTCCTAGCCATCTGCAAGAATACACCAAAAGTTAGCACGACACAGAAATGTTTTCGGACAAAACTGCAAACAGCGGGCTGGACACGACCCCGTGTCCAGCGGACACGGCCTCGTGTCCAGAGGTCTGTTACTCAAAAACTTCATTTTTCGACCCGGTTTCAAAAACTTGAAAATTTTTGGTCCAATAGGTGCGGCTTCCCCCGAAAATGAAACCCTAAACACCGTTTTTCCCAAAATATCCCGTTTACCCCATCAATTTTATCTTTTTCAGTTCAAGAACAAGGGTTTGGGGTTTTTGTAAGAAATCGGGTGAATCTATGAACAATACAAGTGTATTTACTTCCCTCAACACTAATCTAACTAAATGCAAACAGATCTAAACAAAAATTTGAGGTTTGATCCGGATGAACTTCAAGAACCCTAGAATTTTCCCCAAATTTTTGGTGTTTTAACTACATGCAAGTAACTAATCTAACTACTAAGAGTGATAGAATCATACCTTGACGTTGTTAGATCGATAGGAGACGTCGAAATTTCGCGAAAAATCGCCTGGAACCAGAGCTTTTGTGGGGAAACGGGGCGTGTGGAATGAAGAAACTGTTTTGAAAAAGGGGTTTTATCTCGTCTGCAGCGTGAACACGGCCCCGTGTCCAGCGGACACGGCCTCCTGCCGAGCGAGTTTTTTTTTTTAGTGCTCGTGTGCGTGCCCCTTTTATCTATAAGCTATGGTTAGAAGACTTACCGCTTTATTTTGTCGTCTCAATCGTTCGTAACTTACCAGGCATGATGTTTTTATTCTTCCACCGTTTGAAGCGAGATTTCTTCTTCCTCATCCTCAATGAATCCTTGATAGAGTTTCAGCCGTTGGCCATTGACTTTAAATGGTGGCCCATTTCGAGATTTAATTTATACTGCACCGTGTGGAAAAATGTGGGTGATGGAAAAAGGTCCTGACCACCTAGACTTTAATTTACCAGGAAACAATCGAAGTCGTGAATTAAACAAAAGAACTAGATCCCCTACCCGAAATTTATTAGGTTTAATATGTTTATCATGCAAATCTTTCATTCTTTCCTTATAAATTTCAGAGTTTGAGTATGCATAATTCCTAAGCTCGTCTAATTCATTTAATTGACAAAATCGATTTTTACCAGCAAATTCTAGATCTAAGTTTACATTTTTGATTGCCCAGTAGGCTTTGTGTGCAATTTCTATTGGCAAATGGCAACTTTTTCCATAAACTAGCTTATATGGGGTTGTACCTATTGTTGTTTTATAGGCAGTTCGAAAAGCCCATAAAGCATCATCTAATTTATCAGCCCATTCCTTTTTATTTAACCCTACGGTTTTTTCGAGTATTCGTTTTAAACCTCTATTAGTCACTTCGGCTTGTCCGTTTGTTTGAGGGTGATATGCTGTCGAAACCCGGTGATAGACCCCATATCTTGTTAAAAAAATTTCAAGTTGATGGTTGCAAAAATGGGTACCTCTATCACTTATTAAAGCTTTAGGTGTGCCAAAACGAGAGAATAATTTTTTCAGAAATCTTACCACGACTCTTTCATCATTTGTTGCAAGTGCCTCGGCCTCGGCCCATTTAGACAAGTAATCTACTGCCACAAGTATATATTTGTTTCCTTTCGATGGTGGGAAAGGTCCCATAAAGTCGAGTCCCCACACATCAAAAATTTCACAAACAAGAATGCCATTTTGTGGCATTTCGTTTTTGGAAGAAATATTACCTGTTCTTTGGCAAGCATCACATGTTTTTACAAGACTTTGAGCGTCTTTGTAAATGGTTGGCCAATAAAATCCTGAATCAAATACCTTTCGTGCGGTACTGGCAGCACCATGATGTCCTCCGTATGGACCTTCATGACAGTGGCGGAGAATTCTTCGTGCTTCACTACCATGTACGCATCGTCTGACGAGTTGGTCGGCACACATTTTGAAAAGATATGGATCTTCCCAAAAGTAGTGTTTCACATTGGCAAAGAATTTTTTTCTTTGATGATGTGGCCATCCTTTTGCGACTATACCGCTAGCTAGGTAGTTAGCATAGTCGGCGTACCATGGTTCTTCCTTGTATTCCACCATTTCCAGGGACTCAGTTGGAAATTTTTCGTTGATTTGCTCGTCCCTGGTTGCCTCTAAAGCTGGGTCTTCTAAGCGTGAAAGATGATCTGCTGCGGTATTTTCTGCTCCTCTTTTGTCCTTGATTTCAATGTCAAATTCTTGGAGGAGTAGAATCCACCTAATCAAACGTGGTTTTGCGTCTTGCTTCTTGAAGAGATATCGAATGGCTGCATGGTCTGTATAGACTATAGTTTTAGAAAGAACAAGATAAGAACGAAATTTATCAAAAGCAAATACCACAGCTAGTAACTCTTTTTCAGTTGTTGTGTAATTTTCTTGTGCATCATTGAGTGTTTTACTAGCATAATAGATTGGGTTGAAATGCTTTTCTTTTCTCTGTCCCAAGACAGCTCCAACTGCAAAGTCACTGGCATCACACATGATTTCGAAAGGAAATTTCCAATCAGGCGCTATCATGATAGGTGCATTGACTAGCATTTCCTTTAGGGTTAGAAATGCTTGATTGCAATCCTTGTCAAAGATGAAAGGAGCATCTTTTTCAAGTAATTTTGTTAGAGGCCTTGAGATTTTTGAAAAGTCTTTGATAAATCGTCTATAAAATCCGGCATGTCCTAGGAAATTCTGATAGCTCGTACGGAGGATGGAGGTGGTAACCTAGAAATGGTATCTATTTTGGCTCGATCCACCTCCATTCCTTCGCTTGAGATCTTGTGACCGAGTACTATTCCCTCCGTTACCATGAAATGGCATTTTTCCCAATTAAGGGCGAGGTTTGTTTCCTCACATCGGGATAGCATTCGTTCAAGGTTATCGAGGCATTGGTCATATGAATCCCCAAAGATAGAAAAGTCGTCCATGAAGACTTCCATTGTCTTTTCTATCATGTCATGGAAAATAGCTACCATGCAACGTTGGAATGTTGCTGGGGCATTACATAGACCAAACGGCATGCGTCGATAAGCAAAATTTCCATAGGGACATGTGAAAGTTGTCTTTTCTTGGTCTTCGGGTGCTATCGGGATTTGAAAGTAACCTGAAAAACCATCCAAGAAACAGTAAAATTTATGACCGGATAATCTTTCTAACATTTGATCAATGAAGGGTAAAGGAAAGTGATCCTTTCTTGTTGCTTCATTTAATCGTCTATAATCTATACATACTCTCCATCCTGTGACGGTTCTCGTTGGTATTAGTTCATTCTTTTCGTTAGTCATTACCGTCATACCTCCTTTCTTTGGAACTACTTGGACGGGACTCACCCAAGGACTATCGGAGATAGGATAGATAAGTCCGGCGTCAAGTAACTTGATGACTTCGTTTTTAACCACTTCTTGAACATTTGGATTTACTCGACGTTGTGGTTGTATGACCGATTTGTAGTCATCATTCATCAAAATTTTGTGTGTGCACATAGAAGGACTAATTCCTTTTATGTCAACAAGTTTCCAAGCTATTGCATTTTTGTGTTTTTTCAAAAGATTAATTAATTTTTCTTTTTCTAAGTTATCTAATTTAGACGAAATAATTACAGGTAGCTTACCATCTTTGTCTAGAAAAGCATATTCCAAACCTTTTGACTCCTTATTTGGTTGCTCGTTTCGATCAAGAACTTTAAAAGTTTGTTCTATGGCGACCTCTTCTTCAACAAAGTGGTCAATCTCTTCACTTGTATCGGGTGGTTCATCTTCATCTTCAATTAGGGGGTCATTATTGCCGAATGGATATTTCATTGATCGTTCGAGATCGACACTTCTTTTAAATGCCCCTAATTGAAGAGGTAGATTATTGAACTTCCGGTTTTTCAAAGCTTCGTGAGTTTTTACAAATGGTCGTCCCAACACTAGAGGAGCGTCATCGAGGATGACGAAGTCGGTTGGGATTACCATTTGATTTGTTTGAACCAAGACATCTTCAACTATACCGATTGATTTTATTACTTTCCGATTGGATAGAAAAATGGGTATTTGAAGAGGAGAAAAATCACTAATACTTAATTTTTCGAAAATGTAGTTAGGCATTATGTTAACACAAAGATCTTTATCGATTGTGACATTACTAATAAACGAATTTTGAAAGAAACATGGAACCGGTGTGATGTTAATTTCAAATGGGTCTTCTTTTATTAGTGAAGTTTGATCATTAGTTAACTTAACACTTACCGTTTCGTCAATTTTAGTGTTAGTGTTTAACTCTTTTAAAAACTTAGCATGAGTGGGTACTAAACAATGATTTTCGAAAGAAGGTGTCAAGAGATTAATTTCTTCAAAATTAGACTCTTCTTGGATTTTAACGTTGTCGGACTCACCTTTTTCGTTGTTTAACTCATGTGTCGGTTTTTCACTTATTTGTTCTTCCATTTTTACATTTTCAGTTATCTTTTCCTTTTTTAATTCTTCTCTTGCACGGGACTCCTCTTCCCTTGCGCGAGCTTCTTTTATACATCGATCGATAACTCTAATGTGTTCTAATATCCTATCGGTCACTTCGGTTATAGAAAAAGAATCGGAATTTTCTAAGCTTGAATCCGGTTGTTCGACCCTTTGTTCCTTATAATACTCATATGAAGTCGATGGTTCGCACCATTGTTCTTCATTGTAAGCATATGATGGATAAGGTTCGTAATTTTGTTCTCCATAATACTCATATGAGGTGGGTTGTTCACGCCATGGTTCCTCATAGTAGGCATATGAAGGTGGTGGCTCATATCTTGGTTCCTCAAAGTATGAGTATGAGAACTCATACCTTGGTTCATCAAAATATGAGTATGAGGGAGGAGGTTCATACCTTTGGTCTTCATAGGATGTATATGAAGTTGATGGCTCGTACCTGGGCTCCTCATAGTAGGTGTATGAATTGGATGGTTGATATGAGTGATTATTTTGAATCGAGCGTGCATTACGACAATTAGTGCAATAATTACCCCTATAATCATCCTCCTCATAGGTGTAGTTGTAACCTCCTGAGTATTGATCCATAAGAATCACTCAGCAGACCACAACCGAGTCTCGAGATCAGAAAACAAGAATAAAAACGGAAACAGAGTCTGGACACGGCCCCGTGTTCAGTGAGCACGGCCCCGTGTTCAGGATCTGTATCTGGGCGTTTTAATTAAATTTACTGATTTCGTTGAGCACGGGGCGTGTTCAATGAGCACGGCCCGTGTTCAAGCTTCTGTTACTGTGTGTTTTTATGAAAATGTGCAGCACGGCCCCGTGTTCAGTGAACACGGCCCCGTGTACAGGTTACTGTAAATGCAAAATTAAACTAAAATGCAGAAAAATGTGCACGCGTTTTAAAAAGGTTTTGAAAAACTGATTAGGCCGTCGATTTTAAGCTTTCTTAAAATCCTTGTGTCCCCGGCAACGGCGCCAAAAACTTGATGCGTGCGAAGTGTTATATATATTAGGTGTATATTTTAAGCCCTTTTTAACACTTATTTTAGCCAAGTTTTAAATTTATAAAACACGATATTTCACTAACACTAAACACACATATGGGCAAGTGCACCCATCGTTGAGTGTAGTATAGCGTTGGTAAGATACCGAGGTCGTCCAAGGACACAAGAGCTTTTAGTACCGGTTTATCCTCAACGTCTAATCAAAATAAAAGTTTAGAAAAATGTTTTAAACTAAGAAAAGATAAAAGCTAACTAAAAAATGCTGAAAAATAAAAATAAAATAAAAACAGATAGACAAGATGAATCACTTGGTTCTGACTCATATCTAGTATAACCTTTGATTATTTCCGCACTTTTGCACATAATTAAGAGATTATCTTAGTTATTGTAGTAGGCCCCTCTTTTGAAGGTGACGTTACCCTCACCCCAGTAGTTTGAGTCAGCAAGGATACAATCCTAAAAGGGTGGATTATTGGAAGATAATGAATTAAGTTATTAATGCAGTATTGTGGTAGGCCCCGCTTTTGGCGGTGACGTTACCCTCGGCTAAGTAGTCTGAGTCAGCAGGGATACAGTCCTAAATAGCCGGGTTATAGTATTAATAGTAGTTAACTTATGAGGGGATCAAAGAGTTTGGACCCCCGCCATCCAATACCGTGAAGTATTGAAGGAGGTCCTACTAAATTTGACCCAGGTCCATTGCAGGACCTCTAAACGCTGAACAATGGCAAGACCTTTACCAAACCGTTCCCTTAACCCCCGACCAGGTAGCCAACATACCTTCATATAGACCGTGGAGATATGAATGGTGAAAATCCTTTATTTTATATAGACAGTAAAATAATGCCAAGACACCACGGACAAACGATAAGGAAAGATCACCTTCAACATAAGTAACTAGTTATTAAAGTCATTAATACAAAACCAAATAAAAAGTGCAAAAGATTAGAAATAAAAAGTATTATACTAGACACTTTGTCTTCACCAAGTGATGTAAGAGACTTAGGCAAACATGGCCTTGATTGTCAAGAACTCTTACGATCAATCTTGGATCCCGAGAGACTCACACACTCTACGATGGACAATGGATGATGGTGGTGGATGATGGTGTTGTGATGGTGGTGGGTGGTGGATGAAGTGTGAGAGAGGTGGTGTGCCAAGGGATGAGATGAAATGAATCCAAGCACTCCTATTTATAGGCTGAACAGAGAGCTGGGCACGGCCCCGTGTCTGCTGGGCACGGCCTCGTGCCTGTCTGACACTCTCTCTCCTCATTAATTGTAATTCGCAATTACAATTAATGCGCCTGCTGTACTTTCGACACGCCCCCGTGTTCATTGGGCACGCCCCCGTGCTGGCTGAGCACGGGGCGTGTTCAGTGTTCTGCCTTCTCTATTTTGCTTGGGAAGATGCCGTTGAGGGGTCGGGCAGTCCACTAATGTTCCTTTCCTTGTATTTATGTTGGATTTAGCTGTCTTTTTGCTTCTTTTGTGTTTTTGAGCTCATTTAATCCTGAAAATACAAAAGGAAGACAAAAACACTCTTTTTCCAATATTAGTACTTAAAAAGGGTTAGTTTTATGCCTCATTTGATGTAATTTATATGTTGAATTTTACACATATCACAAATGTATAATATAATATGGCCCGTAGGCGAAACATCACTTAAGGATGTTAAATAACATGATCATCGTATTAGATGATATTATTCACGATTACATTGATCGTATAGACTATTATGCTTGGACATAGTCCAATATCTTTAGACAGGGGGTCATAGTCCACAACTGTCGTTGTCTTATTGGACAACAGGTATAGCCCGTAGGCACTTCATCACTAATGGATGTTTATGGTATGATCATCACATTGATGATACTTGCCATGATCTACTTTGATCATATAGGCTTTAAGGCTTGGACGTAATCCAATACCTTGACAGCTGGTGTGGTTTCTGAAGTCACACTGCCAGGAGTGTTAACATGTTCTTGGATGTTAACAAAGATTAATTGTCTTAAGAGGGTTTTACCATCATAGCCATGTTTATAGACATATAGGCTAGGTTATACCATTAAGAGGAACTTTTGAATTTATTCAGCTGATCGATAAAGTTCGAGTAAAATCAGAACGTTCGTTTGATAAAGGACGAAATGAATACCTATATAAAATTTTCAAAACTTTCCATAAATCATTAGGAATTTTTTACAATAGTGCCTCAATCAGGACTTTTAGTAATTCATTTGTCCACACAGGGACTTAAAAGCAACTCTAGTCCACGCAGGGACTAAAAGGAAAATATAAGTCTGTATAGGGACTATAAGATATGTCCGCATTGGGATTATTATAATATATCATGTCCACGAAAGGACGTTATTAAACAATTGTCCTCGCAGGGACTTTAAGTCGAAAGATACGTCCTCATTGGGACTTATTAATGAAACAATATGTCCTTGAAGGGACTATAATGAAATATCATGTCCACAAGGGATTTTAATGAAATAATATGTCCATAAAGGAACTTTGATGAATTAACATGTCCACGAAGGGACTATGATGAAAAAATATGTCCTCGAAAGGACTATAATGAATTATTATGTCCGACAGGGGGCTTTAATGAAATAACATGTCTATAAAAGGATTTCAATGAAATAATATGCCCATGAAAGGACTATAATGGAGTATAATGTCCATGAAATGACTATTTTGAAGTATGATGTCCATGGAAGGACTATATTGAAATACCAAGTCCACGAAGGGACTATTTTAAAATAGTGTATCCACAAAGGGATTTTAATAAAATCGCACGTCCATGAAAGGACTATATTGAAATAGCATGCCCACCGAGGGACTTTATTGAATATAATGTCCACGAAGGGACTATATTGAAATATAATGTCCACGAAGGGACTAAATAGCAAATGCCCATACAGGGTCTTAAGTCGAAAGGTATGTCCACACAGGGACTATATAGAAGAGATAGGTCCTCATAGGGACTTAAAGGACAATGATTATTATGGAAGAAGGATTCTCTAACGCCTTCCTTGTTTTATTTCGATTGTTTCTCTTCTTTGTTTACCATACCCGGTAGAACACTGAAGACTTCAGTGAATAAAGTAATCATTCCAATCAGGATCCGTTATAGAAGTAGAATTCAAGGATTCTATGGTTAAAGAATGATATGGATCACGGATTGGGCTTTGACTGATATAATCCAAGTCTGGGATTCCAAAACTTGGAGGTAAGAAATAGGGATCATTAGCCTCCACTGGTATTTTTTTTTCAGTACAGGAGTCTCAGGGACCACCTGGTATGGACTCCACCGGTACAGACTTCAAAATTTTGAGCCTCAGGGGGACCTCTGGTATGGACTCGGAAGTTTGATTACAAATTTCAATAGGTTTGATTTTGGGAATAGGTCCTTAAAGGTTCTTTCCTCCAAACCGGTCACACACTTATCTTAGCTGTATTACGAAGCTTGGCATTCCTATAGCTTCGGACGAGAAAAATCTCTATCAACGGCCTCTTTACTTGGCGACATATTCAAAACACATAAAAATCGAAAACAATGTTTACTTAATAGGGATGAGAGCATTCCTATGTTAAGTCTAGACTCAGAAGGTCTAAGGAATATGCTACTGTGTCATTTGAGATTAAACGCTAAGGGCTAGTGTTTAATTCACTCAAACGTTGGCTCTGATACCAACGTGTCACACCCCGATATTTACAGCTCAGCCTGGTGGGCCCGGTGAGGAGTATCGTGACGTAAGATTGGTATCGTCATAGTCAAACATACACAGAATAGCACAGCAGAAGTCTTGGAATATAAAATATTATTACAAACCCAATTGTCTGAAAATATCAAAGTATTTATTATAGACGATCTTGTAATATTAAATCCACAGGCGGATCATTACAAAATGTATGAAATGAAGTTTAACAGACTTTAAGGCATCTTTAAGGATTTGCTAGATCCTCTACTTTGACACTGAGCAGCTCCCAACCTATTACGAGTAGTACCTGTCACTTAGTCTTTTAAAATACGTCAGTTTATACTGGTAAATACAATTAACCGACTCATTTGAAAAGAGTTTATGAAAATTTGTTTAGGTGCACCAGACACGAAAATCTTTATAACTCATGACATTTTTATTAAAATCTTGTATACAGATTTACATGTTTGTCATACATATGGTCGGGTTAGAAGCCGGACATGATTAACTGACTCGCCACTTATAAAACCCACAAAGGAGTTATCCCCAACATGTGGGTTAATTAATATTTTAGCATTTTGCATCTGTCAGGTGTATGCCTACACCCCGTGCATAGGTCGTGGCCATTTGCAATTAAATGAGTCAAGGATATCCAGGACACGGTCGTTAACCCCCAATGTTTATGTTATCAAACAATACAGTTCAAAACGGGTTATGCGGATTTATTTAAATCACAATCCGACTCAATAATCCCATACCCGACCAAGCGGTAATAATTTACTGTATCCCAAGGCCGTATAGGGAAAACAAGTTAAAAGTATTTACCTAAGCTAATACTTGATTCACAGTAAAATAACTCAGTCGTATCCAATCTAACTAAATGCAGGTAGCTTTTACCGGGTGGCTCTAGTCTAGAATGATGGTAATATATAACCAATTCGGAATGCTAACGGTCTTATTTAAGTCGTAGACTTAGACCGGCTAGCTTAAAATATCTAAAACGGTACGATACGCTAGATTAAGCGATTACCAGAATAGATTGTTATTTAGACCCAACAAGTATCAAGACTTGTATAATATGGGTAAACTAAGTACATTCTGGATTTTGAAGTAAAAACGATAAGTTTAAACTTGTTTCGGCAAACTTATGTAAACTAGTTACGTAAGTCTATCCGTACACTTATAAGTGATAACGATTAACTGGATGAGTGATGAACAAGTTCCATATGCCAATATACTTTAAAAAAGTTATAATATCAGTGGGATATCAACTTGTATGCCCGTTTAGGTTTTAAAATCAAACTATGCCTCATAAGGGCGTTTTGGTCATTTTACGACGTATAAAAGGAACTTGAGTACAATCTGATGTTACGATCATAAACATTCTTTGAAAACACTTTATTTATGATATGATATCAGTATGATAACAAAAATATTTGTGTTTTATAAATTTAAACCAAACTATGCTTCGTAGGGGAATTTTGGTAATTTCACACATAGTTTCGAAGGCTAATTTGGGAATCTGAGTTTATAACATACACCTACTGTAAAAATATTTAAAATGATTTATAAAATCATTAGGTAACAAGTCTTGGTTGGTAGTTATGGTTTATAACCATACTACGCGCCGAAATGGTGTTAAAGTCGTTTAATGACGATATTTGCGATCTTTTAGGAAAATTGACGTTATGATCAAATTTATATGTCCAATATATTTTAATAAATATAACATATTAGTATTCAAAAGATTTTGTATAAAAATATGCTTTCATAACCATTTTAGGTGCGAAAAGGGCATTATCATCATTTAAGGACATAATTCAAGAACTCGTGCATAAACTCAATCTATAAACATAATTTATATCCCAAAATATCCTAATTATGATATTACAACAGTAGGTAATGAGTTTGGTGTGATAAATTATGCTTAAAACCGATCTATGCGCCTAAAGGGCATTTTGGTCAATTTATGGCATAATTTACGATGATATCCGTAAACTCAGTTTATGATCATATTCTTAACATCAAAATATGTTAAACATGTTAACATATCAGTACCTAAGTTGTTTGAAAGCTTATTGGTGTCTAAAACCTCATTTTTAAATAAAAGGGCAAAATAGTCAAAGTATGGCATATTTACAGAAACTCCATAAAACTTAGATTACTATTATGATCAAGTAATATAACCTCAGAGGATTCTGCTACATCATAATACGATCATAACGGGACCTTAAATCAGTAGCATGCTAGTTCTAATTCGGTTTATAAACGAAGGTCAAAGCAGAAGTCAAACTCCGCGACTATCGGTTGCGAACCGACCCTAAGACTGGAATTGACGAGCCGAACATGTTTACACATATTCTAATAATTATTACCGAGTTGTTTAAGTGATAAAACATATTTTAAAACACTTTTTAAATCAAATCGTAATTATTTTAAAATCTTACCCGTTGACTTTTTAAAATGTCAATACGTTAACTCGTCAATTAACCAAGCAAACATGATTCTTAGGAGGTGCCCTTTTTGAGGGATTAACATCTACCTAGTTACGATCACGTAGCCATGTTCGTTGCGAACAATGGCTGGACCAATAAGGTCTAAGCCGAAAGTCAAAGCCGTTTTGCGGCAACTTTAACTTTCTGTCTTTAAACATATAAAAATCGAACTAAAGTGGCTAAGGACACTTACAAAGGGTCCTAGCTTGAACTTGAACTCAGGGGGCTTCCTTTTTTACCAGGAATTCCAAGAAAATGCTCAAGAATGCTCAAGCAATGAGAAAGAGTGTTGAGAGTGAAGGTGCAAGGGTATGAGGCTGCACAATGGCTCTATTTATACTTGAAGGGAGTGATCCCAGATCATGTCAGGTGTTAGGGAGGTGTTAGGATCTTTACAAGTGTCCATGGTGGTTTTAAAAACCATCAAAAGCTCATGGAATTCGATTTTAAGTGAATGGTAGTTTTTTTGGAGGCCAAGGAAAGAGGAACCTGCAGCTGGCCAAGTGTTTCTATCGAAATGATGCCGTCGTCGCGCGTGACAACAATAGGGGGTGTTGTCACGCGACGCCACCACTCAACACACCAGCAAACAAGTTTTAAACTTGTCACTTTCAGTCCTTGCACCTTTATATGCATAATATCTTTCAATTTAGGCACAATTAACCCTTCTAGTTAGTTTGTAGATTTTCTTGAGAGTATAACCAAACACCGTTAGGTCTGGTTTCGTTAAATGATCACCGAAAACACTAGTTTCTTCTCGTTGATGCTTTTAACCCTTCTTCTTGAAAGTTTGCGTATTTTAACACGTAACGATATCGAAACTTTGTGAATTTATTATCACTTATTCTCGAGAGTATAATTGAACATTACGAAGCCCCGGGTTCGTTAAAAGGTCACTCAGAGGTAAGAATTAACATGTTGACACGTTTAACCCCTTTGTCTTGTAAACTTTCGATTACTTTCACAAACGGCTTCTTACATCCGAATATTTACTCGTTTAAGAATATATTCATCGTGTGTGGTCAATCAGAGGCACAAGTTTGGCATGTTGACACTTTTAGTCCCTTTGCATACATGTTTTCACTATTTGTCAACTTTAGTCCATCAAACTCAAGCTTTTACATGTTTAGGGTTTAGGACACGTGTCTTCACATAATTGGACACATTTTTACGAGGTGTTACAGTTGCAAACGAGCCGCTCTGCTCGGTTCGGCTCGAATTATTATATTTAATTAGAATATATATATATATATATGTATATATACATATATATATACACACGCACACACACATACGCATACATGTATATACACATACATACACAAATATAAGTTATACATATACACACACACATCGATACATACACACACACATCGATACATACACACACATACATATATACTTAAATATAAATTAAATTTATAGTTTTATATATACCACTGTATTTGATTTTGGTCCACTATTGTCGCAACCTGACGTGTTGTCGTAGGCACACGCAAATTTAATTCAAATACTACTGAATAGATAGCTGTAAGTGGGTATCGAACACAGGGGGTTTGTAAAAAATATGTTGATTCTATAGCCTTGTAAATTAACTACAATTAACCTAATATGCAGAAATTTAAAGTTCAAGAGTTTGGATTGTTTGATTTCAAAACTAAATTATTAACTAATTACTAATCAAAATTGGATTCTTAATCAAATTATGAGATAATGACCATCTTAGGTTTCGGTTTCCTTTAACACTTGTGCAAAATTCCAACTAGAAAGAGTTACATAGACATAACTCATGCATAAGCATTTGTTGTGATAAAAGGGAACAAAGTACTCGGATTATATTAATGCGAGGTTGTTTCCCGATGATCAATTAATCAATATCTAACCCTAACCCTTCCCGTGATATCTCGATTGTCAACGACACCAAGAACGTACGATTTAGACTAGAACTAAAACATCAATTAACAAGCTACAATCAAATATTCATACATCATGATAAGCATAGTAAACACACCAAGTTATAGAAATAAAGGAAAAACACACAAGAGTTATAGAAAAACCTTCACCTAAGATGATCACCAAAAGCTTAACCGGACATTGCTTGGTAGATCATCATAACATCAAGTTTATAGTTCATACGAATCGAAAGACAAACCGAAATGTTAGAAATTGTTCACAAACACTATCCAAAGCCAAAATTCGCCCAACAAGTCCAGAGAAACATCTCCAATGATGAATGACCCCAAAAGACACATGAAAACGGTTTTAATTAGGCAGTTACGTTTTTCCTCGCTGGCTCTACCGTAATTTACGGTACCTACCGTAAATTACGGTAGACATAATGTTGTTACGCCCATAACACTACTGCCTTACGGTGGATCTGGAGGATTTCAGGGGCTACCGTAATTTACGATAGCCACCGTAAATTACGGTGGACCCCTGGAATCCTTCTTTTGTTCCTTCTTTCCATCCTTGTGTGATCCGATCCACTCCATTCCCTCCAAAGCAGCGTATTTCCCTGTTTTAAGCTCCAAACGTACCTGAAACAAAAGCAACTGTAGTCATCTAATTCAAGATAATTACGATATCAAATGGGGGATTAACACATCTTTTAACACCATAAAGGGTTGTCCTATGGACCACCCGTCACATCCCCACACTTAACCGTTGTTTGTCCCAAGCAACCCATTAAAACCATTTTCAAAACACAAGCGATCAACATAAATCAAGCATAAACATGTTATCCTTTTACTAACACTTTCCTAACACCCCAAACAACACACCCCTCGCTATATCTCTCCTCTCGGCAACAAGTAAGCACTAGCAACGATAAGCTAGACACACAAAAGGCAAACGGGTGAATTCACAACTATATGCTTGTACCTAAATTTGTCCTCCTCCTAACAAGTTCCAAACATGAATGTAAATCAAAGGGGCCTTAAGGTTGTAACGTGGCTAGGTGTACGGGTAGGAAATAGAATATATATGTAGATAGCGAAGGACTTTACCCGGTCTTTTATTACACAATAAGTAAAATAAAACATAACTACTATATACAAGACAACTCACACATCCTTCTTGTTCATTTTTTTTTCACTTTTTTTTTTTTAGTATAGAGAAACATTCACATAACATATCTAAACATAACTAAAGCAACTACTAACACTATAAGACCGGGTTAAGTCGGGTAAACTTTTGGGGAACTAGCTAAGGGGTAACAAATGATCGGCTTTTAAGCACAAAATGGGCAACTAAATGTCCAAACACCCGCCCCTCTCACTACCAAGCTCATATATATAATTTATGAGGTCCAACCCCCCAAATCCCACTCTCACACACACTAAGACGAGGCTACCTAAATGCCCTTATCCTTTCTACATTCATGTTCAACTAAGGCCTCGAACCGTATTCAAGCACAAGTTCTAATGCACCCCCACCCGTTTCCACTCTCATCAAAGACAAGCATTATTTATATACAAGTGTGGCTTCAACTCTCACCAAGAATAAAGGTGATTAAGGGTTGTCGGTGCATCAAGTGACAACTGTCAAAAATCCAGGTATCCGTACAATTAATTAATCATGATTAGTGCTTAATGACTGTGCTGAATTACAAATAACTGCTTTCTGATTACTGCATTATATTTACATGTGCATCACATATTGCATAATGTCATATCATTACTGCATGCAAACATATTGACATAAATGATGCACAAAGCCCAGTTAGCACAGTGAACGGATAAATCAGCAAATGCTGACAGAACTCGGCACATAGACAGACAGCGTATTGAGACACAGAATGAGCCAGAAACTAAGTACTACACTAGTATAGAGTGTAGGAAAGCAAGGATCACAAAACAGCCTTTCTAGTGATAGTTTAAGTGCCGGAAAGTGTCTAAAACTCACCCAAAGTGCTGAATTCAGCAAAATTCAGCATAAATCAACATTTTAACATACTTATATTATGCAGAAATATGGTTAAATGGTCCTGAATGCTTTCCTAAGTGTCGGGAATCAAAGGTGTCACAAAAGGTAACATAAAGCACACTAAACTGCATAGTTTAGCACTTTAACGAACCAGTATCTAACCGAACAACCGGACACTACCCGAAACACCAAATTTACACTAGAAGCACTGTTTTAACATTTCCAAGCTAGTTATGGTCCCCGAACATCATAACACCCTCCTAAAAATTTCTAATAACTAACACATATAACTAACACTTGGATTTGAACTTGTAAGTAACTAAATGGTTAAAACCTATGCTAGACCCCCCCCCCCCCACCTATTTTCGGCTCCAACAAGGGTCCCACAAGGGGATTTGATTTCAATATTTTATTGGATTTGTTAATACTTTCCTAAACATATTACACAAGGGTTAGAAGATTAAAATGGATATAAGTATGACATGAAGGAACTAGAGCTCATTATCTCACACACACTAACACACACTTGTTCTTCTCCTTCCTCTTGCTTTCTCTCGGTCGAAGACACCACACCACCACCTTCATTCATCTAATCTCATACAATCCATACACTTACAAGGGTGCAAGAAGGTATACAAAGGAGCTTGGTGGCTTTGGAAGCTAAAGGACCTTCTCTATTTGCTTTTATCCACTCATTTTCTACTCTTGAATCATCCCTAGCCTTGAGCTAGTGGTAAGATCCTTAAACACTCCATTTTACTTCTATTTTAATAGGTTAAAAGATGTTACAAGTAACTAATCTTGAAGAACACTAAAGATCATGAGAAGTAAATAAGAACATAAGCTTAAAATGTGAAGTAATCTTGATGAATATGAGTTGTTATGCTTGTTGATCATTGATTGTTTGTAGAAATGATGTTGATCATCATATGATCTTGCTAGATCATGTTTAAAAACATAATCTAGCAAGATGTGAGAATAGAAATTGTTGTAGGATGATGGATCATCCACACATAAAGCATGAACTTGAAAGAAACATAATGTTTTCTTGTAAAATAATGATCAAAGTAAATTGTTAATCTTGCAGATCTAAATATTTCATGGATTATTCTAAAGAAACCAAGTTAAAATATAAGTTTTGTTAACACTTGGTTCTTACATAAACAAACCCCATTTTTGGTGGTTAAACAAGTGTAGAAACACTTGTGTAACAAGAAAATTTCATAAAGAAACATTTTTATAAAACATGATTACAAGTTGTAAACATCTAAATTCTTCAAAAATGAAGTTTTTAAATAAACAATTAAACTTTAAAGGGTAACTAAACTTACTAAACACACTACCAAGTTACTACAAATTTTCATAAACTTTCTAGTTCATGAAGTAATGAAATATGCATGATTTTGGCCAGATTGGTTAGTAAGGATTATTTGTTGATGATTGTAAATTGATTGTGATGATTTTTACAAAAGAAAATGATATGCTTGAAAGCATGGAAACCTCCATTTTTAGGGGAAACTATGGCAAAATTTTATTAAAATATAAACACTTAGAAAAATATTCTTAAACAAATATTTATAAGTGTATTTTAACCATGAGTTTTCCACATAAACTTTGCCATAAATTTTGGTTACAAAAATACAAATTTTGGAGGTTGGTTTTTATAAATGAAAGTGGCTAAATATATATTTGGAATATATATATATATATATATATATATATATACACATTAAAGACACATATGTGTGATTATTTGTATACTTTGTGTAGTATTAGTTATGTTATTTTAAGACATGAAATAATATAACTCACATAATACCAAGAATTACCATCCAAAATATTACCAAAATTTCAAGGAATAAATATACATACTCATACAAAATATTGTTGAAACCGAACAAAGGAATATAACTCACAAAATATTCCGGAAATAATATCCATGTGTATATTTTGGTAATTCATATTTTGGACACTAAGAGAACGAAAATATGATTTTTATGATTATCACAAAGTTATATCATATTTTGACAAGAAGGAAATATATGATTTTTTTGGTGAATAATATATATATATATATATATATATATATATATATATATATATATATAAGTGTCCGCTAAAATGAGAACCACCTCGAGTTGTAAGAACCGTGAGTACTTGATCCGAGGCGAGGTGGACCAATTTTTTTTTCCATAAACGTAGATGCATGTATTATAACAACATTTGTAAAAAAAATTTCAAAAAAAAAATGTCGTGTGTGTAGTTTTGAGCACCACAAGTTTGTGTTTACGGGTACCGTACGTAAACACAAACTTGTGGTGCTCAAAACTACACACACGACAATTTTTTTTGAAATTTTTTTTACAAATGTTGTTATAATACATGCATCTACGTTTATGAAAAAAAAATTGGTCCACCTCGCCCCGGATCAAGTAGTTCTCACGGTTCTTACAACTCGAGATGGTTCTCATTTTAGCATTCCCATATATATATAGTGGAGGGTTCAAATGAGAAGAATTTTTTTGTAAGAATAAAAAAGAAGAAATTTCAACCAATAAAAATCCTTCATTTTACTTCATTTATTTTTTGTATTTAATATTAGTGTAAGGGTATATTGGTAAACTTAGATAGATCATTTATTGGTAGTTTTCCTTTTTAATAGCTAACTATATTAAATTTGTAACCTATTTTCAAAAAATATATTATTTCAAAGAAGAAAAAAATTTAATTTAAAGTGTAGGATAAATTACGAGGTGTGTAAGATAAATTAAGAGTTTCGTAGGATAAATTGCAATATGTGTAGGATAAATTTCAAAACGTGTAGGATAATTTTTTATGCGTGTAGGCAAAAATTTTAGTATGGAGGATGATAGTCTTTGTGACTAATTAATTAGTCAAAGATAATAATAAATAAGATGAAAGAAAAACTATTTAATGTTTTACAATTTACCCTTTGTTCTTTTTCTTCTTAATTTAATTTTCTTCTCAAATGAACCTCCCCCTATATATATATATATATATATAGGGAGAAGATCATGCGAGAACCGCGAGAACCAATGTGAACACAACCAAAAATGCCTAAAAATAGCTAAAAATCACATAATTTTTTTTTAATATTTTTTATATAAAAATCGCTACTTTTCGAAGCAAAAAAAATTATAAAAAATTAAAATTTTTTTTTAAATTTTTATTTTTTGCCACTAAAAGTAGCGATTTGAGCATAAAAAATATTAAAAAAAAATTTATATTTTTTTTATATTTTTTTTAGATTTTTTAGGGGTTTAGTTTTTAGCATTTTAGCTTAGGGGGGGGGGTTTAGGTTTTTGGGGGGTGGGGGAGGGGGGTTTAGGGTTTTTTTAGGTTTTTTGGGGGTTTTAGTTTTTAGCATTTAGCTTGGAGGGGGGGTTAGGTTTTTTTTTTTTTTTTTTGGGGGGGGGGGGGTGGGGGTTAGGTTTTTTAGCTATTTTAGGTTGTGTTCACATTGGTTCTCGCGGTTCTCACAATAAGGGTGGTTCTCGCATGATCTCCTCCCTATATATATATATATATATATATATATATTTACTTGGAATTTTTAGAAGATATATATTTTCTTACACAAACAACAAATACAAGTATAAATACTTGGGAAGTATTATTACAATAATATTGTTTATCAATTATTCCAAAATTCAATAAATATAATTTAAGTTAAAATATTAATTGTTTTGACAAATAATTATATAACTTGGAATAATATCAAAGGAACGAAGAAACGTAACTCAAAGACACTCGTCTAATAGACATTAGTACGTTGTAGGTAGTTGTATACGCCAGGCGGAGCTTTGAGTTACGGTGCGAAGACGCAAGACTGTGAGTTCATGACCCACTTTTCTTTAAACTTTTTTTTTGTTTTATAACTTCGGGGGTGAAGTACATGTTACAAAAGGATTACATACAATTACAAATTGGTATGGTTAGCTTTGGAATGTACAGTAGATCATGTGAATGGGTAAGCACACTCTTAAGACCATTAATCCCCGTGTTAGGACCGAGGGGCATGAGTGATAGATCTATTTGGGTGTAGCGAGCCCACACCCATGTGGACCGGGGTTTGGCCCATGAGGTGACTATGTCTTACAGACGGAGGCCCGGTACAAAATCTGCTAGGTTTGAGCCTTCCTACACCGTTGCACGCATGTTAATGGCCTTGCAAACCATTAATCGATCTATTTCCTTGTTTTGCTTTCATACCAGGATTTACAAACATACATACATACGATGTTTACAAGGTTTATTTCATACACACAAACAAACACATGAACTCGCTCAACTTTTGTTGATGTTTTTCAAAATACATGTATTTCAGGGAATTAAGAAAGTGGATCTGGAGGGCATTGAATGTTTCAGGTTGCGTTAAGAATAAAGGATGTCATCCGTTGTCTTAGGGTTTGGTTGGGGTGTTTTACTCCTGGACGAGACACATCTACCAAAGCCCGTTTTTATTGAAAGTCTTTTGAAGAGTCCTTAGTGAACTCCTAAACAATTCGTATGGTTTGTATAACTTAAATTTGAAGTCTATGTTAAACGATGATGTTTGTGATGTTTTCAAACTTATTTAATGGATGACAAATCTATGGTTTTATCATATAGTTGTTGTTATGATTGAATGCAATGGTATTAAGAAAGTCACACCATAATCACGTTTCCGCAAAAGTCAGGGTGTGACAGCTTGGTATCAAAGCTTCGATTGTAGCGAACTAGGATTCCTTCTCGAGTCTAGACTACAATTAGTAGGGCTCTCACGAAAATATTTTTACAACATATTTTCATTGCATACACGAAACGCCCAGATCCAGGAAAACAAACATTTTTACAAACAAAAGACACGAAACACATTTCAAAGTTTATGTTTGTGGTTCAGTCAGAGAGATTGGGTGGGATAGTCTGGGAAGACTAGGACGGATACGTGATTACCTTGTTATTAGTTACATGCTTAATGATGGTTGTCAATATATGTGCATATGTTGTGACTGTTTTGTTACAGACACTATGTCCTCATCTGAGAGTGGACTGTCTGACACTGTCGACCCCATGGCCATTGTTTCTGATGATGAGATCGTCCCAGAGCCGGAGATCTTTACCTCCGATACCGAGAGTGACCCGGAGATGATGTCAGACGATGACGACGATTTTCATCCTTTTTCGCTGCCCGACTTTGGGGATAATTTACCGCATGCTGATGGTTTCCCTGACGATGATCCCTTTCTTATTCCTATTCCTGCCCAGGACCATCTCATCCTCGGACATCCCGATGGTGAGCACGTCGTGGCACCGATCCTCGCCCCTTTGCCTCTTGCGGCCTTTCCTTTCGAGGATTTGCCTTTTGATGATTTGTCTGATGATGATGTCGATCTTTTTATTGATGGTTCCCCTGATGATGCCTAGGGTGATGGAGTTTTAGCTGAGGATGTCATTGTTGTTCCACTCATTGAGATTCCTATTATTGAGGTTTCCTCTGATCATTCTATTCCAGATTCCTTCGAGTCTGTGTCATCCTCCGCCTTGCATGCAGTGGGACTACGATGTTACGCCACTGATACTGATGATGATACAGCCATGTCAGCTGCACCGATACCCCCACATGACATTGAGCCTGGACATGAGTTTGAATTTATCCCTATCGATCAGCATGTTGATGCACCCGCTGATCCTGAGCTGATACCTGCTGATCCTGAGCCGATGCCCACTCCTGAGCCTCTGCATGATTTTGATCCTATCCCATTTGGCATACCTGATGTTGCACCACTTATACCAGACCCAGTTCCTGCACCCGCTGACCCTCCTGTTTTTGAGCCTGTTACTTCCCCACATGCACATGCACCTGTTGATGTTGCTCCTTTTCATCCGGTTGTGTCCGATGTTCACCGCACTGACCTGCCTATCACCTTCTTGCAAGACATTCCCGCACCCCGTCCAGGGGAAGGCCCTTCTAGCCAGCAGCCTGGCCATGATCCACATGTGACCGCAGCTTTTCCTCACATGCCTCAGTATGCGCCTACTGCTCATTTTACTTCTTCACCACCAGGTGAGCCACTCATATGGTTTCCACCGAACACCATGCCGATTTCCGATCCCTACCATCCCTCACACTTTACTGGTTACACATGGGATGAGTTAATCCTGTCATTACAGCTTCAGCATGAGATCCTGTGTCGTAGAGTTATGGAGCTTGAGAGGACTCCACATCCTCCACCTTGTTCATGTCCGTCACCTTTTGCGACTCCACCTGCTCCTCTTTTGCCTTATCCAGATTTTGATGTTCGATTCCTCACCATGGAACAGCAGATCAGCTATCTGTTGCGGCATGTTTACGATCTTGAGGAGGAGCTCGCGCATGTGCGCAGCTTGCTTTTCTTTCCTCCACCTCCTCCTCCACCACCATCAGCATAGCCGGTTTTTGGTTTTATGTAGGTAGCTTGCTTTTGGTGAGAGCACCGCTATTGAGCCTAGCTTGCGAAGCCTTTTGGAGACCACTTTTTGACTATGTGACTGTTGTAGACTGGTAGACATTTTGGACAAGGGTGGTGTGACCCTGTAGTCCCTTTTGATGTGATACTTTGTAAAAAATGTAACTGTATTTGTGGTCGATGACTAATGAAAGCTCAATCGTAATGTTCTCATTAAATACGATGTTAAAATTACTTGATTATGCCGTGATTGTGATTACATGCTTACTTGTTATGATAAACGCTACTATATACATGCTACTTACTATATACACAAGACCTGACCTATACTATCTTCTTTTAGAATATGCCTCCTCGAAGAAACAATCAGTTGCCCACAACTGAGGCAGAATTGCAAGAACGGATTTCACAAGCAATCGCACAACATGAGGCCTTGCGCTCTGAACTCAACAGAGGTACCTCAGGAAATAACCCACCTCACGGTAATGCTTAAGTCACTTAAGACACATTACGATACGTTTGGACATTCCATGTGCGTTTGCAAATGCTTTCTGTGAATGATGTTGCTTGTACAGGCTGTACTTACAAGCAGTTCCTAGACTGCAAGCCTCTGAACTTTGACGGCACTGGAGGTGATGTAGCTTACATTAGATGGCCTGAGAAAACCGATTCTGTGCTGCGAATGAGCAAGTGTGCGCCAGAGCACCAGGTCACTTACATTTCCGGACTTTTTCTAGACGGAGCTCTATCATGGTGGAACCTTCAGGTTCAGACTCTGGGAGAGGAAGCTGTATATGCTATGATATGGGATGAGATGAAAGAACCGATGCGCAAGAAGTACTGCTCGAGAGCTGAGATTCAGAAGCTGGAAACTGAATTCTAGAATCTAAAGATGGATGGTCCAAAGATTGCTGAGTATGTGCAACGATTCCATGACCTGTCTCGCGTGGTCCCCTACATGGTTGAACCGGAATTCAAGCGAATTGAGCGTTTTATTTGGGGATTGGCACCCCAAATCATGAGCATGTTCACGACATCAAAGCCTCCAATGATCATTAAGGCCATTGATTTGAGTGTGACATTAACTAAAGAAGCGATTAGGCTGAACAAGTTTTCAGTCTCTGATGGGAAGAAAAATGAGACTCATGTTGAGTCGTCAGGCGAGAACAAAAGGAAGTTCTCGAACTTCAAGAAATGTACCCAAGGGAACAACAACAGTGGTAACAAGAAGAGAGATGTGAATCCACCAGCCGAGGTTAGGACTGGTGCTGCTACTTCTGGTGCTCAGGTTAGAGGAAAAAGGATATATGGGCACCTTGCCCAAATGTGATGTGTGTCAATTTCATCACGCTGGACGATGACGAGCTGAAAAATGTGAGACGTGTGGAAAAGTTGGCCATGCCAAGGAGACATGTTGGTATGGAGCCGGTCGTGGGAATAATGGTCAGAGAAGTGGTGGTAATGGAAATGGAAACCGTGGTGGCAACGGTTATGGCAACAGAAACCAAGGTGGAAACAATAATCAATGCGGTAATGGTAATCGTGGTGGTTCTAGAAACCAAGCCGGTAATGGGGATCGCAACCAAAACAATCAGGGTGGTACTGGAAACAAGCAAGGATGCTTTAGTTGCGGAGATGTTGGGCATTTCAAGCGGGATTGCCCAAAGAACAACCAAGCCCAAGGAAGGGTTTTCAACATTGGGGCTAGGGAAGCTCGCCAAGATCCGAACGTAGTCACGGGTACGTTCCCTATCAACCAACACTTTGCATCTGTACTGTGTGATACTGGTGCCGATTATAGGTTCGTATCCCTAGAATTTAAGAATATACTTGGATTAGTAGCTAGTAAGCTAGATATTCCATACTCAATAGAACTAGCAAATGGAAAGCTAGTAGAGGCAAACGAAGTGATTAGAGGCTGTGTAATAGAACTCGGAGAGCATGAGTTTACGCTCGATCTTCTGCCAGTCGAGTTGGGAACCTTTGACGTGGTAGTTGGAATGGATTGGTTGTCGAGTAACCGAGCTGAGATCGTATGCCATGAGAAGCTCATTCGTGTCCCGATGGCGAATGGAGAGACGATTGTAGTGCATGGATAGAAGCATGATACGCCTCTAAGGATTATCAGTTGTTTGAAGGCCCGAAAATGTTTGCAGAAAGGATGTGTTGCCTTCTTGGCTCACGTTATGGATAAAGAAGTTGAAGAGCCGAAGCTGGAAGATATCCCGGTAGTAAGGGAATATCCTAAAGTCTTCCCCAAAGACTTGCCAGGATTGTCGTCGCAACGACAAGTCGAATTCCATATTGATTTGGTTCCAGGCGCCGCAACTGTAGCCAAAGCGCCTTATCGACTTTCGCATTCAAAAATGCAAGAGTTGTCGACGCAGCTTCAGGAGCTACTGGACAAGGGATTCATTAGACCAAGCTTCTCGCCTTGGGGAGCTCCAGTTTTATTTGTCAAGAAGAAGGACGGTAGCTTTCGCATGTGCATTGACTACCGCGAGCTAAAAAAGTTAACCATCAAGAATCGGTATCCTTTACCGAGGATTGATGATCTCTTCGATCAACTACAAGGTTCGAGTTACTACTCCAAGGTCGATCTTCGATCAGGTTATCACCAGCTGCGAATTCAAGAAGAGAGTATACCAAAGACTGCCTTCAGAACTTGTTATGGACACTACGGGTTTCTAGTAATGCCGTTTGGGTTGACAAACGCGCCAGCAGTATTTATGGATTTGTTGAACAGAGTCTGCAAGCCCTATCTTGATAAATTCGTGATTGTGTTTATCGATGATATTTTGATTTATTCAAGGACGAAGGAAGAGCATGAACAACACCTTAGAGCTATTTTAGAGTTGCTCAAGAAGGAGAAGCTGTATGCTAAGTTCTCGAAGTGTGAGTTCTGGTTGCGTGAGGTACAGTTCCTCGGTCATGTAGTGAATGAAGATGGAATCCATGTGGATCCCACCAAGATCGAGGCGATTAAGAATTGGGAAACTTCGAAGACGCCAACCGAGATCCGCCAGTTTCTAGGTTTAGCTGGGTATTATCGCAGATTCATTGAGGATTTTTTGAAAATCGCTCAACCGCTGACCTCCCTTACTCAAAAGGACAAGAAGTATGAATGGGGAGACAAGCAGGAAGAAGTTTTTCAGTTGCTTAAGAATAATCTTTGCGATGCACCTATATTATCCCTACCCGAAGGCACCGATGGCTTCGTGGTGTACTGTGACGCCTCGCGTCAGGGATTGGGCTGTGTGCTGATGCAGCGACAGAAGGTTATCGCTTATGCTTCACGTCAGTTAAAGGTTCATGAGAAGAACTACACCACGCATGACTTGGAATTAGGCGTAGTGGTGTTTGCATTAAAGATTTGGCGACATTATTTGTATGGCACCCGATGCACGATCTCTACCGATCACAAGAGCCTACAACACATATTTGATCAGAAAGAGCTTAATATGAGACAACGACGATGGGTTGAGCTGTTAAATGATTATGATTGCGAAATCAAATATCACCCAGGAAAGGTGAATGTGGTGGCAGACGCCTTGAGTCGAAAGGAGAGGATTAAGCACATAAGGGTTAGGGCTTTGGAGATGATCATTCAAACAGACCTCTCATTGCGCATTCGTGCTGCACAAAGAGAAGCTCTCAAAAAGGAAAACTTGAAGGATGAATACCTTCGTGGGATGGAGAAGCAGTTGGTACCCAATAAGGAAGGAACCTTATGTTTCATGAAGCGAATTTGGGTTCCCCTCTTTGGTGGTCTTAGAAATGTTATTTTTGATGAAGCTCACAAATCCAGGTACTCGATTCACACAGGATCGGATAAGATGTACCAAGATTTGAAAGATTTATATCGGTGGCCAAGACTGAAAGGAGATGTTGCGACTTACGTTGGAAAGTGCTTAACCTGTGCCAAAGTAAAGGCTGAGTATCAGAAGCCTTCAGGTCTCCTGCAACAACCTGAGATACCCATGTGGAAGTGGGAGCAAATCTCAATGGACTTCATAACAAAGCTGCCAAAGACACCCAGAGGTCATGATACGATTTGGGTAATCGTAGATCGTCTGACAAAATCTGCGCACTTTCTGCCGATCAGGGAAAAGGATAACACAGGTAAGCTAGCTGAGCTGTACCTAAGGGAGATAGTTGCACGTCATGGAGTGCCTATCTCGATTATTTCTGACAGAGACAGGAGATTTGTGTCGAGAATTTGGCAATCTTTTCAAGAAGCGTTTGGTTCACAGTTGAACTTGAGCACTGCATTTCACCCACAGACAGATGGTCAGAGCAAGAGAACGATTCAAACACTTGAAGATATGCTACGAGCTTATGTAATGGACTTGGGTGGCAGTTGGGACACTCACCTACCTTTGGTAGAGTTCTCCTATAATAACAGCTACCATAAAAGCATTCAAGCCGCACCGTTTGAAGCTCTTTACGGAAGAAAGTGTCGATCGCCGCTGTGCTGGGCAGATACAGGCGATTGACAGCTAGTTGGTCCCGAATTGGTTCAAGAAATGACAGACAAGATCATACAGATCCGAGAGTGCATTAAAGAGGCTCGTGACCGAAAAAAGAGCTATGCGGACCAAAGAAGGAAACCTTTGGAGTTTGAAGTGGGAGATATGGTTTTATTGAAAGTCTCACCTTGGAAAGGTGTGGCAAGCTTTGGGAAGCGTGGAAAATTAAACCCACGAATCATTGGACCGTTCAAAATCATGGAGAGGATTGGTCCTGTGGCATATAAGTTGGAACTGCCTGCAGAACTTAATAGTGTTCATGATACATTCCAAGTATCTAATCTAAAAAAGAGTCCAACTCAAGAAACAGTGATTATTCCTGCCGACGAAATTCACATTGATGACACACTCCACTTTACCGAAGAACCTGTTGAGGTTACTGATTGGAAGGTTAACAAAACTCGGAGGAGTAGTGTTAAACTTGTTAAGGTTCGATGGAACGCACGTCACGGCCCAGAGTTTTCGTGGGAGCGTGAGGATCGCATGAAAGCAAAATACCCGCATTTATTCCCTAACTCCCCTGCTGCTAGTAGTAAAGCTTAAAATTTCGGGACAAAATTTTCTTAACAGGGGGAGAATGTGAAAACTGTCAAAAATCCAGGTATCCGTACAATAAATTAATCATGATTAGTGCTTAATGACTGTTCTGAATTACAAATAACAGCCTTCTGATTACTACATTATATTTACATGTGCATCACATATTGCATAATGTTATATCATTACTGCATGCAAACATATTGACATAAATGATGCACAAAGCCCAGTTAGCACAGTGAACGGATAAATCAGCAAATGCTGACAGAACTCAGCACATAGACAGACAGTGTATTGAGACACAAAAGGAGCCAGAAACTAAGTACTACACTAGTATAGAGTGTAGGAAAGCAAGGATCACAAAACTGCCTTTCTAGTGATAGTTTAAGTGCCGGAAAGTGACAAAAACTCACCCAAAGTGCTGAATTCAGCAAAATTCAGCATAAATCAACATTTTAACATACTTATATTATGAAAAAATATGGTTAAATGGTCTTGAATGCTTTCCTAAGTGTCGGGAATCAAAGGTGTCACAAAAGGTAACATAAAGCACACTAAACTACATAGTTTAGCACTTTAACGAACCAGTATCTAACCGAACAACCGGACACTACCCGAAACACCAAATTTACACTAGAAGCACTGTTTTAACATTTCCAAGCTAGTTATGGTCCCCGAACATCATAACACCCTCCTAAAAATATCTAATAACTAACACTTGGATTTGAACTTGTAAGTAACTAAATGGTTAAAACCTATGCTAGACCCCCTACCTATTTTCGGCTCCAACAAGGGTCCCACAAGGGGATTTGATTTCAATATTTTATTGGATTTGTTAATACTTTCCTAAACATATTATACAAAGGTTAGAAGATTAAAATGGATATAAGTATGACATGAAGGAACTAGAGCTCATTATCTCACACACACACTAACACACACTTGTTCTTCTCCTTCCTCTTGCTTGCTCTCGGCCGAAGACACCACACCACACCACCACCTTCATTCATCTAATCTCATACAATCCATACACTTACAAGGGTGCAAGAAGGTATACAAAGGAGCTTGGTGGCTTTGGAAGCTAAAGGACCTTCTCTATTTGCTTTTAGCCACTCATTTTCTACTCTTGAATCATCCCTAGCCTTGAGCTAGTGGTAAGATCCTTCAACACTCCATTTTACTTCTATTTTAGTAGGTTAAAAGATGTTACAAGTAACTAATCTTGAAGAACACTAAAGATCATGAGAAGTAAATAAGAACATAAGCTTAAAATGTGAAGTAATCTTGATGAATATGAGTTGTTATGATTGTTGATCATTGATTGTTTGTAGAAATGATGTTGATCATCATATGATCTTGCTAGATCATGTTTAAAAACATAATCTAGCAAGATGTGAGAATAGAAATTGTTGTAAGATGATGGATCATCCACACATAAAGCATGAACTTGAAAGAAACATAATGTTTTCTTGTAAAATAATGATCAAAGTAAATTGTTAATCTTGTAGATCTAAATATTTCATGGATTATTCTAAAGAAACCAAGTTAAAATATAAGTTTTGTTAAAACTTGGTTCTTACATAAACAAACCCCATTTTTGGTGGTTAAACAAGTGTAGAAACACTTGTGTAACAAGAAAATTTCATAAAGAAACATTTTTATAAAACATGATTACAAGTTGTAAACATCTAAATCCTTCAAAAATGAAGTTTTTAAATAAATAACCACACTTTAAAGGGTAACTAAACTTACTAAACACACTACCAAGTTACTACAAATTTTCATAAACTTTCTAGTTCATGAAGTAGTGAAATATGCATGATTTTGGCAAGATTGGTTACTAAGGATTATTTGTTGATGATTGTAAATTGATTGTGATGATTTTTACAAAAGAAAATGATATGCTTGAAAGCATGGAAACCTCCATTTTTAAGGGAAACTATGGCAAAAATTTCTAAAAATATAAACACTTAGAAAAATATTCTTAAACAAATATTTATAAGTGTATTTTAACCATGAGTTTTCCACATAAACTTTGCCATAAATTTTGGTTACAAAAATACAAATTTTGGAGGTTGGTTTTTATAAATGAAAGTGGCTAAATATATATTTAGAATATATATATACATTAAAGACACATATGTGTGATTATTTGTATACTTTGTGTATTAGTTATGTTATTTTTAAGACTTGAAATAATATAACTCACATAATACCAAGAATTACCATCCAAAATATTACCAAAATTTCAAGGAATAAATATACATACTCATACAAAATATTGTTGAAACCGAACAAAGAAATATAACTCACAAAATATTCCAGAAATAATATCCATGTGTATATTTTGGACACTAAGAGAACGAAAATATGATTTTTATGATTATCTCAAAGTCATATCATATTTTGACAAGAAGGAAATATATGATTTTTTGGTGAATAAAATATATATATATATATATATATATATATATATTTACCTGGAATTTTTAGAAGATATATATTTTCTTACACAAACAACAAATACAAGTATAAATACTTGGGAAGTATTATTACAATAATATTGTTTATCAATTATTCCAAAATTCAATAAATATAATTTAAGTTAAAATATTAATTGTTTTAACAAATAATTATATAACTTGGAATAATATCAAAGGAACGAAGAAACGTAACTCAAAGACACTAATACTAAATCAAGGCACGACCCGTTCGTCTAATAGACATTAGTACGTTGTAGGTAGTTGTATACGCCAGGCGGAGCTTTGAGTTACGGTGCGAAGACGCAAGACTGTGAGTTCATGACCCCCTTTTCTTTAAACTGTTTTGTTTTATAACTTCGGGGGTGAAGTACATGTTACAAAAGGATTACATACAATTACAAATTGGTATGGTTAGCTTTGGAAAGTACAGTAGATCATGTGAATGGGTAGGCGCACTCTTAAGACCATTAATCCTCATGTTAGGACGGAGGGGCATGAGTGATAGATCTATTTGGGTGTAGCGCCCACACCCATGTGGACTAGGGTTTGGCCCATGAGGTGACTATGGCTTACAGCCGGAGGCCCGGTACAAAATCTGCTAGGTTTGAGCCTTCCTACGCCGTTGCACGCATGTTAATGGCCTTGCAAACCATTAATCGATCTGTTTCCTTATTTTGCTTTCATACCGGGAGTAACAAACATACATACATACGATGTTTACAAGGTTTATTTCATACACACAAACAAACACATGAACTCGCTCAACTTTTGTTGATGTTTTTCAAAATACATTTATTTCAGGGAATTAAGAAAGTGGATCTGGAGGGCGTTGAATGTTTCAGGCTGCGTTAAGAATAAAGGATGTCATCCGTTGTCTTAGGGTTTGGTTGGTGTGTTTTACTCCTGGACGAGACACATCTACCAAAGCCCGTTTTTATTGAAAGTCTTTTGAAGAGTCCTTAGTGAACTCCTAAACAATTCGTATGGTTTGTATAACTTAAATTTGAAATCTATGTTAAACAATGATGTTTGTGATGTTTTCAAACTTATTTAATGGATGACAAATCTATGGTTTTATCATATAGTTGTTGTTATGATTGAATGCAATGGTATTAAGAAAGTCACACCATAATCACGCTTCCGCAAAAGTCAGGGTGTGACACATCATTCGGGTGTAGTCCAAGGTGTTCAAATTCTCACAATGTTTTGCTTGATTTAAAATTTTCAACAACCTCAAAATTTTCCCCCCATTCCCACACTTGGGATACATTGACCTCAATGTATGGTTTTGGGAAGAATTGATCGCTAAACCCTTCAACATCAATAAAGCTTTAAATCTCAAACCCCAAATTTCTTTTTGGTCTTTTTTCATTTTATATATATTTTTTTATATTTTTTTTTCTTTATAAACATAACACCACTAACTCGCACAACCCAAAACATAACATCACAAACTAAACACCACCCATCCACCCAACCATAACATAACAAACAAATATTCACAAAAATATATAAGAACGGAAGGAACACAACCTGACTAGTAGTACCGCGGCTGAGGAGGCCCGAAAATGGAAGACATCATATCATTCCACTCTCCGAAAGCAAACGCGCCGCTACCACTTCCGCTTCCGCTTTGTTGTGAAGCTCCGTGTTGTTCAGTTTTAACTTGTGAACAGGTTAAACACTTTGCAACATATGCTGCTATATCCTTTTTCATTCCTATCCACCAGAAATTCTTTCTTATGTCCTGATACATTTTATCACTTCCAGTGAGCATCGTATACTTAGACTTATGGGCTTCTTCTAATATACGGTGGCGTAGGTTTCCTAATTTAGGTATCCATATTCTTTTCTTATGGAATCTCCAAATTCCATCTGTTCCTTGTTCTAATTTCTTAATCATTCCTTTCAATTTTTCAGTATCATCCTTGATTACTGATTCCTGTGCCTTTCTAATCTGTTCATTTAAATCTACTTGCAGATTTAGTTTAAGTGAACATACTCTTTTTGGTTTTTCATGATATTTTTGACTTAAAGCATCAGCTACTACGTTTGCCTTTCCTGCATGGTACTGGATATTACAATCATAGTCACTAAGTATCTCCATCCAGCGTCTTTGTCTCATATTCAATTCCTTTTGTCCAAAGACATACCTTAAACTCTTATGGTCGGTGAAAATGGTAAACTTACTACCGTAAAGATAATGTCTCCAAATCTTAAGGGCAAAAATTATAGCTCCTAATTCTAAATCATGGGTTAAATAATTTTCTTCATGATTCTTAAGTTGTCTAGAGGCATAGGCTATAACCTTTTGACGTTGCATCAGCACACATCCATAGCCTAACTTAGAAGCGTCACAATAGACTACAAAGTCTTCAGTTCCTTCTGGTAACGCTAGTATGGGTGCGTGGGTTAATCTTTGCTTAAGAATTCTAAAGGCTTCTTCTTGTTTTGGTCCCCATTCAAACTTAACGGATTTACAGGTTAACTTAGTTAAGGGAATGGCTATTCTAGAAAAATCTCGAATAAACCTTCTATAATAACTGGCCAATCCTAAAAAACTTCTAACCTCGGTTGGTGACTCAGGGGTTTTTCATTTAGTAATCGCCTCGATCTTGGTGGGATCTACATGAATTCCTTCATGATTGACTAGATGTCCAAGAAACTGTACATGTTCTAACCAAAACTCGCACTTTGAAAACTTAACATAAAGCTTTTCTTTTCTCAATAAACTTAGAAGTGCGTGCAGATGCGCTGCATGTTCCTCTTTACTTTTAGAATAAATAAGAATATCATCTATAAAGACAATTATGAATTTATCCAAATATGGCTTACATATTCGGTTCATCATGTCCATAAATGCAGCTGGGGCATTGGTTAGACCAAATGGCATGACAGTAAATTCATAATGGCCATACCTTGTTCTGAATGCGGTCTTAGGAATGTCCTCTTCCTGTACCTTTAATTGATGATATCCTGATCGTAAATCGATTTTAGAGAAAAATCGAGCTCCTTGTAGCTGGTCGAACAGATCATCGATTCTTGGTAATGGATACCGATTCTTAATCGTGACCTTGTTCAATTCACGAAAATCAATGCACATACGCATTGATCCGACCTTCTTTTTGACGAATAAGATCGGTGCTCCCCATGGCGATGAACTTGGTTGTATGAATCCTTTCTCCAACAATTCATCTAATTGTTTCTTCAGTTCCTGCATTTCTACGGGTGCCAAACGGTAGGGTGCTTTGGCAATAAGTGATGTTCCTGGTAGCAGATGGATTCTGAATTCAACTTCCCTGTCTGGAGGTAGTCCTGGTAATTCTTCTGGAAACACATCTGGAAACTAGGATACTACTGGAATATCTTTTAGTTCTTTTCCTTTAATGTTAGTGATTATGGAAATCAAATACACTAATGATCTTTTTCTTATATAACTTGCTGTTTTCATCACAGAGATGAATTTTGTGGATCTAGAGGTTTTATCTGCTTTAATTGTGATCTTTTCACCCTTTGGTGAATTTACTTGGATTGACTTTTGATCACATAAAATACTGGCATTATTGGCTATTAACCAATCCATTCCTAGTACAACATCAAATCCTGCCAGATTCATTGGGTAAAGGTTTGCGATAAACTTTTGATTTATAAATTCTATTCTTGCTCCCAGCAAGATTTCAGAAATCTTAATGGTTTCCCCATTTGCTGTCTCTACTAGACATTCTTGTGGAAGTTTAGTTAATGGTTGATTGAGAAGTTTGCAAAATAAAGTATTAATAAAACTTTGGTTCGCACCAGAGTCAAATAATACTTTAGCAAAAACATCATTAACTAAAAACGTATCGGGGATCACATCCGGGATCATCTTTGCTTCTTCTGAGGTCAAAACAAATGCTCTAGCATTTTTAGTATTCTTGGTGTTCGTGGCTGGAGCTAGCTTTGGACAGTTCGGCTTGATGTAACCTTTTTCTCCACAGTTGAAGCACATTCCATTATTAGGTTTCTTCCTGCAATCTTCTTCCTTGTGTCCTGTTATCGTGCAGAAATTGCAGTAAGTGGAGCATTTTCCTGAATGCTTCTTCTTGCAAGCTTTGCAGTACGGTGTTGAGGTAGAACCTACATTTTTCCCACGGTTAGAATTTCCATAACGGAATTCTTGGGTAAGCCTTTGAGCTAGGTTTCTCCTCTAATCCTCTTCTCGTGTACGTACTAATTCATCTGTCAAGGTGTTTGCTAGTTCTACAGCTTCTTCTATGGTTTGAGGTCTAGTTGCCTTGACTACATGTCTAATCTCACTGATTAATCCCCAGATATAACGGGAGATTAATACTGGTTCAGGTGATGCAAGGGTTAGCACTATTCTAGCATATTCAAAGAATAAAGTAGTGTACCCCTTACTATCCACTCCAGTCATCCTAAGGTTTAAGAACTTATTTGCTATCTGTTCTTTTTCATTGGGAGGGCAGAATTTTCTTTCTACCATATTCTTAAATTCCTCCCATTCCATCTTGTAAACCCTATCACTTCCCCTAGACTGGAGGATGGTGTTCCACCATTCTAAGGCTGAATTCTTAAACAAATTGGAAGCAAACATTATCTTATCCTCTTCCGCACACTTGCTTATTTTTAAGACTACCTCAGTCTTTTCTATCCAGCTGTCACACCCCGATTTCCACGTATTGCCGATGGGCCCGGTAGGGAGTATCGTGACGTAGTTGATCTCATCATAGTCAAACAACACAATATATAAATGCACAACGGAAGCACGAGATAAAATATATTACAATCCGAATATAAAGTAATATCAAGTCTTACAACGGAAAGTAAAGGATCCACAGGCGGATCTTAAAACATAAATATTGTTCAACAGACTTTAGACGCCTAGAACTTGCAAGATTCCTTATTAACGTCCTGAGCAGCTTCCAGCCTATTACGTACTTGTACCTGTCACTTAGACTTTTGAAAATACGTCAGTTTTCACTGGTAAATACACTCAACCGACTCATTTGAAAATTTTTATGAAAATTGGTTTAGGTGCACAAGGCACGAAAATATTTCGACACTTTGATTAAAATGCACAAGGCAAAATTAATCTTTTATACTTGATTAAAATGCACAGAGGCAAAATTTAATCTTTTATAACTTGGGACAAACTATATTTCATGTTATCAGTTTTACATAACTTGCTCTACATACGGGGCCCGGTTCTATGCCGGTTCATGATTAATCAACACACCACTATTCCTTTATTGGGAATCCCTTATTGGGTATAATTAATTAATAAGCATATAGCATCTGTCAGGTGTATGCCTACACCCCGTGCTTAGGTCGTGGCCATTGCATTTAATGAGTCAAGGATATCCAGGACACGGTCGCTTTAATCCCCAATGTTTCAGTCAAGCAATACGAATTAAAAACAGGTTATTTGGATTTCCCGACTTATTGGTCTTTGAATCCCATACCTGACCATGCGGTATTTATATTACCGTATCCCAAGCCCGTAATAGGAAAAATAAGTTAAGAGTATTTACCTGAGCTAGATCTTGTCTTAAATAGCAAGAATTATAATAACTCAGCCGTATTCACTTAAGTAAGCGTAGGTACAATTTACCGGAAGGCTCTAGTCTGGAATGATGGTATAAATAACCAATTAGAATGCTAACGGGTCTTTAATTAAGCCTAAGCTTAGACCGGTTAATTATACGGTTCAAACGCACGATTGGGCGAAGACCGGAATAGAATGTGATTTAGACCTGACAAGTTCAGAGACTTGCTTAATATGGGTATTTCATACACACTCTGGATTTTGAGATAAAACCGATAAGGTTTGACCCGTTTCGGTTAATTTATGTAAACTTGTTACATAAACCGAACCGAACGCGTAATAAGCATAACGGGTATCCGTAAGAGCCATATACAGGCTTCCTAAGTTAATATGCTTCAAATATGTTGTGACATCAGTAAGATGTCCTTTATTATGCCCGTAACGAATTTAAACACAAACTATGCCCCGTAGGGGTAGTTTGGTCATTTAAAAGGTTATAAAAGAGTTTAAGTATTTACCTGAGTTACAGGTCTGATATAATCAGCAAAAATACTTATTTTACTAAGTTATAATAGTAGGGTAAGGTAGATATGTGAAATTTATCAAATATAACCAAACTATGCACCGTAGGGGCATTTTGGTAATTTCACATAAGCCGAAAAGCTCAAAACTAAAGTCTGAGTTTAACGACTTTTGCTTACTGTTGAAATATTATAAATTATCTAAAATATCAGTAGGTATCACCCTTGTATGTTTAAAAATAGTCTTAGTACATACAATGCGCTAAAAACGCTTAACAAGGCGATTAGAAGCCGTTTCCGGGTTCTATATATAAAGCTGATATTTTTATCATTCCAGGAGGCTTAAAATGATTTATTTATTATATGTAATCAGTAGCAAAAGGTTTGGAGTTGATTAGATATGTAAAACTCATTTTATGGCCCGTAAGGGCAAAACCGACAATTACCGGATTAAGCCTACGATTATGAGTTATGCTCAGCCTAAAATTAATTAAAAATCTTCAAAAAATCCCAAAATAATATATTACATCAGTGGGTAATAAGTTTGATATCAAAAAGTAGGCTTAGATAGGCCATACGCTAATTATGTCGTTTAATTAACATAAAGCTTTCAATTTACGCTAATGAGCATAACTCTCAAACTACACCTCAAACTGATGTCAAACTTTGGGTACAAGTTTATATATCAGTGACTAAGGTTTCTACACTTTTACATTTCCAAAAATCACGTTTTATGGTAATAAGGGCATAATGGTCAACATATGAGCAATTAACGGAATCATGCGTATTAATCGGTTAACTAATGAACCATGGTGTATAATCACAGAGGGTTATACTAGCATGCAACCTGGTCCAAATGAAGCTCTTAGGTATTTCTAAATCATACCAAAACGGGTCAGAACTGAAGTCAAAGCTTTGCGACTTTCGGTTCCGAACCGGGTCTAAACAGGAAATTGTCGGGTGGAACATGTTTAGACATGTTCTTACACTAATTACCAAATTATATTAATGATCAAACAGGTTGTATGTGTTCTACATTTCTAATTATGCATAAATTAGAAACTAAGTATCCTGTTGACATTTTAATCACAAGTTTGACCCGACATTTGGCCTAGTTAGAGTGGGAATCAGGGGGAACCCTTTTAAGGGTTTATTACCCACATAATTACCAACTTATAACTACTTTCAATTTGACTAATCACTGAGCCATTAGTGATTAATCTTAAAGTCAACCGTTAATTACGACGGTTTGACTTTTAGCTAAATAACTATGCTAAACTCGATTAAAGAAGTTTAAGCATACTTACTAGTGACTAATGGTCGACTAGGAAGGCTTGGAAGGTGCTCTTGTGCTCCACAAATGATCAGATTTGCAAGAATGAATGTGTGAAGCATGTTTTCAACTTAGAGGCCTTTATATAGTGGTTTAATCACCATAAAATGTTGACACACAAGTCTAACATGGACCATGAATCATCAACACATGTCCCTAAGTGTTTAGGGGGTGCCTAGGGGCCAAGAAAGATGTGGAAAATCAGATAAAAATCAATTACAAAGGCAAAGGCAGACAAGAAACAAAAAAAAAATTGTATCAGACTACCCCTCGCGGCACGTGAAGCCCCCACCCAGGGCCGTCGCGTGGCGCGAGGCCCCTTCTGACCAAATCTTGTATTTTTTATTTTTACGCATTGGTTCTTGGCTCTTGGAAACTTTGCTACGACTTTATTTCTTGCACTTTGAACCCTTCAAATTGACTTATAAGGGCTTTAAGACATATACCCAATTTGTTTAGTCCTCGGTTAACTTTATCGTCCCCGAAAAAGTCCTAAACTTCAACGTTGACGCTTTTAACCCTTCGCATACGAATTTGATCACAACTTGCTCATATGATATCGAAACTTTATGAAATTTTTATCGTGCATTCTAGTGAGCATAATTAACCGTTACCAAGCTTCGCGTTTGTCAAAAGGTCACTCAGAGGTATAACTTAAACATGTTGACACATTTAACCCCGGTAGTTTGAAATCTCTCACTTTTAGCTTCGTATGATCCATGATTTATTCGTTTGAAGGTATGAGCATCATGTAGGGTTAATGTACAATATATTTATTCACTGTTGACTTTTTGAATACGTATATACACATACTTTCCATGTTTGTCAACTTTAGTCCTTCTATAATATTCTTTCACACGTTAAATCATATGACACGTGTCAAGACATTACAGGACGTGGGTTTTTTCGAGGTGTTACATCCTCACCCCCTTAAAAGAAATATCGACCTCGAGATTTGCTTAAAGTGAAGGAAGTATTTTCTGCCTTATATTGGGCTTAATCTTCCCCAGTACCTTTGAGCCTCTAAGGCACTCTAATTGACCTTTATAATAGGTACATGCACCTTTTTGGAGCTTATAATCCTGTCGATCCTCAATCGACACAGGTTGCTCATACTATCATGGGTCTGCATATCATTATGTGATAGTGCTTTTTGACTTATTGGTGACACGACGTTAAATCATTAGTGTGGGTCACATTGCGCGTTCCTCCGAGCTCCTTAATTAGGCCTTAGCTCGTAAGCTATTTAATCTTGATACATTCAATTTCCTTCGAATGGTTCTATATATTCAGAGCTTAACTAGTCTGAAAATTTAACATTTTGGCACACCCTTCCTGGGTGATATCTTTTGTTGAGCCATATTTCTTAACAAGAATTTAGGAGGTTGCTATTTTCATTAATTCTCGATTTCCTGCCGTATACTGGCAACTTACAATCGATTATGGATTTGTATGATCTTATTTGTTGTTTCCCAGGCAACTTTCAGATCCTGATAATTGGACTTACCAATTCTCTATTTAGCAATAGATGTTTAACATTCCACCTGTACAAGGTCTCAAAGGAGTAGTCTTGATACTTACATAATAATTGCTACAGAAAAACTTAGTCTATGGTGAGATGGTTATTCCAACCACTGCTTAACTAATCTCAAAGAATAGCTAATCCTTACAGCTAGTCGAACTAATCGACGATCCTGGGCAGGTAATAGCGATTCTTAATTGTTGCCTAAATAGGGTTGCGGTAATCAATGCATAAGCAAGATGATCCGTCTTTCTTATTTATATAAATCGGAGTTCTTAGAACTTCAAATTTTTGCTTTATGAAATCTTCCCTAAAAACTTATCGATTTGGGTCTTAGTTCTTCCCTTTCCGTTGGTACTAATAGATATAAGGCTTTTACAATAATTGCAGCCCTGAGTGGGATGTTTATCCTAACATCCACTTGCCTCTCATAAGGTAAATATGGTAATTCTTATAAAGAAGAAAATCATGGCACACACAGAGATGTTAGAGATGTCTGTATTCTCAGGCCTTGGTTCATCTATCGATGTCGGTGTCAGATATATGACACATTCTCTTTACCAATGCAAGGATGTCCTAAGTAGAGATACTTATAAGGACATTTTATATTGGATATCTTCCTTGAATACTACTAGTCGACTTTAGCACAATATGACTATTGGGATATCTCAGGGGTTCCATGCATTAAACCTCCATACTGATCAGGCATGGAAGCAATCTATGGGACACACTAGGATACGCCAATCCTCATATGGTACTTTTAACAAACATAGTTTGGTATTCGCAGGAGATAAAAAACAATGAGAAAAATAAAATAAAATAATATATATTGTCGTACTCTTTCTGGGAAAGAGTACTCCAGATTCTTATGAAAGGATTTTCTCCGAGGATGGGAGAGAGGGTCATTAAATATTTCATTGGTAAATGATACCTCATTTTTAATATCTGAAGTTCTTATGAATGTAATCAAAAGCTTGCTAAGCTTATGTTTTACTAAAAGTTTATTGTCCCTTGCATTAATGTAAAATACTGAGCAGATACAATCAATGCTAAATGGTACGGGACGTACCTGATGCTATTATTGATATGTACTATCTCCGTCATTCAATCGGTAGTTCAGGCGTTTCCTTTCTTATCATTCTCAGACTTAGTTGCTCTTTCCTTGGCAGCCTCAGGGCAATTAGTGCTGATGTGCCCCTTTTCGCCACAGCTGTAACAGTTTGCATTCTTTATGTCCCTACATTCGTGGGACTGGTGACCAGTTCTTTTGCAGATGCCACATTGCTTTATCTTTTGGTCTGATCGACACTGTCCCAAGTGTCTTCTGTTGCAGGTTTTGCATGTAGGCTTCTTGTTGGAATCCTGTTGGTTATTGTTGAGCTCGGATTTGCTCTTCTTAGGATTCTGGGAGTTGTCCTCCTCCCTTTTACGTTTCCCATCTTCAGAGGCTTTGGCAGCTTTGCTTCTAACCACATCGAGTGTGAGAGATAGCGACAGATCTGCCGCTGACCTGAATGTATTAGGTCTCGATGCTTTCACACTTGCCTTTATTTCTGGGGCTAAACCCCCAATAAAGTGAGCTATTCGCTTTGGTTCCGGTGTGATCAAATAAGGAACCAATCGAGACTTGGTATTGAAACTTGTAAGGTATGCCTGACAATCTAAGTTCTCCATGACTAATGTCAAGAATTCAGTCTCGATCTTCTCAACTTCATGTTGAGGACAGTAATTTTCTTTGATAAGAGCAACGAACTGATCCCAAGTCATGTTGTACAAAGGGATCTTCCCGGTGGCTTGAATCAACGATCGCCACCAGGCTAAGGCCTCACCCTTAAATGATTGTGACACAAACTTGACCACATCCCTCTCAGCGCATCCGCTGATATCCACAACTGTATCCATCTCATCTAACCACGTCATACAATCTACAGCTCCTTCCTCCCCAGTGAAATCCCGGGGTTTACATGAAACAAAGTACTTGTAGGAGCAACCCTTATCACGGGGTCCTTGATTCAGTATGATCTGTTGAGACGGATCACTGTGATGATTAGAAGAGTGACGCTCGTCATCTTCCTTCGTGGGTTCCTCCTTCTTGGGGGGTGGCTTTGTATGTGGTGTTGATAAGGTCCTACTTCGAGTCCCACTATACTCTTCATACTGTCGTTCTAATGCCTTTGTAACAGCGTCGTCAACTAACGCTTTCAGTTCAGCACTCATGAGATTAACTCGGGCGTTATCAATATTCTCCCTGTGGTGACTATTTATTCCATCTGAGTCAGCCATTTTAAGTTTGAACTGTTGCATAAAACAATGACAATAGTTTACTTGGGAGTTTATTATGGAATTGTCTTTTATGGCAATTCATTAACCATGGTAAACATAGACCATATTTGGTTAATTTATCATTCACATTTATTTAGGATTTATATTATAACTTATTCAAATTATAAAAACAACAACAGTTTTACTAGTGGCACGAAAGGCCTAATCATATGGACATTTATAATTTATAAGCCATGATCGTTTGGGATCGAGGCATTTAGGTGTGAATCAAGGTTCATTACTTTTTCTTGACAGGGAGTTGTAGGCTACCACTGTCTTTAGTCTCAGAGGACATTAGCTATGACCCGTAGGCATTTCCCTTCTAAGGGATGGTTATAATATGATCATCTTATAGGATGATATAAGCCATGATTTCAGAGAATCGAGGCATTAAGGTTTGAATCAAAGTTCATCACCTTTGAACAGGGAGTCGTAGACCACAACTGTCGTTGTCATAATTGACGATACAATATGGCCCGTAGGCAAATCAATTGTCATTACAAAACGATGTTTTAAGAAAAATAATAATCATCGCACTGATGATAGTAGTCATGATAGTATTGATCATATTGACTATGAGGCTTGGGCATAGCCCACCACCTTAGACAGGGAACCATAATGGTTACAACTGTCATTGTCGTATTGACTATATAATAAAGTATAGCCCGTAGGCAAAACATCACTAGGATGTTATATGATATTAGTCATGATCATATTGATCATATAGACTATTAGGCTTGAGCATAGCTCACCACCTTAGACAAGGAATCATAAAGATTACAATGTCAATGTCTCAAATGGACAATACATTATAGCCCGTAGGCAAAACATCACTAAAGGGTGATTATATGATATTAGTCATGATCATATTGATCATATAGACTATTAGGCTTGAGCATAGCTCACCACCTTAGACAAGGAATCATAAAGATTACAATGTCAATGTCTCAAATGGACAATACATTATAGCCCGTAGGCAAAACATCACTAAAGGATGATTATTTCAAATAAGGGAATTTAGATTAACCCCCTTTTTAAAGATGGCCTGTGTGACTTTAACGCTTCACAGTTTACCAAAATCGTTAACATACTTACAGATGTTAACAGGGATTGGAATCTTTTGGATAGGTTTTACCATCTTGGTCGTGTCTGCAATGACATTTAGGCTAGGTTTTACCATCTTGGCCATGTCTTGTATTGACATTTAGGCTAGGTTTTACCATCTTGGCCATGTCAGCATTGACATTTAGGCTAGGTTTTACCTTTAGGATTCTTTTTAATAATTAACGCATAACAAATTCTAAATCGAGATGTTAATAAGGATCTGAATCTAATTGTGGAACTACCATCGTGGCCCTGTCTTAAAATGACACATGAGCTAGGTCTTGTCCCTTTTTAGATTTTGCCATCTTGTTATAATGGTAGATCTTATAAAAGAATGTTATTTTTCATTTATTTCATATTTCATGTTTAGAATGAAAATTTAAATTTAATCATTCCACTATAAAATTTAAAAATCAGGTTTGCCCTAAATGGAACTTGAAAGGAATAACGTTGTTCTCGAAGGGACTGAAAAGATAAATATGTCCTTATAAGGACTTTTGAGGAAACGATCTTCAGCAAAGGAGTTTCTTCTTCATTCAATTCCTGAATGCTTTCTCCTTGGTTGCACGTTTCATCCTTGTCGCGGTACGAAGCTCAGCATTTCAAGGCTCCAGATGTGGAGAATTCTTATTACAGCTTCTTCGCTTGGCGACGTATCCAATATATAAATTTTTTTTTTTTTTTGAAGCAAAAATTTTCCTGATTAGGATTGAGATTATTCCTATGTTAAGTCTAGACTCAGAAGGTCAAGGAATGTGCTACTGTGTAACTGAGATTAAACACAAAAGACTAGTGTTTAATTCACTCAGTGTTGGCTCTGATACCAACCTGTCACACCCCGATTTCCACGTATTGCCGGTGGGCCCGGTAGGGAGAATCGTGACGTAGTTGATCTCATCACAGTCAAACAACACAATATATAAATGCACAGTGGAAGCAAAAGATAAAATATATTACAATCCGAATATAAAGTAATATCAAGTATTACAACGGAAAGTAAAGGATCCACAGGCGGATCTTAAAACATAAATATTGTTCAACAGACTTTAGACGCCTAGAACTTGCAAGATTCCTTATTAACGTCCTGAGCAGCTTCCAGCCTATTACGTACTTGTACCTGTCACTTAGACTTTTGAAAATACGTCAGTTTTCACTGGTAAATACACTCAACCGACTCATTTGAAAATGTTTATGAAAATTGGTTTAGGTGCATGAAGGGGTAAGGTCCCAAAAACCTCATAATAAGCATTTGGGACCATACCACAACCTTGCATTTTAACCTTTTAACCTTGCGCGGCCGCGCACTGGACTTACAAAAGGAAGAAAGTAATCAGTAATCTATAGTCGCGCGCCCAAAGGAAATCATAAATCCTTGCGCCTTCTCCCATTAGCAAAGGATAAAAATCCTGAGATAAATACTTCCGCCTAAATATCCAGACTTGGATATTATTTTACCCAGACTTGGGATTTATTTATTCAGTGGTCTCCACACGATAAAGTACCACACCAGATTACAGCAGTAATCTTCTAGAAGAAATACAATCGTGCACCACCCAGACGATTATAACCGTCTGGACACGTGTCATTACCACAGGAACCCCTGAATTCACAACGAAGGCATGCAATTGGAGAGTAATCTCCACTTGGTCACTTTACACGTGGCAAATCCCCAGCCTTCGATCTAAACCACGATCCGTGTGCTCTCACGTCGGATCAAAGAACTTAAACGGAAGGAAATGTAACCGCTTACGGGGTTAGCATCTTCCGTTAACTTTTCACTAACAGGTTTTCCCGCCTAAACGACTCCCGGCTATAAATATAAGAAAAACCCAGGTATGAATTCAAGTCACTCACACTTTTCAAATACTTCTTCTTCTTCATTACCCATACTTATTCTCACACCGGAGTCGGGTCAAGGAGAGAACCCTTTTTCTCCCCTTGGCGAGGCTAACGGTGCTCTTTTTTGCAGAATTCTCGGAGAAGAAGATCAGTTACAACTGAATCAATCGAGAGGGAACTAACCTTTTTATGCGGATTCAAACCCCCTAGATATCTCGGTTCCGACCATTTATCTAGTGTTTCTTCATTGGCGCCCACCGATTCCTCTGTTTTTCTAGTTTTTATCTCGTTTCGATTCAGTTATTTTCACCCTCTGTTCTGCACATGGCAGAGAATTCATTATCCCACCTATCAGATCCTCGATCTGAATTCAAAGGTTCTACAACCCAAAACACTCAGATCAATGAAATCATGGGAGAAAACAGAAACAATGGTCATTCAGATAGGGAGAATTTCTCAGATCTAATCATAGAAAGATCCCCAGAACATTGGTTCAACAGATGCCAAGCTGCTTTAAACACAATCGTTATGCAAATCGCCAGATCTGAGTTCCCAAACATCAGATCTGGAGAAGAAATCAACACTACAGTATTGGACCCACCAACACCATGTCGGGGGGACATCCAATCTAGTCGTACCATTGAAATACAATCCAGAAATAGCAGCTATCATAAAACTAAACAAATAAACATGGTTCAAGGAGGTCCGTCACGAAGGCCAAATAAGCGAAACTATGATCAACAGTGGAGGGAACAGCAAGTTGTGTTTCCTGTTGTTCCTGGGGGCCCTCAGGAAGAACGACCAGTGATTATTACTGGCATCTTCGGACATTACCGGACGGACTATATGTTTATAGATCCGGGAAGCTCGATGGACATCATATACGAGCAATGTTTCAAACAGCTAGACCCAGAAGACAAAACACGTCTAGAACCGGTCGATTTTCCCCTCACCGGATTCTGCAATGAAGCCGTATTCCCATTGGGGCAAATAGCTTTTCCTGTGACTTTATCGGATGACGAGCATTCACGAACAGTCACAGTCAATTTCATGGTCATGCCGGCAACATCACGCCATGATGTCCTGCTCAGAAGAAGGTCACAAAGAGAATTTAGCATGATCACTTCTATTCCACACGCTGCATGCGGATTTCCAACGGAAACCGGAGTTGCAATTCTATACTCGAGCAAAGAAGTCATGTACGTAGATGACGAGCCACCGGCAAAAGTAGTAAAACCTTCGGCATCAAACGAACCGGAGAAATGGGTCCTGAACAACGAATACCCAGAGCAAACCATCCTACTAGGACATGCCATTTCATCAGCGACACGAATACAACTAAAAGAATTGTTGACAAACAACAAAGATATATTTGCATGGTGCCCAGTAGACATGACTGGGGTTCCACGTGACATAGCGCAACATTGCTTGAATATCAAGCCAACAACAGAACCTGTTGCTCAGGGAAGGCGCAGTTTTAGCGAAGAAAAAGCAAAAACTATGAACGAGCAAGTAACAGAGCTACTCAATGCGGGAATCTTGCGCGAAGTAAAATACCATACATGGGTTGCCAATCCAGTAATGGTACAAAAACATAGTGGCGGATGGAGAATGTGCGTCGACTTCAAAGACCTGAATAAAGCATGCCCGAAAGATTGCTACGCGCTTCCGGAGATAGACAAGAAAGTCGATTCCCTAGCATCATTCAGATGGAAGTGCTTTCTCGACTGTTATAAGGGTTATCATCAGGTCCAGATAAAGAAAGAAGACGAAGACAAAACCGCATTCCGCACAGATAAAGGCATCTTCTGTTACACCAAAATGCCTTTCGGCCTGCGCAACGTAGGCGCAACTTACCAACGCTTAATGGACACAGTCTTCAGCGGGGATATTGGCAAGACTGTCGAAGTATACATGGATGACCTCGTCATCATGAGCCATGAGGAAGACATGATGCTCAACAATATTCAGCGCACGTTCGACTCTTTGAGCAACGTGAACTTAAAACTTAACCCGACAAAATGCTCCTTCGGCATGGAAGAAGGAAAATTTTTGGGTTTTATAGTCACAAGAGACGGTTTTAAAGTTAATCCAGAAAAAGTACAGGCCATCCAGCTAATGTCATCACCTGCAACAGTTAAAGAAATGCAAAGGCTCGCCGGGCGTTTAGCAGCCTTGAACAGATTCTTGCCTAATCACGCAGCAAAGTCTTATCCATTCATCAGCACGCTGTGAAACTGCGCAAAGAAAACTGACTTTCAATGGACATCTGAAGCAGAAGCAGCATTCAAGCAAATGAAAGAATGTTTAATCCAGCTACCAACGCTGACCGCGCCAAAAGAAAAAGAACCACTGATTTTATATCTATCTGCTGCGGAAGTAGCGGTTGGTGCTGTATTGATAGTAGAACGCGAAAACATTCAGACTCCAATCTACTATATAAGCAAAATGCTCACTGTCCCAGAAACTCGCTATTCGATGATAGAAAAGCTAGTCCTTGCACTAGTACACGCATCACGGCGCTTGCGCAGATATTTTTCGGGCCACGTCATCACAGTTCTCACCAATTATCATTTGGGCCAAATCTTATCCAAACCCGACGTAGCGGGAAGGTTGGCTAAATGGGCCATTGAGCTGGGAGGATACAATATCTTCTACAGGCCAAGACCAGCAATCAAAGGGCAAGTTCTAGCAGATTTTGTCACCGAAGTTCCCATTGACAAAATTCAAGAGTGCGAAGCAATCCAGAACCCTATACCCGTTTTCGACGATAGAGTCTGGACCTTACACACAGATGGCGCTTCCAATGACGACGGAGCAGGGGCAGGTCTCCGACTAGTCAGCCCAGACAATCATGAACTCACATATGCCATACGCTTAGACTTCCGAAGCACCAACAACGAAGCAGAATACGAAGCGTTTTTGGCAGGTCTCCGTTTAGCATTAAAAATGGGGGCAAGAAATCTTGAAGCTAACGTCGATTCAAAACTGGTGGCTGAGCAAGTTAATGGCCACTACGATGCAAAAGGGGAAGCTATGGCATTATACCTTGAACAAGCGCGGATGCTGATCAGCCAATTCCAAACGTTCAAAGTTAACCACATAAACAGAAGCGAGAACAAGCACGCAGATGCGCTGATCAAGTTAGCCGCTACCAGCTTCAAGCACCTAGCAAACGAAGTACGCATAGAGGTACTGTCCAACCCTTCCATTCATCTCAAACAAGTAAGCGTCATAGAAATGGGAAATCCATCCTGGATGTCCCCAATTATCTTGTACCTCCAACACGGAAAACTTCCGGAAGGAAAGGCAGAAGCTCGAAAAATACAACACAAAGCGATAAATTATGAAATGGCTGATGGCGTCCTGTACCGGAAGTCATTTATGGGACCATTATTATGCTGTGTTGATAAAACAGATGCCCAATACTTGGTCAGAGAAATCCAGGAGGGATTATGCGGAATACACGCGGGACCGCGCATGGTCGTGGCAAAAATAATGAACGCCGGATACTACTGGCCAGGAATGCATATGGACGCAGTTGATTTATTAAGAAGATGCGCAGCCTGTCAATGCCACGCACCAAAGACGCTCCAACCAAAAAATCCGCTAGTGCCCGTCACGTCCGCCTGGCCATTCCAACAATGGGGCATCGATCTTGTTGGCCCATTTCCTAACGCGCCAGGCGCAGTAAAATTCATCATTGTAGCGGTCGATTACTTCACCAAATGGGTGGAAGCTAAAGCCTTGGCCTCAACCACAGCAATGGTAATCCGCAAATTTATATGGGAACATATCATTTGCAGGTTTGGATTACCATTGCGCATTATCTCAGATAATGGCACAAACTTCGCCTCAGAAGACCTTCAAAAATGGTTCAAAGAGATGAAGATCGAACATAACTTTGCCTCCGTCGCGCATCCACAAGCGAACGGTCAGGTAGAAAGTATAAACAAACAAATCGTCGACGGCATAAAAGCGCGACTTGGAACAGCACACAGGGGGTGGGTCAACGAACTCCCTAGCATCCTGTGGGCACATCAAACAATGCCAAAGACTAGCACAGGCTAAACTCCGTTCAGTCTAGTCTACGGGTCTGAAGCCGTCATTCCAGCCGAGATTGGAAAAACAGAACAACGAGCAAGAACGAAGACTGGATCTAGACCTCCTCGAAGAACGGCGTGAGAATGCCACCATCACAGAGGCCATGTACAAATCCAAACTTGAAAAATATTACAATGCGCGCGTACGCATATGTACCTTTGTCCCCGGTGACTTCGTCTTGCGCGACAATGAAGCTTCAAACGCTGAAAAACCGGGCAAATTAGCGCCCAAATGGGAAGGACCATACATTATCAACGAAGTCTTAGGTAAAGGAGCGTACACTTTAAAAAGACTTGATGGGACACTAGTCCCGCGCACCTGGAACGCACAACAGTTGCGCAGGTGTTACATATAAACCAGTCTACAAAAGCGGAAGAACATACAGGCAATGTATTTCTTTATTATCCCTTGTATTACGAGCCTTGCGCTCTTATCAATACAAACATCATCTTTACTTGTATCAATGTTTATTACAAATTGCATGTAATTTCTTTGGTTCGCGCGAAAACAATATGGTCAAAAATTGTACACCTCATGAACAGTCTAAACCAGGCAAGCTGTCACGCCTTTTGGACAAACGTTCACACATGAGCACAATACCATTTCTCATTCGCCCTACCTATCCAAAAGCAATTAAACACATGCAACATATTGTAATCCAAACATGCAAGAAACAAACCCTACGGGAGTAGTAGCATATATCACAATATACATATCATCAAAAGTAAACATTTAGCAAGATCATGGCAATGATCTTCAAAAAAGAAATTGTTCAGATTTACAACAAAAAACATTAAAACTAGCCCTAAGGATAAACACCTAACCAGCATCGGAATCATCATCAACGGCAGACACCTGCTCACACCGGCGAATTTTCCGGCGTCGATATACCAACTGGCATTCTTTCTTCCGAAGCATCGGAAACCGAGCTATCAAACTATCAGCATCTAACACAATGCTAACATCATCAGAAACATCCGTATGTTGAGGAACTTTGCAAACAGAATCGACAGCTACCGGAGAAACAGGTTGGATCAGACCCTTTACCGGAAGAGCAACACAGGGTGGTAACCTAGAAAGCAACATGAGGCCTTCAGCAGCTTCATAAACCCTAAGAACATCCAACAGAAGACGAGTATGGTAAGAGCGTTTCATCTTCCTCGACAAAAAATCAACAAGACAATTAGACATCTTGAACGTACCTATATATAGAAGAACTCAACTTCGAGAAAAGAGAAATTCAACCATCATGATTAAATGTCAGGAAACATCACGTCAAAACGGCGCTACAGGAAGAAGCATCATATCCTCATAAATGAAGTCTAACAAAAGCGCCATTACACATCCCAATATAAGAGGACAAAACTCTCGAAAAATACCAACTTTTACTGCCAACAGACGTCATTACACATCAAGGCATGATTACAAAAGTCACATTTTTCTCCCAAAATTAAATCTTCTCACAGAAGATTCTTTGTTTTTCGCGCCCAAAAGCATTTCCCTCTTCTAAGTCCAGTGCTCCACTTACTTGCATAAGTACAACACTAGACTGGGGGACTTGAAGGGGTAAGGTCCCAAAAACCTCATAATAAGCATTTGGGACCATACCACAACCTTGCCTTTTAACCTTTTAACCTTGCGCGGCCGCGTACTGGACTTACAAAAGGAAGAAAGTAATCAGTAATCTATAGTCGCGCGCCCAAAGGAAATTATAAATCCTTGCGCCTTCTCCCATTAGCAAAGGATAAAAATCCTGAGATAAATACTTCCGCCTAAATATCCAGACTTGGATATTATTTTACCCAGACTTGGGATTTATTTATTCAGTGGTCTCCACACGATAAAGTACCACACCAGATTACAGCAGTAATCTTCTAGAAGAAATACAATCGTGCACCACCCAGACGGTTATAACCGTCTGGACACGTGTCATTACCACAGGCACCCCTGAATTCACAACGAAGGCATGCAATTGGAGAGTAATCTCCACTTGGTCACTTTACACGTGGAAAATCCCCAGCCTTCGATCTAAACCACGATCCGTGTGCTCTCACGTCGGATCAAAAAACTTAAACGGAAGGAAATGTAACCGTTTACGGGGTTAGCATCTTCCGTTAACTTTTCACTAACAGGTTTTCCCGCCCAAACGACTCCCGGCTACAAATATGAGAAAAACCCAGGTATGAATTCAAGTCACTCACACTTTTCAAATACTTCTTCTTCTTCATTACCCATACTTATTCTCACACCGAAGTCGGGTCAAGGAGAGAACCCTTTTTCTCCCCTTGGCGAGGCTAACGGTGCTCTTTTTTGCAGAATTCTCGGAGAAGAAGATCAGTTACAACTGAATCAATCGAGAGGGAACTAACCTTTTTATGCGGATTCAAACCCCCTAGATATCTCGGTTCCGACCATTTATCTAGTGTTTCTTCAGTGCACAAGGCACGAAAATATTTCGACACTTTGATTAAAATGCACAAGGCAAAATTAATCTTTTATACTTTATTAAAATGCACAGAGGCAAAATTTAATCTTTTATAACTTGGGACAAACTATATTTCATGTTATCAGTTTTACATAACTTGCTCTACATACGGGGCCCGGTTCTATGCCGGTTCATGATTAATCAACACACCACTATTCCCTTATTGGGAATCCCTTATTGGGTATAATTAATTAATAAGCATATAGCATCTGTCAGGTGTATGCCTACACCCGGTGCTTAGGTCGTGACCATTGCATTTAATGAGTCAAGGATATCCAGGACACGGTCGCATTAATCCCCAATGTTTCAGTCAAGCAATACGAATTAAAAACAGGTTATTTGGATTTCCCGACTTATTGGTCTTTGAATCCCATACCTGACCATGCGGTATTTATATTACCGTATCCCAAGCCCGTAATAGGAAAAATAAGTTAAGAGTATTTACCTGAGCTAGATCTTGTCTTAAATAGCAAGAATTATAATAACTCAGCCGTATTCACTTAAGTAAGCGTAGGTACAATTTACCGGAAGGCTCTAGTCTGGAATGATGGTATAAATAACCAATTAGAATGCTAACGGGTCTTTAATTAAGCCTAAGCTTAGACCGGTTAATTATACGGTTCAAACGCACGATTGGGCGAAGACCGGAATAGAATGTGATTTAGACCTGACAAGTTCAGAGACTTGCTTAATATGGGTATTTCATACACACTCTGGATTTTGAGATAAAACCGATAAGGTTTGACCCGTTTCGGTTAATTTATGTAAACTTGTTACATAAACCGAACCGAACGCGTAATAAGCATAACGGGTATCCGTAAGAGCCATATACAGGCTTCCTAAGTTAATATGCTTCAAATATGTTGTGACATCAGTAAGATGTCCTTTATTATGCCCGTAACGAATTTAAACACAAACTATGCCCCGTAGGGGTAGTTTGGTCATTTAAAAGGTTATAAAAGAGTTTAAGTATTTACCTGAGTTACAGGTCTGATATAATCAGCAAAAATACTTATTTTACTAAGTTATAATAGTAGGGTAAGGTAGATATGTGAAATTTATCAAATATAACCAAACTATGCACCGTAGGGGCATTTTGGTAATTTCACATAAGCCGAAAAGCTCAAAACTAAAGTCTGAGTTTAACGACTTTTGCTTACTGTTGAAATATTATAAATTATCTAAAATATCAGTAGGTATCACCCTTGTATGTTTAAAAATAGTCTTAGTACATACTATGCGCTAAAAACGCTTAATAAGGCGATTAGAAGCCGTTTCCGGGTTCTATATATAAAGCTGATATTTTTATCATTCCAGGAGGCTTAAAATGATTTATTTATCATATGTAATCAGTAGCAAAAGGTTTGGAGTTGATTAGATATGTAAAACTCATTTTATGGCCCGTAAGGGCAAAACCGACAATTACCGGATTAAGCCTACGATTATGAGTTATGCTCAGCCTAAAATTAATTAAAAATCTTCAAAAAAATCCCAAAATAATATATTACATCAGTGGGTAATAAGTTTGATATCAAAAAGTAGGCTTAGATAGGCCATACGCTAATTATGTCGTTTAATTAACATTTACATCAGTGGGTAATAAGTTTGATATCAAAAAGTAGGCTTAGATAGGCCATACGCTAATTATGTCGTTTAATTAACATAAAGCTTTCAATTTACGCTAATGAGCATAACTCTCAAACTACACCTCAAACTGATGTCAAACTTTGGGTACAAGTTTATATATCAGTGACTAAGGTTTCTACACTTTTACATTTCCAAAAATCACGTTTCATGGTAATAAGGGCATAATGGTCAACATATGAGCAATTAACGGAATCATGCGTATTAATCGGTTAACTAATGAACCATGGTGTATAATCACAGAGGGTTATACTAGCATGTAACCTGGTCCAAATGAAGCTCTTAGGTATTTCTAAATCATACCAAAACGGGCCAGAACTGAAGTCAAAGCAAAAGTCAAAGCTTTGCGACTTTCGGTTCCGAATCGGGTCTAAACAGGAAATTGTCGGGTGGAACATGTTTAGACATGTTCTTATACTAATTACCAAATTATATTAATGATCAAACAGGTTGTGTGTGTTCTACATTGCTAATTATGCATAAATTAGAAACTAAGTATCCTGTTGACTTTTTAATCACAAGTTTGACCCGACATTTGGCCTAGTTAGAGTGGGAATCAGGGGGAACCCTTTTAAGGGTTTATTACCCACATAATTACCAACTTATAACTACTTTCAATTTGACTAATCACTGAGCCATTAGTGATTAATCTTAAAGTCAACCGTTAATTACGACGGTTTGACTTTTAGCTAAATAACTATGCTAAACTCGATTAAAGAAGGTTAAGCATACTTACTAGTGACTAATGGTCGACTAGGAAGGCTTGGAAGGTGCTCTTGTGCTCCACAAATGATCAGATTTGCAAGAATGAATGTGTGAAGCATGTTTGCAACTTAGAGGCCTTTATATAGTGGTTTAATCACCACAAAATGTTGACACACAAGTCTAACATGGACCATGAATCATCAACACATGTCCCTAAGTGTTTAGGGGGTGCCTAGGGGCCAAGAAAGATGTGGAAAATCGGATAAAAATCAATTACAAAGGCAAAGGCAGACAAGAAACAAAAAAAAAATTGTATCAGACTACCCCTCGCGGCACGCGAAGCCCCCACCCAGGGCCGTCGCGTGGCGCGAGGCCCCTTCTGACCAAATCTTGTATTTTTTTATTTTTACACATTGGTCCTTGGCTCTTGGAAACTTTGCTACGACTTTATTTCTTGCATTTTGAACCCTTCAAATTGACTTATAAGGGCTTTAAGACATATACCCAATTTGTTTAGTCCTCGGTTAACCTTATCGTCCCCGAAAAAGTCCTAAACTTCATCGTTGACGCTTTTAACCCTTCGCATACGAATTTGATCACAACTTGCTCATATGATATCGAAACTTTATGAAATTTTTATCGTGCATTCTAGTGAGCATAATTAACCGTTACAAAGCTTCGGGTTTGTCAAAAGGTCACTCAGAGGTATAACTTAAACATGTTGACACATTTAACCCCTGTAGTTTGAAATCTCTCACTTTTAGCTTCGTATGATCCATGATTTATTCGTTTGAAGGTATGAGCATCATGTAGGGTTAATGTACAATATATTTATTCACAGTTGACTTTTTGAATACGTATATACCCATACTTTCCATGTTTGTCTACTTTAGTCCTTCTATAATATTCTTTCACACGTTAAATCATATGACACGTGTCAACACATTACAGGACGTGAATTTTTTCGAGGTGTTACACCAGCGTAGAGCTGCAACGGCCCCTTCATTGCCCGAGAATTCCACTGGTTTACAAGACCATAATTCTTTATAAGAACAACCATAAGACATGGTTCTTTTTCTTTTGGGAATGGGCATTTGAAGTATGGGTCCATTGTTTACGTTGTGTTCAGGTTCAGTGGGTCGTTTATTATCACGTTTACTTTTATTATCTGCTTCCTTAACCGTTTTGATAATATATGGCATCGCATCTAGTATTCCTTATGCCACTATGTGTTGGATGACACTGTTATCCACTTGGTGTCCATTATTGTTGTTGTTCGGGTTATCGTTATCCAGGTTATTGTTACTCTGGTTATCGTTATTCTGGTTTTCCTGGTTCGCTTCGTTGTCCATCTGAATTTTAAACATTCGCCAATTATTAATATCACAAAATAATATTTAATGCAAACATTCACATAACACGCATATTGTTCAAAAGCGTTGAGCATTGCGATTTACTCTTTCTTATATATTATACATCTAATACAACTGGGACTGGAATTTAAAATTACAATACTAGTATGCGTCACTAACCACAAGGTGGTCTATACTACGATAGATATATTATTATTATTATTGTTATTATTATTATTATTATTTTCATACATACATATTATATATATTTATTATTATATTATTATTACTATCACCATCAATGATATGGGTTCATCCAGAACTCCATATTATGCTCGTCGTACTTCCAGACGAGTCG